>OX438818.1:16179740-18832240 GCA_949316475.1 Hypomecis punctinalis
CTGGCACGCCAGCTTACATTTTTAGGTGACATTTTATTAATTTATTCAAAATTTAAGCATATATTCAAAAAACTAATCGATTACTCTACTAGAACATTAGTCTGGCTACGTAATTTGTCATAAATAATGTGGTATTGTCATATGAAAAAAAAAGTTTATTTTTATATTGCAAAGTTTTGATTTTTTTCTCAAGTAACCATTTTATTTTCCAAAATTCTAGGCAATTACTCTGCTACTTTAAGTTTTTTCCTCTCCTATAGATTTTTTTAATATGGATATTTAATATGTTCGTTACCTTAACACCGCGTCTTTAAAAATACACCTTTCGCTTGATTTTGGCATTAGGCGCACCCTTAAGCTACTCACATTATGGTGTTGCTGAGAGATTCCGTATTCGTATATGTATAAACTTGCATTTTAAATTTTGTAGTTGCCACAATATCCTGACTTTTTAATTAATAATATAAATCCGAAAGCGTGTATGTTGTTTTTTTAGTTTATTGGTTTGTTCTTCTTTCACGCAGATTTTTGGCATGCACTTATTTCGAAAGGCGGAAAGTGACATAATCTACTCTTTGTCCCAGAAAATTTGAATATTCTCATGGTATAGCACTAAAATTAAAAAATAACGCGAAGGCGAAGTGGCGGGCAAAAACTAGTATTCTCTAACTATATTATTATATCAGTTGTTTTTCCATTTTGGCTATGATTTTTATATGATCATAAAGATATTTTTAGTTGTTTAAAATGACTCGGGATGTTGGTTCGACCGATATATTGGGTTCAACGGACACGGGTAAATAAATAGCTCGGTTTATGTCGCTGGTCTGACTCGGCAAGTCAGATCGGTGCGTGGCTGTCGGAGATAATGAAACTCGTTGATTGTTGCGAGATGAAGCAAAATTATTTACCTGCATGTTTTGCGCAGGAAACATTTTTTGATGTGATGGATAATTTTTGCATAATTTGCATATGATGTTTTATGAAAGGTTACTCGGGATGTTGGATCGACCGATATATTGGGTTCAACGGACACGGGTAAATAAATAGCTCGGTTTATGTCGCTGGTCTGACTCGGCAAGTCAGATCGGTGCGTGGCTGTCGGAGATAATGAAACTCGTTGATTGTTGCGAGATGAAGCAAAATTATTTACCTGCATGTTTTGCGCAGGAAACATTTTTTGATGTGATGGATAATTTTTGCATAATTTGCATATGATGTTTTATGAAAGGTTACTCGGGATGTTGGATCGACCGATATATTGGGTTCAACGGACACGGGTAAATAAATAGCTCGGTTTATGTCGCTGGTCTGACTCGGCAAGTCAGATCGGTGCGTGGCTGTCGGAGATAATGAAACTCGTTGATTGTTGCGAGATGAGGCAAAATTATCTACCTGCATGTTTTGCGCAGGAAATATTTTTTGATGTCATGGATATTTTTTGCATAATTTGCATATGATGTTTTATGGAAGGTTTTGCAAAAGCATAAGTGTTTTAAAAGCTACTAAGTGGCTGATTATTGAAGTTGATAATTTTTTTTCTAATTTTTAAACACTTTAGGCCAATTATTTTCCCATTTAGGTATCAAACATATTTTTAAATTATTTTTTATATCATTTTATTTTAAAATAAAGAGAATACTTTGAATAGAATCTGTATACGAACAACGAAGGTCCCGGATTGCAAAACAAATTATACGATTGTGATAAAACATCGTAAAGTAAGTACGAGTAACCTCCATGACTAAGAGTTGTGATGATTTTTATTTTACTTAATGAACTTAATTATCATATTTACAATTTATTGTGTATTGTTCTTTCCATCATATCAAGTCAACAGACTTAAGTACTTAGTAAAAAATATATTAAAATAAAATAAGGAAGATGTTTAAAATAAACCTAAATTAAAATAAGTAGGTACAATACGTATATATGGTTTTATCCAGGATGATCTGGCTAACCCTGTATTAAGCTAAATAGGGTGATTGAGACCATCATTATGAACAACTTTTACTATGAAGCTAACCCAAAATTTGAGAAAATAAAATCGGACAAATGCGAGTCAGACACCGAGGGTTCCGTACAAATCCAGACGATTTACTCACTTTGAATTTTTAACCCATATTTTGTGAATTTAGGCCCTATTTTGACTGCGATTTAAAAAAAAATAGATTTATTCCTATATGTGTACTCTGAGACAATGCTTCTCGCCAATTTTCATAGTTCTATGTCAACGGGAAGTACCTTGTAGGTTTTGATTTTTGTGAGTGTCGAAATATGATGATTTTTACGACATAAATGGCTCTAACTTTTTTATACTATAATTAAGAAGTTTTTCTTTTACACAACTGCAAGAGATCATTGATATACGTATACATTTTAAATTTCAGCTCTATATCTTTACGCGTTCCCGGGATAAAGAGTCTTGACATAAACACAGACGGACTTATGGACAACAAAGTGATCCTATAAGGGTTCCGTTTTTTCCTTTTGAGGTACGGAACCCTAAAAATCAGCTGTTCCATACAAAATGATAAATCGAAATTGACAAAATGGATGAAACAACTATTTTTTTTCTCTAATTTCGGTTTGTGGACGAACTCATCATTATAATGGTGGACGAACTCATTATGATAATGATGAGTTCGTCCATGAGGATCCCCCAGACTGATTCCTCAGGGGGTCTCTGTGAAATCATCTGTTCACCAGGATCCCCTTAATTAAAATGAGCATATAATGATGCCGTCACCGAGTCCGATTTATAATTTTAAAAACATTCGTTACGTTATTATTACGATCCATAACAGATCGCTGTTATGATTAGGGATCGGAATTTCCGCAGACAGGACGGACTCAGGCAATGATGTGATTAATAACAATGATGACCTAAATCACCTCCGTTTGGCTTAGTACACCAATTCTGGATAACCCTATATAACAGAGTGTTTATGTATCTCTATGTTGTCCACCTGTTTCTCTAAGATCTAGATTAGGTATCTAGTACATGCACAGCCCCTAGGTCGTAAATGTAGGCTAAGCTAGGTCACAAGTGCCTTCCGTGCCGGGCGGTTAGAGCAGTGTTAGATTTTATAGGTTTTAAGCACGTAATATATACGTTACGTGATAACCTAAACGTGTGTAAAGGTAACGTAAAATTTAACCTAACGTAAAACATATCATAAGTCGTAACTATAATCAATCAAACCGTTTATATGTATGGAATACGTGTATACCTAGAAGTTATACAATCAGACGAAAAACATATTTAGGTATACGTGAAATTTTGACTAGCACCAGCTCAGTATGCTGAGTGTGAGTTTTGTCGTAAACAAGACGCGCTCTTCGGCGAGCGCGTAAGCATGTAATTTGTATGAAGAAATGTACAGCGCCACTAGCAGCGCGTTTTTGAAACACAACAGTTCATACAAATTACATGCTTAAGCGCTCGCGCGTCATGTTTACGACAAAACTCATACTCAGCATGCTGATCAAATATAAAAATCAAGACCGAAAGTCGTGAACAGTCGAGTGAGGCCGGTTTTTTATACATGTGGTGAGTGCGTCGGTGTGGCGTCGCCATAGTTCGACTGACAATCCAAGGCGTAGTTCCCTTGTACGAGTATGTGTCTGTAACTGTGTCTGCGCACAGCAAGGGGTTTTGTTCACAATTTTTTTGCCGGCCTCACTTGTTTTGCTCACATTTTTTGTCTATTTATTATTTGGTCTGAGAGCACCAGATATTCGTTTAAGTGCTGATTATGTTGAACTATAAATCAAGAAATCTATTAATCAAGGAAAATAAATTGAATTGGTTACATAAGGTCTTAAAAATTGTCCAGTTCCAACACGACTAAAAAGCCAGTATGGCGTGCGAAAATTAGTAGACACGAACATTTTCATAATTGTTAATATTATGTAAACAAAATGATTAAAATAGTAATTAAAATATTTAAATACAAGTAATTGTCAACTTTAACGTAAGGTAAAAGTCAACGACGTTTAAGAAGGGCTTTATCTATTTGAATTGAAATCAAGAAATTGTTACAAACAATAAGCATTGTCATTCAGCGTGGCAATGCTGCCAGCATCCTGGGCACGCTGCCAACTGGCAGTGGGCTTGGGCATTTGGATTATCTTTAGACCTTCAAGGGTCTGTGGATAATCCGATTCCTTGTTATTTAGTAGTACTTTATGTAGTTTTAGATTATGTAGGTCTTGTATTTAGTGGTAGTTAATAATGAAACTATTTAATTTTGTGGAAATTGTGTTCCAATCTCAATAGATATGGTTATAATTCTTGTAGGAAAAGTTCCTTGAAGTTTACTGTTTATTACTGATTTTAGAATTTACTTATCAGTAGTAGGTACCTAACTACCTGTACAAATAAATCTGAAGCACTTTTCCTACAAGAATTATAAATCAAAAATTTAAAATCAAAAATTTAGAACTCACCTTCTCAAATGTGGAAACAGTGTTCCAATGAACACTATTTCCACATTTCAGAAGGTGAGTTCTAAATTTTGAAGTTACTGTTTTTTTACTGATTTTAGAATTTACTTATCAGTAGTGGGTACCTAACTACCTGTACAAATAAATCTGAAGCACTTTTCCTACAAGAATTATAAATCAAAAATTTAAAATCAAAAATTTAGAACTCACCTTCTCAAATGTGGAAACAGTGTTCCAATGAACAAACACTATTTCCACATTTCAGAAGGTGAGTTCTAAATTTTGAAGTTACTGTTTTTTTACTGATTTTAGAATTTACCTATAAGTAGTAGGTACCTAACTACCTGTACAAATAAATCTGAAGCACTTTTCCTACAAGAATTTTAAATCAAAAATTTAAAATCAAAAATTTAGAACTCACCTTTTCAAATGTGGAAATAGAGTTCCAATGAACACTATTTCCACATTTGAGAAGGTGAGTTCTAAATTTTTGAAGCTTACTGTTTTTTTACTGATTTTAGAATTTACCTATAAGTAGTAGGTACATAACTACCTGTACAAATAAATCTGAAGCACTTACTTCCTACAAGAATTATTATAACCATATCTCGTCTGATTCAATGGATAGTCATTATGTTTTTTCCAGCACGATAATCCTTTTGACCTTCCAGTGAGATAAAATAACAAATAGCTCATTAAATATCATTTATTACAATCATTAGCACTGCAGATTTCGATAACCTACGTAAATAACAAAAATGACCCTGCGCTGCATCAAACGGTTAAATACATCTGTACTGTACTGTACCAGCCTTATTAATAGTTCACTGCAGGACGTAGGCTTACCCAATAAGGGTGAATGGGGCATATCCACCACGCTGGCCCATTGTGGGTTGGTGGATTCACACACTGCATTGAATTACAGTCTACCCGTGACCACGGGCGATGCAACTCGGCCGAAACTTGCAACTCGCCTTTTGAGGAGGTATTTATTTATCTCGTAATTTTAGTGCGCGATTAGTCACGTAGTATATAATAATAATTCATTGAATTTCTTCTACGGACGTATGCATGTTGTCTCACGATGTTTTTCTTCACCGAAAAGCCAGCGGTGTGAAATTCCGGACTTATATACGAATAGAACTCATTGGTACGGGACCGGGATTTGAACCCACGACCTCACGATTGTAAGTCGGTGTCGTTACCACTAAACCATGTCGTTACCGCTTTTTTCCTATAAATTTAATCTTTGCTAATTCTAATAATGTATTAAATTACTGGTTTTTGCCCGCGGCTTCGCCCGCGTGTTTCTTTGATTTTTGTGCTATCGCATAGGACCGTTTTATTTGATAAAATGTAGTTTATGTTACTCTCTATATTTCGAACTATGTCCATACCAAAAATCAAGCCAATCCGTCTCTCTGTTGCTGCGTGAAAGAAGAACAAACCGATAAACTAGCAAATACCCTATCGGATTTAATTTATAATGTTGGTAAAAATAAGGAAGGAAGGATACCTGCCTTTATGTAGACCAATTCTGAACATAGATCTACCCACCAAGAAGAATTGAGTCACTATTTATCACGTTTAGTATTTATGGTCTAGTGCAGATGGAGGAATTTTTATTTTTCCTTCTACGGACTTGCTTGTTCAAGTTTGGCGTGTAAATCCGTGCAAGAATTTCAAAGAACACATTTGGTACAGGACCGGGATTTGAACCTACGATTCATGATTTTAAAGCTAGCGATGCTACTCCTGACAATTATTTTCTCCAACCCAAATTTCTTTTCATTCTATATATTAAATATAAAAAGACTCTGAAATAGATACATACCAGTGGCATAGGTTTTTTCAACGAAAAATACATCATTCTATAAATGGATAATAATAAAATTATAATCAGTATGAAATATTGAAAGCGAGAATGACAAAGTTTGAAAACATATTTAGTAAAGTTATTAATTGGATACGCAATCATTAAAATTCAAAGTGGCCAGATTTTTTTTTCAACAAAATACAATACTCCTTAATTTACTAAAACTACATACGCTACTTCTACATAAAAAGCAATGGGATAATCCACAGAGCCTTGAAGATCTAAAGATAATCTAAATGCTCAAGCCCTGCCAGTTAGCAGCGTGCCCAGCATTCTAGCTGCATTGCCACGCTGAATGGCAATGCTTATACGTTGAGCCAAATAAACACCAGCATTTTGGTCACGCGTCGCGTCCATGAAGCGCTCAGAAGGACTTTTGAAAACAAAATGAGTTCCCGGCCCCCACGGACCCAATGTCCCAACTCCAAATGACTCAAATAATTATGTAACCACTACCAAAGTTAGCATATTTGCGCCGTTTGTGCTGCTCCACCGAATTGGCCTCCGCTCCAGCCCTACTCTGAGTCTCAGAAAGAATTGACGGCGCCAAAGTATCGACGCAAGTAGAGTCTCATACTAAGGGCCGTCCACACTTCCATGGGACCAGCGTCATACCGTCAGGCCTTTTGTGGCCAAAAATGACACTACGATGATCATGACCACAACAGGTGAATGTTATTGCTACTATATATACTCGTTCATAAGTACTTTCGTATAGGCCAATTGCTCAGCCCTAGTGTTAGAGCTTTAGTGTCTAATGGACTCTGATGAAACCAAAAGGTAAAAAAAAACTTGACATAACCGTTGAATCCTTCATGAACTTTCGCATTAAAAAAGAGAGAGACCTAAATGAAAACATTTCCACAAAACATTCCAACCGAAAAAAGCAACACAAGAATCACTATCACACCCTATAAATATCTTTGAAATTTACATTTTCTACCCTCAAAAAGGCATTAAAAACGCTCTTAAATAAATCATACGGCCGCGCTCATTTTGTGGTCAAAGTTATTTCGAAATACCCACATTGCTAGATGAATTTAAACTCAATTGTAAAGGGGTAGAGTTCAGAATATGGGATGCAATTAGTTTAATTTTTGAAGGGTTTTCATTGGTTTTCGCTGCCTCAAATGGACTCTACGTTTGGAGAGTAAATTGGTTGAAGGGTTGATTATTTTATCGAGGTGTGCGAAAAATTAAGGGCCAGCTGAAGTGCGGTACTTTGTCGGTTTCATAATTGGTTTTGAATCAATTCAATGCTCTTTTCTTTCCGGTTTGTTTTGCTTGGTAAAAATGTATCGAGATGTTTGGAGATTTTAATTGATTCGATGTAAATACTTTTTGCATTGGGTTGATTGGTCAGCAAAATATGAAACATCTAATTGTAAATTAAGTCATTTTGACTTAACAATTTTAAAAAAACAGCTCTATTTCTGCCAGTACATTTAAATATTACTATATTTTAGTACCAGGTTTTCTATAAGATATAATTCAATAGTTAGATATTCTACTGACCCATCTTTTCAGGCAGTTTATTTTCATTTGTTCTTTCTCTTTAAATTGAATGCTAAAGTAGAACTACTTGCACTAAAGCTCCAAACTGTAAACGATATAATTTTTAAATTGAATCGTTGTCAAAAAAGCTTTAAGAATACGTACAATAAAAACATCGTCAATTGCTGGGCATATGTCGCCCTTAATTTTTTCTAGTCACCTCTACCCCTTTACAACTGCATCCATTTGTAGCTTAATGTCCGTTTTATCCATCCATTCATCCGTCAGCCGTATGACTGCTGGACATAGGCCTCACCTATAAAGATCTCCAATAAGATCGGTTGGAAGCGGTTTGCATCCAGCGTGATCCTGCGGTCTTTATGAGATCATCTGTCCACTTCGTAGGTAGACGTCCTACACTGCGCTTGCCGTTACGTCCACTCGAGAACTTTTCGACCACATCGGTATTAGCCCTCCGAGCTATGTTCCATCCCCACTGCCATATTAATTCGCTAATCCGCTGAGCTATGTCGGTAACTTTGGTTATTCTGCGGATCTTCCCTTCTACTGCTTTTCTATTGCCCGTTTGAAGCCTTAAAAACATACATAAATTTGAATTTAATCTTAAACTTGGCAATTTTATCCATTAGTAGATTATTGAAATAAAAAACCAAAAAAATACATCTTTTTGAGCAGTCACATAAAAAAAAACAACGTCATATTTTACGAGAAACTTTCCAAAATATTTCCACATCATCAGTTTGAATAAAAACGAAAACGATCATTCCAAATGCACGGTACGTGCGGGGAATGTCCCTCGTGAATGATGAGGGTACGGGCTTTGTTATCTGATTAGAGCAAAACCACGAAATCAATCAAAATTCTGTATTGGGATAATATAAACAAGTATACCTTTAGTAGGTACTCGCCTTCCTCTGAGGATCTGCAAAGGCGAAAACGAACCCATGGTAATGGTTGCCTGGTGGGAGAACGTTTGTCTTCAAGAAGGCGTGGGGTCGAATCTTATTCATCAATTCAATTCTCAATCATGGTCTGCCCGAGTGGCCAAGTGGTTAGCGACCTTGACTCCTGGGCTAATGTAGCGAAGGTTTGATTCCTACCCCGGGCAAGCATTTATGTTATGCACATAGGTGTTTGCGTTGAGTCTGGATGTTTTAACACGTTTTTAATAGTTTCACCTGTATGTTTGTTTGCTTGCTTGCTTGCCAACCCCTTTTAGCTCGATTTTGACCTACTCTGAGCAATCACAATTTCTTTGCACACCTATCAAAGACCGATACGACAATGCATTTATAAAAAAAACTAAGAATCCTTAGCGTGTGTTTAGTTTTTTTTTAATGTATTTATATTATTATCTTGATTTATGTAGGTATGTATAACAGGTGTATGCATTCTCCTTTTTAGAAAAAAAGCAGTTGTTCTAGACAAAATTGCAACTATGAATCGACAATATGTATGAAATGACAGATTTCACCTCATTTCGGAACCGCCTGGGCTTTCGAGGTCGGACGGTAACAGGCCGGACTGGTTGACTATGGCGCCGTGGAGGAATGGTAAGTGCCTGATTTGGGACGCAACTTGACTGTCGCTGCGAGTCACTTGAGTCGCACCGTCCACTCGCCGGCGGCTGCGGCGGAGGACGCTGCTGACAAGAAGCGGCGAAAGTATGCCCCTTTGGCGGCAAGTTATTTGTTCGTGCCTATTGCTGTGGAGACAATGGGCTGCTGGGGTAGTGAGTTAAGGGAGAAGTCTCATGACTCCTGCTCCGGCTTGTACTTGGCGCAAAGGATGGCCATCGCCATCCAGTGAGGTAATGCGACCAGCATATTGGGCTCTTTAGCGCCGGATACGGTCGGAGATGGGTTGTGTGTTTAGATTTTAAGGTTGACTATGTTCTGTAATAATAGCAATTAAGATTGAATAATTGAAATTACAATTATTCAAAAATGTATAGCTAGAATATAGTGGGAAAACACCTCTAGAACATAAATTAACTTTACCTATATAAGATTAATTTGATCGTTATGTAATCAAATGAGAGGAATTTGTAGCGGGGTTCAGAAGTCTGCGTCACCTTGCGGGGAACCCGGGTTAGGTAGGAATTCCACATCCAGAAACTACACGGTGATAAACAGTACATGGTTTTAGAGTAAATGGTCAGCGTCACCAAATCGCCTGATGGAAAGCGAAGTTGTAGCCGAAGATGGAGTATGTAGACCTAGAAGATACCTATTCATTCTCGACTTGAAGATATGCAAATTGTGATTGTCAGGAAACAATGACGGAGGCAGGACATTCCAATCCCTGGCGATAAATAGAAGAGCTTTTGGGAGCTTGAAGTGGACAACGCATGGTTCTGTTGAACCATGAGTATGTACACTGGGCTGAAAAGTCTGCAAATTGGGGAATAGGATATATAAGATACATAATTATGGAAATGAAAACTCAGGATAAACATCTATTAACATAAAATATGTAAAACATGTATGGAATATCAAAATATTTTTATTAGACAAAGACCTTGCTTATATGCAAGTAAAAAATATCCCTGGCGGTAAAATTAATAAAAGGTTTAATTAATTATTAAGCCTTCTGAAACAAATGTGTGAAATTTAAAATATTTGAATACTTGCTTCCACCATAAGCTGCCTCGATATTGTATTGACATTCAGCTCAAAATTATCTCGATTCTTTCAGTGTTTTAGCAATATTATGTGCTGTATGTATTAAAAATGCTATGTTTTGGTTTTATGTGATGCTACAAGATGACTTACAAATAGACAAAAATACACATAAAACTTATAACAACCCTCTTTTTCGTTATCTGATTCATTATTGGTTTTGGTTCAGATAATATAAGTAGGTTGGTAGACTTACCTTTTTTTTTTTTATTTCGAATAGGTTTGCGTTTGACTACACACTGCCTGATGTTAAGCAGATGTGCGGTCTAGGGTGTAGCACGCTTACCTAGAAGATACCTATTTACTCGGGATTTGAAGACACTCACGTTGTACTTTAACGGGAAGACAGACCCAGGCAAAGCATTCCACATTCCGGCTGTTCGTATGAGGAATGAGGATTCGAAACGCTTGGTTCTAACGCGCGGAATGTCCACCATAAAAGGGTGGCGCTTTGGTCGCGTCCGTCTAGCCGTACGATAGAAGAAAGGGGCGGGGGGACCAGGTTGTGCAACTCCTGGGCGCACTCTCCGAAGTGTATCCGGTAAAAGACCGACAAACACGCTACCTAGCGACGATGCTCAAGACTTTGCAGCTGCGTCTTAGTCAAGATGTCGTTGTCAATCAGCCTCCTGGCTCGCCTCTCAATCGACTCCAGAGCCTCCAGTTGATATTTGGCAGAGCCATCCCAAAGGTGAGAGCAGTATTCCATGCAAGACCTGGCTTGTGCTTTATAAAGACCTAATCTCTAAGAACCGATACTTCAACTATTTTTTCAAACCCGGTCTAGCGTAGGTTAGAATTCCAGATTTAAAGGACACGTCCACTAAATGTATGGAGGCTGGTATAATAATAATTAAAAAAGCTACCTAGAGCGTATTGCATCCCGAGAACTTTTTTTTTTTGAGGCTATATTACATCAGTTAAAAACAAAAAAGGCCCTTCGTTTCTTTAAATTAATTTTGAATTTCTTAGAATGAATAATTATATTTGACACATTAGGCTGTTTATCTCTGGCAACTCTAACTAAGCAACCTTCCAATAGCTGAAATAAAATCATTTTTATCAGATTGACACCATTTTTGATTATTTTCTTGAAATTTTTATTTTTAATAGGCACACTAGTTTCTTATGAATTATTTAATTTTAGCATATCATTTTATGGGATTAATGTGAAAGGAAAGAACGACAGAAGCAGATTATTGTTGTTAAAATAGAAAAAATAGTAAACTGTATTGCCATTATTCACACTTTTTATTTTTTACATCGATATAAAATGGAGGGATGAACAAATTTTAAGCAAACATTTTTGAAAAGTCCATGAAGCAAGCTTTCTAATAATGTATACAATGTGTTTGTCTACCGGTGTTGGAGCCGTAAACGGTGACATTTATGGCAAATTTTGAACAACTTTTACTGTGAGACCAACTCTGAAAACGTAAAAAAAACTGCTGTTCCATACAATTATTTATAGATTTTCGACAAAAAGTATGGAAAAGTTTTTTGTTTGCGTTTTCAGAGTTGACCCTACAGTAAAAGTTATTCAAAATTTGCCATATATGTCACCGCTTATGGCTCCGACACCGATAGACAAACACATTGTATATTGTCTTGGTAAGATATTTATCTGAATAATAATACCACATGTGGACGTCTCACGTCACCTTTAATTATTTGACAAAACTATGAAGGGACAATATCAATAATAGACAGCTTACTTGTCGTACAGACCTACAGCGAATCAATGAAACAGCTACCAAAACATAATTACCCAATTGTGCGCACATTCACACGTCCGCACACATATTGTAAGCACACATGTACCCGGGACAGATTACAAGGCCCTACATTAGGCGTTACAAATAAGCACCATTTGTCCACGTGTCGGCTTCCCGAGACACGTTCATTACGTTGACATACACTTGTGACGTAAGGAGGTTTTAGTTATACCGACTGAGTAAATCGTAAGTATAGAAGGAGACCACAGACCAGCAAGCGGAGCGTAGAACTAACGGTATCCATCACGGACTAAAGTTGGCTCTAGACCACGGGGGTGACACTGAGCTTCCGATGGTACCGTCGGGCGGCGCTTGTGAGCACACAAGCATAATGCATATGCCAATGTCAAGTAAGAATCAAGTCTTAAGTCAATGTCAACTGGTAGAATCACGTTAGAACTTATCAAGAGTTGTTATAAAAAAATTTACTACTATTTTAGATATTTGTGTATGAAAACATAATTATCAAAATATCAAAATTGATTTGTTAATGTGTGACTTTTTCTTTTCAACGTTTAAATTGATTGTGACAATTATGTGGCATAGGTTAAATAAGAATAAATATTTTTTTACAAATCTTTTGTTTTATTTTGCGAAAAATTTAATAATATTGATAACTTAGGGAATCCCGTAAGTACGATTTGTCTGAGGTACATCACTATTAAGATATGGCGTGATAGACACATCACTAGTTGCGCGTCGCTCGCGCCGCCAAACGGTACCATCGGAAGTGATCGTCGATGTGTGAGTGTGATCGTTTGATGTGTACATGTGATCGTTTAAGTGTCCTATCTGTACTATACTAGAGATCTGTGCTCTAGACTGACTGTGTCAGTGAGAAATATTAGAATAACAAAATTCTGAGAGAGTCAGAGTCAGAAAGACTCAGATTGGTATTCGTATAACGAATCAATGATTTTAAACGAGACTTATATCCAAAACGTAGGAAAAAGATTAGTTTTCCTACAATGCAGGTGTGATCCTTTGCTCGTAATCAAGTCATATCTCTCCGTGGTGGACGTCCTACGCTACGCATACCGATACCATGGTCTTAGCTAGAAAACCTTTAGTAATTGTGGTTAGTAAAATTATCCTTGATAAAGACTCTTGCGGCTAGATCCCTCAATAAAATTTATTGACATTGAACTCAATTTGTCAAATGGGACAAAATTATTTCGTCGAATTTGTCGTATCATTTCGTTTGAACTGACGTGGGGGTGTATGTAAGTAGGTATTATATTTTACTCAACTGTCCAAGATAGAGGTGCACCTAATGTTTATGCCAGCTACGGTTTGAGTTTTTTTTATTAATATGAAGACCTACTCTTCTTAAACAAATTAAGATTACCTATAATAATATTTTATACTATACATAACGGGACAGAACTCATGTGTGGGGCACAAAAATCTCAGTGCATTGCGAGACGGTTCCGCGTGCTAGCACTCGCCAACTTGAGAAAGGTTGCCGAATGCGACCGAAACTATAGTCGTTACGACTAGCCCCACACGTGAGTTCAGTCCCGTTATATATAGTATAAAATGTGTGAAAACCACGTTAATTTCCATAGTAAAAAAAGATTACCTATATTTCGTCTCATGGTTTACAGTGGAATGTACTCAATACTACTCATTTTGGATGACGATTAATTAGCACCAATAGCAGAACTGATATTGATAAAAAAATATTTTGACTTACAATTTAAATCTAATAGTTTCTATAAAATCTATAGTAATACCTAAAATAAGTTTGGAATATTTAGAAAAATAGTTTTCAGCTTTTTATTTTGCATGATTTATTTTGGTACATAACATTCAAATAAAAAAATCCATATTCTTTTTGTTCAAGATATACCTTTTCATTTTCTTTCGTTTGGAAAATAAATTAATAAAGTAAATCAAAGTATTTTCATGATCCACTTAAAAATAATTGCCGATAATTGAGCTAAAATTGATCAATCTAACAATACCTACCTACTAACAATCGTGAAAACAATTAATTTGGTACAATTTAGTTCATTTAGTGGAATTTCTTCGTTATTTATTTATAAATGGCATACATTATGTGGTCCGTTAATCCTGCTAATAAACTGATGGTAGTGTTGGCTGTTTGTCGATAAAATCGAAAATATATATATCGATAGAAACGTAACATTAATAAGTGTTTCAATTTTTCGTCTACAGGGTCACTTCTAACATACCTACGAACAACTTCACAAGAGACACCAAACATCACAGTCATACAACACCGTTTACCTCTCTAATTTTCCTTTCTCTCATCAAAATTTACGTTGTTTGTTACGTAATGTTAATTTTATCTCTATTCTGATTTTAAAATGTTCATACATTTTGACTATGCTGTACTACATACAAGTAGGTATAATTACGCTTATAGAGTGCGGAAATTTTGTGTGAGAAAATTTAGGCATATTTGGAAAAGTAGCATCTCGGCCTCCGCTATGGAATGCCTGCTCTACGAGCTAAGTGCGTTTATATTCTACGAGTAGTATTGTGTGAGAGAGAAAATTAAATATATTTAAGAAAATTAAATATATTTATGAATAAAATTAATTCCTTTTCCAATTAAAACTCAAGCTAGTGCTTTATTTTGATGGTAGTAGCCAAAGGACATGTCCACAAAATGTATGGAGGCTGGTACAATAATAATCAAAAATCCTAACCACACCACTCGTTACATTTCGAGAAAGTTCATATTTTTCTGGGTCAATTACAACAGTTAAAAACAAAAAAACCCCTCCGATTTTTTTAAAATTAATTTTGAATTTACTTGAAAAAATAAATATACTCGTATTTCGCTCAATAGGTAGTTTATTTCTAGCAGCCCTGATTAAGTAACCTCCAAATTGTTAAATAAAACCATTTTTACCAATTAGACACACTTTTTAAGTGATTTTTTGTCACATTGTACCTACTAACTGGTCACAAAAATTATAACCTACCTACCAGGGTTATAACTTTCTTAACAAACAAAAAGGGCCCGTTTTACCCCAAAAGAGGACAATTTTTAAAAATGTTCATCCTTTGTGCTTCATTATGTCGTACGATGTACTTATATTCCAAATTTCAAGTTTATATCTTCAGCGGTTTGGGCTGTAGCCTAAACCACTGAAGATATACTTTTTTCACCAACTTTGGGACCTTATTTGACCCCTTAGATAAGGGAAATTCGGAAAAACAGGAAAATACGTAACTTTTATTTTGATTGAAAAACATTTATACAAAGTTTCAAGTCAATCGGTACAGGGAATAAAAAGTTACATACAAACGAAAAGGGCCCGTTTTACCCCGTTAGAGATCGATTTTTCAAAATTTTCTTCCTTAGTGCTCCATTACGTTGTACAATGTACCTATGGTCCAAGTTTCAAGTTTATATCTCAAGCGGTTTGGGCTGTAGGCTGTCTGTCAGTCAGTCACTCAGGGAAGCCTTTTATATATTAGATTAAGAACAAAAAAACACATTCCGTGAGATATGATGCCGTCGCGATCTAAAGGTTAAGTTAGAGGTTACGTCTTACTATCGCGAGGTAGGGTTATGAGTTCTTCGGAACTTTTGAACGGAACTTCACACCACTGGATTTTCATTGAACACAAACTTCGTGAGGCATACGTCAGTAGACGAAATTTAACGGCGTATGTCACACTAACCCGCACTGGGTCAGCGTGGATAAGGCCCAATCACCCTTCGTGGGTGGGCCTACGTCCAGCAGTGGACTTATAAAAGGCTGGTACAGTACCAGTACAAGTACATTAAAGCTTAAAGTTAATCGACACGCATGCCTATGCAGTTTTAAACTGATAAAGTGCAAAATTATTTAACGGTGTTTTTAAAAAAAACAGCTGCTTCTGAAATCGATTACTTCTACTTAGCCTGCCCGACTCGCCCCCAGTGAGACAAAGTAGACTGCTAAACATTTTGGCGTGAAAGGTGACGTCCATCAACATCACAATGGTGGTATCGAACCAAGATGATATATACATAATTTGAAAGCTTGATTTCTGGGCTTCTCAAAAATATTTAATTTAGATTTTTTTATCCTTTCATTTTTTTTAAATGTCTGAAATAAATCGTTTGAAAAACAATAATACAGCTATGTATTTTTTTTAGTTTAGCAATAATAAAGTGCTTCTATCGTTATTTTACTTGCATTCTTAGCTGATTCTTCCACATTCATCTCTTAACTTGCTAAAATTTAAAATTATAACCGACCCGTGTGACCAGTTAGTAGGTACCTACAACGTGACAAAAAACACTTAAAACTGTGTCTAATTGGTAAAACTGCTTCTATTCAACAATTTGGAGGTTACGTAATCAGTGTTGCTAGAGTTAAACTACCTATTGAGCCAAATATATTTATTTATATTAATAGATTCAAAATTAATTTTAAAAAAATACGGAGGGCTCTTTTTTGGTTTTATCTGATATAAAAGACTCAGAAAAATATGAACGTTGTGAGAAATAAGAATGAGTGTTGTGGTTAGAATTTTTGGTTATTATTATACAAGCCTCCATACATTTTGTGGACATGCCCTTTACTTTCGGAATTCGGCCCATATTTGTACCAGTAGAATTATATATGTATAGATTTTTTTTATAAACCAATACCATAACGCAAATTACAATTCTAATCCAAAAGTTCATTTACAGCAAATCTGTACCTACCTATACCTGCTGTAAAATTAACGGTGGATCCCAAACTTGGCTAGGTCGAGTCGACCACACCATGTCAAGTTGTCCTACAATTTTGCTGGAGGGCATCCAAAGTTGTCTTGCTATTTTGCAAGGAACATTGACCTTTAATAAGAAACATTGTGAGAAAACTTACATTATTAAGTAAATTGAAATTACAGCTGTGTCTGTACATTTTTGACCGACGAACCACCCGGAGGAGGTATACAATTCGACGCGTATATATTTTTTAATGTAACTTTTTTCATAGTAGTCCGATTTCAATTATTATATTTTTACTGGAAAGAGTATACTTCGAAATTGGTCCCATTTAAATTTTATCGAAATCGGCTGAGCCATTTTTGATTAATCAACAATAATGTGAAAAATGTTACATCGATCCGTGCGAGATATTCGCGAATTCTGTAAACGGGTGAAGTCGGTCATGCTAATTTTTGCAAAAAATAATCTTGTTAAGTATACATTTTTGTAAAACGCCCCTGCTCCTGGCGGAAACGAACAAGAACTAGCCAAATTAAGTAAACTACGCAAAACCTGGATTAAGGGCTCCGAAAACGTTTCACTTTCATGAAGATTTCTTAAATATCTACTTATTTCTCAGTACGGTAATTCATTTCCTTTATTTTGTGACGTTCTTAGGACTCCAGGTGTTAGGTATATCCTTTCAAGCTTTTTACTATAAAACGGCATTGAATATTTTGATTTCATTCTAGAAACGTAATGTTTACGTTCTTACGTTTATAGAATGAAATCAAAATAGCTAAACGCTAAACATATGGTACCGTAATAATTAATTTCAAAGGTGAAAACCGGACAAGTGCGAGTCAGGCTCGCACACCGATGGTTCCGTACAAATCCAGGAATTTCACAAAATTGGGAAGTTAGTTGTTAAAATCTCTATACTATATTCATCGACAAAAAAGTTTTTCTTTATTTTTTTAACTTTTCTCGTCATTCATCGAAAATTACACATTGTTAAATTAGAAACCCTTTTTGTGCTAATGAAGCTCTTTTATTTGATACCTTACTTGATACGATTTACTCATTTTGAATCTTTGACTCATATTTTGTGAATCTAGTCCCTATTATTTTTGTGATTTAAATAAAAATATACAGTTTTCAGATTTATTCCTATATGTGTACTCTGAGACAATGCTTCTCGCCAAATTTCATAGTTCTATGTCAACTAGAAGTACCCTGTAGGTTTTGATTTTTGTGAGTGTCAAAATATGCGGTTTTTTACGACATAAACGCCTCTAACTTTTTTAAACGATAACTGAGATGTTTTTTTCTGACACAACTTCAAGTAACCATAGATTTACGTATATTGTTTAAATTTCAACTCGATATACTTACGCGTTACCGAGATAAAGAGTCTTGGCATATGGACAGACGGATAGACGGACAATTAAGTTATTCTATAAGTGTTCCGTTTTTTCGCTTTTGAGGTACGGAACCTTAAAAATGACTCAACTCGATTCTGACTTCATTTAAATTATTTATCGAATCACCGGAATGTATTAAATAAATCGATTTATTGAGCAATCTTCTTGATTTATTCGTTTGAATTATTTTAACTGCCTGATTAATGTTTCGCTGGTTCCGGTCTTGAGATGCATTTTTGGCCTACGTTTGATCCGTTTTCTTTGATGATTAATATTTTGTTATGACGTTTGAGGTGTAAATAGTAAATTGTATCATATGGGAGCAAAATAATATTTTTACGGCGATGGCGCTTTTTTGAATCCAGAAGTAAAGTGAAGGATTCTAGAGTAGTAGTTTAATAGTAGATTCTAGAGTAGGAAGTATTTAGTAGAATCCTGAACGTAGCGAGGGATTCAAAGTACGTCGCCCGAGCCAAAGATATATTTTGCGTAAAGTGGTACACTCTACTTTTCATCACCTCTATGAGAAAAAAAAGGCGCCTCATAATTTACTATAATATTATTATTTAATTAAACGTAGAGGAACAATTAAATTGAAATAAATGCTATCTAATACCTAATAAAAAAATTAAAACTTATATTTATATTCTTTTTATTCATTTTTTTGGCGCTGAACACTAACATTACAAATACTTCCAAATTAAAAAGTGCGCGGCAAAGATAATTCCGGCGCACTAATAAAGTTCCTTATAGAATTATTACTATATACCGTGGTCACCACGGTCGATGCAACTCGGCCGAAACGTCGGGATGAGGAGGTATTTATTTATCTCGTAATTTTAGT
Organism: Hypomecis punctinalis; assembly: GCA_949316475.1. Classification (NCBI taxonomy): domain Eukaryota; kingdom Metazoa; phylum Arthropoda; class Insecta; order Lepidoptera; family Geometridae; genus Hypomecis; species Hypomecis punctinalis. The sequence goes on from OX438818.1 coordinate 16,198,971, forward strand.
GGGCGATAAGTCCCGTAGTATATAATAATATGTGTTCAAATCGCGAAAGTTTAAAAACAACATTCCTTATAGAAAACACCACCTTTGGGCGCACTTAAAGGCGAACTACGAGTAAGTAGTCCTTTTCGAATAGATGTGATGAAAAATTTATTTGTTGTCCAACATTTGTTTAATGTGTATAACGTCTTATAAATCGATGAACGCCGGTTGCACGCACAAAAAAGTGTCACGTTCCGGCTGAGTCAAGCTTGCAAACCAAAGCGCGGAACAGGCAATAGAGAGGCTCGATTGGCTTAAACGTTTAGCTTATTTTAGTTGTTGATTCATTAATTATTTTTTAGAAAAAATGGCATGACCGACTTCAGCCGTGTTCAGAATTCGCGAATTTTCGCACGGATCGATTAGTATTTTTCACATTATTGTCGATTTTATCAAAAATGGCTCAGCCAATTTCGATAAAATTTAAATGGGACTTACTTCAAAGTATACTATATCCAATAAAAAAAGAGTTATTAAAATCGGACTACTGTGTAAAAAGTTATGCGTGGTTACATATAAAAAAAAAACAAATTTGCGCGTCGAATTGAGTACCTCTTCTCCGTTTCGTCGGTCAAAAATATTGATTTTTGGTTTAAAGTGTCAAAACTCTACTTTAGCAAATTTTTACAGTGTGTGAATGAGGATTATTCGACACCAACCAGTTGCTAAACTCTTTTGGAACGCATCAAAAAGCAATTTAGCGAATATATCAACACGACAAAATAAAGGAAGTCGCCTGGAAGTAATGGGTCATGAAAAATCCCATCGAGGAGACAATCGGGAAGCGATATTGGCCATTTGAAGCAATAGTCGCAGAGAGTGATCGTTAACGACAGACTATATTACTACAATGCATGGATATAAGAGACATTATAAACGCGTCGTTGATTATAGAGCCTATTAATCATGGATAGTCGTAGGTTAAACTTTCAACAACGTATAATAGTAGATTATGTACCAAGAGAACCAAGTAGTGTCTTATGTCACGAGCGACAATTGGGCCCTGAGCGTAGCGAGGGACTCTATAGTTAACTCCCGAGCGTAGCGAAAGCGTTTTAAGAGTCCTGAGTGAAACGAGGGGTTCAAGTCACCCAAGACGAAGACAGACTTGGTTCTAGTGGTACATACTCTACTTTCCATACCTTCTGCGAGACAATAAAACCCCAAGAATATGAGAAATACTTACGTCATAAACTCACTAAGTGTAGGTACTCACTAGGCAACTCGGTATTCTTCTTCTTTTGTTTGTTTGGCGTCGCATTGTTGTGCATTTGCCAGTGTCAAGTATTAAGTTTTAATAATTTTTGATATTTTATCAAAATAGTCACTGTCGTAGTCACGTCATAGTCCAATCAAGTCACGGTCAAGCCCAAACGTCGTCCAAGTCATACCTCAGTAAAGCAGTGGAGACTTTACTAGAGGCGTCTATGGAGTTTTGGTAACAACACGGAACGACACGATACGTCACATTATATCACTTTGCCTACACTCATGCACGTAAATCAGCTCATAATCAACGAAATACCACAATTTTTCACTAATTATCACTGATAAAACACAAGTTTAACAAAATAATACAATGGGGCGACATGACTTTTCCGCGTTCCCGCCAAAACTAACTCGGTATTGTTCACAATAAATTAAAACAAATTAGAATGTACCTACGAATTTTCATAGAATCGCACACAATTTATAATACAGAGAATGTAAATACTACATGAAAAAAATAAGACCATGGCCAGCTCGATTATCATGGCCTGGCACGGGCATTCCAATGAGGTTTTTTTTTATTCTATATAATCGAACTGGTACGGGCAGCAAAGAGGTTTTATTCTGTGTAGTCGAATAGATCCTCGTTACAATGCCAGTTGTCGTGCAACGTAAAGAGGTTATATTCGATGTTGCAAAATGAAACCTCTTTACGATGTCCTTAAATGTTCTAAGTTGAGAAATTTTCATACGAATTAAGCTGGAAACATACTATCGGACGCGGCTGACAGACGCGACTGACGCACGTCTTAAAACATCCGGGGCGCCAGATCGCTCTCGGACGTCCGAACGCTCAAGGTCAGCCGAAGGTGACGTCCGCGACTTATGTCCAATAGTGTGCACGGCTCAGTATACATTTATTATCTAGATACCTATCAGTCGCGGCTGTCAGTCGCGTCCGATAGTAATAGTAGTAGTTAGTAGTTTCCAGCTTAATTCGTATGAAAATTTCTCAACTTAGAACATTTAAGGACATCGTAAAGAGGTTTCATTTTGCAACCGAATTAAAATCACTTTACTCCCTAGGGAGTTGCATACAACATTATTGATCTGCCATAGACCTTGAGATCGTGTTAAGATAATAATGACTCGTTTTACGTTGAGATTCTATGACATAATTATAATGAGTCATTTTCGAGCAGGTGGTATGAAAAATTATAAAAATGTCATCGAGGAGAAAATCGGGAAACGAAATTGGCGATTTGTAGCGCTCATAGCGTAGTTTGACTAGATGTTTGTCAGCGATCACCAAAGTTAAGCAACGTTCGGCACGGTCAGTTTTCGGATGTGGGTGGCATTTACAACTGAGCGCTATCGTGCCTTGGATGACACGGTAAGTTGTAGGCCCTGGTTGTGATAAGCGTTTAACCAATAAAATAAATAAATATTTTTTTATATATTAGAGGACATCTTACACACGGTCTTTGACCCCAAACTAAGAAAAGCTTGTGATATGGCTGCCAGAGACTGATATTTACTACATATACATATTTTAAATACATCCTGCTAATATTATAAACGCGAAAGTTTGTGAGTTTGTGAGGATGGATGGATGGATGTTTGTTACTCTTTCACGCAAAAACTACTGGAAGGATTGAGATGAAACTTTGCAATAATATAACTTACATATCAGAATAATACATAGGTTATAATGATATAATTATAATGATATTGCGTAAATGTTCTATAATATAACAATAAGTGTTAAGTAAGATCTGAGAACTTAGAGAAGCTATTCTAGAGTGCGCTTCAAGAAATGTCAAAAAATATCAACTGCCGAATCGAACAACCGTCAAACCGTTCTTTGTTCTATTTTTTGGATTTTCCACTTCCTTTATTTAGGTTGGTAAGGTAGGGCCTCGGGTTTGAAAGACGGAACGTGAGTTAGTCTACTTTTTATCCCAGATAAATAAAGGGTTCCCATGGGATAGCACAATAATCAAAATATCATGCGGGCGAAGCCGCGGGTAAAAACTAGTACTTAAATAAATAGTACCTTAATAACACCCAGACACAGAGCAAATACCTAAGTTTATCACATGAATGCTTTCTATTCCCACCCAGGGATCGAACCCACGCCTCTCTGATCCAGAAGTCAGAGTCACTAACCACTGAGCCACCGAGGCATTTTAATAACCATGTCAGAGATCTTTTGGCGGCTTAAAAACTGACACTAGAGCTAGACGGGTGGCCTATGCAAACTTACATACTTTTATTGGCCATTTCAAGCAATAGTCGTATAAATTGATAGTTATAACGACTGTCTATAATTATTAGTACAATGCATGGATATTAGATACATTATATTAAGCCTCTTTTGATTTTAGGGCTCTGTCGTCATGATTTTGCAGTATACAGGGTTATTTTTAATCAAATAGCATCCTTTTAGGAGCTTATTCTGTACATTAAAACTAACAACTTTTGTTCTGCGACTTTTGCCAAAACTAAAAAAAAATGGTGTTCCATAGAAACATATTGTTCACCCGTGACCAAATGTATAGACAGGTGATTTTTGTTTTGTTTTGACAAAAGTCGCAGAACAAAAGTTGTTAGTTTTGATGTACAAAATAAGCCCTTAAAAGGATGTTAAATGATTAGAAATAACCCTGTATATGTATATTAATGATACATATTGATTCTGTACACAGTTGAAGTCGGTTACGCCATTTTGCTTGCTACAAGATTCAAATCCAATGTCATCTGTCCAATGTAAATTGTAAACTGCGATAATAATCGACAAACAAGGACCGACAACAATACCCCGTTCAATACGAAGTTGCATTTGCAATTTGGTAGCAAATGCCAATAAAAAGCAAGATTAAACCGACTCGGGATGTTTGTTCGACCGAGATATTGGGTTCAACGGACACGGGTAAATAAATAGCTCGGTTTATGTCGCTGGTCTGACTCGGCAAGTCAGATCGGTGCGTGGCTGTCGGAGATAATGAAACTCGTTGATTGTTGCGAGATGAGGGGATATTATTTATCAGCTAGCTTATTTACTAGCAAGTTTTGCGCAATAAATATTTGTTGTTGTGATAAGTACTCGTAAATGTTGCATTTGCGTGATGCTTTGTATGATGTTTTATCAATGTTTTGCATGAGCTTGTTTGTTTTAAGAGTGCGCCTAATGCTATGAAAAATAAAACAAATTTCACCCGGGCTTCTTGCATCGCCCGCTATCATCTATTCTGCTATGTTTAGAGTCGAAAATCGCATGACACAGTTCACGATGATTCTGGCACGCCAGCTTACATTTTTAGGTGACATTTTATTAATTTATTCAAAATTTAAGCATATATTCAAAAAACTAATCGATTACTCTACTAGAACATTAGTCTGGCTACGTAATTTGTCATAAATAATGTGGTATTGTCATATGAAAAAAAAAGTTTATTTTTATATTGCAAAGTTTTGATTTTTTTCTCAAGTAACCATTTTATTTTCCAAAATTCTAGGCAATTACTCTGCTACTTTAAGTTTTTTCCTCTCCTATAGATTTTTTTAATATGGATATTTAATATGTTCGTTACCTTAACACCGCGTCTTTAAAAATACACCTTTCGCTTGATTTTGGCATTAGGCGCACCCTTAAGCTACTCACATTATGGTGTTGCTGAGAGATTCCGTATTCGTATATGTATAAACTTGCATTTTAAATTTTGTAGTTGCCACAATATCCTGACTTTTTAATTAATAATATAAATCCGAAAGCGTGTATGTTGTTTTTTTAGTTTATTGGTTTGTTCTTCTTTCACGCAGATTTTTGGCATGCACTTATTTCGAAAGGCGGAAAGTGACATAATCTACTCTTTGTCCCAGAAAATTTGAATATTCTCATGGTATAGCACTAAAATTAAAAAATAACGCGAAGGCGAAGTGGCGGGCAAAAACTAGTATTCTCTAACTATATTATTATATCAGTTGTTTTTCCATTTTGGCTATGATTTTTATATGATCATAAAGATATTTTTAGTTGTTTAAAATGACTCGGGATGTTGGTTCGACCGATATATTGGGTTCAACGGACACGGGTAAATAAATAGCTCGGTTTATGTCGCTGGTCTGACTCGGCAAGTCAGATCGGTGCGTGGCTGTCGGAGATAATGAAACTCGTTGATTGTTGCGAGATGAAGCAAAATTATTTACCTGCATGTTTTGCGCAGGAAACATTTTTTGATGTGATGGATAATTTTTGCATAATTTGCATATGATGTTTTATGAAAGGTTACTCGGGATGTTGGATCGACCGATATATTGGGTTCAACGGACACGGGTAAATAAATAGCTCGGTTTATGTCGCTGGTCTGACTCGGCAAGTCAGATCGGTGCGTGGCTGTCGGAGATAATGAAACTCGTTGATTGTTGCGAGATGAAGCAAAATTATTTACCTGCATGTTTTGCGCAGGAAACATTTTTTGATGTGATGGATAATTTTTGCATAATTTGCATATGATGTTTTATGAAAGGTTACTCGGGATGTTGGATCGACCGATATATTGGGTTCAACGGACACGGGTAAATAAATAGCTCGGTTTATGTCGCTGGTCTGACTCGGCAAGTCAGATCGGTGCGTGGCTGTCGGAGATAATGAAACTCGTTGATTGTTGCGAGATGAGGCAAAATTATCTACCTGCATGTTTTGCGCAGGAAATATTTTTTGATGTCATGGATATTTTTTGCATAATTTGCATATGATGTTTTATGGAAGGTTTTGCAAAAGCATAAGTGTTTTAAAAGCTACTAAGTGGCTGATTATTGAAGTTGATAATTTTTTTTCTAATTTTTAAACACTTTAGGCCAATTATTTTCCCATTTAGGTATCAAACATATTTTTAAATTATTTTTTATATCATTTTATTTTAAAATAAAGAGAATACTTTGAATAGAATCTGTATACGAACAACGAAGGTCCCGGATTGCAAAACAAATTATACGATTGTGATAAAACATCGTAAAGTAAGTACGAGTAACCTCCATGACTAAGAGTTGTGATGATTTTTATTTTACTTAATGAACTTAATTATCATATTTACAATTTATTGTGTATTGTTCTTTCCATCATATCAAGTCAACAGACTTAAGTACTTAGTAAAAAATATATTAAAATAAAATAAGGAAGATGTTTAAAATAAACCTAAATTAAAATAAGTAGGTACAATACGTATATATGGTTTTATCCAGGATGATCTGGCTAACCCTGTATTAAGCTAAATAGGGTGATTGAGACCATCATTATGAACAACTTTTACTATGAAGCTAACCCAAAATTTGAGAAAATAAAATCGGACAAATGCGAGTCAGACACCGAGGGTTCCGTACAAATCCAGACGATTTACTCACTTTGAATTTTTAACCCATATTTTGTGAATTTAGGCCCTATTTTGACTGCGATTTAAAAAAAAATAGATTTATTCCTATATGTGTACTCTGAGACAATGCTTCTCGCCAATTTTCATAGTTCTATGTCAACGGGAAGTACCTTGTAGGTTTTGATTTTTGTGAGTGTCGAAATATGATGATTTTTACGACATAAATGGCTCTAACTTTTTTATACTATAATTAAGAAGTTTTTCTTTTACACAACTGCAAGAGATCATTGATATACGTATACATTTTAAATTTCAGCTCTATATCTTTACGCGTTCCCGGGATAAAGAGTCTTGACATAAACACAGACGGACTTATGGACAACAAAGTGATCCTATAAGGGTTCCGTTTTTTCCTTTTGAGGTACGGAACCCTAAAAATCAGCTGTTCCATACAAAATGATAAATCGAAATTGACAAAATGGATGAAACAACTATTTTTTTTCTCTAATTTCGGTTTGTGGACGAACTCATCATTATAATGGTGGACGAACTCATTATGATAATGATGAGTTCGTCCATGAGGATCCCCCAGACTGATTCCTCAGGGGGTCTCTGTGAAATCATCTGTTCACCAGGATCCCCTTAATTAAAATGAGCATATAATGATGCCGTCACCGAGTCCGATTTATAATTTTAAAAACATTCGTTACGTTATTATTACGATCCATAACAGATCGCTGTTATGATTAGGGATCGGAATTTCCGCAGACAGGACGGACTCAGGCAATGATGTGATTAATAACAATGATGACCTAAATCACCTCCGTTTGGCTTAGTACACCAATTCTGGATAACCCTATATAACAGAGTGTTTATGTATCTCTATGTTGTCCACCTGTTTCTCTAAGATCTAGATTAGGTATCTAGTACATGCACAGCCCCTAGGTCGTAAATGTAGGCTAAGCTAGGTCACAAGTGCCTTCCGTGCCGGGCGGTTAGAGCAGTGTTAGATTTTATAGGTTTTAAGCACGTAATATATACGTTACGTGATAACCTAAACGTGTGTAAAGGTAACGTAAAATTTAACCTAACGTAAAACATATCATAAGTCGTAACTATAATCAATCAAACCGTTTATATGTATGGAATACGTGTATACCTAGAAGTTATACAATCAGACGAAAAACATATTTAGGTATACGTGAAATTTTGACTAGCACCAGCTCAGTATGCTGAGTGTGAGTTTTGTCGTAAACAAGACGCGCTCTTCGGCGAGCGCGTAAGCATGTAATTTGTATGAAGAAATGTACAGCGCCACTAGCAGCGCGTTTTTGAAACACAACAGTTCATACAAATTACATGCTTAAGCGCTCGCGCGTCATGTTTACGACAAAACTCATACTCAGCATGCTGATCAAATATAAAAATCAAGACCGAAAGTCGTGAACAGTCGAGTGAGGCCGGTTTTTTATACATGTGGTGAGTGCGTCGGTGTGGCGTCGCCATAGTTCGACTGACAATCCAAGGCGTAGTTCCCTTGTACGAGTATGTGTCTGTAACTGTGTCTGCGCACAGCAAGGGGTTTTGTTCACAATTTTTTTGCCGGCCTCACTTGTTTTGCTCACATTTTTTGTCTATTTATTATTTGGTCTGAGAGCACCAGATATTCGTTTAAGTGCTGATTATGTTGAACTATAAATCAAGAAATCTATTAATCAAGGAAAATAAATTGAATTGGTTACATAAGGTCTTAAAAATTGTCCAGTTCCAACACGACTAAAAAGCCAGTATGGCGTGCGAAAATTAGTAGACACGAACATTTTCATAATTGTTAATATTATGTAAACAAAATGATTAAAATAGTAATTAAAATATTTAAATACAAGTAATTGTCAACTTTAACGTAAGGTAAAAGTCAACGACGTTTAAGAAGGGCTTTATCTATTTGAATTGAAATCAAGAAATTGTTACAAACAATAAGCATTGTCATTCAGCGTGGCAATGCTGCCAGCATCCTGGGCACGCTGCCAACTGGCAGTGGGCTTGGGCATTTGGATTATCTTTAGACCTTCAAGGGTCTGTGGATAATCCGATTCCTTGTTATTTAGTAGTACTTTATGTAGTTTTAGATTATGTAGGTCTTGTATTTAGTGGTAGTTAATAATGAAACTATTTAATTTTGTGGAAATTGTGTTCCAATCTCAATAGATATGGTTATAATTCTTGTAGGAAAAGTTCCTTGAAGTTTACTGTTTATTACTGATTTTAGAATTTACTTATCAGTAGTAGGTACCTAACTACCTGTACAAATAAATCTGAAGCACTTTTCCTACAAGAATTATAAATCAAAAATTTAAAATCAAAAATTTAGAACTCACCTTCTCAAATGTGGAAACAGTGTTCCAATGAACACTATTTCCACATTTCAGAAGGTGAGTTCTAAATTTTGAAGTTACTGTTTTTTTACTGATTTTAGAATTTACTTATCAGTAGTGGGTACCTAACTACCTGTACAAATAAATCTGAAGCACTTTTCCTACAAGAATTATAAATCAAAAATTTAAAATCAAAAATTTAGAACTCACCTTCTCAAATGTGGAAACAGTGTTCCAATGAACAAACACTATTTCCACATTTCAGAAGGTGAGTTCTAAATTTTGAAGTTACTGTTTTTTTACTGATTTTAGAATTTACCTATAAGTAGTAGGTACCTAACTACCTGTACAAATAAATCTGAAGCACTTTTCCTACAAGAATTTTAAATCAAAAATTTAAAATCAAAAATTTAGAACTCACCTTTTCAAATGTGGAAATAGAGTTCCAATGAACACTATTTCCACATTTGAGAAGGTGAGTTCTAAATTTTTGAAGCTTACTGTTTTTTTACTGATTTTAGAATTTACCTATAAGTAGTAGGTACATAACTACCTGTACAAATAAATCTGAAGCACTTACTTCCTACAAGAATTATTATAACCATATCTCGTCTGATTCAATGGATAGTCATTATGTTTTTTCCAGCACGATAATCCTTTTGACCTTCCAGTGAGATAAAATAACAAATAGCTCATTAAATATCATTTATTACAATCATTAGCACTGCAGATTTCGATAACCTACGTAAATAACAAAAATGACCCTGCGCTGCATCAAACGGTTAAATACATCTGTACTGTACTGTACCAGCCTTATTAATAGTTCACTGCAGGACGTAGGCTTACCCAATAAGGGTGAATGGGGCATATCCACCACGCTGGCCCATTGTGGGTTGGTGGATTCACACACTGCATTGAATTACAGTCTACCCGTGACCACGGGCGATGCAACTCGGCCGAAACTTGCAACTCGCCTTTTGAGGAGGTATTTATTTATCTCGTAATTTTAGTGCGCGATTAGTCACGTAGTATATAATAATAATTCATTGAATTTCTTCTACGGACGTATGCATGTTGTCTCACGATGTTTTTCTTCACCGAAAAGCCAGCGGTGTGAAATTCCGGACTTATATACGAATAGAACTCATTGGTACGGGACCGGGATTTGAACCCACGACCTCACGATTGTAAGTCGGTGTCGTTACCACTAAACCATGTCGTTACCGCTTTTTTCCTATAAATTTAATCTTTGCTAATTCTAATAATGTATTAAATTACTGGTTTTTGCCCGCGGCTTCGCCCGCGTGTTTCTTTGATTTTTGTGCTATCGCATAGGACCGTTTTATTTGATAAAATGTAGTTTATGTTACTCTCTATATTTCGAACTATGTCCATACCAAAAATCAAGCCAATCCGTCTCTCTGTTGCTGCGTGAAAGAAGAACAAACCGATAAACTAGCAAATACCCTATCGGATTTAATTTATAATGTTGGTAAAAATAAGGAAGGAAGGATACCTGCCTTTATGTAGACCAATTCTGAACATAGATCTACCCACCAAGAAGAATTGAGTCACTATTTATCACGTTTAGTATTTATGGTCTAGTGCAGATGGAGGAATTTTTATTTTTCCTTCTACGGACTTGCTTGTTCAAGTTTGGCGTGTAAATCCGTGCAAGAATTTCAAAGAACACATTTGGTACAGGACCGGGATTTGAACCTACGATTCATGATTTTAAAGCTAGCGATGCTACTCCTGACAATTATTTTCTCCAACCCAAATTTCTTTTCATTCTATATATTAAATATAAAAAGACTCTGAAATAGATACATACCAGTGGCATAGGTTTTTTCAACGAAAAATACATCATTCTATAAATGGATAATAATAAAATTATAATCAGTATGAAATATTGAAAGCGAGAATGACAAAGTTTGAAAACATATTTAGTAAAGTTATTAATTGGATACGCAATCATTAAAATTCAAAGTGGCCAGATTTTTTTTTCAACAAAATACAATACTCCTTAATTTACTAAAACTACATACGCTACTTCTACATAAAAAGCAATGGGATAATCCACAGAGCCTTGAAGATCTAAAGATAGAGTCAGACCAGCGACATAAACCGAGCTATTTATTTACCCGTGTCCGTTGAACCCAATATATCGGTCGATCCAACATCCCGAGTAACCTTTCATAAAACATCATATGCAAATTATGCAAAAATTATCCATCACATCAAAAAATGTTTCCTGCGCAAAACATGCAGGTAAATAATTTTGCTTCATCTCGCAACAATCAACGAGTTTCATTATCTCCGACAGCCACGCACCGATCTGACTTGCCGAGTCAGACCAGCGACATAAACCGAGCTATTTATTTACCCGTGTCCGTTGAACCCAATATATCGGTCGAACCAACATCCCGAGTCATTTTAAACAACTAAAAATATCTTTATGATCATATAAAAATCATAGCCAAAATGGAAAAACAACTGATATAATAATATAGTTAGAGAATACTAGTTTTTGCCCGCCACTTCGCCTTCGCGTTATTTTTTAATTTTAGTGCTATACCATGAGAATATTCAAATTTTCTGGGACAAAGAGTAGATTATGTCACTTTCCGCCTTTCGAAATAAGTGCATGCCAAAAATCTGCGTGAAAGAAGAACAAACCAATAAACTAAAAAAACAACATACACGCTTTCGGATTTATATTATTAATTAAAAAGTCAGGATATTGTGGCAACTACAAAATTTAAAATGCAAGTTTATACATATACGAATACGGAATCTCTCAGCAACACCATAATGTGAGTAGCTTAAGGGTGCGCCTAATGCCAAAATCAAGCGAAAGGTGTATTTTTAAAGACGCGGTGTTAAGGTAACGAACATATTAAATATCCATATTAAAAAAATCTATAGGAGAGGAAAAAACTTAAAGTAGCAGAGTAATTGCCTAGAATTTTGGAAAATAAAATGGTTACTTGAGAAAAAAATCAAAACTTTGCAATATAAAAATAAACTTTTTTTTTCATATGACAATACCACATTATTTATGACAAATTACGTAGCCAGACTAATGTTCTAGTAGAGTAATCGATTAGTTTTTTGAATATATGCTTAAATTTTGAATAAATTAATAAAATGTCACCTAAAAATGTAAGCTGGCGTGCCAGAATCATCGTGAACTGTGTCATGCGATTTTCGACTCTAAACATAGCAGAATAGATGATAGCGGGCGATGCAAGAAGCCCGGGTGAAATTTGTTTTATTTTTCATAGCATTAGGCGCACTCTTAAAACAAACAAGCTCATGCAAAACATTGATAAAACATCATACAAAGCATCACGCAAATGCAACATTTACGAGTACTTATCACAACAACAAATATTTATTGCGCAAAACTTGCTAGTAAATAAGCTAGCTGATAAATAATATCCCCTCATCTCGCAACAATCAACGAGTTTCATTATCTCCGACAGCCACGCACCGATCTGACTTGCCGAGTCAGACCAGCGACATAAACCGAGCTATTTATTTACCCGTGTCCGTTGAACCCAATATCTCGGTCGAACAAACATCCCGAGTCGGTTTAATCTTGCTTTTTATTGGCATTTGCTACCAAATTGCAAATGCAACTTCGTATTGAACGGGGTATTGTTGTCGGTCCTTGTTTGTCGATTATTATCGCAGTTTACAATTTACATTGGACAGATGACATTGGATTTGAATCTTGTAGCAAGCAAAATGGCGTAACCGACTTCAACTGTGTACAGAATCAATATGTATCATTAATATACATATACAGGGTTATTTCTAATCATTTAACATCCTTTTAAGGGCTTATTTTGTACATCAAAACTAACAACTTTTGTTCTGCGACTTTTGTCAAAACAAAACAAAAATCACCTGTCTATACATTTGGTCACGGGTGAACAATATGTTTCTATGGAACACCATTTTTTTTTAGTTTTGGCAAAAGTCGCAGAACAAAAGTTGTTAGTTTTAATGTACAGAATAAGCTCCTAAAAGGATGCTATTTGATTAAAAATAACCCTGTATACTGCAAAATCATGACGACAGAGCCCTAAAATCAAAAGAGGCTTAATATAATGTATCTAATATCCATGCATTGTACTAATAATTATAGACAGTCGTTATAACTATCAATTTATACGACTATTGCTTGAAATGGCCAATAAAAGTATGTAAGTTTGCATAGGCCACCCGTCTAGCTCTAGTGTCAGTTTTTAAGCCGCCAAAAGATCTCTGACATGGTTATTAAAATGCCTCGGTGGCTCAGTGGTTAGTGACTCTGACTTCTGGATCAGAGAGGCGTGGGTTCGATCCCTGGGTGGGAATAGAAAGCATTCATGTGATAAACTTAGGTATTTGCTCTGTGTCTGGGTGTTATTAAGGTACTATTTATTTAAGTACTAGTTTTTACCCGCGGCTTCGCCCGCATGATATTTTGATTATTGTGCTATCCCATGGGAACCCTTTATTTATCTGGGATAAAAAGTAGACTAACTCACGTTCCGTCTTTCAAACCCGAGGCCCTACCTTACCAACCTAAATAAAGGAAGTGGAAAATCCAAAAAATAGAACAAAGAACGGTTTGACGGTTGTTCGATTCGGCAGTTGATATTTTTTGACATTTCTTGAAGCGCACTCTAGAATAGCTTCTCTAAGTTCTCAGATCTTACTTAACACTTATTGTTATATTATAGAACATTTACGCAATATCATTATAATTATATCATTATAACCTATGTATTATTCTGATATGTAAGTTATATTATTGCAAAGTTTCATCTCAATCCTTCCAGTAGTTTTTGCGTGAAAGAGTAACAAACATCCATCCATCCATCCTCACAAACTCACAAACTTTCGCGTTTATAATATTAGCAGGATGTATTTAAAATATGTATATGTAGTAAATATCAGTCTCTGGCAGCCATATCACAAGCTTTTCTTAGTTTGGGGTCAAAGACCGTGTGTAAGATGTCCTCTAATATATAAAAAAATATTTATTTATTTTATTGGTTAAACGCTTATCACAACCAGGGCCTACAACTTACCGTGTCATCCAAGGCACGATAGCGCTCAGTTGTAAATGCCACCCACATCCGAAAACTGACCGTGCCGAACGTTGCTTAACTTTGGTGATCGCTGACAAACATCTAGTCAAACTACGCTATGAGCGCTACAAATCGCCAATTTCGTTTCCCGATTTTCTCCTCGATGACATTTTTATAATTTTTCATACCACCTGCTCGAAAATGACTCATTATAATTATGTCATAGAATCTCAACGTAAAACGAGTCATTATTATCTTAACACGATCTCAAGGTCTATGGCAGATCAATAATGTTGTATGCAACTCCCTAGGGAGTAAAGTGATTTTAATTCGGTTGCAAAATGAAACCTCTTTACGATGTCCTTAAATGTTCTAAGTTGAGAAATTTTCATACGAATTAAGCTGGAAACTACTAACTACTACTATTACTATCGGACGCGACTGACAGCCGCGACTGATAGGTATCTAGATAATAAATGTATACTGAGCCGTGCACACTATTGGACATAAGTCGCGGACGTCACCTTCGGCTGACCTTGAGCGTTCGGACGTCCGAGAGCGATCTGGCGCCCCGGATGTTTTAAGACGTGCGTCAGTCGCGTCTGTCAGCCGCGTCCGATAGTATGTTTCCAGCTTAATTCGTATGAAAATTTCTCAACTTAGAACATTTAAGGACATCGTAAAGAGGTTTCATTTTGCAACATCGAATATAACCTCTTTACGTTGCACGACAACTGGCATTGTAACGAGGATCTATTCGACTACACAGAATAAAACCTCTTTGCTGCCCGTACCAGTTCGATTATATAGAATAAAAAAAAACCTCATTGGAATGCCCGTGCCAGGCCATGATAATCGAGCTGGCCATGGTCTTATTTTTTTCATGTAGTATTTACATTCTCTGTATTATAAATTGTGTGCGATTCTATGAAAATTCGTAGGTACATTCTAATTTGTTTTAATTTATTGTGAACAATACCGAGTTAGTTTTGGCGGGAACGCGGAAAAGTCATGTCGCCCCATTGTATTATTTTGTTAAACTTGTGTTTTATCAGTGATAATTAGTGAAAAATTGTGGTATTTCGTTGATTATGAGCTGATTTACGTGCATGAGTGTAGGCAAAGTGATATAATGTGACGTATCGTGTCGTTCCGTGTTGTTACCAAAACTCCATAGACGCCTCTAGTAAAGTCTCCACTGCTTTACTGAGGTATGACTTGGACGACGTTTGGGCTTGACCGTGACTTGATTGGACTATGACGTGACTACGACAGTGACTATTTTGATAAAATATCAAAAATTATTAAAACTTAATACTTGACACTGGCAAATGCACAACAATGCGACGCCAAACAAACAAAAGAAGAAGAATACCGAGTTGCCTAGTGAGTACCTACACTTAGTGAGTTTATGACGTAAGTATTTCTCATATTCTTGGGGTTTTATTGTCTCGCAGAAGGTATGGAAAGTAGAGTATGTACCACTAGAACCAAGTCTGTCTTCGTCTTGGGTGACTTGAACCCCTCGTTTCACTCAGGACTCTTAAAACGCTTTCGCTACGCTCGGGAGTTAACTATAGAGTCCCTCGCTACGCTCAGGGCCCAATTGTCGCTCGTGACATAAGACACTACTTGGTTCTCTTGGTACATAATCTACTATTATACGTTGTTGAAAGTTTAACCTACGACTACCCATGATTAATAGGCTCTATAATCAAAGACGCGTTATAATGTCTTTTATATCCATGCATTGTAGTAATATAGTCTGTCGTTAACGATCACTCTCTGCGACTATTGCTTCAAATGGCCAATATCGCTTCCCGATTGTCTCCTCGATGGGATTTTTCATGACCCATTACTTCCAGGCGACTTCCTTTATTTTGTCGTGTTGATGTATTCGCTAAATTGCTTTTTGATGCGTTCCAAAAGAGTTTAGCAACTGATTGGAGTCAAATAATTCTCATTCAACATTGTAAAAATTTGCTAGAGTTTTGACACTTTAAACCAAAAATCAATATTTTTGACTGACGAAACGAAGAGGAAGTACTCAATTCGTCGCGTATATTTGTTTTTTTTTATATGTAACCACGCATAACTTTTTTTTATTATTACATACTACAGGACTAATTGCGCACTAAAATTACGAGATACGTATAAATACCTATACGAATAAATACCTCTTCATCCCAACGTTTCGGCCGAGGTGCATCGACCGTGGTCACGGGTAGACTCAAAACAACAATTCTTTTTTTATTGGAAATAGTATACTTTGAAGTTAGTCCCATTTAAATTTTATCGAAATTGGCTGAGACATTTTTGATAAATCAACTATAATGTGAAAAATACTAATCAATCCGTGCGAAATATTCGTGAATTCTGGACACGGCTGAAATCGGTCATGACATTTTTTCTAAAAAATAATTAATGAATCAACAACTAAAATAAGCCAAACGTTTAAGCGGATCGAACCTCTCTATTGCCTGTTCCGCGCTTTGGTTTGCAAGCTTGACTCAGCCGGAACGTGACATTTTTTTGTGCGTGCAACCGGCGTTCATCGATTTATAAGACGTTATACACATTAAACAAATGTTGGACAACAAATAAATTTTTCATCACATCTATTCGAAAAGTACTACTTGGTTCGCCTTTAAGTGCGCCCAAAGGTGGTGTTTTCTATAAGGAACTTTATTAGTGCGCCGGAATTATCTTTGCCGCGCACTTTTTGAATTTAGAAGTATTTGTAATGTTAATGTTCAGCGCCAAGAAAATGAATAAAAAGAATGTAAATATAAGTTTTAATTTTTTTTATTATTAGATACCATTTAATTTCAATTTAGTTGTTACTCTACGTTTTATTAAATAATAATATTATAGTAAAATATGAGGAGCCTTTTGTTTTCTCATAGAGGTGAAGGAAAGTAGAGTGTACCACTATACGCAAAATATATCTTTGGCTCGGGCGACGTACTTCCCTCGCTACGTTCAGGATTCTACTAAAGACTCCCTACTCTAGAATCTACTATTAAACTTCTACTCTAGAATCCTTCACTTTACTTCTGGATTCAAAAAGCGCCCTCGCCGTAAAATATTATTTTGCTCCCATATGATACAATCTACTATTTAACCTCAAACGTCATAACAAAGTATTAATCATCAAAGAAAACGGATCAAACGTAGGCCAAAAATGCATCTCAAGACCGGAACCAGCGAAACATTAATCAGGCAGTTAAAATAATTCAAACGAATAAATCAAGAAGATTGCTCAATAAATCGATTTATTTAATACATTCCGGTGATTCGATAAATCATTCAAATGAAGTCAAAATCGAGTTGAGTCATTTTTAAGGTACCGTACCTCAAAAGAAAATAAAACGGAACACTTATAGAATAACTTTATTGTCCGTCTGTCGTCTATCCGTCTGTCCATTTGTCAAGACTCTTTATCTCGGGAATGCGTAAGTATATCGAGTTGAAATTTAAACTATATGCGTATATCTATGGTTACTAGCAGTTGTGTAAAAGAAAATCTTCTCAATTATCGTATAAAAACTTCCCGTTGACATAGAACTATGAAATTTGGCAAAAAGCATTGTCTCAGAGTACACATATAGGAATAAATCTGAAAACTGTACATTTTTATTGAAATCACAAAAGTAATAGGGACTAGATTCACAAAATATGGGTCGAAGATTCAAAGTGAGTAATCGTATCAAGTAAGGTATCATATAAAAGAGCTTCATAAACACAAAAAGGGGTTTTTTAACAATGTCTAATTCTTTGTTTTAAATAAATATTTTAGTGTATTGCCGCAAATGTAGGCAAATAAGTTTAAGGGCATTTAAATAAAAAAAAAACACACACACCTTATACATTCCAATAATTATACATTTAAAAAACTTAATTTTACATAATAGATAAATAATAATAAATGTCTACACTCTATTATATATTTTTTTACAAATAATATATTAATAATCCGTTAACAACAAATAAATATTTTTAAAAAAAATATTTTAAAAGTAATATGACAAAATATTGAAAACTCTTCACTAATAAATGTGTAATTTTAAATGACGAGAAAAGTGAAAAAAAAAGAAAAGCTTTTTGTTGATGATTATAGTATAGAGATTTCAACTGACTTCCCAATTTTGTGAAATTTTCTGGATTTGTACGGAACCATCCGTGTGCGCGCTTGTCCGGTTTTCACCTTTGCAATAAATGATTACGGTACCATATGTTTGGCGTTTAGCTATTTTGATTTCATTGTAGAAACGTAAGAACGTAAATATTACGTTTCTAGAATGAAATCAAAATATTATATGCCGTTTTGTAGTAAAACCTTGAAAGGATATACCTGACACCTGGAGTTCTAAGAATATTACAAAATTAAAAAAAATAATAACCGTACTGAGAAATAAGTAAATATTTAAGAAATCTTCATGAAAGTGAAACGTTTCGGGGCCCTTAATCCAGGTTTTGCGTAGTTTACTTAATTTGGCTAGTTCTTGTTCGTTTCCGCCAGGGGCAAGGGCGCTTTACAAAAATGTATATACGGACACAGCTGTAATTTCAATTGACTTAATAATGTTTTTTTTACTATGTTTCTTATGAAAGGTAAGTGTTTCTTTCAAAATCGTGTAGGACAACTTGACATGGTGTGGTCGACTCGGCCTAGCTGAGTTTGGGATCCATCGTTAATTTTACAGTAGGTATTGGTAGGTATAGATTTGCTATAAATTAACTTTTGGATTAGAATTGTAATTTACGTCATGGTATTGGTTTAAAAAAAAATCTATACATATATAATTCTACTGGTACAAATATGGGCCAAATTCCCCTACCAAGACGAGACGGTTAGAGACGGGGCATGTCCACAAAATGTATGGAGGCTTGTATAATAATAACCAAAAATTCTAACCACAACACTTATTCTCATTTCTCACAACGTTCATATTTTTCTGAGTCTTTTATATCAGATAAAACCAAAAAAGAGCCCTACGTAGGTATTTTTTTAAAATTAATTTTGAATCTATTAAGATAAATAAATATATTTGGCTCAATAGGTAGTTTAACTCTAGCAACACTGATTAAGTTACCTCCAAATTGTTGAATAGAAGCAGTTTTACCAATTAGACACAGTTTTAAGTGTTTTTGTCACGTTGCAGGTACCTACTAACTGGTCACACTGGTCGGTTATAATTTTAAATTTTAGGAAATTAAGAGATGCATGTGGAAGAATCAGCTAAGAATGCAAGTAAAATAACGATAGAAGCACTTTATTATTGCTAAACTAAAAAAAATACATAGCTGTATTATTGTTTTTCAAACAATTTATTTCAGACATTTAAAAAAATGGAGGGATAAAAAATCGAAATTAAATATTTTTCAGAAGCCCAGAAATCAAGCTTTCAAATTATGTACTATATATCATCTTGGTTCGATACCACCATTGTGATGTTGATGGACGTCACCTTTCACGCCAAAATGTTTAACAGTCTACTTTCTCACTGGGGACGAGTCGGACAGGCTAATTAGAAGTACTTGATTTCGTTATTATTACTTCTGTTATTTTAAAAACACCGTAAAATAATTTTGCACTTTATCAGTTTAAACTTTAAGCTTTGATGTACTTGTACTGGTACTGTACCAGCCTTTTATAAGTCTACTGCAGGACGTAGGCCTACCCACGAAGGGTGATTGGGCCTTATCCACGCTGACCCAGTGCGGGTTAGTGTCACATACGCCGTCGAATTTCGTCTACAGACGTATGCAGGTTGCCTCACGAAGTTTGTGTTTAATGAAAATCCAGTGGTGTGAAGTTCCGTTCAAAAGTTCCGAAGAACTTATAATCCAACCTCGCGATAGTAAGACGTAACCTCTAACTTAACCTCTAGATCGCCACGGCATCATATCTACCGGAATGTGTGTTCTTGTTCCTAATCCTATCCTACTAATATTATAAACGCGAAAGTTTGTGAGGATGGATGGATGGATGGATGGATGGATGGATGTATAAGTAAGTAAGTAAGTTCGTATAGGCCGGGTGGCTAGCCCTGGTGTCAGAGTTTTTAGGCCGCCTGAAGGCCTCTGACATGGCTAAACGGTTAAAACAACCGGGACCTACAATTTAACGTGTCATCCGAGCCACGGTAGCGCTCAGTTGGAAAATGCCACCCGCGGTCACCCATCCAAATACTGACCGTGCGGAACGTTGCTTAATTTCGGTGATCGCTGACAAACACCTAGTCAAACTACGCTACGAGCGCTACAAGATGGATGTATGGATGTTTGTTACTCTTTCACGCAAAAACTACCGAACGGATTGAGATGAAACTTTGCAATAATATAGCTTATATATCAGAATAACATATAGGCTATAAATTATAGCGATATATTGCGTATGCGGGTGAAGCCGCGAGTAAAAACTAGTAAGTAACAATTCTTACGTCTTTCGCGTTTGGATCTAGCAACAACAAATAAGGCACCTTGGGATTCTCATCCAGCGTAAGAACTCCTACCATTGGCAACTCTACAACTCTGGACAGTTAATTCAAGTTCTTATTCAAATACAATTAAAGTTTATTCTGACAAGCCGGTAAACTTAACATCTTTAGGTGCAAATTGGCTGAGAACATTCTGAGTAGTTTGTACTGTTACCCAATTATAACAAGTTAGATAGAAGGACCCTTCTCATGGAATAGAAAACTAAATGTACATTTATTTATCAGAACTTGTAGAACACTGTTGTACTCTAGATTTTTCCCTAAATTCATAAAAATCCGAATTTATTAAACTTAGTAAAAATATTATGAACTAGCTTTTACCCGCGGCTTCGCCCGCATGATATTTTGTTTATTGTGCTATCCCATGGGAACCTTTTATTTATCCGGGATAAAAAGTAGACTATGTCACCTTCCGTCTTTCAAAACCGAGGCCCTACCTTACCACACTTAATAAAGGAGGTGGAAAAAAAAACGATTTGACGGTTGTTCGATTCGATAGTTGTTTTTTTTACAAAATAAATACCTAAATATATATGAATATTTTGCATGTCTGCTGCCCAAACGTAATAGTGATTTACGGCGAGCCTGATAACAGCACGCTTTTAGATGCTACATTACCGCCTACATACATACTCTTAGGTCAAGGCTTCGATAACTATTTATTTATTGCGTGTGCTTAAAAACATATCCAAAGGGGAAAACACGCAATAGGAAATCACGTCCGATTAACGTAATTAGCCAAATAGAGTATCCTTAATAAAGAAAATTCTACTAAGGCTGGAATTCATCAAATGCAACATGACTACTTCGATGGCTCAGTGGTTAGAGACCCTGACTTCTGGATCAAAGAGGCGTGGGTTCGAGCTCTGTGTCAGGGTGTTATTTAGGTAGTATCTATATAAGTATGTATTTAAATTATGTATAAGTAGTATATCAGTATCTGGCAGCCATATCACAAGCTTTGCTGAGTTTGGGGTTAGAGGCCGTGTGTAAGATGTCCCTAAATATTTATTTATCATCAATATATATTTAAAATCAATACTCAAGGTATTTGATTTTAATACCCATATTCTTAGGTATTGTGACCACATATTTCACAATTTTACGGTGATTTTTTTCACTAACATCATTCTTAATAAACGTACTAATGAATCGCATTCACAAATCAAGCATAAAGTATTACTAAGTTAGTTAAAATTAGCATAGTTTCTTCAAAACATAGTTAAAAAACTAATATCACCGAACTTTGATTCTTCTTAAAAAAAATAAAAATGTTTTGTGTAGTACAGTACATTTTTATTTTTTATGGCAAGGCCTCGGCATATTTTCGGCCATATTTTGGTGTTACACCAAAATATGGCCGAAAATATGCCATGCCATTTAGTAAAAAAATTGAAATGGTGCAACACTACTTTTCAATCTACACGGATGACGATGTCGATCCGTAACCTTCTTTGTCCACTGTCGGGTATAAGTCTCTCTATAATTGTGCCTGATGGCACTTACTTACTTACTTAGTTTCTACAAAAATAATCAAACTGTAATCAAAAGAGATAATTACACATTTTTCGGCTACATTATCCTTCTCTCTTACACATGAAACATAGCACATAGCTATTTCGCTCTATCACATATCTTTAGTGTAGGTGTCATTTTTAGGCCACTGTACTCTTAAATTTCTCCGAATTTTTGAGCGCCATACAGCATTGATGACTTAAGTAACCGAATTTGGAAATGGTGATATTGCTAAAAAAATCTACTAAGTGGTGTAGATTGAAAAGTAGCTAGTGTTGCACCATTTCAAAATTTAAATTAAATAGGCCATCTTTTGGTGTAACTTGCCGAGGGTAGTACTGTTACAGTACATTTTGATTTTTTATAAGGAGTCAAAAATCGGTGATATTATTTTTTAAATTATGTTTTAAAAGACTGTACTAATTTTAGCTAACTAGGAATAGTTTCTGCTTGATTTGTGATTGCGATTCTTTAGTACGTTTGTTATGAATGATGTTAGTGAAAAAATCACTGTAAAATTGTGAAATATGTGGTCACAGTACCTAAGAATATGGTTTAAGGTTAAATTTTCATATTTTTTTTATTTTGGCTGTTAAAATTCAAATAATTTATTGGATTTTTTTTTATATTTTTCCCGGGACTGGTGTGACTTCACCGTTCACCCCGTACTGGCTTGACGTTGAGTTCAGGGACACCCTGTATAGGTACATCCATTGCAAGTTGAATAAAAGCTTGTGAAAACAGCTCTTGTACCCTTGACCTAGGTAATATGGCGTCTAAAAGCGTCCAGTTATCAGCCCCGCCGTAAATCACGTTACGTTTGGGCGCCAGACATGCAAGATTCGCGTCTACTCGTGTGCATAATATCATTATGTCGTGTGCATAATATATTAATGCATCGTGTATTACTGGTAGACCAGAAGGGCGAGGAAATGTTCTGGTAACACATGAGTGATAAGTGTACTGATGCGACAAACTGAATTGTGTCGCTTCACTTAATTATAATTTAGACTATTGGTATGATAAGTGCATGGACCTTCAAAACTGTATAATTTTTCATTAGCGTTAGGTACATTTGGTACCCAAACGTTGGTGGGAATATATTCGCATCTATTTGTGAGCATTACATATTCCTGGGAGAGAAGAACGGCGAATAAAAGTTCGTGTAGCATATGAGATAGTGATATGTTGAAAATTGACAAAATATTACGTTATTTTTAATTAAGTGCTTTTTTGAAATTTCATTCAAAACTATGCAGGTATAAAAGTGTTGAAACATTCAACTCCAAACGTGCATTCTTATGAATGATTATTATTTTGAGCATTAAGTGTATTTAGTCAGTAACTAGCGTCTTTTAAAACTAAACTAAGAAACTGGCTCCAAAACGAGCTATTATATAATGTTAAAGATTTCTTTAAATTACCAGAAATTATAACGGATTGACATTTTAACAGAGATATTAATATCAATGTTATATTTGAGCAAAGTGATTAGTTGAATTTGATTGACTAATTAAATTTATTAATTTTGACATGAAACTATGATGTTATCAACTCAGAGCAAATAAAAAAATCAAGAGAGAATGTTGTTAATAAACAAGTGAAGCCAACCAAAACTTCGCTTCGCCGTGTACAGACAATTACACACACATCCACGTACAACAATACTACGCCTTGGCTTGTCAGTCAAACTATGGCGGCGCAACACCGACGCACTCACACATGTTTAAAAAACCGGCCTCACTTGACTGTTCAACGACCTTCCCTCTTGTATTTTTTATTTGCACTGAGGTTATCAATAAAATATTTGTATTTGTATAAATTAGCTAATCGTGCTTTGCGTTCAAAAATTTTTTTTCAGATGAATTTCTAAAAACATGGAAGTTCTCACGTGTGACGCAATGTCGCTTCCGATCATAACTGACGGACGTGTTTATTTTTGTTTTGAAGAGGATACTTGTGGTGTTTACGTTATATGACGTTCTATCATTGGCTCATTAGTTTTATAGCCCCGTATCTGTGATGCGCTCGCAGAGTATTTAGGTAGGTAGGACTTACGATTGACAGGAAGTCTTAGTGGAGCTTAAAATAATAACAATTGTTTTAATAACAGTTGGCTTGAGCATTGGCTTTTTTCTGGACTTTCTTTGGTCTGCAGATTATCTAATTGCTCTCTATGATGTAGTAGCTGTAGATTTATTGTATTTCGTTGTTCTTGTGGTTAATAGATGTGGTGAGCCTGAAAGAAATCGCTTAAAGCGATAAGGCCGCCAGTTAAAAACCTATAAATTGTATTGTTTTGTTCCTATAATTTTTATTTTATTTTTGTAATGTGGTTGTCTAATAAAGTGTTATTGTTTGTTTGTTTGTAGTTAATAGACGCAGACGTTTGCCTGTTTTCACATTATTATAAATAATTATCATAGATTTATTTTTGACATTAGCAATTAAGAAACGTATAGAGACCGCAGGATTTGGTTTCGGCGGCGTAGACAACCAATGTTCGTAACTGGTTAAATAGGAGGAGATTTTCCTCTTCGTAGGCAACTAGTTGCCAAGGAAAAATATTTTTTTTTTAAGCTGCATGACTATTTCTCAGATGCACTCAGATACGCTCAGTATGCTCGCTCACTGATAAGTAATTAATCTAAGCATAAAAAGGAGCTAATTTCAATTTATTTGTCAACAATTCTCTATTGATTATAACATATTTCATAATGAATATATTAGATTTTGTTTGATTTAGTGTCAGTATCTTAAATTTACAATTACATTTATTAATTTTGATAGTAATAAAGTAAAAGTACATGGTGTAAGCGGCAGAAATGCGAAAAAAAGTGTGGATGAATTGTACGAAAGATGATATGTGAGAGAAAGGGATTGATGATGAGATGACGTATGATAGAGTGAAGTGGCGAAAAAAAACGTGTTGTGCCGACCCCACCTAGTGGGATAAGGTCAGGATGATGATGATAAAACTTAACAGTGATTACCGCTAGTTTATCGTCCACCAACTAGGTGGACTGACGATATAATAAATATCGCAGTAACATGCTGTGTTCAGGTCGCTTCCAACAGGTCTTATTGGAAATGTATGAAGGAGGCCTATGTCCAGCTGTGGACGTCTTACGGCAGATGGATGGCTAGTGTATTTAGCATAATTAAGTTATTAAAAGCTAACTGAAAATTAATGTCATAGAACTAATCAACTTAAGTATTCGGTGCCTTGTCTATCACTTCAGCTGTCGACGTAACAAACGCGACGAACATGCACTACCATACCCCGGTTTCCAACATTTTCTTGTGTAAATTCGTTAAAATCTTTGCCGAGAACTCGCTCTAAAGTGCCTTTTATTAAATGTGAGCTTTTGGACTTTAGTGCAGTTTGCGACTTTGTGGAGGGAGATTTTTGATTTAGAACTTTAATTTGGTGTAGACGAAAAAATAATGTAAAAGTGAAAGAGGTAGCTGGTAGGTACAGGTAGAGGATATAAGAAGTAATTTTTCAAGTATGTAATCGCTATCAGCGATAAGGCCGCCCATTATTACACTGTTTATGTATCTTTGTTTTTTCTTTTTGTTTATTTCTTGGTGTGCAATAAAGAGTTAATCTATCTATCTAATTTTTCATCACATCTATTCGAAAAGAACTACTTGGTTCGCTTTTAAGTGGGCCCAAAGGTGGTGTTTTCTATAAATAACTTTATACATGCGCCGGAATTGTCTTTGCCGCGCACTTTTTGAATTTGGAAGTATTTCTAATGTCAGTGTTCAGCGCCAAAATGAATAAAAAGAATGTAAATATAAATTTTAATTTGTTTTATAATTAGATACCATTTAATTTCAATTTGGTTGTTACTCTACGTTTTATTAAATAATAATATTACAATAAAATATGAGGCGCCTTTGATTTTCTCATAGAGGTGATGAAAAGTAGAGTGTACCACTCGGGCGCAAAATATATTTTTGGCTCGGGCGACGTACTTTGAATCCCTCGCTACGTTCAGGATTCTACTAAAGAATCCCTCGTTACGTTCGGGATTCTACTCTAAAATCCCTCACTTCGCTCTGGATTCAAAAAAGCGTTTGCGCCGTAAAAATATTATTTTGCTCCCATATGATACAACCTACTATTTTTGGTTACCTAATTAAAAATGTTATGTGCAACTCTTTTGTTGTACAGGTAATATCCATAGGATTGCGCGTACCACTGTTAGACGTTGCTTTCGATAGCATTCGGCGATCTTTCTCAAGTTGAGGCGAGTGCTAGCACGCGGAGCCGTCTTGAGAGCGGAGTCGTCGTCTCAACTTGAGAAAGATTTTACAGTCGTAATATGTAATGACAATGAATATAAACGTAAATGCATTCCCGTTACACAAAATAATAAAAGCTGTAGAACTTTGCTATTATATTACACTCTGCCATTTAAAATATTTTGGTATTCACCAGCCATAATGAAACAATTTTAATGAATATGCGGTAAGGGGAAATTCGGAGCCGTTTACGCTATGCCGAGTATTTTCGCATAATAATGGTGGATTTTTACTCTCTTTATATAACATCTGTTACATAAACTAAGGTGGTAATACTGTAAGCAAGCTTGGTACCGCAGATACCAGAGGGATAAAGTGGTTGATCAAGAAAATCTGAAAGAGATGCATCGATTTAATATGACACGAGTTAGAAAGAGACATGAAAATATCTCGATGCGGTGGACTTTTGCGGGATTTTTAGACAGATAACGTCAAATTCCAATACATATTTGACAGCTTTGACCATGCATTGGGTTTAAGAATTGCTTTAAATGACAACAGCATTATCAATATTTTATAGATAGAGTTATAAATAAATAAAATAGCCCTTTATTCTATTACTCACATGCTGGATTTAACAACAAATTATAAAAAGCAAATAGAACATTTTGAAAGTACAATGTACAAGTAAATCTTAGTACAATCAATACAATAATTTTTTTTTTAATTAAAATTTACTAACCACAGACTCCAGGGTCTGTGCCCTTTGTCAACTAAGATTTACAATTATTTTATTATAGTTACTGTACAAAGAGTAGGTACTAGAAATATTAGCCTAAGTTAGTCAATGCACTGCGTGAATGCCACGAGCAGACCGGCGACCCGCAAGCAGCACCCGATCACGAGTGTCAATAAAATATTAATAATAGTTATTATCATTTAAGCTTTCACTATTAAACTTATTACTTATTATTACTCATTAAAATTATCATTCCAAGAACTTAAAGGAAAAATACTACACTAATTTACAATTAAGTTGTAAATATAAGTTTCTAGCAGATATTATAAGATCTGTACATTAAACTAATATCGAAAATCTATATGAAATATATAGAGTTACTGGTAATCAATTAGCATCCTTTTAACAACTTTTGTACTGCGACTTTTGTCAAAACTAAAAAAAACAGCTGTTCCATACATTTTGTCGAGGGTTAACGATATTTTTCTATGGAACAGCCTTTTTTGTGATTTGATAAAAGTCGTTGAACAAAAGTTGTTAGTTTTGATGTACAGAATAAGCCCATTTTTTTTTTTTTTTACGAGGGGGAAATCTTCCAAAGATGCCCGCCCGCTTTGGGGTGCAGTCGGGTTATGTGGGATTGTACCCACTAAAACCCCCTCGGTGGCCAGCCTATGTGCTTTCTTGGGAGCCCCGGGATCTCCAAAAGGAACGCACCGGTGCTCCCGGCACTTCGTGTGTCTACTCGCCTGGTAGTAGACCAGGCTTGTGCGGTCCAGTACGACAGCGTTGCCACAACGCTGCCGTCCTTCTCGGGCCCGCTTGAGTGGATGGCCAGAGCCCCAACTCTAACCACCCACGAGCCCAGGGGTCCCCTTTTAGTAGGCTCTTACTACAGGCAGGGGATACCGATGCCGTATTTTCTAGTGCCCCGGCATCAGGGCAAACAGAATAAGCCCCTAAAAGGATGCTTATTAGGATTACCAGTACCTTTCTATCTACTACACAGAAATGAGGAGATCCGTAGAATAACCAAAGTTACGGACATAGCACAGCGGATTGGCAAGTTGAAATGGCATTGGGCAGGGCACATAGCAACGGAGGACTGGTGACTTTACTGTACTGTACTGTATCAGCCTTTTAATAGTCCACTGCAGGACGTAGGCCTACCCTCGAAGGGTGATTGGGCCATATCCACCACGCTGGCCCAGTGCGCAGTGCGGGTTGGTGGATTCGCATACGCCATCGAATTTCTTCTACGGAAGTATGCAGGTTGTCTCACGATGTTTTCCTTCACCGAAAAGCCAATGATGTCAAATTCCATACATAAATTCCAAAGAACTCATTGGTACGGGACCGGGATTTGAACCCCCGACCTCACGAGTGCAAGGCGGGTGTCACTACCTCTAGGCCACCTCGGCTGGTGACTGATAGGGTCAAAAAGATCTACAGTGGAGATTTTGTTTAACCCGAATAAGTCCGCGCTTGACCACCAAATCGCTTATGGTTGAAATCAACATCAACCTAGCAGCTCCGAGACCAATCGATTTTTAATTTGGAGGTCTTGAGTTTAAATGACCAGTCTCGTCTTGAAACTAAAAGCTCTCTCCGTCTTTGAAATCATGAAAAAGCAAAATGAAGTATTTTATAAGTATTACTGGGTACAGAATACGAGTACTTATTAGCGGTGAAAAAAACATATATTCACATAGTACTATAGTAAGCCGTCGTGGTCTAGAGGTAATTACACCCGCCTTATAATCGTGAGGTCGTGGGTTCAAATCCCGGTCCCGTACCAATGAGTTCTTTAGGATTGATGTACGGAATTTCAAACCACTGGCTTTTCGGTGAAGGAAAACATCGTGAGGCACCCTGCATATATCCGGAGAAGAATTTCAATTTCGTATGTGATCCATCAACCCGCACTGGGCCAGCGTGGTAGATATGGCCCAATCTTAACCACTGTTACTCTTGCTACTTAACCACTGTTAACACTCTTGTTTGTTGTTTATATTTTTTCATGTATGTCACAAAATAAACGGTATTTCTTCTTCTTCTCGTCTTTTTCAATCACCCTTCGTGGATAGGCCTACGTCCTGCAGTGGATTATTATAAGGCTGATACAGTACAGTTCTATAGTATTGCCATTCAGGGTGGCAATGCAGCCAGAATGCTGGGCACGCTGCCAACTGGCAGTGGGCGCGAGCATTTGGATTATCTTTAGACCTACAACGGTCTGTGGTTGATACAATTGCTTTTTACAGGCATTTATTTAACTTGCAATAGATGTACCTATGTATAGTACGTGCCACCAAAGATGAGACTTGAGAAACCACTTCGGTTTGTAATAAATATACAATTTCTGGATAATAGATATACAAACGTTTAAAAACGTTTATAAAACTTTTAATAGATATACGAATTCTGGATTAATAGTTTGTACACGGATGTACCTGCGCAAGATCTCCCAACAATGACGTTCGTCAAGTCTCATCTTTGGAGGCACGCACTATATATATTATACGTAAGTATGTAAGTTCGGATCGAATCCTGCAAGTTAAATTTGACCAATTTCCCAGTTTCCGACTGAGCTGAAATTTTGCACGCGTATGTAATATCGCGTGACAATGCAATAATATGATAACTATTATGGTAAGCGTACTAGGCAGTGGATCATACCTAGATTGTGCAATAACTTACCGGAAAATTTCCAGAAATCATTTCAAACAAAATTTGGCTTTAAAAAAATGTTAAAGAAACTGATGTTGGATAAATTAAGCGATGAAGATTAACACCTTAGAAAGCAAACATTTGTATCAAAGATTAGATTATAAAAACAAAATATGTTAATAGATAACTGACAATGACATTACATTGCCCACATGTACCTATAATAACAAGGGAATGTATTTCTATCCGCTTGTACATAGATACTAAGTTATGTACCTAATGTGAGAGCTATCCTGCCTACAAACCGCTTCGCTGTTTGGCAGTACTTTTAATTGTACCTATGTATGTTATATTCAGAACATATAAAAAAAAAAAAGATACAATGGAGCTGATCTGATGATGTAGTCGTAAGGAGGCCATAGGAACTCCTGTACTGAACAAGATAGACCCCTCGTCTTTGGGGTCGTTTTACTTGTCTCGGCTAGCTCTCTGCTGCTACATAATATCCAGGGTCTCAAAAGCTTGTATTATTTAAAAGTTATATTTTTTATAATAATTTATTGTACCTATAGTAGTACGGTCTGTTTTTATGCGGTCTGCTGGCAGTATAAATACCCATAAAACTAGTTTAATTACTGTATCAGCCTTTTTAATAGTCCACTGCAGAACTTAGGCCTACCCACGAAGGGTGATTGGGCCATATCCACCACGCTGGCCCAGTGCGGGTTGGTGGATTCACATACGCCATCAAATTTCTTCTACGGACGTAGGTATGCAGGTTGCCTCACGATGTTTTCCTTCACCGAAAAGCCAGTGGTGTGAAATTTAATTAAAAGAAGTTTAATTATTCCGATAGAATTCCTTTGCCCGAATTAAATTATATTATCAGTTAAAAACATTACCTACTATTCTTGTGCAGTCGGGTAACAATCGGAGTCATTTGTATTACGTCGAGTGTTTCGCATAATAAAGGCAGATTTTCATTCGCTTTGTTTGATGTATTTTTAACGTTAATTCAAGCGAGAGGAGGGTTATTGTTTCAATGATAATCGGGTGTAAAGCTTTCCATTGTAAAGCACTTATTTGTATGGGTCAGCTGAGAGGGCAGAAAAATATTCAATGAAATTATTATCGTTCTGTTTGATGAAATACAAAGAAATACGTATGCTTTGTTTGATGGAAATTTTTAATGGGTCATAATCATAATTGTACTTTTGTGTATACAATTAATTGTATTATTTCATTTTAATTATTTTAATTTAATACGACAAATATTGAAAGAAATAGGCATAATGAGAAAAAAATATAATTACGAGTAGTCTGTCAGATAAAATATTAAATAATATTAGACATTATTTTACTATGGAAATTTACGTGGTTTTCACACATTTTATACTATATATAACGGGACTAAACTCACGTGTAGAGATAGTCGTAACGACTATAGTTTCGGTCGCATTCGGCGACCTTTCTCAAGTTGGCGAGTGCTAGCACGCGGAGCCGTCTTGCAATGCACTGCGGGCTGCGGCGCGTGGCGCTCGCGATGACAGCGGTTGCGGTGGTGAGGCGGGGGCGGGTAGAGAGGATTGTTGTGTCGGCGCGCACTGAAGATCCTCTTCGTCGGTATCCTGGTATACGTCAGGGATACTCCAGCACACTGAACTCACTATGTCTCCAGCAGTTCCACGGTTATGTCTCTTGGTTGCTTGAAGACACGGTTTCCACGTCGGTGGCAGTATCCATCCCCCGTCTCTATTAAAGTTAGGGCGTCTGCTAATCTCGATAGCTTCCCTAACTTTACAGGGCACGAAAAACTTCTCTCGCGCTAGCACCTTCGCTCTGTCAAATCTGATGAAAAGCTATGCATCGGAATCGAGAGTGTGTTCTACCACCGCGGAACCATTCCTATCCAAGTTTTTCATTGAACGTATATGCTCCGTGAGCCTGGTAGAAACATTTCTTCTTGTCTCTCCGACGTAACACTTCCCGCGATCGCACACATGAACGCACACATGAATTGTGAACATGTTATATTTAATGATTTTTTGTCGTCGGCATTTTTTATTGGTGAGTATTTCTTTCAATAAGATTATTTATTTATAAGGCCATTTATTGGTATTTCTGAGTTCCTGTAGAGTTATTTATCAGCCGATTTCGATAATGTTTTCAAAATTATTTATATGTAGAGTTTTAAGACAATGACAATCACAACGCAATTTTGACTAGACTCCAAAAGTCGGCCAAAAAAAATCCCACCTCATTTTCATTGAAACTAGCTGTCCCCGTATTCCCTATAGAGCATAACAATAATAAAAGCACGTTATGCTCTAGGTCGCAAAGTCCAGTTTTGACTCTATGAAACTAGATATTATAGATCTTTAAAGACGTCGTCGAATAATAAGTATGTGTAGAATTCTTAGACATGACGAACGATAACAAATACAACAGAAGTCTCACTTCAAACAACAGACAAATAAAATAAATTAGGAACGTCTTACTCACAGTAACCCAAACTAAACAAGGCTTGCGATATGGCTGCTAGAGACTAGTATATTTAAATACATATTTATATAGATAATAACATCCAGACACAGAGCAAACACCTACAATCATCACAATAATGCTTGCACTAGGTGGGAATCGCACGCATGTGTGTGTTTTAGTTGACTTTTTTATTTTTAGTTTCTTTGGCCTTGGAGTCAGAGTCACCGAAATAGTTGAAAATTTCCTAGCTCATTTTCATCAAACCTAGCTGTTCCCGTATTCCCTATAGAGCATAACAATAATCAAAGCACGTTATGCTCTAGGTCGCAAATTCCAGTTTTGATTCTATGAATAATTCACGACCGTTATAGCCGACACGTAGTCCAAACTTTCAAATGTTGCCCGAATCTGAAATAGCTGTTTTTGCATTAGCATCTTTATGAATTGCGAAATGCACAAAAGACCAGCACTTCAGGATTGGAATAATAGTTTTTCTTACTAAGAGCTATTACAACCAGAGGGATAATGTGGTCGAACAAGAAAATCGGAAGGAGATGCATTGATTTAATATGGCATGAGTTAGAAAGAGGCATGAAAAATATCTCGATTATGTGGATGTTGCCGTGTTTCTCTCCCGATAGTATCAGATTCCAATTTATGTTTGACAGTATCGATAGCTCTGGGCAAGATTTTCCATTCATTTTGTAGTTGAAAATCGCCGTGTGCGACAACAGCGCTCTCTCTCTGGTTGTCTTTGTTAGCTCTGTGGTAAACCACTAAGATTTTTTTTTTATTTAATAATCTATGTGGTTGCTCGAGATTCCAGGGTATGTGCCCTTTGTTAACTAAATATAATTATTTGATTTTACTGTACAAAGAGAGTTGGTACATGGTTAAATCTTAGTCTAAGTTATCCAGCCGATGCATCGCGTGGAAGCCACAAGCAGACCGGCGCGGCGGCGACCCGCAAGCAGCACCCGATCACAAGTGCGACACATGTGCCAGCCATCGCTCTCCTCGACCATATTTGAGGGAAGAGAACGACCCGACACATGATGCCGCCGCAAGAACTAGCCTTCGATGGCGAGCATGAATGCTAGGGGCGTGCACGCAATGCTTACACATTTTCAGGTCCTATGGCCCTAAGCCTCCATCACCGCTTCGTTCCGATCCCTGACGGCCATCTGCCAGGTATTATAATAATTATAACGACTTTTCACTAAGTTCATACTTAGCACAGAGAGCTATGAGAGGGCTATGCTAAGAGTCTCTATATGACATTGAAACATAGATTAAGAAATCCGTAGAAAAACTGATGTTACCGACGGCCGAAGAAGTTCGTTTAGGTCGGGTGGCTAGCTCTGGCATCAGAGATTTTAAACCGTTTGAAGGCCTCTGACATGGCCAAACGGCTGAAATAACAGGTACCTACAATTTAAAGTATCATCCGAGCCACGGTAGCGCTCTGTTGTAAATGTCACTGGCGGCTAACCGAAGACTGACCGGGCTAAACGTTGTTTAACTTCAATGATCGCTTAACCTAGTCAATCTACGCTATGAGAGCTAGATATTGGTTAGTTGATATAGCAGTGGACAGAGCACATAACATGGCAACGACATACGAATGAAAATACGCTCAACGCTCACGCTTTTTTTCCGCCAGGTGGCGCTAACAAGTAAACAAGTTCCTTAGTGGCCCATATTTTAAATAAATAATTAAAAATAGTTTTACAGTTTCAAATGTGTTCAAATACGTATAATAACATGTGATTAGTGACAATTAACATCCGTGAGTGTTATCCAAGCAAAAAACTCAGTAATAAGTGCAAACAAACATATATTTTAAAAAGACCGGTAACAAGATTTGAATTTCGTACCAACCGCTAAATTAAGCGCTTGAATCACGCGCCGATCATTTCTTAAATACTTGTAAAACTGTTTACGTTGAAAACTGTGAATATGACAAACTACTCACTGTGAACTTTGTGATCTCCGTGATTTCGCAAAAACTATTAACAATTACCTATTTTAGACCTGTGAACTTTGATAACCTACTAGTAGCGACATCTCTGAAGCTCAACAAACACCTCTGTGACGTCAGTCGGAATGACACATGGATGTATTATCTAAACGAATAACATTAAGAATAATTCATGGATGTATACTTCAACGGATAACATGAAAAATAGCACATGGATTTATTATACAAACGAAAAACATTTTCTAGTTTCTCCAAACTGCCACCACAACCTCTTTGTTTTTAAGTTTCTCTACCAGCACCAGAGCGCGCGACGCTTCCGTATGAAATTGGTACATTCTGCTAAGACGCCGTCAATTATTTGCTAGAAGTAATACGCGCTAGATTTTAGGCGCTATTATATTGCGCGACGTCAGCTGCTTTTTCAAGTTTCTCGTAGCCGCCATCAGAGCGCGCAACGCAACAACAATTTAATTTACGCGCTAGAATTTACTACCCTACTACAAAATGACAGGGAGAACGCCTAATCCAACTTTGACGTGCGGAGGCTGTCCGATTAAAATCACCAATAGAGAGTACCTAAAATGCTCGCAGTGTAGAGTTGTCTACGATTTGGTATGTGGTAACGTCTCAGTGGTACGCTTCCTAAGAATGACTCCTGTAACTTTATGTAACGCTGACAATACTCAACTCAACCATACACCAATTAAGATTATTACCAACTCCGAAGCTAAACATGAACTCAATGAAATGTCAGAACAACTTGCGAAAGCCATAGAAAAAATTAATATGTTACTACTAGAAAACGCAGCATTAAAACAGACAATTGACTCACTTAAAGGAAGCGGGATCAATAAACATAGTGAAGAAATAAATAACCATGATGATTCTTACCTACGCAGTAATAGCTTTTACTTGCTGAGAGAAACCTCTACACCCGTGTCTTCGGGAAACAAAATCATTTCAGAAAAAATCTCTAAATCAAGAAAGAAGAAACCATCTATTTCCGAAAAGACGATACAATCTAAGAATGATTCTACAACTATAATAAGAGATAACCAGGACCAAGTGACAATAAGTAATGAAAAAAGCTCAGAATCAGCACACAAAAGAGAACAAAAACCTAAACAAATCCCGAAAATACATGAATATAACTATATTGCGACGTCTACGAAAGAAAAGCCAGAAATTATTATTATTGGAGACCAAAGCTGCACGAATATAGCACCTACAATTATCCAGCAAAGAGACAATTTTACAAATGCAAAAGAATATAAAGTAATCACTTACAGTTATCCCGACGCCCCAGTGGATCATATCTTCAAAAGCGCCAATTTAGAGAACAAAAATCTCGATGAAAGTGATTGGATAATTTTATCACTGGGATCCAATGACAACAACCCGACCAAAATGCTGATTGAATTATCAGCATTTCTAAAAAAATTCAGCCATGTCAATGTTATCGTAACAAATATATCTCAAAATTCATACCTAAACGAGGATAAGCTTAATCTAAACATAAAAACAATTTCCAAAAACTTCGAAAACTGTCATTACCTACAAGTGCTGCCCACAACAAATAGCCACTCTCGTTACATGAAAAAAATAATATGTAAATTACTAAATGACGTAATCAATACCCACGACTATAAAAATAACTTTCTGGGCAAAAACATTACCAAAACATACAAAAAGAAAACTAACGCAATTATCAGGCCTGGGACAATTCCATATTACTTTAAAAAATCAAACCAAATTCCGGGCAAAAACATTATTAAAACATGTGAAAAGAAAACTGACACAGCTAACAAGCCTGGCACGATCCCGTATTATTTTAATAATGTAAATAAAAACAGCAAATCTTGTATAAAAGCGGATAATATAATGAAGAGAATCGAAAATAAATCACCATGTCTCGACATTGAAACTCCACGTCAACAGCTTTTTCGAAACTAACCCGGCAAATAATACCTTAAAACACATAAACAATGTTACAACTTATTTAGAAAACTCCTTCAGTATTATGCACCTAAACGTTCGAAGTTTGAAATCTAAAATTAGCAAATTAGAATTACTAAACGATGAACATAAATTTGACGTATGCTGCTTCACAGAAACTCACCTTCGTGATGAACAAGCAGATGTTTTGCAACTAGATGGATACCTAAAAGCCGCCCACTATTCACGAAAATTTAAAAAACAAGGCGGTGTAAGCATATACGTTAATCCCAATATCAGCTATACCAAAATTAACTGGATCTCTGAAATGGCTATCGAGGGTCACTTTGAAATCTGTGGCATCGCTATTGACGAACTTAATATTATAATCATAGGTCTTTATAGAACACCCAAAGGAAACTATAACCTATTTATAAATACTCTTGAAAATTTACTCATTAAACTTATGAGAAATAGAACCAATACCAAGAAAGTGTACATTCTTGGTGATTTTAACATCAATATTTTAGAAAATAACAGAAAAACTGAAAAATTCTTAACCACGTTAAAATCTTTTAAATTTCATCCGACATTTACTGACCCTACAAGGTATACTTCACATAGCCGAACCTGCTTAGACAATATTTTAACCAATGCAAAAAATTACAAAACAGAAATCTTAAATGTTGGAATTTCTGACCACACCGCTTTAAAAATGGAAATCAAAACTAGCTTAAGCTACAAGGAAAAATATTGGTACATCGAAAAAAGAAACATTGATAAATATATGGACATATTTCTTAAATATCTATCTCAAATAAACTTTACCCGTGTAATGGAACAAGATGACCCAAATATTGCCTACGAAGAGTTCATAGATTTATATACCTTAATATTTGAGCTTTGCGTACCCACCGAAAGAATAAAAGTGTTTCATAAGAAAAAACCTAATTGGAAAACCAAAGGTATTATCATTTCTAGTAGGAAAAAGAAAGAAATGTACCTAAAGACTCACTTAGTTAACAACGAAGAGAATAAAAAGACATACAAAACTTATTCTAAGACGTTTAAAAGATTAGTCCAACATTCCAAAAAAATTGCCAATATTAAATATATAAATAGAAGTACAAACAAAAACAAAGCAACGTGGGGACTTATTAAGCAATACACAGCTCCAACAAATAACATAAAAACTACAGTTAAAAATTTGAATATTAATGATGAAAAAATATCGGATCCCACTAAAATAGCAGATATACTTCTAAAACAATTCACTAACACAAATAACTCTACTCCATGCTCGCCTAGCCTTTCTAGTAAACGATGCAATGTTTTACCACTAAATCACAACTCAATCTTTCTAGCTCCAACGGATATTTCAGAAATATTAAATATCGTGCAAGGGATTAAAAACAAAAAGACTTCGGGTCACGATAAAATACCCATGCAAGTTATTAAACGCAGTATCTTCATCATATTGGAACCGTTAGTACATATTATCAACCTTTCTTTTTCGTCTGGCTGCTTTCCACACAAACTTAAAATTGCCTTGATCAAACCTATCCATAAAAAGGGAGCTAAAGATGATCCGAATAACTATAGACCCATCGCTCTCCTTCCTTGTTTCTCGAAAATATTTGAGAAAGTAATATACAAAAGGTTTTACAAGTTCTTTAAGCAATACAATATTATCAATGAAAATCAATTCGGGTTTCAAGAGGGTAAGAACACATCACTAGCTATTTTTAAAATGCTTAAGAGAGTAGCTAAGAGCATAAATGCTAAAGAACCAGGAGTTGCTTTGTTCCTAGATTTATCCAAAGCATTTGATAGTGTGGAACATAAAATATTACTTAGGAAACTAGAGAGAGCAGGGGTAAGAGGACTTGCTTTGAAACTCATCAAATCATACCTACATAATAGATCACAATCGGTAGTCTTAGACGTCTACAAGAGATCCTCTAAAACTGTCGAACAAATAGTCTCTAAATCCGAAGAGTTAACATCAGGAATACCTCAAGGTAGTATCATTGGGCCTCTTTTATTTTTAATCTACGTCAATGAACTTCCGCAAGTTACTGAACATCCTTGCGTAATGTTTGCAGATGATGCTACTTTTTATATTCCTAAAGGAAAACTAAACAACCAGGAATATGAAAAGGAAATTAACCAAACTATAAAAACAGTAGGAACCTGGCTAGAAAATATAAACCTAAAATTAAACACAGAGAAAACAAAATTACTGCAATTCAAAAACTATAAACAACCTTCACTAGATCTCACCATTACGTATAAAAATAGACAAATAAAAACAGTACCAGCAACAAACTTCTTAGGTATTAATATAGATACGCACCTCAATTGGAAGTCGCATATAAGTAAAATAAATAATAAACTCTCTCAGTATTGTTACGTTTTAAGCATACTAACAAATATATCCTCCAAGCAAATCGCTACAAATGCTTATTATGGTTACGTTTATCCTCGATTAACTTATGGTGTGATATTTTGGGGTAATTCTGTGGAATTTAATTCAACTTTCATCATGCAAAAAAGATGTTTGAGAATCATACACAAATTAAATAGTACAGATACATTACGTGATATATTTAAAACAAGCAACTTTCTGACTTTGACTGGTATATATATTTACGAGATTTGTACATTTTTGAAAAAAAATAAAAATGACTTCAGTGAAACATTATGTACTCGAGGCGATATTAGAAGACCTAAACATAAGATTAACATACATATACCGCAACATAATAATAGTATGTTTGCTAACAGTGCTTATGCCATGGCAATCAAAATTTACAACTGCTTGCCACTAGAAATAAAATTACTTGATGGATATAACTTTAAGAGAAAATTAAAAACATGGCTTATTTCGAAAGCTTTTTATAGCACAAAAGAATTCTTCGAAGACCACAAATTAACCAAATATAATTTGCTTAATCTGTAATCAATTAGCACTTTTAAGTTGGAATTGTTAATAATAATACTAACTATTGTACGCTCGAAATGGGCAGGCTGTTGAAACAATTTTTATGTAACATCTTTTTACACGGCTTAACAATAAACATTTTCTTATTCTATTCTTATTCAAGTGAAGACCACAAAAACTGGCTAGCGCAGCGTAGGATGGACAGATTGGCCGATGGTTCATCTGGACCGCAGTATGGCATTAGATGCAAGCCACTTTTAAACAGGGTGGCTTACGTCAAACAATGTACGTACTAAAGCTAAAATGATAAATAATAAATAAATATTGGGGGACATCTCACACATGGTCTCTGACCCCAAACTAAGCAAAGCTTGTGATATGGCTGCCAGAGACTGATATACTACATATACTTATTTTATATACATACTTATATAGATAGTACCTAAATAACACCCAGACACAGAGCAAACACCTATGTTCATCACAAAAATGCTTGCCCTGGTGGGAATCGAACCCACGCCTCTCTGATCCAGAAGTCTGGGTCACTAACCACTGAGCCACCGAGGCAGATGATGATGATAGATGGATTTATAAGTATGAGAGTCGCAAAATTCCTCAATTTTCGCATTGAAAAGGTCTCTTATATCGCAGGTTCCGGATGATTTGAGAATAAACCGAATTTATTGCCCATAAACATTCGCAAACGGACAATGGGCTCGAACAATCTGCCATTCAATACAATGTTGTTTAATTGTCATTGATTGTGGGAATAGGGGTTATCGCACGTTGCACTAAATCAACGCCAACACTATACTTACCTGTCTTCTTATTCTACTAATATTATAAACGCGAAAGTTTGTGAGGATGGATGGATGGATGGATGGATGGATGGATGGATGTATGGATGTTTGTTACTCTTTCACGCAAAAACTACTTAACAGATTGAGATGAAACTTTGTAGTAATATAGCTTATACATCAGAATAACACATAGGCTACAATTTATAAAGATATTTTGTGAATTGTCCAAAATATAACGATAAATGTTGAGTAAGTAGGAAAATTCTGCCATCTGCGAGCTACTCTAGCGTGCGCTGCAAGAATGTCAAAATAAACAATTGTCGATCGAAAATCTGTCAAATCAATCGATGAGCAGCCCTTGGATATCATCATACTGATAATATATTATCCTTACTAATACTAATATACTAATTTAATATTATAAATGCGAAAGTAACTCTGTCTATCTGTCTGTCTGTCGCGCTTTCACGCCAAAACTAATGAACCGATCTCAATGAAATTTGGTACACACACATAGTCTAGAGCCTGAGAAAGGACATTTTATCCCGAAAATTGCATAATTCCCGTAGGATAGGACAAAATCTTGCGTTAGCGAAACTGTCACCTATCAGGCTATCACAACGACGCTAAAAGGCCCAATTTTGAAGACACCATCGTAATTATAACAGTTAATTAGACTATTTCTGTTTCTTTTTCGCTTTCGGCATTCGATAGAGAGGACACTTTTTACGTTGCTATTAAATTTACGATGGCGCGTTCATAATTGGGTTAATTGGGCCTAACATGGATTCACAAAACGTAATTAGATGACAGGTGACATACATTGACTGCAGACTTTTATAAATGTCTCGCTTAGCATATCAAAGGGACAAATTGTCTTTCCACCATTAAAGCTCCTCGAAGAGGAAATAAAGTATGAATTGACAATGACAACTGACATTAAAATTGGACAAAATAGTTTTCCCTTTGCCATGCTACATATTACAATGACGTTTAATACTGGGCCGTCATTTCGTCTGACATCCTACTAATATTATAAACGCGAAAGTTTGTGAGGATGGATGGATGGATGGATGGATGGATGGATGGATGGATGGATGTATGGATGTTTGTTACTCTTTCACGCAAAAACTACTGAACAGATTGAGATGAAACTTTGCAATAATATAGCTTATACATCAGAATAACACATAGGCTACAATTTATAAAGATATTTTGTGAATTGTCCAAAATATAACGATAAATGTTGAGTAAGTAGGAAAATTCTGCAATCTGCGAGCTACTCTAGCGTGCGCTGCAAGAATGTCAAAATAAACAACTGTCGATCGAATATCTGTCAAATCAATCGATGAGCAGTCCTTGGATATCATCATACTGATAATATATTATCCTTACTTTTATCCTTACTTAATATTATAAATGCGAAAGTAACTCTGTCTGTCTGTCTATCTATCTGTCTGTCGCGCTTTCACGCCAAAACTAATGAACGGATCTCAATGAAATTTGGTACACAGATAGTCTAGAGCCTGAGAAAGGACATAGGCTACATTTTATCCCGAAAATTGCATAATTCCCGTAGGATATGACAAAATCTTGCGCTAGCGAAACTGTCACCTATCACAGCGACGCTAAAAGGCCCAATTTTGAAGACACCATCGTAATTATAACAGTTAATTAGACTATTTCTGTGTCTTTTTCACTTTCGGCATTCGATAGAGAGAACACTTTTTACGTTGCTATTAAATTTACGATGGCGCGTTCATAATTGGGTTGATTGGGCCTAACATGGATTCACAAAACATAATTAGATGACAGGTGACATACATTGACTGCAGACTTTTATAAATGTCTCGCTTAGCATAGCAAAGGGACAAATTGTCTTTCCACCATTATAGCTCCTCGAAGAGGAAATAAAGTATGAATTGACAATGACAACTGACATTAAAATTGGACAAAATAGTTTTCCCTTTGCCATGCTACATATTACAATGACGTTTAATACTGGGCCGTCATTTCGTCTGACATTCAAAATATTTTTAAATATACCACCATTAGAGGTTAAATGTATTTCTTTATTCTGCCTTTATGGTACAGATTTTTTTTTTGTTTTCAAATAGGTTCGCCTTTTACTACACAGTGCCTGATGTTAAGCTAATGTGCGGTCTAGGGTGTAGCACGCTTACCTAGAAGATACCTATTTACTCGGGATTTGAAGACACTCACGTTGTACTTAACGGGAAGACAGACCCAGGCAAAGCGTTCCACATTCCGGCTGTTCGTATGAGGAATGAGGATTCGAAACACTTGGTTCTAACGCGCGGAATGTCCACCATAAAAGGGTGGCGCTTTGGTCGCGTCCGTCTAGCCGTACGATAGAAGAAAGGGGCAGGGGGGACCAGATTGTGCAACTCCTGGGCGCACTCTCCGAAGTGTATCCGGTAAAAGGCCGACAAACACGCTACCTTGCGACGATGCTCAAGACTTTGCAGCTGCGTCTTAGTCAAGGCGTCGTTGTCAATCAGCCTCCTGGCTCGCCTCTCAATCGACTCCAGAGCCTCCAGTTGATATTTGGCGGAGCTATCCCAAAGGTGAGACCAGTATTCCATGAAGACCTGACTTGCGCTTTATAAAGACTAAGCAGTTGCTCAGGTGTGAAATACCGTCTCACCTTAGAGAGAACACCAAGTTTTTTGGAGGCTTTGGACTCTATGTAAGAGCCAAAGTTAAGAGAAGATGAGATGAGAATCCATGCTAATATACGAAGAAACGGATCGACTTGATTTTTAAAAGTAGTATGGCATGAGTATGAATATCTTGACACTAAGGTTATTAACCTTGATTCTGAGTTGTGACCTTGACACGAACATAAATTTCTGTTGGTTTGGTTAGGATTGAACAGTGATAAAAGTGCAGCCCGGCTCAGTTACGGCACTACTCATGAGGCACGCAACTTGCCGGCCAGCCTCTCAGCTGCTATATTTAAAAACCCCAGAAAAGCGGCCCAACCTCGAGTGCAAACTTCTAAACTGCCTAGGGTGAAAAGACCAAAAAGAATCGGGAGACCTCGAGCGCCGCCTTCTTAGCTGTCTCAGAAAAAACCCATAGAGAAGCGGCTCTACCTGGGATTCCCGCGCCGCCCATAAGCCTCGGCTACTAAGTTCTCCTGCCACGACAAGGCGGGAACCTACGGGCGGGTACACTCTAACCTTATCTTAATCAACAGAAGCATTCATAAGTATAAGGTATTTTGATATCGGGTTAGGTTTGAACAGTGACAACAAGGTACTTGATTTTTTTATAGAGCAAGTGTCTTTATTAACTACCACTAAATACAGACTTATAATGTAAAACTTCATAAACTACTACTACATATCAAGCAATTGGATCATCCGCAGACCCTTGAAGGTCTAAAGATATTCTAAATGCTCAAGCCCACTGCCAGTTAGCAGCGTGCCCAGCATGCTGGCAGCATTGCCAATCAGCTTGGCAATGCTGCTTATACGTTGAGCCAAATAAACACCAGCATTTTGGTCACGCGGCGGGTACACCAGACGCTCAGAAAGACTTTTGATAACAAGATGAGCACCCGGCCAACACGCGCACAATGTCTCAATTTCATACGGCTCAAATATGTAACCACTGCCGAGGTTATCATATTTGCGCCGTTTGTGCTGCTCTGCTGACGGCGCCAAAGTATCGACGCAAGTCGCGCCCCATACTAAGGGCCGTCTACACTTCCATGGGACCAGCTTCATACCGTCAGGCCTTTTGCCATCACCACGCGCAAACCGATTCGGTTCGAGTACGGCTGCGATATTGGCGGTCGCAAAAGCCCTGCGTATGACATCGTTCACAATGGCGTGGCAACCAATTCGACCAGCGCTTCTTGAGTGAGAAAGACGGTGGTGACCAAGCTGGTCAACTAGGGTACTTGAATAGATGACAGCGCTCAGCTATGTGCGGCGCGGTAGCAAGGTGGGTCGACTATCACGACGATATCATCAATACCGCCGGTCGACCCTGGTCACGACCGGTAAAGAGCCGAGGCAGATGGCACTGCAAGAGAGAGGCCTATACCCAACAGTACCCACTGTTGGGTATAGGCCAAAGAAAACTGCGGATGATAACGATGACGAAACAAATTAGTTGAGATTGGCTGGTATTTGGGTTTGAAATAATTATTTGCTACAATATTTGTGTACCGTTTCACATTGAATTGGGGCTAATTTTTTGTGGTGCACTTACTGTTTTAGTTACCATATTTTTTTGACAAGATAAACATAAATTAAATTATATGGCGGGCGAAGCCGCGGGTAAAAGCTAGTCAGCTATAAATTAGGGACGTGGTGTAAAAGTTCTTGTATCTTGTTAACGCAAATCGTTGGAGCCACTAAATCGAGCGTGACAGATTAAAAAAATCAAAGCTAGCTTAGCTGATCAGGACTATTATCAACCTTCCTTATTAATCAAGTGTGGTCGCGGTGAATAACTTTTTTGCCGTCTGTCTCTGAATGTATCTTTCTCATTAATTTATTCAGGAATAAGAACAGCTTATATACTAAATTATATCTATGTACTGTGCTCTATCTTTATCACGTAAAACATCTAGCTCACGAACTAGTTAATCGTGCTAAATCTAAAACATTCCAACGAGCTGCAACACTTTCACCACGTAAGTGAACGGAATGGAACTTGAAGATCAATATCATTATACATAACCAATAAGTTCCCAGGACTAAACAATATTATATCACATTAAAGTAGCCCGTAAATCTCGGTTATCAGGGTTTTTTTGACCGATGAAACGGAGGAGGTTCTCTTTTCCATGCGTATATTGCTTTTTATCTATATCTTTTTCATAGTTGTCCGATTTAAATATGTTTTTATTGGAATGTGTATACTTTAAAATTGGTCCCATTTAAATTTCATTGAAATTGGCTGAGCCATTTTTGGTAAATCAACAATAATGTGAAAAATGCTACATCGATCCGTGCGAAATATTCGCGAATTC
This sequence comes from Hypomecis punctinalis, assembly GCA_949316475.1. Taxonomy (NCBI): domain Eukaryota; kingdom Metazoa; phylum Arthropoda; class Insecta; order Lepidoptera; family Geometridae; genus Hypomecis; species Hypomecis punctinalis. The sequence goes on from OX438818.1 coordinate 16,243,889, forward strand.
TGTACGCGGTTGAAGTCGGTCATGCCAATTTTTGCAAAAAAAAATTATGTTAGTTAATTTAACAATGTGCAAAAGCAGTTGAACACTATTGTTTAATAAATAATTAATAGCTATTCATTATGTTGTTCATTTTTTAAATGTATGTGTGTTTTAGTCGACATTTTTTGTTTTCGCCAGGAAATTTGATTCAATGAATTTGGACTGTTTCAATTCAAATTTCAATGATTACTTGTCAGCTTACATCCTTGATATCACATTATGCGATGACTACAAAGATAACCACGTGTCCTCCACTGTTCTTCTCTCGTTTTAATTCGCATTGTTGTGCAAATAACATCAAAGAAATGTACTGACGAAAAGGACGCGTCAGCATTGAAACGAAAGGATTGATACTACGACACAAAGCTGCGACAGTTAAAGTTAATGACAGTTGACAGTGACCAATGAATTTTAATGATCTTGAATCTTGTTGTGACGAGTGTGAGTCAATTAGGTGTGGAGTTAATGTGATGCGCTGCGACCTTTGAAACAAAGAGGTGGTGTTGAAGGATTTGTTAACACGCTGCTGTAAATTTTGTTCTCGTGACAAAGTAATAATGCCATTTCCAAGTCTGTGTTTTACGCACAAAATAAATATTACACATTGTTAAAAGTGGTCGAATAAATAGCCTCTGTGTAAGATCTCTATTCTCTGATATGATCAGGAACTTAGATAAATCCTAGACGTATCAAAATTACATAATTATGTAGATAAACTATCTTAGTTTTGATTAAAACCTGTCATTTTATGTTCCGCTAGCTTTTAGCCACGCTTAGCTTCGCCTGCTTCTTTTAATTTTCCGTGATAAAAGTACTTAGTTACTTTCTCGTACCTACCTTTAATTAAGCAACGTTCCGCACGGTCAGTATTTGGATGGGTGACCGCGGGTGGCATTTTCCAACTGAGCGCTACCGTGGCTCGGATGACACGTTAAATTGTAGGTCCCGGTTGTTTTAACCGCTTAGCCATGTCAGAGGCCTTCAGGCGGCCTAAAAACTCTGACACCAGGGCTAGCCACCCGGCCTATACGAACTTACTTACTTACATCTATCCATCCACCCATCAGCCGTAGAATGTCCAATGCTGGACGTAGGCCTCCCGGAAGCGGCTTGCATCCCGCGTGATCCTACAGTCTGACAGTTCCAACAACTAGTTGGATCAAAGATCAGATCCAAATAGTTGTTGAATATCCTATACTGGTAGGTAGCTTCATCTCAATTTACGTTTTTTGTACAATGTGCCCTGCTTACTGCCATTTCAAAAGGAAAGCACTGCGTAGGACATCCTCCGACAGGGTGGAGACGCAGAACTATCACTGGATGCAAGCCACTTTCAATCGATCTTATTAGACATCCATAGGAAGGACCTGTGTCCAGCAGCAGACATCTGCTGATAGATGGATGGAGAGGTCACGACCCTCAGACATGAGAAAATCGACTAGAAGAGAAGGAATCGTCATTTATACGCCTTTCGTAGAGTGACAGCTATAATACCGTTTTGATACCCGTGATACTTAAGGACAATTCGCTAAGATAAATCGCTCCCTTCAAATTAACGCAAAAATATATCATTTTCAGTCGTTAGGCTGTCAAGGAGAGCAATGAGACTTTAAATTATATCACTAGCTACGTTCCACAGTTCTGCGTGATATTTTGCTTCCAAATGAAATTGGTTAATTTTTTACTAGCAATTGACACCATTACTGACTCATTGTATTTGGGCTATACTGTACTGTATCAGCATTTTTAATAGTCCACTGCAGGACGTAGGCCTACCCACGAAGGGTGGTTGGGCCATATCCATCACGCTGGCCCAGTGCGGGTTGGTGGATTCACATACGCCATCGAATTTCTTCTACTGACATATTATGCAGGTTGCCTCACGATGTTTTCCTTCACCGAAGAGCCAGCGTTGTTAAATTCCGTACATAAATTCTAAAGAACTCATTGGTACGGGACCGGGATTTGAACCCACGACCTCACGATTGTAAGGCGGGTGTCATTACCACTAGACCACCACGGCTTTGGACAATCAATTTGGACTATTAGACCTGAAAAAAAAATCTCCGTGGGGACCACGTATCGGCAAGCTCAGCGTAAAACGTCCATCCGAAAGGGCTGACGACTTCATTAAAGTTGCAGGATCGCGCTGGATCCAAGCTGCAACCAAAAGTCTTATTAGAGATCCATAAGGGAAGCCTATGTCCAGAAGTGGACGTCTGATACCTAGCTTAAATGATTTAGTATCCCTCATAGCGCAGTTTGACTGTGTTTGTCATCGAAGTTATGCAACGTATGGTATTTTATACGGTCTTTAGATAGGTGACCGCGGGTGGCATTTGCGACTGAACGCTAGCGTGACTCGGTTAAATTGTAGGTTGCGGTTGTTACAACCGTTGAAATATGTCAAATGCCTTCAGGCAGCTTAAAAGCTCTGACTAAGTCAAACGTCTAGCCACCCGGCCTACAGGAACTTACTTTTTGAGACACATCAATATAGAATGTCAAGAAAAAATGCCAAGTAGATGTTTAGACAGGAGGAACGACATACCTAGCGTTCTATATGTCATAACATTTGTAAATATTATTTACTAGTTTCTGCCCGCGGCCCACGTGATATTTTGATTTTTGAGGCGTGGGATGTCCGCCATCCATAGTCATATGTCACTTCCCGTCTTTTAAACTATTTTTTATATGTAAAGGAAAAATTGTGTTCACATGGCTGCTTTAATTTTTAATTCTCTTCCTAATGAATTGGTTGAACTCCCAAACGGTAGATTTTGCCTCCAGTTGAAGAAGTGGTTGGTGGCAGAGAGCTTTTACAAAGTGGACGATTTCTTTAGCAAAAGTTCATTGCGATTGCATACATACAACAGAGCTTATAATAATTAATGTACCTTGTAGAATAATATATATATTAATTGCTTATTAGAACTTGGCGATGATTTTGAATGTTTCAATTTTTGAGTTTTGTATGATTTCAATAGTCAATTAGGATTTATTTTTTTGCACGCCTCTTTATGGTTGCTAGTGGATGGATATGTGTATTTGTATAATTTTATGATCTTTTGTACCTACTATCATGCAAATAAATACTTTGACTTTGACTCCCATGCCAAAAATCAAGTCAATCCGTTGCTCCGTTGCTGCGTGAAAGACGAACAAACCAATAAACAAACAAATACGCTTTCAGATTTATAATATTAGCAAGGAGCAAGGATAGTAAGGATAAAGATTCATCACATTATTCAAATGAATTCTATGTAGGCAATAAAAGCCAATGCCTTCCAGAAACGACGAAACACATCACACATACAGACAGAAACCGAGATACTTTCACATTTATGATGAATGAAATTACTTAGTACGATATTAGCATGAAGTGTTATTACTTATTCTCTGGAGTAATGTAGCTCTCGTTTCGGTGGGGAGATTTGTGGCAGCCTTGAAAGGTATGAATACAATTTTAATATCGTTGGAGCAAGCTGAAATTACTGACAGCTAAACGTCAAAGTGACATCTGTCAAAATAGAAGAAAGAAGAAAGAAAGAAAGAAAATTTTATTTACTAAAACTTACAATGAAATACAATCAAGTTACAATATCGTTAGTTAACATAATTATGTGTGTAAGCTGAGCGAGTGATTTCAAGGTAAGATATACATATAACGTGGTGCAGTGAGCCCCAAACTAAGCACGAGGCTTGTATCTTGGGGCTCGAGTGCGATGTAGCGGTAGGAATGTATACCTTGTGTGTTTCAAATTCGGTGAAAGGAAATTCGTGGGTAACCAAAATTGACTATTAGTGTCATTGCAATTTAATGATCGTCGGTGCGCGCGCGTGTGTATGTGTGTGTGTGTGTGTGTGTGTGTGTGTGTGTGTGTATATATATATATATATATATATATATATATAAATAAATGTGTAGCAATGCAATACATCCAGGGATACAGACACTAGCATAGTTAAGTGCATGTTAAGCTACAACTAAAAATGGTTAACATAATACTAAACCGCATATCTGCTCAACATCAGGCAGTATGTAGTCAAACGCAAACCTACAAAAAGATGTCTCGAATATCATTTTAGACAATAGTTATTTGTTATACAAGAGTGCAAAGTTGATTTTTACCCCGAACTCAATTTTGATGACCAAGCAAGCGAAGGATTCTAAAATTGAATCACGAGCGTAGCGAGAGATTCAACAATTATAATCCTGAGCGTTAGTGCGGGAATCAAAAGAGCACAAGGTAAAAAATCTTTGCACTCGAGTGCAACACGTAACTTTTCATCCCACCTCAGCGAGGAAATGACTAAAGTCGTCTACATACCGCACTGTTTCAAATACTTATCTTTAATTCTGTTGACGTCAAAAAACTTCCTCGTCGCTAGAATAATTCATTTTAGGTTTTTACTTGTTTTCAAGTTTCTTATTTTTAAAACTTAACAATACGACATTCATGATAAGAAAATGGCGCGCGCAAAGCAAATTAAAAAAAGTACAGCATGAAGGTTCCATGTCAGAGTTTTGAAAAAATTAAAAAAGGGTTGTATGATAGATTCGGCACCATGGGGGTAGAAGTAAAAAGGTTTAATAATGTTTTTTATTCACAAATTCAGTGCACACAATGTTCTACATTCTATTTTACTTTACCCTCTAACGGATAAAAACGGCTTTTGCACTCAGATTTCGAAGAGCAAAAATATTCTTTGTACCACACCCACTTGGAAAGTGTCTTATTACTCGTTCATAAACGGGTTACAAAGTTTTTTTTTTATTGATTTGTTACACTCCACAGACACCGGGCCTGTGCTCTTTAAGATTATACATTACTTTTTTAATGATTTCAACAATATTTCTAAAACTAAGGCTTTACTAGAGGACTCTACACTAAAATAAATCTAAACCTAATTAAATTTCTAAAATTACGGGTTACAAAGTTCGTAACTTCTCCCTTAAAAATGTGCAGCGGGAAAAGTTATATGGAATTTTATTACTGCCCTCCGAAGCAGGGCAAGAATGTTGTATGAAAATCCATTACTGCCCGGCTAGCTTTCTTTTGTTATTTATCAGCGAACATAAAAAAATACAAACGTCAAACCTCAAGGTTTTGTATGAAATAATTAGAAAAAGAGGCGGAAAACATACAAACCTTAAATCTCAAAAAGGTTTTAAATATCAAATAATTAGAGAAAAGAGGCGGATTTCTTTTTGTTTTCTATTTTAAACTTTTAATTTTCTAAATAATTTTCCAAAATGTCATCTGATAGTGATAGTGACGATTTTGTAATGATGACGCCACCAGAAATAAAAAATACAGCCCAAGAAGTCATAAATAACTTACTTTCTAAACTTTAATTAAAGAAATATTGTATTTTATTTTACTCGTAGGTGTAGTATAAAGCACTATGTATCACTCGGAAGAAGGTTCTATTTCTGTTCTCGAGTTTCCTTTAAGCCCTCCGCTGCGCGTCGGGCGTCTAATTTTTAGCCGACTTAAAAAAAGAGGTTCTCAATTTGACTGTAGGTATGTTTTTCTGTATGAATGTTTGGTGATTACTCCGCCATTTATGAACCGATTTTGATGTTTTTTTTGTTGTGTGGTATATCAAACTTTAGAGGTCACTCAATTTTGAAAAGTAAATAATAATGTGACAATTATATCGATGAGGCCTTGATCCATGCGAATCATTCGAAGAACGGTTGAAGTTGATAATGCCATTTTTGGCGAAAAACTGTACAATTTACCGTATAGTAAAATGTATGTATTTTCTTACATACCTGCGTGTAACATTAACCTCCTGGAGCAAGTCACTTCCGACTCAATTCCTTACTTTATCAAGCACATAAACATGCTCCCTACCATTAATATCCCTAATCTATCGCGGACGTTGAAAGTATGGGACAAGCTTCTCTGTGGCGTGGCGTATTGAAAGCCAAAGACCCTTGAATGTCTAAAGATAATTCAAATTCTCAAGCCCACTGTCAGTCGGTAGTGTTCCTAGCATGCTGGCAGCATTGCCATTTATTTTCGACCGACGAACCACTGGAGGAGGTATACAATCCGACGCGTATATATATATATTTTTTTATGTATACGCATAACTTTTTTCATAGTAGTGCGATTTCAAAAATTATTTTTGTATTGAAAAGAGTATACTTCAAAATTGGTCCCATTTAAATTTTATTGAAATTGGCTGACACATTTTTGATAAATCTACAATAATGTGAAAAATGTTACATCGATCCGTGCATAATATTTGCGTTCTAGCGATGCGCTCCGGCTTCGCACAGGTGTATTATACATATAAACATTTCTCTTGAATTACTCTATCTATTAAAACAAACTGCATCAAAATCCGTTGCGTAGTTTTAAAGGTATAAGCATACATGGGGACAGACAGCGGAAAGCGACTTTGTTTTATACTATGTAATAAATGTAATGATTCTGTACACGGGTGAAGTCGGTCATGCTATTTTTTGCAAAAAATAATTATTCGGTTTCGTTTTAAACATAAATTATTCTTTATCCCACCGGCCTCTCTCTTATAGTGTCACCGCATTGTTTGGAGCGGGCCGAATGGAGACCTTCAAAAAGAGTCTTGAGTCGATTCGCCCCGCGGGCCGAACCGCTTGCGGGGCGAAACAACGCAGGACTCCATCTGGGGTCCTCAGTCCTTTTGCAATCGTGTCCAGGTTCGACCTGCTATATTGACGATACCGTCGACCCACCTTGCCGGACGATCCACACTCCGCTTACCGTGTTTAGGCCACCAAATGATAAATAAAAATTAAACGTGAATTACTATCTGTAATTGTATTTTAGAATCTTTATTCTTGTATTTTCATTTTATTGATTTGATCGGTTTTCTGTCAGTAGTACCATTGATTAGTTACATTGATGGTACGAATGACGTATTTATACTTCGCTAGTACCAGTTGGTACTGGCGACGTATTTGTACTTCGCTAGTACCATCATGGTACTGGCGACGTATTTGTACTTCGCTAGTACCATCATGGTACTGGCGACGTATTTGTACTTCGCTAGTACCATCATAGTACTGGCGACGTCAGTAGAACCATCAATGGAACTAATCAATGGTACTACTGACAGAAAATCATTTGACTTTCTCTTCAATAATATTTTCAATCTTGAAAAAAGGATGTTTATAATTTTATAGCCGTGTCAAATTATAGCAGATTTTTACAGTCAACTGGTGAACATAGGCCTATCATTGAAGGGCAGTTGGGCCATATCCACTACGCTGGCCCAGCGCGGTGATATCATTTTTTTTTTGCGGATGTTTGCCATTTGCCTCATAATATTTTATCTTCAATGTCAATGTGCAAAAAAAACAGTAAAATAATACCTATAGATACGTAAATCCCGTAAATTAAACCAGGATTCTAACTCACTACGTCTCAATTCCATGGTGACCGTACTCCTACTAAATCCTTTGCAAGTAAATAATTTGCGAGTACCTACCAATGAACAAAGTCAGTCAAGAGCGAGTCGAGATATAGGCTTATGGAGATTTGGATAACGAGATGTGCCGCGAGATCTACTGTTTGGGAAACTACTAGTTTATAATGATAAGCATACGCTTCTATAATTATTCTTCGCAAATAATCACCTTCCAATACCGTGTACAAAGTGCCGAGTGGCAGTTTTGCAAATCATATCGAATTACTTTTACGGTGCGTTGACCGAACGCGCCGAGCACACGCATGCTTGGGTTAGCTAATCACAGACGTTGATAAGCTCGTGTTCGATCAGTTTGGCGCTCGTTACATTACCGTAAAAAATACTTACACTTAGCTATTTTTTGCAAGATATATTTATATTTTTAAGATAAATCATGTTGAAGTTTGATAGCTGTCATCCCAAATATAGATCTCGTTGACCTCTATCACTTTTGCCAAGACAGCAGTAGTGTAGAATCGATAATAACCTAGATAAATCACTTTGAAGTTTGACAGCTGTCATCCGAAATGTAGATCAAGTTGAGCTCTATCACTTTTGTGAAGAGAGCAGTAGTCTAAAATTGATAATAACCTAGATAAATCACTTTTAAGTTTGACAGCTGTCATCAGAAATGTAGATCTCGTTGAGCTCTATCACTTTTGTGAAGACAGCAGTAGTCTAGAATCGATAATAATCGAGATAAACTCACTTTGAAGTTTGACAGCTGTCATCCGAAATGTAGATCTCGTCGAGCTTTATTACTTTTGTGAAGAGAGCAGTAGTCTAGAATCGATAATAACCGAGATAAATCACTTTTAAGTTTGACAGCTGTCATCTGAAATGTAGATCTCGTTGAGTTCTATCACTTTTGTGAAGACATTAATGGTCTAGAATCAATAATAACCGAGATAAACTCACTTTGAAGTTTGACAGCTGTCATCCGAAATGTAGATCTTGTCGAGTTCTATTACTTTTGTGAAGACAGCAGTAGTCTAGAATCAATAATGACCGAGATAAATCACTTTAAAGTTTGACAGCTGTCACTTGGACAGCTGTTACTGTGCCACTCGTCGTGACAAATCACACAAGTCCATACTCGATGGGCTTATGAGATATTTTTCATGTCACTTTGCACATATCAATGCATCTATTTCAGATTTTATCGATCGGCCACATTATTTCTCTAATATATCAAACGAAGAACAAAACACTTTCTTTCTGCGGTTGGCTCACACAAAATCAGACTGTATAATGTATATGAGAGATTTTACTTATCTTCAGCCGGTTATCCCTAAAACCTTTTTTTCCGCTAACTGCCTAGATGTCATCAGTGTCTAAGGCAACACTGGGCGCCGCGGTGTCGCCGCGACGACGCTCAGCACCGCCGCTGCACCGCGGCGGTGCAGCGGCGGTGACGCCGCGGTGCAATTACGCGGCGTCAACGCCCGTGTGGCATGTGCCTTATACTAACAAAACTATTCGCTGTGATTGTGTGGTATCGTTTTCCGACGTATGCAAGTTTTCTCACGACCCTCGATGTTTTCTTTCACCGAGTCGTGCCGAAACAAAACAAAGTAATATTATATTTTCACCAAATAAAGTAAATAATAAACATTTTCTTTCACACCTTTGAAAGTAGTCGGATGTGGGGTTTGATTAACTTTGACCTCGGCCTTGGTTCGGGGTATTTTATCAGTAAATGTGTATATTTAGAACCGACATTGACTGTTATGATTATTAATTTATTTAGCTCCAAACGGCGCATTTTGATGACGATTTAATGAGTCTGTTCTTGCGGAATAAGCTTACGTTTACTGAACCATATCATTGTTTAGTGATATTCATCCATTCATCCATCAGCCAAAGGACGTCCACTGCTGGACATAGGCCTCCCCTATGGATCTCCAATAAGACCGGTTGGAAGCGGCTTGCATCCAGCGCGATCCTGCGGTCTTAATGAGGTCATCCGTCCGCCTAGTGGATGGACGTCCTACGCTGCGCTTGCCGGTACGTGGTCTCCACTCGAGAACTTTTCGGCTCCACCGGTCATCAGTCCTCCGCGCTATGTGCCCTGCCCATTGCCATTTCAACTTGCTAATCCGTTGGGGCTATGTCGGTAATTTTGGTTCTTCTACGGATCTCCTCATTCCTGATTCGATCCCGCAGAGAGACGCCGAGCATAGTCCTCTCCATAGCTCGTTGGGTACTTGGAGCTTACTAATAAGGCCCATAGTGAGAGACCACGTTTCTGTGCTATAAGTCATCACTGGTAGCACACACTGGTCGAAAACTTTCGACTTGAGGCATTGAGGTATGTCGGACATTAGTAATATTAAATTGTTTAAAACATTTTTTTTTATTTAAATTCAGGGAGATTGGTAACTTACGCAAAATCTCTTATGAGCGATTTTAGTGCTTGACTATCAACTTTTACTATGGGTAATCTAAACATAAATAAATCTGGAAAATACTCACGAAGTGATCCCATTTAAAAATTTAGGACACATACTTTTGAGATAATTTAATTTTGATTTGGATACTATTAGGTATTCTTACTCTTCTCGTCCGACATATCTCAGTGCCTCAAGTCGAAAGTTTTCGACCAGTGTGTGTTGCCAGTGATGACTTATGGCACAGTAACGTGGTCTCTCACTATGGGCCTTAGTAGCCCAACGAGCTATGAAGAGGGCTATGCTCGGAGTCTCTCTGCGGGATCAAATCAGGAATGAGGAGATCCGTAGAAGAACCAAGGTTACCGACATAGCCCAACGGATTAGCAAGTTGAAATGGCAATGGGCAGGGCACATAGCGCGGAGGACTGATGACCGGTGGAGTCGAAATGTTCTCGAGTAGAGACCACGTACCGGCAAGCGCAGCGTAGGACGTCCACCCACAAGGTAGACGGATGACCTCATTAAGACCGCAAGATCGCGCTGGATGCAACCCGCATCCAACCGGTCTTATTGGAGATCCATAGAGGGGGGGCTATGTCCAGCAGTGGACGTCTTTTGGCTGATGGATGGATGGACTATTAGGTAACGTAAGCAAGTTATTAAGTTATTAAGCCGAGCAAGAGTTATTAAGCCGCCTCAAGGTCTCTGACATGGCTACCATTAGTTGTGTACCAATAGGTACACTATGTGTACAGTTTTTCCTGTATATTACTATGAAATATATCCAAGAATTTATTGTCATTTAAACAATTAAGTTAAGACCTTCTAGGGTCTGTGGATGATCCAATCGCTTGTTATGTAGTAGTAGTTTATGTAGTTTTAGATTATTTAGGTCTTGTATGTATAAAGGCACTTGCCTTTATAAAAAAAAGTTTTTACTACATTCATTATGTTTATAGTACCTTAGTAGAAAATTACAAAAATAAAAAAAAACGTTTAAGGTTCGTCGCACCCACGTTTTAAGCTTTCAAGTTTGCCATAATAATGTAAAAAGTACCTACCACATGGATGACACATCGATTTGTGCAAACTATTCGAATTCAGTAAACGGTGGAAGTCGGCTATGCCACTTTTGGTGAATATAATTATCTCGCAGTGTTCCATATCCTTCAGTTATTCGTCTCCAGCAGAGCCAAGGGAGTGATATGATACCTTTTTATCACCGCAACTCCATCTGCCGCCATAAATCATGCCGCGAAGGGTGCGAACTCTTTATTAACAGGGAACAGCTTCTTCGGCGCTCGGGTTTTGATCATGAGCGCTTCTGTCGTCAATATTATCTGTATATATTATTAGAGTAAATAACTTTATGGCCTTTATATTTCTTAAAGATGTACACTCACAATTTGGATTTCTTCTTTTTCTTCGTCGTGTAATTATGGTTCTAATAGTGTGAGTGCTAACCTATACAACTTTCGCCCAATAGATAGCGACTGCTACCCCAGAAGAGGAGGCTTCCATAAGGTCACTCAGTGTGCAGGTGGTTGGACACTGGGGCACAGCCCGGACACTCCGCGATTCTTCATACAATGCGAATCTGCTGTCTTACGCACACAACAGTACATTTTACTCACAGACACTACACATACGCACGAACGCTACACGGGTATTTGTGTGTAGAACGCCTATGGTTGTCAACGACCCATGTCGACCGTATGAATTGTAATTCTGACTTACCAAGAAGTTTTGCGTAAACGATTTATTTTATTTGAAACAAAATATCAAGAGGAAGTATCTAAATTTGAATGACAAAATTTTTATAACAATATTATCTACCTACTAAAAGTAAATAAGGTACCTTATTTTATCTTAAGGGAAATAATGAAATGATAATTATCTTGTCGCGCATTGTTGTAGTACAGCCATAAACAGCACACGTCTTCCCCATTGTAAGTCTGTATTTTTTGTAGTAGAAATCACCGGCCTGTGCAGCCCACGCGCAGAGTATTTAATATGTGGCCTGGCGCGGGGTGGAAGTGAGGAAGACTCAAACGGGTGGAAGGTAACGAGTGGCCGTTCTATACGTAGTATTATTATATCTTTTTTGACTGGGGACAGGACATAAGGTGGTTTATTATTTGCATTTCTCCACCATCACACCCCACAGAGTCGAAACCCCACTTGGCCGTATTAGATTTTCAGCAGCCAACTTGAGACTGGAGTCGATTCAACGACTTACACGTTTTCTACGCTAAGTCACTACCTGAGAAGAGCTCCTCCGCTGGCTCTATGAACTTTTGGGATGGAGGACAAAATGGACTGATGATAACCTCTTTTTTAAAGCAGGATTACGCTGAATCAAACCAATCCAACGGGCTTTGGCCTTCTCAGACCTTGAACATAGTGGAGGCCTATGTCTAACCCGCGCGTCTGCGCTGGATGCAGGCCGCTTCCAACCGGCCTTATTGGAAATCCATGGGGGAGGCCTATGTCCAGCAGTGGACATCCTACGGCTGATAGATAGATAGATAGATGTCTAACACTCTTCTATAGATCATTAATAAGACGGGTTAGAAGAAGCATAAGCTAGCACGATTAGGTCATCTCTTTATCTTGTGAGAGAACGTCATAGACTGTGCTTGCCGATACCTGGTTGCCGTTCAAAAATTACCTATTTAAACCCATTGGTCCTTCTGCTACCTATGTCTTCTGTGCTATGCCATTTTAACTTGCCAATTTGATTGGCTTGGTAGCTTTGTCTCCTCAGAAATGAGAAAAATTCTAGAAATTTCCTCATATCTGATCCGATCTCATAAAGAGACTCATAGCCTTCTTCATAAAACGTTAAGTTACTTTGAGCCTACTCATATGACTACGTTTATGTACCATAAATCATATCAAGCACACTAGATCAAAAATTTCGATTCTAAGCACTGAGATGTCGGACGAAAAGACGTCATTGCAAACATATCGCTATACAGGATTATTTCTAAACAATTAGCATCCTTTTAGCAAGCCGTGGAGGTCTATAGGTAATGACACCCGCCTTACAATCGTGAGGTCGTGAGTTCAAATCCTGGTCCCGTACCAATGAGTTCTTTGGGATTTATGTACGGAATTTCACACCACTGGCTTTTCGGTGAAGGAAAACATCGTGAGGCAACCTGCATAATTATGTCCGGAGAAGAATTTCAATAGCGTATGTGAATCCATCAACCCGCACTGGGCCAGCTTGGTGGATATGGCCCAATCAGCCTTCGTGGGTAGGCCTACGTCCTGCAGTGGACTATTATAAGGCTGATACAGTACAGTACAGCATCCTTTTAGGGGCTTATTCTGTACATCAAAAATAACAACTTTTGTTAAATCTCAAAAAATTCAACTGTTTTATACAGTTGGTCACGGGTGAACGATATTTTTCTATGGAACACCAATTTTTTTTGGATGTTGTCAAAAGTCGCAGAACAAAAGTTGTTAATTAATTGTTTATAGATATCTAGTTAAATCTGTGAGAAAAGTAGCAAGATCTATAAATAGGTCTCAGAATTTCATCATATTCTAGACGCCCGGCGCGGGCTCGTGCTCCTATTTCGCACTTCACTGGTTTTTATATCAACGGCTTTGACTGCGAAGATAAATCTAGACTTATGTAGTGGATTATGGTACTAGGTAGCTATCATCATCATTACTGAAGTTAAGCGACGTTCGGCGCAGTCAGTGTTTGAATGGGTGGGTAACAGTGGCACCTACTTACAACTTACCTCTACCGCGCTTACTTTAATAATACCTACGTAAACTTTAAGCCTAAATTACATTACGAAATTAGTGACATAAAATTAGTGCGCGGGCGTCCGTTGTCGGGGGCGCGCGTATTCCCTGAAGAAGGAGTTCTAACTACTCTGAAACCGGTCGGACGCATAGCGGCTTGACCGTTTAAATAATCGTGAGTTGTATCCGGTGTTCATATAAATTTTGACCTAAAATTAATTTCACTACAATCGGTAGTTTCATCAATAATTTCATGTGTAAACATCAAAATATTATAATGCATGCATTAATTTCATAACACTGATTTAGTTTTATGTCCTGCGTATTTTTTGGTCAAAGTAATGTCACTCAACTAATTTCAAACGCGAAACGCAACGAAATTAGTTTCGTCATACGAAGGATGGACTTGTGGTTAAAATGGCGAAACAATTTTGGACATAGCAATATTTTTTTTACTGTTTTTTTTTGTTACTAAAAATATTTTTTCTTAATTTTGTATATATTGTATAGATAATTGTATTTAAAAACGTTGTGCATTTCAGAAACAAGTTTCGATGCGGATGGCGCCATGGTTGCTGTGATACTGAAATTTCATGACATTATATTTTAAAGATACTTGTCATGCAACAAGTTTTATGAAATTAGATTTTTCGTGCTTGTCACTAATTTCGTGATGTAACAGCTTTAGGCCCCGGTAACTTATTTTAATCGTTTAGTGATGTCAGAAGCCTTCATATGGCTTATAAACTCTGACGCTAAGGCTAGCTACTCGGCTGATGGGAATCAAATTTTAATCATATTAACTATACAGGAGCACTGGCGAGCGTAGCGTAGGACATCTACTCGTAAGGCTAACAACAATCTAATTCAAACTGTGAAGCACTTTATTTCCTTACTCCCGCCTAACCCACGGCGCGGCTCTGGAGCCGGATGACGTCACACGCGTAAATCCGTCGCGAGGTTTTTTGATTTCGTGCGGTCATGTTTAGACATCCATAACTCCGTCATTTATTAAGATATTCCAGTAATTTTTTCTCTGCATCTAATATAATTCTAACGTCTTTAAATTTATATAATTATTTTTATGGTAAAGGAAACTTCCTTATTGGTCTTTTTTGGAAGTATGTTAGGAAGACCTGTGTTCAAAAATGAGCGTCAAATTCCTGCATTGTTTTTAGGGTTCCGTAACTCAAACGGAAAAGACGGAACCCTTATAGAATCACTTTGTTGTCCGTGTGTCCGTCTGTCCGTCTGTGTGTAGGTCAAGACTCTTTATCTCGGGAACGCGTAAAGATATCGAGATAAAATTTAAACTGAATACGTATATCTATGATCTCTTGCAGTTGTGTAAAAGAAAAACTTCTCAATTATCGTTTAAAAAAGTTATAGCCGTTTATGTCGTAAAAAACCGCATATTTTGCACTCACAAAAATCAAAACCTACAGGGTACATCCCGGTGACGTAGAACTATGAAATTTGGCGAGAAGCATTTTCTAAAAATAGACATATAGGAATAAATCTGAAAACTACACATTTTTATTTAAATCACAAAAACAATATGGCCTCAAAACTCACAAAATATGGGTTCAAAATTCAAAGTGAGCAAATCGTACTATGTAAGATATCATATAAAAGAACTTCATTAGCACATGCTAAAACAGGTTTTTAGTTATTTTAACAACGTGTTTGTACGGAACCCTCGATGTGCGAGTCTGACTCGCACTTGTCCGGTTTTTATTTTATTTCTAATAGGTTCGCGTTTGACTACACACTGCCTGCTGTTGAGCAGATGTGCGGTCTAGGGTGTAGCACGCTTACCTAGATATTGTATACGTATACTCTATTGTATACGTAATAAACTATTTAGTTAAAAATATAACACCAATCTGTAAGCGCAGTGCATAAAATTACACCGAAATATTGGAACCTCAAACACGCACACCACTACAAAGAAGTATCAAATAATTTTATAAATAAAAACTATCCATAGTATGATGTATGAAACCAAATTATGTCTGTCAACAAAGTAGAATCGAGAACTTGATCCGTTTAAGAAGTTGGTTAAAAATAATAAAAAATGCAGCATCTAAAGTTGTGGCACATGAAATAGTTCTTCAGCTCACTTTGCCAACTTGTTGGTGTTACCAACTTTGTCTGCAGCATCGAGATATAAATGTAGAGGTGGTGAAATACACTTAGATCCTAATTTGTGTTTTTAAATAAATATAAATAAATATTTTGGAACATCTTACACACGGCCTCTGACCCCAAACAAAGCAAAGCGTATGGCTGCCAGAGACTGATATACTACATATACTTATTTTAAATACATACTTATATAGATAGTAGCTAAATAACACCCAGACACAGAGCAAACACTTATGTTCATCACATAAATATTTGCCCTGGGTGGGGATCGAACTCACGCCTCTTTGACCCATAAGTTAGGGTCACTAACCACTGAACCACCGAGGCAGTCTAAATATTATAGACGTCGCGTCGCTAAAAAAGACTTTGAAAAAAGAGAACAAGCGGGACTCTCTGATGAACTGTTTTAGGAAAATGCCCTTTTTACCGACTTTCAAAGAGAAGGAGGTACTTACGAGTACTATGTTCGTCTGTAGGTACATAACATATTTTTTTGTGTATTTTTATGGATATTTTCGCTAATTGTGAACCGATTTAATATTTATTTTTCAGTTCGTAAGAGTGTACTTCCGAAGTAGTCCCGTCCCATTTAAATTTAAATCGGCTGAGCCGTTTTTAATAAATCAAAAAAAATGTACATGGATGCCACATCGATTCGTGCAAACTATTCGAATTCTGTACACGGTGGAAGTTTTAAAAATTAAGTTACTATGACATAAACACGACATAATTTATAATAATTGTGTATATCACTCGATGAACTTAAAACATAATATATATGAGTTTTTAAGATCTTCGATTTTAAGTGAGTACTCATCCATAGTTTTGCTGTTTTAAACGAGTTTTTGTTTTGTTTTAAGACGAAATACAAATTTTTTTTTTCGATCACTGAAACAAAGTCTTTTATTTGACTCTAAGTGTCTTGAATGGGTTATTTTATCGTCATATGAAAATCGTAACGAACGCATTTTTCTGATAGAAAAGAATATTATACAGTTTGCAAAAGCTTTTAAAATTTTATTCGCCCCGTCCTTACAAAGTGATAAGTCAATGGTTTGCAGACAATTTCATCGCAAACACTGGATCTTAGTTTCCAACTACGTATTGCGCGATATCCTGAAAATAAAACTTTGAAACAGAAAGTATGACTTAGCAAAGATTAACATTTATGTGGCATTTCTTGTCGGTGGATGTGAAGTTAGCTGTATGATGCGCAATATCCAGTCAACGAACAGCTTTCTGCGAGCTTCAGTCAGAATCTAGACACACGGAAGCGTGTCCAGCCAAGACAATGAAAAAGCTGGCGACGCGACGTGTGTAATATTACACGAACCATTTCGTGCCACTTTTGACCCCTTCATAACTCGAAAACGATTTAGAAGCTTGGCTCTACATGAGATCTGACAACTTTTTGAAAGTGCGAGCTGTGGTCTTGGCTATATTACACAGACAAAATAAAAAGAAAAATTATAACTTGTCTAGAACTAGAAAGAAGCATGCAGGATTAGAAAAAATAACACACACAACTAAAGACACACTAAGATAAGAAGCATAACTAAAGCTACCGATGCCTTAAAATTTTGCTCAAAAGCTTGGAATGGAAATGGGCGGGGCATGTGGCAAGAATGTCTGATGAGCGCTGGACTTCAAGAATAGGTAACAAGATGGTGCGGTCCTAGTGGCAAACGCCACAGAGGAAGACCGCTAACAAGATGGGCAGACGATATTGTAAAAACGGCTGGCTCAAGATGGTTACAAACTGCTCAGGACAGAGGACGCTGGAGTTCCTTGGAGGAGGCTTTCACTCGCGGAGGGGTTCTTACTAATATAGATAACTAGGATTAAATTAGCTCATGTAATTTTTTGTAGTAAGAAATAAAAAAGGCTTTTATTTTATTTTTTTTATTTATTTTTTGTTTAGTTGTAAGGTTATGATAAATCATGCTTTATGCCCTGCCTATAGTCATTTCAACTTGCAACCGCTGGACTGTATAAAAACTTGATAAAAGCTTGAAAAGCATTTCTAAGTCTGTAGATCGTGAATCTATTTTAATACAGGAAGAGTTTTAATGGCCGCTCGTATACAGTAGTAACCTTTTACCTTAACCTTTAGCGTATTGATTCACGAACGTAAGCTTGGAGACCTCTTCAGATTAGGCTATTATTTTGATGGCATTAGATTTTATGACTTTTCTTCTTTCTTTTTATAAGCTTTTATTTCCTTTCACCTGTCCCGTTGTCTGTCGGTCTGTAATCAAATCTTGCAATTTGATCCACTACCCAGTTACCGATTGAGCTCCTGAAAATTAAACATTGAAACAGAAAGTATTAGTAAGTAAGTAGTGGTGGTAAAAAAGCCGTGGTGGTCAAGAGGTAATGACACCCGCCTTACAATCGTGAGGTCGTGGGTTCGAATCCCCAGTCCCGTACCAATGAGTTCTTTGGAATTTATGTACGGAATTTTAACACCACTAGCTTTTCGGTGAAGGAAAACATCGTGAAACAACTTGCATACGTCCGTAGAAGAAATTCGATGGCGTATGTGAATCCACGAACCCGCGCTGGGCCCGCGTGGTGGATATGGCCCAATCACCTATCGCGGGTAGGCCTACGTCCTGTAGTGGACTACTAAAAAGGCTGGTACAGTACAGTACAGATTGAGCTGAAATTTTGCATGCATGTGTAAATCGCGTGACAAAGCACTATTATGACGGCATGGTGCTGATCTGATGATGGAGCTGGAAGGTGGCCAAAGGAACTTTGCAATGAAACAACACAACTCTATGAGTTTGGGTTCATTGGAAAGGTCTTTGCGAGTAGTTTGTCTTTAAAGGGTAACCAGGGTCTGTTGATAAAGCTGGAAGGTGGTCATAGAAACTTTATCATCACTTCAATCGCTAGGATTATATCAACGTCTTAGTTTTTAAAGTATTTTAGATGATCTTAAAGTTACAAGCCTCTAAAAGTCATATTTTTATGCAAAAGCTTGGCTGGAAAGTATGCATAAACTAAAAACTTTTCTAAAAAAACAAATACTTACATGAATGCAATATTTGTTATTGACACAAAAAACATAACATTTTGTTACAATTTAAGAGGTGAAAAGAGTTTTCTCACGGAACGTAAATTTTATCAAAAATGTACTGAAAATTATCGCGATGTTCTACAGAAAAACGCGAAAACAGTGGTCGATTCACGATTCTCTTAAAAGCTGAAATTCAATGCGACTTAATTTGGTTCATCTGAGTTCAGTACACGGCAAAGAACAATTACTGCTATAATACCGTTAAATTGTAGGTCCAGGTTGTTTTAACTGTTTAGCTAAGTTAGATCCTTCAGGCGACCTAAAAAATCTGACACCAGGTCTAGCCACCAGGCCTATACGAATTTTCTTTTTACTATACCTAATACCATATTCTGAAAGGTCTCCTCGTCCCGTGATTGCGTGATGCAGAGCCCGTATGAATACGCGCGATTTTATTACCGCCAAATGAAATTGGGAGGCATTCAGTGCTCGAGTACATGTGAATTATTTTGCTAAGTACCAATATGGCACGGGATTTTCGAGGGTTTTCTTTTAATCATTCATTTTGAATTATCGATGAGACGCGAGATAGGATTAGGGCAAATTAAAGTCAAAGTTTTATGTAATGCTTTTGCTCGTTTAACGTGGCTGAAGCCGAGTGATGTTTAGATTAAAACAGCCTATTCTATCGATAATTTCTACTTTTTAAACTACGTTCATAGCCTATCTATAATTCTCCTTCTTTTCGATCAATACTATTGATATTATATAATCTCTAAATTATAAGTCAAGTCGATCCTTAGCTCTGTTGCTGCGTAAACAAATCAGAAACAAACCAAAAAGTCTTATAATAGATCCAACATCCAACCGTTTATTTTCTTTTTGACAGCACCAATAGAACGTAACTGCGTCATGTTACGCAAAAGTTCACTTTTAAATGCGAGGTTTTAAAAATATGACAACTGCTTAAGTTTGCTCCTTGATCCCGTATAATAATCATATTTGACAAATTGAGTCCATTAGTGCAGTAGTTTTTTTTATAAATTACATAAATTAAACGTTTTTAAAAATTTACGTTCTATGGCTATCGTGTGTAGCTATCGTATCGTGTGTAGGTATAATAAACGGTTGGATCTATTATAGTACCTAGGTATAATTTAGGCATTATAGTACTTATTGCGGATTTCATAATTATACCATACCTATGGCGATTAATAAGCAATTTGGATGTAAGCCGCTTCCAACCGGTCTTATTGGAGATCCATAGGGGAGGCCTATGCAGCATTGGACGTCCTTTGGTTGATGAAAGCAATATGAAATGATTTGATTTCGCAAATCTGCATGACTAAAACAACACTACAAACTATACTAAATAGTTGTGGTTATAAATCAAACTTTTTCAAGATATTTTTTGGGCAGTGCACTTGAGCATTGAAATTTGGAGACCTTCTAGCATTTATGTGGAAAACCCAATTGTGTTTATAGCTGTGGTGGTCAAGAGGTTCAAATCCCGGTCCCGTACCAATGAGTTCTTTGGAATTTGTGTATGGAATTTCACACCTCTGGCTTTTCGGTGAAGGAAAACATTGTGAGGCAACCTGCATACGTCCGTAGAAGAATTTCGACGACGTATGTGAATCCACAGCGTGGTGGATATGGCCCAATCACCCTTCTTGGGTAAGCCTACGTCCTGCAGTGGACTATTAAAAAGATTGGTACAGTACAGTAACCCAATTCTTTTTAATCTTCTGTGCTTTTAGTTTAAGACAATTTTATTTCATTTTGTTGTAGTTAATAAAGGTACAGATCTGTTCGCTCACAAAGGCGCGCCTCTCCATATTTATTGAATGTAGTTGTACGACAGTGTAACCCTCTAACCTAAGTGATCATATTTTATATTTATTTTTACTGTCTGTACTATTAGCCTCTACACGCACACTAAGGCGTTGTGTACAAACGAGGTCTACGCGTATAAATGCAAACCAATAATTTACTGTGGAGGGGCGCGACTTCGTGAGTGAAACGGTCTGTACCTACTTGTCTTTTACAAAATTATATCGGTAACCTCAATTGTAGCGCTGATAGCTTAATATAGTCGTTTGGAGCGATCAACGAAGTTAAGCAACGTCTGAAACCGTCAGTCTTCGGATGGGTGACCGGCGGGTGGCATTTACAGCTGAGCGCTACCGTGGCTCGAACGACACGCTAAATTGTAGACCTTGGTTGTTTAAATCGCTTAGCCTTTTGGTGTCTTAAATACTCTGACACCAGGGACCTCCCGGCCCATACGAACTTACTCAGTATCTTCATACATAGTATTTTCTGTATGGGACCTGTAATCTACAACAAAATACCGAATTCGCTGAAAACACTCAGCCACACGTCGCCTTAATTCTAATATGCCACATCTCATTTTTGAACGTAACTGACATTTTGTATTGTTTGGATAAAGCTGACAAAAGTGAATCTTTCTCTTTCTTTACCTTGTAAAGTTTGTATAGAAAAGAGTGAGATAAAAGACTTGACGTAATACAAAGCATCTCAAATCATTCGATCTCTCTGCGAATCTGCATTAACTCATTGAGTCGCCATAGTTTGTTGACATATCACAGGTTGTTCCGCGATTTAAGTTGTGTGTGATTGTTTTTGTAAGCTGCCAAGGTATGAAATAGTTTCCATTTACTTTATTGAAGTTTATTTACGGTTTTAAAACATATTTAATTTGTGGAAAACCAATATTAGTACAGTAATTAACAATTTTCAAGTGTGCTTTGAGATATTGCCTATTCGAATTAATATTTTAGTAGATTCCATTTGAGATACGACCTATTCGCCAATTTATTTTTCAAATATATCATAACCGTCGTGGTGTTTTCAGATGTTTAATTTTGTTTGTTGCTATAATTGCTTTCAGTTATCATCAAAATGGATTTGATGTAATCAGGATCAGACGATGATGACCAAGAAATTTTAAATTTTATAGCCGAGAACGGAATAAAAGTGACTAATTCAAAGAAAAAGCCAAAGAAAAACCAGAGCCGTATACAAATTTTAGAGAACATCTTGATATACAAACCAGACAACGAACTACTACATGCGATTAATACAGTCATTACAACCGAACCTGATCCCGCCGTTAATGCTCAAAACAAAGCCTCTTTGGAAATTAATAAGCAAGTGTCCAATCTGGATCCGTTACTCAGTGCTGCTGCTAAAAATGATCCTGAAATTGAACTTAAAGACACATTTGTGGCCAAAAATGATGAAGGCGCCCAAGAATCTCCTCTTGTAATTAAATTATATGAAAATTTGGAACCAGTCAGTGAATTGCCAATCACTCAGTTTGCTACTAATGATAGTTCAACATCTGAAGTTGTAAAATTGGATGCCACCATTACTGAAGCGATTATAGACGCAGAAATGTTAGTTGTTGAACCTGGGCTTGAAACAAATAAATTTGAAGATCCAGAAAACAAGCCTAAACGCAAAAAGCATGCTATTTGTGAAGAGTGGCAACGAAATATTACAAAAGAGAAGAGAATGCGGGGAGAGAGTTATTCAGGATATTCAAGAAAGGAAAATAAGGTGACGACAGGTATACAGAGAAGTGAAAAGCAGATGGGCCTAGCATGTGACTCCAAGTTCTGCAAAAATAGCACCATGAGGTTCTGCTCTGAGTTTGAAGAACATGATAGACAAAGTATTTTTCAAAACTTTTGGAAGGAGCTTGATTGGTCAGGGAAGAAAAGTTTTGTAACTTCAATGATAGATAAAATTCCAATTAAACAAAGAACAAATAGACAAAACTAAAAAAAACTGACATAAATTTACCTCATGAGTATGTTAAGCTTACTAAAGATGCAAAGAAGAAAACTCCTAAATACGACGCAAAATACCTGTCCCATGAATTTTTTCAAGATTTTTCATTACTGCAACGATACACCTCCATTCGACCTGGGAAAAAAGCTGGTGACCCAACTGTCACTGACATCCGGCAACTGCAATATGACCCGGAAGGAAAAATTAAATATAAACTTAATTTTTCGGATAAATTGCAAGAATTGCCCATCAGATGCAAGATTGGTAACTACACAATCAAACCAATGTACACATCAAGCATTCCATTGAAGTCGAGAAAATGGAAAGATCTCCAAGATCTGAAACAAATTTTGCCAGCAGATTGTCATTCTTTTTACGACAATTTGCCTAAGACAATGACTGATTAGAGATTAATTAAATTAAATAAGAATTAAAGTTAGCGTGGACATTTTTTTATAGTTTATTTAGTTTGATATTATAAACACAATGTTTAAGTAATTACATAATTGTAGACAATATAAAACAGTACGAATATTTATTTTTTTATTTTAATAAACCTTAACTCAGTTAATTAATCATGCTAATAAAGCGTAACTCAGGTATTGGGATTCCTGGATAAATAAATTGTATTATAACTTAATAACAAGAAATACTAGTACATTTTGATGGTTGGTTTAGAACATCACTTTTAATGATGTCAAAGAATTATATTAATAAAACAGTTTTTTGACCCTCCTCAAAAGTTGTCCTTTCTGAGATATGCTTTATTAGAATTAAGACGACGCACAGTCTATTTAGAACTAAATTAAAGAAAGTCCTTTAGACTAAGTGTTACTATTAGTTATTTTATGACTGACAAAAAAAATAATTGGAATACTATTATGACATTGCAATCTACTAACATAACATAATAACTAACCCATGACATTGTAATCAACTAACATCATATTGACGAGTAACTAAACCTGACATTGTAATCAATTTAAATATAACTTTGGAATTTTAATTTTGTAATAATAATTTGATTTGACTTAGGTAATAATAATAAATAAAGCTGCCAGTAACGTTGCACGCCTTGCGTAGGCAAGTTTGTCTTGAGTCATGAATTATATCTATACCACCTTTGTAGTATGCAAACTGCAATAAAAAATTTGATTTTGACTTCAGTTGTGAACTTTCATTTTCAGTCCAGATTCGTGATGCTAAAAATGTATTTACACGAACTGGCGAGGTTACGAGGTACTATTTGTGTTATAAGCTTCTGCCTGTGATCGCTCTAATGCATATTCTGTGGTCCAAATACCTATTAGCCCGCCCACAGATCTTGAAGCCCACCGCACTGGCAGTAGGTACATCATTTTGTCACAGAGTAAATATCTACAGAAACGCCTCTCAATGCGTTGTATCAGTGTACTTACAAAAAATACGATGAGAATGAAACCATTGCGACGTAAGTATTAGTACCATAAGACCACCGCCGACTCACTCCCATACAAAAAATACTTTCCTTAGGCCGAACGGAATCAAATGAAAATATCCTTAGAAATGAATGAACAAGCTGCATATATTGTTCATTACTTCATTCATTGCCCTCGCCATCCGCCACCTTTTCTCTTGTTGTTTTACAGTTTTACGGAAAATATTAATAAAATAATAAAAAAATAATAATTTCACGCCTTGAAAACTTCGAAAAGTCATTATATTGACATCCTCGATTAATCGTCTTCTTGTGTGTGCATCTAGTGTCTTCAGTAACTTACTTCAAGATAAATTCAACGTGTTTCGAGATGACTGGCTCCTCTACATAAATTGGATGAAAAATTACCAATGCAGTGTGTATTTTTATTTTAAATCTAAGAAATAATAAAGTGCAGTGCAAAATAGTGATAGATTTCGTTTCATAGTCCCATAGTATATAATTAAAAATAAATATTAAATAGAAATACAGTATAGAAACCTATACATAGCTATACGTTTTGATGTCACAGAATTAGTA
The DNA here is from genome assembly GCA_949316475.1 of Hypomecis punctinalis. Lineage (NCBI taxonomy): Eukaryota > Metazoa > Arthropoda > Insecta > Lepidoptera > Geometridae > Hypomecis > Hypomecis punctinalis. The sequence continues at coordinate 16,268,544 of OX438818.1, forward strand.
ATAGTATGTAGGCATTGTAGGCCGAGGGGTGAAGTATGCGGGGGGCGAGGTTCAATTGGCATCACCTCAGATAACGTTTCGGCCTAAAAAATCTTCGGCAGTCGGTCGTCTGATACGTAGTATCTCCTTAGTTTGTGCTTAAGACCATGGCACAGTCGAACAGTCAAGTTAAAAGCGTTTCGAGCGTAGACGCGCTCCGCAAATAAAGTGGAGATGGTGAGGGGCGAGAGGAGGGCGTCTTTGTATGGTGAAATCAAAAATAAAAATGTTTATGGAATTATGAAGTCAATTTTTTACAATTTAATGTTATTTGCTAATAATTTAGCTACTACTTTAATTAAACATACATAATTTAAAAGATACTACTTATGTACTTAAACAAGATCTTCGTTCTAAACAGATGTGACTTTGGTTGTTTTTTTTGATTGAGCGAAGTTATTCTTTGTTCATATCGGATTACCTTTACAAATTGAAGATATATTATGCTCGAAAATACCTCACATTATTCAGTTCACAAAACCATTTTTTTCTTACCAAAATCTTGATTTTCTTCAGGCGTTTAAGGGTTGGCACCGCCTTAAGATCACGTACTGACCGACCGTAGCGTAGGACGTCCACCCATAAAGTGGACGCAAGCCGCATTCAATAGACCCTGTTAGAGATCTACATATAAGGAAAGTTTTTGTTTGATGAAATGACGACCAATTCTAAATCGTAGTCAAAAACGAGTTGCTTCACACATCATGACAGTTAATGATACAAATTAACATACACATTAAAGAAAGTAAATTTTGAAGAAAGTTAATTTTGTTGACGAACTTTTCGTTTTATTTTCGCAATTTCGATGTTGTCCACGTGGTAAAAGTTAGTCACCTCAATTCAATTCATTTATTGCAACTTATGTAATCATGAGAGTATCATGATAATTATTCTAGAATATGGCCTTCCATCTTCTATAGAGAAACACTCTATTCTATAGATTTAGTACCTTATACAATTTAAAAATTTGCACATACGCACTTGCCACCAAAGATGAGACTTGACGAGCGTCAGTGGTGGGGGATCTTGCGCAGGTTTTTACCGAATACACTTCGGACAGTGCGCCCAGGAGTTGCACAATCTGGTTCACCCTGCCCTTTTCTGCTATCGTATGGCTAGACAGACGCGACCAAAGCGCCACCCTTTTATGATGGACATTCCGCGCGTCAGCACCAAGCGTTTCGAATCCTCATTCCTCATACGAACAGCCGGAATGTGGAACGCTTTGCCTGGGTCTGTCTTCCCGCTAAAGTACCACATGGGTGTCTTCAAATCCCGAGTAAATAGGTATCTTCTATGTAAGCGTGCTACACCCTAGACCGCATATCTGCTTAACATCAGGCAGTGTGTAGTCAAACGCGATTCTATTCGAAATTAAAAAAAATGGTACACTCGTGTACAAACTAATTATCCAGAATGTGTGTATCTGTTAAAAGTTTTATAATATAAAAACGATTTTTAAACGTTTATATATCTATTATATTATTCAGAATTTGTTTATTTATTACAAACCAAAGTGGTTTCTGAAGTCTCTTTGGTGGCACGCACTATACTTTCACGATTGTTCAGTTAGTTGGTAAACGCTTTTTTACCCCTAAAAGGCAATTTAATTTGCACGAAGTATGTTATAAGCCACATGTATTGCACGAAGTTGGTATTTGTCATAAAATAAATCATTAATGTCGTATTTTATCTCTCTAACCGTCTGTGATAAGCTAATGCATATTCTGTGGCTCGTATACCTATTAGCCCACCGCACTTGGCAGTACATCGTTCTATCAGATTTACCATAGAGTAAATAAGTCCAGAAGCGCGTCTCAGCACGTTGCATCGTCGTCATCGTTTCAGGCACTGGACGTCCACCCGATCCGACAGCTCCCTCCAACAGGAAGTATTCCGTATTTGGTATAGGCGCCGGTTATCAAAAGCACACAGTCAGACACCGACCCCGCCGGCGAGGTCGAGGACCCTCAGGATCTGTTAGATTCTCTCCAAATAATCAAACAGCTCAACCTATTAGGGCCACAGGGCACACCCCTTCTGGGGTGCCCGGGCAAGTCTGATCTCCCCTGCCGGGTGACGGCCCAAGCCGAGGTCCGTACCTTCTCAGGTGCCCTTGCGCTAGTCTCCCTGGAACCCAATCTTGGGGCTCAGCCGCCTTCTGCGCTCGCCCATGCCCGGTAAGCTGTAGAGGCCTCAGAGGAAACAGCTCTTAGTCATATCTGTAGATCTTCAATAAGATCGGTTAGAAAAGGCTCGCATCCAGCGGTCTTAATGAGATCCGTCCACTTTGTGGGTGGACGTCCTACGCTGCGCTTGCTAGTACGTGGTCTCCACTCGAGAACTTTTCTACCCTATCGGTCTTCAATTCTCCGGGCTATATGCCCTGCCCACTGCCATTTTAACGTGCCAATCCGTTGGCAACTTTGGTTGTTCTACGGATCTCCTCATCTCCTCTCGCAGACACATTGCATAATATAATTGAATTTGAAAGTTATAGGCCATACAAATCGCTGGATGTGAAGTTAGCTACAAGCTACGCAATATCTAATCCTGACTGAAGCTCACATAAAGCTATTAGCTTATATACATTTACATTATACACCAATTATATGTACAAATACATTTTTAGGGTTCCGTATCTCAAAAGGAAAAAACGGAACCCTTATAGGATCACTTTGTTGTCCGTCTGTGCGTCTGTGTGTATGTCAAGACTCTTTATCTCGGGAACGTGTAAATATATCGAGTTGAAATTTAAACTGTATACGTAAACCTATGAATTATTGCAGTTATGTAAAAGAAAAGCTTCTCAGTTACCGTATAAAAAAGTTAGAGCCGTTTGAGATGTTGCAAAAAAACGCATATTTCAACACTCACAAAAATCCAAACCTACCGGGTACTTCCAATTTACATAGAACTATGAAATTTGGCGAAGAGCATTGTCTCAGAGTACACTTATAGGAATAAATCTGAAAACTGTACATTTTTATTTAAATCACATAAAAATAGGGCCTCAAAATTCACAAAATATGGGTTCAAAATTCAAAGTGAGTAAATCGTATCATGTAAGGTATCATATAAAATAACTTCTTTAGCACATGCTAAAACAGGTTTTAAATTATTTTTAATATGTTTGTACGGAACCCTCGATGTGCGAGCCTGACTCACACTTGTCCGGTTTTTTTTACATTATTGTTGATTTTTCAAAAACGGCTCAGCCGATTTTGATAAAATTTTAATGGGGCAACCTCGGGAGTAAACTCTTTCAAACTAAAATGAAATTTTAAATCGGTTCACATTTGGCGAAAATTTATATGAATATACACAAAAAAAAATAGACGAACATAGTACCTCCTCCGTTTTGGAACCCGGTAAAACATCAAGCTGATGACATTAGAAGCGATCAAAAGCACGTCTCTTTGTAGTTATCCAGCTATTTCTACTATAATACCTACAGCAAATCGCACTCAGTACATCTGTCTGTCTGTACGTCGACATGCGAATATTGATTTCAAGTGCTACTAATGCAGCCCATATCGCACACAAACATATGTCATACTGATAGAACCACACACACATACACACGTATTTAGTTGGTAAGTAATATGGATGGATGGTAAAAACCTAAGCTTGTGTGCGACTACTTAATATATACTAAATAAATATACCGACTAGATTTTCGATTAATCTCTTTGTGATTCTTTAGAACCACATTTACATTTAGATAGTAGAAACATAAATGAAGCGATTGTACGACTGACAATAAAATTGTTTAAATCATTAAAAATGTTTAAGATGAACTTACACTACTATATAACTTTACCTTTTAAAAAATGCGTGTCTTGTAAATTGCCGACTATTGCCGAAATTTCTTAATTTATAACTTAGAATGGGTTATAAGTTAGGTGTCACTGAAGTTCAAACTCTACTGAACTTCAGTAGTTTATATACAGGGTTATTTCTAATTAATTAGCATCCTTTTATAGGCTTATTCTGTACATCAAAACTTACAACTTTTGTTCTGTGACTGTTGTCAGAACTCAACAAAATGCATTTTGTCGCGGGTTGCAGTTGTTAGTTTTGATGTACAGAATAAGCTCCTAAAAGAATGCTAATTGATTAGAAATAACCCTGTTAATCTGAGTTTTCTAAAAGAAACTTTTCCTGATACAGAAAAAAATAATTTCTATACGTTATTAAACTAATACTATTCTTACAATTTATTTTTGACACGTGTCTATGTATGCTGTAGAACTGACACACGAGTAAATAAAATAATAAATATATTTTATCGTACGGCGTCCCACTGGGGAGCAAAGACTTCCCTACCGTCTTTCCATTTTTTGTTAACAATTAATATATATATTATTGTCGAATCCATTAAAGGATCTGCATCAGTTATGGTGCTTCAATGTGGTGATATTATACCATCTGACCCAACAATGCTTCAATGTGGCGTGGCGTGGGTTAATCGGGCGAGGAGATAAATTGCGACGTCACGAACAATCAGTTTATTTCACAGAAGAATACGTATGATAACAATTATAGAGAAAACTATAAGCGAATGACATGGCGTTCCACAGCGTAACGCACGCTGCCACCATTTTATCAAGAATCACAACTCGAGCCGTTCTAAACACAGTTCACCATAACCTCTCCGAACCAACTCTTTTTTCAACTGGCATCTCTCATGTCATCATCGCATTTTCCTTTGAACCAATTAGCAGCGTTTGTTACAAGCGCTACCCTAGAATGTTTCCACTTGCCACTACCATTCCTAGTCCTTCGAAATTATACTAACTGGCACTATTTAAAAAGCTATTGTCCCGATATATAAATAACTAAATAAAATATTTCAATATATTTTATTACAGATCATAATTAGTAAAATAGGGTTTTACAGAATTCACATAGCAGTCAAATTACTCGCACATGTATGTACTGTTCAGTTGCTGATAAAATTTATTTGCTATGTTTACCACATCCAATCGGGGCTGTTTACACAAACTCAATATAAATTGGTTCAGCATATGGCAAATGACTATTTAAATTATGGTGTTTATTTAACACAATTTGTGATAAATACACTGGCATCAATAAATCTTCTACATACTAAATTAAAACGTTCTGTGCCACATACTAAATTAACGCGTAAATTAAGGTCTTAGTGGTGCGCCGCATTGGATGCAAACCGCTTCCAACTCCATCAAAGAAATTTTTGTGACACGATAACATGATTTCACCGATAAACTACCTGTGCCGAATAACTAATCTTCACATTGTAATCAATTTAAACATAATTTTAGACTTCTACCGTCTTACCACAAAAGTTTTACAGACGCCTTAGACAATGTTAAACAGTAAAAATGGTACGATTAAACAGTATTTAAAGTGTGTTTAAATATTTTGTGGTGAGGCTGTTATATTCGAAATATTAATTTGATTTAATTTAATAGTAATAAATAGAGCTGCCAGTAACGTTGCACGCCTTGAATAGGCAATTACTTAATTAAAACTAGCGTGAGGATTCATTATTAAAATTTATATGAACACTGGATACAACTCACGATTATTTGAACGGTCGAGCCGCTATGCGTCCGACCGGTTTCAGAGTAGTTAGAACTCCTTCATCAGGGAATACGCGCGCCCGCGACAACGGATGCCCGCGCACCCATTGTTGTCACGGGCGCGCGTATTCCCTGATGAAGGAATACTACTCGTAACTACTCTGAAACCGGTCTGACGCATAGCGGCTCGACCGTTCAAATAATCGTGAGTTGTATCCAGTGTTCATTTAAATTTGAATAGGCAAGTTTGTATTGAGCCATGATTATTTTACGCCACCAATGTAACATGCAAACTGCATTAAACAATTTGACTTTGACTTTGACCGAAAAGCGACTGACTGCGTGACTCGTTGTCGTTGTTTCAGTCACAGGACATTCGCTGCTGGACGTAGGCCTCCCCATAAAAGCGGATTGCATCCAGCTTAATCCTGCGGTCTTGATGAGATAATCCATCTACCTTGTGGGTGGACGTCTTACGCTGCGTTTGCTGGTATATGGTCTCCATTTATCGACACCATCTGCCGTCAGCACTTGTTACGTGCCCTGCCTACTGCCTTTTGACTTACCAATCCACTGAGCTACGAATGTAACTTTAGTCCTACGGATATTTTCAATTCTCATTCGCAGGGAGACTCCGAGCATAACCCTCTTCGATCACCAATACACTGTCATCACTTGACTGATCACCAGTGTATTGGTGATCGAAGATAGCCCTCTATAACTACGCTACGCTATAGCTACGCTTTGTTATTATGTACAAGCTATATATAAGTAGGTATGTATACAGGGTTATTTCTAATTAATTAGCATCCTTTTAGGGGCTGATTATGTAGGTACATCGAAACTAACGACTTTTATTCTGCGACTTTATTAACTCAAAAAAAAACTGTTCCATACATTTGGTTGGGCGTGAACGATATTTTTCTATGGAACACCAATATTTTTCTTTTGAGTTTCGACAAAAGTCGCAGATCATAAGATGTTAGTTTTTATGTACAGAATAAGCTCCTAAAAGGATGCTAATTAATTAGAAGTAACCCTGTATACCTACTCGAACATTGGGTATGAAAAATATTTTGAGTATAAAATTATATTTTGCATCGGCTTCCTTTTATTATATTCGGCAGAAAACTACGCATCCAAAATATAGAGAAAGACACGAGTATCGTATTAGAATAATCCCTATGGATTTATTTTGGAAGTCCTTTTGTGGTAGAGCCAGGCAACAGTAAGACGTATCAGCTTAGTCAGCATTTACACGGGCGACTTCTAAGCTGAGGCCATAGAGATACTACCAGGGGAAAATGTAGTCGATCGCGAGAAGAAAGAAAGATACAATTATTTAATATGGCATGAGTTAGAAAGAGACATGACAAATATCTCGATTCAGTGGTTAGTTACCGTGTTTTTCTCTCAGTAGTGTTTTAAATTCCAATTAATATTTGACAGTTTTGACAGCTCTGGGCAAGATTTTCCATACATTTTTGTGGTTGAGACTTGCCTCAAGCGACACCAGCGCTGTTTCTCTTATTGTAAGAGCTCTGTGACTGGGGCCATATTATTGATCTTCAAACGGCTTGGATGTATACGAAACTCTGATAGGTTGTATGGAGTATCCGTAAAATTGCGTATACGACCTAGCCTTCTCCATACAAGTTTCGTATACGACCAAGACATTCAAATTTCAAAAATATAGACCCTGGGCTTATGTTTAGTACTAGTTTTCTCTCTCTTTTTATCTATCTTTTTAACATAGGATAACTATGAAGCTATTTTTTTTTAATTTTGCAAACTAAGCTGCAGTACATCATACGTCTGATTTACGAACAATTTATGAACAATTGAACATGTGATATTTTGATATAAAACTTTATTTTTTCCTAGCCTTATTAAAATATAGCCAAGCCTCTCTGCATCAATTATCTTTCTTATAAAATAAAAACCACATCGAAATCAATCCATTTATTTGGGTGCTATGCCATAGACATAATACATAATACATTTGACGTGTAACTTGGCGTTATAAATAAAGAATTTGTATTTGTATTTGTATTTGTACAAGTATATATTTATTAATAAATAAATATATATTAGCGGACATCTTACACACGGTCTCTGACGACACACTAAGGGACGCTAGTAATATGGCTGTATGGATGACTTTGCTTCTACAGCAGAAAATGAACATATTTATATACCTACTGTACTATATATATATATATATATATATAGCTTCGCGGCGATGCGACGCGACGGTGCGACGATGCGCGGTGCTATAGCTGCTAGAGACTGATATATTACATAAACAATTATTTATAAATACATACATATAGATAGTAACATCCAGACACAGAGCAAACACATATGTTCGTCACAAAAATGCTTGCCCGGGGTGGAAATCGAACCCTTGCCTCCATGGCACAGTTATTAAAGTCAACTATCACCTAATAATAGTTGGCATATTTAGCGGGTGCCGCACCTCATTCCATAGTTTAATTTTACAAAACATTTAAAATTTCACCAAAATAGCCCAGTTACAATATTTCAAGTCATTTTATATGCCATAGTTTCCATTTCACGCTATCTTTTTTATACCTACCACTGTTTTTATATTATTATTTCATAATAAAATTGTAAATGGGGCCTCTCAATGTTGGCTTAGGCTCCATTGATGCCTAATAAAGGACCAGGCTAAGCCTCGGATTTCAGCATAATTTATAATAACATTTGAACTTACGTACTGTTCTGGAATCGAACTTAGTCTGTAGGGGGCTCAGAAATAATTAAAACGTTTTATATCAAAATCATCATGAATATGAGGTGATTTTGTGAAACATCGCTCGTGGAAACGTCACCTTAGCGAAGTAAAATGGCCCGAGATAAGCCGATTCCAGTACTCCAGGCGCTCCTGAAGATTATTATTTTTGAATCAAGTTTTCGTGTTTTGTACTTGGCCATCGGGGAACGACGGCTTCGGTTTACTTGGGCACGCTGATACAAGCATATTTAGATACTTATTTTACCTACACATGTTTAGTACTTGTGCTACTTAAGTATGTATTATGTGCGTATATTGGGTCGCCATACTTTCTTCCATACTAATAATATATTAGAAAGTGTGCTTTTTTGTTACTCTTTCACGCAGCTACAGAAATAGTTGGAATAATCGTGTAACATTAAAAAAACAATTAGTCGAACTAAGAACCTCCTTTTTAGGGTTCCGTACCTCAAAAGAAAAAAACGGAACCCTTATAGGATCATTTTGTTGTCTGTCAGTCCGTCTGTGTGTATGTCAAGACTCTTTATCTCGGGAACGCGTAAAGATATCGAGTTGAAATTTAAACTGTATACGTATATCTATAGTTTCTTGCAGTTGTGTAAAAGAAAAACTTCTCAGTTACCGTATAAAAAAGTTAGAGCCGACTACGTCGTAAAAAAACGCATATTTTGACACTCGCAAAAATCAAAACCTACAGGATACTTCCCGTTGACATAGAACTATGAAATTTGGCGAGAAGCATTGTGTCAGAGTACACATATAGGAATAAATCTGAAAACTGTACATTGTTGTTTAAACCACACCAAAATAGGGCCTAGATTCACAAAATATGGGTTGAAAATTCAAAGTGGGTAAATCGTATCATGTAAGGTATCAAATAAAAGAGCTTCATTAGCACATGCTAAAACAGGTTTTTAATTATTTTAATAATGTGTAATTTTCGATGTATGACGAGAAAAGTGAAAAAAAAAAACCATTTTTGTCGATGGTTATAGTATAGAGATTTTAACAAATTACTTCCCAATTTTGTGAAATGTTCTGGATTTGTACGGAACTCTCGACGTGCGAGCCTGAATCGCACTTGTCCGGTTTTTTTAATTTATTTGTAGGATATTTAGTAACTGTTATGAAATTAGAAACCATCTTATATTTACTCTTTATTAAAATATGTTTTCTTTTTCTTTCAGAATATCCGTGTATGGTGAAAGAAAAGCAGCAGAAGTGCGAGAAATCTTCTGAAGTTATCGAGGTTGGTCAATTATTTCAGTTTTCTTTTGGTCAATTGATTATTTCACAGGACTTAGGCTGGAGTTCATCAAATGCAACATAAAAATAAAATTTAAATGGGTGAAGTTGTGCGCGGTTAAACATAAAAAATAGGCGTCGACTTGTAAACCTCCTTCGCTTCGTCGGTTAAAAAAGGAGTACAAAGAATATATTTTGATACGCCAGTAGAGTTGGAATAGCTATTTCAGTCAGTTTTTTGTGTCTTCCTCAAAATCACAGAAAGCCACAGATATCTACAAAGAAAGCTAAATAAAATCTGACAAGATGAATAAAACTGCCAATAATAACATAATCAGTTTAATCTGCCACGTGCTTTGAGCACGTGTTTTGTTCGGATTTATTTGCGATTTGACCTTGAAAACTGAATAAAATAATATATTTAAAAGGTTTATGCATCTAGAAATAGGTATACTTATGGAGAAAAAAATCAAGGAACCTTTGGAAGCGTTACGAAATATTTAGTTTAGTTCCGATGCATATATCATAAAATAAAATGGAATAGATATCAATGAAAATTACAGCAACGTGCTAAATGCAATCCGTTTTCAACTGGTCGTATCAGAAATACTATAAGGGGTCCTATATCCAGCAGTATATGTCCTCATATTCAAATTTACAAGTGATGACTCTATTTTTGACCATCTATTTTTATATTTATTCCCTGACGAAGGAGTAGGTACTAATTACTCCGAAACCGGTCGGGTTCCCAGCGGCCCAGCCGCGATATTATACGTGAGTAAAAACCGGTGTTTTCTTTAGTATTTTTTTGTACGGACCACAAAATAATATATTAATACATATTATTATTTAGGAAGTGCTCCTGTGAACTCGATATGAGTCTAGATATTATTAATGTGAGAAAAAATTAAATTTACCTACGGCTGATTAGAAGTAGGAAACGGGGTTTTATATCAGCGGTAGTGCACTTCCCTTCGCTGTTTATTCTCATATTCACATATTTGTTTTACAGCCTGTTCACACGTGCTGTGTGTATTTAATGTTACAGTACACGTTTTACCAGATACGATAAAAACGTATGCTTTCTTTACATAGGCATGTTAATTGGTATATATTAATATTGGGACTCGACTCTGTCCTTGAAATAAATATCTATAACCCCACGTGGCCACGCTGTACGTATCACGCTAGGACTGCCTGTCTTATATGTAAATCGCTCGCTCACTGATACAAACCCACACGTTCCTTCGTCACTGCCCTGCGATTGTTCTGTTATTGCGCCCAAATATTTTGAGATGAGGCATTACTTGGCGGGTGCCGCACCTCATTTCATAGACCAGCTCATTATCACGTAATGTTCCATTCCAATAGTCTAGAAATGTACAAATTTTCCCGTCCTTACAATAGTCTTCCTCTTCCTGTTATGATTTTTATTTTGAGTGCTTTCCACACTAAATTTTATCTCAAAGAGTTATCTTTGTGATAAGCATTTCAAAAATCTGAAGCTAATACGGGTATCGTAGGTGGCGCCGCCAACGCAATAAGTTGGTGGTAATATAAGCAATTCAAAAATTTGACGCTTGCGTAGGAGGCGGGCTGGCTCAGTTGGTAGTGATCCGAAGGGGCAGGATCAAATCCTGCGTTCGCTTCAGATTTTTGAAATGCTTATCACAAAGATAACTCTCTGAGACTTCCTCTTCTTATCACCCAAAATCAGTGTTTTTCATAATATTTTATTTGTAAAAGGGCCTCTCAATGTTGGCCACGGCGCATTGATGCCCTTCAAAAGCCCGGGCCTAGCCCGTGATGTGAATACTGAATGAATAAAACTGAAAAATTATAATAATATGCTGTAAAGGGGCTTTGTCATAGTGTGAACATGCAGTTAGGCACGTTTGAATTCGATCCCACGATATGAGCAATATAAAAGTTTAAGGCTTGCCTCGTGTAGCGCGCAGTATTGCTTTTTTGGCATGAAGCAAAAGTTATGATGACTACGGTCGCAACCCATGGCCCGTCTCAAAATATCGGGTGTATTGCTACATGTTTGTATAGTTCCTGGTGTCAAAGTTTTTAGGCCGCCTGAAGGCCTCTGACATGGCTAAACGGTTAAAATAACCGGGGCTAACAATTTAAAGTGCTTTTCGAGTAGAGCGCTACTCAGGTAGTTGTACATAAATGCCAGCCGCGGTCACCCATCCGAAGACGGACCGTGCCGAACGTTGCTTAACTTCGATGATCGCTAACGAACACGTAGTCAGACTATGAGCGCTATTTGTAGATAGTTTTTGTACTTGTCATTATGAAACTTATTCGCGATTGATCGTTTAGCAGTGGAAGTTTTAAGGTTGATAATGATGATGGTGACGACGATAAGATGATGCATTACACGAAAAAAATGCTTTTCCACACAAAAAGCTGATCAATGTTTGGAACAGTTTATTTTGATTTGCAGTTGCAGCGTTGATCCCATATTAATAATTGGTTTATTCCATGATGAAGAGAGCAATACTATCCTAAAATATTATGTCTATCTAGCCATCTGTCTGTACTTACGAACATTCTTCTTTTTACTATTTAGCGTTAACACGCTTTTGTGGAGTCTACCTTAGAAACAAAGGTGATGTCCACAAGTGGTATACTTTCAGAGAAAAAAAGAACTAAGATGATGTATACATCATTAGAAAGCTTGATTTATGGGCTTCTCAAAAATATTTAACTTAGATTTTGTTATCCCTCCATTTTTTTTAAATGTGAAAAATAAATTGTATGAAAAATAATAATACAGCTTTGTATTTTTTCAAGTTTAGCAATAATAAAGTGCTTTTATTGTTATTTTACTTGCATTCGTAGCTGATTCTTCCACATTCATCCCTTAATTTGCTAAAATTAATAAATTATAACCTACCAGTGTGACCAGTTAGTAGGTACAACGTGACAAAATACACTTAAAACTGTGTCTAATTGGTGAAACTGCTTATATTTAACAATTTGGAGGTTACTTAATCAGGGTTGTTAGAGATAAACTACCTATTAAGACAAATATATTTATTTATATTAATAGATTCAAAATTAATTTAAATAAACGGAGGGCTCTTTTTTGGTTTTAACTGATGTAATAGACTCAGAAAAATATGAACTTTCTCGAAAAGTAACGAGTATTGTGGTTAAAATTTTTGATTATTCTCCATACATTTTGTGGACATGTCCTTTGCCAGTTATTAAACCACCAAAATAGGTCCAGAGAAATTGTTCCCATAGTAAAAGTGGTTCATAATATTTTTGTAAAAGAAGGATGCACGGAATTAACCTGTCAATATTTTTTATTTTTTTTTTGTTAGAAAAAAACCAAACATATTTTCTAAAAATGATATGTGCTTCAAAAATATAGGGATTTTTTGCTGTTTTCATATCACTAGTTAAAATTAAAATTAACCGACCGGAAAAATTACAATGATTTTTTTATCGTTTTTACATTACGGATTACATACATAAGAAGTGGCGGTATGGTCTTAAAGGCTTTAGTGTCCAAAAATGGGCGAATTATTTGAAAAAAAAAAACAATCTTTTATTACTGTTGCTGTCAAAAAATAAGGAAATGTCAAATTCAGTCAATCAGATGACGTATTTAGTGTTGCCAGACTTCGTTCTCGTATCCAGACTTAGCAATTTTGGAAATGTTGACGTGTTGATGTAATAATTATTTTCTTTTTTAACTATTGGCACATAATCCTGCGTTAACTCGTTTTGGCCCGTAATGTTTACAAACTGAGGTGTTATTAACCATTTTTATAGAAACATACATTTTTGTATACTAAAAGATTATCAAAAAGAAAGAATATTCTTATTATTTTTATATGTACTTTTTATCATATACTTTACTACTAAAAACAAAAAGCAGTAGTTGAAGTTATCCGAGAAATTCGTGGCAATTTTAATATTACTCGTAATAATCCTTAAGGGTGCCATTCGAATCTATCACTAGCTTTACTACACTTGCAGCAGCTGCACTAGGCCGGCTGTGGCTACACAACTGAGGCGTTAGTCCAGGTTTACACATAAATTGAAATTACATCTGTTCGATATTGCCCTATACATTTTTGTTTTGGCCGAAACGATGAAGAACTAACCAAAATGTATGGAGCCACACCCGAACGCAAAAGTTTAAGTAAAAAACACAAAACCTGGACTAAGGGCTCTGGTTATCTACGTAGTTGTATGAATTTCTACAAAAAGATTCCGAACACGGCTGCGGCAGCATGTGCTACCGAGCCTCGGCTGCAAGTGTTGTTAGCATGTTTAAACAAGTCCAACGTACCTGCGATGTACGACGTAGGCAACCAGCATCGGAATCATTCCCGACTGCGGATACAAGCAGCGGCTCATGTGTTTGCTACCTCCATTCGCAACTTGCATCCGCAGGCTGCAGCCGAGGTTCGAATAGCTGCTTTACTTATATTCTTAACTTATAGTTGCGGTTCTTGTACTTTTGCTAATGAAATGGATGAATACCGAATTTTCTTTATCATTCCATTTTTCATTTTCTTTTATTTCAGTCCTAGACATTGATTTTTTTGACGTGACAACGTCCTATAAATCGATGAACTCTAAAAAGTAATCTGATATTACAGACAAGATGACATGCACTGTTTTAAAAATCAATATAAATATCATTGAGACAATATTGACTAAAAATACATGACATCAAGTTTTTAAAATCGAGCACCATTTTAGCACTCTGAAAATAACAAACCTGGCAATCCATAATCTTTAGTGTGTATACATGTCTATAAATAGGTACTTATAGCTTGAAAATTGTTTTCGTCTTTTCTTATTTTATATTCAATTTTAGCCAAATTGTACATATTTGAACAGTTTTAGAAGCGTCATAAATCACATTGGTGAACATATCATTCTTAGAAAATAAGTGAGGAAAAATTAGTCTGTTCGTATATAACAGGTCCTGGTATGTATGGGCTCGCGCATCCTTCTTTCAGAATTGCAAAACATGAATATTACGAATTGATCTTAGCACGTTTCCAGAAAAAAATCAAGTAAGAATGATGTACCGCTTATGGATTGGCAAGTTGAAATAGCAGTTGGTAGGCGACATAGCACGGAGGACTGATGCTGACCAATGGGGTCGAAAAGTTCGCGCGCTGGACGCAAGCCGCGAATAATGGGTCTTATTGGAGATCTTCAGGGAAAGCCTATGTCTAACAGTGGACATCTTATGAATGAAACGACGAGGAACGGCTTAGTAACATTTAAATGCCACTTTGCTCAATATTCCAAATCAGTTAAAATGTTAGTTCTTGTAATAATAGAAAAGATTTAAAAATAGCTAATCTATAAATACCTACTAGCTATCTTCCCTTTCTAACTCCTGGCTAACTCCAATTAGCTATCTCTCTTTCCTATTTAGATCTGATATTCGCGCGATGCACTAAATCTTCCCAACTGACAGTGACGTTTGACAGATGGACAGTTTGACAGGTATTTGTCAGTCAAACTAGGAACTAGTGTGACGAGGAAGCGCGCGATGCCGTCTCGGTGCGGTATTTACTGGCTGTGCCAGTTCTGATTCGAGTTTCAACTTTGTAAGGCAGAGACTTGTCTCACAGTCAAAGGGTAGGCGAGGCGATACAGTCGACCATTTTGCGCTTCGTAAACCTATCCTTACTTTTCATAATCTTATAATAATAGTAGGAGTATAATATTATTATCTTTACTAGTATAGATATACAGGGTTACTAGTAATCAATTAGCATTGTTAGGGGCTTCTTATGTAGATCCAAGATAACAACTTTTGTTCAACGACTTTTGTCAAAACTAAAAAAGTAATGGGCTAAGTGCGAGTCGGACTCTCGCACGCACTTAATTATTTTATTTTAGTTGGTATTTCTTTTTAAGAGGAACATAAAATTTAATATAATTATTTAAAAATTTCTAGCAACTTACAGTTGCCGTTATTAATATCGAACAAAAAATCGTGTTTCTTGTATGAGAGGCTTCAATACTAGAAACATGATATTTTTTTAATTTTAATTTAATTGCTCATTTTTAAAGAAAACGTTTAAACTAAATATTTTGCGAAAATTTTCAAGCATCTACCTGTCATTTTTTAATTAATTAGAGCCCCTTAATTTTTTTTTCAGTTTTTAGTATTTTTTGTTAAAGTGGCAACATAAATACATCATTTTGTGAAAATTTCAACGCTCTAGCTATCACCGTTCCTGAGATACAGCCTCGTGACAGACAGACGGACAGATGGATAGACGGACGGACAGCAGAGTCTTAGTAATAGGGTTCCGTTTTTACCCTTTGGGTACAAAACACAAACCAGCATCATAGCAACAACTAGCATCGCAAAAGAATTCCATGATCATTAAGTACTGAATAATTAAAACGATAGAGTTACATTTTATATCTCAACATTTTACAGTAAAGCTGTTGTTCGGGTTGCTGTGCTATCGGCATGCTATGTTTTTGATGTGATTCAAATTTCTAGCTCTACTCGCTTCTCTAGCATCATGGTTAGTGGGACAAGCACCTATAATATTAATAGCATGTTTGTTGTCCTATTAGTAATGTTATCCTTGCATAGCCATCTGGGTCACACCAAAAATAATTCCGTGGGTGAAGCTACCGGGTACCGGATGGAAGACTAGACAGTGGATAATGGAGATATATTATTATCTATTACTTTGCTATTATCTCTTGCTGTCGGGTTCATTCGCGTAATTATTATATTATTATTTTATTTTTTTTACAACACACGGGTTGCCCCGGATCTTTGAAGGGCATTGATGGGGCCGAAACCAACACCAAGAGGCCCTTTTACAATTATTAAGTAAAAAAATACAGTTTTTGGGAGATAGGAAGATGGAAACTATTGTAAAGGCGGGGAATAGGTACTTCTTAGGCTATTTTAATGAATTATTACATGATATAAGCTGGTCTATGGAATGAGGTGCGGCACCCGCCAAGTGATGCCTCATTTCAAAATATTTAGGCGGGTGGTGACTTGCCATCCACTAAATGGGCCCCCCATAAAGGCTACCGTAATTTGGCGCCGGAGGGGCAACATTGGTGTGGACGGCTTAGGGTGTCGAGAGGTGTGCTGCGCTTTCACTAGACGCTACTAGCGGCGTTATGCCCTTTAACACTTCCACCCTGGAGCTTAGGTTCTTAGCTCTTGCGGTTTCCACTCCAAGCCAGCCAGTTAAGGCAAGAGAGGAGTCAGGGGTCTCATTTAGCCCCAGGGAATCAGGGTACGCGGTGTCGCCACTCACCGACGGCTCGCCACAAAGCCGCCCCTGCGATAATATATTATTATTATTATAGCCTTTTTTGCTGATTGTTTAATTTAAAAAAAAAAAAAAATATTATATACTACGGGACTAATCGCGCACTAAAATTACGAGATAAATAAATACCTCCTTATCCCGACGTTTCGGCCGAGTTGCATCGACCGTGGTCACGGGTAGACTGGCCAAACTGAACGGGTTCAAATCGCGAAAGTTTAAAAACAACATTAGCGTAATATTACAGTTTTTGTATACCTAACTAGCGACCCGCCCCGGCTTCGCACAGGTGTATTAAACATATAAACCTTTCTGTTGAATCATTCTATCTATTAAAAAAACCGCATCAAAATCTGTTGCGTAGTTTTAAAGATATAAACATACGTAGGGACAGACAGACAAGGAAGCGACTTTGTTTCATACTACGTAGTGATAAGGCAACGTTTTTATGCAATCTTAACAGCAATAAACTACCCAAAATTTTATTTTTGTTATGGGACTAATCGCGCACTAAAATTACGAGATAAATAAATACCTCTTTATCCCAACGTTTCGACCGAGTTGCATCGACCGTGGTCACGGGTGTTCGAATCGCGAAAGTTTAAAAACAACATTTGTTACCCATTTGTCTGACTTTGAAATAATTAAGAAGTATAAGCCGGTTGGCTAGACCTGATGTCAGCGTGTTTAAGCTACCTGAAGGCCTCTTAAAATGGCTAAACGGTTAAAACAACCGGGCCCTACAATTTAACGTGTCATCCGAGCCACGGTAGCGCTCAGTTGTAAATGCCACCCGCGGTCACCCATCCAATGACTGACCGTGCTGAACGTTGCTTAACAACGATGATCGCTAAATAGTCACACTACGCAAAATATTATACTAGGTACCTACTTGACTAGCGTCTTAAATAGTAGATAAATAACTTAATCGTTTTGCGGTAAAAGGTATACTAATGAAATCATATATATAAATAAATTAATAAAATAAATGAATATTTGGGGACATCTTACACACGGCCTCTGACCCCAAACTAAGCAAAGCTTGTGATATGGCTGCCAGAGACTGATATACTACATATACATATTTTAAATACATACTTATATAGATAGTAACTAAATAACACCCAGACACAGAGCAAACACTTATGTTCATCACATAAATACTGCTACTAGTATTTGCCCGCGCTTTCGCATTTGTAGCCTATGATACTAACACATAATGAGGTTTTTTTTTTTTATTGGGAAAAGAATTTTCAAAATCAGTTCAGTAGATCTAGAGATTACTTCCTAAACAAATCGCAAACTTTACCTCTTAATTATATTAGGATGTAATAGATTTGTAAACCCTTATTTTATTTCACAGCAACAGACAACCTAAAATTAGGCCGACATCAAACTATTAGGTACAACCTACCTGGCGACATTCCCACTATCTGTCCAATAAGACCTAAATGTCCGTCCCACAATCTCTGCAACCTTTGTATAGCCGTTCCAAATAATAAAGCTACCAGGTATTACTAACCAAAAATCTAAATTAGCTTGCAATAATTGCAAAAGATTTTTCTTACATAATAATATTATATTTCCACAGCTTCGAGCAAATATCAATAGAGACACAATCGTGAAAAAAAGTGTCCGAGCCAAAACTCTGCCCATGCGACGTAATGGGCAGGCTTTTTAGTTAGCCGTAAGGCGATTGCAAGCCAACGCCGTGCGATGCCAAAGTGCTTGGTTACAAGCCCTAATTAGGTGACAGGTGACATATCGTCGAGTTTCGAAAAAACGGGTCATTGTGAATTATTTAATGTATATCTAAGTCGGTATGTATGACGGCGCTCGGATATTGTTTCACTACTTTCACTTAGGGCTGTGGCTCTGTAGATATTTGCTCGAAATTCCACAGCAAAAAAAGTTTGCTAAATAAGTTGACTTTAATCGCTTATCTATTAACTTTCAACTGCAAATGACTAATAGTCGCACAAGAAATAGCTGCTAAATCAATAGAATAGGTAAAGGTATCTAATACTTCGTGGCTTTCCAACACTGTAAAGAACTACATAAACTACAATTCTACACAAATCATAGCAACAGACAACCTAAAATTAGGCCGACATCAAACTATTAGGTACACCTACCCGGCGACATTCCCGCTATCTGTCCAATAAGACAAAAATGTCCGTCCCACAATCTCTGCAACCTTTGTACTCCCGTTCCAAATAATAAAGCTACCAGGTATTACTGAGGCAATGCGAAAATCCACGATGATACGCAGGGGTTAGCTGACGTACAGTACGGGGGCAGTATGGATTACTACACGAATGAATTTTTCAGTTGAACTTATATTAACTTACTTAAGTACAACGTGAGTGTCTTCAAATCCCGAGTAAATAGGTATCTTCTAGGTAAGCGTGCTACACCCTAGACCGCACATCTGCTTAACATCAGGCAGTGTGTAGTCAAACGCAAACCTATTCGAAATAAAAAAAAAAAAAAAATCAGTTGATATTATTATACTCGCACTAAATACATCTAAAACTACATAAACTTGAAGGTCTAAACATAATCCAAATGCTCAAGCCCACTGCCAGTCGGCAGCGTGCCCAGCATGCTGGCAGCGTTGCCACGCTGAATAGCAATGCATTTTGGTCACGCGTCGCGTGCACCAGACGCTCAGAAAGACTTTTACAAAATGAACTCCCGGCCCTCACGGACCCAATGTCTCAACTCCAAATGGCTCAAATATGTGGTTACAGACAGTGGTTACTGTCGTTAAAGACTAAAGTTACGATAAATGTGGAAGTTATAAGGCTTTGTGTTAATGAGACTGACAGACACCACGAAGTTATAAGGGTTCCTCGTTTTACTACGGAACCCTAAAAAGTATGAAGCTATAAATAAATAAATAAATATTGGGGGACATCTCACACACGGTCTCTGACCCCAAACTAAGCAAAGCTTGTGATATGGCTGCCAGAGACTGATATACTACATATACATATTTTAAATACATACTTATATAGATAGTACCTAAGTAACACCCAGACACAGAGCAAACACCTATGTTCATCACAAAAATGCTTGCCCTGGTGGGAATCGAACCCACGCCTCTTTGATCCAGAAGTCAGGGTCACTAACCACTGAGCCACCGAGGCAGTCAAATATATATAGAGTTAGAGAAATCAAAATTACTGACACAGTCCAGCGGATTACCATGATAAAATGGCAATCTCGTATTCTCAGCGCGTGTAATGTAAGAATGTTATTACGAGCCAAATTTTTTTATAGCAGCTTATAGCCCATACTGTCAGTACGTACATTTGATGATACAAAAGGGTTAGTCCGGTATTAGGGGGACAAGTCATGCGTGAATACGTTTCATTAACAAGGGTTCCGTACAAAAGATTTCGCGCTCCATTTCCCACGGAACCGAATTTTTAATTTAGCTTCCACTGGTTTCGAACAATAATTGGTTTATTGGATTCTAATAATGTAATTGACTTAAACGAAGCAAGGTCTGTGTTTCGACACGACGATTTTGTTTTCGTCTGCCTGGATGTTGATTTTTGTCTATAGGTTGCATTTTAACCATATGCCAAACATGGAGCTGGCAAACACTAAGTGTTTAATTTTTGTTTATTTTTATTTTATTTGAGTATTATTTATTGCTAGTTATATATTTTATTTTTATTTATATTTATTTTAGTGTACCATTTTTTTTTCACATATCTTATATGTCATCCGAGGACAATGAGAACTCGGATTCTTTATATATTTCTTGCAATTCATCTAATGAAAGTATAGGCAGTTTTTGCAGCGTTCCCACATTGAGTGACTCAATTGAATCATTCATTTCCGACGTTCCTAAGAACCTCAATGTTCTTCACATAAATGCTCAGAGTATTGCGGCTCATTACCCAGAAATGCTTGCGTCCTTCGTACATCCCAATATTCACGCCATATTAGTGTCTGAGTCATGGCTGAAGCCTGCTCTTCCTTCTTCTTCTGTTGCATTACCAGGTTTTCAACTCATAAGGAATGATCGTATTGGACGGGGTGGTGGTGGTGTTGCTATCTATCTCCGGACACATATTTCTTACTCTATAGTTAGTAGGTCAGCACAACCGCCCCCACCCGATGCCGGTGAACATCTCTTTATCGAAGTCGTCCTGCATCACTCTAAGCTACTTCTAGGAGTATATTACCCGCATTCTCGTAACGTTAATTATTTCTCATCTTTTGAAAATCTCTTAGAAAATATTACTACATCTTATGATCACACCATCGTCATGGGTGATTATAATACATGTCTATTGAAACAGGACAGTAGATCTAGAAAACTTGAATCGCTGGCTACGGCACTCAATTTAACTTTACTCCCTCTTAATGCTACTCATCATGCGCCAAACAGTGTCCCTTCATTACTTGACTTGATCCTTGTTTCATCACCTAGTCACGTCATCAAGCACGGTCAATGTGCGGCGGATGACTTCTCCCATCATGATTTAATTTATCTCTCGTACAAAATTCGACCTCCTAAATTGAAACCTAAAATTCTTCTACAACGCAGTTTTGGTAGCATTAATATTGATAATTTACGTAAGGACGCACAGGAGCTAGATTGGTCAAGTGTTCTGAATACGGATGATTTAGATGGTAAAGTTACAGAATTTAATCTTATTTTAACCAAGCTATACGACACTCATGCTCCCGTTCGCGCAGTTAAAATAAAATATGCTCCAGCTCCTTGGCTAAATGATGAAATTAGAACCCTTATGCATAAAAAACTTATCGCTAAGAGTAAGCTGAAGGGTTGTCAGTCCGGTGTTAAGAAGGAAAATTACACAAATTATCGCAACGTCTGCAATAGAGCGTGTAGAGATGCACAACGCCGACACATACATAGCTCCGTTGAAAATGGAGATCCAGCTAAAGTGTGGAAATTTTTAAGGTCATTGGGAGTTGGTAAATCACACCAGGAGACTGGTCGTAAAAATTTAGATATTAATCAGCTAAATAAGCATTTCTCTTCTTCTACCAACTTTGATGGACCTGCTAAAGCAGAAACTTTGAAGAATCTTTCTTCTACCGCTCCTCCTAACTGTGACCCTTTCACTTTTAATCGATTTTCCGAATGTGGTGTTAAGAAGAGTATTCAGTCAATCTCATCTAACGCTGTGGGTAGTGACAGCATCAGTCGCAGAATGATATTGCCCATTCTTGATGAAGTAGTTCCCATCATTCAGTACATCCTCAATTTTTCCATCTCCTCGGGCAAGTTTCCAGTTAGTTGGAAAGAAGCCCAAATCACGCCACTTCCTAAAAAGCCTAATCCTGAATCTTTTTCCGACTACCGTCCAATCTCCATCCTTCCTTTCCTATCCAAAGTATTAGAACGGCTGGTATACCAACAACTCTCCTCTTACCTTGTTAAAAACAGCCTTCTAAATCCTTTGCAATCCGGTTTCCGCTCCGGCCATAGCACTGTAACTGCTTTGACAAAAATTACTGATGATATTCGTGATGGTATGGGTAATTGTCATCTGACTGTGCTCTCGCTATTGGACTTTAGTAATGCCTTTAATAACGTAGATTTTGACATTCTTTTAGGTATCTTGCGCTCTCTTAACATATCTCCATCGGTTATTGATTGGTTTCAGAGTTACCTGTTGGGGCGCCGGCAGCGCATTCGTATTGATGATTCGTACTCTTCGTGGTGCAATCTATCTGCTGGTGTTCCACAGGGCGGCGTTCTATCTCCTCTTCTTTTTGCTGTATTTATAAATCCAATTTCTCAACAACTGATTTCTTCCTATCACCTCTATGCAGACGATTTGCAGATTTATACGCAGGCGCCTCTAGGGCAACTGAACGAGTCAATTGAGCGTATCAACGTGGATCTCAAAAGTATACTGGACTGGAGCAGATCATACGGACTCATTGTCAATCCTACAAAAACACAAACGATCATCATTGGGGGTTCTCGCATGATCTCCAAAATTGACTGGTTCTGCCTACCTCAGGTCATCTTTGACGGTATTCCGATTCCCTTCAGTGAAACTGTTAAAAATCTGGGACTTACTCTTGATAGACAACTCTCTTGGATTCCGCAATTAGCTGAAGTCAGTAGGAAAATCTTCGCCTCAGTTGCTTCGCTCAGGAGACTACGTAATTTTCTCCCTGTTGCTACTAAAACTGCGCTTGTGAACTCTCTTCTCTTCCCGATTCTGGACTACGCAGATACTTGCTATCTGGATTTAACCGAAGAGCAACTTGACAAGCTTGAACGTCTACAGAATGTCTGTATCCGGTTCATATTTGATTTACGCAAATATGATCACGTGTCTGAATTTCGTCAAAAGCTCAAATGGTTACCAATCCATCTTCGCCGCAACTCACATATTCTGGCCTTTTTGTATAAAATCCTATTCTATCCTTCCACTCCGCTATATCTGAAGGAGCGTTTTACTTTCCTTCAATCCCACTCTAGCCCTTTACGATCCTCTCGTGCTCTCAAACTTAAATTTCCTACTTCCGGTCACTCAAATCTATCCTATCATCATTCCTTTACTGTCCAATCCGTTATGCTGTGGAACGCACTGCCTGTCACGATCAGACAGGCTCAATCACTTAACATTTTTAAATCTCTTGTTTTTAAACACTATCTGTCTACTTGTTAATTTGGTACATATATATGTATATATTTTATTATGGTTTTATGTATGTATTTTATGTAGGTATATAATTATTTATTTATTTGTATCTAATAATTATAATTTGTTTTTGTATCTGTGTATTTGGTCTATGTAGTTTATGCTATTGAACAGCACCGACCGCAACATAATTATCCTAATATTATTTCATTTAGGTTGCCTGGAAGAAATCGCTGCAGGCGATAAGGCCGCCCATTTTTCTACCGGATTATTGTTTTATTTTTCTAGTTTAAGTTCTTTTGTAATGTATGGTGTGAAAATAAAGTAATTTTGTATTGTATTGTATTGTATGCCAAGTCGAAGATTTTAACGAATCTCAACAAAAGTTGGTAAACAGTTTTAAATTTATTTTTTTCTTAAATTTCTAAAGACATGTGTCGCGAGGTCTATTGTTCGGATAACTAGTGTAATAAGTAGACTAGCCACTGTCTACAGAGCCATATGATAGTCCCTAAGTGAAAGTAGTTACAAAAATGTCTGAGCACCGTCATGTGCATACCGACTTAGATAATTACTTACATAGGTACATTAAATAATTCTCAAGTACCAGTTTTCTCGAAACTCGACGTTATGTCATCTAATTAGTGCGTGTAACCGAGCACTTAGGCATCGCGCGGCGTTGTAGTCGGCTTGCAATCGCCTTACGACCAACTAAAAAGCCTGCCTACTACGTAGTTTGGGCAGAATTTTCTCGGCTTTGGCTCGGACACTTTTTTGTACGATTGTGACTCTATAGATATTTGCTCTAAGACTAGCCAGCAAATTTTGTTTGAAATCCTAAGGGAAACGTTCATTTTCCGAAAAAAGTAACGTAATTACGTTGGCAATTAAGGATGTCGGCCACGTCTATGATAATTTAGTCTAATGAATTATAACTTATAAAGTTATTCCTTATTCTGTTGTCGCTTCTTGAGGCAATTCTCAACCACAAAAATGTATGAAAAATCTTGCTGAGAGCTCTCAAGAGCAACTAGATATTTTTCATGTCTCGTTCTAACTCATATTAAATCGTTGCATCTCTTTATTTCTTTTTCAATCGACCACATTATCCCTCTGGTATATCTGTGTGTCTACTCACGGTTGTTTTTGGGATGTCATCTTTTGTCTTACATCGAAATAGACTAGTAAATATATTTGCTCTATTATGTGTGTATAGTGATAATCTAAAGATTAATGAGAAAGTGGAAACTAATACTTTTTCTAATGAACCTACGTATTATTATTATATACTACGGGACGAATCGCGCACTAAAATTACGAGATAAATAAATACCTCCTCATGCCGACATTTCGACCGAGTTGCATCGACCGTGGTCACGGGGACTCTACGCGTGACCACGGACGATGCAACTCGGCCGAAACGTCGGGATGAGGAGGTATTTATTTATCTCGTAATTTTAGTGCGCGATTAGTCCCGTAGTATATAATAATAATGTGTTCAAATTGCAAAAGTTAAAAAACAACAGAACCTACGTATGTACCTATATAGTACCTAAGCTAATAAGGAAGATATGTAGCATTGCTGATACGGTAAACAGTCAAGTCTTAGTTTGCTTTTTATTAAAAACAAGACACGATTTTCAATGAGAGTAATTTGACGATCATTATTCAAATATAACCCTACAATTAAGGAATCTTTTGGAAAAAGACTAGTTTTTCAGAGAAATATATTTGCTCTGAATTCGTACTCACAGGACCAAATAAGCGAAGTGTAATGGCACACACTTCGCTATAAAAATACATATGGGACCACTGTAGTAGTGTAAAAATCACATTATGTATTTGTAAGAAAAATGTAAAGATTCTCAAAAGCCTATTTATGTATATTCCCATTCTTGTAAAATATAATAAAATCCTACTAATATTATAAACGCGAAAGTTTGTAAGAATGGATGGATGTTTGTTACTCTTTCACGCAAAAACTACTAAACAGATTGAGATGAAACTTTGCAACAATTTAAATTATAAATCAGAATTACGCATAAGCTATAAATTATAATGCTGTCTTTTCTATTTTTGGCTACATTACTTTTGTTACAGAAACAAAATAAAATTGTTCTCGGTATTGGCTTTTCCGACAAAATTAGTTATCTTTAACGTTAATAAATTTGATTTTTGTCGACCTTTCGGTACACCTACGTTGTTTACTTCATTTTATAAATATTAAGACATACAAACTTACTTTTTTGGAAACTCAAATTTGCTATTAAGTTTGATTCAGCATATATTAATTATGTGTCGATAGTTATCGGCGTACGGTGAAAGCGATCAATGTATCAATAATTATATCTATTTTGATTGTAGTTGTGTCCAATAGCTAAAAAAATAACTGTGCATAGATATGCGTAGTTGTGGCATTAGGAATTTTAGGAATTTTTTTTTTTTTAGGAATTTTAGATGTCTAACTAGTTGTGCCAAAGCACTGTGGTCCACGAGGAACTCCTCATTGAAACTTACAAGTTTCATACATAATGTCATCATATGTATTTCAGCATTGGACCAACCGGAAAATCCTACTAATATTATAAACGCGAAAGTTTGTGAGGATGGATGTATAGATGTTAGTTACTCTTTCACGCAAAAACTACTGAACGGATTGAGATGAAACTTTGCAATAATATAGCTTATATGTTAAAATAACACATAGGCTATAAATTATAATGATATTGCGTCAAAAATCAAAATATCATGCGGGCGAAGCCGCGGGTAAAAACTAGTAGTATATATTACTTACACTTACACTTATTCCATTTGATACAATAATTTAATTTTCTATTCTATTTAGGTTTATTTTATTATTTTAAATGTTATTATTAAATAATATTGGCCAATATTATTAAAATAATATAAAAATAATAAAATAAATCAACATGCCCGATGGAAAGCGAAGTTGCAGCCAAGGATGGAGTAAGCAGACCCAGAAGATACTTATTAAAGTATTCACTCTTATCTTAAAGATAATATTATACAGATTGTAATTATCAGGAAACAATGACGGACGTAGTGCATCCCAATCTCTAGCGGTCCACATTATTAAGAAGCGAATAGCTAAGTACCATGTGGTAGGTAGGTATGTCGACTATAAGCCCGATTACAGAAGCACCAGCGTAAATTAATTAGCAACGTACGAGGGATGATCCAATAGTAATGATAATCAGTTATTTCTACTGCACACAAAAATACAAAAAAAAATATCAGTCACTTGCTCAATTACCAACTAGTTCAGGAAAAAAAAATCACATAAATAGGCCACGATTCCCGGGAGCTACATTCATTTGAATACGGACTGTCAAGGAGTGAACATCAAAATGGAAAAACACGAAATCAGAGCTGTCATTATAAATACCTCTGCTTGAAAAAAATGTCTACCAAAGACATACATAGCGACTTGGTGGAAACATTAGGGGACTCTTCTCCTCCATATTCCACAGTTGCACGCTGGGCTAAGGAGTTTAAGCTGGGAAGAACATCGACGGAAGACGAACACCGCGAAGGACGCCCATCGACGTCCCTCACTGAAGAAAATGTGAAAAAAGTTGAAGATTCACAAAGCTGCAATTGCCATGGCTGCCATTCAGGAAGCGGGCTTTGAGCTGGTGGATCACCCCCCCTATTCACCAGATCTAGCCCCCAGTGACTTTTATCTCTTTCCACGACTCAAGGAACATCTCCGAGGCAAGAAATTTGACGATGATAGCGACGTGATGGCCGCGGTTGTTTTTGTGAACATATAATAAGCAGTTTATCTGTAAATGCTAAAAACCCAAAAATATTTTAATTTCACGCGCGACTTAGTATTTTAAGTATGTTGACTTGACTTTATTATTATATACTACGGGACTGATCACGCACTAAAATTACGAGATAAAAAAATACCTCCTCATCCCGAGTTGCATCGACCGTGGTCACGGATCTTCTATCCGTGACCACGGTCGATGCAACTCGGCCGAAACCTCGGGATGAGGAGGTATTTTTTTATCTCGTAATTTTAGTGCGCGATCAGTCCCGTATTATATAATAATAATGTGTTCAAATCGCGAAAGTTTAAAAACAACATTTGACTTGACTTAAGTATTTCGTTGGTCATTCTGTAGCGTGGTCAGTAGCATTATGTAGCATGTGTTGGTCTTCTCATTTGCATGTTTCCGTTCATTCATAGATTGTTTGGAAAAGATCGCTCTTAGTGATAAGATTGGCATATCGATCCTTTCTTCTGACTTTATTTCTTCTATTCTTTTGTGGTGTCAACTAAGCAAATACTAATGTTATGAGGGTTTTCTTTTTTAGGGCAGCAAGGAACCCTAAATAAACGAGCGGAGTTTGTCAGCAAAACGCCCCATGTAGATGAGAAAAGTACTAAAAGATGCTCTATTCATATTGTTTATAAATATAGATATTTGTAGAATGGAAGGGTTTTCTTTTGCCCTACTCACGGAGATAATTATCAGAAAAGAAGTTTTCTGCTATTCAAGATAGCGGAAATACACTAAATATTAATTCAAAACATAGATTTGAAGATGAATTTCCGCAAAGTAACGCCTGATTCAATCAACTATCAAAAGAAGTTTTTAATAATGTAGCCATTCGTAAAATAACAATAATGTTCCTAAATTGTAGTCCATGGGAAATAGTACGTGGTTAAAAAAATATTTATACGCGTCGAATTGAGAACCTCCCCCGGTGGTTCGTCGTCAAAAAACAAGATCCTGAAATGGTGGTAAAAACAAATATTTTTATTTAGGAATTAAAGAACAAAAGTACCTAATTGCCACAGCCGTTTAGAAAAGTCTTTACAGTATTTAAAGCTAAAATATCAAAACATCAGTGTTGGATATAGCGCTTGTAGGGAAGTTACACTAGATGTTTCTTAAAAATCATCGAACTTAAGCTTTGGTCTGTCTTCGAATGGACCACATTTCATTAAAAAAACACAAGAAAATGTATTTTTATCTTTTTACTTTTTTTAAATATTAACCTTCCTATACCCTCGTCAAATTTCGTAACACGCATGGTGTCACAGACTGGAAACTTCGACACCCATTTTTTATTTTTACCTATACACTTTTCAGAGAACTATAGGAATTTAAGAAAATAAATTCTATGTTTTGTACAAATTATTTATTATTTTACTGAATATCAGTCTTTGCGAAATAGCCATCAAATAAATCAATAAGCTAATAATAATGCAAAATAAGAACTAAGAAATAAGAACCAAAGCTTCAGGGTGGAAGTGTTAAAGGTCATAACGCCGCTAGTAGCTCTTAGTGAACACGCAGCCCGACACCCTAAGCCGTCCACACCGATGCCTAATAAAGGACCAGGCCAAGCCTGTGAATTCGACTATGCAAAATAATAATTCGTCGGTCTCACGGACCGAGGCGCGGGTATATATAGGTATATGTATGCGTAATTATATAACAAATGCGTCGTATAGTTTTTGGAAGGTTATGTCTTAATATCAAATACACAGTCTACAGTTTAGACCCTACCAAAAAGCTCCTCTTGATATAAATGTTCAATATAACAGTAATAAAATTGAATGCGTCAACTCAGCGACATTGCTAGGTATAGAACTTGACTCGCACGTAAATTGGAAAGCACAAATTAAAAAACTTAAGACCAAATTAAGTAGCTTCACTTACGCTCTTAAAGAACTCAGACTTGCTACAGACTTACCGACAACCAAAAGTGCTTATCACGCCTTTGCGTCCTAGTAGCTCTAATATGAAATTATTCTATGGGGGAATAGTGTAAACGCGCATGAAGTATTCATAATACAAAAAAAAATGTATTCGTATTCTCGCAAGTATAAAAACTCCCGATATTACCAAACCAAAATTCCATAAACCATACTTTATAAAACTTGAAATTTTGTCCCTGGTGTCTATCTATATATTTGAAAAATGCAAATTTGTCTAAAAGCACACTGACAATTTTAACAAAGCGTCTGATAAATCGCACAAAATTAGATCACAATAAGGACATAAACTCGTGGAACCAAAGGCTAACTTAGCAATGCACAGTTCTAGCCCAAATTCTATGGCTATAAAAATATTCAATAAATTCCAAATAATCTAAAAGTTATCGAAAGAGAAAACTGTTCCATAAAACAACTAAAAATAATCCTTTTATCGAAATGCTATTACACATTAGACGATTTTTTTAACGATAATAACGATTAATCTAGAAAACATAATAATAAATCGTTCCAATACAAATAATAAAATTGCCATACCCTTATAGGGCCATATGTATCACTATACAAAACATGTTAACTAAAAACCGCATGTAAATTTCATATGTTGCAATAAAAAAATATGATACAATACTACTTTATATGCTAAAAGTACCTACACTACTACTACATATAAAGCAATTGGATCATCCACATACCATTGCAATAAATGATTTGACTTTAATTTTGACAAATTGGTAGAGCGCGAGCGTATTTAGCATAATCTGTCCACGAAACATTAACATTATGCCAAATACGCCTTTAAGACTTTTAAATTAATGAAACCCTTCTCTTATTTTCCTAACCAAACCTTAAAATTAGGTAACTTGCAAGTCCTGCAAGTGAATGAACGTATGACTTTGCATCATTGTCCGAAGTTACTCCCATTATGAACGGGCGGGCGGCCCGCACGCGTCGTTAAGCTTTACGTTATACGCGTTAGCCGTTAGAATGCGTTAGGTAACTCTACACGCGAGTGGTGGCACCACCTACGTAATTTTACCAGCAAGATAAATCATTTGCAACCTTAAATTAGTTCCCAATTTTGGCCGCGCGCAAAGATATATTGTGCTAAGTATAGTCGTTAGATTACCGGGTCAGTGGAAACCTAACCTACTAATTGGTTGAATTAAATTAATCAGATTAATATTAGTCATTGGCATGTGATTACTTTACAATGATATTAGAACCTATTGAAACCGTAATGGCCTAGAGCAGCGTTTCAGCGTTGTGTTAACAACTTTTCAGTCGCGGACCCCTAGAAACTGTAATGTACTCTACCAGCCTTATAATAGTCCACTGCAGGACGTAGGCCCACCCATTGTACAATACAGTTTCAAATGAGTAGAGTAGTGTGACTAGGCGTTTCTCAGGTGGATGAGTGACCGAGGGTGGCATTTCCAACAGAACACTAACCGGGACTTACGATTTAATGATAAGATAACAACTATAATGATATTTATAGAATCTAACATTACAAAAATATTACATAATAATGATTCATTAGCATAATTTAGGTCATCCAATCCACGGATGGCACGTTAAATAGGCGTGATAACCGAATAAAAAAACATTATTATAAAAAGTCCGTTAGTTAGATTCTTAAAAAATATTGGACACGTATTTTTTCTTTTGTCAATTAAACAATAAACTACCAATATAAACCTTGTCAAAGTTTGAGAGTGGAGGCTCGTGACGTCACTAGTGCGACGTAGTCTGTATATTTATATATAACTCATGACGTCAAGCAAAACTTTAACGGGCTATATATTCGTAAATTTTTGTTTAATTGACAAAAGATTTTTTTTATCTGACGGACTTATTATAGTCATCATGCCTATTGTAGCTTAGCTTCCTTTTTGGTCCCATTTAGCCATAACAAAAGCCTTCGAATGGCTTCAAGCTCCTTAGTATTAAAAATACCATTTACCTCCTCTTTCCAAATAATAATGCTAAGTCTTCGACATTTCCACTTTTCCTCCCGCCTTCCGAGCCTAAGTACACAATTCCAAAAACAAACGTCTCAGCCTAAAAGGATAAGGCATTTTACGTGTTTTACTTCGCAAGGCAGCGGCTAACTACGTTGTCTGAGCCAATCAGATGCCAAACGCAATTTGCGCGGGCCAATGGCAGCGTGACACGTCATCAAGGTGATGTAATAAGCTTCGGGAGAGATAATTTAGGTGAGTGAACGCAAATTTTCTTAATACTTGAGCGAGTACGGCTGAGATTAATTGTTATTAGAAGAAGTTGTAAAAATAAAGTATTCATAAACTGGCAGAAAAACGTGTTTTAACAGATTGCTCTGCCCTTAACCTCGTAACGTCGTAAGCCCTCATGAACTTTTAAAAGAACTAAAACTTAGTAGTCAGTAACGTCAGTAATCAGTGGTGGCCTAGAGGTAACGACACCCGCCTTACAATCGTGAGGTCGTGGGTTCAAATACCGGTCCCGTACCAATGAGTTCTTTGGAATTTATGTACGGAATTTCACACCACTGGCTTTTTGGTGAAGGAAAACATCGTGAGGCAACCTGCATATGTCCGTAGAAGAAATTCGATGGCATATGTGAATCCACCAACCCACACTGGGCCAGCGTGGTGGATATGGCCCAATCATCCTTCGTGGGTAGGCCTACGTCCTGCATTGGACTATTCAAAGGCTGATACAGTACAGTACAGTCAGAAAAGCCGAGACTTTTAAGGGGCCCAGTAGTAAGTATCGCCGGACGTACCTATAAAGGAACTAAAACTTTAACGCCAATTTAGAATTCATAAACTCGCGCCAAGTAAAAAAAAATGTTTAGTTTATGGCTCCAAAAATATAATATTATTTATGTACTAAGTCCAACAATATCCGCTATCATCATCCGCGGCCTTCTCTATTCCACTGATGGGTATGGGCATCTCTCTTACGGTGCCATTTGTCTCGGTCCTGTGCTAATCATGTCCATCTTGCAGCCGGACGACCAACAATATTACTGAAATTAAATCCAGGATTATACAGAACATGTGTCTCTTTTCTCTTCTCTTCTTATCCTAAGTTCCCACATCGGGGCAGACGGCTGAAATAGTGTTATACCATTCCTCTATGGACTTGGTGGAAGTCCATGTAGAGATGTTGATGATATGGTAACATCTCAGAAAGGAGTAGGAAGGTACTCCACCGGGCGTGTAATTTTAGGTCTTTTATGGTTCGGCCGTTGCTTTAAATTTCGTTTGCGCGATACAGACTCCGGCTTGTGATTGGCTGAGGCGCGGCGAAACGTCATGTGATTGGCGGGAGTACGGGCACGTAGCGTCGATAGCGCCATCCTGTGACGAGTGTAGCAAAGTTAGTCGCTACACCTCTCCTCTCTGTCCTGTGCCTTGCATTTTACTTCGCTCTAAGTCAGCCCGATGTTTTGGCATTGATGGAACGCCGTCGCCCGTCATGCCTGTTTTTTTGTCAGATTTGCGTCGGCCTTCTGGATTCCAATCCATGGCTTGCCTAGGAATGTGGTCCAGCTCCCTGCGCAATGTATGGCGAACCCAACTCCACTTACGGAGCTGTATTTGCAGTTTTGTAGGAACTTCATGGCATTCCCTCGTTGAATAAAAACTTGCAGCTGTTGTGTTTTTTTTTTTCTATGTAAAACTTCTGATGCGACTTCCAACAAGATTGCCTTAAACGTTTAACGCTACCATGGACGGGGGTATGGAAGCACTGTTGCGTCGAAGTTTCACTTCTTTCGCGCGGAGGGACTCCGCGCTCTTTTTTTTTCAGAACATGTCCTACTAAGCAGTAAGGTGATGCAGATCATTATTATGAACAAATTTAAGTATTGCCTATCCAAGGAAAATAAAGCTATCCTATGGAAAGCAGATATTTAAAAGCTAGTTCAGTAGGTAATAAATCTAAGAAACCACAACCTGTAAAAATCCTATAAAATACGTAACCTTAAATCAAAATAGCAAACAAGCACGCAACTCTAAAAAAGTAAGGTTCAAAATCGATACAACTCATCAATCTTGTTTCCTTCCTCGCAATTTCATGCAAATTGATTCAGAAGTCACCAAATAAAATAAATGTCTGGAGAGACAGCCTTTTTCATATTTTTTTTTTGTTGAGGCTCCGGTCTTATTTTATAAGCCAGAAGTAGAGATGGGAAAGCGGAAAATGTAGGTTGCTATAATATTATACTAGCTTAAGCCCGCGGCTTCGCCTACCTCATATTTTGGTTTTTATGCTAGCCCATGGGAACCTTTTATATTTCCGATAAAAGTAGCATAATTATAATATTTTCCAATATTTGAACGGGTAATGCAAAAAAACAAAACGGACGTAGAAACAGAGCCATGGGTGCGGCTCTGTTTCGACGTGAAAGAGTAAAATTTAAATATTCATCACCATCATCATCGTTAGCTTGTGTCGACCCACTGCTTGGTATAGGCCTCCTCTTTTGCCATTCTTCCCTATCCTGGGCCAATCTCATCCACGCCTGATTAGCGATGGGTCTGATGTCATCGGGCTGGTGGTCTGCCTATAGAGCGCTTATCTGCTATTGGGAGCCACTCAGTCAGGGATCTAATCCACCGGGCGTCAACACGCCAAGCCACGTATCCTGTCCAGCGCCATTTGGGTCTCGTAATACGGTTTCCAACATCTGTGACTTTAGTCCTTCGTCGGATTTCCGTATTACGAACTTGGTCTTCTAAACTGACACCTAACATGGCACGCTCCATTGCCCTTTGTGCGACTCTAATTCTGTAAATAGCTTCTTTAGTCAACGTCCATGTTTCAGCACCGTAAGTAATTGTGGGCACACATTGGTTGTAAAGCTTAGTTTTCAGGCATTGCAGTGTTTTTCAATCCCTAAATACTCGTATGTCTACGAGTTTCCCAAAAGCAGCCCATCCGAGTTTTATGCGGCGTGAGATCTCCTTTTTGCGAAGCTCAGAGTCAAAAGATAAACAGTGTGCAAGATAAATGTAGCGATCTACTAGCTCTATAGATTCTCCTCCCACAGTAATTGCTGTTGATGAAGATTCTACTGTGCTAGTCATCACCTTCGTCTGGATCTGTTCATCTTAGGACCAACTTCAAGAGACGCATCGTAAAGGTTTTGTAGCATATTTTGGATATCTTGAATATTCTTGCTAAACAGTATGAGATCGTCGGCAAAACGAAGATGTGACAGGTGGACACCATTGATTTTAATGCCTCTGTTTTCCCAATCGATGGTTTTCAGTACGTCTTCTAATTTGTGAGATTTGTTGTCGCACGCCCCGTTTAATTCAGTGAACGTGTGTAAAAATATAATAATATATACAGGGTTATTTCTAATCAATTAGCATCCTTTTAGCGGCTTATTCTGTACATCAAAACCAACAACTTTTGTTCTACGACTTTTGTCAAACCTCAAAAAATTTTTTTGCTGTTCTATAGAAAAATATCGCTCACCCGCGACAAAATGTATGGAACAGCTGATTTTTTTTTAGTTTTGACAAAAGTAGCAAAGCAAAAGTTGTTAGTATTGATGTACAGAATAAGCCCCTAAAAGGATGCTAATTGATTAGAAATAACCCTGTATAGTACAAGTGAGAAAAGATTGGGTTAAGCGCAAATTTTAGCTAACATTATAACCACCAAGATGATTTACTCGGTCTATAGGTACGTGGCCTTATTAATGAGGTACAAGTAACCCAACAAACTAAGGATAGAGAGGGTTATGCTCGGAGGCTCTTTGCGGCATCAAATCTAAAATGAGGATATCCGTGGTAGAACTATAGTTGGCAAGTAGAAATTTATATTTGAGGACATCTTACACACGGCCTCTGACCCCAAACTAAGCAAAGCTTGTGATATGGCTGCCTGAGACTGATATACTACATATACTTATTTTTTTAAATACATAGTTTTACAGATAGAGTCTGGCTAACGAAAGTTGATACTGACAAAGCGCGGCAAATTTAAAAAATATCAGCATGGCAGCCCTAAACTGAGAGGGAAACATTTTCTCTCACTCACACTATGTAGCATTGTTACCATACCGCGATTTTGATTCTTCCAAATCTTTCAAAACAAAAAAAAACTTTTTTTCACTTGTCGTGTAGGAGTTTTATATTCATTACTACGTTATTTTTTTCTGGTTTTTGACGTTATTATTATTAACTTTAACTGAAGCTTTGCATTGCTCTCCAAATAGGTAATCCAAATGATTTTAACGCGTACCTATCTACTTCATTACGATGAAGACTAAAATAATATGTATAATAAATCATTTTGTTCAGTTTAGTTAATGACGTGGGTTTAAAAAATGTTTCTAATACAAGGTAAAATACCCCAATTTAAAGGTAAATCCGCGATGGTAGCAGCACCGTGTGTTGTCATTTAAAAAGTTAGCGAAAAATTCCAGTATCAACTTTCGTTAGCCAGACTCTAGTAACTAAATAACACCCAGACACAAAGCAAATACTTATCACAGAAATGGCAGTGAGTAGAGCACATTATAACCATTGACTAATGAGACTGATGGCCATTGTAGTCGAAAAGTTCTACTGGCTATACTGGCAAGCCAGCGTAGAATGTCCAATAAAATCGTTGAAATATTTAAATCTTTACATTGCTAGTTTAAAATTATTTTGCATATCTTTTGTGCGTTCTGTTTAGCAATAAACTCCTTTCTTGAAGTCAGCAAAATATTTTTTCAGTTCAAGAACAACACTGGCAATACTGAATAAAATATGGCTCGTACATAATTGTCCAAGACAACTCGACGTTAAGGAAACTCGCTTGCGGTAATGCTCATTATTTTTAACTCCCAAAGGAATAGCTTTTATCTCATTTGCAATATTATTTCGGAGTTTTCAGATCTCTGAAAAATGTTCCGTTTTCAATCTCATTGATTACTTAAGAGTATGAAACATTTTGTTTTAGAGCCGTGGTAGTGTAGTGGTGGCAAGTCTCGCTTTCCAATCTTAAGACCGTGGGTTTTAATCCCGGTCCCGTATTTATGAGTTCCTTGGAACTTAGGACTGCCTCGGTGGCTCAGTGGTTAGTGAACCTGACTTCTGGATCAAAGAGGCGTGGGTTCGATCCCCACGTGAAGCATTTTTGTGATGAACATAGGTGTTTGCTCTGTGTCTGGGTGTTATTTAGGTACAATCTATATTAGTATGTATTTAAAATATTTATATGTAGTATATCAGTCTCTGTCAGCCATATCACAAACTTTGCTTAGTTTGGGGTTAGAGACCGTGTGTAAGATGTCCCCCAATATTTATTATTACTTATGTAAGGACTTTCACGCCACTACTGGCTTTTCGGAGAAGGAAAGCATCGTGAGGAACCTGCATACGTCCGTAGAAAAAAATCGATCGCGTATGTGAATCCAACAACCAGCAATTGGCCAGCGCAGCGTGATGGATATGACACAACCACCTGTTGTTGGTAGGCCTGTTGCTTTTCCGTGCAGGTTGCATTTTTCAACGAGTCTTGTCACTATATTTCCTACAAACTATGCGGGGAAATTCGTTATTTTACAAATACTTTTTTTTACATAATCCTAACAAGATTTCCCAGTATGACCCTTACGCCTAGTCGACTTAGAACTTAGCCATAAGTCGCATATTGTGTATCTTTTTAGACCAGATTACCCGAAAATGCTACAAATTTAAAACGCTACAGTTCGGAAAACTACTCGTAAGTAGCTGTTTACTACAGTACTGAACTACGAGTACTAAGTGAAAATCTTTCTACAACGCTCAGGTGGGTGATTCTGTATGAAAACAAGCAAGTAACGCGCTCTAACATGTTATTTGTTTTTAGATATTCGCATGAAAAATTTTTGTTTTCAAATAAAATAACTTAAACTCGGTTTTTAATTTATTTTAACGTAATTTTACATTTATCTAACATTTCTCCATATCAATTCACCGAAATAAAATAATTACTTACCGCGTTACGTTACGTTTTGTCGACAGAGAATCAGGCCCAGTTCACCAAAACCGTTACATCAGAAGAAAAATAAACTTTTTTTACACAAACAAACGCTATAATCGTAGTTGTAGCAATATGATGATCTAACCGAGTTTCAGCTCTGAAGTACGGAACTTTGATCCATTTAAAAATATCTATTGATCGTAGATAATAGACTTCAAAGTACAATACGACTTTTACTACAAGAATAGTTAAGGCAATGCCGTCATGGTGACGTCATAGTCTGGCTGAAAGATAGGACGGCGTCGGTGTACGAGCTCTAAGTGCTTTTCTAAGGCTGAAAGTGCAATCAAAGTGAATGGACGTAGGTGTTAAAGGCCGTGTTCCACTATAAGTATAGAAATATAGTGAAAGTAACTATTTTTCTCATTAATTTAGACAGTTTAGATTCTTTTTATTATATATCTATAGATGACGTCCAAAAGACTGTTAGACAGACCTTCCCAATTGATTTCTAATAAAAGCAGTTGGAAGTGGTTTGCAACCAGGATATCCAACCCACACGTACCTGATACCTACCTTGTTTGATGAGTACTCAGAATAAGGACTAAAATAATAAAAACCGTACTAAAATAGCAAGCAATATACATTACTTTGTCCCATTTTAATAAATATGAAATTTAAAAAGTGTTAGAAAAAGATGCACATACAACTGAACTTGGATTGAGCTATCTCGGAAGTCTAAATTCAAAAAGGTAAAAAGTAAGAAGGT
Source organism: Hypomecis punctinalis (assembly GCA_949316475.1). Taxonomy (NCBI): domain Eukaryota; kingdom Metazoa; phylum Arthropoda; class Insecta; order Lepidoptera; family Geometridae; genus Hypomecis; species Hypomecis punctinalis. Next base: position 16,306,617 of record OX438818.1, read on the forward strand.
AAAATTATCGAAGATTTGAACCTTGTGCTGAGCCTAGAGGGTTCAAATTTCCAATCATGTCACTAAAGACAAAGTGGACCAAATTGTTATTTGTTACAACCATTTTGATATTCCAACTTGTGATTTTGACGTACTCGTATGCCGACTGACAATGCGTTTTTCTTGTTCCATTCACTCTCGCGTATGCTGTATAACCAGATATGAATAAGATTGTTGTAACGTAGTTTTTATTTGAGTAAAATTTAGCCTGGTTTCTATTACCTACTTGTCGTTATTCTGAGGATGGGTAAGTACCGGAAGAATAGCCGTAAAATTTTCTATGTGGACTAAGCACCGGCAGTCGTAGCGTAGGATGTCCGCCAACAAGGTGGACAGACAATCTAATTAATGCTTCAGGAAAACGCTGAATGCGAGCAGCTTCCAGCCGTCTTATTCTTTTTTAATTTTATTTATTGTTTGTATTTTAAGTATTTATATAATTTTTTATTAGTATGTATGTTTATGATGTATAATCTAATTTATATTTTATTTAATGCGCACCCCGTCCATTATTCATACGCGTTCTGTCCTCTCCATCCTAAGGTTGCCTGGCAGAGATCGCTATCAGCGATAAGGCCGCCCATTGTTACACTGTTTATGTTTATTTGTTTCTTTTTTGTGTTTATTTCTTGGTGTGCAATAAAGAGTTTATCTATCTATCTATCTATCTTATTGAAAAACTAAATAATGAGACCAAAGGAAGAGGTGAGATGTACTTCAAATGTCCAACGTCTTATCGCCGAGCATCCAGGCAACCTTCTTTTTTTACCATCCAGTATCAACACACCCCTTTTTATCACTTGTCGTAGTTTCCTCCCTTCATGCAGTGGCCGCGAAGGCGGTAAAAAACTTTTTTTTATCTTCTAATTTTTTTGTACGACTAAATGTAGACTATAGTATTTGCAGAATATGGCGAGTGGTAGACGTCCTATGGTGCATTTGACGATGGTAATAAATGACATCATTGTGACGCCATAATCTGGCAGAAACCTTAGACGCCGTTCTTGTAGGCGCTCTAAGTGCTATTCAAGCTAAAAAGTGCAATCATAGTGAAGGTACGTGGGAGTAAAAGGGTGTGTACCGCTATGTTACAGAATTAATGTTAGATGGAAAATATTTTAGCCTCAGATACTGTGTTAAAATATTGTTGTTTTATTTTTCTGTGTTGATACCATCGACTTGGCATTTTTGACCGACGAACCACCGGAGGAAGTATACAATTCGACGCGTATATATATTTTTTTATGTATAACCACGCATAACTTTTTTCGTAGTAGTCCGATTTCAATATTTTTTTTTTATTAGAATGAGTATACTTTGAAATTGGTCCCATTTAAATTTTATTGAAATCGGCCGAGCCATTTTTGATAAATCAACAATAATGTGAAAAATGCTACATCGATCCGTGCGAAATATTCGCGAATTCTGTACATGGGTGAAGTCGGTTATGCTAATTTTTGCAAAAAAATAATCTTGTTCCTGTTTTAAATTCCATATTGATGGTTCATACCGACGATTCGCAAATTATTATAACAAAAAAATTAAAAACCCAACTCGAACAGGGATATCTGATTTATATGTTCGAAACGTATGCGAGAGACTATAACAGATATGAATGCTGAGATGAAGTATCTTTCTGAACGCGTTGGTTCAAAACTAGATGAGCTCAGTACCAAATGCAGAGTCCTCGAAGAACGTGACATCGCACGTGAGGCGGAGATGCAAAGTTTGCAACAAACTGTGACGGATTTACGTAATCAAATAAACTGGAGGGAACAGGCTAGCTTGAAGAATGATCTAGAAATTTCAGGAATCCCGGAACATAAAAACGAAAATCTATCGCATCTAGCTTACCTAACAGCAAAAAAAGTGGGCATTGACTTAGGCGATAATGACATCGACTACGTAATTCGTGTCGGTCCCCGGCGACTGGAGAGTGAAGGCAACCCATCAAAACTTCCAAGGCCAGTTGTCATCCGTTTTGTCCAGCGCCAAAAACGCGAAGCCTTCATGACTGCTGCGAAGTCGCGAAGAACTCTATCCAGTGCAGACATTGGAGTGGAGGGTTCAACCAGGAAGCTATACTTCAACGAACGCCTTACACAAGAAAACAGGCATTTATTTCGGACAGCAAGATTGCGCCGAAAAGACGCCGGTTTTAGATACTGTTGGGTTAAAAACGGAGTTATTCACCTGCGCAGACAGGAGGGAAGCCCGGCCATGGCCGTCAAATCTCCAGCTGACTTGGCCCGCTACCTGGGCTCTTCAACAACCAGCGAGCCACCCTTGTCCCCTGCATGATTTTGTTAGTGTGTTTAGTTGTAATGATATTAGTTTGCGCCTCAAACAATGTTCTGCTACGACTTATTTCCAGTTAGTAACATTAGTATCACTCTGCACTCAGTTAAATAGCACTATCAATTTTAGTATCGTTATCTCAGCCTTTGACAATCCGACTTCAACCAAATTCTCAACAAAGATGACGCACTTGGTGCTGCCGTCGAAAATCAACCAGTTTTTCACATTTAATGATGGTTTTAGTTAACGTTACAGATGACATTGATGATACGGTCTCGATTAACTGTCATACTCACTCGTCGGCGGAATCATGTGCTTCCTTTTTGGCAGATAATTCAGAGTTTAATTTTAAGGTCATAGGTATTAATATTAGAAGTTATAGCTGTAACTTCAATGATTTTGTTACTTCACTTAGCCGTTTTAACACTGAGTTTGATGCTATCATCCTGTTTGAATGCTGGCTAACTCAGGCCACACTTTTGCATCCTCTTCCTGGCTACACTCATTTCCGTTCTCAAAAACAACAAAATAAGAACGGGGGCGTAGTTATCTACGTAAAGAACACATACTGTGCGACTGCACTTGAACCAAATATTGTGGACGCCGATTCTCTTGTAATACAAATCGATAACAGAACGGCAATACTGGGCCTATACCGGTCTCCTTCTGTTGCCAACATTGACCCATTTTTGTTTTCTCTTAATGAGGTTCTAACAGATCTCAATAGAAACTCTTCCATGTTTGTCGCAGGAGACACTAACATTAACATATGTGAACCTACTGACAAACAAGTCTCCACCTACTTGAACCTAATGGCTACACACGGTCTCTTACCCGCTATAACAGAACCTACTCGTATCAGTTCCTGTCTAGATCATATATTTATTAAACATGCTCAAAAAACGACCGGTATGATCTGTCAATCCTCAGTAACCGACCACGCGATCATCGTAGCAGGAGCTCAGCTAGGACGTATAAGCCCCAAGACCCTCTCGGAGCCGCAGCTTAGAACCGACTATGACAAGGTTGCCTCTGAGCTGAGTGCTATTGATTGGTCCTTAGTAACCACTTGCGACTGTGCAAATTCTGCTGCTAGCATTTTCAATAATATTGTCGCAAACACCATGGTAAAACATACCAAAGCGGTAACAATACGCAGGAAATCAGCACCTCTGAAACCCTGGATCACTCCCGGTCTGATCAGGTGTATGCGGCATCGTGACAAGCTTCATCTTGATTGTAAAGCCAACCCAAATGACGCTCAAAGTAGTTTAGTCTATGTCAGGTACAGAAATTTCTGTAATAAACTTCTGCGAAATGTTAAAGCTCAACACAACATGCAGCTGTTAGAGGAAAATAGAGATGACCCGAAGAAGCTATGGAAGACCATAAAACAAATTTGCTATACTCCAAAGCAACACAACGTGACCTCCGATCTGCTGAAAAATAGCGATGCTAACCCGTTGAATCATTGCAACGAACACTTTGCCTCAGTAGGGAAAAAACTTGCGAACTCCATCCTAACCAAACTTAATTTATCCGAAAAATCCCTTATCGACTCCAACTCTGCGGGCTCTACAAGCGCCCACTCGTTATTTTTATACCCAACGGATCCACAAGAAATAGCCAAGATTATTGCAAATCTAAAAAATGATAGTGCGCCAGGACCCGACTCTATCTCTATTAAACTGATAAAAAAGTCTCTTAACGCCATTCTCTTGCCATTAAATTATATTTTTAATTTAAGCTTAGAAACCGGAACATTCCCAGAGTGCTGGAAAGTCGCTTCCGTTTCGCCAATCTACAAAACTGGTCCTAAAAGCTCGCCAGATAGTTACAGACCGATTGCTCTACTGTGTGTTTTCTCTAAAATCTTAGAAAAACTCGTTAACACCCGACTCGTTAAATACTTAGAAAAACATAGATTAATTTCAGACAGGCAGTTCGGCTTCCGACGAGGCAGATCAACTGAAGATGCCGCTACCCTGCTGGTCGATCTAGTGTCATCATATGTCGATAGTGGAGAAAAATGCATCGGAGCTTTTCTCGACCTCGCGAAAGCTTTCGACTCAATTTCGGTTGGTCTGCTTTTGAAAAAACTGGACAGGGCTGGCGTCAGGGGGGTGGCTCTGGAGTGGTTTAGAACTTACCTTTCCGGACGCAGGCAGTTCGTGAAAGCAGCGGGCTGCCTAAGTGATGAACTTCCGATCCAATACGGCGTCCCACAAGGCAGCATCCTTGGACCAACTCTATTTCTGCTCTACATTAATGATATCGTTAGCAGCAGTATTCCCAACGCAGAAGTTATAACGTACGCCGATGACACAGCAATAATTTTTCACGGAAAATCGTGGAGCCATGTCTTTGACTCGGCTGAGAATGGGTTGTTAAAAATTGCGGATGAACTTGACAAAAACTTACTTACACTTAATACTAAAAAGACTAAGTACATAGCTTTTGCTAAAACCAGTGTCTCTCGGCCGCCCACCCATCTCCGCCTCAGGATACATTACTGCTCTTCAGATCCCCAAGTTTGGCATTCTTCTTGCTCTTGTAGCAGTATTGACGCAACTAAGAGCGTAAAATACCTTGGTGTCACAATTGACGAAAATCTTTCTTACAAACAACACATATCCGAGCTATCCTCCCGAATACGCAAATTAATCCATATAATGAAAGAGCTCCGTGATTGTGCACCCTTGCCACTTCTAAAAACCATTTACTTCGCCCTGTGTCAGTCGATTATACAATACTGCATCCCCGTTTGGGGTTGTTCTAGTAAAACTGTTTTCCTGGCAGTAGAAAGAGCACAACGGGCTTTGATTAAAGTAATATTGAGGAAACCTTTTCGATTCTCCACAGACTCACTATATGCAGAATTTAAAGTCTTACGGGTTCGACAACTCTTCATTTACAGTGCTGTGTTAATAACTCACTCCAGCTTGAGGTCTCGCGATGAACGCGTGACATTGCTGACGAAAAGATCCAATAGAGCCTTTGCAATACCATTACCTCGCGTCCGTTCTCTGATAGGCAAGCGTAGCCCTGCGTATTCTTTTTTATGCACATATAATAACGTATATAGGTTGCTATACAGGTCTTCGATTGAAATCAATGAACTCACAAGATACGCCTTCAAAAAGAAACTAAAGGACTGGCTATTGAGTTTGTCTTATGCTCAAACAGAACACCTTATAAATTGCTTGTATGGTGAATAGCCTTCAAACAGGATGATACCCAACCGCTTCTGATTATTTAACTAATTTTTTCATATCTTATTAATTTCTTTAAAAAAAAAAAAAAAAAAAAAATTACTTTCTATATTTTTGTAGGTTTTAAATACTTTAAATCTTTACGAATTCTGACAACCTTGCACTCGAGCCCCAAGACACAAGCCTTGAGCTTAGTTTGGGGCTCACAGTTCATCTATTTTGGAAATGCATTTTTAATATAAGGCAATGCTGTTATGTCAGACATAATCGAAATTAACTGCATTCATGTACTTCAAACTCGCTTTATGTACTTCGTTAGCTATGTAATTTTCTTTTGGTAATAAAACTTTTGGTAATAAACTTTTCTTTTGGTAATAAAACTTTGGTAGTCCAAGAATGATAACTGATTTTTTAAATCGCAAATAAGTCCGCGCTTGACCACCAACTCGCCTGATGGTAAGCGACGTTGTGGTCGAAGATTAAGCACGCAGACCTAGAAGATACCTATTCACTCTGATCTTGAAAAGCTTTATATTATATCTCTTAGGAAACAGGAAAGCAGGATGACTGTTCCATTTCCTGGCGGTACGAATCAGTAATGTTAAGTCAAACCGCTTCGTCCGTATCGAAGGAAAATCGACAGTGTTGGGGTTGTATTTAGTGTGGCGTCTTTCTACTTGTCCAGTAGTAATAAGGGGATGGTAAGATAAGATCATGTATACTAAGCCTTAAACAAATCGGCGGATGGGAAGTTATGCGCAAAATGCTCAAAAGCCGAAGTACAGGTATGCGCAGGAGCCAGAGAGATGAGACGCCGGGGCACACCCGCCCGCCAACCTCATGCCTCCCGCGCGCTCCCTACGCCCGTGCTCACACGCGCAATAATTAGCGAATCACGGCGAAGTGTCATCTGCGGATAACTTCTCATCCGCCGATTTGTGTGGCGCTCAGTATAGCTCAGATGCACTCTCTCCGAAATGAAACACTCTGACACCAGAGCTCGCCAATCAGCCCCTACGAAGTTACCTACTAGGGCAACATAGCTCGTAGAAGGTGATATTCAGTAGGATTTATGCAATTTAGCGGATTATACACCCTACACCAGGGCTTGCCACCCAGGTTATACGAATATACTAGGGCAACATAAGCTATAGGTGATATTCAGTAAGATCTCCCTAACACTGGCTCATCACCCAGCCTATACGAACTTAGGTACCAGGGCGACATCGAGCGTAGAGCGTAATATTCAGTAAGATCTATGCAATTAAACGCCCTAACACCAGGGCTTGCCATTGCCACCCAGTCTAAGCGAATCTACTAGGGCAACATAAGCTATAGGTGATATTCAATAAGATCTATGCAATTAAAAGTTTTCTAGCCCTGCGAGAGGCTGTCGACTCGCGCCTGTTACCGATGACAGCTTGTTGCTCAGATTGTTATAGTTATTTCGCTTAGTTGGCGTTTCGCTGTTACTGGAATTGTCTAGAATAGCGCGTAATAACTTGTAGATAATTATAGATTTAGAAACAAGGATTGACTTATCTTTGGAATATTTAGTAAGTATAGGCAGGGTTGTTATTTTAAGCCAACTGTAGGTCTGTAGGTTAGCCGGCCAACGTCTCCCGGGCAAATCCAAACTTATTTTTTAAATATGTGTAACGTTTTATTTTTGAAATGAAAACTTCTTAAGCGGTGCTGTGCACTTTTTGGTATGGGTAAAAAATGTTAAACTCGCGTCAGATCGTGACATGATTGAAAATTCGTAAGACGGGTGACGTAATGTTCAAGTTTTCACTACTCCCGGAGCTCCCGAAGTGCAACGCGTTTTTTTTTTGTACTATACACAAAAAAACAACGGGTTGAATGAATTGGTTGTTATTTACAGGGGAATAAGATTACGTCGTTTGTGAACCTTTTTTTTAATTTGTTTAAAAATCCTTTCTTATACTTCCTTACTCTAGACTAAGTTACGTATAAGCATTGCCATTCAGCGTGGCAATGCTGCCAGCATGCTGGGCACGCTGCCAACTGGCAGTGGGCTTGAGCACTTGGATTATCTTTAGACCTTCAAGGGTCTGTGGATGATCCAATTGCTTTCTATGTAGTAGTAATGTAGTATTGTCATTATATTAAAATTAAAGTTACTTGAGTATATCAGCGTTTCTCAAACTGTTTTGGTGACGAAATCATTTTGGAAAGTGAAATATTTGACGGAGCCCTAAGTAAACAAAAGAAAATTTTGTACTTTGCCTTTCGAAAAAAAATCTCAAAAGAAGCGCTACTTAGTGAGATACTGGCCAAATTTTTCAAATATAACTATCGTCTTGATATCTTTCTGAGTAGCTAGAAGATTATTATTGTTTTTATATTTTCTCATTACTATCGATATAAGTACTCGTAGAGCCCCTAAAAATGCTTTGTGGAACTCTAAGTCTCCGCGGAGTACACTTTGAGATTGGTTGCTATATGCTAATATTATAAATATTCGAAAGTGTGTTTGTTGGTTTGTCACAGACTCATCAGATCATTATCAGCCGTAAGACGCCCACTGCTGGACGTAAGCCTCCCCTATGGATTTCCAATAAGGCCGGGTGAAAGCTGCCAGCATCTGTCGCAGACTACTTATCCCAAATAATTATTTTTTGCAAAAAATAGCATGACCGACTCCACCCGTGTACAGAATCATTACATAGTATAAAACAAAGTCGCTTCCCGCTGTCTGTCCCCATGTATGCTTTTATCTTTAAAACTACGCAACGGATTTTGATGCAGTTTGTTTTAATAGATAGAGTAATTCAAGAGAAATGTTTACATGTATAATACACCTGTGCGAAGCCGGGGCGCATCGCTAGAACGCAAATATTATGCACGGATCGATGTAACATTTTTCACATTATTGTTGATTTATCAAAAATGGCTGTGCCAATTTCGATAAAATTTAAATGGGTCCAATTTCGAAGTATATTCTTTCCAATAAAAAAAGAATTATTGGAATCGGACAACTATGAAAAAAGTTATGCGTGGTTATACATAAAAATATATATATACTCGTATATATATATGCGTCGAATTGTATACCTCCTCCGGTGGTTCGTCGGTCAAAAAATAAAATAGTTCCATGGGACAGCACAAAAACCAAGAGCACGCGGGTGAAGCCGCAGGCAAAAGTTAGTTGATTGTTTGTAGCTTCCCACTTGCCGGTGAGACAATTTAAGTTCCTTAGGTCAGAAGTCACAGTTCTATCTCAAAATCTAGAGACCTTTGCATTCAGACATTACTAGGACTCTCTGGAGTTTGACTCTGATTACTTTAGTTGTTTCTGGAGATAGAACTACCAAGTAGTTTGTAAGTTTACAGCCATATGTTTTGATAATGAGATAAACCGGATTCTAAATAGGTATGATATGGTAGCCATCTAACAGTGTTTTGAATTTGATAATAGTTGAAGATATACTCGTAGATTTATATTTTATGAAAACAAATATAAATCAGAAATTTCCGACAACAGATTTTTTAACAATTAAGAATCATCTCGATTACATCCATATCCTAAAGTAAGTATTTTCGTATAGGCCGGGTGGCTAGCCCTGGTGTCAGAGTTTTTAGGCCGCCTGAAGGCCTCTGACATGGCTAAACGGTTAAAACAACCGGGAACTACAATTTAACGTGTCATCCGAGCTACGGTAGCGCTCAGTTGGAAAATGCCACCAGCGGTCCCATCCAAATACTGACCGTGCGAAACGTTGCTTAATTTCGGTGATCGCTGATAATCACCTAGTTAACCTACGCTTCCGTCCATGCGCTACATGGACTTACTCGTAGTTTGAAAAACAGAAAGTAACATAGGCTTCTTTTTATCCCGAGGTAATAACAGGTTTCCATGGATTAGCAACAAAATCAAAACCACTCGAGCGAAACTGCGCGCAAAAGCTAGTAAGTAAATTAATTAATTAAAATCAGACCGTTTTTAGATAAAACCAAAACATTACATACAGACATACTCGTCACCGCTTATACATTTGAAGCAGGTATTGAGGCTTCTTTTGTGAAGTCGCTCTTCACCAATTAGGTTCATAATCAAATATCGATATTAAATTGTAACCAAAATTATCGAAATCGGCTCATAAATAAGGTACTATTTATAACAGCAAATTTTCCGCGATTTTGAAGGAAATTCAGCTAGTCCTCAAGCCAGTCGGTCAGAAATAGAAACCTTGCGTAAGGCCCTGGTTGAATGAGTGAACCAGGCACTTTCTGTGGTAGCAGAATGGGGAGATGACAATCTCAATAATTTTAACGCCAACAAAACGATAGCCTGTTGTTCTCTGCCAAGAAATCCCAACTCTCGACCCCTCTCTCTTTTCGGGATGTATCTGTGAATATGTCAGACCGCTTAGAGTTTTTTGGCCTTACTCTCTCCCCCACGTTGAACTTCGGTACTTATCTGGAGTCTAAAGCTAAATTAGCTGGGAAAAAGCTTGGCATCCTCAATAAGGTGAAAAGGTGTTTCACTCCGGGATAGCTTCTTAACTTATATCAAGCTCAGGTCCGATCGTGTTTGGAGTACTGCAGCCACCTTTTTGATGGATAAGCTAAATAAGCTAAATAAAATGGATGGATCGATTCAACGTCGTGCCGTGCGGATAATCGGTATAGTAAGCTTGTCGCTTCCGAACTGAAAAGCCCGGAACACAGGCGTAAAGTAGCGTGTTTGGCAGTTTTCTATGGGCTCTATTTCGGCGAGTGTGCGCTCAAACTCCATGACCTGATTCCTTCATCTCCTTTCCACAACAGAACAAGCCGGAAGTCGTATAAATACCATCCCTACATAGTCGACGTACCACCTGCTCGTACAAAGAAATTCGCTTCTTCCTTCATAATGCGGACCGCCAGGGATTGGAATGCCCTGCCTCCGTCATTGTTTCCTGACAATTACAATTTGGATATCTTCAAGTCAAGAGTATCTTCTAGGTCTACATACTCCATCTCCGGCTACAACTTCGCTTCCCATCAGGCGAGTTGGTGGCCAAATGTAGACCTATTCTAAATTAAAAAGAAAACTGTGTACCAAGTTTCATCGAGATCAACCGAATAGACGAAAGGAAAATGTAGTGTTGTCAATAGATCTGCCTTCAGAGATTAGCAGAACTCCCCGGCGTCTGGCGCTGATTACTTCACTAGTTTTTTGAGATAGGACTACTATTTGTAAGTTCTCAGCCATGTGTTTTGATAATAAGATAAACTTCAACTGGATTTCCAATTATTACTGATTACATGTTGAAGCTATATGAGCTTGGGACAAAATGCTCATAAAATTAAATATTTTGTGGGTATATTTTTATAGATACGAGTATTTTCATACTTTTTAGATACATTGTTTTATTAAAATTTAAGTTGTACTTGAAAAAAACTGTTTTTTAATAATCATCATAATTTTAAGCAAATTTGGCCTAAGGGTCAAATTTTGGTTTGATCCATATTCAATATTCATAACTGTTTTTCATAACTAGCTAAGAAAAAGGAAATTTTCTTCGCTGTTTGATAACTACACAGTTATTAAAAAGGATGCCGTAGTCCAGCCATTCTCAAAGTGTGTTCCGCGGACCCCTAGGGTTCCGCAAAGCCTCTGTAAGGGTTCCACGAGAATACTGAATTTATGAGAAAAAATAAAAACAAAAATAAATTTCATCGACTCAGAAAGATTTCAAGATGACATTTGAAGAATTTGGCCAATATTACTGGGCTGCGCTTAATAATCTTTTTTTGAGACATTTTACCGAAGAAACGAGTACAAACAATTATTTTTTTTAATTTTAGGTCTCCATCGAACATTTTGCTCTTCAAAAGGGTTCCGTCACCAAAAAAGTTTGAGAACCGCTGCCGTAGTCCATTTTCATAACCAACTACGAAAAAAGAAAATCTATTCACTATTAGATACTACTAGTATCAGAATGTTTTATTGTTAGTAGTTATGATTTATGATAAAAAAAAACAACGGGTTGCACTCCGGTAGTGCCGGCAGAAGTGAAAACTTGCTCTCTCAGCCTTAGGAATTTTCGATCAGGTCACGTGTCTTGACGCGAGAGACATCCCAAAAGTGCACAACGCCGCTAAAGAAGTTTTCGCATTAAAATATTTTTTCAAAACATTAACAAATTATGTTGTAGTGATCGTAGTTTAGTTTGACATGGTGTTTGTCAGCAATCACCAAAGTTAAGTAACGTTCACCACGATCCCTCTATGGGTGGGTGGCTTTCAAATGTAGATTTCTGTAAGTCACCTATCAAGATAATAATTATCATCTTTATTTCACTACGGAAACTAGCGTGGTTTTCGCACATTTTAATTAATTATAACAGTGCTATGCAAGACGAGCCTGCGTGCTAGTACTCCAACATTGAGAAAGATCGCCAAATGCGATTAAAACTATAGTAGCAGTTTTCTACTAAAATATAGCGAGAGTAACACCTGTGCTTTACTTAAATTAAAATCATCTTTATTAACAACTTTTAGTATGGGATCAACCCCGAAATCGCGATACGAAATTTTCTGTTTCACACATTATTTTGAGACTCGATGAACTTTTATTTTAATTGGAGGTTTCATTTTGAAATTTATTTTAAAATCATGAGTCCATATCGCGAGTGAACGATATTTCCAGGAAACAAGTTTTTTTTTCTTTAGACAAAAGTTGTGAATGATTTTAGGAATAACCCTGCATACCTCTGAAAGTTTTTCTACATATTATCTAAGCAACAGGCATGAAACTTAAAAACAATAAGAAACACCTACCACAAAATATTTAAACATGCTTTAAACATTGTTTTGCCATGCGAATTGTACTGATAAACACTGTCTAAGGTATGCGTAAAAGTTTTGTGGTAAGACGGATAAAATTACTATTAGGAGCGATTTATTTCAGTATCGAAACTTTGAAAACTACAAGAAAGGAAATGTGTTTCAAATGCCTCGGGCACAACGTTAATAACAAGCATTGCCAGCGGGATTAAAAAAAAAACATTAATTACAAGCAGGTGTCCGGGTAACGAACCGGCCTAACCGGGTCGAGTGCCGGATATAAGATACGCGACTGCCTTATATCCGGACGGCGTAATATGGTGGCGACGGCGCGTGGCACAAAATACAGTAGATCGGTTGCTTTGAAATGTTTATTCAAATCTCTGACATGTATTTTTTTAAATAACAGCAAGGAAATCAAATATTCATCATTTTAATGCATGTTGGCCACTCACGTCTATGATGGGCAAATGTCCGGATACATAATAACAGTATAAATTCGTCAACGTATATCCGGATCCATTAACGAATAAACAGCGCCGCATATTATAACAAAATACAAGACTACAGCACTCTTTTATAAGCAAATTGTCTTTTTGCCAATTTAGGTACCATCTTTTTCTTTACCCTTAAAGAAAAAAAACAACGTATGTAATACGACTCATCCGTAGAACAAAGTCCGATCTGCGAAATTTATAGTTATCAGTAGAGGCCGGAGTTGTAGACTTGTGTAACTTTTAAAAGGTGGGACTTGATATTTTGGTTTTTTGGTTTGTTGTTACAATACCTCAGCTTAGTCACATCTCACATAGTTAGTAGTACATATTTCTTATCAGTTTATTTCACGAGATAGCGAGTTCACCGGGGATCCGTAGTGTGCATTGTGCGTTATTATATACTACGGGACTAATCGCGCACTAAAATTACGAGATAAATAAATACCTCCTCATCCCGACGTTTCGGCCGAGTTGCATCGACCGTGGTCACGGGTAGACTGGAATGTAGAACAGCTGGTACCGCCAATTCAATTTGAACTTGAAAAATTGTCACTACGACACACAACACTGACGGTATCTAACAATGTCCTTCTACCTACACTACGCGATTTACATTTGTTGACAACAGGATTCCACGACACCGATAACTTAAATCCATCCTCCCGGTTGAAATTCATATATTTTTTGATTTCCACCGCTTCACGAACTACTCTTGAAAAATAGTGTCGATCCGTGGAGAGGACTTTTGGGTCGTGGAGCTCGATCCAATGACCAGTACCTCCGTCAAGCAAATGCTCAGCTATAGCAGACTTCTGTATCTGGCTGTTTGAAGAGGTATTTATTTATCTCGTAATTTTAGTGTGCGATTAGTCCCGCAGTATATAATAATTATGTGTTCAAATCGCGAAAGTTTAAAAACAGCATTGTGCGTTGTTTTACGGACACGTCTGCATTATGTGACGTTCTATAATATTATAACATGGGTCATTTTGGTATGAAAATATTACATTTCGAGTTATTTTTCCGTTTATAAGCTTTACGCGAATCTTATTTTTACACCGAAAAAGCGTTTCATCACCACTCCGTCAAAACACCCTTGTTATAAACATCGATCGCTTGCAACCATTTACTAGACCAAAAAATAATATAGATATAATGTTTGCTATTCAGCTTGGCAATGCTGCCAGCATGCTGAGCACGCTGCCAACTGGCAGTGGGCTTGAGCATTTGGATTATCTTTAGACTTTCAAGGGTATGTGGATAATCCAATTGCTTACTATGTAGTAGTAGTGTAGGTAGTTTTAGCATATAAAGTAGTATTGTATATTATTGCCCGTTAAAATAGTACATTGTTCACCGAGAGGAGAAAGTGACCGATTACCGTCGAGGGTGTCGTTTGAAGCCCGAGCCGTAGGCGAGGGCTTTAAAACACCCGAGATCGGGAATCGCACTTTCTCTCGAGTGTTACATAGTGCTTTATACTACACCTACGAGGAAAATAAATCATCATCACTATCACTACTTATCATTTTGATAGTTTTATTTTACTTTTCTACGAAAACTGAATCCTCAAACAACACACAAATTGAAAATGGCGCCAATGGCGTCTGCAATTTTCACATGTTATTTTTTCAAATTGTGACACACAAATTGAAAATGGCGCCAATGGCGTCTGCAATTTTCACATGTTCTTTTTTTAAATTGTTTGACACCATCCAACACACAGCTAGTGGCCAGTGTCATTTTGCGAACTTGGAGATAAAAACTCACTGTAAAAACTTTTTGGCTTTTGATATTTAAAAAAAAATTAAATTAAAAAAGAAAAACCTCGTAAGAAATGGATTTTCATACACTTTTCTCTCCCGCTCAGATGCGTTTTCTCGCCGCATATTTGTTCGATATGCAATGACGTACTTTCTACCGTAAATTTGATAAAGTATCAAGGTACTTTCCGAGCAGGTGTAATATAAAAGATATAATGTTTTAACATAAGAGTTATTTCATGTATATCACGAAATAACTCAATTGAAAAATATTCAGTTACATTACTCCAACCAACACAGGCCGAAGTGACGAACTGAAGGGGCGACCGCACGAAGTGACCAAACGATAGCTCGCCTCGCGTGCTATCGTTTGGTCACTTCGTGCGTTTTTATACGGAGCTAATGGTCAGATAGGACGTTATTTAATTCAATATTTCCGAAATTAATAAAGCTACGAAAATTCTAGAAATGTACATCTGTGTACCTGGTGTTTCTTGTCACGTCTAGATATTAAAATCGTTTTTGCTCTATGATCACATCGAATTTTATTATCATCATCGATTGACATATTCAAACTGATATTAATAGTAGATAAATCGTATAAGTGATTCTTTTGCTATACTACATGCGCAGGTGAAATGAATAAATCGCTTTCCTTCCACATATTATACCAAACCAAAAAGCTCACAAACCCACCACCTTGTGGCAAGTCACTGACTAAAATTGGGGTTGAAAAAGGTTACGTTATGCACCGCGCGGGATGATCCGCTCGACCCCACTTTTATGATTCCCGAATCAAAGTTAGATTAGGCTTTGAACATTCTTTATTGGATATAGGATTGTTTAATGGATGACTTGGATCCAAAATATGATATCGAAGTAAATTACGATTTTCAAAGGGTTTTTATCGAATGTGAATGGAGAGGCAATGATTGCTGCGTTATTGGGTTCATTGGAGATG
The DNA here is from genome assembly GCA_949316475.1 of Hypomecis punctinalis. Lineage (NCBI taxonomy): Eukaryota > Metazoa > Arthropoda > Insecta > Lepidoptera > Geometridae > Hypomecis > Hypomecis punctinalis. The sequence continues at coordinate 16,322,185 of OX438818.1, forward strand.
AGGACGTATTTATTTTACTCGACTGTTCAAAAAAATGCGTGAGGAGACTTGTGTAGACGAACGAAGACAACGACATAATATGAGCCCAGCAGATTAGCAAATTTAAGTAGCACTGGGCAGTTGTATATAAAAAGTGTGAGAATGTGCTGTAAGAAAATATTTTTTTTTATTAGAAATGTGATATCTATAGTAAGGTCTATGTCTATATGTTGATCTAATATAAACTTGGATGTGTGAATTGTAATAGACTTTAATCGAAGACTTACCAAAATTACATCGCCCATCTAATTAGTAAGTTAAAGTGGCAGTGGGCAGTGCACATAGTTCGTAGAACGGCTAATTAAAGCGGCCGTATTAAAGTTGGCGAATGGACATCACGCACCGGCAAGCGCAGCGTAGGACGTCCACCCACAATGTGTACGGATGACCTCATTAAGACCACAGGATTACGCTGAATGTAAGCCGTTTCCAAGCGGTCTTATGTGAGATCCATAGGGGAGGCCTATGTCCAGTATTGGATGTTCTATGGTTGAAAATGGAAGGATTTGAAGATAAATTGGAACTCACTATTCGTGGGTAGGCCTACATCCTGCAGTGGACTATTAAAAAGGCACGTAAGCAAGCACGTAGGTAAGGTACAGTATACAGTACAGTAAATTTGAAACTAATTTATTTATTTTATTTATTTATTTGATACACAAAACAGATAACAATCAAGTTCTTATTCTAAACTTAGTAGCTTAATTTTACACTGGATTGTCGTCCAAGGGATGTGTATACAGGAAAACTAAAAATTAAAAGTAGACGAATACTTTGAAAATATCCTTCTGTTAGCTTGCAGATGAGTACTTACAAAACGGCACTGAAATTATCTAAAGTCTATTTAAAAGCAATGAAACAAAGAGTACATAAGTAAATTTTTTTTACAGCTGATATCTTCGCCATTTCAGTGTAAGTGCCGTAGTAAAAGTATAATATTTTTATAAACCAACATTTAGTTTATTTTATAGTAAGTCAAATATTTTTATAAACCAACATTTTGTATATTAAATAAGCAAAAAATACTACAAGTAATGCTAAAAGTAATTAATAAGCCATCTGAGTAAATACATAAACCTTACAAAATAAGACGACATTAATGACCGAAATCCTATCAAGTTGAGGAAAAATGATATACTTAAAGCAGAAGCCATATTCCATAATGTCACATAGGGAAGTGATGGAAAATCTCCAGGAGATGCTTGATTAAAGCCATCAAATCTACTTCGCACGAGGTGTCCCCAGTGCTCCAGATTACAATCTGTGCAAAGATCATCCTTCCAACTTTATGATGAGAACATATAAAAAGCTAGCAGTAAGGAAACTTCAATACGTACATATATACTGAGCGCCACACAAATTGAAAGATGGGAAGTTAGCCGCACATAACACTTCGCCGTGATTCGCTAATTATTGCGCATGTGTGCACAATGCCTATACAAATGGCGAAGTAGTGAGCTGGGGTGTGCGCCACCGTCTCGTCTCTCTGGCACCAGCTAACGTCTATATTTTAGCGTTTGCACAGCTCTCTGCGTGTATAGTCGTGGTGGCTTAGAGGTAGTGACACCCGCCTTACAATCGTGAGGTCGTGGGTTCAAATCCCCGGTCCCGTACCAATGAGTTTTTTGGAATTTATGTACGGAATTTCACACCACTGGCTTTTCGGTGAAGGAAAACATTGTGAGGCAACCTGCATATGTCCGGAGAAGAAATTCGATGGCGTATGTGAATCCACCAACCCGCACCGGGCCAGCGTAGTGAGTATGGCCCAATCACCCTTCGTGGGTAGGCCTACGTCCTGCAGTGGACTATTAAAAAGGCTGATACAGTACAGCAGCTCTCTGCGGCAGCTCTTATATTTCAATTTGTATGGCGCTTAGTATACGTACGTATGCGTGATAAGCTCTTTATGCGATTGTCCCAAAAACATCTACAAGTTTTGTACAATCTACGCTGAGGCATATCTATGTAATTATATCTGTTATACGAGTATGTCTAGCAATTTGAAAGTATAGGTAACTAAGTGAGTTCGTATAGGCCGGGTGATTGGCCCCGGTGTCAGAGTTTTTAAGCTGTCTGAAGGCCTATAAAAACTAAAACAGCTTGGTGATACTTTTAGTTACTTAAAGTAACCGCTAGAGTTGCTGCAAGTAGAAGAATAATGATGACTAACTTTTTGAAGCCACGCGTATCTTGCTTAACATAACTGAAAGTGATGGAAAATCTTCAGAAGATGCTTGATTAAAACCATCAAATCTACTTCACACGAGGTGTCCTAAGTACGCCATCTGTGCAACGATCATCCGTCCAATATTATGACGCAACCAGATATATGAAAAATCTGCTGTCTTACGCACACTACACAGTACTTACTCACAGACAATACACATACGCACGAACGCTACAGGTGCATTTGTGTGCGGAACGTCTATGGCTGTCAGCAATCACCACGACGTGACGACATGCCCCGTGAGTGAGACAGTTGCGTATTCAATTTTGCAAAAATGAATATAAATCTAGTGCTTATAAAAGTATAACAATTACTTTATTTGGAAGCATTTTAGCAATAAGTAACCGATCTACTTTATTTGAAAGAAAATATACCTTTTTTGGAATTTGAAAGATAATATAGAAAGTTACCAAATAATGTAAAATCAGTTCTTTTTACTTATCCTTAGATAAACATTAAAATGTATTGTTTTGTTACGTATTATTGATATTCAACCATACACAGCACAATTCTTCCCTATTGTCATAGTCTAAGTATTTTTTATTACAAAATCTACCGGCCAGTGCAGCCCGCGCGTAGAGTACACGAACGGTACGTGAAACGCGGGGTGGAAGTGAGGAAGACTCAAACGGGTGGGGGGTAACGAGTGACTTTCTAAACGTATATTATATCTTCTTTGATAATGATGACAACTTATAAAAAACTAGCTGTCTCTACTAGAAGTAAGGAGGCATAGGCGCCAGCCCAGAAGAACGGTAATGATATCTAACCGTATTCCGTCTTCATACAAACAGTTGCAACGCGAATCATACCTACGCGTTTCGTAGTTTGGTATGCTCTCGGTATGCTCTAGTCAGTAGCAGCGCTAGGCTCAATTTGAAACCGCTCGATTAGTTTTTCTTTCGTAATGCGAATTGCCAGGACTGGAATACTCTACCTCCGTCATTGTTTCCTGACAATTACAATCTGAATATCTTTGAGACATGAGTGAATCTAGGTCCATAAACTCCATCCTCGGCTACAACATCGCTTAATAATTAATTGAGGTTCATAAAATGAGTTGATGGTCAAGCTATCTATGCTTATTATCTGTACAAAAAAAATACTCATAAATATGTCGAATCCATAAAAAGATACGCTTCAGTTATGGTGCTTCAATGTGGTAATGATTTTATACCATCTGACCCAACAATGCTTCAGTGTGGCGTGGGTTAACCCTACAGTGGTCGCGCGGATTACATATGTAATCCAGTCATACGAAACGGCTAATATTATTAACACTAATGACCCGAAGTTTTTAAGTTTCCTGGTACTTTAAGCTGGATAACTAACGAATGCGCTCAGTGCTGCGCGAGCGTCGGTCGTACGCGGTCGTCCCCACTGCAGGTCTGCAAAGTCGGTGGATTACACCTGTACGCCGTGTAATCAACGTAAGTATTTTTCACTTAACTTTTTTGTTTGTTTTTGTTATTTTCCTATCTATAACTAGTGTTATACACATAATCATTAATTATATGTGCTTTGGTATGTATCAGCAATTGATAATCTTGATTTTTTAGGAATACAATGAACAGTCGAGAAGATGAACCAATCTGAGGTGGCTGGCTGAAGATGTTGATCGAAACGATGCCATCGGTGCTTCATCGAGTTCTGACGCCAAAGAAGATTGTCTTGAGGAGCAGTATCATCAGTCGGAATTTGAACAAGATGAGGCATTGGAGAATTTTTCTGAATCTGATGATGATGGGGTAGGATCGTAGGAGACGCGATAATTTTTATGCAGGCATTGATAAAACAACATAGACAAAATCGGCTTCATACGTTCCCAAACAAAACAAAGTGGTGATTGGTCTTGTAAACCTCAGTGCACTAAACGCGTTGTGCATCTTTACGACAAACAAAAATTACGACCCTGTTTGTCCTCGTAATTCCCTGATGGACCTGTTTCTGGCGTGGATGAAACGCCTGGCTCGCCGAAGATTGGATACAAAGACATTGCCAAGAAGTCTTACATTTAAAATAATGACTTTCTTTATCTTTCTCAACAAGAAAACCAACCAGCGCCGTCAACATCGACGCAAAGATCTTCTATCGGCCGTTGCTATGATTGCGGGAGAGCACGTAATAAAAGCACACAAAAAGTGTGTAACGCGTGCTCAAAATTCATTTGTGGTGACCATTCCAAGATTGTGTGTCTAAAATGTCTCGAAAACACTAATTAGAATTAAATTTTTACTAATATTTTTTTTATGATCTCAATTAATGTGAAAGATGTGATTTTTAGCGCCAAAATAGAGGTTTTTGCACTTTTTATTATTAATTGTTACACAGAGGTTGCGTTTTAATTCTGTTAATTTTTTCTAATTACAATATCCCTATTTGTAAAATTTTTAAAGTAAATATAAATAATTTAATCACGGGTGGCTTTTTATTTCAATTTTAAATTGGTATACATATGTAATCCGCGCGACCATTCCCGCAACTTTTCGAGGCGCGACTACTGTGACGAGGATATAAATTGCGACGTCACGAACAATCAGTTTATTTCACAGAAGATTACGATTACGTATGATTACAATTGACAAGTTTTCATATTTCACAAGGCTATGAAATTCCAAAACCATTTCGAGATATCGGGATGCTGATCATTATGTTTATTTTTCCAAAATTTTTAGTACAGTAACTGCTATTAGATAATAACTCCCACCCAAGCCGTTTCGGGATTTATACTATAAGTTCAGTTGCCAATGATAAAAAAAATACTAGCAATATAAAATGACAGTTAACACTGACAGTGTTGACACATAAAATGTTATTTAAAAATAAAATGTCAGTGTCATTTTCAAATTACTTATTTTGCTTTAGCACGAGTGGTAAACGCAAAAAATGCAAATACTTTCTAAAGGCTGAATTATTTGTACATAGTTATCAAAATGATGTACATCAATACCCTGGAGTCAGTCAGCTGGGTTCCCTAGCATTCGGTGGAAGAATCCGTTTGAATTTTAAAAGTATCTTGGAACTAGTACTACTTATTCTTCTTCTTTTAAGTGGTGCTAATTTAAAGCCTGTATGGCAGACCCTGTTACATATTTCAGGTGATTGGCAGTTGTTAAACATTTTTTATATTTTTCTTCCCGTGTGGTACATAGTGGACTTTTTGCGCTGACCTCCTGGCCTATTTGTTGTGAATTGTGACGGATTGATTGGCATTGACAGTGACAGCAACGCTAGCACCTATTTTTTTCTAATGTGGCTTCAGTAAAATTGTTTATGAGTCCTAAATTTTGCAGTTACGTCCTTTTAGAATAAGCTACTTTTCAAAACTTAATTTTACAGAAAATATAAGTCGTATTGGAAAAATAAAAAATATGTATATATGTTATTTTGCAATATTCTTTCAGATAATAAATAAATATAAACTATGTTAAAAATTTGAAATGTTGTCAATTATAGAGAAAACTTTAAGCGAAGGACATGGCGTTCCGCAGCGTAACGCACGCTGCCACCATTTTATCAAGAATCACAACTCGAGCCGTTCTAAACACAGTTCACCATAACCTCTCCGAACCAGGTCTCTTTTCCAACTCACAAGTGACATCTGTCAAGTCATCATCGCCTTTTCCCGCGCATCGGCCAATCATGCGATGCACTTGAAACCTCCTTGGAACCAATGAGCAGCGTTCGTCACAAGCGTTACCCCAGGAATGTTGCCACTACCATTCCTAGTCCTTCGAAATTATACTAAGTGGCACTATTTAAAAATAAACTTAAAGCTATTGTCCCGATAAATAGATAGGTTTAATTTTATTTAGATTTCGTAGTTGAGTTACTGTTACTACTAACGAAGCTGCCATTTCCACCGAATCCTGCGATGGCGTTCAATCTGCCTGCTTATCGGAAAATGTACGATCTTTGCGTAAAATTTTCAATTTTACAGCGTTCCTGGCGCGGATTTAACAACGTCAAACTTGAGATGAGGGTTAAATTTAACCGACTTTCAAAACGAAGGTTCTGAATTTCTGCTTTTCTTATTTAAAAAAACCGGACAAGTGCGAGTCAGGCTCGCATATCGAGGTTTCCGTACAAACATATTGTTAAAATAATTAAAAACAGTTTTAGCATGTGCTAATGAAGTTATTTTATATGATACATTACATGATACGATTTACTCACTTTGAATTTTGAACCTATATTTGTGAATTTTGAGGCCCTATTTTTATGTGATTTAAATAAAAATGTACAGTTTTCAGATTTATTCTTATATGTGTACTCTGAGACAATGCTCTTCGCCAAATTTCATAGTTCTATGTCAACGGGAAGTAGGTACCCTGTAGGTTTTGATTTTTGTGAGCGTTGAAATATGCGTTTTTTACGACATTAACGGCTCTAACTTTTTTATACGGTAACTGAGAAGCTTTTCTTTTACACAACAAAGGTTTACGTATATAGTTTAAAGTTCAACTCGATATCTTTACGCTTTCCCGAGATAAAGAGTATTGACATACACACAGACGGACAGACGGACAACAAAGTAATCCTATAAGGGTTCCGTTTTTTCCTTTTGAGGTACGGACCCCTAAAAAGATGTGCTTTTGAAAAAAGATTAAAGAAGTGTTAGTACACACACACACACATTGACATAGTATAAATGTGAATGTGTGTGTGTACGTATCCTTTCTTTCTTGAGTCCTGGGAACTGGGAGATGGTTCCAAAAAATTAATCATAATTGGTTCAGTAGTTTTCATGGATTTATCATATAAACAGGATTGAGTACTGGCAAAGAAAAACGTGCCGACAAGGACCGTACCACATCAGATGATTGTGTCTCTTTTCCAAGTAGGATGACCAAAACATCTCGATCATCTCGGGATATAATATTTCTTTGGAATGTTACTGCACGCAGGAATTGCAGTTATCTTACCCCTAAACCGTCGTATTTCGTCATCGTCGTCGTTTTAGCAATAGGGCGCTACTGCTGGGCATAGGCCTTCCCTAAAGATCTCTATAAAACCAATCCCCATAAAAGCAATGGTCTAGAAATAATATATACGGAGATAATTCAGTTTCAAGTTTGACAGCTGTTATCGGAAATGTAGATCTCGAAGAGTTATTACACCTTTGTTAAGAAAGCAATTATAGTCTACAATTGATAATAATGGAGATAAACCACTTAAGTTTGACAACTGTCATCGGAAATGTAAGTCTCGATGAGTACTTTCACTTTTGTGATGACAGTAATGGTCTGGAATCCATATTTACGGTGTTAAACAACGTTTAACTTTTATAGATGTAATCTTAACACATATCACGCAATCCGTGTCAGTACTTAACCACGAAAAACATTTTCACGAAAAACTTTGTCACAAATAGACTTTATCACGTAAAATCTTAATCACGAAAACTTTTCCACGAATAGACTTTGTCACGAAAAATCTTAATAGACTTTATTACGAAAAGTCACAATCATTTTTAGGCTTCCGTAGTAAACAAGGCATCCATTTTGAAATAAAAAATGGCGGACTCACTTTTTTACGTCGTCACGGTTGTAGTTTTCGAGGTTTTTACCTGGGGGTGCCATCTTCAATTCCAAAATGAATGCCAATTTTGAAATATACACCCCCAAATTTTCAAAAACGACACCCATGACGACTTTTTCAAAAAAGCAACATCCGCCATATCTTATTCCAAAATAGATGCCATTTTTGAAATCTACACCCCCAAAAACCTATTAAACGACACCCATGACGACTTTTTGCAAAAAGTGACATCCGCCATCTTTAAGTTCAAAATGGATGCCATTTTTGAAATCTACACCCCCAAAAACCTATTAAACGACACCCATGACGACTTTTTGCAAAAAGTGAAATCCGCCATCTTTAAGTTCAAAATGGATGCCATTTTTGAAATCCACACCCCTAAAACCCCGATAATTACACCCATGACGACTTATTCTAAAAAGTGACGTCCGCCATCTTTAATTTAATATTGGATGCCATTTTTGAAATCTACAACCCAAAAAAATTAAAAACGACACCCACGACTATACACCTAATTGTACACCCAGCATGTCTAAGAAATATGTCCAGCATAGTCACCCTACCACTAGACTTGGATTTTTTGTATAACACCATAGTACGCCATTTGTAATCGACGGTGATACTCTAAGCAAAAATAAAAAATAACCATTAATCATAAAGACGTAGGTATATACATCCAAATAAATAAAAACTCTGTTTTATTAGCATCTATTTGCAATTTTAACTAAAATCTTATCAAAATACATTGTTATAAACACTAAGAATTGGTTAAGACAGTCGCGGCTCTACAGATAATAATTCTACCATACATAAGTGTCGTTTCGAAATGGCAATAGTACAAGCGGGACAACTTCATCACTTTGGGAAGTCTCACTCGGCACAGCGTCTCTCTTATGCCATTTCAAAGGAATGTATGTTTTGTTACAACGCATTAAGGTTGAATTTTCCTAAACTAACATTGAGCCAAATTTCGTCTGTGCGCAGTCCAGATAGTATACAAAGTCCTTGGTAGTTTTATTTTAGTGTTGCCACCTTCATACATAGGAACAAATTTTTACAAAAACCATTTACAAAAAGCAGTTTCAAGACATTCATTGTCCTCGTTCCAGCCGTAGCGCATTGTTGGACATATGCTTCCCACATAGAGTTGTAAACTGCCAGAGACTAGAATGCACTAGACTACCCACCAGACCATAGAAGAAATTCGATGGCGTAATGTGAATCCAACTACCCGCACTGAAGCAGCACATCTCAGTCAAACCATGATAAATTACAAGTATTGCAAAATAAGGCTTTGAAAATCTCTTTTAATACTAAATTCTACACAAACCTTAAAAAGCTCCATAATAAATTAAATTTTCCCACCGTATTTAGTTATATTTTAAAACAAACAAAAAAATTCTACACACATAGTAACATAACACATAGAAAATATAAATTAATTTCTAATATTGGCAAAACACGTTTATCAAAACTTCCGTATATCGACAAATACAAACGGTATCGTTTACCTCATCACTACGTGCTGGACGACAGCGATGACGCACCGCGGTCCGACTAGCTAGTCCCCCGCCGCGCGAGTTTTTAACAGTGAGTTTAGGGTAGATAACATGTTCGCGAATGCCATTCACTTTTGTATTCCTAATCATTACTTAAACAATTACATTATTATAATATTATTTGAAAAATGTTCCATTGTTATGGTCAAGTGAAATGAATACCTTATTCTAAATGCTACGTAGGTAGGTGCCTAATTATGTAAATTTTAAAGCCATAGAACATCATGTTTGTTTCCGTAAATTAATGTAATGATCGCTTTAGGGCACACAACGTCAATTAATTTAACTTTTAAATATTATGAGCTTGGAACAAAATGCTCATAAATTAAACTCAATTGCAGGTAGATATAGTCATACTTTTTAGACCGTCATGTTATCAAAATTTATGTACCCTTTTAACAATTATATTGTTTTAAAATGACTATATAGGTGTATTTAGCCTGAGAGTCAAACTATATTTTTAAGTTGCTACTAGTATTAGACTGTGTTGTACTTAGTAGTTAAAAAAATTATGTTGATAATAAAGAATTTTTAAACAAAAAAAAACAAAACCCGCACTGGGACAGCGTGGTGGATATGGCCCAATCACCCTTCGCGGGTAAGCCTACGTCTTGCAGTAGACTATTAAAAAATAGGCTGGTACATAAAAAAGGAATTGTAAAAGGTGGTCGATAAAAAGTAATGATCGATAAAACGAACAAGCAGTTTTCAAAAGCTGTTTTATCATTTTTTAGTTCAACACTGTAATTTTTTACTTAAACTATTAAAAGTTTTAGAATTTTAGTAATATAATGCGTTACCCCTTAAATTTTAATTACCCATTGTGCGGTTACGACCCACGCTCGTAGGAAAAATCTTATAATAACAAAGCTCTAACTTAACCAGGTTACATTTTTCAATTATGCTAATAAGTCTTCTATTTACTTACTTTTCTCAAAGAGAATGAATCCACTCCCAGATAAAAAAAAAAGTAAACAGTATTGTGTAAATACTCACTTAATTATTTGATAGTTGAGATCTGAATTAGGAAAATTAATTTCGCTAGAACTAATTTTTACAAAAAGCGTATAATAGTAGACAAATTCAAGACGTTCGTCGACATAGTTTCAGACATAGCATATCCGCTGTTGAACATAGGCTTCCCATATAGATACAAAATAATGAAAATAATAATAAATTTCACTTATTTTTACTGCACTCTATTAAAAATATATTTTAATGAATCCGTTAAAAAACTAATTGAAGAAATGCCGATTTCAAAAATTTGGAAAATTAAATAATATGACAAAATAGTAATAACACTTTACTATACTTTACTGATTTAGCACAGGTGTATTATTAATACAAACTTTCCTCTTGAATCATTCTATCTATTAAAAAATACAGCATCAAAATCCGTTTAGTAGTTTTAAAGATATAAGCATATACAGTGACAGACAGACAGCGAGAAGCAACTTTGTTATTTACTATGTAGTGATACTGATAGTGATAGAATCGCTTGATACTATTAGAGCAAGAAATTTAATGAACATTTTACGAGATATACCAGTAGTTTCGTAAACAGACCCCGAAAACACCGTCTATAAATAATTATTTTCAAAAAATGCCCTTCGTCTCTAACCTTAAACAAATAAATGAATTCCAAGGCCGCGTCCACACTATGGCGGATGCGGTTGTAGTCCGGTTGCCGCAGTTTTCATATGCACTACTATGCGGTGAGCCATCCGGTTATCAAAACAAATCAAATAAAGCTTAATTTTATTCCAGACATTAGTTTTATTGACATTGGAGAATTAAAATGAACTATCACTAAATACTAGACTTATATAAAATCTAAAACTACATAAACTACTACTACATACAAGCTCCATAGACCCTTGAAGGTCTAAAGATAATCAAACTGCTCAAGCCCACACCCAGTTGACAGCATGTCCAGCATGCCGGCTGCATTGCCCCGTGAATGGCTATGCCTATACATTGAGTCAAATAAACACCAGATAACTTGACAATTTTAAGTAATTTAATGTAATATCATGCCTAATAATTAAATTCAATAGAGTACACATTAATAATAGTTATTTCGACGATTCGTAGGTTGTTGCTCATAGTATATTTTTGTTAAACAATGATGTAATTATCGTTACTGAAAATAAATTATTATCTATCTATTTATCATATGATTGAATATTATAATTAATTAATTAATGATTCTGAATTGATATCGATTTTCCTTTAACAACAACGCGTCCGGTTATAGTGTGTATGAAACTACGGTTTCTAAGTTGCGACAACCGGTCCGCAACTTTTTTTTTTATTATTTCATATAGGTTTGCGTTTGACTACACACTGCCTGATGTTAAGCAGATATGCGGTCTAGGATGTAGCACGCTTACCTAGAAGATACCTATTTACTCGAGATTTGAAGACACCTACATTGTACTTTAACGGAAAGACAGACTCAGGCAAATCGTTCGCACATTTTGGCAGTTCGTATGAGGAATGTGGATTCAAAACGCTTGGTTCTAACGCGTGGGATGTCCACCATACAAGGGTGGCGGTTTTGTCGCGTCTTTCTAGCCGTACGAAAGAAGAAAGGGGTAGGTGGGACCAGATTGTGCAACTCCTGGGCGCACTCACCGAAGTGTATCCGATAGTAGGCTGACAGACACGCCACCCTACGTCGATGCTCGAGACTTCGCAGCTTCGTAACTACAACTTTAGCAACTTTAGCAACTACATCTGCACAGTGCGTACATAACCTAATATATTACTATACTATAAGTAAACGAGTCCATTTGTAATTGAACCGTGCATACACACTTGATATCGAAAAATAAACAATAAATCATCCCAAAATCCACTCTAAAGGAAAATCTATAGTGCTATTTCATATCAAAAAAACAATAACAATAAATATGATGACATGTCGTTTCTAAAAATAATGCTGCGTTCTCATAAGCTAATGACGTCTCATTGTCAACTAGTGGATTGGCAGCCAATACCGTGTGAACGAACCTTAAGGTCGACGCAACCTTGGGCGCTTTGCTGAGTTTGATGGGTGTAGTGACGTCATAAAAATGGCTACCTACGTTTTCATTAAGCCTGCGACATAACGTAACGTATGTATAGGCCGAATCATACAAGTCGGCGGCTAAGAGCAACTAAAACAAGACAGAACCTAGTCGAACAGTCAAGTAAGGCCGGTTTTTTATACATGTGAGTGCGTGAGTTGCGCCGCCATAAGTCGACTGACACATTGTACGTGTGTGTGTGTGTAATTGTGTCTGGACACGGCGAGGCGTAGTTTTGCCGTCCTCTTTTGTTCAAAGCACAAGCGAATTAAAGCTCCATACTCCTTTTCACTAATAATTCTAACTTTTCATCAATTTTTGCTCGAATGATTCTCAATAACTATTCGTACATTGCCCACGGACAGCGACCTTTAATCAAAATTTTATTTGTAACTAGTTTTTAGCCGCGGCTTCGCCCGCATACGCAATATATCATTATAATTTATAGCCTATGTGTTATTCTGATATATAAGCTATATTATTGTAAAGTTTCATCTCAATCCGTTTAGTAGTTTTTGCGTGAAAGAGTAACAAACATCCATCCATCCATCCATCCATCCTCACAAACTTTCACGTTTATAATATTAGTAGTATACAAGCTATATTATTGTAAAGTTTCATCTCAATCCGTTTAGTAGTTTTTGCGTGAAAGAGTAACAAACATCCATCCATCCATCCATCCATCCTCACAAACTTTCACGTTTATAATATTAGTAGGATGTTTTAACTTTTAAAATGTTATTTATCCTACTTAATATTATAAACGCGAAAGTTTGTGTGGATAGATGGATGGATGGATGTATGGATGTTTGTTACTCTTTGACGCAAAAACTACTGAACGGATTGAGATGGAACTTTGCAGTAATATAGCTTATATATCAGAATAACACATAGGCTATAAATGATATTGCGTCAAAAATCAAAATATCATGCGGGCGAAGCCGCGGGTAAAAACTAGTTTTAGAATAAAGTTTAATGTTATTATTATATACAACGGGACTAATCGCGCACTAAAATTACGAGATAAATAAATACCTCATCATCATCAGTCTACCCGTGACCACGGTCGATGCATCTTGGCCGAAACGTCGGGATGATGAGGTATTTATTTATCTCGTAATTTAGTAGTTTGCGCAATTAGTCCCGTAGTATAATTATAATAATAATGTGTTCAAATCGCGAAAGTTTAAAAACAACAATTAAGTTTAATGTTTTATAAGTTTTGGTGTGATAATAACGAAAATACGATAAACTTAATACACAATAGATATAATTAACAGTCAATTTAATTTCTATCTAATATTAACTGACATCAAAAAAAAGAGTTCTCAATTATTATTTGTTTTGTTTTTTATGTATTTCACTTGATTACTCTGCCAAATATGAACTGATCTAATGATATATTTTTTTGATAGGTACATAGACCATATTTTAGAAGTGATCTCATTCTAATTTTATCGAAATCGGCTGGAACATTTCCGAAAAAATCAAGAATAACGTGAAAAATTACTACATCGAACCGTGCAAATCATTCGAATTATATACATTGTTGAAGTCGGTCACGCCATTTCAGGCGAAATATAATCATTATGGAAAGGTTCTTAATATGTGTCAATGACCGGTCGAGTGTGAAAGAGAAAGCATCTATTTACCAGTATTAATTCCATTTTAAAGCAGTGTTCTCACTAAGGGCATCTCGTTGTCAACAAGTGGATTGGCGGGCTATCTCGTGTGGACAAACCTTAACGTTAAGGTCAATGCAGCCTTGAGCACTTCGATGAGTTTTAGTGACGTAAGGAAACTAACGTAATGATAGAGAATACTGATAAGTTATATGCTTACATAATTACTCTTCTTAACGACCTACTGTTTACTACTGTTTTGTTTACTGTTTTCTGAACAGTAGACTTTCTCACTAACTGAATCTTCATCACTACATAGTATAAAATAAAGTCGCTACTTGCTGTCTGTCTGTCCATATGAATGATTATATTTTTAAAACTACGCAACGGTTTTTTTCTTAATTTTTAATTTTTTTATTTAATTAATGGCCCACAGACTCCAGGGTCTGTGCCTTTTGTTAAGTAAGTTACAATTGAAAGAATGCGACTGTACAATAGAGAGGGGTTAGTTTAAATCTTAGTCTAAGTTAGTGGTTTCATTGCACTGCGTGAATGCCACGAGCAAACCGGCGACCCGCATGCAGCACCCGATCACGAGTATGACGCATGTATCAGCCATCACTCTCCTCGACCATATTTAAGGGAAGAGAACGACCCGACACACGACGCCGCCGCAAGAAGGAGCCTTCGATGGCGAGCATGAATGCTCAAAGCATGCACGCAATGCTAGTTTCTATTTAATGCACACTTATTCTGATTTATTTTGTGAAAGCGATCACCAGCAGAGTCCAAGGCTACGTTTCCATGTGTTACTCGGTGGTATCTACTCTGCTTGTGATCGCTCCCATGTCCTTCTATTACAACTCTTTTGCCTCCTCCCGGCTGTAAATCTATAAATATTTATTAATTATTTATTTAATTATTTGGCCAAAATAAACGTGATCGTCTAGAAATTAAATATTAATTCAAATGGACCCTTATACGTTGTGTAAAGTTTACGTTGTGTTTAGATAATAAAATTAGGATAAATAGTGAACCTAAATTTGTTTCAACACTAGCCTATATAAATCTATAAATAACCAGAATATAATAGGTGTTGCCAGTTCTTTGTATCATAAATAGATACAAAAGTAAAATTATAAAAAGGAGAACAAAACAAAATAAAAATAAGTTCAATGCGATTCAAATAAGATGCAGTTTCAGAATAACAAAGAAATACATTCGCTCAGCACATAAAACACATAATAAAATGAAATTAATTAAATTTGAGTACGACAAATTATTACGATGCATGTGACAATATGAAATAAAGAAAGTAGGGTTAAATAAAAGCATGCAACTTAGCTTGATTCCGGCTATCTGCTACTCCTTACAGCTACAGCGATCGGTGATCCGCAGTCTGTCCTTCTTCTCTCTTCGTGGCCAACTTTATGCTAAAAGAAATACTGATTAATGACATTAGTGCAGTAGGAATAATATTATCTGCTCCTCTGATCTGCTCCAAACTGCATCGATGCTAACACCATCCTCTGGAAGGAAAACAGGTATGGAATATGGAGTTTAGATCTTTAAGATCTATAAATGGAAAACCTAAGCGAAATAGAATGTGGGGCTCCCTGCCATCCTTCACCCCACTCCAAAACGTTGCCAACAAATCCGTCAGGTTTAGCCCTAACCACGCCACTAAAGACACTAAATATTCAAACCTTCTTATCTCTTACTGATCATCATTCATTCATCTCTTAGTCCAGTCACACATCCAAACACACTTTTAATAAAGTTAGAACCTAAAGTTCTCAAAGTTTGTTATTATTTGGTTCCCTAAGCTAATTTAAGACCAAAATATTCCTCATGACTCGAAATGATCCCTACAGGAATACCATGGTCGTGTGGTGTGTGTACCTAGTGCATGTACGAATATCTAGTTGTGAGACAGCGACCATTAGCTGGAAACCGTCATGAACCAGATATCCTGAGTTTCCCAGGGCGGTACCGGCTTGTCGACCCTGAATGCAAAGGGTGAGGTTCGAAGGGCCCGACTCCAACATCTGATCAGCTTTAAACCTTCGCCCGACTCTTTATTCGTGTTAGCTAGTGTGCACGTGTGTAAAAGAGTAATTTTTAAACTATTTTTTCATTTTGAAGAAGAAAAACAATATAGTTCCAGTAAGATATTTTCGTTTTGTGTTAGTTGATGACGAAAACCTTCAATAACCAGATATCTGTGTTAATAATTATATATTATGCTGTATGTTTCACAATACAAAATCATGTATAGGCGAATATTCCGAATCTCGTACTGCATTCGTGAAACACGAACTTGCAGTGAGAATGTATAATTGTTTTGAATCTCGTTCAATAGACACGAAGTCTGAACTCCTTGCGTAGATGTCTGCTCTCCTTACATAGGTGTTGACCCCCTTACGAGATGAGGTAAATTCTGATATATTTTTATAACAGCATAATCATCCATCAGCCATAAGACGTTCACATAGACGTGCTGGACATAGGACTCCCTCTATAGATCTCCAATAAGACTGGTTGGAAGCGGCTTGCATCCAGCGCGATTTCCAACCCCATCGGTCATCAGTTCTCTGCGCTATGTGCCCTGCCCAAGTGCCCATTGACATTTCAACTTCCCAATACGCTGGGCATAACAGCATAATGTGTTATATATATCCAAATATAATGAGAATGAATCAGATGCGGAAAATTATGAGGTTATTGAAAGTTTTCATTCAAGCAAGTTATTAATTTGTTTGTACCGGAACTATAAAACAGCCTAGCTACATGTAGCTGAATTTAAATGTTTAGTAGCATTCATCCAATCAATCTTTCCAACCACACATCCTATGAGTCCTACGTGAGAAAAACTAATAAATAGTCTACCCTTAAGATAGCCCAAAAACAATGTAGACAGTAGACCTCTCTGCTTCTGAAAGAAAAAGGACTTTACGCTACCACTATTGTAATTTACCTATCTATAAATCTGATAACATGGTGGGAGAGAAACGGAGTCTAATGTAGAATCGTACTAATAGTACCGCTATCTGAAAGTTAAATACTTTAGAAATTAACCTGGAAATAAATACCTTGAATAAAATATGCATTAGTTAGAAATCTTTCTGAGACCTGAGGTAACACAAACTTTATCTTTGACACGGGAGAACCGCAGGAAATAACTATAAAATGATTATAAGGGATAACATCATCAAATATCTGATTGATTTGATCAAAGTTATTAGTTACTGCAAAGACGAATCCTTGAAAGGCATCGCCAAAGGTCTCAAAGAGATTTATGATATATCACTTTCACAACACAAACACTATAATATGCCTTAATTGACGAAGGCTTTATGTTCACTTATACACTTGGGAAATGAGCGAAGCGAGCGAGCTCTAATTTCCAAATTTTCACACGCGTTATAATTTAACACCTGAACTATTTACAAAACGAGTATCGTTTACCGCGATCTAACCCGGACTGTCCCCAAAATCCTAGCTTTTCCCATACAAAATAATTGTAATCTCGACGAATTCCACGCCTGTCAAATACTTGAGAAATCAATTATAAAAATATTTATGAGTTTGTACAAAACGGACGAAAAAATTGAAACACTCGAAATCACTTTAGTTTTTGTGAAAATTTCTGACGCTATAAATTATTTCTATTTCCAGTAAGTCAACTTGCTACAAATATAGAGTCTTCGACAGAAACAAACCTAATATGTGAAGACTATCTAGACATAGTACTCTATTTGTATTTCAGTACCTATATTATTAAGTGATTTGATTTTATATAGCTATAAGGTTTATTTTACATTACCGTCTGCCGTCATACCTGTGAATACTTCATTTATTTCGTAAAACTATTCCAAACTACTATCAATCAGCACATAAGTAACCATAAATTAACATTATTTCATTAATTGAAAGTCATTTTCGCCATAAAATTTAATGCCCTATTAACATACCAAGTTGTCTTACTGTCTAAGTTTATACTGTCTCTACGCGACAGTTGCCACTCAAGTTTTTTTTATGGCAGTCAATATGGATTGCATAAAGGACAACTAGGGTTAACACATTTATATTTTTGCCCAACTACCAAAAGAAGAGAGGTTCTCAATTTATACATACTTTCGCTTTTTTATAAATTTTCAAAATGTTATTAGAAAATAATATAATTTATATACTCGTATTTAGAATAATACGTAAGATTGTAATTGTAGTGTCCGATGATTTTTACGTGACACAAAATAACATAACCAAGATTATAATTGTATAAAATGAATAAAACTAATATCATATAAAGTTCAGACATTAATATTAATATTTTTAAGTACATTATAAATATAAAATAATTAAAACAAGTAAAATGACCTAAAGTCGAATGTATGTAAAATAACAGAAAACAATGATGTCCGAATCGTTCCTTTCTCATATTCAAAATTTACTACTTTACTTATTTAATACATCTCATTGGAATTAAATATAATTAAATACCTATGAGTCAGTGATAACCCTGTCTTCAGTGTTCGATTTTTACTCAAAACAATATTTCTGATAACGCAGGAAATAAAAAGGGAAAAATATGACCTGCTAACATGTTCTACAGCCCAGTACTTCAAACACTTGAAAATGTAAGGTTTCTAATAATTTGCGGTTGACCTGTGTCAGAGAATGAAAATTTTGAACTTTATTCTTTAGTGCTATAGATTCTCCAATAAAATACTGAGCAGCAAAATGTCGTGGTATTCCTCCTAGAACTTCTCACGACTAATTTTTTTTAAGAACAATAAATATTTCCAAACCCGCATTAGCATGAAAAGGACAGCAAAAACAACAAATTTACAAAGTCTGAAAGAGACAGAAAATTTTAGTTAATAATCTATAAGGTGTATAGTCAAAATATAGCATAGGTACATGGAACAGACGTTATGTGTATATATATATACATACATAACGGCGGTTACAGATCACCCCTTTGAGTTTAGACGGGCTTTTAATTTTCTTTTGAAAAGTCGAAACCCGGAGAAAATCACATAAAAGAAAAACCACTCATAAAACTACAACCTAGATAACGTTCCACCCTACACTACATAACCGAATCACCCCTTAGACGTTTAGCCATATACATAAAAAAAATCGATCGCAAAATCGTGGTAGTCAACGTTGTTCAACTATAAAACTACATCAGCCCTTCACCCCTTAGATTTTTAGACGTTAAATACCTCGAAAGAGATTATTATCTATCACCCCTTAGAGAGAAGGACGGTAAACACTCTTAATAGCAATAAGTTGAAATCTATCCTCCCGTCACAATATTTGACGATGTGTAAAATATATTCATGTTATTTTATCTATTTGATACATTATAAAGTCATTGTAACCAAAAGTGCAATCTAATTGTTTACTTTATCAATCTATCAACGTACAAATAATATAGAAAAAATAATAATGTGGAATACGCGAGAAAAAAAAAAATGTCATAATCGACTTCCATTGCGTACAGACTCCGTACAGATCGCACGGATCGATATGGCAGTTTTCGCATTGTTGTTGCTCTATTCAAGATTGCTCTGTCGGTTTTGATAAAACTTAAACAGACCGCCTGTCGGACCACGGAGATTAGTAAAGCATGGTCTAAAAAACAAATATTGAAATCTGGCTACTCTGCAAAATCCATGCGCCGTCATCCAAATAAATATATGTACATAATATACGCGTCGAATTGAGAACATTTAAAGAGAAAATTTAGTCTATATAATTTTATTTATAATGCCACTAAAATAAGCTAATAATTATTATATTCTGTTCCTACACCGACTACATTTTTTTTTTTCAAAGACAATTCGAAAACTTCATATTACATTAAAACTTTATTTCCTAGTTCTAAAACAGCACAAAATAATCCAACTCATTTACCTAGTTAAAGTGTCCAACTAAAACATTACCATCACTACCATATCTGTATTTTGATAATATTTTAATTGCAATAAGAATATTGTCTAAAATGTAACAAATATAAATTTCGCAAGCAAGCAAAATAGAGAGAAACCCAAAAAAAAATGTAACACATGTTATCCCTAAGGTCAATGTAAACTGAAACTACAGAAACTGTTAGCTGAATGCAGATGTTCAACCGCCTGTTCATTGACCTACATTTTTTTCTTCTCAAGTGCATTCCATCGTTTGTATCGTTCGTTGACCCCTTTTTTTTTTTGCAAGTTCATCGTCCCGAAACCTTTTTTTTCTAACACTTTTAAGTGCCACATCTGTGACATTCCAAGCTTCGTATTGTCTATTGACCTATATTTTTCTTTTGTACAAGTTGTAAATTTAACCTTTTTTTCAGTCTATTTGAATAAATATTTTTGAGGATTGTAATTATATTATGTTACTAGCTAAACATTTATCAATATTTATTTACTATATAGTTATGCAAAACCCGGCGCGAGTGAAACTGAAGCTGATACCTAGAGAGCAACTAAGCTCCGCTACACAAGACGAAATGAAAAATGTATTCGCGTTTTATCGGAAACTCTGCCTATACCGATAACTTAACTATATTATGTACTTAACAGAAGAACTCTCTAGAATCTACATCTAAATTCTTCAAAAACTCGAGGTTCCCGAGATCCGAGTTTGAACAAAACAATAAATATATTTAAGACAATACAATTTAGACAAATGTGGCATTCTAAAACTAGCCCTTTATTAGTATTTAAACTAACGTTAAAACGACCTAAGATTTACAGAAAGAGAGAAAATGGCGTGAATTAAAAGAGTTGTAGGTATTTTATCTAGTTTTTAAAAAGCTAAAATTGATTCGAATTTAAAACTTACAAAAATACTGATTGAGAGAAAACAAATGTCTAAATCAGTAACTAAACTAAGCCATGTTGGATGCAAGCCGCTTCCAATCGGTCCTATTGCTAATAATAATGATGGTAACTTTTGTTTCACACCTAATTTGCATCAGCGATTTGCTGCTGATACTTCACCGGCCGCTACAGCGGTACGCTCGCTTCGCTCGTTCGGCTGGTGAGTTGTTTGTCATGTTCTAACGTAACATAGCTTATTATTTTTTTTTCTAATCTTCAATATGACAATATTCGGCGAAACTTTATTCGTCTAATAGTTGTTTGGCCTTATGAAAGATTTGACAAATGGTAGAATGTTCGAAATGATTTTTCTGTAAAAAGAAACTACTTACAGAATCAGCCAAATAATTTTTCTCGAAAAAGCAGGAAACCGTATGAAACTTTATTATTACTGCAGCTCATAAAACCCTGCTCTTAAGTCGAGGTTAAACCCAAAAATAATCACAAACTAGAATGTCGCCCAATTATGATATACGAGTATGTCACCCCGGTGTGCTCTGTTTTAAAGTAAATATTTGCACTAATTTACTACAGGGTATATGAACAACAAAATATGATATTTTATTCGAACTACACTGTGACCTATTTGTGGAGGCCTATGTCCAGTAGTGGACGTCTAATCACCATTAAACAAGCAAGCTAAAGAACTAATTTAAGGAGCAAAATATGATATCTTTTTCGAACTATAATCTGATATATTTCGGTAGGTCTATGTCCGGTAGTGGGCATTCTATCGTTATCAAACAAACAAAACAAAATATTCAATTTGTAAAATAAATGGCAACTACATATTATCCTGATAATGCAAAATACTAGTATCGTCAAGCAATTAAGAAAATAGGCCTAAATTATAGTTCTGATCTAATATCATCTATTGTATATTATAAATTCAAGTCAATAAGTATTCATATTTATTAATTTGACTGACTAAGACAGGCATTCTCATTTATTAACAATCTAATAACTTTTGCGACTTCAAACATCTAATCATTCCTCTACTATTATGCGATTATTTAAATAGTATAAGAATATTTTAGTAAGAACTTATTGGAAATGTAAAAGGATTTTCTTTATTTGAATTGGAATAAGATTCTTTAGTTGGAAGATTTGTTTTTGATAAATTTTCTAACTACCATAGTAACTCAGGTATCTTTTAATGCGTAATATAATCGAGTTGATTACATTTTTAATGACGCAGATCCTGGTCCGAGGCACCACTGTAAATCTATAAATATTTATTAATTATTTATTTAATTATTTGGCCAAAATAAACGTGATCGTCTAGAAATTAAATATTAATTCAAATGGACCCTTATACGTTGTGTAAAGTTTACGTTGTGTTTAGATAATAAAATTAGGATAAATAGTGAACCTAAATTTGTTTCAACACTAGCCTATATAAATCTATAAATAACCAGAATATAATAGGTGTTGCCAGTTCTTTGTATCATAAATAGATACAAAAGTAAAATTATAAAAAGGAGAACAAAACAAAATAAAAATAAGTTCAATGCGATTCAAATAAGATGCAGTTTCAGAATAACAAAGAAATACATTCGCTCAGCACATAAAACACATAATAAAATGAAATTAATTAAATTTGAGTACGACAAATTATTACGATGCATGTGACAATATGAAATAAAGAAAGTAGGGTTAAATAAAAGCATGCAACTTAGCTTGATTCCGGCTATCTGCTACTCCTTACAGCTACAGCGATCGGTGATCCGCAGTCTGTCCTTCTTCTCTCTTCGTGGCCAACTTTATGCTAAAAGAAATACTGATTAATGACATTAGTGCAGTAGGAATAATATTATCTGCTCCTCTGATCTGCTCCAAACTGCATCGATGCTAACACCATCCTCTGGAAGGAAAACAGGTATGGAATATGGAGTTTAGATCTTTAAGATCTATAAATGGAAAACCTAAGCGAAATAGAATGTGGGGCTCCCTGCCATCCTTCACCCCACTCCAAAACGTTGCCAACAAATCCGTCAGGTTTAGCCCTAACCACGCCACTAAAGACACTAAATATTCAAACCTTCTTATCTCTTACTGATCATCATTCATTCATCTCTTAGTCCAGTCACACATCCAAACACACTTTTAATAAAGTTAGAACCTAAAGTTCTCAAAGTTTGTTATTATTTGGTTCCCTAAGCTAATTTAAGACCAAAATATTCCTCATGACTCGAAATGATCCCTACAGGAATACCATGGTCGTGTGGTGTGTGTACCTAGTGCATGTACGAATATCTAGTTGTGAGACAGCGACCATTAGCTGGAAGCCGTCATGAACCAGATATCCTGAGTTTCCCAGGGCGGTACCGGCTTGTCGACCCTGAATGCAAAGGGTGAGGTTCGAAGGGCCCGACTCCAACATCTGATCAGCTTTAAACCTTCGCCCGACTCTTTATTCGTGTTAGCTAGTGTGCACGTGTGTAAAAGAGTAATTTTTAAACTATTTTTTCATTTTGAAGAAGAAAAACAATATAGTTCCAGTAAGATATTTTCGTTTTGTGTTAGTTGATGACGAAAACCTTCAATAACCAGATATCTGTGTTAATAATTATATATTATGCTGTATGTTTCACAATACAAAATCATGTATAGGCGAATATTCCGAATCTCGTACTGCATTCGTGAAACACGAACTTGCAGTGAGAATGTATAATTGTTTTGAATCTCGTTCAATAGACACGAAGTCTGAACTCCTTGCGTAGATGTCTGCTCTCCTTACATAGGTGTTGACCCCCTTACGAGATGAGGTAAATTCTGATATATTTTTATAACAGCATAATCATCCATCAGCCATAAGACGTTCACATAGACGTGCTGGACATAGGACTCCCTCTATAGATCTCCAATAAGACTGGTTGGAAGCGGCTTGCATCCAGCGCGATTTCCAACCCCATCGGTCATCAGTTCTCTGCGCTATGTGCCCTGCCCAAGTGCCCATTGACATTTCAACTTCCCAATACGCTGGGCATAACAGCATAATGTGTTATATATATCCAAATATAATGAGAATGAATCAGATGCGGAAAATTATGAGGTTATTGAAAGTTTTCATTCAAGCAAGTTATTAATTTGTTTGTACCGGAACTATAAAACAGCCTAGCTACATGTAGCTGAATTTAAATGTTTAGTAGCATTCATCCAATCAATCTTTCCAACCACACATCCTATGAGTCCTACGTGAGAAAAACTAATAAATAGTCTACCCTTAAGATAGCCCAAAAACAATGTAGACAGTAGACCTCTCTGCTTCTGAAAGAAAAAGGACTTTACGCTACCACTATTGTAATTTACCTATCTATAAATCTGATAACATGGTGGGAGAGAAACGGAGTCTAATGTAGAATCGTACTAATAGTACCGCTATCTGAAAGTTAAATACTTTAGAAATTAACCTGGAAATAAATACCTTGAATAAAATATGCATTAGTTAGAAATCTTTCTGAGACCTGAGGTAACACAAACTTTATCTTTGACACGGGAGAACCGCAGGAAATAACTATAAAATGATTATAAGGGATAACATCATCAAATATCTGATTGATTTGATCAAAGTTATTAGTTACTGCAAAGACGAATCCTTGAAAGGCATCGCCAAAGGTCTCAAAGAGATTTATGATATATCACTTTCACAACACAAACACTATAATATGCCTTAATTGACGAAGGCTTTATGTTCACTTATACACTTGGGAAATGAGCGAAGCGAGCGAGCTCTAATTTCCAAATTTTCACACGCGTTATAATTTAACACCTGAACTATTTACAAAACGAGTATCGTTTACCGCGATCTAACCCGGACTGTCCCCAAAATCCTAGCTTTTCCCATACAAAATAATTGTAATCTCGACGAATTCCACGCCTGTCAAATACTTGAGAAATCAATTATAAAAATATTTATGAGTTTGTACAAAACGGACGAAAAAATTGAAACACTCGAAATCACTTTAGTTTTTGTGAAAATTTCTGACGCTATAAATTATTTCTATTTCCAGTAAGTCAACTTGCTACAAATATAGAGTCTTCGACAGAAACAAACCTAATATGTGAAGACTATCTAGACATAGTACTCTATTTGTATTTCAGTACCTATATTATTAAGTGATTTGATTTTATATAGCTATAAGGTTTATTTTACATTACCGTCTGCCGTCATACCTGTGAATACTTCATTTATTTCGTAAAACTATTCCAAACTACTATCAATCAGCACATAAGTAACCATAAATTAACATTATTTCATTAATTGAAAGTCATTTTCGCCATAAAATTTAATGCCCTATTAACATACCAAGTTGTCTTACTGTCTAAGTTTATACTGTCTCTACGCGACAGTTGCCACTCAAGTTTTTTTTATGGCAGTCAATATGGATTGCATAAAGGACAACTAGGGTTAACACATTTATATTTTTGCCCAACTACCAAAAGAAGAGAGGTTCTCAATTTATACATACTTTCGCTTTTTTATAAATTTTCAAAATGTTATTAGAAAATAATATAATTTATATACTCGTATTTAGAATAATACGTAAGATTGTAATTGTAGTGTCCGATGATTTTTACGTGACACAAAATAACATAACCAAGATTATAATTGTATAAAATGAATAAAACTAATATCATATAAAGTTCAGACATTAATATTAATATTTTTAAGTACATTATAAATATAAAATAATTAAAACAAGTAAAATGACCTAAAGTCGAATGTATGTAAAATAACAGAAAACAATGATGTCCGAATCGTTCCTTTCTCATATTCAAAATTTACTACTTTACTTATTTAATACATCTCATTGGAATTAAATATAATTAAATACCTATGAGTCAGTGATAACCCTGTCTTCAGTGTTCGATTTTTACTCAAAACAATATTTCTGATAACGCAGGAAATAAAAAGGGAAAAATATGACCTGCTAACATGTTCTACAGCCCAGTACTTCAAACACTTGAAAATGTAAGGTTTCTAATAATTTGCGGTTGACCTGTGTCAGAGAATGAAAATTTTGAACTTTATTCTTTAGTGCTATAGATTCTCCAATAAAATACTGAGCAGCAAAATGTCGTGGTATTCCTCCTAGAACTTCTCACGACTAATTTTTTTTAAGAACAATAAATATTTCCAAACCCGCATTAGCATGAAAAGGACAGCAAAAACAACAAATTTACAAAGTCTGAAAGAGACAGAAAATTTTAGTTAATAATCTATAAGGTGTATAGTCAAAATATAGCATAGGTACATGGAACAGACGTTATGTGTATATATATATATACATACATAACGGCGGTTACAGATCACCCCTTTGAGTTTAGACGGGCTTTTAATTTTCTTTTGAAAAGTCGAAACCCGGAGAAAATCACATAAAAGAAAAACCACTCATAAAACTACAACCTAGATAACGTTCCACCCTACACTACATAACCGAATCACCCCTTAGACGTTTAGCCATATACATAAAAAAAATCGATCGCAAAATCGTGGTAGTCAACGTTGTTCAACTATAAAACTACATCAGCCCTTCACCCCTTAGATTTTTAGACGTTAAATACCTCGAAAGAGATTATTATCTATCACCCCTTAGAGAGAAGGACGGTAAACACTCTTAATAGCAATAAGTTGAAATCTATCCTCCCGTCACAATATTTGACGATGTGTAAAATATATTCATGTTATTTTATCTATTTGATACATTATAAAGTCATTGTAACCAAAAGTGCAATCTAATTGTTTACTTTATCAATCTATCAACGTACAAATAATATAGAAAAAATAATAATGTGGAATACGCGAGAAAAAAAAAAATGTCATAATCGACTTCCATTGCGTACAGACTCCGTACAGATCGCACGGATCGATATGGCAGTTTTCGCATTGTTGTTGCTCTATTCAAGATTGCTCTGTCGGTTTTGATAAAACTTAAACAGACCGCCTGTCGGACCACGGAGATTAGTAAAGCATGGTCTAAAAAACAAATATTGAAATCTGGCTACTCTGCAAAATCCATGCGCCGTCATCCAAATAAATATATGTACATAATATACGCGTCGAATTGAGAACATTTAAAGAGAAAATTTAGTCTATATAATTTTATTTATAATGCCACTAAAATAAGCTAATAATTATTATATTCTGTTCCTACACCGACTACATTTTTTTTTTTCAAAGACAATTCGAAAACTTCATATTACATTAAAACTTTATTTCCTAGTTCTAAAACAGCACAAAATAATCCAACTCATTTACCTAGTTAAAGTGTCCAACTAAAACATTACCATCACTACCATATCTGTATTTTGATAATATTTTAATTGCAATAAGAATATTGTCTAAAATGTAACAAATATAAATTTCGCAAGCAAGCAAAATAGAGAGAAACCCAAAAAAAAATGTAACACATGTTATCCCTAAGGTCAATGTAAACTGAAACTACAGAAACTGTTAGCTGAATGCAGATGTTCAACCGCCTGTTCATTGACCTACATTTTTTTCTTCTCAAGTGCATTCCATCGTTTGTATCGTTCGTTGACCCCTTTTTTTTTTTGCAAGTTCATCGTCCCGAAACCTTTTTTTTCTAACACTTTTAAGTGCCACATCTGTGACATTCCAAGCTTCGTATTGTCTATTGACCTATATTTTTCTTTTGTACAAGTTGTAAATTTAACCTTTTTTTCAGTCTATTTGAATAAATATTTTTGAGGATTGTAATTATATTATGTTACTAGCTAAACATTTATCAATATTTATTTACTATATAGTTATGCAAAACCCGGCGCGAGTGAAACTGAAGCTGATACCTAGAGAGCAACTAAGCTCCGCTACACAAGACGAAATGAAAAATGTATTCGCGTTTTATCGGAAACTCTGCCTATACCGATAACTTAACTATATTATGTACTTAACAGAAGAACTCTCTAGAATCTACATCTAAATTCTTCAAAAACTCGAGGTTCCCGAGATCCGAGTTTGAACAAAACAATAAATATATTTAAGACAATACAATTTAGACAAATGTGGCATTCTAAAACTAGCCCTTTATTAGTATTTAAACTAACGTTAAAACGACCTAAGATTTACAGAAAGAGAGAAAATGGCGTGAATTAAAAGAGTTGTAGGTATTTTATCTAGTTTTTAAAAAGCTAAAATTGATTCGAATTTAAAACTTACAAAAATACTGATTGAGAGAAAACAAATGTCTAAATCAGTAACTAAACTAAGCCATGTTGGATGCAAGCCGCTTCCAATCGGTCCTATTGCTAATAATAATGATGGTAACTTTTGTTTCACACCTAATTTGCATCAGCGATTTGCTGCTGATACTTCACCGGCCGCTACAGCGGTACGCTCGCTTCGCTCGTTCGGCTGGTGAGTTGTTTGTTATGTTCTAACGTAACATAGCTTATTATTTTTTTTTCTAATCTTCAATATGACAATATTCGGCGAAACTTTATTCGTCTAATAGTTGTTTGGCCTTATGAAAGATTTGACAAATGGTAGAATGTTCGAAATGATTTTTCTGTAAAAAGAAACTACTTACAGAATCAGCCAAATAATTTTTCTCGAAAAAGCAGGAAACCGTATGAAACTTTATTATTACTGCAGCTCATAAAACCCTGCTCTTAAGTCGAGGTTAAACCCAAAAATAATCACAAACTAGAATGTCGCCCAATTATGATATACGAGTATGTCACCCCGGTGTGCTCTGTTTTAAAGTAAATATTTGCACTAATTTACTACAGGGTATATGAACAACAAAATATGATATTTTATTCGAACTACACTGTGACCTATTTGTGGAGGCCTATGTCCAGTAGTGGACGTCTAATCACCATTAAACAAGCAAGCTAAAGAACTAATTTAAGGAGCAAAATATGATATCTTTTTCGAACTATAATCTGATATATTTCGGTAGGTCTATGTCCGGTAGTGGGCATTCTATCGTTATCAAACAAACAAAACAAAATATTCAATTTGTAAAATAAATGGCAACTACATATTATCCTGATAATGCAAAATACTAGTATCGTCAAGCAATTAAGAAAATAGGCCTAAATTATAGTTCTGATCTAATATCATCTATTGTATATTATAAATTCAAGTCAATAAGTATTCATATTTATTAATTTGACTGACTAAGACAGGCATTCTCATTTATTAACAATCTAATAACTTTTGCGACTTCAAACATCTAATCATTCCTCTACTATTATGCGATTATTTAAATAGTATAAGAATATTTTAGTAAGAACTTATTGGAAATGTAAAAGGATTTTCTTTATTTGAATTGGAATAAGATTCTTTAGTTGGAAGATTTGTTTTTGATAAATTTTCTAACTACCATAGTAACTCAGGTATCTTTTAATGCGTAATATAATCGAGTTGATTACATTTTTAATGACGCAGATCCTGGTCCGAGGCACCACTGTAAATCTATAAATATTTATTAATTATTTATTTAATTATTTGGCCAAAATAAACGTGATCGTCTAGAAATTAAATATTAATTCAAATGGACCCTTATACGTTGTGTAAAGTTTACGTTGTGTTTAGATAATAAAATTAGGATAAATAGTGAACCTAAATTTGTTTCAACACTAGCCTATATAAATCTATAAATAACCAGAATATAATAGGTGTTGCCAGTTCTTTGTATCATAAATAGATACAAAAGTAAAATTATAAAAAGGAGAACAAAACAAAATAAAAATAAGTTCAATGCGATTCAAATAAGATGCAGTTTCAGAATAACAAAGAAATACATTCGCTCAGCACATAAAACACATAATAAAATGAAATTAATTAAATTTGAGTACGACAAATTATTACGATGCATGTGACAATATGAAATAAAGAAAGTAGGGTTAAATAAAAGCATGCAACTTAGCTTGATTCCGGCTATCTGCTACTCCTTACAGCTACAGCGATCGGTGATCCGCAGTCTGTCCTTCTTCTCTCTTCGTGGCCAACTTTATGCTAAAAGAAATACTGATTAATGACATTAGTGCAGTAGGAATAATATTATCTGCTCCTCTGATCTGCTCCAAACTGCATCGATGCTAACACCATCCTCTGGAAGGAAAACAGGTATGGAATATGGAGTTTAGATCTTTAAGATCTATAAATGGAAAACCTAAGCGAAATAGAATGTGGGGCTCCCTGCCATCCTTCACCCCACTCCAAAACGTTGCCAACAAATCCGTCAGGTTTAGCCCTAACCACGCCACTAAAGACACTAAATATTCAAACCTTCTTATCTCTTACTGATCATCATTCATTCATCTCTTAGTCCAGTCACACATCCAAACACACTTTTAATAAAGTTAGAACCTAAAGTTCTCAAAGTTTGTTATTATTTGGTTCCCTAAGCTAATTTAAGACCAAAATATTCCTCATGACTCGAAATGATCCCTACAGGAATACCATGGTCGTGTGGTGTGTGTACCTAGTGCATGTACGAATATCTAGTTGTGAGACAGCGACCATTAGCTGGAAGCCGTCATGAACCAGATATCCTGAGTTTCCCAGGGCGGTACCGGCTTGTCGACCCTGAATGCAAAGGGTGAGGTTCGAAGGGCCCGACTCCAACATCTGATCAGCTTTAAACCTTCGCCCGACTCTTTATTCGTGTTAGCTAGTGTGCACGTGTGTAAAAGAGTAATTTTTAAACTATTTTTTCATTTTGAAGAAGAAAAACAATATAGTTCCAGTAAGATATTTTCGTTTTGTGTTAGTTGATGACGAAAACCTTCAATAACCAGATATCTGTGTTAATAATTATATATTATGCTGTATGTTTCACAATACAAAATCATGTATAGGCGAATATTCCGAATCTCGTACTGCATTCGTGAAACACGAACTTGCAGTGAGAATGTATAATTGTTTTGAATCTCGTTCAATAGACACGAAGTCTGAACTCCTTGCGTAGATGTCTGCTCTCCTTACATAGGTGTTGACCCCCTTACGAGATGAGGTAAATTCTGATATATTTTTATAACAGCATAATCATCCATCAGCCATAAGACGTTCACATAGACGTGCTGGACATAGGACTCCCTCTATAGATCTCCAATAAGACTGGTTGGAAGCGGCTTGCATCCAGCGCGATTTCCAACCCCATCGGTCATCAGTTCTCTGCGCTATGTGCCCTGCCCAAGTGCCCATTGACATTTCAACTTCCCAATACGCTGGGCATAACAGCATAATGTGTTATATATATCCAAATATAATGAGAATGAATCAGATGCGGAAAATTATGAGGTTATTGAAAGTTTTCATTCAAGCAAGTTATTAATTTGTTTGTACCGGAACTATAAAACAGCCTAGCTACATGTAGCTGAATTTAAATGTTTAGTAGCATTCATCCAATCAATCTTTCCAACCACACATCCTATGAGTCCTACGTGAGAAAAACTAATAAATAGTCTACCCTTAAGATAGCCCAAAAACAATGTAGACAGTAGACCTCTCTGCTTCTGAAAGAAAAAGGACTTTACGCTACCACTATTGTAATTTACCTATCTATAAATCTGATAACATGGTGGGAGAGAAACGGAGTCTAATGTAGAATCGTACTAATAGTACCGCTATCTGAAAGTTAAATACTTTAGAAATTAACCTGGAAATAAATACCTTGAATAAAATATGCATTAGTTAGAAATCTTTCTGAGACCTGAGGTAACACAAACTTTATCTTTGACACGGGAGAACCGCAGGAAATAACTATAAAATGATTATAAGGGATAACATCATCAAATATCTGATTGATTTGATCAAAGTTATTAGTTACTGCAAAGACGAATCCTTGAAAGGCATCGCCAAAGGTCTCAAAGAGATTTATGATATATCACTTTCACAACACAAACACTATAATATGCCTTAATTGACGAAGGCTTTATGTTCACTTATACACTTGGGAAATGAGCGAAGCGAGCGAGCTCTAATTTCCAAATTTTCACACGCGTTATAATTTAACACCTGAACTATTTACAAAACGAGTATCGTTTACCGCGATCTAACCCGGACTGTCCCCAAAATCCTAGCTTTTCCCATACAAAATAATTGTAATCTCGACGAATTCCACGCCTGTCAAATACTTGAGAAATCAATTATAAAAATATTTATGAGTTTGTACAAAACGGACGAAAAAATTGAAACACTCGAAATCACTTTAGTTTTTGTGAAAATTTCTGACGCTATAAATTATTTCTATTTCCAGTAAGTCAACTTGCTACAAATATAGAGTCTTCGACAGAAACAAACCTAATATGTGAAGACTATCTAGACATAGTACTCTATTTGTATTTCAGTACCTATATTATTAAGTGATTTGATTTTATATAGCTATAAGGTTTATTTTACATTACCGTCTGCCGTCATACCTGTGAATACTTCATTTATTTCGTAAAACTATTCCAAACTACTATCAATCAGCACATAAGTAACCATAAATTAACATTATTTCATTAATTGAAAGTCATTTTCGCCATAAAATTTAATGCCCTATTAACATACCAAGTTGTCTTACTGTCTAAGTTTATACTGTCTCTACGCGACAGTTGCCACTCAAGTTTTTTTTTATGGCAGTCAATATGGATTGCATAAAGGACAACTAGGGTTAACACATTTATATTTTTGCCCAACTACCAAAAGAAGAGAGGTTCTCAATTTATACATACTTTCGCTTTTTTATAAATTTTCAAAATGTTATTAGAAAATAATATAATTTATATACTCGTATTTAGAATAATACGTAAGATTGTAATTGTAGTGTCCGATGATTTTTACGTGACACAAAATAACATAACCAAGATTATAATTGTATAAAATGAATAAAACTAATATCATATAAAGTTCAGACATTAATATTAATATTTTTAAGTACATTATAAATATAAAATAATTAAAACAAGTAAAATGACCTAAAGTCGAATGTATGTAAAATAACAGAAAACAATGATGTCCGAATCGTTCCTTTCTCATATTCAAAATTTACTACTTTACTTATTTAATACATCTCATTGGAATTAAATATAATTAAATACCTATGAGTCAGTGATAACCCTGTCTTCAGTGTTCGATTTTTACTCAAAACAATATTTCTGATAACGCAGGAAATAAAAAGGGAAAAATATGACCTGCTAACATGTTCTACAGCCCAGTACTTCAAACACTTGAAAATGTAAGGTTTCTAATAATTTGCGGTTGACCTGTGTCAGAGAATGAAAATTTTGAACTTTATTCTTTAGTGCTATAGATTCTCCAATAAAATACTGAGCAGCAAAATGTCGTGGTATTCCTCCTAGAACTTCTCACGACTAATTTTTTTTAAGAACAATAAATATTTCCAAACCCGCATTAGCATGAAAAGGACAGCAAAAACAACAAATTTACAAAGTCTGAAAGAGACAGAAAATTTTAGTTAATAATCTATAAGGTGTATAGTCAAAATATAGCATAGGTACATGGAACAGACGTTATGTGTATATATATATACATACATAACGGCGGTTACAGATCACCCCTTTGAGTTTAGACGGGCTTTTAATTTTCTTTTGAAAAGTCGAAACCCGGAGAAAATCACATAAAAGAAAAACCACTCATAAAACTACAACCTAGATAACGTTCCACCCTACACTACATAACCGAATCACCCCTTAGACGTTTAGCCATATACATAAAAAAAATCGATCGCAAAATCGTGGTAGTCAACGTTGTTCAACTATAAAACTACATCAGCCCTTCACCCCTTAGATTTTTAGACGTTAAATACCTCGAAAGAGATTATTATCTATCACCCCTTAGAGAGAAGGACGGTAAACACTCTTAATAGCAATAAGTTGAAATCTATCCTCCCGTCACAATATTTGACGATGTGTAAAATATATTCATGTTATTTTATCTATTTGATACATTATAAAGTCATTGTAACCAAAAGTGCAATCTAATTGTTTACTTTATCAATCTATCAACGTACAAATAATATAGAAAAAATAATAATGTGGAATACGCGAGAAAAAAAAAAATGTCATAATCGACTTCCATTGCGTACAGACTCCGTACAGATCGCACGGATCGATATGGCAGTTTTCGCATTGTTGTTGCTCTATTCAAGATTGCTCTGTCGGTTTTGATAAAACTTAAACAGACCGCCTGTCGGACCACGGAGATTAGTAAAGCATGGTCTAAAAAACAAATATTGAAATCTGGCTACTCTGCAAAATCCATGCGCCGTCATCCAAATAAATATATGTACATAATATACGCGTCGAATTGAGAACATTTAAAGAGAAAATTTAGTCTATATAATTTTATTTATAATGCCACTAAAATAAGCTAATAATTATTATATTCTGTTCCTACACCGACTACATTTTTTTTTTTCAAAGACAATTCGAAAACTTCATATTACATTAAAACTTTATTTCCTAGTTCTAAAACAGCACAAAATAATCCAACTCATTTACCTAGTTAAAGTGTCCAACTAAAACATTACCATCACTACCATATCTGTATTTTGATAATATTTTAATTGCAATAAGAATATTGTCTAAAATGTAACAAATATAAATTTCGCAAGCAAGCAAAATAGAGAGAAACCCAAAAAAAAATGTAACACATGTTATCCCTAAGGTCAATGTAAACTGAAACTACAGAAACTGTTAGCTGAATGCAGATGTTCAACCGCCTGTTCATTGACCTACATTTTTTTCTTCTCAAGTGCATTCCATCGTTTGTATCGTTCGTTGACCCCTTTTTTTTTTTGCAAGTTCATCGTCCCGAAACCTTTTTTTTCTAACACTTTTAAGTGCCACATCTGTGACATTCCAAGCTTCGTATTGTCTATTGACCTATATTTTTCTTTTGTACAAGTTGTAAATTTAACCTTTTTTTCAGTCTATTTGAATAAATATTTTTGAGGATTGTAATTATATTATGTTACTAGCTAAACATTTATCAATATTTATTTACTATATAGTTATGCAAAACCCGGCGCGAGTGAAACTGAAGCTGATACCTAGAGAGCAACTAAGCTCCGCTACACAAGACGAAATGAAAAATGTATTCGCGTTTTATCGGAAACTCTGCCTATACCGATAACTTAACTATATTATGTACTTAACAGAAGAACTCTCTAGAATCTACATCTAAATTCTTCAAAAACTCGAGGTTCCCGAGATCCGAGTTTGAACAAAACAATAAATATATTTAAGACAATACAATTTAGACAAATGTGGCATTCTAAAACTAGCCCTTTATTAGTATTTAAACTAACGTTAAAACGACCTAAGATTTACAGAAAGAGAGAAAATGGCGTGAATTAAAAGAGTTGTAGGTATTTTATCTAGTTTTTAAAAAGCTAAAATTGATTCGAATTTAAAACTTACAAAAATACTGATTGAGAGAAAACAAATGTCTAAATCAGTAACTAAACTAAGCCATGTTGGATGCAAGCCGCTTCCAATCGGTCCTATTGCTAATAATAATGATGGTAACTTTTGTTTCACACCTAATTTGCATCAGCGATTTGCTGCTGATACTTCACCGGCCGCTACAGCGGTACGCTCGCTTCGCTCGTTCGGCTGGTGAGTTGTTTGTCATGTTCTAACGTAACATAGCTTATTATTTTTTTTTCTAATCTTCAATATGACAATATTCGGCGAAACTTTATTCGTCTAATAGTTGTTTGGCCTTATGAAAGATTTGACAAATGGTAGAATGTTCGAAATGATTTTTCTGTAAAAAGAAACTACTTACAGAATCAGCCAAATAATTTTTCTCGAAAAAGCAGGAAACCGTATGAAACTTTATTATTACTGCAGCTCATAAAACCCTGCTCTTAAGTCGAGGTTAAACCCAAAAATAATCACAAACTAGAATGTCGCCCAATTATGATATACGAGTATGTCACCCCGGTGTGCTCTGTTTTAAAGTAAATATTTGCACTAATTTACTACAGGGTATATGAACAACAAAATATGATATTTTATTCGAACTACACTGTGACCTATTTGTGGAGGCCTATGTCCAGTAGTGGACGTCTAATCACCATTAAACAAGCAAGCTAAAGAACTAATTTAAGGAGCAAAATATGATATCTTTTTCGAACTATAATCTGATATATTTCGGTAGGTCTATGTCCGGTAGTGGGCATTCTATCGTTATCAAACAAACAAAACAAAATATTCAATTTGTAAAATAAATGGCAACTACATATTATCCTGATAATGCAAAATACTAGTATCGTCAAGCAATTAAGAAAATAGGCCTAAATTATAGTTCTGATCTAATATCATCTATTGTATATTATAAATTCAAGTCAATAAGTATTCATATTTATTAATTTGACTGACTAAGACAGGCATTCTCATTTATTAACAATCTAATAACTTTTGCGACTTCAAACATCTAATCATTCCTCTACTATTATGCGATTATTTAAATAGTATAAGAATATTTTAGTAAGAACTTATTGGAAATGTAAAAGGATTTTCTTTATTTGAATTGGAATAAGATTCTTTAGTTGGAAGATTTGTTTTTGATAAATTTTCTAACTACCATAGTAACTCAGGTATCTTTTAATGCGTAATATAATCGAGTTGATTACATTTTTAATGACGCAGATCCTGGTCCGAGGCACCACTGTAAATCTATAAATATTTATTAATTATTTATTTAATTATTTGGCCAAAATAAACGTGATCGTCTAGAAATTAAATATTAATTCAAATGGACCCTTATACGTTGTGTAAAGTTTACGTTGTGTTTAGATAATAAAATTAGGATAAATAGTGAACCTAAATTTGTTTCAACACTAGCCTATATAAATCTATAAATAACCAGAATATAATAGGTGTTGCCAGTTCTTTGTATCATAAATAGATACAAAAGTAAAATTATAAAAAGGAGAACAAAACAAAATAAAAATAAGTTCAATGCGATTAAAATAAGATGCAGTTTCAGAATAACAAAGAAATACATTCGCTCAGCACATAAAACACATAATAAAATGAAATTAATTAAATTTGAGTACGACAAATTATTACGATGCATGTGACAATATGAAATAAAGAAAGTAGGGTTAAATAAAAGCATGCAACTTAGCTTGATTCCGGCTATCTGCTACTCCTTACAGCTACAGCGATCGGTGATCCGCAGTCTGTCCTTCTTCTCTCTTCGTGGCCAACTTTATGCTAAAAGAAATACTGATTAATGACATTAGTGCAGTAGGAATAATATTATCTGCTCCTCTGATCTGCTCCAAACTGCATCGATGCTAACACCATCCTCTGGAAGGAAAACAGGTATGGAATATGGAGTTTAGATCTTTAAGATCTATAAATGGAAAACCTAAGCGAAATAGAATGTGGGGCTCCCTGCCATCCTTCACCCCACTCCAAAACGTTGCCAACAAATCCGTCAGGTTTAGCCCTAACCACGCCACTAAAGACACTAAATATTCAAACCTTCTTATCTCTTACTGATCATCATTCATTCATCTCTTAGTCCAGTCACACATCCAAACACACTTTTAATAAAGTTAGAACCTAAAGTTCTCAAAGTTTGTTATTATTTGGTTCCCTAAGCTAATTTAAGACCAAAATATTCCTCATGACTCGAAATGATCCCTACAGGAATACCATGGTCGTGTGGTGTGTGTACCTAGTGCATGTACGAATATCTAGTTGTGAGACAGCGACCATTAGCTGGAAGCCGTCATGAACCAGATATCCTGAGTTTCCCAGGGCGGTACCGGCTTGTCGACCCTGAATGCAAAGGGTGAGGTTCGAAGGGCCCGACTCCAACATCTGATCAGCTTTAAACCTTCGCCCGACTCTTTATTCGTGTTAGCTAGTGTGCACGTGTGTAAAAGAGTAATTTTTAAACTATTTTTTCATTTTGAAGAAGAAAAACAATATAGTTCCAGTAAGATATTTTCGTTTTGTGTTAGTTGATGACGAAAACCTTCAATAACCAGATATCTGTGTTAATAATTATATATTATGCTGTATGTTTCACAATACAAAATCATGTATAGGCGAATATTCCGAATCTCGTACTGCATTCGTGAAACACGAACTTGCAGTGAGAATGTATAATTGTTTTGAATCTCGTTCAATAGACACGAAGTCTGAACTCCTTGCGTAGATGTCTGCTCTCCTTACATAGGTGTTGACCCCCTTACGAGATGAGGTAAATTCTGATATATTTTTATAACAGCATAATCATCCATCAGCCATAAGACGTTCACATAGACGTGCTGGACATAGGACTCCCTCTATAGATCTCCAATAAGACTGGTTGGAAGCGGCTTGCATCCAGCGCGATTTCCAACCCCATCGGTCATCAGTTCTCTGCGCTATGTGCCCTGCCCAAGTGCCCATTGACATTTCAACTTCCCAATACGCTGGGCATAACAGCATAATGTGTTATATATATCCAAATATAATGAGAATGAATCAGATGCGGAAAATTATGAGGTTA
Source organism: Hypomecis punctinalis (assembly GCA_949316475.1). Lineage (NCBI taxonomy): Eukaryota > Metazoa > Arthropoda > Insecta > Lepidoptera > Geometridae > Hypomecis > Hypomecis punctinalis. Next base: position 16,360,631 of record OX438818.1, read on the forward strand.
TTGAAAGTTTTCATTCAAGCAAGTTATTAATTTGTTTGTACCGGAACTATAAAACAGCCTAGCTACATGTAGCTGAATTTAAATGTTTAGTAGCATTCATCCAATCAATCTTTCCAACCACACATCCTATGAGTCCTACGTGAGAAAAACTAATAAATAGTCTACCCTTAAGATAGCCCAAAAACAATGTAGACAGTAGACCTCTCTGCTTCTGAAAGAAAAAGGACTTTACGCTACCACTATTGTAATTTACCTATCTATAAATCTGATAACATGGTGGGAGAGAAACGGAGTCTAATGTAGAATCGTACTAATAGTACCGCTATCTGAAAGTTAAATACTTTAGAAATTAACCTGGAAATAAATACCTTGAATAAAATATGCATTAGTTAGAAATCTTTCTGAGACCTGAGGTAACACAAACTTTATCTTTGACACGGGAGAACCGCAGGAAATAACTATAAAATGATTATAAGGGATAACATCATCAAATATCTGATTGATTTGATCAAAGTTATTAGTTACTGCAAAGACGAATCCTTGAAAGGCATCGCCAAAGGTCTCAAAGAGATTTATGATATATCACTTTCACAACACAAACACTATAATATGCCTTAATTGACGAAGGCTTTATGTTCACTTATACACTTGGGAAATGAGCGAAGCGAGCGAGCTCTAATTTCCAAATTTTCACACGCGTTATAATTTAACACCTGAACTATTTACAAAACGAGTATCGTTTACCGCGATCTAACCCGGACTGTCCCCAAAATCCTAGCTTTTCCCATACAAAATAATTGTAATCTCGACGAATTCCACGCCTGTCAAATACTTGAGAAATCAATTATAAAAATATTTATGAGTTTGTACAAAACGGACGAAAAAATTGAAACACTCGAAATCACTTTAGTTTTTGTGAAAATTTCTGACGCTATAAATTATTTCTATTTCCAGTAAGTCAACTTGCTACAAATATAGAGTCTTCGACAGAAACAAACCTAATATGTGAAGACTATCTAGACATAGTACTCTATTTGTATTTCAGTACCTATATTATTAAGTGATTTGATTTTATATAGCTATAAGGTTTATTTTACATTACCGTCTGCCGTCATACCTGTGAATACTTCATTTATTTCGTAAAACTATTCCAAACTACTATCAATCAGCACATAAGTAACCATAAATTAACATTATTTCATTAATTGAAAGTCATTTTCGCCATAAAATTTAATGCCCTATTAACATACCAAGTTGTCTTACTGTCTAAGTTTATACTGTCTCTACGCGACAGTTGCCACTCAAGTTTTTTTTATGGCAGTCAATATGGATTGCATAAAGGACAACTAGGGTTAACACATTTATATTTTTGCCCAACTACCAAAAGAAGAGAGGTTCTCAATTTATACATACTTTCGCTTTTTTATAAATTTTCAAAATGTTATTAGAAAATAATATAATTTATATACTCGTATTTAGAATAATACGTAAGATTGTAATTGTAGTGTCCGATGATTTTTACGTGACACAAAATAACATAACCAAGATTATAATTGTATAAAATGAATAAAACTAATATCATATAAAGTTCAGACATTAATATTAATATTTTTAAGTACATTATAAATATAAAATAATTAAAACAAGTAAAATGACCTAAAGTCGAATGTATGTAAAATAACAGAAAACAATGATGTCCGAATCGTTCCTTTCTCATATTCAAAATTTACTACTTTACTTATTTAATACATCTCATTGGAATTAAATATAATTAAATACCTATGAGTCAGTGATAACCCTGTCTTCAGTGTTCGATTTTTACTCAAAACAATATTTCTGATAACGCAGGAAATAAAAAGGGAAAAATATGACCTGCTAACATGTTCTACAGCCCAGTACTTCAAACACTTGAAAATGTAAGGTTTCTAATAATTTGCGGTTGACCTGTGTCAGAGAATGAAAATTTTGAACTTTATTCTTTAGTGCTATAGATTCTCCAATAAAATACTGAGCAGCAAAATGTCGTGGTATTCCTCCTAGAACTTCTCACGACTAATTTTTTTTAAGAACAATAAATATTTCCAAACCCGCATTAGCATGAAAAGGACAGCAAAAACAACAAATTTACAAAGTCTGAAAGAGACAGAAAATTTTAGTTAATAATCTATAAGGTGTATAGTCAAAATATAGCATAGGTACATGGAACAGACGTTATGTGTATATATATATACATACATAACGGCGGTTACACGGCCCAGAGCCTCCATCACCGCCGCGTTCCGGTCTCTGATGGCTATCTGCAGGTTATAGTCCTTGATAGCCCTCAAAGACGCAGACGATGCACGCCGCACGAATCGACTGATGGCATCACCTTCAATGTCGTCAGCGTAGTAGATGAAAGTTCCAGTGTGCCGAGACAATGCAACGACAGCGTGTGAGACGCTTTCGTGTAGCTTTATTCTAGGCTTACTTTTAATGGCGATTACCGACTCGTACGTCAGTCCCTGAGCTTCGTGGATGGTAAGGGTGCGCGATCCTGAGCCACCTTCATAACCCTGGCTTATTAGGGTCTCCTTTTCTTCCTGCGTATGCACTAAGAAAAGGGTGTTGGGGAGGGTTTTGGATATTTGAGCCCCCTTGAACCTTTTCTGCTCAAGAGACCTAATACGGGGAACTGAGGAATATATACCTGAGTATATTTCCCTCAACGCATACGCGACATCCATTGGGTTTCTATGTGTGCAGAGCAACTGATTTTTATGAGGTTTTTTTTAATAGATAGAATAATTCAAGAAAAACGTTTATATGTACAGCCTTGGCCAAAAGTATTAGGCACCCTGTATTTTCACTCTATCTTCTAAACTAATTTCACCCCTTTTTGGCATTTTTAACAAAATTAGGTCAAAACATCAACAGAAATGAAAGCTTGTTTACTTGTTAGAGTCCAAAACACAAGTGACCAAAGATTGACTGATAAGACCGAAAGAAAACCTAATCCTTTGTTTTCGGTCACCAGGTGTTTTATGACCTTAACATAGAGCCGCTTGAAATTCTAAGTTGTTTATGACCCTAGTAAGTTATTTAAGATAAGCACTCTGTTATTGGTTAAGTAGTAAACATGCATTTTGCCGTGGCCGTGGAAGCCGTGGTGGCCTAGAGGTAGTGACACCCGCCTTGCAATCGTGAGGTCGTGGGTTCAAATCCCGGTCCCGTAAATATAAAATAATTAAAACAAGTAAAATGACCTAAAGTCGAATGTATGTAAAATAACAGAAAACAATGATGTCCGAATCGTTCCTTTCTCATATTCAAAATTTACTACTTTACTTATTTAATACATCTCATTGGAATTAAATATAATTAAATACCTATGAGTCAGTGATAACCCTGTCTTCAGTGTTCGATTTTTACTCAAAACAATATTTCTGATAACGCAGGAAATAAAAAGGGAAAAATATGACCTGCTAACATGTTCTACAGCCCAGTACTTCAAACACTTGAAAATGTAAGGTTTCTAATAATTTGCGGTTGACCTGTGTTAGAGAATGAAAATTTTGAACTTTATTCTTTAGTGCTATAGATTCTCCAATAAAATACTGAGCAGCAAAATGTCGTGGTATTCCTCCTAGAACTTCTCACGACTAATTTTTTTTAAGAACAATAAATATTTCCAAACCCGCATTAGCATGAAAAGGACAGCAAAAACAACAAATTTACAAAGTCTGAAAGAGACAGAAAATTTTAGTTAATAATCTATAAGGTGTATAGTCAAAATATAGCATAGGTACATGGAACAGACGTTATGTGTATATATATATACATACATAACGGCGGTTACAGATCACCCCTTTGAGTTTAGACGGGCTTTTAATTTTCTTTTGAAAAGTCGAAACCCGGAGAAAATCACATAAAAGAAAAACCACTCATAAAACTACAACCTAGATAACGTTCCACCCTACACTACATAACCGAATCACCCCTTAGACGTTTAGCCATATACATAAAAAAAATCGATCGCAAAATCGTGGTAGTCAACGTTGTTCAACTATAAAACTACATCAGCCCTTCACCCCTTAGATTTTTAGACGTTAAATACCTCGAAAGAGATTATTATCTATCACCCCTTAGAGAGAAGGACGGTAAACACTCTTAATAGCAATAAGTTGAAATCTATCCTCCCGTCACAATATTTGACGATGTGTAAAATATATTCATGTTATTTTATCTATTTGATACATTATAAAGTCATTGTAACCAAAAGTGCAATCTAATTGTTTACTTTATCAATCTATCAACGTACAAATAATATAGAAAAAATAATAATGTGGAATACGCGAGAAAAAAAAAAATGTCATAATCGACTTCCATTGCGTACAGACTCCGTACAGATCGCACGGATCGATATGGCAGTTTTCGCATTGTTGTTGCTCTATTCAAGATTGCTCTGTCGGTTTTGATAAAACTTAAACAGACCGCCTGTCGGACCACGGAGATTAGTAAAGCATGGTCTAAAAAACAAATATTGAAATCTGGCTACTCTGCAAAATCCATGCGCCGTCATCCAAATAAATATATGTACATAATATACGCGTCGAATTGAGAACATTTAAAGAGAAAATTTAGTCTATATAATTTTATTTATAATGCCACTAAAATAAGCTAATAATTATTATATTCTGTTCCTACACCGACTACATTTTTTTTTTTCAAAGACAATTCGAAAACTTCATATTACATTAAAACTTTATTTCCTAGTTCTAAAACAGCACAAAATAATCCAACTCATTTACCTAGTTAAAGTGTCCAACTAAAACATTACCATCACTACCATATCTGTATTTTGATAATATTTTAATTGCAATAAGAATATTGTCTAAAATGTAACAAATATAAATTTCGCAAGCAAGCAAAATAGAGAGAAACCCAAAAAAAAATGTAACACATGTTATCCCTAAGGTCAATGTAAACTGAAACTACAGAAACTGTTAGCTGAATGCAGATGTTCAACCGCCTGTTCATTGACCTACATTTTTTTCTTCTCAAGTGCATTCCATCGTTTGTATCGTTCGTTGACCCCTTTTTTTTTTTGCAAGTTCATCGTCCCGAAACCTTTTTTTTCTAACACTTTTAAGTGCCACATCTGTGACATTCCAAGCTTCGTATTGTCTATTGACCTATATTTTTCTTTTGTACAAGTTGTAAATTTAACCTTTTTTTCAGTCTATTTGAATAAATATTTTTGAGGATTGTAATTATATTATGTTACTAGCTAAACATTTATCAATATTTATTTACTATATAGTTATGCAAAACCCGGCGCGAGTGAAACTGAAGCTGATACCTAGAGAGCAACTAAGCTCCGCTACACAAGACGAAATGAAAAATGTATTCGCGTTTTATCGGAAACTCTGCCTATACCGATAACTTAACTATATTATGTACTTAACAGAAGAACTCTCTAGAATCTACATCTAAATTCTTCAAAAACTCGAGGTTCCCGAGATCCGAGTTTGAACAAAACAATAAATATATTTAAGACAATACAATTTAGACAAATGTGGCATTCTAAAACTAGCCCTTTATTAGTATTTAAACTAACGTTAAAACGACCTAAGATTTACAGAAAGAGAGAAAATGGCGTGAATTAAAAGAGTTGTAGGTATTTTATCTAGTTTTTAAAAAGCTAAAATTGATTCGAATTTAAAACTTACAAAAATACTGATTGAGAGAAAACAAATGTCTAAATCAGTAACTAAACTAAGCCATGTTGGATGCAAGCCGCTTCCAATCGGTCCTATTGCTAATAATAATGATGGTAACTTTTGTTTCACACCTAATTTGCATCAGCGATTTGCTGCTGATACTTCACCGGCCGCTACAGCGGTACGCTCGCTTCGCTCGTTCGGCTGGTGAGTTGTTTGTCATGTTCTAACGTAACATAGCTTATTATTTTTTTTTCTAATCTTCAATATGACAATATTCGGCGAAACTTTATTCGTCTAATAGTTGTTTGGCCTTATGAAAGATTTGACAAATGGTAGAATGTTCGAAATGATTTTTCTGTAAAAAGAAACTACTTACAGAATCAGCCAAATAATTTTTCTCGAAAAAGCAGGAAACCGTATGAAACTTTATTATTACTGCAGCTCATAAAACCCTGCTCTTAAGTCGAGGTTAAACCCAAAAATAATCACAAACTAGAATGTCGCCCAATTATGATATACGAGTATGTCACCCCGGTGTGCTCTGTTTTAAAGTAAATATTTGCACTAATTTACTACAGGGTATATGAACAACAAAATATGATATTTTATTCGAACTACACTGTGACCTATTTGTGGAGGCCTATGTCCAGTAGTGGACGTCTAATCACCATTAAACAAGCAAGCTAAAGAACTAATTTAAGGAGCAAAATATGATATCTTTTTCGAACTATAATCTGATATATTTCGGTAGGTCTATGTCCGGTAGTGGGCATTCTATCGTTATCAAACAAACAAAACAAAATATTCAATTTGTAAAATAAATGGCAACTACATATTATCCTGATAATGCAAAATACTAGTATCGTCAAGCAATTAAGAAAATAGGCCTAAATTATAGTTCTGATCTAATATCATCTATTGTATATTATAAATTCAAGTCAATAAGTATTCATATTTATTAATTTGACTGACTAAGACAGGCATTCTCATTTATTAACAATCTAATAACTTTTGCGACTTCAAACATCTAATCATTCCTCTACTATTATGCGATTATTTAAATAGTATAAGAATATTTTAGTAAGAACTTATTGGAAATGTAAAAGGATTTTCTTTATTTGAATTGGAATAAGATTCTTTAGTTGGAAGATTTGTTTTTGATAAATTTTCTAACTACCATAGTAACTCAGGTATCTTTTAATGCGTAATATAATCGAGTTGATTACATTTTTAATGACGCAGATCCTGGTCCGAGGCACCACTGTAAATCTATAAATATTTATTAATTATTTATTTAATTATTTGGCCAAAATAAACGTGATCGTCTAGAAATTAAATATTAATTCAAATGGACCCTTATACGTTGTGTAAAGTTTACGTTGTGTTTAGATAATAAAATTAGGATAAATAGTGAACCTAAATTTGTTTCAACACTAGCCTATATAAATCTATAAATAACCAGAATATAATAGGTGTTGCCAGTTCTTTGTATCATAAATAGATACAAAAGTAAAATTATAAAAAGGAGAACAAAACAAAATAAAAATAAGTTCAATGCGATTCAAATAAGATGCAGTTTCAGAATAACAAAGAAATACATTCGCTCAGCACATAAAACACATAATAAAATGAAATTAATTAAATTTGAGTACGACAAATTATTACGATGCATGTGACAATATGAAATAAAGAAAGTAGGGTTAAATAAAAGCATGCAACTTAGCTTGATTCCGGCTATCTGCTACTCCTTACAGCTACAGCGATCGGTGATCCGCAGTCTGTCCTTCTTCTCTCTTCGTGGCCAACTTTATGCTAAAAGAAATACTGATTAATGACATTAGTGCAGTAGGAATAATATTATCTGCTCCTCTGATCTGCTCCAAACTGCATCGATGCTAACACCATCCTCTGGAAGGAAAACAGGTATGGAATATGGAGTTTAGATCTTTAAGATCTATAAATGGAAAACCTAAGCGAAATAGAATGTGGGGCTCCCTGCCATCCTTCACCCCACTCCAAAACGTTGCCAACAAATCCGTCAGGTTTAGCCCTAACCACGCCACTAAAGACACTAAATATTCAAACCTTCTTATCTCTTACTGATCATCATTCATTCATCTCTTAGTCCAGTCACACATCCAAACACACTTTTAATAAAGTTAGAACCTAAAGTTCTCAAAGTTTGTTATTATTTGGTTCCCTAAGCTAATTTAAGACCAAAATATTCCTCATGACTCGAAATGATCCCTACAGGAATACCATGGTCGTGTGGTGTGTGTACCTAGTGCATGTACGAATATCTAGTTGTGAGACAGCGACCATTAGCTGGAAGCCGTCATGAACCAGATATCCTGAGTTTCCCAGGGCGGTACCGGCTTGTCGACCCTGAATGCAAAGGGTGAGGTTCGAAGGGCCCGACTCCAACATCTGATCAGCTTTAAACCTTCGCCCGACTCTTTATTCGTGTTAGCTAGTGTGCACGTGTGTAAAAGAGTAATTTTTAAACTATTTTTTCATTTTGAAGAAGAAAAACAATATAGTTCCAGTAAGATATTTTCGTTTTGTGTTAGTTGATGACGAAAACCTTCAATAACCAGATATCTGTGTTAATAATTATATATTATGCTGTATGTTTCACAATACAAAATCATGTATAGGCGAATATTCCGAATCTCGTACTGCATTCGTGAAACACGAACTTGCAGTGAGAATGTATAATTGTTTTGAATCTCGTTCAATAGACACGAAGTCTGAACTCCTTGCGTAGATGTCTGCTCTCCTTACATAGGTGTTGACCCCCTTACGAGATGAGGTAAATTCTGATATATTTTTATAACAGCATAATCATCCATCAGCCATAAGACGTTCACATAGACGTGCTGGACATAGGACTCCCTCTATAGATCTCCAATAAGACTGGTTGGAAGCGGCTTGCATCCAGCGCGATTTCCAACCCCATCGGTCATCAGTTCTCTGCGCTATGTGCCCTGCCCAAGTGCCCATTGACATTTCAACTTCCCAATACGCTGGGCATAACAGCATAATGTGTTATATATATCCAAATATAATGAGAATGAATCAGATGCGGAAAATTATGAGGTTATTGAAAGTTTTCATTCAAGCAAGTTATTAATTTGTTTGTACCGGAACTATAAAACAGCCTAGCTACATGTAGCTGAATTTAAATGTTTAGTAGCATTCATCCAATCAATCTTTCCAACCACACATCCTATGAGTCCTACGTGAGAAAAACTAATAAATAGTCTACCCTTAAGATAGCCCAAAAACAATGTAGACAGTAGACCTCTCTGCTTCTGAAAGAAAAAGGACTTTACGCTACCACTATTGTAATTTACCTATCTATAAATCTGATAACATGGTGGGAGAGAAACGGAGTCTAATGTAGAATCGTACTAATAGTACCGCTATCTGAAAGTTAAATACTTTAGAAATTAACCTGGAAATAAATACCTTGAATAAAATATGCATTAGTTAGAAATCTTTCTGAGACCTGAGGTAACACAAACTTTATCTTTGACACGGGAGAACCGCAGGAAATAACTATAAAATGATTATAAGGGATAACATCATCAAATATCTGATTGATTTGATCAAAGTTATTAGTTACTGCAAAGACGAATCCTTGAAAGGCATCGCCAAAGGTCTCAAAGAGATTTATGATATATCACTTTCACAACACAAACACTATAATATGCCTTAATTGACGAAGGCTTTATGTTCACTTATACACTTGGGAAATGAGCGAAGCGAGCGAGCTCTAATTTCCAAATTTTCACACGCGTTATAATTTAACACCTGAACTATTTACAAAACGAGTATCGTTTACCGCGATCTAACCCGGACTGTCCCCAAAATCCTAGCTTTTCCCATACAAAATAATTGTAATCTCGACGAATTCCACGCCTGTCAAATACTTGAGAAATCAATTATAAAAATATTTATGAGTTTGTACAAAACGGACGAAAAAATTGAAACACTCGAAATCACTTTAGTTTTTGTGAAAATTTCTGACGCTATAAATTATTTCTATTTCCAGTAAGTCAACTTGCTACAAATATAGAGTCTTCGACAGAAACAAACCTAATATGTGAAGACTATCTAGACATAGTACTCTATTTGTATTTCAGTACCTATATTATTAAGTGATTTGATTTTATATAGCTATAAGGTTTATTTTACATTACCGTCTGCCGTCATACCTGTGAATACTTCATTTATTTCGTAAAACTATTCCAAACTACTATCAATCAGCACATAAGTAACCATAAATTAACATTATTTCATTAATTGAAAGTCATTTTCGCCATAAAATTTAATGCCCTATTAACATACCAAGTTGTCTTACTGTCTAAGTTTATACTGTCTCTACGCGACAGTTGCCACTCAAGTTTTTTTTATGGCAGTCAATATGGATTGCATAAAGGACAACTAGGGTTAACACATTTATATTTTTGCCCAACTACCAAAAGAAGAGAGGTTCTCAATTTATACATACTTTCGCTTTTTTATAAATTTTCAAAATGTTATTAGAAAATAATATAATTTATATACTCGTATTTAGAATAATACGTAAGATTGTAATTGTAGTGTCCGATGATTTTTACGTGACACAAAATAACATAACCAAGATTATAATTGTATAAAATGAATAAAACTAATATCATATAAAGTTCAGACATTAATATTAATATTTTTAAGTACATTATAAATATAAAATAATTAAAACAAGTAAAATGACCTAAAGTCGAATGTATGTAAAATAACAGAAAACAATGATGTCCGAATCGTTCCTTTCTCATATTCAAAATTTACTACTTTACTTATTTAATACATCTCATTGGAATTAAATATAATTAAATACCTATGAGTCAGTGATAACCCTGTCTTCAGTGTTCGATTTTTACTCAAAACAATATTTCTGATAACGCAGGAAATAAAAAGGGAAAAATATGACCTGCTAACATGTTCTACAGCCCAGTACTTCAAACACTTGAAAATGTAAGGTTTCTAATAATTTGCGGTTGACCTGTGTCAGAGAATGAAAATTTTGAACTTTATTCTTTAGTGCTATAGATTCTCCAATAAAATACTGAGCAGCAAAATGTCGTGGTATTCCTCCTAGAACTTCTCACGACTAATTTTTTTTAAGAACAATAAATATTTCCAAACCCGCATTAGCATGAAAAGGACAGCAAAAACAACAAATTTACAAAGTCTGAAAGAGACAGAAAATTTTAGTTAATAATCTATAAGGTGTATAGTCAAAATATAGCATAGGTACATGGAACAGACGTTATGTGTATATATATATACATACATAACGGCGGTTACACGGCCCAGAGCCTCCATCACCGCCGCGTTCCGGTCTCTGATGGCTATCTGCAGGTTATAGTCCTTGATAGCCCTCAAAGACGCAGACGATGCACGCCGCACGAATCGACTGATGGCATCACCTTCAATGTCGTCAGCGTAGTAGATGAAAGTTCCAGTGTGCCGAGACAATGCAACGACAGCGTGTGAGACGCTTTCGTGTAGCTTTATTCTAGGCTTACTTTTAATGGCGATTACCGACTCGTACGTCAGTCCCTGAGCTTCGTGGATGGTAAGGGTGCGCGATCCTGAGCCACCTTCATAACCCTGGCTTATTAGGGTCTCCTTTTCTTCCTGCGTATGCACTAAGAAAAGGGTGTTGGGGAGGGTTTTGGATATTTGAGCCCCCTTGAACCTTTTCTGCTCAAGAGACCTAATACGGGGAACTGAGGAATATATACCTGAGTATATTTCCCTCAACGCATACGCGACATCCATTGGGTTTCTATGTGTGCAGAGCAACTGATTTTTATGAGGTTTTTTTTAATAGATAGAATAATTCAAGAAAAACGTTTATATGTACAGCCTTGGCCAAAAGTATTAGGCACCCTGTATTTTCACTCTATCTTCTAAACTAATTTCACCCCTTTTTGGCATTTTTAACAAAATTAGGTCAAAACATCAACAGAAATGAAAGCTTGTTTACTTGTTAGAGTCCAAAACACAAGTGACCAAAGATTGACTGATAAGACCGAAAGAAAACCTAATCCTTTGTTTTCGGTCACCAGGTGTTTTATGACCTTAACATAGAGCCGCTTGAAATTCTAAGTTGTTTATGACCCTGGTAAGTTATTTAAGATAAGCACTCTGTTATTGGTTAAGTAGTAAACATGCATTTTGCCGTGGCCGTGGAAGCCGTGGTGGCCTAGAGGTAGTGACACCCGCCTTGCAATCGTGAGGTCGTGGGTTCAAATCCCGGTCCCGTACCAATGAGTTCTTTGGAATTTATGTACGGAATTTCACCCCACTAGCTTTTCGGTGAAGGAAAACATAGTGAGGCAACCTGCATACGTCTTTAGAAGAAATTCGATGGCGTATGCGAATCCAACAACCCGCACTGGGCCAGCGTGGTGGATATGGTCTAATCACCCTTCGTGGGTAGGCCTACGTCCTGCAGTGGACTATTAAAAGGCTGTTACAGTACAGTACATTGCTAAGTCGCAGCAATGCAATGCATAGCAATGTGCACAGTCTTAAAACATCCGGTGTGCCTGATCGCTCTCGGACGTCCGAACGTTCAAGGTCGTCCGAACGTGACGTCCGCGACTTATGTCCGATAGTGTGCACGGCTCAGTGTAGGTACTTTCACAGTCTAGGTCGCGGCTGTCAGTCGCGTCCGTAAGCCGCGTTGATAGTATGTTTCAAGCTTAAATCTGTAATATTCTGTTTCGATATTTGCAAAATAAAGCAATTTATAATTTCTAATAGAATGTAGCAGGTGCAGATCAGACACAATATTTTAAAATTATTATTCAAAACATTATTTATAACCATATTTACCTTATATCATCTTTCGAAATACTTGTCTTGTTTAAACTTAAAATATAATCAATTTACATTACATAGAAAAAAATTGAAATATTTAAATGTACATCAAAAATTTCTAGTGAAATAAAACTATTCTGAAAAAGCTTTTACTCGTATCTAGTGGGGAATAAAAAATGGCAGTGATTTAAATGGTCCGCAGTAAATTACCTAATAGTCTGCAGTAAAACTTAGTTTCGGTCAGCCTCAGTTTATTTTTGTTTGTGATAAAATTTCTACTAAAAATTACCGCAAAAATCAATTATTAACAAAACAAGCGATTAATGTTTTTAATCATATCACCGTGATAATAAGTAAATATATTAGAAAAGTTTCTACTATTGTTGCAAAAAGAAATTAATTTTTAGCTCTAATTTGAACTAAGATGAAGAACGTGGTGGTGAAAGGTGAAGATGGTAGGAGAAAAGGGAGGCCTTTGCCTAGCAGTGGGACGTTAGAGTACGAGTATACTTCGAAAATGGTCCTATTTAAATTTTATCGAAATCAGCTGAGCCATTTTTTTTTTCTACATCGATCCGTGTGAAATATTCGCGAATTCAGTACACGGGTGAAGTCGGTCATTCCAATTTTTGGAAAATTTAATCATGTTTATATTATTGTTTCTACCTCGCATATGAGTAAGTACAGCTTAATATAAATCTGATATTTATTTAAAAATTAAACCTTTCAGTTACCATTAAAAACGAAACTCGACACGCAGCAAAATTACCTGATTTGGCAGCGATTTCCCCTCCACTCCGTTCGATGTATAACAGTCTATACATAGCGTAATATTTTTTTATTCTTTGGCTATGTATAGCTGCAATCAAATTATGGATAGTAATGATAGATATAAAACTGCAACACCAAACTTTATTCCCCAATTTTGTAATCATTCGTTTTTTTAATTTTTGGAAGCTATTTTAAAGACGTTTTCACGTCAAACATTGGTTTTGCTGACCGCATCATGTAGATTTCAATTGTTGCAAACCCTCTCAATATTATCCACAAAAATATGTATAAATCTGAGAACTAAGTTCAATTTAAGTAGAGTGCGCTTACCTACTCACTTTGGGATAAAGGTCAACTTGACTTTACGCGTAAGGTGAGTGCACAGACCTCGCAAGATAGGGCATGTCATGTTCAACCAACTGTACTGATTTTTTTTTTTAATTTAATTTAAAAAATAATTAAAATTCGTTAATTACACAAAAGCTTATGTACTATACCTACATTATACAATAAAAGATGGAATAAATTGGTAAAATTAGTCTATTGCATGTTACAGCAGTAATCAGAAAAAAAAGAAAAAGTTGTTGTTAAGTCAGGATAGAAACAAGAGATGTGGGTTCTATCAAACTTAATGATTAGTATGAAATTTACAGAGAAGATAATTTAAATATTATTAACACATTCCTATAATATTATAATGCTTATACTAGTGCCACTCAGGCGTTCCGTGGTACACCTTTAATAACAACATAATTTTAGCAATAGACTGGTGTAACAGGTCAGGTTTTTTTTGTATTGTATTGTATCAGCCTTTTAATAGTCCACTGCAGAACGTAGGCTTACCCACGAAGGGGCCATACCCACCACGCTGGTCCAGTTCGGGTTGGTGGATTCACACACGCCATTGAATTCCTTCTACGAACATATGCAGGTCACAATAATTTCCTTCAGAGAAAAGTCAGTGGTGTTATATCCCGTACATAAATTCCGAAGAACTCATTGGTACGGGACCGGGATTTGAACCCACGACCTCACGATTGTAAGGCAAGTGTCACTACCAATAGACTACCAAGGCTTCAACCATCAATCAAATAAAATTATATCTTTTGCCAAAAATGGCATAACCAACTAGAGTTCTTCTACGATAACATGACCCGCCCCTCCAAAATTCAAAATATTTGTGAAAGCATTCACAACGCACCACCACACATCTGTGCGTACTGGTACAGCCGTCAACTAGTAGAACTAGCAAATCCAAGGATTTGTTGCTCGGTACACATTAAAACACTCTTCTTAGTCGTTACGCTCTTGACAGAGCGGTCGTGGTCATCACGTAGTATTTGTGGTGGTAGAGGCAGATGTAATACGCCTCACGATGTCTCGCCATCTCTCTCTATTTGATGTTAATCTGGTACACTCATGCACCGGCCCTCCCACAGCAGATTTGATTTGGTCGGTCCATCGCATGGGCGACCTTCCCCGCGGTCTTGTTCCTTCGACTTTGCCCTGGACGACTAGACGCTCTAAGGACTAGCTACCTCGTCTTGAAACGTGTCCGAAGAATGCAAGTATACGAGATTGTACTGTGGCCGACAGACGCTGCCTGATGTCGAGTTCTTGAAGTATCGAGACATTGGTGCGAAATTCAGTCCACGTCCACAATTAAAACACTACAGCAATCAAAACAATAGATGATGCAGAAGGGCGAGCCATGTTATCGTAGAGGATCTCTACGACCGTGTACTGTACTGTACCAGCCTTTTTAACATTCCACTGCAGGACGTAGGTGAAGGGTGATTGGGCCACAGTGCAGGTTAGTGGATACACACACGTCATCGAATTTCTTCTACAGACGTAAGCAGGTTGCCTCACGATGTTTTCCTTCACCTACCCTGAACAGAATTCTAATAGTTCAACGAATCGATGTATGTATCCATTTGATGTCAAAATTATTGCACAAATAAATTTTAAACAATGTAGCATTATAAATATTGTTTGTGTAAATTTGTGTTGTGTTATATATTAGTTTAATATTAAAATTGTTTGCACAATCATTAAAGTTCAAAGTGGCAAAAATGACAGTAAGGTAACCAAAAGCCGGCACACCCACCGTATGTTTCGTAATTTCATAATTTTCGTATTTTGGCATGTTCGCGCAACTACATACCTATAAACTACTCGTTGGTGCGCGCCGGTTAGAAAGATGTAAAGGCAACTCTTTAGACATCTATGGATGAACGTTATGTATGGGTAAATATAAGAATAATGTGGTACTGAAGTACATAACGTTCTGCTTTGACCTTTAGAGATGTACGCAAATATGGATAGGATCAAGTCATCTAAAGTTAATGTCAACTTTTTAATCTGCCAGAGAGTTTTCGTGACAATAAGAGGTCTTACTAGCATTCAACCTGTGACGGCTACCTCTTTCTTACATATATTATAAGGAATACTTTGGCAGACAATATACAAAAATCGTAAGTTTTATTTTATCTATTATAACACGATTTTTTTATAAACACAAAATAAATATCATAATCATGACACAATCATTAATTGATTACAAAATTTCAATTCGAAATCTTTGGTTCACACGTAACAAAATACTCTTTAAATTATTTTACAATTATTTTCGCCAAAATGGCAACACCACCGACTTCAATCGTGTAAAGAATTCGAATAGTTTGCACGAATCGATGTGATAACTGTACATAATTGTTGATATATCAAAAACAATTCAGCTGATTTCGATAAAATTAAATAGAACCGCCTCGGAAGTATAGCCTTTCGAATTAAAAAGTATTTTTAAATCGGTTTACAATTGGCGAAAATCATCCATATTTTTGATTGTCGTGGTGTCTCCGTTCCGGTAACTGACAGCTTGGAACTATTAGGCGTTTCACTCTCATCTTCTCTTAACTTTGGCTCTTACATAGAGTCTAAAGCCCAATTAGGCTCCAAAAAACTTGGTGTTCTCTCTAAAGTGAGACGGTATTTCACACCTGAGCAACTGCTTAGTCTTTATAAAGCACAAGTAAGGTCTTGCATGGAATACTGCTCTCACCTTTGGAATGGCTCTGCTAAATATCAACTGGAGGCTCTGGAGTCGATTGAGAGGCGAGCCAGGAGGCTGATTGACAACGACACCTTGACTAAGTCACAGCTGCAAAGTCTTGAGCATCGTCGCAGGGTAGCGTGTTTGTCGGCCTTTTACCGGATACTCTTCGGAGAGTGTGCCCAGGAGTTGCACAATCTGGTCCCCCCTGCCCCTTTCTTCTATCGTACGGCTAGACAGACGCGACCAAAGCGCCACCCTTTTATGGTGGACATTCCGCGCGTTAGGACCAAGCGTTTCGAATCCTCATTCCTCATACGAACAGCCAGAATGTGGAACGCTTTGCCTGGGTCTGTCTTCCCGGTAAAGTACAACGTGGGTGTCTTCAAATCCCGACTAAATAGGTATCTTCTAGGTAAGCGTGCTACACCCTAGACCGCACATCTGCTTAACATCAGGCAGTGTGTAGTCAAACGCGAACTTATTCGAAATATAAAAAAAAAAAAAAAAAAAATGATATTTGTGAACCGATTAAAAAAATCTTTAATTTTTCTTTTCGAACACATACACAGAAAATATACATACAGACGAATATATGTGTAGTAACCCCTCCTTTTTTGAAGTCGGTAAAAAAGGAAAGCGTCGGTTTGTGCACATAACCCCAAAGGTAAAATATCCCAAAGGAAAATCAATAAAACTCGAAGATCAAATTCTTAACGTTTACCCAAATAAAAATACGCTTACGTATGGCGCAGATAAAATATAAGGGCCCATTTAAACAAGCGGTAAAATCTGGAAGGTCCCTATAAAGAATCTCGGTGTTCGTTTCCTTTCATATTGGAGCGGTGAATAATTAAGGAGAGGGAAATTATTGGATTGTAGCTGCTCCCCACTTCTTTTTCGTTTCGTTTTTACCACTATGGATTTTTTGAGGCTTTTTTTATTATCTTATTATACACAGGTGTATAACTCCAATCAATTATGATTGATGAGATTATTTATATTGTTACAAACCATTTTCTCTTAATATATTAGATTAATACCTAAAATATTTTGGAAATGCTTGTTTCAGTGTTTTCCTTTACGGATCTTTTTAGGGTTCCGTTCCTCAAACGGAAAAAACGGAACCCTTATAGGATCACTTTGTTGTCCGTCTGTCCGTCTGTGTGTATGTCAAGACTCTTTATCTCGGGAACGCGTAAAGATATCAAGTTGAAATTTAAACTGTATACGTATATCTATGATATCTTGTAGTTGTGTAAAAGAAAAACTTCTCAGTTATCGTTTCAAAAAGTTAGAGCCGTTTATGTCGTAACAACCGCATATTTCGACACTCACAAAAATCAAAACCTACATGGTACTTCCCGTTGACATAGAACTATGAAATTTGGCGAAAACCATTGTCTCAGAGTACACATATAGGAATAAATCTGAAAACTGTATATTTTTATTTTAATCACAAAAAAATAGGCCATTCACAAAATATGGGTTCAAAATTCAAAGTGAGTAAATCGTATCATGTAAGGTATAGAGATTTTAACAACTTACTTCCCAATTTCGTGAAATTGATGTGCTCGATGTGCGAGCCTGACTCGCACTTGTCCAGTTTTTATTTTTGCGTGATTAAGTCCGCGCTTGATTATGAACTCGCCGTTAATATCGTATAATCATCATCATCATTTTCAATCTGTAACTGCCCACCGCTGAGCAAAGGCCTTTTTTGTATGTCATTCACCTCGATTTTGAATCAATCCAAATAAGACCCGCAACTCTTGCAATTTCGTCGACGCGACGAGCTGGCGGTGGCCCCACGCTTCGTTTACGCGACCACCATTCTGTAAAGGTTTTTGTCCACTTGCCATCGTTTTCTCTAGCAATATGTCCTGCCCAACTTTAAGTTAATCCATTTAAGTTTTGTGATTGTCCGACTAACGTCGCAAATATCGCTTAATGTTTTGTATACTTATTTTTCTCAAAAAAATGGCTCAATCGCGTACACTATTCGATGTAGGTATATACAATGTAAATTATTGTAGATTTTTCAAAATCGGTTCAGTCAATTCCGATAACATTGAACTAAAATAAAAATTAAATCCATTCACAATTGGCAAATATATCGATGAAAGTAAAAAAAAATACAAATGTAGTTTAAAAAAAAACTAAAAAACACGCTTAGGAGTTATTTTTTTATTTTAATGCATTGTCATCGGTTGGTGATTGGTAGGTGTGCATAGTTTGAACAAAATCTGATCGCTCAAAGTAGGGCAAAATCGAGCTTAAAGGAGTTGGTTACAAACATACTGTACTGTACCAGCCTATTTAACAGTCCACTGCAGGACGTAGGCCTACCCATGAAAGGCGATTGGGCCACATCCACCACGCTGGCCCAGTGCGGGTTGCTGGATTCACATACGCCATCTAATTTCTTCTACGGACGTACGCAGGTTGCCTCACGATGTTTTCCTTCACCATAAAAGTCAGTGATGTGAAATTCCGTACATAAATTCTAAAGAACTCATTGATACGGGACCGGGGATTCGAACCCACTACCTCACGATTGTAAGGCGGGTGTCACTACCTCTTGACCACCACGGCTATACAAACATACGGGTGAAACTAATAAAAGCGTGTTAAAAATACATACTGATCACAGAAATTTCCTTTTAAAAAATCATTTAAAAATACAAATACATGTTTTATCATCATTTAGTAGCGCTCGTAGCGTAGTTTGATTAGGTGATTGTCAGCGATCACCGAAATTAAGCAACGTTCCGCACGGTCAGTATTTGGATAGGTGACCGCGGGTGGCATTCTCCAACTGAGCGCTACCGTGGCTCGGATGACACGTTAAATTGTAGGTCCCGGTTGTTTTAACCGTTTAGCCATGTCAGAGGCCTTCAGGCGGCCTAAAAACTCTGACACCAGGGCTAGCCACCCGGCCTATACGAACTTACTTACTTACTTTATCATCACTAAAATTTACAAAATTAAATCTTATTATTAAAGCAAAATGGCAATAATCAAGGCCAATTTTTCAAGTGGATATTTTTATCGTGAGCGCCCACTGAAGAGGCGATTGAATATCGGTGCCTCCATGAGGAATAATTAAATTCACTTTAAAATATTCTTGAGTGGAGCTCGTTTAATAACCGCCCGTCGCGCGTATTGGCTACAGGTAGCTAGGGCAGGTCGGTGGAGTAGTGAAAGCGAAGATATTATATCAGCCTGCTGAGTACCTGTCGCACAGGTGGCGCCGCCAACGCTATAAGTTGGTAGAGTTTGTGCAAAAAGAGAATCGTCGTCGGTGAGGTCGCCCGTGTGCCATGTTACTAATTTTGTTACGTTGACAGCACTGCTCTGTCTTTGCTAGTACAACTAAAAGTATTTGATACTTGGCCGACACCAATTTGGTTTTCATCAGTACGCGTCTACCAAGTATACTCATATTTATTTGCTTCCACAATGTTATAAAAAGATAGTAAAAAACTTAAAATATGTACAATTGTGGGCCCCGTCGGGCACTGCTCGGAGAGGAGAGGCGGACAGCTTGTTTACAGATTATTATTATTTTATTAGTTTATATTTAATGGAGGTAATATCATTTCTTTGTCTTGTATATATTCATCTAATGAGTAATAGGCTTTCTTTAATAGAATGCTTTTAAGATTTTTATAAAAAAAAAATCCATTTCTTCATTTTTGATACTGTCTGGCAATTTAATGTAAAGTTTTATACACATAACATAGGGGCTGTTCGAATGGATATATTGGTATATATAGTCGGTATATTGGTTACTGATTAAAACTGGGACAGTAAAAATAAATTAGTTTAAGTTCAATTAAGTACCTAAGATACACTTTTGAAACGTCATTAATATACAATTTTGAAATGATTAACAAATAGCGTGAAAAACAATAATATAATCTTAGATCAAATGATTGATCGCGCGAATAATCATTAATCCAAAACAAATGAACAATAACAATAAATTAAAAGTAAAATTTTACCTCATGGAAAAATTACAACACAAAGTTGCCATATGAGAGTTATGGAAACTCACCACTCCTACCAGCTGGGTTGGTTGGTCGGTTTACACCTTTAACTATGAATTTACCGCGTGAAAGCAAACGGGCAAATACATGTTGTAAAAACCGACTGTGAAAGCCTCGCTAGCTAAGGACTAGTCCTTATTCTGAGGTGATAGCATAGCGTAGCTTTCACTATGTCATAGCTGTATTCTCCCTGATGATGTAAATTGATTGCCTTCAAAATTAATTTATTGTTATCTCTGCGTCTGGGCCGTGAATATAAAACGAATTTTAAGGAAACGCCGCGATTGGGCACGCTGCGGTAAACTTGCCAGATACGATTGGAAAAAGTTATTTTTAAGGGCGAAATTCGAATGGGAATTGATTGCTTGAATGGAATGATAAATGCTTTGGGATTGTATGTATTGTATATGTACATTTGTACTTGACCGAGACATACATTGTAACAAACAAACAATTTATTTGAGCTAAAGTATTACATGGTGTTAGTAAATGCTTATTATATAATGAAACAATGATTTATTTGTCTGTAAAACTAGGTAAAATTATACAAAGATCTTAAATTTAATATGATGTTCTCTAGTTTCTACCTTAAATAGGCGTACAGACGTTTACATGGTAAGGTTAAAACAAATGTCAAATGGATTTAATTATATATGTCAGAATTAATAATGTCAGGATACGTATTATAATTTCAATTTATAGTCATTCATCACTCATTTACATTATAATAGGCTTTATCAACTACAGAAGGGACAAGATAATAGGTCACTTTTGACAGATGTTAGTTTTATATTATGAATATAAAACTGACATCTGTCAAAAGTGTTTAAGTTTTAAGTGTTTAAGTTTAAGCAGGTCACCTCACTATGAGTGAGGTGACCTGCTTAAAAACATCGATTAAATGAATGAATCGAATGAATCGATACAGACTTGAAACATATGTGAATTTTAAAAATGATCATGCGAATCCCTGTCCCATTATTATTTTTTCTTTCATAAATTAAAGGAGCAAAATAAGACAAGTCCCAGGTAGCATTTATACGTTATTATGACGTCCGTTTACGGTACTGCTCGACGTAAGAGACGTCATTATCATGACGTCGGTAGTTTCTTCAGATGACGACAATTTGTCACAGCATCATGACGTAAGTTGGAGGACGTTGGAGTGACGCCATATACTGACGTTGGAGTGACGTCATATACTGACGTTGGAGTGACGCCATATACTGACGTTGGAGTGACGCCATATACTGACGTTGGAGTGACGTCATATGCTGACGTTGGAGTGACGCCATATACTGACGTTGGAGTGACGTCATATGCTGACGTTGAAGTGACGCCATATACTGACATTAGAGTGACGTCATATACTGACGTTGGAGTGACGTCATATGCTGACGTTGGAGTGACGCCATATGCTGACGTTGGAGTGACGCCATATACTGACGTTGGAGTGACGTCATATGCTGACGTTGGAGTGACGTCATATGCTGACGTTGTAGTGACGCCATATACTGACATTGGAGTGACGTCATATACTGCATTCATAGAGACGACACTTGGACGTTTATAATAGGGCAGCCACTGACGTTGGAGCGACGTCATTCACTGTATTCATAAGGACGTCACTAGGCCGTACATATTAGAGCAGCCACTGACGTTGGAGCGACGTCATTTACTGTATTCATAAAGATGTCACTAAGCCGCACATATTAGGGCAGCCACTTACGTTGGAGAGACGTCATTTACTGTACTCATAGGGACGTTACTGGGCCGTACATATTAAGGTAGACACTAACGTTGGAGTGACGTCATATACAGTATTCATAGTGACGTTACTGTGAGTCCTGTGTATGACGTCACTACTATGTCGGCGGCTGCCTTTGTATGTATGGCCCAGTCCCTGTGAACTAAGTAAATGACGATACTCCAACGACGATGGCTGCCCTAATATGTACAGCCCAGTCACTTTCCTGTGAACAAAGTAAATGACGAAAATAATTTAGAATTTAGTTTGCGATAGCAGGCATCCTATATTATACACGTACCCTGAACAGACTCTTAGGACTATGGATGAAACCAAACAAAACAATGTAAGTAGCATAATAGATTTATATTCAAGAAGTATATACATACATAGACTGTTATATATAATCAATAATTGTTATGAATCCATAGTCTTAAAATTACAATGTCGATCCCATAGCAATTTTATGACCATGGCACATTTAGATTAACTATTTATTATCTCTTGGAGAAATTACTAATGCACTGTTATCACTAATCAGGTTGGTGTTAACTTGTTTCTGCACCAGCATCGGACTTTTGCTGACACTTGAAATTATTTGATTTGTTTGTGCATTACATTACAATTACTCGATGCGCTGGTTGCGGTCGCAAAGCATTTTAAGTAGGTATCTATTGAGGTCAAATCGCACGAACATCGCCTATCTTTTATAACGGTCTTTAGTACATGAATTTCGTCATTAGTAGCTGAACATACATTTTGAATTTGTAAAATATGTTGGTCTTGCGTATGTAATCTTTTTCTAAGTTCCCGACGAAATTCTTGGAATTCTGATAACAAACCGCCGTCATTCTCCAGCACGGAAACTTCCATTTGACTGCACTTGCTACCCCGTTGGTTATTGACATAATTAGGGCTCGCTATTGTTGGTAACTTCCTATGTTCTGGAGTGCGAACTGGCGTGTCATTCCCAGCACGTTTTCTTTTTGTGCTGTCACACATCGGGCAAATCCATTGGCGCACATAGTCCGTAGAAAAAGACTCGAAATCTCGTCTTTTAATACCGAGACACAATATATGATACACTTTTTCACAGTTTGATAGTGTACACTTCATTATAAGTTCACCGGTAACGTCTTTTTTACAAGCCCGGCAAAACGTAAACATTGCGATCGAACTAAATAGAAATAATTGCTGCGACAAAAAGTAAACACGTCCGCATCGATGCGAGCGCGCGTGCAAATAATATGGTACAATATGGTACGTCCTAATATTGACCCTAAATAGAGGTCAATAAAACGTCCCCTTTGTGGCGAATATGGTACGTCCTGATATTGACCCTAAATGGACGTCAGTAAAACGTCCACCAGAGACGAATATGATACGTCTTAATAATAACCCTGAAGAGACGTCAGTAAATCTTCCACTTTGTGGCGAATTTGGTACGTCCTAATATTGACCCTAAATAGAGGTCAATAAAACGTCCCTTTTGTGGCGAATATGGTACGTCCTGATATTGACCCTAAATGGACGTCAGTAAAACGTCCACCAGAGACGAATATGATACGTCCTAATAATTACCCTGAGTAGACGTCAGTAAATCGTCCACTTTGTGGTGAATATGGTACGTCCTGACTTTGACTCTAAATTGACGTCAGTAAAACGTCCACTTTGTGACGAATATGGTACGTCCTGATATTGACCCTAGATGGACGTCAGTAAAACGTCCAGCAGAGACGAATATGATACGTCCTAATAATGACCCTGAAGAGACGTCAGTAAATCTTCCACTTTGTGGCGAACATGGTACGTCCTAATATTGACCCTAAATAGAGGTCAATAAAACGTCCCCTTTGTGGCGAATATGGTACGTCCTGATATTGACCCTAAATGGACGTCAGTAAAACGTCCACCAGAGACGAATATGATACGTCCTAATAATGACCCTGAATAGACGTCAGTAAATCATCCACTTTGTGGGGAATATGGTACGTTCTAATATTGACCCTAAATAGAGGTCAATAAAACGTCCACTTTGTGGCGAATATGGTACGTCCTGATATTGACCCTAAATGGACGTCAGTAAAACGTCCACCAGAGACGAATATGATACGTCCTAATAATGACCCTGAATAGACGTCAGTAAATCGTCTACTTTGTGGTGAATATGGTACGTCCTGACTTTGACTCTAAATTGACGTCAGTAAAACGTCCACTTTGTGACGAATATGGTACGTCCTGATATTGACCCTAGATGGACGTCAGTAAAACGTACACTTTGTGGCGAATATGGTACGTCCTGATATTGACCCTACATGGACGTCAGTAAAACGTCTACTTTGTGGCAAATATAGTACGTCCTAATATTGACCCTAAATGGACGTCAATAAAACGTCAATTTTATGGTGAATATGAGACGTCGAAATAATGACTTTTAATTGACGTACATTATGACGTCATCGACGACGCATTAACGACCGACCCTATTATGACCTAAGAGTGACGTCGTTTATGCGTCACTGACGTCACTTTGCTACCTGGGATACCTACGTAATTTAACAAAAAAATTGCTTTTATTCACTTGAACTATCGGAACTGCTATAGTTAGTTAAAAGAATAATAAATATGTATAATTAGGTTTTATTATAATCACAACGTGGTTATAAATTTATGGTGATTTTTCTTCACAAGTAATCATTGCATTCGATTCAACTTACAATCCTATCAGCTTTCGATTTTTAGAGTAACATCCCTAGTGTTTAAAAAGAAAAAGGGTTGACTGACGCAACATTGTAACGACGTTCAGTTCTTTAGATCAGAAATTGTTTATTATGTTTAGAATGGTTTATTAGTGAAAGCAAATCGTAAAATTACTCGTATCGGTCATTATTACAATAAATATGTAAACGTAATTGAAAAAAGTTAAGCAATTGTGCAGTTCTTATTTTATGCCCGCCGTTACAAGGTTACGTTGTTGAATTTTGATGAAATGTCAAAAGTGACCTATTATCTTGTCCCTACATTAATAAACTGTTTAAATGGCTCTTAAATATATTTAAGTCCTGTTTGCATCGAATGACTTTTGGTATCCTGTTATAAATGATAGATGCCATGCAGAACACACTTTTATTAAGAAAAGCAGTTTTTGATGGTAAACAATACACATTACCCTCATGTCTACCTCCAACAGGCCACATTTTAAAGAGCTCAGGGCGGGATTTTACGAACATGGCAATGTCACCAATGTACAGGCAGGGTAATGTTAGGATTTTTAACCGAATGAAATGTTTTTACACGAATCTTTCTTTAATGTTAGTACTTATATATTTGGTAGATTTATTTATAGAATATTTACAATGTTAATGTACCCTGAAACTCACACTAAGCCAAAACGCCTGTGCTGTGAGATTTCAGTGACTTTCGATTTTCTATAAGTACTTATTATAATTATTTACACAAAGCGGTATATTTTTCTTGATGCCGATAATCTCAGATATGAAATACAGGGTTATTTCTAATCAATTAGCATCCTTTCAGGAGCTTATTCTACATCTTCAGGGGTACATCAAAACTAACAACTTTTGTTCTGCTAGGTACTGCTGGGCGATTCTGTTAACCGATCTCGTTGCTGAGGTGATACGTTCTAGAACCTCTCTCGTTTTTTTGACAGTTGTGAGCTGTCAGACCTGTCAGAAAAACGAGAGACGTTCAAGAACGTATCACTTCAGTAAAGAGATTGGTTAACAGAATTGCCCCGCTGTTGTCAAAACTCGAAAAAAAAATCAGCTGTTCCATACGTACTGACGAGGATGAACGATATTTTTCTATGGAACAAAAACTTTTTTTTTTGAGAATTAACATAAGTCATAGAACAAAAGTTTTTAGCTCTTTGATGCACAGAATAAGCCCCTGAAAGGATGCTAATTGATTAGAAATAACCCTGTATATTCATTGTATTTTTTTTTAAATTTCCTAATGTTATAAATATGTAAGTGTGAAAAACTAACAAACCAAGTTTGTTAGTTTTTCACGCGATCATAGAGCGACTGATAAACTTGATTTTTACAGTTTAATTATGGAAAGTATCTAAGGCTGATTACACGTCGGTGAAACTGCGAGCAAAATATTATTTACTAGCTGAACCGGAGAACTTCATTCCGCCTAACAGTCGATTAGCGTAGCTTTGTTCTTATTACATCAGCTACCTGCCAATAAAAGTCCCGTCAAAATTGGTCCCGGCATTTCAGAGATTAGCCGGAACAATCAGACAGACAGATAAAAATTGTAAAAAATGTTATTTTGGTGTATGTACCCACAGAACAGCGAACTAATGTACCTACCGTATATATATATTCATATGCATGTAGTAAAAAATGGTTATTTTAATATTACAAACAGACACTCCAATTTTATTTATATGTATGTATAGAAGATGTATATAGATAATAAAGTATCTCTCAAAAAACTTAAAATTTAGGAAACTTCTACAAAGTTGTTGTTTTTAAACTTTCGCGATTTGAACACATTATTTGTTATTACATTCTATATATAATATTCCCTGCGTCTTGGAGCCGCCAGGTCTGAGTAGATCGGATGGCAGGAGGCCGGATGGACTGACTTTGGTGCCTTGGAAGAACGGGAAGTGTCTGGTATGGGATGCCACGTGCGTCAGCACTGTTGCTGCCTGTCACCTTAGTCGCTCCACCCAGTCTCCTGCGGCGGCTGCGGAGGATGCCGCTGCTAGAAAACGGCAGAAATATGCGGAATTGGAGGCGCAATATTACTTTGTGCCTGTCGCTGTTGAGACATTGGGTTCTTGGGGGACCGAGAGCAAGAAGCTGATTCGGGAGATTGGGCAACGGATCAGGGAAAGAAACGGTGACCCCCGCTCCGGTTGTTTTTTGGTGCAGAGGTTGGCCATTGCCATTCAGCGCGGTAATGCAGCCAGTGTGATGGGGACCTTTGCGCCGGGGACAATCAGGGGCGGGCTTTTCGATTAATTTTTTGTAAGCTAGGCTTGAGTTTTGTATTTAATGTTTTAAATGACGCAATTTAATTTGACTTTTGAATAAATTTTACATTCTATATTGATGATTTGATGTGCGCAATTAGTCCCATAATAGTCTACAAAGTTATTTTCCAATTTTAGGCTTGATTTAACAGTTGGAGAGATTGGTAGACTAAAAGATGTTTTAGAATATGACCGTCTTTTAAAGAGAGACGCTGTACTGTAATATTTACACATGTATCAATATTCTTCGTCCATTTTTAAGCAAAGAAAATTTATAATAAAGCTCTGCCCGTGCACAATAGGGCCTGTAATTAAGGCCGTCCACACAATGCGGTGCTCGAGCGGAGAGGCCCTTCCAGCTCTTCACTATTAGGCCGCCGCGCCGTGTACTGTTCGCGCGTAGTCTATATGACCCGTGTGTATTATGGATAAAGAGGCGAAATTAGCATGAATTTATATTTATACAATACGTACTAGAATTTAAAATACACATAATGTGACGTATTATAAAAAACAACGGGTCGCACTCCGAAGGTGCCGGTGAAAACTTGCTCCCTGCGTCTTACAAATTTTCAATCAGATCATGTCATGTCTTGACGCGAGTTTTACATTTTTAAGCTCAAAACATACTATCGGACGCGGCTGACGGACGCGACTGACAGCCGTGACTTAGCAATGTGCACAGTCTTAAAATATCCGGTGTGCCAGATCGTTCTCGGACGTCCGAACGCTCAAGGTCGTCCGAAGGTGCCGTCCGCGACTGATGTCCGATAGTGTGCACAGCTAAGTGTACTTTCATTGTCTAGGTCGCGGCTGTCAGTAGCTGTAAGCCGCGTCCGATAGTATGTTTCGAGCTTTACCCATCTCAAAAAGTGCACAACGCCGTCAAATAACATTCACTTGAAAAAAAAGTATTTGATTTTAAATTACAAAAAAAAGTAAAACACTTCTACAAATCCAAGTCTAAATGAATGGATAAAAACATACAGGTGAAGCTAAACAAAACTATTTAAAAAATCAAACTAAGTTTAGACTCAGTTCCTGTTAAAGGTGAGATATAAAAGTGTAAGTTTAATGTTCTAACTCTACACCTCTACGAGGCAGTACCCCATGATCGTAGCAACTCTACGACAAAACACCTACGGCGTAGCACCTGTACCGCGTAGCAAACTTATGAATTTTTGTTGTGTCGTCACAATTTTACTAAAACTTTTTTTTTTAAAGCATGGGATATAACTTCATAATTATATATCAAACATTATATTGGAATACGTGGCGGAATTTTTAATTCACCATATTTTGTGCTTAATAAAATATAATTGTTTGTTTTTAGGTTGTTGTTAAGTGAACCTATGTTCAGCAATGAACTATTTAAAAACCGGTACACTAACTAGTTAGAAACAAAAAACACAGGTAATTGAATAAAAAAGTGGCCAAGTGCGAGTTAGACTTGCTCAAGAAGGGTTCCGTACCGTTTGAGAGCCCCCTTAGCCACAATTTCAATCGTCTACCAGTATATCCGTTATTAATATCGAGCAAAAAGCCCTTAAATATTTATTTAATTATGTTTTTAGTATTGATTGTTACTCGTATAGTGGCAACAGAAATTCACCATCTGTGAAAATTTCGGCTATCTAGATATCATGGTTAATGAGATAACAACCTGGTGACATATAACAGACAAACGGACAGACAACGGAGTATTAGTAATAGGGTCCCGTTTTAACCCTTCAGGTACGGAAGACTACATAAAACTATTCACGACTTCTTATGATAATATTATTCGTTTACCTCTAAAATTAAGAATGATAATTTTGCATGCCCTAATGCTAGAGCATTGTGCACATAATAATGTATCTTAACACCTACATATTACCCATGTCTCCGCAAAATAAATATTTTGACTTTGATTTTTCTTAAGTAATTAATTTAGAAAAGGCATGGAAAAATCCAAATGAATAAAAAATTATAGTCCCTTCAAGCCGTGTGTCCCACCTAATTGGCATTCCCTCGAAGACTCAAGCGAGGAGATACCTAAGCTAATTATAGCACCCACGTGGGGCCGGGGATTAAGCGCGTTAACCACGTCGGATAGAATGGATAATCTGATTTTACACGAATTCTCTTTAAATATTGTTATATTATTACCTAAGCTTGGCGGGGTTAGTTGTGAATTTCAACTAATACTGTTTTTTAAATAATTTTAGTTTCAAATATTATTAAATCTTTTTAAAACTGATTTAAAAAAATTACACGTACATTTCTGTATAAAACAACTATGTTACGTCTTGAACAGAGCCGTGGTGGTCTAGAGGTAGTGACACCCGCCTTACAATCGTGAGGTCGTGGGTTCAAATCCCCGGTTCCGTACCAATGAGTTATTTGGGATTTATGTACGGAATTTTACACCACTGGCTTTTCGGTGAAGGAAAACATCGTAAGAAAACCTGCATACGTCCGTAGAAGAAATTCGATGGCGTATGTGAATCCACCAACCCGCACCTGGGCCAGCGTGGTGGATATGGCCCAAACACCCTTCGTGGGTAGGCCTACGTCCTGCAGTGGACTATTAAAAGGGCTGGTACAGTTACATCTTGATAATGTAGCCAGGAGATATTGGACTGTGAAACCCCTTGTACAGATCTACAAGTAGTCAAACTTATGTTCATTGCTAGTCGGAATCGTACTCAACGACAATGTTAACGAGCTGAATAGTTATTAATTTTATTTCGTGATTTGTTATTATAGAGTTGGTCACCAACCTAATCTTCAACATAATCATTATTTTAACTTTGGGATGCCTTCTGTAAGACATTGACTTAACTTATACATTTCCCACTGCATTAAGGATTGCAACCAGTGCTACTCAAAAAAAAACAACTGTTCATTTGTTTACATTATGTAAGTACAGTACGAACAACAAACATTTCCTTCTTTCCTTTTTTCTCTCACCCACGGACGGTTTTGAAATCTATAAAATAATTTCGGGGTTAAAAACTACATCAGCCCCAGGCAGTGATCTAATAAGCAACAAAGTACTTAAACAAGCATGTCATGTTTTAGCTTTTCCGATAGCTCATTTTTGTAATCTCAGTATGACTCAAGGGATAGTTCCAAATTGTTTGAAAACTGCCGATATTTGTCCGATCTACAAGTCAGGTAGCAAAACTTCAACATCCAATTATCGCCCAATTTCTCTATTGTCATCCTTATCTAAGATCCTGGAAAAAGTGGTGAATAAACGTCTGCTCTACTTCCTGGAAAATAATAATTTATTGTCACCTAACCAATTCGGATTCAGGGCCAAAAAATCAACTGAAGATGCAGTAGTATCACTAGTGAATCACGTGACCGAGTCATTAGATCTGAACCGCAAATGCCTAGCAGTTTTTTTGGATTTGGCCAAGGCATTCGATACAGTGTCTTGGCCAATCCTGCTTCGAAAACTAGAACTGCATGGCGTACGTGGAACAACCCTGAAATGGTTTCGGTCATACCTATCAGAACGAAAACAGAGAGTCCGCATATCCAATTCCTACAGCGATTACGCTTCTATTTCTTTCGGGATTCCCCAAGGTAGCGTCCTCGGGCCTACCCTCTTTCTGATCTACATCAATGATCTCTGCCAGCTCAACATCGATCAAGCTAAGATGTACACTTTTGCCGATGACACAGCATTGGTTTTCCAAGGAAAGAGCTGGGCGGAGGTTGTTGATGTTGCTCAGAGAGGGCTATCGAAAATAGCGAAGTGGCTTCAAAATAATTTGCTAACGTTGAACACGGCTAAAACCAAATATGTAACCTTTTCTATTACGAGACGAACCCGTCCTGAAAATATAAATTTAAAAATACATTCATGCGATTCGCATTCCTCCAAAACATGCTCATGCCCAGAAATCGAGCGCGTTGATGCCATAAAATATCTAGGAGTCACCATTGACTACCGGCTCAACTGGGAGAGCCAAATCAACAACCTCAGATCGCGGCTTCGAAAACTGACCCATATTTTCAAAAAGTTAGGTTCGGTGGCGGACCCAAACACACTTAAAATAGTATATCAAGCATTATGCCAATCTGTACTGAACTACTGTATAGTGTGTTGGGGATCTGCTGCCAGGGTGCTTTTCGAAAGAATGGAACGTGCGCAAAGATTTATATTGAAAGTTACGTATAAAAAGCCCATACTATATCCCACAGCCCAATTATACAGCGACACGAAATTTCTCACAGTCCGGCAATTGTACATTCTGGCAGTGACCTTGCGCTTCCATAAAACATCGCAAATAACATTAGCTCCCTGTAGACGACCTGCACGACATAACAAGTGGACGCTCCCTAGAACTAGAACTACGTTTGCCCAACGAGCCTACCAATTCAAAGGACCGTTTTTATATCAGCAAATAGATAGCTTGCTTGACATACTAAATACGTCTCGTTTTGTTTGTAAGCGAAAAGTTATGAGTTGGCTATCTACCCTAGACTATCTGGGAACGGAGAATGTGCTAGTCATAAAAAAATGACCTAATGGGGTCTGCTTCCACAGATCGAGTGATTGGACTGCACTAAGCTACTTAGTCAGTGAATTTTCTAGTAGTTTTGGTATCGCACGACTGCGGAATCGGACCCCTGTCGTACTCACACATTCGACTTTCTACCGGTGAAACGTACATAAACACGACCACAATCCTTGAGTAATCGTGCCTACACACTTCTACACGATTTTACCCTCCGACAAGAATACACAAATACATTAATATACATTCAAATATATATAAGTATCTGATAACTTTAATCTATCCCGGTTAAAGTTACAATGTTTTAATAATTTTCATTACTTATTTTTTAAATACAAAATTAGGAATAATGTGTGCAAATCGCTAAAGCTTAAAAAAAAGTGTGGTTATGAGATGGATAATTTCTTCCGCCACGTTCCTTAATCGAATGGCCAAGACATCTGATGTTTATTCTTTGCCTGAGAAGAAAACGAATCGCTTAAAATGCTTTACATCAATACAGGTAATCTGTACGTTACCTATTAAGTATTCACTGTGTGGTAACAGCCTTATCCGGCAATCCGATTTGTGCTTGTTTACACGCGAGCAGGCGGCTTATGATATATTTTATCACATCGGTTTATACACGATTTGAATACGGTGTTGCTACCAATACACAGGGTTATTGGTAGGTATTTAATCAATTAGCATCCTTTTACTGTTAAGACTTTTGTCAAAACTCAAAAAAAAAAACCGGATGTGCGAGTCAGGCTCGCACATCGAGGGTTCCGTACAATCACATTGTTAAAATAATTAAAAACCTGTTTTAGCATGTGCTAATGAAGTTCTTTTATATGACACCTTACATGATACGATTTACTCACATTGAATTTTAAACCCATATTTTGTGAATTTTGAGGCCTTATTTTTTGTGATGTAAATAAAAATGTACAGTTTTCAGATTTATTCCTATATGTGTACTCTAAGACAATGCTTCTCGCCAATTTTCATAGTTCATGTCAACGGTACGAGTAAGTACCCGGTTTTGATTTTTGTGAGTGTCGAAATATGCGGTTTTTTACGACATAAACGGCTGTAACTTTTTTATACGATAACTGAGAAGTGTTTTTTTTACACAACTGCAAGAAACCATAGATATACGTATACAGTTTAAATTTCAACTCGATATCTTTACGCGTTCCCGAGGTCTTGTCGAATCTTGACATACACACAGACGGACAGACGGACAACAAAGTGATCCTATAAGGGTTCTGTTTTTTCCGTTTGAGTTACGGAACCCTAAAAACAGCTGTTTCATACATTTTGTATAATAATTCGTGAAATAATTTTTCCTATGGAACAGCATTTTTTTGAGATTTGATAAAAGTCGTTGAACAAAAGAGATTTAAATAAAAGTCGTTAGTATTTATGTACAGAAGAAGCCCCTAATATAATGCTAATTGATTACGAGTTACCCTGTATTGTAGAACTCATATGATGACAGTTTCAGATATTCAATCTTACACAGATTGAATAACTGTTTCTGATTCAAATTATTGTATCTGTTAGAGTTACCCAATCTTACACACATTGTATAAACGATCCGGTTCGAAGATGTACAAACGACGCGAATCGTGATTCCGGCGCACGGGTTTTTGTATACGAAGCGATGTAATGAAACAGTCCAATCCGCGTAAATTACTATATTTAATGTACTATTAATTAAAACTATGGAGGTTAACACAATGCACAATAAAATACAGAGAACTAAAAATACCACGAAAACTACAAAATATAACGAGAACCAAACTACCGCATAGCGTGAGCGTGTAAATGTGACTAGAAGTTTTTTTTTTTTTTTTTGAATGACTTATAGCTGTTGGCCTCTGAGGCCTCTACAGCTTACCGGGCATGGGCGAGCGCGGAAGGCGGCTGAGCCCTAAGATTAGGTTATAGGGTGACTAGCGCAAGGGCACCTGAAAAGGTACGGACCTCGGCTTGGGCCGTCACCCGGCGGGGGAGATCAGACTTGCCCGGGCACCCCAGAAGGGGTGTGCCCTGTGGCCCTAATAGGTTGAGCTGATTGACTATTTGGAGAGAATCTAACCGATCTTCTAACAGATCCTGAGGGTCCTCGACCTCGCCGGCGGGGTCGGTGTCTGACTGTGTGCCTTTGGTAACCGGCGCCTATACTAAATACGGAATACTTCCTGTTGCAGGGAGCTGTCGGATCGGACAAGGAAGCCACTCCAGAGAGGGGCTTATAAAGGACTCGCGCTATGTTCCATCAACGGTGCCCTAGGTGGCAGCACTTATCCCTATTCTAAACTAATCTTTCATCGATCTTTAACACATTGAATAACTATTTCAGTCAAAATTATTATGCCTAATAATTCTGTTGAGCACATAACTAATAATAATGTTGTTATTTTATTATTATATACCACGGAACTAATCGCCCACTAAAATTACGATATAAATAAACACCTCCTCATCCCGACGTTTCGGCCGAGTTGCATCGACCGTGGTCACGGGTAGACTTTACCTCGTAATTTTAGTGCCCGATTAGTCCCGTAGTACATAGTAATAATGTGTTCAAATCGCGAGTTTAAAAACAACAATTGTTATTTTAGCTATCCTTTCTTCCGCATCCGGTACCTTAGTTTTAGGCGGAAAAAGAAAACAAGGAATACAGAAGAAAAGATGGAGAAATGTTTTCACAGATAGAGCTGGACCAAAAGCAAGATGAAGAGAAGAGTGGAGGGGACTAGCGGAGGCCTATGTCAAACAGGCAACTTCTTCGGATTAGATATTAAGTTGTACATTCATTCATCATAAGTT
The DNA here is from genome assembly GCA_949316475.1 of Hypomecis punctinalis. Lineage (NCBI taxonomy): Eukaryota > Metazoa > Arthropoda > Insecta > Lepidoptera > Geometridae > Hypomecis > Hypomecis punctinalis. Next base: position 16,395,182 of record OX438818.1, read on the forward strand.
GGTAAGTTTTCGACCAGTGGTGTTGCCAGTGATGACCTATGGCACAGAAACGTGGTCTCTCACTATGGGCCTTATTAGTAAGCTCCAAGTAGCCCAACGAGCCATGGAGAGGGCTATGCTCGGAGTTTCTCTGCGAGATCGAATCAGGAATGAGGAGATACGTAGAAGAACCAAGGTTACCAATATAACTCAGGGGATTAGAAAGTTGAAGTGGCAATGGGCAGGGCGTAGCGCGGAGAACTGATGACCGATGGGGTCGAAAAGTTCACGAGTGGAGACCACGTACCAGCAAGCGCAGCGTAGGACGTCCACCCACAAGGTGGACGGATGACCTTATTAGGACCACAGGATCGCGCTGGATGCAAGCCGCTATCAACCGGTCTTATTGGAAATCATTAGGGGAGACCTATGTCCAGCAGTGGACGTCCTATGGCTGAAATGAAGTTGGTAAGTTAAACCGTAGTAGAATAAATGGTTTATTTATTTATTTTATTTTATAGTAGCCTCATTCAGCAATCCGGCGAGTACACGCTATCAGGCGATATGTATAATTCAGACCAGCTGCTCGCTATCGATTCGTCTTCAAGGTGAGCGACACTTTAAATCCGTAGTCGCCGTTTACACGGTGCCAGTTGTTACGAAATTCACACATTTTAACATAATTATAGCGATGCTACCTACTTTCTACCAACAAGCTTCCATCAGCTGCTATTTTTACTGAATTATAGGGAAGGCCTATGTTCAACAGTGGACGTTTTATGGCTGAAAATAATAAGAGAATACGTGAGGCAATTTGATAAACTTACTTATTTCAATTTCGCAAACGGTTACAATCATTGAATTTTATTATTATATACTACAGGACTAATCGCGCACTAAAATTACGAGATAAATAAATACCTCCTCCTCTCAACGTTTCGGCCGTCAGTCTACCCGTGACCACGGTCGATGCAACTCGGCCGAAACGTCGGGATGAGGAGGTTTTTTATCTCGTAATTTTAGTGCGGTATATAATAATAATGTGTTTAAATTGCGAAAGTTTAAAAACAACAATCATTGGGTTATCGATTTTTACGCAGCCTTAAAATTTCTCAATAAAATTTATTTCCATTTAAGCTTTCACAGCGTTGTTTTTATTTTATTTTCGACATAACAATATGATACGAGCGGTCAAACAATCGTATGATCTAGAAAAAGAGAGCAAAGCCATAATAGTGGTTACATAAAAATACCCGCGGCCAGCGGAGCGTCGCTAGGGGTTAATTGAAAACCGGCCGTTGTCGCTAAACAAACCTCTCAGCTATTTTCCTACTCGTAATGCCATCGCACACGTTCCGATTTGATCGGAGCCATCCCGACTGCGGACATGCGACGACTCGAAGATGTACAGTAAAAATAATGATATTAAGTATAACATGTGTATTGTATGTTTGTGTAAAACGAACAATGAACAGCGATCTGAGGACTCGGCATAAAATCCCTTCATCAGACGTTTTGATTTCTTTGGAGTCAAGCCCGCAACTACGACTAAATCGGGTCGTTTGTAGGGTGGTAGCCAATCGTACATTGGCACGTCTTTGGAGCATCTGTAGCAATGTCGAGTAACCCCAACATGACTGCCTCGATGGCTCAGTGACCCTGACTTCTGGATCAAAGAGGCGTGGGTTCGATTCCCACTCAGGGCAAACATTTATGTGAACAACATAGGTGTTTGCTCTGTATCTGGGTGTTATTTAGGTACTATCTATATGTATAAGTATGTATTTAAAAATATGTATAAGTAGTTTATCAGTCTCTGGCAGCCATATCACAAGCTTTGTTTTAGTTTGGGTCAAATACCGTGTGTCACATGTCCCCGAATGTTATTTTTTTATTTATTTCGTAATGAGATTAAGAGATATTTGTTTTAATTCGTATTTCTTTATTTATGACATTTGTATTCTTATTATTAATTTGTTTTTGGATTGAATTTTGCTGACATTGTATTATTTAATTTATTAATTATTATTGAAATTGAATAATTTTATATTGTTAATCTATTACATCCAAAGATTACATAATTGTAATGAATGTATATCAGTTGACGTGTAAATTTACATTTTACCAATAAATGACTTATGACTTATGAGATATACGAATAATAATAAAAACCGTTGATACAAGCCCGCAGATACGGGAGCTCTCGTATATTTGCGTATTCGTTTATTTTCGTCTAAATAGTAAAATATAATCAACAACCCAGTATGTATTTGTATATGTCATTTACAAATGCAATATGTCAAATCTCATTACGTTAGTAATTCCTCTTCAAATATTACTCCAATATACTCCAGACTCAATTCTGATTTCTCAATTAATAGTACGCCGCAGGGAGAGAGCGCAAATTTCAACAATGAACCTGCTTTAAGGAAAACATATTCAGGAAACCATGGCATTGTTATGAATTAGTTTGAGGCCTGGTGGTTGAGTGGTAGTGACACTCGCTTTCATTCGTGAGGTCCTGGGTTTATGTCCCGGCCCCGTACCAATGTGTTTATGGAACTTACTTACGGATTTTACCCTACTATGCAAAAACTAACGGTCCCTAATGTTTCACAAACTTTTTTTTGGCAAAATATCACATTATAACCAACTATTCGTTTCCAAAACTTTAAAGGACATGTCCACAAAATGTATGGCGGCTGGTATAATAATAATCAAAAATTTTAACCACAACACTCGTTACATTTCGAGAAAGTTCATATTTTTCTGAGTCTTCTACAACAGTTAAAAACAAAAAAGAGCTCTCCAATTTTTTAAAATTAATTTCGAATTTATTAGAAAAAATAAATATATTTGGCTCGATAGGTAGTTTATCTCTAGCAGCCCTGATTAAGTAACCTCCAAATTGTTAAATAAAAGCATTTTTACCAATTAGACACACTTTTTAAGTGATTTTTGTCAAATTTGTCCTACTTACTGGTCACACTGGTAGGTTATAATTTTTAATTTTAGCAAATTAAGAGATGAATTTGGAAGAATACAGCTACGAATTTAAATAAAATAACGGTAGAAGCACTTTATTATTGCTAAACTAGAAAAAATAATAAGCTGTGTTGTTATTTTTCATACAATTTATTTTTCGCATTTAAAAAAAATGGAGGGGCGAAAAAATCTAAATTAAATATTTTTAGAAATCCCATATAACAAGCTTTCAAATGATGTATATATTACCTTGGTTCGATTTTTCTCTGAATAATATACCACTTGTGGACGTCACCTTTTAAAAGTATTTTACTTTATAAACAACGTCATTTTGTTATATTTTTTTAAAATACTTTGTATCCACAAATGTTTTATTTTACAAACCATCATTTTATACCCAATTATAAATCAAACATTCAGACAATATCTCGAATGATATTTTGTTTTTTTGTATATTTTTCATTTCAGATATTGTTCTCTTTATACATTTTTAACAAATATTTTGAAAGTTCAAGTTCCTATTTCCCGAGTTGATAATGGTCAGTAGTTCAATGTATTTATATGTACATATAGACTTGTGGTTTATTTGGTTTTCGGGAAAATCCACAGCAGCGACATGTTTTTTTAAGCAATTGAGTATTTCAAATAAGAATGGAATCGCATGTCAAACGACACTTGATAAAATAAAAATTTGTCAAGTGTTGGTTTTTTATTGAACAACAACAAAAACAAAAGAATTGTTTGTCAAATCGTACGTTATATAATGTAAGTTTTTCAAGTAATTATTTTGTGATTAATTCAATGTATAAATTATATGTGTAATAATCATTTAGCTACTTATGGGTTTGCTAAACTTTGGTTATTAACATGCCAGTTTATAAAAAAAGTTTGAGAAATGAATTAATAAATAAATATTTTGGGATATCTTACACACGGCCTCTGACCCCAAACTAAGCAAAGCTTGTGATGTGGCTGCCAGAGACTGATATACTACGTATACTTATTTTTAAATACATTCTTATATAGATAGTAACTAAATAACATCCAGACACAGAACAAACACTTATGTTCATCACATAAATATTTGCTCTGGGTGGGGATCGAACCCACACCTCTTAGATTCAGAAGTTATGGTCACTAACCACTGAGCCACCGAGGCAGTTAAAATGAACGGATACCAAAACTAACTTTATGTATAAAGCGCGCGCCGCAACCCTCGAGACTCGGACCTCAGTGGAGAAGTATCTCCTTCCCACTTCCTGCACTTACACTACAAAAAAGTGTAAATAATAATTAAGTATGTAAAAAACAATTATTGTTATTATGAACAATTTTTAAGACCAAAGTTTGTTTGTTTTGATGTAAGTACAGAATGTTCCCTTAAGAGAATGATAATCGTTAACCAATAACCTTGTATTATAAGTAATAACACAGTTACATAGCAGTGGACTAATAAATCTTTCTAATGTCATAAACGCGAAAATTTGTGAGGATGGATGGATGGATGGATAGATGGATGTATTGATGTTTGTTACCCTTTCACGCAAAAACTACTGAACGGATTGAGATGAAACTTTGCAATAATATAGCTTATATATCAGAATAATACATAGGCTATAAATTATAATGATATTGCGTCAAAAATCAAAATATTATTAGCATGCGGGCGAAGCCGCGGGTAAAACTAGTACTGTTATAATAAAGTACAATATTACGGTACAAACGCAAGATGTCAAATCTAATTAATTTTAGTAAATCTTCTTCCAATATTGCCTCAATATACTCTATACTTGATCCCGAACGCCGCGGGGAGTACGAGTAAGTTCAAATTTCAACAATCAACTTAAGGCCCTACTTACTTACTTGGTAAAGGAAAACATTGTCAGGGAACCATACTATTGTTATGGGGTAGTTTGAATTACATGGATGGTTAGCCACAATGGGTAACCAAATCGCGCAATGGGAACCCACGTTGTGGTCGAAGATGGAGCAGACTTAGAAGTTATCTGATTATACAGTTTAGTTTTGACCGTATTATAGTAATAGGAAATTAAATTGAAAAAAAGCAGGCAAATTCTATAAGTAAAGTAAAAAAAAAATTTTTGCCAGAAATGCCACAAGTGACTTAACAGAATTCGAATGCTACGCACAAATCAATGTATGTATCATGGATGTAGTCATTTTAGGTTCATTCCTATTTATCAAAAACGACTCAGCTGATTACGATAAAATTTTAATAAGGCCATTTATGTATGAACTATCGAATAAAACATCATCTAAATCGGTATAATTGGTGTAGTAACTTTGTGTAACTTTTCCATACTTTTTGTCGAAAGTCTATAAAAAATCGTATGGAACAGCAGATTTTTTACGTTTTCAGGGTTAGTCCCATAGTAAAAGTTGTTAAAATTTTTCCATAGATGTCACCGCTTAAGGGCCCGACACCGGTAAATAAACACATTGTACATATATTTTAAATTTATAAATACATACTTATATATATAGTTACTAAATAAAACCCAGACACAGAGCAAACAGCTATGTTCATCACATAAATACTTTCATGCACGCCTCTTTGACCCGGAAGTTAAGGTCACTAACCACCGAGCCACCGAGGCAGTCACAACATACCTACATAGAAAAAAAAAACACAACCAGTCGAAGTGCAATTTCATCTAAAAGCCAGACCGTTACAGTATAATCACAGAGAAAACGCGGTTTTATTGTGTACGTCAATCAGGGGCTTAAGAATCATGCGGTTTCTAAAAATAGCAGAAGAAATCAACTTGCATTTGCCAAATTTCTGCGGCCTCTGAGCCATCTGTCCACCGTATGACGTCCACCCACACTACTCTAGCCTACGCCATCATCAATCACCTTTCTCTCGAAAAATAACTATAAGAATATAGAAAATTACATGCTTATAATGAGCCTTTTATTGGCAACGTAGGCACAGAAGCATTGGAAAATAGCGTAGAATGCTTAACCCAAAAAGCACGCTTGACTACGGCCGTTGTACAAGCTTTTAGTATAAAATCAAAACAGTGAATCTAAACTTATTAACTTTAGTTGAAGACGGAAAATACGTAAAAATACTAATAATAATATTTTTTTCCAAAAAATCGCATGACTGACTTCAACCGTATACAGAATTCGCCAATATTTCGCATACGTATCGATCGTAGCATTTTTTTACATTATTGGTGATTTATCAAAAATGGCTAAGCTGTTTTTGATAAAACTTTAATAGGAATAACTTCGAAGTATTTTTTTTCCAATAAAAAAATATTTAAATCGGAGGACTACATAAAAAGTTATGAGTATATTATTTATTTATTTATTTCAGCAAAACACATTATGACAATATATAATAGGTATATATAATAGGTATATATATATATATTGTTGGAAGGTAGACGAGAACCAGCCGGCGAATGATTTAAAAGGCGGTGCGCAAACGCCGCGCCGTCACTTTGCCTCGAGCCACCGTCGTGGAAACATCGTCCGACATTTCATTTCTCTTTCGTTAAATTGTGTCGAATCGCTGTCCGATTGTTTAACTTTTGATTATTTTTGTTGAATTATAATTGTCAGAAGTAATTCGAGGTTTTATTTTTGAAATAAAATCGGTTCAAGTATCCAAAATCAGAAGTGGGATAGAATCTACGTTTCACACGTCGTTCTATCTCACTACTCTGCCCACATTTTGCTGCAAAGAAATGTCGGATGTGATGTCCATCGAAATAGTAGTTTGCACAAAATCTAAATGAAGGTAGTTGCCTAAGAACGAAACTAGGCGCGAGTTAATAGTGAAGTGAAGTGTTGGAGCAGTGCTTGATAGCTCATAGGGTGCGTCGAATTCCCACAACCCGCAGGCCTCGCCGCCTGACCGGTGGGCATGCCGCCCTCAGCAGGCTTCGCACCTGTTCGGTGGGCATTGCTACCTGCCACCTTTGCGATGTCGGCTACTCAGCGGGAATCACCGTCATCAGCAAGCCTCATCGCGCTCAGCGGCACTAAGCACCAAGAGAGGCTGGTGAACTGTTTGTGGCAGACAACGGTCAGGTACAAGTTCACGGTACCAGATTGCATTGTTGATGCAGTACACTTCTTCAGAATGTTGGTGAGAGCTATCCATTACTTTTACATTTTACGTTTATGCCCATGTTTACCAATGGCAAAATAGACCGTGCTAAGTACTAGACTACCGACTTTTTACGAATCGGGTTTTGTTTAAATTATGATTCAGGCCCTTGTGTAAACATTTATGACGGGTGAATGATCGTACATGGGGTTATTTTATTGCGAACACGAGCTATTTTATCTGTAGCTAGACATCGCGATTGTTTTGTTCAGAGTCAGGAACACGACTCGAACAAAACTACCCTACTTGTCATTTTTTTTTGCTGTGTAGGTTACGCATTAAACATTTTGTGAAAAAAAATAATGTAGCCAAGTATGTGCCTTTAAATAGATGCTGTGAAGTTCAACTCATAAGACAGGCATTGTTTTTTCGTGGTGAATTTGTCCGCCTTTCTGCGAAAGTCAACTGACATTATTTGACACTCATTTAAATCCTAAACGTGCTTATAGCCGGGATTCTAATGTAAAAATTGTTTTGGTGAAAAAAGATAACGCGTAGCATAAGCAACGTTGAATTTCGACGCAATATGATCAGCGTCGCAATGCCTTGAAGTGGTATTGGAATTTCGTAGTCTTGTGAAATAAGAAAACTTGTGAATTGTTTTAGTACTTAAAGAAAAAGCTGGTTTCGATAGATTGTTTTTAGATTTTGAATATGACTTGAGATAGGTACGGGGTTAGTCCCGTCAGATGTTTGTTGGGGAACTGTAAATTCTACTTTGTGTGATTTCGGAATGATTATTTTCTAGTGAAAGAAACTGAGCCTTTTAAAATAAAAGTCAAGGTCAGGTGTGACCGAGCTCTGATAAGATCTAAGTTCTACTTATGTAATTTTTCACATGTAGTCGAAGACAAAAGTAGCAGGCAAGTAAGGCAATCATTAAAACCGGCAGTTTGTGCGCTCTGATTGGTTTTATTTGAAAGTATGTACTTAGGGTTGTTTTTATCAAAAGTGTTATCTATGTAGTTGCCGTGACAAAGAAGAAAGAAGAAAGAGAGAGTAAGCTCAACTCTTTTTAAACGCTTCTTCTCTGTTTGTAGTTGTGACGCTGCAGCGTTTCCGATAAAACGCGGGAGTACGTCTCATCGAGGTCACTGAATGTGATAGAATGTGGTGGCCTAGTTGTGAGTGCTTAAATGTTTGATTTTGCGCTGGAAAAGGTAAAATGTTTGGTGACCTGTCGACTATAATAAGTCGTAGACTTGAACGTTTTACACCATCGCCCGGCAGTCGTGAAAGTTTTGGTGACAAGTGGTGTTGTTGATAACTTGTCAGGACTACACCCGATAGACATGGGTAGTAGCTAGATTTCTGAGTTTTGAAAACCTGATCGCAACACTAGTTTTTCAAAATAACCGGTTACATTCTTCTGGCCAGGCAAAAATAAATCTTAACTGTGTCGAAATAACGGTGAAATTTAATTATCATGGCGCCATAAACAGAGAAAAAACTGGTTTTCTTAGAGCAAGCTAAATTTAACCTTCTCTAAAGAAAACTAAAGTTGATTCTTCACTAACTGTGTATGTAGCCGTGATTAGTTCTGGACCGTCGCCGCGTAGCCGTCGGTGTCGCGTGGGTTGCAACAAAACAGTTTGTTTTTAGTAACCAGAAAAGCCACGACACGAGCTCGACACGGCGTAGCTAGGTTATTATGTGTAGCAGTTTTTCGACATTGCAAAGAGCAATTTTTCGGCTATGTAGCTAGAAACAGTTTTATAAAGTTGCTACGATACGTAACGCCCAGTCGCCCACCTCTAACACCCGATAAGCGATAACTTACAGATGCAAATAAAGATTTCTAATTTTAATATGATCTACTGTTCGTGCAATATTCATTTACTGGTACAATTTGTAGGGAGTACTGTACACTGATAAACTTGTAATGATCAAATAATGATCAAGTTTGTGCCCGATCAATTGAAGAGTATGAACGTAACCTGCCAAGTGTTTTGTTACGTCTCTGTCTGTCTATAGAAGTACCTACGTTTAACAATGTGTTGCCATGTGAAATGTTTACTTTTTGTAAAAAGATACATCTGATCCTTATTATTTTCATCTGCACTGTGTTAGCCTTTTGACGGTCCACTGCAGGATGACGGGCATACCCACGAAGGTTGATTTAAGGGTGATGTTCATCTATTTGAAGGGAAATGTGCCCCCGAACGATTAACGTAAAAGCTTTGCAATTGTTTCTGAGTTAGATGATTATTGAGAGACCTTGTTATTGACACGTTTTATGACCCTAGCAGCGGCTCAGTGGTGATGTTTTACGTTTCATAGTTCTAATTGTGTTTTCTCTGGTTTGTCTCAGATCGATCGGGATACGGCTTCACGCAGTGCCTCTGTCCCTGGGAAACGAGTAATGCCTCACGCCGTGCCTCTTACTCTGTGCGGGATACTGCTTCACGTAGTGCCTCTGTCCCTGGGAAACGAGTAATGCCTCACGTCGTGCCTCTTACTGTTTCACGTAGTGCCTCTGTCCCTGGGAAACGAGTAATGCCTCACGTTGTGCCTCTTACTGTTTCACATAGTGCCTCTGTCCCTGGGAAACGAGTAATGCCTCACGTCGTGCCTCTTACTGTTTCACGTAGTGCCTCTGTCCCTGGGAAACGAGTATTGTCTCACGTCGTGCTTCTTACTCAGATACTGCTTCACTCCGTGTTTCTGCCCCTGAGAGCGAGTAAAGCATCAAGTCGTGCTTCTTGCTTGGTCGAGACAGGCTTCACACCGTGCTTCTGTCCTTGGGAGCAAGTAAAGCATGAAGTCTTGCTTCTTGCTTGCTCGGGACATGCTCTGCGCAAGCATCTGTCTCTGTGAGCGAGTAAAGCATCCAATCGTGCTGCTTACTTGCTCGGGATAGATAGATTTCACGCCGCCGCGCCGTAGCTCACTAGTTAAGTATACGCCTCTTGACATTTTTGCTGTTTTTGGCTAAGTAACGATTGTTTGTTTCTTTTTTAGTCATAACACAGGATACACTTCAAACGTATTTCTTTCTTGGTTATTTAGTCGTAATCATAGTCATGGTTACAAAGTGCCTTTGATGAAATTTTGTTTTGCTGCCCTGATCACCCGGATACTCTAAGAGTGAATTTTAATAAGATTTGACGAATCTGAACTGAGATTTATCCGTGACCATTACAAGAAATGTTTCTTGACAGACTTTGCAAGGCGATACTTGTAGACTTCAATTTTTTTTTCGGTTCAGTTTCATGTTTAATGATTGAATCTTTTTGAGCAAGAAAAACTTCATGTCTGGATAGTTTTTGGCTTGCCTTCAAGCCTTTTCTATGATTTCGTACATATGCAAATCGTTTTCACGTTCTGTACAGATGCTGACCTAGAAAAGGAAGAAACTACTTCGGCTGCGGCTGAGCTACAGCCACAAATTGAAGTCTAGCTGTTTCCGGTACCAGGGCTGTGAAAAGAAAATGAACAGGTTCCGTCTGTGTCTGCACGTCTGGGTTGCATAGAACTACCAAGAGACTTCTACTCAAGCGTGGAATATGAACCCTCCGAGCCTGAGCACCATCTAAGCTTCGATGCCAATGCTTGAGACTGGCCTGCAGAGCTAAGGGAGACCGAGGACGGTCTCATTTATCAAGAAAGGCCGTGTTGGAAGGTAGACGAGAACCAGCCGGCGAATGATTTAAAAGGCGGTGCGCAAACGCCGCGCCGTCACTTTGCCTCGAGCCACCGTCGTGGAAACATCGTCCGACATTTCATTTCTCTTTCGTTAAATTGTGTCGAATCGCTGTCCGATTGTTTAACTTTTGATTATTTTTGTTGAATTATAATTGTCAGAAGTAATTCGAGGTTTTATTTTTGAAATAAAATCGGTTCAAGTATCCAAAAATATATATATATGTAGGCTTCCATAACCTTAGTATCTCCTAACACTGCTACTCGGTGACTGGTAAACATTAAGCAACCTTTTAGAGGCTTATTCTGTACATCAAAACTAACTACTATTGTTTTGCGGCTTTAGTCAAAACTCAAAAAAAAACAGCTGTTCCATACAATATTTGGTCGCGGGTGAACGATTTTTTCTATGGAACACCATTTTTTTTTGAGTTTGACAAAAGTTGTTAGTTTTGATTTACAGAACAGGCCCCTTAAAGGTTCCTCAATATAAATTATCCGGTATACACCAGTCATCTGTATTTAAAAAAAAACTCAGCAGCAAAGTAGACATTTAAAAAAGATTGAAAGTATATAGAAAATTACACAAAAGTAGCATAACATGTTTCAAAGCAAAATATTTTGCGGCAGCTAAAATGTTAGCAACTTTTTTGTAATAAATGAACCCTAAATCAGTCGGTATCGGCCAAAAATGGCGGAACCCGCCGCGGAGACCTCAAAAGTAACAAAATTGTAGCTAATTTAGGGTAAGGGAGCAATCAGCCTCAATACGGGGTATCTCTACCGGGATACTAAAGACAGTAAGGGCAATATCATCGTATACGACTCTGTCATCGCCATTAAAATAAAGGCTAAGATGAGGTTGCACGAAAGCGTTTCGCACGCGGTCGTCGCAGTTTCACGGCACACCAGGTCCTTCACATACTTCGCAGACAACGAGGAAGACGCTATCAGCCACTTTGTGCGGCGTGCGACGACTGCGTCACCTAAGGTCATCGTAGACTATAACTTAAAGATGGCCATTAAAGACCGAAACGCGGCGGTGATGGAGGCTCTGCGCGGTATAAATAGCAATATGGAAAATTATATGTACAATCAACGTAGTTTAAAGTCATATATTTTTTGTTTTTAATTTTATTAGATTTAGAGTCCTTTTGTTAAGCCTTTATAAGCAATATTGTTCAAATCTTTTTTCTTAATGTATATCTTAAAAAGCACAGACCCTGGAGTCTGTGGAGTGTAATAATTAAATAAAAAAAATATATATCATCGTCTTATTATTATTATATACTACGGGACTAATCTCGCACTAAAATTACGAGATAAATAAATACCTCCTCTTCCCGACGTTTCGGCCGAGTTGCATCGACCGTGGTCACGGGTAGACTGATCGGTCGATGCAACTCGGCCGAAACGTCGGGACGAGGAGGTATTTATTTATCTCGTAATTTTAGTGCGCGATTAGTCCCGTAGTATAGGTATAATAATAATGTGTTCAAATTGCGAAAGTTTAAAAACAACATTAATATCATCGTCTTCATAGAAAGTCTACTGCTAGACTTAGGCCTGCCCTGCAGATCTCCAATAACACCGGTTTTTAGCGGCTTGCTTCTAGCAAATCCTGCAGTCTTTAGAAAGTCCTCCGTCCATCTTGCGGGACGTCTTACGCTACGCCATCGCACGCGGCCTCCACCCCAGAACCTTTTGTCCCATCGATCATCAGGCTTCTGTGCTAGGTGTCCTGCTCACTGCCATTTGACAGAGCAATTCTTAATTTCAATATAATCTGCCTTATTAGTTATTGGACACTCCAATGAAAATATAAACTCATACTGTTAGTATGAACATTTCTTATCTTAATTTTACAAAGGGAGTTAGAACGTAAACTGCGCAAGAAACGGGTCTTCCTATACTCGTTCCGCTATAGTTTATCTTATAGAAAATGGTATAATGTTTATTTTTTCCTAGATCAAGATGTGTGATATATACCGTCTGTTTTTTTTCAATGTGATTGTGGATACTTAGAATTTATTTATTAATTAAACATTTCCAAAAATTTTACTCAAATTTTATTGTTTATTTCCTTTTTCAAAATTTAAAATGGTGTTCTTCAAATTTTACGGTTACTTTAAATTATAATCAAGAATTACGTGTCTTTACTTTTATTACGTGTTTTGACTGCCTCGGTGGCTCAGTGGTTAGTGACCTTAACTTCTGGATCAAAGAGGCGTGGGTTCGATCCCCACTCAGGGCAAGTATTTATGCGATGAACATAGGTGTTTGCTCTGTGTCTGAGTGTTATTTAGTTACTATCTAAATAAGTATGTATTTAAAAATAAGTATATGTACGAGTAGTATATTATACTCTATAAAATTTAACTTGATCTCTGCGACAGTAGAAGATTGACATTTTTAGAGTTGGGATAGTGGTGGACAAAATCGATTTTCAAACAATGTTGTAATGAAATCGAATGAGTAGTTGAAGGTGAGAAATTGGATTTCATTTACAAACTATTATTTAAGATCAAGTATGTACACATGTAAATAACGTTATGATATTAATTAAATACTCATAATAATGTAACGATAGTATTTATCGACGTTTTTCACTATTATCGATGCTAATGTAACATATAGTTGGGTTTAATTTAATTACACATGTAAAAAATGTTATGATATTAAAATATACAATAAAATTAATGATAAATCAAGTTTTATTTAAAATATCGTCAGAATGAACTATCGATATTTTAATTAAAACTCTATCTAAAACTCTGTGGTCACGATCATTCGTCGCCCATCACTAATCGGCATGCCCACAAAGTATGACATTGACAGGTACTGTCTGTACTATTAAGAAATTCAGGACTTCATAGGCGTGATTTTTCTGACAGCTGTCGCAGAGATCAAGTTAAATTTTATAGAGTATAGTCTTTTTTCAGACATATCACAAGATTTGCTTAGTTTGGGGTCAGAGGTATTTATTTATTTATTCAATATATTGAACTATCCGTATGACTCTTGATCAAACAAACAGTCTTTAAAAGGTATACTATATTCATCTTTGAACAATTTTCAGTATAGCCCGATCAAAAAATAAAATTAGCTGTTCCATAAAAAAGTGTATTAGCTCTAGAGAAAATTAATTTGACAAAAAATTTTTTTCTCGATACCGGGTTTTGGTATTATAGTAAAAATTCACATATACTTCAGAAAAACCATACATTTTGCAAAACGATAGTGATGCAATACAATGTTTGGAGTAGATTCACAGATCATGAATTTTTACAGTACACATAGCGTAGCGTAGTATGAAAGGATAAAATTTACAAACAAAAAAAAGCCTTAACCAAACACCCTCGTGCCCTCGCACATGTACCTTTCAGCTCAAAATAGCTCAAACAAATGAAAAATCAAAGCGAAAGCTATCACTAGCCCCCGGAATGGGTGTATTTGTCCGACAATAGGAAATGATGGGTCATACGAGTATGATTGATGATATCCATTGAAAGCTTTGTGTGATTTTGTAGGTATGATCGGACTCCGATTCTCTATTGATAAATCTGATTTAGCAACTGAAATGGAATGGAGTCAACGGCTTTTAGTGCTTTTTACTCACGAAACGGAGAAGGTTTACAGGTTGACGTGTATAATTATGTATTTACAAATATTGTACCTAATTCATAGAATTATTTACCTACTAGTTTTTACCCGCGGCTTCGCCCGCATGATATTTTGAATTTTGACGCAATATCATTATAATTTATAGCCTATGTGTTATTCTAATATATAAGCTATATTATTGCAAAGTTTCATCTCAATCTGATCAGTAGTTTTTGCGTGAAAGAGTAACAAACATCCATCTATCCATCCTCACAAACTTTCACGTTTATAATATTAATAGGATACTAGTTTTTACCCGCGGCTTGGCCCGCACGATATTTTGATTTTTGATGCAATATCATCATAATTTATAGCCTATGTGTTATTCTGATATATAAGCTATATTATTGCAAAGTTTCATCTCAATCCGTTTAGTAGTTCTTGCGAAGCCGCGGGTAAAAACTAGTAAAATAATAAAAGGTTGGGGAAAAAGTCTTTTCGCAATATACCTATAGTATACGTATGAACTTGTAATAAAATCTTTTTAGCTATACTATTTGTATCGGACTGGTTTTGATATCATTGAAAATTTAAATTTTAAAGAACATAATTCCAAATTCAAATTAGGAAAATGTGTGATTTTCATTTGTTTTTCGTACTGTCAAGATGAGTGAATCTAATGAAGAAATTCAATACATTTTAAAATATTACTACAAAAAACTTTTTCCCCTACTTATTATTAAAGAAATTCAGTCCTGTAATTTAAACTCCATTAACTGTAATTACTTTTGGTAAATAAAAATAATTTAATTTAAAATGTCAGCTGTAAAGGGGCTTCGTCAAACAATAATACGTTAATTACAGTAGAATAATCAGTAGAATAAAAATAAATCAATAGTCTTTGACACAAATTGCGAAAGTTCGATGTTATCGCAATGTTAGTAAGGCACACATTTCAGTTTCTGGTGCAATATTTCTAAGATAATGAATAAGACAGAAAAGGGCTAGATAGCCTTTTCCGGGCTAAATCATTAAACAACGAGTTCACCTACAGTAAAAAGTGCTAGATCTAGCCCCATAAGGGCTAAGGTGTCAACACTGCTTTTTACAGAGTAGTCTGATTTCACTATGGAAATTTACGTGGTTTTCACACATTTAATACTATATAGGTATATAACGGGACTAAACTCACGTGTGGGGATAGTCGTAACGACTATAGTTTCGGTCGCATTCGGCGACCTTTCTCAAGTTGGCGAGTGCTATCACGCGGAGCCGTCTCGCAATGCAAGTGCATTGCGAAGAAAGGTCGCCGAATGCGACCGAAACTATAGTCGATACGACTATCCCTACACGTGAGTTTAGTCCCGTTATATATAGTATAAAATAGTCTGATTTCAATTATTCTTTTTTTGTTTATATATTTACACGAAGCCGTGGTGGTCTAGTGGTACACCTGCCTTACAATCGTGAGGTCGTGGGTTCAAATCCCGGTCCCGTACCAATGAGTTCTTTGGAATTTATGTACGGAATTTAACACCGCTGGCTTTTCGGTGAAGGAAAACATCGTGAGGCAACCTGCATATGTCAGTGGAAGAAATTCGATGGCGTATGTAAATCCACCAACCCGCACTGGGCCAGCGTGGTGGATATGGCCCAAACACCCTTCGTGGGTATTATAATTGGACTTAATTAAAAAAAAGGCTGATACAGTTTTTTGTTTGGTAGACAAAACTTCATAAATGGTCCCGTTTAATCTTTACTGAAGTCAGCTTAGTCATTTTTGATAAATGAAAAATAATGTGAAAAATTACTACATCAATCTGTGCGAACTATTCGGTTATATGTCATTTCTTGCAAAAAATAATTAATGGTAGGTATAAGATACTTTGTTTCTTAATATACTTTTGATTTTAAGAATGTCTAAAATATCCAAAGCGATAGATTTACTGAGGCTCGAACCCACAGAGCTATTACAACCAGAGGGATAATATATCTGAAAAATCTGACGGAGATGTATTGATTTAATGTGGTATGAATTAGAAAGAGTCATGAAAAATATTTGGATTCAGTAGTTGTTGCCGTGTTTTTATCCCGATAGTGTCAAATTACAATTCATATTTGACAGTGTTGTCAGCTCTGGGTAAGATTTTCCCTTAGGATTTTCCACATATTTATGTAGTTGTGAATTGCCTCAAGCGACAACACTATCTCATATCATACACTATAGCTCTGTCTTCGAACCTAATCGATTGTCTGGCTAACGGAAGTTGATACTCGAATTTTCGCTAACTTTTTAAATGACAATACACGGTGCTACTAGCATTGCGGATTTACCTTTATATTATTGGGGTATTTTACCTTGTATTAAACAACATTTTTTAAACCTACGTCATGTACTAAACTAAACAAAATGATTCATAATATAGTCTTCATCGTAATGAAGTAGATAGGTACGCATTGAAATCATTTGGATCATTTGAACAATGCAAAGCCTGTTTGGCATAATAATTACGTCAATATACATAAAAACAATCGAGCTTGTCGAGTTGCTCTTCGGTTAAATCAAATCCAATATTGGGAACAGTAAGCTGAGTGTGAGTTTCGTAAACATGACGCGCTCTTCGGCGAGCGCGTAAGCATGTAATTTGTATGAAGAAATGTACAGCGCCACCAGCGGCGCGTTTTTGAAACACAACAAGTTCATACAAATTACATGCTTACGCGTTCGCCGAGGAGCGCGTCATGTTTACGACAAAACTCACACTCAGCCTACAGGAGTGATTTCACAAGCGCAGTTTTAGTAGTATTTAAAATGGTGCAAAGTGATGTACCTTTATCTCTTGCTTTTTAGTACGATTACTATTACTTTAGTTCTTATTCTACGATCATGACTGTCCCAAATCTTTTTAAGGCCAGATCAAATAGGTATTTTTGCCTGCCTGCACTATAATCGACGATTACATTGCGTCTAATCAGGCGACCTGCCCGTTAATAATTATTTGTACAGAATCATTACATACTATAAAACAAACTCGCTTTCCGCTGTCTGTCCCCATGTACTTATATCTTTAAAACTACGCAACGGATTTTGATGCAGTTTGTTTTAATAGATAGAGTAATTCAAGAGAAATGTTTATAAGTGTTAATACACCTGTGCGAAGCCGGGGCGCATCACTAGAAAGCAAATATAATGCACGGATCAATGTAACATTTTTCACATTATTGTTGATTTATCAAAAATGGCTCAGCCAATTTCGAAGTATACTCTTTCCAATAAAAAAATAATTATTGAAATCGGACTACTATGAAAAAAGTAATGCGTGGTTATACATAAAAAAGAAATATATATACGCGTCGAATTGTATACATCCTCCGGTGGTTCGTTGGTCAAAAAGGTTACCTTTTTTGTTTCGTTGAGTGTTATTACAGCGCTAACACCAATGAATAACAAATGATACACACGTTTACTTCCTATCATTAGCCGTGTGTCGTATTGATTATTCCATTTTCATAAAGAAAAGAATATAATAATGACCTACACGAAACCAACAAAAGCTTGTTAAGGCAGTAAGGACTTTGTATGTACAGTCTTGGCCAAAAGTATTGCGCATCCTGTATTTTCACTCTGTCTTCTAACTAATTTCACTCCTTTTTGGCATTTTTAACAGAAATGAAAGTTTGTTTACTTGTTAGAGTACAGAGGGCTAAGTGCGAGATTTTCGCTCGAGCTCGATCACGTTAACCTTTGATGTGATTTGTATGGAAATGGCACAGCGCCATCTCGTGTCACGTACAGAAAACTGAATAGGTAAGTGTGAGTATTTTTTACTGTAATGTAACGAGCGCCAAACCGATCGAACACGAGCGCGGCAACGTCTGTGATTGGCTAACTCAAGCGTGTGTGTCAATGTGCTCGCGTGTGTGCGCGGCGCGCTCGGTCAATGCAACGTAACAGTAATTCGTTATGATTTGCAAATCTCCCACTTGACACTCAGAACACAAGTGACCAAATATTGACTGATCGGTCACCAGGTGTTTTATGACCTTAACAAAGAGGCCCTTGATATTCTAAGAAGTTATTTATGACCCCTGTAAGTCATTTAAAATAAGTACTCAGTTATTGTTAAGTAGTTTTAATTTTTTAAAGGTGCCTAATACTTTTGGCCAAGGCTGTAGATTGTAGGTAATATTCTATGTCAATAATTATTACTCAACTTATCAACATAGTTCAACGGATTGGCGAGTTGAAATTGCAGTATACAGGGCGCCAACCGTGAGGGATGATGACTAATGGGGTCAAACAATTTGAACACGTCCTAAGGGTGGGTGTGTGAGGGAGAAAGAAAAGGCTTATGATTTCTTTCCCCAGTGCTGGTTTGTTTACTTGAAATCACAAAAAGGTTGTAGTAATTTCTGCGAGCAAAACGCCACCGCGATGCAGAAAATAGATGTACGGCGCTAGCGCCATCTAGTCTTACAATCAGTAACTAATAAATTCTACATACATCGCCCACCAAGGGCAAAGTGGAACCTTTGGCCTTATAAATTTATAAAGTATGATCAATATTACAAAAACAGTTACCGAAAGTGTCACGTTGATACATTCGCAGTGACATGTTACGAAAGTTAAATTTTACTTACAATATAATAACAATTTTATAGCGAAGTTTAGATACTAAAACATAAATCTGTATTGGATATTAAGATAATTTTATAGCGACGACTAATCTTATATAAAAATACTATGTAATTAAACCTTCGTCACTGATAACAAAACAGTTTTAGTACAGTTTTTTTTTACATTGAAATTCTTTTTTTATCTAGGTTGAGCGTGCTGCCACTTGCTGAAAGTGCTTATGTTAACGTTAAAATGCATTTTCGTTTAAGCGAGTAATGCCTGATAAAATCCACCCTAAGCTAGTGGCCTGTGCTATAGATGTACCAAGAGGTCCCCTTTTGATTCCATCTTGAAGTACCTGAGCATATACTTCAGCTCCCAAAAGAATATCCACTTTGTTAGGTATGTTGTAATGGGGATCAGCAAGCGCTCCGCTGATATTATCCCAATCAATTGCCTCAACTCTTCTAGATGGAAGAAGAGAAGTTATGTTGTTGAGCACATGAGCCTTTACCGGAATGTTGACAGTTGGGTTAATTCGGGATTGAATGTTGATGGTAACCATCGCCTTAGAAACATTCTTATCTCCACCCAAACCTGTCACGTCATTTGAGGCTGGTGATTTTTTTAATCCCAAATACCGAACAGCTGATTCGGTAATAAATGACCCTTCGGACCCCTGATCTAGGAGAGCTCGAATTGGTTGTTTATTATTTTTGGTCTTGGCCATAACTATGGCCGTGGGAAGTAAAGTTTGTTGCTGGCCTTTGCCAGTAGAAAAACATGAGATTAGATCTGGGGTTCGTTTACCTGCATTTGATGATGCCGATGAAGCAAAAGCACTTTCTGACGAAGTGACAACTCGCCCACCGTGATTGACCCCAGCTGTATGAGAATTCACACTTGATCCCGCACTCTTAGGATGTAGCAGCGAATGATGGCTTCGTCTGCATATGCGACATTTGAAATTACTGCGGCACTCTTTGGCAGAATGATTGCTGCCCAAGCAATTGAAGCACGCTTTATTGTTAAGGACAAACTTGCGTCGAGCGTCAATTGATTCTTTATGAAAACCTTTACATTTACTTAATTTGTGACCTTCCGAACAAAACGGACATGAAACTGTTGTTACATTGGTTATGTGAAGAGATTTGACTCTATTTGTTGGACTTCTGAAACCTGGCGTTGACCTTGGATCCAGAAACTCAATTGCTCGGAATCTATGAGTTAAGAACTCTTTAAATTGTCTGAATGTGGGTAGTTCATGCGATGAATAATTACTACTAACATGGAACTCCCATTGACGTTTTGTTTCTGTATCCAATTTCAATGACAATATATGAATAATTAATGTATCCCAGCTTTTCACATCAATACCTAAGCTAACAAGGGTTGCCAAACAGTCATTCGTAGTATCTACCAAGTCTTTCAGGCCGTTGGCTGATTCGACCGTTAGATTCTTTTGGCTCAGTAGCCGTTTCAAAGTTTGATGTAAAATATATTTTTTGTTGTTAAATCTTTCCTCTAACAATTGCCAACATCGACCAAAGTTACCTTCCTGGATGGGCACATGTCTTAGGAGCTGCTCCGCTTCACCAGTCAGATAACTCTTTAGATAATGTAATTTTTGTACATTATCCAAAGAATCATTCTGGCCGATGAGCGATTGGAACAAATCCTTGAATGAGCGCCACTCAGAATACTGACCAGAAAAAGGTTGAATGTTGATATTTGGTAATTTTACTTGAGAAGATATCGATTGACTGTTGATTGGAAAAACATCATTCCTCTTTTGTTGTTGATCAAATCTAGAAGTTAAAGTTTTCAACTCGCATTTGTAATCCAGAAATAAATCTTCACATTTATCGTACAATTCAAATTTTGTATAGTCGGAAGCATTTACTTTATCTGAGTCGTAGTTACACAATAGTTCTTTATGGCCTGCCAAGAATTCAGACCATAACATTTCTACGTACTCGAGTCTTCCTTCTAAATACTCTTTGGTTCTTTCTTTTGCCGATTTTTCGAAGTTAACTTTAGCCTTTGAAATTCTGGAAAACAAATCGCGCTGAATATTGATAACTGATTCCATTTTTATTAAAAGTTAACGAATCTAATTTATATTTAATACGAATATTGATGTGCTAAATGTCGAAAGTGTCAAATATTACAAAAATATTCTAAGTTAATGAGGGGCGAAGCTAATTTTTTCTAAGTGTATGGAACCTTGTCGCAGTAAATTATTTGGAGTTTGACCGTAGGTTCCCCGTGATTCCGTTTTTCTTAAAACTATTCTAAGTTCTAGCATGCACACAAAATAACACAAGTTTAAAGTTCTAGTAACTTGAAGTTGAATTAAATTTCACCACTGCAATTTTATAGTTAAATAAATTTTTGCTGTTTCAATTTTATGACGTAAAAGTACTCACTGTTTCACTTCACTTATCCTTTTTTGCCGCACTTGTACTCCTAGCCGCTTCGCTTCTTCGCACGTGACTTCACGTGACGGGACACGAACGGGCTCCCTGCGCCGTCTGCGTTGATGATGTATTTTGGGACGTCCATTGACGTCACCCAAGTAGTATCCTGACAGCACGCTGCTGTCCCACCGATGTTTAGTGTGTGGCCGTAGCCGTCTCTCAGTACATCCGGGCGTGGCGTGTACAGCTAGACGCTCGCACCTAGTATGCGGTCGCCTACTGCCGTGGCCTCGTCTCCACCGGTGTGGTGTAGCTTGGTGATGTTGCGACAACAATCCGTTGTCCACCAGCTCTATGCTATCCGACTCCGAAGGACCATGAACACGTCCTAAGGGTGGGTGTGTGAGGGAGAAAGAAAAGGCTTATGATTTCTTTCCCCAGTGTTGGTTTGTTTACTTGAAATCACAAAAAGGTTGTAGTCATTTCTGCGAGCAAAACGCCACCGCGATGCAGAAAATAGATGTACGGCGCTAGCGCCATCTAGTCTTACAATCAGTAACTAATAAATTCTACACAATTCTCAAGTAGAGACCACGTACCAGCAAGCGCAGCGTAAAATGTCCACCGGGAATTTGGACAGATGACTTCACTAAGGCTTACTTCGGAACAAAACAAACTGTCGGAAAAGTATAATAAATAAAACAGTTACAATCGCGTTTAAAAGCTGCTCCATACAAAGTCTAGTTCATTGGCTTTTGACAATAATTATGTGTGAAACCGTTATATTTTTGGTTTTGGTCCCATATTAAAAGTTTGTCATAATGATAAGTACAAAAATATTCTGTAATATCTCCATCGTTCGTCTAGATTTCTGTCCCTCTGCGAGACCTAATTAGAAGATCTGTGGAAGTACCAGAGTGGCCGTGGTGGTCAAGAGGTAGTGACACCCGCCTTACAATCGTGAGGTCGTGGGTTCGAATTCCCGGTCCCGTACCAATGAGTTCTTTGGAATTTATGTACGGAATTTCACATCACTGGCTTTTCGGTGAAGGAAAACATCGTGAGGCAACCTGCGTACGTCCTTAGAAGAAATTCGATGGCGTATGTGAATCCACCAACCCGCACTGGGCCAGCGTGGTGGATATGGCCCAATCACCCTTCGCGGGTAGGCCTACGTCCTGCAGTGGACTATTAAAAAGGCTGGTACAGTACAGTACCAAAGTGACCGACATAGCCCAACGGATCGGCAAGTTGAAATAGCAGTGAGCAGGGCACATGGCGCGGAGGACTGATAACCGATGGGGTCGAAAAGTTCTCAAATGGAGACCATGTACCGACAAGTGCAGCGTAAGACGTCCACTCACAAGGTGAGGAAGGATGACCTGATTAAGACCGCAGGAGCGCGCTGGATGCAAGCTGCTTCCAACCGGTCTTAATGGAGATCCACAGGAGAGGCCTATTTCCAGCAGTGAACGTCCTATTTTTTGACCGACGAACCACCGGAGGAGGTATACAATTACACGCGTATATTTTTTTATGTGTAACCACGCATAACTTTTTTCATATTAGTCTGATTTTAATATATTTTTTTTATTGGAAAGAGTATACTTAGAAATTGGTCCCATTAAATTTTATCAACTGAACCATTTTTGATAAATCAAAAATAATGTGAAAAATGCTACATCGTTCCGTGCGTAATATTTGCGTTCTAGCGATGCGCCCCGGCTTCGCACTGGTGTATTATACATATAAACATTTCTCTTGTATTACTCTATCTATTAAAACAAACTGCATCAAAATCCGTTGCGTATGTATAAAGATATAACCATACATGGGGACTGACAGCGGAAAGCGACTTTGTTTTATACTATGTAATGATTCTGTACACGGGTGAAGCTTGTGTGGGTTACGTGGGTGTTCATGCTATTTTTTGCAAAAAATAATTATAAATATTAAAGTTTCCTTACTGGTACTATTAATTTCTCCATGTAATACATAAGCCCTAATCTGCGACTACGGTCGATCTCCATTGTTCCCACAAAAGGCACCATAACAATATCATTAGTTACCTCGGGCTATTGGGAAACGAAATATTACAATTGGTAGGTTTCGTGTCTCCATTTGTAATGAAATACCTAATAGGTATTTCCTAAACACAAAAAACCGGACAAGTGCGAGTCAGGCACCGAGGGTTCCGTACAAATCCAGAAAATTTCACAAAATTGAGAAGTAAGTTGTTAAAATCTCTATATCATCGACAAAAAGTTTTTTTTTTACTTTTCTCGTCATACATCGTAAATTACTGAAAATGTTAAAATAATTAAAAACCTGCTTTAGCATGTGCTAATGAAGTTCTTTTATATGATACCTTACATGATACGATTTACTAACTTTGAATTTATAACCCATATTTTGTGAATTTTGAGGCCCTATTTTTTGTGATTTTAATAAAAACGTACAGTTTTCAGATTTATTCCTATATGTGTACTCTGAGACAATGCTCTTCACCAAATTTCATAGTTCTATATCAACGGGAAGTACCCTGTAGGTTTTGATTTTTGTGAGTGCGAAATATGCGGTTTTTTACGACATAAACGGCTCTAACTTTTTTAAACGATAACTGAGAAGTTTTTCTTTTACACAACTGCAAGAATTCATCGATATACGTATACAGTTTAGTTAATAAATTTCAACTCGATATCTTTACGCGTTCCCGAGATAAAGAGTCTTGACATACACACAGACGGACAGACGGACGGACGGACAGACGGACAACAAAGTGATCCTATAAGGGTTTCGTTTTTTCCTTTTGAGGTACGGAACCCTAAAAAGACAATATATCTAGCTAAAATAAGCCGTAATAATATATTTAGTTTGCTCAACGCGCAATTTTTTATTGTCGTCGTCGTTTCAGCCATGAGAAGTCCACTGCTGGATATAGGCCTCCCATAAAGATCTCCGATAAGACCGATTGGGAGCGGCTTGCATCCAGCGCGATCCTGCGGTCTTAATAAGGTTATCCTACGCTGCGCTTGACGGTACAATTCAGCAATTGAATTCGCACAGGTGCAATTTTTAAATGTATTTATTTAATATTATTAGAATGTAGTGCTAACGGGCCCCAAACTAGGCAAAGCCTGTATCTTGGGTACCCAGTAGCCGGTTTCGATAGTTTGCTGTCGAGCTGAGCATTGTACAATGTACCCATTCATTTTGCATTACTTTTCAATCCATCATCCATCCATCAGCCAAAGACGTCCACTGCTGGACATAGGCCTCCCCTATGGATCTCCAATAAGACCGATTGAAAGCGGCTTGCATCCAGCGCGATCCAGCGGTCTTAATGAGGTCATCCGTCCACCTTGAGGGTGGACGTCCTAAGCTGCGCTTGCCGGTACGTGGTCTCCACTGGAGAACTTTTTTTTCGACCCTAACGGACATCAGCCCTCCGCGCTATGTGCCCTGCCCATTGCCATTTCAACTTACCAACCCGTTGGGCTGTTTGGTTCTTCTACGGATCTCCTCATGCCTGATTCGATCTCGCAGAAAGACTCCGAGCCCTCTCCATAGCTCGTTGGGCTACTTGGAGCTTACTAATAATCATTTTCAATACTCACAGCAAAATTTACAATAAAAAGTACAAACTGGTTAATTTGACTAATTCCTAAATTTATGAGTAACAGTTATGGTAAAAGCCTTAGCAACTTAAGACATATTTTACTAAAACATATTTGTTCTGTTTATTTATACATTAGTATTAGTTATACATTTATAATTTAAGATAATTGATAAGTGTGTGGAGAATCAAACTAATAAGTCCATTTTCATGTGTATTTGGTCACTATAAAATATGATACATTAGTTTCTTAAAATAATTATCACAGTTCGTGTTGACTAAGAATATAATATGCTTTCGCCACGAGGCGCAAATCGAGAATGCTCTCACCTAAAGCAAAGAAGATATAATAATACTACGTACCTAAAGATTAATATTTTTACATCTCTTTAGTTTTTTTTCTCGTTTCCTGATTGGCTGTTTTAAAACTACGCCGGAAGCAGTTCTTATTGGTTAAAATGCGGCTGGTTGTTAAATCGGCCAATCATAAACCAGATAAATGTTACCCTTACAAGTACTAGAATATCATTCGACATATTTATTTAAAAACCAGATTAAAGTTTTATGCAACGACTAAAAATCATGACAAGTGTTTGTTTACATTGTTTTTAAACTATTAAACATGCAAAAATAGTTCGTTCTAGGTTAAGTGTGTGTGTTAATCGTTTAAGTGATCCGAATTTTGAATAAATAAATTAACTAAACAAATACGAGATAAGGAGAGTGCTTTTTTCGGGGAAGGCTAACTTAATAGGTATAAGATAATTATTTCTTCATCAATTTTTATAAACTTTTCCATGAAGTACCTACCTACTTAAGGGAAAATAGTTTAAGTAAATATTGCTTGTATATTGTTTGCGAATATAGTCGAACTCCGTTGTTCCCACAAAAGGTCCCATAACAATATCATTAGTTACCTCGGGCTATTGGGAAACGAAATATTACAAATGGTAAGTTTCTTGTTTCGATTTATAATGATTATTTATTCGTAAATACCTAATAACTCAAAGAAATAAGCCATTAAAAGAAGAAACTTTAAGTAAGATGCAATGACTAATTTTTTTTTCTTTGCTATGATGATCGCAGTTTTTACTTACAAAACCCTTAAACTTTTCCGCAGTAAAAAGTAGCGTATGATAAAATTATTTATTTCCATGATAGATTTACAAAACAACAATCAATTTATCTTATAATGTAGGTACATTGCATGCATTATGAACAACAAAAAAAAAAATTTATACATATACATCATATCATACATAAATACCTACCAATAATAATTATAATATACTAGTTTTTACCCGCGGCTTCGCCCGCATGATATTTTGATTTTTGACACAATATCATTATAATTTATAGCCCATGTGTTATTCTGATATATAAGCTATATTATTGTAAAGTTTCATCTCAATCCGTTCAGTAGTTTTTGCATGAAAGAGTAACAAACATCCATACATCCATCCATCTATCCATCCATCCATCCATCCATCCATTCTCACAAACTTTCGCGTTTATAATATTAGTAGGATGTACAAGAAAAAATTTAATGTAATTATTAACAATGAACCCACGAAGACTAAAATAAATAAGTCGAGACCCACGTATGATAGGTTTCCGTAGATGGTGACGATGATTATGATGATGGTAAGAAAACAATTTTTACGATCTCATTACATGGTTGACTGCTAGGAAAACGTAATTAAGTATAAAATATGTTCGTGAGATCAATGACCTCTGAGCTATGTTTAAACCCACTTTACATGTATGGGAGCTACCCCTTAATTATACAGTTATGATATTTTGATACTTAAAGTATCAATATCAAATTACTCAAGGCTTTGTATTAATGTGGCGGACAGATGGATGGACACAACGAAATTATATGGACTCCTTGTTATACTCTAAAAAACAAGCGTGTTCAAAATAAAAAAATATACCTACTAGTAGTACCTAGTACGTTCCTGTAAGATCTACTAGTAAAACTACCGGGACAAAATTTTCCCGGGAGTTCTACTCAATTTATTCAATTTAAATATTGTTTTCAAACTTTCGCGATTTGAGCACATTATACTAATATATTAAAACGGGACTTATCGCGCAATAAAACATGAGATATATATTAATAAATACCTCTTTTTCTCTTTCTCCCGACGTTTCGACCAAGTTGCATTGGTCGTGGTCACGGGCAGACTAAATGCGACGCCGTATCACTCAAATTGAAATTGTCACCACGACACACTACACTGACAGTATCTGTAAAGGTCTTAATGCCTACACCACGCAGTTTACATTTGTCGACTACAGGATTCCACGACACTGATAGTTTGAAACCATCCTCTCGGTTGAAATTACGGTGTTTTTTAATTTCTACTGCCTCACGAACTATTCTTGAGAAATAATGTCGATCAGTGGAGAGTACTTTCGGGTCGTGGAGCTCAATCCAATGACTAGTTCCTCCGTCAAGCAAATGCTCCGCTATGGCAGACTTCTCTATCTGGCGGTTTTTGACTGCTGCGATATGTTCTTTGATCCGTTCAGCAATAGTACGCTTCGTTTGACCTATATAGGAACTACCGCAGCTGCAATCCACCTTGTACACACCAGGAGTCTGAAACGGAATGACATCTTTCGGCGTTCTAACTTGGCTCAATAGTTTGGATAAGGGAGTATACACTGTTTTGATGGAGTAGTCCTTTAGCAAAGTCCCCACCTTATCCGTCACTCCTTTAATATAAGGAATAAAAGCCGGCTGCCTT
Organism: Hypomecis punctinalis; assembly: GCA_949316475.1. NCBI lineage: Eukaryota > Metazoa > Arthropoda > Insecta > Lepidoptera > Geometridae > Hypomecis > Hypomecis punctinalis. Next base: position 16,422,945 of record OX438818.1, read on the forward strand.
TCAACGTCAAAGCTGCTCTTACGATATCTGCGCCTTCCTAGTTCCCGCTTGGTCACACTATAGCCACTGTTTTATTGCGCGATAAGTCCCGTTTTAATATATTAGTATAATTTAAATATTCTTTATTTAACATTATAAGACTCTATACAATTATGCACAGTTACTAGTGTACGTTAAAATCCTAGTAGTACATTTTATTTTATTTAAGTACTGTTTTGAGAGCAATAAGCTCATGCAAAACTTGGAGAAATTTTAATAGATAATTACAGATATGACATTAAAAAGGCACTTAATTCACGAATTACACAATATTAGTATAATAAACTTAAGGTTGAGTATTATATTTTTGAAATGTAGCTACTTAGTTGATTGAATCAGGTGTTACTTTGCGGAAATTCATCTTCAAATCTAGGTTTTGAATTAATATTTAGTGTATTTCCGCTATCTTGTTGTAGGCAAATAAGTTTAAGGGCATTAAGTGCATTAAGGACATTTATGAAAAAAAAAAATTTTAAAGGTTGTGAAGTGTTTTCAATATTTTGTCATAATATTTTTAAAAGATTTTTATAATATTTATTTGTTGTTATCGGATTATTATTGTACCTACTAGTTTTAAAAAATATATAATATAGAGTGTAGTGAAAATAAGTGATATTTATTATTATTTTATCTATTTTGTAAAATTATGTTTTAAAATGTATAATTATTGTAATATTAGTAATTGTTTGTAATTTTTTTTTTCATAAATGTCCTTAATGCACTTAATGCCCTTAACACTTTGAGGGACAGTACTTCTATAGGCGTATGAGTGTAATAAAAGTTATGTGACAGAACGCCTCTGCCCGTCAGAGATTTTTTTCCTATATCGCTAGTACGCCGTACGGCGTGAAATTTTCCATACTAACTCATAGAACAGCAGTTTGTACTGTCACCGCAGGTATAAATCTCACCTCGATACTGTCACTGCTTCATATTCAAAGTGTTAGACAAAGACAACGCGTTCACGCATACATCTGTAATTTCGAGATCCTTCCGTCACTCACACTACGCCACTGGGCGTCGTTTTTACATACAGCCAGTCGAGTAGTGCGCGTCGGCGGTGCGCCTGCTTGTCACAACATGTTTTAGTGCAAAGGGTTTTCTAAAAAGTGAGTATTATTCAATTTTTATTTGATTAGATAATATAAAATACATTAGCCAGACAAGTAGCACATACAAGTACTTTTTTCTAGCAACAGTGTATCTGATGAACCTGATTTTAGAGTATCAAATTCAACGGTATAGTTTTTACAGATGGCGTCTGGGAATTCATACGAAGAACAGCAAAAACGTCTGCAGACTTTGTTTGATGCGGCTTCTACCCCTGAATCGAGTCAGGACCCGTTTGAAGATGATGAGGAGTATGGTTCGGACCAAGAATATCAACCGTCTGGCGCGCTTTGAGACGTTCTGTCACATTCCATAGAAGCATGGAGCACGCTTTGTGTCACTACGCCTATAGGCAATGTATGGCAGTTAGTAGTGTAATATTAGGGTAACTCAATGAGGCCATACTGTCCCTCAAAGTGTTAAACTTATTTGCCTACAACAAGATAGCGGAAATACACTAAATATTAATTCAAAACATAGATATGTAGCTACTTTTATGGTAAGAAAAAAATCGATTAGGCGATAATCTACTGTAGAACATTTTGCTTTCAGGGCTTATAAGGTCGAATTTGCTAAAATCATGAATTTTCAATCCGCTGAATATGACTTACGGTTTTATCAGGACTTAACATTTTTTAGTTTGAAAAACTTACTGACAGATGTCAAGTATATTTTTTAAATATAAGTATTTAAATTTAAAAAATATTTTCTGAAAAAATAATATTAAATTATTCTTATATACAAATATACCTACGTACGAGCTATTTTTTCTGAACACACTTTTGACCAAAAGCGCCATTTTAAACCACCGCTGTCATTCAATGTCTGTCATTAAAAATTCAACTCTAATTACACAGCATAAAGGTCAGATCCTAATGCCGCCTCTGCTTCGCCCACGCTTTTTCTAATATTATATTAACGTCACACCTATAATTCTCTCCGAAAACTTAACCATTTAGCCTAATTTAACTTTTATGAAGGAAAAACATTGTGAGGCAAACTGCCTGTGCAATTGTGCATACATCCGCGGAAGGAATTCGATAGCATCTGTCGTACTGATACTACCAACCGCCACCTTTCGTGGTTAGGCCTACGTTTTGCAGTGGACTATTAAATAAGGCTGGTACAGATACAGGATTCAGTTTACCGGTGACCAAGACGACTGGGTCAAAATGTCGGGATAATTTAGTCCCAAATCTGCTCTTTGACTAACAACATCTAGTTACAACTAGTTTCTACTACAAAAATAGTTACAACTAGTTTTTACCCGCGGCTTCGCCCGCATACGCAATATATCATTATAATTTATAGCCTATGTGTTATTCTAATAAATAAGCTATATTATTGCAAATTTTCATCTCAATCAGTTCAGTAGTTTTTGCGTGAAAGAGTAACAAACATCCATACATCCATCCATCCATCCTCACAAACTTTCGCGTTTATAATATTAGTAGGATAAACAAATTAAAACTATCACAAAACTTTGTCCACCCAAAAATAAACTACAAATGCGTGTAACTTCCAACTTTGAACTTTGCCCCATGCCGGTAACAAAGTAAGCGCTCTAATTGGTCCCATAGTCCCAGTTTTGTGTGTCTTCGCATTAAACCCACTAACGGATCGGATCTCCGTTAATAGTCCAACTTGCCTAATGGCTTCACCCTTGACCGCTGCAGTAGTTTGAATCAACTCGGATGGATATGGGTAATTACGTTTATCTTAATGGCATTTTAGTCTATTTAATTTGCACAAGTTTGATTAACACTGAGATAACGTGCAAAGCAGCTTATGACGTGGTGGCCACAAGGTGGTCTAACTACCTTATTAAGACAGCAAGATCACGTTGGATGCAAGATGCTTCCAACTGATCTTATTGGAGATTTATAGAGGAAGCCTATATCCAGCAGGGAACGTCTTATGAATGATGGATAGATGGAAATTTTATTTGCTATTTTTAAAAAAGACAAAAAGATAATTATTTTTCGGGTATTGCGGCGTTTCGCCCCGCAAGCTGTTTGGCCGTATCGCTTGCGGGGCGAAACGACGCAGGACTCTATTTTTCGCCTAAAATGACACAGCCGAAGTATGATCTACCAAAAAAAAGGAGTTGTCAAAATGGGTTCATACCACAGAGATACCAGAGGCATAACGTGGTCGATCGAGAAAAGAACGAAATAGAGCATGAGTTAGATTGAGACATAATGAGTATCTCGATTCAGTGGCTAGTTGCCGTGTTTTTCTCTCAGTAGTGTCAAATTTCAATACATATTTGACAGTTTTGACAGCGCTGAGACAGATTTTCCAAACATTTTTGCGGTTGAGAATTACCTTAAGCGACAACAGCGCTATCTCTCTATTTGTAATAGCTCTGTGGTTTATACCTAATTGACGAAGTAATCGCGTAACCTACACACACAAAAAAAAAACAAATAATCAAATTAAGGACCTACTTTTTTGACTTTCTTACCTCAAATATTGCCTCAAATACAGTTGGCAATGTTTTCTTATAGCTCCAAGTTGCCGAATTCTTTCAACTTTTGTGGCTAAAACGACACAGTCGTGAGTCGTGAGGTATCTAGACTATGAAAGTACACTGAGCCGTGCACACTATCGGACATAAGTCGCGGACGTCACCTTCGGACGACCTTGATAGTATGTTTCCAGCTTTAGATGCGCTGCAAGTGACATTGTTAGGGTAGCTTTTTTTGCCATTCTACCTCCACCGATTCCCTTGCAAGCATGGCGAGTGGAAAAATTACACTTTCTTTGTACAATATAATCAAATAATTGTAAATCTTAGTTAACAAAAAGGACCCTGGAGTCTGTGGTTAGTAATTTAAAAAAAAAAAAGAATTTACGAATTATCAATTTACAATTTAGGCTACAATACAATACAATACAACAACACTTTATTGACACCAACAAGAAAACATAACAAAAGAAACAAAGACAGAAAACTGGACAGGCTACTTTTAATCATAAAATCAAAATAAAAAGATAAGGTTAAGTTAATTTGCCATGACCGTGTGCCATATTGATATATTGTCTGTTTTGTTACAGAGCAACATGCGGGCGGGGTAGCGCGCGCGGGCAATGCGGCGCGCGGCGCGACGCGCGTTGCGGGCGTGGCGCGAGACATGCCCTCTCTGAACGCCAGCGCCTGCGCCGCGCTCCTCGACCAAGTGCGCTGGGATGAGCCAACTAGCTTGGTCAGCCTGGCCATTTTGGCCCTTATTGACGTGCTTGTCATAGCTGGTAAGTAAATTAAATAACAAACCAATATCAATATACACAGATGCATCAAATAATGGTTCGGGGAGCGTGATTATACGGTGAAGGTTGGCAGTCTGAACGTTTTGGGTGTTATTGACATATTTGTCATAGCTAGTGAGTGCTATACTATATTTATTTGTAGATATATACGCATGTTGCGAGACATGCCCTCTCTGAGCGCCAGCGCCTGCCCCCCACTCCTCGACTAAGTGCGCTGGGGTGAGCCAACTAGCTTGGTCAGCCTAGCCATATTGGCTCTTATTGACGTGCTCGTCATTGTTGGTAAGGGAACTAAACAAGGAATTAATTTTGATATATACAGACGCATCTAATACTGCTTGGGATGCTTCTCTTACTAACAAACGTTGGCAGTCAGGTCAAAGTTGCTGTTAAGTAAACCGATACCTACGGTAGCTGGTGGCACGAGACATGAACACCCTGAACGCCAGCGCGTGCGCCGTGCTTCTCAACCAAGTGCGCTGGGATGAGCTAACTAGCTTGATCAACCTGGCCATATTGGCCAGGTTGATCAAGCTTTTTTTTCAGATTCAGATTCAGATTTTTTCACGTTCTTGCCATTTCTGGTAATCGAAACAACCAAGCTCAATAATTATTTCACCACATAATATTTGTGTGGCCAGCATGGAGCCTAATTTCACACCAGAAGTATCATACCTCGACCGACTGAAACCAAAAATCCAGGAGGTCTCTGCGCAAAGATCACTTTAGCAAAAGTACCTCGTGAACTCGCAACATTCCGTTCCCCGCAATTTTTCCGCATAACGTTTCCCGATAGAGGTCAAATTTTCCGCAATTCGGGGAATTTCCCACATATCGGCAATCCTGCTCTTGACGTGAGACATATCATACCAGATTCTTCTTAGTCATAAGAGTCAAGTCTTCTCAATCATTATTGGTCACCACTGCCATCATTTCAGCCAGAAAGTATTACTTATTAATTTTCCTTAATTAATTCCTAAATAAATATAATTTAGGAGCAGTTTAGGTTACATAAACAACAGAGTTATAAAGTTACAAAATAACTCTTTGACGTTCACACTAAAACTGTCATACAAAATACCGTAACCGCATTTGTACTCGAATACTCATGTAATCTGTCGACGCCATTTTAATCCCATTTCCTTTTGAATGGCTACGGCGTAGCGTGTGCTACGGATACGTCTACGTTGCTACGCGGCTACGAGCTACAAGGTTTTGAAGCTATTTTTGTGGAGCTTATAGTATCTAGGTCGGATTGGACTAGAGCTAGTTTACTCATAGCCTTAGTTTAAGCTAAAACCGCGAATGCTTGTTAAATACCCAGTAGTTATCCGTACGTAGACTTCACATCTGTTTAACTGAATCTTTATAAGTCTTTGTCTCAACTTGCTCTTGACCTATTTTGTTCATATCCTTATTAATATTATCTCTAGACACTTGACTGCCTCGGTGGCCAGTGGTTAGTGATCCTAACTTCTGGGTCAAAGAGGCGTGGGTTCGATCCCCACCCAGGACAAATATTTATGTGATGAACATAGGGTGTTTGCTCCGTGTCTGGGTGTTATTAAGTTACTATCTATATAAGTATGTATTTAAAAATTAGTATAAGTATCAGTCTCTGGCAACAATATCACAAGCTTTGCCTAGTTTGGGGTCAGAGGCCGTGTGTAAGATGTTCCAAAATATTTATTTATTATAAATGCGAAAGTTTAACTTGGTTTATTGGTTTGTTCCTCTTTCACGTAGCAAATGAGCAACGGATTGATTAGATATTTGGCATAGAAATATTTTTAAAGTCGGAAAGTGACATAGGTTTTTAATCCCGGAAAAACAAAAGACTCCTATGGGATGGCACAAAAATCATAATATTAGGCGGATAGTGTCGCGAACAAAAGCTAGACTTGTTATAATTTATATATGTAGGTACTATAAAATCGCGCCAAAAATATCAAAATCGGTTGGAAAAAATTGCTATAGCTTTCCATCCTTTTTGAGGAAAATATCTAATAATCAAAAATCTCCAATATCAACTTTCGGCAAGTTTTGATGAAAAATGTGCCCTGTAGAGTAGAATTATCTTCCGAACAGAGGGAAGCAAAATTAACGAATCAAAACTGAGACTCTCTCACTGTGTTCGCTCGATCAATTAACTTGCCTATTTCGTTACTAAAATAAATCAATCGTTCGAATCAAAGTGTATCCGTGTGAATACACCTTAAAGTCATTTACTACGTATTCAATCGTCCCCTAGCTTTTATAGTACAAGAGCTAGATCATAAACTTATTTACACCCTATCACGGATATTCCAAAATAAATTGGTTGTCTATAAGACGGTTTACAGAAGATAATTCTACGTGATAACGTCATAAGAAAACACTGTTTAATAAACGACTGAAATGAGAGGAACGCTCAGGCCGATCATGCCTTTCTATCGTTTGTTCCGTGCTTTCGTTTGCCTGCTTGGCTCAGACCGAACGTGGCACTTTTTCGTGCATACAACCGGCATTCATCGATTTAAGCCGGAAACATACTATCGGACGCGGCTGAAGGACGCGACTGACATCCGCGACTTAGCAGTGTGTACAGTCTTAAGACATCCGGTGTGCCAGATCGCTTTCGGACGTCCGAACGCTCAAGGTCGTCCGAAGGTGACGTCCGCGACTTGTGTGCACGGCTCAGTGTACTTTCATAGTTTAGATCGCGGCCGTAAGCCGCGTCCGATAGTATGTTTCGAGCTTTATAAGACGTTATCACGTCAAATATAATAAATAATTATATACTCATTTGAGCTACAAATGGTTATAATCTTTGCTTATTTGAGCTCTCGACGGATTTGAAAGTGGCAAACTAAGTCGTAAAATAAAAATTATACGCGTACTTATGTATAAAATCTGATCTCAAATTGCTTTTATCGGATTTCTCTGAAAAGTTTTATCCGATTTTTAACACTCTTTTAAATAGTTTCACCCTTTCACCTGTATGTTTGTTTGCTTGTAACCAACCCCTTTGAGCTCGATTTTGACCTAGTTTGAGCGATCAGATTTTCTTTAAACTTTGCACACCTATCAAAGACCGATGACAATGCATTTACAAAAAATGACAAAAAAGATTCCTAAGCGTGTTTTTAAGTTTTTTATAACTATTTTATATTATTATATGGCTAAAAGTAGGTCGTATGCTATTTTTGACCGACGAACCACCGGAGGAGCTGAACAATTCGACGCGTATTATATACAACCATGCATAACTTTTTTCATAGTAGTCCTATTTCAATAATTCTTTTTCATTGGAAAGAATATACTTCGAAATTGGTTTCATTTAAATTTCATCGAAATCGGCTGAGCCATTTTTCATAAATCAACAGTAATGTGATAAATGTCACATCGACCCGTGCAAAATGTTCGCGAATTATGTACATAGGTGAAGTCGGTAATCAAATGTTGTTTGTAAACTTTCGCGATTTAAACACATTATTATTAATGTGTTTAAAGGATGTCATACCGTTTCAGAATCTTGGTGTATATAAGGTGGATTGCAGCTACGGTATTCCCTATATAGGTCAAACGAAGCGTACTATTGCGGAAAGGATCAAATAACATATCGCGGCAGTCAAAAACCGCCAGATACAGAAGTCTGCTATAGCTGAGCTTTTGCTTGACGGAGGTACTGGTCATTGGATCGAGCTCCACGACCCAAAAGTCCTTTCTACGGATCGACACTATTTTTCAATAATAGTTCGTGAAGCGGTGGAAATCAAAAAACATAAGAATTTCAACCGGGAGGATGGATTTAAGTTATCGGCGACGTGGAATCCTGTTGTCAACAAATGCAAATCGCGTAGTGTAGGTAGAAGGACATTATTAGATACCGTCAGTGTTGTGTTGTGATACCAGTTGTTTCACATTCCAGTCTACCCGTGACCACCGTCGATGCTGCTCGGCCGAAACGTCGGGATGAGGAGGTATTTATTTATCTCGTAATTTTAGTGCGCGTTTACTCTCGTAGTATATAATGACAATATTGAAGTCGGTCATGCTAATTTTTGCAAAAAATAGTTATTATATTCTTGGATGATACAACGGCCCCTCTCTATTATTTTTTTATTTTTATTGCTAAACAATTTTTTTGTGTAAATGTGCGACATAAACCAAATATCTCCTATTAGTTTTATTAAAACTTATATCATCGGATTGTTTTCTTGTTCTCTTTGTCTCAAACTCTAAATTTTAGTCTTGTTTGTTGAATAGTCTATGTAAAACTAAAACGATCTTACACTTTGTGTCGACCAGCTCCTTGCCCCAGGCAACCTTCGTAGTAATCGGCAAATGGACGACCGCCGTAAACGAATACAGGTATGAATGTTCTGTCCGCAGTGTGGGGAAATTTTCATCTGTTTAACGACCAACACGGGGCTTCTGATTTTTTTACACATTGAACTATATTTGGCCATAGTATAACAATAGCAATACAATTTAACAATAAATTATAAGCTATACTGTACTGTATTGTACCATCCTTTTTAATAATCCTCTGCAGGGCTTTAGGACTCACGAAGGTTGATTGGGCCGTTTCCACCACCAGGCCCAGTGCGGTTTGGTGGATTCACACACACCATCAAATTTCTTCTACGGACGTGTGCAGGTTGCCTCACGATTTTTTCCTTCACCAAAAAGCCAGTGAAATTCCGTACATATTTTCCATGGAATTCATTAGTACGGGACCGGGACTCGAACCCGACCTGATTCCTTCATCTCCTTTTCACAACAGAACAAGCCGGAAGACGCATTAATACTATCTCTACATAGTCGAAGTACCACCTTCTCGTACTAAGCGATTCGCTTCTTCCTTCATAATGCGGACCGCCAGGGATTGGGATGCCCTGCCTCCGTTATTGTTTCCTGACAATTACAATATCTTCAAGTCAAGAGTGAATAGGCATCTTCTAGGTCTACATACTCCCATCTTCGGCTACAACTTCGCTTTCCATCAAGCGAGTTGGTGGCCAAATGTAGACCTATTATATTCCATGTTGTTATTATTTCTATTACTATTTTTTATTCTTTGACGATGCTATTGCTGAATAACGTAACTTGATATTCGTTCCCTAACTGTGATGTCAATAACCGTTATTTCTGAATAACGAAATAAGTTATTTATTTTTTATCTGTAATGATTATTTATTTTCTACTATAATAGCTCTGTGATTTTCTATAATAGTCAATGTTTTTTATTCTATTTGATGTCTGTTGTCGTTGACATTAGTTAGTTTACATTGATTTTAACTTTGTTATTCATTATTTATTTTTTTAAATTGGTTATTAATAGAATTGATAAATTGGTTCGAATGTAGTATGTTAATTGTAGATAAGTATTTCAAACACTTCATTAAAACTCGCGTGAGAATACATTATATTAGATAAAATACCGGTTTTACCAAGTGCGCGTGCGCCAGGCGACGGGAGTGCGCGTATACCCTAATGAAGAAGGAGTACTGATTTTACTCCGAAACCGGTCGGGTTTCACAGCGGCCCGGCCGTATATCATACGTGAGTTAAAACCGGTATTTTATCTAATAAGTATTTCAAACATTGTTATTTGACGATTCCAAGTGCAATTGTTATGTCTACGGAATAAAGGAACTTTGACTTTGACTCCATATAAAAAAAAACACGACCTCATGATTGCAAGGCTGGTGTCGTTACCACTACACCACCACGACTACAGAGACAATCAAGGCTACACTCTACGAGCTGTATAATTATCTACTAGGTTTTGTTAAACTATGTTGTCTTGTATTTATACCCAAGGCCACTTTACCAGGTGTTCTTTGATCGGCCTGCCTGTTTGTATTTTCCAAGAAACGTCGACAGCAGGTGTGCTTTAGTTAGCCCTGTTTTCTCTAGTCTGTTTGTCTATTATTATACCTTTAAACGAGTAATTCTTGTACATTTATTTATTTATTTGTTGAACAAAATGGGAATACAAAATTTTACTTAACAATTCTTTTTTTTACGATTTTGATGAAATATTGAAATGAGTTGAACTTTTTTATATAGTTTTACCGACTTCCAATAAGATGGAGGTACTAGATAGATAGATTAACTCTTTATTGCACACCAAGAAATAAACAAAAAGAAGAAACAAAGATACATAAACAGTGTAACAATGGGCGGCCTTATCGCTGATAGCGATCTCTGCCAGGCAACCTTAGGATGGAGAGGACAGAAAGCGTATAAATAATGGACGGGGTGCGCATTAGTTAAAAATATATATTTAGATTATACAACATAAACATACATACTAATAATATTGATATAAATACTTAAAATACCTAAAAATAAATAAAACAACACATAAAAAAAATCATAAAAGAAACCTACGACAAATAATAAACTATTACATAATAAATTACAATACACTACTTACATACATCAACATAAATAACAACAACATTTACATAGTTAAAGAATTGACTATTTCTGCAGGTAATGAAATTTAACCTGATCTTTAAATACATTCAGTGATTGAGCTTTTCTGACAGTAACGGGCAAGGCATTCCATAACTGGACTGCCTGAAAGGCAAATGAACGGCCATGTTACTATGTTCGTCTGTATGTATTTTATTTGTTCATAGATATTTTCGCCATTTGTGTGCCAATTCTTTTTTAATTTAAAAGAGTACTTCCGAAGTGGTCCCATTTAAATATTACAGAAATCGACCCACAAGGTGGACAAAAGACCTCATTAAGACCGCAGAATCACGCTGATTGCAAGCCGTTACCAACCGGTCTTATTACAGTTCCATAAAGGAGGCCTGTGTGCAACAGTGAACGTCCTATGGCTGATGGATAGATGTAATGAATTTCTTCTCTGTACAGAAAAAAGAAAAGTTACGGTCGTCTATAAATATCAGTAGTAATAAAACATCAGAAGCTACTAATTTACTGCAAAACTTTGCTGATTTATTAAGATCGGTTTGTTCGTTACCGGTAGGAGAATATCTTACTAATTTCACTTTACTGTTACCCCATTTCACGTTCTTCCCATTTTGATGGTCATACTGCATTAGACTGATTCAACACTTTTTTTTCTTGGCTTTTTATAGGCTTTGACAGCTGTCTCACTCATGCTTTCCGACATTTTATACGATATAAAGTAACCAGTTAAAAAAAATTGTTGTAGGTCCGGTCACTTGGCAGGCCCCGTCAATATAGCACAAAACCGTCAAATCTAGAGATATCGGGGGAGACCTTTGCCCAGCAGTGGGACACGACAGGCTAACAACAACATTTAATTGTTAAGCTTAATATTGCTATTATTTTCTTTGACCGTTGTGAAATTACAGCTTTTGATTTGACGAAGTAATCGAAAAATAACGGCACTACTCTTGCTTATTTTTAATGATAGTTATTATAACACAATGTTTCAGCAAATCGCCTCGGGAAGGCTAACCCTTGAGTCAGTTTTTTTTCAGAGGTTAAAAATTACACATGTTCGTGTTCATCAAATGAATTGCACAGATATTTAAAATACTCAAGCCTTTCTGAACTATTTTTACTAATAGATAGAGTGATCCAATAGAAAGATTCGAATGTGAATCAAACATGCATATTATAGTTCTGAAAGGTCTGAGCATGGTCCAAATGATCTATGCGCACAAACAGCAGGGAATAACTTTGGTATAAACTAAGTAGAAAGAATTGATTCAGTGTCGAGCTAGTACAATGCGCTGTGACCACAATGGGTCGTTCCCCGTTCCCCTCCGCAATCGGCAAATGGACTGCGCGGACGGTGTAAATGAATACAGGTGTGGACAAGATTTCTTCTATAGTAGCATCACACTCCGGCTTCGCCTGAAAAAATAAAAATTAAATAAAAGTGATGATCATGGATAAAATGTTTTATCAGGACTTGTCAAAGGTGGAGAAGCGTTACTAGGGTAACAGTTCGAGGATATTTGGGTGACTACTGCTCAGTCAACTGGGTTAACTCAATCGCCAAAGATGCCAATAAATTAGACTTTTAACTTATAAATCATATTTTCGATAATACAAAAATAAATGAGACGTGATTAAAAAAATAACAATGTAGTTTTAATCACTACATCAAATACAAATAAAAAGTAAGCACCCAAAATGTATGTTTGACTTAAAAATGTTGAAATTTTGTAGACCATAGTATTTTTTCCTGTAGTTCTGTAATTGTTATAGCTCCTTCAACTCGGGTTGTGTGTACTTTTCTACAAACAAACGCTCCGTCCTGAATACTCGTATGTATGTAGTTTATAAAAATGTAAAAGATACGTGGGTCACGCGGCCGGGCGTAGTTGTCACGTAGTGTAGCGACTTTTATTTACCATTTTGGGATTTATATTATTTTTATTCTGCCTTCTAGGGTTTCGCTAGCGGTCTTGGAAAAAATGTTTTAGAGTTAAACCAGAAAATGTTGCTTCTATTTTTCCCAAAATTGAGGTTACCTACTTATAGTTTAGGGTATTATGGGGTATCTGTAATAATGATTACCGAAAAGCGTTTAGAAAAGCATGCATTTGCATACAAAAGCCTGGTGGTTTAGTAGATTACGCAGGCAGTTGTCAAATCTAAACGTGTCAACATCTTATAGAAGTGACATTCAACCCACGATAAGGCTATCGTGGGTTGAAATCCTGGTCCCATACTAATAAGTTCTTTAGAATTTATGTACGAAATTTTACACCACATGATTTTCGGTGAAGTAAAAGTAATTAGAATTAATTCGATGGCGTATTTGAATCCATCATACTGCACTAAGTGTGTGGTCTCTGTAGGCTTATTCTTAAGAGTGAACGGCAACACAGATTTCTATTTTTGTCTCTTCCATTATCTATTTCACGCGTAACCTTAAAATTTCCCCCATATTTTCTTGTCTTCACAGCAGAAACTATACATAATAAATAATCAGTGACAGGGTTCTCTCAGGGGAGCACAATGGGCCCCGCATTTCTCCTCATCCCTGATAAAGGATCGTTTTACCACAGAATTCTTGGGGATAATATAAAAGATATTCTCTCAAAGACACGTTGCTCTTGATAATAAATATTGTGGAATAATGCCTTGGGAACTATAGATAAAAGTTTGAAGGTTGAACAACTTTTATGGTGGAGCAAACGGTTAGGTCGAGATTTTTCTGGTTTTTGGCTTGAGTCGAGTTTTAGGGTTCCGACCCCAATGAGTAAAATAAGACTATTACTAAGACTCCGTTGTCCGTACATCCGTTTGTCTGTCTGTCACCAGGCTATATCTCATGAACTGTGAAAGCTAGACACCTGAAATTCAATTCACAGATTGTGTATTGCTGTTGTTAGTTTAACAAAACATACTAAAATAAATATTTAGTGGAGGCTCCTATACAATAAGCCAGTTTTTGCTTGATATTAATAACGGCAAAAGTTAAAAGCTTGAATGGGGCTAAGGGGCTCTCATACGGTACGGAACCCTACACTACGCTTACCAGTACGTGTTTAATAGTGTTTGAGAATCCCCGACAATTTTAAAGTCCCGGGACACGAGACAGCCTATAACCAAAGTCCCAAGAAGTCCCTGGACTTCGAGGCTTTGCTTTTCTTCGAGAATTAGCAGTTTCATACAAAATTAAAACTCTGAAAAATGTATGAAACAGGTTGGAGGAGTTGGCCTCATAGAAAAAGTTGTTCGTAATGATGGTGTGAGTCACCTCCTTTCGGCCTAGTACACCAGTTCTGGATAACTCACAGCAGCAGGGCGCTTTTTCAAACTGGTATAATAATAATATGTCGGTAACTTTAGTTCGACTGCGGATCTCCTTATTGATTCGATCTCTAATTACCTTCTCCATAGTACGTACACTTCGGTGAGTGCGCCCAGGAGTTGCACAATCTGGTCCCACCTGCCCCTTTCTTCTATCGTACGGCTAGACAGACGTGACCAAAGCGCCACCCTTTTATGGTGGATATCCCACGCGTTAGAACCAAGCGTTTTGAGTCCACATTTCTCATACGAACTGCCAGAATGTGGAACGCTTTGCCTGAGTCTGTCTTTCCGCTAAAGTACAATGTACCTAGGTGTCTTCAAATCTCGAGTAAATAGGTATCTTCTAGGTAAGCGTGCTACATCCTAGACCGCATATCTGCTTAACATCAGGCAGTGGGTAGAAAAACGCAAACCTATTTGATATAAAAAAAAAATTGTCTGATTAATGGTACCTACATAATTAATAGTAGTAATTTATTTTCATTAGGTATTTTATGTCGCTTTTGTGTATCAGGATAACATAATAACCCTGTTGGAGTAAGCATGACAATCTTGTATATATTATAATGTATACTAGCCTTTTCCCGCGTCTCCGCCCGCGTGGTATTTTGACTTTAGTGCTATTCCACAGGAACCTCTTACTTTTTCGGGATAAAAAATAGCCTATGTCACTTTCCAGCCATTGAACTACATCCATGAATCAAAAATCCATGAAAAATCAAGTCAATTCGTTGCTCCGTTGGTGCGTGAAAGAGGAACAAATCAACATTTTTTTCGGATTTATAACCTAAAGTATTCAAATATCAAGCCGAACGAATTAACTTATTTTAACGCTGCTATTTTATACAAAAGATCAATCCAAAAAAAGGAACAACAATATCGAGGCTAAACATATTTAAAAACAAACAAGATTAGTGTTTTTAAAAATTTCAAACTTAATACGTAAACTGATAAACACAAAGTACATCCATCTAATTGGCTTTACATGTGACATAATGACATAAAAAAACTAATTCAAAACAAGAATTATGCAAATCATTATTTATTTTGTAAAGACAAGAAAACAAATAAAATAAAATGATCCCCTAACAACGGCTCAGCTCCATAACGTTATGTTTTTCTGGAGTAAAAGTTTAACCATTCGAACTTCTCCGATTTGCTGCATAAAAATAACTTGAAAAAGGTAAATTGACGCAGAATATATTCAGCTTGGATAGCGAAAACAAATATCTTACAAGATTTTTTTTTGCAAAAAATAGCATGACCCGTGTACAGAAATCGCGAATATTTCGCACGGATCGATGTAGCATTTTTCACATTATTGTTGATTAATCAAAAATGGCTCAGCCGATTTCGATAAAATTTAAATGGGACCAAATTAAAAGTATAATCTTTCCAATATAAAAAGAATTATTCAAATCGGCTTCGGCCGCCTAGGAAACCAGGGTTTGGAAACTGGTTTCCTAAATGGATTTTTTAATACTCCCAAGTAACTGGTTTCCTAGAAGTACTGGCTTACATTATCTCAGCCGCTTATGAAACTAATAACCAGATTTCCGTTTAAATGTTTATCGACAAAGTATTGAGATACTACATACTAGATAATAAATACAATACTTACTTATAAGTAAGTATTGTATTTATTATATCGTATATATATTGTATTTATGATATCGTATCGTGTATCGTTATTTTACTTGCATTCGTAGCGGATCCTTCCAAATTCATCGCTTAATTTGCTAAAATTAATCATTTACCAGTGTGACCAGTTAGTAGGTACAATGTGACAAAAAAACACTTTCAAAGTGTGTCTAATTGATATAAATGCTTTTATTTAACAATTTGTAGGTTACTTAATCAGGGCTGCTAGAGATAAACTTCCTATTTAGCAAAATATATTTAATTAACCTAGTGAATCAAAAATTAATTTTAAAAAATCGGAGGGCTCTTTTTTGTTTTTAACCGATGTTATAAACTCAGAAAAGTATGAACTTTCTCAAAATGTAACGAGTGTTGTGGTTAGAATTATTGATTATTATTATACCAGCTTTCATACATTTTGTGGACATGTCCTTTTGTTCGTAAAATGATCTGCAGCACCTTCTTTCAGAGGCCTTCAGGCGGCCTAGAAACTCTGACACCAGGGCTAGCCACCCAGCCTATACGAACTTACTTACTTAGCACCCTCTTACAGCTTAGTAGGTAAATGTTTTCCGAATAACACAGTAATATTACTTAAATGAGAGTACCACTATTACTTTTTAACCTGGGCCGAA
The DNA here is from genome assembly GCA_949316475.1 of Hypomecis punctinalis. Taxonomy (NCBI): domain Eukaryota; kingdom Metazoa; phylum Arthropoda; class Insecta; order Lepidoptera; family Geometridae; genus Hypomecis; species Hypomecis punctinalis. The sequence goes on from OX438818.1 coordinate 16,439,411, forward strand.
TTAATTATGTACAGGCCCCGGTGTAGGGGCCCTAACACGTATTCCCGCCCGGGGCCCTTTTATCCCAATAATATTAATCTTACTGAATTGTATTGCATCGGAACGTGACAGTTAAAGGCCTCTAGCTAATGCAGAGCCCTTAATAACACAACTACTGATTGGATAATTTGACCCTGCTTATTATTGTTGGACCCAGAATCGTCCAAAACGGAAGCGACTAGAAATATGCAGAGCTGGATTGTACAGTACCAGCCGTATTATTAGTCTACTGCAGGACGTAGGCCTACCCACGAAGGGTGTTTGGGCCATATCCACCACGCTGGCCCAGTGCGGGCTGGTGGATTTACAAACGACATCGAATTTCTTCTACGGACGTATGCAGGTTGCCTCACGATGCTTTCCTTCACCGAAAAGCTAGTGGTGTGAAATTCCGTACATAAATTCTAAAGAACTCGTTGGTACGGGACCGGGGATTCGAACCCACGACCTCACAATTGTAAGGCGGGTGTCACTATTTTTAGGCCACCACAGCTCTTAAAGGATTCACAATACGCCATCGAATTTCTTCAACGGACACAATATGCAGTTTTCCTCGCGATGTTTTCTTCCACCGAAAAGCCAGTAGTGTGAAAGTCTGTACATAAATTCTAAAGAACTCATTGGTATGGGACCAGGATTTAAGCTCACCACCTCACTATAGTAAGGCGGGTGTCTCTACTACTATATAGACCACACGGCTATATGCAAATTAAGATACTTTTAATTCAAGAAAAGAAAACTCCACATTCGCTATTGAAGCCAAACAATCCTGATTCAGCGTTGTTTCTCTTCTGCGACAGTTGCAATATTTGGTACATGTTCAGAAAAAACGTGACATTTTATTGGCTAAAGTTTCTTTTTTAAATGCTTCCCTCGATGGGAAATATTGTACGGTACAGGAATAATCGGAGCCAATGAAACGCAGCGCCAATACGTAAGAAGGGACGTCTTGGCGGGATGGCGTCAAAAGGTCTAAGTGAGATTTTGATTTATTTCTAACCGACTTCAATTAAAGAGGTTTTCGATTCGACTGTATGTTTTTTTGTACCTTTGATAAGCGATTATTCCGCTAATTATGAACTAACGTGTGAAATCCCGTACATAAGTTCCAAAGAAACTCATTAGCACGGGACCGGGATTTGAATCCACGACTCAAGAATGACCAGCCAGCATTACAATCACTAGACCACCACGCCTTATGCCTACTGTCCACCATTTTGACCAGCCACCATTTTTTCGTAGTGTTGCTACTTCGGTTCAGGGTTAGTCCTATGATTATAATAATTATTAGAGTAAAATCAATGTATTAAGATCGTCTCGGTTTATTAAAGTGAAACTTTTAACGCGACTTCTAACAAGGTAGCGTTAAACGTTTATCGCTACCACGCAAGAGGGCGAGGGAAAGAAAGATACACAAAGGTAGAAAGTAGGAGAGAGAAAGAGAGTGAGTCGGTAGATCCCAGGCACATGCGCGTGGTACTCTTGCTATGCAACGGATTAAACAGTGTGAGCGTTGTGAAATTAGCTAAAATACGTTCGAAGGTCACTTCTTCCGCGCGGAAGAAGTGAAACACTATTTTTATGCAAGCAAATATTTAAAAAAAAAATAGTGAAGTGAAGCACTTTTTTTTAAATTATTTACTAAACTGTACCAGCCTTTTTAATAGTCCACTACATGACGTAGGCCTACCCACGAGGGGTGATTGGGCCATATCCACCACGCTGGGCCAGTACGGGTTGGTGGATTCACATACGCCATCGAATTTCTTCTACGGACGTATGCAGGTTGCCTCACGATGTTTTCCTTCACCGAAAAGCCAGTGCTGTGAAATTCCGTACATAAATTCCAAGGAATTCATTGGTACGGGACCGGGATTTGAACCCGCGACCTCACGATCGTAAGGCGAGTATCATTGCCACTAGACCACCATGGCTTTCACCATTTTTTTGGCTTTGAATTATTTGCTAGCATAGAATTTCGTAAATTTCATACGTTGGTTTTACATTTTGCTGTCGATATCAGAGTGAGTAGAAAGTCCCCCGCACTATATTTATAAGTTTTTCAATATATCCCGTCGTGTCGCGCGCACCCGGTGCTCGGAACTTTATAAAAATATAAAAGCGATTATTTCTGGAGAGCTAGGAACTTGTAGGACTAATATCGCATAGACATTGTACGACTAATACTGTAGAAATTTTGTATAGGTCTGGTAATAAATGATATCTGCTGATGGTGGTCTGCTGCTTCTTTTTTTGATTTTCCGAAAAGAAATTTTTTACTAACGTTAGACAAAATGTACTACAACATTTATACTACAACATTTTTTTTCTATTCCATATTGGTTTGCGTTCGACAACATACTACCTGATGTTAAGCAGATATGCGGACTGCGGTCTACGCTTACCTATTAGATACCTAGAAGATACCTATTTACTCAGGATTTGAAGACACCTACATTGTACTTTAACGGGAAGACGGACCCAGGCAAAGCGTTCCACATTACAATACAACACCACTTTATTGACACCAACACATAGGAAAATATAACAGAAGAAACAAAGACAGAAAAGGCACAAAATGCGGTCTTATCGCTAAAAGCGATTTCTTCCAGACAACCTCCTTTGGATGTAAGGAAACGTATAGATGACAAGGACGGTGGTGTAACACATTCTGGCTGTTCGTATGAGGAATGAGGATCCGAAGTTCTTACGCGCGGAATGTCCACCATAAAATGGTAGCACTTTGGTCGCGTCTGTCTAGCCGTAAACAAAAACTTCCAGTTTGTACTACTTTACTTACGTCAGTTAATTATTACAATTTATTCGTAAACTAACTAAATGCTTATGAAGTCACGCGCAATGTAAAATTTCATAACATAAAATTTCCCAGAATATTCTTTGCGTGTAGATAGAAATTAAAAAACGAGATATAAAATAAAAACCTTTATCTCAAAAATAAACGGCTCCAAACAGTATTAAATATCAAAAATGTGAAAAAGGTCTTCCAAAAAAGGTTCTGGTTACCGAAAAAGCCACAAAAGACAAAGCTGGCAAATGAACGCCTTTCACTGATCCTAAAAGAATCACTGAATTAAAAAAAAACTACAGCGCAAAAAGGTTTCAGAACACAATAAAAACCTGCTAACGAGTAGGGTCCCCATGCGTCAGGATTTCGCGGGACGGTTCTAATTTTTCAAGCTTTATTTGTTTTATTTGACTTGTGTGTTAGGTGGGACAACAGATTTGTAATGCTTATAAATACAGGTGGACTTTACTGCGCCTTTGCCTGGACATTAAAATGTAAACTGACTATGTGTAGACGACATAAGTGTCTTACTTAGCAACAGAGAAACGGAATGATTGATTTTTTGCATGGATATACATACATGGTTATTTCTAATCAATTAGCATCCTTTTAGGGGCTTATTTTGTACATCAATACTAACAACTTTTGTACTGCGACTTTTGTCAAAACTAAAAAAAATGTTGTTCCATAGAAAAATATTGTTCACCCGTAACCAAATGTATGGAATAGCTGATTTTTAGGGTTCCGTACCTCAAACTAAAAAAACGGAACCCTTATAGAATCACTTTGTTGTCCGTCTGTCAAGACTCTTTATCTCGGGAACGCGTAAATATATCGAGTTGAAATTTAAACTGTATACGTATATCAATAACTTCTTGCAGTTGTGTAAACGAAAAACTTTTCAGTTATCGTTTAAAAAAGTTAGAGTCGTTTATGTCGTAAAAAACCACATATTTCGCACTCACAAAAATCAAAACCTATAGGGTACTTCCCGTTGACATAGAACTATGAAATTTGGGGAGAAGCATCGTCTCAGAGTACACATATAGGAATAAATCATTTTTATTTAAATCACAAAAAATAGAGCCTCAAAATTCATAAAATATGGGTTTAATATTCAAAGTGAGTAAATCTTATCATGTAAGGTATCATATAAAAGAACTTCATTAGCACATGCTAAAACAGGTTTTTAATTATTTTAACAACGTGTTTGTACGGAACCCTCGATGTGCGAGCCTGTCTCGCACTTGTCCGTTTTTTTTTAAACATAACGTATAATAGCAAAAGGGTGGAAAATGACAAAGGCTACTTTTTATCCCGAAAAACTAAAAAAAATCATGGGATAGCATAAAAATTAAAAAACATGGGCGAAACCGCGAGCATAAACTAGTAACTAGTATAGAGTAGGTATGCGAATATAAGTACAATAGTTTGTGAATAATTATGTCAGCAGTCATATCTTTTACTATTTCGTGTAAAAGCATGCGAACACGAAATAGTGAAAGATAACAAACCTTTCAAAAATAGTGCTCAAGCTCAGTTTTTGGACCGATAGAAATTGACTTTCCAATCGCATTTTTCACTATCTCGTTCACACAAACACAAATTTTCAATGCTTGCTCCTGCTCCTTACTCGGTTACGAAACCGTTTACGCATATAGAAAATGAATCGAATGTTAGCCCCATTTTTGGCCACTTTGAATTATAAAGCCGGAAACATACTATGGGACGCGACTGACAGCCGCGACTTAGCAATGTGCACAGTCTTAAAACATCCGGCGTGCCAGATTGCTCTCGGACGTCCGAACGCTCAAGGTCGTCCGAAGGTGACGTCCGCGACTTATGTCCGATAGTGGGCACGGCTCAGTGTACTTTCATAGTCTAGATACCTATCAGTCGTGGCTGTCAGTCACGTCCATCAGCCGCGTCCGATAGTATGTTTCCAGCTTTATGATTGTGTACACAATTTTAATGATAACAAGATGTTTTTAAAGGACATTTTCAATCTTTGACATTCATTTAAACATTATTTATGGTGTTACATTATTTATAATCTACTTGTGCAATGATTTTGATATCAAATGGCCAAAATCGGGACAGTGGTCACAACTGGTACATCTACCCTATACGTATAGGTTGGAAAATAGGGCGGGCCCTTAGTATGTTTGACAGTCGTGTTTAGGCTATTTTATATATATAATATCGGATTTACTATTGCAAATAAGAAACAGATGAATTCATTTCTCATAAATTTTCATATTTAAATATTTTCTTCAATTTTTTTTGGTAACCCTACATTAGAAACAAGCGTTAAGATGAAAACTGTTCGTTAATAATTCAGAGAACGTGAAATGGGCATTTGAAGGGGCGGAATTATACAGACGTGTAGGTCTGAAAGAGCGGTTCCACCGGAAAATATTGTATACTAGCTTTTACCCGCGACTTCGCCCGCGTTATAATTTGATTTTGGCTTATGTTTATAACGGTAGCTACCAATTTTAGTAAAACATGTGTTCGAGATTTTGGACAACTTCAAGCTTAAGTATACATATTTTTAAATACATATTTAGATAGATATAGCCGTGGTGGTCAAGAGGTAGTGACACCCGCCTTACAATCGTGAGGTCGTGGGTTCAAATCCCCGGTCCTGTACCAATGAGTTCTTTGGAATTTATGTACCTACGGAATTACACACCATTGGCTTTTCGGTGAAGGAAAACATCGTGAGGCAACCTGCATACGTCCGTAGAATAAATTCGATGGCGTATGTGAATCCACCAACCTGCATTGGGCCAGCGTGGTGGATATGGCCCAATCACCCTTCGTGGGTAGGCTTACGTCCTGCAGTGGACTATTAAAAAGGCTGGTACAGTACATACAGTACTTAGATAGATAATTAACATTAACAAATAGACCTTGAGCCAGATGTCTGCGCTTGACCTGAGACATCACCGGATGGTACCTAATTGACGCTGTGGTCGAAGATGAAGCACGTAAACTTAGGAGGCTGAAATGATGATAACTAACAGAATATAGCAATTACAGTCAACTCTGGAAGCAACTGAAGAACTTCTGAATGCTTGTGACAGTTCAGAAGGTTTTCCTTAAGCGGACTCCGGATAGAATTTCTTATATTTACGTGGGAGTTTAGTTCTTCTTGTTGGGGTGTTATCGCTGAAATATTATTGACATCGATTGACGTCAATTTGTTTTATTGCAATAATTTCGTTTTGTTACGTTATTGAACACTGGCTTTTTGGGGAAAACGTCGTGAGGAAATCTATCATCAAACATGTTTCTCTAGATGTGTCTATGTTACAGAATATCATATTAATCATTATTATACCTAACTTTTAACTAAAAGACTGCCTCGGTGGCTCAGTGGTTAGTGACCCTGAGTCGTGGGTCGAAGAGGCGTGGGTTCGATTCCCACCCAAGGCAAATATTTATGTGATGAACATAGGTGTTTGCACTGTGTACTGTATGTGTTATTTAGGTTTTATCAATATAAGTATGCATTTAAAAATATGGATATATTGTATATGTAGTCTATCAGTCTCTGGAGCCATACAATACAATACAATACAATTTATTTATTGGTAACTTCAGTTACATGTCATAGTAATAATAATAATTCATTTAAAACTTATTACATAATATTATAAAATTAAATTTAATTACATTTAATATAACATTGTATAAAAAAAAAACAATCATAATTAGAAACAGATCATGTCATCAAAATTTTAAACTACATAATATCAATTATGTTTATTGTTAAAAATATAAAGTAGTCGACAGTCGTTGTCAGATCCATTTTGCAATGATAATTCACAATACGAGTACCACTTCTTTTAATTTTAAAAAATAATTTATGTCATAAAACTGTTGGGTCAATAGCCATGTTTTTAATTTCATTTTGAATGACATGACGGAAGGTGCATTGCGCACTTGCTCAGGGAGTCTGTTATAGAATGCAGGGCCCGAGATGTACACTGACTTCTCGGACCTCACGAGCCTATGAGGAGGTGTCACCAGCTGGTTCTGTCTCACATCACTACGCAAGTTCCGCGTCTGGTTGACGCCCCTTCTTTTAAACATATGCAAGTTTGTGTGTGTAAACAGAGCCAGCTGGTAAATCACCTCGCATGGGAGAGGGAGTACCTGTAGTTCTTTAAAGAGTTCTACGCATGAGACATCGTCGGATACCCCAAATATAGCACGCAGAGCCCGCTTCTGCATGACAAAGGCTCTATGATAGTCTGCAGCACCACCCCACAGCTCCAGCCCGTACGTGAGGCTACTGTGGACCGTGGCAAAGTAGCAGGAGCGCACGACATCACGGGTGGCGGTGCTTGCGAGCCGTCGAAGCGCGAAACACGAGCGGCTCAGCTTCCCGCACACTTCGTCTATGTGAGCTTCCCACGTAAGTGCACTGTCAATTTGAAACCCCAGCAACTTCACGCTGTTGACTTGTTGGAGCGGGGTATCGCCGACTGCTACATAAATACTTTTAGCCGTTTTACCATTGAGATTGAAGGTCATGAAGCACGTCTTCTCCCTGTTCAGCGCTAGCCCGTTCGACCTAAACCACTCATCGAGTTTATGAACAACAGAGTTAATCATACATTGCAGCTGGTCGCACGTCGGCGCATTAATGACCGCTGCGACGTCGTCCGCGTACATGTATATTTCTGCGTTGTCGATGGCGCCTGGTAGGTCGTTTAGGAGTACGCTAAACATGGTATTTGAGACGCACGAGCCCTGCGGGACGCCCATCTCGTTTTCCAGTTCGGACGATGCGACGCGCCCTCCATCCCCTACCACTACCTGTGTCCTAAGAGACATAAACGATGTCAAAATGGACGAGGCCGGGCCGCGGAAGCCGTAGTGTTTAAACTTCTCCGCTATGAGAGCGTGATCGGCGGTGTCAAAAGCGCGCGAGAGGTCGCAACACACCAGCGCGACCTGTTGGGCCGCCTCGCGAGAGCTCAGCACCCGCCACACCACCTCGCGCACTAAGTCGGTCGTCGCGCGCCCTGCGCGGTATGCGTACTGTCGCTCTGACAAGATGTTGCGGTCCAGGACAAAGTTTAGGAGCCTCTTGTTTAGCCCGACCTCGAATACCTTACTAACCGCGGGCACTAGAGAAATAGGGCGATAAGATTTGGGCTCGGCTTTTTTCCCTTTGCCTTTGTATAACGGACTGATCTTAGCTCTTTTGAGCGCCGTCGGGTAAGTACCTTCGCGCAAACACAAGGTGAGCAAATATATAATGTAATAGCTCAGGACGATAGCGAGGGGTATTACTGCTGTCTTAATTAAATCTGCAGATAAGCCATAAATATCAGTACTCTTTTTCGGAGCTATGTTTTTAGTTACAATTGTGTAAATTTCAAAGGGAGTAAAGGGCAGCAATCTGATGGACACGTCGCTAACAAATGACTCACCGCCGAGCGCGGCTAGCGCGCGCGCCCTGTTGGCGGAGGGGGCGTTGCAACCCCTGGCTGCCGTGGCGAATTCCAGGTTAAGTGCATCAACCAGATGCCGCTTTGTATGGAAGGTGTCGGTGTCCCGCACGAGATCCGTGAAATCAGTCCTTTCGCGATTGCCTCGACCCAACTCGGTATTTATCACACGCCACATGCATCGGGGTTTTTTTTTTAATTATGTCGGAATAGTAATTCGTACGCTTTTCTTTTAACAATGAATGATATTTTAGGGAAAGCTCCTCGGATCTACTGCATAGGCTTTCTTTTAAAGGGAATTTAGATTTTAAGTATGTGGTCTCTTTTAGGAGATATCTATAATTTTGGATATCCGTGTCTACCCAATGTTTGCTAACACTTACTAATTGCTTTTTGAGCGGAAAGCAAATACTGTGTTTATTAGTCAAAATAGCTAAAAGGCGATTTGCTAAATCATTGCAGCTACCGTTTGACTTTTTTATAACGACTTCCCAGTCGACCGACTCTAGCGCCTGAATGAAATTATTTTTGCTAGCCGCACTGAAGCTACGGGTTAGACGATGAGTAGGCGCAGGCGCAGCATGCCGCGCGAAGGTCAACCGCTGCGCCCCGTGGTCACTAAGCGGCTGAGTGTCCACGTTGGCTACAGCTGCGATGCGACTTGGGGGAATATTAGTATATATATGATCGAGCAAGGTGCTACTACCCCTTACGTCCACTCGCGTCGGCTGATCGACGAGCTGGACGAAGTTATAGCTAGCGAGAGTGTCGAGCAGCTGCTTTTGTGCCCTGGAACATTCCAGAAGGTTGACGTTTGCGTCTCCCATAATTATACATTCCAAGCCCTCGTCGGTAACTTTACCAAGAAGGCGCTCAAGGAGACAAATAAAATCAAAATGGCTCGTGAGGTTAGAGTGGTACAGTCCTACGATTAGAATATTGTCATCAAGTAGCTGCGCTGCACACACGTCTAAAATTTGTTCATTCGTAAAATCGCAATAGTCTTGCCTGTTAACTATTTTTATACCCGATCGAGCGTATATGCAGCATATCACAAGCTTTGTTTAGTTTGGGGTCAGAGGCCGTGTGTAAGATGTCCCCTAATATTTATTTATTTAACTGGGGAACAGCCCTGATATTGCGAAAAGAAATCAGCTGTTCCAAGCAAAGTTTTCGGGATTTCCATACGACTTCTGTTCATTATAGTAAAAGTGTGATCGAGCGCCACCTCCTGGACCTCTTTGCATTCACATTCCGAAAAGCATAAACTTGTTTTTTTTATGGAAAATAGGGCCACCGACTTGCCTGATGGAAAGTGAAGTTGTAGCCGCAGATGGAGTATGTAGACCTAGAAGCTGATACCTATTCATTCTTGACTTGAAGATAACCAAATTGTAATTGTCAGGAGACAATGACGGATGCAGGACATTTCAATCCCTGGCGGTCCGCATTATGAAGGAAGAAGCAAATCGCACCATACGTGTACGTCGACTATGTACGGCTGGTATTTATGCTACTTCCGGCTTGTTCTGTTGTTGTTGCCGATATTATCAAAATTCTAGGTCAAATCTGCAGATCATTAGCACAAAGCTAGAATAGGCCGAACAAAAAAGAGGCCTAATTACCAAGCAGGAAGATATAAAGAGACGAAGATGATCAGAGAAGATCCTTCAGGTTATCAAAGGTTATACAGCGAACAAAGAGTGGGGCGTCCGTCAGAACGTTGGGTCAACGATATAATATTGTAGGTAACAATCGCGGGTCCAACCTCGAAGAGATTGGCACGGGACCGAGATGCGTCCAAGAAGAGATTCCTATACTCAGTGAGCGATCACAGGTTGAAAGTTATAACAACGCGAATCTGAACAAAATATTATACCCAATGTATTTGTTGTTTTGACTCGCTGAGCGCCACTTCGTGGGCAAAGATCTCCTTTCAACTATTCCAGTTTTGGCGGCTACTAGGTAGGCTCCAAAAATCTCCTTCCAACTATTCCAGTTTTGGCCGCCACTAGGTAGGCTCCAAAAATCTCCTTCCAACTATTCGAGTTTTGGCGGTCACTAGGTAGGCTGCTAAAATATCCTTCCAACTATTCAAGTTTTGGCTGCCACTAGGTAGGCTCCAAAGATCTCCTTCCAACTATTCGAGTTTTGGCGGCCACTAGGTAGGCTGCTAAAATATCCTTCCAACTATTCAAGATTTGGCGGCCACTAGGTAGGCTCCAAAAATCTCCTTCCAACTTTTCGAGTTCTGGCGGCCACTAGGTAGGCTCCGAAAATATCCTTCCAACTATTCAAGTTTTGGCTGCCACTAGGTAGGCTCCAAAAATATCCTTCCAAGTATTCAAGTTTTGGCTGCCACTAGGTAGACTTCAAAAATATCCTTCCAACTATTCAAGTTTTGGCTGCCACTAGGTAGGCTCTAAAAATATCCTTCCAACTATTCAAGTTTTGGCTGCCACTAGGTAGGCTCCAAAAATCTCCTTCCAACTATTCGAGTTTTGGCGGTCACTAGGTAGGCTGCTAAAATATCCTTCCAACTATTCAAGATTTGGCGGCCACTAGGTAGGCTCCAAAAATCTCCTTCCAACTTTTCGAGTTTTGGCGGCCACTAGGTAGGCTCCGAAAATATCCTTCCAACTATTCAAGTTTTGGCTGCCACTAGGTAGGCTCCAAAAATATACTTCCACCTATTCAAGTTTTGGCTGCCACTAGGTAGGCTCCAAAAAAGATACTTAACTTAACATTTTTTGTTAAAAACTGACACCGCGGTAGAAAACCGCGCTCTATAAAAACTTCTATCTATCAGTCGTAGTATAAAAACTTATTCTTCTGTTTTTCAGGAAATTGCCTGGTAATAGCAGCGGTACTCTGCTCGTCCAAACTCCGCAGTGTCACAAACTTGTTCATCGTCTCGCTGGCAGTAGCAGACCTGCTGGTGGGACTGGCTGTACTACCCTTCTCCGCCACTAGAGAAGTCTTTGAGGTGAGACGCTTGTTTTATGTTCAGTAACAACTGTACTGTACTGTATTAGACTTTTTAATAGTCCACTGCAGGACGTAGGCCTACCCACGAAGGGTGGTTGGGCCATACCCACCACGCTGGCCCAGTGCGGGTTGGTAGATTCACATACGCCATCTAATTTCTTCTACTGACATATGCAGGTTGGCTCACGATGTTTTCCTTCACCGAAGAGCCAGCGGTGTTAAATTCCGTACATAAATTCTAAAGAACTCATTGGTACGAAACCGGGATTTGAACCCACGACCTCACGATTGTAAGGCGGGTGTCACTACCACTAGACCACCACGGCTTAACGGCAGCAACAACAGTTTTCTGTAGCAGGACTCAATTTAAAGCTAAATCATTTAGGGAGTAAAAATAATTAAAAAAAGAATTCTGTAGAATTATCTCTCTCTCTCTCTCTCAACGCTCATCAGTAGACGCAATGCGGCTAAAATAATAAAGATACATAATTATGTAATTGTATTGTATGACTGTTTAATCCCTTGTACTTTAGTTTTTACCATGCGGTGTGCGTCCGATCATAGGATTAAAATCTTAGTCTTATATTATAGCGTTTTGCTTCTTATTGTAGTTCACAAATTCTATCCAACTTGCGTAATTTTCAATCTTTCAAAATAATTAAACAATTCAAATACTCGTATGAATAGAAAAGTTAAAAAAGATAATATTATATTTGATTTTCTATACAGACGACTTCCTTTTACCTTCCTTCCGTGTTAGAAATGCCATGGAACATAAAACAACACTTTGTTCTCGTAAATCTTAAATGTGACGTTCATTTGAATGACGCGACGTTACCAGAGTCCTCGAGAGCAATCTCCGTCACGTCGGAACAATCAGGTGGATATGGAGACTTTCTTGATTACGTGTCACGTGCGTCTCTTAGGCGACGGAGTGCTACTATACTTTACGACAAAAAAGTAACGTTTGTATACGCCAACCGGTGTTGTAAAAGACTAGATGCACGTTGCGGCTTTGCCCGGGTACGATTATTATAGCTGCAAACATTTTTTAAAACGCTCTAAAAGATAATGAAAACCGCTTTCAAATCTGTTGTGTAGTTTGAAAGATATGGGGATACACAGACGGGAAGACAGAAAGAAAAATAGTGACTGCTTTATTAAATCACTAGTTTTTACCCGCGGCTTCACCCGCACGATATTTTGATTTTTGACGCAATATCATTATAATTAAGTAAGTAAGTTCGTATAGGCCGGGTGGCTAGCCCTGGTGTCAGAGTTTTTAGGCCGCCTGAAGGCCTCTGACATGGCTAAACGATTAAAACAACCGGGACCTACAATTTAACGTGTCATCCGAGCCACGGTAGCGCTCAGTTGGAAAATGCCACCCGCGGTCACCCATCCAAATACTGACCGTGCGGAACGTTGCTTAATTTCGGTGATCGCTGACAAACACCTAGTCAAACTACGCTACGAGCGCTACTATAATTTATAGCCTATGTGTTATTCTGATATATAAGCTATATTATTGAAAAGCTTCATCTCAATCCGTTCAGTAGTTTTTGCGTGAAAGAGTAACAATCATCCATCCATCCATCCATCCTCACAAACTTTCGCGTATATAATATTAGTAGGATATGTAGTGACGACTAAGCGAAAGATCTTATTCGCATGAGATCGCTATGTTAAAAACTTTGATTATTTATTGTCTAGATATCTAGTAACGCACCAAAAGCGCCCAAAAAAATAGAGTATAACTGTTACACTCTAACCCCGCCCGCGCCCATTAGTGACGCCACAGACACCGCGCGGATAACACCTAGTATTATTCTCTGTTTCGCGGCGAAAATATGACGTACTGTGTTATCAATCTGTGCCGCAACTACAAGAGACGTTTGTAAACACCTAAAACGATTTCTTATCACAGGTAAGTACATTTCAAACAACTATTATCTTGTATAATTAGAGAAAATCAGTGATAGAACTATCGCTATACATACTACTGTGATATCTGTGTCATTAGTTGCCAGCTTTCAAATTGAATATTACCCAAATTTTGTTCACATATTTTGTACCATTTTTTATAAGAAGATTAGGAGGTGAAATATTTATATTTTTTCTTTATATTTTTAGGGTTCCGTGAGAAATCCGTATCCTTGTATATTTGTATTTTTTTTAGTACACTACATTGTATGTAGTTGTGTATGTATGCCCTGAACCAATGTGTCCCTGTGCCTAAGGTGGTGGCGTATACTCGCAGAATACGTTTCTTTTTAATTATTAACCGACTTCAAAACAAGGAGGTTATCAGTTCTTCTGAAATATTTTTTATGGGTGTTTTACGCGAATACTCCGCTATTGATGAACCGATAAAATTTTTTTTTACTAGTGTTTCAAGGTTGGTCCCATATAATAATATATTTTTTTTCATTTGGATCAGAATTTTTTGAGAAAAATAACAATAATCCAACAAATTAAAGATAAAGTTTAGGCAAACCAATTTTACTTTTTTTATTCTTAATTTCCAAAATTACTAGTCCTATTTTGATGCGGTCTTCTGTGATGGGTTGAAGTTTGATTGGTGCACGCTTGGTGCGCTATTACCATGAAACTAAAAAAAATGACATAAGCCACGATGTTAAATCGAAACGCAATTTATTTAAAAAACAAATACATAGAGAAGGTCATTAAAGTTCACCAAATATTAATTTGGTAAACTTTGATGACCTTTGCTAAGTACTAGTTTCTCTTTTGTGTGGATACAGATACCGATGTAGCTAAATCTTAATAGACAAAATAGAATCTTTGCAGTTAGTAATCGCAATAAGTAAATGTAAATTTAATTGTCCTTATAACAAATGCATAGCTATACGAAAACCTAAATACCGTGGTTTTATAATATTTGTGTCGTCAGTTTTGTATAAATACTCGTATGTACCTGTTACATGAAAATAAATAATTTGTAAAAAAAAATGTATTTAAATAAATTGTAACAAAATATGTTTTATTTTTAACATTATATTATAACCCTATAACCAGTATAAATCTACTTATAACCAATCAAAGCGCGGATAAAGCGCTTTGATGGTACGAAAGTTTACGGAACCCTTCATGCGCGAGTCTGTCTCGCACTTGGCCGGTTATTCAAATTATTTCACATCACAGCATATTTGTCAACTTTGTGGAAATTATTTAAAAGCTAGCAACATTACGCACACAAACATGGGACTCGGGGCGCTTGTAATTACAGTGTAAGGCAATTCATCTGTGTGCGTGAACACTCCTACATGCGTGCCTAGCCTGGCCACCTATTCTTATTACCGTTGCAGCGCTACACTCCATCTTGACATTAATTTATCTAAGGTTAAAAATAATAAATAAATATTGGGGGACATCTTACACACGTTCTCTGACCCCAGACACAGAGCAAACACCTATGTTCATCACATAAATGCTTGCCCTGGGTGGGGATCAAACCCACGCCTCTTTGATCCAGAAATTCAGTTGAGCCACCGAAGCAGTCGACGATAAGGGGAAGATTTAAACATTTTAAACAATTCTTATGAACTAGAATATATTCTTGAGTAGCAAAACTAATTTCCGGTTTTCTAGGATAACTGTGCCATTTCATAGCACGCGTTGATTGTTTCTATACAACGATGCGGACGCGGTGCACATCCCAGCCGGGCTAGTATGCGCCACGAATTATTTCTTTCGCAGTGTCAGAACGAGACAGCATCATGGCGAAGTACGAGTATATATCTGTCACTTTTTCTCACGTCGAAATAAGTTCTTTTCGTGGCTTTTCGTGGTCGCGTGCTTGACTAAGTCGTGACGCCTTGAAGCCGTGGTGGTCGAGAGGTAGTGACACCCGCCTTACAATCGTGAGGTCGTGGGTTCGAATCCCCGGTCCCATACCAATGAGTTCTTTGGAATTTATGTACGGAATTTCACACCACTGGCTTTTCGGTGAAGGAAAACATCGTGAGGCAACCTGCATGCGTCCGTAGAAGAAATTCGATGGTGTATGTGAATCCACCAACCCGCACTGGGCCAGCGTGGTGGATATGGCCTAATCACCCTTCGTGGGTAGGAATACGTCCTGCAGTGGACTATTAAAAAAGGCTGGTACAGTACAGTACAGTGCTTGACTAGCTGGGGCGAAGGGTTCGGACCAGCGACAACACCATCCTGCTGAACGTATTCGCAAACCGCTTTGACTATCGGTACATGAATCATTGTTCTATGATTCATACACTGACAACCGAATATTTAAAGTAGCGTAAATTAATATTTAATTGAATTTAATGCTCATGGTCTAATAGGAACAGACAATGAACATTTATTGAAAATAAAACTGAATCCAAATGACTCTATAGATCATATAAATGAATACTTTGCAAATATTGGGGGTAATCTTGCAGACAAAATTATTAATGATACTAACAATTTTGACTATGTACAACAGATGTTAACTGCTACTGCAAACATATCTTCTCAAGTAAATTCTATGGGTATTCTATCCACTGATGACGCAGAAGTATTAGGCATAATAAATGGTCTTAAAAATGAATGTGCTGTTGGGTATGACAAAATCTCCACCAAAATAATAAAAAAATCTGCACCGGTACTATTACCTCTGATTACGCACATCTGCAATCTGAGCTTGTCAACGGGGGTATTTCCGAGAGTTTTTAAAACTTCGATAATAACGCCTCTTCACAAGGGTGGGAATAGGGACAATGTAGGCAATTACAGACCAATATCTATTTTAACAGTTTTGTCGAAAGTTTTGGAAAAAATAATAAATAAACGTTTAGTAAATTATTTAGAATCACATAATATACTCTCTCCAAATCAGTTTGGTTTCAGAAAATCAAAGTCGACTGAAAATGCTATATCGGGATTAACTAATCATATTGTCGAAAGTTTAGATAAAAAGAAAAAAGTAATTGCAGTATTTTTAGACTTAGCCAAAGCTTTCGACACTGTCTCTATTCCTATTCTATTGAAAAAGTTACATCTCATGGGCATGCGAGGCGTCGCTCATATGCTTATCCAGGACTATTTGACGGGACGAACGCACAAAACAAAGATAGGCACTGCATTGAGTCGTCCTGTTCGGGTAGATCATGGTGTACCGCAAGGCAGTGTCTTGGGCCCTACATTGTTTCTTGCTTACGTTAACGATTTGTGTAATTTAGACTTAAAATGCGGTAAAATTTTTTCATATGCCGACGACACAGCGTTGGTGTTTGTGGGAAATAGCTGGAGTGAGGCTAAGGCTCGTGCTGAACAAGGGTTAAAGAGAGTGATAGATTGGCTTAAGAATAATCTTCTTTCTCTAAATGTCGACAAAACCATGTACATGACTTTTACTCACCCTCATAGTAAGAAACCTAACGTTGATTTAATAGCTCACACAAATTGCCACACAGATAAAAAATGTACCTGTGCCAAGTTACAGAAAGCTAATAGCATAAAATACCTCGGTCTCACAATAGATAATACGTTAACCTGGAAAGCGCATATAGACTCTTTGAGCAAGCGAGTACGGAAGCTTATATTTGTATTTAAGTGTTTGCGAGATGTGGCTGATAATAAGCTTATATTTAAAATATATGATGCGATATGTAGATCTATTATAACATACTGCATTAGGATCTGGGGCGGTGCATCTAAAACACATATGCTGACACTGGAAAGAGCACAAAGGGCAGTACTTAAGGTGGCAATGCGTAAACATTTTCTCCATCCTACTTATCAACTATACAAAGACTGTAATGTCCTCACGGTAAGACAGTTATACATCATGAATCTCACGCTAGCCCAACACAACAATGCAAAAGCACTCAATTCTGAGGTTAACATGCCTAAGAGGCGTAAGGACAGAGTGTTATCAGAACCGCTTTGCAGAACATGGTCGGCACAAAGGCATAAAGTGTTTCTTGGCCCATTTATTTACAATAAAATTAACAAACACATTCATAACTTCGCATCATTAAATATATATGAGGCAAAAAACGCCTTATTTGAATGGATTTCAAATCTAGATTACTTCGAAACAGAAAATCTGCTAGTAGTCACGCGATAGCAACAGACTGGCATATAAATCACTTAAGCGCACACCCACCAATACAAACACATGCACAACACACACACGCACAACACACACACACATACATACATGCACAACACACACATACAAACACACACACACTCACAAAAGTAGCACTGCAAACCTTGACTCTCATGAGATCTCGTGTATTGCAGTGCTATACACACGTAGGTACACACACACAAACTATACATTTCTGCGGATAATGCAGTCAATACTCTCCGGAACATGTATATACTATATATTATTTTATTTTTTTATTATTATTATATTATCTTATTCTGCTAATGTAGTTCCCTGAAGGTAAACAGTATCTACAATACAAGCTTTTGCTTAGTGTAGGTACTGTGTACTAACTAGATTTGTAACTGCTAGCCGATAATATAAATGTGAATATTATTTATACCAACTATATTAATAAGTGGCTATTATATCATGCAATAAAGAATTTATTATTTATTATTTATTTATAGGTGATCGCAGGAAATGGTTAGGTATTTATTTATTTATTATTATTATAACGGCTTGTTATAAGTTTTCGGTGTCAAATACCGCTCAATAAGAAACTACGCCATTTTGTTTGCATATTAACGTTCTACTGACGTATTACACGCTATTTGACGCACAGATATCTAGACAACACAACTATAGATTAACAATCAACAAAATCGTGTGAAAACCTTACAATATAGAAAAAGTAGAAATGCTCTGATGTAGAAAAATCGTAAGATAGTTAGTTATTTTATTGCATTTGCATTGCATTAGAAGCCCTCATGGGGCAGATGCCGCTGCATCTCTTCATACAGCAAGAAGCAGGAGCAGCTGCCTACAGATTACTATCACTAAACCTTTGGGTACATGACAAAACAGCAACACACACCACCGTAATTGAGGAATTTGCAAATTGTAACCGAGAAATTCTCTCGATCTATGACAGGGTGCCTAAAAAACTCATTTTCACAAAGAGCTACTCAATACAGCTGCATGAAGAAAAAAGTGATAGCTCAGGTATACAAGAAGTAAGGATCTACACAGATGGCTCGAAAACTGAAACAGGTACAGGGTCAGGTACATTCTCTGAAGACCTGAATATACACATCGCAACAACCCTGGGTGAAAACAACTCAATTTTCCAAGCGGAATGTGTAGGTATCATCCAGGCTGCAACAGCAGTACTCAACAGAAAGGTAACCGATTACAATATTAGAATCCTCTCAGACAGTGCTGCGGTGCTCAAGGCACTACAACGATATGAACACTCCTCAGGGCTAACCTTACAGTGTCATGATCTATTGGAAGAAGTAAGTAAGAAAAATAAAGTCACTCTCCAATGGATCAAAGGACACAGCGGGTCCAGAGGAAATGACGCGGCGGACGAGCTAGCTAGGAGAGGTGCAGGTAGGCGCCCTATAGGGCCTGGACCGATGATCCCTTTGCCCTTCAGCCAAGTCAGATCCTGGATACGACAACACACAGCTAGACAACATAAGGAATACTGGGCAAGTACTGAGGGTTGTAAGCAGTCTAAGGAAGCTTTCCCGGAATTAAATCCGAGATACTCCCGACGCCTGCTGAACCTTAAACGAGACAAACTCCGACTCATAGCCGGAGTTGTCACGGGACATTGCTCTCTAAACAAGCACCTGTTTAAAATTGGTGTTACAGACAGCCCTCTGTGCAGAGGATGCATGGAGGTAGAAGAAACAACCGCGCATATGCTGCTTGAATGCAGCAGTGTGGCGGAACAACGCAAGAAATTCCTCGGGGCACCGAGGACACTCCGGGAGGCCTGCGCCGGCGTTGGCGAGCTGCTGGACTTCCTGGAGGACACCGGGTGGCTGAACTAGCTGCAGCCGGGCGACCTACATAAAACGGGCCCCTGGAGGGCTCAATTGTGGAAAAGGCCCGCAACAACAAGTAACAAGTAGTTATTTTAACGAGAATAAATACTCCAACCTCAAGAAAATTTCTCTAGACTCTAGATACCTAGAGAAAACAAGAGAGAGAGAGATAAAAAAACGCGCTCAGCAACTACAACCCAATAATTCCCAAGCACGTCCTTTGAAAATCCCTATTTATAAAAGCTCAACGTTAGAGTTATGTTTTACCGCATCTCGTCTAAGGATAACATTACCGTTTCTCGCCTGGAAACCTTAGAATATAGAAAGAGGTAGAAATGCTGTAAAGTACAAAAATCGTATAAGAATACATACTCCTCATTCAGACAACGAGAGCTCTCCAGAGCGTAGAGAGAATACCAGAGAGAGATAGGCGAGAGATAAAGGCGCTAAGCAACTCCAAACCACGCAAGAATTTCGAAGCACGTTTGAAAATCCTTATTTATACAGGGTTATCCAAAACTAGTGTACAGAGCTGAAAAGAGGTGATTCAGACTTACATTGTGGACGATTTTTACTATGGGACCAACCCGGACTTCGAGAAAAAAATTACTAGCTGTTTCATACATTTTGTCGATCCCAAGTTGAAACTTTGTATGGAAAAAACCGGACAAGTGCAAGTCAGGCTCGCACACCGAGGGTCCCGTACAAATCCGGAAAATTTAACAAAATTGGGAAGTATGTTGTTAAAATCTCTATACTATAACCATCGACAAAAAAGTTTTTTTTTTCACTTGTCTTGTCATGTATAAAAAATTACACATTGTTAAAATAACTAAAAATCTGTTTTAGCATGTGCTAATGAAGTTCGTTTATATGAAACCTTACATGATAGGATTTACTCACTTTGAATTTTGAACCCATATTTTGAGAATATTGAGGCACTATTTTTTGTAATTTAAATAAAAATATACAGTTTTCAGATTTATTCCTATATGTGTACTCTGAGACAATGCTACTCGCCAAATTTCATAGTTCTATGTCAACGGGATGTACCCTGTAGGTATTGATTTTTGCGAGTATCGAAATATGCGGTTTTTTATGACATACCTGTAAACGGCTCTAACTTTTTTAAACGATAACTGAGAAGTTTTTCTTTTACACAACTGCAAGAGACCATAGATATAAATTCGCTTCTCCATACATTTTGCCGCGCGTTGACCAACTTTTTGTATGAAAAAGCTGATTTTTTTCTTCGTGATTTTCCAGAAGTCCTAGAATAATAGTTGTTTGTCTAGATGTACTAGCCTCGCCCTTAAAAGTTTTTGCGTTTAATACGTATGACCCTGTATAAAGCGCTACGAGTTATGTTTTACCGCATCTCGTCTAAGGATAGCATTATAGTTTCCCGCCGAAACAACTACGGAACCCCAAACAGAGTCGTTTAAAGCGCCGTTATTTTTTACTTACCCATAACATCGTAGGTACTACTCGGATGATTATATCATGGGATGTGAAACTTCAATTTTGTTTTTATAGGAAAATTGGCTTTATCAACCACAACAAAGCGGTTTACTCGCAGAATGACAAAAGCGCAAAATGTTCAACCCGGTCACAATATCTGTGCACCTGATCTCGTGACGTCATATCGGCTAATATAATATAAAGCTAAAATAAAGCTATAATACCAAAATTATCGGGACGTGTATCGGAAACGAAGATGCTAACCGTACTGTCGCACCGGGAAGTGCGCGGAGAAGTGACAGGGGAAGCGGGAGAGGCGCCGCATTCCAGCGAGGTGCACAGATATTCTGACCTGCCCCCCTACCGCCTAAGCAGTAGCAATCGTAATAGCAATCGTTTATGACTTCATTTTAGTCATTTGACACCGCCTATGTGACGTTAGCCATCAATTGCTTTGCGCGGATTGCGAAAGCAATCGTTGAATGAATAACTTTGATGGCTAACGTCACATAGGCGGTGCCAAATGACTAAAATGAAGTCATAAACGATTGCTATTACGATTGCTATTGCTTTAGGCGGTAGGGGGGCGGGTTGTACGTCCAAGGAGCACGCATTTGCGCCCGGTTATCATTTTGCGATTTTGTCATATTGCAACTAAATGAACAAAGCTATACTTCCGCTACTGCTAAATGAAACCCGTTGAATTATTGACTAAAGCGAACAAAGTGGGAGTGGTCTCCGTTTTAAGTCAACGATTTTGCTGTCGTCTGTTTGGATGGTGATTTTCTTCCACAGGTCGAATTTTTCGACACAAAAGTTGGTGCACAGATTCTATATTATTGTTTTTTTTGTGTTGTAACGCGGTTTTTGATTGAGGTTATTTCCTTAAAAACCGGACAAGTGCGAGTCAGGCTGTGCTGGGCTGGGCAGTGCGCACACCGAGGGTTCCGTACAAATCGAGAAAATTTCTCAAAATTGGGAAGTAAGTTGTTAAAATCTCTATACCATCGACAAAAACAATTGTTTTATTTTTCACTTTTCTCGTCATACATCGAAAATAACACATTGTTAAGAACCTGTTTTAAAATATGCTAATAAAGTTCTTTTATATGATACCTTACATGACACGATTTACTCACTTTACATTTAGAACCTATATTTTGTGAATTTTGAGGCCCTATTTCTTTGTGATTTAAATAAAAATGTACAGTTTTAAGATTTATTCCTATATGTGTAGTCTGAGATAATGCTTCTCGCCAAATTTCATAGTTCTATATCAACGGGAAGTACCGGGTTTTGATATTTGTGAGTGTCTAAATATGCGGCTTTTTAAGACATAAACTTTTTTAAACGATAACTAAGAAGTGTTTCTTTTACACAACTGCAAGAAACCATAGATATACGTAAACAGTTTAAATTTCAACTCGATATCTTAACGCGTTCCCGAGATAAAGAGTCTTGACATATACACAGACGGACAGACGGACAACACAGTGGTCCTATAAGGGTTCCGTTTTTTCCTTCTGAGGTACGGAACCCTAAAAATGGTAAATTGACTGCAAAGTGAGTAACAAGAAATCGGTATGTTTTTAGCAAATATTTATTAAAATTACTGTAGCTGTAGCACCATCTTTGATGTGAATCACTAAGGTTAAAGATCTCAGCTTAGTGCAAAACAAGGCAAGATACGAATCCTGTACCTTATTCGTTCATTATTAACCCTATAACATTTCGCAAAAAGAACCTTTTACTCCAGTATGCGACATAACCATAATATTTACTTTTTTAAGCTGAATAGGGAAGCCAGTCTAGAAATAGCCATTCACCAGCTTTCCACGTCCTAAAGGTGAGTACAGACTGATGTTACAGGGCGTAACGTAACGTGCAACAACTCAACGAACAATCGTGCAAACAAAACTTTTATGTATTAGCGCTCATAGTTTGACTAGGTGTTTGAGATCAACAAAGTTAGCAACGTTCGGCACGGTCAGTCTTCAGATGGGTGACCGCGGGTGGCATTTCCAATCTGAGCGCTACCGTCGCTCGGATGACACGTTAAATAGAGAGTCCGGATTGTTTTAACCGTTGAGCTATGTTAGAGGCTTTCAGGCTGCTTATAAACTCTGTCTCTTAAAAACTCTTACGACGTACCTACTATTAATATATACAATAATATAACCTCCTCCGGGTAGACTACCCGTGACCACGGTCGATGCAACTCTTCCGAAACGTCGGGATGAGGAGGTATTTATTTATCTCGTAATTTTAGTGCGCGGTTAGTCCCGTAGTATATAATAATTATGTGTCCAAATCGCGAAAGTTTAAAAATACAATAATATATCATTATATAGGTACCTAATATTTAGTATTGTGTTAATTATTATTTATTTCTGACCGACGAACCACCGGAGTAGGTATACAATTTGACGCGCATTTATATATATTTTTTTATGTATAACCACGCATAACTTTTTTCGTAGTAATCCGATTTCAATAATTATTTTTTATTGGAAAGAGTATACTTTGAAAACTTTTTTCGTAGTAATCCGGTTTCAATAATTATTTTTATTGGAAAGAGTATACTTTGAAAACTTTTTTCGTAGTAATCCGGTTTCAATAATTATTTTTATTGGAAAGAGTATACTTTGAAATTGGTCCCATTTTAATGTTATCGATATCGGCTGAGCCATTTTTGATAAATCAACAATAATGTGAAAAATGCTAAATTGTTCCGTGCGTAATATTTGCGTTCTAGCGATGAGCCCCGGCTTCGCACAGGTGTATTATACATTTAAACATTTCTCTTGAATTACTCTATTTATTTAAAAAAATCCATTAAAATCCGTTGCGTAGTTTTAATGTTATAAGCATACATTGGGACAGACAGCGGGAAGCGACTTTGTTTTACACTATGTAAAATTTAATGATTCTGTACACGGGTGAAGTCAGTCATGCTAATTTTTGCAAAAAATAATTATTGAGTTATAATAACCAATAAATAATCTGTATCTGTATTTGACACCAGGGCTAGCCACCCGGCCTAGGGCCTACACGAACTTACGTTCCTGTAGTAGCCTCTTTATTTTTCCAGTAGGTAAGTAATCACTGCTATGCCTAGCTGGCAACTTTTTAGCAAAAAAGAACTATAACATCAGTGTGTTACATATGAAATAACCATAATAGTATTTTGGTACCAGAATACCGTATCAGAATACTGTGTCATGTGTGAAGTCCCTCCTACAACTGCATTATATGCTATTGTTAAAAAATCATATCCGACAAAACGGACCAGTAAAACGGAGAACATATATTGTGTGTGTGAACGAGCTGTAACATGTTACATTACGCCTTCTATACGCACCTTTAAACGTCATTGAAAATACACCCACATACAATACTGAAAAACAAGCAAAAACACTCCTTAGCGTCTACAACACAGAGGCATTACTACTTTGTAGCACATTGATACGGAAATGAGAGTACATTGCAGAGGAAAATGACACGTATATCTTGTGGGACAACGTTCAAAATGTTTATAAATTATTATGAGAGTAGTTTCAACCTAAATTGAATCTTATGGCCTTAACGGTAGAGTCGAGATTTGGTTAAATGTAGTCTTAACCCTTTAGTAAGCCACATCTGGTGTACCGGCTTCAGTGTCTAATTACTAAAACGATGGTTAGTAATATCACTGATTAGAAAATGTTCAGAGATAGAGCTGTTCTTTCTATATTTACAGAGGTATATATACCTATCTCTACCAACAGCGTTTGACTACTAGAACAACTCAGTCAACTTTGCCATGCAAAAATTTTACAGACTTGTGACAAAATTTACGGAAAAGTTCTTTTTTTTGCAATTTCAAGGTTCGTCCCGTAATATACAATTTGTGTTTATATAGTAGTATAATAGTATAGCTGATAATCTGACTTTTTTTTTTTTTATTTCGAATAGGTTACCTTACCTCATTTCGATATATAGGTATTTGAAATTTTCAAAATTCTAGGTTTTATACATATTTCTGGTGTTCTACGAGTGCGTCAATGTTTTATTATAATATACGACGAGACTAATCCCTCAATAAAATTACGAGATAAATATATACCTCATTATCCCGGTTACGACCTAGTTGCATCGATCAATGCTGATGATGATCGATCGATGATCGTCGGGGTGATGAGGTATTTATTTATCTCGTAATTTTACTTTAGTAAAATTCTCGTGAGAATTCATTATACTAAAGAAAACATCGGTTTTTACTCACGTATAATATCGCGGCCGGGCCGCTGGAAACCCGACCGGTTTCGGAGTAATTAGTACTCCTTCGTCAGGGAATACCTCGTAATTTTAGTGCGCGATTAGTCCCGTAGTGTTCCAATCGCGAAAATTTAAAACAACATGCGTAAATGTTGTACCAGACATAATGAACTGATATCCGAACTATATTTAGACCTACAATTCTGCAACATAGCCTATTCACTTGAGAAAGTAAGTACTGTTCCAAAAGAGCTGACGATTGAAACAAGTGGGATTTTTCAGGTTTAATAAAGTTAAAAAGAACCAAAAAACATGTTTTAAGTATCGACCCAAAAAGAGGGATGTTATTATACCTAAGTTTGACGTGCTTATTATTATGCGTGTCTTTAACATCATATCTCTGAAACGAACCAGTTTTGAAACATTTCTTTGAATGTTTAGCATTTTTATTTACAATTCGCAGTAGACCAGGGTAGCAGGGCTGGCAAAATTCCATGGGCCCCGATGGAGCCACAGCCCAAGTGGCGGCAAGCTGAGAAATAACCTCATAATAACATTTTAAATACGAGCATAATAATAATAATAAATGTGAATCTTGAAAAAAAAAACTAAAAGAAAATAACGCTTGCATTTAAGTAAATCTAGATCAGTTTCTTTGCTCATTTCTTTTTTTCATTAAAACGGTAAATTTTAACACTGAATTTTTTGCGTTCACTAATTCAAGAAATGTAGAGTACTACCAGTATTTTTGAAATCTGATGTAATTTTTGGTTTGTTAGTCAAATTTCAATAATATTTGCGGTCAAGAGTTATAACATTTTTGATTTAACTCTTACGATAACAACACAAGCAATATTGAAGGAAAATCTATCAGCCAACATAAATAAGTCAATCTAAACCGGTTTCCTGTAATGAAATAGATTTACATTCAGAGAGTACGACTGTCTGGGCGCATGTAGGGCTGGAGCCAATCGGCCGGGACTGAACGTATGACCCAATTCATAAGAAATTGTTCTAAAATAACTAAAAACATTTCCTCTAAATTTAAACAAACTGTCTCAGTGTCAACTTAGTTTGTTTTTTTATCTTGAATAGCATAGAACATTGCTTTATAAATAATAGAGAACTCTTCGAAAATCAATAAAAAACTGTCTAAAAATTTACTGTACTGTACTGTACTGTATCAGCCTTTGAATAGTCCACTGCAGGACATAGGCCTACCCACGAAGGGTGATTGGGCCATATCCACCACGCTGGCCCAGGCATATGTGAATCCCAACCCGCAGGTTGGTGGATTCACATATGCCATCGAATTTCTTCTACGGACATATGCAGGTGGTGTGAAATTCCGTACATAAACTCCAAAGAACTCATTGGTACGGGACCGGGATTTGAACCTACAACCTCACGATTGTAAGGCGGGTGTCACTATCTCTAGGCCACCACTGCTAAAAAATTAACGATCACCATGAAAAATCAAACCGAACTAATACGGGTCAATCTCGCTCAGTAAGATTTTCGTACCGCCGTATATTAATATCTGTTATAAACTGGCTTCCGAAAGAGTTAAAAAAAAACGAGGAGGTCAGTTTAAAAAATGGAGAGACGATCTTAAGGCTATTGCCAGTAAACTTTGGCCAAGAATTGCCAGAGATAAAAAAGAGTGGAAGAAGTTGGAAGAGGCCTATGCTCAGCCAGAGCAAACGGATACCGATTAGCTATAAGTTAGTTAATTTAAGTCCAAAATGTTTGTAGTATCCGAAATAAAGGCTTTTATTATTATTATATTATTATCTAACACTACAAAACTCCGATCTTGCGATCTAATTCAATGTCAGCGCCATCTAGTTCATTTATCAATAAATATTTTTGTCTTCACCTAACTAGATGGCGCTATATGACTATCAATAAGTCAATCCAAACCGGTTTTCTGTAATGAAATAGATTTACATTCTTAGAGTACGACTGTCTGGATATTGTTCTAAAACGGTACAAAAAGTCTTTAAAAACTGTCTTAGATTTGCTTGTCTTAGAAACTGTTTTAATAATATTGGAAAACTTTTTAAAAAACAACAGAAAAGTGTCTTAATAACAATTGAATAATTTCTTAATATCTTAAAACAATAAAAAGTTTGTTGGTAATTATTTTACATAGTTACTTAAGTGTTTGATTTAAGTAGTATAGTAAACTATGTTTTTTTTTTTTTATTTGATAAATTACAATAATAGATAACTCGTTCATACATTGTCTTAAAACCTAGATTAGGTTTGTCTAGACAATCTAGTTCTCTTATATTAACAGTATTAAATATGTTAAAACAGCAGATGATTTTCTTAAACTCTAAATTCTGTCTAAAACCAATACAGTTATCATTAAAAAAACAAGCTGGTTAACTACAAATTAAATTCGCACGGGCAAACTTCCAAACTACCGTCAAAGAAGATAATTATAATAATACTACGTACGCTACCGTGTAGTATTTAAAACTACTACAACCGGTCTTATTGCATGGATGACCGGCCTTATCATCTTTAGGATGTCCAACAGTCTGGACGTCCTACGCCTGAAACGACGACGACGACCTAAACCTAGTGAATTATACCACACCCCATTGATCTATTTTCATGAAAAAACTTGAATCGGAACGAGGGTAGTCAATAAAGGCGATACACCGCAAACCGACGACTCGTCAGTTTGGGGTTTCAAACAAGTTCAAACCAAAGAATTGAAACTGAATTTTGCTGAATAGTGATTAAATCGAAGTGAAAGACTTTGATTTAAAGATTTTCAAACAAGTTCAAACCAAAGAATCGAAACTGCATTTTGCTGAATAGTGATTAAATCGAAGTGAAAGACTTTGATTTAAAGATTTTCAAACAAGTTCAAACCAAAGAATTGAAACTGAATTTTGCTAAATAGTGATTAATAATCGAAGTAAAAGACTTTGATTTAATGATTTTCAAACAAGTTCAAACCAAAGAATTGAAACTGAATTTTGCTAAATAGTGATTAAATCGAAGTGAAAGACTTTGATTCAAAGATTTTCAAAAAGTTCAAACCAAAGAATCGAAACTGAATTTTACTGAATGGTGATTAAGTCGAAGTGAAAGATTTTGAATTTATAGAATTTTTAAGTTCGAATAATATGAGCATCTTCTGTTCAGTGGTTGCGAAGATACGAGGGCCGTGGTAAAAAAAGGCAAAACGACGCCACTTTCTGCGGGAGTTGGGATGACGTAATATCAGTGCACGCTCGAGTATATTATTTATAATTATAAAAATAATCGCTCTCTTTGTTCTATGAAGCTCTATAAGCTATGCGACTTTTGCGAGTGTTAGATTCCATTCAGTATGACTAGATTTATCATAATTCAAACATTGTAGCAGAACAATATAAAATAGGAACGGCGCGAGGTCCAAGTCCGGGGCGGACTACTAGTATAAAATGTATGAAAACCACATTAGTTTCCATGATAAAACATTATTTTAGTATAAAAACGCCATTACAGATACAAAAATACTGGACAAGAGTGAGTCAGGCTCGCACACCGAGGGTTCCGTACAAATCTTGAAAATTTCAAAAATGTTGAATCTCTATAGGTAGTTTTCGAAAAAGTTTTTTTTTTTTTCGTCATGCATACATAATTATACTTTGTAATCCTGTTTTAGCATGTGCTAATGAAGCTTTTTCATATGATACCGGTATGATAGGTACGATTCACTCACTTTGAATTTTGGGTCTATATTTTTTGCACTTAGGCATTTTTTTGTGATTTAATCAAAAATGTACAACAAACATCCATACATCCATCCATCCTCACAAACTTTCGCGTTTATAATATTAGTAGGATGTGTACGCTGAGACAATTCTTCTAGGCAAATTTCATAGTTCTAGGTCAACTGGAAGTACCCTGTAGGTTTTGATTCCCTTGAGTGTAAAAATTTGCGATTTTTACAGTTTATATTGTATATATTGGCTCTTACTTTTTTCTACGGTAACTGAGAAGTTTGATTTTTTCACAACTATATGAAACCATAGATATACGTATATGGTTTAAATTTCAACCCGCTAACTTCACGCGTTCTTGAGATAAAAGGTCTTGACGTATGTCAATGTCCGTATGGACAGACGGACAACAAAGTGATTCTATAAGGGTTCCGTTTTTTCTTTTTGAGTCACGGAACCCTAAAAATGTCGTATTTGCAAAAAATATAACCACCACAAGGATTATTTTAATGGCTTTTGCCTGAGCTTTTATGTTATACAATAAAATGAGCTTATTGAGGGAAGCCGCGCTCACTTAGGTGAAGCGCTATAAAAGAATAAGCGAATATGACGTGTTTATGTTATGTTATCACATACATTTGTAAGTATTTTTTGTTGAAGAAAATTTACGACAATGAAGCGAAGCGATTCAACTCGATCCAACTCGTTGATTCACAATATAAATTATAGTCGACGACTATAACTGAAACGTGGTCTTTTGCTGTGTGCCTTGTGAATAAGCTCAAGATAGCCCAACGTGCTATAGAAAGGGCTGTATTTGGTGTCTCTCTGCGAGATCGAATCAAAAATGAGGAGACAGACGAACCAAAGTTGTGACATAGCCCAGCGGATTAGCCATTATAGTGGCAGTGGGCAGGGCACATAATTTGAAGAATAGATGGGCTGAAGGACAGTACTGTAGCAGCCTTTTTAGTAGTCCACTGCAGGACGTAGGCCTACCCACGAAGGGTGATTGGGCCATATCTACCACGCGGGCCCAGTGCGGGTTGGCGGATTCACATACGCCATCGAATTTTTTCTACGGACGTATGCAGGTTGTCTCACGATGTTTTCCTTCACCGAAAAGCCTGTGGTGTGAAATTCCGTACATAAATTCCAAAGAACTCATTGGTACGGGACCGGGGATTCGAACCCACGACCTCACGATTGTAAGGCGGATGTCACTACCTCTTGACCCCCACGGCTTAGTAGGGCAGTAAAGTTCTCGAATGGAGACCACGGACCAGCTAACGCAGGACGTTCACCGACTAGAAACTAGATGGACTGACGATATAATAAAGATCGTAAAAACGTGCAGGCCAACCGGCCTTTTTGTAATTCCATGAGGGAGGCTTATGTCCTGCAGCTGATGGATGGATTGACGATTGCCTCGGTAGCCTACTTAGTGGTTAGTGACCGTGAATCCTGTGTTTTAGCACAGGCGTAGGTAAATAAGCCGTTACGTAACGCTTAACGTTGGCCACATATCTATACGTAACAGCTTAATTTGCCCGCTAATTTTTGGTGGAGCATCATCAGTCCACCTGGTCGGTGGACGTCCTACACTTCACTTGCCGGTACACAATCTCCATTCGAGAAATTAACAGCCCCATCGCCCATCTATTCTTCGCACTATTTGCGCTACCCACTGCTGTTTCAACATGCTAATCTGCTGGGGTATGTAACTTGGGTTCGTCTGCGGATCTCCTTATCCTTATTAAGTTAACATTTGATTTGATTTTATAAATCATTACCTAAGTCGGTGGACGTCCTATTCTCATTCTCATTTGAAGTAGGGGCGATAAGCCCTGCACTGACGTCCCGCATGGGGTGTTTTGTGCATTTCCCCCTCCAGCATCTACCCCAGCCAGTCCAGCTCCTTAAAATAACGGAGCGTGGCTCTGGGCCGCTGGCATAACTGCTCCAGTGGCTTGGTCGGCATACTAGATAGCGATGAGGATGATGATGTAGATGCTGTTGACAAAGCAATAGTACCGTGGACGTCCTATGCTGCGCTTGCTGGACGCAGGCAGCTTCCAACCGACCATATTGGTAATCCATAGGGGAGGCATATGTCCAGCAGTAGACCTAGACGTCCTACGGCTGATGCATGGATGATGATAGAGGACCTAATGAAATGAGTTCCTCCTTTTTTGCAGTCTGTTGAAAAAGCATGCCAATGCTATGAACCTAAAAATAGGAATCAGCTTGCGGGTAACACGGTAATGGCGTCGTAATATTTTTAGGGTTCCGTTTGCTGCTTTTGGAATTTATAAAACAATTTATTAGCAGGTTATGTGCGATAGCGATCGACAAGATGTTCGGTCGTAAGTCTGGTACGTGCGTGACCGAATTATGGCACAAATTTTGTCACAGAAGAGAAACAACAGTAGTACGGATGTCATGTTTTATAATCGACTAGCTGTTCGCCCGGGTACGATTGGCTAAAGTTAGAGCATATTCTTGCGGCGGCATTTCAATAAAAAATTAAAAATAATAGAACACTTATTGTTGCTTAACTATAATAGTTAGACAAATTATGTCGTGTCATTCTTTGTAAATAATAATGTGTTCTACAAAATCGTAGAACATTATTTAATTCTATCACAATAGTTTTCGCAGCGCACACACGCACGCGTACATTATGCGAGTTTTAGTAAAAGAGTCAAAAGCCCAATTAGCCTCAAAAAAA
Source organism: Hypomecis punctinalis (assembly GCA_949316475.1). Lineage (NCBI taxonomy): Eukaryota > Metazoa > Arthropoda > Insecta > Lepidoptera > Geometridae > Hypomecis > Hypomecis punctinalis. The sequence continues at coordinate 16,470,848 of OX438818.1, forward strand.
CTTGGTGTTCTCTCTAAGGTGAGACGGTATTTCACACCTGAGCAACTGCTTAGTCTTTATAAAGCGCAAGTCAGGTCTTGCATGGAATACTGCTCTCACCTTTAGGATGGCTCTGCCAAATACCAGTTGGAGGCTTTGGAGTCCATTGAAAGGCGAGCCAGGAGGCTGATAGGCAACGAAACCTTGACTGAGTCGAAGCTGCAAAGTCTTGAGCATCGACGTAGGGTGGCGTGTCTGTCTGCTTACTATCGGATACACTTCGGTGAGTGCGCCCAGGAGTTGCACGATCTGGTCCCACCTGCCCCTTTCTTCTATCGTACGGCTAGACAGACGCGACCAAAGCGCCACCCTTTTATGGTGGACATCCCACGCGTTAGAACCAAGCGTTTTGAGTCCACATTCCTCATACGAACTGCCAGAATGTGAAACACTTTGCCTAAGTCTGTCTTTCCGTTAAAGTACAATGTAGGTGTCTTCAAATCTCGAGTAAATAGGTATCTTCTAGGTAAGCGCGCTACATCCTAGACCGCATATCTGCTTTACATCAGGCAGTGTGTAGTCAAACGCGGTTTGCGTATTTGAAATAAAAAAAAAAAAAAAAAAAAAAGTAAGGATCCCTAATTATTAAAAAATATAATATATACAACGTGTAACAGAACGGTTCAACAATACTGAACGGCATGTATGTGTATCCTGTCACGAATCACCTGTATGAATTTCAAACTTCAAAAGTCATCTTATTTTTTCCATATAAAACTAAAAAATATTTTTTTCATATTATTTTGGACAACCCTAAACTAGTGAGGTCGGTGGCCTCGTTTCAAAAGCCGCTGGCTCCGCGCCCCGCTGCTGGTTCCCCCGCTGCCGTCGGCCTGACACGCTAACTAGTTAGGCTACCTAATGCTGTTGAAGGAGGCTACTTACCTACAGATTCTCAGACCTAGTCCCTTGACCTAGTCGAAACCTAATTCAGTTTTAAGAACAGCTATAAATTCGTGGATCGCAAAAAGAAAGTAGGTAACGTTTTACTTTAGTGCGTAACTTGAATATGTACCTAGGAATTTTCATGAGTAGATAATCAATTTAGGTATCCTGTTTTTGGCAAATATCTATTTACTTACCTAATTGTAAGGTTTCTTGACACTACTTAGCTTGTACTTAAGCATGTACTTACCCTATCTTATCGTGGCGTTTAAAATGACCTACATAGGTAATTAGGTCCTATGGGCACTCAGAAATGATAGAAAAAAACAAATTGATACATTTTTTTAAATTCACTATTTTTATTTGCCACATACCTACTTAGGAACCTACTTAAAATTAACACACACAAGGGCGTCCACAAACACTCAATAAAAGTCAAAGGAAAGGCTCGAAATGCAAACCTCCCCGGTCGCAGCACAACCGAGTAGGTACGTAGGTACGAGTAGGTACGTCGAGCCGTGGTCGAGCCATAGATTTTCTCACGTTCACCACATTTAAATTCCGCCACGATGCAAAGGGTTCATCTTCTCTCTGGACTGGAGTCGCACGGCACAGAATAAACAACATTTTCAATGTACCATGATCAAAGGTCTAATCACGTAAAGTCCGGAGACCTGGGTGGTCAGCACACCGCGCCTCATGTAGGACCACCGCCCCGGAAACCGCTCGTCCAGGTGCTCGCGGACGCGGCGCGCATAGTGCGCGGGCGCTGTTGAACGTCCTTCGGACCTCGCCGCTCCTGCCCGACGCGTGCTGGTCCTTGGGCTATCTTCAAAATACTGCAGAATGCGCGTCTCGCGATTTGAACCAACTCGAGCACCGGGTCGTTTCTGTTTTCGTGAAAGTTCCCAGTAGGTACTGTGCAGACGTAAACACTATACACATCCATCTAAGAAGTCCGCGTCCGCCACCGCCGCCACCGGCGCGCCCGCGTCGGTTAGAAAGCGGCCATCTTCAAAATGTTAGCTCGTGCGCGGCACCGTTGTAGCCATTCATATCACCAATATCATAAAAAAACATTTGAGAATGTTAGGTATCCTAGACTGCCTGTCTAGGCATCGCGATCGTCGAAAGAGTTGATAGACAACGTCTTCACTTCCGCAAGGTCAGAGAGCGACTGACTAAAATATTCCGATTATTTCTATTAAAATTGGAATCAAAATTTTAGGGTTCAGTAGTATTTCGGATTTCGTTTTTAGTGAAAGTTTTTTTTATGCGCACAAACTTCGAAAAACGGATGGCCGACGGGACCATACAGTTCTCAAATGGAGACCACGGACCAGCAAGCGCAGCGTAGGATGCCCACCGACTAGGTGGACTAACGATATAATAAAGATCGCAGGAACGCGCTGGATACAGGCCGCTTCCAACTGGCCTTATTGGAAATCTATAGGAGAAGCCTATGTCCCGCAGTGGAGTCTTACGGCTGTTGGATGGATGGATGGATTATTATTCTTTAAACTGATTTCAACGGAACCAGAACTTAAAGTAGATCAGGTCACTAGGTCAGCAAGCGAAATTCATTTTTTTTTGTACAATTGTACTGACGACTGAACTCACGCACGCACACTACGGCTCAAAACCGTGCGTAGCTCCGGCATAACCTCCTGGGTAGAAACATTCTCGTTAACAAGCGCCCGCAAAGTACGAGTACGACGTAAAAGAGAGATGTTGTCTGGAAGAAATCGCTTTTAGCGATAAGACCGCCTTTTGTACCATTCTTCTGTCGTTATTTCTTCTTCTGTTATGTTTTACTTATGGTGTCAATAAAGTTGTTCTTGTATTGTATTGTAAAAGTTTCACGTGAAAGTGGCGTGACGTGGTACTTTATTAATAAACGAGCTATGGATAAGGCTATGCTTGAGTCTCTCTGCGAGATCGAATCAGGAATGAGGGAATCCATAGAAGAATACACAAATAAGGCACATATCACGGAGGACTGGTGACCGATGGGGTCGAAAAGTTCTCGAGTAGAGACCACATACCGGCAAGCGCAGCCCACGGCAGCCGGACGTCCACCCACTATGAAGACGGACAATAATACAAGAACAACTTTATTATACCTCAGCAAGACCGCGAGACCGCGCTGGTTTCAAGCCGCTACCTACCGGGCTTATTAGAGATCTTTTGGGGAAGTCTATGTCTAGCAGTGGAAATCCTATGGCTGATGGATGGATGGATGTAGCAAAAACTAAATAGCAAAGCTTTAGACATTTTACCATAATAAAATAATACTAGTACAAAAAAATGTACGGAACCCATATTTTTAATTATTCATATTTTTCGCTCAAAAAAGCGGCGGAGCTCAAAGAGCCGCCATATTACCCGCTCATTCGTGATTAGTGCAGTGTTTGTTTCGGCTCGTTTGTCGGCTCGTTTGTTGGCTCGTTTGTCGGCGTGGACAGTCCACGTGGACTCCAAGCCGATAAAAAAGAATAAAAATAAAGATGCGTAATTGAAATGCTCCAACTTTGGTTTGATATTGATACCTATTGTTACGCGTGACTTCTATTTTAATGTAGTATTTTTGTGGTTACTAAATCAAGCAATTTAATGTATTTGGGGAGTGAAACTACCACAAGCTCTTAAACATTTTTACTTTAATATTACCTAGGTACTTGGCTTCTCTGCCTCGCTCTTTTTACAGTTAAAATAATACCTAGGTATTTCCGTGTCGTGTTTAAAATTTTTTCAAGCTATGCTTTGTAAGTTAAATACAATTTAACTTTCAATGCAGTTAGGTAGGTATGTATTTTTTATTTTGACATGACTTGGAGCCGGTGGAATAGGCAGAGTGCTTAGACGTGACAAGAAAAAAAATAACTTTGTTAATCTTTTTTTTACAGTCCTACTACATCGGAGAGGGTGTTACATAGACGATGTAATAATTTTATGCGACAGGTAGTACTTACAACATGTTCTAGTCTAGGCAGTTTAGATGAGTTAGGTAGATCAATCTAGGACCTTGTAACTTGTACCTATGACCATGTACCTACTTACCTAAATGTTTGTGTGTAAAAGCCCGTCCACGATTACGTAGGCAAAAATAAAATATTTCTGTACACTTATTAGTCTTTGTCATTACCGTCAGCTGATAAGTTTAGGGTTGACATCAGGTTATTTTACGCAAAACTTTAACTTGGTTTATCTCGTAATCTAACATACTGAGGATTGTGAGACCTTATGGGGTAAGTTTTAAATATGTCTGAGCATGCGTGGTTTAAGTATTGTTGAACCGTTCTGTTACACGTTGTATATTACCTATGTCATCCAGGGTTAATATAGCTTTCCAAAAGTGAAAGAACTTTTCAAATCCGTGTAGTAGTTTCGGAGCCTATTCGATGCAAACAAACAAACAATCAAATCATTCCTCTTTATAATATTGGTATAGAAAATATAATTATTATTTAAGTTCCATGTGTGGAAATTCCCACCACACCACCACAAAGTTGTCCACCCTTAAAGTGGACGGAAGACCTCATTAAGGCAGCAGGATCGCGGTGAAGGCGTACTTATAAATTGTCAGGAACAAACCCGTCTACATCTTTTTTTTTTATCCAGGGGAATCTTTTAAAGATATCACCACACCTCGGTGCAGGCGGGTGGTAATGTGGGAGTCCCCGCCCATTGCTGAGCGGTATACCCACCAAAACCCCTGGGCGTTCCGCCACTGCGCTTGGTGTCGGGGCTACGGGTACGATTTTGCACTCCTCCGTAGCACCCGACAGCGCTGGTCCAAACCGGGCCCCACCTCAGAGCTTGAGCTCCCGCCAGAATGACGATGTGCCGAACACCAGACACATCGTCATCCCCTACCTGGGACCAATCAGAACTGGGCATCGGACAGCACGCGTGTCCGACAGCCCTGGTCCAAATGCAACGGGTCGGTTGAAGTGGCCCCGCGCCTGCCACTACGGCTGCAGAGAATAGGGAGAGCGGCCGACAACATACCGACACTGCTCTTCCCCTACAGCCCCACCGCCTCCGCCAACAAGTTGGCGGCACCCGTTAGGGCCGTTGGCAGGATGGATAGGCAACGGCACACTCGCCGCCCGTCCATCCTGTCGCCACCCCCGCCTCAATGGGCTCGGCCGCGGCATCGCGACGAGCGCGACACCGCAGTCCACCTCAGTCGTCGAACCAACCGACTGGCCAGCCTCCGCACGGGCTTGTAGATCCCGGAGAGGCGGCCCCACCACTGGTTCCTCTCACCAGGTTGAGGCAGACCTGGCTACAAGCCCCCCCGCCACGACAAGGCGGAACCCACTCGGGGGGGAACCCGTCTAAATGGCAGATGGCAGCTTGGTGGATATGACCCTAACACCCTGTACGAGTATATATAAGTTACTCTATGCTAACCTTTCTGTGTCTAGTTTTTTTTATTACGTATAAGTTTGCGTTTGACTACACACTGCCTGATATTGAGCAGATATGCGGACTAGGGTGTAGAAGATACCCTTTTACTCGGGATTTGAAGACACCCAGACAGACAGCCAAAACTCTTTATTTACAACCACAATTTAAAAATAAAAACTATTTACACACTATTTACCCACGTTGTGGGTACTTTAGCGCGAAGACAGACCCAGGCAAAGTGTTCCACATTCTGGCTGTTCGTATGAGGAATGTGGATTCGAAATGCTTGGTTCTAACGCGCGGAATATTCACCATAAAAGGTGGCGCTTTAGCCGCGTCTGTCTAGCCGTATGATAGAAGAAAGGGGCAGGTGGGACCAGATTGTGCAACTCCTTGGCGCACTCTCCGAAGTATATCCTATAGATAGACACGCCACCTTACGTCGATGCTGGCATAACAGCAAATATTTTTACTTTGCCCGCTGCTTGTCACCTCAACTGTGTCAGCAATCAGATTTGAATTAGCAAAGAAACACGGAACCATTGCGTCGCTCTGTGCGCTCTGTTTGGATAATAAATGGTGTGACGCGCACGCCATCACCATACTTTACTTATAGATATATTTAAGGGTCGCTCCCATTTGCAGGCTGTCTTTCATTTTATTATTACTAAATTTTATTAAAACTAAAAGTAATTTCGTATACTTCGGCTAGTCCTAGTGTCAGAGTATAAAACCCGCAGAAATACCTCTGATATGGCAACCGAGACACCACAATTTAAAGTGTTATTCGAGCCACGGCAACGCAATATTGTGCAACAAAGTAAACCACAGGCAACTAAGTACGGTGGAACCGCGCCTTAGCATGACTGGTGCTAATAAATTATCTATTTTTTAATCTCACTGAGTGATACAATTAAATGTAATTTTATGAAAATACCAATAATATTGTAATGCCGATGTTTTTATAGCGATGTAAAAATAAAATATACAAATAACTTTACTTAGTTTTTGTAATAAAGCTGTTAAGGCTGATCATCTCGGTCAGAGCGCATTTTTTTTTGTATCTTTGTAAACTACTCATTTTAATTTTTAAAAACTCATTTAGCGGCTATGAATAGGTAGCGTTTACGAGTCACATACATTTAAAAACAAATTAGTGGTCAGTTTGTACACGAAAGTGCACACCTTAGAATTTAGTAGGTGGACTCTTTGTGCATAAACTGGCTACAACTTTGATGTCTAGATGTATGTACCTTGTTAATACTATTCATGGCCGCTTAAATTACAACAAACCTCCTTCTCGAATCGAATTCCTCATATCTGAGGGTCAGGACCACTACCTCCCAAAAGCTTCTCTTTAATGATCTTGCGCTATCGTACTCTATCCTCGGCGACGTGGAGCGCCTCGTAAACTGAAGAGTCCAGAGAGGTCAGGATCTGATCGGACCAACGCATCGGGCTCCGACCCCGAGACCGCCTGCCGTCAACTTTCTCCGTAACCATGAGCTTATCCAAATTTTCTCCGTTCTTTCTAGCTATGTGGCCAAAATACTCAAGGACAAATTTGCAGAAGTTTGAGAGTCTATTCGTGCCGCTGAGCTGTTTAAGAATTGATACGTTGGTCCGATGAGCTGTCCAGGGTATTCCAAGCATCTTCCTCCAGCACCATATCTCGAAAGAATCTATGCGTCCACGATTGAACCACAAACTTACAACAAACAGTTTACCTGTAAATTCAAATAATTATTTTTCGCAAAAAATGGCAAGACCGACTTCAACCGTGTACAGAATTCGCGAATATTTCGCACGGATCGATGTAGTATTTTTCACATTATTGATGATTTATCAAAAATGGCTCAGCCGATTCCGATAAAATTAAAATGGAACCAATTTCAAAGTATATTCTTTCTAATACAAAAAGAACGATTGAAATCAGACTATTACAAAAAAAAATGCGTTTTTTATGAGTACGCATAAAAAAAAACAAATATACGCGTCGAATAGAGAACCTCCTCCGTTTCGGCGGTCAAAAAAATCAAAATAAATGAATTTCGCTCGGTGACCTAGTAAATCCACCTTAATAATACTCGTAGTCGGCTGAAATAAATGAACATGAACTTGTTTACCTAAATAAATATAAACTTGTACATCATCAAACAACCTTTCAGTCGATAAAATAAGAAAATTACCCGTAACATCGCGTAATAAGGCGTTTAATTCCAAAATAAAGCTTACAACAGCTCACGTAAAGCTCTGCTATCATAAAACACGAGTACGGGAGAATCGTAAACAAATTCCCAAATACACATTTCATAGGGGCGTTAATTAAACAAGTAATGAAGCTGTGTAAAGCCTTGTATTCAGGGGGGACTAAGGGCGCGCTTTCGACACAAATTGGTTCATGTCGAATCGGTGCGGTTCTGAACGTAGGCCTGATAAAAAGCAGCAGTCTCGTTTCTGCGTCATTATCCGTTGAAGAGATTAAAAATTATTAAATACTTACATTTGTAATAATATATCTAATGAAACTGAGTGAAATCTTATATCTAAGGGGGACCAAGGGCGAGGTTTCGACACAAATTAGTTTATGACGAATCGCGGTCGTGACCGTTGGCCTGATACTCGTAAGTAGGTGATCTCGTTCTCTCTTTTCCGTAACGTGGATTTAAAATCACTGAATAATACTTAATTACTTACATTGAAAAAAATATTAATACAAAATTACATAAATGAGTAGGTATAAGTCGAATTGGTGCTGTCCTTATAGAGCAAGGAACTTGATATAAGTTCCTTGTTATAGAGACTGTTTCGGTTACGCATCATTTTTAATGTTGCAGTTTGATAATTACCGAATACTATAGGTACTGTATACGAGCATGTACTAGTATGCACTAGAAATACAAATGGAGCTGTGCAAAGTCTTGTATTCAAGGGGGCTAAGGGCGCGATTTCGACACAAATTAGTTCATGTCGAATCGGTGCGATACTGTATGTACTGTACTGTACTGTACTGTATCAGCCTTTTTAATAGTCCACTGCAGGACGTAGGCCTACCTACGAAGGGTGATTGGGCCATATCCACCACGCTGGCCCAGTGCGGGTTGGTGGATTCACATACGCCATCGAATTTCTTCTACGGACGTATGCAGGTTGCCTCACGATGTTTTCCTTCACCGAAAAGCCAATGATGTGAAATTCCGTACATAAGTTCCAAAGAAACTCATTGGTACGGGATCGGGATTTGAACCCACGACCTCACGATTGCAGGTCGGGTGTTACTACCACTAGACCACCACTCGCACTCACACCGAGAGTTCCGTACAAATCCAGAAAATATAACAAAATTGGGAAGTAAGTTGTTAAAATCTCTATACTTACCATAACCATCGACAAAAAAGTTTTTTTTTTCACTTTTCTCGTCATACATCGAAAATTAGACATTGTTAAAATAATTAAAAACCTGTTTTAGCATGTGCTAATGAAGCTCTTTTAAATGATACCTTACTTGATACGATTTACTCACTTTGAATTTTGAACCCATATTTTGTGAATCTAGGCCCTATTTTTAAGTGATTTAAAAAAAAATACAGGTTTCAGATTTATTCCTATATGTGTACTCTGTGACAATGCTTCTCGCCAAATTTCATAGTTCTCTGTCAACGGGATAGTCTGTAGGTTTTGATTTTTGTGAGTGTTGAAATATGCGATTTTTACGACAAAAACGGCTCTAACTTTTTTATACGATAACTGAGAAGTATTTATATTACACAACTGCAAGAGACCAGAGATATACGTACATTGTTTAAATTTCAACTCTATATCTTTACGAGCTCCCGAGATAAAGAGTCTTGACATACATACAGACGGACAACAAAGTGATCCTATAAGGGTTCCGTTTTTTGCTTTTGAAGTACGGAACCCTAAAAAGAATCATCAAAAGCGATTGATAAAATTTTCTTCAGTCAAATAATACATAAATCCCCGATGAACACACAGCCTAACAGTTTCCACGTAACATAGTTCCCGTAAACGTATATTTACCGTCAAGTTACGGTTAAGTTGGGTAAACAACACCTTGAGCCCGGGTGCGTAACTTACACCAGGATTAACTTACTTTAAGATAAGGGCTCTAAGTTGAGAATGGTTTATTGCGCCACTTACTTAGCTCTTAGCTTGGACCATTCTGGGGAGAATGAAATTGCTTTTTTGCTAAACTAGCACTATCACCATCATTTCAGCCGTAGGACGTTTACTGTTCAACATAGGCCTCTCCAATGTAAGAAGCATAATCTCTCTCTATTTTGTCTGAGTGGATGGTTAGGGACCCTGACTACGGGATCAAAGAGGCATAGGTTCGATCCCCACCCGGGGCAAGTATTTTTGTGATGAACATAGGTGTTTGCTCTATGTCTGGGTGTTATTTAGGTATTAGATACATAATAATATATAAGAATGTATTTAAAAAATCGTATATGTACTATGTCAGTCATTGACTGCCTCGGTGGCTCAGTGGTTAGTGACACTAACTTCTGGATCAAAAAGGCGTTGGTTCGATCCCCACCCAGGGCAAATATTTATGTGATGAATATAAGTGTTTGCTCTGTGTCTGGGTGTTATTTAGTTACTATCTATAAAAATATGTATTTAAAATAATAAGTATATGTAGTATATCAGTCTCTGGCAGCCATATTACAAGCTTTGCTTAGTTTGGGGTCAGAGGCCGTGATATTTATTTATTTTATTTATTTATATTTGTATATGTAGTACATCACAAGCTATGCTTAGTTAAATAAAAATATCCTCTAGTATTTAATTTAATTTATTTTTATTTAATATGAGAAAGTATCTAACAAGTTGACGGGCCAGGCTCTGGCATCGTTCAGGGTACCATTTTGAAATTATTGGTCTATTTTCTGGTGATAAAGCCATATTAAGGTATTTATATTTCGTCCAAGCATTAACCCTTTCTTATCCTAAAAATATATAAAATTTACAAGAAGTTTGATAGAACATCTCGTATAATTTGCACCGGTATTTAGATCGCCATAGGCTAGTTATAACGCCTCCCAATATTTCAATGTTACATGGCCAATACTGGGCCCAGGTAGGCCATAATAGAATAAATAAATAAAATAAAATGAGCCTGTATTGCCGAGTTTACAATTTTGTTTTCTTAACTAATTACTAACGGTCGGTATTATTCTTATCCTTTTCCCCAACTTGTCCTTCGACAAAGGCCTCCTCTAAAGCTTTCCAGTTCCTTCTGTGTTTTGCGATTCGCCTCCATTCTGAGCCAGCAACTCTTTTCAATTCAATGTATTTGCACATGTCGTATAATTTCGTATTTCAATTGTGGCAGTGTAGTAAGTAACTCGTAGATAGTGTAACACGAATTCCTCCCAATATTTCAATGTGACAGGAAAAATACTGGGCCTGATCTCTATCCTAAAAATATAATCTTAACATGAAGTGTCATAGAATATCTAGTATCATTTCGTAATGGCCTTAATACCTTTCATTCTAAAAACATAATAATTACATGAAATGAGATGAAACATCTCGTATAATTTCTTATTTAGATCGTAACAGACTAGTTGGTAACTCAAAAATAGTGTAACATAACGTCTCCCAATATTTCAATGTGAAAGAAGAAGATAGAATTCAAAAATATAATATTTACATGAAATGTGACAAAATACGTCGTATAATTTCGTATTTACATCTTGGCAGGCTAGTTAGTAACTCGAAGATAGTGTAACACAAACGCCTCCCAATATTTCAATGTGACAGTACCAATACTGGGCCCAGGAAGGCCATAATAAGGTACGTTCAAGCATTAACCCTTCTCAGGGTGACACATTATTTACGCAGTTTCGGCCGGGCTTGGAGTATGACACAAGAAGGTCAGAACTTGTTGGGACGATACGATAAACTATTATATCAATTTACTGAGCATCACATAATTACCATTTAGTGGTTGTACGTGAAAATCGGTTAAACGTATAGTGTTCGAGATGACAACGTCTGCGTTACAAGGGTGTGAATACAGTCAAAACTTGTTTTCTTTTTTTATGCTGTATAGGACTACGTACTGCCTGGTGTTGAGCAGATTTGCGATCTAGGGTATACCACGCTTACCTAGAAGATACCTATTTACTCGGGATTTGAAGACATCCACGTTGTACTTATGCGGGTAGCACGACCCAGGCAAAGCGTTCTACATTCTGGCTGTTCGCATGATGAATGAGGACACGATACGCTTGGTTCTAACGCGCGGAATGTCCACCATAAAAGGGTGGCGCTTTGCTCGCGTCTGTCTAGCCGTACGATAGAAGAAAGGGGCAGGTGTGCAACTCCATAATAGACTTTCTGTCTGGCATAAAACCCACGTGAGTTACACCTGTGTTATGTACCGTCGCTCTACATAGTCGCCATACCACCTGCTCGTACTGAGCGATTTGCTTCTTCTCGAATACAGACCGCCATAGACTGAAATGCCCTAAATCCACCTCTGTTTTATTTTGACGTATTTTTTATTTTGTTCGAAAGGTACATAAGCCAAGTTTCTTGTCAATCAGTCCAGTCTATAAAAAGTTACATACAATGGAAAAGGGTCCGTTTTACCCCTTTAGAAGTGGAATTTCCAAAAATCCTTCCTTAGTGGATGCCTACGTCATAAGAGGAATACGTGTGCGAAATTTTAAGCTTCTAGTCTTAATGGTGTTTCTGTTCGTTGATACCTGAGTCAGTCACCTTTGCCTTTTATATATATAGATAAACTACGTTCATGCTAAATTTCATGGAGATCCGTTGAGCGGTACTTGAGTTATCGTCGAACAAGATCCATCTCATCCCAGAAGACTCTGAGACCTCACGCTCGGTCAAAAATGTCTGAAAGCCCTGTGGCAGAGGGTAACGTGGCCAGAATGCTGGCGGCATTTCTTCGCTGAAAGATTAGAATATTAAATCTATTTTAATTATGAATGAAATGAGAATAATTATTTTGTGAAAACAAACAACTTGGTGAGGATCGACCTTACAACCTGAGTAGGTATATCGTACTTGTAGTTTGAGGGTGTGAACCTTTCAATTATAAGTGGAGAAGGGTTCCTACACTGGGGTTAATTTGCGTAAATAATTCTTTGTTTTTGTTTATAAATAACGTGTACATTTAAACTTTCCTAAACTATTTTTTACAAGAATATGCTAAGATATCAGACGGGCTGAATTGAAAAACATTTTTAATCCCCACTTTACCTGTACCTACCCCTTAAATTGAGATCTATATTTAAACTACCATATCGTAAAGTTTCATTTAATTTCGTTAATAAATGTGGAAGTTATAAGGCTCTGTAAAATTACAATACAATACAACACTTTATTGACACCAACAAGAAAACATAACAAAAGAAACAAAGACAGAAAAGGCACAAAAGGCGGTCTTATCGCTAAAAGCGATTTCTTCCAGACAACCTTTCTTGGATGCGAGGAAACGTATAGACGACAAAGACGGTGTAAACGTAAAAACAAAAAAAAAATAATTAAAAAAGTTACTAAAAATTCCTAATCAACAATAAAATAAACTACATAATACTGCCGTCCACAAGCTATAACACAGTTAAGCCACAGGAGGTCATTTTTCACTTTTAAACACATTCTTATAGAGTTTAAAATTATCTATCGGTCACTGTAAGAATTATTTTATATTGTTTATAGTTTAGAAGATAGAAATTGTGAAAACACCGCTATTGAATTTTTATTTCTACTTTACAAGTCAATAAAGTCGTTATCCAACAAAACATAACTTAAATACCGCTATGATCCCATAATTATTTGAAAACATCATTATTCTACAAATAATAGCATATCTTTAAAGCCGTTTTTGTAAATAATTGTCTAAATCATAGTTAAAGTACTTTATCTGTCTAGTCCCGCGTTTTTCGCTGATACCCAAAAATTTGGTTTTATGGTTTAACGGCTTTTTGGGATATAGACGGCAGAATAATAGTCATACATAAATACTTCTGATAATACATACAATCAAATAAACATACATATACGTAAATATATCACAAATAAATTAATAACGAGAAGTGATATGTGTATCAGTCAGAGAGAGCTTTGCGAGATAATGTTGTTGAATAATAATATTCGGACGGACGGACGGACGAATACAACAAAATTATAAGGAATTCTCGTTTTACTATGAAACGCTAAAAACCAGCTGCTTCATAGATTGGTTGATTAATTGTTTCATGCGCAGCTGATGTCTTTTTCTAGAGTTTTGGATTATACCCAAAGTGGGTGTGCGCTCGAACTCCGCGACCTAATAGGCTATTTGACAACATAGAAAATATACTATTGATTGTGGTAATCCTTAAAGATGAAATAGCCTGAAAAAGACATATTTCACTTTATTTAAACTAAAATATGACGAATTTTTGCTAATCGCACGAAATAAAATACGATATTATTTAGATATTTTATCTGTGACGTAAACGCTCTAAGAAGGGCGGCAACTCTGGTGACGTCACAATATAGTAAACAAGAATTTCTCGATTGACTGTTGTTTGTGTAATTTGTGTTTTGTGATTTCGGAGTCATATTACTGGATTTGTAAGTTACTTTTAATGCATTTTTTGTCAATTTTTAGATATGAACTAGCGTATTTACTAAAGTTATTTACTAGTGTGTGACGTCAAAAACTAGCGCCATCACAAAATGAAGTTTTTGGTGGGATCTTGAATATCTATTCTTTAACACTGATTTTCATTGTTAATACAGTAGATCTCTCGGAAATATAGATGTAGTGTGCTTATTATGTACTAACGAATAATTTAAAATGATTTCAAAAAACTAGTCAAATACCCTATTCTTCCATCTCCCATCCACAATAGGACAAGCCGGAAATCGCTTAAATACCATCCCTAATACAAAGTCAACATACCACCTGCTCATACTGAGCGATTCGCTTCTTCCTTCATAATGTAGACCGCTAGTGATTGGAATGCCCTGCCTCCTTCATTATTTCCTAACAATTACAATCTGGATATCTTTAAGACAAGACTGAATAGGTACCTTCTTAGCTACATGCTCCATCTTGGGCTACAACCTCGCTTCCCATCAAGCGAGTTTGTGGCCAACTGTAGCCCTATTTTGAATAAAAATTACTATATATTTTCTGAATAAACCCTATATGATCCACACACCACCACTGGCTTTTCGCACCACTGACTTTTCGGTGAAGGAAAACATCGTGAGGCAACCTGCATACGTCCGTAGAAGAAACTTGATGGCTTATGTGGTGGATATGGCCTAATCACCCTTCGTAAGTAGGCCTACGTCCTGCAGTGGACTGTTGAAAAGGCTGATACAGTATATGATCCATTTTGTATTACCGGTGTCAACGATAATATCTAAGTGATTTTTTAATGTTCAAAATATTGAAATATGCCTATAATTGTAGATTCTTCAATTTTTGAAGATTTGATATATAATAAGAAAAACCAATAAAACCATCTTATGTACTTTTTGACCGACGAACCGGAGGAGGTAGGTAAGTACTCAATTCGACGCGTATATATATTTTTTATGTAAAACCACCGAAACTTTTTTCATAGTGGTCTGATTTCAATAATTATTTTTTTATTAGAAAAAGTATACTTCGAAATTGATTCCATTTAAAATTTATCTAAATCAGCTGAGTCGTTTCTGATAAATCAACAATAATGTGAAACATGCTACATCGATCCTTACGACATATTCACGAATTCTGTACACGGGTGAAGTCGGTCGGCTATTTTTAGCAAAAAATAATTATGTAGTCATCCTTATTATACACTATACACCCCTCATTTATTTAATTGGACATCTTAAAATAATAAACTGCACAACAATCGACGTCATTATAGTCGAAGTGGGCACTTATTTTGAAGGGGTCATTATAACGACGACTCAAACCTCTCAAATTAACTTCTGCTTTAAAAGAATTGACTTCAATGGTCCCATTACCGTGTCGAAATCCCTAAATTTTATGCTGAGTGATAAAATAATTAAAGTTATTATAATTAAATTGGTTCTGAACAACATCTGTCGCTTCCGCCGTTTAGTAAGCTCTACTACTATTTGTTCTCGACAGCTAAGCAGTTTCAACTTTCAAAAACGGCTCAGCCGATTTCGATTAAATTTAAATGTGGTCCTTTGAAGTATGACCAATAACACAAAAAAGTTGAAAATCAAATCATATTGAATATGGGCTTATAATTAAAAAATAAAAAAAGTTATGCAAGACATAAGTACTAGGCGCTCAGAACAAAACAGAGCTTAACTACCTTTTTAATAGTGTAGGCTATGTTCTCATCGATAGTTTCTGAGTTTCTTCAAAGAAGTTAATTTCCTTGCATTATTTGAGAATAGTAGATTGTATCATATGGAAGCAAAATAATATTTTTACGGCGAGGGCGCTTTTTTGAATCCAGAGCGAAGTGAGGGATTCAAAAATCCTGAACGTAGCTAAGAGGTGATGAAATGTAGAGTGTACCACTCGGGCGCAATATATATTTTTGGCTCGGGCGACGTACTTTGAATCCCTCGCTACCTTCAGGATTCGGTCAAAGCGCCCTCACCGTAAAAATATTATTTTGCTCCCATATGACACAATCTACTATTATCTTTTTCGATTACTAGGCAATTTATTTAGGGTTAGATACGGAGACACGAGATTACCCATGAAAGATCTTAAGCCACTCGAAAAACCTATAATTCTTCCACCATTGGTAGGGGAAAAGAGCCCCTCTACCGCCCTAATATATCAAAATGGCTGGTGTTTGCAGATGTCACATTGTGTAATATCGCTGCTACGTATTTCGCTGTTATTTTCTCAACGAAAATATTGTATTTTTCGCTCGAGAGAATCTTTGGAACGGATGAAAGCGGAAGTTGACAACGCTCTTACCTTAACACTGCAGTTGTGCTGAGATTTTTATCCGACTTCATAAAATGTAGAAATTTTATGATTATATTTTTTATATTATTACTAAGTATATATAATTCTAATGTACGTGTGTATGTCACTGAACTTCTTCTAAACGGCTGGACCTATTTGAATGTTTTTAGGGTTCCGTACCTCAAAAGGAAAAAACGGAACCCTTATAGGATCACTTTGTTGTCCGTCTGTCCGTCTGTGTGTATGTCAAGACTCTTTATCTCGGGAACGCGTAAAGATAACGAGTTGGAATTTAAACTGTATACGTATATAATTATGTGTATATGGTATCTTGCAGTTGTGTAAAAGAAAAACTTCTCAGTTATCGTTTAAACAAGTTAGAGCCGTTTATGTCGTAAAAAACCGCATATTTCGACACTTACAAAAATCAAACTTTGAAATTTGACGAAAAGCATTGTCTCAGAGTACACATATAGGAATAAATCTGAAAACTGTACATTTTTATTTAAATCACAAAATAATAGGGACTCAAAATTCACAAAATATGGGTTCAAAATTCAAAGTGAGTGAATCGTATCATGTGAGGTATAGAGATTTACTTCCCAATTTTGTGAAATTTTCTGGGTTTGTACGGAACCCTCAACGTGCGAGCTTGACTTACACTTGCCCGGTTTTTTTGTATGCGTTTGAGTGGCGCCCTGGATGGTTTAGATTCACAAATCAGCCCGGCAGATGGCGTTACAACAGGTCCGCTAGTATAATAAAACTATGGTTTTCTATTATAACCTTATATTATTAGCTATGGACTGCTCTGTACTGTATTGCGTCAGCCTTTTATAATAGTCCACTGCAAGGCGTAGGACTAGGCGGGACAGTGCGGGTTGGTGGATTCACATACGCCATCGAATTTTTTCTACGGACACATGCAGGTTACCTCACGATGTATTCCTTCACCGAAAAGCCAGTGGTGTTAATTTCCGTACATAAATTCCAGGGAACTCATTGGTACGGGACTGAGATTTGAATCTACAACCTCACGATTGTAAGGCGAGTGTCAATACCTCTAGGCCACTAAGACTTCAAAAAAAATTTATTCCTTTGTTTTTCTTCGCTTTTGTGGTAATCATATTTAAATTTTATCAATATGAGCCGTTTTTAAAATTACTACATGGATGACCCATCAATTCGTGGGAATTATTCAAATTATGACACGACGGAAGTTGGTTTTGTCTTTTTGGTGAATTTATGGTGACTACCATTAGACCACCACGGCTTCTGCTGCTCTACATAGCTCTATATTTAAAAAAAACGCGTTACACCTTCACAAAGTTAAACAAAGCTTTTTTCCTTAAAACTTAATATGCTACTACAATGCAATGCCTGTATAATGACATGTTAGATAATAGCCCCCGGTCGTTTTAACATATTAGAAGCATTCTAGGGTTTATAGAGTCTAGTTAAAATCAAAAACTAACCATTCGATCTATGTGAGTTCATAAACAGGGTTATTTCTAATCAATTAGCATCCTTTTAGGGGCTTATTCTGTACATCAAAACAAACCACTTTTGTACTTCGACTTTTGTCAAAACTCAAAACAAAAATTCGTTCTTCCATTCAAACTTTACCCGCGACAAAATGTATGGAACAGCTGGTTTCTTTTTTTGAGTTTTGACAAAATCGCAGAACAAAAGTTGTTAGTTTTGATGTACAGAATAAGTCCCTAAAATGATACTAATTGATTAGAAATAACCCTGTACAATGGTTAGTTCTGAATACTGATCTTAACTACATAATTTAAGTATACCCATTATTGAAATGATTTTTATCGTGCTTCACACACTAGGTGTATAGAAACTTTCTTTTTGTGATAAACATTTCAAAAATTGACGCGTTCGCAGGATTTGAACCTGCATCCTCTAGGATTCCGGCCCAGATGCTTTGTCCAAGTTAAGCTAAAACGCTATCTGCGAAAACGTCTAATCATTGAAAGTGGTTTTATCATATTATGCCAACTATATTACATTGTTGGAAGCGCCATCATATTATAGTGAAGCACGATAAAAATCATTTCATTGATTAAGCAATGCGCCATTTTCTCGTTAATGGTAAGAAGTTCTAATAATTTTTACATTAAGTGACTAACTGGTTTAAGCAGTTTTCACAAGATGGCGTTACTGTTTTAAATCTCTCGCAGAGTCTTATACATTGATCTGATATTTCGTTCGGCACGGTCAGTCTTCGAATGGGTGACTGCGGGTGACATTCAGAACTGAGCACTACCGTGGCCGGACGACACGTTAGGTCCCATGTTAAACCACGTTTAACCAAGTGCCTAGAAGCTGTTAGAAGCCTTCAGGCCTTCAACTCTGACACCAGGGCTAGCCACCCGCCTTATACAAACTTACCTAGTTTACACCTGTTGACTTCAATGACTTAATCCATTCTCTCGTTTGGAATGGCGATGTTTTTATGATTTTCACCGTTCACGAACTGAAAGAAAGAAAGAAAGAAAGAAAGAAAGAAAGAAAGAAAGTTTATTTACTAGAAAACTTACAATGAAACACACAAGTTACAAAGATGTTCAATACCATAGTTATGAGATTTAGCAGAGTGAATTCATGGTAAGGCAAGTATACAGTGAACCCCAAACTAAGCACGTGGCTTGTGTCTTGGGGCTCGAGTGCGAATTAACAGAAAGAATATATACCCAATGTGTTTTAAAATTTGGTAAAATGAAAACAAATTAAAAAGGAAACCAATAATTACTATAAATCGTATGAAACGAAATCTTAAAATGTATTTAAATTATTTTATCACGTAACTAACTAACTATTCAAATCTCTCGTAATCTGCGATACATTGACCTAAAATTGTATGGATATCGTTCCAGATATGGATATTCGGGGACGTGTGGTGTTCAGTATGGCTGGCCGTGGACGTTTGGATGTGTACTGCGTCCATCCTGAACCTGTGCGCCATCTCTCTGGACCGCTACGTGGCCGTGACACGACCAGTCAGTTACCCGAGCATCATGAGCAGACGGCGAGCCAAGGCGCTGATAGCTGGGCTGTGGGTGCTGTCGTTCGTCATCTGTTTCCCGCCGCTGGTTGGCTGGAAGGACAAGAAGGTGAGACTTGATATCGCTTCGTGACCGTGACTCGACCAGTCAGCTACCCGAGTATAATAAGCAGGAGTCGAACCAACACGCAGATATTAGCTGGGCTGTGGGTGCTGTCGTTTGTGATCTGTTTTCCACTTTAGCTGGAACTCCAAAAAAGTAAGATTTCGTGTTCGGTGACACATTATTATTATATTCAAATCGCGAAAGTTTAAAAACAACATTTGGTGACACAGTCAGCTACCCGAGCATCATGAGCCGTCAACGGGACTAGACGTCAATAGCAAGCTTTTTTCTTCGTCATCTGTTACTTGCTACTGAATGAGTGGATGGAAGTGAAGGTAACTACTACTTCTACTCTTCTACTTCATTATACTAAAGAAAACACCGGTTTTTACTCACGTATAATATCGCGGCCGGGCCGCTGGGAACCCGACCGGTTTTAGAGTAATTAGTACTCCTTCGTCAGGGAATACGCGCGCTCCCGTCGACTGGAACCGGTCGGGTTCCCAGCGGCCTAGCTGCGATATTATACGTGAGTAAAAACCAGTGTTTTCTTTAGTATACCAGTCAAATACCCCAGCACCAGAAAATTCACCGAATAAGTTTGCAGATTTATTGTGTGACCAGGGTAAAGTAGGTACATAATATATACTATCGAACAAAAAAAATATTGTTGCAGCTTTTAGTCTTAAACTATGACTAACTATAAGTCCACTTACGTTGTAACACTGTTATTGTCATTTGTTTTCTTGTGTTTTTTATTTTTTTGGATCTTACTAAAGATTGAGTTTAGTTTAACTATATACAAATTAACCAGCTTCTCAAGAACACCAATTCACCTTCCTCAGCCCGACGACGCAGACAAAGACGGCTGGTCCCCCCACCCGCACTGTCCCTGGACCTGCGAGCTCACCAACGACGCTGGCTACGTCGTCTACTCAGCTCTGGGCTCCTTCTACATCCCAATGTTTGTGATGCTGTTCTTTTACTGGAGGATCTACAAGGCCGCGGTCAGGACCACGAAGGCTATTAATCAGGGGTTCAGGACTACTAAGAGTAGCACTGGTAAGTTACTGATTTATTATTATGATTGATCCTTGAAATGGACCAGTATCGTCCCATCATCAGCACACTGTACGGTACCAAACCGTGCCGTAGTATGCTTTAATTTAAGCAGTCTGCGTAGACCCATCCTCGAAGACTGGTTTAGCTATATCTATTACATTGGCCTTCGTTAGTGGATTCGCAAAATTTATACGTTGACACGCAGCGTCGTATGAAAAAAAAACAGATTTCCTCTTTATGCTCACTGATTGACAATTGTTAAGCACACAGACCCAATATATTGGTAATTACTTACTACGTTAATTCGCCGTAGTTCACGAAGTCGTAGTCGACTGTTAACTTCATCATGATCAAAGTTTTATTATCATCATTTTCATCCATAGGACGGCCAGGGTTAACCCTAGCCTCCTCTATAGATCTCCACTAAAACTGCTCGAAAGCACCAATCAAGAACTTTCCGGTCTCCTTGGCTATCTAACATCGCTCTGGCGTAGCTTCCCTTATTAACGGTGCAACCCAATTATAAGGAGATGAAGTCTCTTGAGCGTACCAAGAGAGGCTCTGGGGGCTACCATCATTTCAGGTCATGACCCAGCTAAAGTCACAACCACCTCAATTCCAGGCAAGGGAATCGGCAGCAGATTCGACGACAACAGACTGACCCTGCGGATTCACCGCGGCCGAGGCTCGAACCGACCCCACGGGTCACCTCTATCGAACGCGTCCAACCACTCAACCAGCACCTCCCTTAGCGCTTCGCCGGAAAGACTGAGAAGGTTAGTTTGTGACTTGTAACTGGCTGGTGAAATCAAGCGCGAGAGCAAAGTGGAAGCGATCTTATCAGTCGTATGACTGCTAGACATAGGCCTTTACTATAAACTTCCGTCGTCATCGTCTCAGCCATGGGACACTACTGGACATAGGACTCCTCTATTGTTCTCAAATAAGACCGGTTGGTAACGGCTTGCATACAGCGCGTTCCTGCAGATTGATGAGGTCATCTTTCCATCTCTCAATATCGCTACATATCACTAATAATCACTACCGAAGTTAGCATATTTGCGCCGCTTATGCTGCTCCGCCGAATTGACCGCCCCTCCAGCCCTACTTTAAGTCTAAGTATACATAATTACAAGGTCTACATGTTTCAAACCTAGAAATTTAAAATAAGAGGTGCATATTTTGAAGTAAATAACTTTAAAATATGCAAGACTTGTGGAAAACTAGACAATTAAACTATTCCGCTTTCAACCTTTATGAATACTTAATGCTTTAGGTTAAGGTCGACAAAGTAGGTATTCGATTGTCCTTCATAAAATCAATGCCATATTTTGACAATGGTCGTAATCGTAAAATACTTTTAAACCAAAACATGGCATTGATTGCTTTTAAGTATTTTGTTTTAATAAGCTTATTTTTCATCATTTTTTCAATTCAAAATATGCGCTCCAATATCATGCTACTAATTACGTTAACTCTCAATAGTATATTTGATCATTCGGTTGCGGTTTAAAAACAACATTAGAAAAGAACTACAACACCAAACACATGCTTTACAGGTGTGTAAGTTTTTCGGAACGAATTCTTTCCGTTTCTTTCTGTCTACTTGCTTAACATGTTGCCATGCAATGGACAGAACCTATCTGATATACTTTATGTTCCATGTTTATTACTCTTTGTCACTACCTATTACGCAATGATCTTGGGTCCTAACAATTTCACAGCTATTTTTTAACTTTCCCGATTTGAGCACATTATTCTTCACATTTTCATTGCGCAATAAATCTCGTAGTATAATTATGTTAATTTTAAAGAGTTATTCTTGTGATTAACACTTCTAAAATTTGTAAAAAACGCTGAATTGACCGCTAAGGAAAGAAAAAATGTCAAGTCGATGCCGCTATAACACTTCACAAAGAAGATATTGCAAAGTGAGCTCAGACCATGTACAGTAGCACAAAAAAGCTTTAAAATATAGTAAACAAATTCCCAGAAAAACAACAGTAATTAATGCTTGATTAAAATGAAATTTCGTAATTTCAAATTAGATTTTTGTTCAAGGCCGTCACACCGCCAAATTTCATATGACGTTTCATAATCCGAATTATATGACATTTAATATCGTATAATAATAATAACAGTAGTAGTGTATTTAGTATGGGTATACTAATTTATAATAAAATTCCAGAATATGTTAGGAATGCTGGCTCTTTCTTTGTGTTCAAGAGTAAATTAAAAAAACTTCTGTTGGAAAAGGCTTACTATTCTATTCAAGATTTTTTGGATGATAAAACCATTTAAGTTAAAGTTTACCATAAAGAACTTAACTAAAGAGAAAACATGACCTTGAAAATTATATTTTGTTGGATTTAAATAGTATTTATTATCATGATTTTATTGACATCGATTTTAATTTTTGTACATTTTATTGACATTGTATTTTGATAATTTTGTAATATTTAATTGAATTGTTTAATGAGTTTATAGTTTCTAAGAAGCAATAATTTTATATTTTGCATGCTCCATCAGAGTTGGATGTAGTGATACTAGATATAAGTAGTTTTAAGACCAGTACCATGTACTTACCCTACATTCTTGCAAATAAAAATATGAATATGAATATGAATTAATATAAACTATCATTTTTACTAAAGAAAATAATAGGAAAATTATTTTGTTTTAAAACTTTCACGATTTGAACACATTATTACTATGTACGGGACTAATCGCGTACCCAAATCACGAAATAAATAAATACCTCATCATCCTGACGTTTCAACCGAGTTGCATCGACCGTGGTCACGGGTAGACTGGAATGTGAAACAGCTGGTACCGCCAATTCTACTTGAACTTGCAAAATTGTCACCACGACACACACTGACGATATCTAATATTGTCTTGCTACCTACACTACTCAATTTACATTTGTTGACAACAGGATTCCACGACGCCGATAACTTAAATCCATCCTCCCGGTTGAAATTCTTATGTTTTTTGATTTCCACCGCTTCACGAACTATTCTTGAAAAATAGTGTCGATCCGTGGAGAGGACTTTTTGGTCGTGGAGCTCAATCCAATGACCAGTACCTCCGTCAAGCAAATGCTCAGCTATAGCAGACTTCTGTATCTGGCGGTTAAACGCCTGGAAGAAATCGCCATGAGCGATAAGGTCGCCCTTGTACTCCTGAGTGATTAATTCTATTATCATTCTAAATCTCTTTTCAAAATTCTTTTTTTTTTAATTCATTCTAATTCTATCTCCTGCATCATTAATTCTAAGATTGTTTGTAATTGTTTTTCTTTGGTGTACAATAAAGTATGATGAGGTATTTATTTATTTCGTAATTTGAGTGCGCGATTAGTCCCGTAGTACATACATAGTAATAATAACAAAATCATTTTTCAAAACAAATAGAGTAAATAATAATTAAATACTGTACCAGATAATGGCCTATGCTCGATACATTTTTGCATTATCTCTTTTATCGTGCGCGTCAGTATGCGATCTAGCTTAATTGGAAAAATCCGGGAAGGTATTCCAAACGCTGCAGGCTCAAATCCCGCGGCCCCGACAATTTTTTGAAATGTTTATCACAAAAATAGCTTCTTGAGACAAACCTAGTATAAAAATAGATTAATATTAATCTCATTGCTATTTCAGGTCGCTTCCATTTTGCACGCGCTGAGCATGCGCTTGTTCAAGATTTATTTGCATTTCTGAATCTTAGGCCTTCGTTCGCAGAAAGTCGCGAGTAGACAACGGCGTGATGGCTAAAGGCACCAAACCCTCGCTTCTGGTGAATAGAAGGTGCGCCTCGGGTTGCTTTTAGACCAGAGATGAGATATGTAAACGAGATGAGTGGAACCGTACCTATTGGGTACCAACTTTAGCCGTTTTACTCGCGTGGTATTTAAACTTTTGGCTATCCCATGAGAATATTTTATTTTTCGGGAATAAAAAGAAGCTTGTGTCACTTTCCGTCTTCCAAACCATATCCACGCTAGAAAAGAAATCTCGGCAATCCGTGGTCATGTAGAAGAGGAACAAACCAACCAACACCCTTTCGGATTTATAATATTACTATACTGTATAAAATTTAACTTGATCTCTGCGACAGTTACATATTGACATATTTAGAGTTAGGATAGCGGTGGAAAAAATTGAAAAAACGATTTTCAAACAATGTTGTAATGTAATCGAATTAGTAGTTGAAGGTGAGAAATTGGATTTTATTTACTTACTATTATTTAAGATCAAGTATGTACACATGTAAATAATGTTATGATATTAATTAAATACTCATAATAATGTAACGATAGTATTTATCGACGTTTTTCACTATTATCGATGCTAATGTAACATATAATTGGGTTTAATTTAATTACGCATGGAAAAAATGTTATGATATTAAAATATACAATAAAATTAATGATAAATTAAGTTTTATTTAAAATATCGTCAGTATAAACTATCGATATTCTAATTAAAACTCTGTGGTCACGATCATTCGTCGCCCATCACTAATCGGCATGCCCATAAAGTATGACATTGACAGGTACTGTCTGTACTATTAAGAAATTCAGGATTTCATAGACGTGATTTTTCTGACAGCTGTCGCAGAGATCAAGTTAAATTTTATAGAGTATAGTAAGGATATCCGTCTTTCTTAACGTAGGTATCCGTCAATGGCATAGTGTCCAACCCTTAGCGTTCGGCGCATCTGTAGAAGATATAATGTCAACCCCAAAGAGTATGTGCGGTCGCTACTGTGCAGCTATGGAGTAAAATCTACACCTATCAAAGAAGACCTAAAAATATATCTTCACACAAGTTTTATTTATAAACGCAATACGAGTGGTTTCTACCAATGTAGGTATGTAAGACGTATAATTGAGTAATCCTGAGATTTTACCGTTTGAAGACTTTAGATATGAATAGACATGATGACTGAAAAATAAAAATCATTATTATAAAATTGGTCCGAGAGTTAGATTATAAAAAAAATATTGGACACGTATTTTTAGGGTTTCGTACCTCAAACGGAAAAAACGGAACCCTTATAGGATCACTTTGTCCGTCTGTGTGTATGTCAAGACTCTTTATCTCGGGAACGCGTAAAGATATCGAGTTGAAATTTAAACTGTACACGTATATCTATGATCTCTTACAGTTGTGTAAAAGAAAAACTTCTCAGTTATCGTTTAAAAAAGTTAGAGCCGTTTATGTCGTAAAAAACCGCATATTTCGCACTCGCAAAAATAAAAACCTACAGGGTACTTCCCGTTGACTATGAAATTTGGCGTTTGTCTCAGAGTACACATATAGGAATAAATCTGAAAACTGTACATTTTTATTTAAATCACAAAAAATAGGGCCTCAAAATTCACAAAATATGGGTTCAAAATTCAAAGTCAGTAAATCGTATCATGTAAGGTAACATATAAAAGAACTTCATTAGCACATGCTAAAACAGGTTATTAATTATTTTAACAATGTGTTTGTACGGAATCCTCGATGTGCGAGCCTGACTTGCACTTGTCCGGTTTTTTCTTTTGTCAATCAAACAATAAGTGACAAAGATAAACATTGTCAAAGTTTGAGAGTGGGGGCTCGTGCCGTCACTAGTACGACGTAGTCAGTACATTAGTAGCGCACTCGTGACGTCACGCAGAACTTTAACGCGCTATATTTTCGTCAATTTTTGTTTTATTAATAAAAGAAAAAATACGTGTCTAATATTTTTGATAATCTATCTCACGAGCTTACTATATTTTTTGTCATCATGCCTATCAAATCAACCGCGGTTACCCATCCGAAGACAGCGCGCCGAACGTTGAATAGCTTCGCTACCACTGTGAAATGTAACATGAAGGCATTATATCCAGGGATTTTCCTAGCACACCGCTCTTTTACATATCTCATCTCTGGTGTACACTCAGCCTAATGCTGTGTCACATTTGGCAAACCTACAAGCGCAAATCAATGTTATATACCATCTCAAAATAGTTAAAAAAATATCACTGATAAACTTTCTAGAGTTGTACAAGACCGTTTCACTCACGAAGTCG
Source organism: Hypomecis punctinalis (assembly GCA_949316475.1). Taxonomy (NCBI): domain Eukaryota; kingdom Metazoa; phylum Arthropoda; class Insecta; order Lepidoptera; family Geometridae; genus Hypomecis; species Hypomecis punctinalis. Next base: position 16,497,390 of record OX438818.1, read on the forward strand.
CGCCCCTCTACAGTAAATTATTGGTTTGCATTTATACGCGTAGACCTCGTTTGTACACAAAGCCTTAGTGTGCGTGTAGAGGCTAATAGTACAGACAGTAAAAATATATATAAAATATGATCACTTAGGTTAGAGGGATACACTGTCGTACAACTACATTCAATAAATATGGAGGGGCGCGCCTTCGTGAGTGAACAGATCTGTATGTCTGTTGACTTTTTGGCTTTAGGTGTGCCCACTATAATGTACCATATGTCATACGCCTTTATTAACCTGAAAGAACACGTCCACAAAATGTATGGAGGCTAGCATAATAATAATTAAAAAACTAACCATGTAAACCATCTAAAGTACAGGTTTTTCTGACTCTATTACATCAGTTCAAAACAAAAAAGAGCTCTCCGAATTTTTTAAAATTAATTTTGAATTTATTAGGATTAATCGGATTAATTATATATATTTGACACACAAGGCAGTTTATCTCTGCCAATTTTGATTAAGCAACGTTCAAATAGCTAAAACCAAAACATTCTATCGAATGGACACAATTCTTAATGATTTTCTTGAAACATTGTTCGAACTGGTACCAGTTTTTCATTAATTCAGTAATTTTAACAGAGTATGAAATGAATGTGTAAGAAAAATAATCACGTAATAATGGAGGTAAAAGAACTATAACACATTATTATTGCTAAAATATAAAATTCGGAAGCTGTATTGCTATTTTACATACAATTTATTATTTAATTTATTTTCACATTTAAAAAAGAATGGAGGGCTGAAAAATACCTACCTAAATATTTTTGAAAAGACCATTAAACAAGCATTCAAATGTCATTTTGGTTAGATTTTTCTCTGAATAATAGGTATACCATTTGTGGACGTCTCCTTTGAAATATTCGCCATTTTTACAGGAATTAGATAAAGTAACCTATACCGCCTTTACAGTAGCTACCTTTAATGTATATGTATATACCTAAAAATAAATGCAAAATGTAAATGCTATTTGATGGAATCTATACACAAATATAAAACATGGTCATAATGGATTTGCGGCTGCAGGCATTTTCCGGATGTGACGAGGAATCGTAACATTTTATATACTTAGGTACCTTTTAACATTATACGCACTGTTATCATTAAGCATTTGTATTTATCCCACATTTTTTCATTGAACATACATATTACAAAAAAAAACCAAAATCACGATCATTCGTTCTATACATCATCTTTCTAATCCGCTGTTTTGAATTATTTTTGCTGATATTTTTTTAATGAATATAAACAAAAAATCGTCAACACTTAATCTAGAACTAGATAATACCTGCACAGTACACATGTTGATTGTTAAGTATTATTAAGTCAATGAAATTAGAAGATATTAAAGTAACGTAGGCAACAGGCATGAAGCCTAATAAATATAATTAGTCCGTCAGATGGACTATCAAAAAATATTAGACACGTATTTTTTCTTTGGTCAATTAAACAAAAACTGGACAAGTGCGAGTCAGGCTCGCGCATCGAGGGTTCCGTACAAACACATTGTTAAAAATTAAAAACCTGTTCTAGCATGTGCTAATGAAGTTCTTTTATATGATACCTTACGTGATACGATTTACTCACTTTGAATTTTGAACCCATATTTTGTGAATTTTGAGGCCCTATTTTTTGTGATTTAAATAAAAATGTTCAGTTTTCAGTTTTATTTCTATATGTGTACTCTGAGACAGTGCTTCTCACTAAATTTCATAGTTCTATGTCAACGGGAAGCACCCTGTAGGTTTTGATTTTTGTGAATGTCGAAATATGCGGTTTTTTACGACATAAACGGCTCTAACTTTTTTATACGATGACTTAGAAGTTTTTCTTTTACACAACTGCAAGAGACCATAGATTCTGATTTATGTATACAGTTTAAATTTGAACTCGACATCTTTACGCGTTCCCGAGATAAAGAGTCTTGACATACACACAGACGGACAGACGGACAGACGGACAACAAAGTGATCCTATAAGGGTTCTGTTTTTTTCGTTTGAGGTACGGAACCCTAAAAATTGATGAATATAGCCCGTCAAAGTTTTGCGTGACGTCACAAGTGCCATACAAACGTATAGACTTCTGAAAGAGAAGTGATGTCACGACCCCCACTCCCAAACTTTGTCAACGTTTATCTTTGTCATCTGTTGTTTGATTGACAAAAGAAAAAATACGAGTTCAATATTTTTTGATAATGTAATTCACGGACTAATTATATTATTGATTTTTTTATCCAGTCATCATGCCTACTCAGTAGCTGATGAACAGTCGAAGACTTATACCGTACAATAATATGTATCATCAGTACCTATTACCAGTAGGTACCGACTATACATAATGTACTGTACTGTACCAGCCTTTTTAATAGTCCACTGCAGGACGTAGGACACGAAGGGTGATTGGTCCATGACCACCACGCTGCCCCAGGGCGGGATGGTGGATTCACATACGCCATCGAATTTCTTCTACGGACGCATGCAGATTGCCTCACGATGTTTTCCTTCACCGAAAAGGCAGTGGTGTTAAATTACAAAGAACTCATTGGTACGGGACCAGGATTTGAACCCACGACCTCACGATTGTAAGGCAGATGTCATTGCCACTAGACCACCACGGCTTACAAATTAATGCATACATAATGTACCTATACATAATATTAGCCATTGTAGATATCAAATACCCAACTGAAGATCTAGACGTGTATTGTGTATTTACCTATTTGTTGTCGTAGACCAAATAAAAAAATCAAGACATCGTGAACAGACAAGTGAGGTTTTTATACATGATGAGTGCGTCGGTGTTGCGCCGCCATAGTTTGACTGACGAACTAAGGCGTACTACGTATTTGTGTGTAATTGTGTCTGTACACGGCGAGACTTAGTTTTGTCGGCCTCTCTCCACATTCTGTCTTATTATTTTTTTATTTGGTCTGTGTTTGTTGTCAATAAATCCTGTCTTTTTATATCGTAACCGTGTTCCATGAATTCCTCAGACATTCAAGCGCTCGTCGAGCCCACGAAAAGGTCAAAATCTCCGTGTCCTACCCATCGTCGGAGCAAATCTGCCCTGCGCATGAAAACTCCAGGTCTTCGAGCAGGTAAGGAGCATTTGTTTGGTAACGACCAACCCCGACTCTTTTTCGGAAGCATTTAAAATTAGTAGGTACCTAAACCTCTTAAAGGCTTCCTGCCGCTCTCTTTCTTAAGAAATATTAGTTTTTCAATAGGCTTTGATCATGTGATTTTTGTGCTAAGTACCTATCTCACAGGATAATATTTATTCGGGATAATGAGTAGCGAGTGCACATTAAGTACCTAACCAAAAGGAGTCGACACGCCTAAGCGCCGAAGTCTGCTAAGTCAGTGGGGGGTGAAGAAACGCACACAAACCAAAATATAAGCAAGTTTACACGCACACAAATGTAATTAACTAACACTAGCTGAAAATTAACGCAACACAAGTGCTACCAGACTGATATATTTATATAAAGAGCATGGCCGCCGGTAGCGTACTTTTGGCAGAGGGAGGGGTACGCTTTGCAGTGTCGCTGTCGACTCCATTTGGTTAGGTACTTAATGCGAGTGCACTACTTGAGATCGACGTATGCTTGTGCGAATAACGCTAGTTCGACAAAACTGAACTGCGACACGCCATAGTTCGCTTGCACGCCTGGGAGAGGAACTAAAGCTCGGCAACACTCTAGTGCGACACTAAAAATACAAAATAAATACTTAGGATGTTTTTTAACGTTCTGTCTTTCAAACTAGGTATGTCCGTACCAAACATCGAGTCAATTCGTTGCTCCGTTGCTGCGGTAAAGAGGAACAAATTAATAAACCAACAAATACACTTTCGGATTTATAATATTACTAGCTGCGCCCCGCAGTGTTACTCGCGTTAGTCCGAGATAAAAAGTAGTCTATGTGTTAATCCTAAGTCTAAGGTACCTTCATACCGAATATCATCCAAATCGGTTAAACCGTTGTTGTTTGAAAGAGTAAAAACATTCATACCTACACACTCATAAACATTAGGAAGTACCTAGTATGGAAGTTTCGTTTTTCGTGTAGGTTCGCGTTTGAATACATACTGCCTGATGTTAAGCCGATATAGACGGTCTAGGGTGTACCTAGCACGCTTACCTAGAAGATAACTATACACGTAAGGATTGCAATACTGTCAATTTAACGTTGATTTAGGTACTGCTGTTCAAGGCCCGGCGCAGACGGGAGACTGGCCACAGCCACCGGTGGCGGCCACACGCTACCGCAACATCTGTATCATCTGTATGTATCGCGGCACTACTGTAGCAGTAGCTACCACGGGCCACACGTGTGCGCCGCGTTTTAAGAAAATGTATGAAAATATCGTGTGAACCAGTGTTGTTCCAAGTAAATTTTAGAGTGGCTGTATGTCAACCTCAAAGAAGTCGTATGTTAGTGAAAATGTGCGAAAAATTTGATAAAAATGCCGTAGTAAAAAAAATTACTTTTATAAGGACAGCCGAGCCGTATTTGTCTTTTATCGGGTTTTTATAGATCCTGAAAGCCGTGTCAGGAACATATGGTGTGAACTGCTTGTCGATGGCCACCTGTGACTGTTGTCGGTAGCACGACTGCGCTGAGTCTAAGTTAACAGTAGCAGTAACCGCCACCGTATACAATTGTGCGCCGCGTTTTAACAAAATCTATGAAATATCGTGTGAACTGCCGCTGGCCACCGGTGACTGTAGACGGTAGCACGTCTGCGCCGAGTCTAAGTTAATTGAAGCAGTAGCCACTGCCAGCCTCACGTGAATGCCCTTTGTCTCTAACACACACACATTTAATACTATTAAATGCACTTTTACCAGAAACTTTTCAGCAAATTTATGTGTTCTGTCCCCTGGAGAGGAAGTAACCTCTAACAACCAGAAAGACTGTTGTTGTTTTTCACTTTCCCATTTATACGAACTTACTTACTTGACCAGGGGCCTTATTGTGTAAGCGCTCTGACGTTTGGCTTCGCTTTTTCTCCTGCTCGCGCCAGTCAATCACGCCACGAGAGCGAGCGGGAGGAAAAGCGAAGCAGACCTTCAGAGCGCTTACAAAATAAGGCCCCAGGTATCGGCAAGTCACTTTGCACCTGGTTTCAGGTCACCCAGCCCTAGCCTCTACGCAGTCCACTACGAGCGCGACGGCCGCGAACTGACAGAAAGCAGATTGAAAGTTCGACCGCCGCATCTGACCCCAGCACCCCTGTACGATGAATACGACGACAAGCCCCGCACTAGGAGGATGGGGAAAAGGAATATAAAGGCTCAGGTAAACCATCATTCCAAGTCCGATCCGACAGCTCCCTGCAACAGGAAGTATTCCGTATTTGGTATAGGCGCCGGTTACCAAAGGTATAGAATTACACCGACCCCGCCGGCGAGGTCGAGGACCCTCAGAATCGGTTAGATTCTCTCCCCAAATAATCAAAATATATAATCCTTCCGGGGTGCCCGGGCAACTCTGATCTCCCCCGCCGGGGTCCGTACGTTCTCAGGTTGCGCTAGTCACCCCTTAACCCAATCTTGGGGGTCAGCCGCCTTCCGCGCTCGGTTTTTGCCTGGTAATAAGTAAAGGCCTCAGAGGCCAACATCTCTTAGTCATTAAAAAAAATCAATCTAAGTATTTAGTAAGGCTTAGTTCCTGCAGTAAGATACCCTCCTAAGTTTGCCAGTCTTCTTTTAGCATCCTTGACTTTATGCTTACTCGTTTCTTTCGTTTCGTGTCTCATGCTTGCTGGGCAGTAACACAATTTACAAGAATTCAACTATCCAATTTTCAAGAGGATGTCATATGACTCGATACATGTTCTCCATTCGAGAACTTAGTATGGAGTCACTAAGCTCTAGAATGTCATTACCAGTCCTGCATGCTATGTGCTACTGGCTAATCATTTCCACTAGCTAACCCGGTGTCCTATACAGGGTTATTTGCTTACCTTGTACAAAGCCAAAAGAGGGTGATTTATCCATCATTACGAAACACTTTTACTATGGGGCCAACAAATAAAATCGAGAGAAAAAATCAGCTGTTTCAGCTGTTGTGTCGATTCCGACTTGCAAGTTTGCATGAAGCAGCTGTTTTTTTTCTCAAATTTTGGGTTGGCGTCATAGTAAAAGTTGTTGGTAATGATGGTCTGAATCACCCCCTTTCGGCTTAGTACAAGGCACCCAAATAACCCTGTATTTGTTACCTTGATTCGTCTCCAAACCCCCTCATTCCTGATCCCATCTTACAGATATACCTACTACAGCTTACCAACTTCACTAATTATTTCCTACTTGTTATTCTAGGTGAAACGTTTCCGAATGGAGACCAAAGCCGCCAAGACTCTGGGCATCATCGTCGGTGGCTTCGTGTTCTGCTGGCTGCCCTTCTTCAGCGTGTACGTGGTGCGCGCCTTCTGCGGGGACTGCGTCGAACCCATCGTGTTCTCTGTGCTGTTCTGGCTCGGGTACTGCAACTCGGCCATCAACCCGCTCATCTATGCGCTGTTTTCTAAGGACTTTAGGTAAGATCTCTTAAATATCTTGTAATTTAATACTTGGATTGGCAAGTTGAAGTAGCAATGGGCGGAGCACATAGCGCGGAGAACTGTTGAGTTCTCGAGTGGAGACCACGCACTGGCAAGCGCAGCGTAGTACGTCCATCCACAAGGTGCAACTCATTAAGACCGCAGGATCGCGCTGGATGCAAGCCGCTACCAACCGGTCTTATTGGAGATATATAAGGGAGGCCTATGTCCAGCAGTGGACGACCTATGGCTGATGGATGGATGTATGATGGATAGTCGACATTCCACCTACTCGGTCGGTGGTAACTCGCTTCTTCCTTCATAATGCGGACCGCTAGGGATAGGAATGCTTTATCTCTGTCATTACTTCCTGTCAATTACAATCTTATCTAGATTAGCTTTAAGGCAAGAGTGAATAAGCGTCTTCTGGGTCTAAATACTCCAACTTCGACTACAATTTCGCTTTCTATCAGGCAAGTTGGTGGCCAAATGTATGCCAAATGTGCATCTATGCGCTGTTTTCTAAGGACTTTAGGTGAGATGACCACTTAGAACCCACCTATCTCTGCTGGTTGCATTAAGTACATAACCAAAAGAAGTTAACGCGCCTAAGCACTAAAGTCTTTCAACTGTGAAGTCAGTTAAGTGGGGGACACAGGTGGGGAACGAAGAAACGCACACAAACCAAAATATGAGCTATAATAGAATTGTAATAATATCTTCTTTGCTAGAGTGCACGCACACAAGTGCAAAGTGTAAAGTGCAAGCTATAGGTATCGCCACACAAGTCGGCGGATGAGAAGTTACCCGCAGACGACACTTCGCTGTGATTCGGCACGGGCGTAGGGTGCGCGCGGGAGGTATGAGGTTGGCGGGCGGGTGTGCTCCGGCGTCTCGTCTATCCGGCTCCCGCGCATACCTATATTTTGCCTTTTTCGCAGAGTGCTCCTAACCTCCCATCTGCTGACTTGTGTGGCGCGAATTATACGTGTAGCGATTGTTAATCGCATCACTAGCGGTCAAACAGCCATGCAAGTGTCACACCACTAAAAAACGTCTTTCTGACAGAATGACAGAGCCTCCCGCGGAAAGAAATGTCAGAGGAGAGATTTGATAACGTGCTGATAACATTTCGACTGATATAGTTTTTCGAACCTAATTATTGATATTATTGTACCCTGATCAAAACAATATAAACGATTATTCTACAAAGCAACATTGTTTCCTTTCGACTACGATAGAGGAGTGCGCGAAGGCGCCCCTCTATAATGGTGACTCCGTAAGTTTTTCTCGACAACGTATAGTCTTGAGCAACCGGCTAGACTAACAACATCTTCTCGCCGTGCTTCAACCAGTGTAGGTACAACCCGATCCCGATGACTATTTCTCGTCGTGTTCCAGCCACAGTGCCCGAGCTCCAACTCGATACTTGGTTCTACTGCAAGATCACCCTGACAAGCAAGTTATCTGTATACGTTTTACCTAATACTGTGCTATATTGTAATATATTGGTGTGATTACATGCTTACCTTTCTGATAGTCACAACCTGCAAACCTGTACATTAGCGAGTGCATCAGATATACAGTTATATCACATCAGTGAAGTGACATCAGTGAACATTAATAGACAATACATAGTCAAGTGTTTATTACAATTACCATTGAAGGCTACGGCTACCAAGCACTAACACTACAGTGATTGTTATAAGCTACATATGTAAGTTCTTCGTTTAATACAAACAGTGCAAGCAGTATTGTGTTCGTTTAGAAAATAAAAACTTAATTTTATTTATTTCTCAGAAACAGTATTAGCTAACATTCACATTCTATTTAACAATATTCTGCGAACAGTATACTACCACTGCACAAAATATTTTTAAGGTCGCTTACTTCCAGTATTGTGTAAATAATATTTTTCATTGTGCTTTCCCGCCCTGCCTGAGCTTGTGATATATGTGACTTACCTTTATCATAAATATTCCTGAAAATTTTGTCACAATGGCCGATGACCAACTGCAGGCACAGCTGCAACAACTTTTAGCTGAGAATGCTGCATTACAAAAACAGCTCTGTAAAAAAGAATCTGAGCATGAGAAGTATGCCGAGTATCAGTAAAGTTACCAAGTTTCTGGCCGGATAAGCCTGCGATCTGGTTCGCCCAGGTAGAGGCTCAGTTTCAAATTGCGAACATAGTCGGAGACACAACTAAGTACAACTACATAGTGGGTCATCTGGATCAAAACCTCGCTGGGGAGGTTGAAGATTTAATAACCAGCCCTCCAACAGAGGACAAATATGAAAAATTAAAACAAGCACTTATTCAACGCCTGTCTGTCTCCCAAGAAAAAAGGGTCCGCCAATTATTAACTGACGAAGAACTTGGTGATAGAAAGCCATCCCAATTTCTTCGTCACCTTCGATCCCTTGCTGGGGCAGCACTCTCCGACGATATAATTCGTCAACTCTGGTTACGCCGCCTGCCACAGCAGGCCCAAGCTATCTTAGCTGCACAAGCTGATCTGAATATAGAAAAAGTTGCAGAGTTGGCGGACAAAATTGTCGAGCTAGCCCCAGCACCACCTATGGTTTGTTCGGCTGCGTCCTCGTCATCTAACATTACCCTGGCTGCATTGGCCAAGCAATTAGAAGAGGTAAGCAATCAAGTGGCTGCTCTGTCCAAGCAACAACACCGTCCAGCACGTAACCGATCAACTTCTTCCACACGATCATTCGGCCCAAAACTGTGTTGGTACCACAGAAAATGGGGTAAGAAAGCGGCCAAATGCACTAGCCCTTGCAGTTGGGTGGCACCGGAAAACCAAACAAACAATCAGTAGTGGCGGCAGGTGATTGTAAAAATGCTAGTCGCCGCCTCTTTGTCACAGATCAAGCGACAAAGCACCAGTTCCTGATAGACACCGGATCCGATCTATGCTGTTTCCCTCACCGATGGCTTCCATCTCGCAAGCAAGCTAGTGACTATGATCTGAGCGCCGCCAATGGCAGCCGCATCCATACTTTTGGCACCATTAGCCTGAAGCTAAACTTAGGTCTCCGCCGCGACTTTGTATGGAATTTTGTGATAGCTGATGTCAATTCAGCCATCATAGGCTCTGATTTCCTAGCCTTTTATCACATTTTACCAGACTGCCGTAATAAAAAACTAGTCGATGGGACCACCGGATTGTCATCGCCTGCTTATACAGCCGTTACCAATCAACTGAGTGTGCGGGCAGTCGCATCTGGAAAACCGGTTTTCACGGAACTTTTGTCTGAATTCCCAGACATCGCACGACCTCCCGGCCTGCCTCGAGTGATCAAACACAACACGGTGCACTTCATCAAAACAATCGATGGACCACCTATTTCGTGTCGGCCTCGCCGTTTGGCCCCTCAAAAATTGGCATCGGCCAAAAAAGAATTTGATGACATGGTGCAATCCGGTATTGCACGACCTTCAAAAAGCGCTTGGGCCTCTCCTTTGCATATGGCCCCCAAAAAAGACGACACCTGGAGGCCCTGTGGCGATTATCGTGCACTAAACGCGAGAACGGTTCCAGATAGATACCCAGTGCGATATATTCACGATTTCACCCATAACCTTGCTGAAAAAAAAATGTTTAGTAAAATCGACCTCGTAAAAGCATACCACCAAATACCTATTGCTGAAGAGGACATTCCTAAAACAGCCATCGTTACCCCGTTCGGCCTCTTCGAATTTCCCTTCATGACATTTGGCCTCCGCAATGCGGGCCAAACCTTTCAGCGCTTTATCGACGAGGTCACACGGGGTCTTGATTTCTGTTTTCCTTACGTGGATGACATCCTCGTCTATTCAGCCAACGAAACTCTCCACCTGGAACATCTGCGCACCCTCTTCAAACGCCTGGAAGACTATGGAGCTGTTATAAACCCTTCTAAATGCGTATTAGGTGTAGAAAATTTAGACTTTTTGGGGTATCATATAAGTAGCGACGGTATTCGCCCTCCTCAGGATCGCATTCAAGCCTTATTAGACTTCCCACCTCCTGAGACAGTACAAGGCATGCGCCGATTCCTCGGCATGCTAAATTACTATCGGCGTTTCATCCCCCGCGCTGCCGAATCCCAAGCTCCATTAATAAATGCATTAGTTTCAACCAATAGCAAAGGCGCCAAGCCTTTTCCATGGTCACCCGATTTACTACAGAAGTTTGAAACCTGCAAAATGAGTTTGGCAAACGCGACTCTGCTACAACATCCAGCTAGCAACGCCCAGTTAGGCCTCTTTACTGACGCATCGAGCGTTCATGTCGGGTCTTGTCTTCAGCAAAACAGAAACGGAAAATGGTTTCCTTTGTCATTTTTTAGCAAGAAACTTACGCCACAACAATCTCAATGGCCCGCTTACTACAGGGAATTATTAGCGGTATACGAAAGTGTGCAACATTTTCGTTATATAATGGAAGTCCAGCACACAATCATTTTTACCGATCATAAACCGCTTTTATACGCGTTTCTGCAACGCCGAGAAAAGTTACCTCCTCCTCAGCTAAATCAGCCGTCTTTCATCAGCCTTTTCACTACCGATATAAGGTACATAAAAGGAGAGGATAACGTCGTGGCCGATGCAATGTCGCGCGTAGGCGTTGATGCGATATCATTAGTAGAAGATTATAAGGCTCTCGCACAATCACAAGCCTCTGATGAGGAGCTGGCCAACCTGTTAGAAAACGGCACTAGCCTAAGCCTTACTAAAGTCAACGCGCCAGGAACCGACACCTCTATTTACTGTGACATCTCTTCTGGTAAACCGCGACCCTATTTAACACCCTCCTTCCGCAGACCAGCTTTTGACCAAATGCACAATTTAAGCCACCCCGGTGCCCGCGCTACTACGCGACTTGTAGGAGACCGTTTCGTCTGGCCTGCAATGCGGAAAGATTGCAGGGCGTGGTCTAAAAGTTGTGAGGCCTGTCAACGCAGCAAAGTTTCTAGACACAACTCAGCCCCTCCAGGCGAGTTTGAATTGCCATCCGGCCGTTTTTTACACGTACACGTCGACATTATCGGTCCACTCCCAATCTGCAACGAATATCGCTATTGTCTAACTGCAATAGATAGAGTGTCAAAATGGCCTGAAGTATGGCCCATGCGATCTATCACAGCAGAAGAAGTAGCAGAAACCTTTACACGAGAATGGATCCCTCGTTTCGGCATACCGTCCGTCATTACAACCGATCAAGGCTCCCAATTCGAATCAGATTTGTTCCGCCGACTACTGCTTCAATTCTCTACTAAGCGCATCAGGACCACTGCATACCATCCATGCGCAAATGGAATGATTGAGCGGGTTCACCGGCAGCTTAAAGCAGCACTGATGTGTCACGGCGATTCATGGGTTCGTTCACTACCGTTGGTACTATTAGGTATGCGATCAGCTTATAAGGAAGACCTCGCATCTACAGCAGCCGCAATGTTATATGGAGAACCTTTAAGACTCCCTGGGGAGCTATTGATGTCATCACCCCCAACAGGTAAAGTCGAGGATCCTTCTGATTTCGTAGTCCAGTTACGCCGTAAGATGTCCGCCCTACGTCCTACGCCGGCATCTCAGCACCGTCAAATGTCGTTTTTCATATTCAAAGACTTGGCCACGGCAAGTCACGTCTTCTTAAGAGATGACACTGTGCGTCGCGCTCTACAACCTCCGTATACTGGCCCATTTAAAGTGTTGGAACGGTCAGTCGACGGAAAAACGTTTTCCCTTGACGTAAAAGGGAACAAAATCGTTGTGAGCGTCGACAGGCTAAAACCAGCATACGTGGAGCATGCTACAGGACCACAAACCGTGCAACCTAGCGGTCGGTCATCGCAAAAGACGGACGGAGAAAAACCGACACCAGAGGAAAAAGTACCATATACCACGCGCTCCGGCAGGCGGGTGAGGTTTAAAAATTTAGATTAGGTAGGTAGATACTAAATATTTCACTAATTCACCAACGCAACATAAGGTGGGAACACATAAGTATTTACTTAATTTCACTCTCTCTCTCTATAACTACGTTATAATTTATCTGTTTAAGTGTCTTCAGTGTTAGATTTGTTAAGGATTATATACATAGAATAGACATTACAATTATCAAATGTTTATTAAGTTTTGGTAGCCTAATTAGATTTCTCCTTATGTATAAAAATATCTGAGTGACAGTAATTTTAGCATACGCCAAATGTGGGTACGTTTCTGCGTGGGGGGGGGTGGTGTAGCGATTGTTAATCGCATCACTAGCGGTCAAACAGCCATGCAAGTGTCACACCACTAAAAAACGTCTTTCTGACAGAATGACAGAGCCTCCCGCGGAAAGAAATGTCAGAGGAGAGATTTGATAACGTGCTGATAACATTTCGACTGATATAGTTTTTCGAACCTAATTATTGATATTATTGTACCCTGATCAAAACAATATAAACGATTATTCTACAAAGCAACATTGTTTCCTTTCGACTACGATAGAGGAGTGCGCGAAGGCGCCCCTCTATATACGTATAACACGATAGTGGCGCGAAACACGACGAAATCATTACAAAATAGTCATTATTAACCTGTGTTATTAACCATCATCGTGTCCAACAGGTTCGCATTCAAGCGTATAATTTGCAAGTGCTTCTGCGGTGGCGGTGGCGGGCAGCGGCGCGATTCGGAGGACGGGTCGCGGCGCGTCACTCCGCGACACAATCACTCACACTCACTGGAGGAACACGACACGAGCCTGCAGACCACTAGCGCTTCGGAAAGGTACACCTCCTTTTTCTACAATATTTTTGTATTAAGTAGGTACATATTTTTCTATATTATAAGTAAGCTACCTCAGGTAACTTCCTATTTTTATGACTGTTACCACTCTCGCTCTGGTAGGTACTCCAGGATAAAATGATACTAGCTTACAAACCCCTGGGTTTTTCACCACTACGCCTGGTGTCAGGGCTACGGGCACGATTCCGCACTCCTCCGCGGCACCCGACAGCGCTGGCCTTACTCAGGCCCCACCACGGAGCATAGGCTCCCGCCAGAATGACGATGTGCCGAACACAGGACACATCGTCATCCACCACCTGGGACTAACCAGCACTGGGCGTCGGACAGCATCCGTGTCCGACAGTCCTGGTCCCGATGCAACGGGTCGGTTGAAGTGGCGCGCCTGCCACTACAGCTGCAGAGGATAGGGAGAGCGGCTGACGACATAATACCAACACTCCTGTTCCCCTGCAGCCCACCGCCTGCGCCCACCAGGAGGCGGAGGTTGGCTTATTCTGTACCTACATCAAAACTAACAACTTTTGTTCTGCACCTTTTGTCAAAACTCAAAAATACTCAGTTGTTTCATACATTTGGTCGCGTGCGGGAGAACGATATTTTTCTATGGAACATTTTTTTTTTTTAGTTATGTCAAAAGTCTCAAAACAAAAGTTGTTAGTTTTGATGTACAGAATAAGCTCCTAAAAGATGCTAATCGATTAGAGATAACCCTGTATAGGTACCTATACCTACGACTTCACTATTTATTTTAGGTACTTCTTCGTGTGGGCTCTCTAAAATGCTAGAAATTTTGTAATACAATTATAATTTTTATTTTGCAGGTGACGGTTAACAATGCGACGGCAAAATCCCCAGTTCCAGTCTACCGTCGCATGTATTTAACGAAAATATTACAAAAAAAAATAAGATTGTATTATTTGGATGAATTGTAGGCAGAATAAAATGCTGTGTCATTGCCATTTAAAAAAAAAAACAAATGTCATAGATTGACATTGACAACAGAGCTTCTGTCAGATACTTTAAGAATAGAGCTGTGCTCACGTTGAAAATATTATGTTATAGTATAATTTATTAAATATTCGTTTTAAGCAACAATAAAATTCTGCTAAATATCAGCTAACAGGTCAATAATTTAAAATATGTTAATAATTTAATGAGAAGCTAGTCGTGATCGGCTAAAAGTTTTAAATTAAGTATATTGTTGTTCTATTTGAATACTACGTAATTTATATTTTAATGAAAAGACTGTCTGAATAAAATTGTTGTACGTAAATTTAATTATAACACTAAGAATATTATTGAGTATGACTAATGTATCTAAAATATACCTTATATCGATATTTGTTTTATAACGGTGTATCCTTTTTTATTTTAATAATAAAAACGTTGGACATTCCTAAAAATACATCACAAATTTATTTAATTCAGACCTTTCAAATATAATATTAAAGTAACCAATTTTGCAGGAACGGTTGAAATTTAGTTATTTATTTTCTTTATTATGTTCTTTTCTATTAAATTAATATCAACCTCTACAAATCTGTACTTATTTCTTTAGAGGTCGTGATATTGTTATGAAATAATAAATGCTACATTAATTTTCAATCAAGAAAATACTAATAAAATGAATTTTTATAAAATTGGAGTATTAACAAAACATGATTTCAGTATTATAATTGTGGTATAAGTGAGGTAGACTCAACGTCAATCTGTGCAATCAGTATCAATGTAAATCATTGGGCATCAATAAAACTATATCAATCATAGCTGTCTTTGCAATTGAAAAATTGTCACACTGCTGACCACAATTTGTATTATTAGATCTGAAACTTGATTGAAATTGTACAGCGCGTAATTCAAAACACACTTTTGTTGATTTTGTCATTTGTATCGACAGTAAAAAATTTTAGAATAATATTACAAAAATTTTGCCTACCAAATAGACAATTAATTATAGCTGAGGATTAAAGTATCTGTTTGATCTTTTTTTTACTTTTATAAGATGTAATTTCAAATTCTTGGACATCTGATATTTATGTGAAAAAATATTGATGACAATTTAGAACTGTCCAATACGATTATGATAAAGTAACACAATGTTCTATCAACTAAAAAATTAAAATGTTTTTAAATAATTAGAAAATAAAAGATCTCAACGTTCCTCAAAATTATTTTATCGTCAGTTGTGTCGTATACTCGGTGTTTATCGTTATTATTCATTAGGAGAGTGTATAAGTTTGTGTGGAAGATATGGAAAGATAATGTAATTATATGAGATGTTACATGCATTTGTGGTTTTATTGACTTTTTTATTTCACTCCTAAACCAGATTACCGTAAAATTTTACAAAATCTGCCCCATGCTGATGAACTCAGTGATAACTGTACTGTACTAGCCTTTTTAATAGTCCATTGCAGGACGTAGGCCTACCCACGAAGGGGTTGTTGGGCCATATCCACCACGCTGGCTCAGTGCGGGTTGGTGGATTCACATACGCCATTAAATTTCTTCCACGAACGTATACAGGTTGCCTCTCGATGTTTTTCTTCACCGAAAAGCCAGTGGTGTGAAATCGTTTTCCATTCATAAGTTCCAAGGAACCTCATTGGCATGGAAGTGGGATTTGATCCCACGATCTAAAGAATGGCAGGCCAGCGTTACAACCACTAGACCACCACGGCTTTTGATGTTCACGGCTCTGTGATAAACTTGAGTAAAAAATATGGCTTCTAGCTTAGGAATATGAATGATGTGTATAAAAATGAGCATGAGTAAGCCTTAGCCTTAAATCGCAATTAACTAAAATTATCACTAAAACTAAGTCTGTCTATCTATGACTGAACTCGGAAAATCGTAAGAAATCCCACGCCTAATATATCTACGAAACTTATAATCAAAGTTAAATGTAAGTTATCATGTGAAATTAAAAAAAAAAAATTACGCAGACACTTATAAATGCTTCTACATAATTGTATATCTAAAAAATACTTACAGTTTTGATCTATGTACACAACATTATAATCACTTTCATTATTGCATAGAAAAGTGCGCCTTATATATGAGCCTATGAACCCAGTTATCTCACGTAAAGTCACAAAGTCTGCGTGTAAGTTAATAAACGATTATATTATCGAAATTAAATTAGTTATCTTCCGCATCATTTAAACATAGTGTTTCAGGTAGAAATTTTGAATAAGCTTACGTGCTTGAAAAACAAAATTACAAATACATTGTGTACTGCTAGGATTTTGTGTACACTGGCGCTTGAACATGTTTTTTAAAAATTATTTGATAAATATATTCTTTTTAATTGAAATAATAAAGTTATCTCACGTGTCGCAGATAATGCATTTCAATAAATATACTAAAATTGTATAAAATAATCGTACAGTTTTGGTCTACCACCTTCATTTATTTTGACGATTACTTACCAAAAAAGTATATATGTACAAATTTTTAATTTTTAGGTACAAATTTGTTCACATTTTGTACATTTCATTCCACTTTAATTATATCACAAGATTATAACTAGATGGTCCCGCCAGGGAGTATGACTGCTATGAGCATTAAACTTAACGAACACAATATAATACGTATCGTTTTATTATTCATTAAAATAACAGTTATTAAAACATCTGCTAAAGTAGCAGTTACTATAACGTTTGGGAACTTGAGAATGAACGAATAGGATGAACGTGAGAATGTTGACACCGTCTGTGTACCACTGTCACTCAAGTCACTGTCAGTGTTCGATTTTCTCTACTTAAAATATTGTTTTGTTCATTCAGTAGAGCGGCCGCGTTGGCCTCGAGTGCGTGTCAATTGTTTTAAAACACACGCTCGTAAAAAGTAATATTGTTTTAAAAATAATTCAGAAATATTTTTTTTACAAAATAGTAAAAAGACAGTTTTAAAACAATGTATTTTGGTGGCATAGAAGGGTGAGTAGTTGAGTACAACACGCAGTTTTGTGGTTAGCCATATATTTTTATGAAACGATAGTTGAAAAGTGAAAAGGCTTGCCTTGAACATTCCACTACTTGTTACACAATATTCAATTATTTTGTACCATAATGCACTATAATGTATTTTTATACGCTTCGTCGATGTATTAAACATATGCTTAACCACACTAGAGACTTAAGCGTTGAATATAAGTCATATGCATTAACATGTTTGTATTTCTTTTGTTTTTATTCTTTTTTTTTTTAAACTATACTGTCTCACTTCTAGGCAAATTTTTCTTCCATTTCCTTCCATGAGTCGTGATCCAACCCAACCTTCTTGTTTATTTATAAGCTTACATTTTAATATTAGGACATTCATAGTATCTAATGAACTGCAAATTACATTTCTTACATTTTTTCTTGTATTATTATAAATAATTATTATTTGACTGATTATTATGATAAATAAAAAATATTTTGTATAGCTACAATTCCTCAAATAGGTTCACTTTTGAACCATGAATAGATAATAAACTCGAAAACAAAATGTCAATGCCTTTCTGTACTAATGAGCCTGTTTAGGTAATATCAAGAAATATTATAATCATTAAATTTTAAAATTTCAATAAAAATATGTCAGCAAGTTACCGTTTAGGTATATCACGCCAAAAATCTTAAAAAAAAAACAAATTCGTAACTTATATGTTAACTTTAAATTTAACATTGGTGGACTGTTAGAACTTTAGTGAATATATTATTCATTGACGTTGAAAAATGCCCTGAAGTTTTCAACTTGATAAGTACCAATATTATGTAAAAAATGTGTCAAATTGTATATTCAATTAAATTTTAATTGCCTGATTAGTTTTTTTTTATAAAAGAGTAGAAAAAGTTTAATTAAATATATAAGCGGGAAAAAAGACAACATTTGCTTTTACTCTGATCTTAAAATATCTTACAAGTACTTAATAAGAACCTAACAAACAAAATGCAATTCTGATTTAATCACCACAAAATAACATCCTGCCATTTTATCAACAAACATTACTACACATGTTCACACTCACAAAATGTCAATTATTCAACCAATCATAGCGTTGCTTTCAATCGGCTTGTCCACCACACCGGCTATAAAACTCACATCCGATTTCAAACCTTCTTACCAATACAATACAGTCAATTTTATAAGAACCATTCATATAAAACTGAAAACATAGCAAAATCAACTCTATCGTTAGTGTCAATAGGATGTAAAGCAGAATAAGTCTTCATAAAAAATGCGAAATATTTCATCGAACAATGATGGCCTTGGATTTTATTGAAGTACTTTTGTATTGAATTAATGTAAAGGTTGGTTAGAACCGGTTCACTGCACCTGATTGTTTCGGACCACAACAAGCAATTTATGTACGTAATGCGAGAGGGCTTGGCTTTCTTGATTGCAATGACAAGTTTCAACTTAGTTGTCTCTTTCAGTAATATATTTCTAACAAGGATCTTATAAAATCCTCAATTTAACCCGTGGTTTTGCGCATTTCCTTTATTTTTGTGGGATAAAATTTAGTCTGTGGTAATTACTAGCTTTTGAACTAATCCCATGCAAAAACTCAACTCAAGGTCGCTAAAATTTAATTTCGTTAAAAAAGTGAAGGTTAAAAAATAGTATAATTCTTTATCTGCAAAAAATATTAGGTTGACGTAAAATAATAAATTTAAACGGAAAGATGGTATAAATAATAGTAGGTGTAATTGACAAAATCGGTAATCAAGTTGTTAATTTGGCTCCGCGTATTAGCATTGCCATTCAGCGTGGCAATGCTGCCAGCATGGTGGACACGCTGCCAACAGCTGACAATGGGCTTGATAAATTAGATTATCTTCATGGGTATGTGGATGATCTAATTGCTTGTTATGTAGTATTAGTTTATGGGGTTTTAGATTAGGTATATAAGTCTTGTATTCGGTGATAGTTAATAAAGCACTTGCACTCTTTGGATAAAAGTAAACAAGTAACAATGATGTGATATGCAGTTGCAAGTAGGTTGTGTTTGTTACTAGTAAAGCCATATCAAATTGCGATAAAGGTTATTTCCCTATAGGTGTGCTATTATCACCCGCATTGATAACATGATAAGAATGTTTCCAATTTCAACCTTGAGTCTTGAATCCAACATCCCTAAAAACTAATTCGTACACAAATAAAGCTAAACTGTTTCAGAATAACTATGTACTTCTGTAAATAGTAATTTATTTTCACCTAACAATAGTGTGACGTCTAACGTGGAACATTAATAGTATTAAATTATGTTTACAATGGAAAAATAACAGCAAAATAATGCTACCTACTGCTAAATGGACCAATATACACCAACAAATTAAATGTCAGTGAATTATCGTTATTAGTAAAATGACAATAAATCAGTACAATAACAATCGATAGTATAATAATTAAATTAATGGAGTATGGATCTTGAGTCTGAATTAGAATTGATTTATTAATACTTAACAATTGGCCCAATTATGAAGGCGCCATCGTAATAGCAACGTAAAAGTGTTCTCTCTATCGAATGCTAAAAGTGAAAAGAAACAGAAGTACATATTCTAATTAGCTATTATAATTACGATTGTGCCTTCATAATTGGGCCTAAAGAATCAATCAAATATTAAGTTAATGTTAAAACAAAAAAATACTATTAGTTGCACTATAACTTAAGCTTAAGTCAACATAACTTAACTAATAGTAGTCAGTGATTTAAACCAAAGTCAATCAATCGATTAGAGATATAAGATTAGAAATAGAAAACACAATTATTTTTCCGTATAGAAAACTGCGTAATAGATAAATTTGCATCGAAATATTCCCACGCAATCTACGTTTATCGTAATACGTAAATAACTACGAAGTTATTTACGTATTACGATAAACGTACGACAAGTGCAGATAATCATAGTGAATACCTATGAAATGCCATGAACTTGGCCTTACTTGGCATTGAATACCTACAAACATAATTAGAACTTAGTGTCTACTTTTGTAGAGTTTGTTCAACAAGAGAAGCGTCGTAGGTGAGGTCGCCCGTGTGCCATTTTACTAATTTTGTTACGTTGACAACACTGCTCTGTGAGCTCACGCCAATTCGATTTTCATCAGTACTCGCGTCTACCAAGTATAGTCGGTACATTGGATGTTGATTAAAATCTTATTGTTTGTTGACCGTAATGCCACGAGACGGTTATTTTTTTCCTCAAACTCTTTTAATCATCTGTCTGTATTTTCCCAACAAGTTACTCTATAAAATTTAACTTGATCTCTGCGACAGCTGTCAGAAAAATCACGACTATGAAGTCCTGAATTTCTTAATAGTACAGACAGTACCTGTCAATGTCATACTTTATGGCCGATTAGTGATGGGCGAGGAATGATCGTGACCACAGAGTTTTAGATAGATTTTTATTTAAAATATCGATAGTTTACACTAACGATATTTTTAATAAAACTGAATTTATCATTAATTTTATTGTATATTTTAATATCATAACATTTTTTACATGTGTCATTAAATTAAACCCTATTATATGTTACATTAGCATCGATAATAGTGAAAAACGTCGACAAATACTATCGTTACATTATTATGAGTATTTAATTAATATCATAACATTATTTACATGTGTACATACTTGATCTTAAATAATAGTAAGTAAATAAAATCCAATTTCTCACCTTCAACTACTCATTCGATTTCATTACAACATTGTTTGAAAATCGATTTTTCCACCACTATCTCAACACTAAAAATGTCAATCGTCTATGTCAATGTCACTGTCGCAGAGATCAAGTTAAATTTTATAGAGTATATAATTATCTGCAAGAATTCAAAGTTTTAATTTACTATAACTATAAAGTTTAGTGCGGTACTGTACGATATGACGATATCATATCGTCTTAATGTCGTTTATACGGTTTACACTATAATAAAAAGTATGTATTTATAAAATATATTCAGTTGTATGTATGAGTTACTAGACTGAATACCTCACCTTAATGCAATGTTAATAATGCAAACAAGTAAATTGTAGATCAACTGAACACAAGGACAATGAGTTTTAATTAAAACGTAACGACAGAAACAGAATTTAAAGAAACTCTTATCTCTAAGAGAGCATAGATAGATGAACAATAATATACTTGACTCATAATTATTTTCAGTGGATGATTCACATGTTTAAGTTTTCTGGAACAAGAATAAAATTTATAAAGAAGCAAAGAGAGCTTATCCGAATCCGTAGCATAAACGCAAACACAGACAGATGCAAACGAATAGCGACTCCGTTGTAACCATAGCTCCTATTCAGAGAGCTTTTTCCAAAAATACATCACTATCATTCACCAAGCAATACATAAAAGATAACAAACGACAATTATTACATATTATTAAACTCAAAGGTTGATGCAAATTTTTAACAAAATTCTGCCCCCCTACCGCCTAAAGCAATAGTAATCGTAATAGCAATCGTTTATGACTTCATTTTAGTCATTTGGCACCGCCTATGTGACGTTAGCCATAGGTAGGGGGGCTGGAAACAACTAGGTACCTAACCTACGTACAAATATCATAAAAAACTGTATAAACAGTGCAAAATAACAAAGTAATACGAGCAGATAAGATTTATCAGGCACTTGATGAAAAGTGTTCATTAATACTATACTTATAGAGGAAATTTGTAGCACTTGAGATAGCAAATGATGTCATAACAGGAAAGTAGAATGTGATTTGCGAAAGCGGGCTTATTTCATGCATCGATGGATAGGAAACACAATGAACGAATATATTCTCTAACTAGATAGATTTATAAATCTTAGGTTATGATAAAAATGTGTCATACTGTATATCTGTTCTATTTATTAATTTTGTTTCTGCCAGGAATATTTACTGCCAAATTTTATTTACATTACTGAAATGTGGCCATTTCCAGTGACTAATGAAATGATTTGCGTCAACTACTCTCTAAGCATGGGCTTTGAAAAATAATAAATAACATGTAGTAGCGTTTGTTTAGAAGTTTCAACAGTATATCTAGCTGGAAGAAGATTCTAATGCAAGTTTTCAAAGTTATATAAATACAACATTTTATAGTAGCATACCTAAACATAAAATACTCGTAACAACAGAACAGCAGAACTCTCGTAACAGTTACGTCTTAATCAAGTTACAAAACTACTCACTAAGTACTCCGTTTGATAACCATACCCTCGAGAACTATTGTCCATCAGTATGTGCATAGAAAGATATACCTGCAATTCTCCTGTCAATTAATTCAGATGTGTGTGCATAGTTTTTAACGCAATAGTAAAACGCAGTTACTATTAATTCAAAATTACGTTTATCACAAAAATAACTCTTTGCAATTAGGCCCACTAGCACCTGTAGAATATATTTTTCTTTTTTCAACAGAGGAGCAACGCACTCCAATTTAGTCATATGTGATGAGACCGGAACAGTACGTGGCAAGTCGAAAGGACCAGGGACAAACCACTGGGCTATTGGCATCGAAGAATGTGCCAACCGGGTTTTGAATATGGTCAATGCTGCAAAAGATGATGCTGGGATACCCAGAGATAGGCCTTTGGATTCTCTGGTAAGCATGGACATGGACGAAACAAACAAGAATTATTATTCTGAGATCAAAACTGGTCGGTAAAAGATTTACTATGTGCTTTTTATATACTGGCATTGGAAAACAAGACTTTTCTCATCCATAGGCATGATGGAGAAAAAAATTGGTTGCCTGTAAAGTCGGTATACGGGCGAAAGTTTTACGTGACAACGACTTTGAGTGGTAAAATAATTTTAATGTGAATATTCATTCGTATAGTAGGAAGAAGGATGAAAATGTCTGTCTCTCTCGCTCTTAGGCGGGCTAACCATGACGCGTGCCTCTCACTCGCTCCCATTGTGAGCGCATAACGTGAGCGGAGCGTAACGCAGTTTCTTGAAGTGTCACCCGGCAAACCAATTTATAAGACGTTGTCACGTCAAAAAATCATTATTATAATAAATCCGTGAGTTAAACATAAAAAAAATATTGGACACGTATTTTTTCTATTATTAATCAAACAATAAATGACAAAGATAAACCTTGTGAAAGATCAGGAGTGACGTCACTTCGCTGTCTGAAATCATACATTTGCATATTATGTGACTTGTGACAGTTGTGACGTTACGCGGAACTATAACAGGCTAAATATCTTCATCAAATTTTGTTCAATTGACAAAAGAAAAAATGTGTGACTAATATAGGTATTTTGATAATCTATCTGACTCACTAATTATATTTTTTAGTCATGATTTCTATTGTGGCATTAACATTACACTCTTTCTTTGGGAGTCAGATAAGTCTCAACTTTTTTGCATTGATGTTTATTTAGCCTTCTCAATGTTTCATTAAATAGGCCAGCAAGATAGTAACTCCTACGCTAATTTATTACATGAACGAATCAAATAATTTTTGCAGCAAATCAGAACTGAAACGTTTAACTACGAACGAATATTTAAGGTTAACAACAATGACAACATAGGTTCATTCGGTAAATTTTTCATATTTTCTGGCATCTTTCAGGGTTTAACTCTCTCAGGGTGTGCCCAAGACTCCAGTAATGATGAACTCGCAGCCAAAGTCCAGGAGAAAGACAAAGCTTGCGCAAAAGCTATTTATGTCGCGACGGATACAGCTGGGTCACTATTCACAGGTGCACCAAACGGGGGCATGGTGGTGATCGCTGGTAAGAACATCATTACTAAAATTACTTCGCTTTACATCAGGCGAGTTGGTGGCCATATGTAGACCTGTACAGAAAAAAAAATCTATAGATTATTATTTACTTATAAAATATACAGAGTTATTGGTAATAAATTAACATCCTTTATAAGGGCTAATACTGTACACATCAAAACTAACAACTCTTGAACAACGAATTTTATGAAAACTTGAAAATAAAAAATGCTGTTCCATAGAAAAATATCGTCCTCGACAAATTGTATGGAACAGCAGATTTTTTTAGTTTTGACAAAAGTCGTTGAGCATTTGTTGTTTTAGTTTTGATGTACAGAATAAGCCTCTAAAAGGATGCTAATTGATTACCAATAACGCTGTAGGTATAGATTTTGTATGGATAACGAGCCTGTCCCGGATTCACACGGCTACGATGCCACTACACCTACAATCTTTCCAAAAAAAAATACATTCTGGAAAGTTTTTGAAATTGATTTGTAATTTGTTATGCAGTTTAGAAGGTCTAAGCGTAACAACAGATAGATACACAAACATATGACTTTGTTCTATAATATGTAATAATTATTTATTAAGCCCGATTACGCCTCTGTAATCGGGCCAGCGTAAATTTAATAGCAACGTAAAAAGCGTTCTCTCTATCGAATGCCTAAAGTGAAAAAGAAACAGAACTATGCTATTTAACTATTATAATTACGATGGCGCCTCTGCAATCGGGCTTATTGTATGCTTATGTCCAGTAGTGAACGTCCTATTGCTGATGGATGGATTTATTATTATAGCTGCTTATAGAAATATGCAATATTAGATTTGTAGGTAAAAGCGCAAAACAATCTCTTTTCGACAATCAAGAAGGGACAGAAAAAGTATTCAAAGAATCTTAGCTTTAGCAATTGTTTTCGAAATAATATAACATTCTACTGCATAGACTTTAGAAATTTTAGATTTTATATTGGCTTCTTTTCATTTGAGTCTAAATGTGTCATTTAAGTCTATATTTACAGTAATTAAAAAACTATAGTACAACGTTATGATGCATTACAAACTAAACTAGGAAATCAGTAAGAGAACTAAATTAAATATTTAATCAAAATCAGGAAGTCTGCACGTGCTAATATTATGTGACCCTGACACCAATTCTTATGGTCGACAAGTCCAATGACTCGCTTAACTGGTACCTAGTTAACTAAATATTCAAATAGGTAATATAAACTTATTATGATGGATCCTTCCTTCTTGTATAAGCTAACTTATGAAACATTTTCTTTCTGTACTACCTAAAATAAAATACTATACACAATACAATATCTACCTAAAATTATATACAAAAACATGTATTGATTACTCCATGTATATATATAACAGTGGCATTATTACTTCTATCTTCCTGAGATGCATTATAAAATGTTAAAAATTTAGTTCATTACTTGTTTTTTTAATAAAATCGTATAATGGATCTTGTATTGACTATATTGATGTTTCAAATTAGCATTATTAGTTTTATTTTGCTTAAATAAATACACTAATTACTACTGTACTTACAAGATATATTATCTGTATATTACAGTCTGTTTTATAACTTGATAGTGGTTTAATTAAAAACACCCACTCAGAAGCCATAAAAAAGAATTATACATTTTAATTATCACCTGTTCATATAACTCGTAACTAGAAAGCTAGTAAGTTATACACTTACGGCTTGCAAGTTAGCAAAGATCTCGTTTTAAAGGACGGAAACCAAAGCACGAATCATATTGGTACTCTTTTCCTCAATTGTTTTCCTGCTTTTATTTAGCAATGACATTAGCATTTAATTTTTCTTTGCTTTACCTCATACAGAACTATACGGAGTTATTGGTAATCAATTAGCATCATTTTAGGGGCTTATTCTGTATATTAAAACTAAAAACTATTGTTCTGTGACTTTTGTCAAAACTAAAAAAACGCGGTTTCATACATTTTGTCGAAGGTGAGCGATATTTTTCTATGGAACATTTTTGAGATTTACTAAAAGTAGTTTAACAAAAGTTGTTAGTTTTGATGTACAGAACAAGCCCATAAAATGATGCTAATTTATAACCAATAACCCTGTAAATTGCCTAAATCGAGTCCAAAATATCATTTTTATCTCTTTGTTTTTGCTTAAGCTATTATTTTCGGAGTTCCACACATCTGCACACATTACGTTAGACTGTTAGGTTGAGTAAATACTGAGCTACATGGGCTCTTGCACGATTTCATAAAAAAAATCGTCCTTCATAATAAATTTAAGGTGTAATCAAAGTAACATTGATAATAATTGTCTCAGTAATCAGTCGCAGCTGTTCAAAGCCATCATTTGTAAACAATCGTTTCGAATCTAGGTCATCATCTCTGAGACGTAACTAGGTCTCGGGATAACCTTACACCTTGACTCGCGGGAACAAGACAAACATTCATGATTGATTTGTATTTTTATTTGGTCAGAAAATGAGGTCGGTTGTTTGTTTGCTTCCGATTATGATGAAAAAAAAATAGTATTATAGACATAGTAACCTAAACTGCCATTCAGAGGGATAATACTGCAAACTTAGCAGTTTAGCTCACTCAGGATCATTTTTTAACTTTGCACGGATTGGTCGTATACGTAACTTTGACAGATTGTATGGAGAATCTTTATGTTGTCTATGGAAGTTGAGAATACTCCATACAAGTTCCATATGTATACGACCAAACCATGCGACGTTCAAAAACCGCTTCGCTGCTAACTTTTAGTGGGCGTACGCGTTTGCATTTTCTCTAAGTATAATTATTATCCGTGGTTTTTAAATGATCTAGTTTGTTGATTATGTATGTAAATTACATAAATGAATTAAATATAAGTGACAATACTACACTACTACTACATAGAAAGCAATTGGATCATCCACAGACCGTTGAAGGTCTAAAGATAATCCAAGTGCTCAAGCCCACTGCCAGTTGGCAGCGTGCCCAGCATGCTGGCAGCATTGCCACGCTGAATGGCA
This sequence comes from Hypomecis punctinalis, assembly GCA_949316475.1. Lineage (NCBI taxonomy): Eukaryota > Metazoa > Arthropoda > Insecta > Lepidoptera > Geometridae > Hypomecis > Hypomecis punctinalis. The sequence goes on from OX438818.1 coordinate 16,524,513, forward strand.
ATGCTTATACGTTGAGCCAAATAAACACCAGCATTTTGGTCACGTGTAGCGTCCACCAGACGCTCAGAAAGACTTTTGAAAACGAGATGAGCTCCCGGCCCCCACAGACTCAAGTCTCGACTCCAAATGGCTCAAATATGTAACCACTACCGAGGTTAACATATTTGTGCCGCTTGTGCTGCTCAGCCGAATTGGCCGCCGCTCCAGCCCTACTCTGAGTCTCAGGAAGATGTGACAGTGCCAAAGTATCAAAGCCAAGCCAAATGTATGTAAATAAATGTAGCAGTAATAGAAATCGTAACTTAATATCTTGCTTTGTCTTGTAAGAACCTGTATTGTTGTACTAAATAGCCAGTAATAGTCCATCTGCTATTATTCCAATAATCTCCCAAAGATATTGTGTATCAAGGAAATTAAAATACATGTCCTTAGTATTTTTGTATTCTTTAAATAAGGCTGTTTATAAACCTTGAAAGTAATTCGTCTTTAACTATTTCATTATATTATTTTCAAAGTACCTACCTACCTAAAAGAAAAAATTCTTTTTATTTATGTATAGAACTAACATTCTACAAAAAAATGACATAAGATAAATGTGGGAAAATATTTTTCGAATCCAACGAAAACATAAGTTACATATGTTACAATAAATAATTGGATTGAAGTGATCAGAAGAAAAAATATGTTTTCAAGGTTTCTGTACTCTATTATAGTTATATTCATTGAGTACAAGTTAGGCGTAATGGAAATGGCGATGTGACAAATGTAATTTATGAAAAACAGACAATACGCGTTATTGAACACAACGACCGACACTTCGCTTGAATAATAACAAAACTGCGAGGCAATGCACGATAACAACTGAATCAGACGTGCGTAATGAATACCGGTTTTGAGGTACATAGGTACCATCCTACTTTCTCTTTTGAGAAGTGTTGAATTGAGACTAGTATCGTAACGGCAGATTTTATTGATTGATTGACCAAAGCGAAACGAAACTGTTTCAACTCGAAAATTTTGCCTTCGTCTGTCCAGATGCTGATCTTTGTCTGCAAGTCGCATTTTTTCAGAAAATTTCAACGTATCAAACCCACTCAGATTTTATATTAAATTCATGGAATTATTTTGTTGTCGGTGAATTTTGATGTTTCCCTCAAAAACAGGGGAAATTTGCTATTAAGTTATCTTTCATCAGCCAAAAATGACGGTAATATTTGGAAAGAATGTTTAATAACTGAATCCTAACAAGATTCGCGAGTATGAACCAAATAATTTAAAAGCGAGTCAAGATATAAAATATGCTTATGAAGATTCAGTTAAAGAGATGTGTCGAGAGATCTATTGTTCGAAGAACTATTAGTTGTATCTTTAACTTGATGGATATCATTAGTCAGTAGTGGCTTCCAGGTATTTACATATGAATCAATTACAGAGTCATTTATATCGTATTAGGCGAGCGTTAGATCCCAAATGTCAGTCTTCAAGGTTTGACCTTTAGCATTACGCTCCGAATCTTCACACTAAAAATATGGCTTACGTAATGTTAGTGGTCTACACAAGTGCAAAAATAAATTGACCAATTTCGTTAATCATTTCAGGTACTGGCTCGAACTCGTTGATGAGAACCCCAGAAGGAAAATTGCATGGCTGCGGAGGCTGGGGACATTTACTCGGAGACGAAGGTGGTGGTAAGTTCAAAAGATATACCAATAGTAAAAATTTAATATTAGATCCACCGGTTGTGGTCATAGGCCCGGTTTTGGCCATTTAATGTAAATACCATCCCTACATAGTCGACGTAGCATCTGCTCGTACTAAGCGATTGGCTTCTTCCTTCATAATGCGGACCGCCAGGGATTGGAATGCCCTGCCTCCGTCATTGTTTCCTGACTATTACAATTTGGATATCTTCAAGTCAAGAGTGAATAGGGATCTTTTAGGTCTACATGCTCCATGTTCGGCTCGCTTTCCACCAGGTGTGTTGGTGGACAAAGGTAGCTATAAAAATATAAACAAAAATAAAATATATAAAGCTATGCTGCATAAAAAAATTGATATCGAAATTATTGGATAAAGAGATGATAAACAATGTAACACCATAGAATATTGTTGGTGTACATGACGATTGTTAGAAAATTTCTTTTAAAATATTACTTGTCATACTTTGTGTCATTTCGCTTTCCTTATAATAAAATAATATAATGTAATGATAAAATCTATAAATCATAAATCTCATGCAATTCAGATAATATTTAATTTTATGCAATAGCTATTGTCAACAAAATCTCATGAATCAACATTACACAAGTTATCATCGTACAAATATACACCCAAAAGCGCAAACACAATAAAAATGTCAACATATACATACATGCTGAGCTATTTCGTTTGACTGGGAGACCTTCACTTCGTTGGGTCAAAAATTAATTAGCAGTCTTTTTGGCACTGAGTATTAATATTTACCTGATGTTGATGAAACGCTCGCGCCAGCTGGTATATTCAAGTATTGCTATTTTCGGGATTTCTTTTAGTGAATTGCTAGGAGAAGAAAAAAAATGCTAGAAATTTTCTTCTTCTTTGCTCATTCCCACGTTGGGTGGGGTCGGCTCTCCTAATAACCTTGTGCCAGGACAATCTGTCCTGGGTTGTCTCTTTGTCTAAATTGGTCTTCTTTAGAGTACTGTATTTTTTGTACGCCTATACCTACATGAAGAGCAATTAGGTCGTACCCACCACGTTGGCCCTGTGCCGGTTGATGAATTCACCTACGTCATCAAATTTCTTCTACGGACGTATGCAGCAAGCCTCACGATTTTTCCTTCACCGAATTTCTGCACATTGCCTCATGAGTCACAATGTTTTCCTTCTCCAAAATGACAGCATTGTGCAAATCCGTTTATAAATTCCAAGCAGGAACATGCACCTAGGTATAAACCCACAAACCTGAAGTTTCGTATTTGTTTTGTATACTAGACTTTGCATAAAAAAAAATCAAGACAGAACGTCGTGAATATACTAGGGAGGCCGGATTTTTATACATGTAGTGAGTGTGTTAGTGTTGCGCCGCCATAGTTCGACTGACAATCCAAGGTGTAGTTTCCTTGTCAGTGTATGTGTGTGTGTAATTATACACTGCGAGGCGTAGTTTTGCCGGCCTCACTTATTTTGTTCACAACATTCTGTCTTCATTTCTGAGGAAGTGGCCAGGATTTATAAAACAGTCTTCGATCTTATTTATTTCCAGCTTACTGGATAGCCCACCGAGCTGTCAAGAAAGTATTTGACGATGTAGACGGGCTCCGTCTTTCTCCACACCCTATCAATCGCGTATGGGAAACCGTCAAAGAACACTTTAATGTTGACAACAGGGACGATTTGCTACCTCATGCTTATAAAAACTTCGAGAAATCTGTGTTTGCTGGTGAGTGATCTGATTATAATACAGGGTTATCTGCTTACAGGGACCAAACCGAAATGGGGTGATTAAAACCATCATTACGAACAACTTTTACTTTTTGGGGCCAACTCAAAATTCGAGAAAATTCAGCTGTACTATACAAAATCGCAACTCGAAATCGACAAAATCTATAAAACAGTTGATTTTTTCCTCGAATTTTGAATTGGCCCCATGGTAAAAGTTGTTCGTAATGATAGTTTTAATCATCCCCTTTCGACTTAGTGGTGTAATAACACCAGTACTTGATAACTCAGTTATCTAATATTTTGCTCTGTGGCTATTTCTATTTATTTTCCATTATCTACAATCTACATAATGGTACTTTGCTGCAATCTGCATAATTTGCATTTTCAGTGAATAAAGTCATTCATTCATTCACTCCTTTGCTAAAAATGTCAAAGTATTAATTATTCTAGGTGCAGCTTCTAGGCACAAGTTTCGTAACTTCTACTTAGCAATTGTTATTCATCTTGTTACTTTCTTATATAATCTAAATGACCGGTTAAAAAATTCAGAGCATATAAGATGAAATATTTAAATCTTATACCCCATTTTTCAGGTCTAGCAGTAAAACTATCGACCCTAGCATACTCTGGCGACCATCTTTCGCGGCACCTATTCGCCGAGGCAGGGAGTGCGCTGGCAGCTCACATCGGTGCGTTGGCTCATCGAGCTGGTGCAAAGAAGCTGCGTGTCGTATGCGTCGGCTCTGTGTGGCACAGTTGGGATATATTGAAGCCTGGATTCTTGAACGAACTGTCTGCTAGAGAGGTATATAGAAATTATTGTTTTTCCAGTAAATAAGACACATCACTTTTGAAAATTCATCCAATTATGAAGGCGCCATCATAAATTTAATAACAACGTTTATATAGTTTTCTCTCTATTGAATGTCTAAAGTGAAAAAGAAACAGAAATAGTCTAATTAGCTATTATAATTACAATGGCACCTTCATAATTGCCTAATTGGGCCTAATGAATGTTTAATGACATTATGCTATAGGCTGAATCAAACTTAATGGCTTCTGGGAACACGAGGTGAGTAGTTGCGCAATAGCAATCAATTTATATATCACGGGCAATCACTTGTCAGGAGTGAGGGTTTGCGCAGCGTGCCTAAATCTAGTAGACTAAAAATATTTTTTGATTACTTAGTACCTACCTACTATAATCATTAATGTCACCATTATGTGAGACAAGATATCGGATTTACCTAGAACTTTATCTTAATCAAACTACTATTTGCGTGCCAAATATTAAGTTTTATTGATAAATTTATTTATCTCTGATACCTACCCTACCTACAGACAACATTTTGGCACAAAAATAGCACAAATGCTTAATCTATCAATCATGTTGATATTATCAATTGGAAAAGTTTTTGGACATAATCATTTAGGTGTACCGCACTTGGCGTTGTGGAATTACAAGGATTTTCGAAGAAATTAAACTTCTAATAAATTGTAGCATTGAAAGATATGCTTAGTAGGTACAGGTACAACGCGGTCACATTAACTCAACGCATCGCTGGAATTTTAAAGCAATTTTTATTCGATCTTAATAAACAGGTAGAAACTTATCTTTTATAGATGATGGTTCGGAACCTTTCATGCGGGAGTCTGACTCGCACTTGGCCGGTTTTTTTTGCACACCATACTTGAGCGCCAAAATAACGTCACGCGGTCAAGCGTCTAGTTAATGTGACCGCGTTGTAATTGATCACCGTATTATGTCTTTTTAATTTCAAGACTTGATATGATTTAAATACCTGTTTATTTTTGTTGCAGTGCACTACAGAGCTGGAATTGGTCCGGCTAAGAGTGTCCAGCGCTATGGGAGCAGCTTGGCTTGCAGCTAAACACATAAACTACCTACTACCCCGAGACGATTCCGCATTCTGCCAAGTTTTCTACACCTACAAGCCTTCAAGTCACAATGGAAAACAAAACGGAACTTCCGAAAATCACACTCACGAAAACGGCAGCTCAAACGGCATCTGTCGAGAAAACGGCACAAGTCAACAAAACGGCACTAGTCGAGAAAATAGCACGAGTCAAAATAATGGCACTAGTCAAGAAAATGGAATTTCTAACGGTAGCTGTCAAAGTAATGGAAAGTTGAACGGTAAACTTCAAAGCGAAGAGACCTGTGGTTGCACTCATTGGAGAAATTGGAGCTAATGTACTTTCACATTTATTGTTTTATCTAGAGTCTGTTCAAATCATTTCTTTATCCATAGGTGCGTTCGGGTAGCTTACTGATGGCAAAATTACCAGTTAAAACGCCACATCACCTCAGCTTTCGTTTTGAAATTTGTGTGAGCAAAAGTGGCATTTTTAATGGATTTCGTTCTCTGTTCGGATAGCTCAAAACAGCTAAAAATGCCATTGTGGCTGCCACTTTTGACCCACCTGCGGAAGTGGGTTCTTTATGATCGTTTGAATTTGACGTTTTAGCGTTCGTTTTGGGTAGTGAGCAAAATTAGCATTATTGGCGAAAAGGGCGAAATTCCCAAACCGAACGGTTTACATCAACGCTAATTTTGTGAATGCTAAAAATTCCTTCGAGTCCATCTCGAATACACCTCATGTCGTGAATAATAAAAATTAGGACATTGCAAAAAGGTAAGGCGGCGCTCAACAAAAAAAGAATACTGTGGCTGTGAAACAATTATTTTTAGGCCAACGGAAATAGCATATCAAAAGTGTTTTAAATGTGTCTGGCGGTATTTTTTGAAATTGTTATTATTTTGAACAAATTCTACTATAATTTTACTGTAGTTTTAATTTTGTAATTTCTATCATTTTTTGTGACATAGAACCTTACTTAATAATATTTAGAAACAATGATTTATCAAATTTTTATTAGTAAATCTATGGTAATAAATTATTACAATCAAAATAGTGAAAATATAGTCAAATCTATTATATTTATTACGTGTATATTTCATAAAATTTATTCTATAGTGACAGTTAGTTAAAAATAATGATAATAATGATGCTCTTTCATAATCATTTTTTTTCGGATTGTGCCAAAATTGTAAAAAATTCATTGCCTTGTTGAAAAAAAAAATATCATTATATTGATATCATAATTATATTATAGTGTGCCAATTCATGGTGATCTGTGTAAAGAAACTACTGTTTCAGATGAATTTATAAAAATATGTTTATGATTAAATTTACTTGTATGAAAAATAATATTTATATACAGTTAGCTTAAGTTCCTATTATGTATATTATTTTCATATGATTATTATATTTAAATTTAACTGAATATTGTACATATCATTGGGCGCATACAAGACGTATGCAATTTAATAGCATATAAGGTAATTTACTTTAATATTTGTTATCTGACGACGACGACGTACCTATTACTAAGTCTTTGAATTTAGACCTTTATTTTGTACTTAGGTCACAATATATTTAAGAAGTCTCTGTATCAAAAAAAATATTATTTTCGATGTATGTATTACATCACAAACATAAAATAAATTATTAGTAGAGCCAACGTTGTTTCATTTTCTGCTTTAAGTATTCTTGTGATACTTAAACGCGCACCTACATTATTCTGTTTTGCGTTTTTTTTTAAAGTCTGTGTTAATGAATATCTAATTAACATTTTTGAATTTATAATATAAAAAGTTATGCGGAAATGTGTAACTTATTCAGACAACAAACACTCCAAAACCAGTCTGTGTTACGCAAGTTGAATAATTTAGTCGCTGTGATTTTATTTTAAATCTTTGCTATATTTCTATTCTGAAATAATATAAAATATGTGAACAATGACTATTATATATTTTTTAGGTGTAGTATTAAGTACAATACATACGAAAATGTCACCTCACCATCATTACCATCAACAGCTGGCGCCTTATTTACAAACACATTTCATCTAATTATAGCTAAATAGAAATGAATGGATGTATGATGTATACTTACTACAATAGTCTTTCAGAATACGATCGATAAGTGAATGAACGTGCTAAATATTTTTAGCCTGTTATATTATGCTATAGTAGCTGATACATAACTGTTATTTACCGGTTTCCACTGTTCTCGTGAGGTTCCTGTCGCATCTCTAGCTCTGTTGAACTGTCATTTCGTAAAGTAATGTCAAATTGAATTTGAAGTTTTTCATTCGCAGGAAAACTCGACTCTTGTTCCGTCGTCAACAATGTTAATTTCAAGATTTTCTCGTATTTTAAAACTAAAACCCATACAAAATGTGAACTACAGATGTATTTCCCGATTAGAACCAGTGTTTTACAACAGAAGCAACGAGAAGGAGCGCCAAAAAAGTAATTATTTCAGTGGAGTTCTAGCGGTAGCCGCTGGACTTATAGGTTACGTTAGTTCTAGGGAAAAAATACATGCAGCGGTTAAAGTAAACGATTTAAAAGGTAGAAGAAAGGAGTATAACTTTATTGCCGATGTGGTTGAAGTGTCGGCGCCTTCGGTGGTGTACATAGAGATCAAAGATGGAAGAAGGATAGATTTGTTCTCTGGTCAGGCTATGACCCTATCAAATGGTTCTGGGTTCATTGTGAAAGAAGATGGACTTATTTTGACTAATGCTCACGTTGTGGTGAACAAGCCTAATGCTATAGTCAGCGTACGGTTACTGGTGAGTGATGAAAATGTTTCGTTTTATTGCTTCATGTTGCACAATGTTTTGTTGTTTATTTTTGTTGTAAAATTGAATTATAAACGCTATTCAAACTCTTTAATACTATACTGGTCTTTGCAAAAGCTTATGACAGCTAAAATATAAATAAAACAGTCAACTTTTATGTTTGTATACATAGTTACTTTTCAAGTTCCTTTATTTTGCTAAGCAGTAAATTAAATGTAATATAGTCAACAACTAAAAAACATACTGTACTTGTTAAATATGTACATAACTAGTAGTTCGAACAGTAGTAACCGCATCACATTCACTGAATCTTCATAAGAATAGGCATATGAATCTAATCTGTCAAAAGTGATTGATTTTGTTCTTACTTGCAAATATTGTTAAAATTAAACACTAAACAATCATGGCAAATGATCAAAATCGGCTCATAAATCAGCAGCGCAACACCAAATTTCTCCTATTTTTTCCCGCCAATCAAAAGTAGCTGATCCCCAAAAAATACATTAACGTTTAGACTCAATTACCTCCTGTCACCTACACCCGTAAGCTCGCACGTGTTATGGCAGTTCATGCACCATCTTAGCGGATGTTTAGAAAAATTATTAAAATTAATTCATTAATACATGCACCCTTCACTTCAACACATCTGTCGGCTTTCAAAATAGTCATATGAAGAAACAGAAACAAAAAAGTATTGTTATTATACACCAAAATAAAGAGTGTATATTTTTCTCTGTTCTTTTTATACAAACAATCCACCTACAGAGGTAATAGACACGATTCAAAATACCTTTTTATGTTAGTAGATGTCTATATGCGCATAGATCTATACGCTTCTTGAGTTTACTGTGGCATAGTATCATGTGTATAGATCTATACGCATTCCGACTAGAGATTTGTTGTAAAATACAACCTGTAAAAGAAAATCTATATCTAGACAGATAAAAGCAATTGTCGAGTTAAAGCAGAGACCTTCGCTTCGGTCAACAAGAAAGTAATCTTTAGAATTTGATTGGTTTCAATTTTACTTGTAATTTACCTAAACCCCAGAAAAACTAAAACCAGAAAATGAAAATAAACTTTGTAATCTTTTAAAGGAAATCAAATTTATTTGACTCTCTGTAAATGATTTTGTATGTTGTGTAATTTATTTTGATGTGACATTATTGTATTGACATGATTAATAGAAAATAACATTATTATTTAATATTGATGCTAGACAGCATAATTAAGAATAAAAGTAGTACCAAGGTGTCAAGAACCTTGGAATTACTCTTGACAAATCTCTCTCTTGGGGCCCACAGATTGCGGAAACGAGTCGTAGGATGTTTGCATCTGGAGGGTCTTTACGTAGGCTCCGTAACTTTCTTCCTATTACCACCAAAATTGCGCTTGCACAGTCCCTTCTACTTCCAATCCTTGACTACGCTGACGTCTGCTATCTGGATCTCACTCAGGAATTGCTAAATAAACTTGAGCGACTTCAAAACTTCTGCATAAGGTTCATTTTTGGCTTGCGTAAATATGACCACGTCTCAGAATATCGCGCAAAACTCAAGTGGCTTCCTATTCGTCGTCGCCGGGATGCTCATATCGTTTCTTTTCTTTACAATACTCTCTTTAATCCTTCTTCTCCTTCCTACCTTCAAGAACGCTTTATTTTCCGGCGTTCTCTTCTAACCCGGTTTTTAAAATCATCTGAGAATCTTAAACTTGACTTTCCTAAACATAAGACAAACTTTTACGCTTCATCTTTTACTGTGGAATCTGTTAGATTATGGAATGAGTTACCGGTGGATATCAGACGCGCCCTATCACTGAATGTTTTCAAACAAAGAGTTAAATTGCATTACCTGTCTTCTTAGGTACATAATTGTTTCTGCTCGCTTTATATATTTATTTATTTAAGTAAGTATAAGTATTAATAGAATGTAATTATATAAGTAAGTTTATTTTTGTATTATGTAATACATGTATGTTTATGTGTCTAGGTAGGCATATAATATTTATTTATTGGTTAGGTGTTAGTATTGCTTATTTTTTGTTTGTTATAAGTGTTCATTGTTTATTTTTTAAAATCTTTTTTGCTAAGGCCGCTGTTTTAGTTAATTTGCTATTCCCTGTCCGTTCATGGTTGCCTGGAAGAAATCGCTTAAAGCGATAAGGCCGCCATTTAGTATAACTAATTTTTAATGTTTTTATTTTTCATGTATTTGTATTGTATTTGGTTAAGCTAATAAAGAATTATCTATCTATCTATCTACCATCAACCTAATTAAACTTTTTTCACAAAGCTTATTCATAAAATTCCAGGATGGCTCGACCCACACTGGCGTGCTGGAAGATGTAGACTTTAAATCCGACCTGGCTACACTCAGGATACCTGTTCGAGGACTCCCCACCATGAAGCTGGGGTCTTCTGCGGATATTCAGCCTGGCGAGTGGGTTTGTAATTTAAACGTTTTATGAGAAACTATCTTTCTTTTTATACCTTGTATAATATTTCCCGATTTAGCACAGTGGATTGACATGTTGAAATGGTAATGGGCAGGGCACATAGCATGGAAAACCGATGACAGTGGGGTCAAAAAGCCCTTAAGGAAAGACTAAGTCTCGGCAAGCGCAGTGTAGGACCCACAAGGTGAATGGATAACCTCAATACGATGCAAGTTTGCTACCAACCGGCCTTACTGGAGATGTTTAGGGGAGGCCTAAGTCCAGAAGTGGACATCTTACAGCTGATAAATGTATGGTTGGATAATATTTCTGAACACCAAATAAACTTAAGAACTATGTGTGTGGCAATGGTAGAATCCATTATATCCTATGGTATCACAAGTTATAGAAGAATCTTTAAAACTTACATGGATAAAATATATAATTGACAAGTAAGAATACTAAACAATATCGTCCCTAAAAATATTAGAATGCAGTATAAGGAAAACACTATTGATATTTTTGATTTTTGCAAGGTATTACCTGTCTGCCTATACAATTAAAAATGCAGATGTCGTTACTAGTAGAACAATTTAATAATACTGAAATTCAAATACCTATTGCACATAATAAGAGCACTAGAAAAGTCACGAATATGATGTAAGATATACCATGGGTTCGTAATTATTATGGTAGAGAACAATATAATTTATGATTCCCAGTTTTCTAAATAGCATACCCTTAAGTATTAAACAAACTTTAAACAACAAAAATTGTAAATGTATTTACAAGAAATATTTTTTCGAAAAAATCAAGGCATAAGGCACAGTTTTCATTAAAAGTTTTATTTATTGGAATTATTATTCAACTAGTTAATGAGTAAAATGAAAAAATAATAATAATAATAAAAAAAACTCTTGGAAAAATAAAGCACTTTGTATAGGACGCTGTTTGCGAACTTTACCGGAACGAGTTTCGGCCGGCTACGACCATTCCGCACTTCACTTCGCTAGGCAAGCCACATTTATCATTTGATAATTGTTTGCGATTGAGCAGCTGTTTGCTTCGAGTTCGTGGTATTTAGGTACTTAACTACCTAGTGATTCTAAAGCGGTCTACACACCAAAGCCGCTGACCCGGCGGCACAGCCCGGCGGCTTAGTGCCGGCGGGTTAACCCGGCGGCTTCAGAATGTCCAAGCCGAACGACTTTGCCGGCGGCAATGCCGGCGGCACGACAGCCGCGGCATGTGGTGTTCTAGTAATTGCCAAATAGTCGTAGAGATGCCGGCGGGCAACTGACTGAGTGAGTGGAGAGGGATGCCGTCGGCATCGGCACGCTGCCCCGCCGGCTTGCCCGCGCGGGCGCAAGCCGGCGGCATGATTGTACAAAATAAGGCGGGTTGGGCCGGCGATCCGTGCCGCCGGGTCAGCGGCTTTGGTGTGTAGACCGCTTTAGGAAGGTTTTTTATTCTAGTTAAGCGTACTTGTTGTTTTGTTTTTTAGTCGACTCTGTTTAATATTTTATTACTTATGTAATTAAGGAGTACCGAGTGGTGAATTTAATAAGGCACCTAGACAAACCGAAAGGTTTTTTGGTGTTTTTACATGTATATGTATATTGTTAATGTGTGAGTTGCAAAAAAAAAAAAAAAACCACCATGAGTTGGTGGTCAGGCGCGAACTTAATCGCGTTAAAAAAACCATGTTGGCCAATATGGGATCAATGTTTTTTTTTTATTTAATATAGGTTTGCGTTAGACTAATTTCTGCCTGACGTTGAACAGATATGCAGTCTAGGATGTAGCATGCCTACCTAGAAGACACATAGTGTCATGAATTTCTTTCATCCATATTTTATGTTACATTCATATAGTTTATTATCATTTGAGTGTAAAAGATTCCTACCTTTGTGCTTGACACTGTTTTAATTCTTTCTAAGTGAAACCTCCATCTGCCTAAGATGTTCTGTGATTCTTTTATCTATTTTTTGCATACTTCATCCAATTCATTCTACACATCCCTTTCTTCTAACAAGTAGGAAATATTGAGAGTAATATCATTTACTTCCCTCATAAACAGCAAGTTAAATGATTACTGTTAAAATATTCCAGGTAGTGGCGATGGGCAGTCCACTGGCTCTGAGCAACACAGTCACCGCCGGAGTAGTGAGCTCCACTCAGAGAGGCAGCGCTGAACTTGGATTACATGGTAAATATATAGATATTTCAGGTAGTGGTAATGGGCAGTCCACTGGCTCTGAGCAACACAGTCACCGCCGGAGTAGTGAGCTCCACTCAGAGAGGCAGCGCTGAACTTGGATTACATGGTGAATATGGGTCATTCTCAGTTAAGAGGTAATGTGTTGTATGAAGCGACGGAATGACATTTTTTTAAATATTTTTACTTAAGTATACATCTATTTTATGGAAACTTTTAAGTTGAAAACGCTTACAAAGTGGCCAGTCAATTTGTTGATTTTATCTTGTTTTATAAGTGACCAGGGTAAATACTCCGTCCAGGGTAGGGACAAAATGCACAGGGGAGGGTACTTTATGGACAAGGAAGAGATAAAGACAAATAAAAAACCGGTTATTTTTAAGAATCAACTTTGTTTATTTATTTTAATTTTAATTATGAATTATTTATAGTCAGACTTGTCGTTTCTTAGCAGTCTTTATTTATAAAATTAAATGTTTCTTAAGTGCTAGGTACAAAACTTAAAAAGGTTCCTTCTTTTCCTTTCCATCAAAACAAAAATATCTATAACTTTACTATCAACAGTCAATAATGAAATAAAATGAAACAAAATACTTCTCTGAGTAACAATATTAATTTTTTCTTGTACTTAAACTCTAAAAAAATTTTTGAAACGGTAACTAAAAAAATCTTTCTAAAACCCGCGTTCAAAGACATCAATAGATTCATTAAATGCGTAAAAAATACGCTGCCCTCTCATTTTTAAGTTAGGCGAGGGTAGTTTTTTAAAACTTCATCCCATGTGATGAAAGAAATATCGTCATCATTAATTTTGAAAATTTTTCCTGTTTCATCACATATTTAACAAAATATAACTTGAAGTTCATCATCTTCTTCAACACCTGTGCACATTGCAACATAACGATATTCTGTTTTTGTATCTTGAAGTTTAACCAGAACATAGTCTCCGTTGCAGAATGTTTTCTTTCCAGATGTTGAGGGCTTTGAATCATCTTTGTGCAGTTTGGTTTTAATACTGGTAGGTACAGAATGTGGTAGTGTTTCTTGAGGCTTCGTCTTGTGTTCTTGAGATGTGAAATTGATTAGTGCTTCATCTTCTGGATCGCTAGCTCCGTATATATCATCAACACGTAGTGTAAGTTTACGATGTGTTTGTAGATAATCCAAAGTACCCAATTGAAAATGACGACATAGCTCTGAGTCACAGAAGCAGCTCAAACTTTTCAAAGTCAGGCAATTAGGTATAAATACGCAACCGGTGACTTGGTGAAACTTTAGAGTGCCTGAAAAAGTCTTTGTACCTTCAGTAGAACCTAATTTAGCTGCTTCTTCAGATATGTCTGCATCATCTATGGTGAAAATTTTAATATTCGGGCAGGTTTTCTCAGGGGCTTTAGTTAAGTCATCTATTGATGAAATATCGGTGCCACTCGCAACTAATCTATCTGCAGTTCTCTTGTAAGTGGTACCCACTCCATCAGGACCTCCCTTACCGTGACCTGCTTCATGAAAATTCCATGTGAAATTTTGAAGGTTGGAGTAGAACTCATCTAGCATTGTTGCCAAAACCTTGAACATCTTGATCCTTTGAGAAAAATGTAGAAGTATTGATGACAACGCATACAGATATATCTCCCCTGGACATTAATTATCTCCCCTGCCATAAAAAAAGCCAGGGGAAATACGCCAGGGTAGATACATTTTCGATTGATATCTTAAATAGCCGTAAAATTGTTAATCGTACGCAATTCACAATCAAACGTCACAATGTATGCACTATTTATAGCGAATATTTAAGTCCATATTGGTATTTGAACAAATAATTGCTAAATAAAACTTACCAGTGGAAAGAATGCATTCATTCAACACTTCTACACCCAGCGAGCGGCGTGACTGAAATGACCGTTAAAATGGCTACGCAGTCGGCTAATGCGCCGCTTGCTGCTAGCTTCACGTTGCATTCTATGCACTCAAGGTCACAACTTTTACAAACTAGCTAAATAAAACTTATTTTTAAACGAAAACAAAAAGCCAGGGGATGAGACACGAAACACGGAGGACAAATTTCAGGGTTGATATTATTTATGAAAAATTGGATTATAAGTAATTTTACTTATAAGACACTGTGACTAAGTTATTATTCTGTATAAAATTAACGATGATAAAGTAATTATTGAATTTTAATACATTCATAATAACTGGTTTACAAATAAAGTCGGTATGGGGACAGACCAGGGGAGATATTTTTTTCTTATATTAGAACTTATTGTGACTAAACTACGTACATTTCTGTAATAAATTTAAGTGAGCATGAAGAAAACATTTAGTTTAAAGTAATAAATATGTTAATTAGGAAATAAGTTTAAAAAAAATGTATTTTTTGTCCTGGCCATCGAAAGTACCTCTTAACTGAGAATGACCCATATATAGATATTTCAGGTAGTGGTAATGGGCAGTCCACTGGCTCTGAGCAACACAGTCACCGCCGGAGTAGTGAGCTCCACTCAGAGAGGCAGCGCTGAACTTGGATTACATGGTGAATATATAGATATTTCAGGTAGTGGTAATGGGCAGTCCACTGGCTCTGAGCAACACAGTCACCGCCGGAGTAGTGAGCTCCACTCAGAGAGGCAGCGCTGAACTTGGATTACATGGTGAATATATAGATATTTCAGGTAGTGGTAATGGGCAGTCCACTGGCTCTGAGCAACACAGTCACCGCCGGAGTAGTGAGCTCCACTCAGAGAGGCAGCGCTGAACTTGGATTACACGGTAAATAATCCATAGTATGGATCCACCCTGCATATTAGCAGTGAACGGAAATAAAAAATAATTAAAATTTTCTTAACTTTCAATAACTTACCGGAATATTTCGAGAAATCATTTCAAACAAAATATGCCTTCAAAAAAATGTGAAAGAAACTGATGTTAGATAAGTTAAACGATGAAGATTAACACATTAGAAAGTAAACATTTGTATCAAATTTTAGATTATAAAAACAAAATTTTAATTGATAACGATAACATTGTCCACATGTACCTATAATAACACGGGAATGTACTCGTATTACTATTCGCTTGTACATAGTTACTAAGTTATGTACCTAACGTGAGAGCTATCCTGCCTACAAACCGCTCCGCTGTTTGACAGTACTTTTAATCGTTCCTATGTATGTTATATTCAGGACAAATAAATAAATAAAATAAAAAAACTTTCCGATTTATAATATTAAAATGTAAATGATTTCTGTTTCCAGGTAAAGACATGGTGTACATTCAGACAGACGCGCCCATAACGTTCGGCAACAGCGGCGGGCCGTTAGTCAATCTAGACGGAGAGGCCATCGGGATCAACAGCATGAAGGTCACTTCGGGGATATCCTTCGCTATCCCTATCGACTATGTCAAGGAATTCCTGGCTAAAAGTAAGTTAAAATAATCAAATATAATAAATAGACATTATTGAGTAAAAAAAATCATTAATATCTTTACTCCATGAGTTAGATAATCAAAAAATATTGGACACGTATTTTTAGGGTTCCGTACCTCAAAAGGAAAAAACGGAACCCTTATAAGATCACTTTGTTGTCCGTCTGTGTGTATGTCAATACTCTTTATCTCGGGAACGCGTAAAGATATCGAGTTGAAATTTAAACTGTATACGTATATCTATGGTCTCTTGCAGTTGTGTAAAAGAAAAACTTCTCAGTTATCGTTTAAAAAAGTTAGAGCCGTTTATGTCGTAAAAAACCGCATATTTCGACACTCACAAAAATCAAAACCTACAGGGTACTTCCCGTTGACATAGAACTATGAAATTTGGCGAGAAGCATGGTCTCAGAGTACATATGTAGGAATAAATCTGAAAACTGTACATTTTTATTAAATCACAAAAAAATAGGGCCTCAAAATTCACAAAATATGGGTTCAAAATTCAAAGTGAGTATATCGTATCATGTAAGGTATCATATAAAAGAACTTCATTAGCACATGCTAAAACAGGTTTTTAATTATTTTAACAATGTGTAATGAAGACGAGAAAGGGAAAAAAGATTTTTTTTTTATGATTTTAGCATAGACATTTAACAACTTCCCAATTTTGTGAAATTTTCTGGATTTGTACGGAACCCTCGGTGTGCGAGCCTGACTCGCACTTGTCCGGTTTTTTATTTTGTTAATCAAACAACAAATATAACAAAGATAAACCTAGTCAAAAAGTGACGTCCACAAGTGGTATATTATTCAGAGAAAAATCTAACCAAGATGATATACGAGTACATCATTTGAAAATTGAAAATGACATTGTTATTTTTATGATACTGGTACAATTTTATTTTTGATTTGTATTCTAATATTTTTTTGTGTACCTAATGCTACTGATCTTGTGAAATCTAAAAAGTGTGCTTATTTATTTATACTAAAAATTTAATTGGATGGAATGTTTAACAATTGTTACCAGACAATTCCAAGTGCCTGTGTTGTGTCTTCGGAATAAAGAAATTTTGACTTTGACTTTGAAAGCTTGTTTTATGGGCTTCTCAAAAATATTTAATTTAGATTTTCTCATCCCTCCATTTTTTTTTAATGTGAAAAATAAATTGTATGACAAATAACAATACTTACAGCTTTTTATTTTTGCTAGTTTAGCAATAATAAAGTGCTTCTATCGTTAGTTTACTTGCATTCGTAGCTGATTCTTCCACATTCATCTCTTAATTTGCTAAAATTAAAAATTATAACCTACCAGTGTGACCAGTTAGTTATCCACCAACCCGCACTTGGCCAGCGTGGTGGATATGGCCCAATCACCCTTCGTGGGTAGGCCTACGTCCTGCAGTGGTCTATTAAAAGGCTGGTATAGTACAGTACAGTACAGTGACGAGTTAGTAGGTACAATGTGACAAAAAAAAACACTTGAAAAGTGTCTAATTGGTAAAAATGCTTTTATTTAACAATTTGGAGGTTACTTAATCAGGGTTGATAGAGATAAACTATCTATTGAGCCAAATATAATTATTTTATCTTAATAAATTCAAAATTATTTTAACAAAAAACGGAGAGCCCTTTTTTGTTTTTAACTGATGTAATAGACTCAGAAAAATATGAACTTTCTCGAAAGACGAGTGTTGTGGTTAGAATTTATGATTATTATTATACCAGCCTCCATACATTTTGTGGACATGTCCTTTAAATAAAATAAAATAAATAAATAAAAACCATTTATTGCAGGCACGGAGACCCAGAGTTACATAAATTTAGCTAAAATAATATAAAATAAATTGTTACACCTGTATAAGGGGTGTAACGTCCAATCTTATAAATAGTTCTACCGCACAATAGTGCCGAGTCGATAAAGATAGTAGGTACTCATTTTTTGTTCGCGTCCATGTGGACAGAAACCCAATGCTCAAACAAAGGGCGCAGGGGTCGTGATGTCATCTCTCTTACAAAAGTCTACATTTGTATGGCACTTGTAACGTCACGCGGAACTTTGACGGACAGACAGACAAAACTCTTTATTTACAACCACAATATGAAATATAAACACTATTTACACATATACGACAAAAAATGTGATTATAAAGTGGCGGCCTTATCACCCATAGCGATTTCTTTCAGGCAACCTTGCACGAATATGAACCGACAAGAACAAGAAATAGTGGCCTTAAATAGATATTAAAAAAGAAACATCTATAAATAATAAACTAAATATACTCAATTCAATCTAAGTTTTAAATATACTTACATATATACGATATAATATATAAATATAATTATACATATACCTACATATATACATACCTACATACGTTATAAAATAGTAGCGAAAGGAACAAGTAGCATTATGATTTCAGATAGTGAGCTTTCACAAGTTGTTTGAAAACGTTCAATGAAGGTGAACGCTTAATTTCTAAAGGTAAGTCATTCCAAAGTCTGACTGCCTCCACAGAGAAAGAAGAATCGTAGAAAAATGTTTTGGGACGAGGGAAACTAAGTGTAAGATTATCTGAAGATTTTAGCTAACGGCTCAATAGAGAGTGTCGAAAACGAAAACGCTCTCGGAGATAGGGTGGGGACGAAGGAATAAACAGGGTGCTATACAAAAGGGAAAGAATATGAGCATCCCGGCGACGACGAATAGGGAGCCACTTGAGCTTAGACTATATCTCCATCAATTTTTGTTAAATTGACAAAAGAAAAAATGCGTGTCTAATATTTTTTGATATTCTATCTGACGGACTAATTATATTTTTTTAGTGATCATGCTTCAAATCTATGTTTTGAATTAATATTTAGTGTATTTCCGCTATCTTCAAGAATTCTTGCGAGCGACCTCGAAGAGTCAACACGTCCTGAAGATGCCTCGTTGAGAGGAACACGTGTCGAACAGAGTGTAGTGCAGTGAGAATAAGGGTGTTATTTGTTAGTGAAGTGTTTTCAATATTTTGTCATATTATTTTTAAAAGATTTTTATAATATTTATTTGTTGTTAACGGATTATTATTGTACTATTTTTAAAAATATATATAATATAGAGTGTAGTGAAAATAAGTGATATTTATTATTATTTTATCTATTTTGTAAAATTAAGTTTTTAAATGTATAATTATTGTAATATTAGTAATTGTTTGTATTTTTGTTTTTTTTTTTCATAAATGTCCTTAATGCACTTAATGCCCTTAAACTTATTTGCCTACAACAAGATAGCGGGAATACACTAAATATTAATTCAAAACATAGATTTGAAGATGAATTTCCGCAAAGTAACGCCTGATTCAATCAACTATGTGATCATGCTTATTGATATTGTCATTATTAACTATTTTTACCGTGGAATTATCGTTGAAATCTTAAGGATGGATGGATGCAAGCCGCTTCCAACCGGTCTTATTGGTGAACCACAGGAGGCCTATGTCCAGCAGAGGCTTGGTGAACGGAATGCAAAATTCACGAACATGAGATGTCCATATTTATAATCCGACCGACCGCTTAACTGCGGGTGGCGGGACCCTGCCGCCCGCACCTGTCGCAGTCTCCTTTGTCGTCTACCCCCGCGCCCCTGTACCGCGCAGGCGAAGACTAAGTTAAGCGGTTAAATTGGTCCCTTGTAGTCGTATTACTAACTTTGCTTAAAGATTAGATATTTTTATTACCTTATCACATTGTAAATAGTAGTTAGTTATTATTCATCTTGTGAGCCCTCTCTCTATGTTCATAATTAAAATTTGTTAAGATAAGTTCATTTAGGTCATATTACAGTAAATAAAATGTAGAATAGATACCTAAGTGTTCGGTATAGTTAGTTTGATTAGTACTTAATTTGATTATTGTCTAAGTTAATACATTTCGTGTAGGTAAGCTTTTGTATTGGGTAGTTATGTCTAGCCAAGTTACATCTTTTCAATATTGCACGCAAGTAATGTGTCCACTATTGAAACTAATATTTATTATTAACACCTTTGTACATAGTGTTGCAATAAACGATTTCTGATTTCGGGAGAGATATATCCTTTTGAACTAAAAAATATATTTTTTTAAATTGATGAAAATATCGATAAACATACACAAAAAAATACATACAGATAAGCATAGTTCCTCCTCATTTTTGAAAGACCGTAAAAAGAAAAGGGATTCAAGATTTTTTTCTGAGATATGGTTGATAATAAAAATATCTGTTTCTTTTTCAGGTAAAACGAAGTCCCCAGTTGTTTCAAAGCGGTACCTCGGAATCACGATGCTCTCTCTCACACCTAATATTCTCATGGAGCTGCGGATGAGAAACACAGAGGTAGGTCTACTTCCACTAAATAAGTTTGTAAAGATGAGCTGAGTAGCCAGCCCTGGTGTCACAATATCAAGCTGCCGAGGAAAAAGTTTAGAAGAAAACTTACTGGATACTTAGATAGATTAAAATCCTCCGTTCGCTTCAGATTTTTGAAATGCTTATCACAAAGATAACTCTTTGAGATAAAATCTAGTGTGGAAAGCACTCAAAATAAAATCATAACATTGATTTAGCAGTGCGCCATCTCTCGTC
This sequence comes from Hypomecis punctinalis, assembly GCA_949316475.1. Lineage (NCBI taxonomy): Eukaryota > Metazoa > Arthropoda > Insecta > Lepidoptera > Geometridae > Hypomecis > Hypomecis punctinalis. Next base: position 16,545,303 of record OX438818.1, read on the forward strand.
AATCTTTAGAAGTTCTAACTAGTTGAGTGATAACCTGTCTAATCCGGGTATCATCATCTCCCCCGTCCGTCTGTCTGTCTATCTATCCGTCTGTCTGTCTGTCACCAGGCTGTATCTTATGAACCGTGATAGCTAGAACGTTAAAATTTTAACAGATCATGTATTTCTGTTGCCGCTATAACAACAAATACTGAAACAGAAATATAAATATTTAAGGGGGTTCCCATATAACAAAACTGAATTTTCAGTCGTTTTTCGCTCGATATTAATAACGGCGACAGGTAGATGCTTGAAAACTTGAAATATTCACAGAATGTTAAGTTGTTTCCTTTAAAAATAAATAATTTAACTAAAATAAAATATAGTAAGTGTTTCCATACGGTACGGAACCCTTGTTGCGAGAGCCCGACTCGCACTTGGCCGATTACTAATTTCTCAGTTATTTTCAGACTTCTCCTAATTTCTAGTAATATTGCCACTCCACATCCTACTAATATTATAAACGTTAAAGTTTGTGAGGATGGATGGATGGATGGATGTTTGTTACTCTTTCACGCAAAAGCCACTAAACTGATTGAGATGAAACTTTGCAATAATATAGCTTATAATATATCAGAATAACACACAGGCTTTAAATTATAATGATATTGCGAAAATGTTCCATAATATAACGATAAGTGTAAGTATGAAAAAATTCTGCTATCTGCGAGCTATTCTACAGTCCGCTTTAAGAAATGTCAAAAAAAACTACTGTCGAATCGAACAACCGTCAAATCGTTTTTTTATTTTGTTGATTTTCCACCTCCTTTATTAAGGGTGGTAAGGTAGGGTTTGAAAGACTGAAAGTGACATAGTCTACTTTTTATCCCGGATAAATAAAGGGTTTCCATGGGATAGCACAAAAATCAAAATATCATGCGGACGAAGCCGCGGGTAAAAACTAGTAATTTATATATGCAACTACATTTCAAGGAAATCGTTTTCGCCTCTCCACTGCATATAATTTCTTTTCGTTCTTCCTTTTAGTGTCCTAATAATAAAGAATATATATATTTTTAAAGTGCAGGGGTGGAAAATGGTCAGTAAAGTCAGTAAAAGTCAGTTTTGTTGGCTAAAGTCAGTAAAAGTTCGTTTTTTCGAAAAATGGTCAGTATAGTCAGTATTTTAGGATCAGGGGCTAAGGTTAAGATAATAGTGCTGTAAATTCTGAAGATATAGGTGACAAAAATGCCTTAAAAATATCTTATTAATATAATATATGTACTCGTATGATGCCCCGGTGATAGATTATTGAGAAAAATATGATATTCTCATATCTCAGGGGCTTTTAATTTTATTATATATATATATATATATATATATATATATATGTAATAGGTATCTTCTAGGTAACTGTGCTACATCCTAGACCGCATATCTGCTCAACATCAGGCAGTATGTAGTCAAATGCAAACCTACAAGGAATAAAAAAAATAAAGATTATGTATTAAAAGTTGATTTATTGATGATCTATAAATAATCTTTTATTCCTTGGTTTTCTTGGCAACATACAATCCGTTTACAGTTATGATAGTTCTTCATAATTTTTCTTATCATCAAATCATGACACAAAATTTAAAGCAGCGGTTGGGTATGGGGATGGTGCAGGCCAAACACAAAAACATTTTTCGCACTTATTTACTATCATTCTCCATACACATATACTTAACTAACAGCAACTAACATTCGTATGGTGTTATATTGACCGACTAAGGGTCAGTATTATAGAAATTTGGTCAGTAAATGGTCAGTATTTTAGGGAGCTTTAGTCAGTAAAATCAGTATTTTTGGCCATGGACTCTGTTTCCACCCCTGAAAGTGATACTTCCCTAACTAGACACCATAAATGAACCATAAGCCGTCCACTGCCGGACATAGGCCTCCCCAATAGATCTCCAATAAGACCGGTTTGCAGCGGTTTGCATCCAGCGTGATCCTGCAGTCTTAATGAGGTCATCTGTCCACCTTGCGGGTGAACGTACGCTACGCTTGCCGGTACGTGGTCTCCACTCGAGAATTTTACGACCATAGGGTCATACAACACTTGAATGGCCCCTATGTGCCCTGCCCACTTCCATTTCAACTTGCCATTCCGCTGGGCTATGTCGGTAACTTTGGTTCTTCTACGGATCTCCTCATTTCTGATTCAACTCCATAATAATAACAACTATTTTCTGTATTTCAGATGCCTACAGACATAGAACATGGCATCCTTGTTTGGAAAGTCATCATAGGATCACCGGCTTACAAGTAAGTATGAGGAAAATGAACTAGACGTTGAAAAACTCCGACCAAATAATAAAATCAAGACTGAACGTGAACTGACCAGTGAGGCCAGTTTTTTATACGTGGTGACTGCGTCGGTGTTGCGCCGATATAATTCGACTGACGCTGCGAGGCGTAGTTTAGTTGTACGTGTTTGTGTGTGTGTAATAGGCTATTTGACAACATTGAAAATATACTATTGATTGTGGTAATCCTTACAGATAATAGCCTGAAAAAGACATATTTCACTTTATTCAAACTAAAATATGCATACGTGTCGCAAATGACACGAAATAAAATACGATATTTTTTTGACTGTTGTTTGTGTAATTTGTCTTTTGTGTTTTCGGAGCAATATTATTGGATCTGTAAGTTACTTTTAAAGTATTTTTTGTCAATTTTCAGATATAAGCTAGCGTATTCACTAGTATTAACTAACGTTATTTACTAGTGTGTTACGTCACAGACCAGCGCCATTACAGAATGTCGTTTTGGCGGGATCTTGAATATCTATTCTTTAACACTTAATTTTCATTGTTTATACAGTAGATCTCTCGGAAGTATAAATGTAGTGTGCTTATTATGTACTAACAAATAATTTAAAACGATTTCCAAAAACTAGTCAAATATATAGCCTATTGTGTCTGTACATGGCGAGGTGTAGTTTTGTTTCTCAACATTTTGTCTTGTTTTTTTTATTTGGTATGTGGTGAAAAATTGTAGATTTACAGATTAAGGGATGATTTATATTATACCGGTCCGAGCCGTGGCCCGCCCGTGCCCCGTCCGGGCCGTGGGCCGTGGCCGGGTCACTAATGTTAGACATTGTATACATTTTTTTAAAAATCTGTTTTTATTACAACGTGACGCGGCTGTGCCCCGTCCGGGCCCGGCCCGGTCTAATATAAAACATCTCTAAGACTTGGGTACTATAATGTATGTTTAAGGAGCTTTTGCACGGAAAAGCCACAGAAATACTAGAGGGATTCTGTTGTCGACTGAGAAAACTGAAGAAGATGCATTGATTTAATATGACAGAGTTAGAAAGAGATACAAAATTCCAAAACATATTTGACAGTTCGCGGCCAAATTATACATTTTTGTCTGTTATTTTTGTAGATGAGAATTGCCGTTGTGCTGTTTAGGAAATAGTAGATTGTATCACAAAGGAGTAAAATAATATTTTTACGGCGAGGGCGCTTTTTTGAAACCAGAGCGATATGAGGGATTCTAGAGTAGCCTCGGTACGTTCAGGATTCTACTCAAAAATCCCTCGCTTTGTTCTGGATACAAAAAGCGCCCTCGCCGTAAAAATATTATTTTGCTCCCATATGATACAATCTACTAATTGCGCTCGATTGATACACTCTATTCACCCTGTATGAAAAAATAAAAAGCCTATATTTTGTTCTGATATTTTAATTAAACAAAGTAACAACTAAATTGAAATTAAACAGCATTTAATAATAAAACAACTGACAGTATTTGCGATCGATTTTTTTGGCGCTGTTTCTTATAGAAAACACGGTTTATTCCCAGTCTTACTACCAATCTTACTACCAGTAGTAAAAACGGTAAATGAATTACCGTTGTTATTATTGCAGTTGAAAATTGTTAGAACAGTAAAAGTACCACCATGGGATGAAAAGTTTTATTTTAAAACATCCTTTTTTCCAGTGGCGGTCTCCAGCCGGGCGACATAGTGACCCACATCAACGGTAAAGAGGCGCGCACCGCGAGCGACATCTACGCCACGCTGGAGAGCACGAGCGGCCCGCTGCGGATAAAAGTCGTGAGAGGGCGCACCAGGATCGAACTCACTATCACTCCAGAATTGCATTGATATTTCAAAAAAAAAATATTGGAATTATAATATTTTTACAAGATCAAATTGAACCCCACTACAGTGCATGCAGGTGCGGATCCAGGCTATGTCGATCTTTATCCTCACTTAAAATCGGCTCTTTGTGAAAAAGCATACGGAAAATATTTCGCGCTCGCTTCGCTCGCGCTAGATAAATGTTCATTGGTCTTCCTTTGCTCACATCTGATGTCGACACATCGAAACAATTTCGAGCTCACAGTTGTAGTGCTCAAAAAGCGCGGTTCCAATTGGAGAGTCATGGGGCCATATCGATCTCTGTTCTGGCGATAGTTTTTGCTTCACGGACAATTTTCACGCTCGCTGCGCTCATGCATAATAGCAGTTATTGCTCCCCTTTTCTGTAGAATGCTGAAAAAAAATTGTTTCTCGCGGTCAATAATGGCGGAGTGGTCCGATTTGCACGTATCGGTTTTAAAATTACTGAAAAAACGAATAAATTTCGCGCTTGCTTCGCTCGCGCTTTCTGGACATATTTTGGTTTCTAAAAGTAGTCACTTAATTTCTGTCTATCAACTAATACAACCATGAATCGACTCGGTCTCTCTCTCGGTTAAAAACTGACACCAAGTCCAGCCACTCGGCCTATACGAATTTTTGCGGTCAGCGTTTATCTGCGCAGCAACAAATAAAACCACCTTACAACTATTAAGCGCTCGTTGCGCACGCGCGAAAAATTAATATCACCTTTTGCGGTCAGCGCTTATCTGCGCAGCAACAAATCAAACCACCTTACAACTATTAAACGCTCGTTGCGCACGCGTGAAAAAATAATATCACCTTTTGCGGTCAGCGCTTATCTGCGCAGCAACAAATCAAACCATCTTACAACTATTAAGCGCTCGTTGCGCACGCGTGAAAAAATAATATCACCTTTTGCGGTCAGCGCTTATCTGCGCAGCAACAAATCAAACCACCTTACAACTATTAAGCGCTCGTTGCGCACGCGCGAAAAAATAATATCACCTTTTGCGGTCAGCGCTTATCTAGGCAGCAACAAATCAAACCACCTTACAACTATTAAGCGCTCGTTGCGCACGCGCGAAAAAATAAAAATCACCTTTTGCGGTCTACGCTTACCTGCGCAGCAACAAATCAAACCACCTTACAACTATTAAGCGCTCGTTGCGCATGCGTGAAAAAATAATATCACCTTTTGCGGTCAGCGCTTATCTGCGCAGAAACAAATCAAACCACCTCACAACTATTAAGCGCTCGTTGCGCATGCGTGAAAAAATAATATCACCTTTTGCAGTCAGCGCTTGTCTGCGCAGTAACAAATCAAACCATCTTACAACTATTTAATTAAGCGCTCGTTGCGCACGAGTGAAAAAATAATATCACCTTTTTTATGTCCGTGCATACGCTTAACCCTTGGCATGTACTCAAAAGATTGCAATACGATTTTCACCATTGTTTAGAATATTTCTTCGGTTATGTTTATAGATATGATTTATTCGTGGCGGAGCGAAGCCGGTATGGCAAATTACTTGCTGAATATATCAAAGAAATTTTCAATGACATTATTTTAGACTAGCTGACCCGGAGAACTTCGGCTCACCAACTGTCAACTGTCAATGACAATTTTTACATGCAGGAACATTTTTTATGGAAAATTGAAATTAATGTTTTTTTTATTATTTTTATCACAACTTTTTATAAATTTTCTCACCGTTTAAACCTTCTCTTAACTTCCACAAATATTTCAAGATCATAATTAGCCAAATCGGTTCAGCCGTTCTCGAGTTTTAGCGAGACTAACAACCACGGTTCATTTTTATTTAGATTAGGCGATAAATGTTGCCATTAAATGTGTTATTTAACATTGTAGAAACATGTTAGTAATTATTTTGATCGTGTCGCCGAGTTAAGGATTTATTTTTTTATGCAAGTGTAATTTTAGTTATATATTTTATTTTGTACAGTGTTTATATTGTAAAGTGTTTCGACTGTAATATAGCATCGAATTTATTATTGTGGTTTTATTTAAGTTTGAGCTATGACCTTAATAATAGTGAGAAAGAGTATATCGTGATATATAAGTCTCTAGAAAGAAAAAAATAAATTATTTTAAGAATACAACTTTTTTAATACAAGCTTTTGAGATCCTGGATATCATGTAGCAGCAGAGTGCTAGCCAAGACAAGTAAAATGAGCCCAAACACGACGGGTCTATTTTGTATAGTACAGGATTTCCTATGGCTACCTTCCGACTCCATCATCAGATCAGCTCCATGGTACCATATTATTGCATTGTCACGCGATATACATATGCGTGCAAAGGACATGTCCACAAAATGTATGGAAGCTGATATAATAATAATCAAAAATTCGAACCACAACACTCGTTACATTTCGAGAAACTTCATATTTTTCTGAGTCTATTACATCAGTTAAAAATATAAAGGAGCCCTCCGATTTTTTTTAAAATTAATTTTGAATTTATTAAGATAAATAAATATATTTGGCCCAATAGGTAGTTTATCACTATCAACCCTGATTAAGTAACCTCCTAATTGTTAAATAAAAGCATTTTTACCAATTAGACACTGTAAGTGTTTTTTGTCTCATTGTACCTACTAACTGGTCACACTGGTAGGCTATAATTTTTTATTTTAGCAAATTAAGAGATGAATGTGGAAGAATCAGCTACGAATGTAAGTAAAATGACGATAGAAGCATTTGATTATTTATTTTATTTTTATTTATTTATTTGATAAATTACAATGATAGATAACTCGTTCATACATTGTCTTAAAACCTAGATTAGGTTTGTCTAGACAAGTTAGTTCTCTTATATTACTAAACAGTATTAAATATTCTGTGCTACAAGATACATTTTCATGCATAAACAAATTGTTAGATTATAAGATTATTCCATATTAATTTACACAAAAATTGAAAATGTAAGTTAGGAACTTGAGACTTCACGCACTAGCAACACATAGAACGAACGGGAGAAAAACAACATGGAAGGGTGTCGGGGTTAGAAAAACAAAAAGTATTAAGGAAATAGACGAAAAGGACATAAAAATACAGGAAAGGTAGTTGAAAACGTGAGGGAAGTCACAAAGTTAAGTATGCGTTAATTACTTTACAAATAGGGGTTCATATTAAGGGTTAAATGTTGAGAGAAACCTGTGAGGCCTTAGGACGCTAAGTAATAGGTATTTTGAATGTACATACTCGACGATTGATTATGTTACTCCATCCTCAGATCAAGTAAAAAGTCATTCCGTCACTAATGTTATTCTGTAGAATACATATGACTTGTAATAATGATGTTACTGTACTTGTTAATCTGTATAAAATGTAACCTGTTAAAGTTTCAGGTTGCCTATTGTGTTAAAATGTATGTTGAAGGTAACATAATAAATGCTGTATCTAATGACTTATATCTGTGTTTACAATTGTGTTTTTCCTAACGAATTTAGTAAGTCTAGCCTCCTAAAACATCATCATAACCTAGGTTTTCTTTGTAGTGTTGGGTTCTAGTCATAGGTTTAATCTCTAAACTAACAGGGATCAGTAGACTGTCGCTCAGTATCATTTAATCTACTACCACTCTATCATAAAGGAAATTACTAGGCTTGGAGTAGGTACTCTTCTTAGATTTCACCTCATGAGAGAGATTACTACTGTAGCTAGGTCATCATATAGGGAATTGCCAGGATATACATGTACCACCCTAATACTCCTGTTCTAACAATTTCAGAAGTGCTCACAATGCCCAATATGCCCGCCTCAAGACAACATTCAAAAGCTAAAAAGAAAAAAATCCTGGTACAGTTAGATGACTCAACGGGAGGTACAGGATTTGTACTCGTACAAAAATGATGAAATTATAAGAATCACAATAACAATAGGCACAGACTTGTGTTATTAGCAATGATGGTGCATAAGCTGACATCACACCTATTTTCGCCCCAAAAACAATGAAATATCATGTGATCAATAATTGGACAAAATTTACCACCTCGCTGTTATGTTAACTTCAGAACAGAAGAAAGTCTACTTTATGCAGGCAAGACTAGCTGGAATGGAAAATGTATGGATTAAAAAAAAAAGAAAATGGAAACTATAACATGCAATAGAATGGAAAGAGATTATGACAGAAGCATTTCCTCAGAAGCTAGATGTTTTAGAAGGACTAAGGGAAATGCTGAAAAAATTAAAATTAAATTACAAGAAACCTGGAAAATTATTACTTTAATTTATTAGGTATGTCATGAGTTCATGACGGATACTTATAAAATAAGGTGGTTACAAGATGAACATCACATTATAATGAATGAAGTAAAACCACCAAATCCATAGAAGTAACAGATAGAGGCGCAGCCAAGCAAGAGACTATCAAGACCAGCAAGAGATTCGAAGAATTTTGCACACCTCATAAAAATGGTGGGTTTCTAGTGCTCTTATAACTGTTGTAGAATGTGTTATCTTATATTACTTTAGATTAACTATTACGGACTCAAGAACCTCTGCCTTATAACCTAGTGTCATATCTACATAAGCACATTGTATAATACTATTATAAGCCTCCTACAAGAACATTTATGAAAACTTGTTGCACTTGAGAATATTTCTTGTTGTTATAGTTCCTTATCTAAGGTCATTCAAAATTTTATAATGTCCATGATAAATGCTCTTGTAAATATGTCACACCACCAATGCTATCACTAAATAATAAGTTGTCAAGAGAGCGTCGAGACAAGAGTATGATAGGGGCGTATGTTATTCTGATAACACCCATCTTTATGGTACTAGCTGGTTGATAATAAAAAAAAAAAAAAAAAAAAAAATCTGATTCTAAAATCAAGGGACCTCTGACCTAAAAGTTAAAAATATAGTTAGTTAAATACCATAAAGCCATATAATAATGTATAAAAATAATTCAAATGGCCATACCACTTGTATTCAGAATGCTAATGTTTGTGTTAAATGTTCTCACCATAGTTTATTACTGCACTGGAAAATGCAACTACATACAACAACAATAGTGATTACTATCAGTGATTTGACTAATTGATTAGGCGCATGAACTTTGAAGCTTAAATCAGGGTCTACTTACCAAAATAAAACAGATACCGGCTAGCTTAGCATAAAAGCACGAACGGAGTTTTTGTCAGGGAGTTAAAAAAAAAAAAAAAAAAAAATTTTGAGACATTGCACATCTAGATCAAAAAAAGTATAACTCAAAAAACACTATTTTCAACTGCAACTCTGTATAGACCTAAGCTATTTACATGCAGTCAGATCAAACATTTTAAAGAATACTTTGCATTTTAATCGTTTAATGGGACAAAATGAAAATAGAGTTTCGGAGTTATTTCCTTATTGCTTAAAAATGCATGTATTTTGGTTTTACTACTTTGAGTTGAAACTATACAACTTAAAATTAAATAAATTAATCACCTAGCCAGCTACATGGGTCCAACTCAAAATGCAATGAATCCAATGCAAAAAGATATTCACTTACTCAGCACTAATTATCTAAAATACGATATAATAATATATATCACCATAACTGTCTCGTGCTGCCTCGTCGAATTTTTGTTTTTCTTGGTGTGTATACTCACCTTGAAAAAAAAAAAAAAAAATAGAAGCAAACATTATTATACTACGCAACCATTTATCATTATACATAAAAATGAATGTTTGTCCGTATTGTGTTCTGTGTAAACTATGCATTTGATCATGTGATGATCTGTAACAAAGTTGTTGTGCATGACTTGCATGAGTCAAAGAAGGTCTCTGAGTTGGTTCCATAGAATAAGAACTAAAGTAATAGAAACAGTATTAAAATAGCAAGTGATATACATCACTTTGTTCCACTCACTCTCGCGTTTGCTGTAAAACCAGATATGAATAAGACCTTAGCTGTACCTAACGTAGTTTTTATATGAGTAAAATTTAGCAAACTTCCATAACTTGTAATTCTTCTGAGGCTGATGCAACCAATTTTGACAGTTGACAGATGGTAAGATGAAGTTTACCGGGTCAGCTAGTTGTCTAATGAAATTCTTGTTTTGTGGCTTCTGCGAAGATGTTTCATAATTTCGCCAATGTCTTGTGAAGTACTGCTATCAAACGTAGAGAATTTGTATGGTGTTTGATATGTTTGTTTGGTTTTGTCATTATTTATTTATTGAGTTTGTTTGATTATATTTGTACTTACGTATACTGTTTTGGATAGACAACAGCTCTGAATTTTATACCATTCACCACCGAAACAAACACAGTATAATCTATAAACACATAAGATGAAATCAAAACAACATAATACACTAAACTATGATATAATTAGTGGCTAATACTATTTACAACATAATATAATTAATTTTAACATATTTCCATAATATATTTACAAATAAGGAGCTTAAAAGAGTTATAAAATGCATAAACAGTTTTTCAGTCTGGGTAATCAATTATTAGTCAAACTGCAGTTCACTCATGCAGCTGACATCAGAACGCTGTGTTCAAACACCGTGCTGTAAAAAAATAAATATCAGCTTGTTTGAGCTTACAAAATTTTAACAATAGGTTTATATTGATAAACCTATGTAAGCATGCAAAATACTTTAATGCAAGCGATATTAGCCTAAGACAGCTTAAATTGTTTAAGCAGAATTACTGTAAATGCAAAAGTAGTATTCAATAAGACAGATATTAGAACAATATTTTAAAATAAATATTCTTATAATTTGTGCCCAAATCCAGGCTTATACGATGATTTGGAATCAATATAAGAGCGAAAAATTATAGGCTAGAGACAAGGTTTTTTGCTAGTTGGAATGATAGAGACCATAAATAAAAGCACCAATAAGCAAACAAGGTAGTGGGACATCAATAACATCCTCAATTTGTCAACGGGTTTTACACAATTCGGACTAATGTTAAAATGATCTTACGATTCACTACAAGGCAAAGCACATAATCAAGATGCCACCCAAGAAAATATGAAAACAAAACCCAGAAAAAGCATTCCAAAACAAACCACAAGAAATTATATAAATTAAAAATAAAAAAATAATAATAATCAACTAAATCAAACCTTGTTCTATGGATAGAAGCGCAAAGTCGCAACAAAAACTATACGCAAATATAGTGGATCATACAAAATAAGGAAATATTTATATTTTAGAAATAAAAGGTTACAAGAAATATACTACAAAATTACTTTAGATTTTCTAAGAATTCATAATCAGCAAACTAATCAGGCAAGTTAAACACTACAAAAATCACTTCAGATTCTCTAAGAATTCATAATCAGCTAAAGTCCAAGCGACAATGAATCATTATCATTTCGTGTCGAAGGCCGTCCACTGGACGTTGAAAAAACAAAGGCCACCGCAAGGTGTTGAAGGCCGTCCACTGGACGTTGAAAAAAAAAACAAAGGCCACCGTAAGGTGTTGAAGGCCGTCCACTGGACGTTGAAAAAACAAAGGCCACCGCAAGGTGTTGAAGGCCGTCCACTGGACGTTGAAAAAACAAAGGCCACCGCAAGGTGTTGAAGGCCGTCCACTGGACGTTGAAAAAACAAAGGCCACCGTAAGGTGTTGAAGGCCGTCCACTGGACGTTGAAAAAACAAAGGCCACCGTAAGGTGTTGAAGGCCGTCCACTGGACGTTGAAAAAACATAGGCCACCGTAAGGTGTTGAAGACCGTCCACTGGACGTTGAAAAAACAAAGGCCACCGTAAGGTGTTGAAGGCCGTCCACTGGACGTTGAAAAAACAAAGGCCACCGTAAGGTGTTGAAGGCCGTCCACTGGACGTTGAAAAAACAAAGGCCACCGCAAGGTGTTGAAGGCCGTCCACTGGACGTTGAAAAAACAAAGGCCACCGTAAGGTGTTGAAGGCCGTCCACTGGACGTTGAAAAAAAAACAAAGGCCACCGTAAGGTGTTGAAGGCCGTCCACTGGACGTTGAAAAAACAAAGGCCACCGTAAGGTGTTGAAGGCCGTCCGCTGGACGTTGAAAAAACAAAGGCCACCGCAAGGTGTTGAAGGCCGTCCACTGGACGTTGAAAAAACAAAGGCCACCGTAAGGTGTTGAAGGCCGTCCACTGGACGTTGAAAAAACAAAGGCCACCGTAAGGTGTTGAAGGCCGTCCACTGGACGTTGAAAAAACAAAGGCCACCGTAAGGTGGTGAAGGCCGTCCACTGGACGTTGAAAAAACAACGTCTACTAGACGTTGGAAAAAAAAAAAAACAAGCCATTGTAAGGTGTTGAAGACCGTCCAATGGATGATGAAAAAAACAGCCAAACTCTAACCATTTATTGCAACATGAAATTTACATGCAGTTCTTAGTTAACATGTTTTGTATAGTTATACATTTGACCTTATAATGATAATATGGCAATTTTATTATTTGTATTGGAACGATTTATTATTATGTTTTCTAGATTATCATAAGGAAATCGTCTAATGCGTCATAGCATTTCGATAATAGGATAATTTTGACTTGTTTTATGAAACAGTCTTCACTTTCGATTTGGGCTAAACTGTGCATTGCTAAGTTAGACTTTGGTTCCACGAGTTTACGATTTTGTGCGTCTTATCTGACGCTTTGTTAAAATACTCAGGGTGCCTTTTGACAAATTTGTATATTTCAAATATATAAATAGATTCAGGGACATCATTTCAAGTTTTATAAAGTATTGTTTGGTTTGGTAAGGCCACTATATGGTGTTGAAGGCCGTCCACTGGACGATGAAATAAACATAATCTACAATTATGTGTTCAATGAAATGTTGAGATACCGTAGAATATTTATATAATAATAGGTCTACCTTATTGGTATTAAATTTGAAAGGGTGATAAAATACTGTGGTGTTTTTCATGAATTTCCACCATTTCGGATAAGAACAATAAATAATGTGGAAAAAAAAAAGATAAATTGATTGAAGAGTGGCAAATTGGCCAGAATACTGAATATTATAATAATTAGATAAACATATTTCACTATATTTACTTGCGATACAAATTAATATATATAAATACTTGAAACTTTACTGGGACTGATTAGATATTATTATTGCTTACAGTGCTTAGCAAATAATGTTAACTAATTTTTACAAAATACTTAAGAGAAATTATATACAACAATGCATTGCAACAATGTGACTGCTATGAAACTATTATGTATCTATAAATTAAGTTCTACATTTTAAGTAAATATGGCTGGTTAGTACACAGCTGCGTCAAATAGTACAGTTATTTGATTGTATATTTAACTATCAATAACGATTTGTTATTACCACTAGGTGTACAAGAGGAATGTAGTGTACGCTTATACATCTCATTTTTGTTTCGTATACCTTTATACTTTTCGCGTAAAATATGACTTGTAAATTCAAAAATATATAACTGTAAAAACTCGGTCACAAACAATTGAAGTATTGAATTAGGTACATGAAAAGACACTGCCACATAATGTTTAGAGGTAGATAACAGCTTATTGTTTCTTTATGGCTAAGTTCGCGGTTCACAGTAGCCTTATTGATTTAAGCAACCATGACCTAGGTACGAAGCCTTTATTACCATTATTATTTTGGCTATTATTGAGGGTAGGCCTTTCTGTGGAATTTGGAGGACCAAATTCGTGGTCAGGATGGCCGAAGATGTTAGATTATAAGATTATTCCATATTAATTTACACAAAAATTGAAAATGTAAGTTAGGAACTTGAGACTTCACGCACTAGCAACACATAGAACGAACGGGAGAAAAACAACATGGAAGGGTGTCGGGGTTAGAAAAACAAAAAGTATTAAGGAAATAGACGAAAAGGACATAAAAATACAGGAAAGGTAGTTGAAAACGTGAGGGAAGTCACAAAGTTAAGTATGCGTTAATTACTTTACAAATAGGGGTTCATATTAAGGGTTAAATGTTGAGAGAAACCTGTGAGGCCTTAGGACGCTAAGTAATAGGTATTTTGAATGTACATACTCGACGATTGATTATGTTACTCCATCCTCAGATCAAGTAAAAAGTCATTCCGTCACTAATGTTATTCTGTAGAATACATATGACTTGTAATAATGATGTTACTGTACTTGTTAATCTGTATAAAATGTAACCTGTTAAAGTTTCAGGTTGCCTATTGTGTTAAAATGTATGTTGAAGGTAACATAATAAATGCTGTATCTAATGACTTATATCTGTATTTACAATTGTGTTTTTCCTAACGAATTTAGTAAGTCTAGCCTCCTAAAACATCATCATAACCTAGGTTTTCTTTGTAGTGTTGGGTTCTAGTCATAGGTTTAATCTCTAAACTAACAGGGATCAGTAGACTGTCGCTCAGTATCATTTAATCTACTACCACTCTATCATAAAGGAAATTACTAGGCTTGGAGTAGGTACTCTTCTTAGATTTCACCTCATGAGAGAGATTACTACTGTAGCTAGGTCATCATATAGGGAATTGCCAGGATATACATGTACCACCCTAATACTCCTGTTCTAACAAAATATATATACATATCAGTGCAGATAAACATACAAAAAGATCATCAAATACATTTTAATTATTTTAATTTAATATTGCTAAACTAGTATGAATAAAAAGCTGTATTGTTAGGGAGGGATGGAAAAATCTAAATTAAGTATTTTTGAAAGCTTGTTATAGCTTTCAAAATTAAATGTTGTATATAAATCATCTTAGTTCGATTTTTCTCTGAATAATATATCACTTGTGGACGTCACCTATCAGCTCAATCGAAAACCAGGAAGTTGGTCAAATATGTATAACTTGCAAAGATTCCACCCGAACTTACATAACTCCATTGCAAGTTTTAAATAAAAGCTTGTATTAATGAAATTCAATGGCATAGTAATGTTTGCGGCGTATGTGAATCCACCATATTATGGTCATTGATCAGTGTAGAAGATATATGTCCCAATCGTCTTTCGTGGGTAGGCCTGTGTTCAGCAGTGGTTTCAATAAATCTGGATTTCAAACATGTCAACATGTCATCTTGACACAATAACTATTTTGTAAAAATTTTGATAATCAATCAAATGCACTAAAAAGTTTCAATTCCGACGTCGAAATCATTCGTCCCAAAAATAGCCTGATAGGCGATAAATTTCAGAAAAATACGAAACACGCGTTCAATCAACATTTGTTTAAAAATGTCTAAGCCAAATTTCAAATCAGTCGGTCCAAGGAATCGCGCTCTCCCATACAAACTTTGCCACGCAATTTCACCCACTTAGGGCTTGAATTTCGCAAAATCCGTTCTTAGTGAGCACCTATTTCATAAAAGGATAGGTGCCATGTAAAATTTGAGACTCCTAGCACCTGTACTTATTGAGATTTCGTGATAGGTGAGTATAGATAGTAGGAATAGGAAGTAGGATAATATAATTTATGTTGCAACAAATGATTGAGTATTGAGATAGCTGAGGCCAGTTGAAAGGAGGAATTCCTCGTGGATCAATTGCTTTCGCACAACTAGTTAGACATCTAAATACGTATTCCTAATAGCACAACTACGCACAACTATTCACAATTTATTTTTTTTAGTTATTCCTTTGTGACAACTACGGGCTAGAGTAGAGTTGTTATGTAATATTACAAAGTCAGCTATAACCGAGACAAATGAAAATAATTGCATCAAATGGATTTTAATTGAACCTTTATCTTCAAATAGATAATGAGGAAGGCATTTTTTTTCAGTACCGACTCTTTCGCGGGTAATGCCAATTTAGACGCCATGTTGGAATTCATATTCCTAAGCGTTTTATGGGTAAGAAACCGTATTTTATTATTAGGAAATTAATATTTTCATTTCAACACTAGCTGCCCACCCCGGGTTCGCCCGGGTACGATTGGCTAAAGCTAAGAAAGCCTTGTCTTGCGGCGGCATTTCAATAAAAAATTTAAAATAATAGAACACTTATTGTTGCTCACCTATTATAGTTAACTATAATAGTTAGGCATATTCTGTCGTGTCACTTTTTGTAAATAATGATGTGCTCTACAAAGTCGTATAACATTATTTTATTCTATCATCAATAGATTTCGTAGCGCACGCGATTTAAAGAATATTTTATTAAATTTTTGTACACCTTAGGTTACATTATGCGAGTTTTAGTAAGGATCCCTAATTATTTAAAAAATATAATATAGCCTATGTCATCCAGGGATAATGTAGCTTTCCAAAAGTGAAAGAATTTTTCAAATCCGTTTAGTAGTTTCGGAGCCTATTAGATGCAAACAAACTATCAAATCTTTTCTCTTTATAATATTGGAATGGATAATAATATTTATAAAAGTTGGCAGATGTGAACTTAGCTACAACTTGTTGTCACCCCCTTTCTAGTTGGTATAAGGCAAGCAGATAACCCTGTACAAGTGAATTATGTTTTAGGTATCCTGCGTCGGACAACAGTTTGGGGATCCTAGTAAGTCAAAGCGTATAATTATACGCAATTTACTTAAGCTATAATTATATTATTAAGAAAAATCCTAGAAATTCCGCGAAAACACAAAGAAAAATTAGCTATGATGTTTCTTAATCTTACTGAAAAAGTTAGGATTTTTATACCTACTACTATTTATACTACCACCTAGTAGGTATGTACTACTTATTTAATATTTACTTATGTTGCAGGAAATAAACCTTTTCGTTCGCCACCAATCGGTATTGATGACCCATTATGTAAGAATAAGTTATTATAAGCTTTACCTATTTAATTTAATTAAGTATACGAGTCAATTTAGATATATAGTAATGTAGAAATTGCAGATATTTACTATTGATTCTATACGACTCATATGTTTTGTAACTAATATTTTCGCATGTAAGTAGACCCAATTTTTAAGGCGCCATCTAATAGCAATTTTAAATGTTCCTCTTTTTAGGGTTCCGTACCTCAAAAGGAAAAAAACGGAACCCTTATAGTATTACTTTGTTGTCCGTCTGTGTGTATGTCAAGACTCTTTATCTCGGGAACGCGTAAAGATATCGAGTTGAAATTTAAGCTGTATACGTGTTTCTATGATTTCTTGCAGTTGTGTAAAAGAATAACTCATCAGTTATCATTTAAAAAAGTTAGAGCCGTTTATGTCGTAAAAAACCGCATATTTTGCACTCACAAAAATCAAAACTTCCCGTTAACAAAGAACTATGAAATTTGGCGAGAAGGATTGTCCCAGAGTACAGATATAGGAATAAATCTGAAAACTGGTCATTTTTATTTAAATCACAAAAAATAGGGCCTCAAAATTCACAAAATATGGGTTCAAAATTCAAAGTGAGTAAATCGTATCATGTCAGGTATCATATAAAAGAACTTTATTAGCACATGCTAAAATAGGTTTTTAATTATTTTAACAATGTGTAGTTTTCGATGTATAACGAGAAAAGTGAAAAAAAAAAACATTTTTGTGGTTACCTATAGTATAGAGATTTTAACAACTTACTTCCCAATTTTGTGAAGTTTTCTGGATTCGTACGGAACCCTCGATGTGCGAGCCTGACTCGCACTTGTCCGGTATTTTTTCACTACTTATATACATTTGAAAGAGAGAACAATATTATAAATTGCTATTAAAACTACGATGGCGCTTTTGTAATTGGGCCTAGTATGTGGTTAGAAATAACCAGATATGTCACAGTTATAACCCGATTTTAGGGAGAACGCGTTTTCCCTAGTTAGAAATAGATAGAAATGCTTTTGTTGCAACTAGAGTTACCAAAAATTTATAAAATCTAGAAACGCAAGGTGGCGCTAGAAAAAAGAAAATGCGTGGAGTCTCTCCGCGCGGAAGAAGTGAAACTTCGTAACGTTGATCGTTTAAAGCAAAAGTGCTTTCATATCCCCTCCATGGTAGCGTTAAACGTTTAACGCAACCTTGTTGGAGGTCGCATTAGAAGTTTCACTTCAATAAGTCAGAGGTCAATAAGCATCAATATCAACAAGTTTTACTATGGGACTTACCGTCGACGCCGCGGTGCTAAAACCTCGGTTGGTGGAAATTTACTTACTTACCGTTTTATTTTTACTTTATTTAAGATCGTTTTTCCTTATTTGTCGACTTAATAATATTTTTAAAATTATCTTTTGTAGATTCTGGCCTGGGCAGAGGTCCTAGAGGTATTAAGTACATAATTATTATAAATCACAGAATAAGATGTATATACTAAAGCGGTCGAATTGATTAACTCCGGCACGAGTTAGAAAGGGACACGGTTAGTTTCTGTCAACGCGATGGGCGATGCTCTTAGATTATAGAGGCGATGCTACATTTTCGGACTAGAAACGTCAAAGGATGCCAAGACTCGACCTCATATTTTTTTTAAATTTGTTTTTAATAAAATTGCCATTTTCGTTTTTTTTTTCAAACCGCTAATCAAAATTTTATTATAATTAATTAATTAAAAGAAAACGAATTTTAACTGTTGTTTTTTTAAACTTTCGCGATTTGAATACATAATTATTATATACTACGGGACTTATCGCGTACTAAAATTACGAGATAAATAAATACCTCCTCATCCCGACGTTTTGGCCGAGTTGCATCGACCGTGGTCACGGGTAGACGGGTTGAGTCTACCCGTGACCACGGTCGATGCAACTAATAACTAACTAAGTAATTTTAGTGCGCGATAAGTCCCGTAGTATATAAGAATTTTAACTGATTTCTCCGTTAACTATATAGTTCTTAGGTACCCATCAATAAGAAATAAAGAAAAAATGCCAAGTCGATGTTCTTACCCAAGAATATTATACTTACATTAATAATACATTAACTAGCTACGTCACTTTCTATCTCATCCATCCATCCATCAGCCGTAGAATGTCCACTGCTGGACGTAGGCCTCCCCCATGGATGTCCATGTAAGGCCTGCATCGAACGCGCTCCGACCTTAAATTGCTAGAATTTATCATATTTTGAAACATTTAATTGTATCGTTTTGTTTATTAGCATAAGTACCTACTAATCATTTTAATAACTTATTTATAGCTTCTGGACTCAGTGCAGGTGCTTATGTCAAAAATATATTATCTTTTTAAATTTCATTTTCGTTTAACTTATCTTCTTTATTCATCTTTTTGAAATTTTTATTTGTAGAATCTGGATCGCATTTCGGTATGTAGTATAGCAACCCGCCTCAGCCTCGCATGTAATTAAAAACCTTTCTCTTGAATCAATCTACACATTAAAAAAACCGGACAAGTGCGAGTCAGGCTCGCACACCGAGGGTTCCGTACAAATCCAGAAAATTTCACAAAATTGGAAAGTAAGTTGTTAAAATCTCTATACTATAACATCCGACAAAAAAAATATTTTTTTTCACTTTTCTCGTATAGGTACGTCGAAAATTACACATTGTGAAAATAATTAAAAACCTATTTTAGCATGTGCTAATGAAGCTCTTTTATATGGTACCTTACATGATACGGTTCACTCACTTTGAATTTTGAACCCATATTTTGTGAAATTTGAGTCCCTATTTTTTGTGATTTAAATTAAAATATACAGTTTTCAGATTTATTCCTACCTATATGTACCTTGTATAAATATTAGACAAATCCACATACCTTCTGCATACAATATTTTAGTAAATTCATTGGCTTATACCATTAAAAAGTGCAAAATATAGTTGTTTCCGCCCGGGATCGAACCGGGGGCCTCGTGCGTGTGAAGCACACGTGATAACCGCTACACTACGGAAACTTTATTAGCATTGTCGAAAATGACACATAATAAAACTTAGTAACATTTGCAATAGATATAAACTTTGTTTGCAGGTACCCACCCACCTGCAAACCCAGTCTCGTCGAAGTATATTATAGTAGCTTTTGCTCGCGACTCCGCCCACGTGAATTTGGACTTTTGTGCTATCCCATAGGAACCTTTTATTTTTCCGTGAAAAAGTAGTCTATGTCACTTTCCGTCTTCTAATTAAGTCCATGCCAAAAATCAAGTCAATCTATTGCTCCGTGAGAGAGGAAACCAATACATCAACAACTACACTTTCGGATTTATAAATATTAGGAAGCGAGGACACGGATTTATTTTAGACTTCGAGCAAATATCTACAGAGCCACAGCCCCTAAGTGAAAGTAGTAAAAAAATATCAGAACGCCGTCATACATACTGACTTAAGGTGAGTTCGGATAGCCTACTGGTGGCAAAATTAACAGTTAAAAACGCCAACAACGATCACATTCAGCGTTCGTTTTGAGAATGTGTGGCATTTTTAACTGTTTTTGTTCACCGTTCGGATAGCTCAAAAACAGTTAAAAATGCCATCGTAAACTGCCACTTTTGACCCACCTGCGGAGGTGGGTTCTTTGTGATCGCTTTCTGACAGTATAGAGTTTGACGTTTAGCGTTCGTTTTGGGTAGTGAGCGTGAGTGGAAAAGTTGCATTATGGGCGAAATGGGCAAAATTACCAAACCGAACGCTTTACATTAACGCTATTTTTGCCAATGCCCAAAACGCCATCGAGCCCAAACCGAACGCACCTTTAGATATTTACATTAAATACTAGTAATTCACACAATGACCCGTTTTTACGAATCTCGATGTTATCTCACCTAATTAGTGCTTGTAACTAAGCACTTTGTTCATCGCGCGACGTTGTAGTCAGCTTGCAATCGCCTTACGACTAATCAATAAGCCTACCCTAAGTAGATTGGGCAGAGTTTTGTCTCGGACACTTTTTTGGCACGATTGTGACTCTATAGGTATTTGCTCGATGATTTTAGAACATAAGTTCTTCACAGTTGTGCCTCCTTCGGCCCCAGAAGATCCAAACGACAAGAACCCCAAACAGCCAGCGTGGGTGGGCGCTCTGATCAACAACATGAATGAAATCCAGAAGTCAAGGGGCGGCCGCTTTGATGACGTCGGCAGGGCGGCTTTGAAGGATTTGATTCACGGTCAGATACCTAAACAGATAAACATTATTATCATATACTACGGGACTAATCGCGCACTAAAATTACGAGATAAATAAATACCTCCTCATTTTGACGTTTTGGCCGAGTTGCATCGACCGTGGTCACGAGTAGGTAGTCCTGTAGTATATAATAATAATGTGTTCAAATCGCGAAAGTTTAAAAATAACAGATAAACATTGTATTGATAATATAATATAAAAAATACAGGGTTATTTCTAAGCTGAAAGGGGGTGATTTACACCATCATTATGAACAACTTTTATTATGGGGCCAACAAAAAAATCAAGAAAAAAGAAACAGCTGCTTCATACATTTTGTCGATTCAGAGTTGCAATTTTGTATGAAACAGCTGTTTTTTTAAACGTGGTCTCTCACTATGGGCCTTATTAGTAAGCTCCAAGTAGCCCAACGATATGGAGAGGGCTATGCTCGGAGTCTCTCTACGGGATCGAATCAGGAATGAGGAGATCCGTAGAAGAACCAAAGTTACCGACATAGCCCAACGGATTAGCAAGTTGAAATGGCAATGGGCAGGGCACATAGCGCGGAGGACTGATGACCGGTGGAGTCGAAAAGTTCTCGAGTGGTGACCACGTACCGGCAAGCGCAGCATAGGACGTCCACCCACAAGGTGGACAGATGACCTAATTAAGGCCGCAGGATCGCGCTGGATGCAAGCCGCTATCAACCGGTCTTATTGGAGGTCCATAGGGGAGGCCTATGTCCAGCAGTGGACGTCTTTTGGCTGATGGATGGATAAAACAGTTGATTTTTTTCTCTCGAATTTTTTGTTGGCCTCATAGTAATAGTTGTTCGTTATGATGGTCAGAATCACCCCCTCTCAACTTAGTTCAGGTTAAGCAAATAACCCTGTATAAAAAATAGCAGTGATTCTAAAAGTTTAAACATTTCAGATTTTAACACAAAAGTTTATGGCGACCGCGCGCTGAGGACTAAATCAGGTACCTTTGTTATTTTGATTGCCGTACCTATTTTATTCGGTGTGGGTTTAGGTCCTGCACTGACGTCCCGCATGGGGTGTTTTATGCATTTCCTTCTCCAGTGTCTACCCGAGCCAGCCCAGCCCCCCGACCGCCTAAGCAATAGCATTCGTAATAGCAATCGTTTATGACTTCATTTTAGTCATTTGGCACCGCCTATGTGACGTTAGCCATCAATTGCTTTGCGCGGATTGCGAAAGCAATCGTTGAATGAACAACTTCGATGGCTAACGTCACATAGGCGGTGCCAAATGACTAAAATGAAGTCATAAACGATTGCTATTGCTTTAGGCGGTAGGGGGGGCAGCTTCTTACAATAACGGAGCACGGGTTTGGGTCGCTGGTATAATTGCTCCAGTGGCTTAGATGGTGTTAATTTTTTTTTATTTCGTATAGTTACGCGTTTGACTAGACACAGCCTGATGTTGAGTAGATGTGCGGTCTAGGGTGTAACACGCTTACCTAGAAGATACCTATTTACGCGGGATTTGAAGACACCCACGTTGTACTTTAACGGGAAGACAGACCCGGGCGAAGCGTTCCACATTCCGGCTGTTCGTATGAGGAATGAGGATTCGAAACGCTTGGTACTAACGCGCGGAATGTCCACGATAAAAGGATGGCGCTTTGGTCGCGTCTGTCTAGGCGTACGTTAGAAGAAAGAGGCAGGGGGGACCAGATTGTGCAACTCCTGGGCGCACTCTCCGAAGTGTATCCGGTAAAAGGCCGACAAACACGCTACCTTGCGACGATGCTCAAGACTTTGCAGCTGCGTCTTAGTCAAGGTGTCGTTGTCAATCAGCCTCCTGGCTCGCCTCTCAATCGACTCCAGAGCCCCTAGTTGATATTTGGCAGAGCCATCCCAAAGGTGAGAGCAGTATTCCATACAAGACCTGAGTTGTGCTTTATAAAGACTAAGCAGTTGCTCAGGTGTGAAATACCGTCTCACATTAGAGAGAACACCAAGTTTTTTATTCGGTTGGAATAGTGGTTTGTCATTTTAATTATAACGTTGAAATTAAATAAAAATCATTAATCGAGTTCGGATTATATTGGAAACAAAAAAAAGTAACTTGGCGCGCAGTGCGCATGGTTTCATTAGCTGGGCGCACGTATTTAAATTGATCACTTGATCAGTTAAATTCTCTTAAGTCATTTCAATTTGGTTAGAACTTAAAACCAAGCATCTAATTGGATCGTATTATGTAACGTAGTCATGTATACTGTACCTACTGTACTGTACCAGCCTTTTTAATAGTCCACTGCAGGACGTAGGCCTACCCACGAAAGGTGATTGGGCCATATCCACCATACTGGCTTAGTGATAGTTGATGGATTCACATACGCCATCGAATTTCTTCACGGACATAATTGTGCAGGTCACATCACGATATTTCTTTCACCGAAAAGCCAGGTGAAATTTCAAGGAATTCATTGGTACGGGACCGGGATTTTAACCCACGAACTCATGATTGTACGGCGGGTGGTCTAGTGGTAATGACCACTAGACCACATCATGGCAGTCATGTGTAATCAAATCGTATTGTATAAAAGGATTTCCAACTGTTCAGTTCCAAAGCCAGCTGCAGAGAATCACCGCAAAAGTCGATTTCCCTTTTCTTTGCACAAAAATTAATTCTTCTTTCTTCCTCTAACTGTATTCTTTGGCCCAATTATATTTATGGCAAGTATTTAAGCTCCAGATAATTTACACGGTTCTGGCGAAGGGCGCGGGAATCACTTAAGCCCCTTAAGGCTTAGGCACACGACACTGAAATACAATTAAGAACTTTATAAGTGAGTAAGTACAGACAGCAACACAAGCTTTGAACAACTACTTTGAAAAGTGCATAATATAGGTAAACTGTAGTTTTTCATACATGCCATAGTCATAGGAGTAGATAAAATGCATGGTAATGTCGCAGACCAAATAAAAAACCAAGACGGAACGTCGTGAACAGACAAGTGAGGCAGCTTTTTATACATGTGTAAGTGCGTCATTGTTGCGTCGCCATAGTTCGACTGACGAGCCAAGGCATAGTTTCTTTGTACGTGTGTGTGTTGTGTTTGTACACGGTGAGGCATAGTTTTGCCGGCCTCACTTGTTTTTTCTCAACATTCTGTCTTGATTTTTTATTAGGTCTGAGGGAAATGTAAATAGTTGTTAAGTTCAACAACCTAGCTATGTTATGCCAGCGACCCAGCGCCACGTTCCGTTATTTTAAAGAGCTGAGCTGGCTCG
Source organism: Hypomecis punctinalis (assembly GCA_949316475.1). NCBI lineage: Eukaryota > Metazoa > Arthropoda > Insecta > Lepidoptera > Geometridae > Hypomecis > Hypomecis punctinalis. The sequence continues at coordinate 16,569,668 of OX438818.1, forward strand.
CGTAGACGCTGGAGGGGGAAATGCACACCCTATGCGGGACGTCAGTGCAGGACTTATAGCCCCTACATCGAATAAGAATAAAAACCTAGCTATGGGACCAACTCTGGTATCGCAAAAATTGCTAGCTGCTACACAGCTGATTGAGGGGTGAGTGTGTGTGAAGGGCGTGTGTGTGTGTGTGTTTAGTGGACTCAGACACGCACAACCAAACACCCTAAGTGCTTGGATGTGCGTGTCTGAGTCCACTAATCACATCCAAACACCCTAAGTGCTTGGATGTGCGTGTCTGTGAGTCCACTAAACTTCAAGAGTAATTTTTTTAGAGGTTCCGTGCTCAAAGGGTAAAAACGGGACCTTATTAGGTACTTCGTTGTCCGTCTTTCAGTCTGTCTGTCTGTCCGTTTATTCCCCGTTTTTTTTTTCGATATTACTAACGGCAACAAATAGACGTCTGAAGTGAAGCTAAAGGGGTCCATTTGCTATCCTATATGGTACCTACGGAATTCTTTGTGCGCGAGTCCAACTCGCACTTGGACAATTTTTTTTATCAGAATTCATTTATCTCAGAAAACTTGAATCTTTACTTGATTGTTGTTGCTGACTGTACTTATTTTCAAGGCCCTAATCCCATTTAAGACTGTAGGTGTATGGACTCAGACCGCATTGGCAGGTGTCTTGCTTAGCGCTTTAAACTTAAAACCGGTTGCTAAAGTTCAAAACAGGTTCTCAAGCTCATTTTGCCAACTAACCCTTTGAAAACATCCTGTTTTGGACCTTCCGTGTGTGTGTATGTGTGTGTGTGCGTGTGTGCGTGTGTGTGTGTGTGTGTTTGAGTGTGTGTGTGTGTGCGCGCGGGCAAGTGTTAGTGTGTTCAGTCAACGTCAAGAGTTAAATATCCTTTTTTACTTACACATTCAAGTAATATTAAAAATAAAAGGTAAATCGTGTCTTGTTTGGAGCCTTAAACTAAAAGTTTTATGTTTAAAACAGGTTCTCAAGGTTATTTTGCTAACTATACCTTTGCAATCACCCTTTTTTACTGACTTCAAAAAATAAGTTCTTAATTCGACTGAATGTTTTTTGTACGTACTTAAGTATGTTGCGTGATTACACCGCCAATTATGAACGACACCGCCGATATTGACACAACTCGAAATCAGCTAAGTCGTTTTAGAAAAATCAACAATTTTAAAAATTACTCCATCGGTGATTTACCTAATGTTTCGTTTGTACTATTCGAATTCTGTACACGGTTGGAGTCATTATTATTATAAACTACGGGACTAATCGCGCACTAAAATTACGAGATAATTAATGTCTACCCGTGACCACGGTCGATGCAACTCGGCCGAAACGTCGGGATGAGGAGGTATTTATTTATCTCGTTATTTTAGTGCGCGATTAGTCCCGTAGTATATAATAATAATGTTTTCAAATCGCGAAAGTTTAAAAACAAAGGTTGAAGTCGATTGTGCTATTTTTGGCGTATAATTAAGTATTATTAGAGATCCCGCCTCGTATTTACAACTCTTACTATGGCACCAACCTCGAAATTGAACATTTTGTCGATTGTCAATGATTTTTTGTAGAGTAGCTGTTTTTTTTACAAATTCTGTGTTGGTTCCATAATAAAAGTTGTTCATATTGATATTTTAGTTGAAAAGACGTGTGTAAGTTTCCAGTGATTTTGTATAAGGTATTGCTTTACGAAGTAGTTACAGGGAATTTAAAAGGCCTTTTTAAAAGGAACTTTTTATTTGCGGCTAGCTTCGAAACTGCGAAAAAGAAATAAGTTATTGCATACCCTAATATTTTTTTTTTTTTTATTAAAAATGGTATGACCGACTTCAACCGTGTTCAGAATTCGCGAATATTTCGCACGGATCGATGTAGCATTTTTCACATTATTGTTCATTTATCAAAAATGGCTGAGCTGATTTTGATAAAATTTAAATGGGACCAAATTCGGAGTATATTCTTTCTAATAAAAAAAGAATAATCGTAAAAAATTATGCGGTGTTATACTTAAAAAAAAAAATTATATGGGTCGAATTGAGAACCTCCTCCGTTTCGTCGGTCAAAAATTTTAGCGACTCTACCAATTCTAGAGCAGCTGTTTTTATATCATAATGACCTACAATACTTAATCAATAAAATATGTTGAAACCTCTAAAAGTCCATGAACAAAACAGTAGTCTGCGTAGGTTAGGTAAGTAATTACCTTTCCTCTTTTCTTGGGGGTATGTGGTTTATTAAGCAGCATGCACAAGTAATAATCTTTTCTTTGTCTTTGTGCTAAGTACCTTTATAGACAGCCGTGATGTTTTTTTAGATTCCGTGTCCATACTGAGATCTTACACAGATCAACACTACGCTGTAGAAGAAAAAGAATTAGATGATCAGGCATTCGGTGAGTATCGAATATTGTTCTTACAATTCGGGACTATTCGCTCATTGAAAATGAGTGATAAATAAATACCTCATTATCACGATGTTTCGACCGAGTGGCATCGATCGTGATCACGGGTAGTAGGTATATAAAAATAATGTGGTCAAATCATTGACAGTTTCAAAAAGGGAAGACAAGTGACTCAGTCGCAACATCTGGCTCTATTTAACTGGGTCCGGACGTTCCAGTGGACTCACTTGATCTGTAATTGTTTCGCTTGCACTGCATGTGTTGGCGCCTATCTCTATCCTTGTCATTCGGGGAGGTAACATCGTAAGCCTGGCTGACCCGAACCATACCAGAATCATACTCAATGGGTATTATGTTTGAATGTCACTCATCTTTGCTATTTAAAACTGTGTTTAGCTTAAATCACGAAAGTTTAAACATAGCAAGACGTATTGAATTTGTTCTATCGGAGCTAGGTTATGGTCAGGGATGTCGGACCTGTTTTGGTTTCCTTTTACTTCTTCCAATTACTTATTATGCGATTACACTCACCATATTTTTAGAGATTACGCTTGACGCAGAATAATTTTATTACAAACTTGACGATTTACGTCTTCCATCACAGTGTTCTCTAATTTTAAAAGTAACTTATTCCTTGCTCCGTCGCCGGCTCGACCAAACTACTTTTCCTACAATAACTAACCACAGCTCGTGTCTTGCTGCATTTACTTTTTAATAGTCTGTGGTTGATTACCGCCTTCGAACTGTCGTGTCCGTTGAAAACTACACGTTATTTGAAATACGCAATTTTTTTCGAAACTCAACATTCGTCCATCTTGATAATGTGCGTGTCCTCACACACGGCCCCAGTGGAAACCTAACATTGTAATACTATTCAAGAAAAAATTGTTAGTTCCGTCAATGTAACATACCTGTTTTTATTTTCAGCAAGAGATATGAAGTGGGAGCCTCGGTGGGAAAAGGACCTGAAAAACTATATAAAAAATTTGATAGCCCAGTACGGGAAGTCACACCTAGACGACTACGTCAGACCCGTCGTAACCGGTAAGTAAAGGCTCATCAGAATATCAGCTGTAGGACTTCATATTTGGACATTTTTTGCTATTTCAAATAGGTTTGCGTTTAACCGCGGCGCGCATACTGCCTGATGTTAAGCAGAAATGCGGTCCAAGGTGTAGCATGCTTACCTAGAAAGTTAACTTATTTTCTTTAAATTTGAAGACATCTAGGTATGTTGTACTATAGCATAAAGACAAACTCAGGCAAAGCGTTCCACTTTTTGGCTGTTTGAATGAGGAATGAGGATTTGAACTGAACATACCGTACCGTCATCGTATTAGCTGTAAGCCGTTCTCTGTTGTTAATAGTACATGCGCGTGTGTTAGAGTGTGTGCATGTATAGTATTAGTTAAAATCACAATTAGACAGTTATAAAGCGGTTTAAATCCAACTGCATCCATAATCTTGACTGTAATATTATCGTCGGTCCACTTATTCGGTGACCGTTCTACGCTACACTTGCCGGTAACTGGTTGTGGAAATCTTTACGACCCCATTAGCTATCCGGCAAATTTCGGCATCTTATATGCCCTGACCACTGCTATGTGTACTTGCTAACTTTAGTAAGTTCAAGAGGTAAGGTAGGAGGGCATGTGGCAATCAAATAAATTTTTTTTTTCAGAAATTGAGGCTTCTAACAACATCAATATACGAGACATAGATGGTAAGGATAATCATGTATAATCATTTAAACTATTATTACTCCATACCTACCTAATATATTACTATTATAGTCACAGTCATTTAATTACTGCGTAGGTATATAAAAAAACATAAACATTCTTTATTGACATATACTACATATACGTATTAGTTTACTAACTTATCATTTCGCTAAATATACTTAACTGGCGATATTTTATTTTCTGTTTATAATTTTTCATTTACTTTTGCAGTGAATCCATATGGTAAGTAAATACAAGGTTATCTGCTTGCCCTGTATTAGGTAAGCCAAAAGGAGATAATAAAGACTATCTATCACTAAGAACAGCAACTTTTACAATGGAAACCCTAACTACAGAAAAAATCAGCTGTTCTATACAAAATTGCAACTAGGAATACAAAAATGTATGAAACAGCTGATTTTTTAACTTAAAATCCGGGTTGCCCCATAGGAAACGCTGTTTAAAATTATAGTTATAATCAAGCAGTTAGATACATATAAAATAGCGGGGACTTTGTGTCCATATATACACTGCTGAACGCCACATCATTAAAAAACAAAATTTACTATGGGATTAACTGTAAAATTGCGATAATATAGATCAGCTAAGTACATCAGTGAAGAGTAGGTAATGATGTAGATATGCCATTTTTAACCGACTTTAAAAAAGGAGGTTCTCTATTCGTCTGCATTTTTTTGTACATAAGCTACGCGATTACTCCGTCAATTTTGAACAGATTATGATGATTCTTTTTTCTTTTAAATATAAAAATCCATTGAAACCTTTTTGTTGAATAATTGTTTTTTGCAAAAATAGCATGACCGACTTCAACCGTGTACAGGATTCGCGTAAATTTTGCACGGATCGATGTAGCATTTTTCATATTATTGTTGATAAAAATCGCCATGGGTTAAGGCCGCCACTTTATAATCATATTATTTTTTGTCGTATATGTGTAAATAGTGTTTATTTTTCATATTGTGGTTGTAAATAAAAAGTTTTGTCTGTCTGTCTGTCTTGATTTATCAAAAATGGCTCAGCCGATTTCGATAACATTTAAATGGGATCATTTTCGTATGTATTATTTTTCCCAATAAAAAAAAAGTTATCGAAATCGGACTACTGGGTAAAAAGTTATGCGTAGTATACATAAAAATGTATGCGTCGAATTGAGTACCTCCTCCGTTACGTCGGTCGAATTGCAACAACGATGTTAATTAGTAGCTACTACGTCGATGATACATCGATCCGTGCGAACTATTCGAATTCTGTACACAGTTGAAGTCGGTTACGCCATTTTAGGCGATAAATAACGATATTATTTTTAATTGTAGGTGAAGTATCCGTGAATTGGAAGGCAAATCCAAAACTACCACCTCCACCGGCGTATGAAGAGCGGCCTCGTGACAATTCTGTAGAAGGTGAACGAAATTTTAAATTTACCTTAAGGACGTTTGTCCAACGCCGCCGTCGCCGGACCGTCACCGAGATCGAGATGACGGCGTCGAAGCAGCAGTACATACATCTTCTTAATATGTATAAATTATGCGTCACGTTGTTTGTCCGCGATGGACTCCTAAATTACTGTGACGCAGTAGGTATGCCGCGTGGTAATGACGGCGAGTTGTTTTCACCTAAGTGCGAAATTTATGGTTTTATGACTCGAGCGGGATCAGTCTTTGTCTGCCGCCTATTGTTTAGTTTTTTTGTTTGGGTGCTCACGTATTTGAGAACAATAGGGAAGTCTCGGACTTTCAAGTTGTTTACTTGTTAACACAATAGCGTTTATTAGATCGAGTAATGTTGCGAATTATCTCGTAGGTTCGAGACTGTAGGAAATAACGGATACAAATACGCCAGCCGACCCTTGGGGATCAGTTATTCGTTTACCGTCGAAGAGATAACATCTCGTGTTCAAGTGCAGTACCAGTGATTGTGAAGTGACTAGTTTTTGTGAATATCAGTGCCAGTGTGAAGTGTTTGTGTGAAAAGTTGTGTCGTGCGTATCGCAATTTTGTGAAATAAAGTGCAAAGTGAATAATCGGCGTTTTAACTGATCTCGTAACCCATCTCGTAACATTACTTAACCGATTTTAACCAAATTTTGCACACTATGTATAGTTTTATACAACATGGTAGATAGGTTAGTTTATAACTAAATAATAATTTAAAATCGCATTTATGTATACTTTTGAAATCAGTCCTTACCAGGGCGAAGCCATGATGGGCAGCTAGTCTTTATAAATACTTAAAAATTTCGTGTCACGTTGTTTTTCCGCGATGAACTTCTCAACTGCTGAATCGATTTCAATCTTTTGCACACTGTGTGCATCTCGTGTGTTTGATCCAACATGAGAAATAAGATAGTTTATACCTCAATTTATAATCTCAGTATTTTTTTATATGTCAATACAACGTTTGTCGGGCCAGCTAGTTTACTATAGCCGCGTGTCCACCGCGGTGATTGCGTGACGGACTTGCGGTGGAAACGCTTTATAGTAAATGTATTTATTGTATGTACCGCTACTTCGACGCCATTATCTCGTTCTCGTTGACGGTCCGGCACCGGCGGCGGTGGACAAACGCCCTTAAGCTTTAATTTAAAGCAAAGCGAGATCTGTGCTTCCACACGACGATATTACTTCCGTCTGTCCTAGGTTGATTTTTATCTATAGGTCGCATTTTTCAACGAATTAATATGAATATTTAGAATTATCGGCTTGCTGTGATTAAGACCATCGTAATGAAAAACTTTTACTACCTATAGGACCAACCCAAAATTCGAGGAAAAATAATGAATCAGCTGTTCCATACAAAACTGCAACTCGGAATCGACTAAATGTATGAAATAGCAATTTTTTCTTGAATTTCGGTTTGGCCCCATAGTAATAATAATAATGATGATGGTCTGAATCACCTCCTTTCGGCTTAGTACACCAGCCCCCCGACCGCCTAAGCAATAGCAATCGTAATAGCAATCGGACTTCATTTTAGTCATTTGGCACCGCCTATGTGGCAGGGGGGCATCGAATTTCTTGTACAGACGTATGCAGGTTGCCTCACGATGTTTTCCTTCACGAAAAAGCCAGTGGTGTGGAATTCCATACATAAATTCCAAAGAACTCATTGGTACGGGACTGGGTTTGAACCCACGACCTCATGATTGTAAGGCGGGTGTCACTACCTCTAAACCACCACGGCTTAACTTTTACGCGAATAGGTACGCGAGTTAAAATTTGAATTTGGATCATTATAAACCTAAAAATCCTACTTTTTCTTAAAGTGGGCAATTACTGAAGGTGAGCAATAACACCCTTCTTTCCCCTTCCTATAATAATACGTGTATTTGTGTAAAAAATGCTATAATAAATAATAATATATATTTATTTCAGTGGCGCCCGAAATAGATTACTTCGATAGAATGTGGTCTGTATAAAAACTATTTGGGACATCCATGAATTACGTAGGCAAGCATTATTTTGTCGATTTTTTGATCTTCTCTTATCTTATAATATAAAATGTTGTTAGGTATACAGGGTTACTTGTAATCAATTAGCACCCTTTTATTCTGTACCTACATCAAAACTAATAACTTTTATCAAAAATAGTTTTAACAATAGCCGCAGAACAAAAGTTATTAATTATTATGTACAAAATAGGCCCAATTATAAAGCAAATTATCGTAATTTTAATAGCAATTAAGAATATTCCTATCTCTTTTTCACTCTATGCATTCGATAAAGAGAATACTATTTACGTTTCTATTAAATTTACGATGGCGCCTTTATAATTGGGCCTATTAAGCCCCTTAATGGATGCTAATTGATTACCATTAACCCTGTACACCTAAAATGATTTAGTAATGTGGACATAAAACGTGTTGTTATAATAAGTTATTTAAGATGTTGTATAACTTCGTCATACAGGGTTATCCTAATCAATTAGCATCCTCTTAGTTAGGGGCTTATTCTGTACAAAATTGTTGTTCCATGGAAACATATCGGTCACCCGCGACAAAACGTATGGAACAGCTGATTTTTTTTAGTTTTGATAAAAGTTGTAGAACAAAGGTTGTTAGTTTTTATGTACAGGATAAGCCCCTAATAGGATGCTAATTGATTACCGGTAATCCTGTATACCTAACAGTGATGTGGATATAAAACGTGTTGTTATAATAAGTTATTTAACACGTTGTATAACTTCATACTCATACTCATATTTATTTGCTTCCACAATGTTATAAAAAGATAGTAAAAAACTTAAAATATGTACAATTGTGGGCCCCGTCGGGCACTGCTCAAATGTATTCAGGCGTGAAGGAGAGGCGGACAGCTTGTTTACAGATTATTATTATTTTATTATTTTATTAGTTTACACAATGAGCTCCTTTTGAGCTTAGACGATGTTGTAAAGCAGTCCCTAGTATCGGTTTTGAATATTGACATGAGTGAAAGGGCGTGGCTACAAGCCTCCTTGCCTGTTAGGCTTGGAGGGCTAGGGGTCCGCCAAATTTCAAGTGTTGCTTTACCAGCTTTCTTGTCCTCCATTCATAGTACTCAGAACTTGATTGAAAAAATCCTCGCACCTTCTTTAGGTCATTCTGTGGTAGATGTAGCTCATTTGAATGAGGCAACGAATGCTTGGAGGGCCGCTTGCCCAAATACCGAGCTTCCAAAGACTTTATCGTCGCAGAGACTGTGGGATCGGCCGATTTGCGAACTAGCACGGAAATTTCTTCTAGATACGTGTCCTAGCGTCGCGGATCGCGCTCGTAACCTTGCAGTCTCTGTATGGGAGTCCGGTCTTTGGTTGCAAGCATTGCCCTCTTTCAATACAGGTAACCTTTTAGACCCAACTGCATTTCGTCTAGCTGTCTTACGCTTGGGTGCAAGGTGTTGTGAGGCCCATCGCTGTCAGTGTGGTACTGCAGTTGACCAGCTCGGTCACCACGGTTTCTCTTGCTCAAGAAGCGCTGGTCGGATTGGACGCCACGCCAGCCTTAATGATGTCATACGCAGGGCTTTTGTCACCGCCAATATCTCAGCCGTACTCGAACCGAGTGGGTTGGCGCGTGGTGATGGCAAAAGGCCTGACGGCATGACGCTGGTCCCATGGAAGTGTGGACGGCCCTTAGTATGGGACGCAACTTGCGTCGATACTTTGGCACCGTCACATCTTCCTGAGACTCAGAGTAGGGCTGGAGCGGCGGCCAATTCGGCTGAGCAGCACAAGCGGCGCAAATATGCTAACCTCGGTAGTGGTTACATATTTGAGCCATTTGGAGTTGAGACTTTGGGTCCGTGGGGGCCGGGAGCTCATCTCGTTTTCAAAAGTCTTTCTGAGCGTCTGGTGGACGCGACGCGTGACCAAAATGCTGGTGTTTATTTGGCTCAACGTATAAGCATTGCCATTCAGCGTGGCAATGCTGCCAGCATGCTGGGCACGCTGCCAACTGGCAGTGGGCTTGAGCACTTGGATTATCTTTAGACCTTCAAGGGTCTGTGGATGATCCAATTGCTTTCTATGTAGTAGTAGTGTAGTATTGTCATTAATAAATAAAAAAATAAAAATAAAAAAACACAAAATTTTATTAGTTTATATTTAACTTGCTTAATCTGTAGATCTGCAGCACACTTAAACGATCCACGTAATAATAATGGACGTCCTCTAAATATCTAAAATTAAAACATTTCTAAAGTATAAATGGCTATTTTCTTCCCAATTGTATTTCTTAACAATGGTCTGATTAATTAACTAAATGAATAATGGTAGGCATTCAATCATTTTATTGTAATTGACGGTGTCTCTGAAGGAATGCATTTATCTTCCATCCTGCCGGGCTAATCTACGTACCACGAAATAATTCTTTCGACGTGTTAGAACGAGTCAAAGTTATGGTTAAGTGCAACCACAGAAATACCAGAGGGATAATGTGACCGATCGAAAAATCTGAAAGAGATGCATTGATTTAAATTGACATAAGTTAGAAAGAGACATGAAAAATAGGTATTCTGGTTCCGTGCCTATTGTCGAATTTTACTCCCGGGAACATCAAATTCTTGTCAAATTCCAATACTTACATAAATTTGACAGTGACAACCTCTCGGAGAGATTTTCCATAGATTTTTGCGTTTTTTTGCGGTTGAGACCACAGTAGTGTTATCAATCTGTTAATTATAGATATTTGTGAGTATATATCTGTCACTTTACACACACTCACACGTCGACTAAACTCTTTTCGCGGTCGTATGCTGAGCTAGCTTGAGCCCAATTTTTAACAGACTTCAAAAAAAGGTTCTAAATTCGGCTGTTGTATGTATTTGTATGTTTTTTGTATGTTAGGTACGCGATTAATCCGCCAATTATGAACTTATTTTGATGATAGTTATGTAATTTGGTAGATTATTCTTTAGAGTTGGTTCCTTTTTTATTTTAAGCGATTGTACTAATCTTTATGACCAATTTTTGCCTTGACCCAACCCCCGAAATTGCGTAAATAACTTAACACTTTCTTAGAAAAAGTTCATTGAATTTCAACCAAACTGAAACTGAAACTGTATGGAACTGCAATTTTTCGGGATTTCGATTGGTCATAGTAAATTTGGTCATAATGATGACCACAATGATATTGTCTCAGAGCAAATAAAAAAAATCAGGAGAGAATGTTGTGAACAAACAAGTGAAGCCAACCAAAACTACGCCTCGCCGTGTACAGACAATTACACACACACATCCAGGTAACTATGAAACTACGCCTTGGCTTGTCAGTCAAACTATGGCGGTGCAACAGCGACGCACTCACACATGTATAAAAACCGGCTTCACTTAACTGTTCAACGACGTTCCCTCTAGATTTGTTTATTTGCTCTGAGGATATCGTAGAATCTTTTCGTCGGCTAAATTTGCATCCTGTATTATGGAAGACATCCGCAGTAGAACTTAGGCTTTCCCCCGAAAGAATAAGTACCTACAGAAAAATGATAATGAATGATAATGATGATGATAAGTAAGTACAGAATAATGATAATAATGATATTACCTACTGTCATTCAGTTAAATCCTAAACTGAATTAAAACTTGACATTAAAGCAAAATCAAACCTTTTCGAGAATTCGCTTTAAAAAGCTTATCAAGCCTTAATTAGGGTTCCGCCTACCTTCTGTGGAAATCGGTTTGCAAAAAGACTCCAATGAATATAAAGTAGAAGACACGTTATTGATATTAGCACGTCACGTCTAAGTAGGTATAGTTATATCTACGTATCGTATTTAAGACGTAAGACGTATTTCCCTCAAAAAGAAGATAAAATTGATGCAGCGCTATTTATATACCGATTTTCATAAATCCTAACGAGACTAACAAGTATGAAAAAAATCGATCCAAGATATGAAAATTCAGTTAAACAGATGTGAGGTTTACTGTTTGGAGAACTAGGGGTAAATGCCTTAAGGAATAAATACTAAAAATATTCCAATCCTTTTCCTTGCCCTTTTCTACAGATACCTTTTTCCCATTTTTTATTTCGTATGGGTTTGCGTTTGACTATTAAATAGGTACTGCTTATAAATGTTAAGCAGATAATATGTGGTCTAGGGTGAAGTACGCTTATCTAAAGATACCTACTTACTCTGGATTTAAAGAAGATACGTTGTACTTTAGCGGGAAGACAGACCCAGGCAAAGCGTTCCACAATCTGTTCGTATGAGGAATCGAAACTCGTCCTAACGCCCGGGATATCCACCATAAAAGGGTGGCGCTTTGGTCGCGTCTGTCTAGCCGTACGATAGAAGAATGGGGCAGGTGGGACCAGATTGTGCAACTCCTGGGTGCTCTCTCCGAAGTGTATCCGATAAAAGGCAGATCTGTTTCAATTATTCAGCGACGTATCTACGTATTTTTGGCATCAAGGCAGAGTGTTTTTAAATAAGCCTACCTCACCCACTTCAAACGCTTTGAAACCTGGTAATTCCGGCCTGGGAATTTGAGCTTTTTTCTCGAGAACTGCAAAGAAATAAAATACAAGTATTATTAATTACTAAGTACTTAGTGCTGAAATCTTGCCACTGAAGTACAACATAGGTGTCATCAAAACTCGAATCAGAATCAGAATAACATTTATCAAGTAAATAGATACCTAATGTGTAATAGGGTGAACCAGCCAGTTCACGACCACTTAGTGGACTAGTAATCTTTGAAGTGACATTATTCACTATAATGATAATGTTCTGATTCAAATAATACTCAGAAGTTTAGAAAAAACCTTAAATAATTGAAAAAACATAAGGTTTTTTGTATTTTATGTTAGTAAGTATAAAATAAATAATGATTTATCAAAATGTGCTATTTTTTAGTTCCCGACCACATGTGGTCAGTTAACGTCCGACATTTTCGTTAGTTGACGTCCACTCAAAAGCCATTGAAAAAAGAGCCTTAGATCATGTTCTTAGGGTCGTAAATAATAACAGCATCAAATAATCATGTTTAAATGACATTTAATTTTAGTTATCTAATATTATTCATTCAATTATTTTAATGATATTTATTTTTCATATATTCACATTTGTTTAGTAATTTTAATAATAGTATTATTTACTTATTTAGTAATTTTTGTATGCATAAGACACGTGGTCGTTAGCTGACCGATTGTCGACCACCGAAATAATGCTTTATATTTTAATGGTAATCAATACATTTTGCTGGTCGCATTCTGAAGTGTACATAAACCACGTCCTAAAGATCAAACTGACAAAGATTAAAATGCCGTACCATGAAGTACCAGTTAGAAAATTTATGAAGAAGATCGATGGGAAATAGTCATTTGCCGACCATGTGGTCGTGAAATGATGCATACAAAATTTTAGTAGGTTAGTTTGCCGAACACCTATTATTTTAATTAAAAGCGCATATTTTACATTAAAATGACCCTTTAGGGGTAAAAACGTGTTTTTCTAAACATTCCAAGCTACATTTGGATGCGTGAATCTCGACAAAAACTTGTTTTATTTGCGGTTGAAAAAGTGTCCTCTCACTATTTTTATCGTAAATTTGTGCAACCAATTCCGACACGTCCACTATGGGTCTGGTTCACAGGCTTATTGAAGTGCATCACGTATCAGAAGATAAATCACAGTGTCGCGGAGGGGAAGCGATAGACTAAAGTATCGTTCAAAAACCAAAACAAACGTTGGCGCGCTTTTATTTAACTATTTATAGCGGTTTTATGAAAAAGTGGTCGTGAACCTGTGGTGGTCGGCAAACTGGCCTTTTCACCCTATGTCCCCAATATTTATTATTTATCTTCTAGTTAAAAATTGTCATGTAGTAGTTTGTGTAGTTAGATTATCACTTCATTAAAAGTACCGTGAGTATTCATCATAACTATAACAGAATACGGCTAAAACTCACGTCATAATTATACGGTGGATCCGCAAGGAAGTTTCGGAGTATTTAGTACTCCATACTCAGGGAATACGCGCACCCCCGTCGACTGGCGCGCGCGCCTGTCGACGTATAATTATAACGTGAGTTTTAGCCGAATTCTGTTATAGTTATAGTTAGATTATGTCTTGTATTTAGTGGTAGTTAATAAAGGCACTTGCTCTTCTAGTTAAGTGTGCTACACTCTAGACCGCATATCTGCTATATGGCCGACTTTTGTTTATGAGGTTAAAATTCATTAATAATTTTTCGCAAAAAAAGGCAAAACAGTAAATCTATCATAAACAAAATTCGATTAGTTCGCTCGAGTTGATGTATGATACAATTTTTACATTAATGTGAATTTTCAAAAACGGCTTAGCGATTTGTATAAAATTCGAATGGGAAACCTACTTTGGGCAAAGAAGATATAATAATACAACGTACCTTGTGAGTATACCCTTTCGAACGAAAAAGTATTTTTTTGATTTTCGGTTCAAGTGCTAGGTTCAGACTACATCATGTCGGAGTGGAATAGAATTTGCTGAGCCCTGTAGCTGTTGTGTCCACTTCATAAATGTCATGATTCAGAAATATGACATATTCAAGATCGGAGCGAATATGAGACCAGGCAATTACCTATTACTTATTATGGAATTTCTGCAATGGCTTGCGTATATCTATGCGCTGCTCAGCTCCCAGCTGGCATTTGTCGTAACAAACGCTATGGATTACTTGGCTACTTGACCAAGCTGTGGTGGTCTAGTGGTAGTGACACCCGCCTTACAATCGTGAGGTCGTGGGTTTAAATCCCGTAACAATAAGTTCTTTGGAATTTATGTACGGAATTTCACACCACTGGCTTTTCGGAGAAGGAAATCATTGTGAATCAACTTGCATACGACCATAGAAATTCGTTGGCGTACCTATGTGAATCCTTCAACCTGAACACGGGCCAGTCTGGTAGATATGGTCCAAGTACCCTTTGTGGGTAGGCCTACGTCCTGCAGTTGATTACGAGTAAAAAGGCAGTTACAGTACTAGGCTAAGATGCGTCTAAGCAAAATCCATATTAGATACATATAGTATAATAATATTTTCGCTGTGAAGCCTGCCTAGACAAGTATAAAATGTACAGGAACAAAAATTTCTTCTCGTAGATTTAAGACAATTTCGCGCTTAAAATAGCTACGAAAAAGCGGCTGAAAAATGTGCCCACCTCAATAATCAACGAATCCGACCACTTAAGGAGATCTGAGGAAAATCTTAAAAAGTTACCTAAACACAGATAAATTCTGGAATAATCCACTGAAGGAACAATGGTTCTCTCCAGCAGACAATGTAGGAGTAATGACTTTTTATACAACCATACAGCACGAAGCCAAATAACAGTATGGGGACTTCTTTAAATTATTTTTCGGGTCTTAGTATGTACTTTGTAAGCCGTGGGGTACCGGGAGGGAAAAGTGTCTCTAGTGCGCGATCCTGCGGTCTTAATGAGTGTCACTATCTTAATATATATAAATCTCGTGTCACAATGTTTGTCCTCAATGGACTCCTAAACCACTTAATCGATTATAATAAAATTCGCACACCATGTGCAGTTCGATCCAACTTGAGAGATAGGATAGTTTAAATCTCAAATTATAGTCGCAATTTTAATTTATTTAGCCACAGCAACGCGTGGCCGGGTCAGCTAGTACTCCATAAAATTTAACTTGATCTCTGCGACAGCTGTCAGAAAAATCACGCCCATGAAGTTCTGAATTTCTTATTAGTACAGACAGTACCTGTCAATGTCATACTTTATGGGTATGCCAATTAGTGATGGGCGACGAATAATCGTGACCACAGAGTTTTAGATAGAGTTTTATTTAAAATATCGATAGTTTATACTAACGATATTTTAAATAAAACTTAATTTATCATTAATTTTATTATATATTTTAATATCATAACATTTTTTACATGTGTAATTAAATTAAACTCAATTATATGTTACTTTAGCATCGATAATAGTGAAAAATGTCGATAATTACTACCATTACATTATTATGAGTATTTAATTAATATCATAACATTATTTACATGTGTACATACTTGATCTTAAATAATAGTAAGTAAATAAAATCCAATTTCTCACCTTCAACTACTCATTCAATTTCATTACAACATTGTTTGAAAATCGATTTTTTCCACCACTATCTCAACTCTAAAAATGTCAATCTTCTATGTCAATGTCACTGTCGCAGAGATCAAGTTAAATTTTACAGAGTTTAGTGACTAGTAGTGACACTTTACTCTGCAGGTAGAGTTCTAGTACCACAGGTGTCACAGAACCGTAATGGCAGTTTAACCGGTAATGATATATAACAGTATTCCGTCTTCATACAAACGGTTAGAACGCGAATCATACCTACGCGCCTCGGCGTTCGGTATGCTCTCAGTATGCTAGTCAGTCTCGGCGCGCCGTAGTGATGAACACACGTGTAGATTTGTAATTAGTAAGCGTGCGATTTTACGTTTTTAGGGTTCCTCGTTTTTACGGAACTGTAAGAACATTAAAAAACACAATATGTATTTTTATTGAACGCTGAAGTTATCGACGTAGCCCAACGGATTGGTAAGTTGAAATGGCAGTGGGCGTCGCACATAGCGCACTGGATGAGGTAGAAAAGTTCTCGAGTGGGAATAACGTAACATCAAAAAACACAATATGTATTTATATTGAACGCCTTCTCTTTCATTCACAACAATTTTTTTTTGTAATAGCTCTTATAATCATTTTACAACATAAAGAAATAAAAACTAGAAAGAAGCTCGAGTAGGTATAGAGTAAGTAGATGAAATTAAAATACTGAAAGCGGGTAGCCCTAGCGCGTGATACGTACCTGCTGCGTGGCCACGTAGTGCTGTAGTTATATATATAGGGTTATTTCTAATCAGCATCCTTCTTCTCCTTCTTAGCATCCTTCTAGCTTCTAGGGGCTTATTCTATATATCGAAACTAACAACTTTTGTTCTACGACTTTCGTCAAAACTAAAAAACATCAGCTGTTCCATACATTTTGTCGCGGGTGAACTATATTTTTATATGGAACAACAATTATATGGAACAACAATAAGCCCCTAAAAGGATGCTAATTGATTAGAAATAACCCTATTAAAATTTATATGAACACCGGATACAACTCACGATTATTTGAGCGGTCGAGCCGCTATGCGTCCGACCGGTTTCAGAGTAGTTAGTACTCTTTCTTCAGGGAATACGCGCGCCCCCGACAACGGACGCCCGCGCACCCGACGTTGTCGGGGGCGCGCGTATTCCCTGAAGAAAGAGTACTAACTACTCTGAAACCGGTCGGACGCATAGCGGCTCGACCGCTCAAATAATCGTGAGTTGTATCCGGTGTTCTTATAAATTTTAATAATGAATCCTCACGCTAGTTTTAATGAAGAAATAACCCTGTATATTTTAAAGACAGGGTCGAGTCACAAAACTGCTCGATGCCATTACCGTGCTTTGGTTCCTCTAAAAAACCCCTCATTTCTGGTTAGATCTCCCAGAGAGACTCCGTGCTTGCAACTTACTAGGTATGTAGTGAGGGAAAATTACCCTTACTGCTATTAAAATACGTACTGCAAATGACTGTGCGTTATTCAGCTTCGTCCAAATATTTTATGCCAGACTTTGTTTATGCGAAATATAAATGGAGGGGATAGGCTACAATCGCAGATGAAGGTTTTAATTTCGCAAGATAATAAATTTTCGTTAAATGTTTTAGGGGAGTGCCAAAGACTTTTTATTATTTAGGTGTAGATATAGTATTTTATTTTTGGTTCTGATGGTTTGAGATTTTTAGCGAGTTCTTGCGTTTCAGTTGAGTGCGAACGGGAAATGTATCGATCGATATATGGTGAGGCAAAGATGCAAATGCTGTAATCAGTTTTCAGATGGGTGATCATGTTGATTGAATCAGGCGTTACTTTGCGGAAAATTATCTTCAAATCTATGTTTTGATTAAATATTTAGTGTATTTCCGCTTTCTTGTTGTAGGCAAATAAATTTAAGGGACATTTTTTTTTAGAAATGTCTTTAATGCTCTTAAACTTATTTGCCAACAAGGAGATTTTTTTTTTTATTTCGAATTGGTTCGCGTTTGACTACACACTACTTGATGTTAAGCAGATGTGCGGTCTAGGCTGTAGCACGCTTACCTAGAAGATACCTATTTACTCGGGATTTGAAGACACCCTCGTTGTACTTTAACGGGAAGACAGACCCAGGCAAAGCGTTCCACATTCTGGCTGTTCGTATGACATAGCGGAAATACACTAAATATTTATTCAAAACATATATTTGATCTGATCATGACCAGGCGATTTTTTTTTATTGTTTAACAGCTTAAATTACAACAATACAATACAATACAATACAAACACACTTTATTGACACCACAAGTAGTAAAACATAACAGAAAAAGAAATAACGACAGAAGAATGGTACAAAAGGCGGTCTTATCGCTAAAAGCGATTTCTTCCAGACAACCTCTACTGTGTGGAAACATGTGATTGACGTGGACGGTGGTGTAAACATAAATGAATAAAGTAAAGCTATAAATATCCAAAAACAATAAAATACACTACATAATAATAGGCATACACAAATACTTCTTATAATACATACAATAAAAATAAACCTACTTACATACATAAATAAATACAGATAGTTAAAACGTAAGCGATAAGTAATATCAGTTTTTAAAACTGCTTAGCAAGATAGTGTTCCTTGACTTGAGTCTTAAAAGATTCAACGCTCTGCGCACGCCTGATGGTCACTGGAAGGTCATTCCAGAGAGCCACAGCCCGGACACAGAAAGAAGAATCGTAAAAGACAGTATTGTGAGATGGAGTTGATAGAAGAAGATTGCTAGAAGACCTAAGATTGACAGAGTGAGTGTCACAGAGAAAAGTGAAGCGTGAGCTTAAATACGAAGGAGAAGAAGGCTTAAAGAGAACGTTGTAGAGAAGGGAAAGAATATGGGTATCACGGCGAAGACGGATAGTGAGCCACTTAAGCTTGTTACGGAATTGAGTAATGTGATCATATTTCCGAAGACCGAAGATAAATCGTATGCAAAGATTTTGAAGGCGCTCAAGCTTGACAAATTGCTCCTGGGATAAGTCGAGATAGCAGGCGTCGGCGTAGTCCAAAATAGGGAGAAGAAGAGATTGTGCTAACGCAGCCTTGGTGGCAGTGGGAAGGAAATTGCGGATTCTTCTTAATGATGCAGAAGAAGCGTACAGCTTACGCTTAACAGATTGAATTTGAGGATTCCAAGAGAAGGAGCTATCGAAAATAATACCAAGATTTTTGACCTCAACATGGTGTTGATAATCAAATTAATATGCCTAGTTTACTACAAACAACACCAAAAACCGATACCTAGGTTTGTCTTGGTTCCTCATTATGACTAGGTATCCCACTATATAATTATTTTTTTGCAAAAATAGCATGACCGACTTCACCCGTGTACAGAATTCGCGAATATTTCGCACGGATCGATGTAGTATTTCACATTATTGTTGATTTATCAAAAATGGCTCAGCCGATTTCAATAAAATTTAAATGGCACCAATTTCGAAGTATACTCTGTTTAGTAAAAATATAATTTAAAATTGGACTACTACGAAAAAAATATCCGCGGTTACATATAACAGAAATATAATTATATACGCGTCGAATTGAGAACCTCCGGTTCGTCGGTCAACAAACGAGTAAAGTACGCTTAAACAATAAAATTTAATATGAAGTAGATATACCCCGTATACGTCCGTAGAAGAAATTCGATGGCGTATGTGAATCCACCAACCCGCACTGGGCCAGCGTGGTGGATATGGCCCAATCACCCTTCGTGGGTAGGCCTACGTCCTGCAGTGGACTATTAAAAGGTTGGTACAGATACCCCGTAAGGTTGATTAGAGCTTAGTTGTATTCTATTAATGTTTGAGTATCAAAGAATTAGGTGATTATGCAGTTAAACTTACTTACATTTTTATAGACAGCTTTTTGAAAACAGTTTGAAAAAAACCTTTTGATTTTTTACCTAACCTAGCCAAAATTAAAAACCATTCAATTAAGTAATATACTTAGGTAGGTAAATAAGCGAAGAAGGCTTAGAATGGGAACAAGCGTGAAGCAAGAGTTCAAACATCCGTTTTCCATTCTATTTCTATGATCATTTTTAGGGTTCCGTACCTCAAACGGAAAAAATGGAACCCTTATAGGATCACTTTGTTGTCCGTCTGTCCGTCTGTGTGTATATCAAGACTCTTTTTCTCGGGAACGCGTAAAGATATAGAGTTGCGAGTCTGACTCGCACTTGTCCGGTTTTTAATATTTAGGAGCCATGGCTTGGTCTTACGGTGAAACTAAGAGGAAATCTACATACTTACGTCCTTAGAATAAACTCGATAGCTTACGTGAATCCACCAACCCATACTGATCCAGTATGACGGATACGGTCTAATTTTAATGGCCAATTCCCGTGAGTAGGCATATGTTCAGTTGACTTACGTATCTACGTAAGTACCCATAAAATTGTGATATGTTCTGCATTGCTAAAATTAAGGCGTAATTAAAGAAAAGGACTGTTATTCATTAGCCCTTATAATTATCATAATTATCAATTTAAATTAATTTTAATGGCTACTTTATCCAGCGGTAAAGGAATTTGGATACATAATTATATTGTTCTGAATAATTTCTGAATCAACAATGTAATGTACTGATTAAGCGTTTCCGGTTATAATGAAAATTATCCATAACCTACAGATTTAATTATATTTTACTACGATATCGATAACTCTCTTAACGATTTTTCAACTGGTCACAGCTGCCCTCGTCCATTTGCAAGTGTGAGTAGATACTGTACTAGCCTTTTTTTAATAGTCCACTACAGGACGTAGGCCTACCCACGAAGGGTGATTGATCCATATCCACCAGACTGGCCCGTGTTCAGGTTGATGGATTCACATACGCCAACGAATTTCTATGGTCGTATGCAAGTTGCCTCACGATGATTTCCTTCTCCGAAAAGCCAGTGATATAAAATTCCGTACATAAATTCCAAAGAACTCAGTGGCCCAGTGCGGGTTGGTGGATTCATATACGCCATCGAATTTCTTCCACGGACGTATACAGGTTGCCTCACGATGTTTTCCTTCACCGAAAAGCCAGCGGTGTGAAATTCCGTACATATTAAGTTCCAAAGAAACTCATTGGTACGGGACCGGGATTTGAACCCAACAACCTCAAGAATGGCCATCGTTATGACAGGCCAGCGTTACAGATCACCACGGCTTCAAGTTACATTATATAGGGGAAGCCTGACCGCTTCCAACCGGTCTTATTGGAGATCCATAGGGGAAGCCTATGTCAAGCAGTGAACGTTCTATGGCTGATGGATGGATGATGGATTAAGAATATAATTTTTTTTTTATATTTTGGGACATCTTACACACGGTCTTTGACCCCAAACTAAGCAAAGCTTGTGATATGGCTGCCAGAGACTGATAATACTACATATGCTTATTTTTAAATACATACTTATATAGATAGTAACTAAATAACACCAAGACACAGAGCTAACACTTATGTTCATCACATAAATATTTGCCCTGGGTGGGGATCGAACCCACCCCTCTTTGACCCAGAAGTTAGGGTCACTAACCACTGAGCCACCGAGGCAGTCATATGCCCTTAAAAGGATGATAATTAATACCAGTAACACTGTAGACATCAGAAATATCTGTATACCTGCATTTTGTTAAGCAACATTACCCAAAATAGTGTCATCCCTTTCGCACTACACCAACATCATCATATTAGTCTTTCACCCACAAAAGCTCAACCAAACAAAGCAAACATCACACGATCAAAAGTAAATAAATATGAGCCTAACCACGAATAATTAATTGCTAACTTCGCCGATTCGATTAAATATTCATCTCGCAGTCCCCGGGCCATTATCGATTAAAATGATTCCGGATACTGCGATTCGCGGGTTGAAACATGGGAATAGACGCGATATAATTCGGGAGTCACGTAGCTTCGTACGTATAAGTATCGATATAACGTTGCTCAACTCGTAACGCTATAAATACACTGGCTGATATACTTGAAAACGAATTAATTATACAGGGTGTATTCCGGGTTTAGATGACTACCACGTTTCAGTAGGTATTAATGTTAAACTTATTATACAACTTTAAGAAAGAGGTCGATCGTCGAATCCGACTCGGCTGGGCAGCGTTCGGAAAATTGCGTGACATCTTTTCATCCGATATACCTCAGTGCCTCAAGACGAGAGTTTTCTATAGTTGTGTGTTGCCAGTGATGACATATGGAACTGAAACGTGGTCTTTTAATGTGCGCCTCATAAATAAGCTTAAGATAGCCCAACGTGCTATGGAGAGGGCTATGCTCGGTGTCTCTCTGCGGGATCGATTCAGAAATGAGGAGATGCGCAGACGAACCAAAGTTACAGACATAGCCCAGCGGATTAGCAAATTAAAGTGGCAATGGGCAGGACACATTGTTCGAAGAACGGATGGCCGATGGGGCCGGAAAGTTCTCGAATAGAGACCACGGACCAGCGCAGCGTAGGACGTCCACCGACTAGGTGGACTGACGACATAATAAAAATCGCAGGAACGCGCTGGCTTCTTACGGCTGATAGATAGTTAGATTATTATGACCAAAATGGTGGTAATTTTTCTATTTTTTCAGCAGGAGTTGCAGAAAAAGTAAGGCTTTAAGCCGCTTTGAAAGTGACAGTTTGAGACAGCTCAGGCATCACTCTTTCGGAATAATATGCATCATAAGCACTAAGTAGAGAACTCGGCCCGTTATTCCCCAGTAGCCAATTGCTGAACTTGAAAATCGTCTTTTACGATTTTGTTGAGAATTTTCGCCTAATAGTATTTTTCAGGATCCTGAAACTTATTAAATTGTATAGCGCAACAGCTGTTGTTGCGTGCTTCATTTAAATAATTTGAAAAAAAAATCTAGGATTTTTTTTTAAATTTTCAAAAAATGTGTCAAATTTGTAGGGCCAAAGTAGCATCAAGAAACATTCTAGCCACTTTTATTTTACATATTTCTGATAGCTTATGTATCAAAGAATCAGAATTTGTAATCCAACCCGACGTAACGACGTCCAGCCCGGTCGAAATCCACCGAGCCCTGTAATCTTGTAATGAGTTATTAATCTTAGAGCAATTTCAATTTTTATGTCGGGTGTAGCTTAGGCTATAATTAAGGTCTTCTGATCACATTAGTATTAGTGTTTGAAAGCTTTATTACGTTCTTGACGTTACGTTTTCGTTCTTGGCTGCTAACTTCACAAAAAAGTTCACTTTATTTGGTCGGGTTATATTGGCTGCTAGAGTTGGCTGCCAACTTCACACCGGTCCACCATTTACTATAAGATATTATGTATATCTAATATATAGTAAAAAATCACATCCATGACCAAAAAAATTTAACCTTATGGGCATCGAGCAAGTATCTATAGAGTCATATTCGTGCAAAAAAGTGTCCGAGCCAAAACTTTGCCCAAACTAAGTAGTGGGCAGGCTTATTATTTAGTCGCGAAGTGGTCGCAAGCCGATTACAACACAGAAAAGAGAAGGAAATAGAAAGGAAATGTGGAGGGGGGTTTGTAGCCACTATCATCTATTATATAAAAGGCTTCCCTGAGTGACTGACTGACAGACAGCCTACAGCCCAAACCGCTTAAGATATGAGCTTGAAATTTGGAATATAGGTACATTGAACGACGTAATGGAGCACTAAGGACGAAAATTTTGAACTTTCGACCTCTAAGGGGGTAAAACGGGCCCTTTTCGTTTGTATGTAACTTTTTATTCCCTGTACCGATTGACTTGAAACTTTGTATACGTACTTTTCAAACAAAATAAAAGTTACGTTTTTTCCTGTTTTTCCGAATTTTCCTCATCTAAGGGGTCAAATAAGGTCCCAAAGTTGGTGAAAAAAGCGTCAATTACATCGAACCAGCTGAACGGTTATGGTTGAAAATTGGTATGAAGGAAGCACACAGCATGTTTTAATACAGGAACTAATAAAATCCAGGAAAATCTATAAGGTTCCTGAGGAATACGCAAAATTAATAAGTTTAGGCTATAGCCCAAACCGCTGAAGATATGAGCTTGAAATTTGGAATATACGTACATCGTACGACATAATAAAGCACTAAGGATGAAAAACGTACCCAACTCTAACTTACGGGGTAAAACGGGCCCTTTTTGTTTGCATGTAACTTCTTATTCCCTGTACCGATTGACATGAAACTTTGTATAGATGCTTTTGAGACTAAATTAAAAATATGGCTGTTTTTCTGGATTTTCCTTCAAAAAACCCTTAGGGGTCAGATACGTCCCAAAACTTCAATGCGCTTTTTTAAATAATGTAGTATCTAGAATAGGATTATGATAATGATAGTTTATCTTTAAATGGGGCAAAATGGGTCCCCAAAGTTTACGATTTTTTTTTATTTTGTGAGCCAATAGTCTTAAACTTAGCGCACATATGGATCAATATAGGTATTTTACTATGGGATCAACCCTGACAAGCGAAAATTACCTACATTTCCCATACATTTTGTCGCGGGTCGATGAACTTTTTGTGTTGAACAGCTGATTTTATTCACGTGTTTTTGGGGTTGGTACCATTGTAAAGGTTAATCAAATTATGAGTATAATAGCATCCTAGAACATGCCTGAGTAGAATTACGACTTGTGTGCCATTTTTTCATTTGCCTGGAAAATTAAATTTCTAATGACTTAATGAAACATGTCGAATACCTGTACCGGCCTTAATTAATAGTGCACTACTGAAAATAAGTACTACGGATAATAGAAACAGGTGGCTCTTAAGATGAACATGGACAAGACGAAAGTCATGTGTAATTCCCATGTTTTACCTGCCCCGATTTCTGTTGGAAACTCGGTTCTTGTAGTCGTGACTCGTACGTCTACCTAGGACAAGTAGTCCAGTTAGGTAGGTCCGACTTCAACAAAGAGGCCAATTGCCGAATTCAACTCGGCTGGGCAGCGTTCGGAAAAGTGCGTAGTGTCTTCTCGTCCGGCATATCTCAGTGCCTCAAATCGAAAGTTTTCGACCAGTGTGTGTTGCCAGTGATGACTTATGGCACAGAAACGTGGTCTCTCATTATGGGCCTTATTAGTAAGCTCCAAGTAGCCCAACGAGCTATGAAGAGGGCTATGCTCGGAGTCTCCCTGCGAGATCGAATCATTAATGAGGAGATCCGTAGAAGAACCAAAGTTACCGACATAGCCCAATGGATTGGCAAGTTGAAATGGCAATGGGCAGGGCACATAGCGCGGAGGGCTGATGACCGTTGGGGTCGAAAAGTTCTCGAGTGGAGACCATGTACCGGCAAGCGCAGTGTAGGACATCCACCCACAAGGTGGACGGATGACCTCATTAAGACCGCAGGATCGCGCTGGATGCAAGCCGCTTCCAACCGGTCTTATTGGAGATCCATAGGGGAGGCCTATGTTCAGCAGTGGACGCCCTTCGGCTGATGGAAGACTGAAAATAGGCCTATCCGCAAAGGGTAATTGGGCCATATCCATCACGCCGGCCGAGCACGGGTTGCTGAATTCACATAGGACATTGATTTTTTCTACGTACCTACGTGTACAGGTTGTCTCAATGTTTTCCAGCAATGAAAAGTGAAATTTCTTACATAGTTACTCATACAATTACTCGTATTATTATTGGCTCCCTCGGTGCCATGGTTTGTGAGCCTGACTCCTGGGTCAAAGAGGCGTGGGTTCGATTCCCAGGGCAAATATTTATGTGATGTTCATAATGTGTTTGCTCTGTGTCTGGGTGTCATTAATCTATTTTTATTTATTTGTTTAACACTTTCTTGCACACCATTTGTACAAAAGGAGGACTTAACGCTAAACAGCATTATCTGCCATCAACTTACAGGTACATGTATATGTAGTATATCAGTCTCTGCCAGCCAAATCACAAACTTTGCTTAGTTTGTGATCAGAAACCGTGTGGGAGATGTCCCCCAATATTTATTTTACATATTTATTTATTATTGAGTTAATTTCAGAAATTCTGCAATTTATCTTCCAAAAAATTACGTACTCCGTAATAAGCTTTAGATACAAGTAAATTAAATAACCAAATACTAAGACAATTCAGGCTAATCCGTGGGCATTATTTTGCAATAATACGATAATAGGCTCAGTTATGAAGACGACATGGTAAATATAATAACAACATAAACAGTGTTCTCTCTATCTATAAGTGAAAAAGAAACAGATATAATTATGATAATTAGCTATTATAATTACGATGGCGCCTTCATAATCGAGCCTAATGCGGGCTTAACCACGAGCTACTATTATTTTAAGTAAGTGTCAAGAAAACACGGGCCTAACTGTGGGTTTTTATCATTTTAAGCAGTTACGAAAATAACGCGGGCCAGACTGTGGGCTATTATCATTACAAGTAATACAAAAACGCAGGCTAACGGCATGCTATTATAATTTTAAGGATTTATTAAGACAACACGGGCCAGACCGCGAACTATTAGATATTATTATAAGCAAATGCCAAGATAACGCGGGTTGAACAGCGGGCTGTTATTTTAATCAAGTAAGTATTAAAACAACGTGGGCCAAACTGTGGGTTATTATCATTTTAAGTACCTAATTATTAACTCAACGCGAGCTAAACCGCGGGCTATTATCATTTTGAGCAAGTACTAAGACAATACGGGCCAGACCATGGGCTATTATCATTGTAAGTAATATGACAATGCAGGCCAAACGGCAAGCTTTTATAATTTTAAGCAGGTATTAAGACGTCGCAGTCCATGCTGCGTGCTATAAATAACCATCTTAAGCAAGTACTAACAATACGCGGGCCAACCGTGACCTATTATCATTATAGGCAAATACTGTTATAATTTTGACCAAACCGTGGGCATTATCCTTGCAAGTAATTTTAAGCAAGTATTAAGACAACGCGGGCCAAATCGCGGACTATTAGATATTATTATAAGCATGTACAAAGACAACGTAGATCAAACCGCGGGCTATTTTAAGTAAGTACCTATGTACTAAGACAACGCGGGTGAAGCCGCGGGTTTTAAGCTAGTGAGTTATAACTCAAGATACGTGAAATCGTGACATTTACTGTTTCAGTCGTTCAAGTGATTTCAGAAGTAATTTTTGCCAAAAAATGCCAGTTCGCGCTATTGTAACGTGTCGAATACAGAGCAAAGACTTTAGTTTACAAAAAGGAGGAATATCCTTCCAATAGCAAGTCTAAATTGTGGGCATTTTTTTATATAAACGTTATCTTTTACTGCCTAGAATTTCGTTGATAGTGGTGGCAAAACTTGCAAACATTTTATCGACATCGATAAATTTTGCTACAAAGTTAATAATATGTCGGTATAAAAAAATATCGATGTCAATATAATTATTTTAATTTCAAATGTTTTGTAATTATAGCATATTATAATCAAAAAAAATATCGATATCGATAAATTTTGATAGTAAGTTAATATTATCGAAATTAGACATTTATTGTTATCTGCATATTTAGTAAAATATTTGTGATTGTGGTGTACTTTTTAGTAATACATAATTGTATTTGCACCACATTCTAACTGTTATACTACTTATGAATAAAAGTTCCCAGCTGGGCTAGGATGCCCACGAAGTAATATTTCTTTCGACGTGTCAGAACGAGCCAGCGTGATGGCGATGTATATATCTGTCACTTTTTCACACGTTGAAAGATTTCTTTTTGTGGCTTTTCGTGGTCGCATGCTGGACCAGCACTGACAAAGAGTAAATGGATCGAGGCAACAGGACGACATGACTGGATTCCTACATTTTTTTTGGAAAAGTGATTGCTCACATAATAAAGATGCCTGAAGCCACCATCAATACCTAAAATAGAAACCGTAATTATACATTCGATGATAAGGTATACACATAATGTATTCTGTAATAGAATTGATGGAAGACGTGTTTAGTGTTTTGTTAAAATATGAGTTATTTTGGGGGTGATTTGCCTTTGAATTAAATTACATTTTATTTTGACGCGTGTTTGAAAATATAATCTGATTTTATTAGCATAATCGGCCTTGTGGGAGTCGCGCACGAAGGATGCCGTACTATTATTCAGTAAAGATTTACATTTTCTGAAGTACCTACCTAATACAATTTTATAGTTCATATAAAAAAAAATTAGTGTGTCTAGGTATAACGGTTCCGTTTTTAAAAGATATCTATAATTATAATTATATTGACTAAGAGACGCTAAAATTGAAAAGATGTAAACGAATCACCCCGAAAAATCTCCCGCTCGCACAAGCACGCGCTCTCACTCGGCCACGTAACCATTTACGTATACATTCAGCTAATCCAATGATTCAATTATAGAGCTCCAAACTAGAACAATTCGATTGTAATAAAATTATTCTGCTTCTTTTAAATATTGGCGTCGCATGGAATATGTATTTGCCAGTGTCAAGTGTAAGTTCTATTATGATGTTATGATAATTACTACTATTGTTACATGTAATTATGGTGTTGTTTATTAAAATGTTTCTATTATGATATTATCATTTTATAAATAGTCACAGTCACAGCACAAAAATCTAGATACAATTGATTATTTTTTGCCAACAATGGCATTTGGCCAACTTCCACCGTTTACAAAATCCAAATAGTTCGCAGGAATTGATGTGGCATCCATGTAGTAATTTTTAACACTATTGTTGATTTTACATTTTTTTTTTCGGCTCTGCTGACTTTGATATCATTTAAATGATTTCAGCTAGGGTGTACTTGTATACCATTTCAAAATTAAAATAAAAAATAAAACGGTCCATAATTGGCGAAAATACCGCTGAAAATATACAAAAACATACAAACAGACGAACATAGTAGGTAGTAAGTAAGTAAGTTCGTATAGGCCGGGTGGCTAGCCCTGGTAGGTAGTAGGTACCTACCTTCACTTTTTGGAAGTAGGTAAAAAGTCACTGTCACATCTAAGTCATGCCTGAGTAAAGTAGTAGCGAATTTACTAATAACGCCGCCCTTTATGGAGTTTTTGTAACAACACAAAAAATCACGTTACACATTACATTATTTTGTCTACACTATTGTACGTAATTCAGTTCATAATCTTCGAAATAGCACAAATTTTCACATATTACCACTGATAGAAACACAAGTTTTACAAATTAATACAATACGGCGCGTTGACATGATTTTTCAGTGTTTATTCCAAAACTTCCTAAATACTAATAAAACTGCACAATCATTGTCATCAATTATACACTATATAGATTCAGTTACATAATCCATATATTATGCAAAAAGTATAAAATCACGTTATCGATAAAATTAAACTGCACAATCACATCGCTCATCACTAACTAAATGCCAAAAAATAACTGTGATACCATATTCAAATTCGAGATTGGCCCATTATTTTTTTTTTTGGCTTGGCATGTTGGTGCATTTGCCATTGTGATGTAACATTAATAAAATAAAGTGTATTTAATAACTTAAACTCGGCATTTAAATTATGACCAAATTAATGTTATAGGTTTTAACGTATCTTGGTGATGTGACAGAAAGTATACTACGCTCTATTTTAAAGTAAAAAAAATATTTCCGAAGCTAGTGGAAATTGCACAGTTATTGTGCAGATATTTTACAGTGGTAATACATACTTGGCGCCAGCGGTTTTCATTGAAAATTGTCATCGATTTCCTTTCTAATTAAAGTAGTTCGCTGTTCTGTGGATTACAACGTCGCGCGTTGCCACTGTTCGGTTACACGCACTAATTAGGTGACATTACGTCGAGATTCGAGAAAATAAGTCATTGTGAATTGTTTCGTTCGTTCGTTCGTTTCAGCCATAGAACGTTCACTGCTAGAAATAGGCCTCCCCTAAAGATCTCCCATAAGACCGATTCGTAGCGGCTTGCACCCAGCGCGCTCCTGCGGTCTTAATGAGGTCATCCGTCCACCTTGTAGGTGGACAATGGACATCCTACGCTGCGCTAGCCGGTGAATTGTTTAATGTACATATAAATATATCGAAGTAAGTATGTATGACGGCGCTCGGACATTTATTTACTACTTTCGCTAAGGGACTGTGGCTCTGTAGATATTTGCTATTTGTGTGTCGTAGTGACAATTTTTCAAGTTCAAATTGAATTGGCGGTATAGGCTGCGCCATACAAGTTGGCGGATGTGAAGTTAGCTACAAGCTGTGTAATATCCAATCCTGACTGAAGCGCACATTATTCCGCACGTTGATTGGCTATTGATACAGCTTGTAGCTAACTTAACATCCGCCAACTTGTGTGGTGCGGCCTATACCAGCTGTTTCACATTCCAGTCTACCCGTGACCACGGTCGATGCAACTCGGTCGAAACGTCGGGATGATGAGGCATTTATTTATCTCGTAATTTTAGTGCGCGATTAGTCCCGTAGTATATAATAATAATGTGTTCAAATCGCGAAAGTTTAAAAACAACATTTAAATTTATATTGAAAATCGTTCACTTCGAAGGAGCGTTGTTCACTTCGAAGCAGCGTTCCACTATAAACAGGTCTAACGATGGCTGGCGGAGCGCCAAGCGAGCGCCGAGCCAAGTGTTTTCCAAAGGTATCTAAGATTGAGTGGTCACAGGTCCCGTGAGATAGGACATTTCTGTGAGCCTAGACTTGCACTGTTTCAAATTTGTCCCATTCATACTTACGAGTAACCGTTTGAGTAAATTTAGTAAGTCAAGTGGCGCCGGCGCAGCAAGTGTTTATCCAAAGTGGATAAACACTTGCTGCTATAGTGGAAATAGGAACAATGAAAAATGTATCTGATTGTATGAGGCATGTTCATTGTTCAGGTCCAAGGCCCGTAACTCCTGTAATAGTTCGTTTAAGGCAAAATATCAAAGTGAATAACCTGTTTTTTTTGGTCTCCTGAACAATTTTATAACCTTGAGAATTTTGTTTTTTTTTGTGTTTTGACAAAAGTTGCAAAACAAAAATTGTTAGTTTTGATGTACCTACGAATAAGCCTCTAAAAACATACCAATTGATTAGGAATAACTCTGTATAGGCGTAAAATTTACGCAAAAATCATTTTGATTTTGTGAACGCAACCGGTCTCACACGATCGTGCGGGATAAGCACATAACCGCACGATCGTATGAAACCGGTTGCGTTTACAATGTCAAATATGGGTTCCGCCACATTTTTTTTTCGATATTCACGATTGTATTGAGCCGGTTGTTAAGGTATAGGCTACTTTTAATCCTGGAAAAATAAAAGTATTGCACTAAAATAAAATCAACACGCGGGTGAAGCTGCGCGCAAGTGCTAATTACATAATTTAGGGATCAACACTGTATTTGGTACGAACTTATAGAAGCCGTGGTGGTCTAGTGGTAGTAACACCCGACCTGCAATCGTGAGGTCGTGGGTTCAAATCCCGATCCCGTACTAATGAGTTTCTTTGGAACTTATGTACGGAATTTCACATCATTGGCTTTTCGGTGAAGGAAAACATCGTGAGGCAACCTGCATACGTCCGTAGAAGAAATTCGATGGCGTATGTGAATCCACCAATCCGCACTGGGCCAGCGTGGTGGATATGGCCCAATCACCCTTCGTGGGTAGGCCTACGTCCTGCAGTGGACTATTAAAAAGGCTGGTACAGTACGGTACTTATATACGAGCATGTATTGAAAACATGCCTTATACGTTTTATGAGCATTTGCTCCATATAAGTTCAGTGTCTCGCGTACTGGGAAAAGATACGGCCCCTCTCTAGAGCGCTAGCATCTAGCTGAGGAAACTAGACAACTTGCTAGTCTAAAGCTAAGCACACGCTAAGCAACAGTTTTAATGACGATTTAAACAATGGAGCTCCAGTAAACCTCCTCTAGAACAGCTAAGCTGAATTTAACGATGCACTTGAGGGCGGATTTGCAATGCAAAATTAGCTTGTATTAATATTTTGATATCACTATCTATTTGTCAATACAGGGTATTGGTAATCAATTAGCATCCTTTGGGGCTTATTTTGTACATCAAAACTAACAAGTTTTGTTCTGCGACTTTTGTCAAGACTGAAAAAAAAATAGCTGTTCCATCGTCGAGCAAATATATATGTCGAATCCATAAAAGGATCCGCATCAGTTATGGTGATTCAATGTGGTAATTATTTTATACCATCTGACCCAACAATACTTCAGTGTGGCGTGGCGTGGGTTAAGCGGGCGAGGAGATAAATTGCGACGTCACGAACAATCAGTTTATTTTACAGAGGATTACGTATGATTACAATTATAGAGAAAACTTTAAGCGAAGGACATGGCGTTCCGCAGCGTAACGCACGCTGCCACTTTTATCAAGAATCACAACTCAAGACGTTTTAATCACAGTTCGCCATAACCTCTCCGAACCAGCTCTCTTTTCAAACTGACTAGTGACATCCCATCTCGCACCGCCCATCGGCCGATCATGCGATATCACTTGAAAACCTCCTTGGAACCAATCAGCAGCGTTTGTTACAAGCGTTACCCCAGGAATGTTGCCACTACCATTCCTAGTCCTTCGAAATTATACTAAGTGGCACTATTTTAAAATAAACTTAAAGCTATTGTCCCGTTATATATTATATTGGCTCGAAGTGTTCCATACGTTTTGTCGAGGGTGAACGATATTTTTCCTTAGAACAGTTTTTTTTTATTTGATTAAAGTCGTTGAAGTTGTTAGTTTTGATGTACAGAATAAGTCCCTAAAAGGATTAATTACCAGAAACCCTGTATTTATACGGAGTACCTATTTCTCTACAATTTTACATAATATATTGTAGAATATCATTTTACTCATTATTGTCACCAATTTTCGCGACTAACGTGCACTAACTCTATTATGAAATGTTCATTGAGCTAAAATTTTCCGTGTTTCCGGGTCCAGGGGCCTTATTTTGTAAGCGCTCTGGCGTTCGGCTTCGCTTTTCCTCCCGCTCGCTCTCGCGGCGTGAGTAACTGGCGCGAGCAGGAGAAAAAGCGAAGCCGAACGTCAGAGCGCTTACAAAATAAATAATTAGATCTGCGGTCTAATGGTAAAAGTACTGTACTGTACTGTATGAGCCTTTGAATAGTCCACTGCAGGACATAGGCCTACCCACGAAGGGTGATTGGGCCATATCCACCACGCTGGCCCAGTGCGGGTTGGTGGATTATGGTAAAAGTACTGAATACTTAATGATAATACGATCAGTACAATGGTATCCCTAAAAAGCGAAGGAAAAGGTTGTATACCTTTGCCTACGCTCCTTACAAATATAACATCTACACAAAAATCAACAGGCAAAAGTGAAAACTTGAACATTAACGTTAAATATTTTTGAATGGTTAAGGAATAATTTCGCACGAATTGCTTTATTTATCAGTATAAAAGTACTAATGATAGTACTATAAATACTATAAATAAATGATTATATGGTAAAATATAATATGACACACGCAGTTGCTACGTCGTTATACCGAAAAAGAACAACAGAATATCTGGAACAAAAGGGAGGACTGCAAGCACTCTAAGGCTGCTTTCCCCAATCTAAATAGAAACATCACAAACGACCTATTGAAGTTGCAGCGGCAAGACCTCCGACTTATGGTAGGACTCATAACTGGTCACTGCAACTTAAATAGTCACTTGTTTAAACTTGGAGCCACTGACAGACTTTGTCGTGGCTGTTCGCAGGAGAACGAAACTGTAGAGCACGGAAGACACTTGAATAGCTAACGGATTGCATGATGCTTCTGCATTATCATCAGCTTTGGCATCTGCATCGCCATAATCTGATTCACCATCCAACCTACTGGAGCAGTTATGCCAGCGGTCCAGAGCCACGCCCCGTTACTTTAAGGAGCTGGACTGGCTCGGGTAGACGCCGGAGAGGGAAATGCACAAAACACCCCATGCGGGACGTCAGTGCAGGGGTCTTATTGTGTAAGCGCTCTGACGTTCGGCTTCACCTTTTCTCCCGCTCGCTCTCGTGGCGTGAGTAACTGGCGCGAGCAGGAGAAAAACCGAAGCCGAACGTCAGAGCGCTTATACAATAAGGCCCCAGGACTTATCACCCCTACTTCAAATTAGAATTAGAATCACACACGCACACTCGCGCAAGCAAGTTTCACTTCACCGTCTTACGAATTGTCTTGACGCGAGTTTAACATTTGTTAATCATACCAAAAAAAACACAACGCCGCTAAAAACGAACTTCATAAAATGTACTTGTACCTAAATCATACTAAACTTTTTATACTATATATAACGGGACTGAACTCACGTGTGGGGATAGCAGTGCATCTCGCAATGCACTGAATTCAGTGCATTGCGAGACGGCTCCGCGTGCTAGCACTCGCCAACTTGAGAAAGGTCGCCGAATGCGACCGAAACTATAGTCGTTACGACTATCCCCACACGTGAGTTCAGTCCCGTTATATATAGTATATATATAAATCTCGTGTCACAATGTTTGTCCTCAATGGACTCCTAAACCACTTAACCGATTATAATAAAATTCGCACACCATGTGCAGTTCGATCCAACTTGAGAGATCGGATAGTTTAAATCTCAAATTATAGTCGCAATTTTAATTTATTTAGCCACAGCAACGCGTGGCCGGGTCAGCTAGTATAGTATAAAATGTGTGAAAACCACGTTAATTTCCATAGTAAAACATACTAAAGTTATTGTCAATTTTTGAGGGGAGCACGGTTTTCTAAGACACAAGCTAAGTAGGTATAGCTATAGCTATAAACTATAGTAGCAGGTCAATTTATAAAAATTATATTACTTATAACCTTCGATTCCTTTATATCCTACTTATCACTTTATAGTTTTTGTCAAAAAAAAATATTTTAAATTTGACTTCGATGAGATCATAATATTCATACAAGCCACATGAGCAATTGTTGAAGGTGAACAACGGCTGATTCTTGAAACTGTTGCGGAATATAAGAAAAAACACCGTAATAAAATAACCGCACTTGTAACACTGCCCTAAAAGAATTTATCTACAAGATACTCCAGTATTCGATATTAATTATGATTGATGGACCAATTAGGTAAGTAAACGGCCTATCAATTACTTTTTCATTAAGTAATTGCTTGGCGTAAATGTCAAGTACCTCATTAGGGCTTTTCACTAAGGCCTCTCGATATCGATTACGTCAAGATGTGGTTTAAGTAAAATGTCCCGTTCTTCAATTTTTGCAATCTTGACGGAAATTGTATGCGATGTTCTTTTGTGGTGCAGAGGATATTCAACTTTATGGTCACCGTTTGCTACCGCTTTGTCGAATTAATCTAAATTGGATTGGATTTGTCTTTTTTGAGATACCTACAGAGTAAGTTATACAGGGTTATTGGTAAGTAATCAATTAGCATCATTTTAAGAGCGTATTCAATACATCAAAACCAACAACTTTTGTTACACAACTATTTACAACTTTACTTACTTTATACAACTGTTCCCATATCTCAACATATTTTCCAAAATTAATAGAGTTAATTAATTACCTACGCTTAGACCAGTTAAAATAATTATTGTTAAAATTTTGCATGGAAGTAAATAAATACGATTTTTTTAAAGTCGTAGAACAAAAGATGTTTGTTTTAATGTACAGGATATGCCTTTAAAAGAATGCTAATCGATTATACCAGTAGTTCGAAAGGTTTTTATTGTATAAAAGAATATTTTGAAGATTATAATATCACTAAGTTCAACTTGCTGGATCTGTAATAATTTAGTATAAAGCAGAAAACAGTTTTTAACAATAATATGGTACAATAGATGCTGGTTTTGTCATATATCTGTCGTACTTATTAATATGTCTTATTATATTGTTCGTTTACATTATGTGGGTATAACTATTTCACAATTTTCTTTTAGGCACATATTATGTTAGTTAAGTTCGTTTGTAAGTAAAGTTCGTTTACATATTATGTATAACTATTTTTTAAAAGATTATTGTACGCTCGAAATGGGCAGGCTGTTGAAACCAATTTTTTGTAACATCTTTTTACACGGCTTAGCAATAAACATTTTCTTATTCTTATTCCTGTATTGTCGACCAATTTAGCGTTATAAATTGTTTATCTGTTGCAACCTTGAGCATTTTTTGCTAAGGCTCTCCCCTCAGAGTTATAGACTGTGGATTACTTTGATTGAGTGATCTGAGGGCTGAGTGTGAGATTTTCGCTCGAGCTCGATCGTGTTAACGTTTGATGTGATTTCTATGGAAATGGCACAGCGCCATCTAGTGTCACGTACAGAAAACTGAATAGCTAAGTGTGAGTATTTTTTACGGTAATGTAACGAGCGCCAAACCGATCGATTACGAGCGCAGCAACGTCTGTAATTGGCTAATTCAAGCGTGTGTGTCAATGTGCTCGCGTGTGTGCACGGCGCGTTCGGTCAACGCGACGTATCTAAAAGTAATTCGATTGGATTTGTAATTCTCCCACTTGACACTCTGACTTAGTCCAGAAGTTAGCTAATAACTTACGTGATTATGAAGTCACTTTAATTTGTGGAGCCCGGTTGTTTTAACCGTTTAACCATGTCAATACAGGCGGCTTAAAATCTCTGAGCCAGAAGCACTTGTCTGTTCATGAAAAAGTTTCCTTATAATGGCGAAGTTCAAAGAATAGCATTGAATATTTCCCAAGTATTCCAAAATATCATTGGCCACATTACGAAGCAAATGAATGAAAAGATTCCGCACCGAAATACAATATTGTATCCTTTGGAGGAACTCGAGCCTTTTGAAGAGTTCACGTCATTTATCAAACGGAGCTGCGTAGGACTTCAAGATTTTAGGGGTCCGTGAGGTTTTTACTGCTTATTATTTAATTTCTGTTTTTATTTAGAACAATTAATCTATTCTATAGAACTTTTGCTGCTTTGGGTTGGCTACAAATGGGTTTATTGTTATTCTTTAATTTGTAATCATAATCTTAATATAATGATTATAATTAATCTTTAATAATGCGGACCGCAGGGATTGAAATGTCTTAAATTGGAAGACAGGGCTCTTAGTCATTGTTTTTAAAACAAAATAATTATTTTTTGCAAAAAATAGCATGACCGACTTTACCCGTGTACAGAATCATTACATACCTAGTATAAAACAAAGTCGCTTCCCGCTGTCTGTACCCATGTATGCTTATATCTTTAAAACTACGCAACGGATTTTGATGCAGTTTGTTTTAATAGATAGAATAATTCAAGAGAAATGTTTATATGTATAATACACCTGTGCGAAGCCGGAGCGCATCGCTAGAACGCAAATATTATGCACGGATCGAAGTAATATTTTTCACATTATTATTGATTTATCAAAAATGACTCAGCCAATTTCAATAAAATTTAAATAGGACCAATTTCAAAGTACAACCCGGTCAGAATATCTGTGCACCTCGCTGGAATGCGGCGCCTCTCCCGCTTCCCCTGCCACCTCTCCGCGCACTCCCCGGTGCGACAGTACGGTTAGCATCTTCGTTGCCGATACACGTCCCGATAATTTTGATATTTTCGCTTTGTTGTTGTTTTGTTTTTTAATATTTATTGTTAAGTTTAGACTATATGACGTCACGAGGTCAGGTGCACAGATATTGTGACCGGGTTGTACATATATTCTTTTCAATAAAAAAGAATTATTAAAATCAGACTACTACGAAAAAAGTTATGTGTGGTTATACATAAAAATATATATACGCGTCGAATTGTATACGTCCTCCGGTGGTTCGTCGGTCAAAAAACGCAAATTCGATGTTATTTCCCGCCAACTACAATCTCGCCAAAAGTAGTCCTATTATGCATAAAACAATGTTTTTTCACAATTCATTTATCTGTGATTAATGAGGTGAAGTTAGCTACAAGCTGCGCAATATCGTATCCTGACTAAAGCTCACATAAAGCGGCGCGTTTATTGAATACTAGCTTTTGCCCGCGGCTCCGCCCGCGTGGAATTTGACTTTTGTGCTATCCCACAGGAACCTTTAACTTTTTTCGGGATAAAAAGTAACCTATGTCACTTTCCGGTCCTTGAATTATATCCATGCCAAAAATCAAGTCAATGCGTTGCTCCGCTGCTGCGTGAAAGATAAACAAACCAACAAACTTTTCGGATTTATAATATTAGTATGGTTGCGCAGCTTGTAGTTTAACTTCACATCTGCTGACTTGTATGGTCCCAACCCTCAGACCAAATAAAAAAATCAAGATATTTAGTAATAAATAAATAAATAAGACAGAATGTTGAGAAACAAACAAGTGTAGACGGTGAAACTACGCCTCGCCGTGTACAGACACAATTACACACACATACACGCACAACAAAACTACGCCTTGGCTCGTCAGTCGAACTATGGCGGCGCAACACCGACGCACTCACCACACGTATAAAAAAACTGGCCTCACTTGTCTGCTCACGACGTTTTGTCTTGATTTTTTATTTAGTCTGAAGATTTATATATTTGTGATAAGTGTCAAGATCTACAGAACCCTGTACTAATACGTAGTTTCTTTCTTTTCTAAAACATCTTACCGAAGCTAAGTAGAAAGTTTGAAAGATGGCGCCTAATGATTCAGTGCTTGGACCGATGGCCGAGAAGTGGACCTGGAGGAAACAGCGTGACGGAAACCGGTGACAGGTGAAAAATACGGTAGTTGGACCTTAAGATGAAACGTTTACTAAGTGTTAGGTACTAGAGGATGAGAAGCCATTAGGCTCAGTCTTTTCCAAAGTGGATTAGAAATGTGCGAAGATGGGCTGGGAAGCATTTCTGTCGTCCATTCCGCCGCTACATGGCAGTGCACATGTACTTAGTACAAAAAATCGCAGAATATATAATGTCAGAAACAATAAAAATGTACCTATATTTCTGAAGAAATTAATGTTACCGAATATGTAACAAACTTACCTAGGTACCTAACAAAAGTTTTTCGATAATTCTGTCTAAGGCTGGGTTCTCACATCGCTATTCTGGGGGTAATATAC
Source organism: Hypomecis punctinalis (assembly GCA_949316475.1). NCBI lineage: Eukaryota > Metazoa > Arthropoda > Insecta > Lepidoptera > Geometridae > Hypomecis > Hypomecis punctinalis. The sequence goes on from OX438818.1 coordinate 16,608,419, forward strand.
GAATAACCTGTACAAAACGGCGGACACGGAAGTTATAGATTATACTTTTTATTCTTCCGAATAGACAAATACAGATTATTGCTTTGTGATATGAAGTACTGGACTGTGCTGTATCAGCCTTTTAATAGTCCACTGCGGGACGTAGGCCTACCCACGAAGGGTGATTGGGCCATATCCACCACGCTGGCCCAGTGCGGGTTGGTGGATTCGCATACGCCATCGAATTTCTTCTACGGAAATATGCAGGTTGCCTCACGATGTTTTCCTTCACCGAAAAGCCAGTGGTGTGAAATTCCGTACATACATTCCGAGAAACTCATTGGTACGGGACCGGGATTTAAACCCATGACCTCACGATTGCAAGGCGGCTGTCTCTACCTCTAGGCCACCACGGCATGAAACGGTGAAATGAAGTATACAGGGTTATTTCTAATCAATTGGCATCCTTTTAAGGGCTTATTCTGTAGGTCTCTCTTAGGGCCAGATGTTACCTAATTGATTAGAAATGACCCTGTATACGCGAACCACTTTTGGGTACAAGGGAAAGCATATGTCTAGCAGTGATCATTGACGCTTGAAACGATTACTCACTACTATTTTTTACCGACTTCCAAAAAGTGTCGTTCGTCTGTGTGTTTTTTTGTGTGTTCATTGCAATTTTCGGCAATTATTGTGAACTGAATCAGAAAAATTGTTTTAAGTTTCAAAGGATATACTTTCGACGTATTTCCATTTAAATATTATCGAAACCAGCTGAGCCGTTTCTGAAAAAACAACAAAGAACTAAACGAAACGAATTCATCAGTCATTAGTCCTCCGCGCTATGTGCCCTACCCACAACACTACACTACACACCTTGTATAAATATGCAAAACACTCCGAATAGGCAAATTGAACATAAACGAATAGCAATGTGGAGACCCAGCATTACGGCACTAAACTACACTGAATAAATAAAACCCAAACAGGGCTCCACAAACAAATCCCACCCAAACATCGATAAGTAAAACTTATAAAAACTTCCCTAAAAACAATCCTATACGATTTGCAAATTATACGCGGAGCTCTGGAAGTAGGCAGTAGGCACTACATCTATTAGGTAGGTATTTGTTTCAAGCGAAAACTGTTTTCTGAGATTTTCTGACGTCCTACGCTGCTCTTGCTCTCCTTTTGACAACTTTTCGACCCAACCTGTTATTAGTCCAACGTTCTACGTTCTCTGATCATCATAATCATCACTACTAATTGTATCATAATTGTACCTACATTTCGCATAGGTCGAATCATAAAAGTCGGCAGATGAAGTTAGATATAAAGACGATATTAAAATAAATACGCTTATAATTTGCGCCCAAATCCAGGCTTATACGATGATTTAGAATCATTAATTACCTAACCAAAAGGAGTCGACACTGCAAAGCGTACCCCTCTGCCAAAAGTACGCGACCGGCGTTCATGCTCTTTATATAAATACTTTATATAATATTAATATCGGTCTGGTTGCGCTTGTGTTGCGTTAATTTTCAGATAGTGTTAGTTAATTACATTTGTGTGCGTGTAAACTTGCTTATATTTTGGTTTGTGTGCGTTTCTTCATCCCCCACTGACTTGGCAGACTTCGGTGCTTAGGCGTGTCGACTCTTTTTGGTTAGGTACTTAATGTTTAGAATCAATATAAGAGCGAAATTTTTGGGTAGAGACTTCTGTAAGTGAGGTTTTTGCTAGTTGAGATAACTACAAGCTGTGTAATATCCATCGACATGGCATTTTTTCTGTTAATATCCAAAATCCAAATTCAGTGACATACTGAAGCCACGCCGCAATCCACAGTGTCTCATCAGACACTGTGGAATGCGGCGTGGTTTCAGTATGTCACTTAATTTGGATTTTGGACTACACTATACTCTATAAAATTTAACTTGATCTCTGCGACAGTGACATTGACATAGAAGATTGACATTTTTAGAGTTGTGATAGTGGTGGAAAAAATCGATTTTCAAACAATTTTGTAATAAAATCGAATGAGTAGTAGTAGGTGAGAAATTGGATTTTATTTAGTTACTATTATTTAAGATCAAGTATGTACACATGTAAATAATGTTATGATATTAATTAAATACTCATAATAATGTTACGACAGTATTTATCGCTATTATTTCATATCAGTTTTTCACTATTATCGATGCTAATGTAACATATAATTGGGTTTAATTTAATTACTCATGTAAAAAATGTTATGATATTAAAATATACAATAAAATTAATGATAAATTAAGTTTTATTTAAAATATCGTTAGTATAAACTATCGATATTTTAAATAAAACTCTATCTAAAACTCTGTGGTCACGATCATTCGTCACTCATCACTAATCGGCATGTCCATAAAGTATGACATTGACAGGTACTGTCTGTACTATTAAGAAATTCAGGACTTCATAGGCGTGATTTTTCTGACAGCTGTCGCAGAGATCAAGTTAAATTTTATAGACTAAAAAAGACGAGTCATCACTCGTCTTTTTAACTAGTGACTACTAATAATCATCTACTGATAATCTCATCTCATCATCTGTAGATGATGACCGATAGATGAACGATGATGATGATCTAATTCTGAATGAAACTCATATGAAGCTGTGCGTTGATTGGATGGATATTGCGCGCCTTGCAGCTAACTTCACATCCGCCGACTTGTATGATTCGGCCTGTAGCGTATAGTGAGTGTACCGGTTGTGGCCACTGACCCGGTTGTGGCCATTAGGTGTCAAAATTATTGAAAAAATGATAATTATAAACAATGTAATACCATAAATATTGTTTGTGTGAATCTAAATGTTTTAAAATTTCTTTTAAAATTATTAATTTAACATAGAATTGTCTTTTTAATCCTTAAAATTCAAAGTGGCCACAAATGGTACTAAGGTGACCACAACCGGTGCATCTAGCCTACGTCTACCTATAGGACACGTAGCCCAATTAGGTAGGTCCGAGTTCAAGAAAGAGGTCAATCGACGAATCCAACTCGGTTGGACAGCTTTCGGAAAATTATGTACTTAACGTTTTCTTGATCTATTTTATTGGAAACTAGCTGACCCGACGAACTTCGTTTCACGCAATATCTTTATAAATTACAGCTTATGTGTTATTCTGATGTATGAGCATTACTATTGCTGAGTTTCATCTCAATCCGTTCAGTGGTTTTTGCGTGAAAGAGTAACAAACAAACATACATCCATCCATCCATCCTCACAAACTTTCGCGTTTATAATATTACTAGTTTTTACCCGCGGCTTCGCCCGCATGATATTATGATTTTTGACGCAATATCATTATAATTTATAGCCTATGTGTTATTCTGATGTATGAGCTATATTATTGCAAATCTCAATCCGTTCAGTAGTTTTTGCGTGAAAGAGTAACAAACAAACATACATCCATCCATCCATCCTCACAAACTTTCGCGTTTATAATATTACTAGTTTTTACCCGCGGCTTCGCCCGCATGATATTATGATTTTTGACGCAATATCATTATAATTTATAGCCTATGTGTTATTCTGATGTATGAGCTATATTATTGCAAATCTCAATCCGTTCAGTAGTTTTTGCGTGAAAGAGTAACAAACAAACATACATCCATCCATCCATCCTCACAAACTTTCGCGTTTATAATATTACTAGTTTTTACCCGCGGCTTCGCCTGCATGATATTATGATTTTTGACGCAATATCATTATAATTTATAGCCTATGTGTTATTCTGATTTATGAGCTATATTATTGCAAATCTCAATCTGTTCAGTAGTTTTTGCGTGAAAGAGTAACAAACATACATCGATCCATCCATCCTCACAAACTTTCGCGTTTATAATATTAGTAGGATAGGATAATATTAGGATAAATCCGGACTTGACTGCTTGCCTCAAGATTAACGTCGTTGTAATCGAATACGAAGCACGCAGCTTCTTTTCAATAAATAATGCTGAAAGCGGCGAGATTTTTGACTATACTCTATAAAATTTAACTTGATCTCTGTGACAGTAGAAGATTGACATTTTTAGAGTTGGGATAGTGGTGGAAAAAATCGATTTTCAAACAATGTTGTAATGAAATCGAATAAGAAGTTGAAGGTGAGAAATTGGATTTTATTTACTTACTATTATTTAAGATCAAGTATGTACGTACACATGTAAATAATGTTATGATATTAATTATATACTCATAATAATGTAACGATAGTATTTATCGACGTTTTTCACTATTATCGATGCTAATGTAACATATAATTGGGTTTACTTTAATTACACATGTAAAAATGATATGATATTAAAATATACAAATAAAATTAATGATAAATCAAGTTTTATTTAAAATATCGTCAGTATAAACTATCGATATTTTAATTAAAACTCTATCTAAAACTCTGTGGTCACGATCATTCGTCGCCCATCACTAATCGGCATGCCCACAAAGTATGACATTGACAGGTACTGTCTGTACTATTAAGAAATTCAGGACTTCATAGACGTGATTTTTCTGACAGCTGTCGCAGAGATCAAGTAAAATTTTATAGAGTATAGATAATTGATTCACCTTGTCAGTGGACGTCCTACGCTGCGACTGCTGGAACGTCTCTAATCAAGAACTTTAAAATCAAATTTATAACCAGCCATCCATTCTATGAACTATGGTGATAGACGTATGGGCCAAAATACTTTTCGATGCCTAATCCCAGCATAAAATTTTCGTTTTTATTTTTTTAATTTAAGTAATTAATTTCTTATTTTTTATGCACATATAGATTTGTTATAGTTTGGTCTATAATATACACCCCTCAGCAGCGATAGTTTTAATGAATTAACTATATTTTTGGCCAATAACATATCAAGGGGTCGAAAAATTAAACAACTGCGTTACTGTTTTACTAAATTTAAATTCTTTATTAAAATTATCCAATGAGACAATTTAACAAGTCAGTTTTAAACTGAAACGCTTATATTAACTTCTCATGAAGTTAAATCACAGAAATAATCAGTTTTATAAAATATTCTTACTACTTTATATTACTGCGTTACCAAATTCGAATTCTAAAACTTGATTTTTTCTATTAGTGACAATAAAATACTTAAAATTAATGCCAACTGACGACAATATCTTCCACTTTTGATAAATAATACGTACGTATTAAATTATTTCTTTTTAAATAATTAGATATCTATGTATTACTGAAAATAGTACAATAAATTAGAGGGACACAAAAGTAACGCAGTAGTAAGCTTAGTAACACAGTAGTATTATCTTACATCAATACTTAGTATTTTTATAGAGATCTAGTAATGATGGTACAAATAAAATAAAACTTAAGTCCTTATGACTTGACATAACATAAAGTAACTCAAATAACTTCAAAAATAACAAAGTTCAGCTAATTAAATACAAAAAAACAGCCTTCAACCACATTAAGATAGGGGTACCAAGTATCCCCGGCAGTCGCCCCGCTACCGCCCAACGGAAACTGGCCCTGGTAACGCATAACATACGAAACTTTAGGACGGATGAAAATATAGTTGAGCTGGAAGAGGAAATGGATTACGCTGGAATATTTTGGGGTTATCTGAAGTCCGAAGTCAGGGTAAAGACACAATAACTCCGGCAACTTACTCTATTACCTGGAAGACGACCAACAGTCCCAAGGTGGTGTCGGATTTCTAGTCCACAAGTCCCTGACTAACAAAGTCGTAACCATCGAAAGTGTTTCGAGTACGGTCTTATACTTAATACTGAGAATATCAAAAAGATATTCGCTGAAGGTCATTCAGGTATACTCACCGACCTCGTCGCACCCACTTGATGAAGTGGAAACTATGTAGGAGGACGTAAGTCGGGCCATGCACACGTCTAAGACCCACTTTACTGTTATTATGAAAGAATTTAACGCAAAGATGGATAAAAGAAGCGATGATGAGCTGAAAGTGGGGCATTTTGGATATGGGTAACGGAACTTCAGGGGAAAGAGGCTGGCCGACTTTCTGGAAAAAGATGGACTCTTTATGATGAACTCTTTCTTCCAGAAGCCGCCTCACAGGAAATGGACCTGGATAAACCCCGACGGTTTCACGAGAAATAAGATAGACTTCATCATGACCGACAAGAAGCGAGTATTCAATGATGTCTCCGTGATTCACAGAGTGAAAACTGGTAGCGATCTCCTAATGGGAAGAGGCACATTGAGTATTCATGTTAGACTTGAACGGTCTCGCCTGATGAAGTCTACGCTCCGACCTACTCGAGAAAGAACTAAACAGCTATTGAATCACACTCTGAACCCCATGGCCGAGCGACGTTAGTTAATACTGCAGTCTTCCGATGACGCCAAGTCATATAGGCTGCTCAATAAACAGATCTTGAAATCCAAGCATATTAAGGAGACGATTGAGCGGAATAAAGGCTCCAAAGTGTTTGCAAGAGATCTGTCTATTGAGCAAAGCTGAAGAGAGAAGACGGCAGTATAACGTCGACCAAGGCAGAGGTATTAGAGGAGATCGAAAAGTTCTATGGGCAGTTATACGCTTCGATAGTTAAGCCTGTTAGCAGCGTGGCTAGAGATCTCAGAGCCAAGCTGACCCGATAATATTTCACCGAAGATATCTCGGACATCATCTACGAGATTAGAATGTTCTTGAATCAGCTTAAGAACGACAAGGAGCCGGGTGATAATGGAATCATTTCAGAGCTTCTGAAAGCGGGTGGAACACAAGTATTTAGGGTCCTTCAGATGCTCTTCAATATCGTTGTTCTTGAGGGTATAACGCAGGAGGCATGGAAAATAAGCGTGGTGGTGCTATTCTTTAAAAAAGGTAACAACACCTTGAAGATTTACAGACCCATCTCGCTTCTAAGTCATGTCTGTAAGCTGTCGTTCAAGGGTCATTACGAACCGTCTCGGGCACATGCTTGATGACTTCCAGCCTTCTGTTCCCGTCTCTCACAAGTTTTTTATTTACGTGGTACCATTCAAGAAATATTTTTTTAACTTCAACATGTTGAACAGAGTCTAGCTAAAATTTTAGCCTGTAGCGACGTTGTTTTTCTGCGTTCGTTAACGCCATTATAGCAGACGCTTATTTCTGTGAAAAGGATAAACAATATATGAGTATTTCGGTTTTAGTAACGTATTACAAACATAAAACATTGATCAAAAAACAACTGCGTTACCGATGCATCAACTGCGTTACTTTGCCTAGTAACGCAGTGTACCAGTAACGCAGTTGTAAATATTTGACTATTTTGTAAATAAGCACTAAATAAAATAATAAAATTCAAATGTTTTAACACTGACAGAACCTATACATTACAACCTGTACAAAACAATAATAATAAAGCAAATATCGTCAGTACATACCTTGCGACAGCGGTAACTCAGCGGACACGTAATAAATACACGCACGTCTATCGACGACTATGACGCGACTGATTCGGCTAGCGTACTCCCCTCGCGCAGTTGCTATGATTTGTTGTAAGAGTTAAAACAAGTCGAACCGAATAAAGTACAAAAATATGTAATGCAGTCACTTTTAGGTTTATTTGCATATAACAACGCAAGGTAGCTACGATTTTATACTTTGTTGGGGACACAGACAAAATCAGTCTTTATTGCATTAAATGAATAACGTAAAAAATATCTATTGACATTGTAATTAGGTCCACAACTTACATTTTTACAAAGGTATTTAAGATAAACGTCGTCTAAGGAAATATTGTGAGAAAATTCTCAGTATAACTTAAGTCCGCACTCAGGGACAGCAGTATTTTGTATGAAAAGCTCCTGCGTTACTGAAAATGACAACGTTGTTACCGTAATTTTCAAAAAAATATCATATATATACGGTCAAATCTTTTTCCCTGTACTAGATTATAATATGATATTTCGAAATTCGTATAATTATTGCAGAGTTTTGTACTGATTTCCCATTAAATCTAATATTTATTCTAGGAGACCGGTTTTTAGGCATCGAAAAGTATTTTGGCCCGTATGTGCACTACCTACTTGCCATTCTACTGAGCTCTCAGTTACTTTAGTACAAATCTTATCTTCTCTTTATTAATATAGGTTTGACTACATTCTGCATGATTTTGAGCACATATGCGGTCTAGGGTGCAGCATGTTTAGCTAGAAAGAACCTATTTACCTCTATTAGTGACTGATGATGTAATTTCAACCACAAAATACGCAGAGTCAGCATAGATTTAAGGAATTTATTCTAAATTGTCTGACCCAAGGGTTCTTTTGACTTTTCCTGAATTCTGGCCGAAAGGAAGGGTACTTATTTATATCCACAATACAATAAAACCTGCGGTAAAACCCTGACTTCTACCCACCCATAGACTTATTAGATACATAATATAGAGGCGGTATTACGAATTTATTGAGCTTAAATGTCTCGAAAATCATGTCTTCTAAGCCAATACAGTTAGTAAAATAAATCTAAAACGCTTTTATCGATTTAGATGAAAGGTGACGTCCACAAGTGGTATATTATTCAGAGAAAAATCGAACCGAGATGATATATAATTATGTCGCAGGCAATTTGTATGATTCCGCCGTTTACATACGGCGTCGTCAGTTTAAAAACGCTCGCAGTTATGTAAAATGCCGAAGGCAAAATGTATTTTGCCGTGGCATTATATATTATGTCTAAACATTTGATTGACGATTGAAACGCCGTACACAATATAATGCCGCGGCAAATTAAAGTATTTAGTTCTGTTGCTTTCCACGCGCGTCGCTGTTGATCAAAACAAACAAAATGGCGTCAAGTAGTGGTTTTATGACCCAAGAAAATATTAAAAATACTACGTGTACAAAAGGCTTTTCGCTAAATACTTGTGATTTTAAAAACATTTATCATAGTGAATTAAAAAAAAGTTACGATTCTTAAACGAAAGCAATAAACACGCCGTGTACAACTTACAAGGTTTTTCGGTACTCAAAAAATGCTAAGGTGTCCATACAATCTGGTGTTCCGAGGACTCCTGAAATATTCCGAAATATTCCTGAAATATTTATGAGTCTTCCGATTGTTACATATCAATCATCGTTAAAAAATGGTCAGAGGATATAAATGGAGGCTAAACTAAACAATTGAAGTCGAAATATTGGTTAGTTAATGTTAGAGTATACTATACATATATAACGGAAGTCCTAAACTAGTAATAAGGACATATTGTTTCTGGCGCTTCGCCGGCCGCTGCCGCGGCCTTAGGCTCAGTGCCCCCTTTCGTACACTTCAACCGTTAAACAAACTATATATCGAGATTATACGCGATCTGATTGAATTGATTTGTCTGAAGTGTGTTTTGTCATGGTCACCCTAAAACTACAACCGACGTTGAAATTATTACAATTGATCGAATTGTCATTTTGCCTTCGGCATTTTACATAACTGCGAGCGTTTTTATACTGACGACGCCGTATGTAAACGGCAGAATCATACAAATTGCCTGCGACATATACATCATTTGAAAACTCGATATATAGGGCTTCTCAAAAATATTTAATTTAGATTTTTTTATCCCTCCATTTTTGTTTAAATGTGAAAAATAAATTGTATGTAAAATAAAAACACAGCTTTGTATTTTTTCTAGTTTAGCAAAAATAAAGTGCTTCTATCGTTATTTTACTTGCATTCGTAGCTGATTCATCACATAATTTGCTAAAATAAAAAATTATGTCAGTATGACCAGTTAGTAGGTACAATGTGACAAAAAAACATTTAAAAACTGTGTCTAATTCACAGACATATAAAAGTAAGCAGACCTAACATTATATAATTTATATAGTTATACTTTTATCTACGTCATGTCGTCTCTTTCTTCCTAGTTACTTAGTAATATGCGCTATCCTTTGTTTTCCCTTGTAGCAATACTAACTAACACATATAAAAAAAGATGACGTGAAGCCGGCCGCCATATTGATGAGTGACGTTTGCGAATTCAATGGCGATAACGTTCCGGAGTAATTGAGCAAAATATAAGTGGATTTTGTGTTAATAGCTGGTGAACTGGTGAAATAAAATGGTGAAATGCAGTGCGAATAATTGTAACAGTTCAACTTATAATAAAACACCTGGATTAAGTTTTTACCGGTATGTATTGCGTCTGTTTGTTTAGAGCAAGTTCTTATCGCGTTTGATTTTTAGTTTATGCAGTTAGAATGCTAAAATATTCCTATAAAACATACACAATAACGTTGAGTTGTTTCTAATACCTATAGACTTCGTCGCTTTGACTAGTTTTGTATATTAATTATTTTTCAAATAACGCAACCATACTTTGACGTCTCATATACTTGTAAAATTACGAAGGGTCGGACTGGGTCGGACTCAGTCTGAATATTAATTTATTTCGTTTAAGATAATATTTTTAAAATACACTATGGTAGTAATTTATGGATTGAGGTTATTGGTGATTAAAGAACTACATACCAATGTCTCAGAATAGAAGTCTAATATAAGGTACCTGTTATATTATTATAAATTATAACCTAAATTGTTATTATAAGTATCTATTGCATTGGCCCATATGCACGTACTGTTGAGTATAGACCTTCTATAGCCCATACCTGTTTTGAATATTGACATGGTTTCAGGTTTCCGAAAGATGATAACCTAAAGAAAATTCGGTTGCAAAACGTAAACCGTCCAGACTGGCAGCCTTCTAATAATACATCATTTGAATATCAATTTTCCTTCCATGTTAACTGTTCTTTTTTAGGGTTCCGTACCTAAAGAGTAAAAAACGAGACCCTTTCACTAAGACTCCGCAGTCCATCTGTCTGTCACCAGGCTGTAGCTCATGAACTGTGATAGTTAAAATGTTATTTTCACAAATGGCGTATTTCTGTTTGGCGCTATAACTACAAATACTAAAAACAAACTTAAAGGGGGGCTGCCATACAGCAAACCTGAATTTTGAGCCGTTCTTCGCTCAATTTTTCATACTTTATTTATTTGATACACAAAACAGATAACAATCAAATTCTTATTTTAGACTTAGTAGCTAAATTTTACACTGGATTGTCATCCATGGTATGTGTATACAGGAAAACCAAAAATTAGAAATCAAAATCAATATTAATAACATAATGGTGAGAGGTAGATTCTAGAAATATTCACAGAATATTTAGTTAAATAATTGATATTTAGTTAATGCTGGGCACGCTGCCAACTGGCAGTGGGCTTGAGCATTTAGATTATCTTTAGACCTTCAAGGGTCTGTGGATAACCCAATTGCTTTCTATGTAGTAGTGTAGGTAGTTTTTATCATTTTTGATGGTGTGAAGACAGCTAAAGATGCCAGTGGTAAAATAACTGTGAACGGACTGTAAATAAAGTTGATAAGTTGTCGGTAGGTACATAAAAATACATTTAATTACCCGACTTAATTTTAGTATTAACTTGCGAGGACTACTCTCCTATGCGTAGTTGTCAGCCTTAGTTCGGCCCCGCCTAAATGACATTACGTATGTGTTAACTTTGGATTCAATATACATATGTTATGTTAGGTCTGCTTACTCTTATATGTCTGTGGTCTAATTGGTAATAATGCTTCCATTTAACAATAACGGAGGTTACTTAACCAGGGTTGCTAGAGATAAACTACCTATTGAGCCAAACATATTTAATTATCCTAATAGATTAAAATTAATTTAAAAAAAACGGTGGGCCCTTTTTTGGTTTTAACTGATGTAATAGACACAGAAAAATGTGAACTTTCTCGAAATGTAACGAGTGTTGTGGTTAGAATTTTTGATAATTATTATATCAGCCTTCATACATTTTGTGGACATGTCCTTTGTACAGGCCTACTTGTGTTTGTGGTATTTTTGAGAAAGTGCGAATTATCATTCGATGCCTCCTGTGATGGGTGATCTAAGTTGAGTTGTACCCTTTTTGTGATTTGAACAGAAAAATAATGAAAAAAATTGAGTTTTTTTTGTCTATCTCACGTCTTTCTATCTGCTAGTTCGGAGTCTGTTTCGGAGATAATTTAGTGCACTACCTATAAGTTCGCGTTTTGGCAAAAATACGTGATTTATGTCAAATTGTAACTCCTTAAAGTGATTGGATTAATTATTTTTTGTGCTTTCTGGTATAAGAGCATATTACTTTACACATTTTATTTTTAGTGTATGTCTCATCATCTTTAAAAATGCTCTACCACTGGAATTTCCGATTAATATACGTATCCGACACCCACCAAGCGGAAACGTGCTCTAAATTGAGTTTATACGCCGCTTTAATGCTACTGACATAGCAGGTCTAAAAACGATTCTAAGTTTTTTTTTACGGCACAGTCTTTTATAGAAGACAACGTATCCTTCCAGCCGTGACAGCAAGGATACCAACATTTTTGCCTAAGGTTGTACTTCCGTCTAAGCATAGATTCCCTGGGAGTCTTTTTAATATTTAGAATCCTTCTTCAAGACGTCTATATTCTATATATCCTTCTACAATACTACCCTAGGGTCAGTGACTGATTAAGAGTTCTGACTGTCCCTAAATAAGAAGACGCCAACCACCTTTCATACTACCTATAAAACTTTTCAAATCGATCTGCAAGCAAAACTAACGTTGTTTTTCAACAATCTGCACGATATTCAACCTTAGGGTAGCAAACCATTTTTTAGTTGACTGTAAAATTGAGGCATAAGCACAAGGGAAAAGCCAGGGAGTTCCAAGCTTTTTCAATTCACAGCGTATTTAGTTTTAGTTTTTTGTTTCTGTCTACTAGAAATATGTATGGTGGGGTAGATGTGATAGTGCATGCGAAGACATGATTTTAGCGCGCCCCCAATCCTCGCGTCCTAGACTGCCGTGACTGTTTTTTTTTAAATAAAATTAGCCTAAGTGTAAATCAGACCCTGCCTAGGGTGGATATTCTGAGGAAGGACAAGCGTATCTGTTTAAGATCAAGCAAGATGTGAACAAATGCGATATATAACTATGTATTTATATTTATCTATATATATTTATTTATTTATAACAAATACGACCAATTGAAATACACGAATGAAAACATGAATAACAGTTGAAGTAAAACATACATGAATAAGGGTTGAAATTTGGCAAGATAATTAGATTCAGGATTCATCAGGAATATTCTTTGGTCCCACACTAGGCTCGAGGCCAGTGTTGTGAGTACCATACAGAAAGCTATCTAGTGGTGACATTCTGGGGTAGTCCTAAATTTTAAAGAAATGCTGATTTATCGAAACCTGTGAAAAATTAGTGAGATTATATAAACTTAAAGGTAGGTAAAGTGTTAAGATACTAGAAAAAAATAGCATATTTGCCAGTATCCACTCCTCATAAAGTATACGTCTATTCTTGAAGTTGAAATTTGGCAAGATAATTAGATTCAGGATTCATCAGGAATATTCTTTGGTCCCACACTAGGCTCGAGGCCAGTGTTGTGAGTACCATACAGAAAGCTATCTAGTGGTGACATTCTGGGGTAGTCCTAAATTTTAAAGAAATGCTGATTTATCGAAACCTGTGAAAAATTAGTGAGATTATATAAACTTAAAGGTAGGTAAAGTGTTAAGATACTAGAAAAAAATAGCATGTTTGCCAGTATCCACTCCTCATAAAGTATACGTCTAAATTCTAAAATCTCTCTTTCAAGGGTACTCCATTTTTTACGGACCCAAGTTGTCACGGCACGGGCAACAGTCAGACCGCGGTATTTGCAAATGTGACCCTCGGAGTCTTGTCTAAATTCTAAAAATAACGTTACTTCGACCATCCCAGTTAATGGGGCCAATGGGGCCTTTTGATAACATTCTGTTTTATTTCTCAAATCAGAATCAAACTTTGAAGAATAGAGTTGTCAATTAGACAATTGAATAAAATGTAGTGGACTGGTATTGAATTTATTAAAAGTATTCGGATTAATGGATTCGGCTATTAATTATGGTTCGTAAACAGAAAAAATGATTAAAATTGGCTCATCAAGTTCAGAGAGGCTTGTCTCTTTCCCACAAAGCTTACACTAAGGGCCACACAAATCGGCGGATGGGAAGTTATGCGCAGAACGCTACGCAAAAGCCGAAATATAGGTATATCCCCGTGAGCCAGAGAGATGAGACGTCGAGGCACACCCGCGCGCCAAACTCATGCCTCCCGCGCGCTCCCCATGCACTACGACACGCGGCGTCGGAATTGTGCACACATGAGCAATAATTAGCGAATCACGGTGAAGTGTCAAAAATAGAAAATTAATTTTTTCGGAGGCCTCTTTATTGTTTTAAACTGTTGTAATATACTCAAAAAAATATGAACTTTCTCGAAATGTAACGAGTGTTGTGGTTAGAATTTTTGATTATTATTATACCAGCCTCCATACATTTTGTGGATATGTCCTTTTGCTTTTGGAGCGTTTGCAATGCAATTGCAACGCCTACAAAATTTGAATCGGAAAATTGTTACTCTCGCTACTTTAAGTTTGAAGTCGTTTTAACGTTTTAAAAAAAAACTACGAAGTAAGAGCTTGTCAGTTTTAAGAGGCAATAGTCAAATCGCGGCATTTGCAAATGTAACCTTCGAAGTTTGGTCTAAATTCTAAAAATAACGTTACCACGGCCATCCCAGTTAATGGGGCCAATGGGGGCCTTTTGATAACTTTCCCTTTTGTTTCTCAAAACAGTCTCATTTGGTTAACAACCGTTTAGTGGTGCTACAGCTATCTCATTTGCACTTATACAAGTCTCAATACATAGGTACCTATTGCATTTCAGTCTCCTTTCGAAAACTTTATAACTTCAATGGTCATTAGTTACTTACTGTTTTACCACAAAAGTTTTACGCACGCTTTAGATAATGTTTAACAGTACAAATTGCACGTTTAAAAAGTGTTTAAAGCGTGTTTAAATCTGTTGTGGCTAAGCGACCATTATAAAATGACTACTAATGACCACTAATGACCATTGAAGTTATAAAGTTTTCGAAAGGAGACTACGGATATATGCTTCATTCAGTGTAATTCTGCAATCTTAATGACATCATCGGTCCGTAGTCTCCTTTCGAAAACTTTATAACTTCAATGGTCATTAGTGGTCATTAGTAGTCATTTTATAATGGTGGAAATACTATTTCTCCCTTTGCCATGCTTCATTCAGTGTAATTCTGCAATCTTAATGACATCATCGGTCCGTAGTCTCCTTTCGAAAACTTTATAACTTTGGTAATTTAATGATAACTTTATAACTTTATAACTATGGTCATTAGTTACTGACCGTCTTACCACAAAAGTTTTTCCCCTCGAAGAGGAAATAAAGTATGGGTTGACAATGACAGCTGACATTAAATATGGATAAAATGGTTTTCTCCCCTTGCCGTGCTACCCGGGCAGCTGGTTTTCTTGGCGATCTCAATCCAACCATCCACCCATCAGCCATAGGACATCCATGGATCTCCATAATTAGACCGGTTCGTAGCGGCTTGCATCCAGCGCGATCCTGCGGTCTTCCCCATCGATCATCAGTCATCCGTGCTATGTGCCCTACCGAATGCTTTCAGTTAGACATATTAGACTGCCTCGGTGGCTCAGTGGTTAGTGACCCTGACTTCTGGATCAAAGAGGCGTGGGTTCGATTCCCACCAGGGCAAGCATTTTTGTGATGAACATAGGTGTTTGCTCTGTGTCTGGGTGTTATTTAGGTACTATCTATATAAGTATGTATTTAAAATATGTATATGTAGTATATCAGTCTCTGGCAGCCATACCACAAGCTCTGCTTAGTTTGGAGTCAGAGACCGTGTGTGAGATGTCCCCCAATATTTATTTATTTATTTCAACTTGCCAATCCACTGGGCTAAGTCAGTAACTTAGTTTCTTCTATGATCATTGCGATCTAAGGGAGATTTTTTTCAGCAAAATACTTACGTCCTGGGCCGTGGTGGTCTAGTGGTAGTAACACCCGACCTGCAATCGTGAGGTCGTGGGTTCGAATCCCGATACCGTACCAATGAGTTTCTTTGGAACTTATGTACGGAATTTCTCATATTGGCTTTTCGGTGAAGGAAAACATCGTGAGGCAACCTGCATACGTCCGAAGACGAAATTTGATGGCGTATGTGAATCCACCGACCCGCACTGGGCCAGCGTGGTGGATATGGTCCAATCGCCCTACATCCTGCTGTGGACTATTAAAAAGGCTGGTACAGTACAGTACTTACGTCCTGTGGCTGAAATGATGATGATTATAATAATGAAATTTCAGCTCTAGAAGAAGGAGGGAAGAAAGAAGGCCCTTAAAGCGTCCAATGGGACCATTTGATAACTTTTCCCGTTTGTTTCTAAAACAGTCCCATTTTGTTAAGCCACGGTATCCTTAATAATGTATTATAGAACTTTTACCAATTCGCGGTAGGATGCCGTTATTACTGGGGTGTCCGTGCACTAGCTAGCTAGTTTATTAAGTGCTAGTTTTTGTTCACCTGCGTGATGTTTTGATTTTTGTTCTATTCCATGAACTTCTTTCGGGATGAAAAATGTCACTTTCCCTCTTTCAAACTACGAGTATGTCCATGCCATAATAATTTTTTGCAAAAAATAGCATGACCGACTTCACCTGTGTACAGAATCATTACATAGTATAAAACAAAGCCGTATGTCTGTCCCAATACATGGGGACAGACAGCGGAATGCATAAGCATACATGTATGCTTATATCTTTAAAACTAATCAAAGGATTTTGATGCAGTTTGTTTTATAGATAGAGTAATTCAAGAGAAATATTTATATGTATAATACACCTGTGCAAAGCCGGGGCGCATCGCTAGAACGCAAATGTTATGCACGGATCGATATAACATTTTTCATATTATTGTTGATTTATCAAAAATGGCTCAGCCAATTTCGAAGTATACTCTTTCCAATAAAAAATAATTATTGAAATCGGACTACTATGAAAAAAGTTATGCGTGGTTATACATAAAAATAATATATATATACGCGTCGAATTGTATACCTCCTCCGGTGGTTCGTCGGTCATAAAATCAAGTCAATCCGTTGTTCTGTTGCCGCATGAAATAGAAACAAACCAAAAAACACACTTTCACATTTATAATAATACTAGCTTTTGCCCGCGGCTCCGCCCGCGTGGAATTTGACTTTTGTGCTATCCCACAGGAACCTTTCATTTTTTCGGGATAAAAAGTAGCCTATGTCACTTTCCGGCCCTTGAACTATATCATTGTCAAAAATCAAGTTAATCTGTTTCTCCGTTACTGCGTCAAAGAGGAACAAACCAACAATTTTTTCGGATTTATAATATTATAGTATGGATGCGCCAGGACTTTGCGCCCTATTTCGTGCTTTCAGTCTCTCGAGGGCCATATCTAGCTCCTCTTTTCACACTTCTTACTCGTCAGACTATACAGAGTTGCTTACCCTGTACTAAGAAGAAAGGGATTTAGACCATCATTACGAACAACTTCTATTATGGGGCCAACCCAAAATCAGCTGTTTCTTATAAAATTGCAACTCGGAATCGACAAAATGTATGAAACAGCTCTTCTTTTTCTCGAATTTTTTGGTGGCTCCTTATTAAAAGTTGCTCTTAATGATGGTCCAAATCACCCCCTTTCGGCCTAGTATAGAGCAAGCAAATAACCCTGTATAGCAGCGTCAGATTTGATTTTGATATGTCGACATCAGCTCTAGGGAATAGAGTATCCAGTATAAACGACGGACACATTCTGAAATAATTTGACCTACTCTTAATTATGGCCATCTTTCACTACTCATAAAACGCAAAATCAAAATGAAAATCAGCTGTTCCATAAAAAAGTTCATCTAATTTCGAGAAAATGTACTTAAACAAAAATGAAAATGATTTATCTTTTGGTTTGGTCCCGTCGTTAAAGTAGGTCATAGTGATGAGTACAATTTTGGTGATGTGATTTTCTAGAATATCTCCTCTCAATTTTAGTAGATGCGACATGCGACATAAGGTAACATCATAATCATCATCCACAGCCTTCTTTGTCCCACTGCTGGGTTTAGGGCTCTCTCTTATAGTGCCATCTGCCTCTGTCCTTTGCTAATCATGTCCAGGTTCTTGCTGCCGGACGACCCACACTCCGCTTACCGTGTGTAGGCCATCACCCTGTTTTCGGCTTGCTCCACCTGTCGTCACTTCACCTTGCCAATCATGTCCAGGTTCTTGCTACCGGACGACCCACACTCCGCTTACCGTGAGTAGGCCATCACCCTGTTTTCGGCTTGCTCCACCTGTCGTCACTTCGTCTTGCCACGTGTCCCGCCCAGCTCCACTTAAGATTCTCTACTACGGTTCCGACGTCCCGGACTTTCATCTTACGTCTGATCTCCGTGTTGCGAATACGGTCTTGGATTTTAAGGTAACATAATTTAAATAAAATGATACCTTTATTTTATTGCATGAAGTATTTTTGACCGACGAACCACCGGAGGAGGTATACAATTCAGCGCGTATATTTTTTATGTATAACCACGCATAACTTTTTTCATAGTAGTACGATTTCAATACTTTTTTTTATTGGAAAGAGTATACTTCGAAATTGGTCCTATTTAAAGTTAATCGAAATCGGCTGAGCCATTTTTGATTAATCAACAATAATGTGAAAAATGCTACATCGATCCGTGCGAAATATTCGCGAATTCTGTACAAGGGTGAAGTCGGTCATGCTATTTTTTGCAAAAAATAATTATACGACACATTTTATTCTCCTATAAACGTCCCTATACCTACTTTACAAAGCAACACCCTTTAATTGACTTTCAACAACTTTTAATACAACAGACGCTATAACTTCGCGTCGATGATCAAAATTATCACCAAAAGCGAAAACATTAAATACAGAATATGTTGGCACTAAAGTATTCCGTAATAACCTAAATGGAAATTCGGAACTTATGTGAGGAAGAACTTTGCTTTCAAATTTACGTACGCTACCTACTTACTTAACTCATATTGCGTAAATCGAAACTTATATTGTTTATGTCGTAAGGAAAAGATACAAACTTACTTGGATCGTAGCACATGAATGTTCCTATCGTATTATAATGTAGATGTAATGATTGTAGATAAATAAATGTAATTTTAAGATGTATGTGTGACCAAAATGCTGGTGTTTATTTGGCTCAACGTATGTATAAGTATTACCATTCAGCGTGACACTTAGAGAATAAATAACTAGTTACTTATAAATACTCTAAGGCGTGACAATACTGCCAGCATGCTGGGCACTCTGGTAATGCTAATGCAGAAGCGGCTTGCAATCAGTTATCTATTCTAGTGTCTTCTGTGGCTTTGCGATGCCACAGAGACAAACAAACTACGCTATGCGCTTGGCGCTACTAGGATAAATCCCATGAAATCCTTCCTAGCATTATAAAAAAAAGTCTGGTAGGTAATTGGTTGGCCTGCTTCTTCTTTCACGCAGCAATCAATTTGTTTTTTGGATGTAGGTATAGATTAAGCAGTTTAAAGATTGGATACTGTTATGGGCTACTTTTTATCCTAAAATAATTGCGTAGCATACATAGTAGGTAGGTAAAAAAACATACAGCTGAATTGAGAACCTCTTTTTTGTAGTCGGTTATAAATAGGTATCACGCGGGCAAACCGGCGGGCAAGAGCTAGTATTATATATAAATGCACAACAACGCTTTTACACAAGGAAAATGTTTCGAGTTTTTTTTCGTGTTTTAATCTACCTACTATAAGAAATAATGAGCTTAGTAAGTACATGGGACGAATCTTTGCCAAACTTTGACCGGATTCGCTTTGTTTGGTTAGAGATAATCGACCAACTTTTACAAGGAAGAATGTTTTCAATTGGTTTTTTAGTGTTCTGATAAATGAATATTTTTGCATATAAAAATATACATAGTTATAAATCAAATAGAAGCTTTCAATAATAACACATTTTTTTCAAAGTCGACTTTTTCCGTATTTTTCGTATTTTTTATGTACCTACTATTGAGATGATTCTTCCTCGATTTGATAGATCATATTTTAGTAGTAGTCTCACTTAAGTTTTATCGATATCAGCTTAGCTGCCCCCCTACCGCCTAAAGCAATAGCAATCGTTTATGACTTAATTTTAGTCATTTGGCACCGCCTATGTGACGTTAGTCATCAAAGTTGTTCATTCAACGATTGCTTTCGCAATCCGCACAAAGCAATTGATGGCTAACGTCACATAGGCGGTGCCAAATGACTAAAATGAAGTCATAAACGATTGCTATTACGAATGCTATTGCTTAGGCGGTAGGGGGGCTGGTTCTGAAAAATGAATGCTTTTAATACTACTACTACTAAAAATCTAATAGTTAACATTCACAAAAAATCGCTACACCAACATCCACCGTGTACAGAATTCGAATAGTTTGCACGAATCGATGTGACATCCATATAAATTATTGTTGATCTATCAAAAACGGCTCAGCTGATTTCGAGAACATTTAAATTGGACCACATCGGAAGTATACTCTATCGAACTAAAAAAGTTTTTTTAAATCGATTCACAATTGTCGAAAATATCGATGAACATACACAAGCAACCTGTACAAGTACCTGTTGTCTCCTGCTTTCCGTGGTGTGTCCGTTCCGGTAACTAACAGTCTGGAACTATTAGACGTTACGCTAACATCGACTCTCAACTTTGGCTCTTATATAGAGTCAAAAGCCCAAAAAGCCAAAAAACTTGGTGTTCTCTCTAAGGTGAGACGGTATTTCACACCTGAGCAACTGCTTAGTCTTTATAAAGCGCAAGTCAGATCTTGCATGGAATACTGCTCTCACCTTTGGGATGGTTCTTCCAAATACCAGTTGGAGGCTTTGGAGTCCATTGAAAGGCGAGTCAGGAGGCTGATAAGCAACGAAACCTTGACTGAGTCGAAGCTGCAGTCTCGAGCATCGACGTAGGGTGGCGTGTCTGTCAGCCTACTATCGGATACACTTCGGTGAGTGCGCCCAGGAGTTGCACGATCTGGTCCCACCTGCCCCTTTCGTATCGAACGGCAAAACGCAAACCTATCTGAAATAAAAAAAAGGGAAAAAAACATACAACCGAACCTAAAACCTCCTCCTTTTTGGAATTCGGTAAAAATGGCACACATCGATTCAAGCGAACTATTCCTTTTATACCTAGATTGCAGTGATTGAAATGGGTTGTGCCATTTTTGGCAAAAAAAATCGGGTCTAGTTTCAAAATAACCTTGTCAGTAATGTTTTAGATCCAGCCATAAAATCAAATCAAAATTAGGCTCCCCAAGTTTCATCACGTCCGAAGGTCCTTGCCAGTCACACTCGTTACAAAGTTTGTTCAAAAGTGCTATAGCACCTCTTGTTATTGGACACCTTGTTAAAATCTGTTGTGGACTTTAGGAAATTCCATTTTGGTTTCGTATTTTGATGTAAGTTTGATAATATACAATTTATATACAATCCCGTACTGCGTCATTACACATTCCCGTGTTTCTTCCTTTAATACCTCTTTGAATTCTTCTTGCGATCGATGTTGGCTGAACTTCTTTTTTTTATTCAGTGTCGCACTTGCTTCTGATGAACGTAACTAGCCAGTGGTTGTAATTCTTTATATCGTTTAAAGAGATGAAAATGGAGGGACGTAGACTGAAACGCTCAGTGTATATTAAAATAAGTACGCTGCACTCTGCTCTAGGTCTCCGAGGAGCCTGTGTTGCAGAGTACAGCGTACTTAATTTAGCCAAAGTGGTTTTTTGGCAAACGGATTAGCAAGTTGAAATGGCAATGGGCAGGGCACATAGCGCGGAGGACTGATGACCGATGGAGTCGAAAAGTTCTCGAGTGGAGACCACGTACCGGCAAGCGCAGCGTAGGACGTCCACCCACAAGGTGGACAGATGACCTCATTAAAACCGCAGGATCGCGCTGGATGGAAGCCGCTATCAACCGGTCTTATTGGAGATCCATAGGGGAGGCCTATGTCCAGCAGTGGACGTCCTTTGCCTGATAGATGGATGGATGGATGGTTTTTTGGCACAAATAAACTATTATTTATTTATTATTAACTTTACAGGTTACCTCCATGTGCGATGTGGACTTGACGATCATTGTCCCGATAGTCATTTCGGTAAACGACATATTAGCGAAGAGTCTCGACCACCATCTTAAGAGGCTCTCGTTAGACGGTTGGATCAGGGGTCAGATGCAGAAGGCAGTCATCCTGGACACGGCGCGCACTGTCAGGAGATTCCTCTCTCTGTAGACCCAACCATCGGTAGCTTGGGCCCCGCCCGCTGCCGGCGGCACTCTAGGTTTAGATTATTTTATCGTATTTAATTTTTTGTATAAATATTGTAAAAAAAACTTAAATTTAAGAAAACAAATGGATATGAATATAACTTTAACACAACAATGTCCAAAATCCACATTGCATTAGTTGGTCTCATTGAAACTAAATGGGTTCAGAAACTTTCCCTAGTTGTGGCAGAACAAAGAATCCTATTCGACTCTAGACCACAAAAGGTGGAGTTTGGCTCATTGACTCCAACCACAGACCCCGTGAGATCAGAGTTGCAATAGGTATGATGATTAAAAAAATGTAATAAGTCCGTCAGATAGAAAAACAACGATTTTGAGACCGCCTTGCTCTTAAATTAGGATGATGATATTTTTTTTCTTTTGTCAATCAAACAGTAAATGACAAAGATAAACCTAGTCAAAGTTGGAGAGGTGGGGGCTCGTGACGTAGTCTGTACATTTGTTTTGCACTCATGACGTCACGCGGAACTTTACCGGGCCATATCTATGTCATTTTTTAGGATTCCGTACCTCAAACGGAAAAAAACGGAACCCTTATAGGATCACTTTGTTGTCCGTCTGTCCGTCTGTGTGTATGTCAAGACTCTTTATCTCGGGAACGCGTAAAGATATCGTATACGTATATCTATGGTCTCTTGCAGTTGTGTAAAATAAAAACTTCTCAGTTATCGTTTACAAAAGTTAGAGCCGTTTATGTCGTAAAAAACCGCATATTTCGACCCTCACAAAAATCAAAACCTACAGGGTACTTCCCGTTAACATAGAACTATGAAATTTAGCGAGAAGCATTGTCTCAGAGTACACATATAGGAATAAATCTGATAACTGTACATTTTTATTTAAATCACAAAAAAATAGAGCCTCAAAATTCACAAAATATGGGTTCAAAATTCCAAGTGAGTAAATCGTATCATGTAAGATATCATATAAAAAAACTTCATTAGCACATGCTAAAACAGGTTTTAAATTATTTTAACAATGTGCAATTTTCGATGTACGACGAGAAAAGTGAAAAAAAAAACTTTTTGCGATGGTTATAGTATAAAATTTTTAAAAACTTCCGTCCCAATTTTGTGAAATTTTCTGAATTTGTACGGAACCCTCGATGTATGAGCCTGACTCGTACAAGTCAGTTTTTTTTTTATTTTTAATTGAAAAAAAAATATGTGTCTCATATTTTTTAAATATCTAACTAACGGACTAATTATAATACTGATATTTTTGCCCAATGATCATGCATAAATTATGTATGAAACAGCTGTATTTTTTAAAGGATTTCCGGTTGGCTTCACAGTAAACACTGCCGCGTAATGCTGAGAAGACCACTATAAAGGCATCTATGACTCCATCCAGATCCGAAAAGCGAAGGCCTCCAGTTTAACGACTGTTTTTGTAGTTGGGGAATCCATTATACTATTTACCCTCATATAGGTAATGACTTAATCGCTTGCTTGAGGCGCAAACGCAACAAAACAAAATTTTAATAATTGATTAAAATGGTCGAAACATCGTGTCGCATACAAAACAGCGACCCATCCCGCTTCGCTTACTATTGTTTTATTTCATTTATTTATGCTTCCATTCAGTAAAAGATGTCAGTAACAATGTTTAAGTACAAATTTTAGTATGGATCACAGAACAGCAGAACTAGGTTTCTTTCTCTCTTCTGTGGGATATAAATAGACCCTGTGAGGTACTGCATAGTTAGGTATTCGGATTTGAGTGGTCGCCATTTTTAATAATAGACAAATATTAAAGAATATATTTCAAAATGGGCTCTGACTAGGTACAGTAGCTCAAAAAATCCGATAAACTATGATAAACAAATGCGCAGAGTAAAACAACCGCATTAAATGCTTAATTTATGAGTACTTTCACATTTTCCAATTTGATTTTTGTTCAGTCATTAAATTACTGCCATTTTGGCATATGTAACCTTTTTGATGTAACCTACTTATAAATAATAGCCTACATGTAAAAAATGCACTGAAGCAATGAAATAGGTTGCACTGAAGAGTTTAGTTTTGTTATCAAAACTTTTCAAACGTTAATGGTACATCAAATTGACACGTTTATAGGTACTTTATAGAAGTATAAAGTACCTATAAGATTAATAAGACTTTATACGTTTCTTTGTTTCATTTTGGCGTGTTTCCAATGAAGTAGGAATTAGTATTTCATCGGTTTTTTCAGGTCCAATGAAGTTTATGTGTGATACTTCAATGTTTCAGGCCTGAACATTTATTTTTGAAACTCCCTAGGGTCAACTTGTGTTTCTGTCAGTGATAATTAGTTTGCCAATGCTTTAATGAGATCTAACTTGACCGCGACTTTTTTGGACTATGACGTGACTTAGACTGTAACTATTTTGGTAAAATACCTAAAAAAGGTTCAATACTCATACTAAACACTAGCAAATGCATAAACCATGCGACACCAAAATATAAAAGAAGAAGAGTATGGCCGCCTTATTTTTAAAAAATGTCAATGTAATTTTCAATCCGAATACAAAAAAGTACTTTTAATTTTATTTACTTTTATTTTTCACTATAACGGACACTGTTATAGTGAAAAATAACGAGAAAATTATTTTCCGAAAGAAACGAAGCAAATTATGAAATACTGTACCCTTTGGTGGTCCATTTTCTATATATTTTTGCAATATCTCCTTTAATGACTATAAATTGTATAAAATTAATTATTATCAATAATTCTCTGCCACTTACTAAATATATGCATGTTTTATACATACCTATATTACCAACCATCACCTTAAATCGATCCAGATATTGATGAAGAGAGAGAAGCCATATTGAGTTTCGTTAGCTTGTTATATTATGTGAAAAACCAAGTGAAAATAAATGTTCTACAATGTACATGTATATTGAATTTAAATTAAGAAAATCTTTAACATTTTATAACCTCTGTAACCGCGGAAATCGATTTAATTTAGAGACTGATTTGTTTTATTAGCGACCGGACGGCAGACAATCGTTACCAAAGTCTCAAACATAGTAGACGGAATGGACAATTGGACATGTTCTGCATTCAAAGCCTTTAGCGGATCTCGTTCATAGGGAGGCCCTCAGGGTGAGAACGACAACTTCCTAAAATGACAACTTTCGAAAACGACAACTTCCGAAGACGACAACTTTTTAGAATGTCAACTTTCAAAAACGACAACTTCCGATAACGACAACTTTTTTAGAATACCAACTTTCAAAAACGACAACATCTTAAATCGTCAGCCAAGTTTTAGTTGTACGTCTGATGAGTAACAGAGCAAAGTTTATAACGAATAAATTAGAAATTTTTGACATTTCACAACCGAAATTAGTCAGCCCCTTAGTATTTTCGGAAGGTATCATTTTTGGAAGTTGTCATTTTAGGAAGTTGTCATTTTCGGAATTTGTCATTTTAGGAAATTGACGAGTTTAGAATAGACGTTCTCTGAAATTATCGTTTTCGGAAGTTGTCATTTTAGGAAGTTGTCGTTGTCACCCTGAGGGATAGGGAGGTAGATTTTTTGTTATGTTTTCTGTAGATTTTAACTTTCTGTAGAATTTGTAGAATCAAGCTGAGACTCTCTTTCTTTTCGTTTACTTGGTCAACAGAGATAAAATTGAAAATATGCAATGATTTATTTAAATTTTAACTTGTAGTTTTATCGATATAAAATCTGCCAAACACGACTTAGTGTGTTTTAATCTAAGCCAGTCGGCGCCCTACTGCATTGCGCTATCCATTAATTCCCGCCTGATTTTATCAGCGCGATATGGTTGAAGCATTTACCAATTAGCTATCGATTTATATGCGCTATGGAGTTGAAAATAAACTGTGTAATTTGTTCAGCAATTTTGCATTTTAGTTTGATTTAGAGAGCAGTGTTTGATTTTAAAGTAAATTTTATTACAAATACTGTGAAAGTGGTACAATTATCTAAGTCGCTATCAATAATAACATACTTAATTGTAACCTGGCAGACATCCAATTTTGGCTTTATAAATCTAACTTTTTTAAGATTTTTAAAGCCAAAATTGGAGGAGAGACCGCAAGGATACGAGCGCGTTCCGCGACGCCTGGACATGTTATCTAGAAGAGATTTCCGTGCTAGTTCGCAGATCGGCCGATCCCACAGTCTCTGCGATGATAAAGTCTTTGGAAGCTCGGTATTTGGGCAAGCGGCCCTCCAAGCATTCGTTTCCTCATTCAAATGAGCTACATCTACGCCAGAATGGCCTAAAGAAGGTGCGAGATTTGAAAACTTGATTTAATGGGCTTCTCGAATTTGTTTAGTTAATTTTTTTTCATCCCTCCATTTTTTTTAAATGTAAAAAATAATTTATATGAAAAATAGAAATACAACTTACTATTTTTTTCTAGTTCTGCAATAATGATGTGCTTCGATCGTTCTTTTACTTTCATTTTTACTTGGATCTTCCACATCAAAGTCTTGTTTCGCTAAAATTACAAGAAACTAATGTGACTAACTGGTCACACTAGTTTTAATAGTTTACAATGTCTAGAAAATGCATAAAAAGTGTGTCCAATTGGTAAAAATGCTTTATAATAATCATTAGAAGGTTACTTAATCAGAGTTACCAGAAATAATCTAAATTTTGACTGACAAGATTACAGGCGGTCGGTACTTTACATAAAATTAAAAAATAATTACTGTTGTTTTTAACTTCCTTTAATACTCTATACGAATACCTAATCCTGTGCATCAGATTCAACATAGTACAGCTTATTTTCTAAGCCTCTCCAAAGTAAACTAATGAGTAAAAGCCTTCCCTCATTATCTAATTCGTAACAAAAGTTGGGAAGTTAGATTAGTTCGGCAATTAACTAAGTGTAAGCCTTTGAACAAAATAAAATAGATCGGGCTCTCAAGAAGCGCGCTCGTGAAGACGATCAAATAGGCTAGATGCTCGCATTTCGTCTTGTTCTATAAGATATAAGTAGAGTCTATAGTGCGTTAAATTAGAAAAAAAAAACAAACTGAGGCCTAGTGCATTAAAAAAAATAGAAGGTCCCTTGTCCTTCTATTTTTTTCTTAATACCTAGTACATTGAGCATAAAATAGAAGGACAAGGGTTCTTCTATATTTTTTTAATGTACTAACACAAATTTATATTATGGTCATAAACACATGGATGTTTTTTTTAATGGCAAGTGCCTTTATTATATAACTAGACAAAATACAACACTACGTAACATAAGCTAAAGTACGTTATCTACTACTACATAAAAAGCAATTGTATCATCCACAGACTCTTGAAGGTCTAAAGATAATCCAAATGCTCAAGCCCACTGCTATATGGCAGCATGCCTAGCATGCTGGCGGCGTTGCCACGCTGAATGGCAATGCTTATACGTTGAGCCAAATAAACACCAGCATTTTGGTCACGCGTCACGTCCAACAGACGCTCAGAAAGATTTGAAAACAAGATGAGCTCTCGGCCCCCACGGTCCCAATGTCTCAACTCCAAATTTCAAACGGCTTAAATATGTTTGTAACCTTGCACCCAAGCGTAAGCTGACAGCGAGACGAAATACAGTTGGGTCTAAAAAGTTAACATTATTGAAAGAGGGCAAAGCTTGCAACCAAAGACTGGACTCCCATACTACAGAGTCGATGAAAGTCGGTCGTAAAGTCGTGATAATTATGTATTTATATATATCGTATTTTCAGTGCGTGATTATTCCCGTAGAATCAGAATAATGTGCACAAATTGCGAAAGTTGAAGAATAACATTTGTGTAATGTGTATACCTACCTAAATGCGTAAATAAAATTCAGCATTGTAACACGATCTGCGACAGTTTTGTTTTGACTTAATTTTATTGAACACGATCAATGGCTTTAGGTCCGTCCATTTATTCCATTTTGGTCGAAGGATAAGCTGTATTTATAGAACCAGTAGTAGTTTGTGATAGGGTAGGATTTTTAGTTAGATTGAAGCAAAGTTGGAACGGATAGTGATTCAGCATATCTAGGTTTATAGTATAGTTTCGCTAACCCGGCACATCAATAGACAAAAGAAGATAGTGCCGGATTGTTGGACTTATTGAAAGTCCAACAATCCGGCACTATACTCTATAAAATTTAACTTGATCTCTACGACAGTAGAAGATTGACATTTTTAGAGTTGGGATAGTGGTGGAAAAAAACGATTTTCAAACAATGTTGTAATGAAATCGAATGAGTAGTTGAAGGTGAGAAATTGGATTTCATTGACTTACTATTATTTAAGATCAAGTATGTACACATGTAAATAATGTTATGATATTAATTATACACTCATAATAATGAAACTATAGTATTTATCGACGTTTTTCACTATTATCGATGCTAATGTAACATATAATTGGGTTTACTTTTATTACACATGTTAAAAATGTTATGATATTAAAATATACAATAAAATTAATGATAAATCAAGTTTTATTTAAAATATCGTCAGTATAAAGTACCATATTTCAATTAAAACCCTATCTAAAACTCTGTGGTCACGATCATTCGTCGCCCATCACTAATCGGCATGTCCATAAAGTATGACATTGACAGGTACTGTCTGTACTATCAAGAAATTCAGGACTTTATAGGCGTGATTTTTCTGACAGCTGTCGCAGAGATCAAGTTAAATTTTATAGAGTATAGGGGTTCCGTCGTCCGCGTCGTCATATAGCAGTCAAACTTCAAAGCTTATCACATGATAATCTTATATTAAATTCTTAAACGTGCATGTGATTTGTTTTTGAAGTGTACAATGAGTATTGTCTACATACGTTATTTTTATTCATGAAATTGATTATTTTAATTATTATATTTTTTTCTTCCATATTCCAGTAATCTGAACAATTCAATAATCCAGCAACCTCTGGTTAGCAATAGTGACATTATGGTGTATTTTTAAATTAGTAATGTAAATGAATCTTCAAAATCGCAACTCGAAATAGACAAAATGTATAAGCCCGCTGATTTTTAGGGTTCCGTACCTCAAAAGGAAAAAACGGAACCCTTATAGGATCACTTTGTTGTCCATCTGTCCGTCTGCCCGTCTGTCCGTCTATGTGTATGTCAACACTCTTTATCTCAGGAACGAGTAAAGATATCGAGTTGAAATTTAAGCTGTATACGTATATCTATGGTCTCTAGCAGTTGTGTAAAAGAAAAACTTTTCAGTTATCGCTTAAAAAAGTTAGAGCCGTTTACGTCGTAAAAAACCGCATATTTTGCACTCACAAAAATCAAAACCTACAGGGTACTTCCCGTTGACATAGAACTATGAAATTTGGCGAGAAGCATTGTCTCAGAGTACACATATAGGAATAAATCTGAAAATTGTACATTTTTATTTAAATCACAAAAAATAAGGCCTCAAAATTCACAAAATATGTGCTCAAATTGAGTAAATCGTATCATGAAAGGTATCATATAAAAGAACTTCATTAGCACATGCTAAAACAGGTTTTTATTTATTTTAACAAAGTGTTTGTACGGAATCCTCGATGTGCGAGCCTGACTCGCACTTGTCCGGTTTTTTTTGTCGAATTCCGGCTGGCCGCATTGTAAAAGATTCTCATAACGTTGTATACTTTACCCAGCGAAAACATTTTCATGTGAAATGTAGCCAAGACCTCAAGTAAAGCCAAGCTTCTAACTCTACTTGCCTTACTCCACAAGTATTTACTCGACAAACTCTACAGCTTAGTCAATATTATGTGACTTGAAAAACTTGAACTTTTTTCATTAGTTAATGGCCTCAAAACAATATTTTCTAATTTAACAAAAACACTGTTTACAGTCAATGTAGGATAAATAAAAATCAAACGATCACAAACGTTATTCCTAAGCATACAGAAAATATAAACGAATTGATTTTCCTGTTTCAGGTTAAAAATAACACACAAGGATAATGATAACAAGAAGGTACAAACGGAGAATTAAAAAAATACAATTTTCATTTTTTTCCCTCAAAAACATTCCTGTCATTTCTCTCATTTCTCATGTTCATAAATCGTACATACCAATTTATTAAAAAAGCTTTTCCGGGGCGGTAATGTAGTAAATTTTAAGCTAAGTTGCACAAGGTCGGAAGAAATTGTTTAGTTCAATGACTTTGCCGTTTAGTATTGTAAGTTGGTGTCAAGTTATCTGTCTACATTATAAGTGAATATTCTAAGAGTATAGAGCGAGGTACAGACAATAAAAATGGGGGTGACTGATTTGAATGGAAATGAGAGTAAAATGTGTCGCAAAAGTGACAGCAAACGATATGTGAGTACCACAGTAAGTACATAAATTATATATTATGGTAATTGACAGGTCCCATCTAATAGAAACCTTAAGCTGGAAACATACTATCGGACGCGGCTGACGGACGCGACTTAGCAATGTGCACAGTCTTAAAACATCCGGTGTGCCAGATCTCTCTCGGACGTCCGAACGGTCAAGGTCAGCCTAAGGTGACGTCCGCGACTGATGTTCGACAGCGTGCACGGCTCAGTGTACATTCATTGTCTAGATACCTATCAGTCGCGGCTGTCAGTCGCGTCCGTAAGCCGCGTCCGATAGTATGTTTCCAGCTTTACAATTTCTTCGAACCTCGATAAAAAAAAATATAGATTATAATAGACACCATGGTAAAATTGTAATTTTGACAAGCACAGCTACATCCTAGATTTGCAGTCACCCAATGAAGTAGGAATCGAATGGAATTGCCCTAACGACGAAAAAATACCTACATACCCACCGCACACGAATATGGCGGATTAGTGTTGTTACTACCACACTACACTTATCGATTTCCCCGTACCTATCGATAAAACTAACGACAAAAAATTCTTCTTCTTCTTCTTTTCGAGTCAGCGATTCCATCATAAAATTTTTGTTTGGCTATATGCTGTTCGACCAGTAGGAGGCCACGGACACAACACTAATATACTCGTAGGCCGAATCAAACTTAATGGCAAACTTTCAGTTTAAAAAATGGCAGATGTCAAGGTGGCAGCTGTCATTTTCAAGAATCCTCACTAGTGTAAAAGTGATAGCTGTCATATTCTAGAATCCATACTAAAATGGTATGACAAATGTCAAAATGACAGCTGTCAAATTAAGAGTCTATTATTTCCGTTATTATCGATTATAAACCAATGTTGTTGTCACAATAGTAATACAGCTCATTGAGATCTACATTTCAGATGACAGCTGTCATTTGAAATATCTAATAGATCTCATTGAGCGCTATTACTTCTATTAAGACAGTAATGGTCACATAAGAGAGAAGGATGCTGTTTTGTGGTTCTAGCTTCGATAGTTAGGGAGATTATAATACTTCTAACTTTGACAGCTGTTACTTTGACAACTGTCGTGCTTTTGTCGTATGGATTCTATAATATGGCAGGTATCCCTTTGGCACCTGTCATGCCATTCTACTCGTAGCATTCATTCTGGAATGACAGTTGTAAAATTTGACGTGAAAAATGAAATGAAATAAAAATTCAAAATTTTAGCATATCAATAACACGAATAAAAACTTACCAAAATATCGTTATTTTTTATATAACAAGAACATCACTATTGTGGGCCGACTCAATATGGCGGACCAGGCACGCGCGTGACGTCACGAAAAGTATTGTCAAAATAGCGAAACTGTCGTGTATAATGCTGGCCTATTTTTAATACATACATTTGACAGAGACGCCTATGTGATTATTATTTCGGTTTTTAAACTCTTTCATGCCAAAGTATCTAAAATTAAATGTCAAATCACCATTTCCATTTGATTCCTACTTCATTGCAGTCACCCCGTTTATTAGAGCTATCTATATCTAATAGAGTAAAAAAGTTGTAACGCCGACTCCTTTTTCTTGACTTAAGCTGGAAACATTCTATCGGACGCGGCTGACGGACGCGACTGACAGCCGCGACTTAGTGGTGTGCACAGTCTTAAAACATCCGGCGCGCCAGATCGCTCTCGGACGTCCGAACGCTCAAGGTCAGTCCAACGTGACGTCCGCGACTTATGTCCGATAGTGTGCACGGCTCAGTGGACATTCACTATCTAGATACCTATCAGTCGCGTCCGTAAGCCGCGTCCGATAGTATGTTTCCAGCGTTATAGAATCGGGAATACTATGCAGTGGCAAACAGAAATCGCTGAATTTTTTGCTGCCCTATCAATTTTACAAAACATAACCAAACTAATTAATACGATGTAAATAATCCTCTAGTAAGTACCTACTTACTACTTTGGTAGATATTTTCGATTGGAAAAGTGTCTATTATCTCCATAATCTTGCAAGAATATTGATGTCGCCTTTCCTTAACGCTGGCCGGGTCAGCCCGTCATTTGAAGGCCGCCGTCGCAGCGGAAATTACATGCACTGAGAAATGTGGACATCTCCACCGGCTGGAGGAGGCGCAGATATCACGCTGTATACTTGTATGATATTGCTGCTTTCCTAGTACATAGCCGATATAGCCCAGTGGATTCTCAAGTTACTGTACTGTATCAGCCTTTTTTTTTTAATAGTCCACTGCAGGACGTAGGCCTACCCACGAAGGGTGTTTGGGCCATATCCACCACGCTGGCCCAGTGCGTGTTGGTGGATTCACATACGCCATCGAATTTCTTCTACTGACATATGCAGGTTGCCTCACGATGTTTTCCTTCACCGAAAAGCCAGCGGTGTTAAAGGTCTCAAGTTACAGTTGGCAGCAATAAAGAAAAATACTTGCATTTAACCTTTATAGCCTATAGGAGCTCCGCTGTAGGGTTACAGTAAGTATCAGTACAGTATCAGCCTTTTTTAAAGTCTACTGCAGGACTTAGGCCTACCCACGAAGGGTGATTGGGCCATATCCACCACGCTGGCCCAGTGCGGGTTGGTGGATTCGCATACGCCATCGAATTTCTTCTACGGACGTATGAAGGTTGCCTCACGATGTTTTCCTTCACCGAAAAGCCAGTGGTGTGAAATTCCGCTGTAGGGTTGCGAGCACAAAGAAAATCCAACAAAGGTTGTATAAATATGCAACCTTATCATATGAATGATATCATATCGTCCCCTTTTTACAACAGAACAAGTAGATAAACGCCTCACTAGCACCTTTACACTGTTGATTTTCCTTTGATACATACGAAGCGATATGGCTCAAGATTGATATGATTTGTACAACCAGGGAATAGAACAGTCTTCCCTTTCTGTTTCCGGTACAGAAGGAGGAACATCACGAGACGTGCGACAGCCCTGGGAAAAAATGACAACGGCGAGGAGCCTCTGTGAACCATCCACGCAACCCCGACCAATCTGACAAGAGTGTACGATTAAGAAGAAGAGTTACCTGATATAATGTAAAGCTAGAGTCAGTGTGAGGTATCCACAACCACCACATCGTCGCTTTCCATCAGGCGATTCAGTGATCAAGCGCAGACTCATTCGCGATTAAAAAAACTGTAGCTCAAGATAAAATAAGATAAGATAAATTTTATTGCAAAAACTTACACTAGGTAAACAATTTTAAGTAGCTCTGCCTTTTGCGTTAGTTTAAAACTGTTGCAAAAGGC
The DNA here is from genome assembly GCA_949316475.1 of Hypomecis punctinalis. Taxonomy (NCBI): domain Eukaryota; kingdom Metazoa; phylum Arthropoda; class Insecta; order Lepidoptera; family Geometridae; genus Hypomecis; species Hypomecis punctinalis. Next base: position 16,642,348 of record OX438818.1, read on the forward strand.
AGTGTCTTCCAGATGGATCAAGTGATTTTGCAAGTACAAACAAACCAAGTCACTATACAATACAAGAATGAGCATTTGCATTAGTGTGTGTGTGTGTATGTGCGTGTGTGTGTGTGTGTGTGTGTGTGTGTGTGTGTGTGTGTGTGTGCGTGTGCGTGTGTGTGTGTGTGTGTGTGTGTATGGGTGTGTGTGGGTGTGGGCGTGGGTGTGGGTGTGTGTGTATGTCTGTGTGTCTGTGTCTGTGTGTGTGTGTGTGATGGAGTATGAGTGCGTGTGCATATTCTTACGTGCTGCGGTGAGCATGAAACACTGCAATACTCAAGATCTCTTGAGAGTCAGGGTTTGCAGTGTTTATTTGCATATAATAACACATAACCTAATTATCCTCGTCTAAACAGTCGGGTAAAACGAGCCTCACCTGATCCCTAAAATCTGATCCCTTGGGGAAGATAGACAGAAGATTTCCGCGGGATAAGAGGAATTTTCTAATTTCTTAGTAGTCATACTTTTGTATCTGTAAGTACAGTCAGCGACAAAACTAATAATGATAGTGTTCCGTTAGTTGAAAGATTACAGTCCGCACACAGTTATTTTACCTCTAACGTTGTCGTTGTGTCTTTGTCTAACTTGTGATGGTGTGTAATGACGAGACAGAGACAGCGACAAATGTGCTGGGTGATTAATATCTGTAAACGAACTGTAAAAATAACTTGTCTAATTTTTTTTAAATACAAATTCGATATACACTTGAGGTTTAAAATTAATGGTATAATTATAAGATAAGATACACCTTTTTTTTAAATTATTACACTCCACAGACTCCAGGGTCTGTGCTTTTTAAGATATACATTAAGAAAAAAGATTTGAACAATATTGCTTATAAGGGCTTAACAAAAGGACTCTAAATCTAATAAAATTAAAAACAAAACCAAATATGTTTTTAAATTACGTTGATTTTACATATAATTTTTCAAATTGCTACTTATACCGCGCAGAGCCTCCATCACCGCCGCGTTTCGGTCTTTAATGGCCATCTTTAAGTTATAGTCTACGATGACCTTAGGTGACGCAGTCGTCGCACGCAAGATACACCTTATAAGATTTACCTTATTGTCCACTTCTTTAAAGCAAAAAAGTTATCTGTTAAGAAACTTAGCTGTTTTTGAAAAATAAACAATAATGTAATAAGTACTACATGGATGACGGTAGAAGTCGGTTATGCCATATTATGATATTTATTTACAGTACTTTCAACACTAGGTTTTATCAACAATATAAGTTGGTGTTAATGATAAGCACTTCAAAAATTTGGCACGTAGGAGGCGCTAGCTTAGTTGGGAGAGCATCGGGCTAGTGAACCGAAGGGGCAGGTTCAAATCCTGCGTTTAGAAATGCTTATCACAAAGTTTACTCTTTGATGATTAATATAAATTACGAAATAAATATAATACTTACTTTTGTGATCGACTGTACCTTTGCTAATCACCACCACAAATTCATCCGTTTTGGGCTAGGGCTTAACTTCCGTGCCGGACACTATACATTATTAAGGGAGAGATAAATTATGGTCTACTGTTATTTTCAAAGCTATGATGAGCTCTACTCTCTGCGATAACTATACTTATATTTATTGCCCTGACTTACTATTAGAAACCGATAAATTAAAAAAAATTTGGTTGTCTGTAAAGTCACCCTTCGTGGGTAGGCCTACGTCCTGCAGTGGACTATTAAAATGCTGATAAAGTACAGAACAGTACAGTACAGTAAAGTCGGTTTACGGACGATAATTGACCGATGAACCACCGGAGGAGGTATACAATTCGACGCGTATATATATATAATTATATATGTGTACATATATATATGCCATTTTATGATACATTATTTATATATATATATATATATATATATATAAATAATGTATCATAAATCGCCGAAGACTTGTTGCGTCTTTTCAGAATCGAATCCTATGGCGTCTACCATTTCCAATGACTTTTTAATTGTTATTCGTGCTAATATAGTTACATTGCTGTCATGTGAATTCCATTGTCGACGAGAAATTTTGTTTAGGTACGAAAATTAGATATTCAATTTGAAATAATTCTCACTGGTTTTTTGCGTCCGTTCTCAATGGAAATCATGTGACACATTGTATATTTTTGTATTCGTTCCATGCATTTAATCGTTTTTCCTAATTCCATCAAAATGTATGGATATATTGATACCGTATATTGTACCGTATTAATTCCATGCATTCTACTAATTAAATGACTCCTTACTATATTTGAGATTATATCGGTACCGTATATTTATTTTTGTATGTACCCCATAAACTGTTATGTTTGTTGCTTCTTCCTAACCTTATGTTATATCGATACATACATACTTACATAGGTACTTATGTAATCGATCCCAATAAATTCACTGCGTGGCGTGGGCTATGTCTACCCCAATGGGGGACAGGAGTGACGATATGTATACATGCACATACATATTGTCGCGCCTCTTTCCCATTGGGGTAGGCAGAGACTATTTCCCTCTACTTGCTACGATCCTGACATACTTCTCTTGCTTCATCAACTTTCATCACATTCTTCATACATGCTCGTCGGTTGCGGGTGCTTTTAACCTGGCCTTTGAGCAGAACAACGACAATTTGTTCCTTAAATGTACGCCTTGGCCGACCCCTTCCGGCTTGACCACTCACACTCGCCTTACTAATCTCCTATGTATGAATAGACAATCATCTTTTTTTATAAAGTCGATTAAAATACCTATTTACATAACTTGGAGTACATAATAGACATTAAAAACAAGTTATCCTTATATTACATAAATTAATTAAATTTTAAATTATAATTAGCTAACTCCGCTAGCCTAATTAAAGAATACTAAGGATATGATACGAGTATTTAGGTTTATGAAACCCGCTCACATAAATAAAATGCTCCCACATTTAGAAATTATGCATTGCTTAATCAATGAAATTAGTTTTAAATTGTACAAAAAGAAAGTTTCTAAACACCTAGTGTGTGAAGCACGATAAAAATAATTTCATTGATTAAGCAATGCGTCATTTCTCTTTAATGATAAGAAGTTCTAATAATTTCAGTGCGGGTTGGTGGATTCATATACGCATTAAATCAGTGCGGGTTGGTGGATTCACGTACGCCATCGAATTTCTTCTACGGACGTATGCAGGTTGTCCAACAATGTAGTAGTTGGTAAATATGATAAACACTTTCACTAATTCGGCGTCTTCGCAGAGAGCGTTTTAGCTTAATTGGCCAAAGCACCTGGGCTGGAATCCCAGAGGATGCAGGTTCAAATCCTGCGAACGCGTCAATTTTTGAAATGTTTATCACAAAAAGAAAGTTTCTATACACCTAGTGTGTGAAGCACGATAAAAATAATTTCATTGATTAAGCAATGCGTCATTTCTCGTGAATGGTAAGAAGTTCTAATAATTTCATATTAAGTGATTGACAGGTTTAAAGCAGTTCTCACGAATGGCGCTTCCAACAATGTAGTAGTTGGTAAATATGATAAACGCTTTCACTAATTCGGCGCCTTCGCAGAGAGCGTATTAGCTTAGTTGGCTAAAGCATCTGGGCCGGAATCCCAGAGGATGCAGGTTCAAATCCTGCGAACGCGTCAATTTTTGAAATGTTTATCACAAAAAGAAAGTTTCCACAATATTAATTACTTAAATGACAATATATATTCAAGTCACTTTGGAAACAAACCGATATAAAAACAAAATAAAAATAATAAAAACTAAAACGTTACAAAATATGTATATGGTGAGATTATGCTTAAATTAAATCAGTCACAAGCTACTGTCTCTGGCACATTTAGTCCAAAAATACAAAGAATCTGGTCTTGAATGCTTGAATGATTAGATGAGTTGTTAAATAAGATATCATTATAAAATCCAAAAGTGTCCGAGTCGTCGACTTTGGTCGAGTCCCGTCCCTCTTCTAGAGTTTTAGCGTATTTATCAGGTTAGGTACCTGAATTACAAACTATACCTACCAGTTTTCTGACTTCAGAAAATTATAAATAAAATACTACCACTATGTTAAATGACTAGGTTTCATGTGACCACCCGGCAAGAATGACAGAAATAAATGATATTGATAGAGAGCTAAACGACAAATTTTGAATGAACAATTACTTACCAGGTTTATTTCTTAGTGTAAGTGTTTTGTATAACGTAAATTTTGAGAAAAAAAAAACAGTTTCATATAATATTACCAAAAACAGTAAATACCTTCTAGGTTAAATTTGACATTCATTTTCGCAAAATATGTACTAAACTACTTTAGGTAAGTTATTAAATAAATTAACCCATCTAATCAAGAATTTGTAGTGGTACGACATAATATTATGGTACTTTTCTTACAATAAAATATTTTAATAATTTATTGCATGAAAATGAAAAATAAGTAAAGCTATAAAGTTAGCATTTACCTACAGTTTTTTTGGCTAAGACTTTATGTAACAATTTTTTTTCTCAAAATTTACCACTTATGCACAAAATTTACACTATATGCCTACTCTTTATTTTGTGACGGCAGTATACGGTATGGTAAATAAGGATTATATTTAAAAACATTGCAAAATCTGGAAGTATGTCATCACAGTGACCAAAAATCTTGTCAAGGGTGTCGATTTTCATTTTTTTCCATTCATTATTATTTATTTTATTCATTCATGTATTATGAATGAACAAAGTCACCAAGTCGAGATTTTTTAAAATTTTCTCAGAACACTGTACAGCCCAGCCCATCACCCGGAAATCACTTGACGTTGAGTTGCGAGACACTTGTATAGACTATTTCACTTCTCATTACCGTGATTTTCTAATGACGAAATAATTATTAAAATTGGTTCAGTAGTCTTGTAAGTTAAATAGTAATAAACCAATGATTAAATATTTCGTCTCTACAATATTAGTAAGTATAGATATTTAAAAACATTGGTCCCAATTCGCGGTCTAAACTTAATCTTAACTTCTACATTTGTGAGAACTGCTTTAAACCAGTCAGTCACTTAATGTGACATTATGAGAACTTCTTACCATTAACGAGAAATGACGCATTGTTTAATCAAATCAAATTATTTTTATCGTGCTTCACACACTAGGTGTATAGAAACTTTCTTTTTGTGATAAACATTTCAAAAATTGACGCGTTTGCAGAATTTGAACCTGCATCCTCTGGGATAGTGGCCCAGATGCTTTGGCCAATTAAGCTAAAACGCTCTCTGCGAAGGCGCCAAATTTAGTGAAAGTGTTTATCATTTTTACCAACTACTACATTGTTGGAAGCGCCATTTGTGACAACTGCTTTAAACCAGTCAGTCACTTAATGGGAAATTATGAGAACTTCTTACCATTAACGAGAAATGACGCATTGCTTAATCAAATTAAATTATTTTTATCGTGCTTCACACACTAGGTGTATAGAAACTTTCTTTTTGTGATAAACATTTCAAAAATTGACGCGTTCGCAGGATTTGAACCTCCATCCTCTGGGATTCCGGCCACGATGCTTTGGCCAATTAAGCTAAAACGCTCTCTGCGAAGGCGCCAAAATTAGTGAAAGTGTTTTTCATTTTTACCAACTGCTACATTGTTGGAAGCGCCATTTGTGACAACTGCTTTAAACCAGTCAGTCACTTAATGGGAAATTATTAGAACTTCTTACCATTAACGAGAAATGACGCATTGCTTAATCAATGAAATTATTTTTATCGTGCTTCACACACTAGGTGTATAGACACTTTCTTTTTGTGATAAACATTTGAAAAATTGGCGCGTTCGCAGGATTTGAACCTGCATCCTCTAGGATTCCGGCCCAGATGCTTTGGCCAATTAAGCCAACATTTAAAAAAATAATTGAAAATTTTATAATTTATATTGTTAATAAATTTTATTTTATTACAAATAATTTCGTCATAAAAAAAATATTAAAATATATTTATTTTTTTAGAAAAATATGATTTTTAATTTATTTATATTAAAACGCTCTCTGCGAAGGCGCCAAAATTAGTGAAAGTGTTTATCATTTTTACCAACTACTACATTGTTGGAAGCGCCATTTGTGACAACTGCTTTAAACCAGTCAGTCACTTAATGGGAAATTATGAGAACTTCTTACCATTAACGAGAAATGACGCATTGCTTAATCAAATTAAATTATTTTTGTCGTGCTTCACACACTAGGTGTATAGAAACTTTCTTCTTGTGATAAACATTTCAAAAATTGACGCGTTCGCAGGATTTGAACCTGCATCCTCTGGGATTCCGGCTCAGATGCTTTTGCCAATTAAGCTAAAACGCTCTCTGCAAAGGCGCCAAAATTAGTGAAAGTGTTTATCATTTTTACCAACTACTACATTGTTGGAAGCGCCATTTGTGACAACTGCTTTAAACCAGTCAGTCACTTAATGGGAAATTATTAGAACTTCTTACCATTAACGAGAAATGACGCATTGCTTAATCAAATTAAATTATTTTTGGCCAAAGCATCTGGGCCGGAATCCCAAAGGATGCAGGTTCAAATCCTGCAAACGCGTCAATTTTTGAAATGTTTATCACAAAAAGAAAGTTTATTTTCATGGTGGCTGTTATTTTATGAGTACTTCCACTATACAATATTTATACCACAAGCGTCATTACGTCCGCGCTGGCCGTCAATAGAGGTATAAACAAAAACATGCCGCTTGCAAACCGCGTGCGAACTCCGCCCCCTCACCTCTGACTCCCCGACGTCTCCTCTGGGGCGAAGTAGTTTTAGTGACGCAATAAAATCACACATTAGAATTGATGAAAACTTTTATTATATACAGAAGCCACATTATCGGTGTGTTATACGTAAACAAAACATCGAATATACGCCACAGATATACGGCGCACAGGAGCGCCCTCCAAAATTCGCGCGCCAAACAGCGGAACTAAGAAATACGCCGAAAAGCACTCCGGTGACAAAACTACGTCCATGCCAATATTTCACCCAGCCATTGTACTAACCTTTGCACTACTTCTGGCTGAATTTGAGAGATGGTCAATCTTGCGTCCGTATACAGGATGCAACAAGTCAGTCGGACGCAACATCATCGGTAAAAACCGCCATGTAGGACGTAATATCAACTCCGCGATGCAAATATATATATATATATATTATGTATAACCACGCATAACTTTTTTTCTATTAGTCTGATTTCAATAATTATTTTTTTATTGAAAAGAGTATACTTTGAAACTGGTTCCATATTTTAAACAATAATGTGAAAAATGCTGCATCGATCCGTGCGAAATATTCGTGAATTCTGTACACGGGTGAAGTCGGTCATGCTAATTTTTGCAAAAAATAATATTGTTTTTACGTGATAACGTCATATGCGTTACAAGCCAAACACTCAGGCTGATCATGCCTTTCTAACGCTTGTTCCACGCTCTAGGTAGTACGTTTTGCTCAAGCTTTGATCAATGCGTCAAGCTTTTTCGTGCATGCAGCTGGCGTTAATCAATTTATAAGATGTTATAAAATACCATCCCTACATAGTCGACGTACCACCTGCTCGTACTAAGCGATTCGATTCTTCCTTCATAATGCGGACCCCCAGGGATTGAAATGCCCTGCCTTAGTCATTGTTTCCTGACAATTACATTTTGGATATCTTCAAGTAAGAAAGAAAGAAAGAAAGAAAGTTATTTATTTACTAAATTGAAATACACGAATGAATACAAGAATAACAGTTGAAGTAAAACAATACATGAATAACAGTTGAAATTTGGCAAGATAACTAGATTTAGGATTCATAAGCGAAATATCATTTGTTGAGACCCGTGTTGTGGGTACCATACAGAAAGTTATCTAGTGGTGATATTCTGGGGTAGTCCTAAATTTTAAAGAAATGCTGATTTATCGAAAACTTTGAAAAATTAGTGAGATTATATAAACTTGTACAAAAAAAAAACAGTAATAAATATATAGTTATACAAAGGAATAGGTAGGTACATAATTATCGTGAAAGAATGTGTGCCAGTTTTCTTGCTGCGTTGAGTAAGTGGACGCGAGAGTATAATATTAATAAGTCAAGAGTAAGCAATAGTAATTCCGTATAGGTCGAGTGGCTAGCCATGGTGTCAGAGTTTTTAGGCCGCCTGAGGGCCTCTGGCATGGTTAAACGGTTAAAACAACCGGGGCCTACAATTTTACGTGTCATCCGAGCCACGGGAGCGCTCAGTTGGAAAGTGCCATCCGCGATCACCCATCCAAATACTGATCGTCCGGAACGTTGCTTAATTTCGGTGAAGTCAACAGTGAATCTTTTAGGTCTACATTTTCCATCTTCGGCTACAACATTTTCCATCTTCGGCTACAACTACGCTATCCATCCGGCAAGTTGGTCGCCAAATGTAGCCCTATTTCGACATAAAAAAACCGGACAAGTGCGAGTCAGGCTCGCACACCGAGGGTTCCGTACAAACACATTGTTAAAGTAATTAAAAATCTGTTTTAGCATGTGCTAATGAAGTTGTTTTATATGATACCTTACATGATACGATTTACTCACATTGAATTTTGAACCCATTTTTTGTGATATTTGAGGCCCTATTTTTTGTGATTTAAATAAAAATGTACAGTTTTTAGATTTATTCCTGTGTACTCTGAGACAATGCTTCTCGCCAAATTTCATAGTTCTATGTCAACGGGAAGTATCGGTTTTGATTTTCGTGAGTGTCGAAATATGCGGTTTTTTACGACATAAACCGGCTCTAACTTTTTTAAACGATAACTGAAAAGTTTTCTTTTACACAACTGCAAGAGATCATAGATATACGTATACGGTTTAAATTTCAACTCGATATCTTTACGCGTTCTTGAGATAAAGAGTCTTGACACGCACAGACGGACAGACGGACAACAAAGTGATCCTATAAGGGTTCCGTTTTTTCCGTTTGAGGTACGGAACCCTAAAAATATCACGTCAAAAAGAAAAGTTAGTTCTGCTCGATCACTTTTTCAAAAAGAGAAATTTATTTTTCTGAGACTTAATATATTTTGTTGCTAACTGTACATACATATAATAAGAAAAATGTTGAACGAAATGAGCTCGCGGCTAAGAAAAGTTAAATTATCTCTCGTAACCGATATTTTGCGAACTTAGGAAATAAGCCCTTCGGGGCAAGGGGGCGGCCGAGTAGTATTACATTTCACCGTTTTTGTAAACTAAGTAAGGGCTCGTACACATAAACACGATACGATGTCAAATCGTACTACGACGCATATCGTTTCACGATGCGACGTCGTGTCGTGGGGACTACATCGATATATTTCTTCATAAAATGACTATCGTTATTCATAATTTTTTTATATATATATATATATATATATATATTTTTTTTTATATATTGGGGTACATCTTACACACGGCCTCTGACCCCAAACTAAGCAAAGCTTGTGATATGGCTGCCAGAGACTGATATACTACATATACATATTTTAAATACATACTTATATAGATAATACCTAAATAACACCCAGACACAGAGCAATAACCTATGTTCATCACATAAATTATTGCCCTGGGTGGGGATCGAACCCACGCCTCTATGATCCAGAAGTCAGGTTCACTAACCACTGAGCCACCGAGGCAGTCGAATCGAATTAAATTTAATCGAATTAAAAGTAATGGATGTATTCAGTCCCTTCTGTGTATCTGTTTCTTCTTTATTAGTTGCGATGTGGTGTCGTTTGCTCGACGTCGATGACGTCGCATCGTGAGACGATTTCACGTAGTAGCACGTTGTGACGTCGCATCGTGAAACAATGTCGCGGCGTAGCACGTTGCAAAGTCGCATCGTGAAACGATGTTGCGTCGTAGTACGTTGTGACATCATATCGTGAACGATGTCGCGTTGCAGCACTTTGTGACGTCGTATCGTGAACGATGTTACGTCGTAGCACGTCGTGACATCGTATCGTGAACGATGTCGCGTAATAGCACGTTGTGAGTCGTATTATGAACGATGTTACGTCGTAGTACGTCGTGACGTCGTATCGTGAACGATGTTACATATTACGTCGTAGCACGTTACGATATCACATCTTGAAACGATGTCACATCGTAGCACGTTGTGACGTCGTATCGTGAACGATATCGCTTCCTAGCACGCTGTGACGTCGCGTCGTGAAACGATGTCACGTCGTAGTACGTTGCGACGTCGCTTCGTGTTTATGTGTAGGAGCCTTAACTGGCTTACACGCCGTGAACTTGAGACTTTATTTAGACGATACAATTTGTTATTTTTTATTAAGTAATCTTTTAACATTGAAAAATAGTTATAACAAGAATTTTCGCATAAGCTGGGTCAGTCCTGATATACCTACTAGTAGTACATACCTATTAAATAATAATACATGCGCTCTTATAATTATTATTAGCCGCAAAATGCCAATAAAGTGCGGATTGCAAACTGACTTTCAGGAAACATAATCAAAAATAAATATATTTATTGCGTAGGTCTATAGGTTAATACATGATCGCCAGTTACCTAATAACAATAGAAAAGTTAATAACATATTCTACCTGTTTTCATACTAGTACTTTGAATGAACAATAACTACTAATATTAAAACTAAAGTATATATCAGTTATGTGACATTCAATTTATTAATTTGTTAAATCCTTAAATCCAATAATATCAGTAGTCTACTTGTTGGAGTAATTTATTCGAATGCACGATTAATTAATTAATTAAATGAATATTTACTAAGACAATAGCAAATAAAACCAAACATTAATCCTCATAGTGTACGTCCTCTGCTGGACATAGGCCTCCCCTATAATCTCCAATAAGACTGGTTGGAAGCGGCTTGCGTCCAGCGCGATCCTGCGGTCTTAAGGTCATTCGTCACCTTGTGGGTGGACGTCCTACGCTGCGCTTGCCTGTATGTGGTCACTCGAGAACTTTTCGACCCTTAACTGTGCTAGGAGACTCTCTCCGAGATTGGATCAGAAATGAAGAAATCCGTAGAAGAACCAAATTACCGACATAGCCTACCGGATTGGCAACTTGAAATGGAAGTGGGCAGGGCACATAGCGCTGAGGACTGATGACCAAAGAGCAAATAATTATAACTAAACATTAGTCCTCAGTACTGGAAGACCTCTGCTGGACATAGGCCACCGTTTGGAAGTACTCGTAGCTTGCATCCATCGTGTTCCTGTCGTCTTGATTATTGTCATTGGTCCACCTAGTCGGTGGATCTCTTAAAGCGCTGTTTCAAAGGCGATTTTTTCACCGGATAACGAACCGTAAATAAACAAATGCCTACATTATTCACCAGATGGATGTCCGGTGCGTCAACACACGTTTATTAAAAACCATATACCACCGCGAGTCCGGTGAAAAAAACGGTCCGTTGTCCTGTGAAACAAATTGCCGTGAACAAGCGCTCTTATGTTCTTACGTTAGTAACATCTAATAAGCATAGCGGCCATAGGACGACCCTATATTTTGATAAAATTAGCAGAATGAACAATATCTAATGTAAAGGAACGCTAGAAATACCATAATTTCGTTAAGTAAGTAGGACCGAATTTAGATCGACCAGTCTATTCTACAAGAACTCGGCATCAAGCAGCGTCCATCTTCAATTGTCCAAAATCGCATTCTCACCTACTTCGGGCACGTATCGCGACGCGATAACACCTCTGTGGAGCGCCTTGTGGTGCAGGGAAAGATTGAAGGTACAAGACCGCGCGGAAGATCTCCGTTACGTTGGACCGACCAAATAAAGGCTGCACTAAACGGTCCCGTCAGTATGTGCACGAGAAAGGCGTCCATACGAGAGGAATGGCTATGTATTGTAAAGCGAGCCACCACCGGCACTGATGACCACGACCGCTCTGTCAAGAGTGTATACGACTAAGAAGAAGAAGTGGGTATAGGACGAATCAAACTTTTTTGGGATTGTGATGTACAGTTGCGAAAGGCTTGGGTTTAGCGCAACTAGCAGCTAACTTCACGTTTAAATAGGTGTCTACTTACGTACTACGTATATCTACCTACTTTTCCTAACATTGTGACAGACCAAAATAGCTAAAACCATGTTTTTATGAATTATAAAGTGAAATAACTTATTCTAATTCGATGTGGGGGTGATAAGTCCTGCACTGACGTCCCGCATGGGGTGTTTTGTGCATTTTCCCTTCCAGCGTCTACCCGAGCCAGCCCAGGGGCATTATTTTTGACTTTTGGACGACTCGGACATATATTTAACTTTGTGGACGACTTTTTTGTAAATGTATTTAAATTATCCATTACACGCAGCATTTACTGGTCACGGCTATTGTAAAAGAAACTGTAAAGTGCTAAAGGGGAAATCGAGCAGTGGAATGATAATTTTAAAAAAGCTTTCAAAACCAATATGGCTAATGGCTACATAAATAATTATGTACCTTACTTGTCTCCATGCAATACACGTACCTATAGGTACTCTTTAAAATAACGCAGCGTGGCTCTGGGCCACTGGCATAACTGCTCAAGTGAAACCTCTATACGAAGCTAGTTATTTTATAAATAAATCCAGAACCCGCATCCCCTAAATCCCCGATCCCTAAAATACTCAGCAATAGATATCGAAACAGGAACCTGATTCATTTATCAAGAACACTTTATGGTCCGCGCCCGAACTCTACGGTCGTATAAAATGGACGAAATATTCCAAACCAACAGGCTTAGGATATGTAATAAACTATGTAGATCCCGTGGCACCGCCTGATATAGTAGGTATGTAGATATTGAAGGCTCCGACTAAGTCAGATTTAATTAGCGAATTCACCGAACGATATAGATCTGGGTGTTGTTTTTTTTTTTTTAAATTTGCACGGTTTGGTGGTTTATGGAATTTGTGAGGAGCATTCGCAACTTTCATAGACAATATAGAGTATTTTCATATAATCTGTCAAAGTTCCGTATACGTTTCCAGGCGTGTGAAGTTGAAAAATCAGGCCCTAATTTATTTTTGACTTTCGAACGGCTGGGAACGTATACAGATAGCCTTGAGGCCTCAGAGCAAATAAAAAAATCAAGAGGGAACGTCGTTGAACAATGAAGTGAAGCCGGTTTTTTATACATGTGTGAGTGCGTCACTGCTGCACCGCCATAGTTCGACTGACAAGCCAAGGCGTAGTTCCTTGTACGTTAATGTGTGTGTGATTGTCTTTACACGGCGAGGCATAGTTTTGGTCGGCCTCACATGTTTGTTCACAAAATTTTCTCTTGATTTTTTCATTTGCTCTGTGCTTGAGACCTTGAGGCATTATTTTTCCTATAGGAAAGCATACAGAACTTTACGGATGATCTTCTTTTTAATTTAAGTACGTTCCATTTTACGAATTCCTCTTTTTCGGATTACCGTTTCTTTTAACCTGTGTTCAGTATACCGTGAAATAGATAATTCTTTAAAATTTATTTTAATTACAAGAATCATTGTATTTGGTTCAATACTGATACAATACAATGAACATTAATAGAGTTTGTGCAAAAAGAAAACCGTATTAGCTTTACGGTGAACTAATAATAAATGTTATTATTAACTCAACTCAACTGTTATTAATCAGCAGCCAAGGTACCGGCTATTACTTGGTAGACGCGAGTACTGATGAAAACCGAATTGGTGTATACCAAGTACCAAACACTTTTAGTTGTAATAGCAATGACAGAGCGGTGTTGTCAACGTAACAAAATTAATAAAATGGCGTTTGAGCGATCTCAACTACGACGATTCTCTTTGTGCACAAACTCTACAGACATACTGAGGAAACATTGAAATATATCAGTGGTTCTAACATAAAAAGAATATAAACGGACAGACAGGTGTGGATGTTTATAATATTGGAAGCATTAGTTTAGGGTTGGGAACGGAACGGAAAATTTAGCAATATGTTATCAACTAGCTGCCCGCCCCGGCTTTGCCCGGGTCCGATTGGTTAAAGAAGACAAAAAGTAAGGATTTCTATTTTTTTTTAATATATAATACTAGTTTTTACCCGCGGCTATATTGATTTTTGTGCTATCCCATGGGAACCCTTTATTTATCTGGGATAAAAAATAGACTATTTCACGTTCCGTCTTTCAAACCCGAAGCCCTACCTTACCACCCGTAATAAAGGAAGTGGAAAATCCAAAAAATAAAACAAAAAACGATTTGACGGTTGTTCGATTCGACAGTTGATTTTTTTGACATTTCTTGAAGCGCACTCTAGAATAGCTTCTCAGAATTCTCAGATCTTACTTAATACTTATCGTTATATTATGAAAAAATTACGCAATATCATTATAATTCAAAGCCTATGTGTTACTCTGATATATAAGCTATGTTATTGCAAAGTTTCACCTCAATCCGTTCAGTAGTTTTTGCGTGAAAGAGTAACAATCATCCATCCATCCATCCTCACAAACTTACAAACTTTCGCGTTTATAATATTTAGTAGGATAGCCCAGGGATAGCACAGATTTCCAACAGTGAAATAGTTTTTCAAGTCGGTTCAGTTGTTTCACAGCCTATTCGATGCAAACAACAAACAAACAAACAATTAAGGGTACTTCTTCGAAGACAAAATTTTGGACGTCTATGGGTTTTTTTCTGAAACCAACAAACAAAACAGTGTGTAATTTTTTTTCTATACAGTTTACCTTTAACTCTACCTGGGACAAGTGATATTTTTCAAATCATTGCAGTCCAAGTATAAATTAAAAATATTTGAAGTTTGTTCTCCTGATTCATATACCGCGTCCGCTTGCCATTTTTCGAAAGAAAATGGTCGATATCGCATTTTCCCTTTGGTAAATCATTATAAATTATAATTATATCAAAAGGAAATGAATTGCACTTTTACAAAAAAAATGTGTATTAGTTGTAACTACCTTAGTATGTTTATAAATAGGCTAATAAGAAGTGTCCGGCATATAATACTGATTAATGTGGCGTATGCTGCGCTTGACCGTGCTTGGTCGGGTGATGATGATGAGAGCCTGACTTCTCGCGCAGGGGGAAGCCAGTCGTGGAACAGACGAGCCAGAAGGTGGATATACGGCTGGTTCGCTTGGATCCCGGAGTTACAAAGATAAATGTCTGATTCATCTGTGCTTAGTTCAGGTGGCATTATGATTACAATGCCTGTTTTATAAAATTTATTTTATGGTTTTACAACTTCAATCTGTATTTCGTGTAATGCTTTTGGGTTATAGATTCAAGTAGAAAAATGACAATACTGAATTCAGTATGTATGATGAGTTATGCATGTATTACGGCAAAATCCTGATTCATCTGGCCTGATTCATATGGTCAAAACGCCATATAAATCATAAAATTCATACTGGAAAAGCTTTGAATATAGCTTATATAGCCCAACAAGACCTCGATGACGACAGTTTTTGGATAGAAACTTCGTCAATCGATGAAAAAAATTATTACTCCAAAATTCACCAGAGATGTCTTATCGACCCTTCTCAGAAAAACGTGGATGATTGTTCAGATTCAAACGATGAGGGCATTTTTGTGTTTAAAAAGCTTCTGTAAAATAAACTTACAAAAGAGTCTCACACTGCTGGTGAAGGTATGATTACTCAATCTTCCATTAAAAAATCAAGATCTCCTCAACAAGAAAAAGGTTTTAAAGATGACATTGAAAGTAGCTCGGGCCCTTGCAAAAAGCTAAAGATTTATTTCTTGTAGTACTTAAATGTGACTTCATTATTTATAGTTAACGATACTAAGAAAAATTATGTTTCTGTGATAGTCACCAAGGAAGATTACTGTCAAAAATTCCATTTAATTGAAGTTGATCTCATGTTTCTTACTTTAATCTTATTTTTTTCATTATATAATAAACAGGATTCATGAATTGTACATGGAAAAAAATAAACAGAGAGAATAATATAATGTACCAATTACTATACTTACTATTAGTTCAGTTCAGTTCATTTATTCTCACATAGGTACAATAATGCACACTTATGAATGTCAAAAGTAAACAATAAATATAAATTAACATAAAACAATAAAACTAACAGAATTAATACATTTTCATTTACAAATACTGTCACATTACAAATACGAGTACTGTCACGGTTACGCAATGAATTTTTGTCACACATAAAATCTTTTACACTATAGTATGCTTTTTGTATAAGAAAATCAGCTTTGATAATATTTTCAAATATTGTTTCATTTTTCTTAATTATTAACTTTCATGTACCTATTTATCAGTAACAAATATTAGTAATAGTTCATTTATGTAATTTAAAATGTTTTCGTTTACCCAGGTAATATAAGAATTAGGTATAATTAAGTATTACAAACAAGAAATATTGTGAATTCGTCAACTTTTTTTCGTGCTATAGTGTTAAAATTTTATGTACGTTTGTAAAATATGATTAGATTTCCCTATTACACAGCCAAATTACATAGTTTTTCATTTTCAGTTCTGTTCTGATTCATCTGTAATCAATTCTGATTCATCTGGGCACAAAATATTTGAACGTAGATATCTTAAAAACTACTTAATAAAAACAAGTCCCTCATTGAAATATATGTTCTTTAGTTACCTTTTTTACATATGAACATGTGCGACAGAGCTGAAAGTGAAATAAAATTTTGGCCAGATGAATCAGTCAAAGAATGAAATTTCGAAGAAGTACCCTTAAATCTTTCCTCTTTATAATATTGTTATGGATATCCGAACCATTTATTAACGATATTGTGCACGACGGCTGCACCTACGTATTACGAACTTCTTTATTTATTTGGCAAACTTATTCGGCAAAACATTCCAAATTCAAACTTACTAGAGGGATTCGCGCTTGACTTTTACTGGAAAAGAAAAACAGTTGCTTGTAAGTTTGTGAAGAAAATAAAAGTTTTTGATTTTCTGTGATGCTGTAGTTTCCCTTGGACAACGAAAACACCAAGCTCCACACCAGCATTTAGGTTCCCTCGGGCAGACGCGCTCGTGGGAAACAGAGATAAAAAGTAGTCTGTATCATTTTATGATCTTTGAACTATTTCCATGCCAAAAATCAAGCCAATCCGCTCAGACCAAGTAAAAAAATCAAGACAGAATGTTGTGAACAAACAAGTGAGGCCGACCAAAACTACGCCTCGCCGTGTACAGACAATTTACACACACATCAACGTACAAGGAAACTACGCCTTGGCACTATGGCGGCGCAACAGCGACGCACTCACACATGTATGTATAAAAACCGGCTTCACTTGACTGTTCAACGACGTTCCCTCGTGATTTTTTTAATTGCTCTGAGCCAATCCGTTGCTCCGTTGCTGCTTGAAAGAGTAACAAACCAACAAACATACTCTTGGATTTACAATATTAGTTCTAGTAAGGATATCTGAACCTTTTTGATTTGTGTGTAGGTAAGTGGACTCAATCGGATTATAGTTGGTTGAATATTTCAATCGGCATTTTAACAGAGATATTAGTATGAGATTACAATATATTATGTGCTAGCGACCTGGTCCGGCTTCGCACAGGTATATTGACATATAAAACTTCCTCTTGAATCACTCTATGTATTAAAAAACAGCATCAAAATCCATTGCGTAGTTTTAAAGTTCTAAGCATATATACGGACAGACAGTGGGAAGCGACTTTGTTTTATACTATGTAGTGATAAACGGAAACGACAGTACACAAAAACTTTACTATACTAAGCGCCACACAAATCGGCAGATGAGATGTTAGCCGCAGATGACACTTCGCCGTGATTGGCTTATTATTGCGCATGTGTGCTCAATTCAGACGCCGCATGTGGTAGTGTCTAGGGAGCGCGCGGGAGGCATGAGTTTGGCGAGCGGGTGTGCCCCGGCGTCTCGTTTCTCTGGCTCCCGCGAATTCCTATATTTCGGCTTTTGCGCAAAGCTCTGCGCATATCTTCCCATCCGTCGATGTCTGTGGCGCTCAGTATATACAACCAGCGGTTCTCAATTTTTTTTGTGACGGAACCCTTTTGAAAAGCAAAATGTTCGACGGAGACCTAAAATTAACAAAAAAAATGTTTGTACTCGTTTCTTCTGTAAAATGTCTCAAAAGAAGCCCTCATTAAGTGCAGCCCAGTAATATTGGCCAAATTCTTCAAATGTCATCTTGAAACCTTTCTGAGTCGCTAAAATTTATTTTTGTTTTTATTTTTTCTCATTAATTCAGTATTCTCATGGAGCCCCTACAGATGCTTTGCGGACCCCTAGGGTTCCAGGGGTCCGCGAAACACACTTTGAGAATGGCTGGTATATACGTATGAAGAAATCAGCTGTTTCATACAAATCGTACGGAACACTTAATTTCACAGTGGGTCTCATAGTGAAAGTTGATTATTACAATGAACAGACCTCAGAAAGTGCATTTTACTAAACAATGTCTTGTATACAGCTATGTGGATTTAATTTTAATCTGAAGGTTCTAAATAAATTGATTGATTTGGATGATATTAGATAAAATACCGGTTTTAACTCACGTATGATATACGGCCGGGCCGCTGTGAAACCCGACCGGTTTCGGAGTAAATTAGTACTCCTTCTTCATCAGGGAATACGCGCACTCCCGTCGCCTGGCGCACGCGCACTCCGCGCGCTTGTGTGCGCGTGCGCCAGGCGACGGGAGTGCGCGTATTCCCTGATGAAGAAGGAGTACTAATTTACTCCGAAACCGGTCGGGTTTCACAGCGGCCCGGCCGTATATCATACGTGAGTTAAAACCGGTATTTTATCTAATATAATGTATTCTCACGCGAGTTTTAATGAAGTGATTGATTTGGATGACATTTTATTTTTGACCGACGAAATGGAGGAGGTACTCAATTCGACGCGTATATTTTATTTTGTATGTACAACCTCGCATAACTTTTTACATAGTGATCCGAGATTGACATTTATTTTTTATTTGAAAGAGTATACTTCGAAATTGGTCCCATTTAAATTTTATTGAAATCGGCTGAGCCATTTTTGATAAATCGACAATAATGTGAAAAATGCTACATCGATCCGTGCGAAATATTCGCGAATTCTGTACACGGGTGAAGTCGATCATGCTATTTTTTCAAAAAAATAATTATCGAGATTATGGTTGGAATGGTTCTCAAAAAAATGAATTAAGCGCTTGTACCTACATTTTTTTTTTTCTCAACCTATGCTGTCCCACTTCTGAGCAAAGGTCTTTGCCTGTACCTACTAACTTTGAAAATGTGACGATTGTTTGAACGGTCGAGCCACTATGCGTCCGACCGGTTTTAGAGTAGTTAGTACTCCTTCATCAGGGAATAAGCGCGCCCCCGACAACGGACGCCTGCGCACTGGAGTCCGCGACGGCCGTGATCTGGGCGGCGGCTCGCGCCTCCCGCGCCGCTGCCCTCGCCGATCTGCTACTCGTTACGGGTGCTGGATGGTTTTCATCTGCTCCTTCTTCCTCCAATGACACATCTCGTGCTGAACAACCTCCGTCCACACATCATACACTGACTGTGTCCAGCGCTAAGCTCTCTGACACAAAGCTCTTTGATTAGTAACACAAAAAAATTTGCTTTAATTTTTCAAAGCATAATCTTAAATAATTATTTGATTTTTCGCCAAAAAAAAAAATTCGCTGTGGACTTGTAGACTTCTTCCGTATTTTTTGCTGGTCCAAAAATATAACATTATATTAATTAAATAACCTAGTAGAGTATTAAAAAAATCAGCAGCATTCTGCCACAAAACAATGTTTTTCCTTTTTTCATAATTAATTAACAAGCATTTCGTTTCCTTTTGCGAGTTTCCTAGTCGGATAATGGAGAAAACATTTTACTTTTACTTTTCCCTAATTAAGTAAAAAGAATTTGACTGCCGTGTTTTGTAATTGAATTTTGTAGTTAATGCCTTTTCAACCGGCTACTTCTATCTTACTTGCAATACTAACTACTATCTTATGGTTCGTCCACACATTCCGCGACGCGACACGAGCACCGCATCAGAAGATAACTCATCGTAAACAAGTATAAAAGTCGGTGATGTGAAGTTACTCGTAGCTATAGAAGTTTCTTTAGAAGTTTCTATAGCTAACTTCACATCACTATACTTGTATACGATGTGAAGTTAACTACAGCTGCGGTGCTCGGGTTGCCTCGCGGAGTGTGTGGATGCTCCATTACTTTTGATCGTTTAGCCATGTCAAGAGCCTTCAGGCTGTTTGGGGACTGTGACACCAAGGCTGGCCACTCGGCCTATATTTCCCTGCGAACTTAGCATATTTGAGTATTGAATTTTTAAAACAATCATCAGTCATTAAAATGGTTCGTTTTGATAAAAATAATATTTTAAAAAGTTGTTGCTAAAATTATTTAGGCGCAAACTTCGGAACTAAATGCAATTACCTTCCTACCTATCGACCTTTTTAATTTAATATCTTAATATCTTTTGATTCGAAAGAAGATACCGAAAATAAAAATAAGAGATATAAAAACGAAAAATACTACAAAATATGTAGGTATAGTGGTATGATACAAATGCTTCATGAAGTTTTCAAAAGTAAAGACGCTGTAGTTGTGAAATTGCGCGAGAGAGATACATAGGTAATCGGTGTATAAACCCCTTAAAAAATAAAAATATTAAAATGACATGGAACTCTCGCTTGCCGAATTTCCTTGGAAGCCTAGGGCGGATAATACGTACTCAGTTTATGAATGAAGATCACGGTTTGGTGTAGGCCGAATCAAATGTCTTGGCGGTTGTGAAGTTAGCAAGCTACGCAGATTCCTCTCATTATGAGCAACAATTAGAGAGATCGATATTTTCGCCAATCGTTGTTTATAATAGGCATGACGACTAAAAAATATAATTAGTCCGTAAGGTAGACTATCAAAAAATATTACACACTTATTTTTTCGTTTGTCAATTAAACAAAAAAACCGGACAAGTGCGAGTCAGGCTCGCACATCGAGGATCCCGTACAAACACGTTGTTAAAATAATTATAAACTTGTTTTAACAATGCAAATGAAGTTCTTTAAAATGATAATTCACTCACTCAGTTTGAATTTGTTCGAGTCAGGAAATGGATTTATCTGTTTACATTAACACGACATCTATCGGACGCATAGATACCTCGTACTTCGACGGAGAAAGTTAATACCGCGGGCTAACTTGACGCCAACGCCATCTAGTTTTGATATGAGTAAATACTGAGATTTAAACTGTTGCTTTAAGAATTGATTTTATTACTTATTTGATTTGATTGCTATTAGGTTTGATGTTTTATATTTACACAATCATACATTTACATATAAATTTATATTTGAACTTATTTTCAGTTTAGACAGAATTTTGAACCAATTTTTTGTGAATTTTGAAGCTCTTATTTTTTGTGATGTAAATAAAAATGTACAATTTTCAGATTTATTCCTATATGTCTACTCTGAGACAATGCTTCTCGCCAAATTTCATAGTTCTATGTCAACGGAAAGTACCCTGTAGGTTTTGATTTTTGTGAGTATCAAAATATGCGGTTTTTTACGACATAAACGGCTCTAACTTTTTTATACCGTAACTGAGAAGTTTTTCTTTTACACAACTGCAAGAGACTATAGATATACGTATACAGTTTAAATTTCAACTCAATATCTTTACGCGTTCCCGAGACAAAGAGTCTTGACATACACACAGACGGACAGACGGACAACCAAGTGATCCTATAAGGGTTCCGTTTTTTTCATTTTGAGGTACGGAACCCTAAAAAATTATGAAGATATAACCCGTCAAAGTTCCGCGTTACGTCACAAGTGCCATACAAATGTATAGACTTCTGTGAGATAAGTGACATCACGACCCCCACTTCCAAACTTTGACAAGGTTTATCTTTGTCATTTGTTGTTTGAATGCCGAAAGAAAAAATACGTGTCCACTAATTTTTGATCATTTAACTCACGGACTAATTTTAATAATGATTTTTGTATGCATGCCTATTGTCAAAATTTTAGATGAACATTCACAAGAAAATACATACAGACGAACATAGTACCTCTTCCTTTATGGAAATCGGTTGAAAAGTATCAATGCTCGCCCAGCCGGCCCCAGCTCTATAATCGCCATATAAAATAAACCACGTGCCAACACGAGGGCAGTAAAATCTGGCGAAAACTCGCAGGTTGGCTTCTACTAGATTAAACTGGGATGTACGATCCTGTACGAGCCTCTATAAAATTATAACTAGGGGGTAGGAATGGGTAGTTTAGTTTTATGTACTTTCGCAAAGAAAGTCAAAATAATCGGCAAGTGAGAGTCGGACTCGCGCGCGATGTGTTCCGTACCGTATGGAAGCCATATTATAGTTTATTTTAGTTATTTACTTTGAAGAGTATCTTCCTTTTGCCGTTACTAATATCGAACAAAAAAATAACGTTTCTTGTATGGGAATCCCTTAAATATTTTTTTTGTTTCTATTTTTAGTACTTATTTATAGTGGCAACAAAATTACGTCGTCTGTGAAAATTTCAACATTCTAGCTATTACCGTTCATGAGATACAGCCTGGTGACAGACAGACAGACAGACGGACAGACAGGGCGGCGGAGTCCTAGTAATAGGGTCCTGTTTTTACCCTTTGGCTAAGGAACCCTAAAAAACACAAAGCTAAAATCAAATCAAATCAAAAATATTTTATTATCAGACACATAGGATCCATAATTGAAATTAAAATTAAAACTTGAATATAAAATTAAATTAACTCATTAAAATTGGGCATGGCACAAGTTATTAAATTAAATTAAATTTAACATGTCTCAGCTAATCATTTAATTTAACAGCACCTTAATGTGGTGCATCAAGATTGGTCACCTAAAGTTGTCGGTGATGGCTATCATAATGCTGTTGCCGCTCGCTCGCGTCCTGCTCAACAGCGAGGCAATTTTTTGCGCATGATAGCTGCAAAGCTATCAGTGCGCGCCTCCGCAACCATAGATGACGCGCTGCAAAACGGTGGGAGCCGCATCAGCATTCTGAAAGCGTTATTATATTGGACGCGCGGGACGCCAAGAGATTTTTGAGTATATGCTGTCCACAAGCTACTTCCATAGAACGATTGGCAATAAGCCTTGAAGAGTGTCATTTTAACCTCGTTTGAGCAGGAAGCGAATCTTCTAGACAGCATATTCGCTCTCACCGTCAGCGCCCTGCGCTCCCTGTCCATATCTGCCTCATCCCGCAAATCCTCACATACAATGTGGCCTAAATATAAAAAAATATTTTTTTAAAGTTAACGTTAACATGTGCTTTTTCTTTTTATAGTTTAATTTTTTCATCACATATTTTCCATAATTTATAGTTTTTCTTTATAAGCTTTACTAAAACCCAAAACTATCAACTTGAATTTATTTTTTTATAATTTTTAAAACGTAAACAGATTTCATAATCATTCAGAACGAGATCGTCTTCCTCCCGGAAAGTAAATGGAACCAAAAGTTTGAGTTAAATATTCTTACTGACCCGTCACTGAGTTTGGATTGAGTGAGACCCCGTTTAATTTAATTTAGCTTATTAATTGTCTGTAAAAGTTTCTGATGGAAATGCGTTCGGAACGGAGATATTTAAAGCAGTAGATTCTTCTTTTTCTCAACCACAACGGTTGGGTATAGGTATCCCCTGTATATATCCAATAGTGGACTGCCCCCGATAGCTAAAAAGGCACATCTACGAGTAGCATCTTTTATTTAGATATTAAGTTTCATATATCGGCAGATGGGATTTTCTTTCGAGCCTTGCAATGTATGATAGTATGGCAAAGAGTTATCTTTGTGATAAGCACTTCAAAAATCTGAAGCGAACGCAGGATTTGAACCTGCCCCTTCGGATCACTTTAGAAGTTCTAATAACTTCTAGTTGAGTGATAACCTGTCTAATACAGGTATCACAGGTGGCGCCACCAACGCTATAATTGGTGTAATGTAAGCACTTCAAAAATTTGACGCATGCATAAGAAGCGGGCTGGCTCAGTTGGTTATAGCGTCGGGCGAGTGATCCGAAGGGTCAGGTTCAAATCCTGCGTTCGCTTCAGATTTTTGAAGTCACAAAGATAACTCTTTGAGATAAAATCTAGTGTGGAAAGAACTCAAAATAAAAATCATAACGTAAGATAATATGTTTTATCCCTATATATTTTATCTTATATAAATAAATTAATATTAGAGGACATCTTACACACAGCTATAGTTATACACACTATAGTAACATGTATTCCGAGACTCAAAAAAAGACCATCTCAGTATATATTTCTTAATTTCGAGACAAAAGATGTCAGATGTGCCTTTTTAACTATCAGGGATAGAACAGTAGACGTCCTATGACTGAAAGCCTATAGGGTAAGCTCATAAGCCTCATAATTATATTTTCAGTCCGATTGGAAGCGGCTTGCATCCAGCGTGAGGTCTTCGGTCCACTGTCCTACATTGCGCTTGCTGGTACGTGGTCTCCACTCAAGATTTTTTCCATTCTATCAGTTATCAATCTTCCGTGATATGTCCTGCCCAATGCCATGTCAACTTGCTTAGGTATTCGCTGGGCTCCATCTGTAACCTTGGTCCTTCGTTTAAATTGTCTGTCTTACAGAAAGTGCACTATTGGTGAAACCCACAAACAAATTCTATTCCAGCTTGTTCTTATTTTTTCTTAACGGGCAAAAATGCCTTTATTAACTACAATATGATACAATACTACTTTATATGCTAAAACTACCTACACTACTACTACATAGAAAGCAATTGGTACATTCACAGACCCTTGAAGTTCTAAAGATAATCCAAGTGCTTAAGTCTCTTGGCAGCGTGCCCAGCATGCTGGCAGTATTGCCACACTGAATGGCAATGCTTATAGGTACGTTGAGCCAAAAAAACACATCAACAAGATAGCCAAAGCAAGATAATACTATCTTCGTCTGTATGTTTTTTTTGTGAATGTTCATCGATATTTTCGCCAATAATAATTGAGAACTGATTTCCGCAAAATATATTTAAGTTCGAAAGAATATACTTTCGAAGTTGAGCGGTTTTTAATAATTCAAAACTGTACATGGATGTCACATCGATTCGTGCAAATTATTCGGATTCTGTACACCATGGACGTGTTGGAATTTTTTGCAAAAAATAATTACTAAGGTTAACATTGCTATATTCTATTTTGATTGACATCATGTCTTTCATAAGAGAGAGAGGCCTATATCTACCCAGTATTGGGATAAAGAAGGCTGTGAATGATGATGGTGATGTCTTTCATAACATCACTGAAAATGGTTTGCTTTTAGAATATTATCTTTGATTGTTACCGTTTTGGGAACCTGCCTACTCATGCGTATTATATCTTCCATTTCATCGTAAGAATCGATCAAAGCGTAATGGTTGTAGATTGAAAGAAAACATTCATGCATAACTCGGGCAAAAAATACTGATGGAATGCTGCTCTGAGATGTAAAGCATGTTATGTCGGATAATGCTGGAAAAACATACCGCCTTACCATAAAAGAATTAATCACGCCTTAAACACTGTTTGTCCGTGCAATTTGTACAGTTAAACATTGTCTAAAGCGTGCGTTATAAGTAAGACGGAAAATGTGTAAATTACTACTGTTATAAATCCGAATATGTATTTGTTGGTTCAAATAAAAAATCAAGACAGAATGTTGAGAAACAAACAAGTGAAGCCGGCAAAACTATACCTTGCCGTGTACAGACACGATTACACACACACGTACAAATAAACTACGCCTTGGCTCGTCAGTCGAACTATGGCGGCGCAACACCGACTCACTCACCACATATATAAAAGACCAGCTTCACTTGACTGTTCAACGACGTTCTCTCTTGATTTTATTATTTGCTCCGAGTTGTTGGTTTATGAAAAAAGCCCGTGATTTTATATTATTTTTATTTATTTATTTAATTTTTATTCCTGTACAACTTGTCTTCCGACAAAAGCCTCCTTCAAAGATTTCTATTTTTCTCTGTCCTTTCCGCAACGCACGTGTCCATGTTGAGCCCGATATATTTTTGAGGTCGTTTTCCCACGTCTTGATTTGTCTACCTCTTTTTCTTTTACTATCTAGTGGACATCATTCAGTTAATAGTCTTGTCCATTTTTCTTTCTTTTCTCTTAGCATTTATCCTGTCCATAAAAAAATTAGATATACCATAAAATATCATGAGCTCTCCACAAAATGTATATGGAACAGCCGATTTTTTCAGTATATTTTGAATTAAGACATTCTCCCAAGTAGCTGTTTCAAAGGCAATGCCATAAATCAGACTAAAAACGCTTCTCAAACATTTTCAGTTTCAACACAAAAGAAAAAGGGTTAAAAGAATATTTGAATTATAAATCATATCGGAGTCAAATTGGCATATTTATGACCGTACCTTTATTACAAATAAGGTTCAGGTTCCACCGAAACAAAGATGTGAGGTTTGGCACGGTTTTGGTGTCTAACAATATTGGGACACCACGTGGCCACTCAGAACGTATTACGCGTTAGGGCTGCCCGCCTTCAGTATTTTAATTTCGTTTACTTACTTATTACCTACTTGAGTTTCTTTCTAGTTTTTTTATTAATTTATTTATGCAAGATATAGGTACAATACAATTAGTACTTAGCTTACTTTTTACTTACCTACTTGCTTACTTTTTTATTACATTTATTACAAAAAGAAAGGAGATGTCCACAAAATGTATGGAGGCTGGTATAATAATAATCATAAATTCTAACCACAATACTCGTTACATTTCGAGAAAGTTCATATTTTTCGGAGTTCATTACAACAGTTAATAACAAAAAAGAGCCCTCCGATTTTTTTCAAATTAATTTTGAGTTTATTGGGATAAATAAATATATTTGGCTCAATAGGTAGTTTATCTCTAGCAACCCTGATTAATTAACCTCCAAATTGTTAAATAAAAGCATTTTACCAATTAGACACACTTTTAAAGTGTTTTTTGTCACATTGTACCTTCTAACTGGTCACACTGGTAAGTTATAATTTTTAATTTTAGCAAATTAAGTGATGAATGTGGAAGAAGCTACGAATGCAAGTAAAATAACAATAGAAGCACTTTATCGTCGTTAAACTAGAAAAAGTAATAAGCTGTAAGTATTGTTATTTTTCATACAATTTATTTTTCACATTTAAAAAAAACGGAGGCCTGAAAAAATTTAAATTAAATATTTTCCGAAGCCCATAAAACAAGCTTTCAAATGATGTATTTATCATCTTGGTTCGATTTTTCTCTGAATAATATACCACTTGTGGACGTCACCTTTGTTGTGAATGAAAGATGTTTTTAGGGTTCTGTAGTAAAACGACGAACCTTAAAACCAAAAATCGCACGCTTACTAGTATAAGCTGTAGAGTCGAACAATCAAACACTGTATGCTCGGAATTACTATTTATTGTACTTGGTTATACAAACGTCCGTCTTATTCTATCGTTAGAGACAGACTGCCGGACCTTCCATCTCGCTACTTATTCTACTATAACCAATCACTCTAACACTAGTTACATATCCACGCGTTCGTTCGTCACTATAGCGCGACGCGACTGACTAGCATACCGAGAGCATACCGAACTCCGAGGCGCGTACTCTAAGTATGATTTGCATTCCGACCGTTTAATACTGTTAAATATTATTACCGTGGTTTTGGTCCGCAAGTCTACTGTACAACTTAGTGGTTTCTGTGAAATTAGCTACAAGCTGCGCAAATCCCCACTTCACTTTTTTATTTTATTTACTTGATGATTTTGCTTACGTCTGTGTGGATGTTGATTTTCCTCTACAGATCCGCCGCCGGTAAGTTTTAATTCGACCTACATCTAAGTACCATTAGATGAGTTGGTTGTCAAGCGCTCCATTTTTTGACCGACGAATAATATACAATTCGACGCGTATATTTTTATTTTATGTATAACCACGCATACTTTTTTTATAGTTGTCCGATTTCAATTTTTTTTTATTGGAAAGAATTTACTTCTAAATTGGTCCCATTTAAATTTTATCGGAATCGGCTAAGCTATTTTTGATAATTCAACAATAATGTGAAAAATGCTACATCGATGCGTGCATAATATTTGCGTTGTAGCTATGCGCCCCGGCTCCGCACAGGTGTATTATTCATATAAACATTTCTCTTGAAATACTCTATCTATTAAAACAAACTGCATCAAAATCCGTTGCGCAGTTGTAAAGATATAAGTATGCATGGGGACAGACAGCGGAAAGCGACTTTGTTTTATACTATGTAATGATTCTGTACAAG
Source organism: Hypomecis punctinalis (assembly GCA_949316475.1). NCBI lineage: Eukaryota > Metazoa > Arthropoda > Insecta > Lepidoptera > Geometridae > Hypomecis > Hypomecis punctinalis. The sequence goes on from OX438818.1 coordinate 16,670,705, forward strand.
GGTGAAGTGGGCGAAGCGTGGTACTCTGTAAACCCATTGCAAAAATGCCAAAATTACTCATAAAAGGACAAAATAAAAATTACACCCCGTCAAGATTTGTTTTGCGTCTCTCTAATAAAATCTGGCATTAATTTAGTAAAATAATAGACTAATTACAATGCTCTATATCTCCGCACATTAATGTTGGTCAAGCTAAGTCAATTTAGAATAGCTGTATTGTCGACCTTAAAATAGTTGTTTTTCAGGGACATACAAAGAAACAAATAGATGTTCAAAAAATATTTTTAAAAAAAAAAATATTTGTTGAAAACACGGCTTTAAAAGGGCAGCCGTAGCCGTATTTTGAGTTTCTACAGGACCCAAAAACCGTATAATAACTTCGGCTTTTATGGCAAAAGCCGACAGCAACATGACTGCCGCACATCTTAAATAAATAAATAAATATATCTTTATTGTACACAGAAACACAGTACAGAAACTTTACAATATACAATATGCTGTACAATGGCGGCCTTATCGCCTTTGGCGATTTCTACCAGGCAACCTTTGGATGGACTGGGTTATTCTAAAAATAGGAGTACGGTCGGTGGTGTATACAATACAGTACATACATTGAAATAAATAATAGCAATACAGAAAAGAACCTACAGATACTATAATTAAAAATATACACAAATAATGAAATCTTCGCTTCTTTGCGCTTTGGTGGAGCCTGCTCCTAAAACGCTGTAGCTGGTTAAATCTCGACAAACATTCTCGCTTTATCTTTAAATTTGATATTTAATTAAATAGCTCAAAATTGAGATAAAATGCGAGATTCTGCTTGTGACAGCGCACTACATTTATCACGGTTATCTTGCATTATAAAGTTTTGTTTAAATATGTGGTAGAGCGGGTGGTTAGTTAGGCCTCAGTCACACCGTAACTGACATGCTCCTAAGCAAGACAAGCTCTCAGTGCAAATAAAAAAATCAAGAGAGAACGTCTTGAACAGTCAAGTGCAGTCGGTTTTTTATACATGTGTGAGTGCGTCACTGTTGCGTCATCATAGTTCGACTGACAAGCCAAGGCGTAGTTTCCTTGTACGTGGATATGTGTGTAATTGTCTGTACACGGTGAGGCGTAGTTTTGGTCGGCCTCACTTGTTTGTTCACAACATTGTGTCTTTATTCTTTATTTGGTCTGAGGGCAAGCTGTAAAAGGTCATTGAATTGGTCGATTTTCAGATAGTTATAGGCCGAACCAAAGTTATTGGAGGCTATAAAGTAAAGTTCTGCGCGAACCCTAATCCTCGCGGCAGTTATGTAAGCTTCTTGGGTTTTGTGCAAGTTGCACAAGTAGCTAACTTCACAGACGCAAAGAATTACATTTTTCAATCATAACTTTAACGATTAAAAACTGTTACTTAGTTTTTGGAAATTATGTCTAGATAAGCTTTTCAGTATGTCTCAGTATGAAAGGTTGTCTGGAAGAAATCGCTTCTAGCGATAAGACCGCCTTTTGTGCCTTTTCTGTCTTTGTTTCTTTTGTTATGTTTTTTTGTTGGTGTCAATAAAGTGTTATTGTATTGTATTGTATGTCGATGAGAGCTCTGACACGGTTACTTATATACAGGGTTATTTCTAATCAATTAGCATCCTCTTAAGGGCTTATTCAATACATCAAAACTAACAAATTTTGTTCTGCGACTTTTGTCAAAACTCAAAAAATATTTTGTCGTTCCATAGAAAAATATCGTTTACCCGCGACAAAATGTATGGAACAGCTGATTTTTTTTTGAGTTTTGGCAAAAGTTGCAGAACGAAAGTTGTTTGTTTTGATGTACAGAATAAGCCCCTAAAAGGATGCTAATTGATTAGAAATAACCCTGTATGTTATGATGGAACTAGCTAATCAGGTGAACTTCGTTTCACGCAACATTTTTATAAATTATAGCCCATTTGTGTTATTCTGATGTATAAACATTATTATTGCAAAGTTTCATCTCTATCTGTTCAGTATATTTTGCGTGAAAGAGTAGCTACTTGATTGAATCAGGTGTTACTTTGCGGAAATTCATCTTCAAATCTATGTTTTGAATAAATATTTAGTGTATTTCCGCTATCTTGTTGTTTCTTGCGAGCGACCTCGAAGAGTCAACACGTCCTGAAGATGTCTCGTTGAGAGGCGAAACACGTGTCGGACAGAGTGTAGTGCAGTGAGAATAAGGGTGTTATTTATTAGTGAAGTGTTTTCAATATTTGCCATATTATTTTTAAAAGATTTTTATAATATTTATTTGTTGTTAACGGAATATTAATACAGTATTTTAAAAATATATAATAGAGTGTAGTGAAAATAAGTGATATTTATTATTATTTTATCTATTTTGTAAAATTAAGTTTTTAAATGTATAATTATTGTAATATTAGTAATTGTTTGTAATTTTTTTTTTGTAAATGTCCTTAATGCACTTAATGCCCTTAAACTTATTTGCCTACAACAAACTAAATATTTATTTAAAACATAGATTAGAGTAGCTACTAACAAACATCCATACATACTCACAAACTTTCGCGTTTATAATATTAGTAGAATGTTGGTAATTATATATCTATAAGTATACGTGACGTAAGCAGTATTTAGATAAAGCTAAGTAAGCATTATTTACCGACTTGAGCCTTAATAAAGCGTCCCACAGACCGCAGGCCCGAGGCGACACGGCTTTGACTTTACACTGGTTGTAACTGATTTTAGAACAAACTACGTTAAGGCAATCGTGAGGCGCCAACTTGGCTATACCATCCAACTTGGCCAGCTGTTATTTACGTCTAAATAATTGGATTTGTGTTACTTTTGAAGTGAAAACTTTTTTAGCGGCTTGTGTAGTTTTTAGGATGGGTAAAAATGTTAAACTTGCGTCATCACACGTAACCTGATCAAAAATTCGTAAGACGGATGGAGCAAGATTTCACTTCTTCCAGCACTTACGGAGTACATATAATCCGTTGTTTTTTTTCATGTATTCAGCACTTCAATAGTTTACTCTTAACCCTTTCAGGACCATAAGACCATGGGAGACATTAGATTCAGTTGAGCTATATAGAACAATTCTTTAGACGTTAAAAAACATATTTTTAAAACAAAATTAAAAATACTTTTTTGGTTTATTAGGAAATTGTTGGGACAAATGTGTCCCTATGGTCGCCAAGAGATACATTTCTCCTAAAACTTAGACTTAAGAATTACATTAGACTTAAGAATTACTTAAATTACATATAATTTAGGGAGTTATTTCAGCAAAATTCCTTTGTTATTATTGTAGTGAGGTTATTTTCTAATAAAAAAAAATATTGTTAATACTCTACCACTGATACTCAGCGAAACAATTTATTGTACTGGTGTAGCAAAGGTGAACTTTACATTTAACGAATGTATTATTTGTGAATTTTTCGATCTTGGTTTTGGCACAGTTTACATATCTTTTTTCTGATGATTCTGATCTTTCCATAGGGTAAGAGGCCAATTAAATTCAATATATTATTTATTTCAGACACACATGCATCCATAAATTAGTATAATGAAAATGTCAAAATTAAATTTAAAATAATCAACACAATCATCCATCCATTCATCCATCCATCAGCCGAAGGACGTCCACTGCTGGACATAGGCCTCCTCTATGGATCTCCAATAAGACCGGTTGGAAGCGGCTTGCATCCAGCGCGATCCTGCGGTCTTAATGAGGTCATCCGTCCACCTTGTGGGTGGACGTCCTACGCTGCGCTTGCCGGTACGTGGTCTCCACTCGAGAACTTTTCGACCCCATCGGTCATCAGCCCTCCGCGCTATATGCCCCGCTCATTGCCATTTAAACTTGCCAATCCGTTGGGCTATGTCGGTAACTTTGGTTCGTCTACGGATCTCCTCATTTCTGATTCGATCTCGCAGAGAGACTCCGAGCATAGCCCTCTCCATAGCTCGTTGGGCTACTTGGAGCTTACTAATAAGGCCCATAGTGAGAGACCACGTTTCTGTGCCATAAGTCTTCACTGGCAACACACATTGGTCGAAAACTTTCGACTTGAGGCACTGAGGTATGTCGGACGAGAAGACACTACGCAATTTTCCGAACGCTGCCCAGCCGAGTTGGATTCGGCGATTGGCCTCTTTGTTGAAGTCGGACCTACCTAACTGGACTACTTGTCCTAGGTAGACGTACGAGTCTACGACTTCAAGAACCGAGTTTCCAACAGAAATCGGGGTGGGAAAAACATGGGAATTACACATGACTTTCGTCTTGTCCATGTTCATCTTAAGACCCACCTGTTGAGAAACCCGATTGAGACCTTCGAGCATCGTGCTGAGCTCTTCCATCGATTTTGCCATGACTACTATATCGTCGGCAAACCGAAGGAAAGTGAGGTATTAACCATTGATGTTGATGCCGAATCCTTTCTATTCCAGGAGCTTGAAGGCGTTCTCCAAAGTAGTTGTAAACAGTTTCGGAGAAATTACGTCTCCTTGTCTTACGCCTCTTTTTAAAGGGATCGCCTTGGAGCTCTCTTCCTGTACTCGGACCGACATAGTGGCTTTATTATACAAGCACTTCAACACTTCGATGTACCGATAGTCAATACGGCATCTTTGGAGAGACTCGAGCACAGCCCATGTCTCGACCGAATCAAAGGCTTTTTCATAGTCTACAAACGCTAAGCAAAGTGGCAGATTATATTCTTCGGTCTTCTGTATAACCTGCCGCAGCGTATGAATGTGGTCCATGGTGCTAAAGCCTTTTCGGAAACCGGCTTGTTCGCAAGGCTGGAAGTCATCAAGCCTGCGCTCGAGACGGTTCGTAATGACCCTTGAAAACAGTTTATAAACATGGCTCAGACGTGAGATGGGTCTGTAGTTTTTCAACACAATACATTTCATAAATTTAAAACAAATTACATTTAAAGTTTTTTGCCCATCGTTAACCGCATCCATTTATTCTGGATGGGGCAGTCTTCCCGGGACCTAATCCTCTGCAGAATACCATTGCGGCTGCCTCGCACTCGCTGTCGTAAAGAAACGGTTTTCTTACGAATCATCGCATGGAAGTCGTCCGTGCGTGCCTCCGTAAACACCGTCGATACACTACAATAGCGAGGCAACCGCATTAGCACTCTGAAGATGTCGTTATATTAGACACGCAGGTCACTGGCAGCCCGACGAGTGTGATTGATCCATAAGCTACTCGAGTAGAAGGATTGACAATTACGCCATGGCCGTTTCACGGATTTGCGTACTGTACTGGTTGTCGTCGTGGGCACCCTTCGTTCCCTGCCCGTAAACCCATTTTTCAAACTCCGAGCTCCGACTAGTCTGAATTGCAAGCTGGATAACAGTAGACGGTATGTGCGCTATTTACTGTCATTTTATGTCAATCAGATCGAAAAATAGTCGAAAACAATATTTTATTTTTGATCTTCGATCTACTTCACATCACACTTTATGTTGATCCATGAGATTAACACCACCCATATTTTTATTGTAGTGTGTTACAATCAAAGCCAGAGTCAAAAGGAGTCAATGGACCGGCTTCAGCTTCTTGACGTATTGTCACCTATCTAAACTTATTATCGACCTTACGAAAAACATTTCGGCATTTGGTATGTGTGGCTCCACTTGAAACCGGTGGATTACTGCTATGAAATTTGGTGACAGGCTCTACTATCTCCAGTGAAGGTTCAGGCAAGACAGTCTTGTAGATTCCTGAAGTGAAAACGATGTATCCTCAACCTCAATATCTAAAACTTCTTGTTCATCACCCTGTGTCAGGAGATTTCGTCCTTTTTATCAAGCAGCAAGTCATCTTCATCGTCATTATTATCACCCAAAAATTTTTGAAAAATTTCTTCTCTGATTTCAAATACTCCGCGTCCCTTATGAGACATACCTGTCACCAAAATGAATAAAAATGAGGGTACTTGACAAAAAACATAACTACAGTAAGTAGGTAAACTTTTCCATACAAAAAGTACCTCTTTACGGACATAGGGACACCGCTGTCCCTTCGTGCGATAACTTAAAACCATCCTCCCGGTTGAAATTCTTATGTTTTTTGATTTCCACCGCTTCACAAACTATTCTTGAAAATAGTGTCGATCCGTGGAGAGGACTTTTGAGTCATGGAGGTCGATCCAATGACCAGTACCTGCGTCAAGCAAATGCTCAGCTATAGCAGACTTCTGTATCTGGCGGTTTTAACTCGGCCGAAACGTCGGGATGAGGAGGTATTTATTTATCTCGTATTTTTAGAGCGCGATTAGTCCCGTAGTTTATAATAATAATGTGTTCAAATCGCGAAAGTTTAAAAACAACTTATTCATAAAATATATCGAAAATTTTCGCGATGTTCTACAGAAAACGTGAAAACACTGGTCGATTCACGATCCTCTTAAGAGCGGTATCAACCAGAGACGAAATGTAGGTCATTGTAGGTGTTCATCATCAAATCAGTCGTAGAACGTCCACAGTTGCACAGAAGCCACTAGAATTTCGTCTAAACCTCAGAATAATTACAGGTAATAGAGACCTTGCTAAATTTTACTCAAATAAAATATACATTACAGCTGTCTTATTCATATCTGGGTATACAGTGTACGCGAGAGTGAGTGGAACAAAAAAAAACGCACTGTCTGTCGTCAAACGTCAAAATCAATCAAGTGGGAATGTCATAATGGTTGTAATTTGGTCTACTTTGTCTTTTGCCACATAATCGGAAATTTGAACCATCTAGTTCCATCAGAAGGTTCACTTCCTACATTCTACCTTTTTGAATTTGGACAGCCGAGATAGCTCAATGCTAGTTGATACCCTTCGAAATTACGAAAGTTCGAGTATATTTGCATCTTTTTCTAACACCATTTAGATTTCATAATTAAAATGGGACAAAGTGATGTACTCTCTTGCTACTTTAGTACCTACGGTTTCTACTACTTGTCATTATTCTGAGGTATAAACCTCTAAACCTCAGAATTAGGACTGTCTAATCCAAACCAACATTTTTGATACATGCTGGTTTTTGATACAAGGCTGATTCATGCGTCACACTCGTGATCGGGTGCTGCATGCGGGTCGCCAGTTTGCTGGTGGCATTCACGCAATGCAATGAAGCCACAAACTTAGACTAAGATTTAAACTCACCCCTCTCTATTGTACAGTCGCATTCTTTCAATTGTAACTTACTTAACAAAAGGCACAGAACCTGGAGTCTTGTTTTTTCTCACTCACCCTTTACACACCACATTTCTGTGAAAGCAGTCCTAGAATTCAAAGAAAAGAACTCAAAATTCTACTCAATATAATTTGTAAATATTTGGTGTACGCGATAAAATGTATGATCTAAAAATAAAGTCGCCTACCTACACAATTTTCTGAATAAAGTAAGATGTAAACGGATTTTTTGATTTATCTCTAGAATGTGCCAAGACAGGGAGGTGTACCTAAATGTGTAGCTAAATTTATTAGGGCCAGTCATACCTTACAAATAAAAAGGCTGAAATAGGAATAATTGCGGTAAACTTGCTCTTTTAGTCTGTAGTTTGGGTCCACCTGGATAGTATTAATCCAGATTTGCAGCACTCTGAAATTCTCGCGCGCTGAGTAGTTGCTGAAAAACCAACATATTCTTCTCTTTTTTTAGTTTTGTGCAAAAAATAGACATTAGAAGGCTCTGACAACAAAGATCACTACTTTTTATTTAAAGCGTATAAAATTCCTGACAGTTTGAGCACTATACTCTATAAAATTTAACTTGATCTCTGCGACAGGTAGAAGATTGACATTTTTAGAGTTGGGACAGTGGTGGAAAAAATCGATTTTCAAACAATGTTGTGATGAAATCGAATGAGTAGTTGAAGTTGAGAAATTGGATTTCATTTACTTACTATTATTTAAGATCAAGTATGTACACATGTAAATAATGTTATGATATTAATTATAATATACTCATAAGAATGTAACGATAGTATCTATCGACTTTTTCACTATTATCGATGCTAATGTAACATATAATTGGGTTTAATTTAATTACACATGTAAAAAACGTTATGATAAAATAAAAAACAATAAAATTAATGATAAATCAATCAAATCGTCAGTATAAACTATCGATATTTTAATTAATACTCTATCTAAGACTCTGTGGTCACGATCATTCGTCGCCCATCACTAATCGGCATGTCCATAAAGTATGACATTGACAGGTACTGTCTGTACTATTAAGAAATTCAGGACTTCATAGGCGTAATTTTTCTGACAGCTGTCGCAGAGATCAAGTTAAATTTTATAGAGTATAATTCAATTGTGTAGGTCTAATAAGTCACACGATGCAGGGTTACGAATGTTCACTATTTTCTCCAAAATGTTGGAAAATTGGAAATGTCAATTTTCGACCAAAATATCAGGTTATTGAGATATCTCAGGGAAAATTCTTGGGAAATGTAGTTAAAGCATATTTAATCATCTTTATTAAGGACTATAAGCCAAAGTAACCCCCCCCCCCCCCCCCCCCCCCCCCCCCCCCGAAATAGAGTTTTAAGGGGAATTTAAAATCAAATCCATTTTGGAATCACAACTTTTACAATATATTATACTAAAAAAGCAAGTTTACCGCAATTATTCCTATTTTGAATGTAACCTATCTGGCCTATATGATCATTTGAAATTTTTAGTAAAATGCGTAAGATTGTCTTGTCTGAGATTAGACTGCCTCGGTGGCTCAGTGGTTGGTGATCCTGACTTCTGGATCAAAGAGGCGTGGGTTCGATCCCCACCCAGGGCAAGCATTAATGTGATGAACATAACTGTTTGCTCTGTGTCTGGATGTTATATAGGTACTACCTATATACCTAAGTATTTAAAAAAATATGGATGACCTCATGAAGACCACAGGATCGCACTAGATGCGAGCTGCTATCAACCGGTCTTATTGGAGATCCATTTAGTAGAGGATTATGTCCAGCAGTGGACGTCATATGGCTGATGGAAGGTCCAGATTTGTGGTGATGGCCAAATCGCACTTCAATACTAATTCTATGTTCACAGGTGGATTAAAGTCAGATACAGTACCGTGAATAGAGTAAGAGCCGTTGTGCTCTAGAGCCGTGGTGGTCTAGTGGTAGTAACACCCGCCCTGCAATCGTGAGGTTGGGTTCAAATCCCGATCCCGTACCAATAAGTATCGAAATTTATGTACGGAATTTCACACCACTGGCTTTTCGGGGAAGAAAAACATCGTGCATACTGCCGTAAAATAACTTTGATGGCGTATAATTATGACCTTTAACCCCCACTAAGCCAGCGTGGTTAATATGACCCAATCACTCTTCGTGAGTAGGACTACGTCCTACAGTGGACTAGTAAAAAAGCTAGTACAGTACAGTAACGTGCCCGCGTAACGCTACAGAATCATCCCCTAGTCCACAGTTCCACACCACACCCGTTACGGCCGTCAGTGTATTCCCACCCCTCGCGGCGACCGCACGTGCTCTGGTCGCTCTCGAGCTTTACCACTTACGACTACTATACTATAATACTTACGAAGAATATAGTCACTCACGAAACAAACTTTCAGTGAATTCAATTCAAATTCAGTGTAGAGTTGTGACGTGTTGTTACTTTGAACTTTCGGTAAGTTTTTTGGAAACTTTTACGTAAATGTTGAAATGTTTTACGTGAGAAAACTTATTTATTTTGTAGGGCTTATAGAATAGTAAGAAATGATAGTCTTATACTAATTGATATTATGGAATAGTTTTAAGATTGTTTCAAAAATATTTAAGATAATAATTATGCTTATATTATTTATATTTTATCAGAATCATCGATCGAAACGATTGTTGTCGTTTTTCGAAAAAATCTTATATCTCTCTAATATTCCTGCTTGTATGTGACTTTAGGGGAAAATATTGTTTTCATCACATCTATTCGAAAATGACTACTTGGTTCGCCTTTAAGTGCGCCCAAAGGTGGTGTTTTCTATAAGGAACTTATAAGTGCGACGGAATTATCTTTGCCGCGCACTTTTTGTATTTGGAATAAATAAGTGCGACGGAATTATCGTTGCCGCGCACTTTTTGAATTTGGAACAAATAAGTGCGACGGAATGATCTTTGCTGCAGACTTTTTGTCTTTGGAAGTATTTTTAATGTTAATGTTCAGCGCCAAGAAAATGAATGAAAAGATTGTAAGTATAAGTTTTCATTTGTTTTATTATTAGATACCATTTAATTTCAATTTAGTTATTACTCTACGTTTTATTAAATAATAATACTATAGTATAATATGAGGCACCTTTTGTCTTCTCATAGTGGTGATGAAAAGTAGAGTGTACCACTCGGGCGCAAAATATATTTTTGGCTCGGGCGACGTACTTTGAATCCCTCGCTACGTTCAGGATTCTACTAAAAAATCTCTCACATCGGTCTGGATTAAAAAAGCACCCTCGCCGTAAAAATATTATTTTGCTCCCATATTATACAATCTACTATTATTTCTTATATCACTTTAATCATGAGCAAATAATATTTATACAATAATAACCTAATGGATATTTTGGAGTTCAACCTAAAGATCAATGAAATGATTTTAATTTTATAGTGTATCCCACACTAGATTTATCTCAAAGAGTTATTTTTGAGATAAATCACATTATTTTTGTGATATGTTTATCACAAAAAAACATAAACCTAAAGATTGTTGTTTATTAATAAATGTGTCTCCACCTTACATTTTTTATAAGTAATACTCATCATTTGATAATACTATGCTTACATCTTAACTGCACAGGGCCAATGTGGTGAATATAGGTACTCATAGTTCAATCGAGCGTCGTGGTAGGCCGATGTTCAACAGTGGACTATTAAAATAGACGCGGATACAGAGTAGTGATAGTGGATATAAGCCGTGGTGGCCTAGAGGTAGTGACACCCGCACTGTAATCGTAAGGTCGTGGGTTCAAATCCCGGTCCCGTGCCAATGAGTTCTTTAGAATTTATATAAGAATTTCACACTACTGGCTTTTCGGTGAAGGAAAATATCGTGAGGCAACCTGCATACTTCCGTAGAAGAAATTCGATGGCGTATGCGAGTCCACCAACCCGCACTGGGCCAGCGTGGTGGATATGGCCCAATGATCCTTCGTGGGTAGGCCTACGTCCTGCAGTGGACTATTAAAAGGCTGATACAGTACAGTACAGTACAGAGTAGTACTTATGTTTCAGCACTGTATCGCTCATAATATAGTTTGACTAGGAGTTTTTGAGAAGCGATCATCGAAGATAATCAACGTTCAGCACGGTCAATTGGATGGGTAGCATTTACAACTGAGCGCTACCGTGGCTCAGATGACGCTTTAATTTTTGGGTCCCAGTTGTTTCAACCACTTAGCGTCAGCGGTATTCAAAACTCTGACACCAAGGCTAGCCACCGGGCCTATGCGAACTTCCATCCATCCATCAGCCTTAGGACATCCACTGTTGGACATAGGCCTTCCATACATATCTCCAATAAGACGGTCGGTAGCAGCTTGCGTCCACCGCATGATCGGTCTTTAAGCCGCTATCCAATCTCAAAATACCTTTATGGAGCCCTAGTTAAACTGACTTTTCTCCATCAAACCTTGAAGTTGTCGAATAAAAATAAAACACACAATATTCTCAAAACTATACGGTAGGGAATTCAATAACTCGAAACACGATTCAAAAAACTTCGCTCGATAGAAATTACATGCAAAGATACCGCTTTTTAGAACAAGTTCATGATTTCTAAAAAAGTTTATTGCATTTTTAGGCACTTCTCTACACACTTACAAACTTTTTTTGAATCTGTTATTTATGCACATGAATTGAAATAAAGCTTTCATCCATAAAATTTCAGAAAAAGTGGTGATATCATTTTTATATTGATTTTTGAATGCATGAATCGGGCAAAACCGGGGGCGTATTGGTCTCCACCCGCTTATATGAAAAATTACACTGATACTGGCTTAAATGCGAGGTCATCCGTCCACCTTGTGGGTGGACATCCTACACTCCGCTTGATAATTACATACCGACAGTATTACTATTTAGCCATGTGAACGGTCTTCAGAACTCTGACACCAGGGCTAGCCACCCGGCGTAGACGAACTTACTTACTTTTTGACCGACGAACCACCGGAGGAGGTATACAATTCGACGCGTATATATATATTTTTTTTTATGTATAACCACGCATATCATTTTTCATAGTTGTCCGATTTCAATAATTCTTTTTTTATTGGAAAGAATATACTTTGAAATTGGTCCCATTTAAGTTTTATTGAAATCGGCTAAGCCATTTTTGATAAATCAACAATAATGTGAAAAATGCTATATCGAGCCGTGCGAAATATTCGGGATTCTGCACACGGGTCGGTCATGTAATATTTTGCAAAAAATAATCTTGTATTATTTACTTACTCTTAATATAGTAAGTAAATAGTACAAGATTATTTTTTGCTCGTGCCATTTTTACCAAAATTTTCTCAATTCAGCTCAATATTCAAATGAACAGATTTTACAGCCCTTGAAAAAACTACCCATAACATGCAGACAGTCATAAAACAAGTCGTTTTGACCGCCATAACATTTTCTCAATGATAAATAGGTAATTTTGAAAAACCCCGAAGAAAAAACGTTCTCGGAAGGAGACCATGCAAGCGCTGCGTAAGATATTTACTGTGTTTTTCGACTTAGAATTGAGCTAAGCTTAATAGCTAAAATATACCAGTGTTTCCAGTGATGAATAATGACATAAAGACATGCCACCTTACCACAAGAGATTTAAACACGCTTTAAACTATGTTTAACCGTGCAATTTGTACTGTTAAATTTGTCTAAAGCGTGCGATAACGAAAAAACTTTTGTAGTAAGAAGGATAGTCTCATACTATACAAATACAAAATTTATTGTTCCAAAAAATAGTTTTGACAAACATTGTTGTGAATCCATTGACTCCGAACTAATATACACTGTATTACGGAGCCAGTGGGCTACTAAAACTGTGGGCCTTGTTAGTAAGCTCTAAGTAGACCAACGAATTGTGGAGAGGGCTGTTTGGATTCTTTCTACAAGATCGAATCAGGAATGAGGAGATCCGCATAGAACCAAAGTTACCGACATAACCCATGGCGGATTGGTAGGTTAAAATGGCAGTGGCTAGGACACATAGCTCTTCCGAGCCGGGTCTTCGAAAAGTTCTCGAGTGGAGATAACGTACCGGCAAGCGCAGCGTAGGGCGTCCGTCTACCGTGTGGATGACCTCATTAAGATCGGTTGGAAATAATTAGGGGAGTCCTATTTCCAGCAGTGGATGTCCTATAAATATGGCTGATGGATGGATGGAAAATATGTGTCAGAACGATATTGGTATGGCATTAGCGGTTCCGTACCAATAAGTCTTTGAAACTTATGTACGGAATTTCACACCGCTGGCTTTTCGGTGAAGGAAAACATCGTGATACAAACCTGCGTACTGTTAGACTGAGCTTTAGAGTTCTTTAAAAAAACAACTCAGTTACTCGAGATGATCACTTTAATAGTACAACTTTAAAACACATTAAAACTTTACACTTCTACTAGGCACCTTTCCTAGACCAATAGACTTGGTGGAGAATATACCGCGCGCGAGATTCCCTTTGGGAGACTTCTTTCTCAGGACCGGCGGGCAGGAACCAGGTCCGTAGCCTGAGAGGTAGAGTAACCTTCGGTGAACTAACTGGGAGATTTAGATTGAAAATGTGAGTTTATATACGCAAAATATTGCAGTCTCCAATATTGGTTGACGTAAATCGGTAGGCAAGTGGGGGGTGCATAGTCAGCAATATGTTGGTTCTAACAATACGTTCGTAGAAGAAATTCGATGACGTATGTGAATCCGCTAACCTGCACTAAGCCAGCGGGATTGATATGGCCTAATCGCCTTTTGTGGATAGGCCTACGTCCAGCAGGGGACTATCAAAAAGACTGGTACAGGTGATACAGCCATGTCAGAAGCCTTCAGGCGGCCTAAAAACTCTGACACCAGGGCTAGCCACCCGGCCTATACGAACTTGCTAGCTAGGTGATACAGGACGATATAAGTCAATCAGGAATGGTAGTTTTCATAGCGCAAGTTAAGTTAGCTCTAAGTAGTAGAATTAAGCTAATCTCTAACAACTTAGCTCCTCCTAAACTAACTTGCAATTTAAAAAATACTGATTCTTATAAGTGGATATCACGCACATCCTTAGATTCCATCTTAATAATAAATCCATCTTTCTTATGGAATCTTAATAGATTCCATCTTAATAATAAGCTATAGTAGATCTCCAAACAGTAGACCTCGCAACACAACTCTTTGACTAAACCTTTAATAGCCTAAATCTCGACTCGCTCTTGACCGATTTGGTAGACAAAAATCAACATCCGCAGAGATGGAAGCAAAATAGTTGACTTAAAGTACATACCCTCGCTTTGCTCCGGTCTATAAAGATTAAAAAAATGTGCTACATCCTTAGAAACAGCAGCACATCTAATAAATACAAAAAAATACATAAATGTTTCGTTGACGTTGTCGTTTCAGCTATAAGACGTATACCGCTGGACATAGGCCTCCCTTATAGATCACTGTTGGAAGCAACTTGCATTCTGCGCGTGCCTCCAAACATAATGAGGTTATCTGTCTGAATTGTGGTGAGACGCCTACGCTGCGTTTGAAGGTTTAGAGGTCTACGCTCAAGAATTTTTCAACCCCTATCAGCTGCTTAATTAATTTTTTGCATTCTATTCGCTTACTGTACTGTGCTGTACTGAATCAGCCTGTTTTTTAATAGCTCACTGCATGATGTAGGTATACTCACGAAGGGTGATTGGGCCATATCCACCACGCTGCTCCTGTGCGGGTTGGTGGATTCACATACGCCATCGAATTTCTTCTACGGACATATGCTGGTTGCCTCACGATGTTTTCCTTCACCGAAAAGCCAGTGGTGTGAAATTCCGTACATAAATTCCAAAGGACTCATTGGTACGGGACCGGGATTTGAACCCACGACCTCACGAAGGTAAGGCGAGTGTCACTACCTCTAGGCCACCCCGCCTTTTTGATCTAGGCAACCAGGGCTTTTAAAAATAAAAATACATAGCATTTATGTTTTATCTCTCAAGAATGTTTGGACCCCTAGCAGTTGCTTATTGAACTTCTCGTATTCTTTTCGTTTAATTGACTAAAAAAACCTACTCTAACTGAAAATTCAGTTGTACCTAATACCTATTTGACAAATTGCGCCGACTTCAATCTCAGTTTACAAAGAAAAAGTCTCCATTTCAACTGAAAGTCGTTCTAAAACCCTGAAAAATACACAAAGCACAGCCCGGGGCCATTTCTAACCCAACATTGAAAGTGGGAAAAATACGAAAATAAGCCCGGAGGGCGCAAAAATCGGCCTCAACAAACACATGAAAAGCTGAAAGCTGAAAGAGATGCTCAAATATTCACAGTTTCTTAGCCTAGACCGCTGGATTGAAGCTAGGCAGGTCGAAAGCACTTTGCCCTAATTTTTACTATCGTGGCATTTTGGAAATAATATCGACGCTTGAAAGGCAAAAATTACCAAGCGACACTTTGGGCGATATTGAGTTATATATATCACTGAAATCAGAAAAAAAAACTGCGTCGATTGGTCTTACTCTCACGGCGCTAGGACGAAGTTTGTTGTCGTTTGGTAAATTAAAAAAATACACATTTTCACAGTTTTCGGCGTCCAAGCGACTAAAATTTTAATGATTTATGAATATTTTTCACATAGTATGGATTAGATTTTTATAATTTACACTAAGTAATTTTTGCCTCGACTCTAAATAATGCATCTAAACATAAAGTATTTTCTGCCTTGCGAGTACCCAAGAATTAGCATTACTTAAGAATTTTTACCTTATTGTTTTTTTTCTCTCTCTTAATTTAAGACTTTTTAACACACCTTCAATAGATATTCATTATCATTTAGTACTTTTTACCTAAATATTATTTATTTAAAAATGTGAAGAAGTGAATATCTACTTGCCTAAAACAGGATATATTTTGTCGTTAAGTCATTTTCTACCCGCCGATTTTTTTAAAGTTTATGTTACATATATAACTATTTCTGATATGAGATTTCTCTAAAAGTGACCTTATCCATACAGCACCTTTTTTGTTTTGTCACTTATCCGCACTGTAAATCAGATTCTAAGTGGCTGTTGGTAACAAAATAACGATTACGTCTTCACCGAACTGTCGCATAGACAACACGCATGCGTGCGCGCAGGGTGCAAAGTGCTTAATCTCGTAGCTTGTTTGTGTACTCGGTAAGTGCATTATTAAGATTTTTTAGATATGACTGTATACATTATTTTAGATTATTAAATTTATATTATACATTGATTTAAATCTACTGTTAAAAGTACATAAAAATCGAAAAAGCGAGTAGATAACATCATTAAGCGAGCTATGTCAGACGCCGGTGTGGCTTGGTAATTTGGTGTGTTTCAGTGTGTTTAGCATATGTGGACTTTAAGATAGCCATTGATTCGGTCGAGACATGCTGTGCTTGAGTCTATCCAGCGAGGCCGCAAGTAGTCCAGCCTGTCTGGAGACAGGTCAGTTCCTAAATTTATGGAAAAAGGATAGGTTAGTCCTTATGAGGAAAGACGGGCGCCCTGCGGACTCTCCCTCCGCGTACCGCCCTCTAGTGCTGCTGGATGAGGTGGACACGCTGTTCGAATGCGTGATAGCTGCTTGCTTCATCCAGCATCTTGATAGGATTGGTCCACACTTGTCCGACGAGCAATTTGGTTTCCGGGCGGGCCGGTCTACAATCGACGCTAGTAAACGTGTCAAAGCCCTCTCGAACGAGGCGGTGGCTCATGGTCAAGTGTTGGTGGCGGTGTCACTAGACATCGCCAACGCATTTAATACGAGTACACTGCCCATGGGTTTGTGTAGAGAACCTACGAAGAGGCTGCCAGTCTTGCGATGACAACGGTGCAGGTGGTGGCGAGAAGGATAGTGAATCTGGGACTCCGGGTAGCGCTGAACAAGTCGGAGGCCCTGGTATTCCATGGCCCTCGACGAGCGCCAGAATCACTAGGGAGTGAATCGATTAAGGTGAAGCCTACCATGAAGTATCTAGGACTACACTTCGATGAAAAGTGGAACTTTTGGGAGCATTTCGCCCAGTTAGTTCCTCGAATAATGGGTGCGGCTGGGTCACTTAAACGCCTTCTTCCTAATCTTGGAGAACCAATAGCCGCTAGTCGTCACCTTTATCTTGGAGTCGTGGTCGATGGCCTTGTACGGGGTGCCTATATGGGTGGAAGCCCTAAACCGAGAAACGGTCGCTTTTCTAAAGTGACCACAACGCGCAATGGCCATCGGGGTAGTCAGAGGTTATTGCACTATTTTGTGTGACGCGACACGCCTTTTGGCTGAATCACCTCAATGGGATTTAAAAGTGGAGGTAAATAAATAAATAACTTTATTTTCAGACAACACAGAAATCATTAAAATCAGTAAACACATGGTTCATGTGAACATGTACTCGTGGCGCACGGAACTCCACCAACGCGGGCAGAATCCAGCACTCGCATGCATGCTCAAGGAGTGGAAGGAGGAGCTGGCCCAGCATACAGCTGGCAGCTGGACCGTCGAAGCTATACAGCCCGTCCTCGTTGACTGGCTGGACAGGGCGCATGGGTCGCTTACCTTCCGGCTCGTGCAACATTCGCAGGTGCTTTCTGGGCATGGATGCTTCGGAAAGTACTTGTGCCGCATAGCCGGAAGAGAACCGACAACAGAGTGCCACCACTGCGGCTGCGACGAGGATTCGGCGCAACACACTTTGGAGGAGTGTTCAGCATGGGCGAATGAGCGCCGAAGCCTCGTCGCAGGTGTAGGAACTGATCTCTCGCTTCCAGCATTGATTCAGTGAATGTTTGGTTGTGAGAGATTGTGGAAGATGGCCGTTTCCTTTTGCGAACAAGTTATGTTGCGCTTGCGTCGAAAGGAAACGGTGGAGCGCAAAAAGGAGAATGTCTCGGACTCCCGATGCGCCGCCGAAGAACTGGGCGTCGGCGGAGGATTTTCCACGCTCTCCTTCGACCCCGTAACAGGTGGCTTGGGCAACGAATTCGAGGAAGTCCGTTGCCTGAAAAGCGTAGCCCGGGGACTACGCTAGGAAGAGCGTTCGGTATTTCCCCGCGCCACTTAAGGAAAGAAGGGTAAAAATCCACCCTTAAACAGGGCAAGGTCCTAGGGGATCAGTGCTACTGGAGCCGCGGACGAGTGCGTTAGCCTCCCCGCAGCTCCGGCACATAGGCGCTAGGCAGCAACATCCCAGGGTTTGTAGTGGGTACACTGATCAGCGGAACTCCCAGCTAGTCCAGCTAGGTAAATCCAACTTCAAGAAGGAGGTCAATCGCTGAATCCAACTCAGCTCGGCAGCGTTCGGTAAACCACGTGATGTCGTTTCATCCGATAAACCACAGTGCCTCAAGACGAGAGTTGCAACAGTTGTGTGTTCCCGAAACCTGATCTTTTACTGTGTGCCTAAGCGCAGCGTAGTCTTGATAAGATCATGCATCCGCCTTCGAGATGAACGGAAGATCTCATCAAGACCACAGCATCATGCTGGAACCAAGCCGTTTGAAATGAAAATGAAATTTATTGGCTTTAACAAACATTACTTATCAATAATTATCTTAATCAAATTGAGAAACATTGCCATCCAAGCTAGGAACTAACCTGTGTTTTAGAATAGCAATTCCAACCGGTCTTATTGGAAATCTATAGGGGAGGCCTTAGTCCAGCTGTGGATGTGCAATGTCTGCAAAGACAACGACGACGACAAACTAATAAAAACAATAATTAACAATAAAATAGGTAATGATTTGACATGGTTAATTTTTATAACAAATATTTAGATAGGTTTTCCAGAAACCGATGTCAACTTTTTAGTTTTAAGTAGTTTTTATTGTGACAATATTTTTGATAGCCTTTTTTTCATTCACCATCAGACTGATGAGGTTCATACTCAGTAGAGAGTGATTGTTGATGACTACAAGGGCTGTTTAAGAATTGGTGATGACAATATCCGTTGAAAACTTTTGCAAAAGTTTCTAATGTAGTGTACTACAACCTGAATTTTTGTTAGGTTGTTCTAAAAAGTCCTACACTTACCTTATTTAAATAGGACTATGGTTGAAATTGCCTGGCAGTGAAGTAGTTTATCTTTTTATTTCGATCATTTTACCTATGTATTAAACATCCGTTTATTCTAGATGCATCATTTTGCTTCAAATATAATCATAAAATATTGGGGTTTAGTTAATTTTACATGTTATATGATAAAATTTTGTTTTTGGTTAGTAATTTTTACCTGTTTGTGATTTTGATCAAAATTTTACTAACCGACACTATCTCATAAATTATTGAGAAAATACATATTTTTTAAATGACAGTTCACAAAGCTTTTAAATTTCATTTAAAATCTATTAGAACCGTGTAGAAATGAGTAATAGAAAATTTTATATGAATTTTTTTCCAAAAAATAAAACTTTAAAACGCTCTGGTGTAAAGTTGCCAATATGTCGCTTGGTAATTATTGCCTTTCAACCGTCGATATATTGGCTTAAGTAAGTGGACAGGATTTAGATAAATCTTATATACTGAGACTTTAGATATTTACCGAAAAGAGATATTGCAAAAATATATCAGTTTAGGCCATGGCCTTGTACATATTTGTTTCGACAATTAATATAATTAAATAAATAAATAAATATTAGGGGACATCTTACACACGGCCTCTGACCCCAAACAAAGCAAAGCTTGTGATACGGCTGCCAGTGACTGATATACTACATAAACATATTTTTAAACACTTACTTATATAGATAATACCTAAATAACACTAAGACACAGAGGAAACACCTATGTTCGTTAGATAAATATTTCTCCTAGGAGGGAATTGAACCCACGCCTCTTTGACCCAGGAGTCAGGGTCACTAACCACTGAGCCATCGAGGCAGTCGTCAATTTTCTTTATTATTTTATTATTTATATTTTATTATTTTATATTCATTATTTTATTTAATACTCGTAACAATCTCCATTTAAAGGAATTTATATTTTTCGGATATTTTTATCTTTTGACATTGTTTGTGACAATAATATTATTATGACGACGTGATGGCGACCTTGAACAAAAAAAAAATTAACATTACACTAATTAAGGTCCAACAATTTGACGACACGAACTCCTCTATGGGCGTGGCTAAAATGAATGCTATCTCAACTGTCTAGCTCGAGAAAGAGACAGACTCGGTGATGAGCAGTAGAGGTAGCGTGTGCGCACACAATGAAATATCACAATATGCGTATTTCGACACGCACGCCCACGTCTGCCATTTCATTCAACCCGGACACTATAATATTGAATGAGTAATCGTAAATCCAAGCTGCGTGAATACCTGCCTTGTAGAGTTGTCACGTCGCATGTTTATTGAATTGAATCTAATCTAATACAATTATACAATATAATAAAACAATACGTCAAGTAGTTATCCAAATAGTAGAGACTTCGCGAGCACATTTTGTAGTAATTTCGAGTATAGGTACTTAGTCAGTTCTCCAAATTGCACATTCATAAATGTTCTCAATAACAAAAGCAGTACGGTTCAATTTCGCAGCAAAATGCTCAGCTCGATCTTGATCGAAATACCTACATTCTTATTTTTTTTAATATCTGTCATTATAAGGATGCATTTACTCATCATTACGAAAAACTTTTACTATGGGACCAACTGCGAAATATCGAACTAAATTGCTGTTCTATACAAAAAGTTAATTAATTCTCGACAAATTGTACGGATCGGCTCATCATTTTTCGCGTTTTCGCAGTTGGTCCCATAGCAAAAATTCGTGAGGAGTAAAATACGTTCTTAAAATGTTACGTACTAAAAAAGGTTAATACCTACTTACATACTTGTTGGGATTTTGACTATTATTATTTTGCTAAATATTATTAGTCGGTTGATAAATGCCTACTAAAAATGTCGCTGATGACTAAAAACTAACAACCGGACAGATGAATAAAAATTTTGACACCTTCGCTTCTCCAATTATAACTCAAGAATGGCTGAACCGACTCGGCTGTAAATTGGTGGGGAGGTAGCTTAGAACCAGGAGAAGGACATAGGATACTTTATATCCCGTTCCTTTTTATATTTTTTGATAGTTATTCATCTTCTCTTGTTCATATCATTTTTCCCTTAAAAAATCGTTAGCGAAACTGTCATTTATCACAACGACGCTAATAGGCCCAATTTTTAAGGCACCGTCGAAATTATAACAGCTAATTAGAATATTTCTGTTTCTGTTTCTCTTTAGGGATTCGATAGCGAGAACACATTTTACATTCCTATTAATTTTACGATGGCGCGTTCATAATTGGCCCTAATATGGATTGACGAAACGTAATAAGATGAAAAGTGACATATATTGACTGCAGACTTTTATAAATGTCACGCTTAGCATAGCAAAGGGACAAATTGTCTTTTGACCATTACAACTCCTCGAAAAGGGAATATAGTATGGATTGACAGTGACAACTGACATTAAAATTGAATTAAAAATATTTTTAAATATACCACCATTAGAGGTTAAACATGTATCTTTATTCTACCTTTATGGTACAGAATCCATACTAATATACGAAGAAACGAATCGACTTGATTTTTAGGAGTAGTATGGCATGAGTATAAGTATCTTGACTCTAAGGTTATTAACCTTGACTGTGAACTGTGACCTTGACACGAACATACATTTCTGTTGGTTTGGTTAGGATTGAACAGTGATAAAAGTCTCAGTTCGCCTCAGTTGCGGCACTCCTCATGAGGCACGCAACTTACCGGCCAGCCTCTCAGCTGCCATAGTTAAAAAGCCCAGAAAAGCGGCCCAACCACGAGTGCGAACTTCTAAGCTACCAAGGGAGAAAAAACCCAAAAAATCGGGAGACCTCGAGCGCCGCCTTCTCAGCTGTCTCAGAAGAAACCCAGAGAAGCGGCTCTGGGATTCCCGCGCCGCCCATAAGCCTCGGCTACTAAGTTCCCCCGCCACGACAAGGCGGGAACCCGTACACTCTAACCTTACTCGTATCTTAATCAATAGAAGCATTTATCGTATAAGTATAAGGTATCATAATACTTTAGGTAGGTAGGTCAGGTTAGGTTTGGACAGTGGCAAGGTGCAAGGGTACTTGACTTTTTTTTATAGAGCAAGTGCCTTTATTAACTACCACTAAGTACAAGACTTATAATGTAAAACGTTATAAACTACTACTACATAACAATCAATTGGATCATCCACAGACCCTTGAAGGTCTATAGATAGTCCAAATACTCAAGCCCACTGCCAGTTAGCAGCGTGCCCAGCATGCTGGCAGCATTGCCACGCTGATTGGCAATGCATATACGTTAGCCAAATAAACACCACACACACACGTCGGGTACACCAGACGCTCAGAAAGACTTTTAAAAATAAGACCGGCCACCACGGGCACAATGTCTCAATTTCAAACGGCTGAAATATGTAACCACTGCCGAGGTTAGCATATTTGCGCCGTTGGTGCTGCTCCGAATCGGCCGAACATTACTGTCTTTACCAAAGTGAGATAGCTCAACCAGATCTACATTTTGTATGACAGCTGTCGAACTTCAAAGTAGTTTATCTCCGTAACTGTCTACTTTTGATTAATGCTATCTTCACGAAAGTGAGATAGCTCAATCAGATCTACATTTTGTATGACAGCTGTCGAACTTAAAAGTAGTTTATCTCCGTAACTGTCAACTTTTGATCAATGCTATCTTCACAAAAGTGAAATAGCTCAATCAGATTTACATTTTGTATGACAGCTGTCGAACTTAAAAGTAGTTTATCTCCGTAACTGTCGACTTTTGATCAATGATATCTTCACGAAAGTGAGATAGCTGAACCAGATCTACATTTTGGATGACAGCTGTCGAACTTAATAGTGGTTTATCTTCGTATCTGCCGATTTTAGATCATTACTGTCTTTACAAAATTAAGATATCTAAACCAGATCTACATTTTGGATGACAGCTTGAACTTAAAAGTGGTTTATCTCCGCAAATGTCAACTTTTGATCAATGCTATCTTAAAGGTGAGATAGCTCAATGAGATCTACATTTTGGATAACATCCATTTAACTTAAAATATCTCAATGTAGGTATCACTGTAAGGTTAGCTACCTACATTCTTTAACTTTCGCGGTACGAAGTTCGCCGGGTCCGCTAGTAATAGTCTTATTCATCCTAAATATTATGCTTATTTTTCTCTATTGAGATCTCAAAAAGTGTCAATAAATTGTAGGTGGACTTATACTAGGCTATGATGAAAATAATAACATTTTAGTTTAGTTTACAACCGTCATTTAATGACTTTTTAGAATAATGTTGTGGTGATCTGAAATAACATAGATTGTTTAGGATGTTTCTCTAAATTTTCATGATGTAAAAATGAAACACATTTAATAACTTACGATTCGGACGTAGCCGCTGCAGCAACAACATTCTCTTTATTTTTTTTCCAAGCTGCGGGCTTTCCCTTCCTTTTCTTGCGAGGGGTACTTAGTTTCAGACGGGTTTTATTACCAAACCGCTAGTATGTTTTTTTTTCTGTGTAATAATACCAAACAAAGTAAAATTACTAATTAAAATGTACATAATTATATGTACTACTAGAATATCCTAATTAATTATTAAAAAGCTCTAATGAGAGAAAAAAAATTTGAAAAATAAATAATTTAAAAATTCAATAACTACTCAGGGAGTGGTCCTAGAGGATTGGTACCATAGTATAATATGCTCAAATTAATATGCACTACTATTATTCTATAATGAAATACTTTGGCCGACACTTTCGGAATTAGCCCAAAAATGTATGGACTGTGAAAGATCTCCTTTCCTAGGATTTTTGCAAAAAAAAGGTTTATCAAATTTTACTACGACATATAGAAAAACGTGTTTGTTTTCTCGAATTAGGTACGCCCCATAGAAAAAGTTGTTCCTAATGATGATCTTAACCACCACCTTTCAATTGAACAAAATCATACTGTAGATAAGTAGGTACCTACATATTTTTCGTAATATTATTAGAGTTGTATGAAATGTTCTGACAAATATACCTAACGTAAGTGTATCTAACCTAACGTTCTGAACTCAGAATAATGAAACAGTTCAGACGTTCGGCTTCGCTTTTTATCCTGCTCGCGCCAGTTACTTACGCTACGAGAGCAAGCGGGATGAAAAGCGAAGTCGAACACCAGAACGCGTACGGGAAACGGATAAGTACCTTCTAGAAGACAAAATGAGCCCGGTCCGTTTATAATGCACTGCGAGCGTAAACAAACGCGCTCTACCTACGTTAATCCAGAATTACCCAGTACAATTGTTAATACCTACTACTAATAATAATCACCACCTACCCATAGTTCAATTTGTAGGATAATCAAATAACCGGCAAGAAGTCCAAAGAATATACCTACGTCAATACTTCCGAAGTTGAAAACAATGATGGTCCGATCGTCGAATAATGCGTCCTTATCATATAAGATATTATATGGTCTGGTGAGTTGGTGTCGTTGAACTCTGCGTGATAACACAGAGTTCAACGACACCAACTCACCACGGGCACGGGCTAGTGGAGAATGGCGGCCGGACTCGGCCGAAGCCGCGTAGCGTACGGGGGCCGCGCTGGGAGCACGCGCTACACGTTCCGTCCCGCTCCCCGCGCGGGGTACACAGTCGGGTGAAATAGAACTATAATTTTTACCTAAACACGGCCGCGTAAAAATGCGCGTAAAGGCTTTTGCTCATAGTGAATCCTGTAAAAACTGCTAGATGAATTAGTTCAAATTAAAGTTATTTAAACTTGAGAATATATATGCTAATATTATTGCTCAATTACTATGGACTCAGTCTAGTTATTGTGCGATTTATTTAAGCCTAAAGTTTCCTTAAAATCAGTGTTAAAATTCAAATGTTTTGAGGCTTATTTTAGTTGAATGCATAGTTTTGATTACAGTTATTTTTAGCAATAATCATAGATTATGTCACAATAAATTGATTTAAATCTTAGTTTTAGATATTCAACATTAAAAAATCGTGTATTGTACCATGGACGTTTGTATGGAGTGACGACTAACTTGTTCAACCTTAAGCATCAAATACAGTTGATTTTTTTTTGTGAATTCGTTTATCATACCTTTGACCGGCCGACTTTGAAAGATCTTCCTTCAGTTTATCAATGAGAAATCGAGCATACCTATTGCATGCAGCTGTGCCTAAATAATTATCTAGAAAATAATGTCGATAAGAAACAGCTATGACAGTGGTGGATTTTAGCATTTGCTGTCAGTAAACTGTTGAATTTTAGTCGTTGAATAGACCCAATAATGAAGGCGCCATCGTAAATGTAATAGCATCAATTTGTTCACATTATTTTTATATTATGGATCGATACATGCACTAGTGGGTATGTATATAAGGAGAACTAATAAGTAACTTCACAGTTGATACTAAAACATTACTTATTTTACAGAAAATAGGTATTAGGTATGTGTATTTCACACCACTGGCTTTTCGGTGAAGGAAAACATCGTGAGGCAACCTGCATACGTCCGTAGAAGAAATTCGATGACGTATGTGAATCCACCAACCCGCACTGGGCCAGCGTGGTGGATATGGCCCAATCACCCTTCGTGGGTAGGCCTACGTCCTGCAGTGGACTATTAAAAAAAGGCTGGTACAGTACAGTACAGGTATGTGTAAATCCTGTATGGCTCAAGAAAAAGCTCGACTGCCTCGGTGGCTCAGTGGTTAGTGAACCTGACTTCTGGATCAAAGAGGCGTGGGTTCGATGCCCACCCAGGGAAAGCATTTTTGTGATGAACATAAGTGTTTGCTCTCTGTCTGGGTGTTATTTAGGTACTATCTATATAAGTACGTGTTTTAAAATAATTATGTATATGTACTTTATCAGTCTCTGGCAGCCATATCACAAGCTTTGCTTAGTTTGGGGTCAGAGACCGCGTGTAAGATGGCCCCAAAAAAAAAGCACATCTAAAAAAGAAACAAGCTCTTAAGGTTGTATTGTCATCATACAATTATGTACTTAAACTTATTTTGAAAGAAAATTGATTAAATCCACCGAGTCTATACGAACAAACTTACTTTTAAAATGAAAATACCTATGATATAACGGTAGGTATAGTTAGCATAATATTTTTTATAATACTAACATTGTTCTTAGCAATTTCATTTTTATATCTGTTCTATTTTCTTGTAATATATTTAATTCGTAGTCATTATGGACAAAAATGTAACGCATAGTATTAAGTGCTCCAAGTTTCACATTCTGTAAATATATAAAAAAATAGCTAAAATTGAAATGAAATAACTCATTTCTTGTTTTATTTTAGCGATATGACTTCATTTACTGCAAAAGTTACTATTATCTGTACCTACTTATATTCAAATCAATCTTGTTTCTCTCATTTTTGCATACCGAAAGGTCGAATATGGCATTCATTTTGTTGTACTTTTTTACCATCCTATTGTTTCTGTATATATATGCGCAAATAATTATGAACGTAGGTATAACACTTTCACTTCAAAACTAAACTTCCGGCTACCTCGCTACCTGTGTTTCAATGGAAACTTGAACATCGGTAAGTCTAGTTCAGTTTTATCTTTGTTGTGAACTAAAACCGATTTAATCCAAGATAAGTGCAAAGTTTGTGAGTGGTTGAGTTCAATGCGGAACACTTTTTCCTGATAAATAATGTTTTAACCGACGCGGCGACGTTAAAAAGGAGGTTTGCAATTTAGCTCTACTTATACTGGGTGACTGGTAAGCATTTATACTCTATAAAATTTAACTTGATCTCTGCGACAGCTGTCAGAAAAATCATGCCTATGAAGTCCTGAATTTCTTATTAGTACAGACAGTACCTGTAAATGTCATACTTTATGGGCATGCCGATTAGTGATGGGCGACGAATGATCGTGACCACAGAGTTTTAGATAGTTTTAATCAAAATATCGATAGTTTATACTGACGATATTTTAAATATAACTTAATTTATCATTAATTTTAATGCATATTTTAATATCATAACATTATTTACATGTGTAATTAAATTAAACCCAATTATATGTTACATTAGCATCGATAATAGTGAAAAACATCGATAAATACTATCGTTACATTATTATGAGTATTAAATTAATATCAAGACATTATTTACATGTGTACATACTTGGTCTTAAATAATATTAAGTAAATAAAATCCAATTTCTCACCTTCAACTACTCATTCGATTTCATTACAACATTGTTTGAAAATCGATTTTTTCCATCACCATCTCAACTCTAAATATTAAGTCAAATTGGTAACTGTCGCAGAGATCAAGTTAAATTATATAGAGTATAGCATCCTTTTAGGGGCTTATTCTGTACATCAAAACTAACAACTTTTGTTCTGCAACTTTTGTCAAAACTAAAAAAACAGCTGTTCCATACATTTGGTCGCGGGTGAACGATATTTTCCTATGGAACACCAATTTCTTTTGTGTTTTGACAAAAGTCGCAGAACAAAAGTTGTTATTTTTGATGTACAGAATAAGCCCATAAAAGGATGTTAAATGTTTACCAGTTGCCAAATGTTTTAGGTATTGCGCAGCTTGTAACTAACTTCATTTCCGCCAACTTGTGTGACGCGGCCTATAACTTCGTAATGCGTTCGTAAATCTGTCTGATAAAGTGACATAAAAATCACAGATAATACAATCATTCGCTTCCAACCGGTCTTATTGGAAATCTATAGGAGGCCTTTGCTCAGCAGTGAACGTGTCGCGGCTGATTGTGATGATGACATTTTAAAAACGATTACCTCTGAAATACCGTTGAAAAACAATAGCTGTCAACCATTACTCTCCCCGTTTTTATATCTACTAAGAGCACAATCCGACATTTTAGGCTATTAGCAGTGAATTTATAATTTACCGAATTTTTACGAGACTTTAAAAAAGAGATTAAAGGTGTGTAAAAAAATCTTAAATCTCAACATAAACAATATTTATTGTGTTTGTCGCCGCTCCATTGCTGTTGATTTTATTACACCATCAATTTTTGATGAAAATCCTGACTCATCTCTTTTTGTTATAAACTTTGTCCTATAAAATGGGGCTGTAAAAAGACACTTTCTTCCCTAGAGGTTTAAAAGCAATATGAATAAATTAGAAAAATATTTATGTGTTAACTTAGTAGAAGCAATCTTTTAAACTCTGAAAAGATTTTTAGGTGTGGAGTCATTGAAATAAATTGAACATTTTCAAGGTTTTGAGGGTCATCTCTAGAACATTTTAACGTTACATAAACTTTGATTAAAAGATTAGCATGATTTGATGAAGTATTATTTTTGTAATAAACCATAGAAACTTAATAAATCTATTTTTCATCCCCCATTTTGGAAAGAGTATTTTTTTTCTTTGAAATCTGAGTGCAAAAGCCGTTTTTAACCGCTAGAGGGTAAAGTAAAACTGAATTTAGAACATCGTGTGCACTAAGTTTGTGAATACAAAACATTATTAAACCTATTAACGTCTACCTCCATGGTGCCGAATTTATCATACTTACAACCTTTTTTAATTTGTTCAAACATCAGACACGGAACCTTCTTGCTGTACTTTTTTAATTTGCTTTGCGCGCGTCATTTTCTTATCATGCATGTCGTATTGTTAAAAGTTTTAAAAATTAGAAACTTGAAAACAAGTGAAAAACCTAAAAATAGTGATTCTACGACGAGGAAGTTTATTTGATGCCAACAGAATTGACTGAAACTGTTAATAGTGCGTAAATGAGCTTTCTCCCTCTAACAATCACGCAAGAAGTATTTGAAACAACGCGGTATGTAGACGACTTTAGTCATTTCCTCGCTGAGGTGAAATATATTGTACTGAATATACTCGTAACTCGTATGTATTGCACTCGAGCGCAAATATTTTTTAACTTGTGCTTTTTTGATTCCCTCGGTAACGCTTAGTATTCTAACTGTTGAATCACTCGCTGCGCTCGTAATTTTAGTATTCTTCGCTTGCTCGGTCATCAAAATTGTGGACGCGGTTAAAAATCAACTTTGCACTCTTGTATAACAAATAACTATTTTAGTGTTTCCCACACTACGTTTATCTCAAAGAGTTATTTTTGTGATAAGCATTTCGATATTTTTTTTTGAAATCTTGATATAACAGAGAAATAACCCAAACCTACTTAATTTTATAACCTTAATAGAAGGATAAGGAAATAGAGGAAACTTTTTTTAACCTATACTGTCCCACTCCTGGGCAAAGGTCTTCTCCATTTCCTTTCAAAAGTCGCGATCCATCGCAACTTCTTGCCAACCCCTCTCGAATGAGTCAAGACCGTATTGTATTATTTTCCAAGAATAAATTTTTTTTTCTGATAGTTTTCATTTCTACAAAACATATTTCTAATCAATATTTAGCAAAATACGTATATAGTAAGCCCGATTACAGAGGCGCCATCCTAATTGTAATAGCTAAAGCATAGTTCTGTCTCTTTTTCACTTTAGGCATTCGATAGAGAGAACGCTTTTTACGTTGCTATTAAATTTACGCTGGCGCCTCTGTAACCGGGATTTATGTGTAGCTTTACAATAATCATTTTTATTTTAAATTAACAATTCCTATTTTATTAATTTCACGAAACGTAAATCACCATCACATAATTATACACTAGTATACATAATTTTCATTACATGAGAAATCTAATTTTAAAAACAATATTACTCTTTTAGGGTTTTTAGAAAGTTAATTTGTACACCTAAAAACATTATATTTTCATATGAATTGTATAATTTTGTATAAAATTTCAGGGGGCTCATTTTTGAACTTCGCAGGCCTTGGTCGTACACCGTAACTTCCATAGACAATATGAATTATTTTCATACAACCTGTCAAAGTTCCGTATGCGTTCCCAAGCGTTCAAAGTTCAAACATGAGTCCCCAGAACTTCTTCCACAAATATTTACAATAGTAAAGCCAGCCTTAACGATGTCATACGCAGGGCTTTTGTCACCGCCAATATCGCAGCCGTATTCGAACCGAGTGGGCTCGCGCGTG
Organism: Hypomecis punctinalis; assembly: GCA_949316475.1. NCBI lineage: Eukaryota > Metazoa > Arthropoda > Insecta > Lepidoptera > Geometridae > Hypomecis > Hypomecis punctinalis. Next base: position 16,700,988 of record OX438818.1, read on the forward strand.
GTGATGGCAAAAGGCCTGACGGAATGACGCTGGTCCCATGGAAGTGTGGACGGCCCTTAGTCTGGGATGCAATTTGCGTCGATACTTTGGCACCGTCACATCTTACTGAGACTCAGAGTAGGGCTGGCGTGGCGGCGGCGGAGACTTTGGGTCTGTGGAGGCCGGGAGCTTATCTTGTTTTCAAAAGTCTTTCTGAGCGTCTGGTGGACGCAACGCATGACCAAAATGCTGGTGTTTATTTGGCTCAACGTATAAGCATTGCCATTCAGCGTGGCAATGCTGCCAGCATGCTGGGCACGCTGCCAACTGGCAGTGGGCTTGAGCATTTGGATTATCTTTAGACCTTCAAGAGTCTGTGGATGATCCAATTGCTTTCTGTGTAGTAGTAGTGTAGGTAGTTTTAGCATATAAAGTAGTATTATATCTTAATGTAGTTAATAAATGCACCTACAACAGTAAGACTTCATGACACGTTATAACCAAGATCTCGCTGATCCCTGTTTACATCCCGAATAAATAAAACCCTTTCCACTTCCAATTGAATGGGCGAAAATTTGCCGAAAATCGACACTAGTCAAGGAAAGTATCTCCTCGGGAATTCTTGTCATTTGTCATCAAAAAGGGCGCCAAAGTTATTTATCAATATCGCAACTCGATAGGCCCAATATACAAGATTAATGGCAGTTCGAATATAGCTTGTGTTGCCAGATGCTGTCATAAAAGTCTGCTAAAGTATTTATTTAGCAGAGACAATGTGATATTTGGTAAGTTTCGAGCTGTGTGGTGTGAGTTTGTCTTGAAATTGTGGGGTCTGAAATTGTTGCTTGTGTTATATAATACTAGCCATTGCACGCGGCTTTACCTGCATGTTATTTTGACTATTGTGCCATCTCACAGAAACTCATATTTTTTTTGGAATAAAAAGTAGCATTTCTCACTTTCCGGCCTTTTTAACTATATCCTTACTAAAATTAAGCTGCAATATTTTGCTGCGTGAAAAAGATTGATTGATTTCACGCAGTAATTTTTGGGTTTGAAAAAATTACTTTTAGATTTATAGTAGGTCTTTATTTCATTATTTATATCTGACCAAGGCGAAGCAAAGGTCTCTGCTCTCAACATGACAATTTTGCTATTGTCGTTAATATTTGTCTACAAGTCGCAGTTTAGAATGAATTTCGATAAAACTTGGTTTTATATTCATCAATGTTTTTTTGTTATCAGTGGTTTTTGTTTTTTGACCGACGAACCACCGGAGGAGGTTTACAATTCGACGTGTATATTTTTTTTTTGTTTTTGTATAACCACGCGTAACTTTTTTCGTAGTAGTTTTTAGATTAGATTTGCAATTTTTTTTATTGGAAAGAGTTTACTTTGAAATTGGTCTCATTTAAATTTTTTCGAAATTGACTGAGCCATTTTTGATAAATCAACAATAATGTGAAAAATGTTACATCGATCCGTGCATAATATTTGCGTTCTAGCGATGCACCCCGGCTTCGCACAGGTGTATCATACATATAAGCATTTCTCTTGAATTACTCTATTTATTAAAACAAACTGCATCAAAATCCGTTGCGTAGTTTTAAAGATGTATACATACATGGGGAAAGACAGCGAAAAGCAACTTTGTTTTATACTATGCAATGATTTTGTACACGGGCGAAGTCGGTCAAACTATTTTTTGCAAAAAGTAATTATTTTTTCTCAAAACGAGGAAGAAAAATTTGCTGTCGCGCTATTATCGGCCGAATCCGATAATATTTGGAAGCATTGTTCCGTATCGAAATTCTACCAAGATTTGCGATTATAAACCAAATTAGTCAAGAGCGAGTCGAGATATAGGCTTATGAGAATTCAGTTAAAGACATGTGGCGTGAGGTCTACTGTTCGGAGAACTACTAGTCATAACGCTATATGCCACACATTCCGACTACGCAAAAGAGGTCATATTAAAATTAAATGTCATTGTGAGGCACGACTATCCAGTTATATCGCCAAGATTATCACCCTTGGGTGACAAACAAATGTTTCAGATACAAGAGCTGCTAATCAAACAGTTCTTTTGTAAAAATTTAATCGACTTGTTTAATAAATCTCTCTCCACAAACGCAGTCGCCCCGGGACCCCGAGTGACTGATTTATTCGCCCTCGCGATTACATCAGATTTGCCCGGGACCGCCGTTACCCTCGCGGTATTAGGCGACCTTTCTTACGAATAATTATGTTTTTTTGTTAGGGTACCTTGCGGAAAATGGCAGTATTTTTTTTTGTGATTTCAGACTTGGGGCTATATTAAAATAAACGTTTACCAGTCATATTCATGATAAATTGTTGTAAATGAAGATAAGTAAAGTACATCTGTATGTAAAGTACCGTGTGTACGAGGGAATAACGTTTTTTTGGGTTTTATAAGTAAATATGGCAAATATGCAAAACATTATCTTACTAAGTGAAATATTTTTGAATAAATGGCGCTAATTAAACAGTAGGTACTATTGTTAAAAATTAAATAAATTTCTCTCTACAAACGCAATCGCCCCGGGTCCCCCGAGTGGATTACGCAGGCGGTCGTCAAATACTTGATTCGTCAAATTCTATACTCATCAAATCTATATTTGCCACATACGCGACACATCAAATCCTTAATTTGTCAAATAAGAAACTGATCAAAACCTATGTTCGTCAAATACTCAATTCGTCGAATTCTTCATTTAACAATACTTTATTCGTCAAATAAGCATTTTGTCAAGCTCGGTCTGAAACAGTCAAGGTAAAAATAAAATTACCAGAGTCATAGAAATATATTATTTTATTAGAGCATTGTATGATAGATATTTTGCATGTGAAATAGCAAATTTTAACATAAGAAAAAATGTTTCCTAGAATGAGCTATGTTAAAGTGACAAATATATACTCTGGCAAAGATATATTTTGGAATTCTTATTAGAGTTGTATGACAGGTGTCAAACTTAAAAGTGGTTTATCTCAGGAACTATTGAGTTAAGACCATTGCTGTCTCGACAAAAGTGAGAGAACTTAACTAGATCTACACTTCGGATGACAGCTGTCAAATTCAAAAGTTGTTTATCTCCGTAGCTATTGTGTTTAGACCATTGCTGTCTTCACAAAAGAGAGAGAGAGAGAGCTCAATAAGATCTATACTTTGGGTGACAGCTGTCAAACTTAAAAGTAGTTTATCTCCGTAACTATTGAGTTTAGACCATTATTGATGTATCCACTAAAGTGAGAGAGCTCAATGAGATCTACACTTCGGATGACAGCTGTCAAACTTAAAAGTTGTTTATCTCCGTACCCTAACTATTGAGTTTAGATCATTGCTGTCTTCACAAAAGTGAGCGAACTTAACGAGATCTACACTTCGGATGACAGCTGTCAAATTCAAAAGTTGTTTATCTCCGTAACTATTGTGTTTAGACCATTGCTGTCTTCACAAAAGAGAGAGAGAGAGAGCTCACTAAGATCTATACTTTGGGTGACAGCTGTCAAACTTAAAAGTAGTTTATCTCCGTAACTATTGAGTTTCGACCATTATTGATGTCTCCACTAAAGTGAGAGAGCTCAATGAGATCTACACTTCAGATGAAAGCTGTCAAACTTAAAAGTTGTTTATCTCCGTACCCTAACTATTGAGTTTATAGACCATTGCTGGCTGTCTTCACAAAAGTGAGTGAGTTCAATGAGGTTTACACTTCGGATGTCAGCTGTCAAACTTAAAAGTACAATGCGAATAGCGAGAAGACGTGTGCAGCCGCTACTTTAAAGTTGAACTATCTAACCCATGTGCCAAGAATAGATTTTTGTACAACTTTGATTTACCTAAGAACCCGGCGCAAGCTGTAGTAGCCACAACACAATTTTGAATTATTCCTACGGAACCCCTGCGAAAATTAACATTTTCGCGAATACTGTTTCTTAGAGCAAACAAATTCTTTTTCCTCAGCTTCTGAGGAAAATGTGTAGTAGGCTAAGTGGTTTAAGTGGTTCCTGGCAGCCTTAATTAAAATACAGTTTACTGCTAATTTATGGCCAACTAAAGGGTCTCACTACGAACGCTAAACGTGTAAGCCCAGAGTTTCTTAAATATTTTTCATAGAGCTCAAAAATGTTAACTTTTTTGCTATTGGCTTCGAGTTAAGTTTTAGTTGTTACTTATCTCTGCTGACTTTCTTTCAAGTGATTTTTAAGTGGTTGTTAAACTATTAAAACACAGCGCCTCGTTTTTTTCTTATTTTATATTGTAAGTTCGGATTCTTGACGACTACAAAGATTGTTGGCTCCCGGAAATATTGGTCAATCGGCTGTAAAAAGTACCAAGTTAACAATGTACCAAGCTTGTATTGAAGAAAAGGTGTGGACAGTAATCAATTTCGCTTGAGCTGCAGTGCTGCAGCGCTTCATCCACTTGATTCGGCAATAATTCAGCTACTAACTTCATTAAGTTAGATGGCGACCATTCGACTGATTATAATAAGTCAGTCATGTCTCTAAATATTTTGCTAGGATATATATAGTTAATAACATTAATGATTTTTAATAATTAATTTGCAAGAGACCATAGATTTACGTACGTACTTATATGGTTTTAACTTCCACTCGTTAACTTTACGCATTCCCGAGATAAAATATATTGACAGGACGTGTTATCTCGGGACGGACGGACAGACAGACAAATGGATAAACGGACAACAAAGTGATCCTATAAGGGTTCCGTTATTGTTAATTAATTGTTAACAATTCATCAACTTTATATTGAAGAAAAAATACTAACGATTAATTTAGACATAACCCGTTCGCGTGAATTTCAGCGCTGCATCGCTTCACCCACTTAATTCGGCAATAATTCAGCCGCTGAGTGAGCGATGGAGACAATTTGACTGATGTATCGGCGGTGACAGCTCGGTGACGTCACTAGATATATATCTAGAACAAAGTAATCATCACCCTCAATTTCAAATCATTTTTAACAACAATGCAGCAATAAATTAAGAAAGTGCCAACATTTAAGTTAGATATAAGTCGCAGAGATCAGAGAGTAATTTTTATTCTGTGAAATAAGCCAACGCGCACATCAGGCAACACGCGACAGCGACATCTCGGCGACTAAACGGGACCACAGGCTGTGGCTTCACAAACTTGCGAAAAACGAAGGGCCTCGCCTATGGCGGGTTTTTGTAACGTGACTGACTCGCCTTTCGTAAGTTGCGATTGCATCACTACTAACGAGCGCTAGTCGCTTTTGTAACGTGCAACAGACGCGATGCAAACGCGCTACAGCATCGCGACTATAGGTATAGACTTTTTAATGAATCGCGACAGACGCGCGCCGGATGCGCGTTTATATCGCGACAGACGCGCGACGGTAGCGCGACTACATCGAGACTGAATCGTGGTTATATGGGAGAGGGCAAACAGCTAGGGACTGTATCGCGACTGTAGCGATGCAAACGCGCGACAGCATCGCTAAAAAAAGCCAGCGTGGACGAGGGCTTTAAGGGAATTGCGCGCGCTCGTTATTTATCGCCGCGTCTAGTCGCTGTGCACGCGTCACTCGATGACAGTCGCGCAACAGCACAGCCTCAGTGTCGCTGTAAACACTGTTGAGTATTTGCGCTAGTCGCTGATACAAGCACGGTAATGATATCTTACAGTATTCCGTCTTCATACAAACGGTGGGAACGCGAATCATACCTACGCGCCTCGGAGCGGGGTATGCTCTTGGTATGCTAGTCAGCCGCGGCGCGCCGTAGTAATGATTGAACGTGTGAATTCGTAAGTTAGTAAACGTTTAATTTATGTTTTTAGGGTTCCTTGTTAACTACGAAACCCGAAAAAAATGGAAACTAGAAAGAAACTCAAGTAGATAAAGATTAAGTAGATGAAATTAAAAAACTGACGGCGGGCAGCCCTATCATGTGATACATTCTGCGTTACCACGTGGTAACCTACCTACGCTGCAGGTATTGTAACGCAGTAGGCCATGGTAATGACGGCGAATTGTTTAGGTACACCTAAGTGCGAGATTTATGGTTTTATGACTCGAGCGGGATCAGTCTGTCTGCCGCCTATTGTGTTTAGTTTTTTTTCTGGGTGTTTACGTATTTGAGAACAATAGGGAATTTTCGAACTTTTAAGTTGTTTACTTGTTAACACAATAGCGTTTATTAGATCGAGTAATGTCGTGAATTATCTCGTAGGTTCGAGACTGTAGGTAATAACGGATATAAATACGCCGGCCGACCCTTGGCGACCAGTTATTCGTTTACCATCGAAGCGAAAACATCTCGTGTTCAAGTGCGGTACCAGTGATTGTGAAGTTAGTTTGTGCAATAAAGTGCAATGTAAATAATCGGCGTTTTAACTGATTATCTAAGAACCCATCTCGTAACAATAGATAGAAACTAGAAATAAACTCAAGTAGATAAAGATTAAGTAGATAAAATTTAAATACTGAAGGCGGGTAGCCCTAGCACGTGATACATTTTGCGTTACCACGTGGCGCTGTAGGAATATATCTGAAGGACATGGCCGAGTCCGAGTCACAGTACTGTTAGATACCGTGACATAAGCGACAGATCTTCGTCTAGTCGCGGCGTGAAGTCACCCAGTTCGCGATGGCTCTAACCCGTTCGCGTGAATTTCAGCGCTGCAGCGCTTCATCCACTTAATTCGGCAATAATTCAGCCGCTGAGTGAGCGATGGCGACAATCTGACTGATGTATCGGCGGTGACAGCTCGGTGACGTTGCTAGATATCCGACTAATGAATACGTACCCTACAGAGAGTTCTACGAGTTTTGGCGGGAACGCCGAAAATTCCATTGCATTATTTAGTAAAACTTGTGTTTCTATGAATAAACATTAGTGAAAAATTTTGGTATTACGTTAATTATGGGCTGAATAGGCTAGGTGACCATAAATATAATAAGTCCGGCAGATAGATTATTTATTATCAAACAATATTTGATACGTATTTTTTTCTTTTGTTTAATAAACAAAAATTTATATTATACCCCGTCAAAGTTCCGCGTAACGTCACGACTAGACCACAAAAGTATTATTCACTTTTGACAGAAAAGTGACGTCACGAGCTCAAAACTTTGACAAGGTTTATCTTTATCATTTAATTTTATTGACAAAAGAAAAATACATCGATACATCGATGCCTAGAAAAAAATATTATGTCATTGGTATAGTCATATGAAGTTACCTAGTGTTCTTCGTATCGCGGTCTTCGTTTTTTCTAAGAAATCAGAATATTATGAAGTAAATTTAATTAAACCACTAAAATCATGTTGAATGTTTTGTGAGGTCAATTTTGAGCATGATTTTATTATCTAGACAGAAACTAAATCACAACCTACAGAATAAGCCCTCAGTTAATTATCAGCTGTCAATGTCAAAGCTTCGTTAAGGGCTGTCCGACCCAAGCTAGTGAGCCGTAGTGTGCTCGAGATACGATGTCAATGGGACATCTTTCGAAATGGGGTAGGGATTTTACACGTACATAGGTACTTAGCAGACTTTAAAACATTAAGCCTAGAAAACCAGAATCAAGAATCAACAGTGAATTCAACTGTCCATTGAAAAGTTGCATTTGTCAGAGCCGCCAGAGGGCACAATTTTATTTTATAGATATCAAATATGGATTAGTGTAAAGTTAAATCTAAGTTTGTGGGGTCGCAACCCCTGTATATGCTATACAATTATCTATATAATATTGCGACACCTATAGTTCGTCAGATAAGCTATAAAAATATATTTATTTATTTACAGGCCAACAGCACAAAATATTAAATTAAACTTAATTATACTTACTTAATTATAAATATAATTTGAACCCCTTTGTTTGGGTAACAAATTTAGATTTAACTTTCCACTTATCCTTACTTGATATCTAAAAAATTAAACTACGTCCTCTTAAAAATGCATATGAAGAATAATAAGATATCTATTCCATCCATCCATCCAGCAGGTCGTTGACTCGTACGTCTACCTAGGACAAGTAGTCCAGTTAGGTAGGTCCGACTTCAAGAAAGAGGTCAATAGCCGAATCCAACTCGTTTGGGCAGCGTTCGGAAAATTGCGTAATGTATTCTCGTCCGACATACCTCAGTGCCTCAAGACAAAAGTGTTCGATCAGTGTGTGTGACCAGTGAAGTCATGACACTGAAACGTGGTCTCTTACTGTGGGCCTTATTAATAAGCTCCAAGTAGCCCAACGAGCTATGGAGAGGGCTATGCTCGGAGTCTCTCTACGGGATCGAATCGGAAATAAGGAGATCCGTAGAAGAACCAAAATTACCGACATAGCCCAACGGACTGGCAAGTTGAAATGGCAATGGGTAGGGCACATAGCGCGGAGGACTGATGACCGATGGGGTCGAAAAGTTCTCGAGTGGAGACCACGTACCGGCAAACGCATCGTAGAACGTCTACCCACAAGGTAGACGGATGACCTCATTAAGACCGCAGGATCGCGATGGATGCAAGGCTCTTCCAACCGGTCTTATTGGAGATCCATAGGGGAAGCCTATGTCCAGCAGTGGACGTCCTTTGGCTAATGAATGGATGGATGGATGATCCAGCAGGTAATCAGCCATAGGATCGCTACAACTGACCTATGCCCAGCTCATAGATTAATTTCTTATAATTTAGGCTGGAAACGCTTTGCACCCAGCGAGTATTTGCGGTCAAAGTTTAGTTAAATAAAAGTCTTTCCCACTGAGAAATAAAGGTTAATTTATAGCATCTAGAAATATATTTCGCCGAGATAATGAAAAGCCCACAGCTTGTAAAACCTTGTTATAATACAAACTGCCTTTGGGACCCATCTACGAGATTGGCTTGTTCCGTTAATTCCCGCTAGAGGCGCTAGCGTCGCCCAATGAGAGATTGCAATCTATCGGCCAATAAAACGCTTTCGTTTCATTGCGGTGAATGCGCGGCGATGATTGGTTTAATTGAATTTGGTATTGATTAACGGTTTTTGCTGCGATTTGAATGGTTAAATGCAGTTGCAATGTAATATTTTTATGGCTTGTTTTTTTTAAACATAGAAGCATATAAAGGCGATTAGTGGGAGGATACAATATAGTATTACTTTATTACACATCAAAAAGTAGTTGATAAAATAAAAAACCGGACAAGTGCGAGTCAGGCTCGCACACCGAAGGTTCCGTACAAATCAGAACTTTACAAAATTGGGAAATAAGTTGTTAAATCTCTAACGTACTATAATCCGTTGCTCCGTTGCTGCGTGAAAGAGGAACAGACCAACAAACTTTTCGGATTTATAATATTAGTATGACTTGCTTTTGCCCGCGGCTCCATCTGCGTGGTATTTTGACTTTTGTGCTATCCACAGGAACCTTTTATTTTTTCGGGATAAAAAATAGCCCATGTCACTTTCAGGCCTTTCAACTATATCCATGCCAAAAATCAAGTCAATCCATTGCTCCGTTGCAGCGTGAAAGAGGAACAAACCAACAAACTTTTCGTATTTATAATATTAAGTATATTTTTGGGCCACAAGAGACCGGCTTAGCCGATTTGGGGGCCCGCTGTTAATCCAACGGATGTGAACGAATCTAACGATAATGTTGTTTCATGGACAATTTGTATCGATTTCTTACTCAGTTAATAAATAAACTTTCTTTCTTTCTTTCTTTCTTTCTTTCTTTTTTTCTTTCTTTCTTTCTTTCTTTCTTTCTTTCTTTCTTTCTTTCTTTCTTTCTTTCTTTCTTTCTTTCTTTTAGACAACTAGCCTATTATTTGTTTAGACTGCCTCGGTGACTCAGTGGTAAGTTTAAAAAAAAAAAAAAAAATGGGAAAGTCTCCGACGTAAGTAATTACAGACCCATCGCGTTACTTCCAGTAATATCAAAAATATTCGAATGAATAATATCAGATCGCATATATTCATACCTAGAAAAATACTCACTGCTCGACGAAAATCAATTTGGCTTCAGAAAACATTCTTCCACGACTCTTGCAATATACAAATATTATCAACATATTCTAAACCACATTAAAGATAAACACCATTCGATTGGCATTCTACTAGATATGACGAAGGCGTATGACAAAGTATCTCACGACATTTTATTGAAAGATCTACACGAAATAGGAATAAGAGGAAAACCTCTAAACTGGATACGCTCCTTTTTAACAAACAGAAAACAGTTTGTACAAATTGATCACTACAATCCTAATGAAATTACAAAAAAAGACATATTGTCAGATATATGCACACTGAATAACTCAATACCGCAAGGAAGTGTGTTAGCAGGTTTACTATTTTTAATATACATTAACAATCTTCCAAAGATTATGACAACCCCTCGAATCTTGTTTGCAGACGATGTCTCTCTTCTGTTCAAATGTTCACCAGATATCAACTCACAAAGCCAGATAATAGACACATTCAAGATGGTCAAATCTTGGATAGAAGCACATAACCTAGAAATTAATAGTAACAAATCAAAAATAATCCAATTTCACCCATATCAAAAGAAAACACTAAACCTCTCTGAACTATCAAAAAACCTCAATATTAAAGTAATAAACAAATGTACACTATTAGGGATCGACTTTGATAATAATCTTAACTGGAAAGGCCATATCGACAAACTGAAAACAAAAATGTCACAGTTTATTTATGCACTATCAATTCTAAAATCAAATACCAATATCGAAACCGCAAAAACTGCCTACTATGCATACGCTTATGCCTGGCTTAGATACGCCATAGTTATATGGGGTAACAGCACCGATGTTAATGACCTGTTTATCAAACAAAAGAAATGCATCCGAATCATAATGAATGTTCGGAGACGCGATAGCTGCAAACCACACTTTCAAAAACAGAAAATATTAACCCTGCCTTGCATACACATATTAGAAGCCGCGCTATTTGTCAAAAAACACCCTAATTTATTTACAGTCTCACCAAACCCCCGCCGAAAAAACCAGTTATTGGCTCCCGAACCTCTGATGGAAATCGTTAAGAAAGGACCAGAATACACTATAATCAAAATATTTAATAAACTACTCCAATCAATAAGAGATGAACTAAATATAACTACCTTCAAAACAAAACTGACAAATCTGCTTATAACAAAATGCTACTATAGTGTACAGGACTATCTTGATGATAAAGCGTCTTGATATCACGATATTACCTATCTACATATATTTTGCAAAGAATAAAAATAAAACAATATATATTATATAGGTAAACTGTCATATATTTACAACCTTTTGTCACAATGTAATTTAGATTTAAATTTAGCAAGTAAGATTTACTTTGTATTGCTTCACCCTATAAAACAGGGTCCTCAAGTAGAAGTAAACATATAATATTAAGTTATATATGTTATAATACTCTCTTGTTGGTGCAAATAAATATTCTGATTCTGATTCTGATTCTGACCCTGACCACTGGATCAAAGAGGCGTGGGTTCGTTTCCCACCCAGGACAAGCATTTATATGATGAACATAAGTGTTTGCTCTGCGTCTTGGTGTTATTTAGGTGTTATCTACATATTATTATTTAAGTATGTATTTATAAAAATATGTTTAAGTCACTATATATCACAAGCTATGCTTAGTTAGAGAGCGGGTGTAAGATGTCTTCTATAAAAAACAAAACCGGACAAGTGCGAGTCAGGCTCGCACGTCGAGGGTTCCGTACAAACACATTGTTAAAAAATTATATAAAATATATAAAAACCTGTTTTACATGAGCTAATGAAGTTCTTTTATATGATATCTTACATGATACGATTTACTCACTTAGAATTTTGAACCCATATTTTGAGAATTTTTAGGCCCTATTTTTTGTGATTTAAATAAAAATGTACAGTTTTCAGATTTATTCCTATATGTGTACTCTGTGACAATGCTTCTCGCCAAATTTCTATGTCAATGATAAGTACCCTGCAGGTTTTGATTTTTGTGAATGTCGAAATATGCGTTTTTTTACGACATAAACGGCTCTAACTTTTTCATACGATGACTGAGAAGTTTTTCTTTTACACAACTGCAAGATACTATAGGTATACTTATACAGTTTAAATTTCAACTCGATATCTTTACGCGTTCCCGAGATAAAGAGTCTTGACATACACACAGACGGACAGACGGACAGATGGACAGACGGACAGACGGACAGACGGACAACAAAGTGATCCAATAAGGGTTCCGTTTTTTTCGTTTGAGGTACGGAACCCTAATAAAAATTTATTTTTAAACGATCATTATTATTATAAACCAGCCTAATTTTACGATTTTTCCCTCCTTTTAATTCCAGTTTAAATTTTAAACCACCTTCCTCAAACTAAGAAAGCCAAAGTTAAAAAGAACAGGTCATTCCAAACCGCGGTTAACTCAAACTTTGCCCATTGTCTCAAATCAAAAGCCCAATTTATTCCGCCACCTCCCTCACATATTTATTAATGAAAAAAATCACAAAAGGACAAAAATTTACGTTGACAATAATTTGAAATTCTTGCTGCGAGAAAAAGGGAGAAATATACGCACGCGGTAAGATTTGGCGGAAACATTCCTCTTTTGCTGTCAAGGATTTTAATAAAAATGTTTGTGACACACGGATCTTGGTGCGAAGACATCGATTTTCACAGAAAGCATTTATTGCAAGCAATGTAGCAATTTACAGCGTAGTATTGTAGCAGAGTGTAGTACGTAGCACATAGAATATTGTAGCACGTAGCACAGTGTAGCAATGGAAACGCGTAACGCATAGTCCTACAGCTTACTAATACTATCGGCTACTAATTATACTTTTCATCACATCTATTCGAAAAGGACTACTTGGTTCGCCTTTAAGTGCGCCCAAAGGAGGTGTTTTCTATAAGGAAGTTATAAGTGCGACGGAATGATCTTTGCCGCGCACTTTTTGAATTTGGAAGTATTTGTAATGTTAGTGTTCATTGCCAAGAATATGAATGAAAAGAATGTAAATATAAGCTCTCATTTGTTTTATTATTAGATACCAATTTAGTTGTTACTCTACGTTTTATTAAATAAAATATTACAATAAAATATGAGGCCTTTTATTTTCTCATAGAGGTGATGAAAAGTAGAGTGTACCACTCGGGCGCAAAATATATTTTTGGCTCGGGCGACGTACTTTGAATCCCTCGCTACGTTCAGGATTCTACTAAAGAATCCCTCACTACGCTCGGGATTCTACTCTAGACTTCCTCACTTCGATCAGGATTCAAAAAAGCGCCCTCATATGATATAATCTACTATTGCTACGCGCTACTACTTTTGCTACGCTACGTTGTACTTTGATTGTTAAATTATGTAGTGAGTAAGCCGCTTTTTATATGGTATCATAAGTCTGTCTTTATCGAATAGGTAATGATATAGTTTTAAATGGATATCTCTACAGGGTTATCTGCTTGTTGTACCATCATTACTAACAACTTTTACTATGGGGCCAATCCGTAATTTAAGAAAAAAACTAGCTGTTCCATACAAAATTAGACCTCGAAATCGACAAAATATATGAAACAGCAGATTTTTTTCTCGAATTCCTGATTGGCCCAATAGTTTTTTTTTTATGTGTTAGTATGAATGACCTCCTTTCGGCTTAGTACATTAGTTCTGGATAACCCTGTACAAAATGCATCTTGACTACTTCGAGCAAATATCTACAGAACCACAGTCCCTAAGTGCGTAATTTTCGCGGATGATATAACAGTTTTGACATCTTGTAAAAACAATTTAAATTTAAACGATAAATTAACCGACATATTTGATAATATAATTAATTGGATGACTGATCATAACCTCGAAATTAACCTATCAAAAACCTCAATGATACAATTTAGACCTTATCAAAAAATCCCCCTTGACATAAATTTTTCATATAATAATAATAAAATTGACTCAGTGGACATGACAACGTTATTAGGTATAGATATCGACACGCACCTACATTGGAAAAGCCACGTTAGAAAAATAAAAGCTAAACTATCAAGCTTCACATACGCACTCAGAGAACTGCGATATGCAACAAATCTAGACACAGCTTTATCAGCGTACTACGCGTTTGCATATTCGTGGCTAAACTATGGCATCATCCTCTGGGGAAACAGTGTAGATACTAACGACCTGTTCATAGTCCAAAAAAGTGCGTGAGGATATTGGCCAATATCAAGCTTCCAAATACAAATAGACAACAATTCCACAAACCCTACTTCATTAAATTAAAGATATTAACTGTGGTGTCAATATATATCTTTGAAGCTTGCAAATTCGTAAAAAAATACCCACAGTTTTTCACAAAACTATCAAGTGCACGTGTCCATCCTGCCAGATCCCAATATCAGCATAACTTAATGTTACCGAAATCAAAATTATCGATACACAGCTCCGGGCCATGCTCGATGGCTGTTAAAATATTTAATAAACTTCCGGTCGAAATTAAGAAAATTGAAGACGAAATCGAATTTGCAAAAGTATTAAAGAACCTACTTATCACGAAATGCTATTATACATTAAACGAGTACCTATTGGACAGTCATAAAATAGCAAATTGAAACAAATAAATCGCTCCGCACAATATTGCTATACCCTAATAGGGTCATATGTATAACTTATAGAATATAGATACTAAACATGTTTTCTTAAGACCTGCATGTAAATTATACTACATATGATGCAATAAACGATTGATTGATTGATTGATTGAAAGAACTAAAAAAATGTTCGACCACCGACATACATACCGACTTAGATATTTACATTAAGGCGAGGCATTTTCGCGCGAACTAGGATTTTAGGAGGTGAGGTGTGGGGGGCCATCCGCGCGTCTCACGCGCATGAATGTATGAACGGGCGGAGAAAATTTGGCAAAGGTCTAGCGTTGGCAAGCGCCCGATTGCAACTGACGGGTAGCGGGCGGCGCGGCGTCTTGTCAAAGCGCTGGGAAATATTCAAGTTTTGGGATAAATATTTAACTCAAAAATATAGGAATTTAGTTGGAACCCAAATTTTAGCAGGTTCTCTGTAGTATTTAAAGATAGACATTTCCGTATAAAAACGATGTGGAAAGTCAGAAATTTCATTATTAAGTAATTCGATTCAGACTTTTACATTAAGCTGATTTATGATCGAGTAAAGTACACCCTATCGTGTAACAAATTAGCACATTACTTAGACAATATCCTTAAGTATATCGTATATTTTTTGCAAGACAGATATTTAGTAAATACCTACAAAATTTGATCTAGCAAAAGCGTTTTTGTCCGCTTCTTCACTGGTGGCTCGCCCTAAATAATTTACAATGACCCGTTATGTCACCTAATAAGTGTTTGTAAGTGAGCACTTTGGCATCGCGCGGCGTTGTAGTCGGCTTGTAATCACCTTACGGCTAACTTAAAAGCCTGCCCACTACGTAGCTTGGGCAGAGTATTGTCTCGGACACTTTTTATGCACGATTGTGACTCTTTAGATATTTGCTCGAAGCTTAACTAGTGTTTATTTGTCTACGGTGAGTTTAGTAAACTGTTTCCTTACTGTAAAGCTCGCTGCTATCTTAGCTCGTATGTCCCGCCCCATCAGCCGTCGAACAAAAAATCTCACGAACAGAAGTTCGACTTCCCAACTTGAGCTTAACAGTGACTTGGCTAAGTTAAAGAGCCATTGTTTTAACTCTTCTGAAAGGGTTCCGGCCAAAGAGATGTACAGAGTTGCTTTCTTATTAATCTTTACTAATATTTATTATATGTATTTAAAAATTTGGATATGTAATGTAGTATATCAGTTTTAGGCAGCCATATCACAAGCTTTGCTTAGTTTGGGGTCAGAGACCGTCTGTAAGGCGCTCACTAATTTTTATGTATATATATTTTTTTAAATCCGAGAGTGTTTTTGTCGGTTTATATCTCTTTAACGCAGCAACGGAAAAACAGATTGACTTGATTTTTTGGATAGACAAAGTTTTGAAAGACGGCAAGTGACATAGGCTATTTTAGCACAAAAATTAATATACCACGCGAGCGAAACCGTAGGCAAAAGCTAGTAAAAAATAATTACCGGGTAAATACCCAGCGCGTGAGACACTTGCATGTAGTAAATTCACTTATATACTTTAGGCAAATGAATGCTAAGAAATAATAGTTTTGCAGAATGTGGTGCTATGGGAGCGCATATAATTGTGATATGATAATGTTGTGTTGTATGTGTAGTTATTGAAGTCTATAGTCTGATTGCGGGGTTACCCCCGCGCCCCTGTACCGCGCAGGCGAGGACTCGGTTAAACGGTCAGTCTATAAAATACAACAGCATTTTATCATTTGACATTTTTTGAACTAAAAACATTATTAAGTGATACAAAATTTTGTTCCGTATTTCTTAATTAAGTAGTGCCATGGGTAATTAGATTGTATAGATTTAAGCAACTACAGAAAATTGGTCGTGCCATGGGAGAGACCCCTTTTAGTGCCTACTACTAATTGTGCCAAGCAGTAGACGCACGAGAAATAAACGTATGTAATATTTTGCTGAAGGTTTTGTACAAAATTTGCGCGCCCTTAGGTTGAGACGACATGTCCTATCTCGCAAGCTCTGTGGTTGCGGCGGACACTGCGGGTGATTGCTGGGACAGTTTCGATTTTACAAGAATTGAAAAAGCAATGCTGTAATATCATCATCATCATATCAGCTGTAGAACATCCATTGCTGGACATAGGCCTCTCTGGTGGATATCCACTGAACCCAGTTAACTTCAGCGAGCGAATTATTTATCGGTCCACCTTGATAGACTTTATTTGAGCTATATACCCTGTTCAAAGACATTTAAATTTATCTATCCCTTAAAAATGTGTCATTCGTAAGTCAATTTTCATTACCTATTAGAATCCATCCATCCATCTAGCAGCCATAAGAAGTGCACTGTTAGACATAGGCCTCTCCTATGGAACTTTAATAAGACCGGTTGGAAGCGGTTTGCATCCAGCACGATCCTGCGGTCTTGATGTCTGTCCACCTTGTGGTTGGACGTCCTACGCGGTCTCCACTCGAGACCTTTTAGACCTTCGCGCTATGTGCTCTGCCCACTGCCAATTTCAACTTACCAATTTGTTGGGCTATATCCGATAACTTTGGGTTTTCTACGGATCACCTTATTTATTTGATCTCGTAGAGAGACTCCGAGGCCTCTATTAGAATCCATTATCACAAAATTAAATACTCCTCCAATCTACTCCTTTTTGAGTTAAAAGCTAAGTAGCCTAAAGAGGCTAAATCTCGAACAGCGAAAGGGTCATTGTTATGCCTAAGTACAAAAAATAAGAAGATAATTACAAAAGCTGACGGCAAGGGCTTCTTTTTTTCTAATTGGGCTTAAGTTACAAAGACAGAAAATAAATTTATTTGTTTGTTTATAGGCGAGCAGTGAATACTGATGTGACTATATCAAGCAGAATTCTATATATCTAATATATTTATTGTAGTCTTTGTAACTTACTTCTCACTTTGCGGTTCTTTCAATACGAATGTCAGCGTCAATTGCGTGGCCAATCATTTAAAGACGCCATCGTAAATTTAATAGGTACGTAAAATAGTGTTCTCTTTATCAAATGCATATAATGAAAAATAAACAGGGCTACTCTACATTGCTATTATAATGACGATGGCGCCTCTAAAATTGGGCCTAATACTATTATTCCAAACGAGTCTAACTTTTTTTTACATAGGTACGAACTCAATTGTGATATTAATTGCTACAACTTTTTTTTACAAAAAACTATTCTTATAAGCAAAACATAAAATGTGCCTCGAAAGAAAACTTGATAAGATACAGATATAGGTAAGTAAGTAAGTTCGTATAGGCCGGGTGGCTACTGGCTAGCCCTGGTGTCAGAGTTTTGAAGCCGCCTGATAGCCTCTGACATGGCTAAGCGGTTAAAACAACCGGGACCTACAATTTAACGTGTCATCCGAGCCACGGTAGCGCTCAGTTGGAAAATGCCACCCGCGGTCACCCATCCAAATACTGACCGTGCGGAACGAGTAATTATATTATTACCAGTTGTGTATTATATAGGTGAGTATATAATATACAACTGGTTAAGCTATTTTTTTCTCGCGATTTCGGAGTTTATCTAAGTTAGTAATAGCGACGAGTACACCTCGTATGAATTTAGTTATCAAAATTAACATCGAAAAAAGTGATTTATACAGGGTTATTCCCAGTCAATTATTTCCTTTTAAGGGCTTTTCAAAACTAACAGTGTGAGTTTTTAAGAAGCCGCCATGGCTTCTTAAAAACTTGATTTTGTTTTTTTTTCTTATACATGGTTATTTCTGATCAATTAGCATCTTTTTAGGTGCTTATTCTGTACATCAAAACTAACAACTTTCGTTTTGCGACGTTTGTCGTAAGTAAAAAAGAAATCAGCTGTTCCATACATTTTGTCGCGGGTGAACGATATTTTTCTATGGAACACCATTTTTTTTTTTAGTTTTGACAAAAGTCAGTCAACAGAACTTGTTAGTTTTGATGTACAGAATAAGCCCCTAAAAAGATACTAATTGATCAGAAATAACCCTGTATAAGAAAAAAAAACCAAATTCAAGATTTTAAGAAGCCAAGACGGCTAGTTAAAACCTTGAGTTTGTTTTTTTTTTCGCTACTAGGAAATATAATTAGCAATAATTTCGTTTTACAAACCGCTTCCGTCATATTTCATCAGCACAAAAAGCATAGCTCCATCCTTTTCTCGAAACAGGCTTATAATGAGATAAGAAAGTGACAAATATAATCTTCAATGGCCAGCTCTCAGATTGGATTTTCGTTTATTGAATGCGGAGTTTTAAAACCTCTTAGCGACAAAGAACTAAGCTGATAAGAACTACTGCAGAATGGTTTGTAACGGTATTAAGGAGGATTGGAAACTTATTGAAAAGTTTGCGTTAAATGCATTATTTTTAACAAAAAAGAGATATATTTAGTTCTTGCTCTATTTTGTTTCAGAAGTGACTTTATTTTTTGCTCCTATTATAGTTAAATGGATTGGGTAAAGTCGTCTTTGGTTGGGTGATATAGTAACGGTTAACAACTGGGCACCACAATGTTTATTATATTACTATGTTAATACAGGACTTATCGCGCAATAAAACATAAGATATAAATTAGTTAAATACCTCTTCTATTTCTTTATCTCCCGACGTTTCAACCAAGTTGCATTGGTCGTGGTCACGGGCAGACTAAATGCGACGCAGTATCACTCAAATTGAAATTGTCACCACGACACACCACACTGACAGTGTCTGTAAATGTCTTAATGCCTACACCACGCAGTTTACATTTGTCGACTACAGGATTCCAAGACACTGATAGTTTTTTGTTTTTTTGAAACCATCCTCTCGGTTGAAATTACGATGTTTTTTAATTTGGGAAGGAAACTTCCAAATTACTAAATCGTTTTCATTTTGATGGGTTAATCTAAATCGTTCTGTGCTTGAATGGAACAAACTATATTTCATAACAAAATAGTAGGTAAGGTAACCTTCCAACACTTACATATATTTGTGGCGTACTACCTTACGCCCATGCAAAACCTGCACGTAAAAAGTAACATTTTTACTATTCTAAAAAATCTAATATTCTTATGCGCTTGGGCCAGCTCCCAACAAGCAGGTTTTGTATGCAGTGTACAACTTGGTAGTACGCTGTGGCGCACTGCATCGCGCCGGCCCGGTCGCCAGACGCTCAAGACGCTCGACGCAACCGCTCGTCGTACGACCGTTTTCCGTATCTTTTATTTACTTTGTTTCTTTCTTAATTCTTATTCGGCTAATAATTATTATACTATTGTAAATTATAACATATTCTAAATTATATTAAATCGGTATCCAGTTTTAAGTGTTGTTTGCAATTCTAATATAACACAATATACCATATACACGCAACCTTGGAGTCAGTGAAGTTGGATACCACGGATCAGTGCTGAGAGCCACCACCATCAAAACGAGGTACCTACTTTACAAAAAGAAGCCCGTATGAAGTTGGAATTGTGACACAGTGGAACATTCTCGAACTTGTGTGGTCCAAGTTACAAAAGGTGAGCGATTTAAAAAATGTCAACTGACGGCAACAGACTCGACAACCGCTTAGATAACCGCGCCGCTGACGTGCCGGAGGTTCTGCGAGTCGGTGTGCGGGTTCCGCAATTTTGGCCTGATGAACCAGCACTTTGGTTCGCCCAAGTTGAAAGCCAGTTCGTGTTGTCGAGAATAACGACCGACGAAACCAAATTTTGCTACCTGGTCGCTCAACTTGACCACCAATACGCCGCCGAAGTGAAGGATGTTATTACTAACCCTCCTGCCATCGACAAGTACGAGAAACTTAAGTCTGAACTGATTAAACGTCTGTCGGCGTCACAAGAAAAAAAGGTAAAACAGCTTCTCATGCATGAGGAATTAGGAGACAGAAAACCGTCTACATTTTTGCGGCACTTGCAGAGTCTTGCCGGTCCATCTGTGCCTAAAGAATTTTTAGGGACTGTTTGGTCAAGCCGTCTACCACAGGGGATCCAAACAGTAATAGCATCACAGTCGGAGCTCCCCTTGGAAAAACTGGCAGATTTAGCTGACCGAGTCCATGACATTGCCCCTTCTTACCCTCACGTGCAAGTGGCCAGTACATCAGCACAGCCGTACGATGATTTGGCCAGGCAAGTGAGCGAACTGACTCGCCAAGTCGCGAAGCTGTCAGAACAAGTAGCCAATGGAAATCGTTCGCGCTCGACATCGAGGCCAAGATTTAACCCTCGCACACGTTCACGCTCACGCTCACACTCACGTCAGCCACCACCAGGCCACCCGCACTGTTTTTATCATTTTACGTATGGAGAAGAAGCACGTAAATGTAAGCAGCCCTGCAGTTATAATGCGGAAAACTTTCCGGGCGGTCGCAAGTAGCGGCCAACGACTGCCCCTCATCTTCAGGCCGTCTATTCGTCACCGACAGAGTATCAAAATTACAGTTTCTGGTCGACACTGGATCTGACTTGTGTGTTTTTCCGCGTTCGGCTGTAAGAACGCCCTGCACCAAGTCAAAGTACAACCTCACCGCTGCAAATAACTCGGTAATCCATACCTACGGCTTTACACAGCTGCAGTTGGATTTAGGTCTTCGACGTGCCTTCACTTGGAGCTTCACAATCGCTGATGTTTCAAAGCCTATTATAGGGATTGACTTCCTCAGTTACTATGGCTTGCTCGTGGACTGTAAAAATCATCGCCTTGTAGATGGAATAACTTCACTTTCGGTCAACGCTATCTCCACCAATTCACCTGATGACATCAGCTCTGTCAAAGTTGTCACAGGAGAATCGGACTTCCACCACATCTTACGTGAGTTTCCAGAGATTACTAGACCTGCTGGAGTTCCGTCAGCTCCGAAACATTCTACACTTCATCACATCAGGACTACTCCAGGTCCTCCAGTCGCCAGCAAACCAAGACGTCTCGATCCAGTCCGTTTGCAAGCAGCGAAGAAGGAGTTCGAGTCTATGCTTGCAAGTGGCATAGCTAGAAGGTCAGAAAGTCCCTGGTCGTCCGCACTTCACTTGGTAAGGAAGAAGGACGATGGATGGAGACCATGCGGTGATTATCGTTCACTCAACGCCCGCACTATTCCCGACAGATACCCGATTCGACATATCCAGGATTTCTCCCACCAACTCTCCGGATGTTCTATCTTCTCTACTATCGACCTCATCAAGGCCTACAATCAGATCCGCGTTAATCCAGAGGATGTGCCTAAGACTGCACTTACGACTCCTTTTGGATTATTCGAGTTTGAGTTCATGACCTTTGGACTCAGGAACGCGGCTCAAACGTTCCAAAGATTTATAGATGAAGTTCTTCTTGGTCTTGATTTCTGCTACGGTTACATTGATGATATCCTGATCTTCTCTTCTTCACCAGAAGAACACAAGAGTCACCTGCGCCAGCTATTCGACAGACTTAGGCAGTATGGAGTACTGATTAACACTTCGAAGTGTGTTCTAGGCAAGTCTGAAGTAGACTTCTTAGGATATCGCGTCTCAGCTGCTGGTACTAGACCACTGGAAACTAAAATTCAAGCAATACAGAATTACGCTGTGCCTAAAAAGTCAAAGAGCTTCGTCGTTTCCTTGGGATGATGAATTTTTACCGTCGCTTCATCCCCAACGCAGCTCATCTTCAAGCGTCATTAAATGCAATGTTATCCGGACCTAATATTAAAAGCACTCACCCTGTTGAGATGACTCCCGAGCTCCTGCGCGTCTTCGAGGACTGCAAATCTTCCTTATCGCAAGCTGCCTTGCTCGTTCATCCTGATGCCTCAGCAAATTTGGCGATTGTCACAGACGCATCTGAATCAGCTATTGGTGCTGTTCTTCAACAACGCAAAGGTGTAGACTGGCAACCACTAGCCTTCTATTCGCACAAGCTCTCGAGTGCTCAGGCCAAGTACAGTCCCTATGACCGAGAACTACTTGCTGTGTACGAAGCAATCAAGTACTTTCGACATATGGTGGAAGCTAGGACCTTTGTTGTTTATACCGACCACAAACCTTTGACGTTTGCTTTTTCAATGAGTAAAGAGAAATGTTCTCCCAGACAGTATCGCCATTTGGATTACATTTCACAATTCACCACCGACCTTCGATACCTTCCTGGGAAGAAAAATATCGTCGCAGACGCCTTATCTCGCGTAGGAGAAATTACTAAAGCTATCGACTATCAAGAGCTTGCACGATTTCAGGAATCAGATCCAGAACTGCAAGACTTGCTTCTTCGAGGTTCCAGCTTGAAACTTCAGAAGATGCAAACACACGATAGTAATACTGCAGTCTACTGTGACACCTCACTTGGACAGCCTCGTCCTTTCACCACTTCACAGCTACGCAGACAAGTCTACGAGATGATTCACCAGCTCCATCACCCCGGAAATTCAGCTACAGTACGGCTGGTTTCAGAGAGATTCGTTTGGCCAGGGATACGTAAGGACTGTAGAGAGTGGTCTAGGCAATGCTTACCTTGCCAGAAATCAAAAATTTCTCGACACACCAAGTCCCCCCTATCCCCCTTCCTTTCTCCTTCCTCCAGGTTCTCTCACATACACCTGGACCTCGTAGGGCCTTTAACGATCGCTTCTGGTTACAGGTATTGCCTTACCGTCATCGACCGATTCACTCGATGGCCTGAGGCAATCCCCCTGAAAGACATCACAGCAGAAACCTGCGCAGCTGCACTCGTATCTGGGTGGATTTCCAGATTTGGCTGTCCTGCACGTATAACAACAGATCGTGGCTCCCAGTTCACTAGCCAGCTGTTCAAGTCCCTAGCCTCTATGGTTGGTGCTCATCATTTCTGCACGACAGCCTATCATCCCGCTGCGAACGGCATCATCGAACGCCTTCATAGGCAACTGAAAGCTGCCATAATGTGCCACACTTCTTCGCGCTGGATAGAAGCCCTTCCGTTGGTACTACTGGGCATGCGCAGTGCCTTCAAAGAAGATTTGAAGACATCAGCAGCAGAATTGGTTTATGGCGAACCGCTTCGTTTGCCTGGCCAGTTCGTATCACCAACAACTGACTGCAGCGCAGATGACATCATGCAGTACGCATCCCGTCTTCGATCGCATATGAGGAAATTGACTCCCACACCAGCGAGTTGGCATACCCAAGCAGCAACGCCATTCTACTTTCCAGAAGATCTGCGAAATTCTACACATGTGTTCCTGCGGCAGGGTCACGTGCGCGCTTCGTTAGAACCTCCTTACGCCGGTCCCTACCTGGTCATCAAAAGGCAGCCTAAATTTTTTACCATTGACGTAAACGGCAGAAAAACTAACGTCACGGTAGACCGACTTAAACCAGCGTATATGATGCAGGAGAAGACGAAGACAACATCTAAACAGTTGCCTGCCAACAATCAGCCAACCATTCAACCTACGGAAAAAACGACCCGAAGCGGCAGAAGAGTGAGATTCCCAGACTTTTATCGACCGTAGTCACGGTCTGGCCGGGGGGAATATGTGGCGTACTACCTTACGCCCATGCAAAACCTGCACGTAAAAAGTAACATTTTTACTATTCTAAAAAATCTAATATTCTTATGCGCTTGGGCCAGCTCCCAACAAGCAGGTTTTGTATGCAGTGTACAACTTGGTAGTACGCTGTGGCGCACTGCATCGCGCCGGCCCGGTCGCCAGACGCTCAAGACGCTCGACGCAACCGCTCGTCGTACGACCGTTTTCCGTATCTTTTATTTACTTTGTTTCTTTCTTAATTCTTATTCGGCTAATAATTATTATACTATTGTAAATTATAACATATTCTAAATTATATTAAATCGGTATCCAGTTTTAAGTGTTGTTTGCAATTCTAATATAACACAATATACCATATATTATTGATTTGTATTAATCAGCTTTGAACTAACAACGAGTGCAGTAGGCAGACTACCACAAGGATCGAGCTGAATTCACATGCTCTTACATGCTTTCTTACTGGATGTGATTTATAGGTGAAGCCTATGTCCACCAGTAGACATCTTATGTTGACGAAAAAGGAGAACGAGAGCGCAAATTTTGAGCGCAACCGTCAAAAAAGTATTGAATTTATTGTGCTGAGCGAAACAATTCACGTTAAGCGTTAAGTTTCCGTACAAGATCTAATTGCAATTCCAATAAGTTGACTCACTTTTACGGCTTTTATTCTGTTCTTACTACAGTTGAGAAAGCGGGACAAAAGATAAAGCGAAGGCACTTTTCACCGCAATTAAGGTTAAACCCTGTAATACAGCTCTGCTATTTTTCAGCGCTTTTCTTCTAGACATAAAGAACTTTGAAACAATTTTCTCGGTTTATTTCTACACTGTATGAAACCAGCAGTAGGTACCTAATCTTAGAAGTACCGCTCATAGCGTAGTTTGACTAGGTGTTCGTTAGCGATCATCGAAGTTAAGCAACGTTCAGCACGGTCAGTCTTCGGATGGGTGAACGTTGATAGCATTTACAACTGAGCGCTACCAGGGCGCGGATGACACGTTAAATTGTAGGTCCGGGTTGTTTTAACCGTTTAGCCATGTCAGAGGTTTCAAGCGTCTTAAAAACTTTGACACCAGGCCCAGCCACCGCCTAAGCAATAGCAATCGTAATAGCAATCGTTTATGACTTCATTTTAGTCACTAGGCACCGCCTATGTGACGTTAACCATCAATTGCTTTGCGCGGATTGCGAAAGCAATCGTTGAATGAACAACTTTGATGGCTAACGTCACGTAGGCGGTGCCAAATGACTAAAATGAAGTCATAAACGATTGCTATTACGATTGCTATTGCTTAGGCGGTCGGGGGGGGCTATACACGAATTTACTTACTTACTTATTTTAGACTAGCGACCCGCCCCAGCTATCTATAAAAAGCGATTGTTTTAAAGATATAAGCTTACAGTCATAGGGACAGACAGCGAGAAGTGACTTTGTATTTATACTATGTAGTGAAGTCTACACACGTTACCTAGTCTTTTAAGATATTACAGAAATGTGTGAGCTTTACTTACTTAACAATTTCTGTTAAGCCACCACTACTACCTACATACATCATCGAAGTTGTAAATTTTACATTATTATAAACAACCATTATCGTTTACTTCCATCCCATACAACCTATATAATTAAATACTAACATCAAAAACATTTCATTGCCCTTTATTACCTACCGTTCTCTAGTAAATATTATTTTCCTTCGATTATTCAAATGAGGCCGAAGTTTGTTTGGTCAGCAGTGGGGAGCTGAAAGGCGAAAGGTCATCAGGAAACGTTACGATCTGAGGGAGAAACTTGTTATCATTTGCTACTATGCGATTTGGTTAGATTTAATTTATGATAGACAATAGTATGGCAATGAATGATCTTCTATAAACCTTAGGTATAACCCAGCCTCGCGACCCTACCATTTTGTATTTGCTTTTCAGCCTTTTGGCATCAAAAATGCGCTTAGGCACGTCAAGTTGTAACAAAGTTAAAATTAGACAAAGAACATGTACATAGGCTTGTTATACACTATTATATATAGGAATATATATAGGAAATGGCAGAGCTATTCCCAAGCCTTTCTATCATCTAGATATTGTTGATAACTATAATAAGCACTATAATACCATCCATCAGTGTACTATTCTCTACCATTTAAACTTGTTTATCCACTTAAATCAGTATGCTGAGTGTGAGTTTTGTCGTAAATATGACGCGCTCTTCGGCGAGCGCGTGAGTATGTAATTTTTATGAACTTGTTGTGTTTCAAAAACGCGCCGCTAGTGGCGCTGTACATTTCTTCATACAAATTACATGCTTACGCGCTCGCCGAAGACCGCGTCATGTTTACGACAAAACTCTCACTCAGCATACAGTACACACAGTATATTATCAGTACTGTCTTGATTAGAAACGTTGGTACCTACATATAAATGGCATTCGCATTTTTTTCACTTTTGTTACAGGTAGGTATTTCCAGGTGGCTTAATACTCTGGCTCCAAGGCTAGCTATTTGGCTTAAACCTGTACTGTATCAGCCTTTTTAATAGTCCACTGCAGGACGTAGGCCTACACATAAAGGGTGATTGGGCCATATCCACCACGCTGGCCCAGTGCGGGTTGGTGGATTCACAAACGCAATCGAAATATGCAGGTTGCCTCACGATGTTTTCCTTCACCGAAAAGCCAGTGGTGTGAAATTCCGTATATAAATTCCATAGAACTCATTGGTACGGGACCGGGATTTGAACCCACGATCACGACTGTAAGGCGGGTGTCACTAACTCTAAGCCACTACGGCTTCCATAGTACCATAAACGAACTTAGTAAGACATTATTTTACCTTCAATATAATCCATCGTTAGCTCCGTTCGGCCAGCCAACTTTACTTTAACCGCTGCAGAAAGAAGCAAAAAGGCAAGTTCATTAGTATTTCCAGTGGCCAGAAAGTTTGCATCCCCCCTTCCCCCTAATTATCGGTAAAAGTGTGAAAAATGGACCGGGCCGGTGTAACCGGACTCGCTGGTTGTTTTAAACACCAGCTGTACCGAACTATTCGTTATATTCCGAAAATAACGGTAGAATTCAGTAAAATAGCTCCAGTTTTGTAGTAAGTAAGTAAGTTCGTATAAGTCGGGTGGCTAGCTAGTTTTGTAGTGAAAATTTTATTCTAGTGTTTTAACCGACTACATAAAATGAGTCTCAATTCGAGTTTACATTTTTTGTATGCATGTTGTGCGATTACTCCGCCAATTATAATCAGATTTTCACGAATTATTTTTTATTTAGTGAATCACATCTACTACAGAAATACGATAATTACGATGAGAAACACAAACTGACTAAAAATAATAACAAACACCCGCGTAAATGTCGAAAATATGAAGAATTTCTCAAGCCTGTGACCAGATTAAGCAAAGTACATAAACAAAGGATTTACAACAAGATTAGCATATTCAATAAATTACCCCAAAGCATAATCAATCTGGAAGCGAATGACTTCAAACGAAGCGTTAAAGAGTTTTTTGAGTTGAATCCATTTTACTCACTAAATGAGTTCTTGAAATTACGTCTCACAGAATCTTCATTCTAGCATGAACGTAGCAAAAATAATCAAAAAATGTAAATTGGTATAAGATTGACGGAATATATTATTCTCATATACTGACATTTTAAACAAGTAATAAATAATTATTATTTTAATATAAAATGAAATCCATTGTTTATAACAATTGTTTTAGTAATTCAATTTTGATAATAATATTTTAAAAATAATGTTGATATTTTATTTTATCATTGAATTTTTTAGTTTATGTATTAAGTAGTTCTTAAGCAATTACTGTAAATGACTTTCCCAATATGACGAGATGTTATAAGGCCAATAAATTACTTAACTTTACTTAACTAATAAAATTTAAATGGATTATATTGAAATTGGCTGAGCCATTTTTGTGAAATTAACAATAATGTTAAGATTCTACCTGGATGACACATCGATTCGCGCAAACTATTGAAATTATGTACACGGTAGAAGTAGGTTATTTTTGGAGAACAATAATTTCACTTTCAAATATTGTTTTTTAAATCGAATAAATATAAATCGAATAAAAAACGATAAATGACGATTATTTTTTTTATTTTTTGACTAATGCCAACTTTATTTGGACTACGTTTAAAGGATTTTATCTATTGTCGTTTCTGCCTTCGAATTTTGACTGTAATTTATTTTCTAAGTGCTATTTAATTTTTACAGTGACAGAGCAAAAGCTCGATATTAATGCATGTTGTCTTCACCTATACCTATTGTAACCGTTGGCTCCTATTTTTACGAACCTATAATTTTTTGACACAATAATTCCAGGAACATACTAAGTACCTCCTTTTTGGAAGTCGGTAAAAATAGACCAGGCCGGTGTAACCGGACCCGCTTTTTTGACGCCAGCTGTAGCGAACTATTCGTTTTATCCGAAAATAGCGGTAGAATTCAGTAAAATTGCTCCAGTTTGCAGTGAAAATGTTATTCCACTGTAACAATTTTAGCTACTTTATTTTTGCTTAGTTATTTGGATGGATTGGACTTTATTTTTGCTTGGTTATAACTAAGCAAAAATAAAGTAATAGGTTATCGTTCGTCGCTAGCGACTAAAGCTAGCGTCGAAATTGCAGCAACGAACGATAACCTATTACTTTATTTTTGCTATATATATAAATACTAGCTGCCCGCCCCGGCTTCGCCCGGATATGATTGGCAAAAGGCAGACATTACAAGTATTGTGCATTTATATACCTACCACGTAATGTAGCTAAAGGTCACACATATGAACACCAACCAGATCTTCGATTCACGTGAAGACCTTCTCTATACTTGCAGAGTTGCCAATACATTGTCTACATTCGAGAACTTTAAAGCCCCATCGATTCGTTTTACGAACTATGTGCGTAACTACACATACTTATTCACTATCACTACAACAGAAATTATAAATCGTCTGTCTGTCTATCTGTAGGTTCTACTACATAAATTGGCGCTTAAATAGAGGTGGTATATCCGTATATAGCCGTGGTAACCTAGTGGTAGTAACATCTATCTTATAATCCTGAGGTGGTAGTTTCAAATCCTGATCCCATATCAATGAGTTTCTTTGAAACTTATCTACGCAATTTCACACCACTGGCTTTCCCGTGGAGGAACATATCGTGTGGCAACCTGCATCCTTACGTCTGTAGAAGAAACTGGATGACATATAGGAATCCACCAACCCGCACTGGGTCAGCGTGGTGGATATTATTTTGAAAAGGATTAATACCAAGATATAAATTAAGAGCCCTTTATTGCAGTGGCATTTCTATGTAATTTTTCAAATAAAAGAATACTTATTGTGGCTTAACTATAACAGTTAGACATATGTCACTAAATTTTTTGTACTTAAATGATTATTTGTTCTACAAATTCGCAGTAGGTACATTATATTTTATTCTATCGTCAATAGTTTTCGCAGCGTACGCGATACAAAGAATATTTTAGGTAATTTTTTACACCTTGGGATACATTATCGGAGTTATAGTAAGGATCCCTATTTTTTTTAGGGTTCCGTACCTCAAACGCCAAAAAAGGAACCCTTATAGGATCACTTTGTTGTCCGTCTGTCCGTCTGTACGCCTGTCCGTCTGTCTGTCCGTCTGTGTGTATGTCAAGACTCTTTATCTCGGGAACGCGTAAAGATATCGAGTTGAAATTTAAACTATATACGTATATCTATGGTCTCTTGCAGTTGTGTAAAAGGAAAACTTCTCAGTTATCTTTTAAAAGAGTTAGAGCCGTTATGTCGTAAAAAACCGCATATTTAGCACTCACAAAAATCAAAAGCTACAGGGTACTTCCCGTTGACATAGAACTATGAAATTTGGTGAGAAGCATTGTCTCAGAGTACACATAAAGGAATAATTCTGAAAACTGTACATTTTTATTTAAATCACAAAAAATAGGGCCTCTAAATTCATAAAATATGGGTTTAAAAATTCAAAGAGTAACTCGTATCATGTAAGATATCATATATATGAACTTTATTAGCACATGCTAAACAGGTAATTATTTTAATAACGTGTTTGTACGTAACCCTCGATGTGCGAGCCTGATCACTTGTCTAGTTTTTTTTTAATATTACCTATTTGTATAGCCTATATTACACAGGGATAGTGTATCTTTCTATCAGTGAAAAAATTTTTCAGATCGGTTCAGAATTTTTGAGTTTATTCGATGCAAACAAACAATCAAATATTTCCTCTTTATAATATTGGTATAGATTTGATTCGAGGTATAGATCGATAAACACGTCCGATAGCTGCTAATCATAAAGTGCTGAGGGAGAAGCGCGGCCTCCGACGCGCTATTTGTAGGCACGCGCCGCCGGCCGGCCGGTAGGTACCTCCGCACCGCTATGTCCCTGCATTTTAAATCTGTAATATCTTCAGAAAAATATTAATTTAAATTACATGCTGTAAAGGGCCATATTGATCTATATTGAATGGACAATGTATTGAAGGTACTTAATTGGATAAGAATTAATGTTGTGTTGCTTAAAATAATTTCCTAAATAATCCATTTTTTTCCGTAAAATTTAAAGGATAAAAATGGTTATTGTGGGTTATCCTTAAGAGATAGACATATACTATCGCCGACTTTTTTGTTGACCTTTTTAAGGTGTACAATACTGTAGTACATTATTTTGATTTATCTCGTGGGGTTCAGTCAGCGTTTGCAATGTAAGCGCAAAAAAATGTGTTTATTTACGATATCACATTAGAAACCTGTAAATTCATCAGTGTTTCTCTACAATATTATGCATGTATTATACATATAAACCTTTCTCTTGAATCACTCTATCTACTAAAAAAAGTGCTTCAAAATCCGTTGCGTAGCTTTAAAGATTTAAGCATACATAGGGACGGACAGACAGCGACAGCGACTTTGTTTTATACTATGTATAAATAAATATAAATATATATATCCTACTAATATTATAAACGCGAAAGTTTGTGAGGATGGATGTATCGATGTTTGTTACTCTTTCACGCAAAAACTACTGTACGGATTGAGATGAAACTTTGCAATAATATAGCTTATATATCAGAATGCGTATGCGGGCGAAGCCGCGGGTAAACACTAGTATATATATATATATATATATATATATATATATATATATATATATATCTATAAATAATATAGATTACTATTAATAATATTTTTATTTATTTATACGAATGGTAATTACTAATGACTAAATATATTTGGCATAAATCATGACGCAATACTGCGTCCATTCAGCTAAAATTATAACGCTTAATTATATTTTTATAATTATATAAAAATATAATTAGGTCTATGTTTAAGTTTTCTGTCACTAGTACATATTGATTAGTTCCATTGATGGCACTACTCACGTATGTATACTTCGCTAGTACCATTACTGCGTCCAAGTGGCTAAAATCATAACGCACTGCGTTAATTTGGCTAAAATTATAACAGCACTGCGTTCATTTGCCTAGAATCATGACGCACTGCGTCCATTTTTACCAACCATAACACAGTACAGCGTCGATTAGGCTCAAATCATAAATACAATTTTGCAAAAAAAAAAACTTAGAATTGAAATTGAATTTGAAAAAGTCATGCAGCCAGATGCATTGCAGGTGTTTTAGTCAACGAAAAAGAAAAATAACAGTTTTCCATAGTGAAAATTCCACACGGCGTATTCACAGTTCGTCGGGCTAATGGTCAGTGCGTTTCGTTTTTCCAATCCAATGGAGTTCGCTCTGTTTTCTTAATGGCTCCAATCATAGAGCTCGCGAGATCAGGCATGGTATTACAATCTAGCGGGAACCTACGAGTAATTTTCCACAAAACGATATTAAATTATCGCAAATTTAAAATTCTTACAAAAAAAAGTCGCTGAAATGACTGTTTCAGATACGCTCACACGATACTGAGTTCAGCGTCGAATGTATGTTTGTAAACATAATCAATTTTGCGGTCTATTATGTGTATTTGCATAAAGTATAGATTTGAAAAAGTTGAAGATCATTCCGAGATGTACCTATATACTTATCTTATTGAACGAAATTTACTGTGGGATCAACTGAGAAACCACGAAAACAAATACTTAGCTGTTTCTTACATTTTCTCAAGAGTTCAACTTTTGCTTGAAAACGTTGATTTACTCGTATTTTTCGCGATTTTACAATTAGAGCTATGGTTATTTCTTAAACGAGGTGCTTCTATATAACAGTCTGTCCCTAAACATGCATTTTGCGGTGTATGAGTATTTGCTGCATATTATCTAATTTATATTATTATTGTATCCAAAATGTTTCACTATAATTATACTATATCTATCTACCGTAAACAAAAGCGCGCACACTATATACTTCGGTAATTCTTAACTTCACTTGGGTTACCAAAAAGGCCTAGCCGATTTTGGAACCCACTGTTAAGTCCAAAAACTCTTGTCTTTAATTTCCCTTATGGCATATCATCCAACAGCTATGTAACAATTTTTGTCAAATAAACATATTTTCATTTTCATTACATTTATATATCTCGCGCGTGGATTAAATAGATAAGACCACTCTCTAGATCTCTATGGATGATGTTAACTGATACCTACGTTTCGTTTCGTGGCTTTAATAGTTTTGGCACGGATTAATGGAGTAGAGTTTGTCTTAATGGATTTTTTTATTGAAAACATTTTCATAAAACTAAATGGGTAAGGCGGGGCAGTTTTCGAGTACATTTGACTTTACTATGTTCACAGCATGATGTTTTCTACAGACTTTCGAAAATAAAAAAGATTTCCATTTTATTCGCCTCTATCTTTGACTGCCTCGGTGGCTCAGGGGTTAGTGACCCTAACTTCTGGATCAAAGAAGCGAGGGTTCGATCCCCACCCAGGGCAAATATTTATGTGATGAATATAGGTGTTTGCTCTGTGTCTGGGTGTTATTTAGTTACTATCTATATAAGTGTGTATTTAAAAATAAGTATATGTAGTATATCAGTCTCTGGCAGCCATATCACAAGCTTTGCTTAGTTTGGGGTCAGAGGCTGTGTGTAAGATATCCCAAAATATTTATTTATTATTTACTAGTTTTTACCCGCGGCTTTGCCCGCATGATATTTTGATTTTTGACGCAATATCATTATAATTTATAGCCTATGTGTTATTCTGATATATAAGCTATATTATTGCAAAGCTTCATCTCAATCCGTTCAGTAGTTTTTGCGTGAAAGAGTAACAAACATCCATCCATCCATCCTCACAAACTTTCGCGTTTATAATATTAGTAGGATGTTTTTTTGTCAGATGTTACTTGATTTCTCTGTTGTTTAAGGACCGGTTTAATAGTTTATTTTTTCAGTCCATAAATAAAAATCGTTACTGAATTGCCGAATAAAAAATTAACCTTCTCTAGTTTAGTAATTTTGAAGTAATTCCAGGAAATTGATGAAAATTGTGAGATATTATGTAAAGCTTTTCATAGTAGGGATACGATAAGTCTGTCTTCGACCACCACAACGCTTACCATCAAACGAGTTGGTGGTAAAAAAACAATTACCTTTGCTAAAAAATTCTCCAGTGAATTTATTTCGAACTAGCTGACCTGGCGAACTTCGTTTCATACAATGTCTTTATACATTACTAGTTTTTACCCGCGGCTTCGCCCGCATGATATATTGATTTTTGACGCAATATCATTATAATTTAAAGCCTATGCGTTATTCTGATATATAAGCTTTATTATTGCAAAGTTTCATCTTAATGCGTTCAGTAGTTTTTGCGTGAAAGAGTAACAAACATCTATACATCCATCCTCACAAACTTTCGCGTTTATAATATTAGTAGGACTAGCGACCCGCCCTGGCTTCGCACAGGTGTATTATACATTTATAAACTTTCCTCTTGAATCACTCTATCTATAAAAAAACCGCATCAAAATCCGTTGCGTAGTTTTAAATATATAAGCACGCATAGGGACAGGCAGGGAAGCGACTTTGTTTT
This sequence comes from Hypomecis punctinalis, assembly GCA_949316475.1. NCBI lineage: Eukaryota > Metazoa > Arthropoda > Insecta > Lepidoptera > Geometridae > Hypomecis > Hypomecis punctinalis. The sequence goes on from OX438818.1 coordinate 16,735,144, forward strand.
ATACTATGTAGTGATGACCTACATTAAATAAAAAACAAGAAACTGCAATTTTGGAAAAGGCAATAGCTTTATTGGATGACAATATAAGTTACAAAGCATCAAACAAACGAAGTTAAAGAAACATTTGAATCACGTGAAAGTAAGACAATGGGGTTTATAGCCTATGTGTTATTCTAATAAGCATTATTATTGCAAAGTTTTAACTCAATCCGCTCAGTAGCTTTTGCGTAAAAGAGGAACAAACATCTATACACACAAACTTTCGCGTTTATAATATTAGTTGGATAAGTATTTTAAAATTGTTTTTAAACTTTCGCGATTTGAACACATTATTTTTATATACTACGGGACTAATCGCGCACTAAAATTACGAGATAAATAAATACCTCCTCATCCCGACGTTTCGGCCGAGTTGCATCGACCGTGGTCACGGGTAGACTAATGATGAGGAGGTATTTATTTATCTCGTAATTTTAGTGCGCGATTAGTCCCGTAGTATATGAAAATAATATTTTAAAACTGGAAGTTTCCTAAATAGGTTACTAGTTAGTTGGCTAGTAAAATTTCACGGTACCGTAAACAACTCTAACTTTACCTTTATGATAAAATTTTACTTGTTTAATAAAATTTTAAATAAAATTTTACACGCGAATTCGCTTTGACTACGAGTACTATGAAATTCTATTCGAGGTTTAAAACTATTATGGCCGTTATTCTGACGCAGATGATTTTAGCCAAATTGAATATCGATAACCGATTTAACAAGATATGTTTTCGTACGAAAGGGTTTACTTCCGAGGTTCCCATTTAAATTCGAAATCGGCCGAGCCATTTTTTGATAAATCAACAATAATGTACATGGATGTCGAATCGATTCGTGCAAACTATTCGAATTCTCTGTAGTGTAGTGTTGCCACTTTTTGCGAAAAACAATTGTCTGTAATCAAATATTTTTTTATTGAAATAATTAAATTTGTACAGCACATTATTTTAATAGCGTTGCTTTATTCGATGCTCTGAATACTTATATATAAGGCCCAGTCATAAATTAATTAATGAACACTTTATTGTTAATATAAAATGCAGAAAAATACACAGAAAGGATAAAAAAGGAACTTAAAACTAGTGCAATAAAGGGCGGCCTTATTGCTTACAGCAATCTCTTCCAGGCGATCGGTGCTTAGGCGTGTCGACTCCTTTTGATTAGGTACTTAATGTACCAAAACGTCTCGGACGTACCTAGGTACGACGCGGCCGCGTAGGTACTCAGACGTAGGGTGACATTGATTACTCCGTTTATCTGTATACTTTTTCTTGTGGTTATTTCAATATTTTTGTAGTAGTGAGTGAAACCAATATAGAGGTTTAATTGTTTGTTTATTATACTGTCCGTATGCAAAGTATGTGCACTGAAAAAAAAACACCCTGTATTTCTACAAAGCATTCCATGTAAATATCTACATTAAAATAAAAAATAAAAGTTACAGAAAACTATCAACGTACTATTATTTATTTTTCTGTATTTTTGCATCGAGACGGAAACTCTACGTCAGATACGGAACTCACAGCACAATAGACTATTATCTAATCTGTGTCTGAAGTTTGTATTCCGGAATACGTTGTGGTTATATTATTTACTAGTTATGATCCGCGGCTTCGCCCGCATACGCAATATATCAAATAACTTATAGCCTGTGTGATTCTGATATATAAGCTATATTATTGCAAAGTTTCATCTCAATCTGTTCAGTAGTTTTTGCGTGAAAGAGTAACAAACATCCATACATCCATCCTCACAAACATTCGCGTTTATAATATTAGTAGGATAATGATATGGATATATTATTATAAGATGAATCAGACAACTTGGCGGCTGTGCTGTTAGCTACAAGCTGCGAATTACCCAATCCTGACTTTACTTAGCAGCTGCACGATGCTCGTGGGCTAGGCGGTTTCATGGTAGGTCACGGGGGGTGACAAAAAAGGTTCAGAACCCTATGATCTAGAAGATGTAGTCGAAATTCTCAAAGCCATGGTGGTCTAGTGGTAATAACACCCGACCTGCAATCGTGAGGTTTTAAATCCCGTGCCCGTACCAATGAGTTTTTTTGAAACTCATGTACGGAATTTCACATCATTGGCTTTTCGGTGAAGGAAAACATCGTGAGGCAAACTGCATACGTCCGTAGAAGAAATTCGATGGCGTATGTGAATCCACCAACCCGCACTGCGTGGTGGATATGGCCCAATCACCCTTCGTGGGTAGGTCTACGTCCTGCAGTGGACTATTAAAAAGGCTGGTCTGATACCAGTAAAGTCAAAATTCTAGTCCAATATTTTACCTACTTCACATACGCCAACTTGCATGATTCGGCCTATACTTATAAGGCGATTGTTCGGTCTCGGTCCCGCACGCCTTACCCGGGCTGCGCTTGAGTAGATGTAGGTGTAATAAAACGAAACGACCAGTTTACTACTGAACGGTGAACCAAAAGACAACTTTATTATAACACCAAACAGACGCCGTTTTAGCCAACAAATTATAATATCGCGTTTTAACACTGTACAACGCCATCTGTTGTTTCCGCGTGGAACTAATGTCCACTGATACTTATACAGCGATGATGTTTTGTTTCCTTTCCTTGACTAATTCTCGTCACAAGCACTGACGTAAATGCTAGGTTGTGACGCATTTATAAACTCATAAGACATTAAGAATCAGTTCATATAGGCCGAATGGCTAAGCGGCAGAGGTGTTAGGCCTCTGATATGGCTAAATGGCTAAAATAACCTGGGCTTTTCTGTACTAAGTACTTAACATCTTTGTAATTTACAAGATAATCTACTCTCTTTGGAAGACGCTGCTTTTTGCAACAAACTTAGTGTAAATTTTGGAAATAACTTGGTCTGAACATGATGATTGAATCAGGCGTTACTTTGCGGAAATTCATGTTCAAAATATAAATGTTTTGAATAAATATTTAGTGTATTTCCGCTATCTTGTTGTAGGCAAATAAGTTTACGGGCATTAAGTGCATTAAGGACATTTATAAAAATAAATACTAATGTTACAATAATTACACATTTAAAAACTTAATTTTACAAAATAGACAAAATAATAATCCGTTAACAACAAATAAATATTATAAAAATCTTTTAAAACTAATATTACAAAATATTGAAAACACTTCACTAATAAATAACACCCTTATTCTCAGTGCACTACACTCTGTTCGACATGTGTTTCGCCTCTCAACGAGGCATCTTCAGGACGTGTTAACTCTTCGAGGTCGCTACAAGATAGCGGAAATACACTAAATATTTATTCAAAACATAGATCTGAACATGTAACTAGCATGCCAAGTTATAAAATGTCATCCGCAAACAGCCGCCCAAAGACTGACCGTGCTGAAAGTTGCTTGACTTCGGCGATCGCTAATAAACACCCAGTCAAACTACGCTATGAGCGCTAGTACTCTATATAACAGTGCATGGAACAGGAAACTACAACGGTGGTGGAACTGATCAGAAGTTTGTCCGGGGCGCTGTGGATAGCCGTTTAACTCGGTCTGTAGTGGACAGGGATTAGCACGATTCTAGAGTATTATGTTGCTTGTTTTCATTAAGAGATGGAAATTAAATGGATGGGAATTAATTCATAGAAATCATTCATAAGTCAAGTATTTATAGTCAAGCTAGCCGTGGTGGCAGCTAGGCAGTTAAGACAACCGGGGCTTTTCATTTACCTAACACTGTAAGCTTTCAGTAGTTTCGCCTGCACTGTGTTCACCCACCGGACTAATAATCGTTGTTTTACGTTTTTGACCGACAAACTACCGGAGGAGGTATACAATTCAACGCGTATATTTTTTTTTATGTATAACCAACATAGCCATTTTTGATAAATCAACAATAATGTGAAAAATGTTACATCGATCCGTGCATAATATTTGCGTTCTAGCGATGCGCCCCGGCTTCGTAGAGGTGTATTATACATATACACATTTCTCTGGAATTACTCTATCTATTAAAACTAAATACATCAAAATCCGTTGCGTAGATTTAAAGATATAAGCGTACATGGGGACAGACAGCGGAAAGCGATTTTATTTTATACTATGTAATGATTATGTACACGGGTGAAGTCGGTCATGCTATTTTTTGCAAAAAATAATTATTATATTCCAAAATGTTTGAAATTGAAAAATTACAGTATACATAACCTCTATTAGACGATTTGGTACAACAAGGTGAACAGCTTTTGCTGAATATGAGACCATCTCCGGAATCAGTTATACGAGTACGTCTGTTTTGTCGCAAAATGTAAGAAGAAAGTTCAAACTTGTTAGCGGTTGTGCGCGAAATCCGATCCTCGCGCAGCTGACAGAACTTCAGTCAGGACATCGACTTGGCATTTTATATTTCGGCCAGAATTAGGTTATCCGCTTGTAGTTAACATCAGAGCTGTCAATAACTTTGGTTCGGCTTTTACCACTCAAGTTATGTTCGAGTAACGATAAGGGGCGAAATAACAACACTCGTCACTCAAATTATCAGGTAACAAAAACGTTTGCGCAATTGAACACTGTTCTACAACTTTTGCTTCAAGGCATTCTCAATCACGGGGTACTTATGTTTATAACAAACTGAACAAAATTCTAAATTTTCATAAGTTAAATAGACACAACTGTAAAGTTAAATTGACAACCTGGCTACTTACTAAAGATTATCAATCTACTGAAGATATTTTATATGAACCTTCATAAGGTCTACCTTGTAAAATCTAGATCTGAAACACACTCATTCACTCTCATTTACACACATGCACTCTATCCCTGCAAACCTTGGCTCTCATGAGACCTCGCGTATTGCAGGGATGCACTTACGCACTCAATCACACTACACACTTTCATTCACATCCATAATAAAATGTATTAGTTATTTCAAAATTTTAAATTGGCATTGTATTTTATTACTATTTCTTTGATTGTATTATTACGATTTAGTTCTTACTGTTATCCGGCGGAGGGCATTGCTATTTCAAAACACAGGTTAGTTCCTAGCTTGGATGGCAATGTTTCTCAACTTGATTAATTACTGAGTTTTTATGACTAGTGTTAATAAGATAAGTATTGATAAGAAATGTTTGTAACAGCCAATAAATTTCATTTTCATTTTTCATTTCATTTTCATCGTACAAACGCCAAAGTTTTTATGTAACCCTTCAGCCTTGGCCCACGCCTGGCCCTATTTGCCATGTATTCCGCACTAATTCCCTCTCCCTTCCCCTACCCCTCCCCAGCCCCCTTATTCCCTGTAGGCAACTATTTTATGCATAAACATTAGGTCGAAACGGGCCAACTTTTAATTAAACAATGTAAAGTCGAGTTCTTAACGAATTCAGACATGAGAGTAATGTGCTTTTTGGGAATAAGGCGTCGGGAATGTTGCTGTAAAGAACAAGAATTTCGTTATATTTTATTGCTAAATATTCACATAAATAAAAGTATTTTTAACCAACGAAACGGAAGAGGTTATCCAGTCGACGCGTACCTATTTAGAGTTTGCTTACCCTGTACCAAAGAAGATATAATAATACTCCTGTACCAAGGAAGATATCACTTTATCTCGGGAACGCGTAAAAATATCGAGGTGAAATTCAAATTATATATGTATATCTATAGTCTCTTGCAGTTCTGTAAAAGAAAAAATTCTCAGTTATCGTTTAAAAAAGTTAGAGCCGTTTACGTCGTAAAAACCGCATATTTCGACACTCACAAAAATCAAAACCCACAGGGTACTTCCCGTTGACATAGAACTATGAAATTTGACGAGAAACACCCTTCGTGGGTAAGCCTACGTCCTGCAGAGGATTATTAAAAGGCTGGTACAGTTCAATAATATGGAGCCAACCTGGAATTTGAGAAAAAAAAAAAAGCTTGCAAGTTTAATAGTCTGAAACAGCTGTTCTTGTCTCTACTACCTGATTTGCCCTCTTAGTAAATTTTATTGGTTATGATGATCTGAATCACCTCCTTTCAACTCATATCTTATGCGAATAACCTTATGTATCCAATTCTGACTTTATTAATTCAACACTACAAACGAAGTTAGGCGTGCACTCGCCACCCGCCGCATACCTCAAAGTTTCTGTACTAATACAATCCGTAGGTACCTACTAAGCGGAACCGACAGTCCAGTTGAAAATAGAGTGCTGTGCTTATGGGTCCATCCATCTATCAGTCGTAAAACGTATATTGCTGGACATAGGCCTCCCCTATGGATTATCAATAAGGCTGGTTGGAAGCGGCCTGCATTCAGCGCGCTCCTGCGATCTTTGTTATATCGTCAGCCCACCTAGTCGGTGGACGCACTACGCTGCGCGTGCTGGTGGTCTCCATTCAAGAACTTACGGCCCATCGGCCATCCGTTGAACTATGTGCCCTGCCTACGGCCACTTTTACAACACAACAACAAAACGAAATTGCCTTGGTTCGTCAGTCGAACTATGGCGGCGCAACACCGACGCACTCACCACATGTATAAAAAACTGGCCTCACATGTCTGTTCACGACGTCTGTCTTGATTTTTTTATTTGGTCTGAGCCTTAAGTCAAGGATTTGTTCTGACCTTGATCTTGACGTGGCGGAGTTGGCCGCTGCAAAGAGAACATGGTCAGATGGGGATTTGAAGACCAGGAACAATGTGAATGTGGCACTGCCGTCCAAACCATGGCACATTTAGTTTGCCCGCTTTGCCCAAAACAATGCACACAGAAAGGCCTGAACCTGGCCACCGAGGACGCGGTAGAGGTCGCCAGATACTGGTCCCAAAACATCTAAACCATGTAAATAATTTGTATAAGTATAATAAAAAAAAAATAATGAAAATATAAAATAAAAATATATTTATATAAAAAGTCTAGCCAATGACACGAGACGAATGAATGAACCTTGTTCTGACTGTTCTATTCCCTAATAAGCCGTATTTCAGTGAAAACGTATTGGTAAATTTGATAAAAAGGCCGTATTATTAAAAAAACATCATTTTTATAAATCTTAATAATCTCGGTTGCACTTTAAAAGCCGTACATTTTAACGGCTTTTAAAGTGCAACCGAGCCGTATTTGCCTTTTTTCTGGTTCCAGAGCCTGACAGCCGTATAATAAGGCAAAAGCTGTATCAGGAACATCACTGACAAGTACCTTGTGACAAGAACCCATTGCTCTTTTTCAGCGCGAAACAGTAACACACCAACAGACTTTTGGATTTGTTGACCGAGCCAAAGCGAAGATCTTCATCTCCATCTCCATGCGGATCTCCACGGCGATCTAACTTTCGTCTATCCAGTATCCAGATGTTGGTTTTCCCCTACTGGACGCAGTTTTCTAACGAATCGAACTAATTTCGACGAAACTTGGTACATAGGTATATCAATGGATTTTTTATCGTCAGCTATTTCTCGTCGGAGAGGGTATTTCCTTCATTCCTACAATAGGAGAGAAAAATTGCAATGGCGCTTTGTATAAAAGTCGATGTTGATGATTAATATTTTGTAAAATTATTTAATCAAAATTCTAAACAGATTTGCGTAGGTATATTAAACTAAATCGCCCAAGAGCGAGTCTAAAGATAATATTAATAAATATTGTGAGACATCTTACACACGGCCACTGACCCCAAACTAAGCAAAGCCTGTGATATGGCTGCCAGAGACTGATATACTACATATACTTATTTTTAAATACATACTTATATAGATAGTAACTAAATAAAATGTTCATCACATAAATATTTACCTAGGGTGGGGATCGAACCCACGCCTCTTTGATCCAGAAGTTAGGGTCACTGAGCCACCGAGTCAGTTAAGATATAGTCTTATGAAGATTCAGTTAAAGAGACATTATGTCACGAGGTCCACCGTTCAGAAAACTAGTAGTAATTTTAGTAAAAATTACACAGACGAGCAAGGCAATCTAACTTAACACTCTCGTTTTGGGTCAAAGATTACAAACAATGACAGCACAAAGTTAGACACAAAGCTACTCTCAAATAAAGTTAGGTACTCTACACTCGTATACCTTTCAAAGTTCCATCTCACCACTAAAGCAATCAAGTCCAATTGTCAAAATAAACCAGGCACTATGCTCTAGCCAAATATTTTGGGGTAGCTTTAGGCACACGAGGTAATTTTCCCACCAAACCAAAGATTAACTATTTCGCCAAAACTGGCACAACAGACGTCAATCATCACAATGTACGAACAAGATTCGAATATTTCGTCCGAATTTAAGATTATTGTTGATTTTCCAAAAAACACTCAACTGATTTTCTTAAAATTTTAACGGGACGTATTTTCTACCAAGCAAAAGAAATTACTAACACTTATCAAGATTGGTTCATAATTGGTGGAGCAATCGCGTAACATACAAAAAAAACATACATTCGAATTGAAAAGGAACCTCCATGTTCGAAGTCGATTGAAATCAAAGACAACACGTAACACGTCCAAAGTTAGACACAAAGCTACTCGCAAATAAAGTTACCTAACTCTACACTCGTATACCTTTCAAAGTTTCATCTCCACCACTAAAGCAATCCAGTCCAATTGTTGAAAATAAACCGGGCAATCTATGTTCTAGCCAGATATTTCGGGGTAGCTTTAGGCACTCCAGCACAATCAACATTTGGCATGGCAAAGTTACAAATTGTCTTTCCGCCAATGTATCCCCTCGGAGTGGAAACAAAGTATGAATTGATATTTTTATATTAATGACGTAATTTGTATAAAATAAAAAAAAAAAATTTAGTTGTTATGTTTGACGTATTTATATTGTTTATTAACGAAGCCCCTATACAGCGGATTTATAATTTTTAACTTTAGTCATAGCTTTAAAATTAACATTATTGCTTAGGTATGACCCCACAACAAATCATATTATCGACGATTCTATGTGCGGTAGAATACTTGTGGGTAGATCATAATATCTTTCATACCTACATTTTTCAGAGTATTGTCGCTTTCTGACTGAGACTGGAAATTGTTTTAGAAACATACTTTTTAGTCATTTTTTATTTTATTGAATTACTTACTATGATATTGAATTTGTTTTTTTAATCATGTATTTATGTTGTGATCTTTTGTTGGACGAGTCCATTAATAGGAACATTGATGAGCATATTATTTTATTTAATTGTTTTCAATGTACTATTGTGATAATAAATGATTTCATTTCATTTCATTTCATATTGACAAATGACATTAAAAGTGGGTTTTAGAGCTCAATTTTTGAATGGATTTAAATGAAATGAAATGAAATGATATTTATTTCACAAAAAATAGAGTACAATTAGGGTGTTAATTTTGTAAGATTTGTCCAATCTATTTTGCCATTCTTTGGCATGTGAAATATACGACAATGTCATAACTCATGATAAAGAAATATGTATACAAATCAAGTGTCAAAAATGTCAAATTAAAAAAAATTAAAAACTTAAATAAATAAAAAAGTGTTCAATAATGTCACAATATTAAAATAGTCAAATAAAAAATGTTCAATAATGTCATAATATTCAATTATACAACTTTAAGATACACAATACATTCGGATAATTATCTCGATCTAATATGTCAATTGTTATTTACGTTTTACAAAAAAATCTCTTAAGCTGTAAAAACATTTGCTGCTAACCACATTTTAAGTTTTTTACGGAACTTACTATATGGCAGTTCTTTTATTACTATGATACTTTTATGATTATAGAAACAAATAGTATATGAGTACTTCGCTTTCCCGTTTACTCGGATGTACAAATCTTCTATGCTTGCTTCTGCTCTTACTCGTTATCGTAACCATTCACGATTACGTGTAAGTTCAAAAATAGAACCTTAAGTTTTTTTCCCATATAACCATAAAAATTACTGACGTAAGTGAAATGTGGGTAGGTACTTATTTACACCATTTGTAAAATTGGGTACCAAACAATCAAATCAGTTAGCGGTGATTTATAAAAAATAAACTGTTAGTTAAGCTTACGGACTAGCTATATGAAATTATTAGCATTGGGAAGGGTACACAGTTCGAAAAACGGATGGTCAATGGGGTCGTAAAATTTGCGAATGAAGACTACGTACCGGTAAGAATTCTGCACATCATAGTCAAGTATGTTCCTATGGTCTCGATCACATTGCAATGTGATCAGGAACATACTTGACACAAGTCGCTTTTTTGGATATCCATAGGGTCGGTCTATGTTCATCATAAAGCTAATGAATATAAAGGTAAAAATATTTTAAGCATCGCCACCGGTATCTATTATTTTTTTATTATTTGGGTACCACCGGTGGTGGGTACCATTCAATTGCTTTCTGTGTAGTAGTAGTCATAGTCATTTATTTACTGCGTATATGGGTGAGTTTACAAATGGTACAAATTAACAAAAAATCTAGATCGCCATATTCTAAAGTAGTGTAGATAGTTTTAGCATATAAAGTAGTATTGTATCTTATTGTAGTTAATAAAATCACTTTTGCGCGTTAAAAAAGAAAAAAACACCGGTATATATTATTTGTTTATTATAGCTGCAGATTAAATATTAGCATTATACGATTTTCCACCAAGCGAACGTTGAAAACGGGTTTTGGGGGTATTATGTACTGTAGGTAGAGTCGGGCGCGAGTAAAGTTGCATAACATTGTAGAGACAGGCGTGCTAAAACGCACCCCGTCGCAATTTCGACACGAAGTGATGAGTTCTTGGATGCAAACCGCCTGTGAAGGAAGTGCTTCAGAACTTGCGAATATTCCAGTTTATTGGCGATTCCGGTGAAAATGGGACTCGTATTGTGTTCCGCGGAGCTTCGGCTTTATGGCCAATAGAGATGTTTGCCAGAAAACTATTTGCGGCAGTAAAAACCGTTTACGTTTACCTTCTGCAGCTATACCAATGGCGTTTTACGGTGAAGGAAAACGTTGTGAGAAAACCTGCCAATGGCAGTCACATAATATAATATACTAGCTGACCCGGTGAACTTCGTTTCACTGCCGGGCTGATTTGTGAATCTAAACCATACAAGGCGCTACCCAATCGCAAACGAAAAAAATCATTCAACTCGGTCCAGCCGTTTAGGGTGAGTTCAGTGACACACACGTACAGTAGAATTATACAGGGTTATTTCTAATCAATACCATCCTTTTAGGGGCTTATTCTGTATTAAACTAAAAAAAAACAGCTGTTCCTTAAGTTTTTTCGCGGGTGAACGATATTTTTCTATAGAACAACAATTTTTTTAGTTTTGACAAAAGTCGCAGGACAAAAATTGTTAGTTTTGATGTACAGAATAAGCCCCTAAAAGGATGCTAATTGATTAGGAATAATCCTGTATATGAAACGATAAGCTGTAGACTTTGCGGAATTAGAACTTGTAGAATTAAGGGCATGTAGAGTTAGAAGCTTGGCTCTACATGAGATCTAACAAGTTTTTGATAGTGCAAACAGTGGTCTCGTCTTAGCTACATTTCACATAAAATGTTTTGTTGCATAAAATATACTTTCAGAGATAAAATATATTCACGAGCAAATCTCCAACGGGCTCAAATATTTTTATCCACTAGGAAGTGGGTTCTTTGTAAGGAACACGTAGCGCGTAAAGATACATTACACACCTCGTATGTTGTGATTTGTGTACACTCAGCGTCAGCAGCGCGTGAGTCTAGACAAACATATTTAAAACAAGTATAAAATTTGAAACTTTTGTAAATCTTTGTTGTTTTTAAACTTTCGCGATTTGAACACATTATTATTTTATATACTACGGGACTAATCGCGCACTAAAATTACGAGATAAATAAATACCTCCTCATCCCGACGTTTCGGCCGAGTTGAATCGACCGTGGTCACGGGTAGACTGGCTTTTGTAAATCGTTATACTTAGGCCAAATCAAATTGATTGGCGGGTATGACGCTATAAGATGCGAATAATCCAATCCTCGCGCAGCGGAGTGAGCTTTAGTTAGAAATGGTTATTGCGCAGCTAGTAGCTATGATGTAAATCACAGCCGCCAAGAAGTTTGATTCGCCATATAGTATTGAGTTTCCATAGCACCTAATTTTTTCGTGTTAGTGTGGTTGCATACATTTTTATTACTTCTTCTTTGTTTTATTAGCGACGCCAGCTAGTCAAGCACGCGACTACGAAAAGCCACGAAAAGAACTCGTTTCGACGCGTGAAAAAGTCACAGATATATACTTTGCTATAACGCTGTCTCGTACTTACACTACGAAAGAAATATTTGATGGCGCGTTTACTAGCCCGGCAGATGAGCCACACGAAAATCGGATATTCTTTACAAAAAATCATCAAAACTTTAATAAGTGTTATATGTTCAAATAAAACTTTGCCATAACTAATAAGATACTTGCCTTAGAATAATAATAATATGTCATTCGTGTAAAGATACAGCGTTGCCGGTTTTAAATCGCTTTTACACTAGAGACGTGTTAGTAGACTATGGTATTTATTGTTACAGTGGCAACAGAAATACATCATCTGTGATCAAATGACTGTCTAGCTATCATAGTTCATGAGATACTGCCCGGTGGCAGATTAAGACGAGGCATCGGGCCGAGAAACACGAAAACGACTACTTTTGAATGCGCGATGTGAGAGGACGAATGATATTGATTCAAATTTAAAAGATATCATATATAAGTGAAAATCTTGAAAAATTTAATGAACTGGTCATAATTTTGAAAAGGCTATATTAAAAAAGAAAATTTTCAAAAAAAGTTTATTAATTTTAATGCTCAGAATTATCAGCGACAACACTCCATTATTTTTTACGAATAAAATAGCCTATTCAACTTTTCTATTTAACAGACCGAGAAGTTATTTTTTTTAATGTGTACATTATGAGTAATTAATTAAAAACTCACTGCCGCTCTGGCGCAATCCTGTCGAACGCGACCGCGTAAAATTTGTCCGAGTAAAGGGGTGCGGTACTCGATTTTTGAGAAACAATAGTTCGTCATTGCGTCACCTTAAAAGACGGTAGAGTCTTAGTAGGGTTGTTTTCCCTTTTAGGTACGGAACCCAAAAACTACAATTTTGCTGAAAAATGTCTTCTAGGATTTTGACTACGTCAACGTCTACATACTAGTGACGGCGACTGTACCTCACATGATATAATAATTTGTTTGATATAGCGGCACTTCGCGAGTAAGAACCCTTACGGCTGGCTCGTTATCTTTTATACCTCCTTTCTGCGCGACAAGTAATTATTGTCATAAAATGTTGCTGGTTTATGTCTTTAATTCTGTTATGAGACTTTATGAGGGCGATGTGGTAGGAGATAATAGTGTCTGAGTTATGGCGTCTACACACCGCCTTTATATCACGGAAAGAAAAACATTGGTAATCTGTAATATCGGTTTACGGACAATCATTTTATTCTACGTGACAACTAAAAACATTGAAAATTATGTGAATAATTACTAACGCTCTATTTATTTTATTTATTATTATTTTTATTTTTACTTGCGATTCAGCGAGGTAACGCGGCCAGTGTTTTGGGGACCTTCCCACATGCTGCAGGTCTGGACGGCGTGTTTGTTTTGTAAATATGTATTTTTATGTTTTTCTATACATCTTATTTCTTTATAATTATATCTTACATAATGTAGTTTAATTTGTAAATAGTAGTTAACGTGTATTTAGTAAATATACTTCTAAGGTACTTAATTAAAATAAATAGAGCGTGACAACTTCATAAGAAAATATTGTTTAATCAACAGCTGAAACAACCCGAACGCTTATGTCGATCGTGCCTCTCCCTCGCTTGTTCGGCATTCTCGCTTGCACGCTCAGCTCAGGCCGAACGTGACAGTTTTTTGTGCGTTCAGCCATAATTCATCGATTTATAAGATTTTATTAATTAAATAATTATTTTTTGAAAAAATAGCATGACCGACTTCACCCGTGTACAGAATCATTACATAGTATAAAACAAAGTCGCTTTCCGATGTCTGTCTTCATGTATATGTTTAAAACTACGCAACGGATTTTGATGCAATTTGTTTTAATAGATAGAGTAATTCAAGAGAAATGTTTATATGTATAATACACCTGTGCGAAGCCGGGGCGCATCGCTAGAACGCAAATATTATGAACGGATCGATGTAGAATTTTTCACATTATTGTTGATTTATCAAATATGGCTCAGCCGATTTCGATAAAATTTCAATGTGACTAATTTCGAAGTATACTCTTTCCAATAAAAAAAAGAATTATTGAAATCGGACTACTATGACAAAAGTTATGCGTGGTTATACATAAAAAAAATATACGCGTCGAATTGTATACCTCCTACGTCGGTCAAAAAATAGTGTATTAGAACTTCAAAAGGATCAATTTATGAGTTACCATGTAAACAGAAATGTATAGAGCCACTCAGACTAGGTACACATTTACACGAGGCAAGTCATTGCGCAATAGCAACTTATTTACTATATCAGCGGCAAAAAGAGTGTGAAGTTACGCAGCTTGTAAATAACTTCACATCATTATTTTCCGATCTGACAGCTCCCTGCAACAGGAAGTATTCCGTATTTGGTATAGGCGCCGGTTACCAAAGGCACACAGACATACACCGACCTCGCGGACTCTTAGATTCTTTCCAAATAATCAACCAGTTCAACCCAGTAGGGTCACATGGCATACCCCTTCTGGGGTGCCCGGGCAAGTGTGATCTCCCCTGCCGGGTGACGGCCCAAACCGAACTCCATACCTTGTCCGGTGCCCTTGCGCTAGTCACCCTTTAACCTAATCTTAGGGCTCAGCCGCCTTCTGCGCTCGCCCAAGTCCGGTAAGCTGTAGAGGCCTCAGAGGAAAACAGCTCTAAGTCATTCCATAAAAAAAAATTCATTACATTATTAATTTTGATTTTGCCTGTAGAATACTCAGATATTACAACCTTGTAGGTATAACGTACCATGATTTCTTAGTACGAGTATACTTATGCTTATCGTTTCTATCAATAAATACTTGCTCTATATCTATTTACCAAATAGTTATTCAATTCTAGCGAAATGTGAAAAACAACATTAGTCAGTCCGCCGTCGGCCGCTTCGACGGCTATAGATCTTTACGAGAGAACCCGCCGGCAGCTGCCGTGTATAGCGACATTTCGGTTGTGTACCACATCACCAGTACATAAGATCGAGCGGAAAATATTGATATCGATTAGAGTATACTAATATCGATTGAAGTACGCTAATAATTATTTTTTTGCAAAAATGGCATCGCCGACCTCAACCATGTACGAAATTCGCGAATATTTCGCACGGATTGATGTAGCATTTTTCACGTTATTGTTGATTTATTAACAATGGCTCAGCCGATTTCGATAAAATTAAAATGGGTTCGAAGTAAACTCTTCCCAATAAAAAAAGGATTATCGAAATCGGTTGCGTTACACATAGAAAAATAATTGGCCAAGTGCGAGTTGGACTCGCGCATAAAGGGTTCCGCACCGTGTGGAAGCCCTCTTAAGATATTTTATTTTAATTTATTCTTTATTTTTGAAATGAATATACCGCTTAGTGTTTGAAGCATCTTCCTGTTACCGTTATTAATATCAAGCAAAAAAAAATTCGTTACTTGTATGGGAGCCCCCTTAAATGTTTATTTTGTTTTAATTTAAATATTTATGTTTAAAATAAATATTAGACTACATATTGTGTGTATATTTCAAGTATCTACCTCTCACTGCTATTAATATGTATCGAGCAAAAAACGGCAAAAAAATCAGGTATGCTGTATGGGAGCCCGAAGCCCCCCTTATTTTTTTTCTATTTTAAGTACTTGTTGCTATAGCGGCACGGCAATACGTCATCTGTGAAAATTTCAACGTTCTAGCTATCACGGTTCATGAGATACGGCCTGGTGACAGACAGACGGACAGCGGAGTCTTATTAATAGGAAAAAATGGATACGGGTAAAAATGAATATGACTGACGACTGTCCTCTTTAATTGTGACAAAGTGTCCATCAGTTTGGCATTTTTTTGGTGGCGTACCTATATAGGCAAGCCGAAGTGGGTGGGGAAAGAACACCTATGAAGACGATAACGCCGCCATTGTACAACATGTAGGTATACATTGCGTTTGTTTCAATACTGTGTAAATACAATAAAGATATTGTTACTATTAATTTATATAAGTCTACGTTAAGCCAATGCTTATGACGTCCTCGTCCTATGTTCTTTGCTCTACGTCATACGCTATGCTTATATACCGGTAAATAAGTGTTCTCATTGAAGCTATTTTAGGTACCAATTTATCAAAACAGATCCCACTTAACTGAAATATGATATAAATTCCAAACCATCAATTTCTAAACAAAACAAAGCACGGCCATATCCCCATCTTAGTCACTGTCTCTCACAAAATTGCGTTCAATAGCCTTCCATCCGGCTAAAGAACAACCCACTCTATTTCAAACGAGATACGGCATGAATTCGCTCGTGTCCTTTTTGGAACATCGCCAAATTCGGAGCAAACCGATCATCTGAAGTAAATTTTAATGCTTCGAAATAGCTCTTTAGTAAGCTGACACTATCCAAACTTACCCCACGGGATGAGCTGACTAAGTTATAGTTATAATATAATTTGCTTAAAAAGAAAGGATATAATCTACAAGTATATTAGTATCATATGAAATATTTATGAGCAAAAGAAATAGAGGAAAATGACGCATCACGGCTAAGTTATATAACTACTTGAAAAAAAAAATTCTACCGAAGTCACTTTTTTTCAAATGGTTTAGAGATTAAATGTGCTGAATTATCTTGCACTGTCTTCGAGTTTCTGATCATTTGTATTTTAGTCAGTAGAAATAGCCGTGGTGGTCAAGAGGTAGTGACACCCGCCTTACAATCGTGAGGTCGTGGGTTCGAATCCCCGCTCCCGTATCAATGAGTTCTTTGGAATTTATGTACGGAATTTCACATCACTGGCTTTTACGGTGAAGGAAAACATCGCGAGGCAACCTGCGTACGTCCTTAGAAGAAATTCGATGGCGTATGTGAATCCACCACTGGGCCAGCGTGGTAGATGTGGCCCAATCACCCTTCGTTGGTAGGCCTAAGTCCTGCAGTAGACTATTAAAAAGGCTGGTACAGTACAGTATTTTTACCTCAACTTCTGCTATTAATTATGGTTTATGACGATGAATTGTTTCGTTTATCATAATTATTATCACATTACAGTCACAGATAATTTATAAGAATGTCAAACACTTTATACGTGTCAAATTGTGTCCATACAAAATATGATATTATGTACATGATAATGTATAAACATCTATTTTTCGAGTTTAAAACCTGTGGAAGGCCGATTTTGTATCAAAAATTACTATCTTAGAGCTCATCTGAATGTGTAGATTTACCCAATTCACTATGTCAACTCATCCCAAGATATAAGTTTCTTAAGATGGTCGGGAAACTCATCGCTCGGGATAAGTCTATGCGGGTCGAGTTGACTAAAAAACCAAATTTTAATGCTTCGAAATCGTGTAGCCAGATTGAAAGCTTTCGGTTCCCAGTGAATGGGGTGTCAGTAAACGTTGTGTTAAATTCGATGAAAAATGTGTTTGAAACGAATCTCGGGGGAAATGACATGAGTAGGTAGGTTTAAATCTATATTCGAAGGAATGAAGAAATAACGTTTTATATTGATTTGGTTGGGCTGTGGCATATGCAGAAATGTTATTTTTCGAGAAAAACGAAAAACGAAAACGAAAAACGTATATGAATTGTGCCGTTTTGCAAAGGCAGATACTTATTTGTAAATACAGGGTTATTTTTAATCAATTGGCATCCTTTTAGGGGCTTATTTTGTAAAATTTGTTTGTGCAAAACTAACAACTTTTGTTCTACGAATTTTGTTAAAATTTAAAATATACAGCTGTTCTATACATTTTGTCGCGGGTGAACGATATTTTTCTATGGAAGAACGAATGTCTTTTTTTCGATTTTTGACAAAAGTCGCCGATCAAAAGTTGTTAGTTTTGATGTACAGAATAAGCCCCTAAAATGATACTAATTGATTAGAAATAACATTAGTTCTGCTGTTCTGTGGAAATAACCCTGTATATTTGTATAATCCAACATTTTTGTTTTGTTAGTTGATTGAATCAGGCGTTACTTTGCGGAATTCAATTGCGAATTCATCTTCAAATCTATGTTTTGAATAAATATTTAGTGTATTTCGAATTACGGTGAAGGAAAACATCGTGAGGCAACCTGCATACGTCCGTAGAAGAAATTCGATGGCGTATGTGAATCTACTAACCCGTACTGGGCCAGCGTGGTGGATATGGCCCAATCACCATTCGTGGGTAGGCCTACGTTCTGCAGTGGATTATTAAAAAGGCTGATACAGTACAGTCCAGTACACGGTTGAAGTCGGCTAAGGCAATTTAGCGAAAAACATTTAAGTCTTTTCTACTCTTTGACATTTTTTTTAAAGATCAAACACGGACTCTATACAGGGTTACTTGTAACCAATTAGCATCCTTTTAGGGGCTTATTCTGCACATCAAAACTAACAACTAAGTTCAACCACTTTTATCAAATTTAAAAAAAAAAACTGAAAGTCAAAAACTGCGACTAGGAAAATATCGTTCACCTTGGACAAAATGTATGGATAGCTGTTTTAGATAGTTTTGACAACAGTCGCAGAACGAAAGTTGTTAGTTTTAATGTACAGAATAAGCCCCCGGTAACCCTGTATACTCTGAAGTACTTAACTCTTATGTTTTATTTATGTAGAGTGCAAATGTATTAAGAATTATCTGCTTTGCTGTCGGTTTTTTAGTCAATTAAAACACAAAATAAATAATAATTAAATATAGTTAAATAATAATAATTTTTAATATTTTGCTTATTTCCTTCAGTTTACTGGTCTAGTATAAATCACACTCTACTATAGAGAAATGATTGTGTTATACGCTATTCGCTACATAAATAAAATCTGTTTTGAAAAGAAAAAAAATATCTACGTAACAAATACTTACATACCTCCTATAAAGTTGAGTAGTGGCGCTACCATCGCGTTTCCTTTACAAACATTACGACCACTCATAGCAAACGTGTAGTTCCACTGTTTGGCTACTGCTTTTACAAACTTGGTGCGAAAGTTGTACTCTGGTAAAAATAGATGGTGTTAGCGTCGCGGCTTCATTTTCTAGATCGCACAAATGGCAGTTGCGAGCAAAATACAGGCCAGTTTTAGTGTGGAATTCTAAGTTATCATCATCAGCTATAATCCACATAAGCTGGGTATAGGCCTCTTCTATTTATATTTTTCGTAGACCTTGTGTACTCAGTACGCGGGTTTCTTTTATTTAGATAACACACCGCGAGTTGAGATTATTAAGTGGTATTATTAAATGTTACTTAGTAAAAGAAACCTGCGTAGTAAAATTACTGGTAATATCTACTTAAGGAATGGAATCTGGCAAAACCAACTTCCATCGTGTACAGAATATTCGACAAGTTCGCTCGAAGAATTTTTATTTTTCAAATACGGCTGAGCCGATTTCGATAAAATGTATATGTTTTAAATGGCATCAAGTCGGGACTACGCCCTTTCGAAAAAAAAAATTTTGGTTTCGGTTCACAATTATCGAAAATAAGTTATTATAAAATAAGAAGTAGTAGTTAGGTAAGTAGAAACTATTGATCAACAAGTAACAACAGATTGATCTACAACTTACAAAATACAATACTACTTTATGTAGTAGTCTACAACTACGTTATGTAACTAAGGTAGATGCAGCTATCAACGACCCATTGAAAATCTGCAGGTTTTACCGACCCTTGAATTTGATTCGCATTTTTGACGTTTCTGGGATAATTTAGTTACATCATATTGCAGTAGAAAAACATATGTGTTCATAGAGTATCGTATTCACTTACGTTTGTGTGTGTGAATGACCAAGAAAGAGACAAAAGACAGCAGTGTCTGTGCCGACTGCGAGGAAGCTGGCCGCGTCGTACTGGCGCTTGTTCAGTCAGGTAAGGACATAATAATATTGCTTAAGATATTTTATGGATTTTAACTGTGTCTCCTGTTATTATAAGTCATTGTATTTATTCATTTTAGTGTTGATTGTTTATTTTGCATCGCATTTGTTAAAATTTCAGTCAGTTTTATGGGTAAAACATAAGATTTCGAAAGAGCGGTAATAGATTCACTGATTTTAATAATGCAGCTTTCACCGACCCATGAGGCGGTAATGGCCGAAATGTAACAATTAGTTATTTACTATTTTTGACTATCTGTGTCAGTAAAAACCAATACTTCGTATACCATATTAATCTAAAACAATTGACCTTTCAAGAAATCTATTAGCGATATACCCAATTTCAGATGGTTTACTTCTTATAGGGTTGTATCTTTCAATTTAATAATAAATAATTCAAAGATCGTTGTTGAAAATAAAAATTATTAAATAACTTTTTTTTTGTGTTGTGATGTATTGGTCTGATAATATTTTTTGTTAAATCAACCAATTGCAGTATCAGTTATGGTAAGGAAAGGCAATTTAATAAATATCACACACTTTTTATGAGTCGGTATTTTTTTTTATAAATTGCAAACAATACTTTATTACCGACCCATATGAGTCGGCAATAGCAACAATGTGAACATATCACCGACTCTACTATAATTGCTAAAAAAAATACCATTTTAATTTATTTTTAGGGTTCCATTTACCTACACTTAAAATTTTTTAGGTTTGTGCAGTTAAATGGTGAATATAGGAGGTCTTAGTATGGTACGGATGACTATTGTTTCTTTTTGTTATTTTACTTTTACGGTAGTAACACGGGTAATTTATTTTTACTGTTCTAACAACTTTCAACTGCAGTAGTAACAACAGTGATTCATTTACCGTTCTTACTACTGGTAGTAAGATCGGTTACTAATACTGGAAATAAACCTAAATAATAGTAGGTATAGTGCGTGCCACCAAAGATGAGACTTGACAAGCGTCAGTGGTGGGGGATCTTGCGCAGTCGTGTACAAACTCACTATCCAGAATTTGTATATCTATTAAACGTTTTATAAACGTTAGTATATCTATTCTCCAGAATTTGTATATGTACTCGTATTTATTACAAACCAAAGTGGTTTCTCAAGTCTCATCTTTGGTGGCACGCACTACGAGTATATGTACCTAAAATTAAGTCAATGATTCTATGTTAAAGTACTAAATACTATTATTTATTATGTGGTATAATCTTTCCAATAGTACAGTGAAATACTAACGGATAGATAGACAAACTAAGAGACAAGAACGCGACGAAACATACTCTTGTATTATATTCAAGTTCTTACCGCCGAGTATGTATTAGTTATCTGTGCCATACCATACCTCACAACCTCTGAACTGATTTTTCTTATACACAAACTATGAAATGTGTATGAAAATTCTATGAAGTGTTATCATTATAATGTATTGTTAGTCTTAGTAGACTCTAAAACTGACATCGTTTGGTCGAATAAAATCAAACTGACAAAAATAAAATTACTTCTTTCAGAAACATGAATCCAGAAAAACGTAAAAAAGCTTACACAAAAGCCCAAATCACTGCAGCAATGCAAGCGATCAACAATAACATGAGTATTTATGAAGCCTCAAAAAAATTTGGTATACCGAAAACTACATTACGCGATAAACGTGACGGAAAATATAAAAACGAGACTTGCGGAGTTCAGCCGGTATTCAATTTAAATGAAGAAAAACAGCTTGTCGACTGGATCCATTATCTTGGAAAATTGGGATTTCCAGTCACTAAAGAACAATTAATAGAGACTGTCACTAAGTTGGTCCAAAATTTAAATCGTAAAAATCCATTTAAGAATGGTGTACCAGGCAGATACTGGTTTGAAAATTTTATACAGAGACATCCAACAATAGCTAAACGTGTTGCTCAAAATCTTCCTACAAGCCGAAATCAAGTCACTGAAGAGGCTATACGAGCATGGTTTGACAGAGTGAACAATTACTTTCAGACGAATGATCTAACTGATGTATTGCAAGACCCTAAACGAATTTTTAACTGTGACGAAACTGCTTTCTTCTTGTGCCCAAAAGAGAAACAAGTTCTGGTCAGAAAAGGTAGCAAACGAGTGTATAATCGTGTTGCAAATGACGAAAAAGAATGCCTGACTGTTTTAGTGAATGTCTCAGCTGATGGAAATATTGCTCCACCAATGCTGCTTTTCCCGTACAAGCGTTTACCGAAAAACCTAGTACCTACAATACCAAGTGGATGGGGACTTGGCAACACGGAATCAGGTTGGATGAATACAGAAGCCTTTTTTGAATATGTCACCAACTGCTTCTACCCATGGCTTGTGACAAATGAAATACCATTACCAGTAGTTTTGTTTTTAGACGGACACACGTCCCATATATCACTTCCGCTATCAATGTTCTGCAAAGAAAAAGGTATCATCCCGGTTGCTTTACAACCAAATTCGACTCACATATTGCAGCCGCTTGACGTAGCAGTTTTCAGACCAGTCAAAGGAACCTGGAAAAATATTGTCCATGATTTTAGAATAAAACATAATTATGCCAAACTCAAGCGCACTGATTTTGCTCCTGAAGTAAAAAAGTGTTTAGATCAGTGTCTTAAACCTTCTACAATTCAAAGTGGATTTCAATGTTGTGGCCTGTACCCATTTGATCCAATTAACGTTGACTACAGTAAATTACTCGTATTATCAAAAGTAAAAAACACTGAAAATAACGATCAAACAAGCAACCCTTTGCCGACCAAAACTGTAGACGCAGTAAAATTCAAAAAAGATTTTGAGGATAGATTGTCTCCAAATACGCTACAAACATTTCAAAACTCTGGTGACCAATGGACGGGAGACCCAAGCTATGAAAAGTTATTCGACTATTGGAAGAACATTATTATTCCCGAAAATGCAAACGATCAGAGCGAAAAACACATTTTGCAGCTAGGCGAAACGACTTTCAATAATTATTTAGCAGATCAAACTTTTAACATATCCGAGGCAATCCTGAACTTTGATCTAACACCTAATTGCAACCTAATATTGGAACTTGAAAAAGAGTCGATGGTATTAGAAGAAGGAATGTCCCAGTCTATGGAAGAATCTTTGCAGGCCTCGACTCCTCAGCCTACTATGCCAATCGCACGACAAAACGACGCAATCCAAGCTGAACCAATGACAGTACCCACACCATTCAAAAACATAAAAACTCCGTTTAAAAATGCTCTTTATTTTCCAAGCATAAAAGAAAACAAACAAAAGGCAAACACTAAAAAAAAAACACCTACAGTAGCTATAGCTGATGAATTTATGGAGTATCAAAGAAGATTAATTAAAGAAAAAGAAGAAAAGGAGAATAAAAAACAAACAAGAAAACAAGAAATATTGAAAAAAAAGGAACACAAAGAAACGTTGATGAAAGAAAAGGGCACACGCAAAAATAAATCTGTTAAAAATTACATTTTACCTGATAAAACTAAAACTATCTGCAAAAATAACAAAAAAAGCCTGGAATCTCCTAATAGTTCGGTAGTCAGTGACAAGGATTTGGCTAAATCAGGACCTAGTACAGGTCAAACAGAACTTGGAATTCATTATTCTTCGCATGCAATAGAAAAAACGAAACATCGATTTTTTTACAGTAGTGATTCAGAAGAGGAATTTATTCCTGTAACTCCTGTGCAAAGACTTGGACAATCTATAAATGCTATAGGAAATCCTGAGCATACCCCTGTAATTACGAAAACACCTACATCAGACTGTGGCGCTTATGATTACAATTCTGTGCATGCAATAGAAGGCGTAAAACGTCAATGTTTTTTTAGCAGTGACTCTGAAGAACTTGAAGAAACGGTATGAAAAAAATAAAATACCTATATCTATATACCTAGTGAAATAAATAAAAACAAACAAAAAGCTTTTGTATTTATGATCCTTATTTGGTAGATATTGATATAGAGTGAAATAATAAAATAAGCGAATTATTTAGATATTACTTTACGAAAATTACCTATAATGTTTGGCCTGATTTTTATGTTGGCTTTTGTTTTCAATTTCAAATTAAATTAGGTTTTAGGAAAATATTCACAGTAAAGTTAAAATTACTCCGGAACCCTAGTTAGCAATTGATCTTTTATTCCATGTTGTACCCGACATTATATATTATTATAATTATTATCGTAGAAGCGGAAATGGATACAAAAGTTATGTTAGATTAATAAAATAATTTGTAAAAAATTATTTAAATTAACTCTATGAATTGTTTTTTAATTTTAAAACTAAAATACCTATTTAGAAGGAAAATTAAACAGTTACAGTGAATAAATTATTAAATTACAGTGAATAAGAAAAAAAAATTTGAATCAACTTAATTAATTTTGTTTTTAGTGATAAAAAAGGAAATAAGGAGTTCATTCTAATAATATTAAAAATAGATTAAAATATTCCATATTATAATTATCGTTTCAAATTACCTAGGTACAGTCGGTAATGGCTTCATAAAAATCGGTAATAGCTTCATAGACCTCGCTATGGGTCGGTGATAGAAACAATTGACTTCGTATCTTCGTTACTTGTATTTTAAAGGATACTCTTCTATTTGGAAGCATATGTGACAGTAAAAATAACGAATGAACGCTATTTATTCACATTAAATGGATAAAAAGGTATATTGTCAACTGCTATGTTTAATAACAGCAATCGCTTTAAAAACTCTCTTAACTGGGTCGGTAATAGCTTCATCTACCTTAATTATACTGCACTCTTTAAAAACGAATAGAACAATTGGATTTGACCCTACACAAGAAATCATAATATTTAGTTTTCAATTCACAAGAAAAGTTAGTCAAAATCAAAATATAATAGGTACTTATCAAGTACTTAGAGCCAGTTCTGAATTAAATTTTCATTTTGAATAATGAATGAGGCTTCGGCCATTGAATTATAATAAATCTCTTGACTTCGGTGCGATTCAGAAATTATGAATTAAAAGCTAAATTGGTCTGAGGAGAAGGCTTTGATGCAGGTATTTACAAAACGGCTTTAGGTAGGTATATTAGTAATACATGTATACAGGGTTACCTGCTTGTCATGTACTAAGCCGAAAGGGGGTGATTAATAACATCATTACAAACAACTTTTACTACAGGGTCAACGCAAAAATCGAGAAAAACAATCAGCGGTTCCATACTAAACTGCAACTCGAAATCGACAAAATGTATGAAACAGCTGTTTTTAGGGTTCCGTACCTCAAACGGAAAAAACGGAACCCTTATAGGATCACTTTGTTGTCCGTCTGTCCGTCTGTGTGTATGTCAAGACTCTTTATCTCGGGAACGCGTAAAGATATCGAGTTGAAATTTAAACTGTATACGTATATATATGATCTCTTGCAGTTGTGTAAAAGAAAAACTTCTCAGTTATCGTTTAAAAAAGTTAGAGCCGTTTATGCCTTTAAAATTAAGAATGATAATTTTGCATGCCCTGATGATAGAGCATGGTGCACATAATAATGTATCTATTATTACCCATGTCTCCGCAAAATAAATATTTTAACTTTGACTTTGATTCATCCATCTGTCAGCCATAGGACGTCCCCTGCTGGACACAGGCCTCCTTTATGGATCTGAAATAAGACCGGTATAAAGCTGGAAACATACTATCGGACGCGGCTGACGGACGCGACTGAGCAATGTGCACAGTGTTAAAACATGCGGTGTGCCAGATCGCTCTCGGACGTCCAAACGCTCGAGGTCGTCCGAAGGTGACGTCCGCGACTTATGTCCGATAGTGTGCACGGCTCAGTTTACTTTCATAGTCTAGGTCGCGGCTGTCAGTCGCGTCCGTAAGCCGCGTCCGATAGTATGTCTCGAGCTTAAAGCGGCTATTGAATTTAGCGTAGTACTGCGGTATTGATGAGGTAATCCACTTTGTAGAATAGATGGACGTCCTACACTGCGCTTTTCGGTGGTTCTCACAAACTTTTTAACGTCATTGTTCGGTCCTCTATGCTATATGCCCTGCCCACTGCCATCTCAGCTTGTCAATCTGCAGGGCTAAGTCGGTTACTTTAGTTCTTCTAGAGTTTGTGCAATAAAAGAACCGTCGTGGGTGAGGTCGCCCGTGTGCCATTTTACTAATTTTTGACCGACGAACCACCGGAGGAGGTATACAATTCGATGCGTAGATATATTTTTTTATGTATAACCACGCATAACTTTTTTAATAGTAGTCCGATTTCAATAATTATTTTTTTATTGGAAAGAGTATACTTCGAAATTGGTCTCATTTAAATTTTATCGAAATTGGCTGAGCCATTTTTGATAAATCAACAATAATGTGAAAAATGTTACATCGATCCGTGCATAATATTTGCGTTCTAGCGATGCGCCCCGGCTTCGCACAGGTTTATTATAGATATAAACATTTCTCTTGAATTACTCTATCTATTAAAACAAATTGCATCAAAATCCGTTGCGTAGTTTTAAAGATATAAGCATATATGGGGACAGACAGCGGAAAGCGACTTTGTTTTATATTATGTAATGATTCTGTGCACGGGTGAAGTCGGTCATGCTATTTTTTGCAAAAAACAATTATGTCGAATCTTGTTGTCACCTAATGTGCTTGCAAACGAGCACTTTGGCATCGCGTGACGTTGTAGTCGGCTTGCAATCTCCATACGACTAACTAAAAAGCCTGCCCACTACATAGCTTGGGCAGGGTTTTGGCTCGGACACTTTTTTTGCAGGATTTACTTTTTTTTGACTCTATAGATTTGTGCTCGAAGACCAAAACCTGTGAAAATGGCGTCCAATCCCGGGATTTTACGTCGTATTGAAGTTAATTTTACGCCAACACTTTTTACGTTTATTAAGAGTAAGAAACTCGAGTCATCCAATTTATTCGGAGTACACTGCCAGGTCTCAAACTGCCGTGTCAGCTATACAGGATTTCATCGACGTAGACATGTAGAGGTGAACTGAAAGTGTTGAAAGTTAATAAAAATTTAGCACGGTAATAGGCACTACTACATATACAGGGTTATTCCCAATCAATTAGCATCCTTTTAGGGGCTTATTCTGTACATCAAAACTAACAACTTTTGTTCTGCGACTTTTGTCAAAACTCAAAAAATAAATCAGCTGTTCCATAGAAAAAAATATCGTTCACCCGCGACAATATGTATGGAACAGATTTTTTTTGAGTTGTGACAAAATTCGCATAACAAAAGTTGTTAGTTTTGATGTAGTATAAAAAAAAGAAAAAAAATGTTTATCTATTAATTATTCAGACAATGTTGAATAATCCTAGACTTACAATATGATAAAATTGTTACGTCCTTATTAGAATAATACTAAGTGTATATAACTACAATACAGTTTATTCTCAATGATTAAAATCAGCCATGCCCTATGTAACAGGGTGACATGTAACTAATTAGATATACACGCTAATTGTACCTATGTGTTTTACTGAAATAAATAAATAAATTATAAGTGCGACGGAATAATCTTTGCCGCGCACTTTTTGAATTTGGAAGTATTTGTAATGTTAGTGTTAGCGCCAAGAAAATTAATGATAAGAATATACATATAATTTTTCATTTGTTTTATTATGAGATACCATTTAATTTCAATTCAGTTGTTACTCTAAGTTTTATTAGTCTTTGGGATTATATTTTTTTGAATTTGGAAGTATTTGTAATGTTAGTGTTCAGCGCCAAGAAAATGAATGAATGAAAAGAATACAAATACGAGTATAAGTTTTCATTTGTTTTATTATTAGATACCATTTAATTTCAATTTAGTTAGTTACTCTACGTTTTATCAAATAATAATATTATAGTAAAATATGAAGGGCCTTTTGTTTTCTCATAGAGGTGATGAAAAGTAGAGTGTACCACTCGGGCGCAAAACATATTTTTGGCTCGGGCGACGTACTTTGAATCCCTCGCTACGTTCAGGATTCTACTCTAGAATCCCTCACTTCGCTCTGGATTCAAAAAAGCGCCCTCGCCGTAAAAATATTGTTTTGCTCCTATATGATATAATCTACTATTTATTTTGTTTCTTTTTTTGACGGCTATTTTTGATTGGGGGGGAGGGGGGAAAGGGGGGAAATTTTCTGTCGCATTATGTATCAGTCGATTTTGATAATATAATATTTGGAGTGATGTGTGTGAAGAGATAAGTCGCAAATATTACTCTACGGACAGCTAATAGGTAGACAGGTACGAGTATTGTAGTCATAAACCGTCCCCCACACTGAGGCGGGCGCGGCTTGTCTTCCACACACGTGTGGCATTGTTAGCGCGCCCTCGACTCTAGGGCCCTCGGGCGTGGAGAATAATTAAAATATCCCGCGGGATTGTAGGAAATGCATTCCAAATGTAACAATAAAGAAATATTCATTTTTAAGACTCCGTGTAGGAAGGAATCTTTATAGTAAAACAAGGAACCTTTATAACTTTCAGATTTATTAACCAAATGTTTAGTATGAAATTTTAGAATACGATAGTCCCAGTAGGTACAGGTCAATTCCAATGACTTAAAAATGTCTGCCTCGGTGGCTCAGTGGTTAGTGACCCTAACTTCTGGATCAAAGAGGCGTGGGTTCGATCCCCACCCAGGGCAAATATTTATATGATGAACATAAGTGTTTGCTCTGTGTCTGGGTGTTATTTAGTTACTATCTATATAAGTAGATATTTAAAAATAAGTATATGTAGTATATCAATCTCTGCTGTATATGTAGTATATTATGTAGTATATCAATATCAAGCTTTGCTTAGTTTGGGGTCAAAGGCCGTGTGTAAGATGTCCCAAAAATATTTATTTATTTATTTATGTATACAGGGTTATTTCTAATCAATTAGCATCCTTTCAGGGGCTTATTCTGTATATCAAAGCATACAACTTTTGTTCTGCGACTTTTGTCAAAACTCAAAAAATAATTGGTGGCATAGAAAAATATCGTTCATCTGCGACGAAATGTATGGAACGGCTGATTTTTTTGAGTTTTGAGTAAAGTCGCAGAATAAAAGTTGTTAGTTTTGACGTACAGAATAAGGCCTTGATAGGATGCTAATTGATTAAAAATAAGCGTGTATATGTCCCTTAATTTCTAAAGTAGCTATACAAAAAAGTATGATAGTAAAAACAGAAAAAAAAACGAAACATTGTGTGAGGATAACCGAGGACTCGATGCAGTAAAAACACCATTATTTCAACAACTCTTTGTAGATTTATTTCTTCCAATACATTGTTCCTTAAGCTTTAATCTAGACTTGTTCTTCGCTCCGACGGCTCGATCAGAATGGTCCTCAAAACCTCGTGTGAGTTCCAGACAATGATTCTTAGTAAATGTATTTATTACTTTTACGACTTCCTCTGCAATAGCCAACCACAGCTCGTTTCCTGTTGCATTTACTTTTTAAAAGTCTGTGGTTGACTACCACCCTCGAACTATCGTGTCCGTTCAAAAACCGCACATTATTTAAAATTAGTATGCAATTTTTGCCCAAAACCCAACAATTGACTGCCTGTTTATCACACTTGAATACAATGACACCCTGCGACACTACTAAACCGACAAAATACGTATTTGTTTACAATGGTAATCAAAAAAGTTGGAAACCACGAGGTGCAAAGATCCTCAATTTACTTATGGCTCTCTCTTGCCATGTAAAGGTGCGTACTAACCAACGTTACGGGTTGTGATATAACATTCGTAGTGATCACGATACGTTATTTCGCGTACACAATTCGCTTTAAGTTCGTGTGCCGTCCACACTGTTGACGCTAAATTACACGTAATGTTACATTACACGTTACACTAGTCTGGACCCGGCTTTACGGTGTGTGTTACGCCTAAATTCTGTATCGTCAAGTGGGTCTTTCACAAATGCCAATTTTAGAGTCTCCTTTGAGGTAGCATGAAATGGCAGTGGGCAGTGTGTAAATCACGGAAGGTGATCGATTTAGTTAAAAAGTACTTAAATAGAGACCACGTATCTGCAAGTGCAGCGTAGGAAGTCACACACAGGTTAAAGTAAAATAACGACCTTATTTAAATCGTACGTGGTTATGCAAGTCGTTTCCAACTGATCTTATAGAAGATCAATAGGGGTGGATTATGTCCAGCAGTGGACATCCTTTGACAGATAATAATAATAGGCTATTTGACAACATTGACAATATTCTATTAATTTCGAAAATCCATACTGAAAAAGACATATTTCACTTTATTTAAACTGAAATATGTCTAATTTTCGCAAATCGAACGAAATAAAATACGATATTTTTTTCATATTTTATCTGTGACGTAAACGCGTAGAAGAGCGGCAACCCTCGTGACGTCACGTGCTGGTAAACAAGAATTTCTCGATTGACTGTTGTTTGTGTAATTTGTGTTTTGTGATTTCGGAGTAATATTATTGAATCTATACTTTTAAAGTATTTTTTGTTAATTTTTAGATGTGAACTAGCGTATTTACCAGTATTAACTAACGTTATTTACTCGTGAGTGACGTCAAAGACCAGCGCCATTACAGAATGTCGTTTTTGGTAGTATCTTGAATATCTATTCTTTAACACTGATTTTCATTGTTAACACAGTAGATCTCTCGGAAATATAAATGTAGTGTGCTTAGTATGTACTAACGAATAATTTAAAACGATTTCCAAAAACTAGTCAAATACCCTATTATGACGACAGCTTATAAATATTTAGTAAAAGAGACGTGTCGCGAGATTTATTGTTCGCCGAACTACCTACCAATAATCCCCGCCACACAAGTCGGCGGATGGGAAGTTAGGCGCAGACCGATGCGCAAAAGGCAAAATATAGGTATGCGCGGGAGCCAGAGAGACGAGACGCCGGGACACACCCGCCCGCCAATCTCAGGCCTCCCGCGCGCTCCCTACGCCCGTGCTCACCACTACGTCACGCAGCGTCGGCATTGTGCACACATGATTAACAATTATAAATTTATTGGAAACATTTATATAAGGAGAAGCCATTGGCTCCGTCATACAGTGTATACTAGTTCGGAGCCAATGGATTCAAAACAATAATATTGTCAAAAATATTTCTGAAACAATAAATTATTCTTATTCTAATTAGCGAATCACGGCGAAGTGTCATCTGCGGCTAACTTCTCATCTGCCGACTTGTGTGGCGCTAACTATACTAGTATTAGCTACAAGCTTAGTTTGTACGCAGCGTGTCACTAACTTGGCAACCGCCAAGAAGATTGATTCAGCCTTTACGTTCCTGCAACACCGATCAGTAAGCACCTTAACTTTCGAATTACTTCTGAAGTATCACAGCGGAAGTAACCCAAAGTTTTTGTAATGGCAAAGCTTTGCGGCTTGTCGGTTGAATAACTGGCAAAGTTGTGTTTGTTTATAGTCACCGCAAGTCGTGAGGTAGACAGGAATTGGCACGATATGCTCTAAAACTCTGGAAATATTGCCTATCAACTAAAGGGAGCTCATCTTGTTTTCAAAAATCTTTCTGAGCGTCTGGAGGACGCGACGCGTGACATTAATGCTGGTGTTTATTTGGCTCGACGTATAAGCATTGCCATTCAGCGTGGCAATGCTGCCAGCATGTTAGGCACGCTGCCAACTGGCAGTGGGCTTGAGCATTTGGATTATCTTTAGATCTTGAAGGGTCTGTGGATGATCTAATTGCTTTATATGTAGTAGTAGTGTAGGCGGTGTAGGTAGTTTTAGGATATAAAGTAGTATTTTACCTTATTGTAGTTAATAAAGGCACTTTCGCCCACTAAAAAAAATCCAAACCAAGTATTATGATGTTAGGACAACTAAGGCTTTACTGCCTAGTTTGGGATCCGCAGTATGTTTTTCAAAGGTGACGTCCACAAGTAGTATATTATTCAGAGAAAAATCGAACCAAGATAATGTATACATAACTTGAAAGCTTGATTCATGGGCTTCTCAAAAATATT
Source organism: Hypomecis punctinalis (assembly GCA_949316475.1). Lineage (NCBI taxonomy): Eukaryota > Metazoa > Arthropoda > Insecta > Lepidoptera > Geometridae > Hypomecis > Hypomecis punctinalis. Next base: position 16,767,216 of record OX438818.1, read on the forward strand.
TAATTTAGATATTTTTATATTTTTGTTTTTCAAATGTGAAAAATAAATTGTATGAAATATAATAATCCACCTTGATTTTTTTTTCTAGTTTAGCAATTATAAAGTGATTTTATCGTTATTTTATTTGCATTCGTAGCTGATTCTTCCACATTCAACTCTGAATTTGCTAAAATTAAAAATTATAACCTACAAGTATGACCAGTTAGTAGGTACAATGTAACAAATAAACGCGAAAAAACTGTGTCTAATTGGTAAAAATGCTTCTATTTAACATTTGGAGATTACTTAATCAGGGTTGCTAGAGATAAACTACCTATTGAGCCAAATATATTTATTTATCCTAATAGATTCAAAATTAGTTTAAAAAAAACGGAGGGCTCTATTTTGGTTTTAACTTATGTAATAGACTCAGAAAAATATGAACTTTCTCGAAATGTAACGAGTGTTGTGGATAGAATTTTTAGTTATTATTATACCAGCCTCCATACATTTTGTGGACATTTCTTTTACTGTAGCACATGTAGTTATTATATATTATGCAAGTTTCAGTTTTCCTTTTTTATTAAGCGTTTTATTTTACTTATGTATTCATGAAATACAATTTGATTTTAATTGAGATAGTAGCTACTTGCCCGGTAAAATTGGTTTAGAATTATTATTGTGACAAAAAAACTTCTTTGACTTTGAACACTTAGACACTCGTACATAGTCATCATGGCCATTCAGACCATGTCAAAAGGCCATACAGTCATGAGATTTAAGTAATTTGTGTTTTGGCGAGAAATTAAAAAATCCCACGTCCATTATTGTGTTTCCTCATTTGACCACCACGTCTTTCATCAAATTCTGATTTTGTAATTTTAAATGTGATAATAAGATAGCGTGAGCATCACGCGGTAACAAAACGTTAAAAGAATCGGGCCCCAACATATCAATTCAACTGATAAAAAAACGACAACTATCCCCTATACGACAAGGAAAACAGCCGAAAACAACCAATTGGAAAAGAGTGCACGAATACCATAAGTAAGACGGTTTACAAAACAAATAGCTTGTTTTCGACAAAACAAGCTATTACAATATTGAATTATTTATTGTTATCGCTTGCCTGTTTTCGGGATGGCACCGTGGATTGTTTTTACACGGTAATGGTATTTAGGCAGTATTCCATCTCCATACCTGTTGTGTTGGAGTATGAAGGGTTGCCTGGAAGAGATCGCTTCCAGCGATAAGGCCACCTATGTTACACTAGCAAGATGTATTACTTTTACCTTACTTATTTTTGTTTGTATTACTTTTCGCCTTATATTTTTATAATTGTGTACAAAAAAGTGTAATCTACTAACTAAAAACGAGTCCTGCGTTGATTCGCCCCGCGGCGGGCCGAATCGCCCAAGACTCTTTTTAAAGGTCCCCATTCGGCCCTCTCCAAACAATGCCGAGCGGGACCTTCAAAGACTCTTGGGCGATTCGGCCCGCGGGCCAAACAGCTTGCGGGGCGAAACGCCGCAATACCCCTGAAAACGGTCGGAACGCGAATCATACCTACGCGCCTAAGAGTTCGGTATACAACAGTCGCAGGGGCGAACATTCGTGTGGGTTTGTATTTAGTACGCGTGCGAGTGCCTACGGTGGGCAGCCCTAGTGCATGTTACGTACTGAGCGTGGCGTGGCCACGCGAGGGCACAGGCTTTTATTTCAAGGACAGTGACGAGTCGTAATACTGCATAGCTGCCATTGCTGTGGTTTTTATAGCAGGAAAATGATGGATGTTTCCCATAGGTGATTCGATATAAATGGGCCCTTAGGATCGATTTGTTCTTATTAGGATGTCGTTTTATGGCTTTGCCTTTTTAACCGACTTACAAAAAGGAGGAAGTTCTATGTTCATCTTTATGTTTTTTTTGTGTATGTTCATCAATCTTTTCGTCAATTGTGAACCGATTAAAAAAATCTTTTTTAGTTCGTAAAGGTATGCCTACCTACTTCCGAGGTCCCATTAAAATTTTATTGAAATCGGCTGAGGCGTTTTTGAAAATTCAAGAATAATTTAAAAATTGTGTAGATACATCAAATCGAGCGAATTTGTACAAATTTTTCGAAAAATAATTAATTATTTATATCAATTAGGTCATTATTTTGAGAAAAATGTCTAAATATTTTTATAAATTGTCATCGGTCTTTGATAGGTGCTCAGAGCAAATAAAAAAATCAAGAAGGAACGTCGTTGAACAGTCAAGTGACGCCGGTTTTTTATACATGTGTGAGTGCGTCGGTGTTGCGCCGCCATAGTTCGACTTTCAAGTAGTTTCGCTGTACGGGATGTGTGTGTGTAATTGTCTGTACACAGCGAGGCGTAGTTTTGGTTGGCTTCACTTGTTTGTTCACAACATTCTCTCTTGATTTTTTTATTTGCTCTGAGGATAGGTGTGTAAAAAGTTTAAAGAAAATCTAATCGCTCAAAGTAGGTCAAAATCGATCTGAAAGGGGTTGGTTACAAGCAAGCAAACATACAGGCGAAACTAATAAAAGCGTGTTAAAATATTCTTTGTGTTTTATAGTATGAGACCCCACTAGCCCGTTTCATCACCGACCCTCACCGTCGCGTGCCATGAGCGTTTGCTATGGTTATACTTTGCCACGCGTTGTAGAGGGCATTGTAGAGCGTATCGTGAGCGTAATTGTTTTCCGTGCCTGATACATTTCTAGCTCGGTCATGGTACGTGAAATTAAGAAACGTTCAGGACGGCAATCTTTGGATGGGTGACCGCGGTTGACATTCAATATTCTTCTAGCTAAAAACCTTACAACAATTTGTCAATTAACAAAATTAAAGAATATGTAAAACGCAAGTTTTTAATTTTCAACTGTATGCTGAGTGTGAGTTTTGTCGTAAACATGACGCGCTCTTCGGCGAGCGCGTAAGCATGTAATTTGTATGAAATTGTTGTGTTTCAAAAACGCGCCGCTAGCGGCGCTATACATTTCTTCATACAAATTACATGCTTACGCGCTCGCCGAAGAGCGCGTCATGTTTACGACAAAACTCACACTCAGCATTCTGAGCACTAATGTGGCTTGGACGTCATCGTGTCAGCACGTTAAACTGTAGGTCTCGGTTGTTTTAACCGTTTAGCCATGTCAGAGGTCTTATGGCGACTTAAAAACTCTGACACCAGGGCTAGCCACCCGGCCTATACGAACTTAATTTACTTGTGGCACGTTATAATGGGCAGATTCATTTATAGGTAATGCATACCGAAACCCTACTGTCCAATTTGCGGCGTTCCTGTGATAATTGGGTCTAGGATCGACCCGCATTCCAAGCCCTGGCCTTTTAGACCCAAACTCTACCAAAGCTCCACTTTGGAGTGAAGTTTTATAATCCGAAATATTGTAAGATATTATTACTAGGTATTGATGTAAGGCTTAGATCAATACCTAGCTTAGACTAAGCGAAGATCTTTGCTGCAACTCGATGATTTTTGACCGAAGAACCACCGGAGGAGGCATACAATTCGACGCGTATTTTTTATTTTCATTTATAACCACGCATAACTTTTTTTGTAGTAGTCCGATTTCAAGAGTTCTTTTTTTATTGGAAAGAGTATACTTTGAAATTGGTCTTATATTAAAATTTTATCGAAATCGGCAGAGCCATTTTTGATAAATCAACAATAATGTGAAAAATGCTACATCGATCCGTACGAAATGTTCGCGAATTCTGTACACGGGTGAAGTCGGTCATGCAAAGTTTTGCATAAAATAATCTTGTGTTGACTTTCGTCTACAGATTTTTTTTGAGGAATCTCTACAAAACGTGGTTATAATATACAGATTGTCCAAAACTGATGCAATAAACCGAAAGGAGTTGATTCAGAATATCGCCATTGTAAAAGTTGCTCATAATAATAGTCTGAGTAGTACCTGGAATGCGAGAAAAAGAAATCAGCTATACAATACACTTTGTCGATTCCGAGTTGCAGTTTTGTATGAAACAGCAATTTTTTTACCTCGAGTTTTGGATTGGACCTATGAAAAGTAGCCTAGTAAAAGATGTTCATATTGTTACGAGATCGGTTCTTGGATAATCAGTTAAAACGCCGATTATTCACTTTGCACTTTATTGCACACAATCACGATACGCACGACACAACTGTTCGCACAAACACTTCACACTGGCACTGATATTCACACAAACTAGTCACCTCACAATCACTGGTACTGCACTTGAACACGAGATGTTATCGCTTCGACGGTAAACGAATATCTGAGTCCCCGAGGGTCGTTCAGCGTATTTATATCCATTATTACAGTCTGGAATTCAATAGATAATTTGTGACATTACTAGATCTAATAAACGCTATTGTGTTAACAAGTAAACAGCTTGAAAGCTCGAGACTTTCTTATTGTTTCTCCAATACGAAAACAATTAAACAATAGACGGTAGACAAAGACCGACCCCGCTCGAGTCATAAAACCATAAATCTCGCATTTAGGTGTAAACTCGCCGTCATTACCACGCGGCATACCTACTGCGTCACAATATCAATGGTCCTAATCACCCCTCTTTTGGCTTAATACATAATAAACAAATAACTCGGTACAGTCCGTAAGTATAGTTCACAAATGCCACAATTATTTGTATCTATTAGACGTCCACTGCTGAGCAAAGGCTTCTCCTATAGATTTTCAATCAGGCCGATTGGATAGCCTGCCCACTACGCAGCTTGGGCAGAGTTTTAGCTCGGACACTTTTTTGCACGATTGTAACTATAAATATTTGTTTGAAGCATATTTGCAATGGGTTTTTTAAAGCTCCGCTTCGCTTTAGTGCAATTTTGTCTTTTGAAGCCAGGAATGGACGTGGATAATCGGTTTATCCCTGGAATAGCTAAGGAGAATTTGCCCGCTTTTGATTTGCCAAATTGCATAATTTTGTGGAGTATAATAGAATAACGTTCATTGTTTGGAACTGTATTAGGACTTGTATTAAATTTTGGATCCTATAGCTTATTCTGTCAGACGAGCTGTCTTTATTTAATCAGCCAACTTCTATAAAAGAGGAGACTGTGTTGTGGCTATATTATTTAGGGTTCAGTACCGAAAATTAAAAAAAAATCGGCCGGCGACTCGCGCACGTAGGGTTCCGTACTGTATAGGAGCCTCTCTTAGATATTTATTTTAATTATTAAATATTTAAGTGAATATTCAACTCTATAAACTGTGATTATTTCAAGCATCTACCTACGTTTTTCGCTATTATTAATAGTGGTAACCATTATTAATATCGAGCGAAAAACTTCTAAAAATTCCGGTTTGTTGTATGGGAGACTCCCTTAAATATTAATTCTATTCTATTATTGGTATTTGTTGTTACAGCGGAAAAATAAATACATCATCTGTGAAAATTTCAGCTTTCTAGCTATAACGGTTCATGAGATACGGCCTGGTGACTGATAGACAGGCAGACGGACAGAGGAGTCTTAGTAATAGGGTCCCATTTTCACCCTTTGGGTACGGAACCCTAAAACGATACCTACCTACCCTTATATAAGGATAGTGTCAGTCTGTCCGTTTGTGTACCAAAAAGTTGTAGAGAAGTCCTATCGAATCATGGAGGAGACATGAGTCATGGTTAATATGCTCCTTGTATCGAGTTGACCAATACCAAGTTACATACGCAGTGCTTACCAATCCTTAGAATACTGATAAATCAAAAATATCGATATCAATGTTTTGCTAGTAATATTTTTGGCACCACTATAAGAACTGTTGTCATTACGTCATTTTGCCGTCAGCCAATTACAGCCAGCGGAGCTTACCTCTCCCCCCGCTTAAAATCGGTGACCTATTGTTTCTGTTAAAAGTAATTTCGAACCCTGCCTTTTATTATGATATCTGATTTATTATCTATGATTGTGTTCTGGACTCTATGGTCAATCAATAAAAGGAAGAACAATGGAGTTTTCACTATAATTTTAAAGTTTGTTTTATTCAGCACAAAATGGTAACGTAGGCTCATAAATCCTCAGTAAATTATAACAGCAGAGCGTGGTTAATCGAAATAAAGAAGAAAACTAAGTATAATAATAAAATGGCGAGTGGTCAAGGGCAACAAGTTTTGCTACCAAAGTTATACGACGCTTCAAACTTTTCGAATTGGAAATTCAGGTTAAAAGTCCTACTGGAAGAGAGGGGACTACTTGAAGCGGTTGACGAAACAAACCTAGACTGCAAAGATAAGGAAACAGTCGCTAAGGATTGCAGGGCGAAATCCCTGATTGTGCAGTGCGTATCGGACAGCCATCTTGACATTTTGAGAAAATGTACTACAGCGCGGGAAATGTTCGTGAAACTCGAAAGCGTATTCGAACGAAAGAGCATATTCAACAAACTTTTTCTAAGAAAGAAATTACTAAGCTTGAAATGCCATTCTAATAAAACAATGCAGGAACATTTCAACGACTTTGACAAAATAATTAATGAGCTGGAAGCGGCCGGCTGTAAAATCGAAGAGAGTGACAAGGTATGTCATTTACTGTTAACGTTACCCAAAGAATACGACACGGTTATTACTACAATTGAAACAATGAGCAATGAAAAAGAAATTAATATAGAATTTGTGAAGTCACGCCTACTCGACTCAGAATTGAAATTCAAAGATGGGATGACAACAGAGAGCACTAAGAATGATGTAGACACCAGTTTTTTGACCTGTTTCCGCTGCAAAAAACCAGGACATAAAGCCTTTCAATGCAATAATAACAAGCAAGTTCGAGGTGTACATAGCAGACCATACAGAGGAAGAAGTAGTTACAGATCGAGAGGAAGAGGTAGGCCAACAGCTAACTTAACAGAAGAAAAAGAGAACTTGTTTGTTGCCTTTTCAATGGAAGCACATTTAATAAAAAATGAGAGAGAAAATCAAGTGGTGTTTGTAGTAGATTCTGGCGCTACTCATCATTTTATCCAACAAAAATATGAAAAATACATGACTGAGATAGAGACTTTAGAGAACGAAATATGCATAAAAATAGCAAATGGAGATACATTAAGAGCAACAAAGAAAGGAATTTTAAAAACAAAATATGAGGACCAACAACTAAAAATAGAAGGATTGATAGTACCAAACTTGTCACACAATTTACTATCAGTGGACCGGTTAATGGAGAGAAATTTCGACGTGATTTTTACCAAAGGACAGTTAAAAATAAGCAAAAATAACACACAGTACCTTGGAGAAAAAAGAGGAAAGCTACATGTAATAAATGTTACCCTGGATTTGACGGAGATATGCCACAACGCATGTGAGGCCAATGATGAAAATATTTGGCATAAAAGACTGGCTCATGTAAATCGAAAAAGTCTTGCAATGATGAAATTACCTTTTAGTAAAAAGTGTTGTGATGAGTGCATGAAAAACAAAAGCACAAGATTGCCATTTAGGACTGTTCCGCACAGACAGAGTAAACGAATTGGAGAGCTGATACATTCAGATGTCGCTGGGCCCATGAAACAAGAGACAAAAGAGGGAATGAAATATTTCCAAACCATCATTGATGATTTTTCGCATTTTACCCAGACTTACCTGTTGAAGAATAAATCTGAAGCGGCACAAAACTTAATTGACTATATAAATGGATTAGAACGAGAAAGAGACCTGAAAGTGACAAGAATTCGTTGTGACAATGGAGGTGAATACAGCTCTAATGACTTCAAGAAATTTTGCAGAATGAAGGGCATAAATATTGAGTACAGTCTACCATATAGTCCACAGATGAATGGTAAAAGTGAACGCATGAATAGATCATTGCTGGATAAAGCCAGGACAATTCTAAATGAATCTGAACTTCCTAAGCACTTGTGGGGACAAGCTATCCTGACAGCTACTTACCTACTGAACCGATGCCCATCAAAAGCAATTAATTTTCAAATACCAGCAAAGATATTCGGAAAAGAATTTATTCTGAACAAATCGAGAGTCTTTGGTTCTAAAGCGTGGGCCATTATATTACCAAGAATGGACAAATTCTCAGAGAGAGCAATATCAGGCAGAATGATCGGATATGCCAAAAATGGGTACAAAATTTGGGACCCCAAAACGGACGCTATAGTGATATCCAGAGATGTGCGTTTCGACGAGACTGACATCCAGTATAAAAATGACACTGACATTAATAACAATGACAGTCACTACTATGATCAGAAATACGAAAGAATGGAAGAATACAATTTAGAGAAACAAGATAATAAATTTGAGGAAATTGTAGAAAATAAAAGAGATATTGATGAACTGGACAAAATAGTTAAAACCAGAACAGGAAGAGAAATTAAAACACCTAATTACTTAAATGAATATGAACTACACCAAGCATATTGCTTATTGAATGAGGAAGAACCAGAAAACTATAAAGATGCGATGAAAACAGGGTGGAAAGAAGCGATAGAAAATGAAGTCAAAGCATTAAAAAAGATGAAGACATTTGAGGAAACTGAGTTACCCGAAAACGGAAAAATGGTAGATGGAAAATGGATTTTCAAAATAAAAGAATATGGACAAAAGAAAGCCACACTAGTGGCTCGTGGATATCAAGTCAAGGAAAATGAAGAATTTGGCAAAAATTATGCCCCTGTAGCCAGAATGTCTACGGTGCGTACCCTATTAGCTGAAGCTGTGCAGAAAAACTGGCCAATCAGGCAACTTGATGTCCCAACAGCGTTCTTAAATGGAAAATTAGAATCAGAAATATATTTGAAGCCACCCGAAGGCATTTATGTGACACAAAATAAAGTTCTAAAGTTAAACAGAGGATTATATGGGCTGAAAGAAAGTCCTAAAGTATGGAATCAGAGATTTAACGAGTATATGGAGAGAAAAGGCTTCGTAAGATCAAAACATGACTTTTGTCTTTATTCTTCTAAAGATATGAGTGCTGTATTACTTATTTATGTCGATGACATATTAATAACAGGATTGGAAAATGATATAGAAATTGTAGTACAAGGATTGCAAGAAGAATTTGAAGTAAAAGATTTTGGATTTCCTAAGACATTTTTGGGAATGGAAATAGAAAAGCTGGAAAATGGAATAAAAATAACACAAAAACGACAAATACAAAAAATGTTGGAAAAATTTGGTATGAAAGAATGTAAGGGAGTGGCAACACCTATTGTAAAAGGCTTTCAATTAGACCAAAGTGAAACAGTGATAACAGAAGTACCATACAGACAATTAATTGGAGGCCTAATGTTCGTGGCAACAGTGTCAAGACCTGATATTTCCTTTGCAACATCCTACTTAAGCCAACACCTGGACAGGCCAACTCAAAGCCTTTGGATTCAAGCTAAAAGAACTCTTAGATACTTAAAGCAAACAGCTGATGTCGGACTACTATATGTGAAAAATCAAGATGTATGCCTTCATACTTACTCTGATGCTGACTGGGCAGGAGATTGTACAGATCGCAAAAGCATGTCAGGATCTGTAACCCTGTACTGTAACAAGGTGGTGGCTTGGTTTTCAAGAAAACAGAACTGTGTTACTTTATCAACTGTGGAAGCGGAATATGTTGCAGGTGCAACCAGTGCATGTGACTTGTTGTATGTGAAAGGACTGTATCATGATATTAATGGACTGGAAAGTGAAGTGAAGTGTGTGCTATTGATGGACAATAAAGGTGCCATACAGTTATCAAAATCATTGGAAAACAGTAAGCGCACAAAGCATAATTATAGATATAAACATTCATTTTTTAAAAGACTTATCAAATAAGAAAGAAATAGATATTGAATATGTGCCTACTGAGTCTAACTTATCCGACTTAATGACAAAATCTATGTCAAATGAAAAATTGACTAGTATGAGGAAATCCTTAAATGTAGTTTGAATTAGTTTTTGTAGTGCTCATTTGAACTAACAAATTACTATGATTATTTTGATTTTAGATGTGTTAAAATAGTTACAATGAAACATGCTTGATATTTACAGCTGTTAAGACTTAAAATGCCTGTTTTTTTAGTTTATATACCTATTCTGTTCAGTCTATAATGTCAAAGATTGTAATTAATTTCAAATTCTAAATTATAATGCAGGCACCTCTTTAGTACTATTATTTCTACCTATTGAAAAAAAAAAAATTGTTGAAGGGAGAGTAGACTTAGTTTACCTATTTAATTGTGTATTTTATGTGTAAATTGTATAGCGATTTCCTATTTCAAGTTAAAGCTTGTACCGTCCTTGTACCTAATGAAACTGTAAAACGAGGGGGGATGTTAAAAGTAATTTCGAACCCTGCCTTTTATTATGATATCTGATTTATTATCTATGATTGTGTTCTGGACTCTATGGTCAATCAATAAAAGGAAGAACAATGGAGTTTTCACTATAATTTTAAAGTTTGTTTTATTCAGCACAAAATGGTAACGTAGGCTCATAAATCCTCAGTAAATTATAACAGTTTCAACGAAAACGGGGCCCACGCGCTCTCCAGTCTCCTCCATGACCAATGCCAACACCGAGTTCGAGAAAAAAAAACAATAGGTTCATTCATTTTGTCGAATCAGAGTTGCGATCTTGTACGGGACAGCTGATTTAATACTCGTATTCCGGATTGACCCATATTAAAAATTGTTCTTAATAATGATCAGGAGAATCACTCTCCTCCTACACCCTTTTTATATAACTCTATACAGGGTTATCTGCTTGCCCTGCACTAAGCCACAATGGGATGATTAAACTATTATTATGAACAATTTTTGCTATCATCATCATCATCATTTCAGCCACAGGACGTCCATTGCTGGACATAGGCCTCCCCTAATGATTTCCAATAAGACCGGTTGATAGCGCTTGCATCCAGTGCGATCCTATTGAGGTCATCCGTCCACCTTGTGGGTGGACGCCCTACGCTGCGCTTGCCGGTACGTAGTCTCCACTCGAGAACTTTTCGACCCCATCGGTCATCAGTCCTCCTATATGCCCTGTCCATTGCCACTTCAACTTGCCAATCCGCTGGGCTATGTCGGTAACCTTGGTTCTTCTAAGGATCTCCTCATTTCTGATTCGATCTCGCAGAGAAACTCCGAGCATAGCCCTCTCCATGGCTCGTTGGGCTACTTGGAGCTTACTAATGAGGCCCATAGCTATGGGTCCCAAGTTGAAATCAGCTGTTCCATACAAAACTGCAACTTGGCATCGACAAAAAGTATGAAACAACTTTTTTCTCTCGAATTCCAGGTTTGCTTATAACAGTTATTCATATTGATAGTCTGAATCACCTTCTTTTGGCTTAGTACACTAGTTATGGGTACCATGTAGTTTAATCTATTTAATATGACGTTTAATCTGGTCATCTTTGCAGCTCGTAAGTGGATATCCTACCTATCCTCAATCTCCTCTTCTCCGGTCTTCAAAACAGAGTTCCCAGGAAGTTGTTAGAAAATTAGACATCCTATCCTCCCAAGACCGAGACAAATTGCTTTCACATTTCATCATCCCTCATAACCTGGACCATTTCCACGTTGTATTTCGACGCCCCATTAAGAGCCGGTTCACATAGAGCTGTACGGCGATAGCACGATATCAGAAAACAGTATACTGTAGATACTATTGCTGTATGCAGGCTGCTTCCAACTGGGCTTATTAGAAATCCATAGGGGATGCTTCTGTCCAGCAATGGGTACCCTACAGCTGATAATGATGATGCCTATTACTGTATACTATCAATGGTGACTATTACCTACTTACTTATTCTTTATTACATGTGATAAAGGATTAAAATTGGCCTTCGGATAGTGATATCTGGCTTTATTTGGATTTCGTCGTGTTACTTCTATCTCACTAATCGTCATTGAACAAAACAACGACAGTCGTCTCTAGGCTTTTGTTGCAGGTTGGTCCAAAACTAATTTGTATGACAGAAATAACTCTCGACAAAAAACAACTTAGCTTATTTTCTCTTAATATCGTTATTAGCTATTTTTGACTACCAAAAAAACGGAGGAGGTAGGTACTCAAGTCGACGAGTATACTTTTTTATGTATTACCACGCATAACTTTAAGAGTAGTACGATTTCGACTATTCTTTTCAATTTCAAAGAACATACTGCACAATTGGCCCCATTTAAATTTCTTCGATATTGGGTGAGCCATTTTTAACAAATCGACATATATGTGAAAATTTTTACATCAATCCGGGTGAGCTATTCTTATTATTCTTATTTTTACTCTATATAAAATTTCAATGGTATTCCAATATGCGACACTAGACTACCCAGTCTAGCGTGCACCTCAACCTGCTTCTCCTTAGGACCCCCTAAGGAGAAGCAGGTTGAGGTGCACGCTTCGCGACGCGCGGCGTCGTAATGGTTGCATAACAGAGCCTGTTGCGGCACCACACCAGTGCTGCGTATTTACTTCAGTGCGGCACCGCACTTACACACCGTGTGAACCAACTCCAAGGTCATAAACCGTCAGAACTATCGACACCGGTTAAAATGACACCTACACCGTCATTAGGAGACACTTGAGACCCCTAGGGAGTTTTATGGCACCTTTATGGGACCGTGAAGACGGCTGTAAAAGAGGTCGCAGTTTTATAGGTTTGTTATTATACCTGCTATGAAGACTGCCATAATAAGGGGAGATAAAAATAATAATAGATAAGATTTTTGCTGACACGAAATATGAATTAAACCTCTCCATGAATGGTATTTTTTAAAACACATTTTGACATAAAACGATTGGCTTTATAAACATAATAATATTTTCGTTGAAATATTTTTTTTAAATCTTTTAAAATAATTTAAGAAACTTTTATAATAATAACTAGCTTAAAACCCGCGGCTTCGCCCGCGTTGTTTTAGTACATAGGTACTTACTTTAAATGAAAATAGCCCGCGGTTTGATCTACGTTGTCTTTGTACATGCTTATAATAATATATAATAGTCTGCGATTTGGCCCGCGTTGTCTTAATACTTGCTTAAAATTACTTGCAAGGATAATGCCCACGGTTTGGTCAAAATTGTAACAGTATTTGCCTATAATGATAACAGGTCACGGTTTGGCCCGCGTATTGTTAGTACTTGCTTAAGATGGTTATTTATAGCACGCAGCATGGACTGCGATGTCTTAGTACTTGCTTAAAATTATAAAAGCTTGCCGTTTGGCCAGCATTGTCGTATTACTTACAATGATAATAGCCCATGGTCTGGCCCGTATTGTCTTAGTACTTGCTCAAAATGATAAAAGTCCGTGGTTTAGCTCGCGTTGTGTTAATAATTAGGTACTTACAATGATAATAACCCACAGTTTGGCCCACGTTCTTTTAATACTTACTTAATTAAAATAACAGCCCGCGGTTCAACCCGCGTTATCTTGGCATTTGCTTATAATAATATCTAATAGTTCGCGGTCTGGCCCGTGTTGTCTTAATAAATCCTTAAAATTATAATAGCATGCCGTTAGCCTGCGTTTTTGTATAACTTGTAGGTAATGATAATAGCCCACGGTCTGGCCCGCGTTATTTTTGTAACTGCTTAAAATGATAAAAACCCACAGTTAGGCCCGCGTTTTCTTGGCACTTACTTAAAATAATAGTAGCTCGTGGTTAAGCCCGCATTAGGTTCGATTATGAAGGCGCCATCGTAATTATAATAGCTAATTATCATAATATATCATCATAATAATATCTGTTTTATTTTCACTTTAAGCATTCGATAGAGAGAACACTTTTTATGTTGTTATTATATTTACTATGGCGTCTTCATAACTGAGCCTATTATTGTATTACTTGTAAAATAATGCCTACGGTTTAGCCTGAATTGTCTCAGTATTTGGTTATTTAATTTACTTGTGTCTAAAGCTTATTACGGAGTACGTGAATTTTTGGATGATAAATTGCCGAATTTCTGAAATTAACTCAATAATAAATAAATATATAAAATAAATATTCGGGGACATCTCACACACGGTCTCTGATCCCAAACTAAGCAAAGTTTTTGATTTGGCTGGCAGAGACTGATATACTACATATACATGTAGGTTGACTGGCAGATAATGCTGTTTAGCGTTAAGTCCTCCTTTTGTACAAATAGTGTGCAAGAAAGTGTTAAATAAATAAATAAAAATACATTAATAACACCCAGACACAGAGCAAACACATATGAACATCACATAAATCCATAAAGCCCTGGGAATCGAACCCACGCCTTTTTGACCCAGGAGTCAGGGTCAACCACTGAGCCACCGAGGGAGCCAATAATAATATAACTATGTAAGAAATTTCGCTTTTCATTGCTGGAAAACATTGAGGCAACCTGTACGAACGTAGAAAAAATAAATGTCGTATGTGAATTCAGCAACCCGTGCTCGGCCGGCGTGATGGATATGACCCAATTACTCTTCGCGGATAGGCCTATTTTCAGTCATCCATCAGCCGCAGGACGTCCATTGCTGGACATAGGCCTCCCCTAAGGATCTCCAATAAGACCGGTTGGAAGCGGCTTGCATCCAGCGCGATCCTGCGGTCTTAATGAGGTCATCCGTCCACTTTGTGGGTGGACGTCCTACGCTGCGCTTGCCGGTACATGGTCTCCACTCGAGAACTTTTCGACCCCAACGGTCATCAGCCCTCCGCGCTATGGCCCTGCCCATTGCCATTTCAACTTGCCAATCCGTTGGGCTATGTCGGTAACTTGGTTCTTCTACGGATCTCCTCATTAATGATTCGATCTCGCAGAGAGACTCCAAGTATAGCCCTCTCCATAGCTCGTTGGGCTACTTGGAGCTTACTAATAAGGCCCATAGTGATAGACCACGTTTCTGTGCCATAAGTCATCACTGGCAACACACACTGGTCGAAAACTTTCGACTTGAGGCACTGAGGTATATCGGACGAGAAGACACTACGCACTTTTCCGAACGCTGCCCAGCCGAGTTGAACTCGGCGATTGGCCTCTTTGTTGAAGTCGGACCTACCTAACTGGACTACTTGTCCTAGGTAGACGTACGAGTCAACGACTTCAAGAACCGAGTTTCTAACAGAAGTCGGGGTAGGTAAAACATGGGAATTACACATGACTTTCGTCTTGTCCATGTTCATCTTAAGACCTACCTGTTTCTATTATCCGTAGTGCTATCCGTAGTACCTATTTTCAGTAGTGCACTATTAATTAAGGCCGGTACAGGTATTCGACATGTTTCATTAAGTCATTAGAAATTTAATATTCCAGGCATATGAAAAAATGGCACACAAGTCGTAATTCTAGTCAAGCATGTTCTAGGATGCTATTATACTCAATAATTTGATTAACTTTTACAATGCGCAATGGTACCAACCCCAAAAGCACGTGAATAAAATCAGCTGTTCAACACAAAAAGTTCATCGACCCGCGACAAAATGTATGGAAAATGTAGGTAAATTTTCGCTTGTCAGGGTTGATCCCATAGTAAAATACCTATATTGACCTATATGTGCGCTAAGCTTAAGACTATTGGCTCACAAAATAAAAAAAAATCGTAAACTTTTGGGGACCCATTTTGCCCCATTTAAAGATAAACTATCATTATCATAAACCTATTCTAGATACTACATTATTTAAAAAAGCGCATTGAAGTTTTGGGACGTATCTGACCACTAAGGATTTATTAAGGAAAATTCAGAAAAACAGGTACAGAGAATAAGAAGTTACATGCAAACAAAAAGGGCCCGTTTTACCCCGTAAGTTAGAGTTGGGTACGTGTTTCATCCTTAGTGCTTCATTATGTCGTACGATGTACGTATGTTCCAAATTTCAAGCTCATATCTTCAGCGGTTTGGGCTGTAGCCTAATCTTATTAATTTTGCGTATCCCTAAGGAACCTTATAGATTTTCCTGGATTTTATTAGTTCCTGTATTAAAACATGCTGTGTGCCTCCTTTATACTAATTTTCAACCATAACCGTTCAGCTGGTTCGATGTAATTGATGCTTT
This sequence comes from Hypomecis punctinalis, assembly GCA_949316475.1. Taxonomy (NCBI): domain Eukaryota; kingdom Metazoa; phylum Arthropoda; class Insecta; order Lepidoptera; family Geometridae; genus Hypomecis; species Hypomecis punctinalis. Next base: position 16,783,192 of record OX438818.1, read on the forward strand.
TTTCACCAACTTTGGGACCTTATTTGACCCCTTAGATGAAGAAAATTCGGAAAAACAGGAAAAAACGTAACTTTTATTTTGTTTGAAAAGCATGTATACAAAGTTTCAAGTCAATCGGTACAGGGAATAAAAAGTTACATACAAACGAAAAGGGCCCGTTTTACCCCCTTAGAGGTCGAAAGTTCAAAATTTTCGTCCTTAGTGCTCCATTACGTCGTTCAATGTACCTATATTCCAAATTTCAAGCTCATATCTTAAGCGGTTTGGGCTGTAGGCTGTCTGTCAGTCAGTCACTCAGGGAAGCCTTTTATATAATAGATAATAAGTTTATTACCAAAAGAAATACACAACAAAAGTAATACATCAAAAAAGTTTAAAACTAATACAATACAAAAGGCTAGAGTTTCTAAGATTACAAATAATCAAGTACGATCGGCAATAATTTCAATAAAAAGCTAGACGGCGAGCCCCAAACTAAGCACAGGCTTGTATCTTGGGGCTCATATGCGACGTTACCAGTATGTCAGAAATTGTTACAAATTATAGATTACAGATTAGAATTCTAGATCAATGGACATGTTCTCAAAATGTATGGAGGCTGGTATAATAATAATCAAAAAATCTAACCACAAGACTCGTTACATTTCGAGAAAGTTCATATTTTTCTGAGTCTATTACATCAATTAAAAACAAAAAAGAGCCCTGCATTTTTTTTTAAATTAATTTTGATTTTATTAGGATAAATAAATATATTTGGCTCAATAGGTAGTTTATCTCTAGGAACTCTGATTAAGTAACCTCCAAATTGTTAAATAAAAGCATTTTTACCAATTAGACACACTCTTTAAGTGATTTTTTGTCACATTGTACCTACTAACTGGTCACACTGGTAGGTTATAATTTTCAATTTTAGCAAATTAAGAGGTAAATGTGGAAGAATCAGCTTTGAATGCAAGTAAAATAACGCTAGAAGCACTTTATTATTGTTAAACTAGAAAAAATAAAAAGCTGCATTATTTTTTTTCAGATAATTTATTTTTCACTTTAAAAAAAATGCAGGGATAAAAAAATCTAAATTAAATATTTTTCAGAAGCCCATAAAACAAGCTTTCAAATGATGTATATATCATCTTGGTTAGATTTTTCTCTGAATAATATACCACTTGTGGACATCACCTTTGCGAAGACTAAAACTTTGTTATTTACCAAAATAATAATAAGTTTGTTATTAATGAAAGGAAATAGTGGAAAATAGGAATATCGGGAAATCTCTTGTGTTGTGAAAAATAATGAATGATATGAAGTGTTTTGGCTCTTGACTATTGCAGTCATTCTCCATACAGGCAACTTATCAAACTCTCAGTCTGGTCGTAGGATAGACTTAGGAGCCAACCCTTTAACTTTTTCTTAAAATAATACTTTGACAAGTCATTGTATCCGGCTAACGCAGAGCGAGCGCTGTTATATGTGCAAAGCAGAGAATAAGCTGGACTGCGTTTAGCCATCAGGGAACGGACGCGTGGGAGGGGAAATATAAAAGATCGGTTTGTTCTTTTTGATGTTAATGCGTTGTAGTCGGTGCGGGATTTCAGGTTGTAGTGTGTTTTCAGGACAGCGTTATAAACAAAAAGCTGGCAAACCCTTAGCACATATGAATACACAAATAAGTATACGCCGAATCAAACTTCTTGACGGCTGTGATATTAGCAACCAGCTACAAAATACCCAATTTAATGTCTATCGTATAATTCTTTTTTTTTATTATTTTGTTTTACTTTTAAAGTGTCCTCTAAACACGCATACCTCGTTGTATTTTCTTTTGTCTATCTCTCTCTATCCTAAGTTTGCCTGGAAGAAATCACTTTCAGTGATAAGGCTGCCGGTTGCTTCACAGGTTTTAACATCTAGTTTTCTCATTTTTCTGTTTTATGTATGTTTGAATGTGAATCAATAAAGAGTTTTCATCACATCGATTCGAAAAGGACTACTTGGTTCGCCTTTAAGTGCGCCCAAAGTTGGTGTTTTCTATAAGGATATTTATAAGTGCGCCGGAATTATCTTTGCCGCGCACTTTTTGAATTTGGAACAAATAAGTGCGACGAAATGATCTTTGAATTTCGAAGTATTTGTAATGTTAGTGTTCAGCGCCAAGAAAATGAATGTAAATATACTAAAGTTTTTATTTGTTTTATTATTAGATACCATTTAATTTTAATTTAGTTGTTACTCTACGTTTTATTAAATAATAATAAATATGAGGCGCCTTTTATTTTCTCATAGAGGTGATGAAAAGTAGAGTGTACCACTCGGGCGCAAAATATATTTTTGGCTCGGGCGACGTACTTCCCTCGCTACGTTCAGGATTCTAATAAAGAATCCCTCACTTCGCTCTAGATTCAAAAAAGCGCCCTCGCCGTAAAAATATTATTTTGCTCCCTTATGATACAATCTACTATTCTCTATCTATCTACCCAATCTTGACTGAAGCTCTCTCACATAGCAGCTGCGCGAGGATTGGGTTTTGCCGGTTTTGGGCAGCTTGTAGCTAACTTTACAGCCGTCAATGAGCTTGATTCGTACTACATTTAAGTACAAAACGAACTACCTACTACTAAACAAAAAACCGGAGAAGTGCGAATCAGGCTCGCACATCGAGGGTTCCGTACAAATTCAGAAAATTTCACAAAATTGGGAAGTAAGTGGTTAAAATCTCTATACTATAACCATCGACAATTTTTTTTTACCTTTTTCGTCGTACATTGAAACTTACACATTGTTAAAATAATTAAAAACCTGTTTTAGCATGTGATAATGAAGTTATTTTATATGATATCTTACATGATACGATTTACTTACTTTGAATTTTGATGCCCTATTTTTTTGTAATTTAAATAAAAATGTACAGTTTTAAGATTTATTCGTACATGCGTACTCTGAGACAATGCTTCTCGCCAAATTTCATAGTTCTATGTCAACGGGAAAAACCCTGTTGGTTCTGATTTTTGTGAGTGTCAAAATATGCGGTATTTACAACATAAATGGCTCTAACTTTTTTATACGATAACTGAGAAGTTTTTCTTTTACACAACTGCAAAAGACCATAGATATACGTATACAGTTTACATTTCAACTCGATATCTTTACGCGTTCTTGAGATAAAGAGTCTTGACATACACACAGACACGACACAAACGGACAGACGGACAACAAAGTGATCCTATAAGGGTTCCGTTTTTTCCGTTTGAGGTACGGAACCCTAAAAATCACCAATTTTCTTTTCGTTACATAAATTACACACAGTATTCTCAGCAATCACCGAAAATATCGGCTAGAAACTAGAACCTTGGCACGAATCGAGATATACTTAGTTCGCGTATGAAATACTGATGTTCCATTGAATATTCCGCTAAGTTTTGGCAATACATCACTCACTTAACTAAGATATACAATACATAGATAAATACACTATTATTATTCGAGAGTAGTCAGAACGCTAAATATGATATAACTCCGTCGAGACTTTGTAGTTATACAGGGTTATCTGCTTACCCTGTACTAAGAAAAGGGGTGATAAACACCATCATTACGAACTTTTACTACGAGCCAACTCAACATTCGAGAAAAAAATCAGCTGTTCCATACAAAAAATGCAATTGTAAAAGTTGTTTGTAATGATGGTCCTCATTACCTCCTCAGGGCTTATTACACCAGTTCTGGATAACTCTGAATAATGTCTATCCATGGAGTGTAACTTTATCATGTAGAGCGCCAACTCAGACCAAAATAAAAAATCTATTTGGTCTGAGAGCGCCAAGTGTATTTGTCATTTACACCAATTTAAATATATCATAGTCCATCTCTCTGGTGTTTATCTGGATAGAGACCAGGAGTTTCTATAACCAGATATACATTGTGAGAGTTGCACTAGGGTGAATAATGAAATATCGCGGGTCGAACCTGGACACGATTGGCAAAGAACCGAGGCAGGTGGCACTATAAGAGAGAGGCCTATACCCGGCAGTGGGATGAAGAAGGCTGTGGATGATGATGATGTGATCTTAGAATTTGGGATATCTATTTTTGGGATATACATATTATTATGTGATTTGGCCGTTTCGTTACAATAAGAACTATTTGTATAACATAATTAATGAACATGTAATAATTAATCTTCACGTTACGCCCATGTGCAGTTGGCAAAACAGTCAAGCCGCATATTTGACTACGCTGCTACGAGTTTGTGGAGTAAGGATTTGTAGAGTTAGAAGCTTAGCTCTACATGAAATCTGACAACTTTTTGAAAGTGCGAACTGTGATGTGGTCTTGGCCACATTACACATGAAAATATTTTTGTTGGATTAAAAAAACAATATTAGAAATCGTCAGGGAACACCTAGGAACATAAAATTATACTTATCTTTACGGACGACTTTTTCTCGAATACTATTTTATTTATCCAATTCACGCAAAATTTCAATACTGGACATGGCAATTTAAAAAAAAACCATATTCTGCAAAGGAGGAAATCGTGAAATGAAACGTTAATTAAAAAGAAAACAAATATGGCGCATGGTTTTCAAACTGTCACTGTCAAAGTTCCGTACATACGTTCCTTTCCTAGGCGGTCGAATTTGAAAAATAGATCCCCAGAACGCTAAACGTAATTCAGCAGACTTCTCCGCTAGCACTTTGTAAGTCTATTCTAATAATATTGTCCAACATGAAATAGGCGTAAAGTTTTTAAGACTAGCATAAACGTAATGGTCTGTATATAAAACTTATTATAATATGTCTTTACTTACTTTTTTTACTTCTGTTATTTTTATAAGTAATACGTAGGCACCTACTCGTTGTGTCGGCTTCTTGGCGTCTACTCCTGAATGCCTTTCATCGAAAGACAATTGGCCCATATTATTGTCTACGTCAATAGGGAAGTTTCCTTTATCATAAAAACTAAAAATAATTATATACATTTAAGGACGTTAGAATTATATTAGACACAGTGAAAAAATTAATCGAATATCTTAATAAATGACAGAGTTATGGATGTCTAAACATGACCGCACGAAATCAAAAAACCTCGCGACGGATTTACGCGTGTGACGTCATTCGGCTTCAGAGCCGCGCCGTAGGTTAGGCGGGAGTAAGGAAAAAAGGAAATAAAGTGCTTCATTCTATGCTGGCTATTTTTCTAAGCCACGAATACGTTCTAGAATATCATTGTACTTATCTTTATGTTATGATCAACATTTACTATGGGACTAACCTCCCAATATAACGAATAAAAAGTCAGCATTCCCATGATTTTGTCGTGAGTAAATGAACTTTATTTCTAAATGGAACAAGACTTGGCGTGTGTACCTACTGTTCTGCGGTTATTACATCTGTATATATTGACTAATGTATACTTGTGAGGTCTACTATTTGGAAAACTACTTTCCAAATAGTAGACCTCACAAGTATACATTTTGGTGAACATTTTCTGGTAAGTTATCAGTTTTCAAAAATGCACAACTTGCACAGGCAAATATAATCATAATTACAATATTCTGTCCTAAAATATCATTGTAAATTATGACCAACTTTTACTATGGGACTAATCCCCTGTATAGGGTTATCCAAAACTTCTCAGCCTAATATTTGTTCTTATAAAGTCATTGTAGGTAATAGGTTTTTCAGGACTTATTTTTTAGTTCCGAAAATGACAGATGTCAAAGTGACAGCTGCCACTATATGGCATATTATTATAGAATTCATAGTGGTTTTGGCGGGAACGCGGAAAAATCATGTCGCCTCATTGTATTATTTTGTTAAACTTGTGTTTTTATCAGTGATAATTAGTGAAAAATGGTGGTATTTCGTTGATTATGAGCTGATTTACGTGCATGAGTGTAGGCAAGTGATATGATGTGACGTATCATGTTCTTCCGTGTTGTTACCAAAACTCCATAGACGCCTCTAGTAAAGTCTCCACTGCTTTACTGAGGTATGACTTGGACTATGATTGGACTTGACCGCGACTTTATTGGACTATGACAGTGACTATTTTGATAAAATATTATCAAAAATTATTAAAACTTAATACTTGACACTGGCAAATGCGCAATAATGCGACGCAAAAACTAAGAAGAAGAATTCATACTAGAGTGGCATGACAGATGTCATCCGAAATGTAGATCTCGTTGAGCTCTATCAATTTTGTGCCTGAAGTAACGGTATAGAAACGACAGTTACTGAGATAAATTACTTTAAAGAGCTGTCATCCGAAATATAGATATTGTTGAGTTCTATCACTTTTGTGAAGACAGCAATGGTCTAAAATCGTTAGTTACAGAAATAAACCGCATTTAAGTTTGACAGCTGTCACTTTGATTCCTGACATGTCATCCTAGTATGGATTCTAGAATTTGACAGTTGTCACATTGTTCAGTCATTTTTAGGGTTTCGTAGTAAAACGAGGAACCCTTAAAACTTCGTTATGTCCGTGTAACAAACGGACGCCGTTTACAGACCATATTAAAAACTTTCCCTGAAAATTATTTTGAGCACTGTGGAATCATAAATTTTAGAGCTATAAAGAAAAAATTTAAATTTTTAAACATTAGGGGTCATCGACTTCACATGTATATTTCATACAAACAAACAAACAATAACACTTTATTAGACAACCACATAACATAAAAAAAATACAGGGACAAAACAATACAATTAATAGGTTTCTGACTGGTGGCCTTATCGCTTTAAGCGAATTCTCCCAGGCAACCAAGAATTCGTACTAAATTATGTTTTCCTAGGAATCAACCATCTTAAAAATTGGTTTTTATCATCATCATAATCATCGTCACGTCTACGGAAGCCTATCATACGCATGTTTTGACACGAACTTGACAACTTATTGGGACTAGAAAATAAAAGCCTTGAAAAAAAATATCTAAATTATTTTATTAGAACAAAATATATTACGCTTCACCAGTTCTAGCTAGCTAACCCTGTATAGGGGATCAGTCAAACTCTGACACCAGGGCTAGCCACCCGGCCTATACAAACTTACTTACGTAGTCCCATTATATACAATAATATCTTAGTAAAGAACCTTACCATTTTTATGATTAAGAATATATTTACCTGTGAAAGTTGTGCATTTTTGAAAACTTATTACAAGAAAATGTATACTTGCGAGGTCTACTGTTTGGAGAGCTACTAGTTAATGGTTACAGATGTAAAAACCGCAGGACACTAGACATATACACCAAGTCTTGTTCCGTTTAGATATAAAGTTCATTTACTCACGACAAAATTATGGGAATGCTGACTTTTTATTTGTTATATTGGGAGGTTAGTCCCATAGTAAATGTTGATCATAACATAAAGATAAGTACATTGATATTCTAGAACGTATTCGTGGCTTAGAAAAATACCCAGCATAGAGTAAAGTACTTTATTTCCTTTTTTCCTTACTCTCGCCTAACCCACGGCGCGGCTCTGAAGCCGAATGACGTCACACGCGTAAATCCGTCGCGAGGTTTTTTGATTTCGTGCGGTCATGTTTAAAAATTCATAACTCCGTCATTTTTGAAGATAATTGAAAAATAAAAACACCATAATTTATTGCAGGCTTAGTGTAATTTAATAAAAATAAAACTAGAAAACGGGAATCTTCCTTATTGTGGATTGGTAGACTCACAAACGCTACCAAATTCTTCTTCGGATACGTGCAAGTTTCTTTACTATTATTTCCTTCACCGAAAACCAGATGTACTTATGTCAATCCAGACATAAATTCTCAAAGGACTAATAGGTACGGCGGTACAGGGATTTGAACTAATGAAGTCTATTCTTAAACCAGTGTTTTCCTACTAGGCTACCTCAGTCGCAGAGGACAACGGTGTGTGGATATGTTGTTGTAGAGGATGAACAAGAACAAGTCAAGAATCTGTACAAAGTGCTGCTAGAGCGCACAAAAGCTGGCTGCCTAGGGAATTTTATGGTGCATACAATACACTACAATATAAACTCTCCACGAGACGACACGAGCAAAGCAGCTGTAGCTGTAACTTCACATCCGCAATACAAGTCGACGGATACACCATTAGAGGGTATCAGCAGTCAGGTATCTTGCATAGATTTCGTTCTCGTACAGGCTTCATAAACGCCTTTTTAAAAAATTAATAGTAATGAAATGAACCGGAAAATTGCAAGTGAAACCTTAAGACATAGTTATAGGAACGTACGCGAGATATGTTACATTGTCGTCCCGCCCTTAGGGTTGACGATATCAGTGTGACAAAACACGTTCCCAGACTGCGTCTGTATTATCATTTAATCCCTATTGCACACTGTCGCCAAATCGCTTTTTCTATTTTATACGCTTTGCATACTAGTTTGTAAACAGTACCTGTTTTTTTTTATTCCGTACAGGTTTGCGTTTGACTACATACTGCGTGATGTTGAGCAGATATGCGATCTAGGGTGTAGCACACTTACCTAGAAGATACTTATTTACTCGGGATTTGAAAACACCCACGTTGTACTTAAGCGGGAAGACAGATTCAGGCAAAGCATTCCACATTCTGGCTGTTCGTATGAAGAATGAGGATTCGAAACGCTTAGTTCTAACGCGTGAAATGTCCACTATAAAAAGGTGGCGCTTTGGTCGCGTCCGTCTAGCCGTACGATAGAAGAAAGGGGCAGGTGGGATCAGATTGTACAACTCTTGACGCGCACTCTCCGAAGTTTATCCTATAAAAGGCCGACAAACACGCTACCTTTCGTCGATGCTGGAGACTTTGCAGCTGCGACTTAGTCAAGGTGTCGTTGTCAATCAGCCTTCTGGCTCGCTTCTCAATCAATGATATTTTATTGGTGTTGACCTATGCAATTTTTAATGCGTATATTTTCTATAATATTCTTAGTATAGAATAGGTATATTGACTTTTTAACTTTATACTAGCAATAGAAACGAACTGTACTCTCTCAGACATTTCAAAAATTGGTTTGAAATCTTTAAGCGTATTTAAATATTTTGGTCATAGTATTGCGTATTTATGTAGTGTACTTGGTAATGATCTCCAAAAATAGTTGAGATAGAGTAAGTAGGTCGTGTGGGATTTTCTTTATCCGTCATAGTTCAAGCCGTAGAATATGAATTAAAAACACAGCAATTTACAAGTCTGACATAGTCTTTAGCCAAACACATATTAAAACACATCGACTATAGCTTAAAAATGCAATTTATGGTTAGAGAAGGCACAATATTTAAGTAACACGAAGTTGAGTTAGTAAGTTATAAGCAAAGGCAACGCTTAACATCTTCCAAACGAATTCGTAACTGGAAAAGTTTGCAGTTTGATCTATTACGGTACAGGGGTGTTCGAGAGTACACAACCGGCCTTACGCCAGCCCTGTTTGTTCGGTTAACGAACGCGTTTGTCCAAACACTGGGCCAATTAAAGTTGGGATAGGATTTGTGGATTTTAAAGTGGGTCCATGAAAGTAATGGTTATGGCGATCTGATAAAATCACTGTGTAAATTTGTGAAGTGAGGATCACTTGTATAATTTGCGCCTTCCTTTAGGGATCCATTTGAAAGGGTTACTAGTTAAACTGAAGTCATAGTAAATTAAAGTAAATTGAAAATTTAAACAACGACTGATAATAATTTTGCTGTGGGATTTTAATTAAATATTCATTATGATTGCATTATCTTTTAAGCAAAATTAATCAAAGTATCTTTCAAGGTAATTTGCAGACAGACACACAAATCATACAACACATAAACAAGATCAACTTATAATCACTGTCAAGACGAAACGGCCGAGAAAGCAATTCTTCTGGACTCTAGATGTTCTGCTTTTGATCTAAATTTACGAACAAAATATAATGAATGTAACAAAGGGCAGGGTTCCAGATGTTTGTAGAGTACTGTATCTGTACTATATCAGCCTTTTAATAGTCCACTGCAGGACGTAGGCCTACCCACGAAGGGTGATTGGGCCATATCCACCACGCTGGCCCAGTGCGGGTTGGTGGATTCACATACGCCATCCAATTTCTTCTACGGAAGTATGCAGGTTGCCTCACGATGTTTTCCTTCACTGAAAAGCCAGTGGTGTGAAATTCCGTACATAAATTCCAAAGAACTCATTGGTATGGGACCGTGATTTGAACCCACGACCTCACGATTGCAAGGCAGGTGTCACTATCTCTAGGCCACCACGGCTTTTTTACGGCTTGTTTGTAGAGTATAACAATTAAAATAAAATAATAAAACTTGACTGCTATCTCACTTATTTTTACGAAAGAATAAATTCATGATTCTCATAATTTTTCATGATGGTGACATATACTACATACTATTTGGTTATTTTAAAATAGAAGTTGACCAGACTAGCACAGAACTATGTAATCCAAACAAAGTAGCGTTTTTGTGTCATTGTAGATCAGATTTCAAGCTTCATACATAGCGTCAACCTTTAAAGTAGGTAATTATGTATACAGAGAAAATTAAATGATCGAAAACGCTATATGTAGGAACATATTACTTCTATTCTTAACTAGCTAATTAATTAAATTAGGTTTATCTTTATCTGTATCAGCCTTTATAATAGAAGGGTGATAGGGCCATATACACCACGCCGGCCTGGTGCGGATTGGTAGATTACATTTAATAACACTAAAATACTACTACACTAATTAGGGTGGCAGCACCGTTCCACATCAAAATAAGCCCAATAAATTTTAGCCGGTCAAATTGTTTCAGTTCACTGAGAGCAATGATCATAAACTGTTAACACCCCGCCAGTGTCGGATTAAGGAAGTGCGGGGACCGTAGCATTCTTTAAGAGGCCCTTGATCAGTTGAGTCCTCAAGTTTAATGTGGTAAAGGATTTACTTTATTAGATAAAACCGTTTAAAAAGGTTTTATGTTTCACGTTTTAATAATAACAAGTAAGTTTAAACAACGACTTAATAAGTAACAACCAAGTTTTGCTCTCTGTTAAGTAGTTAATAAAGATTGCAGGAACGCGAATATTCGAAATCCATGCGGAAGGCCTATGTCTAGCAGTGGACGTCCTACGGCTGATGGATGGATGGAAGTTTCGCTCGGGCAGAGGCGAGGCTGAAAATGAGGGGCCTCCTTTATGCGCGACGCCCGTAGCAATTTCTACTCTTGCCATATGGTTAAGGGTGCCTGCCAGTATAATGTACCATACAATGACAGTGCTAGGAAGCGTATCCTAAAAAAAATTATTTGTATTGCGAAGTATAAAATTTTCCCACTATTTCCTATATTTTTAGTTGGGGTCCGGATACTATCTAAAAATTTTAACGGGGTCTAAAAAACTGATAATTTAATTGTGTAATACCGTTCTATTTATTATTTTGGTTTTAAATTAAATTCAGAAAAACACAAGGCCTTAAACTATGTAACTCGTGTAGTTTATAGTCTCAAAAGGAACAACAAAATTTTAAATGTGACTTCTAGATAGACGTCCGTTTATGTCAAATAATATTAAGTAAAAATTTTTTTACTTTTGGAGAATCATGTTTTACATACTCATGTCGAGCCTTACATACCTACTACCCAACTGATTCTTTTTAAATTTTCATGAAGTTTTCATATTGTTCTATGTTTTAATTTATAAAGAGAAATAGTGCCGCGGGCCGCCTTTTGCCTACCGTTGCACTAGACTGTTTCGTCGCCGATCAGCACCGTCGCGTGCCATGCACGGAGCGTTTCGGCTTAGCAAGATATTCCCGAAGACTATTACTGACGTACTTTGATGGTACGTTGTAGTGGGCATAGTAGTGCGTATCGTGTTGTCTCCGTGCCTGATACGTTCGCCTTGCTCTTGCTGTTCATGCGTTCACCTTCCTTGAATGTTTTTAAATAACTTGTGAAAGCTCACTATCTGAAATCAAAGCAGCTACAGGAAAATTTAGCAATTATTTTATAATAACGTATGAAGGTATAATATCGGTATGTATATGTATTAAAACGTATATAATTATATATAACGATTGGTACGAGGCGGCGCGCGGGGGCGACGGTGCCGCGGTGGCAGTCAGCGGGCGAGCTTCGATGTTGCGTTGATGCGTAGACAGATATACTACATATTATACATATTTTTAAATACATTCTTAAATAGATAATACCTAACATATAACATAATACCCAGACACAGAGCAAACACCTAGTTCATCACATAAATATTTGCCCTGGGTGGAAATCGAACCCACGCCTCTTTGACCCAGGGGTCTGGGTCACTAACCAACGTGCCACCAAGGCAGTCAATTTTTTAAATTGTGGTTGTAAATAAAGAGTTTTGTGTGTACCTAGCACAGTCATGGTATAATACGTTATAGTGGGCAGACGCCTTAATCCGGCACTGCCTCGGCTCTGGCTGTCAGTCAATGCGACAAAAACAAGTTTGGCAGCAAATTAGGGAAACAACCGGCGATGAGTCTCTATTATTGATTAGCTCATTGCCATTCGGGCTGATTGTGTTGGGAAAACTGAATAAGCAGCATTAATTGTGGGTAAATAGTTGTTTCTGTTTTGAGTTAACGCTTTGTTATAACACGATGTTATGTAATTATGTGTTAATGGTTGACGCAATTTCTAGTCGTAAGAAGGTCATTCACTCGCCTAGGGGCAGTTGCGATGCCAGAGACGTACTTATGCAACATATTGGTATACTTTTCAGAAAAATATAAAAAAGTCTGATTTCATTAAGTTTTATAATGGACGATAACATTTTATGCGTAACCAGTGAGTATACAGGGTTATTTCTAATCAATTAGCATCATTTTAGGGGCTTATTCTGTACATCAAAATTAACAACTTTTGTTCTACTAGTTTTATTAATTCTTGAAAAAAGTTGTGGTTCCATAGAAAAATATCGTTCACCCTCGACAAAATGTATAGAACATCTGTTTTTTAGTTTTAACAAAAGTCGCAGAACAAAAGTTGATAGTTTTGATGTACAGAATAAGCCCCTAAAATGCTGCTAATTGATTGGAAATAACCCTATATAGCCTAAGTGTTGCTCATAATGCGAAAACTTAGCTTGATTAGGTAACTTAGCTTGAATACTTACTTGATCACCCTTGATTATGTGCTTCTTACCGATCGTCAGTTTTTGAACATTCCATAGTCAGTTTTTGGATGGATGACAGCGATTGTCTTTTACGACCAGGTAGACTCCGTGTCACTTCATAGACTCGATAAACTTGGCGCCTCAATAGCTTAATACCTGAGTACCTACTTATTTTCCAAATTTAGCTCTTAAATTGTGCCGTCAGCCTTCAGTGGTGGCGTGAAATCTATGACTTAAACTAATATCTGACACCGCTGTCCACACGTCCTACGCGAACTTACTAATTATACTTTTCCATTGTTCCAGAAATGTGTTCCACCACCCGCTGCGCTGTGTTCCTAGTGTTGTTGGCGATCTGCGCTGCCTCCAGCGCCATCAAGTGCTGGAAGTGCGGCCAATATAGTGACGGCGTCGGCTCCATAACGCCTTGTAACAACCGCAGTGCGGCGCGCCTTGAGACTTGCCCGCAAGCTGCTAAATATTGCATCGTAAGTGTATATTTTAGGTTATAAGTGGACTTACTATAAGTGTACACCACTGACTCTCGACAAAAAAAGAAAAGATGCCAAGTCTATGGACAAAATGTAAGTATATATGTAAGTATGGAATGACTGATGGTTTTCCTTGTTTTGGGGTTGGCAGTAAAAGTTGTTCATAATGATAAGAATTGAAATTTGAAATCCAACAGCTACTGAAACGATATTTTTAATATACTTTTTCAAATTGAAATAATTAATTAAATATTAAGAAAATTTACGTAGCGTCCCATCCGAGTCTGAACTGTTCCTTACCTCCTGTCGCGCCGCCATTATCCCCTTAATCGAAGACACGATTCTGTTTCTCTTCTTAAGATAATTCTTTTCAAAGTCTGCCACCTGCGAGTTCTCATCATCGATTTTCGGCTATATTCGGCTTAGGACCAGACTCCACTAAACCGGAGCTGCAATGCAATCCAATACTCCGCAAAGCTCTATACCATAGAGCGTAGCGTAGCGCTTACTGACGCAGTAAGCGATAGGTCGAAAATCCAACAGCGCAGATCGAAGCATCTATCAGCCACATGACGTCCACTGCTGGACATAGGCTATGGATCTCCAATAAGACCTGTCGGAAACGGCTTGCATCGAGCGCGATCCTGCGTTCTTTATGAAAGTCATTCTGTATACGACGTGTCCTCGTAGGTGGACGTCCTACACTACGCTTGATCGATCTTTCCGACCCCATCGATCATCAGTCCAGTGAAAGCGAAGTATGAGAGATCCTATTGAAGAGATGTGAATTCTGCTTAGCGAAGAACAAAACAAAAACTCTAATAATTATTTTTTGCAAAAAAATAGCATGACCGACTTCACCCGTGTACAGAATCATTAAGTACATAGTATAAAACAAAATCGCTTTCCGCTGTCTGTCCCCATTTATTCTTATATCTTTAAAACTACGCAACGGATTTTGATGCAATTTATTTTAATAGATAGAGTAATTCAAGAAAAATGGTTATACGTATAATACACCTGTACGAAGCCGGGGCGCATCGCTAGAACGCAAATATTATGCACGGATCGATGTAACATTTTTCACATTATTGTTGATTTTTTTAAAATGGCTCAACCAATTTTGATAAAATTTAAATGGGACCAATTTCGAAGTATACTATTTTCAATAAAAAAAGAATTATTGAAATCAAACTACTACAAAAAAAGTTATGCGTGGTTATACATAAAATAAAAAAATATATATACGCGTCGTATAGAATTGTATACCTCCTCCGGTGGTTCGTCGGTCAAAAAGTGAATATGACATTTATGTCGTGAACTCACAGATTAAAATACTCTGCTTATCTTATATCCGGTTCGATTCGTTTTGGTGGAATTCATTGCCAAAATACTGTAAATTGCTCAGTGAAGAATTAAACAAAGCTTCGCTAATTTCACGATTGTAGTTGGTTCTCTCTAAACCAATATGTCATGTCTGCAGTGGTCGCACGAACTATAGCACTCTGCTCGACTCCATTTTAGTGGAGCCTGGGCCTTATTTCAGTTCACTTCGGCTCTTTCGACTCGTTAATTCCAGCCATTTCCGATTCGCGATAAAGCGACACCTTTATCTCTGAGAGTTTATTTTTAGGGTTCCGTAAATTGAGAGATAATGGAACTCTTAAAAATTGCTTGTCGGTTTACGTCGATTATTTCACTTGCTAACGTCATAAGAAAACATTGTTGAATCAACAACTGAAACTAGCCGGATGTTTAGGCTGATGGTGACCCTCTCTCGCTTGCTCTGCGCTCTCGCTTGCACACTCGGCTGAGGCGGAACGTGACACTTTTGCGTGGTTCAGCCAGCGTTCATCGATTTATAAAACGTTATCGTGTCAAAAAGACAGCAGCGGAGAACTAAGTAATTTCGAATCCTCTTTCCTCATACGAACAGCCGGAATGTAGAACGCTTTGCCTGGGTCTGTCTTCCCGTTAAAGTACAACGTGGGTGTCTTCAAATCCCGAGTAAATAGGTATCTTCTAGGTAAGCGTGCTACACCCTAGACCGCACATCTGCTTAACATCAGGCAGTGTGTAGTCAAACGCAAACCTATTCGAAATAAAAAAAAAGTAACTTAATTGGACTTTGTGTTAGGACTAGCTAACCTGATTATGGAACTAAAATGTAGTGACAACATATTTTCGCAAAATAAAAGACATAATAATTAGTAATTCAATTAAGTAAAGCTAATTTTATCGAATCTTAACAAAAGGCATTCTACAATACTGAGAAATCAGCTTTCATTAGAAATCTTTATTTTCATAAGTTTTTTGTCAATAAATTCGCTCTATGTACTTATGCTTACTTATACTAATTTAATTCAATGTGTGCAATGTAATTGAGTATAATCTCACTAATACGACACCATTTAAAACCAGAGGATGCCGAATTATTGGAATGTTCGGATTACTGGATTATAGAGAAAAAAAAAAAGATCACCGTCTTCACCCGAGTACAGAATTCGCGAATATCTCGTATGGATCTATGTAGAACTTTTCACATTATTGTTGATTTATCAAAAATGGCTCAGCCGATTTCGATAAAATTTAAATGGGACCAATTTCGAAGTATAAAAAAATAATAATTGAAATCGGAGTACAACGAAAAAGTTATGCGTGGTTATCCATAAAAAAAATATATATGCGTCGAATTGTTTACCTCCTCCGGTGATTCGTCGGTCAATAAAATATAAAACATGATAAGTTTTGAGGTTAGACTCCTAGACGACATAAGCGTAGAGGGGCGAGGAAGGCGCGGGCGGTGGGTGCTGGATTATTGGACGTATCGGTCTATTGATATGCCGGATTAGTGAGATTATGCTGTATTAACAATTTTGGCGCAGCGACCCATGTAATGTGTAACTACGATACTAAGACCCGTCAATCTTGTATTCGTGCCAGACATCAATCCCAAGCTTACGAAAATCATATTAAAATATTAGTTCCGTAAAATAATTTTGTACCAACTAGTTACTGCCCGCGACTCAAATTAATGATTTTTTTATCCAGTCATTGTGGTTATTGCTACAGAACCCCAATATCATAGACATTTTCACCCTTGCCCGTCGTTTTTCATGGCAGTAGACGGCAGGTGGCGCTTTTATCGGATCCTTTGATGAGCTGACTAAAATAGGTAGTTTATCCGCTTTGACTTGATGGGGTAAGGAGAGATCTTGTAATTTGACGTTGAAATTAATTTTGGATTTAATTGTGTTAATACTCGTAGCACAGAGATACGAGATACCAGAGGGATAATGTGGTCGCTCGAGAATAGAAAGAAAGAGATGCATTGATATAATATGGCAAGATTTAGAAATGAAATATTTTTTTAAAAAAATATAACTTTTTAAATATAAGCTTTTGAGATCTTGGATATCAGTAGCAGCAGAGTGACAGCCAAGACTAGTAAAACGAGCCGAAACACGACGGGTCTATCTTGTTTAGTACCTACAGGAGTGCTTATGGCCACGAATCCATCATCAGATCAGGTCCAGGGTACCATAATATTGTATTGTCATGCAATATATATATATGCGTGCAAAATTTCAGCTTAATCGAAAAGCGGCAAGTTGTTTAAGTTTAACTTGCAAGATTCCACCCGAACTTACATACTTACATACATAACATTGCAAGTTAAATAAAAGTTAGTAAAATATCAATAGTTGAGGTATTTTTGTCCCGATAGTGTCAAGTTCTTGTCAAATTCCAATACATATATTTGACGGTGACAACTAGTGATAGTGATTGTCCATATATTTTTGCGGTTGAGCATTGCTTCAAGCGACAACAGCGCTCTCTGGTTGTAATAGCTCTGTGGTTAATAGGCTAGATGACTATAGAAAATATACAAAACATAATCCGTCACATACTGTACTGTACTGTACCAGTCTTTTTAATAGTCCACTGCAGGACGTAGGCCTACCTACGAAGGGTAATTGGGCCATATCCACCACGCTGAACCTACGACCTCACGATAATAAGTAGCAGTCATTATCATTACCACTAGACCACGGCTTGTTTCCCTTAACGTCCCCGTTATGCCTCCCTTCCCCTGATATTGATGTGTTATGCTATTAATATATCTAGTGTACAAGCTGCCTAAGACACGAGTATTATCTTTAGCAACAATCTCAATTTCAAAGATAATGCCCCGGGCGCCCCTATGGTGACGTCACCGATGACGTCGTCAGGATTAATGGTGCCTACTCTTCGTACAATAAGAAGAATGAAAGAGATAGTGGATACATTAGTAATGGAAAGCTCTCTGCTATTTTCCTCGTTTCTTAGAACTACAATCTACATAATATTATAGTAGTTCTTGCTTTTAGCCTTCAAAGATATGATGGAGATTGTGAGATTGTGATCTGAGGCAAAACGATATTTTTTATATGTTTATTATGTGTACAAATCAAAAGAAGGTCGCTGTACTCTAAAACTATGAAAAACTAAAAAACCGAAAACCATGATGTGTAAAATGACACACGACTGACCCCAGATATATAATTACATAATATTATTTATTATGAACTGGAAGTTCATGATGGAAAATCGTATCATAGCTGTTTTGGATTTCCTAGAAAGGTCTTGTAATGAACTTTGTCCACGATTTAATGATGAATCCGGAAGATAGGCACGGAAGATAGGCATTCCATGATGGAATATCGTAGTATAATATCATAGTCGTTTTTCCACTTGTGAGAAAAGCCACGTAAAGCGTATTTTTCTAGTATTTATTGAACTATTAATTCATTTTCTACTATTGTCTGGCCACGATCTATGAAAATACATTCCCACGCACGCAATGTACCGAGTTAAAATAATTTGTAAAATAAAGTAACGAAATAAATCGCTACAATATTCATCCTAAGCACATAACATGGCGTTTATGGAAGCATTAGGTAGCACTTATCGCGGGATACGGAGGGCTGAGTAAACAACTGTCCGGATAAAACACGAAAACATTTTTGGGCTTTTTTTACTAAATATACTTTGTTTGTACCTACCTCAGAAAAAAACGTGTTGTTAATTCAAATTGAAATTAATTATATCGGTTGAAATGAAAAAATAATCGGATAAGTGCGAATCGGACTCGCGCACAAAGGGTTCCGTACAGGGTCCGGGAAGCCCTCATTTTAAATGATTATGTTTTTGAAAGGAATATAGCTACAACTTAATATTCTGCGAACGTTTTAAGCACATCGAACAAAAAAATCACGTTTATTGTATGGGAGCCCCCTTGCCCTTGAATATTTATTATATTTTAATTATTTATTTTTAAAGTGACTATTTAGCTAAATATTTTGTGAATATTTCATTTATTCATTCATTTATTGCAAATATATACATAATTCAGTTAAAAACTAGGTTAACTAAATATATGGCATATATACCCTGTATTGAGGGCGTAGCAATAGCTAGTAAACTAAAGTATTATTACAACATTCTTATCGTAAAATATTATATAGGTAGGTTAATCAACAATACTTGTATACAATATTATTATTCGAAGAGATTTGCGCCACGCAGGAGTGAGCGAGACAGAAGCGAATTTGAGAAACGCACATACTCGTATAGACGTCAGGGAGACAGGTGCTATCATGAACGCGCTTTTGCGTATGATACACATTTTTCATATTATAATATTTATCGCATTATTTAATATAGTTTCTCGATTTCAAGCATCTACAGGTCACCGTTATTTATATCGAGCAAAAAACGGCAAAAAAACTGGTTTCTTGTTTGGAAACCTCATTAAATATTTTTTATTTCTGTTTTTAGTATTTGTTGTTGTTGTTATAGCGGCAACAGAAATACGTCATCTGTGAAAATTTCAACATTCTAGCTAGCACAGTTCATGAAATACAGCCTGGCGACGGACAGTCGAACAGACTGATGGATAGCGGAGTCTTAGTAATAGGGTCCCGTTCTTACCCTTTGGGTACGGAACCCTAAAAACGTCAAGAAAAATCCACATGACCGTCGACACGCAAGACGTGAGCCACTTCCTTTTCGAAAATTTTGCTTTGCTTAAAAACCGCTAAAAATAGGCCTAAAAATAATTCAATTCAATTCAATCATTTATTTTTCAAATAGGTACAAAAAAGTACACTTTTGAACGTCATAACATAAACAAAAGCAAATTATAAATTACAATAAATTAAATCTTAATATGTAGGCAATATGATTATGTTGGCGATGTATCATTACAAAACTAAATTACCACGATAATAATTATTTTTTGCAAAAATAACATGACCGACTTCAACCGTGTACAGAATTCGCGAATATTTCGCACGGATCGACGTAACATTTTTCACATTATTGTTGATTTATCTAAAATAGCAAATCCAATTTCGATAAAATTTAAACGGATCTAATTTTAAAGCAGGCTCTTTCCAATGAAAAAATAATCATTGAAATTGGAGCCCTACGTGAAAAGTTATGTGTGTTTATACATAAGAAAAAAAATACTTACGCGTAATACCTACTTGAGTACCTCCTCTTTAAAGAATTTTGCCTCGGTAAAAAGAAAACAGAGCCTCCATTATAATGCTTGTCACATCTTATCACCGTCGCTGCCAAACTGCAGAATCGATTTCGGAAATGAGACGTTCAATATTGAAAACTGACGTGAAACACTTAGCCGAAGAGCTGGCGGCTGAAATTTTATACCGATACAGGGGCGTTCCTACTATGCCTTTACGATCCATCATTATCGCAACTTTGATTATAGTCATATAGTCATTCATTCATAACACCATTTGTTACAAGTCAATAAGTAAAAATTACATTAGGGCACTATACAATATAGCACAAAACAAAAATAAAAAAATAAAAGAACTTGACAATTACCAAATAAGTCACAAAATCTTAAAACAATTCAGGTAATTTCAAAAAGTCATTTACGTCATAAAATAGTTGTTCATGTAGCCAACACTTTAATTTACTCCTAAACGACCCAGCGGAAGGTGCATCCCGAACTTCTACGGGTATTCGGTTGTATATAGCTGGCCCACCAAAATATACAGACCTCTCCGATTTCGCCAGCCTATGAGAAGGAGTCACCAGTTGATTTTTTCTAGCATTGCTTCTTAAATTTAACCTAGAATAGGTACCTTTCCTCTCAAATAATCCTAAATGGTTGTGCGTGAAAAGGGCTACCTGATAGATTAGTTCGCACGGTAGTGGCAGTACGCGCAGTTCCCTAAAGAGCTCCACACAAGATACGTCGTCCGAAACCCCGAAAATGGCTCGCACAGCCCGTTTTTGCATAGAGAAAGCTCTCTCATACTCCGCTGCGCGGCCCCACAATTCTAATCCGTACGTAATATTACTATGGATTGTGGCACAGTAACAAGAGCGCACAACGTCCCGCGTGGCAGTGCTTGCGAGCCGCCTGAGCGCGAAGCACGAGCGGCTCAGCTTCCCACATAGCTCCTGTATATGTGACTCCCACGTGAGGGCGCTATCTATGTGGAACCCTAGTAATTTCGTTGAGTTGACCTGCTGAAGCGTGGTGTTTCCGATCGTTACCGAGTACTTAGCTTCCGATCTCCCATTCAGATCGAAAGTCAAAAAGCAGGTTTTATCCTTGTTCAATGCTAGGCCATTGGACTTAAACCACTCATCGAGTTTACTAACGGCAGAGTTTATCTTACAATGCAGCTGAGTCGATGATGGCGCAGTAATCACTGCGGCCACATCGTCAGCATACATGTATATCTCAGCGTCTTCGATGGCACCCGGCAAGTCGTTCAAGAGAAGACTGAACAAAGTATTCGAGAAACAGGATCCCTGGGGCACGCCTATTTCGTTCTCCAGCTCGTCGGATGAGACGCGACCTTTGTCCCCTACTACGACTTGCGTTCTTCCTGACGTAAAGGAGATTATCAATGACCCGGAAGGACCACGCATTCCGTGGAAACCTAGTTTCTGGGCAATAAGTCGATGGTCTGCCGTGTCAAAGGCGCGCGATAGGTCGCAGCAGACCAGAGCGACCTGCAATCCTGCTTCGCGAGCTTTCAGAATTTGCCACACTACTTCGCGCACTAAGTCTGTGGTTGAGCGCCCGGCCCGGTATGCGTATTGCCTGTCAGATAAGATGTCTCTTTGGAGCGCATAGTTTAAAACTCTTCTATTAAGCCCTACCTCGAACACCTTGCTAATAGCTGGAACAAGAGAGATCGGACGGTACGACTTAAGGTCTGACTTTTTCCCTTTGCCCTTGTAGAGGGGGCTAATTTTTACTCTTTTAAGAGCTGATGGGTACTCTCCGTTACGCATACATAAGTTGAAAAGTCTACTTAGAACAGGTGCCAAAGGCACTATACCCGATTTTATAAGATCGGCTGATAAGCCGTAAAGGTCGGTACTTTTTTTTGGGACAATTCGCTTAGTAGCTATCGTAACAATTTCGGTAGGTGAGAAGGGTTCAAGTCGGATTGATACATCGCTGGCGGATGACTCGCCACCTAGCGCAGCTAACGCGCGACTATTGTTTGCCACAGGAGCCCCAGCTCTTTTCGCAGCTGTAACAAACTCAAGGTTCAGCGCGTCAACCAAATGTTTTTTGGTCTCGTATTGCTGACCACACTCGTCCCGTACCAGATCAGTGAAGTCAGCTCTTTCGCGGTTTCCGCGCCCCAGCTCTTTATATTTAGCAGATTATGGAAACTAGCGTGGTTTTTACACAATTTGACTAAATTCAATTCCATCCATCAGCTATAGGACGTCCACTGCCGGTCATAGGCCTCTCCTATGAATCTTCAATAAGACCGGTTGGTAGCAGCTTGCATCCAGCGCGATCCTGCTGTGTCCGTCCACCTTGTGGGTGGACGTCCTTCGCTGCGCTTGCCGGTAGGTACGTGGTCTCCAGTCGAGACCTTTTCGACCCCATCGGTCATCAGTCCTCCATTGCCATTTCAATTTGGCAATCCTCTGGGCTATATCGGTAACTTTGGTTTTTCTGCGAATCTCCTCATTTCTGATTCGATCCCGTAGAGAGACTCCGAGCATAGCCCTCTCTATAGCTCGTTGGGCTACTTGGAGCTTATAATTAAGGCCCACAGTAAGAGACCATGTTTCAGTGTTATAAGTCATCACTGGCAACACATAATAAGCGAACACTTTCGACTTGAGGCACTGAGGTATGTTAGACGAGAAGACGTTACGCAATTTTCCGAACGCTGCCCAGCCGAGTTGGATTCGGCGATTTACCTCTTTCTTGAAGTCGGACCTACCTAACTGAACTACTTGGCCTAGGCAGACATACGAGTCAACGACTTCAAGAACCGAGCTTTCAACAGATATTGGGAAGGGTACAACATAGTCATCTAATTAAGACTGATTCAAGTCAATGAATCATGCTGTTCTAACGCAAATCGCTCCCGATCGGTTCTATAGAAAATATCAGGAATCCTACAGCTCAAATACTTAAGCAGTGAATTAGTTATATCAAAAGATAAGACCTTGGTAGAGATTACAATTCTGAAATGTAGCAATTCATGCGGGTGACGTCTTCAATTTAATTCCCATTGTGTTTC
Source organism: Hypomecis punctinalis (assembly GCA_949316475.1). NCBI lineage: Eukaryota > Metazoa > Arthropoda > Insecta > Lepidoptera > Geometridae > Hypomecis > Hypomecis punctinalis. Next base: position 16,806,367 of record OX438818.1, read on the forward strand.
AGCCGATCTTCGAAAAGTTTCGTGATAAGGAAGACTCTAGAATGCTCTTTGGTTCCTCGGTGATTTTATTTTAACAATAGATAATTTGATACAATGAGCTGAAGTTTGCTCGCACATTTCACGTTTTGCGAGATGGGAAATGGAATCTAGATAATATTATATTTCTGTCGAGTTTAAAGTGGTTTACGTTATCGTTTTGGAACAATGAGATAATTTATTTTAGATCTAGAGGCGGGGAACTTTAGTCAATTTATGTTAAGTATTTGGTCTTTATATTATGAGCGATTACGTCAAGCTCATAGCGTAGTTTGACTAGTCGTTTGTTAGCGATCATCAAAGTTCAGCATCGTTCGCCATAGTTAGTCTTCGCATTCATAACCGCCAGAAGGGCTCTGACTCTGACATGGCTAAACGATTAAAACAACTGGGCAGTGCCGGATTATCCCTAAGGCAGATAAGGCAATGGTGGCTTAGGGGCCCCGCATAAACTTGGGGCCCCTAAGCACAGGTACGGGGCCCCGTGAACGCATAAAGAAAAAAAAACTGGACAAGTGTGAGTCAGACTCCCCTACCAAGGATTCTGTACATATCACCACTAATGTCTGTAAAGGTTCTGTAATAGGACCCCGAGAATTGCCCTAGGGATCCCTGATAGAGTTACTCCGGCACTGCAACTGGGGCCTACACTTTAACGTGTCAAACGAGCTACAGTAGCGCTCAGTTTTTAATACCACCCGGGGTCATCCATCAAGTGACCGTGCTGAACGTTGCTTATCTGCGATGATCGCTAACACCTATACCTAATCAACCTACGCTATGCAATGTCTTTGTTTTACCGCAAAGAAAAATAATTGTAAAAGGCCAGTAGCTACAGTACAGTAGTAATAGAATTTAGATTTTACGGTATGTAAGTACCACATGTTGCTACTGTGTGTTAAGTACTAATAAACGCAGAAATAATTACAATTCCCGTATCTAGCGCACAATAAGTGCTAATGTTGCCATCCAAGCCAACAATGGACTAATAAACTGGGTGGCGCGCACAATTACTGGGGGTAAGATAACCACCCTGTAGAGTTGACTAGTTTTCCGGCGTTCGACTCAGTAACGTACCTATTATGGCACATTAAGGTTAATATACAGGGTGTTTTACGGCTATGCAACGTTGTATTCAGTGATGCTTTATATATTCAAGTTATTATATTATAGTTACTAAGATGATAAGAATCAGCAAACAATGTCTCGTTTCATTCATTAAAATATTTATTTCTCCCTTTTTAATTTTGTAAGATACGTCTTTTTAACTATCGCGTGCAGATTATACTCATTAGTGTAGTAAAAATATTTTTTCAGGAGTGGCAGCACTTTTGTCCACCCTACGAAAATAGAAAGTATTGAGTTTTAATTTTCCAAGGGAGGGCAAAGATTCTAGTGAGTACGATTTCTCGTTTCATTCTTTAAATCATTTATTTTTCCGTTTTTAATTTTGTTAGATACGTCTTTTTAACTATCGCATGCAGATTATGCTCATTAGTGTAGTAAGAAGATTTTTTCAGGAGTGGCAGCACTTTTGTCCACCCTACGAAAATAGAAAGTATTGAGTTTTAATTTTCCAAGGAAGGGCAAAGATTCTAGTGAGTACAATTTCTCGTTTCATTCTTTAAAACATTTATTTTTCCGTTTTTAATTTTGTTAGATACCTACGTCTTTTTAACTATCTCGTGCAGATTATACTCATTGGTGTAGTAAAAAGATTTTTTCAGGAGTGGCAGCACTTTTGTCCACCCTACAAAAATAGAAAGTATTAAGTTTTAATTTTCCAAGGGAGGGCAAAGATTCTAGTGAGTACGATTTCTCGTTTCATTCTTTAAAACATTTATTTTTACGTTTTTAATTTTGTTAGATACCTTTTTTAACTATCTCGTGCAGATTATACTCATTAGTGTAGTAAGAAGATTTTTTTCAGGAGTGGCAGCACTTTTGTCCACCCTACGAAAATAGAAAGTATTGAGTTTTAATTTTCCAAAGGAGGGCAAAGATTCTAGTGAGTACGATTTCTCATTTCATTCTTTAAAACATTTATTTTTCCGTTTTTCATTTTGTTAGATACGTCTTTTTAACTATCGCGTGCAGGTTATGCTCATTAGTGTAGTAAAAAGATTTTTTCAGGAGTGGCAGCACTTTTGTCCACCCTACGAAAATAGAAAGTATTAAGTTTTAATTTTCCAAGGGAGGGCAAAGATTCTAGTGAGTACAATTTCTCATTTCATTCTTTAAAAAATTTATTTTTCCGTTTTTCATTTTGTTAGATACGTCTTTTTAACTATCTCGTGCAGAATATACTCATTAGTGTAGTAAAAATATTTTTTCAGGAGTGGCAGCACTTTTGTCCACCCTACGAAAATAGAAAGTATTAATTTTTAATTTTCCAAGGGAGGGCAAAGATTCTAGTGAGTACGATTTCTCATTTCAATCTTTAAAACATTTATTTTTCGTTTTTCATTTTGTTAGATAAGTCTTTTTAACCATCGCGTGCAGATTATGCTCACTAGTGTAAATAGAAAATTTCTTCAGGAGTGGCAGATGCCCACTTTTGTCCACTCTACGAAAATAAAAAGTATTGAGTTTTAATTTTCCTAGGGAGGGCAAAGATTCTAGTGAGTACGATTTCTCATTTCAATCTTTAAAACATTTATTTTTCGTTTTTCATTTTGTTAGATAAGTTTTTTTAACCATCGCGTGCAGATTATGCTCACTAGTGTAAATAGAAAATTTCTTCAGGAGTGGCAGATGCCCACTTTTGTCCACTCTACGAAAATAAAAAGTATTGAGTTTTAATTTTCCTAGGGAGGGCAAAGATTCTAGTGAGTACCGACCACATGTGGGCCACATGTGGTCGGTAAGGCATTGCCAGTTGCTGAACAGCAACTGGCAATGCCTTGAGTATTTGGATTATCTCTGGACCTTGGACTTTCATTAGTCTGTGGATGATACAAATACTTTTTACGTAGTCGTTAAAATAGTGATATAGGCGTATTATTTTGCTGACGATTATATAGGTCGTAGACTCAAAAAAGATAAAATGATAATGTTTCCAATTTTTTTTTTCATTAGTTTATTGAGTGTGGCTTTCACACAATTTTCATTACAAAACCAAACCCCTCTCCCGCCAATTTGTGCTACTTTGTACGGCATCTTATACGACGTTTGTCAATGCTTTATGACATTTTTATGTGATCTTCCCTTTAATAAACATCCATGGAGATCGGAAATGGCCATGGACGTTCTATATTTACAGTATGCTTAAATCCTAGAGTTTGTTTGTTAGATTTTTGGTTTGCTGTTTTTTTAACTCTTTCATACAGCAACAGAGAAATGAATCGATTTGATTTTTGCATAGATAATAAGCCCGATTACAAAGGCGCAGTGTAAATTTAATAGCAACGTAAAAAGCGTTCTCTCTATCGAATGTCTAAAGTGAAAAAGAAACAGCACTATGCTATTTAGCTATTATAATTACGATGGCGCCTCTGTGATTCTCTTGGGCTTAAAGTAAGTATATAAACAACGGAGAGAATCGTAGATTACTTTTTTCCCACAAAAAATAAAAGTTTTCTATGTGATTGACAAGAGGCGAAGCCGTGGGAAAAATATTGTAATCTAAGTAAACACATAGATAAAAAACACTGGACAAGTGCGAGTCAGGCTTGCACATCGAGGGTTCCGCACAACACATTGTTAAAACAATTTAAAACCTGTTTTAGCATGTGCTAATGCAGTTATTTTATATGATACCTTACATGATACTCACTTTGAATTTTGAATCCATATTTTGTGAATTTTGAGGCCCTATTTTTGTGATTTAAATAAAAATGTAGTTTTCAGATTTATTCCTATATGTGTACTTTGAGACAATGCTTCTCGCCAAATTTCATAGTTCTATGTCAACGGGAAGTACCCTGTAGATTTTGATTTTTGTGAGTATCGAAATATGCGGTTTTTTACGACATAAACGGCTCTAACTTTTTTAAACGATACCTGAGAATATTTTTAAATTTCAACTCGACATCTTAACGCGTTCCCGAGATAAAGAGTCTTGACATACACACAGACGGACAACAAAGTGATCCTATAAGGGTTCCGATTTTTTCCGTTTGAGGTACGGAATCCTAAAAATAAAGTCACACGTCATGAAAGCTTCACCGTAAGTTGCGGTTTATATTGATGCATTTGAGGGATGAATTATTATTACTTTTAGGGTGTACCTAGTTGAAATACAATTTACGTCAAACTACAGTATTATTTAATGTACGAAATGGGCGGCCAGGATAGAACCCGACGCCATTTTAGGATGAACCATAGATTCGCCTTATTTCAAATCTACTCCGTTTCTCACATCCATGAAAATGGTAGAGCGTATGACGCGCATCTCGTAAAATTTGTAATATTGTGCCAAAAGATATACTTATGACTCGGTTTTATACGATACTTTTATTATAGAGATTAATTCTTTTATTTTATGGTTTGTCTTATTGGTTAGCATTTATATTAGCAGCTTCAGATACTTATACAAGAAGCGAATAGCCACAATTTTATTGACGCATAGAAATAACACCCTCGATACAATTATTTTTTACTAGTTTTTACCCGCGGTTTCGCCCGCATGATATTTTGATATTATAATTTATAGCCTATGTGTTATTCTGATATATAAGCTATATTATTGCAAAGTTTCATCTCAATCCGTTCAGTCGTTTTTGCGTGAAAGAGTAACAAACATCCATACATCCATCCATCCATCCATCCATCCATCCTCACAAACTTTCGCGTTTATGATATTAGTAGGATCATCCCTAAGTACCGCTCGTAGCCTAGTTTGACTCGGTGTTTGTCAGCGATCACCGAAATTAAGCAACGTTCCGCACGGTCAGTATTTGGATGGGTGACCGCGGGTGGCATCTTTCAACTGAGCGCTACCGTGGCTCCAATGACACCAACCGTTGTATCAACCGTTAAGCCATTTCAGAGGCTGTCAGGCGGCTTCAAAACTCTGACACCAGGGCTAGCCACCCGGCCTATACGAACTTACTTACTTAGAGGCCTTCCGGTGGCCAAAAAACTCTGACACCGGGGCTAGCCACCAACTTACTATGATCCCTATAAATCCGACTCTCCATCCCAAAATTGTCTGGAAGAAATAACCATGAGCGATAAAACCGCCAGTTAAGGGTTCCAGTAAAAAAAATCTCCGAATTATTTTCTTAAGATTGTGGTCGGAGTTACTCGTATCTGAATATCTCGACATTTTTAGAAATGAGCTGTGGTTTTGAATGACGAAATGCGAAATTGATAAAATTTGCCAAAAAGAATCGGTATATATGGTCCAAAATCGGTACATATATAAGAGGATTTTCAGGTTTAAAACTATGTATTAATAATGTGCTTTATGAACCTAATTCTGGGGAGGGGAGAGTGGAGCCTGATCACCACCGTAGCGTCTTATCCTCTTCTCATCTAGCTCCTTCTGTACTCTGTATCAGCCTTTTTAATAGTCCACTGCAGGACGTAGGCCTACCAAATAAGGGTGATTGGGCCATATATATCCACCACGCTGTCCCAGAGCGGGTTGGTGAATTCATATACGCCATCGAATTTCTCTTACGGACGTATGCAGGTTGCCTCACGATGTTTTCCTTCACCTAAAAGCCAGTGGTGTGAAATTCCGCACATAAATTCCAAAGAACTCATTGATACGGGACCGGGGATTTGAACCTCACGATCGTAAGGCGGGTGTCACTACCTGTTGACCACCACGGCTTGCAAACTTAAAATTCGGTAGAAGAACGGGACAATTTGGTTCAATACACGAAGAGTTCTTATGAATATCGGTAGGAAACGGAAGAAATTTAGCAATCTCTGATTTGTTTCAGCAGAAATCAGGCGTTTTTCCAAATTTTCAGTTGCTAACCCTTAGGTACCTATAGGGACAATTTCTATTTAAGCCAGACTTTACCCAAAGACTATTAGAGCCCATTAGCTAGGTGTCGGTACACGTTAGGCCGCCGGCCGCCAGTCGTTATGCTAATAGCAGCTAGGGTCGCCCAGGCCGCAGCGGTCGCCGATTGACCACCGCTCTAATAGAAGGGTTGAAGTTGTTGGAACGATTTTAGGGTTAACGGGGTTGAGACGAATTTGCTTTAATTGCAGCATACAGGTGTTGTGTTAAGCGAATAAATTGAGGAAAGTTAACTTTGGCGAAAACTGATAACTGTTTGGATTTAAAAACATATCAATAGTTTTTTAAGACGACTGAGGGGTTAGTCCAGGTTCTCACGAAAATTAAAAACTACAGCTGTTTCCGTCTGGCTCTATATACATTTTTGTACAGCGCCCCTGGCGGAAATGAGAAAGAACTAACCAAAATATATGAAGCCACACGCGAGCGCGAAAGTTTAAGTGAACTAGGTAAAACCTGGACTAAGGGCTCTGATACCTCAAAGTCAAAGTTATTTATTTCAGAAAATACATGAGTACATGAATAACATAGTTGATTAGGCAAGAGAACTGGATTTAGGTTTCACGAACGAAAAGTTCTTCGGTCCCACACTAGGCTCGATGCAGGTGTTATGGGCACGCCGCGGAGGAGTGCGGAAACGTGCCTGCAACCCCGACATAATGGCGCAGTGGCGGAAACACCCCAGGTTTTTAGTGGGTATGCCACCGACTAGCGGTGGAGACTCCCACATAACCACCGGCCTCCCCAGGTTTGGTGGTATCCATAAAGGATTTTCCTGGGTCAAAAAAAAAAGGGTGTTATGGGCACCATAGAGAAAGCTATCCAGTGGTGACATTAGTCCTACTTTTTACTACACTATGCTGGTGTATCAAAAATAAATAAACGTATTGAAATAAAAAAGTAATATTATGAAACCTTTATTCGATTTATAAATTATAACCCTATTTATAAGGCCCAATTATTAAGGCGCCATCGTAAATTTAATAGCAACGTAAAAAGTATTATCTCTATCATGATCAAATCTATCATAAAGTCATCTATCGCCTAAAGTGAAAAAAGAACAGAAAAATTCTAATTAGCTATTATAATTACGAGGGCGCTTTCATTTATAGCTATTATAATAACGTTGGCGCCTTCATTTATAGCTATTATAATTACGTTGGCGCTTTCATTTATAGCTATTATAATTACGATGGCGCTTTCATTTATAGCTATTATAATTACGATGGCGCCTTCATTTATTTGGGCCTATGTTTATTGTAACTGTGTTTAAAATTGTGATTGTACTATGGCACCAAAACTGCGTATGTATATGAACTAAATGACATTCCACTCCGTCATAAAGTTGAAAAGTATGGTCACATATTTTGTAACGCAACTCACAGAAAACAGAGTTCTGTGATTGAAATAATAAACAAGATTTTCAGAGAAGTTCTCATGTAGATTTATTTCCGTTTTGAACTCGGACAGCCTGGTTCAAGCACAAAGCAAACTGTTTGTCCAGCCTGCGAGGCCGGGGGAGAGGCGACGAAGAGGGTAAAATGCATACTAGGTTATTCTATAATTACTAGTGTAATTCAGTTTAATTTAAAGCCAGATTTACATCTACAGGGTTAATGGTAATCAATTAAGAGCTTATTATTATAAAAAAAATGTAGAAAGAAGCTCGTAATAAATCCTTTTAGAAGCTTATTATTTACATCAATTCAACGATAAACAACATAGGTATAAAATAATAATTTAAATTATATATTGTAAATTACTGACCAACGTAGTAAATAAATACAGCAAACCAAATTTTACCTATAACGTAAACAAATAAAGTACATTTTCGAGTAACTTACTTACGAAAATGTACATACAAAAGTAGTCCAATTGCAATAGCCATTAGGTTCTTTTTCTCGGTACATTTTTAATCCTCCCGATCATCATCCGCGCATCGAAGCCAGATTGTATTTATTCGCAAAACGTGCGAGCGCCGCGCTCGTCGCGCCCCTGGCGGCAGTGGTTTTCAACTCTCGCGCTCAGAATCGAGCAATCTTTCAGCGACGCAGGCTCTTAATGTTGCTGTTCCATAGAAAAATATCGTTCACCCACAACAATTTTTTTTTTAGTTTTGACAAAATTAGCAGAACAATAGTTATTCGTTTTGATCATGGTCTACCTCTTCCAAGGTGTTGATGTTTATAAAAAGACCCTAAAAGGATGCTTATTGATTATTTACCATAGAGAGGAAGCCGGAGGTTCACGCAGGGGAACGGAGAGGTAACCAGAGAGATCTTTTTTGGTCAAATTGTTTCTGATACTCTGGGAAAAAATTATACCAGAAGTCCTATCATGGGACTACTCCACTGGCACTACTGGGAATACACGATATTTTTATTTTGATACATTTTTTATAATTTTGGTATTTAGCCTAAGGCTAATTAAGGCTTGGGCCTAAACTGTTTAGCTTTGAGTCGTAAGCTATTTTTTATTCCTATTCTTATTTATCTACCAAAGAATTTATATTAGCTAAAATATTTTATTATTTCACTTTTACTGCCCAATTAATAAACAAAACCAAGTCTATCCATCGAAATATTTAAAGCTCTTGCAATAAATTTTATCGCAACTGAATCTACAAACATGCATTTAAAAGCCCAAGTCGTTATTAACGGCGTTATTGCGGCCGTTGCCCGCCGTTGCGCCGTTAGCGGCCGTTTTATTACCCGCAGTCATTACTGGACAATGTTTATTGAATGGGGGATTCCCTTGAAATCTCACCTATATTGTTTTAGTGAATTATTTGAATTCTCTTTTGACAGTGATAGATATGAATGGTGGAAACAAACGTACTGTATCGACCGAAGTATACAGATTTATTCGGAAAGTGCGTACTAGGTAAGCCAAAAATAATGATTCAGACCCTTATTATAAACTTTTTTTTACTATGGTACCAACTGAGTAGGTGATTGTGAATTATGATAGGACGTAGGCCTACCTAGGTAGGTTTGGGCCGTATCCACCAATCTTGCCCAGTGCGGGTTGGTGGATTCACAAACGCCATCGAATTTATTTTACAGACATAAACAGGTTGCTTCACGATGTTTTCCTTCACTAAAAAGCATGTGGTGAATTCCATACATAAAATCCAAAGAACTCATTGGTTCGGGACCGGTATTTGGACCCACGACCTCAGGGTAGTAAGGCGGGTGTCACTACCACTCGATAACCATGGCTTCAGTTTCAAAAATATCATCCATGGGATCACCACGGCTAATATTTTTACCGACTTTCAAAAACGAGAAGGTACTATATAAATAATAATAATAAAATAAATAAATATTAGGGGACATCTTACACACGGTCTCGGACCCCAAACTAAGCAAAGCTTGTGTTTTGGCTGCCAGAGACTAATATTCTACATATTTTAAATACATACTTATATAGATAGTACCTAAAACTATGTTCGACTGTATCGAAATTTTCGCCAACCGTGAACCATTAAAAAAAATCTTTTTTAATTTGAAAGAGTAGGTATACTTGAGGGGTGGTCCTATTTAAATTTTACGTATTGAAATGGCTTTAGCTGGCCGCTTTTGATAAATCAACAAAAATGTACATGTATGTCACATCGATTTGTGCAAATTATTCGAATTCTTTACACGGTGGAGGTCGGTGATGCGATTTATTGCAAAAAATATTATTTTATAGCTATACATTTACAAAGATCTCCAAAAGACTGTCGCATTGTAACAGTCTTAATGAACGTAAAAAACGGATCGATTTCGCCAAAGATAGTCCGACCCCTCATTAAAATGGTAAATCCTCAGCCGCCCTAATTTGAACTTTCTCATTAACTTTAAGAAGATAAAAGACCAATAGATTTTCGGTGCATTCGATTTTTAAAGGAATAATGTTTTTTTATTTAACGTAATTATTTTTTAGGCCGTCGTCGTTGTGGGGACAAGCACAAATCTCTCATATTTTTGACAGATTTACACGTACACTACTTTGACAATATTTTTGATACAGCTAATCATTATAGAGCCGATTAACAAAAAACCAAATAAAATTTACTTAAAAATAAAGAAGTTCCAAGCATAATATTTATTTACTAGACAAAGAGCGCACTATAGCAGACTATGATGTCACTGCTTGTAAGTGTCATACATTCATCATACAATGTTATGCTTTGTGGGAAAGGGACAATACATCCCCTCTTTATCCCTATCAAAATCTTTACAAGCTCTGAACTTGAGAAGCCAATTTCAATTATTTTTTAGTTTACGAATCATGTTTAATTGCATTTTTTTTTGACATCTTACACACGACCTCTGACCCCAAACTAAGCAAAGCTTGTGATATGGCTGCCAGAGACTGATATCCTACATATAATTATTTTTAAATACATACTTATATAGATAGTAACTAAATGACACCCAGACACAGAGCAAACACTTATGTTCATCACATAAATATTTGCCCTGGGTGGGAATCGAACCCACGCCTCTTTCGTTAGAAGTTAGGGTCACTAACCACTGAGCCACCGAGGCAGTCAATCCACTAATCCTAATTACTTACTAATTACTTTTAATTAATAAAATACCAGTCAACTACCCTATTAACAAAAATGAATGTAACTCTATACACGAAACCGATAATAGTTTTCGTTTTCGAAAACTCATACTCTTTAGTCTCCGTAGCTGAGTTTTTTACCTCTGATTTTACTGTTGATCAAAAATAATAGTGATCTTTTACTATCTAGATGTGCAAATGTCTCTAAATTTAAACCAAAACTAAATTTATACAACTACACAAAATTGAAGCCGAAATACACCGAAATACCAGAATCTAGACACGCGGTAGCGTATCCAGCCAAGACAAAGAAAAAGGAATTGGCGACGCGACGTGTGTAATATTACACGAAGCATTCCGAGCCACTATTGAGCCCTTCAAAACTCGAAAACGAATTAAATTATTTGAAATTTTGCCTATTTATTAAAGTTGTTTAGCTAGCCTAGAATACAAAATTTTGTAAATTTTACTTCTACAGTTAATGATACATTAACATTTAAAAACAGTGATTTCATTGACTTACTGATTCACGGATTCACTCACTGACCCACTTATAGATCAAAAACCTTGATATTTGGCATCAAGGTTGTCTATAATGCATATACAAAGGAAAAAATCTAAAACTTCGAACGTTTACCCCCAACCCCAAAAACTAGGGGATGAAAGCTTGTAAGTATGAGGCTTTCACTAATTTTCATGACAGAAGTCTAGAAATTAATATGAAGACTCTTTGTTATAAATAATTATACACGGATTTCAGGGTTTTTATTAAAGTTAGTATAAGGATTTCGCAAGTTTTGTAGCTAGGGATTCGAAAAAAAAAAAAACTCTACACCAATTTTTTCAGTCATCAGTATTTGTTGTAGATTATTTATTACAAGAAGTACGATAAAAGTACTTCTTGTAATAAATAATCTACAAAAAGAAGTGAAATCCAACAAACACTGATGACTGAAAAAACTGGTGTAGATTTTGTGGAGTATGGAGATTTGTTGAGTTAAGGCGTGTAAAATTAGATGCTTGGCTCTACATGAGATCTGACAACTTTTTGAAACTGTGGTGTTGGCTATATTTCACATGAAAATGTTTTTGTTGGTATTGTTTTTCATCATAATTCATTTTCGCACACTAAAATACTGAAGAAAATTAGTATTTTCGTCGAATACTTTTTTCTCCATTTCCCCACCTGTACTTACATATACCTACCTACCTTCATTGTTGCCCAAATTAAATCCGTGTCGCCAACATGAAAATACGTGTTTCACACGTGCACCAAACTCGGTTTGACACTACGTGACCAACATAACAAACTTAATTAAAATTCTAAGCACAAAGGGAAAAATGTGTAGCGAAATTCTGCTTTGTGACTCTAGTTGATCATCTTTCGTGTGTGAGAAAATTGTGTTGGCTGAATTTTGATTAGATAAATATATATTTTTTCTATAAATTTTAATAAACAACGTACTTTTAAAAACATATACATTCTACAGATCTGCGAAAATTAGGTATGTTAGCGATGTAAGGACTCATAACATGACTCATCACCCCTAGCATGGCAAAGGGATTTTGGACTAGGTGGTCGTCCATGTCGAGACAATGATGATAGGATAACATCTCGCAAAGGAGTACTCCACCGGGCGAGGTGTCGTGCCCGGGGATAGCTATCCGACAGTGTTAACTTAGGACTTGATATGGTTCGGCCGTCGCTGTAAATTTCGTTTGCGCGATGCAGACTCTGGCTTATCATTGGCTGAGGCGCGGCGATACAGCTTGTGATTGGTTGCCGGACGGCTCGCGTAGCTAGCGTCATCTTGTAGCGAATGTAGTGAAGTTAGTCGCTACAGGATTAAACCATTTTATCCACTTTAGTTGTCTATATTAATCCCTACTAATTTGTTTCCTCTTTGAGGTGATAAATAGGTGGAAAGACAATTTGTCTATTTACGAAATCGATGTAAGTTCGTATAGGCTGGGTGGCTGGTAGCCCTGGTGTCAGAGTTTTTAAGCTGCCCGAAGGCCTCTGACATGGCTAAACGGTTAAAACAACCGGGACCTACAATTTAACGTGTCTTCACGGTAGCTCTTAGTTGTAAGTTCCACCTGCGGTCACCCATCCGAAGACTAACCGTGCTGACCGTTGCTTAACTTTCAAAGAGTTATTTTTGTGATACACATTTCAATAGTTCGTCGCGGATGGCGCGGATGCAGGACTCGAACCTTGCGTTTTCGGAACACTAGCCCGACACTCTGCCCAACTGAGCTAATCCACCGTACTGCCTCCGCGTCGAATTTAACTTATTTTTTAGGGTTTTGTACCTCAAACAATAAAACGGAACCCTTATAGGATCACTTTGTTGTCCGTCTGTCCGTCTATGTGTATGTCAAGACTATTTATCTCGAGAAGGCGTAAAGATATCGAGTTGAAATTTAAACTGTATACGTATATCTATGATCTCTTACAGTCGCGTAAAGGAAAAACTTCTCAGTTATCGTTTAAAAAAATTAGAGCCGTTTATGTTGTAAAAAACCGCATATTTCGACACTCACAAAAATCAAAACCTACAGGGTACTTCCCGTTAACATAGAACTATGAAATTTGGCGAAAAGCATTGTCTTAGAGTACACATATATAGGAATAAATCTGAAAACTGTATATTTCTATTTAAATCACAAAAAATAGTGCCACAAAATTCACAAAATATGGGTTCAAAATTCACAGTGAATAAATCGTATCATGTAAGGTATCATATAAAAGAACTTTATTAGCACATGCTAAAACAGTTTTTTAATTATTTTAACAATGTATAATTTTCGATGTATGACGAGAAAAGTGAAAAATAAAACTTTTTTGTAGATGGTATAGTATAGAGATTTTAACAACTTACTTCCCAATTTTGTGAAATTTTCTGGATTTGTACGGAACCCTCGATGTGCGAGCCTGACTCACACTTGTCCGGTTTTTTTTTAGATAAACCTTGTGTGGGATGCCCTCAATGTGCGAGTCTGACTCTGTCTCTGAGTCTGTCCGGTTGTTTTTAGATAAACCTTGTGTGGGATGCACTATAAAATTAAAATCATTTCATTGATTTAGCAGTGCGCCATCTCTCGTCAATATTCAGAAGTTCTTATAACTTCAATTGAGTGATAACCTGACTTATACGGGTATCACAGGTGGCGCCGCCAACGCTATAAGTTGGTTAAAATGATAAACACTTCACAAATTCGACGCGGAGGCAGTACGGCAGATTAGCTCAGTTGGGCAGAGCGTCGGGCTAGTGTTCCGAAGACGCAAGGTTCGAGTCCTGCATCCGCGACGAATTTTTGGAATGTTTATCACAAACATAACTCTTTGAGATAAACCTAGTGTGGGATGCACTATACAATTAAAATCATTTCATTGCTTAACTTTGATGATAGCAAACACCTAGTCAGATTAGGCGTGAAAATGCATCATTATCACAGCTGAAATGATAATTACGTGTGTTCAGACACTGTATAATTAGTACCTATTTACATCACAATTATTCTAATAATGTCGTGTTATTTCACAGAAATACGTGAGCGAGCTGACCGTCGTCCGGGATTGCGTGCCGACATGCAGCGAGAAAGGTATCTATTGCACTTACTATTATTAGAATATTTTTTATGGCCAAAAGTGCCTTTATATACTTAAAAAAAAGTACAATAATATTTTATAAGCTAAAATCAACACACATAAAAAGCAATTGGACTAGAATAGTCAGTACGTTACTATAATAATGTAAATTACTAAGAATGCCTTGGTGACTGATTATCTGTAATTTACGTATTTATTTCGACATTAATGTCTTTTCATACTAAAGAAAACACCGGTTTTTACTCACGTATAATATCGCGGCCGGGCCGCTGGGAACCCGACCGGTTTCAGAGTAATTAGTACTCCTTCGTCAGGGAATACGCGCGCTCCCGTCGACTGGCGCACGCGCACTGAAGTTTTAATGAAGTGAATGTCTTTTTAGATGTATAAATATTTCTAGAATTCTATTAATTCTGTCACCAATGGAGTAAAACATCACGAGACTAGGCGAGCACTATGTCTGTAGAAGAAATCCGATGCCACATGTAAATCTACCGCCCCATATTATGTTAGACTCATAGATATAGCCCAATCGCCTTTCGTATACTCAGCACATCCATCCATCAGCTATCCAGCAACCATAGGACGTCCAATGCTGGATATAGGCCTCCCTTATTGATCTCCAATAAGACCGGTTGTAAGCTGCTTGCATCCAGCGCGATCCTATTCTTGATGAGGTCATCTGTCCACCTCGTAGGATGACACCGTACGCTGCGCTTGCCGGTCTCTACTCGAGATCCTTTATACTCAGCACGGGGCTATTAAAAATATGTCTAAATACTCAACTGACTGACAAACTCAGCGATGAAAATATTTTTAAGCACTAGTTCCAGTAAAAGCCTCGCGGTCCGTGTTTCAGGCATCGTAAATAAATAAATAATCAAATGGGGTCATAACATGAAATGGCGAGATTTTTATCGGGAAAATATGTCTGCACGTAGCATTCATTATTAGGGTTATATGAATACGAGTATGATATATTAAAGTGATGAAAGCATTTCAGTACTTACTAGTACACACAGTTTGAACACACAATTCTAATGCATACATTCATATACCTTGTTTTTTGTTATGACCTTGACATACTATATTTTTCTATGGAAAATAAATTGTTTCATAGAAAAATATTGTTCACTCGTGATAAAATGTATCAAACAGCTGATTTTATTTTTAGTTTTGACATAAGTCGCAGAACAAAAGATATTAGTTTTGATGTACAGAACTCAGAGCAAATAAAAAAATCAAGAGGGAACGTCGTTGAACAGTCAAGTGAAGCCGGTTTTTTATACATGTGTGAGTGCGTCGCTGTTGCGCCGCCATAGTTTGACTGTCAGTCAAGGCCAAGGCGTAGTTTCATAGTTATCTGGATGTGTGTGTAATTGTTTGTACACGGCGAGGCGTAGTTTTGGTTGGCTTCACTTGTTTGTTCACAACATTCTCTCTTGGTTTTTTTTATTTGCTCTGAGTTACAGAATAAGCCCATAAAAGGATGCTAATTGATTAGGAATAAAATAACCCTGTATACTGCGGGACTAATCGCGCACTAAAATCAACGAGATACAGGCCGCGGCATATAAGTTTAGCGCTGAGCGATGTGTGGAGGGGATGTCTGTGCATGGTGACCGCCATATTTAACCCATCCACACTAACCTCAGCGCCACACTTACTTGCCGCTGCCTGTTAATAAATAATAATAATATATACTTTATTGTACACCAAACAAAAACAAATACAAACATTCTTAGGACTAAGTAAATTTACAGGGTACAAGGGCGACCTTATAGCTCATAGCGATTTCTTCCAGGTAAATAAGTATCTCATTATTCCGAAATTTCGACCGAATTGCATCGACCAGGCTAACGGGTAGACTGGATATGCGAAACAACTGGTACCACCAATCCATTATGAATAAAACTTATGAAGCCCAACGTGCTATGTAAAGGACTATGCTCGTCCGTTCGGTTCGGAGCCTCTTTGCGAGATCTCTATCTAACTAGGAATCAAAGGACTTAAATTTACCGATATCGTTCAACGGGTTAGCAAGTTGAAATGGCATTGTGTAGGGCACATAGTCCGAAGAAAGGATATCCAACGGGGCTGTAAAGTTTTCCAATGGAGACCGTCCACCGACCGTGGACCGTCGAAGTGGACCGATATTAAAACTACATGTCTTGCGATATGCACAATGGAGAGGGCAATGCTCGGAGTCTCGCTGCGAGATCGAATCAGAAATGAGGAGATTTGGAGACGAACCAAAGTTACCGATCACTTCATTAAAACTCGCGTGAGAATTCATTATACTAAAGAAAACACCGGTTTTTACTCACGTATAATATCGCGGCCGGGCCGCTGGGAACCCGAAAGGTTTCGGAGTAATTAGTACTCCTTCGTCAGGGGATACGCGCGCTCCCGTCGACTGGCGCACGCGCACCGGCCCGGCTGCGATATTATACGTGAGTAAATACCGGTGTATTCTTTAGTACAAAGTTACCGACATAGCCCAGCGGATTAGTAAGTTGAAATGGCAATGGGCAGGGCACATAGCTCGGAGAACTGATGGCCGATGGGGCAGTAAAGTTCTCGAATGGAGACCACGCACCGGTAATCGCAGCGTAGGACGTCCACCGACTAGGTGGACCGACGATATTATCAAGACCGCAGGAACGTGCTGGATGCAGGCTGCTCCCAACCAGGCTTATTGGAAATTCATATGGTAGGCTTATGTCCTGCAGTGGACGTCCTACGGCTAAAAATGATGACCCTCTGAAATTTCAACTTGCTATTTCTCTATGCTATGTCAGTAACTTTGATTCTTCGACATACTTCCTTACTTCGACTTCTATGTTAGTAACTTGGTTGGTCTACAAAAGAGTCTGTTTGCGTCGTTAATCTGTCCAAACATAAATCTGCTCGCGCGGTGCTTCGAAAAGGCTGTATAAAAAGCCCATCCCCCCTCGATTACCATAAACCTACAAACGACTGTTAACTCCCATCCGATTTTATCTTCACGTACTTTTTTATTTCTACCACTTATTTCTACCATTACGTTTATTTTCTACCACTACGGGGGTTTTATTGCAGTCGTTTATGGGAGTTTGAACGGATTCGGTTAATTGCGATTTAACGATCTTAACGTTTGATTTAGCTGTTTTTTTATTGGGAAAGTAAACGGGATTTTGCTGAATTGATGACGTCATGAGTGCGTCAACCTCATTGTGAAGAATCTAAGTAATATAATATATCTTTCATTTATTTCATGTCATTTATTTTCATTTCCTCATCATACTTACAGCAACGCCAAGGCGCATGACAAGCCATTGGATATATTACAATTTTCATTGATTACGCAGACGGTCGACAAATATGTACTTGATTCGTCAAATTCTATACAATAATACAATAATATATTCCCTGACGAAGGAGTACTAATTACTCTGAAACCGGTGTTTTCTTTAGTATAAATAGCTTATGGTCTTAAGAGTAGTGATTTTTACTCTTGGGTCGCTTTAGTCCTCTTGGGCTATATGGGATAAAATATCCCAGCCCAGTTTTCTAATTTCTTTAAGGCGTTGCGTTCTTAACACAAGTGCACGTGAACTTGGGTCTAAAATTGATAGCCCCTTCTTAACGCAGTCAGTTAAAAGCCAATTATCATACGAAAGTAGGCATTTTGTGACAAAGTGGCTAATTTCGCAGGCAGTCGGAGCTTAGGGTTTTTGTGCGGATTAAAACGTGCGTAAATTTAACGAGGGGCGAAGGGTTAACACAATGGCGGAACCGATGATATACCAAGTTTACTGTAGACACGTTTTACTGGTCTTATTTTAGTAAGAAGGAAGCAAGGTAAATGCCAGAAGTTTAGTTAGATACCTGCCGAAGAGAATATACAAAGTCCAAACGTTCGATTACTTTAATTTATGTCCCAAATCTTGTCAGACTAAAATCATCTTCACCATCGCAATGTGAAAGCAACAACAAAATGACAGGAATCCAGACCGGATTATTTTTTATAAATTAATAACTAAGCCATATTGAATTTCAAATCTGACGTAGGACAATCGCGAAGCGCCAATTTGACCATACAAAAACAATAAGCTGTTCTCTACCTTTAAATAATATCCGATTTGAGTTATTTAGGGTTCCGTACCTCAAACGTACCCTTATAGGATCACTTTGTTGTCCGTCTGTCCGCCTGTGTGTATGTCAAGACTCTTTATCTCAGGAACGCGAAAAGATATCGAGTTGAAATTTAAACTGTATACGTATATCTATGGTCTCTAGCAATTGTGTAAAAGAAAAACTTCTCAGTTAACGTTTGAAAAAGTTAGAGCCGTTTAGGTCGTAAAAAACCGCATATTTCGAAACTCACAAAAATTGAAACCTACAGGGTACTTCCCGTTGACATAGAACTATGAAATTTGGCGAGAAGCATCGCCTCAGAGTATACATATAAGAATAAATCTTAAAACTGTACATTTTTATTTAAATCACAAAAAATAGGGCCTCAAAATTCACAAAATATGGGTTCAAAATTTAAAGGGAGTAAATCGTATCATGCAAGGTATCATATAAAAGAACTTCATTAGGACATGCTAAAATAGGTTTTGAACTATTTTAACAATGTGTAATTTTCGATGTATTACGAGAAATGTGAAAAAAAAAAAGAATTGTCGATGGTTATAGTATAGAGATTTTAACAACTTACTTCCCAATTTTGTGATATTTTCTGGATTTGTACGGAACCTTCGGTGTGCGAGCCTGACTCGCACTTGTCCGGTTTTTTTTCATGTGATCATTTTTAAAGTAATAAGCCTCTAAAAAGTCATAGATTTACGCAATAACTTGGCTGAAAAGTATACAAAACCTAAAATCTTTTCTAAATAAAATAAAATGTACGAGCGTGCAACATATCCGAATCTAAGCGTTTGACACCAAAACATAACATTTTGTTACCATTTAAGGGGTTAAAAGAGTTTTCTCCCGGAACGTACCTCTATCAATATTGTACCGAAAATTTTCTAGATGTTCTACAGAAAACGTGAAAACACTGGTCGATTCACGACCCTCTTTAAGGGCCAAAGCAAACTTCTTAGCGGCTGTAATGTTGGCTACAAACCTCCTTCAAACTGCGCAAAACCTAATTCTGACTAACACCTTATATAACAGTTGCGCAAGGATTAGCTATTGCGCAGCTCGACAGCCGCCAAAAAGTTTGAATTGGCCTATAAAAATATACTATCAACCAAATACTATAATAGAACCCTCTGCCGAAGGGCTTTTAGAGTACATTTTAATTAAAGTATAGCACAGGTGTTACTCACGCGTAGGTAATAGCTTAGCTTTTAAATCTAATAGCTTCTAGCTATTAGCGAGCCCTGGTGGTCTAGAGGTAGTGACACCCGCCTTACAATCGTGAGGTCGTGGGTTCAAATCCCCGGTCCCGTACCAATGAGTTCTTTGGAATTTATGTACGGAATTTCACACCTCTGGCTTTTCGGTGAAGTAAAACATCGTAAGGCAACCTGCATACGTCCGTAGAATTCGATGGCGTATGTGAATCTACCAACCCGCACTGGGCCAGCGTGGTGGATATGGCCCAATCACCCTTCGTGGGTAGGCCTACGTCCTGCAGTGGACTATTAAAAAGGTTGGTACAGTACAGTAATAGCTTCTAGAGTACTGTGAGACTGTTTTGTGTTTTATTTTAGTTTGAGTTTTGATATTCTTTTTCGTTTCTTTTTTGTTTAAGTAGGTAGGTTATTTAATTTTAGTCCTATTTAAGTTTTTTTTTGTTTTTCTGAGTAAATATTTATTCGTAATAAAATATAAATAATTTTTTGGGACATCTTACACACGGCCTCTGACCCCAAACTAAGCAAAGCTTGTGATATGGCTGCCAGAGACTGATATATTACATATACTTATTTTTAAATACATACTTATATAGGTAGATACGAACTGCCAGAATGTGGAACGCTTTGCCTGAGTGTGTCTTTCCGTTAAAGTACAATGTAGGTGTCTTCAAATCTCAAATAAATATGTATCTTCTAGGTAAGCGTGCTACATCCTAGACCGCATATCTGCTTAACATCAGGCAGTGTGTAGTCAAACGCAAACCTATTTGAAAAAAAAAAGATAGTAGGTAACTAAATAACACCCAGACACAGAGCAAACACTTATGTTCACCACATAAATTTTTGCCCTGGGTGGGGATCGAACCCACGCTTCTTTAATCCAGAAGTTAGGGTCACTAACCACTGAGCCACCGAGGCAGTCATATGTAATAAATATTTGTTTGGCTCCTGGTAAAATATTTAGTAAGTATTTTCGTCACCAAGCTCGAGCTCTGCTACTCACAAATAATTTAGCAACTTAATATACATATTTCTACACAAAAACGAGTGAAACAAAACACACACGTGACACAAATATCTTGCATATTCATTTATTCAACCACATTATATTCGTTTCGTTCCAGTTGTACAGAACTGGAATTCCAAATTAAAGGGTTCCGCCGCATTGCAGTCGAATTCCCGAAAAAGTTTCGCCGTTTTGTTTGAAATTACTGTTTGTAGCTGCACACTGAAAAACTGGAACCATTCAAATGTATCGGAATTTCGAAGTCGTTGGTGTGTTAACTCTTTCTCTATATAGCTCTCTCAATTTGTTACCTAAACCTAACAGAGAGTATAATTATGTGATATCGAACGATCATACGTACGAGCTTATAGAATAAGTAATTGTGTCTATTAAGTCTTAGTCCAGTCGGGGCAGACATTTAAGTAGAAAAAATTCCGAGGAGCGATTTTTTTTAAACGTCGGGTGGGTAGTTGGAAGTATATATCTCGATTTTCTAACTAATACCGGTAGAGGATTCGCCGCCATCTTGTTTTAAAGTTTAATTTTTTCGTTTTTCTGAAATAACTCGTTAATTTTCAACTTTAGAGCAAAAATGGTGGTATCTAAATTTGTTGAAAATTTAATTTCTCACAAGTTTTATCTATATCATTTTTACGCTAGGATCAATATTTGCAAAGTTATACTACCTATCAAGTTTATCAAAAAAATCGTAATGGGTGGAATTTTATTTTCTTTAACTTTGGTTCTCGCACTTTTTTTACTCCACGATCAATATTTTCGGATTTATACTCAAATTGGAGCTGGAATTGTTTTTAATTTTCATATATTTTGTTTATTTAAAAAAAAATGTAATGGAGAATGTAGAAGGGAACGTTGTGTCTTTTACATCTGGTTATTTTTTTATTTTATTTTTCATATGTTTATATATTGAAACGTATATTGGACGTTAAAAAATATCGCTCCCCGGAATTTTTCTATTTCAGGCTAGTTTTATGTCTGCCCCGACTGGACTATCTACTGAGCTGAGCATTTGGGGCTCTATAAAAAATGAGACGTTCAAGCGGCCAAGACGCATAATGAAACTATTACAGACACTCATAGTTACAGCATTAACTAGACAGGGCGCTAAATAATAATAATAACAAAAGTAAGAGAGGGCGAGGTGAGCAAGTATTAAAGTGTGAACAGGACGAAACTAATATCTCTTGTCTCTATTTGCGTGTTGGTTTTTTTGTCTGACTAATTACGCACGGCCTAGACGTAGTAGTCAGACAAATTTTCGCGCCATAAACTACTGTTGAATTTTTTATGAGATGCTTAAGTATATCAACATAATTTATGAACTATTATCTATTTTCTATCACATCTATTAGTACTATGCAGGTTTTTACTATTATCTAGAGTCTAAATATGATAAAATCATAACAACGTATATATAGCTATCTAAACATTTTGTATAGCAGTATAGCACATCTTTTTTCTCATACCCTAAACGCAATTGTGGATTCTAGTTAATACTTGTTCAGCCTTTTAATAGTCCACTGCAGGATGTAGGCCTACCTACGAAGGGTGATTGGGCCATATCCATCACGCTGGCCCAGTGCGAGTTGGATTCGCATACGCCATCGAATTTCTTCTACCGACATTTATGCAGGTTGCCTCACGATGTTTTCCTTCAACGAAAAGCCAGTGGTGTGAAATTCCGTACATAAATTCCAAAGAACTCATTGGTACGGGACCGGGATTTGAACCCACGACCTCACGATTGCAAGGCGGGTGTCACTACCTCTAGGCCACCACGGCTTATTATTATTATATTACTTATTACGGCTTACAGCGGAGTCTTAGTAATATGGTTCCATTGTTACACTTTGAGTACGGAACCGTAATAAGGCATGAACAGCCCATATAAAGTAGCGTCCATATTTTTAAACTTAGTTCAAAATTTTTATTCGGTTAATTGTATCGACTTGTTCCAAATAAACCCTGCCACTACAAATTCCAGCTCATAGTACAGGCCCTAGAATCAAAATTCGGCACGCAGTCGCATTGCGTTTGCCATTTCCCTAATAGACACTAGGTAGACCCAAACTTCTGGGTTGACCTACCTATTAGAGACTGTAGGTCTAGGTACTATCAAAAACAGGCGTTCGATCTTGTACTTTGGCTTGCTTTGCTTTTGTTTTAGCTTAGGTAGAGACACGGTAATTAGATATCATTACCGTAGTAGAGACACGAGAAAAAGAGAAATGAATAAGAAATAATGTCTGTAAAAATAATATTTTTTTGCTATTGCTTTTAGGTATAGACATATAATTAGAAATATAAACTTATTTTTGTGTGCCATATACAGGGTTATTTCTATTCAATTAGCATCCTCCTAGGGGCTTATTCTGTACATCAAAACTAACAACTTCTGTTCTACGACTTTCGTCAAAATTCAAAAAAAAAAATAATTTCTATGGAACAACAACATTTTTTTTCGAGTTTTGACGAAAGTCGAACAAAAGTTGTTAGTTTTGATGTACAGAATAATACCCTAGAAAGATGCTAATTAATTAGAAATAACCCTGTATTGCCTAATTGTGTAGTAACTAATAATTATTTTTGGCAAAAAATAGCATGACCGACTTCACCCGTGTACAGAATCATTACATAGTATAAAACAAAGTCGGTCTCCGCCGTCTGTCCCCATGTATGCTCATATCTTTAAAACTACGCAACGGATTTTGATGCAATTTGTTTTGATAGATAGAGTAATTCAAGAGAAATGTTTATATGCATAATACACCTGTGCGAAGCCGGGGCGCATCACTAGAACGCAAATATTATGCACGACGTAACATTTTTCACATTATTGTTGATTTATCAAAAATGGCTCAGCCAATTTCGATAAAATTTAAGTGGGATCAATTTCGAAGTATATTATATCCAATAAAAAAAGAATTATTGAAATCGAACTACAATGAAAAAAGTTATGCGTGGTTATACATAAAAAAATATATATATTTATACGCGTCGAATTGTATACCTCCTCCGGTGGTTCGTCGGTCAAAAATATATAAATAAGAGCCTGTCACCACAAATTATGTGGATAAAGACTTTTGTATTTCGAATTTGAAGAAAATACTTATACAAATAGTTGCATGATACTTAATAGACAAAATAAAAGATAAAATATATAGTCTATATAAGGTTATAATTATATAGTCTGTATTAAGTGGTTTTTGGCCCAGCGAATTTACGGCAAAGCAAAAAGACGGCAACTCCGCAAGTGTACTAGGGACTTTCGGTCAGGCGCGCGGGGGACCATTTGATTAGGAAACGAAATAGTTAAGTGAATGTAGAATAACAGCACAAGCATCGAGTAGCTGACACTATTGTTATAATAATAATCATATATCTATTTTATTGTTATTTGAGTGTAAATATATTTGACAAATTTAATGGAATTAGTTTGTAATGACTTTACAAAATAAAATCAGACAAATCTTGATATAAAAAAAAATATAAAAATGTATGTTTGTCTGTAGGTCCTCTATAGAATCGTAAACTATGCATTTGACCATGTGATCATCTTTAGCAAAGTTGTTGTGCATGAGCCAAAGAAGGTTTCTGGCGCATTGCGTGAAACGAAGTTCGCCGGATCAGCTAGTAAAGTTAGTCTAATAAAGTTGAAATAACCTCCACTGAAAACCTTATGTGAATAATTTTGATCTCCTTAAAACGAAAATAGAAACACTTGGTAGGTATTTATCTACGATACCCTTTACCAATTTTGCGTCGGGAAGGGATGAAGCTGGCCCAGAATAGATTACGGCAATCTTTTATCTCATTTTTGTCAGTAACATGTCAAATTATGACCCTTATTTTGTTGGTGTCGCTAATTTTGTTGACTTTTCAAGATTTCTTTGTCTACGTGAGGACATTTCATCATTATAAGTATGTCCACGACCAAGTTTTCTGGCTGTTTTACTATGGAAATTTACGTGGTTTTCACACATTTTATACTATATATAACGGAACTAAAGTCACGTGTAGGGATAGTCGTAACGACTATAGTTTCGGTCGCATTCGGCGACCTTTCTCAAGTTGGCGAGTGCAAGCACGCTTAGCCGTCTCGCAATGCACTGACACCACTGACCTCCATATTTACAGCGTACTTGTACATATGGAGGTCAGTGACTGACACACACTTAAGGTCTAGGTATATGTTTATTGTCAGTCTCCACCGAGTGATTTTTTTTATTTAACAGTCTACAACTCAATGCCACATTGACAACTCCTATGGAACCGTTATAAAGTCCCTGATCGACGTAAAAATTAAAACCGCGATTTTAAAGTTGTCTCTGTGATTATATCGTTATACCGCCACAGTATAATCACAGAGAAAACCTTAAAATCGCGATTTTAAAGTCTTTTGTACGTCGATCAGCGGCTTAACACCTACATTTGTTGCAGAATGGTGGGGCGCGCGCACCTTTTGCTGCGACACAGACGAGTGCAACAGCGCGCCGCGGTCGCAGGCGACATTCCTTGCTGTCGTGGCCGTCGCGACTGCAGTCGCGGCCGCGCGCTGACCGCACGTCTGCGCACGCCTTTAGTTTGTGTTCGCTTAGACACGTGGAAGGTTGGAGTGAGGATCATTGAACGGTCAGCTATACAAGCAGAGTTTGATCGATTACAGCTCCCTTAGTTTGAGAGCTTAGATTATTTGTGAACAAAAACTACAGTGGGTTCCGTGTGGTTCTATGCATTTTTGTTTAGAATGGCGCCACTGGCGAAACCTGACAATAACTGACAAAAATATATGGAGCCAAACGGAAATGATAATTAATTTTTGTTTAGTATATAAACTCACACTAAAGCCACAGATAACTTTTATTCAGAAAAAAATATTTGGGTATCGTCCCTATAATATACTTTTTCGATTTCTTTGCCATAAAATTCTAAAATTGCAGCAAGCTCTTCTACCTACAGTAAACTAATAACATCATAATAATTATCTTACCGTGATTTCATTTCCATATGGTTTTGATGTACGTAAGAAGTACGTTTTTTCCATTCATTTCAATCAATTAAATCACTCAGATATGGCTTAGCTTCGCTCCTTTGATGAATGCATTAGCGCGCTGCGGCCGCAAGCGACACTCTACGCTGTCGTGGCAACTGCAGTCACGGCCGTGCGCTGACCCCACGTCTGTGCACAAATTTAGTTTGTGTTTGCTTAGACACGTGAAAGGTTGGAGTGAGGATCATTGAACGGTCAGCGTTACAAGTAGAGTTTGATCGATTAAAGTTCCCTTAGTTTGAGAGCTTAGTTAGATTATTTACATATTTGTGAAAGAAAATCACAGTTGGTTTCGTGTGACTATGTATTTTTGTATAGTGCGGCGCCACTGACGAAATCTAACAATAACTAACAAAAATACATAGAGTCACACGGAAATGATAATGATTTCGGTTTAATATAGAAAGTGGTGCTTAATCCACAGATATATTTTATCCAGAAATAAAATGCAGTCGCGACTGCGTCTGACCGTACGTCTGCACTCGCCTTTAGTTTATGTTCGCTTTGACACGTGGTAGGTTGGAGTGAAGATGATCATTAAACGGTCAGCTATACAAGCAGAGTTTTATCTACTAAAGTCCTTTTTTAGTTTGAGGAATTTCGTTAGCAAAACTTTAGTAGTTACCGTGTCCTACATTTTTATAAAGCGCCTCTTGCAGAAGCGAAGAACTTTTAAACAATTTAATTTTAAACGATTATTAAAACATTATTCAAATTTAGTGGGGGAAGTTTAGATCAAATTTTTTAATGGCCTAAAGGCTAATAATACTTAAGTAGGTACCTATTTTTAACGTCCTTCAGTGGTGGGCGTTTTAGTGGGGGTCGTAGAGAGTAAACCGGTTCAAAACTGAGCGTAGTTTCGGCAAAATACCGTCTCGTTAACAATAGCTCTATGGCCTCGGTTTACTTTTAGCCGATAAATAAATAAAATTATAATAATCGACATAGAGAGCTTGTATACGACCGTTTTTTCATCGGACAACGGACTGCCGTATATATGCGCTAGTTAAAACTATCGGAACAATATATGCACAACTAAATAATTCTTTCGACGTGTCAGGACGAGACAGAGTAATGCTTAATTATTGGTATAGATGGAAAGTGCAGTAGATCTCTGACTGAGTGACTTCCTATAGCAGACAGACGTTCCGTATGCAGACCATCAGCCCGATGAGACGACGACATCAGATCCATCGCGGAACACGTGTGGATGAGATCAGCCCAAGACAGAAAAAACTAACACAAAGGAAAGGAGGCCTATACCCAGCAGTGGGTCGATATAGGCAGATGATGATGATGATTGGTATAGATGTGTGTCACTTTTCCACACGTAGCCAAAATTATTTTCGTGGTTGTTTGCTAAGGTTGTCAGAGATTACGCGCGTGTGAAATGTCAAATAATAAGAAAAAAACTCGTAGGTATACTCGTAAAAAGAAAAAACAAAGAGAAGCAGAAAGGCGTAATAGGACCGTGGATTTATTTATTATTTATTTATTTATTTACAATAAATATATAAATAATGTGTCTGGATGCAATATTATTAGAAAAGAAAAATATGCTGCAATTATCTTTATACTCTTTTTACGAAGTTGGAAGAAATGAAACGAAATTTTACAATTATTTTCGGATGAAGAAAGAAAGCTTTACTCGTACAATTATAAAATTACCATTATCAGTTACATGTATATATTAAAACAAAATGTAGTGCGTAGTACAATATTTTAACTAAGGAGATGTAGAAAAATGGAAATCAAAAACCAGGCGGTGTGATTGAACTTAATTCAGTGATAGTAAAAATTATTAAATTTAGGCCATCCATTTAGAACAATAGTAAAATTAGACCCAAGTTCATCGACGCTTTATGTTAAACGTGTGATAACTGTATTTAAACAACGGTTTTTGCTTAGTGAAGAGCTAAATTTCGTTAACAAGCCATTTAAGATTTAAACAACAGTTAATATTCAATATTCAACCATTTATTGCACCAAAAACACATACATCTCTATAAATATAAATCTAATAAATTATATATCTGTTATAAACACGGGTCCTGTTGTTTAAATACAGTAATCACTACAGTTTAACTTAAAGAAGCGCTTGTGAACTCGGATCTTAAAATCATTTAGTATTTTAACAATGGTCGAGTAATTACCTAAGTATTTTTTGTTCCGAACAATTCTGTGGTCGATTTGTAACTTAAAAATATTTGAAAATAACTAAAGATTAATAATTAATTGAAGACCGGGAATCATCTTCCTGCATCGGTTCGTTTGGCTTAAGTTCAAATTCATACTTCATTCTGGATGTGGATGGAATTGGTTGCGTTGGTTGATACTCATCCTCCCTGTAGTCGGGTGAAGCCTCAATTTTAATATTGTAATTGTAATTTTGCTGCTCCATGGACGCTTGATTTCTTCGAGTTAAATTTCTCATAACTTTAATGACTTCATATTGAAATTCTAAATAATCATTGTCACTATACTTGTCTACAATCGGAGCAATACCTTTGAAAAAACACATACTTTTACTCTTGTTTTCTTCTTCAACAGATTTAATTAAAGTAAGCATTTTATCAACTTCGCTACTGTTTGCCTTTCTCTTCTTGCCAGTTTTAGTATTGGCTGGTGCGGCAGTTTTGGTTGGTGAGGCAGTTTTGGTTGGTGAGGCAGTATGGGTTAGTACAGCAGTATTGGCTGGTGCGGCAATATTGGCTAGTGTGGCAGTATTGACTGGTGCGATATTATGGACTGGTGTGATAGTATTGGCTGCTGCTGTATTATTGGCTGGTGCGGCAGTATTAGCTGTTGCGGCAATATTATCTGGTGTGCTAGGTTCATTATTGTGAAACTGTATAATCTTTTTTTCTGGTGTAACACTTACTTCTGATGCTCGACAATCTAATATTTTTCTTAAAAAATGCATTTGGTCGCAGAATTTATATTTTCGTAGATGTTTCGCACCAGATCCAGATTTACATTCTTTAATTTTTTTGTGATATTTCATCCAGTTATCTCTTGCGTTGTTCCATTTTTTTATAAGCTCTCGTCCTGGAACAGATAAAGAAATTGTTACAGGCATTTAGCTATAGGAAAGACATACAGTTATCTACTTTACCTAGAGTTTCAGAATGATTATAAAAACTATTAGCTGTATTATTGTACAAGAAGTATGCAAAGCATTATGGGAAACCCTTTCTCCAATTTATTTGAAAATGCCAACGGAAGACGAATGAATGAATATGGTGACGAATAGTTAACAATATCAAAATAAAATCGAGACGAATGTGAACGTTCCTCTTTGCTTGGGAGCCATTGATGGCAAACATATTGGAATCATCAGAAAAAAAAAGTAGTTCAATGTTTTTAACTACCTATACCTATTATTATTGTATACTACGGGACTAATCGCGCACTAAAATTACGAGATAAATAAATACCTCCTTATCCCGACGTTTCGGCCGAGTTGCATCGACCGTGGTCACGGGTAGACTTGAATTGAATTTTTTTGAATGAAGTTTGAATTGAGTCTACCCGTGACTACGGTCGATGCAACTCGGCCGAAACGTCGGGATGAAGAGGTATTTATTTATCTCGTAATTTTAGTGCGCGATTAGCCCCGTAGTATACAGTAATAATGTGTTCAAATCGCGAAAGTTTAAAAACAATACCTAAACCTAAGCATTATTTCATAATAGTATTAATGGCTGTTGTGGACATAAACTTTAAATATATTTTATTTATGTATTTTTTTTTATTTCGTGTAGGTTTCCGTTTGACTACATACTGCCTGATGTTAAGCAGATTTGCGGTCTAGGGTGTAGCTCTCACTCAGGATTTGAAAACAACCACGCTGTACTAAGCGGAAAGACAGACTCAGGCAAAACGTTCCACATTTTGGCTGTTCGTAATCGTTTAAGAAATATGGATTCGAAATGCTTGGTTCTAACGCGCGAATTGTCCACCATAAAAGGATGGCGCTTTGGTCGCGTGGCTCGCGTCTGACTAGCCGTATGAAAGAAGAAAAGGGCAGGTGTTTCAATACATACTGCTGTAAAAATTCTAAAAACTAAAAACATACTACTTACTACAAAATATAATTTATAAAGTAGAAGGTATTGCTACTAATGCTAGTTCATAATAGATATGTAGGTAACTACTGATAGTGCATTATACACATACAATTTGGCTCGTGCCTATTCAACGCGAGGTATACTGAGCGCCACACAAATTGAAAGATGGGAAGTTAGCCGCAGATGACACTTCGCCGTGATTCGCTAATTATTGCGCATGTGTGCACAATGTGAAAATAGTTCATAAATATGTTGATTTACTTAAGCATATGTCATCAAAAATTCAACAGTAGTTTTTGGCGCGAACAATTTGTCTGACTATTACGTCTAGTCTAGGCCGTGCGTAATAGTCAGGCAAAAAAACGTATACTTTTACAAATAGAGACAAAATATATTAGTTACAAATGGCGAAGTAGTGAGCTCGGGCGTAGGGAGCGCGCGGGAGGCACGAGGTTGGCGGGCGGGTGTGCGCCGGCGTCTCGTCTCTTTGGCACCCGCTAACGTCTATATTTTGGCGTTTGCGCAGCTCTCTGCGGCTAACATCCCCAATTTGTGTGGCGCTCAGTATAATGTAACAGCAAACATTATTCGTAACAAATATGCAGAGTATTTGTCACCAGCAGGAGTAGGTATTATTTATAAACTTCGTACGGTTTGGACTTATAGGTATTTATCTATACCTACGGACGACTTTTTCTTTCCTCGAAATTTATTTAAATTTCTTGAACTTTGGTAGGTTAGAATCGGATAACGCAATTTCAAAAGAAACCATAAACTAATAAATCGTGAAACGGAATGTAAATAAAAAAAACAACAAAGTAAATATTGCATAGTCATAGGATTAACTAGACAGGGCGCTAAATAATAATAATTACAAAAGTAAGAGAGGGCGAGATGTGCAAGTATTAAAGTGTGAACAGGAGGAAACTAATATATTTTGTCTCTATTTGTGTAAGTATACGTTTTTTTTGCCTAACTATTACGCACAGCCTAGACTAGACGTAATAGTCAGACAAATTGTTCGCGCCAAAAACTACTGTTGAATTTTTGATGAGATGCTTAAGTAAATCAACATATTTATGAACTATTATCTATTTTCTATCACTTCTATTAGTAGTATGCAGGTTTTTACTATTATCTAGAGTCTAAATATGATAATATCATATAAACAGATATGTAGCTATCTAAACATATAGCACATCTTTTTTCTCACGCCCTACACGCTAGTAACTTCTCCAGCCTTTCTCCCTCCACGAAATATGGCGAATGGTTATAAAACTGTCACTGTCAAAGTTCCGTAAACGTTACGTTCCTAGCCGTACGAAGTTCAAAAATAATACCCCAGAGCGTACTCTGGCAAAATCAGTATGCATAGATATAATCAAAACAAAATGTTACTTACTTACCAAAATCATTCCTTTCTTTCTCTGACATCGATTCATAACCTCCATTTAACGCAAGACAAATTTCCCTCCAAGCGGCGAAACTAGACTGTTTATTTTTATAGTAGTCTTGGGTTTTGTCCCACAGTACGGGCCTAGTTTCAACCAAACTTATTAACACTTCCATGTCAATATCTTCCATGTTTTAAAAACGCAGACGGCACTCAATTTGTAGAAAACCGGCTGTACGTCCGGTAGCGTCAACACGCAATAATGCACTGGTGTGAATAACCGCTATTTCGGACACCGGACCGGTGTCCGTCGCGCCGCCGCGCCGCCGGGGCGAGGGGGAGCGGACGTACATCCGGATTAAATTGTTCGCTATACGTCGCGCCATTTAAAAAGAGCGCTAGAATTGAAGTAAACAAAGAGATTTAACTCCTACTACCCAGATAATAGAAGTTATATCTCCTTGTGTGTAGCTTCAATTTTAACGCGTTTTTACATGACGCAGCCTATTACTACACACATTGATTATGAACCATACACCACCGAAGCCGGTAAAAAATACGGTCCGTTGAACGATGAAAAAACAGACGTAGGTATACAAGCGTTCTACTACGTCGATTTTACCATTATGAAATAAAATTCCAACAAACTATTCTACAGTGGACTGTTAACATCGTCATTATCTTACCGTCGTTTCAAGTAGGTATGTATGTAGTTTTGGTACAGCGAGTCAGTTTACTACATTCATTTCTATAACTTTTTTTTATTACGCGAAGCAAACAATGTCGGTTGTAGACGCGCGATGACTCCAATATCCCAGAACTGTACAAATTCCCCGTCTTTACAATAGTTTTCTCTTCCTACCACCCAAACACTGGATTTTTGTAAGATTTTGTTTGTAAAATAGCCTTTTGGTGGTAGTTTCGGTCCCACCAAAGCCTTTCAAAGATACGGCAACCCGTGAGTTGTTAAACGAATAAAATGATGACCAATTTTATCAAACCAATTTTTTGACGTGATTTCCACAAAGTTGTGAAGGGGGACCTTTGCTCAACTTTGACAAGGTGTCTATTTCTTAATGAAAAACCATAATAATAAAATAAGCGGTTATCCAGATTTTTTCTATCACTGATTTAAGGAATCAGCTATTTCTTATTCTACACCCCAAAGTACTAATTCTATAAAATATTACAATCTTAGGTACACTACTGCTCTACCAGCGTCTTAGCGCGTAAATCAGCGCGCTAATTAAGCCGTTACGTAAAGTTTAACGCTGTCAGTCTTAAGTTTCAACGCGTTAAAACGTTGGTCACATCTACGCAACAGCTAACAGTTAAGCTTAAAAAAATATAACTAGGCCGTCTGTTAGATTATCAAAATATATTAGATAATTACATATATCTGGAATAATTACATATATCGGATAATTACATAATTTTTACTCTCATAATTAAACAAAAATATTGAATACCTGTTTAATTTCTGCGTGACATCGCGTTTATGTAAACTTTTTACTCAAAAGTAATGTCGCGTGCCCCACTTCCAAACTTTTACTCGCTTTATCTATGCAATTTTTTGTTTGAGTGAAGAAATAAAAATACATGTCCCATATTTTTAGTAATCTAACTGACGGAATAATTATTATAAAATTTCTTTTACGTACATGTGTAGTCGCAATACTCGCAATGGCTATTATTGGGTTAATTTGCACCAAGACGCAAGGGGAGCAGTAACATTAAAATTCGTCTCTCCACCACAAACCTAAAGACACAATTTTGCTCTCTCTCAGCTACAATTTTCGAAAGGAAGACGTAGATAAATGGCTTCCATCGTTTCATCGAGCCTGCTGGGATGCAGCGATGCATTATTCAGTTACACTTTGAAGTCTAACAGAATAATGACTTGACTCTACTGAAACGGAGGGGAGTGGAGATGGGCAAAGCGTTGTAGTCCGGTCATCATGAGAACGGTTTCAGATTATCATAATTTTCAATCCGTATAGGGTCTCTTTTTTTTTATTCAACCTGTACTGTCCCACTGCTAGGCAAAGGTCTCCTCCAATTCCTTCCATTCGTTAAATAAAATAATAGGATCGTCTCATCATACGCGCGCTATAATACGCTCTTCAAATAACCGGACTTGCGTAAACGGCATATTTCTGCGGGTTAGTTCGAACCAGTAGTGGTTTCTTATCTGTATACGAGCTTAGAAGCGCGACAACGCCCGTACGAGTTGCGCGTGTACCTTTTGGCACGCGTATAGGCGCGCTTACATAAGCTTCCAAAAACGAGCTTATACGCCTAAATATAGTCTAAAACCGCCCTAAGCTTAAGAGTGGTATCAAATCCTTGGTTTTCTTTTTCTTCTCAGCACGTTCACTTCTGGACATGGGCCTTACAGAAGAAGAAGGGATCTCCAATAAAATTGGGCGATCAACAGACTTTTTTGCGGTATTTAATAATTCTCGGAGTTTATCTAATATGATATTTGATATCATTTTTTTACTTGAATCATTCTCTTTATTGAGGAAAACAGCATCAAATCAGTTGCGTAGTAAAAGATCTTGGCGTACAGTTGAATGAAAGTGAATTTGTTTTATAATTGTAGAGTTTTACTAGTATGCAAAGGACTCCCTGGCTACAACGCTCTACTTATCTTCGCTGCGGTCCACTTTAGTGGAGTCTAGGCCTTAAGCCTTAAATTCTCCTAAAGTTTAGGAGAATCGAGGCAAATCTCGGAAGCAATTTTGTAAAGTAAATGTTTGCTGGGCGCTTCATGATGCTACGCTAATGTGACCTTTTTACCCTACAGCTTAAAGGGGAGATCGACTTTATCACACGTGTATTTGTATATATTAGACTACCTTTTTATGCATAATAGGCTATTTGATTAGTTCTTGGAAATTGTTTTAAATTATTCGTTAGTAAATCTATGTTTTGAATTAATATTTAGTGTATTTCCGCTATCTTGTTGTAGGCAAATAAGCTTAAGGGCATTAAGGACATTTATGGAAAAAAAAAATTACGAACAATTACTAATATTACAATAATTATACATTTAAAAACTTAATTTCACAAAACAGATAAAATAATAATAGATATCACTTATTTTCACTACACTCTATATTATATATATTTTTAAAAATAGTACAATAATAATCCGTTAACAACTAATATATATTATAAAAATCTTTTAAAAATAATATGAAAAAATATTGAAAACACTTCACTAATAAATAACACCCTTATTCACACTGCACTACACTCTGTTCGACACGTGTTTCGCCTCTCAACGAGGCATCTTCAGGACGTGTTGACTCTTCGAGGTCGCTCGCAAGAATGGCTCCGCGCCGCGCCGTCACCCCTTATATACTACCGCCCGCTGCCTGTGTACGGTGCGTCATCACGTGATTGCGTCATACTTGACTCACCCATGAAGCATCGCAACAACGGGGATGTGACGGTAGTCTGATCGTTCAGCAGCTCGTTGTCTCTGTTTTGATGTTTCATTATCTCTAAATGCTCCAAAACGTTTAGGCGAAAACCTTTTTCACATACATGTAAAATTTGGAAAGTGTGGTTGTTTTGCAAAGTGTGGCTTGTTTCCAGTAAATGTTTCGCAAAATTTGGTTTCTCTGGGTGATTGTTTCTACATGCAGCTAAGTGTTCTTTGTAACGGGTATCAAAACTTCTTCCAGTTTGTCCCACGTAAACCGCGTCACATGTATCGCAGGTTAACTTGTATACTCCTGATTTTTTGCTTTTCTCTAAGGAGTCTTTTCCGTTGCACATTCGTCTCGTGTTGTGATTAGTTCGAAATGCCACATGTACATCATTTTTCCGTAGTATTTTTGCAATTGAAAATAAGTGATATCTATTATTATTTTATCTGTTTCGTGAAATTAAGTTTTTAAATGTATAATTATTGTAATATTAGTAATTGTTCGTAATTTTTTTTTCCATAAATGTCCTTAATGCACTTAATGCCCTTAAACTTATTTGCCTACAACAAGATAGCGGAAATACACTAAATGTTAATTCAAATCATAGATTTGAAGATGAATTTCCGCAAAGTAACGCCTGATTCAATCAACTATTAACTTATTATAAACATAATAAGCACACTACATAGTACATGTATATTTCCGCGAGATCTACTGTATTAACAATGAAAATCAGTGTTAAAGAATAGATATTCATGATCCCGCCAAAAACGACATTCTGTAATGGCGCTGGTCTTTGACGTCACACTCTAGTAAATAACGTTAGTTGATACTAGTTAATACGCTAGTTCACATCTAAAAATTGACAAAAAATACTTTAAAAGTAACTTACAGATCCAATAATATTAGGTACTCCGAAATCACAAAACACAAATTACACAAACAACAGTCAATCGAGAAATTTTTGTTTACTATCATGTGACGTCACCAGAGTTGCCGCCCTTCTCAGAGCGTTCACGTCACATACAAAATATAAAAAAATAACGTATTGTATTTCGTGCGATTTGTGAAAATTGGACATGTTTTAGTTTAAATAAAGTGAAATATGTCTTTTTCAGGCTATTATCTGTATGGATGACCACAATCAATAGTATATTTTCAATGTTGTCAAATAGCCTATTATGAAGGAAGAAGCAAATCGCTTAGTACGAGCAGGTGGTACGTCGATTATGTAGGGATTTTAATAGTACCGAGAAAAATACCATAGGTACTAAAGATCCACTATGTCATTTAATACTTGAGTGACAGGCAAAAAAACTAGGTATTTGTTTTGAAAAATATGAGACTATGCGCACTAGACCGTTGCGTCGCGCCGCCTCGCACGGTCGCACGTCGCACCGCCACGTGCCATGCACGAAACGTTTCGGCACAGGGGAAATATACTCGACAGCTATTTTTGATATACGACTACGTTGACGGTACGTTGTAGTGGGCATAGTAGTGTTGTTTTACGTTCCTAGCATCTGGGGGTTAAAGATTAAACATAAAATTGCAATTATTTTTTCATAACGTGTGTTACACTCGTAGTAACTTTTCATTTGACAACGTTGGTCAAACGTGGCGGTATATGGTTTTTACAAGCTTTTGTTTAACTTGCAATGGACCTCTAATTCTAATTGTAACTAGGGGCGATGAGTCCTGCACTGTCGTCCCGCATGGGGTGTTTTGTGCATTCCCCCTCCAGCGTCTACCCGAGCCAGCCCAGCTCCTTAAAGTAACGGAGCGTAGCTCTGGGCCGCTGGCATAACTGCTCCAGTAGCTTAGATGGTGAATGAGATGATGGCGATTCAGGCAACAAAGCTGATGATAGTGCAGAAGCATCATGCAATCCGTTAGCTATTCTAATGTCTTCTGTGGCTTTGCAATACCATAGAACATGTTCTACAGTTTCGTTCTCCTGCAAACAGCCGCGACATAGTGGGCTGTCAGTGGCCCCCAGTTTAAACAACCTTCGACCTATGGTAGGCCTCATTACTGGTCACTACAACTTAAATAGTCACTTGTTTAAAGGACCTCTGTAAGTTCGGGTGGAATCTTGCAAATTAAATAGGACCAACTTCTCGGTTGGTTTCCGTTAGATATATTGCGTGACAATGCAATAATATTGTACCATGGAGCTGATTTGATGATGGAGTCGGAAGGTGGCCATAGCAAACTCTTGTACTAGACAAAACCCGTCGTGTTTGGGCTCGATTTACTTGTCTTGGCTAGCACTCTGCTGCTACATGATATCCAGGATCTCAAAAGCTTATATTTAAAAAATCATTTATTTCATAATATAACTCTATCAAATTAAAACAATATTATTACACATTTTTCCAACGAAATAATTGCAATATTATATTAATATAACATGTTTTTTTTCTAAAGTCGCGTTAATTTTGTAACATTTACAAATGTGTGATCGAGATATTTGACAAAGTAGACTTCCCCCCTTAAGGAAGGTACCTAATGTACCTATTGTTTGCGCTTATACTAATTACACTTAGGATAATATTGACTCTACTAATACGGGGTGCTTTTCTTAGCGACGGATAACATTCTAAGATATTAATACTCTTTGTTTTAGCCAATTTTGGGTATGTGACTAACCCCGAAATTACAACATATAAAAAAACAACCATTCCATGAATTTTGTCGCAAGTTAATTAACTTTTTGTGTGGAACAGCTGTTTTTTTAGCAATTCCAAGGTTGGTTCCATCGTAAAATTGGATTATAATGACGAGTAAAATGATTTCCTAGATTATTTCCGTCGTCTAGAGTCCGTATAATATGTATAAAATCCTTTGGTAGAGTGGTTGATTTATTTTCTCTAGTGGCTGTGCAAATGAAGGCAGTAATGGGTTAACTAAAATGAAAGAAAACAATGTTATGATAATAAATTTAATTATAGAATTACAATGGCATGATATTATGATTTCGTTGTTTGTGATTATAATAAATTGTGCTAAAGTTAATTTCTTGGTGCGTAATTATAAATAATTTTATTGGCGGTTAGATAGTAATACATATATCTCATAAAATATAATTCAAGTGCAGTAATAATTTACTTTACAT
Source organism: Hypomecis punctinalis (assembly GCA_949316475.1). NCBI lineage: Eukaryota > Metazoa > Arthropoda > Insecta > Lepidoptera > Geometridae > Hypomecis > Hypomecis punctinalis. The sequence goes on from OX438818.1 coordinate 16,844,011, forward strand.
ATAATTATGTATAATAATGGCATGATAGAGTGAAATGCCTAGTTTAACATCTGTATTCATGAAAAAATATAATAACTCTAAATGTTTTATTGACATTTTTTTTTTCTTCTAAGTGAGAGAGAGTGGAAAATGAAGCTAATTTTAAAATTAAACGAAACTTGTCACACGTGTACGTGTAAAAGTCTATGTATGTAAGATTTTAAGTTTTGAATTATTTGAAAATATAGTTGAATTAAAATTAAAAAATTTAAAATAAAATTAGTAAAGCAATAGAATGAATGGAAGTCTGCCGTCCGCGAGCTAAAACAACTAAAAATCAACTTTTTAAGTTAAGACCGAAAATTCTAAATTCTAACGAAGATAGGTCCGAAATTTAAATACAATAGTGTTTGTGAAGCACTTTCTAAGAATTAATTACATATTAATTTTAGAATATTCACTATAGATTAGTATAAATGTGAAAATTACGCTTATTATACGAATTTGTTGGTTTTGTTATCGAATAAATATATAAATTTTATCAATAATCTGAAAATGCAAATTGGCAGAGATTTTTTTGAGTAGGTAATTATCATAACATTACTCTATCAAAAAGTCAATACCGTCAAAATAATATGTTAAAACGGTTTTTACCCGACTTCCAAGGAAGGGTATTGTTTTTTTAGTTAGCAGATGGCAGAAATAAACGGTTAAACTTTACAATATGTTAAGAAATCAGTGCCTCTAAGTGACCATGGATTTTGTGACAAAGTTCTAAAAAATCTTTGACAAGGCAAAAGTCAATACAATATTTGACATTTAACTTTAGAATTGGTAATAATGAATAATTAGTGGGTAGATTATTATTTCTTTTTGGCAAAATTACGGAGTCCAAGTACAACAATTGTTTTTAAAAGTATTTTATTTACCTGTAGTTAAAGTAAATTAAACCAAACAGACGTATTTAAAAAAAAATGTTTTTATTTTTTATTATTCCACTCAAAATTTTTACTAATACAATTTCGTTACACCAAAGTTAAAATAAAATGAAACATAAATAATTCTACAAATAATTTTTTTATAATATTATTTTAATTCATTTTTTAGTGCCCAGAATTCATATTTTCTTGTCTGAGTACTAACTCACGTTTGATTTAAGTATTTATCTAGTATGTACACAATAGCTTTAGTATATCTTATTAATTTACCATAGAAAATTCCTTTATGTGTACTGAATTCAATAAAGTATTATTTATTGTTATTATTAATTGAAATTCCGAGTAATATTATTCCGTAATTTTGCTTAAAACGAAATAAATAGAAATTAGAATTAAAAAATAACGCTTTATAGTAGGTACTTATCACATTCAAGCTGAAATATTCTAAATTATCACTAATTAAAAATTTAAAACTAGCTCGTAAGTTAATCGTTTCTAGATTTAAAAGACACTAAAGTTTTTACATGATATTAATTGTTTTTGTTATTTGAAGTTGTTTTTGTTTTCAAATTATTGATATTGTCTTTTTTTAGTTACAAATGGGTTAAAGTGGTGTATGGTTGATTTAAGACGCAGACTTTAACATGACATATATTTTGAAATACATTTATTTAAATTTAACATATTTTCATATAAAATAAATATATTAAATATTCTGAAATCTGTTCAGCAATTGGCTTTGTGGCTTTCAAACAGATCACTGTACGGTACCGGTTACATTAATATTCTACTGCCAAATATAGGCCTATCCAAGAAAAGTTGGTCCCATAATAAAATTTGTTCATAATGATGATGAATTATGTATACATCTGAAAGTGAAGTCTTTTCCTTGCACTTTATAAAAGTAGGCACATCTTGTATAGGTGGTAACAAGAAAATAACTCTATTAAGAACATTATTACGTGTAACAGTGCATCGGCAATAAACAAATAATTAAAAAAATTGATTGTCTGTAATGTTGGTCTGGACACGATTGGCACAGGACCGAGGCAGATGGCACTGTAAGAGAGAGGCCTATACTCAGCAGTGGGATAAAGAAGGCTGTGGATGATGATGATGAATGTTGGTTTACGAACAAAAATTTTAAGTAACGTCAACAAGCCGATCGTGCCTCTCTATAGCTTGTTCCGTGCTCACGCTTGTACGCTCGGTTCAGGAACGTGACATTATTCGTGCGTGCAGCCGGCGTTCGTCGATTTATAAGAAGTTATCATGCCAAAACTAACCTATTAGTACCTATGTCATAGGTTCCCAAAGTTTTTTCGACACGCCTCCTGTGGCCTAACATGAAACCGCCCACGCCTCCTCTATCCAGAGGAAGCCAATGGATCCATCATATATTTTTTAAAAAACTTACAGCGTCTACGATAAATAAATATTAGAATCAAATTTCCAAAGACATAATCAATCAAATCAAATCAGTGAAACGGCTGAGCTTGCACATTTTAAACAAGATTTCTGATCCTAGGTTGTACAGCAGATAATGCGCAACGTTAATCACCAGCGATGTCCAGTTTGCCCATGTAATTGATTTTTATAGCCCCTACTGTTGAAAATGCCTTTTCGTATAAATAAGTATGTACTAGAAAAGGGTAAAACATTTGCAATATTTTTTCTGCTATTTTAGGGAAAATATTGAAAATATTGATATAGAAAATATTGATCGTGAGGCAACCTGCATACGTCCGTAGAAGAAATTCGATGGCGTATGTGAATCCACCAACCCGCACTGGGACAGCGTGGTGGGTATGGCCCAAACACCCTTCGTGGGTAGGCCTACGTCCTGCAGTGGACTATTAAAAAGGCTGGTACAGTTACAGTTAGAGTATTGATATATTTTGTCACAGCGTCTGCGCCGCACTTTCAATCTTGATACGCCACCCTAGAGGGGCGTGCCCACAATTTGAAAAACAGTGACCTATGTAGGTAATATAAAAAAATTCATTCTCGAAAAAGAGTTCTTTCTAAACGTAGTTTATCTAGCGCTTGTCTATTATTTCAAGTTCTTTTGAGTCCACTTTGCCCGAGCTGCGTGAAACTCTTTCCAAAGGTTTTGGAGCGTAAAGTTACGGGTGTCGCCGGCGAGGTTTAATGAGATAGTTATATTCATTGCACGTCTGCGGGATTGAGACGAAAGTATGTTTTTCTACTGGATACAAGAATATTGGGATTTAAATTTAAAGCTGGTAAACATTTAAAGTGACGCAAAGGGCAGAAGTCTAAAGTTTTGATATTCATTTTGACACCTGTCGTTTAATGTCATTTACTATGTCAGAGGCGTTTAGGCGGTTAAAACCTCTGACACCAGGGCTAGCCGCCCGGCCCATTCGAATTTGTTTTAAGTTGTGATTGAATTATTATATAGGTATAGCTTTTCCAGGGAAAATCCTTTATGGATAGCAATGCACCTCGGGGCAGGCGGGTGGTTATGTGGAAGTCTCCACCGCTTTGCAGTCGGTGGCATGCCACCCACAAAAAACCCTGGGTGTTCCGCCACTGTGCTTGGTGTCGGGGCTACGGGCACGTTTTCGCACTCCTCCGCGGCACCCGACAGCGCTGGCCCAGTTTGGGCCCCACCTCGGAGCTTGCGCACCCGCCAGAATGACGATTTGCCGAACACCAGACACATCGTCATGCTCCACCTGGGACAAACTAGCACTGGGCGTCGGACAGCACCCGTGTCCAACAGCTCTGGTCCTGATGCATATATATATATATATATATAAATATATACTAGCTGACCCGGCCACGCGTTGCTGTGGCTAAATAAATTAAAATTGCGACTATAATTTGAGATTTAGGAGTGGTTTAGGAGTCCATTGAGGACAAACATTGTGACACGAGATTTATATATATTAAGATATATATATAGAGGTGCCTGACGTAACATCTGTCATAAACAAAATAAAAAATATCTGTAATCTCTCTCTAAGTAGCTAAAATATCTGTCCCATCGACTTTGCATTTGTTTTGTTCATATTGATGATATTCTGTCCTGAAAATTAGATTGAATGATGACTATATTGAAGCTGGAATGATTAAAAATAAAAATAATGATTAAATATAATAAAATAAAACAATATATATTATATAGGTTATACAAAGACACTTAACAGATAAACTGTCATATATATACAACTTTTTGTCACAATGTAATTTAGATTTAAATTTAGCTAGTAAGATTTACTTTGTTTTGCTTCACCCTATAAAACAGGGTCCTCAAGTAGACGTAAGCATATAATACTAAGTTATATATGTTATAATACTCTCTTGTTGGTGCAAATAAATATTCTGATTCTGATTCTGATTCTAAAAAAATGATATTATACTATAATAAAATAACTGTAATAAATAAATACTAAATAAATCAATATCCTCTTTTTACATTTTCTAACTTAACCTGGCCAGAGACTAAATAAAAATACTGGCAGTTAGTAAAAACCCTAACGCAAAAAGAAAATAATATCTCTGCGTATGAAGGATTTAATCAAAGAAAACACCTACTTTGTTTCGTAACAAAACATCCAGTTAATCAACATTGTTTATTCATATAATAGGCTTCCAAAGGATAAACAAAGAGTGAGAAAATGAGATTCTGGCGAAAACTCCGTACTTATATGAAGATACTAAATTATGAGTTAGGTACCGTCACAGAATAGGTGGCAGTGGAAAGTTTGTTCTGTGATTACGCTATAAGGCTACAACTATAGATATAGGTAATTATACCTAATCATTACTAAGATTACAAATCTGAGAGTATATTTGTTGGTTTATTGCTTTGTTCTTCTTTCACGCAGTAACGGAGCAACGGATAGACTTGATTTTTGTCATGGACATAGCTTGAAAGACGTTTAATCCCCAAAAAATATAATGTTCCTTAGTAATAGGTACCACAAAAATCAAAATATCACACGGGCGATGACGCCGGCAAAAACTAATCACAAATTAGTACTACGTTATAGAGTTCAATACGTTTTTTTTGGATAAGATGTAAGTATAGGTGTGTTATGTTATCCACCATCATACAAACACAACAAGGTCGCAAAAAGGGTGTAATAAAGCGAAAAAGTAAGTAATCCAAATCATTATGAACAACATTATTGTTATAATATACTACGGGACTAATCGCGCACTAAAATTACTGATAAAGAAATACCCCATCATCCCGACGTTTCAACCGAGTTGCATCGATCTTGGTCACGGGTAGACTGCGCGATTGGTCCCGTAGTATAAAATAATTATGTGTTCGCAAAAGTTTAAAAAAAACAATCGTTATGAACAACTTTTACTATGGGGCCAGCCCGGAATTCGAGAAACAATCAGCTGTCCCATACAAAATTTCAACTCAGAATCGACAAAATGTATGGAAGAGCTGTTATATTATTTTTTTTAATCAGCCATACATCATAAATTATATAATAAGTATTTATCGAGTAGTTTAATATCTGCTACATATATTTCGAAAAATTAAAATGCTTGAGCATCGCAATATTATATAAAAGTGAGTTATTCCACTACTTCGGTGACAAAAATTTAAAACAAAAACGACTTAAGTGATTACGAAATGTTTATTGTGTTAAGTACACAATTGAAATAAGCACCGATAACTTTACAACATACTTAGGAATTAAGTTAAATGATTTTATTTACATACTTATTTTTGCTGTTATATTCATATAGATGTTTATTTAACTGAAATTGTTGTTACTTTTGTCGTTATCATAAAACTTAGCAATACGTATAATATTATGTACAATTTTACATTAAGCTGTTTTGTTCCTAGCTAAATAAAGACCAATTTATCATTCATTCAAAATGTTTATTTCATTTTCGGGATGAATTCTCATTCAATGAAATAATTTAATTTTATGGTGCTTTGCACACTAGGTTTATTACTCAAAAAATCGCTGTAAAGCTGGTAGTAAGGGATAAACAATGAAAAGATTTTAATTTTATAGTGCATTCCACACTAGGTTTATCCCAATGAATTATTTTTATGATAAAAAATTTATTGCGAATGCAGGACTCAAACCTGCGTCTTCGGATCACTAGCCCGACGCTCTCCCAACTGAGCTAATTCGCAGTCCTGACTTTGCGTCGAATTTGTGTAGTTTTTATCATTTTGACCAACTTAAAGCGTTGGTGGCGCCACCTGCGTTACGGGTATTAGACAGGTAATTACTCAATTAAAGTTAATAAGAACTTCTGATGATTAAAAAATATTTATTAGAATATTGATGATAAGAAAATTCTTTAAGGGATAAACATTTCATGAATTTGGCGTGTTCGCAGATAAGCGGTCTAGCTCAATTGGATAAATTAGCCCAAAGAAATGTATGCTCAAATCCTGCGATCGTGGAAAAATTTTGAAATGTTTATCACAAAAAGAACAATTCTGTGAAGAACTCAGATCCTTTGACAAACTTCAAGGCCGAATCAGACTTATTGGCAGCTGTTTTGTTAGCTACAAGCTGAGGATAACTCAATCCCTACGCAGCTGTTAAGTTAGCTTCAGTCAGGATTGAGTTATCCGCAACTTGTAGCTAACATCACAACTGACAAGGAGTTTGATTCGGCCTTTAATAGAAAAACTTGTCTTAGTTGACATCTGTCATTTTCAGTTTATTTAGACAAGGTTCAATTTCATTCCCTGCCTCGGTGTCTCAATAGTTAATGACCCTAACTTCTAGATCAAAGAGGCGTGGGTTCGATCCCCTACCAGGGCAAATATTTATGTGATGAACATAAATGTTTGCTCTGTGTCTGGGTGTTTTAGTTACTATCTATATAGTATGTATTTAAAAATAAGTATATGTAGTATATCCGTCTCTGGCAGCCATATCACAAGCTTTGCTTAGTTTGGGGTCAGAAGCCGTGTGTAAGATGTCCCAAAAATATTTATTATTATTGCACCTTCTATAAAGTACACGAAATCTGAGAGGTTAGTACAGGTTAACACGTAAATTGAAACTACGGCTGTTTCCGTATGGCTCTATACATTATTGTACACCGCCCCTGGCGGAAACGAGAAAGAACTAACAATTTTGTTGATTCTTTCTCGTACATACATTTTGGTTAGTTCTTCTTCGTGTCTCTATCACACGCGAACGCGAAAGTTTAAGTAAAGTACGGAAAACCTGGACTAAGGGCTCTGGTTCACATACAAAAAGCAACATAGTAATTTTACTGACTTGCTCCTTAACCTTTACCAGTTACTTTAACCGTAATTTCCTTTCAGAAATGCTACACTGTGTAACATAGTTTATAAAGGAGTTACTTAACTGGCATTTTACGGTAAAGTTTACAACCCTCTTACTCTAGCTACAAAAAGTTCGGATTAAATTGAAAGATGTGATCTAAAATATACTTTGTTTATTTAAAATAATAAATAATTTAATAGAATACTTTGATGATGTCACCAAAGTTGGTGCCACCTTAACACAAAAGTTTTAAACGCACTTTAAACACGGTTTAATCGTGCAATTTGTGCTGTTAAATTTTCAAATCTTTGCTTTGAATGAATATTTAGTGTATTACCGCTATCTTGTTGTAGGTAAATAAGTTTAAGGGCATATAAAAAACGCTATTAATTATATTACAATAATTATACATTTAAAATCTTAATTTTACAAAATAGATAAAATAATAATAAATATCACTTATTTACACTGCACTCTCTGTGTTGACTCTTCGAGGTCGCACGCAAGAACAATATTATAAAAAAAATAACTCTATTATATAAAAAATATAAAATAGAGTGTAGTGAAATTGAGTGATATTCGTTATTATTTTATCTATTTTGTAAAATTAAGTTTTAAAATATATAATTATTGTAATATTAATAATAGTGTAAGTATTTTTTTTAAAATCCCTCGAACTTATTTGCCTACAACAAGATAGCGGAAACACACTAAATATTTATTCAAAGCAAAGATTTGAAGATGAATTTCCGCAAAGTAACGCCTGATTCAATCAACTGTTAAATTTTGTCTAAAGCGTGCGTAAAATTTTTGTGACATTTTAGTTTTATCTTAGTTTGATTGTTTCTCAACAAATACCGAAGTTCAGCAACTTTCAGCACGGTCAGTCTTCGGATGGGTGACCGCAGAGGGCATTTACAACTGAACAATACCGTGGTTCGGACATATCCAGATTGTTTTAGACCGTTTGTAGTCCAGCAGCTCACTCCTATGATCTTATGCTGAATCAGCGTGAGCAGGTTAAGTTAGACGACACGTCCAGCCCCCCTACCGCCTAAGCAATAGCAATCGTAATAGCAATCGTTTATGACTTCATTTTAGTCATTTGGCACCGCCTATGTGACGTTAGCCATCAATTGCTTTGCGCGGATTGCGAAAGCAGTCGTTGAATGAACAACTTTGATAGCTAACGTCACATAGGCGGTGCCAAATGACTAAAATGAAGTCATAAACTATTGCTATTACGATTGTTATTGCTTTAGGCGGTAGGGGGGCGGGTGTCTTACAATAAAATCTCGATCGAGGTAGCTAAAGTACTGCGCAGGTATAAAACAAGATTCTCACAAATACAAAATACAAATCATTTATTGGTAATTAATTATTACATGTCAAATTAATATATATATATACACTAGTACAGGTTAATATGTACCAGTTAATCTAAACATAAATTTCAAAATTAAATAATTACATAATAAATAATAAAATAATCATCATATTGATTTTGGTAATTTCAAAAAGTCATCAATGTCATAAAACAATTGTTCGATAAGCCATGACTTAAGTTTATTTTTAAAAGACACGACAGAAGGTGCTCCACGCACGTCAGTAGGTATCCTATTATAGACAGCCGGTCCCCCAATATACTCAGATTTTTCTGACCGCGCTAATCTGTGAGTCGGTGTCACTAGTTGGTTTAGTTTAGTTTATTTATTTATGCAAGATATACGTACATGTGAATACAATCAGTGCTTAGCATATTATACTAATACTTATTGCTAATTCAGTAGGTGTACATATTCGCCCTGTCTAATAGGGCGTAGCATAATTATATATTATTAATGCCAGAATGCCAGTTGGTCGCTTCTGACGTTGCTCCTCAAAGCAAACCTCGAGTATGTACCTCTTTTTTTAAAGACGCCTAGGTGGGTATGCGTAAACAGGGCTATCTGTAAGATAAGTTCACATGGTAGTGGAAGGATGCGAAGCTCTCTGAAAAATTCAACGCATGAGACGTCGTCTTTCACTCCAAAAATTGTGCGAACAGCCCAGTCACTTTAGGATCACAGGAGGAGACGGCTTAAAAAATCTGACACCAGGGCAAGATAACCACCTAACCTATAAGTACGAACCTACTTACCAAAATGAGTATAGGTTGAATCATACAACTTGGCGGCTATGATGTTAGCTACAAGTTGCGGACAACCCAACCATCAACAGCTGTTAAGTGAGCTTCTGTTAGGATTGGGCTATGCGATTAATATGATATTATATTATGTTTCGTGCTATATGATTGTAATTATTCAGTCTTTACACCTACGAATATTTACCCAATAAGCGAATATTCTGTTTGCGAACCGTTTATCCTAAAAGTATTACAGTGGGTAGAATTGTGTCACTTTGTATGCTTTTACTTTTTCTTGGCTCAAATTACACGCGTCTCACGCCTTTTGTGAACATAACGGTTGTTATAAGTTTATATAGATCGAATAGCTAGCTTTAAAGCGCTTGTTCACGGACCGTCGGTAAAAATGCGTAAATTTTTCGCCGGAGGGATGTCCGGTGCGTCAACGTCATGTTTATTATAAACCATACACCACCGCGAATCCGGTGAAAAAAAAAACGGTGCGTTGTCCGGTGAAACGAATTTCCGTGAACAAGCGCTCTTAGTGTCAGAGCTTTTAAGACACTTTGTTTCTGAATTGGGTATACGGTCAGTAAGAAAATTCACTCATAGACCGAATCAAACTGAATGGCGCCTGCGAAGTTAGCTACAAGCTACACGAAGCCCAATCCTTGCGGAGATTTTCTGCAAACATCAGTCAGGATTGAGTTTTTTTTGCAGCTTGTAGCTATTTTCACAGCCGCCGAGAAGTTACAGATTTAAAACTGATTTTTTCATTTCATTTATTTCTCAACATACAATTGTGTATACTTGTGAATGTCCAACAAATTACATTAAAAATTTCAATTGAAATAAAACTGCATAAATATAAATTTACATTGGAATAAAAATAAAAAAAGGAATGTCAAATTACAGAAACAAATGTCAAATTATAACTAGATTTCAAAATAAATTGAAACTGAACTGAAATTTGAACTTTTCTGAACCATATAAATGGGTAAGTATCACAGATATCTATATTTAACAGATTGAGAACATTGTTGTCACATGAAGCCATTCACAACCTCAAAAATCTATGAAAAATCTCTCCCACAGTCAAATTTATGTATAGGAATTTGACAAAAATTTGACGTTCCCGGGAGAAAAATCCGGCAACCGACATTGAATCGAGATATTTTTCATGTCTCTTTCTAACTCATGCCATATTTAATCAACCCATCTCTTTCAGGTTTTCTACATCGACCACATTATCTCTCAGGTATCTCTGTGGTAAGTGAACAAGCGCTCTTAGTGTCAGAGCTTTTAAGACACTTTGTTTCTGAATTGGGTATACGGTCAGTAAGAAAATTCACTCATAGACCGAATCAAACTGAATGGCGCCTGCGAAGTTAGCTACAAGCTACACGAAGCCCAATCCTTGCGGAGATTTTCTGCGAACTTCAGTCAGGATTGAGTTTTTTTTGCAGCTTGTAGCTATTTTCACAGCCGCCGAGAAGTTACAGATTTAAAACTGATTTTTTCATTTCATTTATTTCTCAACATAGATACAATTGTGTATACTTGTGAATGTCCAACAAATTACATTAAAAATTTCAATTGAAATAAAACTGCATAAATATAAATTTACATTGGAATAAAAATAAAAAAAGGAATGTCAAATTACAGAAACAAATGTCAAATTATAACTAGATTTCAAAATAAATTGAAACTGAACTGAAATTTGAACTTTTCTGAACCATATAAATGGGTAAGTATCACAGATATCTATATTTAACAGATTGAGAACATTGTTGTCACATGAAGCCATTCACAACCTCAAAAATCTATGAAAAATCTCTCCCACAGTCAAATTTATGTATAGGAATTTGACAAAAATTTGACGTTCCCGGGAGAAAAATCCGGCAACCGACATTGAATCGAGATATTTTTCATGTCTCTTTCTAACTCATGCCATATTTAATCAACCCATCTCTTTCAGGTTTTCTACATCGACCACATTATCTCTCAGGTATCTCTGTGGTAAGTATGTATTTTGACTTCGCGAAATCTGTCAAACGTTCTAGTTACCGTTGATGACGGTTGGTGGCATGTGACATTTAGACATTTCCTAAGACGGGGAAACTGATATGATGTCCGACTCATCTTAGTGGGGATGGCCGCAGCGCTTACTGTTATCATGGTCACGGAACCACACTGTAGAAAATGCCACCCGCGGTCACCATTTCCAGACCAGTAGCTATTATTTAGATATGTCTAATGTGCTCTACTCTCACAGAAAACCATCTGTTACTACTACATAATTATACAAATCACATAAAAACACGACTTATATGCTAACTCATACTAGAAGTGACATGTGTGAAAAATAGTGTTCGGAAAATGTTGTAACTAGTATTTTATACATATTTCAAGTTAGTTACAAGTTTTAGCCAACTGGCCAGATCGGGTGGAACTTTTGGTATTTCCTTAATAAAAAGTATGTCAATAGTAGATTTAATTCCGTTTTTGTTTCCTTTAAAAGTGGCTTACTACACGCAAATAAGTTCGCAGCTGATGACAGGCACTTTTTTCTACAAATTTATTAATATTTCGAAATTACTGACGCACCTAGTATTTACCTTACCTTTGATTAGAATTTAAGGTAAGGGAGGTAATTTTTCGATTTGAAAGTCAACTAACTGAGCAAAATTTAGAACTATCACTAAAAAGCAAATGTGACACAGCACGCATTTTAATGCCGTCACACTAGTTTTACAATACACGCAAAAAAAGTTCTCTGCAATAGTAGTGTGGGTGTTCTAAATATATGACGTCATCTAGTGGATTTATCGTCAACCCCCGAATCTTCCTACGTGTTCATCTGACTAGTGGAGTGGAATAAAATAACTTCTTCTTCTTCGTGTTGGTGGTTCTAAGGTGATAGATCTAGATGTTGATGATCTATCTATAAAATAACTGGATTCCTTGGTGATATTAATATTACTTGCTGATTACTAAATTAATTACATTTTGGTGGACGTGTTATTACTAGCGCCTAGCGCGGCTCGGGGGCAACTTATGGTCGTCAAGCGCCGCTCATACAACTCTCTTGTAAAAAAAACCGCGAATACAAAGATCTTATTCATACTTAGGTACACGGTCCTACAGGATTTGTTTGTTTCTATGCTAAGTTTTCTTTTTGTGTATTTGTTGATGTACTTAGTGTAGTCGGACTAAATATATAAAATAAAATAAATAAATATAAGGGTACTTTAGTGGTCTCTTCTAGCAAGTGACGTAGCATGTAACCTTTAGTTTTCTCATCACGTCGGCGGCATCATTTGGTTCGGGAGCGGGATAATACCGCCCGAGCAACTGACCTCCGGGACGGCAATCCAGGACAGATTTACTGACGCACCTTTTACTTCCATTTTGGCCATGATTCAAAAACTAAACCTCAAGGGTCTACTTACATTTAAACGTGTTTTTGATGTGTCGAGCAATTTTGGTATTTTCACTCGAGAAACTACAAAAGATATCGATAACTATGGCCCGTTTCTTATTATATGCAGAATACGCACACACGATTCTTGCAGAACATGAATGTGTGTAGGTATGTAAGATAGGTACTTATATCTAACAATACCTGCATTTATATAGAGACTACTACTCATAAATTGGAGCAGGTACTAAGAAACGACCAGTCTCCGAGAAAAAAAGGTTGTAAAAGACGTAGTTTAATGAGGGGCACACCTTCATTTTGTATTTTATGAAATTATTTATTTATAGCATTGAACAAAGAGCTTATATAACTATTAGTGTACAAAAATCGCTATCCCTACTCCCGTGCACTTTCTGTCCACGGCTTTTTCGCAGGCCACTGTATTTTGTATGTAAACTCGTAACGTAGGCACTACACTAAGATCTTACTATGGAAATTAACGTGGTTTTCACACATTTTATACCATATATAACGGGACTAAACTCACGTGTAGGGATAGTCGTAACGACTATAGTTTCGGTCGCATTCGGCAACCTTTCTCAAATTAGCGAGTGCTAGCACGCCGTGCCGTCTAGTCCTGTAGTCGTGAGTTTAGTCCCGTTATGTATGGTATAAAATACACTCAGATCATGGAATTCACATAGTATAGAGTATGTGCAAAAAGAAAGAGTCGTTGGTGAGGTCGCCCGTGTGCTAGGTATTTTACTAATTTTGTTACCTACGTTGACAATACTTCTCTGTCATTGCTAGTACAACTAAAAGTGTTTGATACTTGGTAGACACCAATTCGGTTTTCATCAGTAGACTCGCGTCTACCAAGTAGTCGGTACCTTGGCTGCTGATAAAATCTTATTGTTATACCTCGGCCGTTCAGAGAATGCGTTCCTGACACCTATGAGTTAGTCACGACTAGTGATGGGCACAACATAACACTGAGTTCGTTACCGTTCCTCCAAAATGAACCGCCGCATTATTTTTAAGATTATTTTCGTTTTAAATTGGCGGAATCATTTAAAATTTATATTTTAGGTATTTAAGTGGAAACCAAAAAAAGATAACATTAATATAATAACAATAATGTACCAAAAGTAAAAAGAACGCAATACAAAACACAATCGAAGTCTGATTTAGCGCCGATGTCGGTTTGAAAAGCAGAAACAGTCCATTACACGAAAGCGGGTTAATCAAATAAAAACAGATCGAAAACACTTGAAGAACGTGGTCTATGCGCACGAAACGACAACAGACGACTGTTTTAGCGTCACTAAATGGCAGCCCATAACGCCATTTGGGGTTACCATTTTTAATCTAAGTATGAAAATGCAAGTAACGCCATTTGGAGTTACCATTTTCAACCTAAATATAAAAATGCTACTTTCTTTCTTGCGTTCGGTTTGGTCGTAGTTTTATTTTTATATTTTATAAAAGTTATCTTATAGTCCATTATTTTCAAATTCTTAAAAAAAAACAAAACGTATTATTTTATAAAGTATAACTGTATAAGAACAGATTACGATACTATTATTGCCTGTTATTGTTAGCACAGCACTACAAATATAAAGCGCTGACATAACCTTGTAATAGCGCAGTATAGATTTAGAAAAATATTGTTAACCAAGTTATTTGACACTCAGTTTGGCACAAAATTATAACATTAATTGATTATTGATTTAATAATGTTGTTTTAATGCTCATCAATTGTTAAAACGGGAAACAACCAGCAAAAATATTTTTATCGTAACTGCAACGCCATTACAAAGTTACGTCGTCAGTTCAATCGCGACGTGTCAGGAACGCATTCTCCGAACGGCTGAACTATAATTCACCGTGACGCCACGACGATTATCTTTTTGCACAAACTCTAGCAAAATAAATTATGCCCAAGTACTTTGTAATTACTTAGTTTCAGAATATTTTTCTCGATATTTTATTATAATATTTTGTTTTAATATTTTGTTTTAATATTTAGAGTCGCAGAAGATATGGTTTTTTTATTAATTCATAATCATTACAAAAAATGTTCATTACACATACAAAATGTGAGTCTTACAATATTGTCAAAATAAACATAATAATAAATAAACAATACAGAGAAAATAATGTCAAATCCTATGTGTTTATCCTAATTGAACAGTCCTCCCCTGATTAATATTTTGTTTTAATATTTTGTTTTAATATTTTATTTTAATATTTTATTATATTTTATCTCAGAGCAAATAAAAAAATCAAGAGAGAATGTTGTGAACAAACAAGTGAAGCCAACCAAAGCTACGCCTCGCCGTGTACTGACAATTACACAGACATCCACGTGCAACGAAACTATGCCTTGGCTTGTCAGTCGAACTATGGCGGCGCAACACCGACGCACTCACACATGTTTAAAAAACCGGCCTCACTTGACTGTTTAACGACGTTACCTCTTGATTTTTTTAATTGCACTGAGTATTTTATGGTTTCAATTCAAAGCCCAAAAAATGAATACCTACTATTCCACAGATAAAACTCATGTAGGTTTATGGAGCACGCCAATAGTAATCTAATTTATCGGTTGAACCTTTATTGAATGGCAACGTGTGGGAAATCAATTGAGAATATCTAATAAAAGGCCCTCACTAATGTAATAATGGGTTTTGTGTGATTTACTACTCAGACATTGTTAGAAATACATATTATATAGACTACATTATATCGTTCTTAGTCATTATCATCTGAGCCAGCGCGGTGGATATAGTCCGATCACCCTTTGTGGATTGGCCTACGTCCAGCTGTGGACTGTTAAAAAGCTGGTACAGTACAGTTACTATCAGCGTCATAATTATTATCAGCCAAAGGACGTCCACTGCTGGACTTAGGGTTCTCCTAAGGATTCCCATAAGACCGTTTGGAAGTGGTTTGCAATCGAGGTATTTCTATTGTTTTGACTAGATTATAGGTCCAGGGACGTCCTACGCTGCGCTTACTGATATGTGGTCTCTATTTAAAAGCTTTCTGACCATGTACTATACATAAACACCAGGGCCTCCGTGCTACTGTTATAGCTTGGCATTCTACTTCGCTATATCCGCTAGTGCCATTCTCGGGGCCCTATTATAGATCCTGTACAGCCAAGGAGGTCCCTAAAACGAAAGACAAGACTGCCTCGGTGGCTCAGTGGTTAGTGAAACTGACTTCTGAAACAAAGAGGCGTGGGTTCGATCCCTACCCAGGGTAAGCATTTGTGTGGTGAACATAGGTGTTTACTCTGTGTATGGGTGTATTTAGATACTATATATAAGTATGTATTTAAAATATGTATAATGTAGTATATCAGTCTCTGGCAGCCATATCACAAGCTTTGCTTAGTTTGGGGTCAGAGACCGTGTGTAAGATGTCCCCCAGTATTTATTTATTAAAGGAGGTACAATAAGTGAAGGAGGACGGTTAAAAAAAAGGAGGAGGAGGGTGTTTCAACAGTTTTTCAATACCAAGCACTTTAGTGATTTGTACGAAACAAGGCAAGCCTGGCTCGCACTTGTCCAGTTATTTTTGCGTTTACGGTGCCTCTTGCCCATGCCTAGGGGTCTCTATTCGATGCGGGACCCTTATATGATTGCCTAATCCGCCTTAGGGATAAAAAGACAACAAATCCATCAAGCAAAAATTCTTTAATAATATTATAAGTACTTGATTTAATCTCATTTTGATGTTGATACTATTCTTTTTATGCCAATATGATATAGCTAAATTAATTGTGAATTGATGTGATTTATTTAATTTAATTTGTATTCTAATTTTGATTTCACTTTTTATTGAATAATAGCATGCGTTAATTTTTAAATGTTAAATGTATTCGATTTATTTCATTTAATTTGTATTTTAATTTCACTTAATTATGATTCCGATTTTATGTTATTAATACTATCTAATTCTTAATACAATTCTCAAAGACCCTTTTTTAAATGTTAAAGTGCGAATTTCGTTAGAATAACTTCACTTGTAAGGGCTCCCAAGTAGGGCGTGCAAAACCGGAAGGTTGTCAAAACCGGTTTTAAATTCCGGGTTTGAGGGCCCAAAACCGGACACCGGTGTTAGCTCCGGTTTTGACAACATTTTTGTAAAGTAACTATTAAGATAAAATTTTAACAAGAAAAAAATATTCTTAGATACCCACTAAATCTACAAATAAAACAAGTTGTACGATATACCTATTTTTAGTAAACCATTTAAAATGCCTGCCTACCAAGTAGACCACATTAAGAAAGTTTGGTTAACATGAGCTTAAAATAATATAAAGATTAACTAACTAAGATCAAATCAACAACAAGTAAGTTTGTGACACCTTTAGTAACAATTCTGTTATCAAGAATAATATATTTTAAACATACAAAACACATTCATCATCTTAGATAACGTCTCAATTTCTTGAATCTTAAGTTCTTTATTTGGCTAAAAAACGAGATCAAATCAACTGTGTACTGTATACTTATTCAAATAAACAATAATATTTTTTTTCCAAAATACCGCTGTTCTTGATAATGTGTTTTAAGAATAAAAGTGCATCCAACATTTTATCAGGCAGCGTACTTCTTATTTTATTACAGAAGTACCCAGCACTCGAAAAGGTCCTCTCACTCTCAACACTTGTTGGTAGTACACACATCAAATAGTTGTAAGCTTCTGTGAGATACACACCGCGTTGCCCTCCGTTTTCATACATGGCTTGCTCTACCTTGACGAATCCTGCAAGGTCAAAACTAGATCGATTCTTGGGGGTTTTCGTGCATTTATCCAATTCCTTATCAAGCTGCTCTTGAAAAGTTAGCTCATCAACTACAACTTCAGCGTCAGATGATGACGATGACGATGGCACGCACCGCTCGGCATCAGAGTCCTTGGGCTTATATTTTAGTTGCAGTAATAAGTTTGTAACAGTATCAGAAATGTCACCACCGGGTTTAGGAAAAGTATCATTGTCATCTTGTGTGGATTAGTCTTCCCAATCGTGAAAATAGTGCAAGACACCTGCTAACAGGAGACGCAGGCGGGCCGCGGGCGGGGCCCAGGAGTCTCGTCACGGGTGCGGGGGTCACGGAGGGAGGGGTTTAAGTGGTTATAGGTTGCATTCGGATATATTTGATGACTTAAAATTAAGTATTTCTTGAGTGAGTTCGAAAAAGTTAAGTAAATTTGATTTAAATCAAAATTACATTCAATAACGGGAAAACCGGAGATAACTCCGGTTTTGTCTCTTAACACCGGTTTTGAGAAATCGATTAATATTGTCCGGTTTTGGTGAAAACCGGAAAACCGGGTTTGCACGCCCTACTCCCAAGAGACCGTCCTGACCGAGTTTGGGACCCACTGTTAATTTCACTAAGGATATAACTAACTACAATACTGGTACCTATTAGGAAAATTATATTGAAATTATTAACTTAATCACGTTTTGGTAAATAAAAAAATTCTTTCTTCTTTCTTTCTTTAAAAAAATATTATAAGTGCGGTGCGCGCGTCCACTCATAATAGCTGTGGTAGATCATAGGTACAAAACATAACTTGTTTTATTCAACGTGAAGTTGTTTACCTAGCCAGCTACTGCAGCAGACACGCTAATCGTCGTATGTACCTATATTATACAGGGTTATTTCTAATCAATTAGCATCCTTTTAGGGGCTTATTATGTACATCAAAACTAACAACTATTGTTCTGCGACTTTTGTCTAAACTCAAAAAAAAAATTGTTGTTCCATAGAAAAAATTCAAAATGTATTGAACAGTTGATTTTTTTTCGTGTTTTGACTAAAGTCGCATAACAAAAGTTGTTAGTTTTGAAGCACAGAATTAGCCCCTAATAGGATGCTAATTGATTAGAAATAACCCTGTATAGGATGCTAAAATTAGCTATGCCCAATGAAACATACTGTGACATGTACCTGTAAACTAATTGGTTACAAGTAACTATAAAAATAATATGATCTCTCTGAAATAATTCAATATCTAAGAAGAAAGAAGACAGCAGAAGAAAGAAGATAACAGAAGAAAAAATATAACAGAATAAAGAAGATAAAAGAAGTAAGAAAATCCGCCGCGCCGACATTAGAATCAGTACGCTTTGTCGTCACTAGCTCGTGAGTTCACAAAACGAACTGATTCTTTAGTCGTTGCTGACGTTCTACCGACGAAGAAGACTCATTATCATCATCCGTAGGACATAAGGTATTGGACGGCCAGACGTCTACTGCTAGACGATCTTATGGTCTTAATAAGTCCAGTTTTAAAGGCACCATCGTAAATTTAATAGCAAAGTAATAGTGTTCTCTTCAATGTCTATCTTGTGGGTAGACAATCTACGCAGCACTTGCTGGCACGCGGTGTCTATTCCAAAACTGTGGAACTCCATCGACCCTCAGCACATTTAGATTGAATCAAACTTAATAACATGTATGAATGTAGGCTATAAGCAGCGTAAAATCTCACGTTTGCCAGTTTGATATTTATGAAAAAAACGCCGTTCTGGTGTAGTGCTTGTACGTTGTCCTGTCATTCTCGAGGTCCTGAGTTGAAATCCCAGTCTCGTACCGATGAGATTTTTTGGTATTTACGTACGAAATTTGACACCACTGGCTTTTCGATGAAGGAAAACATCGTGAGGCAATGTGCAGAGGTCTTTAGAAGAAATTCGATGGCGTGTGTGAGTCCAGCAACCCTCACTGGGCCAGCGTGGTGGATGTGGTCCAATCACCCTTCGTGGATAGGCTTACGCCTGCAGTGGACTATTAAACATTCTCATACAGTACAGAATTGATATATTCTTCACCGAAAAGACAGTTTACCTAGTGGTTCACACAAATACCATAGCTAGGATTTGAACCCACAACTAGTAGATTCTAAGACGAGCGATTACTCACCAAGCTATGCACAGCTAAAATGAACATCAAAACAATTCAGATCTCGTTAATTTTTAAGCTCCCACAAAATAAAAAAACATTTTTAAAGTTAGCCAGAATTTTTATTCCACCCCAACATGTTTACCCTAGCATTAAGTTAAGGGGCTCTTAATCGGTCGAGCGCCAGACGCGAGTCGAGCGCAAAATATACCTTAATTTCTCAGCGGAATGAGCGAAATGAGCAAAAAGAGCGAGCGAAATGGTTTAATGGGCAAAACGAGCAAGAGAAGCGAGACGGTAAAAAGCGAGCGAGTTGCATGGATGGCGAAGAAAAGCAGTCATTAGAATTCATCAACAGTGTTTAGTATTTTCATGGTAAGATCACCGCAAATATTTTGCCTATTGTGATATACTGAAAAAGGCTATGATCGGGCACTCCCTGTGAGAACGCATCTGAAATGGGAAGTTCCGTAGAAAAAGATTACCGACATAACCCAGCGGATTGGTAGGTAAGTTGCATGGCAGTGAGCAGGACATATGGCATGGAGAACTGATGACCTATGTGGTTGAAAATTCTTCGTGTGAAGACCACGTACTTCTTAGCAAGCGCAGTGCAGGACGTCCACCCATGAGGTGGACAAATAACTTCATCAAGATCTTAGGATCGCACTTGATGTAAACTGCTTCCAATCGGTCTCATTGGAGATCCATTCGGGAGGCTTATGTCTAGTAGTGGAGTAGTACGGCTGATGAATAGATTTATAGACGAGTGCTTCTCTAAACTACTGACATATGAAATTGTTTATTTTGCCATTAACTACTTTTCTACTTAAATGTACAGATAAAAAAGTGAATCACGGGGCAAATCGCCCAGGACTCTTTTTGACCGACGAACCACCGGAGGAGGTATACAATTCGACGCGTATATATTTTTTTTTATGTATAACCACGCATAACTTTTTTCATAGTAGTCCGATCTCAATACTTTTTTTTTATTGGAAAAAGTATACTTTGAAATTGGTCCTATTAAAATTTATCGAAATCGGCTGAGCCATTTTGGATAAATCAACAATAATGTGAAAAATGCTACATCGATCCGTGCGTAATATTTGTGTTTTAGCGAGGCGCCCCGGCTTCGCACAGGTGTATTATACATATAAACATTTCTCTTGAATTACTCTATCTATTAAAACAAATTGCATCAAAATCCGTTGCGTAGTTTTAAAGATATAAGCATACATGGGGACAGACAGCGGAAATCGACTTTATACTATGTAATGATTTTGTACACAGAGAAGTCGGTCATGCTATTTTTTGCAAAAAAATAATTATTAAATGGCACTTTTCGCCCCGCTCCAAACAATGCGGGGCGAATGAGGACCTTCAATAAGAGTTTTAGGTGATTCGCCCCGCGGTGCGAACCGCTTGCGGGGCGAAACGCCGCAATACCCCATATTGTAAGATAACGTTATTTTACCTACATCACCAAATTTTAGATTAGGTTTAATGTTTGTACAATTTTGAAGATAGTGGCCACTCTCATTCGAATATACAGTGCTTGACAGGGTTCATACTGAACTTTATTAATTACTAACAACTTACTACTAAAAAAGTAAGTTCGTATAAGACTAGTGGCTAGCCCTGGTGTCGTGTACCCTGGTGATGATGGGTTCAATGATAATATCTTAAAATATGTCATTGTCATATTAAAACAATCAATATTATAAAATATCAAAATCGATTGAGATAGATATACCTACTTAAAATTATAGAGTTCTCTGCTTGCGCTGTACAAAACCGAAAGGTGACGATTAATACCATCATAATAAACAACTTTTACTAGGGGGCAAACCCAAAATACGAGAAAAAAATATCAGCTTACCTATCCATATATTGTATAACTGCAACTCGAAATCGACACAAGATTATTTTTTGCAAAAATTAGCATGACCGACTTCACCCGTGTACAGAATTCGCCAATATTTCGCACGGATCGATGTAGCATTTTTCACACTATTGTTGATTTATCAAAAATGGCTCAACTGATTTCGATAAAATTTAAATGGGACCAATTTCGAAGTATATCATTTTCAATAAAAAATAATTATTGAAATCGGATTCCTATGAAAAAAGTTATGCTTGGTTATGTACATAAAAAAACCGGACAAGTGCAAGTCAGGCTCGCACACCGAGGGTTCCGTACAAATCCAGAAAATTTCACAAAATTGGGAAGTACGTTGTTAAAATCTCTATACTCATCATCATCATCGACAAAAGTTTTTTTTTTACTTTTCTCGTCATTCATCGAAAATTGTTAAAATAATTAAAAACCTGTTTTAGCATGTGCCATGTGCCAATGAAGCTCTTTTATGTGATACCTTACATGATACGATTTACGCACTTTGAATTTTAAACCCATATTTTGTAAATTTGAAGCCCTATTTTTTGTGATTTAAATAAAAATGTTCAGTTTTTAGATTTATTCCTATATGTGTACTCTGAGACAATGCTTTTCGCCAAATTTCATAGTCCTACGAGTATGTCAACGCGAAGTACCCTGTAGGTTTTGATTTTTGTGAGTGTCGAAATATGCGTTTTTTACGACACAAACGGCTCTAATTTCTTTATATGATAACTGATAAGTGTTTTCTTTACAAAACTGTAAGAAATCATAGATATACGTATACAGTTTAAATTTCAACTCGATATCTTTACGCGTTTCCGAGATAAAGAGTCTTGACATACACACAGACGGACAGACGAACAGATGGACAACAAAGTGATCATGAATAAGGGTTCCGTTTTTTCCTTTTGAGGTGCGGAACCCTAAAAATATATATATATATATACATATAATTATACGCGTCGACTTGTATACCTCCTCCGGTGGTTCGTCGGTCAAAAATGTATGAAACAGCATTTTTTTTCTCGAATTTCGATTTGGTCCCATGGTAAAAGTTGTTCATAATGATCGTTTGAATCACTTTCTTTCGAGTTACTACACCAGTTCTGGACAACCCTGTAACAGAGATAATAATCTCAAATATCGTACCTACTATTCGCGAAGTTTTATCATAAAGTAGCGTCGTCTATGTGACCCTTTACAAAGTAGACTTTGTTTCGACAAATAGCAGTCGCCGACTAAAATATTGCATGCTTCCCGACAAAATAACTTTATTTTGTACGTGGATCTTATTATTAAATGAAACTGTACCTTATTGTTTGTAGTTTGGGGCGTTTTTCGCATAGCAACAATGAGAAACGTGCTAAATCTCAGCCAAAACACGTTTCAGTTATCTGTTTGAAGGAACGCCGCGAAAGGAAACGTCCAATTTTCATATAAGATTGTAGTAAGAAAGTTTGCAAAGTGAGTCTTTTTAAATTATATTTTCAAATGACACGAAAGTTTATATTAGTTGTTCGATAAGGTTACGTGCCAATCTTAACACTACTGGCTAATTAATTTCAACACCACTGGCTTTTCGGTGAAGGAAAACATCGTGAGGCAACCTGCATACGTCCGTAGAAGAAATTCGATGGCGTATGTGAATCCACCAGCGTGGTGGATATGGTGTCAATCACCCTTTGTGGGTAGGCCTACGTCCTGCAGTGGACTATTAAAAAGCTGGTACAGTACAGTAGGTACGCGCCAATAGATCTCCAGTTTCTAGTAAAATGATTATTTTTCGCCAAAATTGGAGTAATCCAGTTCAACCGTGTACAGATTTCGAATAGTTCTTTTACGTTATTATTTTATGTCGATACGTAGTAATTTTAAGGAAAAAAGGAACCCTTATAGGATTACTTTGTTTTCCGTCTGTCACACAGACGTGTATGTCAAGACTCTTTATCTCGGGAACACGTAAAGATATCGAGTTGAAATTTAAACTTTATACGTATATCTATAGTCTCTTGTAGTTGTGTAACAGATAAACTTCTCAGTTATCGTATAAAAAAGTTAGAGCCGTTTGAGTCGTAAAAAACCGCATATTTCGACACTCACAAATATTAAAACCTACAGGGTACTTTCCGTTGACATAGAACTATGAAATTTGGCGAGAAGCATTGTCTCAGAGTACACATATAGAAATAAATATGAAAACTACATTTTTCTTTGAATCACAAAAAATAGGGCCTCAAAATTCACAAAAATATGTGATCAAAATTCAAGGTGAGTAAATCGTATCGCGTAAGGTATTATATAAAAGAACTTTTAAAAAAGGTTTTTAATTATTTTAAAAATGTGTAATTTTTGATGTATGACGAGGAAAGAGAAAAAAATTCTCTTTTGTCGATGGTTATAGTATACTTAGATATTTTAACAACTTACTACCCAATTTTGTAAAATTTTCTGGATTTGTACAGAACCCTCGATGTGCGAGCCTGACTCGCACTTGTCCGGTTATTCATTTAAAAGCGGCTCTACCGATTTTGATTAAAAATTAAACGGAATTACTTCGGAAGTAGGTAGGTATAGCTATCGATATAGCTAGGTATCCTTTTGAAATAAAAATAGATATTTTTTTAAATCATTTCACAATCGCCGAATATATCGATAAGCACAAATAAATACCTAATACACACATAAGAAAAAAAATCTTACTTTTTGCAAAAAATGGCATGACCAACATGTACAGAATAAACTCGCGAATAGTAAAATCCTAGTAGTTCTGTCAACAGAACTACTCAACAGAACAGGTGGGAGTAAACGGTTCATACGGATCGATGTAGCATTTGCACATTCTTATTGATTTATTAAAAAGGGCAAAGCCGGTGTCAATAAAATTTCAAAAGGACCAATTTCGAAGTATATCCAATAAAAAAACTATCGAAATCGGATTACTATGTAAAAAGTTATAAGAGACGAGGTAGCCAGTCCTTAGAGCGTCTAGTCGTCCAGGGCAAAGTGGAAGGCACAAGACCGCGCGGAAGGTCGCCCATGCGATGCCCTGCTGTGGGAGGGCCGATGCATGCGTATACCAGATTGACATCTAATAGAGAGAGATGGCGAGACATCGTGAGGCGTATTACATCTGTCTCTACCACCACAAATACTACGTGACGACCACGACCGCTCTGTCAAGATCGTAACAACTAAGAAGAAGATGTAAAAAGTTATGTCATACATAAAAATATACACGTTGAATTGAGTACCTCCTCCGTTTCGTCGTCGGTCAAACAATTTCAAGCATCATAAAATGTGATATAAAGCCAACAGAAACTCATTGAAACAGCTAAACTAAATGAACTGATGTAGAAAGTTACTATTGTATTGATTACATGCTTTTTAACCCCCAGCGCAAAAACGACGAATTGTATGTGTCTGTCTGTGACAGCGTAGCTCCCGAACAGATGGACCGATTTCGTTTTTTTTTTAATTGATTTAGTTGGGAGTATCCTATGTTTCATCAAAATCGATTCAACTGCGGTAGGCCTCTTATTGCGTTGTTTTTTTTTTAAATATAATCTTGTTGCTCTTTTAAGTTTTTTAATATTAAAAACTGCAGACAGATGGATGAAGTTGCTAATAAGTGTTTTATTTGGTAAGTAAAAATAAGTAGTAAAAAACTATCACACTCTCCCTGAGGCGCCACGAGCAGCTGAAGTTAGCCCTTTAAAAATAACCCTGTATACGACACGAGCAGCGCAGCTTGTAGCTGCTCGTGTCGTATACAGGGTTATTTTTAATCAATTAACATCCTCTTAGGGGCTTATTCTGTACATCAAAACTAACAACTTTAGTTCTACGACTTTTGTCAAAACTCAAAAAAAAATCGAGTCGAGGGTAAACGATATTTTTGTATGGAACAACAACTTTTTTTTTGAGAATTAGTAAAAGTCGTAGAACAAAAGTTGTTAGTTTTGATGTACAGAATAAGCCCCTGAAAGGATGATAATTGATTAGAAATAACCCTGTATAAAGCCGTATAAGCCGGGGGCTATTCTGGTGTCAGAGTTTTTAAGCCGCCTGAAGGCCTTTGACATCACATCATCAAATAGTCATTACAACCGAAGCCTATAATTAAACGTGTCATGCAAGCCACAGTAGCGCTCAGCAGTAAATGGCACCCGCGGTCACCCATCCGAAGACTGACCGTGCGGATCGTTGCTTAACTTCGATGATCGCCAACGAACACCCTGTCGACCTATGCTATGAACGCTACAAAGTGTTAACATTTCAACCTTCACAAATGTACGAGAGAGACAGCTAGAGTTTGTGCAAAAAGAGAAGCGTCGTAGGTGAGGTCGCCCGTGTGCCATTTTACTAATTTTGTTACGTTGACAACACTGTTCTGCCGTTGCTAGTACAACTAAGTGTTTGATACTTGGTAGACACCAATTCGGTTTTAATCAGTACTACCAAGTACGGTCGGTAGTTTGACTGTTGATTGAAATCTTACTTTTAGTTCACCATAACGCCACAACAGTTTTCTTATTGCACAAACTCTAGTAATTAAGAATTGAGTACCGTGTTTTTTTTCTGTGAATTTGCGAAATTTTAATGCTTTTTTGGGCTGCTGTACTATGTCTGGGTCGAGTTTGCAAAATCTTCTTTTAGTGATGGTCTGTGTGTGTTGGAGTTGCAAGTTGCAAGGCGTAGAAGACGTGGGGCCAGCAGGTCAAGTTCAAGCTGTTGCGATGCAGTCGGGCCGGCGGCAGAAGAAATCACCGCCGGGTGGCGAGAAGCCTGACAATAAGCCCGGCGCCGCCCCTCCGCCGCCTCCGGCAGGAATGCCGGAAGGCCCTATGGCAAATGATGGGGTAGGGTACGTACGAACCAAAGCACCGTAATACCGACATATGGCAGAGAACTTGTACTATTAATTTTATTTAGACTACGTGATTACAAATTTCATACGAAATAAAGAATAATATATACGAAAGGAAACACAGCGAATGATGTGTATGTATGTGTGTGTGTGTGCGTATGGGCAGTTTTAGTTTTATTGTAGTGAAGGTCATGTTTCTGTTAAATTTTAATTCATTTATTTTAGCTAGTCAGTATTATGTAAATTATATTAAGTATGAATGATAAACAAAGATTCAGTAGCATCGTAATCAAGTGTGAGTAGTAAGTAGACCATTTCTATACCTTCTCTTTAGCGCCATAAAATGAACTGCCGCTTAGATTACAAAACTTTATAGCGCGTTTATATATACGAAATTATTAAAATGTCTTGCAAACACGGACTTAACAGGGGGCACTTTTACATCAGGTCTCCGCTTTTTGTTTATGGAGTCGTCCCATGACGCTTGGCTAGCGACTTTGAGATGTGTAAGTACCGCTTTTTGTACATATAGTTGACGGACTGTTAGTGCTTGCGATTCCTCGTAGATAGTACTGGTTGGGTATCTGTAAGGCTTGCGGAGAACCGCTCTCTGGGCTCTTTCAATCTTTATCATGAAAGTTTTTGCTGCGCTACCCCAAGCAAGAATACAGTAGGATAGAATCGATTGGCAAAAAGCTACATAGACCATCAGGAGCAGCTCCTCGTCCGCTCCGTCTCGCAGTAGTTTCATTATATTGATAATTTTCCTGACTCGTCCCGACAGAGCGTCAATATGAGGCCTGAATGACAGCATTTCATGAAGGGTGACTCCAAGGTATTTAATAGCAGCAACGCGTTCTATTTTCGGGCACGAACAGGAGTGTTTGAGTTTGCAGGAAACTCAAGTTCAAGCATTTGTGAATTCTGATTTCGTGCGTCTCTGGAAGTTTTGAAACCTTGGTTTTCTGGAAACAAACGTATTTAGTTTTATTTGTGTTCAGGGTTAGGAGGTTCGAATCAAGACACTTAGCTACAGAGGATAGACCAGACTCGGCTTTCTCAAAAACACTCTCCCAGGTCTCTCCCCAGAACACAATCGCCGTATCATCAGCATAGCATACAATTAGTATGTCCTTGTGTACTGTTATCAGGTTTGCAATATCGTTAATATATGCAATAAAGAGTGTAGGTCCAAGTATGCTTCCCTGTGGCAATCCAAAATATGTATTCTTGGTTTTGCTTATATGACCACCAAGGAATACAAACTGTTTCCTGCCGAAGAGATAGCTCTTAAACCAGGCCAAAGGAGTTCTTCGTTTTTCTAGGTTCTTATAGAACGCCTTGGCCAGGTCCAGAAAGGCTCCGATGCACTTTTGTCCCCTGTCGATAGATGACGTCAAATTTTCCAATAAAAGTGTTACGGCATTCTCAGTTGATTTTTTCCGACGAAAACCAAACTGAAAGGGCGTTAGGATATTGCGGCTTTCCAAGAAATCTATCAAGCTTCTGTTGACATAAGAAAGCAACGAAGAATCTGGCAGCAATCCAGAGGTCCTGAGGAAAACAGAAAATTTAACAGTCTGACAAAATTATTGAGCCAATCTATTCAAAACTATAAAAATAGCTCAATGAACAAATACTTTCAGACACTTACCAGTGACAGCAGTACTGGTTACTCCTTGTGGAAGGTTACAAAAAACTTCAAAAGACCTATAGCCCACTCGCCACCGATAAAGTCAGGTGAAGATGCATGGACTGAGAACAATGATCAAAAGGCTGAAATATTTGCGTAACATTTAGAAACTGTGTTCCAGCCAAATGAAAGTGAATCAGCCGACATAACTATAACAAATGAAAATATTTTATCTGAAGAAAATCCTATTAAACTATTTACTCCAAAAGAAGTAAAGAACGAAATCAAACAAAATATCAGTCCTAGAAAAGCTCCAGGGTTTGTATTGATTTCAGGTGAAATACTTAGAAATTTACCAAAGAAGGCCCTTATTAAACTAACAACTTTAATAAACGGCGCCCTAAGACTAAAAAAATGTTCTAGAACTATGGAAGATTGCTGAAGTGATTATGATTCCAAAACCAAGAAAGCCAGCACATGAAGCGTCATCATATAGACCTATATCGCTATTGCCAATAGTTTCAATACTTTTTGAAAAACTATCGCTAAAAATTTTAAAACCCGTTTACCAGGGCATCAGTTTGGTTTCCGAGAAAATAACCCAACCATAGACCAAGTATATAGAATAACAAATATCATCGAGAAATACCTTGAAGACAAAATGGTATGTTCTACTGTGTTCTTCGATGTAGCACAAGCATTTGACAAAGTTTGACACGAAGGCTTGATATATAAGTTAAGAGCCATGTTACCGAAAGAATATGTAGATATCCTAGAATCATATATTACCAATAGACTATTCAGAATTCGACAAGAAGATGCCTATTCAGAACTGAAACATATCAAAGTTGGCGTACCACAAGGAAGTGTGTTAGGTCAGGTCCTGTACTTATTATACACTTGTGATATACCAGAGTTCAAAAACAACACAATTGCCA
Source organism: Hypomecis punctinalis (assembly GCA_949316475.1). Classification (NCBI taxonomy): domain Eukaryota; kingdom Metazoa; phylum Arthropoda; class Insecta; order Lepidoptera; family Geometridae; genus Hypomecis; species Hypomecis punctinalis. Next base: position 16,873,001 of record OX438818.1, read on the forward strand.
CCTTTGCTGATGACACTGCTATAATGGCTATTGGCAGTACCCATCAAGGAGCCGCAGAAAAGGTACAGTTGGCGGTAAACGCAGTCTACGAATGGACCAAGAGATAGAAAATTAAATTGAATGAAGCAAATTCAATCCACATAGACTTAAGTTACAAGCAGCACCAGTATTCTCCAATTTTTATCAACAATAAAATAATTCCATATGAGGATACAGCCAAATACCTAGGAATGACTCTCGACGCAAAGCTTCGCTGGAAGGCACACGTCAAGAACAAGAGAGAAGAACTAAACCTTCGGTACAACAAGATGTATTGGTTGCTTGGGAGACAATCATCATTGTCGATACAGAACAAACTATTACTGTACAAACAAGTCCTGATGCCAGTATGGACTTATGGTATACAGCTATGGGACTGTGCCGCCCAAAGTAACATCCTTATCATACAGAGATTCCAAAATAACGTACTAAGGGACATCAAAAATGCACCTTGATACGTAAGAAATTATGATCTCCACCGGGACCTTGAAGTGGAATCCGTAAAAAGTACAATACAAAAATACGCAGCAGCTCATGACAATAGACTTCACCATCATGTGAATGTTGAGGCAATCCACCTCCTCGATCAAACGGACACAGTGAGAAGACTTAAACGAACAAAACCGTTGGAATTAGTTTCAAATTTAATTGAGTGCTAACTCGTAATCATAGTATACTACGAGTATAGTGCTAGTGCCGCGTATAAAGAACACAATAACGTAGTGTCTTCGCCTTAATAGAGACAATAGGAAAAGTGTTGATGGACACTTTCTTAGTTTATTATACCTAGCAATTTAAGTTAGATTTAAATTACTTATTAGCCCATAGCTGGAAAGTATTTTTTTAAGAAATACTCGTCGGCGTTTCTTATACAAAAAAAAATTGCGGCGCGCCCCTGCGACCTTAAGGAGTGTACAGGTCGCGGCATATAAGTGTAGCGCTGAGCGGAGTGTGGAGGGGATATGTGGGGGGACTGCACATGGGTTTAGTATGGCGGTCTCCATGCGCAGCCATCCTCTCCTGTATACCGACCGAACTCTAGGTTGGTACCGTAGGTATGATTCGCGTTACGACGACCATTTGAATGAAGACGGAATACTATTAGATACTATTACCGTGACCAAAGTTAGCCCGGCGGATTAGCAAGTTGAAATGGCTTTGGTTGAAAAGTTTCCGAGTGGAGACCACATATCAGGAACCGCAGCATAGGAATTCCACCTACAAGGTTGACGGATAACGGAAGACCGCGGAATCGCGCTGGATGAAAGCCGCCACCATCTGGTCTTATTGGAGATCTTTAGGGGATACCTATGTCCAACAGTGGACGTCCTATGGCTAATGAATGGATGATGGATGGGTACGTAATCTTCGAGCAATGCTCAAATTACGTAATAGTTTTTATGGTCCCATAGCAAAAAAACCCTTATAAGGACCCTTGAAGCCCAGCTTCTAGGTCAGCGTCAAAAATTCAAGGTTTTTTGGCATATACAGTATAATATAAACTCATCTTAAGTATATGAAATCTCATAATAGGTAGTAGTAGTAGTACCATCTATAATACTAATCAATGGCACTAACTGACAAAAAACCGTGTTAACGAGGTACATAATTATACCCTAGAAACATAAATAGTGATCAATCCAAAAAATCTAATTCAAAATAGGTAAAATATATTTCAGATTACACAATCCATTGTATTAGTACGACTTATAAGCTGTGTTAGAATTTAAATTTTATCTGTCATCAGTCAGTCATGCACTAAACTTAGGTGGAACTTTGGTTCGTCGGTGGATCTCCCCATTTCTGATTCGATCTTGCACCGAGTCTCCGAGCATAGTCCTCTTCATAGCACGTTGGGCTATCTTAAGCTTAATCATAAGGCCCACGGTAGAAGACCACGTTTCAGTACTATATGTCATCACTGGCAAAACAGTGTACTGTGCTGTACCAGCCTTTTTAATGGTCCGCTGCAGGACATATGCCTACCCACAATGGGTGATTCGGCCATATCCACCACGCTAGCCCAGTACGGGTTGGCGGCAAAACCCAACTGTCGGAAACTTTCGTCTTGAGGCACTGAGGTATATCGGATTGCCAACATTGTTTTATGTACCTATTATTGTTGTAGAAACGCCCAAGCAACACCGAGGCAACTGCGCGTGGTTACAGGGAAGTATTTCATAGATGATTGCGATTCAATTATTGACGATTGTATGATGGCTTACAGGTCAGTAAAATTTATTATTTAACCGGTTTTTTTATTGATAATTTGCTAACCACAGACTCCAGGATCTGTCCTTTGTTAACTGAGGTATAACCACATCGCTCTAAGAAAGCCTTCAAACAATAATAAATTCGACCTAGTGCGAGTCGCACTCGCAAATAAAAGATTCCGTACCGCATGAAAGCCCCCCCTAAATACTTGCTTTAATTTTTGACCGACGAACCACCGGAGGAGGTATACTATTCGACGCGTATATATATATATATATTTTATGTATAACCACGCATAACTTTTTTCATAGTAGTCCGATTTCAATAATTCTTTTTTATTGGAAAGATTATACTTCAAAATTGGTCCCATTTAAATTTTATCGAAATCGGCTGAGCCAGTTTTGATAAATCAACAATAATGTGAAAAATGCTACATCGATCCATGCGAAATATTCGTGAATCAGTACACGGGTGAAGTCGGTCATGCTAATTTTTGCAAAAAATAATCTCTACCTATTTGTTGATATAGCGGCAACAACAATACATCTTTATCTTATTAGACTCGGCCTGGTGACAGACAGACAGACCGTGTTTACCATTTTGGCTAGGGAAACCTAACCAATACAATTTAAAAGACTTAAGCTTCGGGTGAAAACGAGGCATCAAAAAGTCTTTGGCTTCAACATCCTTTAATTTTATTAGGTATTTATTTGTAACACTTTATGTCAAAACGCGGCGCACAAGTGTGTCCCGTGGCGGCCGCTCGCTACAGAGGGGTTAGTCCAGCCGACTTACACGTAAATGGAAACTACAACTGTTTCCGTATGGCTCTATACATTTTTGTATAGCGGAAGAACTAACCAAAATATATGGAGCCACAAGCGAACTGTTAGAACCAACATATTGCAGACTATGCAGCCCCCCCTTGCCTACCGATTTACGTCAACCAATATTGTAGACTCTGCATTACGTATATAAACTCACATTTAGGTAACATATTTTGTGAATATTTCAAGCATCTATCTACCTGTCACCGTTATTAATAAATGCGGCGAAATGGGGCGAAAAACGGCTATAATTTTAGGTTTTTTGTATGGGAGGGCCCCATCAATGTTTAAGGGGGGCCTCTTAAATATTTTTTTTCTGTTCTCAGTATGTGTTGGTATAGCGGTAATACATCATCTGTCAAAATTTCAACGTTCTAGCTGTCACGGTTCATGAGATACAGTCTGGGGACAGATAGACAGATGGAGAGACGGATGGACAGCGGAGTCTTAGTAATAGGGTCACGTTTTTAGCCTTTGGGTACGGAACTCTAAAAAGGTTACCAATCCAACTGTATTTTATATCAATTTTGATGTGTTACCACAAACCTTTTCTTAGTGAACCAATTTTGAAGATTATATTTGTATAAAATTTCTCAGAAAACTTGGATACAGAATTAGTTTTGTTTAATAATCTGTTCCATGAGGCCAAATGTGAGTAGATTTTTTCCCCTTCCGTATTATCATGTACCTATAAAAAAACATTATTTTCAGATCTTTGTTTTGAATAAATATTTAGTGTTTTCCGCTATCTAGTTGTAGGAAAAATAAGTTTAAGGGCCTTCAAAAAACAATCTTTAAAAATAAAGAAATGACAAAATATTAAAAACACTTCACTAATAAATAACACCCTTATTCCCACTGCACTACATTATGTTTTGACTCTTCGAGGTCGCTCGCGAGAATTCTTGCTAGCTAAATATTTACTCAAAACAAAGATTTGAAGATGAATTTCCGCAAAGTAACGCCTGATTCAATCAACTATTATTTTTCAGGACGGGAGAAATCTGCGGTAGAACTGTATTTTTCCAATACAGAACATTTGACTGGTTTTGCACAATTGACTGGTTGAATTGTAAGCTGAGATACGAGAGTAAGTAATAGGTATTTCTAATCAAGGTACTTACTGTTACGAGATGGGTTTTTGGATAAGCAGTTTAAACGCTGATTTAAATCACTCTGCACTTTATTGAACACAATCACTTCACAAAAATCACAGAAACACACGACACAACTGATTCGCACAAACAGTTCACACTGGCACTGATATTCACACGCACTAGTCACTGAACACGAGATGCTTTCGCTTCGACGGTAAACGAAAAACTCCGTCGGTCGGAACCTCGTCGCTCTATTTATATCTGAATTAATGTTGACTAGAATTCTCTGGAATTATCGTGCCATTATGTTTGACAAAGTAAACAAGATGAAAGTTCGAGACTTCTCTATTATCCTTAAATACGTAAATACCAACAAAATCGCACAATAGACGGAAACAAAGACTGATCCCGCTCGAGTCATAAAACCATAAATCTCGCACTCAGGTGTAAACAACTCGCAGTTATTACCGCGCGGCCTACTGCGTCACATTACCATTTGTAACCGATCTGCTAACTGCAACTACCGTAGGAGAACCAAGTAAAAAGAAATGCTTTATACGTTCTTCTTTAACGTTCTTCCTTCTACGGATCTCCTCATTTTTGATTCAATCCAGGAGAGAGAATCCAAGCATTGCCGTCGGGCTACTAGGGGCTTATAAATAAGGCCTATAGTAAGAGTTTTCCTTGGCTTAGTCCAGCGCATTTCCTTGGCCAAGTCCAGAGTATTTCCTTGACCTGGTCCAGCGTATTTCCTTGGTCTAGTCCAGCGCATTTCCTTGGCCATTCAGCGTGGCAACGCGGCGAGTATTTTGGGTACATTTGGTTCGGCGCGCAGGGGACTACGAGACTAATTTTTTGGACGAAGTACCTACCATATTAGGTTCTCACAAAGTTTTACACCAATGTACCTATATTTTTATTGTTTAGATAGAATATTTTAGTTTATAAACAAATTGAAAATAATATATAATATTGTTTTAGCATGGCAACTTGCATACATGGGTCCTTGCATAGAAGGCGACATGCGATATAGTAAAGGCGAAAAAGCATTGCGTAAGTTTACCAATTTTATTGCATTTAAGTCGTGGTGGTCTTGTGGTAGTGACACCCGCCTAACAATAGTGAGGACGTAGGTTCTAATCCCGGGCCCGAACCAATAAATAAATAAATATTTTGGGACATCTTACACACTGCCTCTGACTCCAAACTAAGCAAAGCTTGTGATATGGCTGCCAGAGGCTTATATACTACATATACCTACTTATTTTTAAATACATACTTATATAGATAGTAACTAAATAACACCCAGACACAGAGCAAACACCTATGTTCATCACATAAATATTTGCCCTGGGTGGGGATCGAACCCACGCCTCTTTGATCCAGAAGTTAGGGTTACTAACCACTGACCCACCGAGGCAGTCGAGTTTGTTGGAACTTTTGCACGGATATTACACCACTGGCTGTTCCACGAAGGACATCATCGTGAGGCAACCTGCATATACAGGGTTATTGGTCAATCATATAGCATCCTTTTAGGGGCTTATTCTGTGCATCGCCTATGACTGACTCGGTGGCTCAGTGGTTAGTGACCCTAACTTCTGGATCAAAGAGGCGTGGGTTTGATCCCCACCCAGGGCAAATATTTATGTGATGAACCTATGTGTTTGCTCTGAGTTTAGGTGATATTTAGTTACTATCTATATAAGTATGTATTTAAAAATATATATTTGTAATATATCAGTCTCTGGCAGCCATATCACAAGCTTTGCTTAGTTTGGGGTCAGAGGCCGTGTGTAAGATGTCGCCAAATATTTATTTATCAAAACTAACAGCTTTTAATCTAAGACTTTTGTCAAAACTAAAAAAATAATGCTAATTGATTAAAAATAAATAAATGCCTGTATACGTCCGTGGAAGAAATTCGATGGCGTATTTAAATCAACCAACTCGCGCTAGGGCAGCGTGCTAGATATGGGCCAATCACCCTTCGTGGGTAGGCCTACGTCCAGCAATGGACTATTAAGAGGGCTGGTAAATACAATATAGTATAGGCCGCGTCATACAAGTTGACGGAAATGAAGTTAGCTATAAGCTGCGCAATATGTAATCAACGCTTCAGTCAGGTTTGAATATTGCGCAGCTTGTAGCTAACTTCATTTACACATACACACACACACACACTCACACACAAACACACACATACACATACACGCACGTACGGACGTTCATACAACTTTTAGGTTTAAAGAATATATTTATCATGCAAGACATTTCTGTCTTTTACGTGAGAAAAATTTTAAATAACATTTTGGATTTCGTTTCATAAGATTTATAGCAATTATCGGTTTCCTTTTTAATTTAATTTCCTTTTACCAAATTTTAAAACACATTGGATATATATTCTTACTGTTACATCGCACTCGAGCCCCAAGACACAAGCCACGTGCTTAGTTTGGGGTTCACTGCACCACTGTATACTTGCCTTACCATGAATTCACTCTGCTAAATCTCATAACTATGGTATTGAACATCTTTGTAACTTGTGTGTTTCATTGTAAGCTTTCTAGTAAATAAACTTTCTTTCTTTCTTTCTTTCTTTCTTTCTTTCTATTTCTACCAACTTGACTGATGCGGCCTATAGTCGCCGTACTTATAAGCTGAATCGAACTTCTTGGTGTCTGTGAAGTTAGCTACAAGCTTTAGCTTTTTTTTTTTTTTTTATTTTGGCTTTTTTTTATTGTGGAAGCAAATAAATATGAGTATGAGTATGAGCTTTCAGAATTCTCTCACAAAAATACTAGCTTTTGCTCGCGGCTCCGCCCTTTTGATTTTTGGGCCATGGAAACCTTTTATTTTTCCGGGATATAAAGTAGCCTCTGTCATTTTCCGTCTTTTAAACGAATAATTATTTTTTGCAAAAAAATAGCGTGACCGACTTCACAATTCGCGAATAAGGTATATAGCGATGTACCTAACATATTTCACAATATTGTTGATTTATCAAAAACGACTGAGCCGATTTTGATAAAATTTAAATGGGACCAATTCCGAAGTATACTCTTTCCAATAAAAAAAATAATTAATGAAAATTTTTCGAAATCGGCTGGGCCATTTTTGATAAATCAATAATAATGTGAAAAATGCTACATCAAACTCCGAGGAGCGTAAGTATGATTCGTGTTTCGACCATTTGTATAGAGGCGGAATACTGTTAGATATATACCTACCGCGTTACCACTCGCCTCGTGTCCCCATACCCCTAGAAGTTTGATTCAGCCTACCTTTACTGTTTGTATATATGTTACAGTCAAAGTGATTAGACTGTTATGTATAATAACTGGTTATTATGTATAACTAGCTTTTACCCGCGGCTTTGCCCGCGATATAATTTAATTTATGTTTCACTTGTCAAAAAAATATGGTAAAAAAATAGTAAGTGCGCCACAAAATATTAGCCCTCATTCAATGTGAAACGGTACACAAATATTGTAGAAAATAATCATTTCAAACCCAAAAAACAGCCAATCTCAACTAATTTGTTTCGTCATCGTTATCATCCGCAGCTTTCTTTGTCCCACTGTTGGGTATAGGCCTCTCTCTTGCAGTGCCATCTGCTTCGGCTCTTTGTCGGTCGTGACCAGGCTCGACCGGCGGTATTAATGATATCGTTGAGATAGTCGACCCACCTTGCTGCCGCGCCGCACATAGCTGAGCGCTCTCACCTATTCAAGTACTCTAGTTGACCAGCTCGGTCACCACCGTTTTTATTTCTCAAGAAGCGCTGGTAATTAGTTGCCACGCCATTGTGAACGATGTCATACGCAGGGCTTTTGCGACCGCCAATATTGCAGCCGCACTCAAACCGAATGGGTTTGCGCGTGGTGATGGCAAAAGGCCTGACGGTATGAAGCTGGTCCTATGGAAGTGTAGACGGCCCTTAGTATGGAACGCGACTTGCGTCGATACTTTGGCGCCGTTACATCTTTCTGAGACTCAGAGTAGGGCTGGAGCGGTGGCCGAGTCAGCGGAGCAGCACATACGGCGCAAATATGCTAACCTCGGCAGTGGTTATATATTTGAGCCGTTTGAAATTGAGACATTGTGCGCGTGTTGGCCAGGAGCTCATCTTGTTTTCAAATGTCTTTCTGTGCGTCTGGTGTACCCGCGTGACCAAAATGCTGGTGTTTATTTGGCTCAACGTATAAGCAGCATTGCGAAGCTGATTGGCAATGCTGCCAGCATGCTGGGCACACTGCTAACTGGCAGTGGCCTCGAGCATTTAGAATATCTTTAGACCTTCCAGGGTCTGTGGATGATCCAATTGCTTGATATGTAGTAGTTTATGAAGTTTTACATTGTAAGTCTTGTATTTAGTGGTAGTTAATAAAGGCACTTTCTATATAAAAAAATCAAGTACCTTGCACCTTGTTGAAACTGTTCAAACCTAACCCGACATCAAAATACCTTATACTTATAAATGCTTCTGTTGATAATGATAAGGTTAGAGTGTACCCGCCCATGGGTTCCCGTCTTGTCGTGGCGGGGGAACTTAGTAGCTGAGGCTTATGGGCGGCGCGGAAATCCCAGGCAGAGCCGCTTCTCTGGTTTTTTTCTGAGACAGCTGAGAAGGTGGCGCTAGAGGTCTCCCGATGCTTTTTGGTCTTTTCCCCCTAGGCAGTTTAGAAGTTTGCACTCGAGGTTGGGCCGCTTTTCTGGGGTTGTTAACTATAGCAGCTGAGAGGCTGGCCAGCAAGTTGCGTGCCTCATGAGGAGTGCCGCAGCTGAGCCGGGCTGCACTTTTATCACTGTTCAATCTTAACCAAACCGACAGAAATTTATGTTCGTGTCAAGGTCACAATTCAGAATTAAGGTTAATAACCTTAGTTTCAAGATACTCATACTCATGCCATACTACTTCTAAAAATCAAGTCGATCCGTTTCTTAGTATATTAGCATGGATTCTGTCTGATTGTACCATAAAAGTAGAATAAAGAAATACGTTTAACCTCTATATGGTGGTATATTTAAAACTATTTTTAATGTCAGACGAAATGACGGCCCAGTATTAAACGTCATTGTAATATGTAGCATGGCGAAGAGAAAACTATTTTGTGCAATTTTAATGTCAGTTGTCATCGTTAATCCATACTTTATTTCCTCTTCGAGGAGCTATAATGGTGGAAAGACAATTTGTCCCTTTGCTATGCTAAGCAAGACGTTTATAAAAGTCTGCAGTCAATGTATGTCACCTGTCATCTAATTACGTTTTGTCAATCCATATTAGGCTCAATCAACCCAATTATGAACACGCCATCGTAAATTTAATAGCAACGTAAAAAGTGTTCTCTCTATCGAAATAGTCTAATTAACTGTTATAATTAAGATGGTGCCTTCAAAATTGGGCCTTTTAGCGTCGTTGTGATAGGTGACAGTTTCGCTAGCGATAGATTTTGTCCTATCCTACGGGAATAATGCAATTTTTGGGATAAAATGTAGCCTGTTTCCTTTCTCAGGCTCTAGACTATCTGTGTACCAAATTTCATTAAGATCGGTTTAATAGTTTAGGCGTGAAAGCGCGACAGACAGACAGACAGACAGAGTTACTTTCGCATTTATAATATTATAAGTAAGGATAATATATTATCAGAATGATGATATCCAAGGACTGCTCGTCGATTGATTTGACAGATATTCGATCGACAGTTGTTTATTTTGACATTCTTGCAGCGCACGCTAGAGTAGCTCGCAGATGGCAGATTTTTCCTACTTACTCAACATTTATCGTTATATTTTGGACAATTCACAAAATATCTTTATAAATTGTAGCCTATGTGTTATTCTGATGTATAAGCTATATTATTGCAAAGTTTCATCTCAATCCGTTCAGTAGTTTTTGCGTGAAAGAGTAACAAACATCCATACATCCATCCATCCATCCATCCATCCATCCATCCATCCTCACAAACTTTCGCGTTTATAATATTAGTAGGAGATAACTGGTTATTATACATAATAACTAATCTGCTTAGTAAATGTGATAATTAACCACATTAACTAGTTATTATTCATAATATCTGGTCAGGGTGAAAGTAATAACTTTTCAAAATGGCAACTTTCAAGTAGCAGAATGTTTTAGTTAGCGTAATATTCAATTAGTTGTTTATTGTTTACCAATTATATCAACTAGGGTTTCGTATTGTAAGTTATTTTTACAAAACAATTCACTTCTGGATTTTTTGTCATGTTCTAAACTTTTAAGCGGAAATCCTTTATGGATACCACCGCAACTCGTGGGCAGGCGGGTGGTTATGTGGGAGTCCCGCCACTGGACGGTATACCCACCAAAACCCCTGGGCGTTCCTCCGCTGCGCCTGGTGTCGGGGCTACGGGCACGCTTGCGCACTCCTCTGCGGCACCCGACAGCGCTGGCCCAAACCGGGCCCCACCTCTTAGCGTAGGCTCCCTCTAGTATGTCGATGTGCCGAACACCAGACACATCGTCATCCACCACCTGGGACCAACCAGCACTGGGCGTCGGACAGCACCCGTATCCGACAGCCCTGGTCCCGATGCAACGGGTCAATTAAAGTGGCCCCGCGCCTGCCACTACGGCTGCAGAGGATAGGGAGAGCGGCCATCTCGATACCGACACGCCTCTTCCCCTGCAGCCCCACCGCCTCCGCCAACACGTTGGCGGTACCCGTTAGGGCCGCCGGCAGGATGGATAGGCAGCGGCTTCCTCGCCGCCCGTCCATCCCGTCGCCGCATCCCGCCTCGATGGGCTCGGCCGCGGTATCGCGACGAGCGCGACACCGCAGTCCACCTCAGTCGGCAAGCCGACCTACTGGCCAGCCTCTACATGGGTTTGGGGAAAAACCCGGAGAGGCGGCCCCACTTCGGGTTCCTCTTCGTTCACCAGGTTGAGGCAGACCTGGCTACTAAGCCGCCACGACAAGGCGGGAACTCACTCGGGGGGGATCATGTTCTAACCTGACCTAACTTATTTTTTGTTTCACACCTAATAAATCAAAGCGGTTCGCTTCTAGCACTTTATTAGAAATATATATAATAACGTTAAATATAACAGTGATTAAATTACTTAAAGAAAAGTCAAATAAAACTTTTTTTTTATCACATTAATTAAGTCGTCCCAGTAATTATATTAACTAGTTAAAGTGATTAATTATGTGCCATTCATCACTTTTACTAAATCAAGTAGTAATTATACATAATCGTTAGTTAGTATACATAACAACTAGATTAATCACTTTGACTGTGACATATATATTTATTAACACGAAATAAATCTAAGTAATTTGTTTCAGATGATGTATTTGCATACACTGACGATCCTTGGTTGGACGACGTATATGCTGATATAGGAGATTAGTATCGGTCTCTGAAGTCTGAACTGCATTTTTTCCGTATTTATGAATATTTACAAGTAACTATAATAAGCATGATGACTTGGGAAAAAACATTAATATAACTAAACAGTTGTCTTTGTGATAAGCATTTCAATTTTTTAAGGAAACGCAGGATTTGAACCTGCCTCTCTCAGATCACTAGCCTGACGCAGGTAGAATATATATGGACTGTGGGTTATTAATATATTCTAACCGTTTAAGAACTATGAAACTGTGGTGTTTAATGAAAGACGGACTATCGCAGAATGGTCTTTATTGTTATCACACGGAACTATATATATCTAGTGGGTAGTTTACTAAACATTATCTACCTTCAACTATCTAATACATCACATATTCCTCCTCTTAATTAAAGCAATACATTAGATATACCATTAATAATATTTCCTAACATTATTTTCTAGGTGGCAATACATATAATCATAATCACTAGGCAGACAACGAATCGTATCACCTTTTTTATTAATTTATAAAACGAGAATATAAAACAGAATCTCTTACTTTGAAGGATACCAATCAATGAACAATTAAATAATAACACCATATTATTTCTAAATGACATACCTACGTTATGTTAATACGTTAAGATCTTTACTACATTTTCTGAACAGAAACAATTTTACAATAATTTATTCACGAACACGGAAAGATAAGAGTAGCCTACACCTACCTACTCGCCTGTCTGATTCTCTAACTTCACTTGCTAACTATTAAAATAATAGAAAAATAAATAATTTTTGAATTTGAAACATTTTTTAAATAACATTCACGCTGTTTAATAAAAATACATATGTCTAACTCAACTGTAGGTTTTACGTAACGTTATAAAAATCCAACTATTTTGCATATAAATACATATTTTTATCAACTTTCAAACAATGAAATTCCTACTTAATAATAAGTATGTCAAAATACATCCTCCGGTTTTGACTATGTACTACACATTTGAACGAATTATAATAAATAACTCAATGATATAATTAGAATATACATAATTAACTACATACACTATCTTTTTAACGAGTACCTGCCTGTGCACAGATTGTGCTTGGTTTACATAATTATGTGCGTGGACGCCCTTATCAATGTGTAATCATGAATATTTTAAGCCTATAAAGAAGGTGAGCGTTTTAATAATACATTCACTCTAAGATTGACAACTCTCGATCGGTTCGAAATAATTATGTAATTTACAAAATTTTCGGAACACTAATCCTATCTACACATAGTAGGTATGTACAGTACCTATGTATATCTCAACTTATACCTAGTATCTAGTTTTGAAATATTGAAGAATCACTTTTAACAACAATAAATGCAATATTTCTATAAATCACAAATGAATGCTAAAATATTAGGGATCTTAACAACGCTATGCATTTTATTTACCCAAAAAGTAGATATGTATTATGTACCCTGAAAATAATCACCAACACATATAACAGAATTAAATGTAAATTCAAACTTCTCATTATGATATATTTTATTTTCAATTGGATTGGTGAAACAGTTTTTAACCACTACTTACCTACTATTTTCTTTTCCAAACAGTAATTTTATAATGTAACAACAAGAACAAATATGCATTGATAAATACTTTGAATCATCGATTAAAATCTCAATAACACAAAACTAAACTGCCTTATCAAAGCACCCTGAGTATTTAACATATTTTAATACATACATATCAACAGAATTAGTAGGTATTAATGCTTAAAGATTCACTGGCAGACCAGCATCTCTCAATAGTAAATAAATCTCATTGTACCTTATACACACAATTCTAAATTTAAATGAAACTTACTTATACAATTGAAACTTTATGAAAAATTACCGTCACGTCGTTGTGACTCATTGCATTGGCACTTACGAAACATACTCGTATATATTCCAAACTATCATAAGAAGAGTGTTAGGAAAATTAAAGAATTATCTGATATACTATATAACCCTAATATTCTACCCGTTGGTGAATAACCAATATTTCTATAGGTAAATAAATAATTGCCACATTCTAAAGAACTTAATAGGTACCTACTTACTCGTAGGTAAGTACCGCATAATTTTTGTTTTTATATGTACCTGCACATTGTACTTACTGAAGTTAAATAGTTTAAAATCTTCCACAATTATTACCACTGGATAAATGTTCCAAGAGTGAAATCAATATAATAAGGTACCTAATAAAACACAAACAAAACATAATTTAACATAAAAATATCTATTAGTCTCAAACATTTTGGGAGACAGTGATATCACTACTAATAACATAATCGGGTCTTATCGCCGCGTGAACTACCCTTAAAACAATATGCATACCTAATTATATACGCTGGATGGATCTATTAGTCTAGCATTTTTTAACTCGCAATACATGTGAAAAAACGTTCACATTCAATAAAATTTGTCGTTTTAATCAATCTAATCAAAGCTAATAAGATTTTTAACAAGCCTATTTATTAGAGGTAATATTCAGAGAAAATGTTGGTACCTACATTTTTTTTATACATAAGTTTTAAAACTTCATTATGAACAACCCAAAAAATGGAATTTAAATATTTGATACCGTAATCCAGACCTTAGACATTATAATATGAAACAAACAATAGCAAATAATTGACATCCTAGAACTCATTACTTAGGCTGGAATTTGAATAGAACCAATAGATCGATTTGATAAAATGATATTCCACACTAATGAGTTGTTTTATGAATGTAAAAAGCCTACTGTAATTGTGATTGCAACACGGATCAACCTCATTTTATAAGGGTAAACATTACACAATAATTAGGAAGTAAAGTACATTTTATCGTCGAAATCTAAAGAAAACTGACCGTAACCTACTCGTATTTCAGTTTCAAATTTTCAATTTCACGATCACTTTGTACTTACATGACATGACTTTTAATTTATCTTAATCACCAATATTTGAACCGACACTTTGCTCCTGAATGCCCGTTCCTGCCTCATCACGGGCACGTCTTCAGTGCCGCTGCCTCTTGTGCTGGCCGAGCAAGTTGCAGCCTGCGCATCATGCGCCGCCGCCTACTTTGTTGGCCGAGCACATCGCAGCCGACGCCTTCTGAGTTGCTGCCGATGCACTTTGCACTGCCCGTCGCGGCCTACGCCTCCTGCGTCACCGCCTGACGTGGCCAGCACAGCCCGTCGCAGCCCACGCGTCTTGCGTTGCCGCCTGACGTGGCCGGCACAGCCCGTCGCAGCCCACGCATCCTGCGTCGCCGCCTGACGTGGCCGGCTCAGCCCGTCGCAGCTCACGCGTCCTGCGTCGCCGCCTGACGTGGCCGGCACAGCCCGTCGCAGCCCACGCGTCCTGCGTCGCCGCCTGACGTGGCCGGCACAGCCCGTCGCAGCCCACGCGTTCTGCGTCGCCGCCAGACGTGGCTGGAAGGGTTGAGCGCGTCACAGCCGGCGTCTCTTACGCCGCCGCCGACGTCGCTTGCCGAGTTTATTGCGGCCGGCGCCCCTTGCGCCACCGCCGATGCCACAGGGTGAGCGCGATGCGGCCCAAGCGCCGCTTCCGGGATTGCAGGCTGAATGCGGCGCGGCCCACTCACTGTCTCTCGCCGCCGCCGTGCTAGCTTCCGCCACTGATGCGCTCACGAGCTCATCCGCTGCCATTGACACCCTTGCGAGCTCGACAGCTCGCACATAGTCCAACACTTTTCCGACAATCAGCCTAGATCTCGTATCCTCCTCGCAAAGCCCCGATACGAACTGTCCCGTCAAGGTGACCTCTAACGTACTCGTAGCTCCGAAGCAACACGTTTTTCGTAGCTTTTTTAAACCTTGTGGGTATTCATCGATGTTGACTTCCTCCGAAGAATGCTTCCATTGCCGGGATTCTGCGATCTCCGACCGTTTCGGCTTGAGTTCATTGCACATTCTCGACTTTCGCATAGTTTCACATAAATCACACTAACTCATTGCCTGAAAGTCCGACACTGGTGAACTAACGTGGCGTGCGTGTCACTGTCCCGCTATGGTATTTTGGGCAAATAACAAAACGCTTCCCAGCTGAAAAACCGATAACAAACACTTTTTATTTTAAATATATAAGCGTAATTACAGTCACTTTCACTTTGGTAGATTCGAATTTAATTAGGCTGCGCCAAGTGTGGTGTTTAATGAAAGACGGACTATCGCAGAATGGTCTTTATTGTTATCACACGGAACTATATATATCTAGTGGGTAGTTTACTAAACATTATCTACCTTCAACTATCTAATACATCACAGAAACCAGGGCTATAGATTATGTATAGCCCACCGACACATACAAACTTACTTTTATTTAGAAGGCCAATACTATCTTTATTTTATGTTAATAGTTAAACAGATTAAGACTACGGGAACACCCGGGATTCATGTGCCTACGAGTAGCTATCGGTCCGTCCGGTATGTCTAGCAATGGACATTATAATAGGTAGGTTACACAAGATTTTTTACATTTTACACAAGACAACAACAATTTATTGAGACTCAAAATTGATTGATAATTGACGGAATGATCGCATAACATACCTACATACTAAATGAAACACAGTCTAATTGAGAACCTAATTTTTTGGTGGATACATAGATGGAAGCTGGATGCAAACCTCTTGCAATGGTTTTATTCGGTGTTATTCAATATCTAACAAGAGAACCCTATGTTAAGCCGTGGGTGTTCTATGGCAAAAATATTTGCGTATATGTCTGCTAATGTACCTAATATGAAAACGCGCTAAAATGACTGTGCGCATGTGTGTGACGTTTCTTGGTTACATGGTAGGTATACAGGTTTATTTCTAATCAATAATAATTAGCATCCTTCTAGGAGCTTATTCTGTACATCAAAACTAACAACTTTTGTTCTACGACTTTCGTCAAAACTAAAAAAAAACAGCTGTTCCATACATTTTGTTGCGGGTAAACTATATTTTTCTATTGGATAACAAAAGTTTTTTTGAGTTTTGACGAAAGTCGTAGAACAAAAGTTGTTAGTTTTGATGTACAGAATAAGCCCCTAGAAGGATGATAATTGATTAAAAATAACCCTGTATAAGCACAATACTTATAAAATATGTCTATTTTAAGCAGTCGTACCCGGGCGAAGCTGGGGCGGGCAGCTAGTAAATTAATATTTTTACATCACTAAAAGTTTAAGTATTTTAAGTTAATTATATCCGATTATTATATATGATTCTATGAATTAAATTCAAACACAAAATAATTTTGGCCGCGTAGATTGGTCAAACACCCCTATGTGCGACGCTCTCGCAATTGAGCTAGCTCCCTCCTCCGTAAACGCTACATTTGTTTGAGCTAGCTTGGAAGAGCGTCAGTCTAGTGATTCGGGAGAGGCAGGTTCAAATCCTGCGTTCGCTATAAAATTTTTGGAATGCACTAAGGAAACTCTTTGAGATAAAATCTAGTGTGGAAAGAGCTGTAAATAAAAATCATAATTATAATTTGCTCGTTTGAGTGCCAAAAGATATTGGACTGTATTTTATATTTTGTCAATTAAACAAAAATTGATGAAGAGTAGCCCGTTTCAGTTCCAGGTGACGACACGACTCACGAGTCACATACAGTATGTGTATAAACTTCGTCGGAGAAGTATCGTCATGAGCCCCACTCCCGAACTTTGAATTTATTGTTTGATTGACAAAAGAAAAATACATGTCCAAATTTTTTCATAATCTTTTTTTTTTTTTTTTTTTTATTATTGAGTACAATACTACACTCCTACTACATAGAAAGCAATTGGATCATCCACAGACCCTTGAAGGTCTAAAGATAATCCAAGTGCTCAAGCCCACTTCCAGTTGGCAGCGTGCCCAGCATGCTGGCAGCATTGCCACGCTGAATGGCAATGCTTATACGTTGAGCCAAATAAACACCAGCATTTTGGTCACGCGTCGCGTCCACCAGACGCTCAGAAAGACTTTTGAAAAAATTTTTCATAATCTAACTCTAATTATAATAATATTTTCTTGTTACCCAGTCATCATGACTATTGTTATCATTAAATGTCGTTTTATTGTATTAAGCGTTTTTATTTCACTCAAATTCATTTTGCTCTATCCCTGAAAAGTCTTAGGAGTCAACAGTAGTAATTAAACTACTAGTACATCCATGCGCACATACATACATAATTACACACATTTATATACAGGGTCATAGGTATCAAACGCAAAACCTTTTAAGGGCGGGTCTAGTACATCTAGACCAACAACTATTGTACTACGACTTATGCAAATTCGCAAAAAAAACGCTTCTCCATACATTTTGCCGCGCGTTGACGAACTTATTGTATGAAAAAGCGGATTTTTTTCTTGGTGATTTTACAAAAGCCCTAGAACAAAAGTTGTTTGTCTAGATGTACTAGACCCACCCTTAAAGGTTTTGCGTTTGATACCTATGGCCCTGTATACAAGGATACACATACTATATATACATTAAGGTACAGGGCTATTCAAAAAGGATAAATTTATTAAGGTAACAAAGTCTGATACAGAGCATCATAATGAACCATTTTTACTCTAAAGCCAACCCGGAATTTGAGACAAAAAAAGTCTTGCATTTATCGGTTCCATGTTATTGTTGAATTTCGGCTTGGGCCCATAGTAGAAATTGTTCAAAAGTATGGCTGTAAAATACTTTTTTTGGCTTAGAACGTCATTAAATTTTGTTAAGTAACCCTGTGTCATTATTCCGTTTTCTAAGTTAAGTTTAGGCAGTCGTTCTTGAAAATTGTGTATTTCTATTTTTTAATGTTCTGAATCACCCCTTTCGGTTCAGCACAACCCTTTATGAATAACCACACAAAATTATCAATTTGAGTTGATTTCGATTTGTAATAAATTTTACGGTTGATGTTTTCTTGTATAATTGTTTTTGTACTTGATCATCGGAATGAGAAACTCTATAGTATCACAATGGTTATGTAAGTGTGATTTTAACGTGATACAAAATAAACCTTCTTTCTATTCCTTATTTTATCGCGAATAAAATAAGGAATACAATTCTTATTATGAAGCTATGTATTTACTAAGCCACAATTGTTTGTGAACGCTGTATCAAAAATAAAATCTTCATGTTTCTGAAACAAAAAATATTGTTTCAGAGACAGTTATTTTGTTTCTGTAAACACTACGTGTTTATCGGTATGTTTCGGTAGTCCCCGTCGTAATGTTTCAGAAACTGTGTATCCGAAACAATATTAGATACTCGATGAATACATGGCTTAAATATGGATGTAAGTTTTTTTGTGACGCTTTCACGTACCAACGCAGCAACGGATATACTTGATTTTTCGCATAGATATAGTTCAAAGGTTGGAAAATATCGACTTGGCATTTTTTGGAAAGTGACATTTTTTATCCCGAAAAAATGAAAGGTTCTGTGATAGCTTAAAAATCAAAAAACGAGAGCGAGGCCGCGGGAAAAAGCTAGTAATAAATAAATGGTATAGGGGTTGATTTACATTAGACCGAGCCGTGTCCAGGCTTGGCCGTGCAAGGGTTCCGGTTGGGATACGGGCGGGGCACGAATTTGAAACGTTAAGGCTCCCACTGATCATCGCGTCGAATGGATGACATCTCTTTTAAATGTTTAGAGTGTGCGACATTGTCATTAGAAATAGCCATTTTTCTTTGTTTTAGCGAACACATTTAGCGCTTTAACGTATAGCTTAGGAAATTATCGGATTAACTAGATACTAAAACACCAGTTGATTTATCTATAATAATATATAATAATATCTAGCATCTAGCATAAGTCACATCTAGCAATAGTTATTTTTATTTTCATTCTACTTTATGTACACAACATTTTATATTATTTTATAAAAAAAATCATAAAAAAAGATGTAAAAGGGCCTCTCAGTGTTAGCTTCGGCCCCATTGATGCCTACCAAAGGACCAAGCTTTGCTTGTGATTTTAAATGAATACACAATAAAAGCCTTTATTTAACAATCTTACAAAACATATAAATACTTAACTAATTTACTTAATATTAAAATTAAACGTAATATATATATCAGTTCTACAGTTTTAGACACCGGGTTTATGATTGTCTTGCTTTTCAGCATAGGCCTCCCCTCGCGCTTGCCATAATTTGCGATGTTGCGTCTTCCTGCTCCAAGTTATGCCAGCTATATTTTTAAAGTCGTCGTCTTATCTGCGACGTTGTCTTCCTTTTCGTCTTTTGTGTTGTCTTGGGCACCATTCTGTCACGATCTTGGTCCATTTGTTATTTGTGTTTCTCATCATATGATCTTCCCAGTGATTGATTTATCTATAAGTACATAGTAATTCTAATTACCTAAATCTTCAAATAATGATTGTGTAAAGCATGTAATCAAAACTTAATTACACTAAATTGGCAACATTGGCCACATCCCTTTGGATGTGATCCATTAGGCGCGATGGTCAGTCCCTTTATACATTTTATATGTGAAGCAGTTTATATCACATAGTGCATGATCCGTAACCCGTCCGGCCCCGGCCCGGTATAATATAAATCATCCCTAAGTCCGCGCTCAGCCACCAACTCGCCAGATGATAAGCGACGTTGTAGTCGAAGATGAAGCACGCAGGCCTAGAAAATAGCCATTCCCTTTGACTTTAAATAAAAGTGCTTTTTCGCTCAGCAAAAATAGCGCTCTTTATAAGTAGGAAAGCTATATATTTGAAAGTTTTAGATAAGTGAGTATGCTCATCAAATCATTGATAACGGTGGTGGACTTCAAATTCCATCCATTCGTTCATCTACTGCTACTCATAGGTCTCCTCCGTGGATCTTCAATAAGCTCCAAGTAGCCCAGCGAGCTATGGAGATGGAGATGGCTATGTATGGAGTCTCTGCAAGATCGAATCAGATATGAGGATATTCGTAAAAGAACCAAAGTTACCAACGTAGCCCAGCAGATTGGCAAGTAGAAATGACAGTAGGCATGGCAGGGCACATACTGTATATAGCAAATTACTTTGTTTTTTTTTTTACTGACGAACCACCGGAGGACGTTTACAGTTCGACGCGTATATTTTTTTTATTTATAACCACGCATAACCTTTTTTATAGTAGTCCGATTTCAATAATTTCTTTTTTATTGGAAAGAGTATACTTCGAAATTGGTCCCATTTAAATTTTATCGAAATCGGCTGAGCCATTTTTGATATATCAACAATAATGTGAAAAAGGCTACATCGATCCGTTCGAAATATTCGCGAATTCTGTACACGGGTGAAGTCGGTCATGCTAATTTTTGCAAAAAATAATCTTGTTCACGTCACGTGTCATTTGAGCCACGGTAGTGCTCAGTTGTAAATGTCACCCGCAATAGCTGGACATAGGCCTCCCCTATGGATGTCTAATAAGATTGGTTAGGAGCGGCTAGCATCCAACGTGATCCTGCGGCCTTGATAAAACATGAATACCTACCTCCTCCGTTTTTTTGACGGCCAAAAAACGGGTTATAACTGTGACATATACATTTAAGTGATGCTCCTGTGTATGTGTTGGAGTTACAAGCTACAAGGAGGAGACGCAGAGCAGCCGTCAGGTCAAGGCGCGGCCGTGCAGTCGGGCCGGAGGCAGAAGAAAGGGCCGGGTGGCGAGGCGCCCGACAATAAGCCCGGCGCCGCCCCTCCGCCGCCCCCGCCAGGAATGCCAGATAGCCCAATGGCAATGGAAGTAAAGTATGTATTCTTCTTCTTTTATGGTTTGGCGTCACATTGTTATACATTTGCCAGTATCAAGTATAAGTTTTATCATTTTTATCAATATTTTTAATAATAGTCACAGTCGTAGTCACGTCATAGTCCAATAATCGCGGTCAAGTTCAAGCATAGTCCATTTCATGCCTCAGCAAAGCAGTGGAGACTTTACTAGAGGCGTCTATGGAGTTTTGGTAACAACACGGAACAACACGACACATCACATTAGGTATAACTCTTGCCTAAACTCATGTAGGCAAGTAAATCGATATCATCAACATCATCATCAGCTTATTTCGGCCCACTGCAGGGCATAAGCCTCCTCCCCCTTACGCCAACTATCCCTGTCCTGTGCCAGTCTCATCCAGGTGTTGCCGCAAAACCTGTGGATGTCATCACGCCACCGTTGTAAGGGTCAACCAATTTAGTCAGAGTAAATCGATATGCTCGATTTATATCATTGAGCATTTATATTATTAATTATTTATATGCCAATTTTGACTGCCTCGGTGGCGCAGTGGTTAGTGAACCTGACTTCTGGATCAAAGAAGCGTGGGTTCGATCAAAAGTCAAAATTTCTTTATTCCGTACACAATATAAGTCTAGTCTAGTCTAGTTACAATTTTTAAAAGTTCTATATAATTAAATTTTTACTATAAATAAATAAGTACACTTTTTAAATTTTACAAGATCAGTACCATTAGGTACACAAAGAAAATAAAATAATAGATTACAAATCAAAAATAAAATTGTATCAGTATCATGAAAAATAACAATGTCATTATCAGTTTAAAAATGTCAACCAGAATGAAAATAAAGAAATTGTAATTACATATCAAAAAAAATTAAAAATACCATGTTACGTTATTCAGCAATAGCATTGTCCAAGTAAAAGTTAAAACTTATGTTTATCACACATAACAGATTATTCCGCACCTTTTTTTTTTTTTTTTGTTGTCCAGGGGAAATCTTTTAAAGATACCACCGCACCTCGGGACAGGCGGGTGGTTATGTGGGAGTCTCCGCCCATTGCTGGACGGCATACCCACCAAAACCCCTGGGTGTTCCGCCACTGCGCTTGGCGTCGGGGCTACGGGCATGCTTGCGCACTCCTCCGCGGCACCCGACAGCGCTGGCCCAAACCGGGCCATACCTCAGAGCGTAAGCTCCCTCCAGAATGACGATGTGCCGAACACCAGACACATCGTCATCCCCCACCTGGGACCAACCAGCACTGGGCATCAGACAGTACCCGTGTCCGACAGCCCTGGTCCCGATGCGACGGGTCAATTTAAGTGGCCCCGCGCCTGCCACTACGGCTGCAGAGGATAGGGAGAGCGGCCGACGACATACCGACACTCCTCTTCCCCTGCAGCCCCACCGCGTCCGCCATCAAAACGGTGGCGACCCCGTCGAGGCCGCGGAAGGCAGGAAAGTGGCAACGACACACCAGCAGTCCTCTCCCGCCGCGGCCTCCAATCCTCAGCCGTAGTGCCTCCCATACGACACTGCAGCCCCCCTCAGTTGCGGTGCCCCCCATAAGGCACGCAACCTACTTTGGCCAGCCTCCGCACGGGCTTGTCGAGGCCCAAGACCCGGAGAGGCGGCCCCACCACGGGTTCCTCTTAGCTTCACCAGGCTGGCGAGACCTGGCTACTAAGCCCCCCCGCCACGACAAGGCGAGAACCCACTCGGGGGGGAGATTATTCCGCACCTAGGGCAAGCATTTATGTGGTGAACATAGGTGTTTGCTCTATGTCTGGGTGTATTTAGGTACTGTCTATATTAGTATGTATTTAAAATAAGTATATGTAGTATATCAGTCTCTGGCAGCCATATATCAAGCTTTGCTTAGTTTGGAGTAAGAGACCGTGTGGTAAGATTTTCCCTAATAAGTATTTATAAAAAAATTACGAACCGATATTGATGTTTTTATCTTGTAGATCAAACTTCAGGAGTGGACCGATTCAAATTTTATTGAAATAACTTGAGTAGTTATTTTGAAAAATCAACGATATACTGAATAAAAAAAATATTGTACTGTACTGTACCGTACCAGCCTTTATAATAGTCCACTGCAGGAAGGTAGGCCTACCCACGAAGGGTGATAAAAAAAATATTGATTACAGCGGACTATTCGAATTTTAACGATTGAACAATTTTAATTGAATTATAAATAAATAAATATTTTGGGACATCTTACACACGGCCTCTGACCCCAAACTAAGCAAAGCTTGTGATATGGCTGCCAGAGAATAGAATAGAATAGAAAACGCTTTATTGTTCACACAATTTACAATTTAACAATAAAAGAATACAATAGAATTAAAATAGTGCGACAACCGGCGGCCTTATCGCTTAAAGCGATTTCTTCCAGGCAACCTGATTAAAAGAGGAAAGGATTATAGAGGAAGGTAAGGGACGGGGTGTACAATAATGGCGAATTAATTAAAACAAAAATGAATACACTTGAATAAAGAGTCATAAATATACATAAGATATATACATACATATCAATATACACAAGAATTTAATATTACAACAATAATAATAATAATGCATACAAAAACATACTAATACTTAAATAAATAAAAAAATATATATACTAAACACATATTAATAATTATAATAAAAAATAAATATTATAAATCAACTAAAATATACTACATATACTTATTTTTAAATACATACATTTAATAGACTGATATACTACATATACTTATTTTTAGATACATACTTATATAGATAGTAACTAAATAACACCCAGATACAGAGCAAACACTTTTGTTCATCACATAAATATTTGCCCTGGATGGGGATCGAACCCACGCTTCTTTGATCCAGAAGTTAGGGTCACTAACCACTGAGCCACCGAGGCAGTCAAATCGAGTCAAGCTGAGACAATTCGAATAGTTATTTTAAAAAATAAATTATAGAAACAGTGAAGAAGTAATACGTACTGTACCAGCCTTTTTTAACAGTCCACTGCTTGACGTAGGCCTACCCACGAAGACTGATTGCTCAGTGATTCAGATACGCCATCGAATTTCTTGTTAGGAACATATTATGCAGGTTGCCTCACAATGTTTTCCTTCACTGAAAAGTCAGTGGTGAGAAATTCCGTACATAAATTCCAAGGAATTCGTTGGTACAAGACCGTGACTCGAACCCACTACCTCACGATTATAAAGCGGGTATCATTACCACTAGACCACCAGGGCTATTTTGTAAGTTATACGCTATAAGGTCTTTGGCCTTATACGTAATTTACCACAAAGCCGTTATACAAGCTTTGCTTAGTTTAGGGTAAGAGACCGTGTGGAAAAAAAAACCTCTGAAATTTCCTACCTTTTATAGAGCACATTTTACATAGATTTTGTATTACAGATCATCGGAAATACGTGAAAAAACTACAAGGACGATGCCGCCGAGAAAACACCGGGTTGAGGGGTGCGACAATCTCGCCTATTACTGCTTTAAAGCATATACGTATGTTTTTCTTCTTCTTTTATAAACTGGCGTCGCATGGTTAATGGCAACTTAAAACACCCTCGCGGCGCTCGGGAGTCCCTGGCTATGCTCAGGGTCCAGTATATCGCCCGTGACGTAAGACACGACTTGTAGCCCAGGAGGTAAGCAAAAAAATGCAACTACTTTCGAAAAGCTGATTTTCTTGGTATTATGTAGTCATGGTGGTGTACGATGATACCCCGGATTCAGTCAGCTGAGATGCTTAGCGTTTGATGGGGATACCCATTTGAATTTTCAAATATATATATAAGTATTTTACAACTACTTCTAAAAGCTGCAAAACTGCCATACGCTAGGCATCTAGTCTGACTGAATTTAGGGTATTGTTGTACACCACCACGACTTTCTTCTTCTTGATCGTTGCGCTCTTGACAGAACGGTCGTGGTCATCACGCAGTATTATTATTGGTAGGAGCAGATGTAATGCGCCTCACGATGTCTCGCCATCTCTCTCTATTGGACGTCAATCTGGCACATTCATGCACGGGTCCGCCCACAGCAGACTTGATCTGATCGGTCCATCTCATGGGCGCCCTTCCGCGTGGTCTTGTGCCCTCAACTTTGCCCTGGACGACAAGACGCTCTATGGACTGACTACCTTGCCGTGAGACATGTCCAAAGTAAGCGAGTATTCGAGACTGTACTAAGGATGATAGACGCTGCTTGATGCCGAGTTCTTGTAGTATCGAGACATTGGTACGAAATTTAGTCCACGATACCCCAAGCATTATTCTCCAGCATCACATCCCTAGCGCATCTACCTACTTTCTTCTTTTCGATTTCTCGTAACGTCCACGTCTCAGAGGCGTACAAAAATATGGGTAAAATTTGTGTTCGCACGAGTCTGATCTTCGTGGTTTTGGTGATGTTCCTGTTCCTCCATATTTTCTTCATTTTATCCATGGCTAACTAATACCAAAAATTCAGCTTTTAGAAAATAGTTGCATTTTATGCGGTTCCCTCCCTATTGGTTCTCTTGGTACATATTCAATATATTGCTTACTTTTTAAAGACATAACAGATGCAGAAGAAAATGTCTGTTTTTAAAATTTACTACTAATTTTGCTACAACTTTTTATTTGTTTAGTACCAGCCTACAAACATTTTTTCAACATCTCCTTTCAGCACGGGCCGTATATGTGCGCGCACTGTGGAAAATAGCTACCAGTTCTATAAGTACTACACCTTCAACACTACTTGCGAAATGGATTACATGAACTGCAACGAAGGGTTAGATGGTAGGTGTCGTAGAGTATTATACACATATAAAAGAGTTATTTTTGTAATAAACAATTCAAAATTATTCGCGGATGCAGGACTCGAACCTTGCGTCTTACGGAACACTAGCCCGACGCTCTGCCCAACTGAGCTAATCCGCAATACTGCGTCGAATTTTCGTGAAGTGTTTATCATTTAACCAACTTATAGCGTTGGCGGCGCCACCTGTGATACCCGTATTTGACAGGCTATCACTCAATTGAAGTTATAAGAACTTCTGTATATTGACGAGAGATGGCGCTCTGTTAAATGATAAACACTTCACGAAGTTCGACGCGTATGCAGTATTGCGGATTAGCTCAGTTGGGCAGAGCGTCGAGCTAGTGTTCCGAAGACGCAAGGTTCGAGTCCTGCATCCGCGAATAATTTTGAATTGTTTATCACAAAAATAACTCTTTGAGATAAACCTAGTGTGGGATGCACTATAAAATTAAAATAATTTAATTATACACATATATACATCTCTCGGGCCAAGCCCGGTTATTTGATGGGCATCAGTGAAGCCGAAGCCAACACTGAGAGGCCCTTTTTAAACATCATTTAGCTATGTTGTAGGGGTGAAGGTACAAGGAGCCTATTGTGAGTAATGAATTGAAAAAATAATGAGTTATTGTGGTGAACTTCTGGGTGTTATACAAAACTGGATTATGGAATGAGGTGCGGCACCCACCAAATAATGCCTCATTTCAAATATTCAGGCGGGTGGTGACTTGCCATCTTCTAAATGGGCCCCTCATAATAGCTACCGTTATACATATTATTATTATATACTACGGGGCTAATCGCGCACTAAAATTACGAGATAAATAAATACCTCCTCATCCCGACGTTTCGGCCGAGTTCAGTCTACCCGTGACCACAGTCGATGCAACGCGGCCGAAACGTCGGGATGAGGAGGTATTTATTTATCTCGTAATTTTTCCTGATTAGTCCCGTAGTATATAATAATAATGTGTTCAAATCGCGAAATTTTAAAAAAACATACTTATTATACACATTTTTACAAGCTTTTATTCATCAATATGGAATTTGAAACAGAAAAAATGCCAAGTCGATGCTTTTATTTAACTAGCAATGGGTGTACCTATGTACGTAAGTTCGGGTGGAATCTAGCAAGTTTTTGACCAACTTCCCGGTTTCTGATTGAGCTGAAACTGCTTATTGCACGTATAAATAAATAGTTAAATAAATATTTTGGGACATCTTACACACGGCCTCTGAACCCAAACTAAGCAAAGCTTGTGATATGGCTGCCAGAGACTGGTATACTACCTACATATACTTGTTTTTAAATACATACTTATATAGATAGTAACTAAATAACACCCAGACATAGAGCAAACACTTATGTTCATCACATAAATATTTGCCCTGGGTGGGGATCGAACCCACGCCTCTTTGATCCAGAAGTTAGCGTCACTAACCACTGAACCACCGAGGCTGTCGATATAGCGATATATAGCGTGAAAATGGAGCTGATCTGATGATGGGGTCGGAAGGTGGCCATAGGAACGTACTACGAAGTATGTACTAAACAAGATAGAGCCGTCGTGTTTGAGCTAATTTTACTTGTCTTGGCTAGCACTTTGCTGCTACATGATATCCAGGATCTCAAAAGCTTGTATTTAAAAAGTTATTTTTTATATTAATTTATTGTATTTAATTTTATTGAAAATTCAAATATAGTATTTTCTATTGCAGTGTGGCAAATAGCTCATATGGGTGCTTGTATGACTAACGCTCCTCATGCCCACAACTCTATGTTTGAATGTGAGTATCATCACCAACAACCACATCGCTCTAAGAAAGCCTTCAAACAATAGTAAATTCGACCTAGTGCGAGTCGCACTCGCAAACGAAAGATTCCGTACCGCATGAAAGCCCCCCCTAAATACTTGCTTTAATTTTTGACCGACGAACCACCGGAGGAGGTATACTATTCGACGCGTATATATATATATATTTTATGTATAACCACGCATAACTTTTTTCATAGTAGTCCGATTTCAATAATTCTTTTTTATTGGAAAGATTATACTTCAAAATTGGTCCCATTTAAATTTTATCGAAATCGGCTGAGCCAGTTTTGATAAATCAACAATAATGTGAAAAATGATACATCGATCCATGCGAAATATTCGTGAATCAGTACACGGGTGAAGTCGGTCATGCTAATTTTTGCAAAAAATAATCTCTACCTATTTGTTGATATAGCGGCAACAACAATACATCTTTGAAAATTTTAACTGTCTGGCTATCGCGGTTTATTAGTCTCGGCCTGGTGACATACTGACAGACCGTGTTTACCAAACCTAGGGAAACCTATCAAATACAATTTAAAAGACTTAAGCTTCGGGTGAAAACGAGGCATCAAAAAGTCTTTGGCTTCAACATCCTTTAATTTTATTAGGTATTTATTTGTAATACTTTATGTCAAAACGCGGCGCACAAGTGTGTCCCGTGGCGGCCGCTCGCTACAGAGGGGTTAGTCCAGCCGACTTACACGTAAATGGAAACTACAACTGTTTCCGTATGGCTCTATACATTTTTAGGGTTCCGTACCTCAAAAGGAAAAAACGGAACCCTTATAGGATCACTTTGTTGTCCGTCTGTCCGTCTGTGAGTATGTCAAGACTCTTTATCTCGGGAACGGTTAAAGATATCGAGTTGAAATTTAAACTATATACGTAAACCTATAAACTCTTGCAGTTGTGTAAAAGAAAAGCTTCTCAGTTAGCGTATAAAAAAGTTAGAGCCGTTTATGTCGTAAAAAACGCATATTTCAACGCTCACAAAAATCAAAACCTACAGGGTACTTCCCGTTGACATATAACTATGAAATTTGGCGAAGAGCATTGTCTCAGAGTACACATATAGGAATAAATCTGAAAACTGTACAATTTTATTTAAATCACATAAAAATAGGGCCTCAAAATTCACAAAATATAGGTTCAAAATTCATAGTGAATAAATCATATCATGTAAGGTATCATATAAAATAACTTCATTAGCACATGCTAAAACAGGTTTTGAATTATTTTAACAATATGTTTGTACGGAACCCTCAATGTGCGAGCCTGACTCGCACTTGCCCGGTTTTAGTATAGCGGAAAAACTAACTAAAATGTATGGAGCCACAAGCGAACTGTTAGAACCAACATATTGCTGACTATGCAGCCCTCACTTGCCTACCGATTTACGTCAACCAATATTGGAGACTCTGCATTACGTATATAAACTCACATTTTCAATCTAAATCTCCCAGTTAGTTCTCCAAAGGTTACTCTACCTCTCAGGCTATGGAACTGGTTCCTAACCGCCCGGTTTTTTAAAAAAAAACAACTCAGTTACTCGAGATGATCACTTTAATAGTCTAACTTTAAAACACATTGAAATTTTACACTTCTACTAGGCACCTTTCCTAGACCAATAGAGAATATACCGCGCGCGAGATTCCCATTGGGAGACCTCTTTCTCAGGACCAGCGGGCAGGAACCAGGTCCGTAGCCTGAGAGGTAGAGTAACCTTCGGAGAACTAACTGGGAGATTTAGATTAAAAATGTGAGTTTATATACGTAAGATATTGCAGAGTCTCCAATATTGGTTGACGTAAATCGGTAAGCAAGTGGGGGCTGCATAGTCAGCAATTGGTTGGTTCTAACAGAACGCGAAAGTTTAAGAAAATAGACAAAGGGCTCAGTAGTGTCTGTGACACATTATCTATACATATATGCAGCCGTAGGATGGCCTCTGACATGGCTTAACTGTTAAAACAACCAGGACATATGAATTAAAACCTATTTATTTTTTACAGATTACGAATACGGTGATGATTTGTTCATGGACGAAGCTTACGTGATTCGGGAGTGATCGTTATAAACTACTGTATAAATATATATGTAATATTTTTATAAATATATATATTTTTTTTCATTTAACCTGTACTGTCCCACTGCTGGGCAATGGTCTAATATAAATATATATAATTCTAGGTATTTATTTTACATCTTAATTTTGATTTTGAGGATTCCGTACCTCAAACGGAAAAAACGGAACCCTTATAGGATCACTTTGTTGTCCGTCTGTCCGTCTGTCCGTCTGTGTATATGTCAAGACTCTTTATCTCGGGATCGCGGAAAGATATCGAGTTAAAATTTAAACTGTGTACGTATGTCTATGATCTCTCGCAGCTGTTGTGCAAAAGAAAAACTTCTCAGTTATCGTATAAAAAAGTTAGAGCCGTTTATGTCGTAAAATCCGCATATTTCGACACTCAAAAAAATTTAAACCTACAGGGTACATCCCGTTGACATAGAACTATGAAATTTGTTGAGAAGCATTGTCTCAGAGTAGACATATATGTGCGATGTGCGAGCCTGATTCGCACTTGTCCGGTTTTTTTACAATATACTACGATAAAAAATATATATTACAAAAAAAATATATCTCTTGCTATTTTAGTACGGTTTCTATTACTTTAGTTCTTATTCTGAGATCTAAACATACCCCACTCAAGTTGAGGGGCAACCAAGCTTCAGAGGCGAATTGAGCACCGACGGGCCTTTTTGATTTTATTATCAAAGGATTTCAGGACTCAGGCGGGAAGCAGGTGGATTGTACTTTCATATACTATTTCGAAATGATTATCTCAAGTAAGGTGCGCCTTGAGAGTCGTGACACGTGTCTTAACTGGTATAAAAACGTAAGAGCGCAAGCACCAAATTTTTGACTGATTTCAAAAAATGTGGTCAATTGGTCTGTATGGTTTTGATAAGATAAGATAACGTTTATTGTTTAAAACTGTGTACATAAAGGTGTTGTATTAAGTATGATAAATTATAGACACAACAGTTTGTCCTAACGGACATACAATATTTGTTAATTTGTGATAGGTAGGTACGTACCTGTCCTCTCTAAAATAGCAGCCAATATTTACAACCTACATTACACTTGGATAGACTATATCTACACTATTAAGTATCTTCAAACAAGAAACAATAGTACATTGTTCACCGAGAGGAGAAAGTGACCGATTACCGTCGAGGGTGTCGTTTGAAGCCCGAACCGTAGGTGAGGGCTTTAAAACACCCGAGATCGGGAATCGCACTTTCTCTCGAGTGATACATAGTGCTTTATACTACACCTACGAGGAAAATAAAAAACTAAATCTTTACTAATTGAAATTTATATTGAATGGCGTCTGCAATTTTCACATGTTCTTTTTTCAAATTGTTTGACACCATCCAACACACAGCTAGTGGCCAGTGTCATTTTGCGAACTTGGAGATAAAAACTCACTGTAAAAACTTTTTGGCTTTTGAGCTTTTGACTTTTGATATTTAGGTTACCAGCGCATAGTCTTACCCAAAATTAAAAAAGAAAAACCACGTAAGAAATGGTTTTTCATACACTTTTCTCTCCCGCTCAGATGCGTTTTCTCGCTGCATATTTGTTCGATATGCAATGACGTACTTTCTACCGTAAATTTGATAAAGTATCAAGGTACTTTCCGAGCAGGTGTAGTATAAAATATATTTACTCGCAATCTCTATGAGAACATTTCTTTAGACAAAATATCAAATTGTATGAGTGTTACGTAATTACTCCGCTAATTATTAACCGATTTTGATGACCCCTTTTGTGTTTTGTAGATCATACTTTAGAGATAGTCTCATTTAAATTTAATCGAAATCGGTTGAGCTGTTTTTGAAAAATCAAAAATATTCAAAATATTATATACGTTGATTCGAGGAAACTAATCGAATTTTGTACACGATTGTTGAAGTCTGTTGTGCCATTTTTGGCGAAAAATAATTATTGAACGTTAGAAATAACTGGCAGTGGATCGCATGCATGCTCTCCCGTTCGCACAAGTATATATTTCCAATGCTCGTTCCTGCTCTTACTCGCTCTCTTGACCATTTTATGCATACGTTCAGTTTTATGGATTCAATTATAGCGCTTCAGGATCACGCTGGAATCAAGCGACTTCCAACCAGTCGTATTGAAGATCTATAGGGGAGGCCTATGTCCATCAGTGGACGTTCCATGACTAGAATGATGAACTAGAAGTCACATCCAGCCATCCTATCAGCTGTAGGATGTCCATTGCTGGACATAGGCCTCCAATAAGATTGATTTTAAGGCTTGCATCCAGCGCCTTCCTGCGGTCTTGATTATTCTTCGATTTACATAGTCGGTGGACATCCTACGCTGCGCTTGCTGCTACATGGTCTCCATTCGAGAAATCAGATTGGCTAGAAATCACATAACCTTCAAGTAAGGCTCCGTAGGTAACTTAGATATCAAAATAAACAGAATAATAATATGTATAATAGAAGATATTTTCAACTTGATACTACCGTCTCGCGTACTCTACACATCCTTACTACCCCTACTAATATCATAAATGGGTAAGTGTGTTTGATCATTCCGTTTTCACGCTTCGACAACCAAGTAACATGAGTTTTTGCTCCAGTGAATATAGTGAGATACGATATTTGGATAAAATATAATACTTTACCTAATAAATATGCATCATAAACACAAGTGGGGGTATTAATCAGAATATTCTAAAAAACATTTTCACAACAGACAACAGATGGTGGCCAAAAGTAGCCCTATTATATGAATTAAGGAAAAAAATAGACAAAACACCTCATTATCATTGTTATGACCAACGTTAACGATGTGACCAACCCCAAAATCACTGAAAACAATTACTAGTGTTCACTACGACTCTGCTACCTACACAGAGAAACACACTTTTACAAAAAAAAATCCGAACAAGTGCGAATCAGGCTCGCACACCGAGGGTTCCGTACAAATACAGAAAATTTCGCAAAATTGGGAAGTAAGTTGTTAAAATCTAATCGACAGAAAAAAAAAATTCTCTTTTTCTCGTTATACTTCGAAAGTTACACATTGTTAAAAAAAATTAATACCCTGTTTAGCATTTGCTAATGAAGCTCTGTTATATGATACCTTACATGATACGATTTACTCACTTTGAATATCGAACCCACAATTTTTGAATCTAGGCCTTATTATTTTTGTGACTGAAATAAAAATGTACAGTTTTCAGATTGATTCCAATATGTGTACTCTGAGACAATGCTTCTCGTCAAATTTAATAGTTCAATGTCAACGGGAAGTACCCTGTAGGTTTTGATTTTTGTGAATGTCGAAATATGCGGTTTTTACGACATAAACGGCTATAACTTTTTTTATACGATAACTGAGAGTAATTATTCTTTTTCATCACATCTATTCGAAAAGGACTACTTGGTTCGCCTTTAAGTGCGCCCAAAGGTGGTGTTTTCTATAAGGAACTTTGTAAGTGCGCTGGAATTATCTTTGCCGCGCACTTTTTGAATTTGGAAGTATTTGTAATGTTAGTGTTCAGCGACAATAAAATGAATGAAAAGAATGTAAATATAAGTTTTTATTTGTTTTATTATTAGATACCATTTAATTTCAATTTAGTTGTTCTCTACGTTTTATTAAATAATAATATTACAATAAAATATGAGGCGCCTTTTATTTTCTCATTGAGGAGATGAAAAGTAGAGTGTACCACTCGGGCGCAAAATATATTTTTGGCTCGGGCGACGTACTTTGAATCCCTCGCTACGTTCAGGATTCTACTAAAGAATCCGTCGCTACGCTCGGGATTCTACTCAAGAAACACTCACTTCGCTCTGGATTCAAAAAAACTCCCTCGCCGTAAAAATACTATTTTGCTCCCATATGATACAATCTACTATTACACCACTGCAAGATACCATAGATATACGTATAAAGTTTAAATTTCCACTCGATATCTTTACGCGTTCCCGAAATAAAGAGTCTTGACATACGGACAGACGGACAACACAGTGATCCTATAAGGGTTCTGTTTTTTCCTTATGAGGCACGGAACCCTAAAAACAATCAAAATCGCAAAAAATAACCAAATATTTTCACTTTCGATTTAATGACCGAAACAGTCGTTTTAGGCGTTTTGTTGGCTATTCTGAGGTTGATCCTGTAGTCAAAACTGATAATAATGAAAAATAGACGACATTCTAGAATATGTAGGTACGTTATGACATTCTAGAATATGTAGGTACGTTATCTAGAAAAACACTCCGCATGTAGTTACTTGTACTTACATACTTAAGCTTAAATGGTTGCCTGGAAAAATCGCCATGGCCGAAAACAAGGCATTAACCATATTTTGTATCATGTAAATAGTATTAAGTTTTGCTCTAAAGGTTGTAAATAAAGAGCTTTGTCTGTCTGTTTCAAGATGTCTGTGCGAGTTAGTCTGTCTAAAAGCTACAGTAAATATTTTTTTTTTATTTAGGCTGTACATTATTGAGTGAAACTGTGGCACAGAACTAGCTTCTTTAATACTCCTGTATACGCTTTTACTTTATCAAAGAGGTGAGAGGCAACCATCCCTTGTAAGTTATCTAGCCCCCGGCCTACACCACAAAGGACTATTTACATGATTGTTTTATCCCTTCGGCCGCAGTCAAGTTTGGAAGTGTAAAGAACTTCTTTCATACCTTTTTATGACTGGTAAGCTTTTTGGGTTTCGGTTATAAGATGTACGCACAGAATCCTATAACGATCAAAGGTCACATTTTTCTGTTAGTGTAGATTTGAGAGGCATTTTCTACTTCCAAAAATAAGGTTCTTAAATTGAACTGCAAGTACGTAGGTCTGTTTTTCTGTATGTTGTCTGTACTGTTCTGTACCAGCCTTTTTTAATAGTCCACTGTAGGACGTAGGCCTACTCACGTAGGGTGATTGCGCCATATCCACCACGCTGGCCCAGTGCGGGTTGGTGGATTCACATACGCCATCGAATTTCTTCTACGGACGTATGCAGGTTGCCCCACGATGTTTTCCTTCACCGAAAATCCAATGATGTGAAATTCCGTACATATGTTCCAAAGAAACTCATTGGTACGGGATCGGGATTTGAACCCACGACCTCAAGATTGCAGGTCGGGTGTTACTACCACTAGACCACCACGGCTTACTAGACCACCACGGCTTCACGGGTATGTTATTATGTATTTGTGGGTCGATTTATAATCTACCACGCGGTTCAGATGCAAACGCGCAAGAAGCAAGTCGCTTTTAACCAGCTTTATTGAAAATCAACAGAGCAGGCCTATGTCCAGCATACGGAATGCAATATCGATCTCACGAAATCCCAATATTCCGAGATCTCGCCTCATTTTTCTAAATTAATCTCAAAGCATAAAATGAAGAGATTTTTATGATTTTATTTTGAGTGCTTTCCACACTAGATTTTTATCTCAAAGAGCTATCTTTGTGATAAACGCTATAAGTTGGGAAATGTAAGCACTTCAGAAATTTGAAGCTTGCGTAGGAGGCGGGCTGGCTCAGTTGGTTAGAGCGTCGGGCTAGTGATCCGAAGGGGCAGGTTCAAATCCTGCGTTCGCTTCAGATTTTTGAAATGCTTATCACAAAGATAGCTCTTTGAAATGAAGAGATCTCGGCCGAGATTGACGAGATCGAGCGGCAGTACTCAGCGACGCCTGACGCTTGTTCATTGCGAGGGCACGAAGATGATACGAATTTACGTGCTGCCTCTTGAAGACTTCTATTTAATCTTACAATCAAATAGAAGTCTTCGAAAAGAACTAGAAGATTTGTTGAAAGTCCTTTCTCGCTGGTTGCTGGTGCTACAGGCTACAGGCTAGAGTCCGTGATTACAAGTCTTAATGAATCTCTGTGAGTGTGGATCGAGCTGATACCAACTAGGTAACTAACATTGAATCTGAAAGGGCTTTTCAGCAGGATCGAAAAAGAGGCTACGTACCGGCTAGCGCAGCGTAGGAAGTCCTCCCACAAGGTAGACGGACGATCTAATTAAGACCGCAGGATCGTGCTAGATGCAAGCCGTTACCAACCGGTCTTATTGGAGATTTTTAGGGGAGGCCTATGTCCAGCAGTGGGCATCCTATGTCTGATAGATGGATGAATATTAAATTCACCCCTTTCAAGTTTGTATACACAGATAGCTCTGTACATAAGTATAACAATCAACGTCCCACGGCTGATATGATGATGTAGAGTATGTGCAAAAAGAAAACCGTCGTGGCGTTACGCTGAAGCTGAACTAATAATAAGATTTTAATTACCAGCCAAGGTACTGACTATATTTTGTAGACGCAAGTCTACTGATGAAAACCGAATAGGTGTCTACCAAGTATCATATTTTGTATGAACCTTTTAATTATATCCATTCATGAGGCTTAGAAGACGACACAGCAGATAGGTAAAGCCGTGGTGGTCTAGTGGTAGTAACAACCAACCTGCAATCGTGAGGTCGTGGGTTTAAATCCCGATCCCGTACCAATGAGTTTCTTTGGAACTTATGTACGGAATTTCACATGATTGGCTTTTCGGTGAAGGAAAACATCGTGAGGCAACGTAAATACCTCCGTAGAAGAAATTCGATGGCGTATGTGAATCCACCAACCCGCACTGGGCCAGTGTGGAGGATATGGCCCAATCACCCTTCGTGGGTAGGCCTACGTCCTACAGTGGACTATTAAAAAGGCTGGTACAGTACAGTAAGTATCATATCACACACTTTTCGTTGTACTAGCAATGACAAAGCAGTGTTGGCAACGTAACAAAATTAGTAAAATGGCACACGAGCGACCTCACCTACGACGCTTCTCTTTTTGCACAAACTCTACCCTTATTTAAACCCTCTTGACATATACACAACGAATACCAACATTTTCGTCGAAACGAACATGTTATTTCCTAAAGAGTTGGAGAAATATTTGCACATAAAAATATCACGAGTGATTCGGAATATGAAAAACATATTTGGAAAGTGCCCGGCGCACTATTTTTGAAACATTAGTAATGACTTTTAAAATCGCATACTATTGAAGGACAAAATTATTGCAATAATTCAATTTTTTGTTGAATAGGTTCATTACTTTCTTTTCTACGACGTACTAGAAAGCTAGTTAAGTTTTTGATTTGCTCGCATGATATATATTTTTTATGCTATTCTATGGGAACTTTTTAAACGGGATTAAAAGTTGCCTAAGTCACTTTATCCATGCCAAAAATCAAGTCGATCCGTTGCCATCCCTCCTATTACTGAGTAAAAGAGTCTGTAGCACGGTCGCCATTTTTATTAACGAATGGATGAACCTATGTAAGTTCGGGTGGAATCTTAGAATTTTGCACGCATAAGATATAAATCGCGTGACAGTGTGTTTATATGATACCATGGAGCTGATCTGATGATGGAGTCGAAAGGTGGCCATAGGAATTTCTGTACTAAACAAGATAGACCCGTCGTGTTTGGTCTTGTTTTACTTGTCTTGGATAGCACTCTGCTGCTACATGATCTCAAAAACTTTAATATAATAATTTATTTAATACTAGTTTTTACCCGCGGCTTCGCCCGCATACGCAATATATAATTAGAATTTATAGCCTATGTGTTATTCTGATATATAAGCTATATTATTGCAAAGTTTCATCTCAATCCGATCAGTAGTTTCTGCGTGAAAGAGTAACAAACATCCATACATCCATCCATCCATCCATCCTCACAAACTTTCGCGTTTATAATATTTGTAGGATGTAGGAAGTAGGATTACTACTCGGCTATCCCAATCGCCCTGACTATATTTTTATTAATTCTAGCTTCTCAAAACTTGTGATTGGGTGAGAAGTGTCTGTTGAAAATCTCGGTTGGTGCGACAGGGACAGCACACTATGCGATAATTAAAGTAATTTCTCTCGATCTGAAAATTGAGTACCTGAGTTGCAGTGGCTCAAATATTTTGTACATTTTATTTGAAAAAGTTTTTAATGCATTTTGTAAGTTTAAAACAACATTTTGTATTCTATTGGGAAAAGGCTCACTTTCGAGTCTTTAGGTCGTAAGTTAACGGCTTTTCTACCGGCCACAGCTGTCTCTCTCGTACATTTTGTAAGTTTGAGTGTAACTGAATGTTTAAAACAACATTATGCGTTTATCACTACATAGTATAAAACAAAGTCACTGTCGCTGTCTGTCCGTCCCTATGTTTCCTTAAATCTTCAAAACTACGCAACGGATTTTGAAGCGCTTTTTTTTAGTAGATAGAGTGATTCAAGAGGATGGTTTATATGTATAATACATGCATAATATTGCAGAGAAACACTGATGAATTTACAGGTTTCTAATGTGATGTCGTAAATAAACACATTTTTTTGCGCTTACATTGCAAACGCTGACTGAACCCCACGAGATAAATCAAAATAATGTACTACAGTATTGTACACCTTAAAAAGGTCAACAAAAAAGTCCGCGATGGTATATGTCTATCTCTTAAGGATAACCCACAATAACCATTTTTATCCATTAAATTTTACGAAAAAAAAATGGATTATTTAGGAGGTTATTTTAAGCAACACAACATTAATCCTTATCCAATTAAGTACCTTCAATACATTGTCCATTCAATATAAATCAATATGGTCCTTTACAGCATGTAATTTAAATTAATATTTCCGAAGATATTACAGATTTAAAATGCAGGGATATAGCGGTGCGGAGGTACCTACCGGCCGGCCGGCGGCGCGTGCCTACAAATAACGCGTCGGAGGCCGCGCTTCTCCCCAGGACTTTAGCAGCTATCGGACGTGTTTATCGATCTATACCTCGAATCGAATCTATACCAATATTATAAAGAGGAAATATTTGATTGTTGGTTTGCATCGAATAGGCTCAAAAATTCTGAACCGATTTGAAAAATTCTTTCACTGATAGAAAGATACATAATATAATATTTAAAAAAAACTGGACAAGTGCGAGTCAGGCTCGCACATCGAGGGTTCCGTACAAACACGTTATTAAAATAATTACCTTTAGGATGTGCTAATAAAGTTAATATATATGATATCTTACATGATAAGATTTACTCACTTTGAATTTTTAAGCCCATATTTTATGTGATAGGCCCTATTTTTAGTGATTTAACTAAAATGTACAGTTTTATATGCATAGGCCCTATTTTTAGTGATTTAACTAAAAATGTACAGTTTTCAGACTTATTCCTTTATGTGTACTCTGAGACAATGCTTCTCACCAAATTTCATAGTTCTATGTCAACGGGAAGTACCCTGTAGGTTTTGATTTTTGTGAGTGCTAAATATGCGGTTTTTTACGACATAAACGGCTCTAACTTTTTTAAAAGATAACTGAGAAGTTTTTTTTTACACAAATGCAACAGACCATAGATATACGTATATACGTTTAAATTTCAACTCGATATTTTTACGCGTTCCCGAGATAAAGAGTCTTGACATACACAGACGGACAGACAGACAGACAGACAGACGGACAGGCGTACAGACGGACAACAAAGTGATCCTATAAGGGTTCTTTTTTTGGCGTTTGAAGTACGGAACCCTAAAAAAATAGGGATCCTTACTATAACTCCCATAATGTATCCCAAGGTGTAAAAAATTACCTAAAATATTCTTTGCATCGCGTACGCTGCGAAAACTATCGAATCATTTAAGTACAAAAAAATTAGTGACATATGTCTAACTGTTATAGTTAAGCCACAATAAGTATTCTTTTATTTGAAAAATTACATAGAAATGCCACTGCAATAAAGGGCTCTTAATTTATATCTTGGTATTAATCCTTTTCAAAATAATATCCACCACGCTGACCCAGTGCGGGTTGGTGGATTCCTATATGTCATCCAGTTTCTTCTACAGACGTAAGGATGCAGATTGCCACACGATATGTTCCTCCACGGGAAAGCCAGTGGTGTGAAATTGCGTAGATAAGTTCCAAAGAAACTCATTGATATGGGATCAGGATTTGAAACTACCACTTCAGGATTATAAGATAGATGTTACTACCACTAGATTACCACGGCTATATACGGATATACCACCTCTATTTAAGCGACGATTTATGTAGTAGGACCTACAGATTTGGAAAACCTTAGTTAGGCGAACCGACATACAGACGATTTATAATTTATGTTGTAGTGATAGTGAATAGGTATGTGTAGTTACACACATAGTTCGTAAAACGAACGATCGATGGGGCTTTAAAGTTCTCGAATGTAGACAATGTATTGGCAACTTTGCAAGTATAGAGAAGGTCTTCACGTTAATCGAAGATCTGGTTGGTGTTCATGTGTATGACCTTTAGCAACATTACGTGGTAGGTATATAAATGCACAATACTTATAATGTCTGCCTTTTGCCAATCATATCCGGGCGAAGCCGGGGCGGGCAGCTAGTCAATCATAAAATTTATAGTACCTAATTTTATAAATTGGTACTCATACTGAAAAAAAGTTGATTCCGATAACATTTAATTTTATTTATAATTGTCAAACATTTAATTTATCTTATAAGCTCGAAACATACTATCGGACGCGACTTACAGGCGCGACCTAGACTATGAAAGTACACTGAGCCGTGCACACTATCGGACATAATATATCGCGGACGTCACCTTTAGACGTCCGAGAGCGATCTGGCACACCGGATGTTTTAATACTGTGCACATTGCTAAGTCGCGGCTGTCAGCCGCGTCCGTCAGCCGCGTCCGATTTTATGTTTACGGCTTTAGTGAGATTGAAAAAAAAGTGATAATTAATGAAATATTTTCATTTTTACCTACTTTGTCAAAATACGAGATTTAAAATCAAAACACTCTGCAAAACGTGTGTAATTTTTAACCAATTTCAATTACTTTACGCGATCGTTCCGGCAAAGGTCGATTATTTATCAAACAAAAAAATAAAAATTAATTTTTTTACATAATTCAAATGGGGCCACAACACACAAGCCGTGGTGGTCAAGAGGTAGTGACACCCGCCTTACAATCGTGAGGTCGTGGGTTCGAATCCCCGGTCCCGTACCAATGAGTTCTTTGGAATTTATGTACGGAATTTCACACCACAGGCTTTTCGGTGAAGGAAAACATCGTAAGGCAACCTGCATACGTCCGTAGAAGAAATTCGATGGCGCATGTGAATCCACCAACCCGCACTGGGCCAGCGTGGTGGATATGGCCCAATCACCCTTCGTGGGTAGGCCTACGTCCTGCAGTGGACTATTTTAAAAAAAGGCTGGCACAGTACAGTATAATTCAAATGGGGCTATCTCTCTAAAATATAATAAATAGAACCTGTGATGTAACCTACAAGCTGCATGCGGATAACCCAATCCTCACGTAGGTATGTGTTAAATAAGCTTCAGTCAGCATCTGCAGCTTGTATGTATCTAACATCACAGCCGCCGAGTTGTTTGATTCGGCCTATACATTGTATGTAACTAAGCTCGTTAAGTTAATGTGGATCCAGCCTTAGTCATTTTACAAACTGAACGCGCTAAATCTCATTTACTATTCATGAAATGTCCAATTCCATACTTTAACCGCGACATGTAACCGAGTCTGGTATTTCCCTGCGGACGAAGCATTTTTGAATATTTTCCTAATTCATGTGAGTAGTGTGGAGCCACTATCGTTGTTACTGAAAGATACCTACTCTTCGTTTTTGACCTCCTGGTACTTATAGCCTTACTGTTCTGTACAGTCTTTATAATAGTCCATCCACTGCAGGACTTAGGCCTACCCACAAAGAGTGATTGGGCCATATCCACCACGCTGGCCGATGCGGATTGGTGGATTCACATACGCCACCGAATTTCTTCCAAGGACGTATGCAGGTTGCCTCACGATTCTTTCTTTAACCGAAAAGCCAGTGGTGTGAAATTCCATACATAAGTTCAAAGAAACTCTTAGGTCAAACGGGATCGGTAT
Organism: Hypomecis punctinalis; assembly: GCA_949316475.1. NCBI lineage: Eukaryota > Metazoa > Arthropoda > Insecta > Lepidoptera > Geometridae > Hypomecis > Hypomecis punctinalis. The sequence goes on from OX438818.1 coordinate 16,914,979, forward strand.
TTGAACCCACGACTTCCCGATTGCAGGTCGGGTGTTACTACCACTAGACCACCACGGCGTACAGCTTTAATCAAACTTATCTAATGGCGTCTGTATCAAGTGAAGTTAGCCACAAGTTGCGCAGATCCCCGCTATTCGCGCTGCTGACATAACGAATTTGATACTGCGGTCACAGATGCCGCTAAGATTCATTCGGCCCGAAGATATTTAAAAAAGAAGTATCCATGGATCCACCGGTGGACTTTAAATGGAAATAGAAGTACCTACCTAAGGGATATTATGTTAAGTGGGCAGGCATTGTAGAATTTCTTTGTTTTCATTTCTATAGTGGTGATTTATTACAATAATTATGAAAACGTTCTTTGCAAAAAAAAACTGTATCTGATATCATAATTTATCGATAATACCTAATGTTTGTAATTTTTCATATTCACAGCTATTCCTAGCAACTGATCTTTTTATATAAATCCCATTATCATATCTTTTTAAAATATTTTACTGCAAAATCATAATGGGTACATGTTAATTTAAACTTTGTTAACAAAAAAATAATAATTTTTATTTTCTATTAATCTGCGTATAGATTGGAATGTGACAATGATCAATCAACTACAGGATTCCTACATCTGTTGTCTCATGTGTTTGTTATGAATAATATTTTAATTACTAAGATGTAGTTATTTACGAAACTGATGTTAAATGCTTCATTTGATTATGTATCATTTGTGAGTAGGTTAGCTACGTTTGTTAATTTCTGTGTAGAAATGCACTACTCTTTAACTGTTGTAGTTTATTTTAGTTAATAGTGTGGGGGTGAGTGCAAATACTTACCACTACAAACCAATTGGTTTATTGGTAGGTATAAGATAAGCTTGTTTATTGTTTGTGATTGATAAATAAAAATAAAAAATACTTAAGAGGAGATAAAGGTATGTGCGGATCCACAAGGAGCTGAGCTGTGGATCCAAGTGGAGGGAGGGCTTTAAAATGGCTAAACTACTACTACAACCGGGGTCTGCAATAAACTTTAATCATCCGAGCCACAGTAGCGTTTGGTTCTGTGAATTATTGCCACCTGCAATCATTCACCATCATACCACACACTAAAAAGTAAGTAGGTAAGATCGTATAGGCCGGGTGGCTAGCCCTGGTGTCAGAGTTTTAAAGCCGCCTGAAGGCCTCTGACAAGGCTCAACGGTTAAGACAACCGGGACCTACAATTTAACGAGTCATCCGAGCTACGGTAGCGCTTAGTTGTAAATGCAACCCGCGGTCACTTATCTGAAGACTGCCCGTGCTGAACGTTGCTTAACTTCGATGATCGCTAACGAACACCTAGTCAAATTATGCTACGAGCAAACTCGGATACCGATTAAGTATGTGTTTAAACAATACCTACAAGTCTCGTCCGAGTCGAATCTGAGTGCACTCGGTCTTCACGAAATTGTATTCTGAAAACCTGGCTTTAGTATATTACGACCTTCGCGCAAATATCTATAGAGCCACATTCCCTAAGTGAAAGTAGTAAAAAATGTCCAAGCGCCGTCATACCTACATACCGACTTAGATATTTACATTAAATAATTCACTATGACCCGTTTTCTCGAATCTCGACGTTAACTCACCTAATTAGTGCTTGTAACCGAGCACTTCGGCAACACGCGGCGTTGTAGTCGGCTTGTAATGGCCTTACGACTCATTAAAAAGCCTGCCCACTACGTAGCTTGGGCAGTTTTTGGCTCGGACACTTTTTTTGCACGATTGTGACTCCATAATATATGTTCGCTCGAAGATTACAACTAAAAACCGGACAAGTGCGAATCAGGCTCGCACATTAAGGCTCCGTACAAAGATATTGTTAAAATAATATTAATTAAAAACCTGTTTTAGCATGTGCTAATGAAGTTATTTTAAATGATACCTAACATAATACGATTTACTCACTTTGAATTTTTAACCCATATTTTGTGAATTTTGAGGCCCTATTTATATGTGATTTAAATAAAAATGTACAGTTTTCAGATTTATTCCTATATGTGTATTCAGAGACAATGCTTCACGCCAAATTTCATAGTTCTATGTCAACGGGAAGTACCCTGTGGGTTTTGATTTTTGTGAGCGCTAAAATATGCATTTCTTACGACATAAACGGCTCTAAGTTTTTTATACGGTAACTGAGAAGCTTTTCTTTTACACAACTGCAAGAATTCATAAGTTTACGTATATATTTTAAATTTCAACTCGATATCTTTACGCGTTCCCGAGATAAAGAGTCTTGACATACACACAGACGGACAGACGGACAGACGGACAACAAAGTGATTCTATAAGGGTTCTGTTTTTTCCTTTTGAGGTATGGAACCCTAAAAAACCAAAAATGACTACAAAAATCTGACATAACACAATGTCACGCAATGATCATAATATTACAATGGACCGTAGTTCATTAGACGGCCGCGAAGCGCCATTTTCATACCTTTTGCCAAGATGTATGGCCCCCATAACGGCACATAACTTTCCGAGGATTGCCCTGACACGTTGGCTTTCAAATTTATCGAGCCTGCCCTCAGGGCTGGCGCGGGATCCCTTTTTTGGCACGGATGAATAAAGAAGTTATGGCCTAGTGGGACATTCGCCCTACAAGCGTGACGTGTAGGGTCAACCTAGTCTGAAATGAATGAAATGGAATGCATTCTATGAACACTTGCACCACTGAGATTTCGATAAAGGAAAATATCAATAGGCAACCTCAGAATAAATAAAAAAATCAAGACAGAACTTCGTGAACAAACAAAAGTGGTGGTCGGTTTTCATACTTGTGTTAGTGCGTCGGTGTTGCGCCGCCATAGTTCGACTGACGAGTGAATGCTTATATAGTGTACATGTGTGTAGGTAATTGTGTCTGTACTCGGCGAGGCCTAGATTTACCGGTTTCACTTGTTTGTTCACAACATTTTGTCTTCATTTTTTATTTGATCTGAGAAGGCAACCACGACGTTCAGCGGACGTAACCAGGTTACCGCAACCTAAACCTACCAAAACTTGATGGTGTATATTATATAACAACCAAATCGCACTGAATCGGTGTGATGGATGGTTCTACCGCCTTTCGTGGGTAGGCCTATGTTTAGCAATGGCCTTTAAAAAGGCCGGTATGAGTTAGTATATCCCTACATCATCCAACAATCAAGAAACAAAATCAGGAATTGACCTAGTGGTTTATTTTTCTCATTTTTCTATGACCACAACGCGTAGAAACTGTTTTTTTACCAGATTTACGAATATGATATTTGAAGAGTAGTTCAAATCTCAGAATAAAACTAACAAAGTTATATTGTCCTGAGGTTCAGATAGTAGTTTTTTGTACCTATAAGGTAAGTAAATTTCTCAGACCTTACAAAGCGGCGTTTTTACCGACTTCTAAAAAGGAGGATGTTCGTCTTACCTATGTATTTTTTGAGTATGTTCATCAATATTTTGATTAAAAAAAATCTGTTTAGTTTCCAAAGAGTAGTTGTCCCGAGGTAGTAGGTACCATTTAAAATTTTATCGTTTTTGATAAATCAACAATAATGCAAATGGATCATCGATTCGTGCAAACTATTCGAATTCTATACAATGGAAGTCGGTGTTGCTATTTTTCGCAAAAAATAATTATTCGATAGGTTATTTATGAACCTTACAATTATATAGGGTTATTTTTAATCAATTAGCATCTTTTTAGGGACTTATTCTGTACACCAAAACTAACAACTTTTGTTCTGCGATTTTTGTCAAAACTCAAAAAAAAAAACAGCTGTTTCATACATTGTGTAGTGGGTGAACAATATATTTCTATGGAAGAACGAAATTTTTTTTCGAGTTTTTACAAAATTCGCATAACAAAAGTTGTTAGTTTTGATGTACAGAATAAGCCCCTAAAAGGATGCTAATTGATTAGAAATAACCCTGTATAAATAATGCTAATTCCATGCTATAAGTAGCTGGTCCATTCTTTAGTACGTTCATGCCTTTTTGAGTTAAAAAGGTGATTTTTTCGGCATGGTGAATATAGAAAAAGGATTTAGGGTCATCAGGCTGTGGGGTTGATCAGGATTTATTTTCGTTTGGTGTATTTTTTGCGTCTGTTTTCCCGAACAGTGTGTTTTAGGTTTTAACCGAATGTGATGAAAATGTTTAAAACAAACAAAGAAAATATTTACTGCGAAGTAGGATTGTAAAGGTGGCCATACACGGTCAGTTAAACTGATCAGTTTTTCGCGTCACTCCAAATGGGGCTCATTCAGTAAATTAATAGGTAGGAATTTGTGGTACACGATTTGAACCACTACCTGAAGCTGAGCTCACACGATGCTATGATCGCATCTGTTCATCAGATCAGTGCAGCGGGGGCCTAATGTTGATAACTATTGCTGGTAAGCTTAATTGAAGAAACTAAATGACATCACTATCTTATTCGAAAAATATAGATGCTACAAAAAGTTGATGGGAATCAAAGTTGTAGGAAATCAAATTTCAAACAACTATGGATCCGTTAATTTCTCATTAAAGAAAAAAATAACAAAAGTTATTAAAGAAACAATATGGCACACCTATCTTATTGAAGAAAATATCTTTCCTATAAAATGTTCACAGGAATCAAAGTTGTAGGAAATCAAATTACAAACAACTTTGGTTCCAATAATTTCTCATGAAAGAAAGAAATAACAAAAGTTATTGAAGAAACAAAATGGCACACCTATCTTATTCAAAACAATATCAATACTAGAAAAAGTTGATGGGAATCAAAGTTGTAGGAAATCAAATTTCAAGTAACTTCGGCTTCAATAATTTCTCATGAAAAATTTAAATAACATGTTATGGAAGAAACAAAATAGAACCACTAACTTATTAAAAAAAATATCGATCCTGGAAAAAGTTGATAGGAATCAAAGTTGTAGGAAATCAAATTTCAAACAACTTTGGTTCTGATAATTTCTCATGAAAAATTGAAATAACACAAGTTATCGAAGAAACATCATGGCACCACTGGTTTATTAAAAAAATATCGATCCTATAAAAAGTTGATGAGAATCAAAGTTGTAGGAAATCAAATTTCAAGTAACTTCGGCTTCGATAATTTCTCATGAAAAATTGAAATAACAAGTTATGGAAGAAACAAAATGGAACCACTAACTTATTAAAAAAAATATCGATCCTGGAAAAAGTTGATGGGAATCAAAATTGTAGGAAATCAAATTTCAAACAACTTTGGTTCCTAAAATTTCTCATGAAAAATTGAAATAACACAAGTTATCGAAGAAACATCATGGCACCACTGGTTTATTAAAAAAATATCGATCCTATAAAAAGTTGATGAGAATCAAAGTTGTAGGAAATCAAATTTCAAGTAACTTCGGCTTCGATAATTTCTCATGAAAAATTGAAATAAAAAGTTATGGAAGAAACAAAATAGAACCACTAACTTATTAAAAAAAAATATCGATCCTGGAAAAAGTTAATAGGAATCAAAGTTGTAGGAAATCAAATTTCAAACAACTTGTGTTCCGATAATTTCTCATGAAAAATTGAAATAACACATTAAGTTATCGAAGAAACATCATGGCACCACCGGCTTATTAAAAAAATATCGATCCTAGAAAAAGTTGATAGGAATCAAAGTTGTGGAAACTCAAATTTCAAACAACTTTGGTTCCAATAATTTCTCATGAAAAATTGAATTAACGCAAAAAAAAAATATCGATTCTGGAAAAAGTTGATAGGAATCAAAGTTATAGGAAATCAAATTTCAAACAACTTGTGTTCCGATGATTTCTCATGAAAAATTGAAATAACACAAGTTATCGAAGAAACATCATGGCATCACCGGCTTATTAAAAAAAATCGATCCTAGAAAAAGTTGATAGGAATCAAAGTTGTGGAAAATCAAATTTCAAACAACTTTGGTTCCAATAATTTCTCATGAAAAATTGAAACACTTAACACTATTTATCGAAGTAATATCATGGCTCCACTGTCTTCAAATATGGAACCACCAATTCCCACCTTTTCATTAACTGAATGAGCACCCAGTTGGAGTGACGCGAAAAACTGATCAGTTTAACTGACCGTGTGTGCCCACCTTAAGACTTGTTTTGATAATTATTTTTGCGAAAAATGCCACTTTGTACCAATAATACGAAACAAAAAACCGGACAAGTGCGAGTCTGGCTCACACATCGAGGGTTCCGTACAAACACGTTATTAAAATAATTAAAAACCTGTTTTATCATCCTACTAATATTATAAACGCGAAAGTTTGTGAGGATGGAAGGATGGATGTATGGATGGATGGATGGATGAATGGATGGATGGATGGATGGATGGATGTATGGATGTTTGTTACTCTTTCACGCAAAAACTATTGAACGGATTGAGATGAAACTTTGCAATAATATAGTTTATACATCAGAATAACACATAGGCTACAATTTATAAAGATATTTTGTGAAGTGTGCTAATAAAGTTCTTTTATATGATACCTTACATAATGCGGTTTGCTCACTTTGAATTTAAAACCCATATTTTGTGAATTTTGAGGCCCTATTTTTTGTGATTTAAATAAAAATGTACAGTTTTCAGATTTATTCCTATATGTGTACTCTGAGAGTAAATCGTATCATGTAAGGTATCGTATAAAAATACTTCATTAGCACATGCCAAAATAGGTTTTTTAATTATTTTAACAATGTGTTATTTTCGATGTATGACGAGAAAAGTGAAAAAAAAAAACTTTTGTCGGTGGTTATAGTATAGAAATTTTCACAACTTACTTCCCAATTTTGTGAAATTTTCTGGTTTTGTACGGAACTCTCGGTGTGCGATCCTGACTCGCACTTGTCCGGTTTTTCAATCCCTAGGTAACCAATTTCGAATTGGTACCTATACAATACCTATGAACCTATAATAGCCGTGGTGGTCTAGAGGTTGTGACACCCGCCTTACAATCGTGAGATCGTGGGTTCAAATCCCCGGTCCCGTACCAATGACTTCTTTGGAATTAATGTACGGTATTTCACACCACTGGCTCTTCGGTGAAGGAAAACATCGTGAGGCAACCTGCATACGTCCGCAGAAGAAATTCGATGGCGTATGTGAATCCACCAACCCGCATTGGCTAGCCCTGGTGTCAGAGTTTTCAGGCCGTCTGAAGGTTTCTGACATGGATAAAACAACCGAGACCCACAATGAAGCAACGTTCCGCACGGTCAGTATTTGGATGGGTGACCGCGGGTGGCATTTTCCAACTGAGCGCTACCGTGCCTCGGATGACACGTTTATTATCCTACTAATATTATAAACGAGAAAATTTGTGAGGATAGATGGGTGGATGTTTGTTACTCTTTCACGGAAAACTACTAAACGGATTAAGATGAAACTTTGCAATAATATAGCATATAAATCAGAATAACACATAGATTATAAATTACAATAATATTGCGTAATTCTGCTATCTGCGAGCTATACTTGAGTGCGCTTTAAGAAATGTCAAAAAAAAACAACTGTCGAATCGAACAACTGTCAAATTGTTTTTTATTTGTTTTATTTTCCACCTCCTTTATTAACCCCTTACCGCATACCGGGACAAATTTGGAACATTTTCAAAAATCACTAATAACAAACTATGTATGCCATCTATGTATCTAGTTTCGCATTATTTGCCAAGCCAATGCACGTATAAACCCAGAAAAATACAGATCGCGTTTATAACTAGTTATGTGAGTACGAAATTTCGTCGGTAAAGCAGTGTGTTCCGCCATTTTGGTCGAGCATGAGGTTGAGAGTTTTCGATGAGATATTTTTAATTGTTTTGGGCTAAATATCATTAAAAAAAGTGTCTAGGAGTGAAGAACACGGACCCACGACGGTTTTATGGCAAAAAACGTAAGTTTCAACTTTTAAATTATGATTAATTTGTTATTTAAACTTTGTGCTAAATTCGGAACATCATGCAGTCAAGTTTCAATTTACCCGTCAAATTTGGAACATCATGCAGTAGAAGGACAAAACAAATTTGGCACACTATGCAGTGTGGTACAAGTAGCCTATGATAAAGTACATGTTTTATTTTACAATTCTCTATATGTTATGTATGTATGTTTGGCTAACTATCCTTGCAAACAAAATTAGACCCTCCTTCTGATTAATGTATATATAATACATCTGATGATGGCGATGAAAGCCGGCCACGGCATCTCTGTGATAAAATAACAAGCTTCCTAAGTTTGAGATCATTAGATGATGGACGGCATTGTTATTTATGAAATATAAACTTTAGATAAATTGCTGTACTAGAAGATACCTATTATTGATTATTTTTTTGTTTGTTTTAGATGCAATTTCCCCTCGAAATCGATGTACTGCAATTATACCTGACATCAGTGAAGATGAAAATATTACAGACGACGAATTTCGACATAAAAACTTAAGCTTATAAAAAAATTGTGTTTTTTTATACGACTATTAAGTACTGCTGCATATTGTGACGAATTCGGAACACATGTTTTTATAAACTAGAGTGCATGTTGTGCCAAAATTGGAACTATTTATTTTTTGTTAATTTTTAAATAACTATGAATTTTTTTTTTTTTTTATTATTTTTTATGGATACCCCTGAGGCACAGGAACATCATAAATTAAAATTATTGAAATCTAAAAATCCATGCGGTAAGGGGTTAAGGGTAGGCCTCGGGTTTGAAAGACGGAAGTGACATAGTCTACTTTTTATCCCGGATAAATAAAGGGTTCCCATGATACCACGAAAATCAAAATATCATGCGGGTAAAAACTAGTGTGTAGATCATATCACGAAATTGTATATTTAAACTATTTCATCCTATAAAGCCTAATTTATAGAAACGGTCTGCGTCCGAAGCGCCATTTTGCGGTGGACGCCACTCGGCGCGTGTCACCGCAGGCTCATAATAATGGGCCTATTTCAATCGTTAGCTGTGAAGTTAGGTACAGTTAGATATAAGCTGAATAATACAACTCGGCGGTTGTGATATTAGATACAAGCTGTGGATACACAAATCGGAATCTGTCAGATTTGAAGCCGTGACCATCCATCCATCCATCCATCAGCCAAAGGACGTCCACTGCTGGACACAGGCCTCCCCTATGGATCTCCAATAAGACCGGTTGATAGCGGCTTGCATCTAGTGCGATCCTGCGGTCTTAGTGAGGTCATCCGTCCACCTTGTGGGTGGACGTCCTACGCTGCGCTTGCCGGTACGTGGTCTCCACTCGAGAACTTTTCGACTCCACCGGTCATCAGTCCTCCGCGCTATGTGCCCTGCCCATTGCCATTTCAACTTGCTAATCCGTTGGGCTATGTCGGTAACTTTGGTTCTTCTACGGATCTCCTCATTCCTGATTCGATCCCGCAGAGAGACTCCGAGCATAGCCCTCTCCATAGCTCGTTGGGCTACTTGAAGCCGTGGTGGTCTAGTGGTATTATTCGGGCTATAGCTGCCACTAAAAAGTAGTTAAACAATATATACACAAGCAATTTATACAGGGTTACAGGCTAAGTCGACCTATTCCCGTTAAACGTGTGTAGTTTACTACGTTTCTGACTGATTTGACTATGAAACACAATATACTAAATCTCACAGTTTTCGAGATATTTGAATTCAAATACTTTTTTATAAAAGGTTAATTTTACGGACAATATTGGGTAGTGAGGTCATAAAACATTGTTTTACATGTAAAAATCAAATAAAAATAATAATACGACTTCCACGTTTAAAAATATCTGAGCTGATAGCCGAAAATTGGGAATTTTATAAATACCAATCTTAAATATCTGTTTTTTTTTTATTTAGGATAGTGTATTTCATAGTCAAATTAGTCAGAAACAAAGTAAACTACGCACCCTTAACGGGAATAGGTCGACTTAGCCTGTAACCTTGTATATAGGTATAACGGGACAATAGCTTTAAGTTTATTTTAAATAGTACCACTTAGTATAATTTCGAAGGACTAGGAATGGTAGTGGCAACATTCCTGGGGTAACGCTTGTGACGAACGCGCGCTGCTGATTGGTTCCAAGGAGGTTTCAAGTGCATCGCATGACTGGCCGATGGGCGGGAAAATGCGATGATGACTTGACAGATGTCACTTGAGAGTGGTAAAGAGAGCTGGTTCGGAGAGGTAATGTTGGTGAAATGTGTTTAAAACGGCTCGAGTTGTGATTCTTGATAAAATGGTGGCAGCGTGCGTTACGCTGCGGAACGCCATGTCCTTCGCTTAAAGTTTTCTCTATAATTGTAGTCATACGTAATCTTCTGTGAAATAAACTGATTGTTCGTGACGTCGCAATTTATCTCCTCGCCCACTTAGCCCACGCCACGCCACACTAAAGTATTGCTGGGTCAGATGTTATAAAATCATTACCACGTTGAATCACCATAACTGATGCGGATCCTTTTATGGATTCGACAGGTATATATATTTTTTTATAATCACGCTTTGTTTAAGTACTAGCTTTTGCCCGCGGCTCCGCCCGCGTGGGATTCTGACTTTTGTGCTATCCAACAGGAACCTTTTATTTTTTCGGGATAAAAAGTAACCTATGTTACTTTCCGGCCCTTGAACTATATCCATGCCAAAAATCAAGCCAATCCGTTGCTCCGTTGCTGCGTGAAAGAGTATTAGTATGATTCCATATCGGATTACACGCAACAACAAATAACAACGACACCACCACATAATATCATCATCATCATCGACCCACTGCTAGGTATAAGCCTCAGTCAGAGATCTACTCCACCTTCCATCATCACGCCTGGCCACGTGTCCGCCACTTGAGTTGCGTAATACGGCTTCCAATATCTGCAACCTTTGTCCGTCGTCGGATTTCCGTATTACGGACTCGGTCTCTTAAACTAATGCCTAGCAAGGCCCGTTCCATCGGGTTAGGAGCTTTACGACTACATCTCCATTTAACTAGGCAGCAGACATGACTAGATCGCTTTAAGACTAAATCGCGATATGACCATCAGGTCAATCGCGGTAATTTTAAACAGCTGCGTTCCATCTGTAATTCAGTTAAAGTTCGGTTGCAATTGTAGTTAAGTTTCGATTCAGCTTCAAGGAATTATGTATTGCGTTAAACATCATACACCAACCGTTCATTTGACACCGGTTACGTTCCAACTCTGATCGAGTTGCGTTTCAACTTTAGCCAGAATCATTAGTGCGATACGAAAATAGACAAATAGTAGAACTTCGGTTAAAGTTCAATTGTAGTTCAGTTGTAATTTTTTAGAGCGATTGGCCAGCATATCGCGTTGGGGTTAAATAGCATTTCGACCATATATGCTTACGTGCCCTTTATGGGACTCTCAATGTGTGCATAGTCTCTTTAGTCAGCGTCCATGTTTCAGCACCATAAGTATAGGCCTCAGAGCAAATAAAAAAATCGAGAGAGAACGTCGTTGAACAGTCAAGTGGAGTGGTTTTTAAAACATGTGTGAGTGCGTCAGAATTGCGCCGCCATAGTTCGACTGACAAGTCAAGGCGTAGTTTCATTGTACGTTGGATGTGTGTGTGTGATTGTTTGTAAACGGCGAGGCGAAGTTTTCGGCCTTGGTCTGAGGTATAGGCAAGATAAGGCACCATAAGTCATTGTAGACATGATATACTTAATTACTTATCTACACTAATAATATTATAAAGAGGAAAGATTTGTATTTTTGTATGTAACGAATAAACTCAAATAGTACTGGACCGATTTTAATAATTCTTTTTTCATTAGAAAGCTACATTATCACTGAGTAACATAGGCTATATTTAGTACTAGATTACTATGGTACCTATTTATGTCTATCCGTGCGAAGCCGGGACGGGCCGCTAGTTATACAATATATTTGATACATATCTTTAGCTAATTTTCATTGACTTACTACATTACCACCTAAAGCCCGAATCACAAAGCTACGCAAGTGTAGATTTCTCTCAAAACCAGACGTCGTCCGCCCGAATGTTCTCGAAAACACTGCAATCATAAAGTTTTGAGCACAAACTCTCTGGTTTCAATCTGTGGATTCCGCGCAGTTTGAGTGCCGACCAAACTTTCATTTGGCGCACTTATAACCGCAGTAGACATGATGCGCCACCCTTTTATGGTGGACATTCCACGCGTTAGAACTAAGCGTTTCGAATCCTCATTCCTCATACGAACAGCCAGAATGTGGAATGCTTTGCCTGAGTCTGTCTTCCCGCTTAAGTACAACGTGGGTGTCTTCAAATCCCGAGTAAATAGGTTTCTTCTAGGTAAGGTAGACCGCATATCTGCTCAACATCAGGCTGTAGGTAATCAAACGCAAACCAATACGGAATAAAAATCCAGGTACTTTTACAAACTAGTATGCAAAGCTTTGCGTATAAAAAAGAAAAAGCGATTTGGCGAGAGTGTGCAATAGGGATTTTTAAATAAATAAATGAAATCATTATTCTAATTAGTCCGTGAGTTAGATAATAAAAAAAAATTGACATGTATTTTTTCTTTTGTCAATTAAACAACAAACGACAAAGATAAACCTTGTCGAAGTTTGAAAGTGAGGGTCGTGACGTCATCTCTCTCACAGAAGTCTATACATTTGTTTGGCACTTGTGACGTCACGTGGAACTTTAACAGACTATATCTTCATCATTTTTTGTTTAGTTGACAAAAGAAAAAAATCGTGTCTAATATTTTTTGATAGTCTATCTGACGGACTAATTATATTTTTTAGTCATCGTGCCTATTGCACACAGATATACTAAAATATTGTGGGCCTTATGAATAAGTTCAAGGTAGCCGAACGCGCTATGGAAAGGGCTATTCTCGGATTCTCTCTGCGAGATCGAATCATGAATGAGGAGATTCGCAGACGAACCAAAGTTACCGACATAGCTCAGCGGATTAGTAAGTTGAAGTGGCAATGGGCAGGGTACATAGCTCGGAGAATTGATGGCCGATGGGGCAGTAAAGTTCTTGAATGGAGAACGCACCGGCAAGCACAGCGTAGAACGTCCACCGATCAGGTAGACCGACGATATTATTATGACTGCCTCGGTGGCTCAGTGGTTAGTGAACCTGACTTCTGGATCAAAGAGGCGCGGGTTCGATCCCCACCCAGGGCAAGCATTTATGTGGTGAACATAGATGTTTGCTCTGTGTCTGGGTGTATTTAGATACTATATCTATATAAGTATGTATTTAAAATATGTATATGAAGTGTATCAGTCTCTGGCAGCCATATCACAAGCTTTGCTTAGTTTGGGGTCAGATACCGTGTGTGTAAGATGTCCCCCAATATTTATTTATTTATTTATTAAGATCGCAGGAACGCGTTGGATGAAGGCAGCTTCCAACCGGCCTTATTAGAAATCCATAAGGGATGCTTATGTCCAGGAGTGGGCGTCCTACGGCTGATAATGATGATGATGATGATACTAAAATAATTTGAAATTGGTCATACACACACTTAAGATTGACAAATTGTTCCAGTTGCCGGAGTTTCGAGATTTAATCTAGGTCTCGAAAGGAGACCACGTACCGGCAACTGAGACTACCACTTACAGGGTGGATAGACGACCTGACAAAGACCGCAGGAAAACGCAGGACGTTCAATTGTTCCTATTAGAAATCTACAGAGAATGCCGAAACCCAATAGTGGACATCTCACGCCTGATTATGATGATGATAAACTAATAAATAAAATAAATATTAGGGGACATCTTACACACGGTTTTTGACCCCAAACTAAGCAAAACTTGTCATACGGCTGCCAGAGACTGATATACTACTTATACATATTTTTAAATACATACTTATATAGATGGTACCTAAATAACACGCAGACACAGAGCAAACACTTATGTTCACCACATAAATGTTTATCCTGGGTAGGGATCGAACCCACGCCTATTTGCTCCAGAAGTCAGCGTCACTAACCACTGAGCCACCGAGGCAGTCGATATAATAGAACAGACGGCGAGAACAGTTTTCCTAGAATATTACAGTAATCTCTTCAGATACAGTGATTCGTATGATTACAGCCAATAATAGATATGATATTTCTTTTCCACGCTTTTCCAATAACCAGTCAAAAGAATATAAAGATATAGAATAATATTATGATATTAGTGTAAGGAAAACGTGTGAACGAAAATTGTTACAAATTGACTTCCTTATTCCGTACTTACTGTAAGGACCTTTTAATACTGGACATAGGCCTACCTTACCTACCCTAATAACAAAAAAGCCTTACATACCTACTATGCTGGCTTAGTGCGTTGAAGTAGATAGGCAGGTATAGGCCAAATCATACAACTTGGCGCCTGTGACGTTAGCTATAATCGTCAATTGAGTTGCATAATTTGCTATGTGTCTTATTTGTTCCAGACGAGCCTGTCAAACAGACGGGGTCGGACGCCTTGCCTTTAGGTTTAGGTTTAAAGATATTTATTCTCATTATAAGATGTACATCGCTTCTATGAGAATACTACTAATTAGAAAAAAAATTAAATAACAATTCGTCGTCGTTGAATAAACAATAACTACAATATTATGTGCATGACAACATTTTTTTAAATACCTAGGTAGGTAGGTACATCACACGCGTATACGAGTAACTATGTATGTACCACAAAATAAAAACATAAACTCGCTCAATGCATAATATGACGATGCTAGATTTACCTGCGTAACAATTGTTATACCTATAATGAATTGTCGGCAATAATGTATTCTGCAAGTTTCTTTTTAAATACATTGAACGAGCTTAAATACTTTTAATATCCGAGGGTATATTATTGTAAAGGCGCGCACCGTCAAATGTTATCAAAGTTTTACCATAGTTAGTACGGATCTTTGGCAAGACGATGAAGCTACCACGGCGAGTGCTGGGGTACGCAACATTTTGTTTGCGTTTGTTGAATAGCAAATTTGTATGAACTTTGTTGTTCATAGTTTTCCTTATAAAAATGCAAATGTTATAATTGTGTAGCCTTTTCCACGTAGATCATAGTCGTACTGTTGCACGCTCTATGTCGCCTCTGTTTCGCTCTCGCACTCACTTCTTTGCACTCTTGTCTGCCAACACTGATTGCGATATAATTTTTGACAAATGGAGATCGATTGTAGCCGTCCTCACGGCATACTGTGAACATTTCACTAACCAGTGGGATCGAAACAAGCGAGCTGATAGTTCATTTGTTATAGCGGAAACTTAAATTTTTGACATTGCATCTAATTTTGACATTGTATCTACTGATTTTTTGTTTGACATTTTATAATTTAATTATTGACACTGTATGATGATTATTGACACATGTTTATTTAATTTTTAATCTTATTTTTCATTCCGTATTGTGTTATTTTTTTTCTTTTTAATATTGTGAGGCAAATGTTATTGATTCTGGTCTCAATAAAGAAATTTGTATTTGTACAAGCTGCGGATAATCAAATCCTAATCGAGCTGTTAAGTGAGCTTCAGTCAGGATCGGGCTACCCGCAGTTTGTAGATAACATCACAACCGCCAAGTGTATAATTCGGCCTACATATGTGCCATTGATATTTTCTACATAAGTAAATATGCAAGTTGCCTCAGGATCAAGGAGCATATTAACCAGTGGAGAAAGTGCGCGGGGCGGCCTCGCTCACCATCGATAGGCGCTTTAGATGACTACCGACTAGGGATGCTCGATCCAGGTGTTTGTATCGATACTTTGGATTGCAATGGATTGCATCGCAGTGTATCGATCCGCTTGTTTCGATACGATATTTTGGATCGATCCGGTATCGTATTTTACAAAATAGAACATATTGTCTTTTATACCCTCAAAGTTTATTGTTTTAGGTACATAAACAATACTTATTTACGTCGGCCAACCTGTAAGTGGCAAAATACACAGAAATAATATTTTCTAAATCCGCTCTTTGTTGAGACGATACGATTGTGTGGTTTTGATACGATATTTGATCCAGTATCGTGTCAATAGTTAAAAAGATGAGTTGTTACGATACGATATTTTATTCAAAGTAGAACCAAGTCAAACATTTTTGGCACCACTACAAGAAATGTTGTCATTGCGTCATTTTGGCAACAGCCAATTACAGCCAGCGGAGCTTACCTCTCCCCCCGCTTAAAATCGGTGACCTATTGTTTCAACAAAAACGGGACCCATGCGCTCTCCAGTCTCCTCCATGCTCAGGATGAAGTCTTTCACAGAAACGCCGTAAGTACATAAGTAAGCATGATAACTGAAAAAAAATCATTATTATAATTAGTCCCTGAGTTAGATTATCAAGAATTATTGGACACGTATTTTTGTATTTTTTCTCTGTCTATAAAACAACAAATGACAAAGATAAACCATGTCAAAGTTTGGGAGTGGCGGTCGTGACGTCACCTCTCTTACAGAAGTCTATACATTTGTATGGCACTTGTGACGTCACGCGGAAGTTTAACGGGCTGTATCTTCTTTAATTTTTGTTTAATTGACAAAAGAAAAAATACGTGTCTAATATTTTGTGATAGTCTATCTGCCGGACTATTTATATTTTTTTAGTCATCTTGGGTATTCCAAAGAACTCATTGATATGAGAGTGGATATTGTTAATTTAGCTGGGCACGCTGCCAACTGGCAGTGGGCTTGAGCACTTGGATTATCTTTAGACCTTCAAGGGTCTGTGGATGATCCAATTGCTTTATATGTAGTAGTAGTGTAGTATTGTCATTATATTTAACTCATGTTTTTAATGTATAAAATTTTTTTTCTTTCTTTTTTTATTTTTTTCCTTCACATAAACTTAACCTAAAATTATAATTGCTTAAAAGCCGGAAACTTGAGATGCAATCCTCGACTAACAATATTTAACTCGATCAAAGAAATTGCAAGCGAAGAATCCGAAACTTTGCTAAGATGCTTGTAATAACCAGGTTACTTAATATTTCAACTGGACGCTGGCCAATTGGCAACAGTGGTTTCAAGGCAACGACTAAATCTTGTAGACATTCTATAAGCCCGATTACAGAGGCGCCAGCGTAACTAAATTAGCTAAATGGTATAGTTCTGTTTCTTTTTCACTTTAGGCATTCGATAGAGAGAACGCTTTGTACGCTGCTATTTAATTTACGCTGTCGCCTCTGTAATCGGGCTTTATGTCATCCTTTTTGTATCGTGAATAATATATCCATCGTTGGCCATCAACTCACCGGATGTCTTTTGTCGCGCGTTCTAGCACGAAGAACAAAATAGGTTATGACACACCCTAAAAAAATCATTTTCAGCAAAATATTAATTTACAAGACAAGTACAAGGCAAGAACGGCCTATTTTAAATCTTTGAAAAAATACAATCATTTATTTTATGAAATTGTTTATAATAAGTTAGTGATAATTTTATTAGGTACCTATCAGTTAATTTTTACTAAAATTAAATCAAACAAAAAATACTGATTGAATTTGCTTTTATTAAGTAACAACATATTAATGCATTTTATAGCTGTCAACGTTGGATCTTAGTTTTTCCTACAAATCGTAGCTGGAACAGATGCCCGATCAAAATATTTTTTCAAAAATGAAGATTAAGAACTTTATTTATATTCTCATAGCTGCTTCAATTTCATTTATTTTTATCTACACTGATTCTCTTTATAAATGACCGTAAATTAGGCTTAGCTTCGTTTACCTACTGAAATCGAGGCATCGCTTCAAACGCTCCGATTTATGCGCGTTTTCGCTAATACCTTGGCTGAAACTTTTCAACATTAATGTAATGTCTACGTGATAAGTGGGCAATATAAGTGGGTAAGAATTCTTTGAAACTTTGAAAACTCCACTGGCAATGTTGCAGCTTAGAAATTTATTTTGGACGAGCTAATAAATACATTTTGTTGATTGAAAGGTGACGTCCACAAGTGGTATATTATTCAGAGAAAAATCGAACCAAGATGATATATAGGTACGTCATTTGAAAGCTTGTCTTATGGGCTTCTCAAAAATATATAATTAATATTTTTTCATCCCTCCATTTTTTTTAAAATGTGAAAAAGAAATTGTGTGTAAAGTAATAATCTAGCTCTATATTTTTTCTAGTTTAACAATAATAAAGTGCCTCTATCGTTATTTTACTTGCATTCGTAGCTGATTCTTCCACATTCATCTTTTAAATTGCTAAAATTAAAAATTATAACTTACCAATGTGACCAGTTAGTAGGTACAATGTGATAAAAAAAAACATTTAAAAAGTATGTCTAATTAGTAAAACAGCTCTTGTTTAAAAAAAATCGGAGGGCTTTTTTTTTGTTTTTACTGATATAATAGACTCAGAAAAATATGAACTTTCTCGAAATGTAACGAGTATTGTGGTTAGAATTTTTGATTATTATTATACCAGCCTCCATACATTTTGTGGACATGTCCTTTTTCTTTCATAATTTCACCTCACTGCCAAGGGGAGTCGATATTGAATGAGTATAAGTGTAAGATGTTTTTTTTAGCTGATAGGTATAGTCCTTAGACTCAATTAACTTTTAGTGTGGAACTGCTGCTCCATACGTATATGTAAGTAGATAATAAACTTAATCATAAGTAATAAAAATCGGCCAAGTGCGAGTCAGACTCACGCACGGAGAGTTCCGTACCGTATAGAAGTCCTTTAGCCCTATTTCTTCGTCTCTCTCTATTGCCATTATCAATACCTAGCAAAAGACGGAAAAATACGTTTTTTGTATAGGAGGCTTTATTCTGTTTTTTAGTTTTTGTTGTTATGTAGCGGAAACAGAAATATATCATCTAATGTCTATAGCTAACGTTTTGTGAGATACAGCCTGGTGACAGACTGATGGGCGGACGGAGAACGGAGTCTTAGTAATAGGTTCCCATTTTTACCCTTTGGGTACAAAACCCTAAAAATAGAAAGAAAGAAAGAAACAAATCATAAAACACAAACAAACACAACAGTATTATACCAAAAATCCCTGTCACAAAACTGGTCCCAACTCAGCGTAATGCTGGTTGCGCTTGCGAGCAACCAGCGCTGGTATTCTGTTGGACCAGCAAGTGCCATTACGAAATAATGCGCGGACAGCAAGTAAACAAACAAACCAAAAATAAAATACTAAATCAGTCAACAACAAATTACATACCTTACATACACATTATATACATACTTATATAGATATAAAACCTCGCCGGACATATTGATATACACGCTACACGCCCTAACCATGCTTAGATATTTTAGTTTATTATAACTGCACTTTCAGATAACACTAGTGTCAGTCCTAAGTCTTTCCTCACTTTTTTGATGGACAAGAAGTAATCGTTTAAGACTACACCTAAAACCATGTACACTTTGCAGGTTCCTGGGTGGAGGTATGTTGTTCCAGCACTTTGTCGCTGCATATCTGAAGCTGCCCCTAAAGACAGTTTTGCTGTGACGCTCTGTTCTGAGCAAAGACAGCTTTTTGACATGACGCACTGAGTGAGGATTGCGACATTTCTTCCACGATAACTTATCAAATAGATAACGCTAAAAACGCTAAAATAGGTATTTGGAGCAAATATTTTTCTTCGATTTCGCTGTTGGTCGTCTAATTAAGTAAACTTAATCTTAAAGCTGAAGCATGTAGGTATCTATCTACACCTCTAAAACTATACAAATAAAAGATGGATACTAAACCTACTGCTGTATGATCATCACCATATATAACACACGTTAGAACCATTAGCAAAGCAATTTAAGTGGATACTTATTGTGTTTTTAAATTTAAAAATTTTTATGTTATTACATAATTATTTTCATAATTAAAATTTTGTCAATTACTTTTGGTTATTAAAACAAATTTTATTAGGCACAACTATTACCAATATTATCGGACTATTTCAAGTACATGTAATGTGTCTACGAAATAAAGAGATTTGGCTTTGACTTTGTGCCAAATCTTGACAGCATGACTAGAATACCCAGGCTAGATAATCAATGCAGCGGTTATGGCCTAACACTAATGCCTTGCTAACGATCTCTCCGCGATTAAGTAGCCTAATACATAGATGGTATACGTCTGCTTTCAAGGCGTTGAATCCCAATTTCGATTCCCAGCCAGACAGATCAATTAAATCCGGAACTACAATCTAAGTGTCTTATCCTAAACATTTTTATATTTTCTTTGACTAAGCTGTGTTCCTTTGTTGTGTGTTTCTATGTCTAATAAATCCAAAACCTATAACACATACTTATTTAAATTCATCACCTATACAGCGTTATTGGTAATTAATAAGCATTCTTTTAGAGGCTTATTCTGTACATCAAAACTAACAACTTTTGTTCTGCGACTTTTGTCAAAACTAAAAAAAACAGCTGTTCCATACATTTTGTCGAGCGTGGACGATATTTTTCTATAGAACAGCATTTTTTTTTTACTTTTGTCAAAAGTCGCTGAACAATAGCTGTTAGTTTTGATGTACCTATATAATATATACATCAAAATACCTATAGGTAATAAGCCCCTAACCACAGATGACACTTCGTCTTGATTCGCTAATTATTGCGCATGTGTGCACAATGCCGACGCCGCGCGGCCTAGTGGTGAGCACGGACGAAGAGAGGGCGCGGGAGGCATGAAATTGGCGGGCAGGTGTGCCCCGGCGTCTCGTCTCACTGGCTCGCGCGCATACCTATATTTTGCCTTTTGCGCAACGTTCTACGCCTAACTTCCTATCCGCCGACTTGTGTGGCGCGAATTATAATTGACTACCAGTAACCCCGTATATTATTAGCAAAGTCGGGAATCTAAGCCGGGACTCTCTGCATACCTAACCGGCCCCCCTACCGCCTAAAGCAATAGCAATCGTAATAGCAATCGTTTATGACTTCATTTTAGTCATTTGGCACCGCCTATGTGACGTTAGCCATCAAAGTTGTTCATTCAACGATTCTTTTCGCAATCCGCACAAAGCAATTGATGGCTAACGTCACATAGGCGGTGCCAAATGACTAAAATGAAGTCATAAACGATTGCTATTGCTTAGGCGGTAGGGGGGCGGGTCTCTCTACGAGTAAAAATATTACTGTGGCATTTTGTAAACGCACCCATAATTCGACTATTTTTTTTATAATCTACAGGCCACTAATTAGAGAAATAGAAATACCCATCGTAAACTGTACCCATCTAAGTTGGAATTACACAAGTTTTTATCCGGACCTCCGAGTTTCTTTACAAACCACCTCTTCAATCGCAATCAGCAAGAAAAGGGACCTGGGGAAGATCCCACATCATCCCTGGTTCCAAATTACCAACTGCACGACTACGAGTCATCATCATAGAATAGGGGGCGTCCATAAATTACGTGAGATGATTTAGGGGGGGAGGGGGTCGATTCAAATCTCATATAATCTCACGTTAGGGAGAGGGCGGGTCTCGACAAATATCACGCAATTTTTGTTCTGATTGAAACAAAAAAAAATATACTATTTTGGTCTATTCTATCCAAATTATATGTACATGCTCAAGATTTAATCTTGAGCGTCATCTTAATACGATTAAGATTATTCACTAACTAACTACTAGTCTTAACTAGTAGTAAATAAAAGCACGAAGCAAATTGTTTTTTTTTTCTTTCTACAATAACAACCCAACGCGTTTACGTAAGAAACCCACATTCTGAAAAATCTCACGTGAGATTGGGGGATGGGGGAGGGGGTTGAACAAAATCTCACGACATCTTACCAACGGGGGAGGGAGGGTCAGAAAATTTAAAAAAACACCTCACGTAATTTATGGACGCCCCCATGCACGTAAGAACCATTTAGCAAAGTAAATTCTTAGGTATTAGATAGGTTCCAAATCTCGCCAGCGTGGCTAGAATACCCGGGCTTGGTAATCAATTGCCGCGTGAGGTCTAACACTAATGCCTTCCTAACGATCTCTACGCGCCCGAATTGTTTGCTCTGTGATTGTTTTGGTGGGAATTGAATAGTATTGTTTGTTTACGAGTTTGAGTACATAGCTACATGCTTACCTAACGCATAATAGTAAAGTTACGGTACTTAGTGTGGTAAGTCCATTATCATCAAACTAATAAGTCCATTATCATGTGTATTTGGTCACTATAAAATATGATACATTCGTTTCTTAAAATAATTATTACAGTTCGTGTTGACAAAGAATATGTGCTTTCGCCACGAGGCGCAAATCGAGAATGATCTCACCGAAAGATTAATATTTTTACATCTCTTCAGTTTCTTTTCTCGTTTCCTGATTGGCTGTTTTAAAACTACGCCGGAAGCAGTTCTTATTGGATAAAATGCGGCTGGTTGTTAAATCGGCCAATCATAAACCAGAGAAATGTTACCCTTACAAGTACTAGAAAATATCATTCGACATATTATATTTAAAAACCAGATCTAAATTTGGTGCAACGATTAAAAATCATGACATTAGGTAAATTATTTCACTAGAATTTGCGATGTCGATGATTTTACGGAACACACGTAAAGAATGACCTATAAGCTTCGAGCAAATATTTATAGAGTCACAATCGAGAAAAAAAGTGTCCGAGCCAAAACTCTGCCTAAGCTACGTAGTGGGCAGGCTTTTGAGATAGTAGTAAGGCTATTAAGCCGATTACAACGCCGCGCGATGCCAAAGTGCTCGGGTACAAGCAGTAATTAGGTGATGTCAAGATTCAAGAAAACGGGTCATTGTGAATTATTTAATGTATATATCTAAGTCGGTATGTATGACGACGCTTGGACACTTTTTACTACGTTTACTTATAGGGACTGTGGCTCTGTAAATATTTGCTCGAAGCCTATAAGCTACTAAATTACTTGATCAGCCGTAGTGGCTTAGGGGTAGTAACATCCGCCTTACAATCATGAAGTCGTGGGTTTAAATTCTAATCCTGTATCAGTGAGTTCTTTGGAATTTATATACGGAGTTTCACACCACTGGCTTTTCGGTGAAGGAAAACATCGTGAGGCAACCTGCATACGTCCACAGAAGAAATTCAATGGCGTATGTGCATCCACCAACCCGCACTGGGTAGCGTGGTGGATATGGCCCAATCACCCTTTGTGGTAGGCCTACGTCCTGCAGTGGACTATTTAAAAAGGCTGCTACAGTACAGTACAGTGCTAACTTATCAAATCTACGTGTGACAAGTGTTCTGTGCTAGTATAATAGGAGACCCTGAGTTCGATTCTGTACCAGGAAGATGTTTGAATAATGAATTTTAAATCTGCAGATCTTGCAATTCCAACACAAATAATCCTAGAGAGACGCCTATTTTACTGTTGCCTATCTGTGTAGATATTTTAAAGCAACAGCGGGTGTAATTTTCCTTGTGTAAGTCATTGATAGATATCAATGACCATCGCGCAACTTGAGGATACAACCTCCACCAGCATAATTATCATGTTTTCCAAACTCTACCAAGAGGAAACAACATTTTTCTCCATACATTAAGTGTGTTTACCCAAACTTTTTCATCCACATTAGTGTGGGTAATTAAGAAGAACTGCACTCTCAAAGCAAAAGAGGCTAAGTAAGATATATTACGTTTTCACTGCACACTGGCGCAGATTGTACAAGAGCGGCACAAAGGGGTGTAATACTGGCTGGCGTTGTCTGCTGAAGGCACAGTGGAGTGAAACGAGTAGGCTAACTCCCTCCCTACAGACCCCTCTTCAAAGCAAAAGATAATAAACCGAAGTTCATATGCCGTTCTGAAATCAAATGCCATCTTAATTAATCCTTATTAATTGCCTTGGTGATCTCGTAGTAGTAAGTGAACGGTTTACATTCTATGACATTCTAATTTGTAACTTTTAGTGGACATTTAAGCATTTACTAACAATTTCATGTTTTTTATTTTCATTAAAGATAAATTAATATGACCTAATTATGGTGCCTTCCTCTCTTCTGTTATTGCTGCGCCCGACGGGGTCCATATGCCACTTTGTACCATTTATATTTTTTTACCATCATGTACTTTATGGAAGCAGAATAAATGAATTATGAATTAGAGGACGCAGGATTGACTAAAACGACCGATTACTTCGGATTAAGCTTTATCTAGACGAGCAAAAGCACATCCAGCCATTTGTGACCGCCGTAATAAGCTCATGCGCAGCCATCCCCTTCACACTTCGCTCTGCGCTAGACTTAGGTATATACCGCGACCTCTATTGTATGTTGAAGTTGATTGTTTAAATACAGTACAGTTTTCTCACTGGTTCATTATGACAGTTGGCCAGTTCACACACGTGCAGGTCAACATATGTAGTTATAGAATCTCCCAAACAGCCTTAATTGTTTAGGTACAGTATCATTGCATGCCCTTCTACCGATTCCCATTCGCTCTTTCTGATATGTCAACGTATGCAGTTGCAGAACCTTACAGCTTTAATTGCTTAGATACCTACAGTATATACTATATGTACAGGATATTTTCCTACTGTTACTTGTTTACTGTGCCCGGGTTCCGTATCGGCACCTGTCCCGCTGGCAGCTCGCCAGTTCACGCGCGTGCAGGTCAACCTATGCCGATGCAGAATCTCGCAAATAGCCTTATTTTTTATCATCGCACAGAATCATCACTTTAATGAAGATACTAGTTTAACAATTAAAACGTTTTAACTATTAAAACGCTACCGAGTGATTCTTCAAGGATACTATTTTTGTCTTTCTCTCTCAAAATAAAATAAAACATTTTTTGTCTCTGATGTCATGTTATGTTTCTAGCTTCTGTTATAGTTATTTTAACTGTTTAGTTATGTCGGCGCGACCAGATTGTCAGACCCAAATCCAGTAGAAGTGCATTATTTTCATTTAATAAATATAGGAATAAATGCATCTCTGGTGGGTACATAATCCTGGTGTCCTGGTGTGTAAAGTTATTATAGAAGTGGTCGTGCCGACATAACTGTACAGTTAGAATAATCGAAACCAACAATTTAACATGTCATCGGCGTCACGTCAGCGCTCAGTAAATAATGCCACTAGCAGTCACTAAGGACAACAAATAATAAAACCATGGTTTGGAAGTTTTCTTTTCTCCCATTCTCTTTTTTCAATGTTTAACAAACAATTTCGATAACGAAATCTGCTAATACTTAGAATATAGTTTCTTAGCATGTACAAAAGCAAAGTTCACGAATAACACCGAAAAATCTTAAGAAACATAATTTGAGAACAATAAGCAATCAGATTCCGATTTCCAAAGTAATGGAAACCAAATCGAACGCTTTTGATGGAAATAAATGAAATGATACTGGTTACGCCAGATTATATTAAGTTAACATTTCGTTTTTTTTATTCTTGTGGTGTACCTCCTTTTTCTTCATCCTACCCTCAAAACAGCACGAAGACTGGCCGGACCGGCAAGGTTATATATAGACCCCGCGAGTGACGCGTGGTCAGTAGTAGTCGGTGTAGTAGCCAAGCAGCCGGTGAATCGCGACACGCAAACTCAATTGTGAACTGTCCTCGCGAGTGCCGAATTATTACTCATACGGAGATGAGAGTGATTTTAATTTGTGAACTTTAAAGCTGAACATCCGCCAGACATTTCGTCTTAGCAACATAAAACTATGATTTCGCTAGAAAGTGTCGTGCGAGGTAGAAAGTGATCCCGACGGACTGGATTAACACAAGTAAGTGCTGTTCCTTTTCTCTGTCCTGTCCCGACTCTTTTTCTCGTGCACCATTTTCTCACCTTCAAAATACAGTCCACTCTTCAGGGGGCTCGATTAGCCCCGCCATAAAAAATATAATTTGGGCGAAATCATAGTGGTCCTTCGAGCCGGATAATTTGGCCTGTCCCCTTATTAGAATATATTGCAAGCTCTAATAAGATTTACTATATTCATTGCGAATAATTTCATGTAATTATATTCATTGCGACTATAATTATTTTCACATGACATTACGTCATAATTTTCATCTCCATTAATCTCCGTATTTACAGCCGTAAGCATTGAGCTAGGCATTTAATTAGCTAGATATATTATTTATCTATGCATATTTATATATATTATACATAAATATTATGTATTATAAGTAAAATCGTATTATTTTTTTGTATTGTGATTGCCACATATTTTACGATTTACCCGCAGTGCATTTTAACGCGGCGTAGGTGACGTTGCACCTCACGCATCGATTGATATTATCCGACCGAGTAGCGGAGTTCCACCGTCGCAAGCGCAGCGCGCTGCATGAATAACAGTAACGACCTACTCAATTTGTTAGCATAATAATTGCTATTTTGTTATCAGTGAGTAGGTACCTAGTAGCGAGTTGCGCATACTATAGCAACGTATTGATTCTTTGTTGTTTATCGTTGCATCGAACCTTTTCTAAATTAATTGTTGCTTATTTTGTATTATTCATAGAAAATTTATTTAATTAAAAATAAAACTAAAGATGTCTAAACCGGGAAGCGCCCAGTTTGATAGTGAGGTGGTCGATGCAAAGATAACAATGTTACTATCGAAACGTGAAGCGATATTTACTATTGTGCAACAATGTTACGACTTAACGGATAATATTCACAAAAATGAAGCAGCTAGGGAAATATTCTTAGATGAATCATCACAGATCGACTCGTTACGCGTCGAATATAAACAAATTGTAGACGATTATAATGAGCGCCTGCTGAAATTAAATCCAACTGCAAAGCCAGATTATCAGTGCCTTTTTGCATTTGAATCTCTGTACAGTAGAATAAAGAGATTACAAGCTCAGTACGCTACTTCCGGTGTTTCACCACGGGATGCATCTTCTGCGTTGCTGAAGGCTAGGCCAACACTGGCTCCTATACAGTTGCTTGAATTTAACGGCGATATAAAATTTTGGCCGATGTTTTATGCGACATTTAAATCGACTGTGCATGATAATCACATCTTAACGCCAATCGAGAAATTATATTATCTCCTGCCAAAATTAACTGGCCGAGCTAAATTAGCTATTTCAGGCATTTCTCCTTGCGGCGAAAATTATGAACTGATTCTCAAAACCCTTATCAATAAGTTTGATGATAAGAGGATGCTAATTTCTGCTTATTTAACTCAGATGTTTGATTTCAAACCGATTCAGGTCGCTTCTGCAGCTAACTTCGATTTATTTACAGACAACTTTGCAAGCGCAGTGAGCGCCCTAAAGAATTTGCAATTAGATAACTTGTCAGATTTAATAATATTGCACATTGCTCTCAAGAAGTTAGACACAGAGACGGTTCGCGCGTTTGAAACCAAGTATGGTAATAAGATGCCTCAATTTGATGAATTTCTAGAATTCATCACTACTCGTGCGAAGGTATTTGAGAGAACAAAATGCGTTTCAAATACACTTCCAAATAATGTTCAAAATAAAAAGCCTAATACGGGCACTGCGTCCAAAACACCAAAATATCAGTCTTATGTAAGCACTATTGATAAGCCTGCATCTTGTTTATGCGCCAATGCGTCGCATACGCACTTGTATAAGTGCGCTGAATTTAATCGATTGACGACTCCTCAGGATCGTTATAAATGCGTTAGGGATAATAATGCGTGTGTAAATTGTTTAGCACTGAATCACAAGGTTTCGAGTTGCACCGTGAAGCCTAATTGTAAATTATGCGCGAAGTCTCATCACGGTAAACTGCATTTCATGCGTCCGGAAAATAATGCTGCATTGTTAGCTGGCTCCCGTCCACCGCCGCCAGCGCGGCCGCCCGCGCACGTGTTATCACTGCCGGAGCGTCAGGTAAATGAGCCATGCGAAGCGGCTGCAGCTATAAACCCGGGAATCGCGCGCTCAGATGTTGCGTTATGTACAACTAATGAGGATACTGGTTTACCACTGCATAAAGAAATGGTTAATAATACCATATTGTTATCGACTGCTCAAATTGCTGTTTACGATTCTAATGATAAGCGCCATATTATTCGCGCGCTTTTAGATTCGGGATCTCAAAGCCATTTCATAACGAAGGAGTGTTGCGATCGATTAGGTATACGATTATCGAGCACTGAACGTACTATAGGTTTTGGTGGCTCTGAAAAGATATTACAAACTGAGTCGATTAATTTGAAATTTCATTCTCGGTTTGACGATAACATAAACTTTAATATTTCGCCACTCGTGGTTGAAAAGGTGACGGATTTGTTACCTACAGCTGTGGTAGATACGTCTGGCCTATCACATTTAAAGGGTCTTCCATTAGCGGACGCCAGTTTCGGCGTGCCTGCTAGGATTGACGCGTTAATAGGAGCTTCCCTGTTTCCGCATTTATTATTACCTGACGTTCATGCATTGCGCGAAGCGTCGAAACCTGCTGCATTGCGCACGGTTTTGGGCTATGTCCTGATAGGGTCAGCCCCCACTATACCTACTACAAGTATTCATGCGGCCTTGACATGTTGCCTCGTTCAAGAGCCGACCGCTATTGACTCGTTAGTCAAGCGTTTCTGGGAATTGGAAGAACTTCCTTCCATTCCCGTTCACCATCCTATGCATATTGAATGCGAGGATTTTTATACATCAACTACTACTCGCGATCCGATTAGTGGCAGATACGTTGTCGGCCTGCCATTTAAGGACGATCCATATTCCTTAGGGAATTCTATTGATGTAGCTCGTAAACGTTTCATGTGCCTCGAAAGGAAGCTCGAAGCTTCACCTGATTTGAGGTCGGCATATGATGACGTCATCAAAGATTATCTCGCGAAAGATTACGTATCTCCTGCGCCACCATACGATGAACAGGACCCTGCGCCAATCTACGTCATTCCGCATCACGGAGTTGTTCGCGAAGATAAAGCGTCGACCAAGCTGCGCATAGTGCTGGACGCTAGTAGCCGTTCCACTTCGGGACGGTCGCTTAACGACATCTTACATGCCGGTCCGAACTTACAGGGTGATTTATTTAAAATTATTTTAAATTTTCGCCTACATGCAGTTGCGATGACCGCAGATTGTCGTCAGCAGTTCCTTCAAATAGTCATGTCATGCGTGAAGCTGACCGTCGGTATCAGTGCTTCTTGTACCGATTTAATCCACAAGATCCTCTCGTACTGTATCAATTTAATCGCGTTTGTTTCGGCCTTTCGTCGAGTCCGTACCATGCATTGCGCACGGTGGCTCAACTCGTCCAGGACGATGGCGCAAAATATCCGCTGGCTAGTAGTATTGTACTACCCTCGCTATACATGGATGATCTGGCCTTCTCGCTCCCTAATGAGCATCAGGCAATCGCTGCGTCGCATCAGCTGATTGAATTATTCAAGGGCGCGCAGTGGGATCTTGTAAAATGGAACAGTAATTATCGCGCTGTGCTGGACAATATTCCTGCCACGCACAAAATTCCCACTGAAGTGGAGTTCGATAAATCATCAACGAATAAAATATTGGGCCTTCATTGGTCTACTGAAGATGACGCATTTTACTTTAAAATTTCCCCACCAAGCGATGAAGTCTGCACGAAGCGCTCGATACTATCTACCGTCGCTCGTTTTTGGGATTTGAATGGATTTGTTAGCCCTTCAATAACTTACGTTAAAATATTATTGAAATCCCTTTGGCAATTGACAACATTTCAAATTTTTAACGTTATTAGTTTTATTTTTTGTCTGAAAGATTATTGTAAAATAAGGTACACATATTTTTTATTTTTTCAATTAGACCTATATTTTCCGTAAAAATAATTTTTGTAAAAGAGCTTATTCTAAAAGGACGTAACTGCATGATTTAGGATGTATATTAAATGTTACTGAAGTCACATTAAAAAAAAACATCTATAACTGCCAAAGTCAAGCTCTAGCGTAGCTGTCACTGTCATGGCACTGGCAATGACAACAAACAAATTATCCAGCGTGACAACTTTTGGTAGATTTCTACTTTTTAGTACATTTTATGAGCCTAAACCTATGTAGTTGTAATAAATAGAAAACTTAAATCGAATTAAAGATAAAGTAATATTGCATTTTTCACTTGACTTAAATCAGATAAATGATAATTTTATGTAACAAGCAATTTTATGTGTGGAAAAATTTCTAAAAAAAATAATAATTGATAAAAAAGGACTGTTTCAAACAAAACTATAATGTAGTAATTTTAACAAGTAATTTATAACAGTATTCTGAAACACGTTCAAAATTATACTGGATTTCTGGTAGTTCTAGGGCTCGATTTAGTAGGCTCTCAAATATTTCGTTGGCAACACTGATTTTAGCTATACTTTTAGTAGAATCTCTGAAAAAAAAAGTGATGATGCTGAAAATTATAAAACGAAACGTAATGTCAGTGTCCACTGTCATTTTATATTGCTATTGTTTTTTTTTATCATAGGCTACTGAACTTTTACTATTAATCTGAGCACCGCTTGGATGAGAGTTTTTATTTAATATCTTTGTAATTACTGCACTAAAAATTTTGAAAAAATAAGCAAAATGATCAGATTCGCAATACCTCGAAATGGTTTTGAAATTTCATAACCATGTGAAATATGAAAACTTGTCAATTGCGCCTATCATGGGACGAAACCCCGCCGCCTCACATCATTAAGATGTGGAGACAGTTCTGCGCTGAATTACCAGCACTGAACAAACTTCGTATACCACGTCACGTGGGTGTATCAGAAGACTGTGACGTCACCCTCCTTGGGTTTTCAGACGCCAGCCTTAACGCCTATGGTGCTGTCGTTTATTTACATGTCAGCTCTACAATCGGCAATACCGTGCGCCTTCTGTGTGCAAAGAGTAAAGTTGCGCCGACTAAACCGATGTCGATCGCGCGTCTTGAACTGTGCGGAGCGCTATTGTTATCCAAATTGCTACGTATAGTCCAAGATAATTACGCCGATCGCTTATCGACGAATATATATGCGTTTCTAGATTCAAAGGTTGCGTTGTATTGGATCAAGAGCTCGCCACATAGATGGCAAACTTTTGTTGCCAACCGCGTCGTAAAAATAACGGAAAATATTTCCCCTGATAACTTTTTCCACTGTCCCGGTGTAGAAAACAGCGCAAAACTGATCTCAGACCCGTTATGGCTCCACGGGCCTCCGTGGGCCTCGCTACATCCGTCTCAGTGGCCTCTCAAGGACTTAGACGGGCAATATATCTCGGATATTCCGGAACAAAAGGTTTTAACGCACACTGTGTGCACGCCTGTAAAGCATTGCGCTTTATATGAGCTCGCTCTACGCACTTCGTCGTGGAGTAAATTACTTCGTATAATTGCGTACGTTTGTAAGTTTGCAAAATTGTTGCCTCGTCGCAGCACTAATGCAGTGACTGCAGAGGATTTAGATTTTGCTGAAAATAAAATTCTTTGCTCTTTGCAAAATCAATATTTTGCAGAAGAATATAATAATATTCAGAATAATAAAAATTGTTCTGTAGCTCTTAATCGTTTGAGGCCTTTTATTGACAACGGCTTGATCCGCGTAGGCGGTCGCCTTTCTAACTCGGCGCTGGAATATGCTCATATGCATCCAGTTATTTTGCCGCGCAATGATCATGTAGTGAACTCGATCATTGACTATTATCATGTAAAATATTTACATGCTGGACCCGAAACTCTAATGTCGCTGCTTCGACAAAAATATTGGATATTATCGGCGCGCCGTCTTGTTAGACAAAGAATTCATAAGTGCAATACTTGTTTTCGTCTTAAACCGCAGCCAACTTACCCACTTATGGCCGATCTGCCTGATATTCGGACACGTCCAGCCATAAAGGCCTATGTGGACACAGGATGTGATTTTTCGGGACCGATACAGTATGTTCCTGTGCGTCGTCGTGGCGCACGAAGTGAAAAGGCGTGGTTAGTATGCTACACGTGCATGACCACGAGAAGTTGCCACTTAGAAATAGCTACGTCACTGAGTACGCCCAGCTTCTTGGCAACTTTCAAAAGGTTCCTCTCTAGACGAGGGCCAATTAAGACTCTACATAGCGACAATGCCACGAACTTCCAGGGCGCTGCTTCGTACCTCCGAGACCTCTACAAGTTTCTTAGTGATGAATATTATCCGAAACTTGAGTTGGAGTGCGCAGAGAGTCGCATAACGTGGAAACCAATTTGCCCTAAAACTCCCCATTTTGGTGGTTGTTGGGAAAGTTCAATTAAGTCAATGAAGTCCATACTGTTCCGAGTAATCGGACAGCAAATTCTTTCATACGAAGAACTCTACACTGTTGTTACGCAGGTAGAGTGTTTATTAAACTCGCGACCGTTGACGGTGCTCAGCTCTGACCCCGCGGAGCCTCTGGCTCTTACGCCGAGTCATTTCTTGAACACTGCGCCTCTACTTTCCCTGCCCGCGCCTGATGTAAGCTCTGAAAATGACAGTTTGCTTCATAGGCATGCGCTGTTGGACAAGTTAGTCCAATCGTTTTGGGAACGCTTCAGGATGGAATATTTACACGGCTTACAGGTTAGGCAGAAATGGAATAAACCTTCTACACCGATTATTCCCGGAACTGTCGTTGTAGTAATCGATGATAATTTACCGCCTCTGTGCTGGCCTTTAGCAATTGTAGAGAAGGTGCATCCATCTAGAGATGGTATTATACGCGTGGCGACTGTGAAAAGTGCCGGGAAAACTTACCTTCGTCCTGTCGTACGCCTATGCCCTTTACCATCGCAGTAGAGAGTAGATGTCGCTTCACAGTTTAAACAAATTAACATAAATCTACTTATATTATTTAAGTTCATATCATATTATATTATATTGCATTACATTATTATACGTAATTTTTTATATAATTGAACGCCGTTCCATGCCTGTCTCAATGCTTACAAATACGCATTGAGCGATAGATTTCTCTCCAATTAATGGAGTTTTCCTCTCACCTTATGAGCATTGTTTCTTTTAAAGGTGACCCTTTAAGGGGGGGTGGATGGTTACGCCAGATTATATTAAGTTAACATTTCGTTTTTTTTATTCTTGTGGTGTACCTCCTTTTTCTTCATCCTACCCTCAAAACAGCACGAAGACTGGCCGGACCGGCAAGGTTATATATAGACCCCGCGAGTGACGCGTGGTCAGTAGTAGTCGGTGTAGTAGCCAAGCAGCCGGTGAATCGCGACACGCAAACTCAATTGTGAACTGTCCTCGCGAGTGCCGAATTATTACTCATACGGAGATGAGAGTGATTTTAATTTGTGAACTTTAAAGCTGAACATCCGCCAGACATTTCGTCTTAGCAACATAAAACTATGATTTCGCTAGAAAGTGTCGTGCGAGGTAGAAAGTGATCCCGACGGACTGGATTAACACAAGTAAGTGCTGTTCCTTTTCTCTGTCCTGTCCCGACTCTTTTTCTCGTGCACCATTTTCTCACCTTCAAAATACAGTCCACTCTTCAGGGGGCTCGATTAGCCCCGCCATAAAAAATATAATTTGGGCGAAATCAGATACAAAGTTTTCCCTCACGAGCGTGGTCACCACTCGTTCGGAAATATACGGATAATGCGCAATGCGAATGCGGATAATCAATTTTAAAGGCTAACTTGACATATTAAAACATCTTAAAGATGGCTGTCTTTTTGATTGCGGTCAAGACAGTAAGAGACAATGTAGAGACAATCAAGACATGGAGAGCAACACAAAAAAAAATATTTTTCGCAAAAATCGCAACACTGACTTCCATCGTGTACAGAATTCGAATAATTTGCACGAATCGATGTGACATCCATGTACATTTTTGTTAATTTATCAAAAACGGCCAAGCTGATTTCAATAAAATTTAAACGGGACCATCTCGAGAGTATGTTCTTTCGAACTAAAAGGATTTTTTAAATCGGTTCACCATGTTGTCGAAGATATTGATGAACATACACAAAAAAAATAGATTTTTTACAATAGTATTAATATTTTTCGTTCATTATTATTTTCTACCTATATTGAAAATTATTTTACACTTTTTAATTTGTTGTTTTTAAACTATCGCGATTTGAACACATTATTATTATACATCGACCGTGGTCACGGGCAGACTGATTACCCGTCTACCCGTGACCACGGTCGATGCAACTCGGCCGAAACGTCGGGATGATGAGGTATTTATTTATCTCGTAATGATATGCTATGAAAACGTGTTTTTAAGTTTTTTAAAACTATATTTATTTAATTTCCAAAGGCATGGTGTCCCTAGCCGCGAGTTACGGACCGACGCTTGCTGACTCCTCACTCCGCTGCGCATAATGGCGGCTACCCGATACTGCACAGCACAGATCTCAATTTCTACTCCAATGGATACCGCTTTATACGTACGAATAGCTTTAGTTTTGATAGAAAATTGTTATGAGGACGCAAACTGTACTGTACTGTACTGCACCGTATCAGCCTTTTCAATAGTCCACTGCAGGATATTTTTATGGAACTTTGACCACGATTAGGTTTCAACGTCTGATGATGAAGCCGGAAGATAGGCACTGGCATTCCATGAAGGAATATCATAAGTGTCATAGTCGTGTTTGCACTTGTGGGAAAGGCCACGTAATGGACTAAGCGTTTTTAGGGTTCCGCACCTCAAAAGGAAAAAACGGAACCCTTATAGGATCACTTTGTTGTCCGTCTGTCCGTCTGTGTGTATGTCAAGACTCTTTATCTCGGGAACGCGTAAATTCTTACAGTTGTGTAAAAGAAAAGCTTTTCAGTTACCGTATAAAAAAGTTAGAGCCGTTTATGTTGTAAAAAAACGCATATTTCAACGCTCATAAACATCAAAACCTACCGGGAAATTCTCGTTGACATAGAACTATGAAATTTGGCAAGAACCATTGTCTTAGAGTACACATATAGGAATACGAGTAAATCTGAAAACTGTACATTTTTATTTCAATCACATAAAAATAGGGCCTCAAAATTCACAAAATATGGGTTCAAAATTCAAAGTGAGTAAATCGTATCATGTAAGGTATCATATAAAATAACTTCATTAGCACATGCTAAAACAGGCTTAAAATTATTTTAACAATATGTTTGTACGGAACCCTCGATGTGCGAGCCTGACTCGCACTTGTCCAGTTTTTTCTAGTGTTTTTTAAACTATTAATTTATTTTATTCCTATGAAATTCGTTACTCTGGCAGATATTACATATTACTCTGGGCTAAGTATACCATAACGACTTCCTGTCAACTAAACACCACCATACCTACAGCATAAATATAACCCAGCCCCGTATGTTGTCACACACAGAACGTCAAATTACATTTCCCATGTGGTAAAAAAGGCACATTTAATATCAATCCCTGTGGACACAATCCTTGACAAATGGGGGGACTTGGGGGGGATGATTGATGACCCTAATCATGATTTGAGGTGTGCAAATAATGCGGGGTGAATGAACGTATATACTACTAAGATGACTCTCTTTTTAAAACTGTTTAACTTCGCTTGGCCGCTTTTGGGTCAAATCAATTGAAATTTGACACCTTTCCCGTGGACAGATTGAAATGATATTTGATACACACTTTTAGTTTCAATGCATTTTTTTGTATTCAGTATTGACGTAAATACAAGATGGCCACCGCCACAACATGGCGAATTACATTTTTTTACGCAACCCGCTCAATATGGGTATCAAATGAAAGAGCTTTTCATGTAGATCTTAGTTTTTAGTAACACAATAAAAACCAAAAACACAAAAATAAAATTAGTAGGTATTAATTTTTTAATTAAACGGTTTTATGTACTAAAAGCTAAAAAATAAAAACTCAAAAATAAAATCATGGGGCACAACGTACATAATGAAATCTTCCAGGCAATTAAGGTCCCACACAAAGGTCCCATTTAAAAAAAAAAGTTTTTTACTAATTTTATTTACTAACGTTACAAATCAATCATCACCATAATTATCAGTCATTTAAGCCGGAACATACCATCGGACGTGGCTTACGGACGCGACTGACAGCCACGACTTAGCAATGTGCACAGTCTTAAGACATCCGGTGTGCCAGATTGCTCTCGCTCAAGGTCGTCCGAAGGTGACGTCCGCGACATATGTCCGATAGTGTGCACGGCTCAGTGTACTTTCATAGTCTAGGTCGCGGCTGTCAGTCGCGTCCGTAAGCCGCGTCCGATAGTATGTTTCCAGCTTAATGTTGCACACGGGGAAGCCGTTTGCAGCACCACAAGTTAAGAGAGAATTAGAGAGAACCTGTAATGTTGCAAGCGGGGAAGCCGGTTGCAGTACTACAGGTAAAGAGAGGATTAGAGAGGAACCTGTAATGTGGCAAACGGGGGAGCCGGTTGCAGCACCACAGGTTAAGAAGTGTACTTCTGGATAGATTCCTCCTCTATAAATGTTAAAGTCTCTCGTCGTAATTAAATCAGAAACAAAGAAGGTAGGTATAGATCGGATCATACAAGTCTGCGGATGTGAAGTTAGCTACAAATTGCGCAATATCCAATCCTGACTGAAGCTCACGTAGGTAAAGCGGCGCGTTGATTGGATATTGCGCAGCTTGTAGTTAACTTCACATCCGCCAACTTGTATGATTCGGCCTGAGGCTACAACCAAAGTTAGGTAATTATACTCTATAAAATTTAACTTGATCTCTGCGACAGTGACATTGACATAGAAGATTGACATTTTTAGTGTTGAGATAGTGGTGGAAAATATCGATTTTCAAACAATGTTGTAATGAAATCGAATGAGTAGTTGAAGGTGAGAAATTGCATTTTATTTACTTACTATTATTTAAGATCAAGTATGTACACATGTAAATAATGTTATGATATTAATTAAATACTCATAATAATGTAACGATAGTATTTATCGACGTTTTTCACTATTATCGATGCTAATGTAACATATAATTGGGTTTAATTTAATTACACGTGTAATAAAAGTTACGATATTAAAATATACAATAAAATTAATGATAAATTAAGTTTTATTTAAAATATCGTTAGTATAAACTATCGATATTTAAATAAAACTCTATCTAAAACTCTGTGGTCACGATCATTCGTCGCCCATCACTAATCGGCATGCCCAAAAAAGTATGACATTGACAGGTGCTGTCTGGGTTGCCTGGAAGAGATGGGTTGCCTGGAAGAGATCGCTTCCAGCGATAAGGCCGCCTAGTGTTGCACTATCTTAAGAATTTCACTAATGTATTCATTGTTAATTTATTTTGTGTGTACAATAAAGAGTTATTTGTTTGTTTGTTTGTTTGTCTGTACTATTAAGACATTCAGGACTTCATAGGCGTGATTTTTCTAACAGCTGTCGCAGAGATCAAGTTAAATTTTATAGAGTATAGCAAATAGAATTACATTACTCACAGAACCGATGTCCGAGGGGGTTGAAAAGTTCTCTAGTGGAGATGACTTGTCGTCGAGCGCACCGTAAAACTTCTACGCCTATGGTGGATAAACTAGTGAAGGATTTCACTAGATGCAAGTCGCTTTTAACCTATTTTGTTAGAGTCTATTCTATGAGCTAGGTTTAGGGTTTGCCCCATAGTAAAAATGTCACAGATATGACTAGGTACTTGATAATTAACTGCCTCGGTGGCTCAGTGGTTAGTGAACCTGACTTCTGGATCAAAGAGGCGTAGGTTCGATCCCCACCCAGAGCAAGCATATATGTGGTGAACATAGGTGCTCTGTGTTGACGTGTTATTTAGGTACTATCTACATAAGTATTGTATTTAAAATATGCAAATTATGTAGTATATCAGTCTCTGGCAGCCATATCACAAGCTTTGCTTAGTTCGGGTACGTAGTATTATTATATATTCTTTGGTTTGGGGTCAGACCGTGTGTCCCAAGTACTTACCTACCTACAATGATATCTTAGAATACTTAGGTCCGTCTTCTTCTAAGAACACTTGAATAACTTAAATACACTTGAATTACTTCTTGTTATATTAAATGAATCAAGTATAGAGCTCAATAGACAATAGTCGTTGAATTTTAATGATCGTTATAACTTTATTCAGATATTCTATATTATTCATGCTCTCCTATACCATCATAAGTAGAATTAAAGCTTGTGCCCCACAAAGTTTAATGCGGTGCTTTTAACACATCGCGAAGTTTTAAGGACTTTGCTAACACGTTTTACGCCTCGAAGTACCCTCAAAATGATTTCAAATTAGGAACCAGGCTTTCTTTACTTTCAGGTAAGCTCTTTTAGCCAACTTTCAAAAAAGGAATAGCCTGTATTTTTTCGAAAATATACTAGGTATGCAGTTTTTCTGCTACTACCTTTTTCACATAGGGGAAATCTTTGAACGATGCCCGACTATTTTGGGGTCCCAACTCTAACCATCCACGAGCCCAGATGTCCCTTTTTAGTGGGCTCTTACTACAGGCAGGGGATACCGATGCCGTATTCTAATGCCCCGGCATCAGGGCAATTCCGCTAGGTACTACCTAGTGGGCTATTTATGTTTTTTTTCAACTTGTAAAGAACATATGAATATTTAGTGTAGTTGAAGAGTTTGCTGAAAAAATGTTACCTACGAATACCTACCCATCGAATACACTTGATCGTAGTTCGTAGGGAAATCAATGTGAAATAGTCGCCGCCATGTTATGGCGTCATTCGGCTATGTAAACATTGAATGGTTAGTCATGTGTTTGTACACTAGTATTCTAAGAACAGCACACCAACGATAACTCATTATTAACCATTTATAATAACTCTTTTTCAACTTAAATCTTAAACTTACAAACAAAACACGGCTATGTTTTTTTAAAAGCCGTTGTGGTCGTGGTTACGTATCCCCGGTCCCGTACCAATGAGTTCTTTGGAATTTATGTACGGAATTTCACACCACTGGCTTTTCGGTGAAGGAAAACATCGTGAAGCAACCTGCATACGTCCGTAGAAGAAATTCGATGGCGGATGTGAATCCACTAACCCGTATTGGGCCCGCGTGGTGGATATAGCCCAATCACCCTTCGTGGGTAGGCCTACGTCCTGCAGTGGACTACTTAAAAGGCTAGTACAGTTACAAACAAAGACACCATCGTGAAAAATATTTACACGCATTGTTTACATAGCCTAGTGACGTCATTCACGATCATAGAGTAACATGATGACATTCATCGTTTTCGTTAATTACGCGCGAAATTTTGAAACTGTAATGTATAACCACTTTCTTGAAGTCGATCACAAATAGTAAAGATAGTTAAATTATTCGTTTCCATACAATAAAACAATAGCAATTTGTATCACAAATAAAAAAAGTGTATACAGGGTTATTTTAAATCAATTAGCATCCTTTTAGGAACTTATTCTGTACATCAAAAGTAACAAGTTTTGTTCTGCGATTTTTGTCAAAACTCAAAAAAAAATCAGCTGTGTCATACATTGTGTAGTGGGTGAACAATATATTTCTATGGAAGAACGATTTTTTTTTGAGTTTTTACAAAATTCGCAGAACAAAAGTTGTTAGTTTTGATGTACAGAATAAGCCCCTAAAAGGCTGCTATTTGATTAGAAATAACCCTGTATAAGTGTAAGTTATATTTTTAGAAGTTAGTATAAATAGAAGCAATTTTCAAACCTGATCGCTTTCCATTTCAAACAAAGTAAAAATATCCTAAACATGTACACCCCACGGTCAAAAATTATAATTTTAAATTTTGCTAATGAGGGTAGATACAAATATCTTTTGGGCACTTTGTTATGTAAAGCAGTCCCTTTGTGTTTTTGGCGGGAAATCGCTCCAGAGGAATGATTGCGTCTTTGATGCTAATGTTCTCTACCGATTTCCGAAAAAGAAGGAACTAAATCAATCGTATTTTTTTTTGCCTACCGTATGTAAGAATAAGAATATATTTTACTATGGAAATTAACGTGGTTTTCACACATTTTATACTATATATAACGGGACTAAACTCACGTTCAGTGCATTGCGAGACGGCTCCGCGTGCTAGCACTCTCCTACTTGTGAAAGGTCGCCGAATGCGACCGAAATTATACTTAGTCGTTACGACTAAATTTAGTCTTGTTATATATAGTATAAAACCTACACGATTACCTAGAAGAAAATTTTCAAGCTCGCGAATCTTAGAATTAAGATAAATGATTGATGATTTTATTTTGTACCTGTAATTATAATTAAGATAAGTATTTTGTACGATTTGCGGCAACTTCAAGTTGGCGAGTGCTAGCACGCGGAGCCGAGCATTGCGAGACGGCTTCGCGTGCTAGCACTCGCCAACTTGATAAAGGTCGCCGAATGCGACCGAAACTATAGTCGTTACGACTATCCCCACACGTGAGTTCAGTCCCGTTATATATAGTATAAAAAGAATATATTTATTTACCAAAATAAAGTTAACAAAATTTGCGCAAATTATACATTAAAATAACCCTTAATTAAATATAAAAATTTTGCCCCTGTAGGAAGGTAGGCACATTGATGACATATTTGGTTTGTAACACATAGTAGTTATACATTAAGTACAAGTTCATCTACCCTTCCTTGGCTAGCAAATGTAAGGCAACTAGGTAATTTTGTAAATAGGGTATATAGTATTATTAAAATATATCATAAGCATTGTAGGAGGCAAGGTGATTTATGAACAACTCTTATTATGGAGCCAACTGCGAAATCCCAAAAAATCTGTTGTTTCATTCATTTCGTAGAGTCGATGACCTTTTTGTATGGAACAGCTGATTAAAATATTAGTTAAGACGCATGTAATGTTATAAATTGAGCGTCTCCGTTAAGAGGTTATCCAGTACTGGTGTATGGTACTTAGCTGAAAGGAGGTGAATTAGGCCATCATTAATAAAAAAACTTCTAATAAGGGATTTGAAAAAAAAAAATCATCTCTATCAAACATTTTGTCCACTTCAAGTTACTGTTTTTTTTTTTTACAGGGTAGGTCCCAATGTAGGTAGTAATTGTTTACAATAATGGTCTATCACCCCCTTTCGGCTTAGAACAGGATGAACAGCGCTGTATACTTTTTCCGAGATATGGTTGGTATATACCTACCTATTATGTACCAACCATATCTCGGAGGTATTGTATTTAACTTTCTTAACTACGCATAAATTAAATTAGTTTTAACATATTGTGAAAAGACCGATCAATGGGACAGATGCAGTGGAGTTGATCGCACAATTGAAATTGAAGAAATTGTTTGACATAGGTAATATTGT
The DNA here is from genome assembly GCA_949316475.1 of Hypomecis punctinalis. NCBI lineage: Eukaryota > Metazoa > Arthropoda > Insecta > Lepidoptera > Geometridae > Hypomecis > Hypomecis punctinalis. Next base: position 16,956,157 of record OX438818.1, read on the forward strand.
ATTGACATTTTTAATTTTGACATTTTAATCATTTTTTAAGGACATGGTATTGTAATAGTAATAATTGTATTCTTTTTAATTTAATTTAATTCTTAAATACTATTTCTTTATTTTGTGAGATGTATGTACATGGTATTATTCGTTTATATCTCAATAAACAATTAAACAATTAGTTTCCGAACATTCTACGGATTTTTTCGTACAGACTCTACAATGAAATAGTCAAAACCTTGAATAAGTCAGCGCCCTTTAAATACAGTGGCTCTAAAACTTTCAGCCATAGATCATTACTCACAAGAAAATAATAATTAAATATTTATTGATGCATTGAATTACATAATGTTACTGTGTAATAACCACCTAAGTAGTTTACAAAATCGTTTCTGTGCAAAGCTTCTTTGTTGGTAGGTATGTATTTTCTGAGAAAACGAAAATACACGCGCCTAATAAAAATAGACAAATAAATGTGTATAAGCACAGGCCTAATAAAAGAAACAATAAACCAGTGCAGTGGGCACTGGTTCCAGTAGCAACATCTGTTCCTTTATTGTTATTTTGGTCTCCATCATGGCTGTTTTAGTAAAATAAGTGCGTCTTATATGAAACATAGTTATAATTTATGAACATTTCCAGCGGCAGCGGCTGAGGACGCCGCCAATAAAAAGAGGATGAAGTACGCGGCAATGATGCCCAGCTATTATTTCGTGCCCGTTGCCGTGGAGACCATGGGTAGCTGGGGCGCTGAGGCCAAATTGTTAATTTCGGAAATATGGCGCAGGATTCGGGAAAGAGGAGGTGACTCTCGTTCTACCTCGTTTCTGGTGCAAAGAATGTCCATCGCCATCCAACGCGGCAATGCAGCAAGCGTTATAGGCACCTTTGCACCAGGAACGATGAGGGGCCGGTTATTTGATTAATTTTCTAAGTAAGTATGTGTATATTTTTTTTTCTGTTATTGTTATTATTCATATTTAACAAACTTTACTCTCTAAGCCTTGTATATATATGTAAATAAATTATTTATTTATGAACTAGGATTATAAGTTGGCCTAACAAAATTATGCAAAGATCAAATTGTTCTACCATCCATACCTACCATTGCAATGCACATCATCTTCAATTTGAGTGTAGATAAGTATTGATTTATATTTAGGAAGCTAATCGAAATTATCAGATTTTGACTCAGTTTTGAACACTGCCATCTCAACATAGGTGAAAGAAACTAAAGAATGTGACTAGGTTAGGTAGGTAGCATTAAATCATTCTAATGTTTCTAAATTATACTTAAATCAAAACTCTACTGCCACAAAGAAAATTCGCTGAGTCCAAACTTTAGCTACAATATAAATCCCAACATTTAGATTTGCAAATCCCTGGACTTAGGTCCGTAGATCCCGTGACTTAGGTCCACGTACCCTATTTGACAAACTGTGTCCGTGAATAATATCCAGGTGGGAGCTGACTGCAATCCGACGCGTAATTTGTCAACTTGATTTACTACGGGAACTTTAAAGGGAAGGATTTGGCGGATCGGTACGCGACCTCGATGTGAAAAGTAGTGGTGACAATAGTACCTTTAGAGCGGTTACAGATTAGCGTATTTTCTGCGCGTATACGGTCGTTTCGGCATATATTACGGCGCTTACATTACGGAATCGAGTACATTTACTCGATTCGCCATTATCCAGCGTGCTCGCTCGAACTGGCAATAGCGGTACCTACACGATTTTACTATGGATATGAACGTGGTTTTGCTACCGTGTCACTTTATTTGGTTCTTTAGTATTCTCAAAATTCTAATTAAACCAGTCAGTGGTGACTGGCATTAGGTACCCAATAGCATATTGCGCAGGAAAAAATCAAAATATTGAAAAGAAATACTCGCTAATGGTCAAATACTATATTGATATGTACGCACAAGTAATTCGTTTACATTTGTGTATGCTTACAATGTTAAAATTACTCAAAAAAATTAACTCACCTCTTATTTTCGGAACTCGGAATATTACAACGAAATGGCGCGAAAATGACAAATATGCGGCTACTCCAAAGTTCCAAACGCGTGATCGGAATTGAGCGGGGGTGCGGGGATCAGTCACGCTATCCGCTATTTAAGTGTTTGTGCTAGTTAACAACAACCTAATCTTAGGGCTAAGCCGCCTTCCGCGCTCGCCCATGACCGGTAAGCTGTAGAGGCCTCAGAGGACAACAGCTATAAGTCATTCATAAAAAAAAAGTTACGTTGTTTACTTACTTTTAGTTTAGGTGAAAATGTGCTGACCGGTATTACCATCTGACCGGTAATACCCAGTTTTCCCCCTACCTACCGCGAATAATATTCTCTGAACTTGAATGAACTGAATAAATAACTGAAAATAAATGTTAATAAAAATAAATTGATTTGTTGCTATAGCAAGGATTACCGAGGGTGCTACTTAATAGACGCGCTCATAGCGTAGCTGTTTCACTAAGTGTTTGTTAGCGATCACTGAAGTTAAGCAATGTTCGGCACGGTCAGTCATTGGATGGGTGACCGCGAGTACTATTTACTGGATTCTGTAGGACGCGTGAGTGTTTTCATGACTGAAGTCATACCTATACGGCGTGATATATAATAATGATCTAACCGTTTAGCCAAGTCAGAGCCCTCCATGTGGCTTAAACACTCTGGCACCAGTGCTATACTAGCCACACGGCCTATCACGAACTTACTTACCTAACCTAGGTACCTACTCATAAAATTCATTTTTCGGTTTGAAAGTTGGAACTCGAAGTGGCTTTCAACGATCGAGCAACGTGGTGATGTGAAAACCGTGGCGAAGACGATGATGACGGTGATGGCAGCATCACAAGATTCACAAGACACATTAGACACACGATATCTGTGACAAGACGCAAAAATTAAAATCTAACAGATGAGGTTTATTGCGCCATCTATTGGTGCTTGATGGTACTACAATTTTTAATGTAAACTTTTCACTGCTTTTCTGAAACTTAGCTGGGAATCGATTTTGACTCTAATAATTATTGGATTTTCACGCTGATTGTGACAATATAGTAAATATATATTTATGACTAATTTAATATTTTTACATACTGGCAAATGCTTAGGGCAAATAATGCCCAAAGAAAAAAAAGTGAACTATATGACATTGACAGCTACTAACGATCAACAAGTTACGCATTTTAGTGTGGCTACATATGCCCAAAAGTTGCCAATGAGGCAATTGTAACGGGTTATGGTGGGGAAAATGAAAAAAGTTGATTTCCCACGTTACACATTTATTTCACAAAAATATTGATCACAAAAATAAATGGACCATGTTTGAATTGTCGTCTTAGCCCTTTGCGTGCCCTCGTAGCACGTTACAATAAGTAAAAAATAAAACAGGTATAGTAACCGATTCAGAGGCGTTGCCGTACCGTTCCTCTCGCGGCCATTTTCCCGCGCGATTCCTAGAATAAGCTCGCTCGTCTTATATCTGCGTCTCTCTCACACGCGCTGTTGCCAGTCGGCGCACCCCGGCGACACGTTTCCACCGCGCGGGCAGTCATCGCTGAACTCTCGCGGAGCGATCTGTATACGGGCGCGCGCATTCTTGTAACCCACGTTTACGTATTTTTAGTGTTACGAACTCTTAATAGACAATTTTGTGTTTAACTTCACATTAAAACGTACCCAACATAAGACTCTTGTGTTTCTTTATTTTTATGAGAGGCACCACCCCTCATAAATGGCGCCCTAACGTGAAAAGAACCGCGCCCGCGCCGCGATCAGTTAGTAGTGAAAAGTTGTTAAAATAAAAACAACCAGCGAAAGACTCATAAAACGTGCGATTCAAAATGATAACAAGAAGCAAAATTGTTAACGACGAAAACGGTGACGATGGTGCAGTTTTTCCTCCGAATGCGTCCACCGCTCAACAAAATGGCGGTCACGACGCTTCGCGCTTACATTCCACTGTCACCGCCGACGCCACGTTTTCAAGCGACCACGTAGCCACAATCGTGGAAGCGTTACAGCGCTCTCAAACCGAAGCCCTAAGAAGCCTCTTGGACTCCGTTTATGCTCGCACGTCGACCCCGGTGCCATCCGCTCAACCACTACAGGGAAACTTCTCACGATGCACCGCCCGGTACGGAGGAACTACCAGCGAGTCCATAGACGCTTTCATCGACGCGGTTGTCGCTTATAAAGAATGCTGCGTGGTGTCCGACGAGAATTCTATTCGAGGGCTAAGCCTGCTCTTAACGGACCAAGCCGCAGTCTGGTGGTTAGGCGTGAAGGACTCCATATCTTCATGGAGCGGTGCTCTTACCGCACTCAGAGGTGCCTATGGAGACCGCCGACCACCACACCGAATTTATATCGAATTATTTCGACGGCACCAAGATGTAGGAGAACGCACGGAACTCTTCATTGCACACGTTCGTGCTTTATTAGCAAGATTACCCGCCGGCGACCTCAGTGAAAACGCCAAGCTAGATATGGCCTATGCTCTATTAAATAAGAAAATTCGAGAACGATTACGTCGAGATGAAATCAACTCTTTCGATATGCTGCTAAGCAAAGCGCGGCATATTGAAGACGCGACGGAGGAGGCCAATCATCACGCAGGGGCTCCGACTATGACCTCGCCCAACTCAACTGGCCACGCGAGCCGAGCGCGTCAACCAGCTCAGCCAACCGGCATCACTCCGAGTGCGCGCGCATCGATCTCGCCACTCGCGCAACAAGGCGCCGCCGCGCGCGCCAGCTTCATCACCGGTCCGACCGCACACGCTACCGCCAGCTCGTTTGCACCGCCAGCAACGGCCGCTGTGTCGGGGCTACCGCCGACTTCGCTGCCAGATACCACAGCGGACGCGCAAGGGAGAAAACGTCCTCAATGTGCTTACTGCCGACGGTATGGACATGAAAAACACCAATGCCGTAAGTTGGCAAGCCGAGGTGAGTCGAACTTAAATAGTTTTCCCGCGGAATCGAGTGATAGTGGTGATGAGGCCAAAGAGAGCTTTTATAGTATCGGACTTCCTAGTTTGTATAATAAAAACAAGTGCGTTCGTTTCTGTTGTGAAATACCAAATAATCATTTGAACGAAATACCTAATAATAATAATTGTAATAATGTATTTTATTCATGTGTGCCTGCTGCGAATGATGCAAGTACATTCCAAAATAGTTACGAGCCTCGCGATTACGACTTTTGCCCCCCGCCGCAGCCCCCTCGGCTCGGCTCGCTTATGGATGCGCGGCAATTAAAACTAAACTCACAATCGTCAAACTGTCCGACGGCTAATGCTTGCAGCATTCAAGACACATCCAATTTGTGCTATCGAAATTGGGTCTCGCATAATAACGAGTGTTTATGTGTTTTCTCAGAAAAATCCACTGACTCCGATTTTGATGAATGTTTAGTTGAACCAAAAGATTCTAGTACTCACAAAATCGACGACACTGACTCGATACGTTATAGTGCGAGAGCCAACTGTACTGAAAAATTACCTATCTGTAAAAATAGTCCGAGAGCCAATGGGACTCGAACTTTACCTATCTGCATAAATAGTTCGAGAGCCAATGGAACTCAAAAATTACCTGTCTGTGTAAATAGTCCAAGAGTTAACGACAAAGAAAATTCACCCCATAGTATGTGCAGTTGTTCTTGTCAAAACATGTTTTGTCACGGGGTTGCTGTAGAAAAGTCTTGTATCGTTAACATTCAGAAAAACGAAAACTTTTCAGCAGAAAATAATGATGTAAATACGATTCTGATCAGTGATGTTTCTGATGACTGCACACGTAGTGGAGATGTTTTAGTGCCCGGAAACAGTCGCGAGAGGCCCCTAGCATATCGCGAAACTCGTCCAATATTAAAAATTGAAATTTTGGGTGTTAGTGGCACAGCCTTAATAGATACTGGCGCGAAGCATTGTATTGCCGGACACACACTGTATGCTCTCCTTCTACGAAAGGGTCATCCTCTTGTTTCCTCAACGCGGCGAATCAAATTTGCTGACGGTCATATACGAAACAGGGAAGTGCTTACAACTACATTAGAGGTAAGTTTAGGCCACACAGTCATCACGGTGCCATTCCTGATCTTTCCGGATTCTGGCTACAACGAAACGCTCCTGGGCATCGATTTCATCACTGCTGCAGGTATTGTCATTGATTTTCAGAAAGAATTCTGGTATTTTAGCCAAAATGATAAAGTAAAACATAAGCTGCTTTTCGAGCCCGCCTCACGCCAAATATGCTGCTCCTCTGCCAATGTCCTCCGTGATGACAAAAGTGCTCATCTCAACTCAGCAAGGTGTGCTGCTCTTGCTGAAGTCCTCGTAACAAACGCGAAAATCTCCAAAGCAGGGGGAGGTCAGGATATATTCAAAGCAGGGGGAGGTCAGGAAACCTTCAGAGCAGGGGGAGGTCCAACTTCATTCGCGAAGCACTGCGTCGAGACAGGTAATCGTCCACCGTTAGCAGTACCTTATCGTTTAAATCCCGCGAAAAAGGAGTTGATGAAGCAGGAAATAAACAACAAAAACAACTTAGATCCACAGATAACGCCTTACTTCAATAATTCTATTAGTTCACTGTCAGAAATCCGACACGACAAAACCAAAAAGTATACTGGCCAATCTCGTCATCTTGCAGAAACTATTCAGATAGGCGAGTTGGTACTGCTTAACTCTCGTGTCGTAAACACCCGGAAGAAAGTGACTGCGAAATATGAACCAAACCGTGACGGGCCGTACAGAATATCAGAAAAGGTGAGTCCTACAACATATATTCTATCAAATGTCGAACGCCCGAGTGAAATTCTTGGCAAATATCATGTCCAGGACCTTTCTCCATACAAAGGTAAAGACACAACACCACCTAACCCGGTTATCCCGAAGAGAAACCGAGGTCGGCCTGCAGCTGCTGGTAAAGTCCTAGTCCAGGAGCGAGGACGTTCCCCTGGACTAGAGGGGGAGTATATAGTAACCGATTCAGAGGCGTTGCCGTACCGTTCCTCTCGCGGCCATTTTCCCGCGCGATTCCTAGAATAAGCTCGCTCGTCTTATATCTGCGTCTCTCTCACACGCGCTGTTGCCAGTCGGCGCACCCCGGCGACACGTTTCCACCGCGCGGGCAGTCATCGCTGAACTCTCGCGGAGCGATCTGTATACGGGCGCGCGCATTCTTGTAACCCACGTTTACGTATTTTTAGTGTTACGAACTCTTAATAGACAATTTTGTGTTTAACTTCACATTAAAACGTACCCAACATAAGACTCTTGTGTTTCTTTATTTTTATGAGAGGCACCACCCCTCATACAGGTCAAAAATGTCCCGCAACGGATTTGGGTATATTACCTACCGTTAACAGACTGAAAAGTTTATGTTTCAGCAAAATTAGTTCTAGAATATTTATTAGAATATTTGTAGTAGTTTGTAGGTAATTATCTCTTATTGCTTTGTATGACGTAGTAGTGTACTCGTAGGTAGTTTTAGCATGCAAATTAGTATTGTATTGTAGTAAATTTATAATAAAAAAAATGATTAAGCAAAAGTTCAAAATTTTTTAAAAGATACTACCTAGTAAAGTTGAATGAAACTTTTTTCTATGTTCTAAGTTATATTTTATAAAGGACATGTCCACAAAATGTATGGAGGCTGGTATAATAATAATCAAAACTTCTAACCACAACACTCGTTACATCTCGAGAAAGTTCATATTTTTCTGAATCTAATACATCAGTTAAAACCAAAAAAGAGCCCTCCGTTTTTTTTTTTAAATTAATTTTGAATCTATTAGGATAAATACATATATTTGGCTCAATAGGTAGTTTATCTCTATCAACTCTGATTAAATAACCTCCAAAATGCTCCTACATTTTTAGTTAAAAAGTTTAGTTTTAAAGTGTTTTTTTTTGTTACATTATATCTACAAACTGGTCACACTGGTAGATTATAATTTTTAATTTTAGCAAATCAAGAGATGAATGTGGAAGCATCAGCTACGAATTGAAGTAAAATAACGATATAAGCACTGTATTATTGCTAAACTAGAAAAAATACAAAGTGTAGCGCGAATAAAATATTCCCGTTGCTGTAGGCAACGGATGTGAGGGGCGAGGGGAGCGGGGCCGTCGCAAAGATCCGAGTGCACGGCCATATAAGGTAAAAAGCGGCGACTCACGCACACCATTGGTTCTCCCCGTCAGGCCGGCAGATCTCTCCCCGCCGTCGCACCCCCGCTAGCTCACCGCGCTTGGGTCCCTGCGCCGGCTCAGACAGTTCGCCTAGGCTGCTTCTCGGGAATGCACGCGCAGTGTTACGGCTCCCGCCGCGACATCTTCCGCGGCCCTGTCCGCGAGACTACTTATAAAGCCTTGTATTTCTCTTTTATATAATTAAAGACATTTTAAACATAAATACCGGACTTTATACGCGCCCAACGTGGGGCACGAACCAAATCTCGGGCATATCTACGTGCACTAAAGTACTACTATACACGCGCTTAGTGATACGTGTGTACCTAACTCGCGTGTGCATCCATGAAGACGAGAAGCAAACAGCTGCAGCAGGGTGACGCAAACGTCGAGGACGACGTCACCATGGCTGACAACACCGGCACTGGCGAGGAGAGCAGTGATGGCATCCCGCCTACGGCGCCGAGCGGCGCCGCGCTGAACCAGGCGCCTCCAGCAGCCCACTGAGCAGCTCCTAGCCACGCTCGTGGGGCTGCTAAATTCCATGACGACGTCGAGCACCGGCGGCTTCAGGGCGTCCACACCAGTGACGACGCCTCGACACGGAGCAGCGACGAACATCATGAGCACCAGCACCGGAGAAACCACCAACGCCAACTTCACGCGATGCACGGCTCGTTTCGACGGGGTGACGCGTGACGCGGACGTCCTTGAAGCCTTCATCGATGCGGTAAACGTTTTCAAGGAATGCGCCGGCGTCAGCGACGACCACGCCCTCCGAGGACTCCCGATGCTTCTGGAAGGACAGGCAGCAGTATGGTGGCGAGGCGTGAGGTCGTCAGTGTCCTCCTGGGAGGAGGCACTCGCCCGACTTCGCGCGATGTATGGGGTGAGTGAACCACCTTACAAACTTTTCCGGCAAATATTCTCCAAAGAACAAAGTGAATCCGAACGCGGAGAAGTGTTTATATGTAAAGTGCGAGCCCTTCTGGCGAAACTTCCGTACAAGCTTGCAGAAAACGTACAGATAGACATTTGTTACGGTTTATTGAACCAACGCGTAAGAAAGAGAGTGCCGCGTGATTCCGTAGTCAGTATAGACGAGTTACTTTGTAAGACTAGGAACGCGGAAGATTTACACGCGGACAACTCAACCACTACGCCATACGCGCCGTCTCGCGCGCCGACCGGGGACCCTACCGCGAGCTCTTCGCGCCATAGTAAGGCTAGGGATAGACCTCGATGTTCATTTTGCAAATTTTTTGGTCATTCTAGTTCAGACTGTCGTAAACGGGAAAAAATACCTAATGGTAGCGATGATAGGGGAAACTCGCCCAAACCAAGCATCCGCTGTTACGGTTGCGGTAAATTAGGGACCGTGAGATCGAAATGTGATGTTTGCAATGCAACCCCGACAACCCAAAAGTCTGCCGATCGTAAACCTTCCAATCCGAGTTTTAACACGCTCGAAGTCATTGCCCCGACTTCTAGCTGCGATGACTTAGCGAGTGCCGTAACTTCACTTACGACGGAGTGCGACTTCGATTGTGTTAGTACGACTTCTTACGACGACTCGATTACTTCACGTAACTCGTTCGACGCGAACTACAGTGACTGTGACTTTGGTTTATCGGATCTTTTCGAGACAAATTATGACTCGGGCATTAACCAGGATAGGTTTACGAAAGTTTTTTCATCCAAAGCATGTAACATTGTTGGTGAGCGGGGTGACAATGCGAAAGGGAACCCACCTAGGTTAGCCACATCGGTGAACACTACTCAACCTGAGGTCGAGGTAAACATTCTAGGGTACCAGGGAGTAGCCATCATCGACACAGGCGCTACGCATTCCATTGCGAGCCCATCACTTCATCAAATCGTGCTGAACTCCGGAGTTTGTTTTGAAGAAACGCAGCGCCTGATCCGGTTAGCGGACGGGACTCAGTCGCAGAGAACGCTGTTGAAGGCCGAAATGCCTGTCGAAATTGAAGGACGCCAGGTTAGTTGTGAGTTTTTAGTGTTGCCAGGCGACCAGACCAGAACCTTGTTAGGTATAGATTTTTTAGCTCAAGCTGGAATCGTACTGGATATTTCTCGGGGTAAGTTCATGTTCGCCGACGACCCCAGCCATCTGTACGATTTTGTAGAGTCATACAATATTAATTCCGTCGATGTGAGCGCGATGCGCAATGAGAGCGACGAGTTGGCGTTACGTCAAAACGAAGGTACTTTGCTAACACCAGTGCAGAAAGACGCACTTAACGATTTTATTAATAAAAGAGCCACGCAGTTCGCGCGTGATGGACCGGCCACCGAGTTTGCCAGTCATCATATAAAGGTAAGCCCAAACCAGGAACCGATCGCGTCCCCTCCTTACAGGATGTCCCAACACAGAAAGGAGGCCTTGCGAAAAGAGCTTGATAAGCTCCTACAAAGCGACGTGATCGAGGAGTGCGAGTCTCCGTGGGCCGCTAACGTAGTGTTGGTGCCAAAGAGGGATGGCAGCCTGCGTTTGTGCATCGATTATCGTAAGTTGAATCAGGCAACCGAGCCAGACCGTTACCCACTTCCGCGGATGGAGGACGTGCTGCATGCGGCAAAGGCAAGTGAGTATATGACCACCCTTGACCTCCGATCAGGCTACTATCAAGTGGACGTCGTACCCGAGGACCGGGATAAGACAGCCTTCACTACTCCACTCGGAACGTTCCGCTTTAAGCGAATGCCGATGGGACTGCGAAATGCCGGAGCTACTTTTCAGAGGTTAATGGATAGATTTCGTTCAAACCTCCAGGGGGTAGAGCTCCTGGCCTATTTAGATGATGCCGTCCTGCTGTCTCCAGGCCCATTCGAAAGGCACCTGGCTGATCTAGAGATAGTATTTGACCGGTTAGCTTTGTACAACCTGCGAGTGAACAGGGACAAGAGTCACTTCGCTCGAGAGTCAGTAAAGTTTTTAGGCCACATTATCACGCCAGGTGGTATCCAAGTAGACCCAGAGAAAACGGCAGCAGTCACGGGCATGGCGGTTCCCCAAAACGTAAAGCAGCTGAAGTCGTTCTTACAGACATCCAGTTGGTTTCGACGATTCATCAACAACTACGCCGAAGTCGCGCGACCACTAACCGATTTATTGAAGAAGACGAGCGTCTGGATGTGGAACACTGAGCAGCAGGAGGCGTTCGAGCATATCAAGGCCCTCCTCGTGTCCGCGCCCATTCTGCGTCAAGCAGATGAGTCCAAACCGTTTGTATTACGTACCGACAGTAGCGGATATTGTCTAGGGGCTGTTCTGATGCAGGGGGAGGGACCTGACGAGAGACCTTTAGAGTATGCGAGCCGCCTTCTTACCAGTGCAGAGTGAAACTACACCACGACCGAGCGTGAAGCACTCGCGGTCGTGTGGGCACTAGGTAAGTTTCGAGGGTATGTCGAAAATGCCAAGATAATTGTAAAAACAGATCACCAGCCACTGCGTTGGTTAATGAACCAGCGTTCACCGAGCGGGCGTCTCACGAGGTGGGCCCTGACGTTACAGGACTTTGATTTAGATATCACCTACACTCCAGGGCGATCAAACGTGATAGCAGATACTTTATCACGCCCGGTCTGTGCGGATGAACCAGACAGCAACATGCGTTATACTACGGTCGACTTTCCAAAACGAGGTAGCGGCGATATCCGTGAGAATCAACTGAAGGATCTAGAGGTACGTAAGATCATTGAGGACTTGGAGTCCGACGAACCCTTTAGGGGGAGACCGTGGTCTGACCGAGGCTACACCATGTCGGATGGTGTTCTCTATAGGTACAGTCTGGAGGCCGAAGACGAAGAAGAGGCTTGTCTTGTGGTGCCGGAGCACGAACGCAGGCAAGTAATGGCGGACTTGCACGATGCGCCTACGGCTGGTCATTTTGGTGTAGAGCGCACTCTAAACCGTGTCAGATCACGTTACTACTGGCCTGGCATGCGGACTTTCGTCGCTAAGTACATAAAAGAGTGCGTGCCCTGCCAGCGCTACAAAGCTGACAACCGTAAGCCGGCCGGACTCCTGCAGACACCAGCTGTATCGCGAAGGTTCGAGGTCGTCTCCGTAGACCTCTTTGGACCCCTGATAGAAACACCTAGGAAGAATAGGTGGGTTTTAATTGTAGAGGATGTTTGTTCACGCTGGGTAGAGCTGTTTCCACTGGAGAGTGCCACCAGCGTGGAGTGTGCGCAGACGTTGGTAAACGAGGTGTTTCTGAGGTACGGTGTTCCTCGACGCCTCATAAGCGACAATGGTGTGCAGTTCGTCAGTGAGGTCATGCAGCAAGCGTGCCACGCATTGGGAATCGACCAGGTACTCACTCCATTTTACCACCCACAAGCCAATCCTATCGAGCGAAAGAATCGAGATCTCAAGCCTCAATTAGCCATACTTGTGGGACAAGATCACGAAGAGACGTGGGATCTGCATCTCGCAGCGGTAAGATTCGCCATGAACTCTGCAGTCACTGCCAGGACTGGGGCTTCTCCAGCTTATCTCACCTTTGGACGTGAGCTGCGCGCGCCCACAGATTCGATAACGGGTATGAGAGGGATCCTTGCCGAGGATAACTTTGTACCTGCCATTACTCCTTACCTGAAGAGGTTGGGAGCAACCCTTGACGAGGCCAGAGACGTCCACGAGCAGGCCCAGGCTGAGAGGAAGGAGGTGGCAGACAAGGCTCGGAGAGATCCACCAGAATACCAGGTAGGAGACTTAGTACTCTTAAAAACCCAAGGTCCGAATGACACAGGGCGAGGCCAAGTGGCAAAGTTTATCCCCCGGCGTGATGGGCCATACCAGGTTAAGGGGTTAGCTAGTCCGACGTCCTGTATCCTAGAGAATGTGCAGACTGGGATGGATATGGGCAAATATCACATTTCTCATCTTACGCCTTTTTCGGGGCAAGTAGAGCCGCCAGTCCGCAAGAAACGTAAAAGGGGTAGGCCGCGTCGTTATCTATGCTAGCCTAACCGTCGGGGCGACTTGGTAGGCTAGAGGGGGAGGCTGTAGCGCGAATAAAATATTCCCGTTGATGTAGGCAACGGATGTGAGGGGCGAGGGGAGCGGGGCCGTCGCAAAGATCCGAGTGCACGGCCATATAAGGTAAAAAGCGGCGACTCACGCACACCATTGGTTCTCCCCGTCAGGCCGGCAGATCTCTCCCCGCCGTCGCACCCCCGCTAGCTCACCGCGCTTGGGTCCCTGCGCCGGCTCAGACAGTTCGCCTAGGCTGCTTCTCGGGAATGCACGCGCAGTGTTACGTCTCCCGCCGCGACATCTTCCGCGGCCCTGTCCGCGAGACTACTTATAAAGCCTTGTATTTCTCTTTTATATAATTAAAGACATTTTAAACATAAATACCGGACTTTATAAAAGTTGTATCATTATATTTCAGACAATTTATTATTCACATTTAAAAAAAACGGAGGGATAAAAAAATCTAAATTAAATATTTTTGAGAAGTCCATAAGTCAAGCTTTCAAATGATGTATATATCGTCTTGGTTCGATTTTTCTCTGAATAATATACCACTTGTGAACGTCACCTTTTATTATATTCTGAACAGGGGTTTTAACTTAAATACTTAATACCTAACATTTATTGAAAAATAACAAATACAATGAATTGTATTAACGATACATTAACAGTCTGTAGATAACAGACTGGTACACCTACGCAATGATATTTATTTGATTAATTCCTGATTTTTTTTACAAAATAATGCTTTATCATATTGCATATTGCGTACCTAGCAAATAAATTATTTTACCCGTACATAAAACCATATTTCATTCGATAATATCGACACTCATAAATTAGTAAAAAATTGTTACAAGTTTTTTAGTATGATTTTTTAATTTAAGTATGTTATATTTTAATAGTTATAGTTTTCTTAATATGTTTCTTAAGTTTTGTTGGAATCAAATTATTTCTAATAAAATGAGTATATCAGGTAACATGAAAATAATACCATAATAGTATTTTAGTGATCTTGCTATTCTATTTCTGATATAAATAGACGGTGGAGGAACTAATTAGATAATTATGTACCAAGTTAATAAGAGTTCAGTTAGCTAACATCACCATCATAATTTTTTGGCATAATATTGAAGACGTATTCTGGCAATCATTTTCAGTGTCAAAAAAACTCGAAGTGTTTGTCGAGATAAAAATGACGAGTTTTGTGATTTTTGTTTGAAAAATAATAAATAATTGTGTTCTATCAGCATGACTGTTTGGAAGAAGCTGGAAAATGAGGAGTGTTATGCCGTCGGTGAGTGATTTAATTACATTTCACTTCTGTTATCTTGTTTTCTGGGTGTAACAATGTTGTTGTAAGTTTGGTGCTATACCTCCCGCGAACATCAGTTAAATATAAACATTGCCTCAGATCTTGGTAAATGATGCCTCCTGGGCCGTTATCCTCTTAGAAATTGACCTTAATTCCTTTCCAAGCGGCCTAAAATCAAATTGTTGTTTGACCACTCCCATTTTCGTTGACTGATAACTCATTGAAATCACTCCTAATTGGATGAAAATGTAGTGTCGTAGTATCATGCCCTTTTTGTTGATGTGATGTAATTATTTTGATAGAGAAATAATAATGCATCTTTATCTTTAAGTTGCTTATTTCAGTAAGATATTGGTTTAAAGATCAACTAGGTATACCATAGGTGTATGTAAGTGTGAAAATCCCAAGGATAAATGTGTTTCCTATTGAGACTCTTCATAGTTTATATTTTAACATATTTTGACTAACGAAGTTTGTATAGTAGCTCTATATTCTTACATTCTCTGTATAATTCTTCATTGGAGTATTATTAGTCTTGATTTTAGAGCTTTATGTGAGAATGTAGAACTTTAACTGCTGCTAATATATTCTGTTTCATATTAAATGGGTACAAAATTGTGTTAATTTTGCTACGTTACCTCATAAACTATTCTGACTAGTTCCAATTCTTAAGTTTATAAATGTTTTTCATCAAAAATAAAATGAAATAGCCTTTATTAAATAATACATGTAGTATAACCTCATAGAACATTGTTCTTATTTCTTAAATACTAGGTCGCCCACCCTATGTTTTTCATAAAAAACATTTGAATTAGAATAAAGCACCCTACTAATTTTTATATTGCTATTTGTATAATAGTGTACAATACAGTACAATGTAACTTTATTGTACACAAAAAAACAGTAAAAAAGTACACAATATTCTTAAAAATTGGGTGGTATTAGAGCGGCCTTACCGCCTTGAGCGATTTCTTCCAGAGTAAGAGTTACAAAAAGGGTGAATTTTATGCCTAAGTTTAATTAGTAATGGATGGCCATGAAATTAAGTATAATTATCTTCTTTTTCTCAGTCATGGGATGCCCACTGTTGGACATAAAACATTCCCTATTCCTATTCCATATTTATTGATCTCCCATAAAGACTAGTTGGAGTTGGCTTGCATCCTCATCTAATTTCCTATAGCTTAGAGCAGTGGTTCCCAAAGTTGACTGAGCTATGACCCGTCTGATTTGAGTTTACTAACTCGGGACCCAACTAGGAAATTTAACCTTTACCAGTATGAAATTGCAGATGCTATGTTCATCTTTTCCTCATCGCACATGTGTTTTTCTACAGGCAGGGTCCAATAAATATTCACTCGCGGCCCACCCGTAGCTCGCAAGCCATAGTTTGAGTAACCCTGGCTTAGAGAATTAAGTCAGAATTGAACTCACAAGTGCACACTAGTCCGTTTTCAACCTAAAAGTATCTTTTGACATAAATAACATTAGACAAGGAAATATTACAGGACAGCACAATAAAAACTTTGGAAAACAAGGAAGTTGGGCAAAACAATGGGTGCAGTTAAGGAAAATAAATGTCTCTTCTGCTCATAAATACTGTTGTGGTGACAAGTTAGGTATTTCATTATTATTATCATTACAGTTGTAGGTTGCACACTGCTAGCCATCCTATAAATATTAGGAGACATCTTATACAGTCTCTGTCCCCAAACTATGTAAAGCTTGTGATAAGATTGATATACAATGCGCTCACATTAACTAGACGCTTGACCATGTGACGTTATTTTGGCGCTCAAGTACGGTGTGCAAAAAAAACCGGCCAGACGGACTCCCGCACGAAAAATTCCAAAACAGCTTCTTTGATAAGTTTCTACCTGATCGAGTAAAAGTTGCTTAAAAATTAATGCGATGCGTCGAGTTAATGTGACCGCGTAATATATATACTACACATAAATGACAAGCTTTTGTCCACGGCATTGCCCGCATAGTATTTTAATTTTCGTGCCATCCCATGGAAACATTTTGTTTTTTTTTGGGATAAAAAGTAGCTTATGTCACTTTTCGACTTTCAAACTTTGTCCATGCCGAAAATAAAGTCAATCCATTGCTCTGTTGCTGCGTGAAAGAGGAACAAACCAATAAACTAACTAATACACTTTTCGATTTTTAATATTAGTAAGGATTTTTTTTAAATACATACTTATGTGGACAGATAACTAGCTGACCTGGCGAACTTAGTTTCACGCAATTTCTTTATAGATTATAGCCTATGTGTAATTGTGTAATTCTGAGTATAGATTATAGATTATAGCCTATGTGTAATGTTTGTAAGCCGTGGTGGACTAGTGGTAATGACACCCGCCTTACAATCGTGAGGTCGTGGGTTCAAATTCCGGTCCCGTACCAATGAATTCCTTGGAATTTATGTACGGAATTTCACACCACTGGGTTCTCGGTGAAAAGAAAAAACATCGTGAGGCAATCTGCATGCGTCCGTAGAAGAAATTCGATGGCGTATGTGAATCCACCAACCCGCACTGGGCCAGCGTGGTGGATATGGCCCAATCACCCTTCGTGGGTAGGCCTACGTCCTGCAGTGGACTATTAAAAAGGCTGGTACAGTACAGTACAGTAATTCTGATGTTTGTTTATGCATTACTAATGCAAAGTTTTATCTTTTTTTCAGTAGTTTTTGCGTGAAAGAGGAACAAACATCCATACATACAAACTTTCGCTTTTATAATATTAGTAGGATAACATCTAGACACAGAGCAAACACCTATATTCATCACAAAAATGCTTGCCCCGGGTAATAATCGTACCCACACCTCTATCACCCAAGAGTCAGGGTCACTAACCACTGGGCTCATTCTCATTCTCATTTGAAGTATTTTTTTTTTCTAACAAAGATCACCAAGAAGACCAGTGAGACATATTTGCATCCAGCACTATCCTGTGGATCAGTAGTGGTTTAGTGGTAGTAACACCCACCTTGCAATCGTGAGGTCATGGGTTTAAATCCCGGTCCCGAACCAATGAGTTTTTAGGAATTTATGTATGGAATTTAACACCATTATGTTGGCTTTTTGGTAAAGGAACATCTATCGTGAGGCAACCTGCACACATCTTTATATGAATTTCGACGTCGCATGTGAATCCACTAACCCGCATTGGGTCAGTGGGGTGGATATGGCCCAATCACCCTTTGTGGGTAGACCTAAGTCCTGCAACGGACTATTAAAAAAGGCTGATACAGTACAGTACTACCCTATGGTTCTGTAAAACTGTGGTGGTCTAGTGGTAGTAACAACTGCTTACAACTGGTATATAACTTTTGCAGTGCTGAATTAACCCTATCAGGAGCCCCTAAGTAGTGCAATTCAGGGGGGTATAATAGTATTTCAATGCCAGGCATCTTCATCCAGGAACCCTTGGTAGGCGAGCCTGACACTTGTCCAGTTTTTTTTTCTTTATGCATTCACTGGGCCTCGTGCCCATAGGTGGATAGGATAGGAGGTCCCAGGCCTAGAATTGCCTAATCTGTTTTAGGGATAATCTGACACTGAACTTTTGGGGGACACGGGTCGCCTGTCCAGTCCAGCAAAGGATTTCTTTAGGCTGAGATGATGATGAGTAGAATGATAGAATATATGTACCAAAGAGTTCTTCGGAATTTATTTAGGTACGGAATTTGGCTTTACACCACTGGCTTTACAGTGAAGGAATTACATAGTGAGGTAACCTGCATACGTAGTCCGTAGAAGAAATTCGATGGCGCATGTGAATCCACTAACCCGCATTGGGTCAGTGGGGTGGATATGGCCCAATCACCCTTTATGGGTAGACCTAAGTCCTGCAATGGACTATTAAAAAAGGCTGATACAGTACAGTACTATCCTATGGTTATGTAAAACTGTGGTGGTCTAGTGGTAGTAACAACCGCCTTACAATTGTGAGGTCATGAGATCAAACCCCGATCCAGTACCAATGTGTTCTTTGTATCTTAAATGAAATATTTTATAAGATTCGTCACATATTTTTTTACCCACGAAATGGAGGAGGTACTCAATTCGACGCATAATCATAACTTTTACATAGTAGTCCGATTTCGATAGTTCTTTTTTATTGGAAAGAATATGCATTGCAGTTAGTCCCATTTCAATTTTATTAAAATCACCTTAGCCATTTTTGATGATAAATCAACAATAATGAAAAATGATTCGCCGATTCTTTACACGGTTGGGCCTTCCATTTATTGCAAAAAAATATTATTTAGTTTGCTGTTTTTTTTTTTCTCAACCTATGCTGTCCCACTTCTGGGCAAAGGTCTCCCCCATTTCCTCCCATTCATCATTCTGCGGCCAAATCCCGCCAACCTTCCCGGAAAGTGTCAAGATCGTCACACCGTTTTCTAGGCCTTCCCTGCCTTCGTCTGCCTTCCGGTACCCATTGTGTGACGATCCTAGCCCATCTCTCGGGGTGCATACGAACCACATGACCCGCCCAATCCCATTTTAGTTTAGCAGCTTTTTGGCCTACGTCAACTACACCTGTAATGGAACGCAGTGTTGTGTTTCGAACTCTGTCCGTCCATTTGATGCCTATCACACTGCGCTCCATTGCCCTTTGGCAAACCCCAAGCTTGAACCTCTGAGTATCATTACTCTCTGTCGTACTACAACACAGATTCTGTAGAGAATTTTACTGACATACATTACGGCAGCATGATCCTTTCATTGTCAAACAAATATTAGTCGCTGATAGTGTAATCAACAAATATTTATTTATCAGCACATTTCAGGAAAAAAGTTTATTTCCCTGATAAGAGGTTAGATAGCAACAATAATATTGATAGACTTTTATGAGGAACTTGTATTTGTACTGTATCTGCCTTTTAACAGTCTACTGCAGGACGTAGGCCTACCCATGAAGGGTGATTGGGCCATATCCACCACGCTGGCCTAGTGTAGTGTACGAGTAGTTTGGCGGATTCACATACGCCATCGAATTTCTTCTACGGACGTATGCAGGTTACCTCACTATGCAATTCCTTCACTGAAAAGCCAGTGGTGTTAAATTCCGTAAATAAATTTTTCAATAAAAAGAAAGAAACTCGGTAAAAAGAAACACAGAATTCATTTTCGATTACAAACAATTAACTTCTGAATTACTTGCCTAATTTTGGCTAATTAGCTGCAATCAAACTGACATAAAACAATGACTTTGAAAATGATTACGGAAACCCATTCATTATTGTGTCTAAATAGGGCTTAAAGTCCTTAATTTATGTACCTACTGAATATTTCTTGAACAGGAAAATATATTATTGTATTGAATAAATAATAAAATGTTGGAAATTTTTACCATGCTGTTGCTGTGTAAGTATTGTACCAGATTTACTTTGGAATGTCCATATATAGGCTTAATTCATTATAGTAGCCAGCAAACAACTTGAACGTTAAACCATAGCTACCTCTCTTTTGTTTTCTCTGCTAACGAAAGGGAGAGAGTAATATTTTTTTGTTAAACTTACGTGCCGGGGCCTATAGCAATGTTTAGCGCGGTCGTCGGATGAGTGACCGCGGGTGGCATTTACAACTGAGCGCTACCGTGGCTCGGATGACTTGTTTAATTGTAGGCCCTGGTTGTTTTAACCGTTTAGCCATGATAGAGGCCTTCAGGCGGCTTAAAAACTGACACCAGGGCTAGCCACGAGGCTTATACGAACTTACTTACGGGCAATTTAAAACCCTTCTTAAAACTTATCACCCTTCGTGGGTAGGCCTACATCCTGCAGTGGACTATTAAAAAAGACTAGTATCGTAGGTACAGTAATTTAAATCTCAGGATCATAGAGGGTTCTACGGCGTAAGTACCTATTTGTTTTATTTTCTTTATTTTATGCGCCGCTTTTTATGTAAGTATAGTATATTATAATTAGTATAGTTATAATAATTATTATAACTACTATAATATACTGCATAATATAAGCATAGACCGTCGTTTCACTTCGGTCAATCGGTGTGTTGTTCCATAGAAAAAATAATATCGTCCACCGCCGACAAAATGTATGGAACAGCTGATTTGTTTACAGTTCTGGCAAAAGTAGCGGGACAAAAGTTGTTAGTTTTGATGTACAGAATAAGCCCCTAAGAGGATGCTAATTAATTAGGAATAACCCTGTATACGTATTTATTTAAAAATATGTGTATTATGTAGTATACCAGTCTCTGACAGCCATATCACAAGCATCGCTTAGTTTGGGGTCAGAGATTGTGTAAGATATCCCCTAGGACATCTTACACATGATCTCTGATATTGATTTATTATGCGTCGTGTTTATTGATTTTTTTACGTATTATCATGCCTATTCTTACCATTCAGTGGGGCTTCATCCAGGAGAGACAGCTGTTAACACGACTACATTCATGACTCGCACCCCCAGACCAGACCACGACGAGCACTTGCTCTTCATCAACGCGTTGGGAGCTGGTCCTGAAGGGGTCAGGCATTTGTTGAAGCTGGACGACCCTAGACTGCACGTAGACTGCAAACACTGTCCTACTGTGTACTACCCAATCTGTGGATCGGACAACGTGACTTATCTGAATCTCTGTTGGTTCCACTGTAGGGGTGGGGAACCTCGGAATGTAACTAGACGCGGTGTATGCATTTTTTTCTAAAATACCTACAACTGGATTGTCGAAGATTAAACCTTAGTGTCTTTTCTCCTGAGAAATTACAATTTCCTATCCCGATAAAGCGTCAAAGTCCAAAAAAATTAAGATCCAAAAACTTATATAGGCTGGATGGCCCTAGAATCTGTGGGCACTGTAAGCATTGTCCAACTGTATACTACGCAATCTGTGGATCGAACAACGTGACTGAATTTCTGTTGGTTCCACTGTAGGGGCGGGGAACCTCGGAATATTACGAGACGCGGCGTTTGCATATTCTTTTAAAATAGCCCATAATGATCGTAAATTAACCCCTAGTTTCTTTCCACCTGCTAAATTAGTACTTCCTATCTTGATGAACCGTCAAAGCCACAGAAAATAGGTAAAATAGAGACTCAGGACTCAGAAACCTATTTAAGCTGGTCGTCTAGCTCCCTAGGCTCCATCCCGGAGAGACAGCTGTTACCACAACAATCATGATTCGCACCCCCGGACCAGACCACGACGACCACTTGCTCTTGATCAACGCGTTAGGAGCCGCCCCCCGACCGCCTAAGCAATAGCAATCGTTTATGACTTCATTTTAGTCATTTAGCACCGCCTATGTGACGTTAGCCATCAAATGCTTTGCGCGGATTGCGAAAGCAATCGTTGAATGAACAACTTTGATGGCTAACGTCACATAGGCGGTGCCAAATGACTAAAATGAAGTCATAAACGATTGCTATTACGATTGCTATTTCTTAGGCGGTCGGGGGGCCGGTCCTGAAGGGGTCAGGCATTTGTTGAAGCTGGACGACCCTAGAATGCAAGTAGACTGCAAGCACTGCCCTACTGTGTACTACCCAATTAGTGGATCGGACAACGTGACGTACTTGAATCTCTTTTGGTTCCACTGTAGGGGTGGGGAACCCCGGAATGTTACGAGACGCAGCGTATGCATATTCTTCTAAAATACTTTTGGATTGTTGAAAATTAACCCCTAGTTTCATTCCACTTTCTTTTCACCTCATAAATTACTACTTCCTAACCCGATGGTGCGTCAAAGCCACATAATATAATGACTTGGAAAATAGGTCTCCAAGTGTCCAATTTTTCCAGACTAAATGATCCTAGACTAAACATCGACTGCAAGCACTATCCTACTGTCTACTACTAAATCTGTGGATCGGACAACGTGACGAACTTGAACCTCTGTTGGTACCACTGCAGGGGTAGGGAATCTCGGAACGTCACTAGACGCGGCGTTTGCATATTCTTTTAAAATAGCCCAGAATTATCGTAAATTAACCCCTAGTTTCTTTCCACCCGCTAAATCACTACTTCCTTCTTGATGAAGCGTCAAACTATGCAGATACCCTTGTAAAAATCCCGAGACAGGGAGGTATGAGATTTTATCCATCCATCTATCAGCCAAAGGACGTCCTCTGCTGGACATAGGCCTCCCCTATGGATCTCCAATAAAACCGGTTGGAAGCGGCTTGCATCCAACGCGATCCTGCGGTCTTAATGAGGTCATCCGTCCACCTTGTGGGTGGACGTCCTACTCTGCGCTTGCCGGTACGTGGTCTCCACTCGAGAACATTTCGACTCCACCGGTCATCAGTCTTCCGCGCTATGTGCCCTGCCCATTGCCATGTCAACTTGCTAATCCGTTGGACTATGTCGGTAACTTTGGTTCTTCCACGGATCTCCTCATTCCTGATTCGATCCCGCAGAGAGACTCCGAGCATAGCCCTCTCCTTAGCTCGTTGGACTACTTGGAGCTTACTAATAAGGCGCATAGTGAGAGACCACGTTTCTGTGCCATAAGTCATCACTGGCAACACACACTGATCGAAAACTTTCCACTTGAGGCACTGAGGTATGTCGGACGAGAAGACGCTACGCAATTTTCCGAACGCTGCCCAGCCGAGTTAGATTCGTTTGAGATTTTATAGTAAACAAAAACTGTTGTTTTTGAATTCAGATTGTTTTCGTGTAGCTGCTTACGTTTTTGTTCATACTGCTTCGTTTTCATCAAAAACCTTTTACATAGTAAAACTAACTAAACTAACTTCGTACTAAAATATGTAGCTATTATAGTTGTCGTTAATGCATTACTTCATACCTCTTCTCCTCTTCTTCAAGACCTCTCATCTTTTTTCTGATCTGTTGTTAAAATATATCTTGCGAAGGCCTAGATAATG
Source organism: Hypomecis punctinalis (assembly GCA_949316475.1). Classification (NCBI taxonomy): domain Eukaryota; kingdom Metazoa; phylum Arthropoda; class Insecta; order Lepidoptera; family Geometridae; genus Hypomecis; species Hypomecis punctinalis. The sequence goes on from OX438818.1 coordinate 16,979,548, forward strand.
ACTTGCTTTTGTGATAGATCATAAAACCAAAAATGAAATCAGTAAGATGAAGTAAAGTAAAAAATAAAGCCTGAGCCGCTACATGATGTTTCAAATTCAGTTCAGTTACTTACATTCTATATTTGCTAATCACATAATTATGTGGCAAGATATTAGGTTCAAATTCCAATGTCAGGGTTTAGGCGGGACTCTGACTAATGTGAATCATCCTTCATCTGGAGACTGTACCGTTTGATAATAAACTTGCCAAAAGTGAGTGAAAACAGCGAGGGTTCCTGATAAAAATATTTGTTTAGTTGGTGTTTGGTGCGGTTTGTTTCGACAGCTAAAATACTGAAAGAAAACGTACTTACTTATAGACCTTAGACCTCAGAGCCAATAAAAAAATCAAGAGAGTTGAACGTTGAACAGTCAAGTGAGGCTGGTTTTTTATACATGTGTGAGTGCGTCGATGTTGCGCCGCCATAGTTCGACTGACAAGCCAAGGCGTAGTTTTGGTCGGCCTCACTTGTTTGTTGACAACATTCTGTCTTTTTTAGGGTTCCGTACCTCAAAAGGAAAAAAACCGAACCCTTATAGGATCACTTTGTTGTCCGTCTGTCCGTCTGTGTGTATGTCAAAAATCTTTATCTCGGGAACGCGTAAAGATATCGAGTTGAACTTTAAACTGTATACGTATATCTATGATTTCTTACAGTTGTGTAAAAGAAAAACTTCTCAGTTATCATATAAAGAAGTTAGAGCCGTTTATGTCGTAAAAAACAGCATATTTCGACACTAACAAAAATCAAAACCTAAAGGGTACTTCCCGTTGACATAGAACTATAAAATTTGGCGAGAGCATTGTCTCAGAGTACACATATAGGAATAAATCTAAAAACTACATTTTTATTTAAATCACAAAAAAGGGCTTCAAAATTCACAAAATATGGGTTTAAAATTCAAAGTGCGTAAATCGTATCATGTAAGGTATCATATAAAAGAGCTTCATTAGCACATGCTAAAACAGGTTTTTAATAATTTTATCAATTTTCGATGAATGACGAAAATAGTAAAAAAAAAAAACTTTTGTCGATGAGGATGATGATGAGTATAGAGATTTTAACAACGTACGATGAAGTAAAAATAATTTGTTCACTCGCTGATTAAAGTTAGCGTAAAATAAAATTACAGGAAGAATAGGTGGAGAAGTTACTAGCGTATAGGTGTGAGAAAAAAGATGTGCTATACATACTTAGATAGCTGTATACACGTTGTTATGACTTTGTCATATTTAAAATCTAGATAATAGTAAAAACCTGAATACTAGAAGTGATAGAAAATAGATAATCCTACTAATATTATAAACGCGAAAGTTTGTGAGGATGGATGGATGCATGTTTGTTACTCTTTCACGCAAAAACTACTGAACGGATTTAGATGAAACTTTGCAATAATATAGCTTATATGGGTAAATCAACTATTCTTTGTAAGTCAAAAAAAAATATTTCTAATAATTAGGAAACAATAATCTTCTATTTCTTTCACTTTTCCTATTTATTTTACTAAAATATATACTAGTCTATACTATCCAGTTATCGGCAGTACAGTTTAATTTTTTTTCAGCCTATTTTGAGGTTTTTGTCTTTTGATGTAGTAAATTTAGTCCCCTAAGTTACTTTATCGATTTTTTTTTCTGGTTCTTTGTATGATATATACCTATTAACATTAAAAGCACTTTGCTTCAAAGATTTTTACGTTTTGTTACAAGATTTTGAAATTAATTCGCCAAAAAGCAACTGAGTTAGCCATGGGGACACGAAATATTTGTATGGAAAATAGAAGTCACCTAAGTTACCATACTTTTACTAAATATGCTTGAGAATTTACAATGTAATAATCTGTTTAATATTAAAGGTATATTCTCAATTACTATTTACACTATTTAGGATATAAAACATAAGAAATTTATTATATTTTGTGTTCTGCATATTTTTTTATTTGAGGGACATGGTTTTTACAAAGAATAGTTGATTGACCCATATATCAGAATAACACATAGGCTATAAGTTATAATGATATATTGCGTATGCGGGCGAAGCCGCGGGTTAAAACTAGTAGTTCATAAATATGTTGATACTTTAGGTATCTAATCAAAAATACAATCAACGGTAGTTTGAAAACAGAGACAAAAAATGATAGTTTGTAGATATCTTTACATCCGCCGGCTTGTATGATTCAGCCTGTAACCTTACCATAAATGTTTATCTTTATTTCTATATCGCGGGGATCCCTAAAAAGTCGCATGTCCAGTAAATTGGCGTTAATTACCGATGTCTTATTTTTCTTGCCTGTGGCATGTCCAATGCCAAATTATTGGCGGACATTCTTGTTACAGTTACACAAGTATAAGTTGGCGGTGGCGATTTGAGGAACTAAAACGGCTATCTTGAAAATTCACTTTGACACTTCCGAGTTCATAGTAAACATCGTTCCGAATATTTTGTTTAACTACTGTGCTATCATCATGCCTAAAGTGATATATGAGAAGCAGTTATAAAAGTACACAGAAATTGAACACAGTGGCGTACAGCCGCGCCAAGTTATACTTGCCGGACTGTACTTAAGTATTTTACTTTATTTCTTTATTGGCCGAGCGAGAGAAGCGTTCATTCTTGAGGTCGCAAAACTTTATTTCATTTGTCTGTATGTTGGTTTGGATGCTTTTCCTAAACAGGTCGCATTTTTCAAGTAATCTAGACGAAACTTTTAGTCATATTTAGAGTGGGATGTTTCCCCCTGACAGGGGGGAAATTTCCAATATTGCTATTTATAGGTTGCGTCACACAAGTTGACGAAAATGAAGTTAGCTACAAGCTGCGCAATATCCAATCCTTACTGAAGCTCACGTAATGCTGCGCGTTGATTGGATATTGCGCAGCTTGTAGTTAACTTTATTTCCACCAACTTGTAAGGTGGCGTGTTTGTCGGCCTTTTATCGGATTCACTTCGGAGAGTGCGCTCAGGTGTTGCACAATCTGGTCCCACCTGCCCCTTTCTTCTATCGTACGGCTAGATAGATAGATAGATAAACACTTTATTGTTAACACTAAAATACAGAAAAAATGCACAGAAAGGAAAAAAAAAACAAGCGACATAAAATAGTGCAACAAAGGGCGGCCTTATTGCTTATAGCAATCTCTTCCAGGCAACCCTTACCAACCAACCAGGCAGGCAGGCGCGACCAAAGCGCCACCCTTTTATGGTGGACATTCCGTGCGTTAGAACAAAGCGTTTTGAATCCTCATTCCTCATACGAACAGGCAGAATGTGCAACGCTTTGCCTGGGTCTGTCTTCCCGCTAAAGTAGGGGGAAGTCCCGTAACGCCGGACGGCACCTACCGCCGGACACCCATATTATCTAAGCAAGTATAAACTTGTTCGATTCAAAATACAAGTGAAAGGGGTGCGGAGGGCACATATGTACATGATCACGCGCCGCAGCTAGCCTGTGATGCACAAGGCCATGGCAAGAGCTGGTGTTTGCTGTTTTTGGCGGTGAATCACGGCGTCCGGTAAAAATCGATGTAAATTATTCTGGCATATTTATGCATTTACATTTTAGTAGTATTTAAAAATTAAAATAGTACTTTATTGTTATCCATAAGCTAGTGGTAAATAATTAGTTTTTTTAAACATTTTTAGTAGGCACCACCTAATTGACAAAATAGTCTGTCCCCTAGCACCGGACACTTAGTCATCCCTTAGCACCGGACAGTAAACATATTGATATTTATTGTGAGAATTTGCTGTATTTATTCTAATTACTTAATTTTGTTATCGAGTATAGAAGAATAAAGATAATTGAAATGCAAGAGAAAAAAAAGAAAGGATCCTAGGAGCCACAGAACTCACAAACTGCTATTGATGATGTTTTTGTCCCAATAACTGAGTATAAGGCAAGCTGCAACGTGATGCAATACTCCTAAAAGCACTGTGCGTGGCAAAATGTAGGGGGTTAAATAGAGGAAAAGAAGTGACAATGAAACCAAAGTTTAGTTGGTTCACTAGCACCTTCTCAGCAGAGTTTGAATTAGTTTTAGTGGACCAAGTCAAATATTTATCTAACAGATGTATTCCGCTCATGAAAAATGAGTTTTAGAAGTTAACCTACGACTTTGCTGAAGTAATAAAGCATGTGCAGACATTCCAGAGTATAGAGGTGGCTACATATGTGATGGATGTAGTCTATTTTGAAATATCCGATGCTAGGGCTATGACACAAATATTTGTCCGGTACTAGGTGCCAATTTTCTAAACTACATTTTTCGTTACTAAAGTTTGATTGATGGTATTAATATTTTTTTTTAGCTGAGGTTGTGGTTTTTTATTTAATTTGATTTATAACTTTGTTATCTACTGTAAATCATAAATAAATAAATATTCCTAAAAACATTTTTTGGTATATTTATAAAAAACCTTAGGTGTCCGTCACTAGGGGACTTCCCCCTACTACGTGGGTGTCTTCAAATCCCGAGTAAATAGGTATCTTCTAGGTAAGCGTGCTACACCGTAGACCGCATATCTGCTTAACATCAGGCAGTATTTAGTCAAACGCAAACCTATAAGGAATAAAAAAAGAAAAACTTGTGTAACGCGGCCTATATCAAACGATTTTTCTAATATTTGGCAAATAATCTATCAAATCCTAACAAAATCTGCGAGTATGGAGCTAAATCGGCAGAGAGTTCTTACATCTTGCGAGGTCTAAAGTTCGGAGAACTACTAGTATAATTGTTTGAAGTCGGTTCTGTGAAAAAAATAATTACCAGTTGCAACATTTGTATCCTCACAAGCGAAGATTGGCGTGAAATCAGTTTTGGAATAGTAAAGGTAAATAAAGTTACTAACTTTGATACCGAATTTCATGATGAATGAGGCATAAATAAGAAAATGCAATTTTTGCAGTATTCTCTACTCGTGACTTCTATAATTGTTAGTAACATCTTAACTATGCGTAAGTATTATAGCTCATTATTTTATTTAAATATTTAATAGGGATGTTTACTAGAAAAATATAATTAGTCCTTCAAATAGATTGTCAAAAAATATTAGACACGTTTTTTTTCTTTTGTCAATTTAACAAAAATTGATGAAGAATAAAAAACCGGACAAGTGCGAGTCAGGCTCGCACATCGAGGGTTCCGTACAAATACGTTGTTAAAATAATTAAAAACCTGTTTTAGCATGTGCTAATGAAGTTCTTTTATATGATACCTTACATGATACGATTTACTCACTTTGAATTTTGAACCCATATTTTGTGAATTTTGAGGCCCTATTTTTTGTGATTTAAATAAAAATGTACAGTTTTCAGATTTATTCCTATATATGTGTACTCTGAGACAATGCTTCTCGCCAAATTTTACAGTTCCCTGAAGTACCCTGTAGGTTTTGATTTTTGTGAGTGCGAAATATGCGGTTTTTTACGACATAAACGGCTCTAACTTTTTTAAACGATAACTGAGAAGTTTTTCTATAACACGACTGCAAGAGATCATAGATATACGTATACAGTTTGAATTTTAACTTGATATCTTTACGCGTTCCCGAGATAAAGAGTTTTGACATACACACAGACGGACAGACGGTCAACAAAGTGATCATATAAGGGTTACACACAGACGGACAGACGGACAACAAAGTGATCATATAAGGGTTTAGTTTTGTCCGTTTGAGGTACGGAACCCTTTAAAGTTCCGCGTGACGTCACTAAACGCTATCAAATGTACCGGCTAGTGCCGCCACGAGCCCCCACTCTCAAACTTTGTCAAGGTTTATATTAGTCATTAATTGTTTGATTGACAAAAGAAAAAATACGTGTTCAATATTTTTCAATAATCTAACTGACGGACTAATTATAATAATGATTTTTATATCCAGTAAACATCCCTATTGACTGCCAAAAAATAGAAAATTTTTGTAATTTATATTTATGGAAAAAGATTCAGGATATCATTGTACTCATCAACCGGACTGGGTCGGCGTGGTGGATATGGCCCGATTGCCCTTTGCCGTTAAGCCTATGTTCAACAGTTGTTTAGTAATAAATTTTTTTCGCTAAAAAAGTGTTATAACCGACTTCAATCGTGCACAAAATTCGAATGGTTTGATCAAGGATGTGTTATCGATGTAGTTATTTTTACATTATTGTTGATTTTTCAAAAACGTCTCGGCCGATTTCGGTAAAATTTAAACAAAAACCACCTCGGAAGTATATGATATATCAAACAAAAAAATATTTCTTAAAATCGGTTTATAATTGGCGGAGTAATTGCGTAACATACAATACATACAAAAAAAACCGGACAAGTGCAAGGCAGGCTCGCACATCGAGGGTTCCGTACAAATCCAGAAAATTTCACAAAATCGGTAAGTAAGTTGTTAAAATCTTTTTACTATAACCATCGACAAACATTTTTTTTTTACTTTTCTCGTCATACATCTAAAATTACACATTATTAAAATAATTAAAAACCTGTTTTAGCATGTGCTAATGAAGTTCTTTTATATGATACCTTACATGATACGATTTACTCACTTTGAAATTTGAACCCATATTTTGTGAATTTTGAGGCCCTATTTTTTGTGATTTAAATAAAAATGTACAGTTTTCAGATTTATTCCTATATGTGTACTCTGAGACGATGCTTCTCGCCTTTCATAGTTATATGCCAACGGGAAGTATCCTGTAGGTTTTGATTTTTGTGAGTGTCGAAATATGCGGTTTTTTACGACATAAACGGCTCTAACTTTTTCATACGATAACTGAAAATTTTTTCTTTTACACAACTGCAAGAAACCATATATATACGTATACAGTTTAAATTTAAAATCGATATCTTTTCGCGTTCTCGAGATAAAGAGTCTTGACATACACACAGACGGACAACAAAGTGATCCTATAAGGGTTCCTTTTATTTCCGAGCTACGGAACCCTAAAAACATACAGACAATCGGAATCTCCTATTTTAGAAGTCGAGTAAAAAGGCCAGCCTTCGAGCAAATATCTATAGAGCCACAGTCCTTAAACAAAAAAATCTCTAGTTCGTAATAATACGTAAGCTAAATTATGATACACCATTCATTTTTCCGCACGTATAGCTAAATTGTAATATGGACAGCTTGTAACCTCTTTGGCATCGCCCGGCGTTGTAGTCGGTTTGGCGGTCACCAACTATAAAACCTGCCCACTACGTAGCTTGGGCAAGGTTTTGGCTCGGACACTTTTTTGCACGATTGTGACTCTATGGATACTAACTCGACGAGGCCAGTTTAGTTCTGGCCTACCCACTAAGGGTGATTGGGCTTTGTCTACCACGCTGAGCTAGTGCGGATTGGTGGATTCACATACGCCATCGAATTTCTTAAGGTTGCCTCACGCACGATGTTTGCCTTCACCGAAAAGCCAGTGGTGTGAAATTCCGTATATAAATTCCAAAGAACTCATTGATTGGTACGGGACCGGGATTTGACCTCTTGTCCACCACGACTCTTTCTCTACAAACAATCTTATTAGTTGCAGCAAGTGACGACGATGATTCTAACGAGGTGCCCACCATACCTCCCAAGGAATGGGTTACCAGACACGATAACCCTTATGCTCAAGTGCTTCACAAGCGATATCTCATACCTTTAGAGGACCCGTACCTCCATCACAGGAGTTGCCGACGCTGTCCCAATGTATATTTTCCTATATGTGCCACAAATAATGTAACTTATATGAATTTTTGCTGGTTTAGATGTAAAAATCATGGCACACCTGTTGAGATTGTAAGAAGAGGGGTTTGTTTATTTTATTGAATATACATTTTACAGCAGGAATATTTGATTTATTTACAAATATAACACGCTCTATGGTAATTTGATTACATCTTATCGTATAAGCCGTATCAGACATCTTGGCGGGTGTGATGTTAGTTAGAAACTGCGGATAACACAATCCTGTGTGTTTCTGTAAAGCTAGCTTCGCACGATCCGTGATATCACGGACGGACGCGGACCAGCTCGCACGACGCACCGTTGGAAGGGTCTAGCGTAATATAAGTCTCGAGTCCGTGGTAGCACAGGACGTCTGTGGCGGTGAGCCGGTATCCGTCGCGAGGCGATAATTTCAAAGATGCGGAAGAACTTTAGTATCGTATTAAGCTAAGTTCCCACGGTCCGTGATATCGCGGACGGACGCGGACCAGCTCGCACGACGCACCGTTGGAAGGGTCTCGCGTAATATAAGTCTCGAGTCCGTGGTAGCACAGGACGTCTGTGGCGGTGAGCCGGTCTCCGTCGCGAGGCGATAATTTCAAAGATGCGGAAGAACTTTAGTATCATATTAAGCTAAGTTCCCACGGTCCGTGATATCGCGGACGGACGCGGACCAGCTCGCACGACGCACCGTTGCGTTGGAAGGGTCTCGTCCGTGGTAGCACAGGATGTCTTTGGCGGTATCCGTCGCGAGGCGGTAACTTCAAAGGTGCGGAACAACTTAAGTACTTATCATATTTGGATAAGTTTATCCGAATAACCATGATCCCACCGGTAGGATCACAGGACAGGGAATATTTTATGTCCTTTGTTAATTTTCTACTGTGATCAAAACAGAAAATAAAATTAGATATTTAGGTACACTTACCTAAAACGACTTTATATGCTGATATCCACCAGCGACGTGGTTACTTTTTACTTTTACTAGATTTCATAATTTGGTAATTTTCAACTAAATACCATGCAGAGATAATACGTTCTCTTTCACTTTACATTTATTTATTTATTTTATTTATTTATTTATTTATTTATTTATTACAAATACTACTATTATTACAGGCTTAGCCTAATGCAATAGTGTATGTCACTCTTATAATTATGTTAGTGTATGTCTAAGTTCATATTATATAAAGTTTATGTCTTATAAAATTAAATACAAAATTACAAAAAATGTCATAAAATGTCGAAAATTCAAATTCATGTCCATAAATCCATAAAAAACAATATCATTTAAACAAAAAAGTCAATTAGATAACGTAGGTACAAATCGAGTCATAACTATTTATTATTATAACATGCGTCAAATAGTACAGCCCTTTTAAAGTCTGCAATTGAACATGCAAATAAATCTATTTTCTCGGCAACTCGATTTAGAGCGTGCAGCGTCCTCACCAGCGGCGACTTGGCGAGTAAGTTAGTCCTGGCGCGCGGCACCGCAAACAACCGCGGCCGGCGGCGGCGCGACACGTACCCGTCCGGCACACATACACTCATCATTGACAAAACATTCGCATGCGACAAAACGCCACGGAATACTCTTAGCATAAAGAATGCGAGAGCACAATCTCTTCTAACCTCTAACTGGTTGTATCCGACCATGCCCAGAACGAACAAGGTTGGATACATCAGAGGATAGAACGGGTACACTCCATACAGTCTTAAGTATAGAAACCTTGTAAACTTGTTTTGCACCCGCTCTAACATTAGAGTGTACTTTGCCTCGTGCGGAGACCACACAGCAGAGCTATATTCCAGCTGGCTTCGGATTAGAGCATTATACAGAGCTGTTATGGCGTATATGTTCCTAAAACCTGCTGCTCGCCGCAACACAAAACCCAGCCTCCTATAAGCTTTTTTACAGATTCGCACGATGTAGCTCCTAAACGTCAATTCTCTATCTATATCGACTCCGAGATCTTTGACCGTATCTACTCGTTCCAGGACTTCACCATTGACATTGTAGTCGAAGTGTAAGGGTTTTTTTGTCCTACCAAAAGAGATCACCGAGCATTTAGATATATTAAACTGTAGTTTATTTTTTGCACTCCACTCGACCACTCTATCAATATCCTCCTGCAAACTCTGACAGTCTTTCTTGTCTTCCACTACTCGGAGCAGCTTCAGGTCGTCGGCGAATAATAAACAACGAGCTTCCCGGACAGCATCCGGCAGGTCATTTACCATAATAATAAATTGCATGGGGCCGAAATTCGACCCTTGACTACAACCCGTTTTCGTCAAATAAGGTTCGGATCTGCATCCAGCGTATTCCACGTACTGCTTCCTACCTCTCATGGAGCTTGCGAAGAAGGCCAACAACTGATTAGTGCATCCGACGGCCGCCAACTTCGACAACAAAACATCATTGTCCACCAAATCGAACGCTTTTTTGTAGTCAAAGTAGGCGGCGTCTACCTGCATACCTTCGTCGACATGAGGGACGATGTACGACATCGCGTCTAGCAAGTTGGAGGCGGTGCTGCGCGCGGGCCTGAACCCGTGCTGCGCGTCCGACAGCAGCGACGACACCTGGCGCTGCACGCTGTGCTGCACGGCCGACTCGAATATTTTCGCTGGAGTCGATAAGATCGCCACGGGTCTGAAACCGGACACCTCGGTGCCAGAATCACCCTTCGGAATCGGTATAACCCGGGTAGTCTTCCAACACCCTGGAAAATATGAGTCTTCCAAACACAAATTGTATATATGTTGGAGTGGCCCTTCCAGGATCGAGTGACAGTCCTTAAAAACGAAGGCAGGTATCCCGTCCGGCCCCGCCGAGCGCTTAGGCTTCAAGCGCGCGAGCGCCGCGCGCACCTCCGCCAGTGTGAGGCGCGGCACGTGCACGCGCGCGGCCCCGGCTGGCGCGCGAACAGCCGCCGCCGCCACGTCAAGCCGCGCCGTGTCCGTCCCGTATACCGACTGGAAAAAAGCTGCAAACTCGTTTGCACACTCCTCGTCTGATAAAATTTTTTATTTAGAAATTAAGCTATCAAAAGACCTACACAGACCGATACGCACCGTTGGAAGACCCCTGTAACCTGACTGAGTAGCCAAGTTAAGCGTTAGTTAGGTAGGCGGTTTAAAATCTGAGTCCAGTATGCTGAGTGTGAGTTTTGTCGTAAACATGACGCGCTCTTCGGCGAGCGCGTAAGCATGTAATTTGTATGGAACTTGTTGTGTTTCAAAAACGCGCCGCTAGTGGCGCTGTACATTTCTTCATACAAATTACATGCTTACGCGCTCGCCGAAGAGCGCGTCATGTTTACGACAAAACTCACACTCAGCATGCAGGTTCAGCTATCCAATCGACGAATACTACATACGAATTTAGTATAGGTGTACCAGTTTTTCTGACTCTGATTGATTAGTGATGATGATGAGAAAATCAAATCATCTGCGGTTCCCCGCCAATCCCTTCTTCCGCGAGGAAGTCCAATAAAACTCAATCAATGTACTGACAAAACCGATACGCCAATGTTGTACTAAGGCCATGCGAAACTTAGATCTGGGGCATTATTTTTGAATTCCGCGCGGCTTGGTCGTCTGCGGAACTTGTATGAAGACGGCTAGATCGTAAACGCAGCTTTACGGATTCTCCATACAATCTGTCAAAGTTCCGTATACGCCTAAGCCATTCGAAGTTTAAAAATAATGCTCCTGGAGACAGTTTTTAGGGTTCCGTACCTCAAACAGAAAAAACGGAACCCTTGTAGGATCACTTTGTTGTCCGTCTGTCCGTCTGTGTGTATGTCAAGACTAGTTATATCTCGGGAACGCGTAAAGATATCTAGTTGAAATTTAAACTGTATACGTATATCGATACAATACGATCTATTATCTCTTGCAGTTGTGTAAAAGAAAAACTTCTCAGTTATCATATAAAAAAAGTTTGGGCCGTTATGTCGTAAAAAACCGCATATTTTGCACTCACAATAATCAAAACCTACAGGGTACTTCCCGTTGACATAGACTATGAAATTTGGATAGAAGCATTGTCTATTAGCTTTGACAGATTGTATGGCGAATCTCTATGTTGTCTATGGAAGTTGCGGGTACTTCATACATGTTCCGTATACGATACGACCAAACCGTATGAAGTTCATCCCCTGGACTATAGCAAATGCAGCGGAGCTGAGCGAAGTATGAGGCCACTGCTGTACTGTATCAGCCTTTTTTAATAGTCCACTGCAGGACATAGGCCTAACCACGAAGGGTGATTGGCCCATATCCACCACTCTGGCCAAGTGCGGGTTGCAGGATTCACGTACGCCATCGAATTTCTTCTACGGACGTACGCAGGTTTTCCTGCACCGAAAAGCCAGTGGTGTAAAATTCCTTCTAGTCCCCCTATGTAATTGATATTTAGTTACAATATTGTGTGACAGGTGATATATGAACGGGATCAGGTGTCTGCAGACCTACAATTTTTCAGACACGGCAACTAATTGTTCTACCTATTTAATAAGCGAAATATTTGTATTTTTTTCCATACGACTTTTATCCCTTTTATTTTAAGTACTGAATAAATTAACCCACTAGTCGGTTTACTTTAGTATGTTGTATATTTTGTATTTCTTTTGCAATTTCTTACATTCATTTGGTGGAAAACATCTCAGAGATATTAGCCACTAGCACTATAAAACCATTTTAATCAACATCTGTAATTGACGACTACGCGAAAAAAAACAAATTAAAAGTACATTACTGTTCATAAATTATTTTATATGCAATCAATATGATAGGAGGACAAGTATCTATTTAGTATTTATTTTCGTGATTGATGCAAAGACTGCAACAGATCTATTCTTTCTTAGCTCTATCAATGGCTGCTCTACGTACCTACTATAGGTAACTCAGTGGTGCTGGTGTTCTCTCCCAGCTACCTCAGTGCTTATTTAATTCATCGTTCAGTGGAGTTGATTCGTGTTTATTCCCATGTAAGTCTCATGATATTGTAATTTTCATCTTCCAAAAACCACGAGGTTCTCAATTGGTCTAAATTGTTTATTCGTGTTCCTACGTTACTTACCTGTTTTATCCGTTGTTTGTGGAACGATCCAATTTTATTTTTATAAGAAATAGCGTTGTGAAAAATAATTCATTTTGGTTCAATAGTTTCGGAAAAAGTATTTTGAAAATCAGAAAAATCCACAAAATTAAAAGCACACTCATAAGAAGAAAAACAAATTTAATAGATTCCTTACATTTTGCTCTGAAGCTAAAGTGGCGATGGGCAGGGCATTTAGCAAGATACAAAGATAAAAGATGGACTTCGGAGACAACGAAATGGGAAGGACCATTTGGAAAGAGAAGAAGAGGTCGTCCAATAAAAAGGTGGATAGATGACATCCTAAACACAGCGGGAAACGATTGGATGACCAAAGCCAAAGATAAAGATACTTGGAATATGCTGGAGGAGGCCTATACCCTAACAGGGGTTCCAATACCAGAGGAAAAAAATTAACTCAAAAGTCTAAATAGTTAATACTAAATGTTGTTTGTTATCATGACTCTATAACTAAGCTTTGTAACATTTATGATGTATTTGACATAAATGGCTTATTATTATTATTATTATAGTTTCGGAAAAAATAATGTAAAATTGCAGCGCATAAAAGTCGTCCAAAATGATGAGTTTGCCGTTTTAACCGTTTAGCCATGTCTGAGGCGGCTTTAAAACTCTGACACCAAGACTAGCCACTCGGCCCACACGAACTTACTCTATAATGATGAGTGTATATTATTACTATTTTTTTTTCATTTTAGTAAACAAACAGCTTCGTTTAAAAAATGTAGTTCGTTAGTATGAAAGCCGTGGTAATAAGCCGTGGTGGTCAAGAGGTAGTGACACCCGCCTTACAATCGAGAGGTCGTGGGTTCAAATCCCCGGTCCCGTACCAATGAGTTCTTTGGAATTTATGTACGGAATTTCACACCACTGGCTTTTCGGTGAAGGAAAACATCGTGAGGTAACCTGCATACGTCCGTAGAAGAAATTAGATGACGTATGCGAATCCACCAACCCGCACTGGGCCAGCGTGGTGGATATGGTCCAATCACCCTTCGTGGGTAGGCCTAAGTTCTGCAGTGGACTATTAAAAAAGCTGATACAGTACAGTACAGTACAGTATGAAATAATTAAGCCTATTGAAGATTATGCCTCTAAAAGTCCCCACACATTGCAACACCCTGTTAAACTTATAACATCCCTTCTTTTTAGTCTTTCTTTCTAGAAGGTTAAAAAATAAATTTCGCGCCTGTTTTACTATCCACAAAATACTTTTATTTCGTTCTTTTCGTATTTCGTTTTCCTCTACAAAGTTTTATGAATCTTTTGGGCACTTTCACAAAAATGGCAAAGTTTTTACTCGTATGCAAAACTGAAACAAACTAGGTATGCAAAGTTATTCAAGCGATGCGCGAAAGAAAGAAGAGAGTTTTTACTCATAGATATCGAGAGAAATGCCACAACAACAAGCCGTGGTGGTCTGGTGGAAGAGCGCTCCTTTTTACAGACTTCCAAAAAGGAGGAGGTGTTATGTTCGTCTGTGTGTATTTTTTTGTGTGTGTTCATCGATATTTTCGCCAATAGTGAACCGATTTAAAAAAAATATTCCGAAAGGGTCTCTCCCGAGGTGGTCGCATTTATATTTTATCGTAATCGGCTGAGCCGTTTTTGATTAATCAACGATAATGTACACGGAGGTCACATCAATTCGTGCAAACTATTCGAATTCTGTACACGGTAGAAATTGCGAAAACTAATTAAATATTCGTGACGTCATAGATTAAAATCCCGGTCCCGTATTGATGAATTATTTGTATTTTTTTACGGATCAGACCACTGGTTTTTCCGTGAAAGAAAATATCGTGAATGTACTGAGAAACTAGATAAGATGTAAAACCACTAACCCGCTATTGGGCCAGCGTAGACGTTATGCCAATTGCCATTAGACCTGCATCTAGGGCTATGTTGCCCCCACAGAATAATATGTGTCAATGGAAAATCCCTATATACTTACTTCGGATTTTCTTTCAGATTTTGGCTTAAGAATGTATAACACAAGTCCTAAAGTGCTTTGTGAACGTAAATAATTCACAATGACCTGTTTTAACGAATCGACGTTAAGTATGTCACCTAATTTATGCTTGTGACCGATCACTTTGGCTTCGCGCGGCGTTGAAGTCGGCTTGCAATAGCCTTGCGACTAACTGAAAAGCCTGCCCACTACGAAGCTTGAGCAGAGTTTTGGCTCGGACATTTTTTGCACGATTGTGACTCTATAGATATTTGCTCAAAGCTTGTAGCTAATAAACATCACAGCCGCTAAGTTGTATGATTCGACATCTACCGTGTTGATAAAAACCACTCTATTGATATCTTTGGCGAAAACGTACACAGGGAATGTTTTCCCGCTATTCGACCAAACTTGGCCCAGTATTATGCAAAATACCTGATGTAATTACACGCAAGTCATGTATAATTGGAAATACTTAATATTCTGAACAGTTATTATTTTTCTAACACCTAACAAAGGACTGAATGGATGTGTTTTGTACGGAAGTGCTAGCGTACGCTACGAAAGAAAATAATTTAATTATTTTTACAATAGTACTGTACTGTATGCTGAGTGTGAGTTTTGTCGTAAACATGACGCGCTCTTCGGCGAGCGCGTAAGCATGTGATTTGTATGAAGAAATGTACAGCGCCACCAGCGGCGCGTTTTTGAAACACAACAAGCTCATACAAAGTCCATGCTTACGCGCTCGCCGAGGAGCGCGTCATGTTTACGACAAAACTCACACTCAGCCTACTGTACAGTATTTTAATTGTCCGCTGTAGGACGTAGGCCTACCCACGAGGGGTGATTGAGCCATATCCACCACTCTGGCGCAGTGCGGGTTGGTGGATTCACATACGCCATCGAATTTCTTCCACAGACGTATGCAGGTTGCCTCATTTCCTTTGGTAGTGGCTTGCATCCAGTGCGATCCTGCGGTCTTAATGAGGTCATCCGTCCACCTTGTGGGTGGACGTCCTACGCTGCGCATGTCGGTACGTGGTCTCCACTTGAGAACTTTTCGACCCCATCGGTTATCAGTCCTCCGCGCTATGTGCCCTGCCCATTGCCACTTCAACTTGCCAATCTTCGGTTCTTCTACGTATCTCCTCATTCCAGATTCGATCTCGCAGAGATATAAAATAATTGATATCCTATTATTATCTACTACATTTCACTGTACATTCTCTTTTATACTATGGTGTAACGGGGTCCCGGCTGCTCCGCGCGATAAGCGCTTCCTGCGAGTGTTCCGTACATGGAGGGCGAGCAAGTTTGGTACAATACCATAGCCAAAGTTGCCTGGCGCAAGCGATTGTCATTGTGACGTCGGAGTTAACTTAGCTACATTCAGATTACGTTATAATTATTTAAATGTAGAAACTAATTCCAACCGGCTTTCGAAAAAACCTGCAGGCCAATCGCACTAAAAATTACAGCTGGACCACAATTGAACATTAACCGAATCACGACTTTTGTCTATATTCGTATCGCGCTAATGATTTTGACAAAAGTTGATACGCAACTCAATCAGATTTGGAACGTAACCGCTGTCAAACGAACGCTTGGTGACTGGAGAACTAGTCTGAAGTTTAGCGCATACCGAATTATTTAAAGCTGAATCGAAATCTGCAGCCGAACTTGAACTGAATTACGGACGGAACGCAGTTGTTTAAAATTAAGGCGATTGGCCTGCTGATTCGATCATTCATCATTCGATCTGATTCGATCAGTTTTTTAGTACTAGTAATCTTACCAAAAAGATTTTCAAGTAAAACGTTGCCGAGACGAGACTATGGTTTGCACTGTCAAAAAGTTATGAGATCTCATGTTGAGCCAAGCTTCTAACTCTACTCGCTGTAACTCTACGAGCCCTCACGTCAAAAACTACACCTTAGTCTGTATACAAGTTTACTGGTAATCAATTAGCAACCTTTTAGGGGCTTATTTTGTACATCAAAACTAACAACTATTGTTCAACGGCTCTTATTAAATCTCAAAATAATAATAAATAAATAAATATTAGGGGACATCTTACACACGGTCTTTGACCCCAAACTAAGCAAAGCTTGTGATATGGCTGCCAGAGACTGATATACTACATATACATATTTTTAAATACATACTTATATAGATAGTAACTAAATAACACCCAGACACAGAGCAAACATCTATGTTCATCACACAAAATGTTTGCCCTAGGTGGGGATCGAACCCACGCCTCTTTGACCCAGAAGTCAGGATCACTAACCACTGAGCCACCGAGGTAGTCGCTGTTCGGAATGCTGTTCCATAGAAAAATATCGTTCACCCTCGACAGAATGTATGGAACAGCTGTTTTTTAGAGATTTAATAAAAGTCGTTGAACAAAAGTTGTTAGTTTTGATGTACAAAATAAGCCCCTAAAAGGATGCCCATTAATTACCATTAACCCTGTATATGTGAATTAACCGTTTCGCCATTGTCTCATGGGCGCATGGTGAAGATTTATTCACTGTTCATTACATAATAGCTCTCGTAGTAACTAAAGTGCTACATATCAACACTAGAAGTATCACTACATACTTTATAACAGTCGCTTCCCTGTCTGTCTGTCCCTATGTATGCTTATATCTATAAAACTACGCAACGGATTTTGATGCGGTTTTTTTGGTATATAGAATGATTCAAGAGGAAGGTTTATGTGTATAATACACCTGTGCGAAGCCGGGGCGGGTCGCTAGTCAATAATATAACTAATGTAAGGGACAAACCACATGTCACGTGCATACAGGTGCAACTTCCAATATAAATAAAAGACTGAATATCTTTATCCCACTGTTAGGTATACTCGTTTAATAAACTATCGAAATAATATATGTACCTTTATTACAAATATTATTAATTGTTTATTTGTTTTATTTCCAGCTATATACAACTTCAGTGGGGTTAAGGGAGCGCTCCACCTCTCCCTCGAAGTGGGAGAGCTGGTGCACATACTCCGAGAGACCAGGCACTGGTACTGGGGCAAGAGTTTGCGGCGGGAAGCTACAGGGGCCTTTCCCAAGAGCTACGTGCTGATACGAGACTGCGTTGTAGACAGGTGAGGCAAAACGCTGCTGAGTTGTAGACAAGTGAGGCAAAACGCTGCTGAGTTGTAGACAAGTGGGGCAAAACTCTGCTGACTTGTAAACAAGTGAGGCAAAACGCTGCTGAGTTGTAGACAAGTGGGGCAAAACTCTGCAGACTTGTAACAAGTGAGGCAAAACGCTGCTGAGTTGTAGACAAGTGGGGCAAAACGCTGCTGAGTTGTAGACATGTGAGGCAAAACGCTGTTGAGTTGCAGATAGGTGAGGTAAAACGCTGCTGAGTTGTAAACAAGTGCGAAGCAAAACGCTAGTTAGTTGTTGATAAGTGAGGCAAAAAAAGCTTTTGAGCGTGGTGTGTTTTGAAGGGTGGACAGGCACGATAAAAATGTCACTAGTACACACACTGAAATGCCAATGCTGCAGCTACTTGATAATCTGTCTTTATATCGTAGGTAGGCAGGGAAGGCGACATGCGCTACTATTTCTGATATCTTGCAGAAAGAGAGTAGATAGATGAAGCTTTAGCATCAAACTTATTTATTCAAAATTGCAAATTAAAATTAACATTCGAAATTCAACTTAATTCTCCATGTCATAATCATAAAAAAATGTCTTAATAATAAATTAAACTCATAAATGAACACTAAACTAGGAGCCCTCAGTGTAAGCAAAGCACGTGCTGTTTTAACACTTGACTTATCGCGGCAAATTGAGCCTTTATTAACAAGCAATAGGGGAGTTAATAGCTTAGCAATGATAAGGTAAACACATGCGGTGAATCATATCGGGATGATTAACAAGGTCATTGACATTGTGACATATTTTTTTAAACCGACGCGACGGATTTAGAAAGGTTTTGTTCGATCGAGTAATCGGAATTAAACCGATTTTTCGATTAATTCAATTTTATTTTTGACATACTATCCATTGATTGATTTTGATTTTGAAAAACCTTTATTGACATAATAAAATTACAATGTTTTGTACAACTCAGCGTTAACTAACTAAGTTGTAATTTACCACAATAGTACAGTGTTTTGTAGGCTATTGTCGCCTTTTAAAACTTATGTCTAAACATTAAGTTATAAATTTGCCAAAGTTTTTATTAAGTCGTAAGTATAGTTATTTGGTACGTACTTTGATTATTTCAAGTAAATAATCTAAGGGTACGTATTACTTTGCGGTTTCGTACGTTTACAGCAGTACGTTTACTATCCATTGGAAGATAAAAAAATTAAGTTCATAAGTGTAAATTGCATTTTTACACTTATGAACTTAGTTTACATAGCAGTGAGATATAAATGCAGGAATACGTTAGATGCAAGCCGCTTCCAATCGGTCTTATTCGAAATCCGTAGGGATAGTCCTATGTTCAGCAGTGGACGTCCTACACCACTGATTATTATGATGACACAAAATACTCTAAAAGAACAGACTTATTATTATTCGCTTTTATGAGAACTACTAACTTTTGCCCGCCTGCGTGATATTTTGGTATTTACAATCAAACTCATGCTAAAAATCAAGCGTTGCTTTCAAGTTGCTTTTGAATTTACGATGGCTTCTTTAAAATTGGCCACATTATAGGTACTTGGCTAAAATTAGCCATGATTCCATAGTTGGGTTGTATATAAAGTAAATAATTTAATGCTCTTTTAATTTCACAATAGGATGTATTAATTCTGATCTAATTCCTGATAACAATGTTATGATTAAGTAGATTTATCAGTCTACTGTAGAAATGTCGACCTCTGAACTGTTAGAACTGTTAATTGTGATTGATTGCTGTGAATTGATTAATAACGTAATAAATTGTTATCACTGCTCGTATATAGATAAGTTGTTTTTGGGTCGTCTGTTGGGCGATTCTTACACGTGATTGTAGTGCATTTTTTACACCAGTGACAAAATAATTATTATTTGCAAAAAATCGCAACACCGACTTCCACCGTGTATAGAATAGTTTGCACGAATCGATGTGACATCCATGTACATTAATATACATCACATCGATTGATATAAGTTTTTGATATATTAATCCTAATCGATGCGACATCCATGTACATTAATATATATCATATCGATTGATATAAGTTTTTGATATATTAATCCTAATCGATGTGACATCCATGTATATTAATATACATCACATCGATTGATATATTTTTTTGATATATCAATCCTAATCGATGTGACATCTATGTATATTAATATACATCACATCGATTGATATAAGTTTTTGATATATCAATCCTAATCGATGTGACATCCGTGTACATTAATATATATATGTACATCACATCGATTGATATAAGTTTTTGATATATCAATCCTAATCGCTGTGACATCCATGTACATTAATATACATCACATCGATTGATATAAGTTTTTGATATATTCATCCTAATCGATGCGACATCCACGTACATTAATATATATCATATCGATTGATATAAGTTTTTGATATATTAATCCTAATCGATGTGACATCCATGTATATTAATATACATCACATCGATTGATATAATTTTTTGATATATCAATCCTAATCGATGTGACATCTATGTATATTAATATACATCACATCGATTGATATAATTTTTTGATATATCAATCCTAATCGATGTGACATCTATGTATATTAATATACATCACATCGATTGATATAAGTTTTTGATATATCAATCCTAATCGATGTGACATCCGTGTACATTAATATATATATGTACATCACATCGATTGATATAAGTTTTTGATATATCAATCCTAATCGCTGTGACATCCATGTACATTAATATACATCACATCGATTGATATAAGTTTTTGATATATTCATCCTAATCGATGCGACATCCACGTACATTAATATATATCATATCGATTGATATAAGTTTTTGATATATTAATCCTAATCGATGTATACGATCAGTTACCCGAGTACGATATGAAAGTTCTGCTGGGGGATTTAAATGCCCAAATTGGTAAAGAGGAAATATTTTTGCCTACCATAGGCAGACACAGCAAGCATGAAAAATCTAACGATAATGGCGTGAGACTGATCAGCTTTGCAGCCTCTAAGAGCATGGTCGTAAGAAGCACAATGTTTCCTCATAAAAACAACCACAAGGGTACGTGGAAGCACCCTGATGGCAGGACAGTTAATCAAATAGATCACGTAATAGTTGATAGAAGACATATGAAAAGCATAGAAGATGTCAGAACATACCGTGGAGCAGACTGCGACAGTGACCACTACATGATAGTTGTTGAAATTAAAATCAAAATCAAGTTACATAGCAAGACATTTAAAGCAAGGGAACCGGGAATCAATATAGATAAACTTAAAATAGAACACATACGGAAAGAATTTCAACTAGAGCTTAGTAACAAGTTTCAAAATTTAGAAGTTGATAGTGATATAGACGGTTCTTGGATTAGGATAAGGGATACTATAAAAGAAGTAGGGTTTAAAGTTCTTGGTAAAAAGAACAAAAAAAAGCGTAATAAATGGTGGACAGATGATTGTGCTAAGATAGTTGAAGAGAGAAGGAAGTACAAGATTCTTTCGGACCAAGACTGTGAGTGGAAACAGAAACATAAAGAAATTCGTGTTGAAGCAAAAAACGCAATAAGATCTGCCAAAAGGGACAACATGGAGAAAATTGTTCGAAACATGGAAACTCTTTTTGCGTCCAAAGAATCAAGAAAATTTTATCAAGAAATAAACTCATTTAAAAAAGGTTACCAACCTAACACTCAAATACTAGAAGATGAATCAGGCAACCTTGTTACAGATACACTTGAAATAAAGAATATGTGGAGACAATATTTCAGTGACCTGCTTAACTGCCCACCGATTGTTGAGAAAGTCCAGGACAATGTTCAAGAAGCAAATGAAGAAAATGTGGAACCCCTGAGTTTTGAAGAAGTTTGGCAAGCTATCATGAAGCTTAAAAACAACAAAGCTCCAGGCATTGATGCGCTACCTTCTGAATTATTAAAATGCAGTGGAGGAATCGCACAATCAAAGCTTTTTGAATTACTTTTGCTTATCTGGAATAACGAACAAGTACCTCAGCAGTGGAACACTGGAATTGTGTGCCCTATTCACAAAAAGGGATCTAGAAAGAAATGTGCTAATTACCGGGGAATAGCACTGTTGCCAACTGCATATAAAATACTTTCCTACGTTATGCTAAAAAGACTCGAACCCTATGCTGAGACTGTTATCGGTGATTACCAGTGTGGATTTCGACGCAACCGTAGCACAATTGATCAAATTTTCTTGCTGAAGCAACTGATGGAGAAAAAATGGGAATATGCAGGAGGCATTCATTCACTTTTTGTAGATTTTGCAAAAGCCTATGACAGTGTTGATAGAGATTCTTTATATACTATACTAAAAATATTCAAAATACCTACAAAATTAATAAGGATGATTAAAGCTTGCACACAACACAGTAAATTGGTAGTAAAAGTTGGCTTAGAATTAACGGATGAATTTGATGTCGTCTCTGGTCTGAAACAGGGGGATGCCTTGTCACCTATACTGTTTAATTTTGCTCTGGAATATGTCATAAGACAGGTACTAGCATTGGACGCTGGAGTACAGATGAATGGACAGCACAGGGTGATAGGGTATGCAGATGATTTAGCTTTGTTAGGGGAGAGAAAGGAAGAAGTGTCAGTGGCTGCTAACATCCTGGAAGTAGAAGCAAAGAAGGTCGGCCTACAAGTAAACCACGACAAAACCGAGTACCTGCACATGCGCCGTTTCAAGAATACCAGACAAGCTAGAGCCGATCTCACAGTTGGCAATAAAACATATAAGGGCACAGCTAAATTCAAATACCTTGGCTGCACTGTCACAGACACTAATACGAGGGAGGATGAAATCGAGACACGAATTCAAAATACCCTACGCTGTAGTGCTGCCTTACATAAGATCTTAGTGTCCAGGCTTCTCAGCAGATGTACAAAGGTCCGTATTTATAAAACAGTCATTCGACCTATACTCATGTACGGTTGTGAAACCTGGACATTAACTCAAAAAGAGGAAAATAAGCTGTTAGTGGCGGAACGCAAGGTACTTAGAAAAATACTGGGACCTGCTCGGCGCGAAGATGGCAGTCTGAGGGTTCGCAAAAACCAAGAAATAGAAGAGCTGGTGGCGGAGCCCAATATTATTGGTGAGATAAAATCCCATAGGCTCCGCTGGCTCGGCCACTTGGAAAGAATGGGAGAGGATCGCGCCGTGAAAAGGGCTTACTTGGGAGTGCCGAAGGGCCGAAGGCCCGTTGGCCGTCCAAAGTACAGGTGGAAAGATGAGGTGGAAAAAGATCTTCGCAAGCTCGGGATTGATGTCTGGCAGGAACTTGTCCAGGAAAGAGAAGAGTGGCGACACGTAGTATCGGAGGCCAAGACACAATTTGGGTCGCTGCGCCAACATAGTAAGTAAGTAAGTAAGTAAGTAATCGATGTGACATCCATGTATATTAATATACATCACATCGATTGATATAATTTTTTGATATATCAATCCTAATCGATGTGACATCTATGTATATTAATATACATCACATCGATTGATATAAGTTTTTGATATATTAATCCTAATCGATGTGACATCCATGTAAATTAATATACATCACATCGATTGATATAGGTTTTTGATATATCAATCCTAATCGATGTGACATCCGTGTACATTAATATATATATGTACATCACATCGATTGATATAAGTTTTTGATATATCAATCCTAATCGATGTGATATCCATGTACATTAATATACATCACATCGATTGATATAAGTTTTTGATATATCAATCCTAATCGATGTGACATCCGTGTACATTAATATATATATGTACATCACATCGATTGATATAAGTTTTTGATATATCAATCCTAATCGATGTGATATCCATGTACATTAATATACATCACATCGATTGATATAAGTTTTTGATATATCAATCCTAATCGATGTGATATCCATGTACATTAATATACATCACATCGATTGATATAAGTTTTTAATATATCAATTCTAATCGATGTGACATCCATGTACATTAATATACATCACATCGATTGATATAAGTTTTTAATATATCAATCCTAATCGATGTGACAACCATGTACATTAATATACACGACGTTTCGGTCGAGTTGCGGCGGTCGATGCAACTCGGCCGAAACGTCGGGATGAGGAGGTATTTCTTTATCTCGTAATTTTAGTGCGCGATTAGTCCCGTAGTAAGTATATAATAATTATGTGTTCAAATCGCGAAAGTTTAAAAACAATATTCTATACACGGTGGAAGTCGATGTTGCGATTTTTTGCAAAAAATAATTATTTTGTCACTCATGTAAAAAATGCACCACCCAAAAAATTTAAATTGGACAAAAATTTACAATTGACGAAAATATCTATGAATATCCACAAAAAAAATAACATACAGATGAACATAGTACCTACCTCCTCCTATTTCAAAGTCGGTAAAAAGGGCTTATGTCCTGCAGTGTGCCGAACTAAGTTGTCAATGATGATGACTTTGGGCAAAAATTGTCAGCTCAAAATCTCTAGCTATACTAATTCTGTAATGTGAAAGCTTTCGTATGTTTCTTTAGCATCACAGTTTTTCTTATCAGAAATGTTATGAGACTGAGAGTGACCGACATAATATGTATATCGAGATCCTTTTGAACCGCGTCTTCCGGCCTAGTTTACTTGCAATGACATTGTTTTTGCAACTCTGGCTTTCTCTGATTCAGAATTAAACACTCACTATGTTAATATAATCTTAAAAGTCTAATCCTAATCGTAAGAGGCTTTACAGGCTCTGTATTATTTGTGATCATGGCGCTTGCTACTGCTTAGGACTATAAGTACGTAGTATTATTATATCTTGTTTGGACTAAGATAGATTTACTCCGCATTTTTTCGGTGAGACCCCAATATTTCGGAGCGGGAGAAACTGTGCTAAATATCACCAAATCAACCCATCTCGGAATAATTCTCACGTGATAATACAAAATGCTATTGATATCTAAGTAAAAAATAGTATAAAAACTGAAATTTACTAGATCTAGACTCAGAATAAAATTATTTCAAAAAGACAGGCTTTCAAAAGGAATTCGCACGACAAATACTGGGCCACCAAAGTTGACTGGCGAGTTGGTGGTCAAGCGCGGACTTTTCGCGCTAGAAAAAAAGAACGGGTTCCACTCCGGGAGTGCCGGTAGAAGTGAAAACTTGCTCCCTCCGTCTTACGAATTTGCAATCAGAGTGTCAAGTGGGAGATTTGCAAAGAACATCGAATTACTTTTACGTCGCGTTGACCGACCGCGCCGTGCACACACGCGAGCACATTGACACACACGCTTGAATTAGCCAATCACAGACGTTGCCGCGCTCGTGTTCGATCGGTTTGGCGCTCGTTACATTACCGTAAAAGATACTCACACTTAGCTATTCAGTTTTCGGTACGTGACACAAGATGGTGCTGTGCCACTAGAAATCACATCAAACGTTAACGCGATCGAGCTCGAGCAGCAATCTTGCACTTAGCCCTCAGATCACGTGTCCTGGATGGAATTTAACATTTTTTATCCCTACCAAAAAGTGCACAACGCTGGTAAGAAGTTTTCACTTTACGTTGTTTACGTTGTTTTATTCATGACTTGTGTGTTGTAATTACAGATGCGGTGAGACTGTGGTGGCTTCCGCGGGCGGAGCTGGTGTGGTGCACGACATAGCCGTCACGTTGCGGGAATGGCTCACACAGTGGAAGAAACTTTATGTGGTGAGTTTAGACGCATAGTTTCTTAGCATAATGCCCCGTTTACATTATTCCACCTGCGTCGAGTGTTATACAGGGTTATTTGCCACCCTTTTATGGTGGACATTCCGCGCGTTAGAACCAAGCGTTTCGAATCCCCATTCCTCATACGAACAGCCGGAATGTACTGTACTGTACCAGCCTTTTTAACAGTCCACTGCAGGACGTAGGCCCACCCACGAAGGGTGATTGGGCCATATCCACCACGCTGGTCCAGTGCGTGTTGGTGGATTCACATACGCCATCGAATTTCTTCCACGGACGTGTGAACGTTGCCTGAAGATGTTTTCCTTCACCGAAAAGTCAGTGGTGTGAAATTCCGTACATAAGTTCCAAAGAAACTCATTGGTACAGGACCGGGATTTGAACCCACGACCTCAAGAATGACAGGCCAGCGTTACAGCCACTAGACCACCACGGCTTCGTGGTGTAGATATAGTGTGGTGTAGCCTGTTTTAAGTATGTAATTATTTATCAGCGGTTATTAGTCGGCATTTACGAACTTATTTCATATTTTCGTTACAGGAAAATGACTACCGTCTCAAATTCGTGGAAGTCAGTATGAGGGCGCTCCTCAAGTTGCGGCCGGAGATAGCCAGCGGGGCGCTGCCTCAAGACCAGCTGAGGCGCGTCGCCAGGACCGCTGTCTTCACTATAGATAAAGGAAATAGGTAAAACAATACATTAAAAACTTGACCAAATATCGATCTAGATATTTACTCGAAGATAAAAAACCGGACAAGTGCAAGTCAGGCTCGCACACCGAGGGTTCAGTAGCGGAAGCACGAACTCTTTGCGAAAAAATATTCGTATCGGTATCGAGAAAGAAATGTATGAAAAATTAACAGCGCCCCTATCGCACGGAAAAGGAACTAAATCTCGAAGCACAAACTATAAATATTCTATCGTATCGGTAACGTATCGAGTAGGTATCGAGTTAGTATCGAGAAGTCCGTGAAACGTAAACAAAAATGCGAGCACGAACCGCATTTTGACGTATCGTATCGACGATTTCGAAGGCTGGCTATCGAGACTTGTCTCACTTAGAATTTGTCGGTGAGAAAAGTATCGAGTTGGATAAAATTGTTATTTTGCGGTCTTTTTTTACAATATTAAGTAGTTTTCGTTGCTTTCGAATATTATTACAATTAATGCAAAGCCAGAAAATGCAAATACCACTAGTATTTTCACATAATTCTTTATTATACAACGTGTTTAAGAAAGGTGTAGTAAGTTGTAATCACACATGAGGTAAATCATAATGAGCAACTTTAATGAGTAATGAAAGTTGTTCATTATCATGAACCTAGAAAAAACAGTTGTTTTTTCTAGGTTCATGGTCATTATGTTTACCTCATGCGTGGTACCTCAACAGTCATTATTTTCTGAAGATGTTTTTATGAGATTATTGTTTTTTCTAGGTTCATGGTCATTATGTTTACCTCATGCGTGGTACCTCAACAGTCATTATTTTCTGAAGATGTTTTTATGAGATTAGATTAGAGGAAGAGCTTTGAAAAATATATTAGTGGACAGAAATAACAGACTAGACACATGAATAATGTTTTTATTTAAATTCAATAAGTAGAAGTAAACTATACGAAAATATAGATAAAAATAAGACTTTTTTCCATAAACGATACACAAACATTCATAGCCTGTTTCATTATCCATCCATGCAGCTGCAATTGCAGGTCCATATAACTCCGTCATACTATTTTCTTGTAGCTACAAGGGATAAAAGAGGAACCTCCTCTTTAGAGGTGACCGGTGGTGGAGGCGGAACAACAGTGGGCTGACTGCTCGATCCTGGAATATTCCAATCTGAAAAAGGCCCAAATGAATAAGATTAATAAATATATTAGAGTCATCATTCACATGGCCTCTGTGTAACCTCAACTTGTAATATGAACAAAGCCTCCTAGAAATTTATATGGTAGGTACATAATTATAATCATTATATTTTGAAATACATACCTGTCCCTATTGATAATAACGTCCAGACACGGGGCAAACACCTATATTAATCCCAAATGCTTGCCCTAGGAGGGATTCGAACCCACCACTTATTACATTAGCCAGAGTTGCTAACTACTGGGCCATCAAGGCAGTAAAAATTAATCTGTCATTAATTAATTATCTTAAGTTTATTTTGTATAATTTATGTATGATAATCACCATTTAGATTGAAATGACAAATCCTTTGGTGAGCTGAGTCTTGTTTAATTTCATTATTTGAACAGTGTGATATATCATAGTAAGAATACTTAAGAAATCAACTGTACCTTTTACATAAAAATTTGATATAACTACCTACTGGCTGGATGTAACTACTAACTGGCTCATATGGTACAAGTTCTTGAGAGCTTCAGGTTGCTCTAACAGGCTCTTCCTCTACCACAGATATCATGCCCTGGAATAATAATAAAAAATAAGTTATTAAACTAGCTGTTACGTATTTACAAAATGCACACCATTCTAACCTGTTCAAACCAAGCTTCTTCTATCACCATACCCAAAAAAAGTCTAGCCATTGACACGAAATGAATGATCACCATACCCGTTGCTGCTTGCACTCCAATTATCTGTATAACCCTATTTTCAAGGACCTTAGCTAAGCAAATCTTAAAAGTATGAAGTACCGAGAAGGTAGAGGCGGTATGTCAAGTGCCCCAAACAGCAAAAAATGCAACTGAGACAACATACCTTGGACCATTTCTCCTCCGACTATGGTCTCCTGTGACATCACTATTTATTAGCAAGCTTTTTCCATTTGAAGCGTCGACTTAGTGGGCCACCACCGCTTCGACAAATATCAATTTCTGCAAGAATGGATCTAATTAGTTTCCATTTCACATCACGAAAACACAAAACTGCACATAACAAAACACTTAAATAAAACTTACTTTCCAAAGTACATTCAATATCATCATGTACTTAATATGGCTAGTTCCTCAATTATAATATTATTTATTGTTCAATGCGACAGGAATCATTTAAAACATTTAATTTTAAGTCTTCGTACGTCGTATTGTAAACAAACTTGACCTCAATATTTTGTTTGGAGCAAGTGTCAAAGAAATCATTTCGTTCGAAAACCGTGAAAGCTTACGTTGTTAGAAAGACTTGGTCAAAATAAATTCGACTTTCTAGGAGTAGAGTAAGCATTTCTTTATTTGTGTTTGTTTTATGGATTATATTCGTATAAAAAATGATTTATAATTCATGATAAATACATTTCTATGTCCAATATAATAAAACCCGTAATTTCCGACTTTGTTTCTGAACGAAACACGCATCGTATCGAGCATTCGAATGTCCAACGATACCGCTTCGTGCTGCCTCCTATCGTTATCGTATCGAGCCGTCGATACGTTGACGATACGAAACCGCTGGAAGTTCGTGCTTGAGCTACAGTACAAATCCAGAAAATTTCACAAAATTGGGAAGTACGTTGTTAAAATCTCTATACTTACTCATCATCATCATCGACAAACGTTTTCTTTTTCTCTTCATTCATCGAAAATTGTTAAAATAATTAAAAACCTGTTTTAGCATGTGCTAATGAAGCTCTTTCATATGATACCTTACATGATACGATTTACGTACATACTTTGAATTTTGAACCCATATTTTGTGAATTTTGAGGCCCTGTTTTTTTGTGATTTAAATAAAAATGTTCAGTTTTCAGATTTATTCCTATATGTGTAATATAATGCTCTGAGATAATGCTTTTCGCCAAATTTCATAATTCTTTGTCAACGTGAAGTACCTATATAAACGGCTCTAACTTTTTTAAACGATAACTGAGAAGTTTTTCCTTTACACAACTCTAAGAAACCATAGATATACGTATATAGTTTAAATTTCAACTCGATATTTTTACGCGTTCCCGAGATAAAGAGTCTTGACTTACACTCAGACGGACAACAAAGTGATCCTATAAGGGTTCCGTTTTTTCCTTTTGAGGTACGGAACCCTAAAAAAAAAACTAATTTACACCAATAGTCTCCCACTAGGATTCCATGTCTCGTGAGGAAACCCAATACAGCAGGCAAGTCGAAATTTCTCTGCAGTCCTCTCTAATATTCCTGACTGTTTTAACCGTTTTAGCCATGTCAGGCCTTTGGGTGGCTTAAAAACTTTGGAACCGGGAATAACCACCCGACTTATACGAATGATTTATTATTTTTATTTGATGTTCTTTTTTGTGAATTTCCCCTCAAGCGTATAATCAGGCCATCCTTAGGGGATTCTCTATGTGTGCGCGTGCGCACGCGGCGGATACTATATATTGTATTATATGTATTGAAAGATAAGTTGGAGCAGCGCTCTCTGGCGCGGACGCGTGCGACGGGTTTGTACACGCGCGGCGGATGTCGGGTGTGCGGCGCGGGCGCATGCGTGGCGAAGGCCCTTAAAGTTAACAGAGCCATGTTCTGGACTGTTTTGCTTTTTGTTTTTACAAGGTCTTTATTTAATTTCAAAGTATTCACAGATTGTATAAATCTCTAGTGTAAATTAAATCCTAGAGGCAACAAAAAATACAAAAGGTACGTTTGCAAGCTAGAACATTAACTTATGTCAGGAGACTAAACAAAAGATTTGAAGACATGTACTTAGGATTTTATGCAACCTTTAGGGTTAGGATTGCATAAATTGCGGCAGAATTTTGACAAAACTATATTAAAAAGCTATATAAACGAGGGTAAGCACTTAAAATAAACAGCGGTTGGCGCATCAACAACAGCTGAATAACACATAGTAAGCGAGCCAACCATGTGGAGAGTGAGGCGCAAGCGCGCGACGCCCGCGCCACCCCGACCCGTATATCCTAGGATAATACGGGCGAAAGCGGCGCGCGCTTGCGCGGCGCTGCTGTGGTTCTGGACTATTGTTTGCTTTAATGGTTTGTTTCATGTTTTTTCCAGACATTTAGGCATGGAGCTGGCGGTGCGATCTTCAGACGGTCAGCCGATAGACCCTCGGCTCATTTCCGCGTACAAACTCAACGCGTTACACGAGGAGGCAAACACAAGGATAGACAAGAATATGGTGAGTTTTAGAACGTCTTATAAATCGGTGAACGCCGTGTGTATGCACGAATAAGTATCACGTTCCGTCTGAGCAGAGTGTGCAAGCAAGAGCGGAACAAGCTATAGAGAAGCACGATCGGTCTAAACGTTCGGTTCGGCTTGTTTCAATTGTTGATTTAACCTTTAATTTCTCGCATGAAGAAAATCCCGTAATTACTCACATGGGGTCTCTACAGACCCCAAACAAAAATTTTAATATGAAGTGAAGAAATAAAAAATAATATAAATATGTAATGAAATATATTAAAATACTTTATTGTAAGTAATGTTATAAAATTAAAACGTAACTTTGCCTCTAAATAACTGACAAATTAAAACAACTTCTGTTCTGACTCAAATGTTTTCAAATCGTGTAAGGCCGAGATAAATTTTAATGTTATATATTACTAGTTTTTACCCGCGGCTTCGCCCGCATGATATTTTGATTTTTGACGCAACATCATTATAATTTATAGCTTATGTGTTTTTCTGATATATAAGCTATATTATTGCAAAGTTTCATCTCAATCCGTTCAGTAGTTTTTGCGTGAAAGAGTAACAAACATCCATACATCCATCCTCACAAACTTTCGCGTTTATAATATTACTAGGATTAGCTATCAGAAGCAGGTTTAACTAAAAAAATACACGTGGTATAACCTAAACTTAATTAATTATTACAATTTTTATAACTTAACACACAAAATCGACCGTCAGTCAAAACTTCAACACAATAATAATCTATTTGAATGTAAACTGGCAAGAGGTCCGTTCCGCGCAAAGGTTCGAGAAAGAATGGCCGATCGGTTTTTTTTTTTTTTTTTGGAATGACTAAGAGCTGTTGGCCTCTGAGGCCTCTACAGCTTACCGGGCTTGGGCGAGCGCAGAAGGCGGCTGAGCCCTAAGATTAGGTTATAGGGTGACTAGCGCAAGGGCACCTGAGAAGGTACGGACCTCGGCTTGGGCCGTCACCCGGCGGGGGAGATCAGACTTGCCCGGGCACCCCAGAAGGGGTGTGCCCTGTGGCCCTAATAGGTTGAGCTGATTGACTATTTGGAGAGAATCTAACCGATCTTCTGACAGATCCTGAGGGTCCTCGACCTCGCCGGCGGGGTCGGTGTCTGACTGTATGGCCGATCGGCGCGCTTGCACCAGCTTATATACTCTTTTATCGGTTGGTTTTCTAATAATATATTATTCAGGCTTATCACCAGATTTATCTGTTTGCATCCAAATCAGTAGGTCTTAAAATGTTACTTACAAATGAATTTGATTTATTTTGTGATTTACTGAAAAATTTGTCGGCAACAAAAAAAGTTATGTAATTACTCGCATGGGGTCACCGCTTACGAGTGCAGCGACGTATCCAGCCACTCCCGGGACTTAGTCGCTACTGGATTACAAACTTCCACAAGAATTATGAAGCTACTGGGGGCGCGGGGAAATTCGGGCAGTGGAAAGTCCTTCATTTTTTAATACGAAACTGCTTTGACCCCATGCGAGTAATTAAGGGTTAATAATGTTTTCGTATGATGTTATCAATTAAAATTATCGTCCGTAAACCGACCCTACAAACAACCATTTTTCAACAATATTTTTGAAGTGAAAACTTTTTTAGTGGCGATGTGCGCTTTTTGGGATGGGTTTTCACCCATCAAAATCTTGCGTCAAGATACGTGACCTGATCAAAAATCGTAAGACCGAGGGAGTTAGATTTTACTTCTTCCGGCATTCCCCGTTACATATTTGCTCACATGTTGTTTTGAATACCATAAGATTTTCAAAGTCAACAACTGTTTTAAAATGTTTATCACAAAAAGATAGTTTATATACACCTAGTGTGTGAAGCACGATAAAAATCATTTCATTGATTAAGCAATGCGCCATTTCTCGTTAATGGTAAGGAAGTTCTAATAATTTCACATTAAGTGACTAACTGGTTTAAAACAGTTCTCACAGATGGCGCTTCCAACAATGTAGTTGTTGGTAAAAATTATAGAACACTTTCACTAATTCGACGTTTTCGCAGACAGCGTTTTAGCTTAATTTGGACAAAGCATCTGTGCCGGAATCCCAGAGAGATGCAGGTTCAAATACTGCGAACGCGTTAATTTTTGAAATGTTCATCACAAAATGAAAGTTTCAACAAGTTTCGGCTAACATTTTAACTGCATCTGGCGGCCTTTGTTCATAGACAAGTATTAGGGCGCGGATTTGACTCACTTAGCATTAAATATTTGACGTTTTTCCAGGAGAGCACCCCCGCCACCCCCCCGCCGCCGCCCCCCTCAGCCCGCACTTACTCCGTCGTGGTCCGAGTACACAACTTCGTGTGTCGGATGTCGGACGCGGCGGAGCTCTCTCTTTCACTCCACGACTCCAATGGGAATAAATTGACGGAACATCTGTCCATGTGCTGGCCGCAACACCATCTAGTCTCTACTTTAGCCTGTGTTGTCTTTACTGTAAGTAAATATTAGTCTATACTCTTTAAAATTTAACTTGATCTCTGCGACAGTGACATTGACATAGAAGATTGACATTTTTAGAGTTGAGATAGTGGTGGAAAAAATCGATTTTCAAACAATGTTGTAATGAAATCGAATGAGTAGGTGTAGGTGAGAAATTGGATTTTATTTACTTATTTCAAGCATGTACACATGTAAATAATGTTATGATATTAGTTAAATACTCATAATAATGTAATTATAGTATTTATCGACGTTTTTTACTATTATAGATGCTAATTTAACATATAATTGGGTTTAATTTAATTACACATGTAAAAAATTTTATAATATTGAAATATACAATAAAATTAATGATAAATTAAGTTTTATTAAAAATATCGTTAGTATAAACTATCGATATTTTAAATAAAACTCTATCTAAAACTCTGTGGTCACGATCATTCGCGCCCATCACTTATCGGCATGCCCATAAAGTATGACATTGACAGGTACTGTCTGTACTATTAAGAAATTCAGGACTTCATAGGCGTGATTTTTCTGACAGCTGTCGCAGAGATCAAGTTAAATTTTACAGAGTATAGTCACTACACATTATAAAGCAGAGTAGCTATGTCTGTCCGTATGACTGTGTATCAGCTTATATCTTCTAAATTACACAACAGATACAAATGCGGTTTGTTGCTACTGGTGATAAATAAGCGTAAACGAGAAAGAACTAACAAAAATGTATGGAGCCACACTCATATTCCCAAGTACTAAAGGCTCTAGTAAATCTGGCGCTCTTTATTTACGGAGTAACCACTGTAACTGCGATTTAGTTGATTTCCTTTCTTTCATTGTTTATTTCACTTCACTTTGCAGCTTCTTGATGACATGGGATCATAGCTCTAGTTAGCCATGTCAGAGGTCTTCAGGTGGCCTAAAACTGACACCAGGACTAGCCACCCGGCACATACGAACTTACTTTTAGCTCTATTATTACTTGATAAAATCATTCGTACTTTTCGTAATCGGTTCACTCCAGTTTCAACGAGCCTTTATAAAACTTCCAGTGTCCCCACCATATCTTGACTCCGAGATGTGGCTGTGAACTTACTGACAAAAAACCTCTCCCTACGCTGTCCTGTGTTTTCTTCACTGTGAGTAGATTGTACTAGGGTTTATTTATCTGAGCTTCGGTGTGTAGAAAATGTTGGATTAAGGTATAATTTGTTTCTAAATTCTTTCACCGTCTGCTTTTTTGGGGTTGCTATATATTTGCTTAGTTCTTCTAAACTGCGCTATTACTGGCTTTGGTATTTTATAGTTGTTTTTCAGTTTGAAACGTTCTAATTCGTCTCAAAAGATGGCGGATCGTCTGTTCATATTTTTTAGGCTTTTCATCCAGAAGTATAACAGAATACGGCTAAAACTCACGTTATAATTATACGGTCGATCCGCAAGGAATCTAAGGCTGTAGCAGAGCATGCCCAGGAACCAAACCACTTCCTGAGATTTGATCGAGCTGCTGTCTTAGCGAAGGAGAGTTTCCTGGTTCCCCGGAAAGTACGAGAGGCCATAGAGATCGCGCGACATCCTAATTTCAACCGTGATGGTGGATGGACGTTGGCCCCGGCGTGGAAACCGGTTTTGAACAGCTCCGATCACGCTAATGTTTGTGAAAGTGAGACCCAGGACACGGTCAGTGTTTGGTGTGTAGACCCGACTTGCTCAGCACAAGGAGTGCTATCGGAGATAGACGTGGAAGAAGATGAACATCCAGCCCCTGAGACCAGCAATAAAGCGCGCGCTGCGCAGGCGCGTGCGGCGAGGGCAGCCGCGCGGGAGGCGCGGTCCATCGCCGCGCGGGCAGGCGCCGCAGACTTCAGTGCGCGCGCGCCGGTCGACGGGGGTGCGCGTATTCCCTGAGGATGGAGTTCTAAATACTCTGAAACTTGTTGGATTCCTTGCGGATCGACCGTATAATTATAACGTGAGTTTTAGCCGTATTCTGTTATACTTATGATGAATACTCACGGTAGTTTTTCATCCAGAAACGTGGTTGATTAGTTGTGTGAACAGTAAAGAATGGAGGTGACGTGGAGTGATCCTATTGGTGGAAGTTTTCTTCGCATACTGCTCATGTACACAATACACATCGAACCCTCGCCTTTATGACCC
The DNA here is from genome assembly GCA_949316475.1 of Hypomecis punctinalis. Taxonomy (NCBI): domain Eukaryota; kingdom Metazoa; phylum Arthropoda; class Insecta; order Lepidoptera; family Geometridae; genus Hypomecis; species Hypomecis punctinalis. Next base: position 17,015,035 of record OX438818.1, read on the forward strand.
AGAAGATAGGGTCACTAACCATTGAGCCACCAGGGCAGTAAAAAAACCGTAGCTTTTATCGGTGGAATAATTTGCTGGCTTGAAGGTCTTTTGTCAACATTTCTTTGTTTTGACTACGGGTATATCTCCATTTCAAACGCTTCCAGTTTTCCTGGATTCTTTACAGGTTTTTATTGTCCTATGGCACAGTGCTCTGTGTATGGCTTTCGCGAAACTTCAAAATGTTGAACTTATAAGCTTTTTGTACTTAAATGTTTTTTTTTGCCACGGAAATGGTTCTTTTCTGATGCGCATTTTGCGTTGGACATATCAAATATTCAAAATATCTACAACTATTTGATTTGATATTGAGGTTCCGTTATTTTTATTGGTTCAGATTTCTTTTTTATTTGTTACTAGCGGACCCGGCGAACTTCGTTCCGCTTTCCGTAAGAACCTTGTACAGAGTATTAGAAAACTACAAAAAAAAAAAATAAGCCAAATCGGTCAAGCCGTTTTCATGTTATGTTGTGACAACGGAAAACGGGTTTCATTTTTATATATATAGATTTACATTGCTATTACTATGTAATAAACTAATGTATCATGATTCACTTGTACTAGGATTATGTTGATAATGGGACATTTAGTTTGAAATATTGAGCTAATTCTTAACGAGTCTTCAAAATAATAGATTGGAACAGTCTTTGAAAACCAGTTGTTTGTTTTGTTCCAGGATTTTGGAAGTGATATACTCAAAAACGAGAAACTGTACCTAGTCTGCCACGTCGTCAGGATAGGCTCCATGGACCCGCAAAATGTTGATAACAGGTTAGTACAACTTGTAACTTTATCTTCAACACTAGACTATCATCATGTCAGCCTAGTTATGAATGTCTGTATTGGAAGCTGAGGATCGCGGTTTCGATTCCCGATCCGGCAGATATTTGATTGAGTATTTAAATATCTATACAGAGAGGCTATGGTTGTACGGCGCAACTTGAGTCTGCAGGCGGTATCCGACTGGGGTGCTGCTAACCTGGTCAAGTTTAATGCCACGAAGACTCAGGGCTGTCTGTTTTCGGCCAAAAAGGAACCCTTCCAATTGTCTCCCGCTTTCCGTGGTGTCTCCGTTCCGGTAACTGACAGCTTGGAACTATTAGGCGTTTCACTCTCATCTTCTCTTAACTTTGGCTCTTACATAGAATCTAAAGCCCAATTAGCCTCCAAAAAACTTGGTGTTCTCTCTAAGGTGAGACGGTATTTCACACCTGAGCAACTGCTTAGTCTTTAAGTCAGGTCTTGCATGGAATACTGCTCTCACCTTTGGGATGGCTTTGCTAAATATCAACCGCAGGCTCTGGAGTCGATTAAGCGGCGAGCCAGGAGGCTGATTGACAACGACACCTTGACTAAGACGCAGCTGCAAAGTCTTGAGCATCGTCGCAAGGTGGCGTGTTTGTCGGCCTTTTACCGGATACACTTCGGAGAGTGCGCCCAGGAGTTGCACAATCTGGTCCCCCCTGCCCCTTTCTTCTATCGTACGGCTAGACAGACGCGACCAAAGCGCCACCCTTTTATGGTGGACATTCCGCGCGTTAGAACCAAGCGTTTCGAATCCTCATTCCTCATACGAACAGCCGGAAAGTGGAACGCTTTGCCTGGCTCTGTCTTCCCGCTAAAGTACAACGTGGGTGTCTTCAAATCCCGAGTAAATAGGTATCTTCTAGGTAAGCGTGCTACACCCTAGACCGCAACATCAAATGTGCTTAACACCAGGCAGTGTGTAGTCAAACGCGAACCTATTCGAAATAAAAAATAAAAAATATCTATTCTGTTCTGTTAAAATGAGTTCTCAATGAATATACCCTTTATTGAGGACTCTTTATTCTTTCGACGATGGATTTTCTATACCGAATATAATTTAAATTTCTTTAAATTTTAATAATTATAATAATTTAAATTTCCTTTCGAAACAAAAAAGAATTTTTGATTCGGATCACAATTCGCGAAAATATCGATGAACATAAATAAAAATACATACAGACGATGATAGAACCTACTCCTTTTTCGAAGTGGGTTAAAATGATCAGAGACTTACCAAATGATTTAATCTTGTATTTGATGTTCAGACGCAGTTCAGTAGCGGTCCCCCCTCCCACCCCGTCTGCGCACGGCATGCGGCGTCCTTTCGGCGTCGCGTGCGCTGACGTCAAACGCAACCTGACCGCCGACAACCCGGACAAACATATACTGCTGCCGTTTTACCCGTGAGTATATCTTATTTCGTATTCAGTGTGGCGATAAGTCAAGACTTGAAAACCGGGTTAAGATTCGAATCGGTTAAGGCACGAATAGGGTATTACAGTCATTTTTGAAAAGCATCTCAGTTAGATCCTGTTGGTCGAATAAACCACTAAAAAAATACAAAAAATATTTTTTTAATCGTTAAGTGTTCTAAAAATGCATTTTAATTTTACAATTTCAAATATTCGCGCGTAATTTACGTAAAACGATGGATGTCATTATTTTACTCTGTGGTCATGAATCACGTCACTATGCTATGTAAACAATGCACGTAAATATTTTTCACGATAGTGTCTTTGTTTGTAAGTTTGAGATTTATGTTGAAAATTAGTTATTATAAATGGTTAATAATGAGTTACCGTTCGTGTGCTGTTCCTGGAATACTAGTGTACAAACACCGGACAAACTATTCATGGTTTACATAGCCGGATGACGTCATAACGTAGCGGCAACTATTTTATGCACAGATTAAAAAGACGGAATATTTTGTATTGATTTTTAAAATTTATTTTGTTGTTTTATGATCTAAAAGGTACATTTTCCGATTGCTTTTTGCTTAAGTTATCTCAAAAATACATTTACATTTTTTTTCTCGTTCATAGTAAAATAGCCTATTGCATAATAGCTTCATTTTTAGGGTTCCGTACCTCAAAAGGAAAAAAACCTCTAACCCCGTGACCCTTATAGGATCGCTTTGCTGTCCGTCTATTTGTCACAACTACAAGAGACCATAGATACACGTGTATCTATGGTCATCAAACTTCTACGATATCGTAGAAAAAAGTTAGAGCGTATCGTAAAAACCGCGTATTTCGACACTCGCAAAGGATACTTCCCTTTGACCCAGAACAATAAAATTTTGCATAGTCATAGGAACATAGTCTTAGAGTACATATATAAGAATAAATCTAAAAACTGTACATTTTTAATTTAATCACAAAAAGGGCTTAAATGCAAACAATATGGGCCCAAATTTTAAAGTGAGTTAATCGTATTATGTGGGTTATCATATGAAAAAACTTTTAAGAGAAAGCTAAAACAGGTTTTTTGCTACTTTTATGATGTTGTAATTTACGATGTATGATAAGTTAAAAAAAACACTTTTATCTATGATTATATTTTTATAGTTACGCCGTGAGGTTTTATTTAACAGCTTAGTTTGCAATTTTGTGCAATATTCAGGATTTGTTCGGAACCCTCGGTGTGCGAGCCTGACTCGCACTTGTCCGGTTTTATTTTTTATTTCAGATAGGTTTGCGTTTATATCATAATCATTTAATATTGTTGTTTTCAGACTTGAAAAGGAAAACCTAGACTCGTTATTGAAGAAAGTGCTGGCCAACCGAGATTTGAAGGACGCGAAGCATTCACAAGGACTTTGGGTGTCTTTACAACTAGTGGAAGGAGATTTAAAACAGGTATGTAATTGAAGTATTCTGAAGTAGAGCCAGACTTTGTTCTAATAATCATTTTAGCCACAGAATCCTCCACTCATAGACATATTTTTATAATTTCATCATCATCATTTCAGTCATAGGACGTCCACTGCTGGACATAGGCCTCCCCTAATGATTTCCAATAAGACCAGTTGATAGCGGTTTGCATCCAGCGCGATCCTGCGGTCCTAATAAGGTCATCCGTCCACCTTGTGGGTGGACGTCCTACGCTGCGCTTGCCGGTACGTGGTCTCCACTCAAGAACTTTTCGACCCCATCGGTCATCAGTTCTCCGCGCTATGTGCCCTGCCCATTGCCACTTCAACTTGCCAATCCGCTGGGCTATGTCGGTAACCTTGGTTCTTCTACGGATCTCCTCATTCCTGATTCGATCTCGCAGAGAAACTCCGAGCATAGCCCTCTCCATGGCTCTAATTTCATCAAGTCTTTCATAATAATATCATCATCATCCTTCTCTATTCTTCTTTCGGGTATTAACCTTTTTGACTTGTAATGCTACCAGTTCTTGAAAATCTGTAGGAAGTGTTTCTATCGCAACCGATAATTCTTGAAAGATTAATCAATAAAACGATAGAAAATCCGGTTCATTATATCGGACATAAATCATAAACGGTAAGTTGTACAAAAAAGTTTACTGGAAACAATAAGATGCAAAATTTTATTCTCTACAATAATAGTCTCAATGACTTTTTCCCTAAAGTGAATAGTTTACGAGATATCGTTTTTTCAAGATGGCGCGTGAAGGTCCAACAGTTTATGTTCAGTAAGTGAACCTTAAAAAAAAATAACTTCGGAAATTTAGTAACATATAATATCATACTGTACTGTACTGTACCAGCCTTTTTTAATAGTCCACTGCAGGACGTAGGCCTACCCACGAAGGGTGATTGGGCCATATCCACCACGCTGGCCCAGTGCGGGTTGATGGATGTATAATATCATTTCTCATGGTAATTCCCTCAAATGTTCTTATAAATATAAAAATTAATCGTGGTTGTTGTTAGTCTCGCTTAATCTCCAGAACGGTTAAACCAATTTAGCTAATTTTCTTGAAGTCTTGAAATATTTGTAGAAGTCCAGGGAAGATTTATACGGTAAGAAAATATAAATATTTGTAGCGAGTAAAATAATAAAAACATTAACTAAATTTTCCCATACAAAATGTTCCTGCAGGTAAAAGTTGTCCTTGACAGATGGTGAGATGAAGTTCACGGGGTCAGCTAGTTTTGTATAAAAATATGATTGGGTATAATAGGGTTAGTAGTGACACAGCCCGGACACTCCGCGATTTTTCATACAAAACCTGCTGTCTTACGCACACTACACAGTACTTACTCACAGACAACACACATACGCACGAACGCTATACGCGCATTTGTGTGCGGAACGTCTATGGCTGTCAGCGATCACCACGACGTGACGACATGCCGTGTGAGTGACACAGTTGCGTATTCAATTTTGCAAAAATGAATATAAATTTAGTGCTTATAAAAGTATAACAATTACTTAATTTGGAAGCATTTTAGCAATAAGTAACCGATCTACTTTATTTGAAAGAAAATATATAGAGAAAGTTACCAAATAATGTAAAATAAGTTCCTTTTACTTATCCTTAGATAAACATTAAAATGTATTGTTTTGTTACGTATTATTGATATTCAACCATACACAGCACAATTCTTCCCTATTGTCACAGTCTAGGTATTTTTTATTACAAAATCTACCGGCCAGTGCAGCCCGCGCGCAGAGTACACGATCGGTACGTGAAACGCGGGGTGAAAGTGAGGAAGACTTAAACGGGTGGGGGGTAACGAGTGACCGTTCTATACGTAGTATTATTATATCTTCTTTGGTAGTGATTAGAATTATTTGCTTAGATAGTGGTGCCCCTAATAATACTGTTTTTTGCCAAGCTGTACTATTTTTAATATTTTACAGATACAAGAAGAAAACCCCCACATAGTGGTGGGAAAAGTCTGCGTAGCTCGCAAAATGGGTTTCCCAGAAGTAATCCTGCCGGGAGACGCGCGAAACGAACTATACGTCACAGTAGCCAATGGAAGCTTCTCGAAAGGAGGCGGGAAATCTTCCGAAAGAAATATAGAACTCATAGCTCGAGTTGCCGATAAAACGGGGAAAACTATGCCGGTAAGTCGTTTAAAATAGATGTGGAATGGTCCGCCATATTGATTTTGAAACGTTGAGAATATTAAATCCGAAAATGTCTTGGTAATTGTTGTATGTTTTTGTGAAATAGTGTTTTTTGCTTATCTGTATAATAATCTAAATATTTTTTCACCTAGCCGGTGAGTCGTTTGAATTATTTGTGGAACGTTCGGCCATTTTGGTTTAAAATTGTTGAAGATTTAAAATCCGAAAATATCATAGTAACCGATTTATGATTTTGTAAAATATAGTGCTTTTTTGCTTTTCCGATTGCGAATGCATCGTGTCAAGATAAATATTTTTACCTGACTTCTCAAGAAGGGAGTTAAGAACAAAATCTATCTATCTATCAGCCGTAGGACGTCCACTGCCGAACATATGCCTCCTCCATGGATTTCCAATAAGGCCGGTTGAAAGCGGCCTGCATCCAGCGCGTACCTGCGATTTTTATTATATCGTCAGTCCAACTAGTCGGTGGACGTCCTACGCTACGCTTGCTGGTCAGTGGTCTCCATTCGAGAACTTTACGCCCCCATCGGCCATCCGTTCTTCGAAATATGTGTCCTGCCCATTGCCACTTTAATTTGCTATACCGCTGGGCTATGTCGGAACATCATTATTTTAAGCCGGCGCCGGCACCCGGCCCGGCGCCGGATCAGAACAAAATAAAAAAGAAAATGTGTCCGCGAAAATATTTAGTTCTAGATTACCTACACGTAGATGGTTCCCGGTTTTGTTTTACGATAAATTAGATAATTTATAAATTATTCTGATAATAAATTCTAATGATTTATAAATTATTATATTCTATCTTAAAGGCCTATAGGCCTTATTAGATTGCATCATATTTATTTTTGAGAGACATGAGAGAGATGTAAAATCGTAAAATATCTCAACAATCGTATCACGTTTTCGCGAATTTCATTTTTTTGCGTGTGTCTGTTTGTCCTTAAAATACGAGAATACGAATATTTTTGTCTTACTATTTTTATTTTGTTATTTTCAGGGTGTAATTTCAATAGGTGCCGGCAAACCCCCAGTCGACGAATACACGTCTATAGTATACTACCATGACGATAAACCTAAATGGAATGAAGTATTTAAGGTAAGTAATAGACTTTTTTAAGATGATTTTTTTTATAAGCCCGTTCAACACGCAGCTTTATCTGAGCTTCAGTCAGGAGATATTGCTCAGCTTGTAGCTAACGGCACATCCGCCGACTTTAATGATTCAGCCTATATATACTGTGTTCGTGAATAAGTTAAGCCGGCACCCGGCCCGGCGCCGGATCAGGTAGAAACCGTCTCGGTAACAAGCGGCCTTGTTCTATTTAAATATTTGAAATTGTTATAATTTCGTTTTCTTGATATTTCCAACCCACCTTAAATAAACCTTATAGCTCTGAAAATAAAGCACATTTTACATGTCCATACATAGAAGAGTTCAAAGAAGCGCACCTTTATAAAATTTAACTTGATCTCTGCGACAGCTGTCAGAAAAATCACGACTATGAAGTCCTGAATTTCTTAAAAGTACAGACAGTACCTGTCAATGTCATACTTTGTGGGTATGCCGATTAGTGATGGGCGACGAATGATCGTGACCACAGAGTTTTAGATAGAGTTTTAATTAAAATATCGATAGTTTATACTGACGATATTTGCAATAAAACTTGATTTATCATTAATTTTATTGTATATTGTAATATAACATTTTTTACATGTGTAATTAAAGTAAACCCAATTATATGTTACATCATCGATAATAGTGAAAAACGTCGACAAATACTATCGTTACATTATTATGAGTATATAATTAATATCATAACATTATTTACATGTGTACATACTTGATCTTAAATAATAGTAAGTAAATGAAATCCAATTTCTCACCTTAAACTACTCATTCGATTTCATTACAATATTGTTTGAAAATCGATTTTTTCCACCACTATCCCAACTCTAAAAATGTCAATCTTCTACTGTCGCAGAGATCAAGTTAAATTTTATAGAGTATAGTGTTCTTATGCCGATAACGTTTTGTATTCTCTGGACATGTCCAACTTAATTTAATTCAACCTTACAGCTCTAAAAATAAAGCTTATTTTCCAGGTGTGTCTAAACATAGAAGAGTTTAAAGAAGCGCACCTAGTGTTCCTATGTCGCCATCGGAGCTCCAACGAAGCTAAAGATCGTTCGGAGCGACACTTCGCTCTGTCGTACTTGAGGCTGATGCAGAGGGAGGGGACTACTACGGCAGATACTGACCACGCCCTCTGTGTTTATAAGGTGAATATAGCATCGAAATGAATATTACATCGTAGTGAATATAACATCGGAGTGAATATAACATCGTAGTGAATATAACATCGGAGTGAATATAACATCGTAGTGAATATAACATCGGAGTGAATATAACATCGTGGTGAATATAACATCGGAGTGAATATAACATCGTATTGAATATAACATCGCAGTGAATATAACATCGGAGTGAATATAATACCGAAGCGACACTTCGCTCTTGTCTTGAGGTTAATACAGAGGTAAGGGACCACTACGCAGATACTGACCACGCACTCTGTGTTTGTAATTTAAGTAGCTTTTAGTTGACTGCTGCTTTACCCGCGTGGTATTTTAATTTTTGTGCTATCTCATGGGAACAGTTTATTTTTCTGGGATAGAAAGTTTCTAATGTCACTTTCCGCCTTTCAAACTGTGGCCATGCCAACAATCAAATCAATCCGTTGCTCCATTGTTGCGTGAAAGAGGAACAAACACAATTTTAGATTTATAATATTAGCATAAACTAAGGTACTCTTTGCCTATGATATTACTAAGGATTTTGACTGGTTCCTAATTTCTCCGTTTCCGATTACATTATGTGTAATTTAACCATTTACGATATGGACCAATCGCTATTTTGACCAATCGTGATTTTGACGGTTTTTCAGTCACTTGACCGTTTGCGTGTTTGATAATTCGCGACAGAACGCTCCGAATATGGTAGAATAGGTATATTACTCCGCGATAGGTATTCGGATAAATGAAATGTTGATTATTACGAAGATTCAGTTTACTAAACACTCAATAAAACACCGGTTTTCACTCACGTATGATATACAGCCGGGCCGCTGGGCACCCGACCGGTTTTGGAGTAAATTAGTACTCCTTCATCAGGGAATACGCGCGCTCCCGTCGACTGGTGCGTATTGCCTGATGAAGGAGTACTAATTTACTCCGAAACCGGTCGGGTTCCCAGCGGCCCGGCCGTATATCACACGTTAGTCAAAACCGGTGTTTTATTAAGTACTAGCGGACCCGGCGAACTTCGTTTCGCTTTCCGTAAGAACCTTGTACAGAGTATTAGAAAACTACAAAAAAAAATAAGCCAAATCGGTCAAGCCGTTTTCATGTTATGTCGTGACAACGGAAAACGGGTTTCATTTTTATACCTTCTGTGTACTAAGTATCGGGAATTTGTCAATAAAACAAAAAATACAAATTATTCATCTAAATTTATTTTATCGCCTTCAAAGTAGGCCCCATCGCTTGCAATACAAAATCTCCAACGCTTCACCCAGTCTTCCATACATTTTTCATAGGCTATTTGCGGTATGGCCTTTAGCTCATTCAGCGAATTTTCTTTTATGGCTTCTATCGACTCAAAACGTTTTCCTCGAAGTGGTCATTTTAACTTGGGAAATAAAAAAAAGTCAGACGGAGCCATATCAGGTGAATACGGTGCTTGGTCGAGAACTTTTGTTGAATTTTTCGCTAAAAACTTTCACTATAATGGCTGTGTGTGATGGTGCATTATCATGGTGCAGCATCTATGAGTTGTGTTGCCACAAATCTGGACGTTTTCATGGCGCCTAAATAATATTCTTTATTCACTGTTTTTCCCTCTGGAAGGAATTCGGAGTGAATCACACCACGGTAGTAAAAAAAACTGTCAGCATCACCTTGATTTTGGAGCGACTTTGCCGCGGTTTTTTGGGTTTCGGCTGGTTTTCGAGACGCCATTCTGAAGACTGTTGGCTTGTTTGCATGTCGTAGTCATAAACCCATGTCTCGTCGCCAGTTATTATACGTTTCATAAAGGTCGGATCCGTAGAAGCTCGGGAAATCATGTCTTCAGCGACATGCTTTCGCTGCGCTTTTTGAACAAAATTGAGCTCTTTTGGAACTAGTCGAGCGGCGACGCGTTTCATGCCTAAAATGTCAATGAGAATGTTGTGGACGGACTTAAAAGATATGTTCACCTCACTAGCCAACTCTCTCAGACTCATACGTCATAGGTCTACCAGAACGAGGCCAGTCTACTACTACTTCTCGGCCTTCTTTAAAAGCCTAATACCATTCATAAGCCCTTGTTTTCGATATACACGATTCGCCATAGGTATTTCGCAACATTTTTAGTGATTCACCACATGAAATACCATTCGAAACACAAAATTTAAGGCACACTCTTTGTTCAACAATATTTTCCATTGTAAAAATCGCCGAGAACTCAAAACTATGACCAACAAAAAGTGTAGTTTAAAACAAATTAAATGACAGATCCCGCTCAAACTTTGCGCGCTAAATCAGTACAGTGCTAACAACATGCAGTAAAAAAATTAGAACGACCTCTTTTACACGGGTCTTTTTATTGACATATTCCCGATACTTTTTACACAGAGTAGTATATATAGATAATGATTTCTCACGCGAGTTTTAATGAAGATTCACTTTGTCCACACACTCTAAATTGTTCCAAAATACACTTTGTTTACACACAATGCACTATAAATTACTGATATAAGCACTTTTATTCATATTATGTCATGTTGTACAAAAATCGACCTACTTTAGAATGAACCATATACAATGTGTGTGTCTACCGGTGTCGGAGTCTTAAGCAGTGACATCTATGGCAAATTTTGAACAACTTTTACTATGAGACCAACTCTGAAAACGTAAAAAAAACTGCTGTTCCATACATAGATTTTTTATAGACTTGTCGACTTTTGCGTTTTCAGAGTTGGTCCCAGAGTAAAAGTTATTCAAAATTTTCCATATATGTCTCCGCTTAAGGCTCCGACACCGGTAGACGAACACATTGTATAAATCTAAAATAGATCATTCGCGCTCTTGTTTTGTCAAACTCCTGGGGTTCCTGGTTTTCCTACGGAACATTAAAAATAAAAACCCATTCGATTTAATCGAATCGAATCAAAATTTCATAGTGACGATGAGGACAATAGGCACGATAACTAAACAAATATAATTAGTCCGTCAAATAGATTTAATCAAAATATAAGACACAAAGGATTTGTTCCGTTACCGGTATTAAAATAAATAAAAATTCTAACCAGATCAATGATTGCTGTTTTATAAAGAGCATTCAAAATGTAATTATTATCTAATAAAAACATATTTTTAAAGTCCTGCGATATTTAGAAAATCGATAATTTATATTTGGGGTATGTAACGTGAAACGGAACGGATATCTCGTAAAGAAACACGTTAATCTGAAAAATATCAAAGCTAATTTAAAAAAAAAAAGTATAATAGAAATGTCAATGTCAAAAGAAATTGATTGATTAATTTGATTTTCAATCAGTGTTGCCACCTTAGCCCTTTTGGAGCTAGATTTAAGACTGTTTACTGTAGGTGAACCTGATGTGTAATGATTTAGCCCGGAAAGGGCTATCTAGCGCTTATTTGCCCTATTTATTTTCTTAGAAAATATGATTTTGCATTTCCAATATATTTTTTTAAAATAACAATTTTAAAAAAAATGCAGGGCTCTATATTATTTTTTATTACTCCATGAAGCTTTAAACTTTAAGTACATTCCTAGAAAAATTAAATGATCTTGGTTAGAATTTTAATACCGAGTTCCTTGTAAATCAGGTACAACTCCTTTTTTCTTTTGTCAATTAAACAAAGATTGACGAAGAGATACCTCGTTAAAGTTCCGCGTGACTTCACGAGTGACATACAAATGTGCAGACTACTTCCAAACTTTGACAGGACAACAAAAAATACGCGTCCTATTTTTCTTACAACAAGGAAGATGCGTGTTAATTTTTTCTCAAGAATACATTCAAAAACAGCAAACATTTTCGCAACGCATTGTTAGTGTACAACAATAAGTAAACAAAACAATTAATTAATACTCATAATGTTACAATTATTTAATAAATAATTTATAGACAAAGCTGCAATTGTTTATCCTAACAGGATGTTAAACAAGGAAGTCTATTTTCCCATACTAGAATCTAGAACTAATTGTAATAATGTAATTGCATGATTATGTCATCCTCTCAGTTATTTTATATGTGCTTATGATAGTGGTTGTGTGAAAATATGTTTAGAATTTGTTAAAATGCCTAAAAGCAAGTTGTTAAAGCAATGGGTAAGATTTTTTGTGCAATTAAATTACATTACTGTACCAGCCTTTTTAATAGTCCACTGCAGGACGTAGGCCTCCCCAGGAAGGGTGATTGGGCCATATCCACCACGCTGGCCCAGTGCGGGTTCGTGGATTCACATACGCCATCGAATTTCTTCTACGGACGTATGCAGGTTGCCTCACGATGTTTTCCTTCACCGAAAAGCCAGTGGTGTGAAATTCCGTACATAAATTCCAAAGAACTCATTGGTACGGGACCTGGATTTGAACCCACGACCTCACGATTGTAAGGCGGGTGTCACTACCTCTTGACCACCACGGCTTTTCAAATGACATTATTCAATTGCAAATGTATCTGTTGATGCTAGTTTGTGTGTGTCCAATGCCTCATTCACCGTAGCGTAAATTCAGAATGTTATTGTATCAGTCTTTAATCGTCTCATATTGCACATAGGCCTACCAATGAAGGGCGATTGGCCCGTATGTACTGTGCCCAGTTGCCTATCTGTGCATTCACAAACGTTATCGAATTTTATTGAAGTTTCTTCACTATGTGTTCCCTTCATCAATGATTTGAAAACCGTACTTAACTTCAGTCATTGGGACGGGTTCCGTATTGAAAACCACGTTTCTAAGACGGGCATTTTCCCACTAGACCATCACGGCTTCGTTGAAAACATTGCAACTGCTTCAATAACTGGCAAAGTTGAGGCTGGTTGATAAAAATTAACATTTTTATCCCTGCGCAGTGTCCTAGAGCTACATTAATCCTAATTGGACCTTCAGAGGTAAAATGAGACTGGAAATACACTACTTATGATGTATCGTAAAATGAGACTGGAAATACACTACTTATGATGTATCGTAAAATGAGACTGGAAATACACTACTTATGATGTATCGTAAAATGAGACTGGAAATACACTACTTATGATGTATCGTAAAATGAGACTGGAAATACACTACTTATGATGTATCGTAAAATGAGACTGGAAATACACTACTTATGATGTATCGTAAAATGAGACTGGAAATACACTACTTATGATGTATCATAAGTAGTGTATTTCCAGTCTCATTTTAGAATATTTGCCCAACTTCTCGAGTTTTGCAAAATTGCTTTATCTTAACAACTTATTATACATAACAGGCGTTATATTGAAATTAAAATGTGCAAAAATCACTCCAGTTTTAATTGTATTGTTATAGATCGACAACAAACGCGGTAACACCGCCGAAATCGATATGGAAGCTGCCGCGGCCTGCCTCGGCCTGCCCTCGCGCAGGGACGAGCTCCCGGCCGGGTTCGAGCGGGGGCTGACTAGAGGAGTGCTGTCTCTGATCCATAAAGACACGCTATTTGTCGCTACCAAGCTTTGTTCCACCAAACTTACTCAAAGAGGTGAGATACTTACCTTACAGACTCAAGCTAGAGAGGCGAGCTTCCTTACAAGGACTTAAACTCGCGAGTTTATTATCATACTGATCTAAGCTAACTCCGAGAACGAAAGACGAGCTTCCCGTCGGATTTGAACGAGGGTTGACTAAAGGAGTGTTTTCTCTAGTGCATAAGGATACCTTGTTAGTCGCTACGAAGCTTTGTTCCACTGAATTTCTCAAAAAGGTAAATTTACATACTGCTGCGACTTGCACTCGCTCGAAAAAGTGAATTTATTTACCGCAGCTACTCACGATCGCTCTAAAAGGTCTACCGTACCGACTCAAGGTCACAAAGAGAGGTAAGTTTACATATGATGTGACTCGTCGGGTTTGAACGAGGGTTGAGGACTACTGTCTTTAGTCCATAAAGACCCACTGTGATCTACTAAACTTACTCAGAGAGGAGTGTTTTCTTAGGACTGCCCAGTCTTTTCCCTTTCGACTTCGAACAATGGTTGACTCTAGATATGTAGCAGTGTTTCTATTCATTAATCTTGAGTAGATTTCTTTTTCGCCCTAAATTTAACAATTTGTTCCGAAATCCTCAAAATACCTAAATCCCTGTTTCATTTAAAACACTCTAAATAATACATGAAACATATACTTTTGCCCTAAAATAGGGCCAAATCCCTAAAAGTGGAAACACTGATATGTAGTTTGTGTAGGACGTTACCGCTCTCTTTCATTATTCTATTTTTGGAGGTAAAAAAATACTATTTGTCAAATGATAATATCATTGTTACGTTATCTTTACAGAGGAGATCCTAGGCGTGTTAAAATGGGGTACGGCGCGCGCTGAAGGTGGGCTACGTAAAGCATTAGCGCGGCTGGCGGGCGCGCCGCACGAGGAATTAGTCAAGTTCCTGCAGGACATACTGGACGCTCTGTTCAATATACTCACACAGGTAAGGCTTCTAATTTTCACAAAAATTACGCACCTGCAAAGATTGCGCACTAGCAAAAATTACGCACCCACTAAGATTACGCACCTACAAAAATTACGCACTTACAAAGATTACGCACCTACAAAAATTACGCACTTACAACAATTACGCACCTACAAAAATTACGCATACACAAAAATAACGCATCCACAAAAATTTGCACCTACAAAAATTACGCGCAAACAAAAATAACGCACCCACAATAATTAAGTACCTACACAGAAACGTTAGCGTAGTTTCACTATAGAAACTAGAGTGGTTTTTCGCACATTTTAATTAAGTTAAGCACAGGTGTTACGCCATTTATTTTATTGCGATTAGCAGTTTTCTACTAAAATAAAGCGTTATACTTAGTTAAAAAGTCAGCGTGGTTGGTGAGCTTGAATAGCTTGCCAAGTTTGGTGGGTGCGCCGCTTGAATAGCTTGCCAAGTTTGGTGGGTGCGCCGCTTGAATAGCTTGCCAAGTTTGGTGGGTGCGCCGCTTGAATAGCTTGCCAAGTTTGGTGGGTGCGCCGCTTGAATAGCTTGCCAAGTTTGGTGGGTGCGCCGCTTGAATAGCTTGCCAAGTTTGGTGGGTGCGCCGCTTGAATAGCTTGCCAAGTTTGGTGGGTGCGCCGCTTGAATAGCTTGCCAAGTTTGGTGGGTGCGCCGCTTGAATAGCTTGCCAAGTTTGGTGGGTGCGCCGCTTGAATAGCTTGCCAAGTTTGGTGGGTGCGCCGCTTGAATAGCTTGCCAAGTTTGGTGGGTGCGCCGCTTGAATAGCTTGCCAAGTTTGGTGGGTGCGCCGCTTGAATAGCTTGCCAAGTTTGGTGGGTGCGCCGCTTGAATAGCTTGCCAAGTTTGGTGGGTGCGCCGCTTGAATAGCTTGCCAAGTTTGGTGGGTGCGCCGCTTGAATAGCTTGCCAAGTTTGGTGGGTGCGCCGCTTGAATAGCTTGCCAAGTTTGGTGGGTGCGCCGCTTGAATAGCTTGCCAAGTTTGGTGGGTGCGCCGCTTGAATAGCTTGCCAAGTTTGGTGGGTGCGCCGCTTGAATAGCTTGCCAAGTTTGGTGGGTGCGCCGCTTGAATAGCTTGCCAAGTTTGGTGGGTGCGCCGCTTGAATAGCTTGCCAAGTTTGGTGGGTGCGCCGCTTGAATAGCTTGCCAAGTTTGGTGGGTGCGCCGCTTGAATAGCTTGCCAAGTTTGGTGGGTGCGCCGCTTGAATAGCTTGCCAAGTTTGGTGGGTGCGCCGCTTGAATAGCTTGCCAAGTTTGGTGGGTGCGCCGCTTGAATAGCTTGCCAAGTTTGGTGGGTGCGCCGCTTGAATAACTTGCCAAGTTCCAACGGGTGTTTTATTTTTCAACTTCGAACGGCTCGAATATGTGTGGTGACAGCTAGGTCATATACGCAACTTTACGGATTCTCCATACGAAAGTTCCGTATACGTCCAAGCCGTAGTTCATAAATAACGCCTCTGGACATACTGGACGCTGTATTCTATATACTCACACAGATCAGACAGGTCATCGAGAGGGCTATGCTGCGAATCGCATTGATTTATGATCAAAACAGAAATGGAAAGATCCAGTCCCGTACCAATTAATTTACCTTTGGAGTTTACGTACAGACTTGGGCTTATTCCACAGATCTCCTTTAAAAAGGTGGAGTAAAATGTTTGAGTAGTCCAATGGTTATACTCTATAAAATTTAACTTGATCTCTGCGACAGCTGTCAGAAAAATCACGCCTATGAAGTCCTGAATGTCTTAATAGTACAGACAGTACCTGTCAATGTCATACTTTGTGGGCATGCCGATTAGTGATGGGCGCCGAATGATCGTGGCCACAGAGTTTTAGATAGAGTTTTATTTAAAATATCGATAGTTTATACTGGCGATATTTTAAACAAAACTTAATTTATCATTAATTTTACTGTATATTTTAATATCATAACATTTTTTACATGTGTAATTAAATTAAACCCAATTATATGTTACATTAGCATCGATAATAGTGAAAAACGTCGACAAACACTATCGTTGCATTATTATGAGTATTTAATTGATACCATAACATTATTTACACGTGTACATACTTGATCTTAAATAATAGTAAGTAAATAAAATCCAATTTCTCACCTTCAACTACTCATTCGATTTCATTACAACATTGTTTGAAAATCGATTTTTTCACCCACTGTCTCAACTCTAAAAAGTCAATCTTCTATGTCAATGTCACTGTCGCAGAGATTAAGTTAAATTTTATAGAGTATAGATACTTTATTTAAGACAAGTTGATGTATCCCGTTCTTACTAACTGGCATATTCCAAAGCAGTGTAAACTTCTCAATGACGAAGCCGCGTAAATTCTTTTGAAGTAATCTAATTTCATCGGGCCATCAAGATACAGGCATCGCCTAGTTTGGGGCCCACTGACACATCGGCAAATGTTCATACTCAATTACTCATATTTAGTACCTATTTGTTTTACATGTATTCGCCATTGAAGTGTAGAAGAAATAATGATGATACTCAGTGAAATATTTTTTGGTTTGCTAATATGTACTGTGTGTTACCAATCTAAAATGTGTCAACAGCGTACCTATCTACAGCCATCTATCTATAAAAGCCGTGGTGGCTTAGAGGTAGTGACACCCACCTTACAATCAAATCCCGGTCCCGTACCAATGAGTTCTTTGGAATTTATGTACGGAATTTCACACCACTGGCTTTTCGGTGAAGGAAAACATCGTGAGGCAACCTGCATACGTCCGTAGAATAAATTCGATGGCGTATGTGAACCGCCAACCCGGACTGGGCCAGCGTGGTGGATATGGCCCAATCATCCTTCGTGGGTAGGCCTACGTCCTGTAGTGGACTATTAAAAAGGCTGGTACAGTACAGTACAGTACTGTGTGTTACCAATCCAAAATTTGTCAACAGCGTACCTATCTACAGCTACCTTATGAATTCAATTTTAAGTTACTTTTATCTCTTGCACATGGTTTTGTCAAATGTTAATATGGTAAATAAATATATTCTTATTCTTTAATATTTTCATTTTTTTTATAAACTCAGGTGGAAGAAGAGCACCCAGGTTACTCAGACAACAGTTACGGCGTGTTAGTGCTAGACTGCCTGCTCAGAGTGATATCTCTCGTGGCGGACCACAAGTACCAGCACTTCCAGCCCGTGCTGCACAAATATATCGACGAGAGTTTCTGTGACGCTCTGGCTTATGAGTAAGTGTTATTTTATCAAACAGGCTTGGAAATGTGAGCATTACTTTGACAGCCTTCTTCGAGATAAATCGACATTGCTGCACTGGCCAAATAGAAGCGAGCAGCGGCCGGCAAAAGTTGAAAGGAAATCCATATCTGTCGTGTAATTTCAAAACGGAACGATTTTTAGTCCAACAACAATATAATATTTTTTTCGCCAAAAATGGCACAACCTACCTATATCGAGTACAAAATTCGAACTATTCGCTGGAATTACGTAGAATTGGTGCATACAATTTTGGATTATAGTTGATTTTTCAAAAACGGCTCAGCCGATTTAGTAAAAAATAAATGTGGGAGGAATGTTACAACCTTCAAGTAGTCACCATGTAACCTCTTTTACTATTTCCTACTCCGTCAATATAAAATTGTGTCATGTCATGTTTTGATGTTTTGATTAGATTAAAATCATCTTCCACATGAAAATGTATTTTATTTCATTAAACTGACTTTACAGACAATTTGTTTTCGTAAATGAACAATATTATTTTCTCCTCCCCAGAAACCTAATTGCCGTAATGGTGTGGGTGATACGAAGCGCGAACGCTAGCGAAGCCGCGCTGAAACGACTCCTCATGTGTATGAAGTGTATCGAGAGCCTCGTGAGGATTATAGTGCGCAGTCGGCAGCTGCGGAGCGCTATGGGAGACATCGCCGCTAATGCAGAGTTTAAGAAACTTTTTGAGGTAAGTCACTGTAATATACTGTTCTGTGTCTTCTTCTTCTTAATTTTGGCGTCGCATTATTGTGCATTTGCCAGTGTCAAGTATTAAGTTTTAATATTTTTTGATAATATTTTATCAAAATAGTCACTGTCGTAGTCTCGTCATAGTCCAATAAAGTCACTGTCAAGTCCAATCATAGTCCAAGTCATACCTCAGTAAAGCAGTGGAGACTTTACTAGAGGCGTCTATGGAGTTTTGGTAACAACACGGAACAACATGATACGTCACATTATATCACTTGCCTACACTCATACACGTAAATCAGCTCATAATCAACAAAACACCACAATTTTTCACTAATTATCACTGATAAAAACACAAGTTTAACAAAATAATACAATGAGGCGACATGATTTTTCCGCGTTCCCGCCAAAACTCTCCTGTTCTGTGTCTTAAATGGTCTTTTGTTGCATATAGGTGGGTAATATGAAGCGCGAATTCGAGGGAAATCGCGTTTAAACGTCTTAAGAAGTCTAAAATTGAATATAGGTCTAATGGTGTGGGTGATGTGAAGCGCGAATTCGAGGGGAATCGCGTTTAAACGACTTAAATAGTTTAAAATTGAAAATAGGTCTAATGGTATGAGTGGTACGAAGAACAAATTCGAGGGAATTCGCGTTAAAACGACTACTCATGTGTATGAAGTGTATCGTGAGGATTATTGTGCGCAGTCGGCAGCTTCGGAGCGCTATGGGGGATATCGCCGCTAATGCACAGTTTAAGAAACTTTTTGAGATAAGTTACTGTAGTATACTGTACCGTGTCTTAAATAGTCTACAGTTGAATACAAGTCTAATGGTGTGGGTAGTACGAAGCGCGAACGCGAGCGAATTCGCGTTAAAACGACTACTCATGTGTATGAGGTGTATTGAAAGCCTAGTGTTATGGGGAAGGGCTATGTGCCGCTAATGCAGAGTTAAGAAACTTTTTGAACCAAGTCACTGAGGTAGGGCACCGATATATGTCTTTTTTCATTTTTATAATTCCTTTCTAGATGAAAGGGTTGTCTGGAAGAGATTGCTACAAGCAATAAGGTCGCCCTTTGTTGCACTAGCTTTAAGTTGCTTTTTCCATTCTGTGTCTTACCTGTATTCTGTGTTTTTAGTGTTAACAATAAGTGTTCATTCATTCATTCATATATATCGGAGCCCAATTCATCGTAGGTGTCGCCTGCACTAACGTACCTAAACTAGCTTAGATCTAAAAATATCTAAAGATATCCAGTGGTAACCACGAAATTATAGTGGGCAAACCTTTGGATAGCTCCCATATGATGAACCAATTTTACGTATATTTGAAAGATCTTTTTTTAAAACAATCTTGCAATGTTTCACAGAGCCTGCTAGCGGCCCTGGTGTGGCTGATGCAGTGCGGAGACCACGCGCTCACGTGCCAGGGCTCGGCGCTCAAATACCTACCACATGCCGTGCCCCACGCTATCAACGTCTACCCCGATACTGATCTGGCGTAAGTTATATTTACCATAATTTGATATACAGTAGAACCTCGTTAAGTCGAACCTCGATAAGTCAAAAACCTCCAAATCTCGAAAAAATGTTTTGTTCCCTTCCCTTAAAACACCAAAACCTCCATTACTTGAAATCTTGGCCCTCTGTTAATCGAAATAATCACCGAGTCCCTCCAAGCCATTTTGGTACATATTTTCAATCTATAACTCGAAAAATTAAATTTGACCTCTGTATCTCGAACATAGGAACGTTTTATTTTACAACCTTTACAACTAGATCATTTGGAATTTATTATCTCTATTGTTCGAACAAAAATAAGTTACCGACTTTAAGAACTTGCCGACAATGTGAGTACACTATTGTTTCTTAGAAAACATTTTAGGAGTATACAATAATAAATTTATGACTCATGGAAACACGTGTTTGCTTGCTTTGTGTCAGGTGTTCAATTTTGATTCCCTTTGAAATTTAGCTAAGCCAGTCATTTGTTTTTGACTTAAATACCGTCAGAAGTAGTTTGGTTCTACTGCAATACACATCAATTAGTACAACAGTTAACATGAGTGCTGTGAAACGTAAACTAAAAACTTTGAGTCTTGCTGAAAAATTAGAAGTGCTCGAAGCTGTGAAGAGCTGTCAAAAAAAGAAAGATGTTGCTGAACAATTTGGCCTGCCAATGAGTACTCTTTAAACAGTAATAAAAAATGAATCAGAGAAAATCATGAGAAAAATACAAAACGATCAAAGTTTGTCCTGCAAAAGACGACGAATTGAATACCTTACGTAATTTTATAGAGCGAACCAGTAACTGAAGAAGAAGAATTTTCTGCTCTTTATAGATTAGACAATGCTATAGATAGAGAACAACCAAATTATCTAAAGCAAAAAAAAAATTACTGACTTATTAATGCCATATTTTTTATTTTAAAATGATTTGAAATAATGTTGATTTATAATATGTCACCTCTGCAAGTTGAATTTATATTTATTTTACATCTTTAACTCAAAATTTATAAGAATAAACCTCAAACTCTTTATGTCGAATCAAAATCCGCCTAAGTCGAAATCCTCCATAAGTTGAAAACTCTATAACTCGAATTTTTTGGCGTCTCCCTTGATGTTCGACTTATATAGGTTCTACTGTATTAACTTCTTTAGGTTATGATAGTACTGTTAAAGGAGCTGGTGATTTTTTGATTTAGTAAGTGACTCGGGCTGATCGTCACTATGAATAAATGAATAGAAAATACTCGAGCTAGTGGACTGCCATCTCTAACTTTGTTACTACCGAATTTTTCTACTACTTCTCGCATTTCATACTTTTACAAAGTGGGTTCAAACCGCAGTCCCGTACTTATGGGCTATACTACAAGTTTTTCAGTGACGGAAAACTTCGCGGGGAAAAATGCTAGGCTTGTACTCATACTCGTAGAGAAACTTTCGAGTGGTCATAAGGTTAAATTCAGGTACCGAACGAAATATACATACATGTTTTTACACTATTGGGAACAGTTTTGTAAAGAAAAAACACAGAATGAAAAATCTGTATTTGTGTTTTAGCGTGGTCTGTAGTGTTTTAGCGTGGGCAGTGGAAGGACAAACGGGATGTCTGCAAACCTTCGTAGCAAAGTAGTTTCTTTCTACTTAAAGAACGTTACGACTGTGTATATTTAGGTATTTATTTGTGAAGCAACTAAAATAAATATTAAAAGTTGGTACAGATGCAGTACTTGTTATATTTTCCAGTCGCTACGAAGTCCGTGCGCTAGATGCCCTACCCTTAGGCTATTTGAGCAAATAACGTATTAGGCTTTACTGGAACTAGTGAAGGCTTCTCTTTGCCTCTCGACGCCAGCGCGACCCGTGTTACTGCCACATTTGGCTACTATTCATACAATGCCAAAGAAAAAACATCATGAGGAAAAATCTGTACCTGTGTTTTAGCGCTTTTAGCGGTATGTGCTCTAAACGAGTTTTGGCAATTAGTTCGACAGTGGACTAGGTATTTAAAGAAAGGCAGTTTTTTAACACATAATAGGGCTATATTTCGCCATCAACTCTGTTGTTGGAAAAATAATGTTGCAGCCGTAGATAGAGTATGTGCTCTCACGCTTGCCTTAAAATGTCCAGATTGTAATTGTCATGAAACAGTGACAGGTGCATTTGTATTTTCCAGTCGCTACGTAGTCCGCGCGCTAGAAGCCCTACCCTTAGGACGTTTGAGCAAACAACGTATGTTGGCTCTACTCGAGCTGGTGAAAGGCCCTCTTTGTCTCTCGCCACCGGCGCGACCCGTGATCCTGCCGCATTTGGCAGCGACACTCAGGGCGCTGCTACGGGACAAGGCTGAGGTGAGTTGGGGAGTTACGTGGTGTAGGTGCTTGTGGAATGGGTAGGAAGTAGGTAGAATGTTGACGGCATAAGGTTCAAAATAACCGCGTCAATTGAATTTTAGGCCTAGGAACTAGACCGTTAGAAATTAGGCCTGCGTTATTAAAAAATTAGGCTGAAGCTAGAACTTAGGTCGAAGCCGAAACGTAGGCCGAACCAGAAATGTAGGCCAAAGCCGAAACGTCGGGCGAAGCTAAAACGTAGGCCGAAGCCGAAACGTCGGCTGAAACAGAAACTTGGCTGAAGCCAAATCGTACGTGTATGTAAATGTAAACTTAAATATACCTGTATTCAACAGCAAAATAATAGTCACGAGTATAAAAGAGTACTCACGAATTTTTGGAAAGCTCATCCCGGTACGAAGTCAAAATCGAAATGGTAGACTGAGAGAAAGAAATAGGCCCCAGAAATAATATGAGACACTTAATAAGAAAAAAAATATAGAATCGACTTTTACGTCTTCGTACCCTAAAAGGGTACGAATACGCTGGCCAAAATGATAATGGTGTCTATAGAAGTTACTGGTCTATAAAAACAAAGGGAAAGTCAGTAGGGATTAAATAAAAACGTCAGCGGTACGGGGACCCTTATAGTATCTTATAATTCGGGATTTTAGTTTCCACAAGCACCGTTAATGTTAATGGGGGTTTATCTTTTATAAGTAACAATTTTTGAACGATTTTCTGATGTCATTTAATTTTATAGTAGGTACTAACTTAATTTCTTGTTATTGACTTTTAAAATGTGTTTAAAAATACAATTTGTTGTCTTCAGTTCTATTACGTAAAATAAAATTCAAAGATTTTTTTTCTTGCAATAGTATCAAGTGCTCTTGTACACAATTTAAGGGCCAATTTTTCAACAAAAATAAAAATGTGTAATTTTCTCAATACTGTCATGTATATTTTGTAAATCACCGTTATATTATTTTATGTCACTAGTGTAAAGTAAATAACATTCGCTTTATTTCATTCAATAATCTACGAACTCTCATTTAAGATTTTAATACTTGTGATAATAAAAAATACTTTTGCGTTCTTTGATAATATAATAGTTTTAACCTCTTGACAGCCGCGCCTCTATTTTTTATAATTTCACATTATGGGCCCAATTTTTTAACGATTATAAACATCGTTGGCGCCATGTCAAAAGGTTAATCTTGGTTGTATTTGCTTAGTTGTATACGACTAAGCTGTACATGCAATTTTTGCTTGATTTTTGAATGGAATAGAGTCGTATTTTGTCTGTCCTGTGTGACCACGTGTAGAATGGTATGTACGCACCAATGTCACTTTGTGTTCGTGTTTATGTCACTTGTGTCGTCCCAGCAGTTGCGACAATGACGGTAGGACGAAAATTTTTTTTAGCAAACATTTGTTTTTTTTACTCGACTGCCAAAGAAATAGCTGTTTTATTATATTTTTTTTAATGTTTTTTACTAAGAGATTCAATTTAAAATATTACGACTGTACTTTACGAGTGTTTCTTTCCACGACTAATATGTTAGTTGATTGAATCAGGTGACTCATATGTTCCAAAATGATATTGTGCTCATCATGATAACTTACTTTTGCTATAGAACCAACCCTGAAACGGCGGATAAAACCGTAATTACTTAGTTACTTTGAAAAAAAAAATGAATGGATTTTGTTTACTTAGTAACTTAAAATAGAACAGAATATTCCGTGATTTTGGGGCTGGACTCATAGTTAAAGTGGGTCATAAAAATTAGTACTTACCACGATATTCTCGAATATATCCTTTGTTCCAAGAGATAAGTCAAATTCAAACATGGTTTGCGCGCGGAAGTGTTTTGTTATCTAAAGGTTTATGAAATCTAACTAAAAATTATCAATGTTACATTGAAATTGTTTGCTATTGGATTCTCGTCCTACCGTCAACCGCATAAGGTCTCCGGCAGTGTTCGTGTCTACAACCTGAGGTAAGCACCGCACGCCGATGCATGCCGCCCGATTAGCACATCTATGTTGTACGCAATACGGTTCAGTGTAGCATGACAGTTTTCAATGGTACAGAAAAATGTAGGAGCTTTTGTATTGTAGAAAAAATTATGTGTGAACTTTACCACAAACAAAATAAACGAGCTGTAGTTTTTCGTTCAAACTGTCAAATCTCATTCTCTGAGGTTCTCGATGTGGCAATATTATTCCACCTGATTTTTCTTTTCCATGTGATCTGATACATGTTTCTATTTGCTAATCTGTAAAAGAATTATTATACTGAAAAAAGTGTGTTCGAAATGATTCCAGAAATCTATAATTTAGTTTATGTTCGTAGTTTTGAAGGTGTAATTTTTTATCCTATTAGCTTGTGTGATTTGTGGTAAGGTTTTGATTATGTGTGGATGAATTATGTTTATTTATGGTACAGGTATTTCTTATTCATTTCTGTGTGGAATACTTTTGTGGGATAATTTACTTTAGATGTTTCCTGAATCTTATAATTTTGGATATTATACGTTTTATTTTGTTTTTGATATATACGGAATATTTCAGAATTCTTATCCGTAATATTAACGGGATATAAATAGTTATATATGTATATTGAGTTTTATTATTAACCGGTATTTTAATATTAACATGGTAACCTAACCGACATTTTAGTATAACTTTATCTATCACCATTAAAACCATCATAAATAGATACTAAATTCAGCCGAGCCTAGTATACGCACCATAACATAATTTTATCGACGTGTTAAAACGAGATAGAGATATGATAAAGTATTCATCTGTCACTTTTTCACATATTGATAAAAAATATGCCGTGGTGCTTATGCTACGCTAGCAGTTATTGACGTGATGCTAATTTGAGTTTTATGTTAGTGGGTATAATGCGTAGAATATTACTAAAACATTTGGTTTGTTAAGTTAAGCATGGTTGTAGTATTATAACAATGGTTATTAACATTATTTCATATTTAGCTATATTTTGTTGCCTTTTACACAATCTCTATAAAAAAAGTTTTTTTTAAGCGATGGTCATCAACCATGGATTTCTGAGGGTTCATTTACTGCATATGATTTTATGTCAAAATCATGCATGATTGTCATCAAATTATTATGCATGATCAAATTATAAAGCATTAATTATATTTAAGTAAAAGAAAAGAGTTTTGATATCCTACACTTAGACGCAGTTACGATAAAAATTAACCAACCGTATTACTTTTGTTTTTATTATAGCTCCGTGAAGTAAACAAATATTATGCACCATTTTTACTAAACAATACAGCTTAAAGCGCAATCATTTCAGGGTATATTTTTGTATATTTTTTTGCTACGTACACACGTACACTTTTGAGTGAATAACATAGAGATTGTGTAAAGGACTAGTTATATCAGCAACAATTCCTATTTACAAATAATCTTAGTACACCGCACCCGCATCCTGAGATATGCACACAAATTGTGATTTTTCCCTAACTTCACTGAAAAAATGATAATTCAACCTTATTCACGTAATTATCACACGTTTTCGTACACAAACCTTAACCTCACTCTTAGTTATATTTAGATTGTATTTGTATTTATATGACATTTGTATGTATGTATCTGTTATAATATTCTACTAACTTCTTATAAAAACATTGCTGAGATGACTCACTTCTGAACTCTACTATTAATATTGAAATTAAACAATAATTATAATTAACCTCAGGAAAGGCAATTGTGCTATGACTTTTTAAACTAAATTGGCATTGTAACACTATTGTAATTAAAAAAATGGAATTGTTTAAAAACATCAAAAGTGGAAAAAGTTAATTACAAAAATAAATAGTTAAATTAAATAAAATTGACTAAAGGATACGGAACGCACGGTACCATACGATACGAAGCCTTCGTGCGCGAGTCCAACTCGCACTTGGCGGATTTCTCAATGTATAATTTGTTCAAGAATATACCATTATGTATTGAACAAGTTCAGAGTGAATTGTCTACATATTATATATTTTATTTTTCTGTGTGTTTTTTTGTGTGTTACTTCGCATGTAGTGTTCCTGACGTGTGTAGTTCTGTTCTGATTAACTTGTCAACAGTTTTAGCTTAGGCACTAAAAAAAACTAATCGTTTCATACAATGTGATTAGCGATGGATCTCATGACAGTCACCTAACTGTCCAAAAAAACTTAAAAGAGAGAGAGACCAAAAGGGTATTTAAAAAAAAATCCCATAAATTAATCTGTCATTATTAGATAATACAATGTACCATTTTTTTTTCACTTGTTGGTGTGAACTTCTTTAAATATATTACACACACTATTTCGTTTCAATAAAATGTCAAAATTACTATGCTGACATGAATTCTCGAAATTTTAAGTTAAAAATTTACATGCTGCCTTAAATAATTAATTCTTAATTTGAAAAATGTTGGTATTTTACATATTTTTTCTTGTTAACTTTGGTTGTAACTAGGATATTGTGCTAATCATTTGTGTTTGGTTGTTTTGTGATTTCTTTACTAACACTGTTTCTGCCTTTCGGCAGTCTTATTTCTGTGTATTTTTGTATCTATAAAAATAATTATTATTTTACAAAAATATTTTAATTATTACTACATCTACTACTTAACACGCCCTTTCTATAAAAGTACTATCAGTAATCTATTTTTTTTCATGAAAATAACATTGCAACGATTTTTCAATGTTTTATTTTTTGATGTTCAACGGAAATAATAAAAAGCGAGCTATAGATGTCGCTTGTTGACCACTAAATTGTGTGCAAACTCTTGATGTGTTGCATGTGTCATTCGTGCGCTGTCATTTTGACAGCTGTCAATGTCAAAGTGACATCCGCGAATGTGCTGACTGGTCGTTACTGAAGCTACACGATGTTGGATGATTACTATAACTAAATAATTTTGTATGTGAATGTAGTCTTAAAAATTTAATATCATTATTAAAAAAATAAACAAAAGTACTAAATAGTAACTGAAGTGTAGTGTTTAGTCAATGATCAGTCATTTTGATGTAGTACGCTTTTGACGTATGCCCGGTGTATGCAAACTGATGTGGTATTACGACGAAATAAAATATATTTTGCAGTATCATGTTTTGCTGTGAAAAAAAAAAATAACGTGGCAGCATCTCAGTGTCCACATCTTAAAATTTCGTGTTACTTTTTTTCTATTACGTACGACGAATCGAAATTATCGAATATGAAGAAATGCCTGAAAATTTCCTTATCGGCTCATTCGTTCACAAAATATGTGATACTAATATAGTTATTTCGTTTGCGAACGTGTAACGTTATCATTTGAGTCATCCCGTATTACAATTTATGATCTTCGATATCCAGCTTCATTGCCATTAGAGCCATTGATTAGATGAGATATTCCAGTTCACTCTTGCAGACAACAAAAAACTTGTTTTGTCATTTGTGCTGCTCTTATGATAAACAATTTAGGTAAGTGTCTTGCGACGCGATCTGAAAACCATTAACAGATCAACAAGATCATTCTGCCATTAACTTACCAATCTGCTGGGCTATATCGGTAACTTTGGTTCTTCTACGGATCTACTCATTTCCATTGGCCATCCGTGCCTATTTATTACACGCAAAAAAGATCAAGTTGTCCTACATGATCAAATTAGAGTCGAAGTCGTAATACCGCATAGTTTGGCTACTCCGAGCCATGTCGAGCTGTACGGTGTATGGCCCAGTGGGACCGCTCGGCGGCGCTCAAGTCGCGCTCCGTGGGCAAGGTGGCGCGCATGCTGGGCGCGACCGAGCACCAGCTGCACGACCACGGCAACCAGAGACAGATCGTATGTATACACACACACAAACACACATATATGTAGATACTGAAAGATAAGTTACAAGGGTACGTTTTTTGTATAGCATCTGCAAGTCTTCATAGGTTAAAGCGGGTTTGAGTACGAGAGTCGTAAGTCGTCGAAAGTAGAAGTTGTAATTACACACACAAACATATATTATGTAGATACTGCAATGTAGGTATTGTAGCTTCTGAAAGTTAAGCAAGTTCTTAAGGGTACGTTTACGTTTGGTGTATAGCATGTGCAAGAAAGTCTAAGTCGTATTTACACACACACACACACACACACACACACACACACACACACACACACACACACACACACACACACACACACACACACACACACACTTACCGCGCATGCTGGACGCGCTCGACCTCCAGCTGTACGCCCACAACAGTCGGAGACAGATCGTATGTATGCACACACATATTCATACATGTGTAGAAACTGAAAACTACGTTTGGTGTACAGGGTCTGCAATTCTTGCGTGTGAGCTCGAAGTACGACACAATACGTATCAAAATGTCTTGTTTCAAGGCGAAACTCGTAATACGAATAAGATCCTTACCGCTCGACCACGATCTCGCCGCCATGAGTGATGGCTTTAACACCTTCACACAAAACATACTCCATATAATATCTGCTACGGATAGAGACTGAAATGCAAAATGTTAAGAAGTATAAACTAAAGATTTGCAGATGACGTACATATAACGTACTCTAATCCCCTTCTCATTTATTATCATATGTGTATGTAAATTAAGCATATAGAGAAGTATAAACTGAAAATTTGCAGATGACGTACATAAAACGGTCGCTCTAAATTTTTATTTATTTTCATAGAAATTAAGTATTGCTGTACATCTACGCCAGTTTTGTTGAAGCTTAGCTTTCATATACTACGGCAACTGATCTAAAATCTTGACGCTTTCCGTTTTTGTTTTGATTTTTCTGTAAATGTGTACATATTTAACGCAATTTTGATTTCATGCAGCTGATTCGATGCGTAAAAGGTATGCCGTTCAGAAACGAAGAAACAAAATGTAGAGGCAATTTAGTACTAAAATGTTTAATAATAAAGTGTTATATTGTAGTTATATCTAAGGTTTCAAACAGCCAGAGAGCTAAAAGTAATCTAAGTAAAAATTTGTAATTTTTTATGCCTGAATTTTGCTGTTTACTGGAGAGTGTATGCCATTAGTTTGAATCCATAATGAATCCAAATGTACACGAAAATTGAAGTCTAAACAATTTTACAAATTGTACCGGGTAAATGTAATATCTCTCTCATGGCCAAAATAAATATTTACTCTCCTATAGTGGCACACAATTTATTGCATTTAAGGTGGATTCACTAGGTCAGCAAGCGAAATTCAAATATTTTTGGGTTTTTTGGCATTTACAGACAAACTGCTGACTGTAACTTAAGAAAAACTAATTTGGCGGCAATGAATAGGTTGTGTTAACGAATTATATACACGTAGAAACCAAAATAATGATCAGTTTATGCACAAGACTTCACTTCACTTCCACTTACTAAAAACTGAGGTGAAAATCAGTTGATGCACTTTCATGCATAACCTGACCAGAAATTTGGTTTACGAGTGTATGTAACTCGTCAACGCAACCTATTCATAGCCGCTAAATGAGTTTTTGTAAACTCGAAATGAGTAGTTTATCTGTAAATCCCAATTAAACCAAAAAATATTTAATTTCGAACTCTGACCGAGATGATCACCCTTAACTGTGAACAATGTGCCAAAATACAACGTGGCGCCGCCTAGTGGCATTTTGTAACTCTAGCGATTCCATTTTCACAACTACCTACATTGTCTGTTTGAAACCTTACCAGCTAGTCTAGCTATCCAATTGTGAACCTTATACCTAATAATTAAAGTTTATCCAAATCTTATATCATTTATCCTTTCATCATTTTTTTATTCTCATAATTTCATTCCATATCCAACCTTATTCTATAACGCATAAAGTAAAAATCGAAAACGTAATCTTACCCGCATTCTCATTTAAAACTCGGACTTCATTCATCCATCAAACCCTAGCTAGACCAACACTTATCTCGACTTAGCGAGCCAAATCGTCTTAAAATATTTTCCAAAAAATCTCGTCCTTTGCGATAACATTCTCGAACAGTGAAATCGCGAAGTATAAGCCTAATCATATTTCTTTGCGGCTGTTATGTTCTGCAAGCTGCAAATAGGCCAATCCTGGCTGAAGCTCAGCAGCTGCGCGAGGATCAGCAGCCTGTAGGAGCTGAATCGTACAACCTGGGGCAGCTGTGTTGCTACAAGCGGGTAAGGTTTTGAAAGAAGGAGCACGATTTTAGGGGTGAGGGGGGGGTGGGGAGTGGAGGGAGGGGGAGCGGGAAGCTTTTGCTAACCTATAAATCGAATTTTTCAACATTTTGTAAAATTAATATACTTCAGCGCAACTCCGGCAGCCAGAATGCATAGGGACGATTGAAAAACACCCCCGTGACCTCCCCACAGTGTCACAATCCTCAGATTTGTGCTCCTTGTTTTAAAACCCAACCCCTACAAGCTGCAAATACCCAAAGATAATATATACGTCTATGCAAATACCCCAATCCTCGCGCAACTGTTAAGTGGACTCAATCAGTATTGGGCAAGTTCTACGATTTGACTTATAGTTGGCATCACAGCTGCCTGGTCATTCGGTCTATATGTATGTGGCAATGGAGAAATAATATGTATCAATTCAGGTGGAGCTGTGCGTCGAAACGCTGGGTGAGATCATGTCGCTGTTGTCACGCGAAGACGTGGGACCAGTGGAGAGTGACTTGGGTGATTTGGCCGTACGACTCCTTCCTACCGTGTTGAAGACTACTTCGTCTATGGTCATGGAGGAATCGCAGACTGATGATGCGCTTGTGGTGAGTGTTTTATCATTTTTATTGCAGGGTTCGTGAGGTTCGAGGGTTTTTTTTATTGGGAAATTACAAACCACAGACTCCAGGGTCTGTGCCCTTACGATTTTACTGTACAAACAGAGTTAGTACAATAGAGATGGGTTAGTTTAAATTTTAGCCTAAGTTAGTAGTTTCGGTGCATTGCGTGAATGCCACGAGCAAACCGGCGACCCGCATGCAGCACCCGATCACGAGTGTGACGCATGTGCCAGCCATCGCTCTCCTCGACCATATTTTAGGGAACAGAACGACCCGACACACGACGACGCCGCCGCAAGAAGGAGCCATCGATGGCGAGAATGAATGCTCAAGACATGCACGCAATGCTAAACTCTAGATATTACGCACTTGTTATGATTTATTTTGTGAAAGCGATCATCCGCAGAGTCCGAGGCTACGACTCCGTGTGTTACTCGGTGGTTTCAACTCTGCTTGTTCGAGGGTTCAAATCGCAGTCCCCGTACCAATGAGTTCTTAGGAATTTATCGGATTTTTACTAGCTTTTCGGTGAAGGAAAACATCGTGAGGCTGCCTGCATATATTCGTAGAAGAAATTCGATAGCGTATGTGAATCCACCAATCCGTAGTAGGGCAGCGTGTCGGATATGGTCTAATCGCCCTCTATGTGGGTAGGCCTACAGTTCTACAGTGGACTATTAAAAAAGACTGGTATAGTATATCTGGGATAGGACTGTTCACCGTTGGTGACTTAACCTTTATGGATCTCTAGTAACACTGGTTGGAACCGACTTGTGTCAATCGTGTTCCTGCGTTCTTATTCAGAACGCTAATAATAAAGATACGCTTTTTTTTCCGTCTGTATGTTACATTTTGAAGCCAAGATAAACTTACCCGTCTAGCAAACACACTATGACATAATTATATCGACGTTATATCGACACGATTAGCACAGGATATATGTAATCGGTATGTAATAGAGAGGTACAGAAATGGCCTAATAATTATTTTTTGCAAAAAATGGCATGACCGACTTGAACCGTGTACAGAATCGCGAATATTTCGCACGGATGGATGTAGCATTTTTCACATGATTGTTGATTTATCAAAAATGGCTTAGCCGATTTCGATAAGGTTTAAATGGGACCAACTTCGAACCACTAAAAACTTATG
This sequence comes from Hypomecis punctinalis, assembly GCA_949316475.1. NCBI lineage: Eukaryota > Metazoa > Arthropoda > Insecta > Lepidoptera > Geometridae > Hypomecis > Hypomecis punctinalis. The sequence continues at coordinate 17,047,453 of OX438818.1, forward strand.
TGTGGATACATGTAAAAAAAATATACGCGTCGAATTGAGTACCTCCTCCATTTCGTCGGTCAAAAATGTTGTGAACGTTGATGATGATGATTAAATTATGATTGCTAATTCAGTACTAATCTAAAATTAGATTTGATTTTGTGAGACTCCTATTTGTAAAATAACTAAGACTTTCCCATTGTTCCAGCGTCGTATGGTATCCGTGCTCCTGGACATGGTCCGCCAAATGACCGAGGACCAGTATAAGCTGGTCGTGAAAGCCTTAGAAGTGGAGTCGTACGGGGGTCCCAACTCGCTGGTCTCCGACGCCTTGGAGCTGCTGCTCGCTTTACTGAGGAAGCCGATATTCAAACCGCACTGGGCCGACATGCTGACGGCACAGTTGCATATCATGCTTCATGCCCTAAGGTTCGCGTCAACAGTTTCTTGTAATAATTAATTTCCGCCAACAATGGCGTAACCAACTTCAACCGTGTACAAAATTGGAATAGTTACGAACCGGATCGATGTATATATCGCTTGCACGCTCGACTCAGGTGGAACGTGACAATGGGTCGTGTTTTTACGACATGCTATATTCGTTAAGATACGTGTTATGACATTTAATTTTGATCTAGCGAACGAAATGAAATAGATTTAGTAACATGACGTTTTTTCTTTCGTCTGTCTAGCTAGATGTTGGTTTTCGTCTACAAGTCGCATTTTTCAACCAATCTCGACGAAACTTTGTGTAGGCCAAATCATACAAGTCTGCGAATGTGATGTTCACATGTAGCTGCGTGTTAATATGTTCATAAAACCTACCGTGACTATTTAAAATATAACACAGGTGTTCGCACGGTAAGGATACCATAGCTCCGATCGCATTTGGCGACCATTTTCAAGATTGAAGTCACGAGTGCTCAGCCATAGAAATAACGCGTAACACCTGTGTCATATTTTAATTAAAATGAGTTGATATGACTTAATCTGCACATGACAGACTGGCATGATTTTTGTAACAGTATTGTTCTGCTTATTGTTTTAGACTGTTGTCAACCACTCTCCGCGACCGTTTAAACAGCGAAGACGCAGACGCCGAAGCGTTAACAGCTACGCAAGCCCAAGTGCGTCTCTGGTTCGAAGCTTGCGCGTGCGTCGCCACCGCGCCGCCTTTACAGCTGGAGACGCTGAACGCCGCGCGGAGGCAAACTATACTCAAGATATATGGAGACATAAGGCGAGGGGTCGCTGAGTGTATGAGCGAGATGTGGTTCACTCTAGGTAATGTTCATTTTGTATATAGGTCCATTTTAGGTTTATGCTGTAGGCCCAAGTGCGTCTCTGGTTCGAAGCTTGCGCGTGCGTCGCTACAGCACCGCCTGTACAGCTGGAGACGTTGAACGCCGCGCGGAGGCAAACTATACTTAAGATATATGGAGGCATAAGGCGAGGGGTCGCCGAGTGTATGAGCGAGATGTGGTTCCTCAGAAGAATGACAAAAATTAGACTTTACAGCTGTCCTATTCATATCTAGTTATACAGCATACGCGAGAGTGAGTGGAACAAAAAACGCATTGTCTGTCGGCATACGTCAAAATCATGAGCTGGAATTCCAAAATGGGTAAAATTCGGTTCCATTTTGTCTTATGCGATATGATCGGAAATTGGAACCCTCTAGTTTTAGCAGAAAATTCAAATCTCTGATCATTTTACCTTCCTACTCTTTATCTTTTTAAATTTGGACAGCCGAGATAAGTCAATGCTAGTTTGTGAGACCCTTCGAAATTACATAAGTTCTGGTGTATGTGCATCTTTTTCTTATGGTTTCTATTACTTGTCATTTTTCTGAGTGTGGTTTACTCTAGGTATGGTTCATTATGGTTAGATCTAGAGGTAGGTTGATTCTAGGTTCACACGGCGTGTTATGAACAAGATGTGTTCATAACACTCTAGGCTGGAAATTGTATACGATAGGTTTTCCTAGTTATTAAATTGTAATACGGGTATTATATTGAGGGCTTCCACATTACAATGATCTTCCCAACCAAACTTGTGGTATTCCTAAAGTATTTTCTTAGGCCAAAAAAAAGTAATAAGTAGTTATCTGGTGGCAATTTGATATTTTAGAGTCAAATTATGTATAAACGTATTTCCGATGACGCTGAAGGACCTAAACGATCTAGTCCCCATAAGACGCCTAAATGTTCGTTTGTCCAGACATAGATATTGTAAACTGTTCGGTAAAGGCCTACATTCGAAAATAACTTTCCATTCTGCTTTTAGCAACTTATTTAAACATAATTATTGTTATTTCAGGTATCCACAAGCGAGCGTTCATCCCTTGTCTGGTCGGTCCGTTCTTAGAAGTGAGCTTCCTAAAGGACGAGGAAGTGAGAAACACGACCATTCCGATATTCTTCGATATGATGCAGACTGAATACACGCACAGCATCGCTAATGGAGACACTGGTGAGTAGACGTATAATTCGTCGCTTTGGTGGTGAAGAGAGCTAACCCACAAAATCAAGTTTTGAGATAATGACCAATTAAGGGACAAGGGTTAGCTACAAAATATATTTTTTATAATATCTTCTAAACCATTGGTCCGATTTTGATAAATATTGAGTCGTATAAGGAAAATGGCCTTATTTAATCCCCGTTTAAATATAATAATTGGTAATTATCTATGTAACTAATTTGACTAAAAATGTGGGTTGACCTCTGTTCACCAACAAAGCGACGATATACATGGTCTCTATTTTTGAACCGATAGCCCACTAAGACGAGACCTAGTAAGAACAAGAGCGGCCATTGAATGTAAGTATATGAAGGTGCAAATGGGGTTACATAGCATCTTGGAGAATTTAGCTACAGGAGAAGTCTAAAACGCGCGTGCTCCTCTGCTATGATATATGAATAGAATATCTTAGGTGGGAACGACACAACAGTACCTAGTAATTGCACAATTTTAGACTTAAGCTAACTAGTAGTCCGCCCCGGACTTGGACGTCGCGCTATTCCTATTTTTTACTAGTTTTCACCCGCGGCTTCGCCCGCATGATGTTTTGATTATTGACGCAATTTCATTATAATTTATAGCCTATGTGTTATTCTGATATTTAAGCTATATTATTGCAAAGTTTCATCTCAATCCATTCAGTAGCTTTTGCGTGAAAGAGTAACAAACATCCATCCATCCTCACAAACTTTCGCGTTTATAATATTATAGTAGGATCATAAATACCTACTGGGATTTAAAAAAATGTAACAATGTTATGTTAATATGAAAGTTAGCGATTTATTTTAAACAAATGTTGAAAGACATAGAACATTCGTTGAAATGTTTAAAATAGCCATCCGCAACTCCCGCAGAAAGTGGCGCCGTTTTGCCTCTTTTTACCACGGCCCTCGTATCTTCGCAACCACTGAACAGAAGATGCTCATATTCGAACTTAAAAATTGTATAAATATAAACTACGTTCATGCTAAATTTCATGGAGATCGGTTGAGCGGTACTTGAGTTATGGTCGAACAAATATACATACAAACATACACCCAAGTGCCGGCTCGTCCCAGTAGACTCTGAGACCTCACTTACGCTCGGTCAATAAAGCAATTAAGGTGAAATTGGAAGAGGCAGAAGTGACAAACCTTGGAGAATCAGATTAGTATCTCTCTGTGAGGCGCATGACTGAGCTATACGTTCCCCTGATGTTAAGCGTTACGCATTACCATGATAGATGATGATGATTCCCATAATTTTTAACTATTCTAGTGTAAAACCGCAGCACAGCGTATAACGATCGTTATTCTGAAATATCAAATATGGGTACTTGTGTCTGTTAGTTGTCATCTCGGCAATATAAAAACAGTGATGTAATTTTGAAAACAATTCCCTTAAGATACTCGGCATTTTTCAGCAGATAGACACCTAAAAGACTAAGAAAGCAAACTAATAGACAAGCTCGATACGCTAGTGGAAAAAGGCAGAGGTGACAAACCTTGGCGAGTGAGATTCTTATCTCCCTGAGGGGCGTTTTATTTTTAGTTTAGTTCTGTCTTATTTCTATAAAAGAGAGAAAGACAGGGGTGACAAACCTGGAGAGTATGACCTATACTTTTGCTTGATGTTAAGCGTTACGCGTAGCTATGACATGCCTATAATATCCACAAATAGGAACTTTACCAATTTGAAAGACTGCGATTTAAAACAGCGCTTGTTATTTACCTACTCTAAACTGTAAAGTGTATTTAACTTGTGTCGTTTAAAACAGTGATATAATTTTAAAAACAATTCCCTATATATAATCGGCATGTATCAACGGACAGCCACTTAAAAGAATTAGAAAGCGAGTTGATAGACAAGCTTGATACGCTAGTAGAAAAAGGCAGAGGTGACAAACCTTGGAGTGTGAGATTCGTAACTGCGGGGCGCTTTGATCTTAGTTTAGTTGTCTTATTTTTATAGTCAAATAAGGTGGGACAGCAATTATATAGTTTTGAAAACAATTCCTTTAAATATACTCTGCATTTATTTCATAAATAAATGGAAAAAAAAATACATATAAATAAATGCACTAGTAGAAAAAAGCAGAGGTGAGAAACCTTGGCGAGTCAAATTCGTATCTCTCTGCAGAGCTTTTAGCGTGTATTTTAATATGACAGTGACGATACGTTTGAAACGTTTTTCTGATGTTAAGCGTTACACATAACCATGACAGGTCTATACTACTCAGAATTGTGAACTATACCAATGTAAAACCCGGCGCAACTCAGAATAGCGATAGTTATTCTAAAATGTATTTAATTTGTATCATTTAGTTGTCGTAATTGGTATAGTTTAATAAACACTTCTATTTACCATGCCACAAAGTGACTGTTACTCAGTGTAATTAATTTAAAAACAGTGAAATAATTTTGAAAACAATTCCCTTATAGATACTCGGCATTTTTCAGCGGACAGCCATCTAAAAGACTTAGAAAGTGAGCTAATAGACAAGCTCGATACCTTAGTAGAAAAAGGCAGAGGTGACAAACCTTGGAGAGTCAGATTCGTATCTCTCTGCGGGGCGCTTTGCGCGGCCGCGGCGGACTCCCTGCGGCCAGTGGCGGCCAACCTAGTAGCGGCTGCGGCCCGCCAGTTGGACACATTGTTGCTCTATCGGGCCGCGGCGTTGAAGAGTGCGACCCCGCATCGGATGCACTTGACCACGAAGGTGCTGCATTTCTATGAGCAGATTGAAAGGCCGCATATGTATATTCGGTGAGTTAGTTTTTGGCATTATTTTACAGTTTGTTTTCGCCCAGTGTGTGTTACCAGGCTTTTCTCTGCGGGCATTATGAAGAAGATCAAAATAACCCACCGTGTTTTGGAGAGAGCTTGTACGGTGTCGCAGCAAGATCTAGGAAATCTGCAGACGAACCAAAGCTTCCTACATCCACAGTCCAATTGAATAGCAAGTTAAAATGACAGTTGGTAGGGTTCAGTTGGAATAACGGATATGTCCGTGTAATTCTCGAATGGAGACCACGTACTGGCAAACGTAGCGTAGGGCGTCCCTCTTTCTTTACGGTACCAGTTAAGAGGAGGTATTCCGGAACGTCCTGACACCTTTAACAAAAATTGGCATACCATATTATTAATAGGTTCAGTTATTGCCTTTGCCTAGCTCATTGGGCTAAATACTCATGGCGCTCGTCAAGCCAATCCACAAAGAATCAACTTTCACCTCCACCAAAAAGATTGAGAAAAAATTCATTCTTTTTTGGGTTCCGTACCTCATAAGGAAAAAAAACCGGACAAGTGCGAGTCAGGCTCGCACATCGAGGGTTCCGTACAAATCCAGAAAATTTCACAAAATTGGGAAGTAAGATGTTAAAATCTCTATACTATAACCATCGACAAAAAAGTTTTTTTTTCACTTTTCTCGTAATAAATCGAAAATTACACATTGTTAAAATAATTAAACACTTAAAAACTTGTTTTAGCATGTGCAAATGAATAAATGAACGATTTACTCACTTTGAATTTTGAACCCATATTTTGTGAATTTTGAGGCCCTATTTTTTGTGATTTATATAAAAATGTACAGTTTTCAGATTTATTCCTATATGTGTACTCTGAGACAATGCTTCTCACCAAATTTTATGGTTCTATGTCAACGGGAAGTACCCTGTAGGTTTTGATTTTTGTGAGGTCGAAAAATGCAGTTTTTTACGACATAAACGGCTCTAACTTTTTTAAACGATAACTGAAAAGTTTTTCTTTTACACAACTGCAAGATACTATAGATATACGTATACAGTTTAAATTTCAACTCGAAATCTTTACGCGTTCCCGGGATAAAGAGTCTTGACATACACACAGACGGACAACAAAGTGATCCTATAAAGGTTCCGTATTTTCCGTTTTAAGTACGGAACCCTAAAAACTGAACCCTTATTTACTACTGATATAGGTCGATCACACGATTTGGCGACTGTGATGTTGGGTACAAGCTGCGGGTAACTTAATCCTCGCGCAGTTAAGTGAGCTTCAGGCCGGATTGGGTTGTCCCTAGCTTGCAGGGTTGGAAAAAATCATAATTTAAAAAAAATCTAATAAAGCACGATTTTTTTGATTTTTTCATTTTATTATTTAATTTAACTATATTTCTGCGCAAAACGGAACGCCCCTAAAGGGGTTGCGCGGACACAGCGCGGGGATTTCCCTTTTGTCTGACATGTGAATGTCAAGCAAAAGGGAAATCCCCGCGCAATGTTTTGTACATTTCGCTTGCAATTACGATCTTACTTTCGTTCTAACAAGAACTCACTAAGATGGTTCAGTTTTGCTACCGTTGATAGTAAAACTTAAGTCAAAATCAAAACCATTCAAAAATGTGATGTTTGCAGAAGAAATAGTAATAAATGTGACACCACTAGAGTAGTGGATATAGATGTGGGGCGGTAGATTCTTCAGCTGCTGTGGAAAGAGTGTTTTCCACCTTTGAAATTGTTCAGAGCAAATTAAGAAACCGACTGGGAATTGAAAAGGCTGGAAAACTAGTTTTTTTATTCAAATATTATTATAATGATATTGATTTATCAGATTTAAACGACCCTAGTATTTAACTTAATTATAATTTCTAAATCTGTTTTTTTATGTTTATTTCTGTGAAAGAAAGTGAAATTAAACATTTTTGACTAAATCATTGATTTTTATTGAAAAAATCTTTCATCAAATCATAATTTAAATCAAAATTATTTAATCGTGCCAACCCTGCTAGTTTGTAGCTAACATCACAGCCGCCCAGTTGTATGATTCGAATTAGATCCCACTTTTATTCCTAATCATGTTTGTTTACGATTGATGTACTTATATTCCAGCTACGTCCACAAGCTAGCCATGATGTACCAGCAGTCCCAGCAGTGGGCCGAGGCTGGCTTGACTCTCCGTCTCCACGCCAAGCTCCTGAGTTGGAACCACGAGCCTCTTCCCGCGCGACTGAGACACCCCACACTGCAGTACGATAATCACACCACACATCGGGAACTAAAGGTATGTCAGTATAAATATTATAACTATAACATATAAGATGTTTATTTCCCATATAGATCTGAAGTAAGACCGGTCGGTAGTGACTTGCATCCCCAGTTCGATATTGCGGTCTTAATGAGGTTATCCGTCCACCTTTACACTGCGCTGCTCTCCTGGTAACTCGAGAACTTTTTGATTCCATAATTCCTCGAATCACACAATCTGGTCCCCCTGCCCCTTTTTTTCTATCGTACGGCTAGGCAGACGCGACCAAAGCGCCACTCTTTTATGGTGGACATTCCGCGCGTTAGAACCAAGCGTTTCGAACCCTCATTCCTCGTACGAACAGCCGGAATGTGGAACGCTTTGCCTGAGTCTGTCTTCCCGCTAAAGTACAACGTGGGTGTCTTCAAATCCCGAGTAAATAGGTATCTTCTAGGTAAGCGTGCTACATCCTAGACCGCATATCTGCTCAACATCAGGCAGTATGTAGTCAAACGAAAACCTACAAGGAATATAAAAAAAAACCTCCGTACTATGTGTCCTGACCACTGCCTTTTAATCTTGCCAATCCGTTGGGCTATGTCGGTAACTTGGGTTCGACTCCATCGGTCATAAGTCCTCCGTGAGTCCTTTGGTTCTACGGATCTCCTCAATTCTGATTCGATCTCGTAGAGATTCTTGACTATTTGTACTGAGGTATCTCGGACGAGAAAGCATAAATGTTTCAAGACACAATTTCTCTAGTGGAGACCTCGTCGATATGTAGTAAGCGCAGCGTAAAACATCACCTACGAGAAGGACTGATGACCTCACGGGATCGCATATGATGCAAGGCGCTTCCAACTGGTGTGATTTGGGTATGGGTAGAATCTGGAAAATAATAAGGGAGGCCTGTCTAGCATTAGACGTTCTACGGAACGATTTTTTGAAATATCGCCCACATATTTGAACTTATAAAAAAGCTCTAAATAGAAAAATAACATCAAAATTATAAGCGCCGATAACCAAATTTCATGCAAGGAAATAAATAAATAAGAATTGTTCGTGTATAAGACTAAAATGATTTATCTTTTCCAGGAATGCCTATACCTCGAAATAGCCGAACTCCTAAACCGAGGCCGCCAATGGGAGCTGGCCGTCGAAATAGTCAAGGAGCTAGTGTCGGTGTACGAAGAGATAGCTCTCGGCTACGGACCTCTGGCGGAGTTGCACATGCAACTGTCGACCCTTTATACTGCCATGTTGCGGACTCCGCGGTCCCATCCGGGGTACTTCAGGGTTATCTACCATGGAGGGGGGTTCCCAGATTTATTGAGGGTTCCCAAGGTATGTAAAATTGTAAATTGTTATTATTAATGTATATTTTGAGGTTGTTTATTTTTTTCATATAGTTGTCGAAATATGCAGCGTTGAAAAGATGCAATGTCGAAAAAATGCAACGCCGGAAAAATTCTCATCGAAAAAGTGCTGTGTCTTTTTCCTAAGCCAGAGTAGCATTATAGTTGATCGTGACATGCAATTCTGTAGATACTATATTTTTGGCATTCTATTGAGTTGGTATGTGGGCATACATTGTCAGTGTACGAATAAATAGCTCTTGGATGGACTCTATATACTGCCATGATGCGGACCCCGCGGTCACATCCGGGGTACTTCAGGGTTATATACCTTGGAAGGGGGTTCCCGGATTTATTGAGGGTTCCCAAGGTATGTAAATTGTTGTTGACGATTTGTATTTTGTTTGTTTATTTCCTTAAGCATTGTCGAAAAATGTAGCGTTGAAAATATGCAATGTCGAAATATGAAATGTCAAAAAATGCAATGTCGAAATAATTATCGTCTAAAAAGTTTTTGTGTAAAAGTTAGTGTTTTTTCCTAAGCCAGAGGCATAGCATTGTGGTGGATCGTGATTGTAATTTGGTACTATAAAAAATTCAAAAATACTGTATTACCCATATACAGGGTTATTTCTAATAAATTAGCATCCTTTTAGGGGCTTATGCTGTACATCAAAACTAACAACTTTTATTCTACGACTTTTGTAAAAACTCAGCTCAAAAAAAATCAGCTGTTCCACACACTTTGTCGCGGGTGAGCGATATTTTTCTACGGAACAGCAAAACATTTTTTTGAGTTTTGACAAAAGTCATAGAACAAAAGTTGTTAGTTTTGATGCACAGAATAAGCCCCTAAAAGGATGCTAATTGATTAGAAATAACCCTGTAGAACAACAATAATAATGAAAAATGCCAACAACGGTTGGTGTAATATAAGCACTTCAAAGATTTGAAGCTTGCGTGGGAGGCAGGCTGGCTCAGTTGGTTAGAGCGTCGGGCTAGGGATCCGAAGGGCAGGATCGAATCCTGCGTTCGCTTCAGATTTTTGAAAATTTCATACCGTAAAATTAGAATAATTACTATATTATTAGCGTTCTATTACGATGGTGTTCGGGTACGTGCAATCCTAGTATAGTGTCAATTTAACCCTTATGTCCTTCGTTATAGGGTTTCATATACCGTGGCAACGAGTATGAGCAACTGCAAGAGTTTATGGAGCGAATGCTGGACGAGTGGCCCGATGCGGAGGTGTTGCTCAAACTGGACCCGCCCGGGGAAGAAATTACGGAGTCTGATGGACAATGTATCCTTTATAATGTGAAATTACACCTAAGTTCTTACTTCTTCGTCTTACGTACTTCGTTGTTGGAGATCTCTAGATGAACCAAAGTTAATCCAGTGGAATACTGATTTGAAATGGTAGTAGTTGCTATAAGTAATTGTATAACATTCAAAAGTGATAAACGAGTGGTCTGAAAGTTCTTGAGTCCCCACTCAAGAACCCGCGCATCTTAATCTGTCTTAAAAAAGAACTGGTAGGGAGGCCTCTGTCTAACAGTGCTAATGCTGAAATTATGTTGATGATAGTGCGTATGTTTCACAACCGGAAGCCCATTTTCAAAACATCACAGATATGAATAACGATGTATTGTTAAATAACATAAAAATATTTACAAAGTCTGTAAACGAGCTATATGTCACTAAACTTTACTAAAAAAATTTGGTTATAAGAAAACATTGTTAATTTAACAAATGAAACAGGCCGAAAGCTTAATGTCGATTGTGCCTCTATCGCTAGTTTCCGATGACACGCTAAGCTCAGGCGGAACGTGACACTTTTTTGTGCTTGCAGCTGACGTTCCTCGATTTATTACACGTTATCACGGTAATGAAATTATCTTGAAACATTATCCTTGACTCAGCCCATCACAGATCTACAAATCAACGCCGTGGAGCCAATAATGAGCGATAAACTCAAGCGCCTGTCGGGCAAACCCATCGCGGAACAAATACTGCAGTACTACAAACATAATAACGTGGATCGGTTTATGTACTCGCGACCCTTCCTCAGACCTGGTAAGATTGTTCACTCGTTCTTTTATTCATTCATTCAATAATGAGCGACAAACTCAAGCGCCTGTCGGGCAAACCCATCGCGGAACAAATACTGCAGTACTACAAGCATAATAACGTGGATCGGTTTATGTACTCGCGACCCTTCCTCAGACCTGGTAAGATTGTTCACTCGTTCTTTTATTCATTCATTCAATAATGAGCGACAAACTCAAGCGCCTGTCGGGCAAACCCATCGCGGAACAAATACTGCAGTACTACAAACATAATAACGTGGATCGGTTTATGTACTCGCGACCCTTCCTCAGACCTGGTAATATTGTTCACTCGTTCTTTTATTCATTCATTCAATAATGAGCGACAAACTCAAGCGCCTGTCGGGCAAACCCATCGCGGAACAAATACTGCAGTACTACAAGCATAATAACGTGGATCGGTTTATGTACTCGCGACCCTTCCTCAGACCTGGTAAGATTGTTCACTCGTTCTTTTATTCATTCATTCAATAATGAGCGACAAACTCAAGCGCCTGTCGGGCAAACCCATCGCGGAACAAATACTGCAGTACTACAAGCATAATAACGTGGGTCGGTTTATGTACTCGAGACCTTTCCGGACAGACCCGGTAATTTTTTTTTTTCTTTTATTGTATCGGCCTGGGGCTTTATTTTTGAATTTCTAACGCCAATAAACTTATACTTATCTTTACGGACGACATTTTTTTCTCGATTTTTTTTAAAAGTTATTCACACGCAAAACTTCTGTATTGAACATGGCAATTTTAAAAGAAACCATAGACTGCTGCAAAGGGAGAAATCGTGAAATGGAACGGTGATTAAAAAAGAAAACAAATATCTATGTTTTTAAGTAATAGTTAGTGTATTTCCGCTATCTTGTTGTAGGCAAATAAGTTTAAGGGCATTAAGTGCATTAAGGACATTTATGGAGAGAAAGAAAAAAAAAAAAAAAAACAATTACTAATATTACAATAATTATACACCTAAAAAACTTATTTTTTCAAAATAGATAAAATAATAATAAATATCACTTATTTTCACTACACTCTATATTATATATTTTTAAAAATAGTAGGTACAATAATAATCCGATAACAACAAATAAATATTATAAAAATCTTTTAAAAATAATATGACAAAATATTGAAAACACTTCACCAGTAAATAACACCCTTATTCTCACTGCACTACACTCTGTTCGACACGTGCTTCGCCTCTCAACGAGGCATTTTCAGGACGTGTTGACTCTTCGAGCTCGCTCGCAATAATTCAATTTCTTAATAATAAGTTTTTTAAGTGTATAATTATTGTAATATTAATAATTGTTTTTTTTTTCTCTCCATAAATGTCCTTAATGCACTTAATGCCCTTAAACTTATTTGCCTACAACAAGATAGCGGAAATACACTAAATATTAATTCAAAACATAGATTTGAAGATGAATTTCCGCAAAGTAACGCCTGATTCAATCAACTATAGAAAACAAATATGTCGAATGGTTATAGACTGTCACTGTCACTGTCAAAGTTAAGCCGCGTATACGTTCCCAGGCTTTTGAAATTGAAAAATACCCCCCACGGGGCTCCATTTTTGAACTTCGAACAGCTAGAAACATACACGGATCTTCAACTGTGACAGTTTGGTAACCATTAGTCATGTTTGTTTTTTTTTTTTTTTAATTTACGGTCCGTTTCACGATTTTCCCTTTCGGAGTCTATAGTTTCTTTTGAAATTGCCATGTCCAGCAATAAAGTTCAACGTGGAATTAATAATCTGTACAAATAAATAAAATTGGAGTGTCTGTTTGTAATATTGAAATAACCGTTTTTTACTACATGCATATACGAATATATACATATACGGAACATACACAAAAATATCATTTTTTTACAAATTTTAAAATTTTTATCTGTCTGTTTGTTCCGGCTAATATCTTAAATGGCTGGACCGATTTTGACGGGTAGCTGCAGCTACCTGCCAGTAAGTCCCGTCAAAATCGGCGAGTAATAATTTGTTTATTTATAATTATTAATCATTGTCAATTTGCAGAAGAATCTCTGGACGGTTCCAACGACGACCTGTCGAGTCAAAACGAGTTCGCGACGCGCTGGCTGGAACGGACGGAGTTGGAAATCAGCGATAAATTGCCTGGTGAGTTTTAATACATTATGAATGAATTTATTTATTTAATTCCCAAAATGTTGAATCCTGATACCTATAATTTCGAGCAAATAATTATTTAATATCTAAGTCGGTATGTATGATTTTTTTACTACTTTCATAGATTTCTATAGATATATATCTACAGAGCCACAGTCCCTAAGTGAAAGTAGTAAAAAAAATGTCCGAGCGCCGTCATACATACCCACTTAGATATACATTAAATAATTCACAATGACCCGTTTTATCGAATCTCGACGTTATGTCACCCAATTAGTGCTTGTAACCGAACAATTTGGCATCGCGCGGCGTTGTAGTCGGCTTGCAATCGCCTTACGATTAATTAAAAAGCCTGACCGCTACTTAGCTTGTGTAGGGTTTTGGCTCGGACGCTTTTTTTTCACGATTTTGACTAGATATTTGTTCGAATATAATATAAGATAATTCTTAGACGTGTTTTACTGATTTTTAAGTAAAAATGACAAATATATCCATAGAATGTCTCGAAAAAGTGTTAGCCAAACTTCTAGCACCTATGGAAAATCAATTAGTGAAGATGGCTGCAGAAATTCGAACCCTGAAGCAGAAATTTGAATGTAGTAAGTGTCAACACAGCGCTGCCACTTCAAAACAACAGATAACTACTGAAACACAGCAGCAAGGTTCTACGGGTCCTAAGAATAAAGGAGTTCAAAGTGCGATTAAAAAAGGTACGCCAGCCCTCAGCTCACCTGCCGTCCAGGGAGTGACAGCGCGCTCTCAACGCGCCATTGCTCGTCAACAACGTGATACCCGGGTCAACAGAAACATCAGCGTTCCAAATGTAACCGCTCCCGAACCACCCCAATCACTGACACCACATACACCGACAAATGCGAACAATGAAGAAACTCAGTTGATAACATCGCACGAAACACCCTGGCAAACGGTCATGTCAAAGCGTAAAAGTCGTCATTCCAACATTAGACAGGTAGTTATGGGTAATGGCACCTCCGACAAAGATTTGGTAGCAGTTGAACGAGTGAAGAGATTACACGTATGTTTCTTAAAATCTGACACTACCGCGGATAATCTCAAGAATTATATGATCAAGAAAAACCCGTCACCGGAATATCTTGTCGAAAAAATCGCGCTGAAACATCAACACTACGCATCCTTCACCGTGACCGTACCTAACAGCAAATTCGACTTTTTTATGAGCGCGGATAACTGGCCTCATCGGGTTGAGGTCAGTCCTTGGTTTCGTAGGGGCGCAGGACGAGCGATGCGCCCGTCCACGCACACCGACCAAGGTGCAAACACTGGAAGCAGTCAAGGCCAGGGACGCGAGCGCCGCCGCCAGCCCGGACCCCGAGCCGCAGCCCTCAGCTCCGCAGCCCACGCCGGCGAGAAATGATAACTCAAACCGGTTATGTGTTACTTCGAGTTCTGTTTATTGCAATCGTAATGCTATTACTATATGTCACCAGAATGTTAGATCGATCTTAGGCAAACGTAATAGAATCGAACTGCTACTACGTAGCGAACTAAAATGCCATATTTTCGCTGTAACTGAACATTGGCTATCGGATGCAAAACTGGCAATGATAGGTTTTGATAACTATATATTAGCATCTAAATTTTGCAGAAAAAACCACTTACACGGAGGCTCGTGTATTTATATAAAATCTGACATTAATTTTGTTAATAGAATTGACTATTGTACATTATCTGTAGAAATGACATGCGAGATATCTTCAATTCAGATATCTGACTATAATTTAATAATTATTTGTATTTATAGGTCGACAGAATCAGACGTGAATGAATTCCTCGATTGCATGGACCGTTTGTTGGATAGGATTGTTGACGAGCCGCTAGACGTTGTTATAGTTGGGGATTACAACATTCATATGGATAAACAGTCAGGAGAATCTCGTATTTTTAACGACATATTATCAACTCACAATTTTAAAGCGCATATAGACTTTGCAACTAGGGTTACTCGGTCGACAAGCAGTATAATAGACAACTGTTTAAGTAATTTAGATTCTGACCGTATAAATGTTAAACCGGTTATAGCTCCAGTAAGCGACCACTACGGTCAGCGTATTGATATTGAGTGTTTTTCCGCGCTGATTTCAGGAGCCAAACCTGTTCTAGTAAAGAAAAGATTATACAGTATTAATAATTTCGCCAGTTATGTGCAAAGGCTTCAAGCTACTGACTGGAACGAAATTAAGAATAAATATGGAAAAAACGCTAGCAAATACGCATCTGTATTTATTAGTACTCTGTCGGATGCGGCGGAAATTAGTTTTCCTCTGAAACTAGTCCCTATAAAGAGAGAGGATAGAAGTTGGATTAGCGATGATACCATCGCTATGAAAGATTTCCTCA
Source organism: Hypomecis punctinalis (assembly GCA_949316475.1). Classification (NCBI taxonomy): domain Eukaryota; kingdom Metazoa; phylum Arthropoda; class Insecta; order Lepidoptera; family Geometridae; genus Hypomecis; species Hypomecis punctinalis. The sequence continues at coordinate 17,062,923 of OX438818.1, forward strand.
AAGAACTCCATGATCTGGAACGCATCTTTCCGACTGACGAATCTTTAAAAATATTTGCGCAGAATTATTCCAAAATATTCGACGCTAAATTAACCACAGAATGCGCTGCTTTTTACTCGCGTCGCATCGAACAAAGCCAGAATAAAGTGAAAGAGGTTTGGCAAATAGTGCGCGAAAGAACAAAGCCCCATTTAAAACATCGTAATGAATACACAGAAGATGTAAGGCAGGACGATGGGTTGGCTTTCGATTCGCGTATAAGTATTGTCAATCACTTTAATCAACGTTTTGCAAACGCCGCACAACTCGCGAATGCACCCGCATGCAATTTAGTAGAAGCTATGCGCTTATTAAATACCAGTCGCCCCCCTTGCCCACGTTCAATGAGGATGACTTATTTTACAGAAAAGGAAATCGGAAAAATCATTAGGAAAATCGCGCCTAAAAATACCAAGGACATATACGGACTTTCATGCTACCTAATTCGAGCTGCTGAAAAAGAATTGATTGTTCCTCTTAAGGATTTGTATAATTGTATGTTAGCCCAGAGCAGCTTTGTAAAAACTCTCAAAAAAGTTAAAGTGTCACCTATCTTTAAAGGAAAAGGAAAGAAAGAAAATTGTTCAGATTACAGACCCATATCCATAATACCAGCAGTAGCAAAGGCGCTGAAAGCGGGCATCTGTAACAGGCTTGAAGGGCACCTTAACAGAACAGAAGCGATGTCTGATAAACAATACGCGTACCGCGCAGGGCGCTCCACGTCGGACTTGGTGCGCGAGCTAGTGTGGCAGGTGGCGCAGGCGCGAGAGGCGGGCCAGCAGGTCGCAGTTATCAGCTGCGACCTGTCGCGTGCCTTCGATGTCTGCGACCACCGCCTAATTAGCATGAAACTCGACCATTACGGTGTGAGAGGGCCATCTCTGGCTCTAATTACGGATTCGATGCGAGACAGAGAGCAGACTGTAGTCGCGGACTCGGGAGAGATCAAATCACATCCGATTGAACTGAAGATAGGAGTAGCCCAAGGATCTTGTGTTTCGAACCAGACTTTCAGTCTCCTCATGAACGATCTGCCTGAGTCTGTTCTAGATGCCGAGGTGCTAATGTACGCGGATGATGTGGTGGCAATTGTTACAGCTCCGAAAGGACCGGAGCTAGAACAAAAATTGAACACCGCTGCCCGTCAACTAGCGCATTGGTTCAGAGCGAATGGTCTGGCACTCAACCCTAAAAAGACAAACACGCTTCATTTCAACTTGTCCGGGCGGCGTTACCCACCTCTATGCGTATCAATGGAGGGGGAAACTCTACAGCAGGTGGACGCTTTTACTATGGTCGGTTTCCGCATAGATCGGTCCATAAGCTGGGCTGGTCATATTGACGCCCTGTGTGACAAACTGGGCCGTGCTTGTTTCGCTCTCGAACAAGTTTCACGCGTGTTGTCGCAGCAAGCGGTACGCGATTGCTACTTTGCGACAATTCAATCCCTGCTGACCTACGGCGTCGACTTGTGGGGTGGCGCCGCGGACTGGCATCGAGTCTTTGTTCTCCAGAAGCGGGCGGTGCGAGTGGTTGCCAGAGTCAAACCGCTAACACCAGCGAAACAATTATTCATCGAACTTAAATTAATGACTATGCCGGCATTATACTTATTCCATACAAGTATATATGTATATAAAAACTTGGGTTCATTTTCGACAGGGCATCGAAAGCAGGGCAGGAGAGAAGGAAATTTAACCACTCACGCCATCCTAAAGCTAGCTAAATCCCATAAGTGCACCCGAATATTTGGGGTTAGAGTTTTCAATGCCTTGCCAAATATTATAAAAAATGCAGCTTCTCTTGCAATATTTAAAAAACAGCTTAAAATATTCCTGACTGACATGGCGCCCTATAGCGTCGAGGAATTCATTCCAAAAGTTGAATAGAAATGTAAATTATTTACATAATTTTTAAAAAATATTGTACACCTCATGTAGGTAATTTCGACAATTTTCTTTTATTATAATTTGACATGTAATATTCCTATTATCAATAAATTATCATTATCATCATTATCATCATCGAAGACAAAAAAAAATGTTTAGTAAAATATAGTGTAATAAGGCCGCCATTATCAGCGTATAGAAGTACATAATCATTTGATCATTTTTATTTATTTATAACAAAACCATACATCATGGAGTAAAGATGGCTCTAGACTGACTGTGTCAGTGAGGAATAATAGAATTACAAACTCAAAGACTCCGATTCGTATGACGAATCAAAGATCAATGATAAATCGTTAAACGAGGTTTCAATTGAAAACGTAGGAAAAGGTTAGTTTTCCTACAACTTCAAAAACGGAGGTTCTCAATTCGACTGAACTGTTTCTTTTATCTTTCTCTCTCTTTTTATGTTCCGGAACCCTAGTTCCGTACTCAAAGGGTAACAACGGGACCCTATTATTAAGATTCTGCAATCTGTCTGTCACTAGGCTATCTCATGAACCGTTATAGTTAGACAGCTGAAATTTTCACAGATGATGTATTTCTGTTGCCGCTACAACAACAAACAAACAATAAAAAAAACACCATTAATATTTAAGAGGGTGGTTGTAGGGTCAGCCTTCCTCACTTTTCTCCCCCGTTTCGCGCTCGGCTTTCGACATCGTCTTCGGAAAAAGTGCGCTCTCTTCTCTACTGATACTAATATTTCTTACGTGTTTTAACTCTAATCTTTTTATTCAGGCATTCTCCGTTGGTTCCCCGTGGTGTCGCAGCGTACGTACTGGGTGTCTCCAGTGGAAGCCGCGGTAGAGGCGCTCAAGAACACCAACCGAACGTTGAAGTCACTTGTGTTGGAGGCGAGGAATCAAGACACGCCGCTGCAACCGCTCACTATGCGACTTAATGGTACGTTGTGACATTTATTTTGTATATATTGTTACTTGAAATATTTTTCACCGACGAACCACCGGAGGAGGTATACAATTCGACGCGTATATACAGGGTTATTTCTAATCAATTGACATTATTTTAGGGGCTTATTCTGTACATCAAAACTAACAACTTTTGTTCTACGACTTTCGTCACTCTAAAAAAAAATTTGTTGTTCCTTAGAAAAGTTTAGTTCACCTGCGACAAAATGTATAGAACAGCTGATTTTATTTGAATTTTGACGAAAGTCGTAGGACAAAAGTTGTTAGTTTGGATGTACAGAATAAGCCCCTAAAAGGGTGCTAATTAATTAGAAATAACCCTGTAAGTATATTTTTTTATGTATAACCACGAATAACATTTTTCGTAGTGGTTTGATTTCAATAATTCTTTTTTATTGGAAAGAGTATACTTCGAAATTGGTCCCATTTAAATTTAATCGAAATCAGCTGAGCTATTTTTGATAAATCGACAATAATGTGAAATATGCTACATCATATATCCGTGCGTATATAATATGGTATATTATTTAGAGAAAAATCTAACCAAGACGATATATGCATCATTTGAAAGCTTGCATTATGGGCTTCTTAAAAATATTAAATTTATATTTTTTCATCCCTCCAGATTTTTAATGATAAAAATAAATTGTATGGATAATAGTAATACAGCTCACCTTTTTCTTTTTAAGCAGCTTAACATCTATATTAATAATTTCGTCAAGGGGTACGGTAGACTCGATTGAAACTTTATCTGAATGATAAAACATAAAAAAATAATGATTTCGAGTCGACAACATATATCCGGAAAATTCGGATTATCGAGTATTTTAATAAATTATAACGGTGCTGACAAACAAAAACACGGTGTCCATATTGACACCGGATGACGGATGACATAAATTGAGAAGTGTTGCCAACACCACAAATAAAGAATCTGCTAAAATGGTGTTAAAATTGTGACAAAATAATGCTATATAAACATGCTAAAAATTGTGATAACATTTTTCAATATGAAATGAAACGTAACATAATTATAAAATTATTATTAATTAAAAAATGTCTGTCTTAATCGACTATGACCTATTATTATATTATCAAATAAAATGTAAGTATCTTGGTCTTGGATCTTGCCTACAGAGCGTAGTGCGTTCTCTGGAACTGCGTAAGACTAGCAGCATTTCCTTGCCCTTTTTAAGTCGAATCTTATAAGTATAAAATAGCATTTAAAGTTTTTACCGACAAACAATTGCGTAGCATAATTTTGAATACTGAATGTATTAAAACTAAAAGAAACCCGTTCAATTTCGTCATTTGAAAGTGGTAGCGTTAAAAACGATATTGCTGACATAAATCTGCAATTCTGCATGTAATTTTAATGGTAAAAAACTTATTGTACAATTATTTTACATGCTAAAAATATGACGTATGCTAAATTGCAAATAAATATGCTAAACAAGATGAAAATATGCTAAATTTAGCATAAAAATGCTAAATTGGCATCACTGATCTTGAGCAGTAAGTTTTTTATGTTTTGGCGTCGCATTTTGGTACATTTGCCAGTGTTAAGTATTAAGTTTTAATAATTTTTGATAATATTGTATCAAAATAGTCACTGTCGTAGTCACGTTAAGGTCCAACCTTTGGTTAGTACCACAGATATCTAATATACCTACTTAATGTTTTCAATGATCCGAAACATAAAATAGGACAGGAGTGTAGGCTATTAATTTTGTGTATGTAGTAATCAGACTCCACTGGAGAAGCAAAGGATACAGGCTACATAAAGTACATCATAATATATCACCAACCGGCCTTTTTGGAAATCTATGAGCCTTATGTCCAGCTGCGGACGTCCTACGGCTGATAGATAGATAGATAATCATAGAAAATATAATACTTGCCATACCTAATCTTTAAAGTTGACGTTGCCTTTCTTTTCGTTTTATCAGAATGTATAGATACATTTTCAGTACTTATTCATTTAGTTTTGAGCAATTACTTTGGGATATTGTTTACACCCATCATTCCGAAATTACCTACCTATTTTTTAATATATGTCTTTCATAATTGTTTTGCTTGACCTTTATCATTTTGTTATCAGCCTTTCGCTCAGAGCAAAGCGATCCTTCCTTCATCTATGCTCCTTGCATTTGGTAATCATTGTCATGATTGTAAATAATTGATGCAGCGAAAAGCTCTTCGTAAAGATGGTGATCAAGTAAAATTATGATGAGTGTGTCTGTATTATAAGTCATATTTCACCCGAGCGAAGCCGGGTTGTCATCTAGTAGCTTATTAATTAAAACCTGTGTGTTTATCAAAATATTATTGAAGCCGTGGTGGTCTAGAGGTAGTGACACCCGCCTTACAATCGTGAGGTCGTGGGTTCAAATCCCCGGTCCCGTACCAAACAAACAAACAAACAATATCTTTATTGTACACCATATAACAGATACATTAATGTATATTTTTTCAGATGTTGTACAATGGCGGCCTTATCGCCTTTGGCGATTTCTACCAGGCAACCTTTGGATGGACTGGAGAAAAATTAAATAATAGGAATACGGTCGGCGGTGTATACATACTGTGACAAATATTATACTTATATATCTTATAAATATACTAATAACGTGTAAAAATACATATAAAATACCTAAATATATACATATATATAAATACATAATTACCAATGAGTTCTTTGGAATTTATGTACGGAATTTTACACCACTGGCTTTTCGGTGAAGGAAATCATCGTGAGGCAACCTGCATACGTCCGTAGAAGAAATTCGATGGCGTATGTGAATCCACCAACCCGCACTGGGTCAGCGTGGTGCATATGGCCCAATCACCCTTCGTGGGTAGGCCTACGTCCTGCAGTAGACTATTAAAAAGGCTGGTACAGTACAGTGTGTTTATCAACAGGTATCCTAGACCCGGCGGTGCAGGGCGGTATAGTGAACTACGAGCGCTCGTTCCTGACGCCGGCCTACGAAGCGAGGCACGCTGACCACGCGCCTTTATTGACTGAGCTGAAAGATTTGATTGCTGACCAGATACCGTTACTCAAGTTTGGTGAGTTGCTTTTGAAACTATCTTATTGATAATTTTAGAAATTGCTTTGACAAGTCTTCACAACCATTAGACTTTTTTTGTCGGCAGTGTTGTCTACCTTAGGGGAGGCCTAAACCAAGGTTACCGACATAGCCCAGCGGATTGGCAGGTTAAAGTGCCAATGAGCAGGGCACATAGCGCGGAGGACTGATGACCGATGGGGTCGAAAAGTTCTCGAGTGGAGACCACGTAGCACAGCTCTATAAATGTAAAATTCTCATTTATGACTCGATATCGCATCATAGCTCTTTCTTTGGGTCCGTTAGGCTACTTTGAGCTACCTTATAAGGCCCACAGTGAGAGACTATACTCTATAAAATTTTACTTGATCTCTGCGACAGCTGTCAGAAAAATCACGCTTATGAAGTCCTGAATTTCTTAATAGTACTGACAGTACCTGTCAATGTCATACTTTGTGGGCATGTCGATTAGTGATGGGCGACGAATAATCGTGACCACAGAGTTTTAGATAGAGTTTTAATTAAAATATCGATAGTTTATACTGCCGATATTTTAAATAAAACTTGATTTATCATTAATTTTATTGTATATTTTAATATCATAACATTTTTTACATGTGTAATTAAATTAAACCCAATTATATGTTACATTAGCATCGATAATAGTGAAAAACGTCGATAAATACTATCGTTACATTATTATGAGTATTTAATTAATATCATAACAATATTTACATGTGTACATACTTGATCTTAAATGATAGCAAGTAAATGAAATCCAATTTCTCACCTTCAACTACTCATTCGATTTCATTACAACATTGTTTGAAAATCGATTTTTTCCACCACTATCCCAACTCTAAAAATGTCAATCTTCTACTGTCGCAGAGATCAAGTAAAATTTTATAGAGTATAGTGATTATCATGATAGAATATCTGTAGTCGTCGAGGCATTTAGCGCGCACATTGATTACTACCGACAATGAAAGGGTGTGATATCCACCCGCGCGATAGATCAAAGATACTGTTTAACTAGGTCTAGATTCTCACAAAAAAGTATGGTAATATAGCTGCAAGAATGTATACAAAATTGAATAGGAAATTACATATAAAAAACACGGTAATAACGAAATAAAGAAGGTCCTATTAAATTGACTACAAAAATTTGATTATGAAGGTATTGAAGTTCTACCTCATAGTTTATTTATATAATGATTTTTTAAATCAAAATTATGCGTTATCGTTTACAATATATAAACATTATATAATCTAATTTTATTACTCAATTCAAATTTTTAAATTTAAATTATAAGACTTCGTTTTTTTCCTAAATTAGTTAAGACAAGTCTAGTTTTCTTTATTTTTGGTTTGAAATATATATGTTTTTGTTAATGTATAAATTAGTATTTATAATTTATATCGGTTTTTTTTTTTCAATTTAAACTTTTAAAAGATTACGTTCTATTTTTCTTAATTAATTAAGTCTACTCATTATTTACATTTTGGCATGCTTTTTATGTTAATATGGATAAGCCACTGGTTCCTGAGACACAGTCTTAGACTAGTTCAGGAGCCTATGGATCATGTATCGCTGTAACACATTTATTATGTCAAAATAAATGATTAGTTTGTTTTAAACTTGTAAAATTACACAGGATATAGGCCTCTTGCGACTACAATATTAGGAGGCCTAAACCAAGGTTATTGACATAGCCCAGCGGATTGGCAGGTTGAAGTGGCAATGGGCAGGATATATAATAGCGCGGAGGACTGATAACCTATGGGGTCGAAAAGTTCTCGAGTGGAGACCACGTAACGGCAAGCACAGCGTTCGACTTCCACTCACAAGATGGACGGATGACCACATTAAGACCGCAGGATCGCGCTGGATGCAAGCCGCTACGAACCGGTCTTATTAGAGACCTTTAGGGGAGGTCTATGTCCAGCAGTGGATGTTCTATTGCTGAAACGAACGAGGGGAGGCCTATATTCAGTAACGGACATCTTAACCTTTTGTCCGCCTTGACCTTTTTGCTGAAATTAATGATGAAAGACCAGTAAAAGTTTCCAGACCACCAGGGTCGCAGATGATATATCATATGACATATTAATATCGTAAGTAAGTAAGTTCGTATAGGCCGGGTGGCTAGCCCTTGTGTCAGAGTTTTTAGGCCGCCTGAAGGCCTCCGACATGGCTAAACGGTTAAAACAGCCGGGACCTACAATTTAACGTGTCATGCGAGCCACGGTAGCGCTCAGTTGGAAAATGCCACCCGCGGTCACCCATCCAAATACTGACCGTGCGGAACGTGGCTTAATTTCGGTGATCGCTGACAAACACCTAGTCAAACTACGCTACGAGCGCTACATGAATTAATAATGTCGTACATACATTAATGTCGTAACATGATTGTTTGTTTGTCAGGGCTGGACGTGCACGGAGCGCGCGCGCCGCCGGAGCTAGAGGAACTTCACGCGCACATGTTGAGATGTTTTAGGAGGGTGCAGCAGCACGTGCACCAGCGGTACGGCAGGAAGGTAATAGCAATGTAACCCTTAAATAAAATAAAAAAGCTTTTAATTTCCTTAAAAAAACAGTTTACTTAAATATAACATTAATTAAACTATAGTATAATGACCGCCAGTAGCGGTAAAAGCCTCCTCCAACAGCTTCCATTCTTTTCTCTTTCGCGCCATTCTGGACCAGAGCTTCCCAGCAACTTTAACAATGTCGTCATGCCATCTTTGGTGCGGTCTACCTGTCTTGGTGGTCCGTGGTGGTCTAGTGGTAATGACACCCGCCTTACAATCGTGAGGTTGTGGGTTGAAATCCCGGTCCCGTACTAATGAGTTCTTTGGAATTTATGTACGGAATTTAACACCGCTGGCTTTTCGGTGAAGGAAAACATCGTGAGACAACCTGCATATGTCAGTAGAAGAAATTCGATGGCGTATGTGAATCCACCAACCCGCACTGGGCCAGCGTGGTGGATATGGCCAAAACACCCTTCGTGGATAGGCCTACGTCCTGCAGTGGACTGTTAAATAAAAGCTGATACAGCACCTGTCTTGCGTTTCGTGCCTCTCTTTCGGGCTCAAGTCTTTGTATAAGCCCAGCCCATTTTCATTTTAGTTTCATTATTTCTCTTATGACTCTTTGGTTTTTTGACGTGACAACGTCTTATAAATTGGTTTGCCGGGTGACACTTCAAGAAACTGCGTTACGCTCCGCTCACGTTATGCGCTCACAATGAGAGCGAGTGAGAGGCACGCGTCATGGTTAGCCCGCCTAAGAGCGAGAGAGACAGACATTTTCAAGTCGTTGTCACGTAAAACTTTCGCCCGTATACCGACTTTACAGGCAACCAATTTTTTTCCTAATCGTGGTGGCCTTTACTCTGTCCCTGAGTTTAAGGTTCATATATGTATACTAGCTGCCCGGCCACGCGTTGCTGTGGCTAAATAAATTAAAATTGCGACTATAATTTGAGATTTAAACTATCCTATCTCTCAAGTTGGATCGAACTGCACATGGTGTGCGAATTTTATTATAATCATCGGTTAAGTGATTTAGGAGTCCATTGAGGACAAACATTGTGACACGAGATTTATATATATTAAGATTGTAACCGTTACTTCCTTATAATAGCTCTAATACTGGCTATACAGGGTTACAAGTAGCACAACGAGCTAGGGAGAGGGCTATGCTCGGAATCTCTCTGCGAGATTAAAACAGGAATGAGGAGAACCAAAGTTACCGACATAGCCTAGCGAATTGGCAGATTGTAGTGGCAATGGACAGGGCTCACAGCGCGCAGGACTGATGATCGATGGGGCCAAAAAGGTCTCGAGTGGAGACCACGTACCGGCAAGCGCAGGGTAGGACGTCCACCCACAAGGTGGACGGATGCCGTCATTAAGACCGCAGGTTCACGCTGGATGCGACTCGCTTCTAACCGATCTTATTGGAGACCTATAGGAAAGGCCTATGTCCAGCAGTGACGTCTTATGGCTGATGGATGGATGTATGTATGTTTGCTTGCTTGTAACCAACCCCTTTGAGCTCGGTTTTGACCTACTTTGAGAGAACAGATTTTCTTTAAACTTTGCACACCTATCAAAGACAGATGACAATGCATTTATTCGATTACTATACTCTATAAAATTTAACTTGATCTCTGCGACAGCTGTCAGAAAAATCACGCCTATGAAGTCCTGAATTTCTTAATAGTACAAATAGATAGACCTGTCAATGTCATTCTTTATGGGCATGCCGATTAGTGATGGGCGACGAATGATCGTGACCATAGAGTTTTAGATAGAGTGTTATTTAAAATATCGATAGTTTATACTAACGGTATTTTAAATAAAACTTAATTTATCATTAATTTTATTGTATATTTTAATATCATAACATTTTTTACATGTGTAATTAAATTAAACCTAATTATATGTTACATTAGCATCGATAATAGTGAAAAACGTCGATAAATATACGTTACATTATTATGAGTATTTAATTAATATGATAACATTATTTACATGTGTACATACTTGATCTTAAATAATAGCAAGTAAATAAAATCCCATTTCTCACCTTCAACTAGGTACTCATTCGATTTCATTACAACATTGTTTGAAAATCGATTTTTTCCACCACTATGTCAAACAAAATGTAACCCAAATGTCAATCTTCTATGTCAATGGTACTGTCGCAGAGATCAAGTTAAATTTTATAGAGTATAAAAAGTGAAAAATAAATGTGGTTCAGAAAAACTAAAAACCACGCTCTCATAGCATATCAAACTAAAAAATGTAAAATAGTTTTCAATATAGGCAGAAAATAATAATGAATAAAAAATATTAATACGATTGTCAAAAGAGCGTGGGGTGCGCGATTTCCAAAAAAAATATGGCACAAAGCGTCCCACGCTTTATTTACAATAGTAGTAATATTTTTCGTTTATTATTATTTTCTAAGAAAATTATTTCATGACATATTTGCTCGTAAAGTGGCTGTAATTACACCAATTTCAATATCGTAATGTATTACATTACGCATTTGTGCGTTATTGTAATGTAAAGCGCTCGAGTTTTTTTTTAATAAAGTAACATGCACGGTATTTAAGATGCTCCGTCTAAAAAGGAACGATACTTTTTAAAATCTTAGCAAAGAGTTTTTATGTCAGAAAAGTGGTCAATATTCTGGCAACGTAACAATCACTTTTAAAAATTGTTCGAATTTCTATAACTGCTTTAACAAGTAATTAAAGATTTATTCGTTTAAGACAGTCAGAGTTTTATTAATTTCCTCGCAAATATGTTATAAAACGTCGTATGACATAGATAGATAATTCTTTATTAGCTTAACCAAATACAATACAAACACATGAACAATAAAAACATTAAAAATTAGTTATACTAAATGGCGGCCTTATCGCTTCAAGCGATTTCTTCCAGGCAACCAGGAACGGACAGGAAATAGCACATTAACTAAAACAGCGGCCTGCAAAAAAAACATACGTGCGCTTTTAAAATTACAGCCTCTGCTTCCTTATAGCAATATCGTCTCGGCTGTCATTTTAACTTACCGCACTTATATCATAATGTACTATTACACATTTTAGTTTGATATGCTATGAAGGCGTGATTTTCAGTTTTTTTCTACTGTATTTTTTAATACATACAGTGATTCAAGAGGATGTTTTATATGTATATAATATACCCGTGCGAAGCCGGGGCGGGTCGCTAGTAAAATATTTAGTGTAACCTTAAAATAAATGCATTTTCAGACATGCGACTTAGAAGCGGAATCGCCCGAAGTGCAACTCAGGATAACTCTTCGAGACAGCTTGCAGAATGACCCCACCGCCAACAACAGGATATCTGACGTCTCCACCGGAACCGAGTGAGTACTGTGCCAGCCTTTTAATACTCCACTGCAGGACGTAGGCCTACCCACCAAGGGTGATTGGGCCATATCCACCACGCTGGCCCGGTGCGGGATGGTCGATTCACATACGTCTTCATAATAAGGAAGTTTCCTTTATCATAAAAACTAAAAATAATTATATTATTAGCTATCAGGTTTATTTAAAAAAATACACGTGGTATAAACTAAACTTATTTAGTTATTACAATTTTATAATTTAACACACAAATTCAAAAGTACCGATAGTCAAAACTTCAACACAATAATAATCTATTTGAATGTAAACTGGCAAGAGGTCCGCTCCGCGCAAAGATTCGAGAAAGAATGGCCGATCGCCGCGCTTGCACCAGCTTATATACTTTTTCATCGGTTGGTCTTCTAATAATATACATTTAAAGACGTTAGAATTATATTAGATACAGTGAAAAAAATTACTCAAATATCTTAATAAATGACGGAGTTATGGATGTATAAAAAGTCCCATAGTAAATGTTGATCATAACATAAAGATAAGTACAATGATATTATATAACGTATTCGTGGCTTAGAAAAATACCCGGCATAGAATGAAGCACTTTATTTCCTTTTTTCCTTACTCCCGCCCAACCCACGGCGCGGCTCTGGAGCCGGATGACGTCACACGCGTAAATCCGTCGCGAGGTTTTTTGATTTCGTGCGGTCATGTTTAAAAATTCATAACTCCGTCATTTTTGAAGATAATTGAAAAATAAAAACACCACAATTTATTGCAGACTTAGTGTAATTTAATAAAAATAAAACTAGAAAACGGGAAACTTCCTTATTGTTCGTGTTTCATTACTAAAATAGATAGATAGATAATTCTTTATTAGCTTAACCAAATACAATACAAACACATGAAAAATGAAAACATTAAAAATTAGTTATACTAAATGGCGGCCTTATCGCTTCAAGCGATTTCTTCCAGGCAACCAGGAACGGACAGGAAATAGCACATTAACTAAAACAGCGGCCTTAGCAAAAAATATTTTAAAAATAAACAATGAACACTTATAACAAACAAAAATAAGCAATACTAACACCTAACCTATAAATAAATAATATTTATTGAAATAAATGTATATGCCTACTTAGACACATAAACATACATGTATTACCTAATATAATATATAATACAAAAATAAACTTACTTACTAAAATATTGATTTTTCTTTTTTTTTCAGTTCATCAGTGAAAACACCGAGTCGATTTTTGTCTAGGTAAGAAATATTTACTTTATTTCTCTTCATTTAGCAATTTACAATGATAAATTATTATTATGTACTACGGGACTAATCGTGCACTAAAATTATGAGATAAATGAATACCTCATCATCCCGACGTCTCGGCAGAGTTGCATCGACCGTGGTCACGGGTAGACTGGAGCATGTAGCAGCTGGTACCGCCAATTCAACTTGAGCTGGAAAAGTTCAATAATACATTGTATTAAACCTAATTACTGGTTATCTATACAATCAACTAGCTGACCCGGCCACGCGTTGTTGTGGCTAAATAAATTAAAATTGCGACTATAATTTGAGATTTAAACTATCCTATCTCTCAAGTTGGATCGAACTGCACATGGTGTGCGAATTTTATTATAATCGGTTAAGTGGTTTAGGAGTCCATTGAGGACAAACATTGTGACACGAGATTTATATATATTAAGATTGTTCTGTAAATATTGTCAATTATACTATTTTAGAGGGCATCTTATGAGCATGTTAGGCGGTCGTATATAAAATGTTTAACCAGAATCAAGAATTAAGTACCAAAAACTATTAAATAAAATGTAATTCTGGAGCGTATCTTCTGTTGGCAAACCATAGTATCTGATACGTACAAGGAATAACTTCACTCGATCGAAAAAAACATCCAAAGTCACCTGTTTTGAACGAAGATCTTATTTCTTGATGAGTTTTTATGAGTAGTATTTTTTAAATTATGTTTGATGTATTAAGTAATAGCTAAAGTATTGACAAATCACATAAAACAGTTATAAAGTTGACTTAATAATTTTATATGAATTTTTATTGTTAATTTCACCATACGAAGACGCATTCCCTCGTCTCCTCGCCGGCTCACTTTGTTTGCGGAGCGCGGCTACGCTGCATTACTTACATCCATCCATCCATCCATCAGCCAAAGGACGTCCACTGCTGGACATAGGCCTCCCCTATGGATCTCCAATAAGACCGGTTGGAAGCGGCTTGCATCTAGCGCGATCCTGCGGTCTTAATGAGGTCATCCGTCCACCTTGTGGGTGGACGTCCTACACTGCGCTTGCCGGTACGTGGTCTCCACTCGAGAACATTTCGACTCCACCGGTCATCAGTCCTCCGCGCTGTATGCCCTGCCCATTGCCATTTCAACTTGCTAATCCGTTGGGCTATGTCGGTAACCTTGGTTCTTCTACGGATCTCCTCATTCCTGATTCGATCCCGCAGAGAGACTCCGAGCATAGCCCTTTCCATAGCTCGTTGGGCCACTTGGAGCTTACTAATAAGGCCCATAGTGAGAGACCACGTTTCTGTGCCATCAGTCATTACTTACGTTTACTAGTAAATACGCGGAAAGTTTTTTTTTTCTTATAATCCGTATTTGACATGTATACGGGTAAGATGTAGTTTTGCGTTTGTGAAATTATCTCCAGTAAAAACTAACCTTTTATGTGTAAAAGTAGGTTGAATATTTGGGAATGTTTGCGTGTAAATTAATAAAGATTGTATATTTTGTAGAAACAGTGCCGGCGGCAGTGTAGTGAGCTATCTCACGTTACAAAACTCGCCGCGGCGGAAACAGAAAACTAGACAAGTTAGAAAGGTAAGCCTCTTGCTCTCATTTCAAAGGTAAACAATATTTTTAGGGTTCCGTACCTCAAAAGGAAAAAAAAAACGAACCCATATACTTATTTCTTTTGTTTGACATTTATCTTTCCAGAGCGAAGTAGGCACCCAGTCTAGTGGTAGCCAGTGGTATACATCACACGCGACCAACGGTGGCACCACTCGAGATACTATGCCGGCGTTGCCCAGCAGTGGGACTCCCGTCGACACACCTACTGCTTCACCTTTAAGAGAACTTACTCAAGAGGTAAGCATTACTTTATAACGCGTCCCCCAGACAGCTGCGACCGCGGCTGAGACCTCTTCCACCAATCACAGATCTTGATTTAAAAAAATTCGGAATTCGTCTTTTGAATATTTTTTTTGTAATAAATGAATTTATCGTATATAAGTTTCCACACTTTATCTATTTTTTTATTCTATTTTTTACTTTCCCTTTCATTTACAAAGGTATACTACATTAAAAATTGATTCCTAGCCGAGTACCAAAGTCTCAATAAATAACATATTTATAATGCTGATGTCGCTTGAGGCAATTCTCAACCACAAAAATCTATGGAAAATCTTCCAAGCTGCTGTCTAAACTGTCAAATAAGTATTAGGTTTTGACGTTCTTTGTCTAAAAATCCGACAACAATCAACGAATCGAGATATTTTTCATGTCTCTTTCTAACTCGAGCCATTGTAAATCGATGTATCTCTTTCACATTCTCTCGATTGACCACATTATCCCTCTGGTACTCTGTGTTAAGGTAGAACATTGCAAAATTTAAAATAAAATGATTCAAGATGCCTATTTGTGATTGGTCGAACTCTAGGTCGCAGCTGCAGCTGTTTGGGGGACACTTTATAAAGTACTTAATAGAAATCAACGCGCTTTTACACATTTTATTTTGAATGCGGGACGCACATCTAGGCTACAGACATTATGGGACATGATGTTAATTTTATCTGCAACAAATCCCCTGGATTGCAGTAAAAATACAGTGTAGACTTTTTACAACATGCAGCCTTGGCCAGAAGTGTTGGACACTTCATAAAATACGTGCAATGAATAAAATATTCAAAAAATAAACTAATTTGCTTAACAATTAGCAATTGCAAAAGTTAAGTTAAGCTAATAAATTGATATAATTGAATACATAAATTGCTCATATTGATTCGATTTTTTTAAACTACACGTTATAATCCTACCGCTTAGTCCTCGCCGTTGTCTCAGTCTCAGTAGGCGGTCTCAGTCTCAGTAGACGGTCTCAGTCTCAGTAGGCGGTCTCAGTCTCAGTAGGCGGTCTCAGTCTCAGTAGGCGGTCTCAGTCCCCTGTGTCGCCTCCCCCGGCGCCCTTGTACCGCGCAGGCGAGGACTAAGTTAAGCGGTAGGATTATAGTTATTGACGTTAAAACGTCTTATAAATCGATGAACGCTCGCTGTTTGCACGAAAAATCATGTTTCAGTTGTTAATTCAAAATGTTTACTTATGACGTTATCATTTAAAATTATCGTCCGTAAACCGGCTTTAAAAACGACCAATTCCGTTTTGTTCTCCGTTGTGTTAAAAAAGTACTGTGTCTATTGATTATCTAATAATTGATATGTGTAAAGAACAAAAGTAGTTTTTTTTTTCCTCCCTAAACATGTGTTATTCAATGGATAATAATAATTGTTAAGGTGCCTAATACTTTTGGCCAAGGCAGCATTTCGTTGAAACGTAAAATTCACCATAAAAAATATAGTTCGTGTTGGAGGCTAGCCCTGGTATCAGAATTTTTAAACATTGCTAAACATTTAAAACAACTCACCATAAAATAGTATTAATACGGTTTCAACCTCAAACCTTTCTCACACTTTTTATATAATTATCTAAATATTTGACTGCCTCGGTGGCTCAGTGGTTAGTGATCCTAACCTCTGGGTCAAAGAGGCGTGGGTTCGATCCCCACCCAGGGCTAATATTTAGTTACTATCTATGTAAGTATGTATTTAAAAATAAGTATATGTAGTAAATCAGTCTCTGGCAGCCATATCACAAGATTTGCTTAGTTTGGGGTTCAGAGGCCGTGTGTAAGTCCCAAAATATTTTTTATTTATTATTATTTATATAAACAAATTCTACACCAGAGAAAAATGCTTGATCCTTTGAACTTCGTAGTAAAGAGTTTACACTGTCTTTTTATGATTGAATACGAAAATTACCTTTTATACGATACTATAAAAGGTTAATTTTATTAGCGACTCATTCAAAAACGTTCAATAAGCTATTGTAAAATATAAAATGCTCCGTCAGTTTCTATCCGACAAGACGTGTTACGTGAATGAAACAAAATATGCTTTAACACAACATATTAAAGAACGTTTTTGAATGACACCCAGCTTGTAGTATTTTATTAGTGTGATCGCTTTGATGCTTTTTGGCTGTAATAGGCTGATGAATAAGTTGTGTAGTCCTAATGCTTACCGCCCACTTTAACTTTTTGATCTTTTATCGTTATTAATGTGTTGCGCGAGCGAGATGTTGGCGTATACAAACCCTTTAATTAAGATTGCAAACAAACAACAATGCAAACAATTTGTTTAGCTTAGGGTCAGAGACCGTGTGTAATATGTCCCTCAATATTTATAGGCACAATCGTAAACGCCGACTACAAAAATTTGATAGCTGATGGTGCATTGAAAAATATATTCAACTCGTCGGTTGCAGCATTATCATTGCTGACTTCAAAAAAATTGGTTCTCAATTCAGTTGTGGTTTTCGCGATTATTCCACCAATTATGAATCGAATTTAATGATTCTTTGGCTTTGGTAGATCATACGTTGACGAGATTGTTTTTACCCGATCCGGTGCTGGGCCGGGTGCCGACTATAATACGAGCACTGTTTGTATACTAAGCGCCACACAAATCGGCGGGTGAGAAGTAGTAGATGACACTTCGCCGTGATTGGCTAATTATTGCGCATGTGTGCACGGGCGTAAGGAGCGCGCGGGAGGCATGAGGTTGGCGGGCGGGTGTGCCCCGGCGTCTTGTCTTTCTGGTTCCCGCGCATGCCTATATTTCGGCTTTTGCGCAGCGTTCTGCGCATAACTTCCCATCCGCCGATTTGTGTGGCGCTTTGTATACCTGGCTTGCTTTGCACTACGTGCTCGCGCCGTCGCTGGAGCTGGTGTCGTTAATACACACATAGGTAACACAGCCAGAGAGATAGCGCTGTTCGTTTGAGGCCATTCTAAACTACAAAAATATATGGCAAATCTTGCCCAAAGCTGTCAAAACTGTCAAATACAAATTGGAATTTGACACCATTGGAAGAAAAACACTGCATCAGCCACTGAATCGAGATATTTTTCATGTGTCTTTCTAACTCGCCGTATTAAATCAATGTATCTCCTTCAGAATTTCTCGATCGACCACATTATCTATCTGGTATCTCTGTGTTAATAATACACATCCATATTAGTGTAGTTCTATACATAACTCATAACCGGACTTACGCACGGTTTAAAACTGCTCCAGAGAAAAACCGTCTCATTATGAGAATCGTGAATTGACCAGTGTTTTCGCGTTTTCTGTTGAACATCAAAAATATTTTAGTTTTTGGTGTCAATCGCTGGAGTAAGAAATATTGCGCGCTCGTTCGTCTTACTTTTTTCAGATATCTAAGTTTTTAGTTTATGTATACTTTTCCACTAAGTTTTTGCGTAAAAACGTGTTTTTTATACGCTCATAAGTTCAAATTAATTTAAAAAAACTGTAAAAGCTAAAACGTTTAACCCTAGACATTAAAGTGCTGATTTAAAAAAAAAACAATCGGATAATATTTAGAGGTGCTTATTGTTTTTGTATGGTCAAGTTTGCGCCTCAGGATTGCCTTAACAAGGGCTCTTAGATTATTGAATGCGTATACGAGTGATATCATAGCATGGTGATCGTTGAAGCTGTTAGCGCTAGCTTTTTAGCTGAGCTAAGTAAGGGTTGTGGTGCATGGTGATGGTGAATCCAAGGTTGTGCACCAGCGTGTTTGTTCAAGCTGCCAGCGCTAGCCAGTGATGTTCCTGTTACAGTTAGGGCCGTGATCTTCCGTATACGGTCTTCGGGCCTTTTAGAAACCCGACGGCCTACAGCCGCCCTTTAAACGCCGTATTTTCTTACAAATATTTTGTATGAAAATTCGGTATTTCAAAGAATTTACATAAATTAAATTTCCCATATGATATTTTCAATAAATTACGTATTTTTTTTAAGTCAATATACGGCCATTCTAAAGCCATTGGGGCCACATATTGGCTATGTTTGCTAAAACCTGTAGTCTTGGTTCCAACACTCCAATGTGTGGATCGATCTTGGACTGATATTGGACTTAGGCATGATGACTAAAAATATTATGGCTATGTTTGCTAAAAACTGTAGTCTTGGTTCCAACACTCAAATATGTGTGGATCGATCTTGGACTAATATTGGACTTAGGCATGATGACTAAAAATATAATGGCTATGTTTGCTAAAAATTGTAGTCTTGGTTCCAACACTCAAATATGTGTGGATCGATCTTGGACTAATATTGGACTTAGGCATAATGACTAAAAATATAATGGCTATGTTTGCTAAAACCTGTAGTCTTGGTTCCGACACTCCAATGTGTGGATCGATCTTGGACTGATATTGGACTTAGACATGATGACTAAAAATATAATGGATATGTTCGCTAAAAACTGTAGTCTTGGTTCCGACACTCCAATGTGTGGATCGATCTTGGACTGATATTGGACTTAGGCATGATGACTAAAAAATATAATGGCTATTATTGCTAAAAACTGTAGTCTTGGTTCCGACACTCCAATGTGTGGATCGATCTTGGACTGATATTGGACTTAGGCTTGATGACTAAAAAATATAATGGCTATGTTTGCTAAAACCTGTAGTCTTGGTTCCAACACTCCAATGTGTGGATCGATCTTGGACTGATATTGGACTTAGGCTTGATGACTAAAAAATATAATGGCTATGTTCGCTAAAAACTGTAGTCTTGGTTCCAACACTCCAATGTGTGGATCGATCTTGGACTAATATTAGACTTAGGCATGATGACTAAAAAATATAATGGCTATGTTCGCTAAAAACTGTAGTCTTGGTTCCAACACTCCAATGTGTGGATCGATCTTGGACTAATATTGGACTTAGGCATGATGACTAAAAAATATAATGGCTATGTTTGCTAAAAACTGTAGTCTTGGTTCCGACACTCCAATGTGTGGATCGATCTTAGACTGATATTTAACTTAGGCTTGATGACTAAAAAATATAATGGCTATGTTTGCACAAACCTGTAGTCTTGGTTCCAACACTCCAATGTGTGGATCGATCTTGGACTGATATTGGACTTAGGCATGATGACTAAAAATATAATGGCTATGTTCGCTAAAAACTGTAGCCTTGGTTCCAACACTCCAATGTGTGGATCGATCTTGGACTGATATTGGAAATAGGCATGATGACTAAAAATATAATTAGTTCGTGAGATAGACTCAAATAATATCAGACACGTATTTTTTCATTTGTCAATTAAACAACAATTGATGAAGATACAGCCCGTAAAGTTCCGCGTGACGTCACGAGTCTCACACAAATGTATATACTTTCGTGTGAGACTTGACGGCACGACCCCCACTCTCAAACTTTGACAAGATTTATCTTTGTCATTTGTTGTTTAATTGACAAAATAAGAATACGTGTTTGATTATTTAGCTCCTGGAGTAATTATTAATTATATAATTATATTTTTACCCAGTCATTATGCCTGACTCTGATTGGCTGTTCTTTAATTCGTAGCCATGCTTGGACGCAAGTCACCGTCCAATGTGTGGCCCCGGCATAAAATTGACTTGGAACAACACTGGCGCCTAGCTATTGCTAAGTAGGTAAGGGTTGTGGTGCATGGTGATGGTGAATCGAAGGTTGTGCACTAGCGTGCGCGGTGTCCGCAGCTGGTGCCCTCGCGGAGACCGCGGGCCGCAGCGGAGCGCGAGCGGCGCCTCTCGCAGCGCGCCAGCTACCTCAGCTCCTCCGCACCCGCCTCCAACCGGGACTCGCTCGGTGAGTCACTAGTCTTATAATATCGTTAACTACGAGTATAGGAACAGAGTTGTCATTCACCTACCTCCGCCAACACCACCTTTTCACAACTTTTCCTCGACTTAATTTCTTGGGTAACGATGAAGCGTCCTTCAGATTACTGCGGGTTGCGGCTGCAGCCTAGTGTTCCACCAACCATGGAGTCCGAAATGCTTAAAAAACATCAGTAAGGTTGATGATCAGGTGGCAGCTGCAAGCCGCAGTCATCTGCGGGACGCCAAACGGAGGGAAATAATTAGTCACACGGATTCACGGGAGTGTATCCGACGTATTTTATTGACATATTGTGATAAAATGAAAACGGCGTGACGAGGCGTTTTCATTAGTGTCATTTTATCGTAGCATGTCGACTGCGTAAGTTTATTTAAACGTCAAAATGTGCTTGCTTTAGTGAAGGAAAGCATCGGTAAAACCAGTGATAGTGTAAGTGGACAACAAATTAGATGGAAACAACATTTCAGAAACTAAGACGAGTTCACTTACTCTGTAGTACTCGCTTCTTTGAAATCGAGGCCAATATTTACAAGTGCTTCTCGCTGCATCCATGTTCTAACTTATTTTTTTAAGCATTGTCAATAACATATTTCTGATAACAGACAACCTTGCCTAAATAAACAAAAATATCTAGCCTACAAACCTCAATATCTTGTATAATATCTCCCAATATCTTGTATATAATTGATTAGATTTGATAGCTGACTCGAACTTATTTGTCTCTCAGGATCAACCGACTCAACCTCCCTTAATCTCCCAGGAACAACAGACTCAAACCAAGAAGAGGAAGACACAAAACCACCGCCGCTGCCCGAGAAAGAGTCCCGCCGCTCGGAGATAGACGAGACCAACAACAACGGGGAATCGAACCCGCTGCCCCTACGGCATAATTACGACACGATATTCGCTCCACGAGGGTCGTTTCTTTACGCCTCTATGGCGAAAAGTAAAGGAGAAAAAGCTCCCACACCCCCGCCGAAAAAACGAAACGCACAATAGTGTCTGTCCAATCTGTATTTTGAAATAATAAAAGCTAAGGATTCGAAGATTTCCCTGAAATGGATGTCGACCGTAGTACTAGTAAGTAAAGTAGCGATTTAAACTAAAAACAAAAAAAATCTTAAGGATTAAAAATTGCATTTCCGCAACGTAAATCGACGGTAAAATACCAATATATTTTATGTCATACTCTGTCTAATCTGTATTTCGAAATAATAAAGGTTAAGGATTTTACGATTTTTTTAAAAAGATTATCGACGGTAAAGTACCAATATCTTCTATGTCATACATTTTTGAGTAATATTGTTTATGATATTGAATATTTATAAGGGTCAATATCTAATTTCCGTAGTGAAGTTTAACAGAAGATATTAGCACTTCACCGTCGATATACACATTGAAAAACAATTAAAAACATTAATTTATAGCCTTTGCAATTTAAAATATTGGAGACATGATTTTATGAAAGATATTTTTGTACAACAAAGTACATAAGATGATACAATGATATTATGAAAGATATTCGTATGTCGTCAATTACTCACATTTAGTAACGTAACGCACAATATATTTAATAAAGTAAATAAAATGTAAATGTAATGTGGCCTTTAAAAGTCCCTTTGAGTTTGGGGAAACGAAAAAGGGCAATAAATACATATAACTATGTACATGTAATCAGATAGATTTTTATAAGACAGTGCCATTAAAAGCACAAAATGAACATGAAGTTTTAATAGTGAACTCAATATCTTTCATCAGAATCAACATCAGATTGTTAAAAAATATGTTTAAATAATATACAACAACATCAGTTGCTTTGAGTTATTTCAATGGCGTTTCGTTTTATTTGTATTCAAAATAAATACATTTCTAAGTTGTTATCTTATAAGTTTATTTAATAAGCAAATATCATGATGTGCCCACCATTTAAAGTAACATAGGTACTTATCGGTGTTACCATTTTTAGTAATTATAATTTAGAACAAGGAACGTCAAAGAGTTTAGTTAAAAATATAATATTTAAGTTAAAACATGCAATTGATGTGATAAAAATCCTAAGATGCCATGTTTTCAAAGAAATTATCGTTTATAGAGATATTTTTGTTTTGATTCGTGCTTCCCAAAATACGTATTTTTTGTGTAAAAAATGATCTATTTTAGTACTATTCAGTATTTAGTTTTGTGATCAGAATTCAATGATTTTTGTTTTGAGGCTTAAATTTAGAATATCTTATTTTATAGAAAAAAAGATATTTTGTTTCGGAATTTTCTCAATGTTGTAGATAAAAATGTTACCCGCTACAAAATGACGGCCATATTTTTTACGCCAAATATTTGGATTGTGTATATTAGATTTGTAAATTTTATTCACCAAAAACTGTACACATTTCTAAATTAATAAATAATTTGTTAGATATTATACAAGATATTATTACTTATAGTGATATAGATGAAGTTGATTTTCTTTAGTGATACGTATTTTTTTGCATTTTTGACTCCCTTTTAAGTTCTCCTTTTTTTGATTCGATAACTCATGAAATTGGATCGTTTTTAGAGATGAACAATTTAATTTATCTTCAGAAATGATTTCTACACTAAATCGATACCAATCTATTATCACTTAAAATTGATTTTTTTTGTTGAAATGATTAATAGTGCCTATGTAATTCTGTCGCAGTGCAAGTAAATTATATAAATCTGCAAATATTTTTTCAACACACTTGCTCATAAAGTGATTAATTTCACCGCAATCAGGCACATAATGACACCTGTAATCAAACTGTGAGTTTTTCATTGCTATTATTCACATGTGAGTTATAGAGTTTTTATTTTATTGGTTGAGTTGCTTTGTTTTTAAGAAAGTTTTGATACAAAAAAGATCGTATTCGTATTAAGTAGTAGGTAAAAATAGATGAAAGTACCTATGAAACCTCATTCTTTTTGTCTATGGCCGATTGCCATTGCGCGCGCATAGGAAAACTGATTATATTTTCCCGCCATTTCGAAACATTTTTCACAACTCGTTTTCATTGTTGAAAATATTTTTTTAGTATTATTTTATTCACAAGTGTGTTGTAAAACGTCGTATGCTACACGTGTGTATTGATGATTACCGTACTCGGCTCTCGTTTCAATGGCGCCTCAGCGGTGATCACCAACATTACACACTTGAACCATAATGTACTATAATCAAACTAATTTTCAAATTTCAAATTATAGACCCCTATACTCTATAAAATTTAACTTGATCTCTGCGACAGCTGTCAGAAAAATCACGCCTATGAAGTTGAATTTCTTAATAGTACAGACAGTACCTGTCAATGTCATACTTTATGGGCATGCCGATTAGTGATGGGCGACGAATGATCGTGACCACAGAGTTTTAGATAGAGTTTTAATTTAAATATCGATAGTTTATACTAACGATATTCGAAATAAAACTTAATTTATCATTAATTTTATTGTATATTTTAATATCATAACATTTTTTACATGTGTAATTAAATTAAACCCAATTATATGTTACATTAGCATCGATAATAGTGAAAAACGTCGATAAATACTATCGTTACATTATTATGAGTAATTAATTAATTTAATTAGTATCATAACATTATTTACATTTTTACATACCTGATCTTAAATAATAATAAGTAAATAAAATCCAATTTCTCACCTTCAACTACTCATTCGATTTCATTACAACATTGTTTGAAAATCGTTTTTTCCACCACTATCTCAACTCTAAAAATGTCAATCTTCTATGTCAATGTCACTGTCGCAGAGATCAAGTTAAATTTTATAGAGTATAGTCAAGATTTTTGACGTGACAATATCTAGTAAATCGATGAACGCTGGCTGCACGCACGAAAAAGGATGACTCATTGTCTCGATACGCTCACTACATGAGCGAGTGAAAGGCACGATCGTCTTGAGCGTTCGCTGCAATCATTTCGTCAATGTTTTGTTATTACGTTGTTACGTTAAACTATCGTCCGTAAACCCACTTTACAGCCAACCAAATTTTTTTTGCTACACTACTTGCACTGTTTTAAAAATCGTGATCAATATACAGCGTTACTGGTAATCAATTAGCATCATTATAGGGGCTTATTCTGTACATCAAAACTAACAACTTTTGTTCTGAGACTTTTGTCAAAACAAAAAAAAAAAAACAGCTATTCCATACCTTTTTTCGAGGGTGAACAATATTTATCAATGGAACAGCATTTTTTTTTTGAGATTTGATAAAATCGGTGAACAAAAGTTGTTAGATTTGATGTACAAAATAAGCCCCTAAAAGGATGTTAATTGATTACCAGTGACTCTGTATAAAACAAAATAAAGAAATTTAATTATAACTAGATTTCATGCGTATATAAGTATTTATTGTATCAAGTTAGATTGCCATATAAAGCGCACCAAATATTGTTGTTTTTGTATAATGATATTGTATTATAATAGTCTACTATTTTGACATTATTACTGAAATCACAGTAAGGTTAGATATTACCAGTAAATATATTAGTTTTTTTTACTAAGTTGTTTTATTCATAAAATTTAATAAACAGTATAGGCCGATTCAAACTTATTGGCTTTTGTGAACACGAGTCGAATCGTTGCGCAGTAGCAATTTATTATGTGTCAGCGGTGCAAAAAGTGGGGATTTGAGTTGCTTGTAGCTAACTTCGCAAAAGGTATTAAGTTTAATTTCGCCTATAAGCAAAAATAACTGTACAATTTTTTAGAACTAATCTAGAGTAGGTACTTACTATTATTATTATATACTACCGGACTAATCGCGCACTAAAATTACGAGATAAATAAATACCTCCTCATCCCGACGTTTCCAGTCTACCCGTGAGCACGGTCGATGCAACTCGGCCGAAACGTCGGGATGAGGAGGTATTTATTTATCTCGTAATTTTAGTGCGCGATTAGTCCCGTAGTAAATAATAATAATGTGTTCAAATCGCGAAAGTTTAAAAACAACATAGGTACTTACTACTCATAAGCCGCATCACACAAGTTGGCGGAAACGAAGTTGGCTATAAGCTCCGCAATGTCCAATCAACGCGCGGTTTTATGTGAGCTCCAATCAGCCCCCTTACCGCCTAAGCAATAGCAATCGTAATAGCAATCGTTTATGACTTCATTTTAGTCATTTGGCACGGCCTATGTGACGTGAGCCATCAATTGCTTTGCGCGGATTGCGAAAGCAATCGTTGAATGAACAACTTTGATGGCTAACGTCACATAGGCGGTGCCAAATGACTAAAATGAAGTCATAAACGATTGCTATTACGATTGCTATTGCTTTAGGCGGTAGGGAGGCGATTGGGTATTGCTCAGCTTGTAGCTAACATAATTTTCGCCAACTTGTGTGATGCGGTCTAAAATCCAGCGGCTAGGTAAGCGTGTCACACTCTAAAACGCTTACTTAACGCTTAGTTACATTCTGCTTAATATGAGGCAAGATTTTTAAGCGCGAAAATACGGTTTATTCCCAGCAGCCACCGCTGGGGGACAAAGCATTATTTTTGTGCCAACGGCCGCCGGTGGCCGTCGTTGGAACATTACAAATATGTGTCCCAACTACCCATACAACATTTTCGTAGATGTCTTCGAGCAAATACAGAGCCACAGTCCCTAAGTGAAAGTACTAAAAAAATGTCCGAGCGCCGTCATACATACCGACTTAGATATTTATGTTAAATAATTCACAGTATGACCCGTTTTCTCGAATCTCGACGTCACATCACCTAATAAGTGCTTGTAATTGAGCACTTTGGCATCGCGCGGTGTTGTAGTCGGCTTGCAATCGCCTTACGACTAACTAAAAAGCCTGCCCACTACGTAGCTTGGGCAGGGTTTTGGCTCGGACTCTTTTGCACGATTGTACACTTTAGATGTTTTTACGTCTATTAGGTATGCCGGCGGCCATAGGCACAAATAAAAATACTTTAGCCCTACGTCCCCCAGTGGTGGCCACTGGGAGTAAGCCGAAAATACGTAATTTAAAAATAATGTTATACTGTGGAAAATTATATTCCTAATGGCAGGTTTTCCACCATGCACATATTTAGCTAATAAAATATTTCTTATCACGATAATTAAAAAACGCTTAACCGAATGACAAAAATAGAATATTCTGGTGCTAAATATTTTTTTTATATAATAGATCTTGACCCAAAAAGATAATGAAGTAACGAGGCAAAGTAACACGTTGAAAATACGTGATTTAACCATGCGTTGGGTAATGTTGAATAAGCAAACATAGAGACAAATAAGTAAACTTAAAATTTTTCTGGAAAATGTATATTTTCTTTTTATATTTCTATCAGCATACGACGTCCACTACTGGACATAGATTCTTCTTTCTCCCACGGCTTGCGTCCAGCGCGATCCTGTCTTGATGAGGTCATCCGTCCATCCTGTGCGGCGACGTCCTACGCTGTGATTGCCGGCACGTGGTCACCACTCGAGAACTTTTCGTTATCATCGGGCATCAGCCCTTCGTGCTATGTGCCTTAGAGTCTGCCATTTCAACTTGCCAATCTTACGTTGGTATATTTACGTATTTGTATTCGAAAATAATAAAAAATGTCTTCCATATACCTCTTTAAATCTTCACTTTACAAAGTAGGTAACACCCTGTATAGTCAAGTAAGTACAAGGTTATTCATTCATCCATCCATCAGCCATAGGACGTCCAGACATAGGCCTATCTTATGGATCTCCAATAAATACGATTAAAAGCAGCTTGCATCCAGCGCGATCCTGCGGTCTTAATGAGATCATCCGTCTACCTTGTGGATGGACGTTCTACGTTGCGCTTGCCGGTACGTAGTCTCCGCTCGAGAACTTTTCGACCCCATCGGTCATGAGTCCTCCGAGCTATATGCCCTGCCCACTGCCATTTAAACTTGCCAATCCGATGGGCTGCGTCGGTAACTTTTTTAACAATGTTAAAAAGGGTCTTAATGCCAATGTTGATTGTCTCGGTCAGCACGCGAAATTAATTTTTTTGGGGTTTTTTGCCTTTTACACGTGAATTACTCATTTTAAAATTACGAAAACTAATTTAGCGGTCATGAATAGGTAGCTTTTACGAGTTACATACCTACCTAGTACCTACCTACAATTAAAAACTAAATTAGGTATGTGCAATAAGATTATTTTTTGCAAAAAATAGCATGACCGACTTCACCCGTGTACAGAATTCGCGCATATTTCGCACGGATCGATGTAGCATTTTTCACATTATTGTTGATTTTTAAAAAATGGCTCTGCCGATTTCGATAAAATTTAAATGGGACCAATTTCGAAGTATACTCTTTCCATTAAAAAAAGAATTATTGAAATCGGAAAAAGTTACTATGAAAAAAGTTATGCGTGGTTATACCTACATAAAAAAAAATATATACGCGTCGAATTGTATACCTCCTCCGGTGGTTCGACGGTCAAAAAAGAAAAGTCGTCGTGGCGTTATGGTGAACTAACTATAACTATAAGCTTTAATCAGCAGCCAAGGTACCGACTATACTTGTAGATGAAAACCGAATTGGTGCCTACCAAGTATCAAACACTTTTAGTTGTACTAGCAATGACAGAGCAGTGTTGTTAACGTAGGAATAAAATTAGTAAAATGGCACACGGGCGACATCACCTACAACGCTTCTTTTTGCACAAACTAGTAGTCAGTATATGCACGAAAGTTTATCAACTGATTTTCATTTTAGTTTTTAGTGTGTGGACTCTTGTAGGTACATAAACTTGCAACTATTTTAGTTTCTAAGTGAATACACCTACCTCGATAAATACCTACTACCTATCTGTTCATGGCCAGTAAATGCAGTAAATGAGTTTTATTTACTTAGGTACAACAGTTTATCTGTAGGGTAGACGCACCGATTATGGCCACCTTAGTACCATATGTGGCCACTTTGAATTTTAAGCATTAAAAAGACAATTCTATGTTAAATTAATATTTTTAAAGAAATTTTGAAACATTTAGATTCACACAAACAATATTTATGGTATTACATTGTTTATAATTATCATTTATGCAATTAAATGATTTAAGCCGTGGTGGTCGAGAGGTAGTGACACCCGCCTTACAATCGTGAGGTCGTGGGTTCGAATCCCTGGTCCCGTACCAATGAGTTCTTTGGAATTTATGTACGGAATTTCACACCACTGGCTTTTCGGTGAAGGAAAACATCGGGAGGCAACCTGCATACGTCCGTAGAAGAAATTCGATGGCGTATGTGAATCCACCAACCCGCACTGGGCCAGCGTGGTGGATATGGCCCAATCACCCTTAGTGGGTAGGCCTACGTCCTGCAGTGGACTATTAAAAAAGGCTGTTACAGTACAGATCGTTTATGCAATAATTTTGACACTTAATGGCCACAATCGGGTCAGTGGCCTCAACCGGTAACTTGAATGCCAAAAACCCAAAAAAAAAAATTGGTTGCCTGTAAAGTCGGTATACGGGCGAAAGTTTTACGTGACAACGACTTTGAGTGGTAAAATAATTTTAATGTGAATATTCATTCGTATAGTAGGAAAAAGGATGAAAATGTCTGTCTCTCTCGCTCTTAGGCGGGCTAACCATGACGCGTGCCTCTCACTCGCTCTCATTGTGAGCGCATAACGTGAGCGGAGCGTAACGCAGTTTCTTGAAGTGTCACCCGGCAAACCAATTTATAAGACGTTGTCACGTCAAAAAATTCGCGCGCTGATATATATACACTAACCACCTTAAGTTACTATTTAGGTAAGAGTAGACATTTGCTCTTAACACGTGTCACCGTGTCACCCGCGGTGTGCTCGTTTGCTCAAACCCCGAGACCCAAATCAAACAATCGCAATCCGGTGGTTTGTGAATTGTGACAAACAAGTCGCCCTGCTCAGCGCTCGGTTAAACCGTGTACAAATAGTCATTAATCTAAATATTAGTGGTACATTACCACCGGTAATTTTCCTAGGAGCATGCGTTAAGTTCATGATGGTCTGATAGTGCTGCAATGGAAAAGTCACATGACCTGAGCATTAAGAATAAAATTAAGTAGTCATTTTTCGAGTAGCATGCCTTAAGTTCATGATGTGGTGATAGTGCTGCAGTGGAAAAGTCACATGACTTGAGAATTAAGAATTTAAGAGCCTAGGTCATTTTCAGAGAAGCATGCTTTAAGTTAATGATGGACTGATAGCGCTGCAATGGAAAAGTCACATGACTTGAGACTTAAGAATTTAGAAGCCTGAGTAATTTTGCGAGGAGCATGCCTTAAGTTCATGATGGCATATTGCATTGCTGTGGAAAATTGTTATGGCATGAACATAACTTCCTATTTAGCCTGAAAGTTGAAGACAACGAATGATATTTGCTCTTGTATTTTTGTTTTGATGAATAGTTATCTATCTATTTCTGGCAATGTTTGTGTCTAAATTCTGTATCTATGACTGAGCTAGATGAACACTCAATCATCTAATAGATAATACCTACCTTTAGAATAATAGATAGTATAGATAGCAGGCACCTAGGTAAGTATTTTGGTCACGCGCAAATCCGAATCATTTCTGGTGTGAGCAATAAACTTATCTGTTCACCCATCCAAGATCGGCTGTATCTGTAATCAATAGCTATGTAATATCAGAAAAATCTTCATATATCTATTCCTGATTCACGAATTCTTATTTTAGATATACACATAGTAAGTAGATAAATGATCAGACGAAAACAAGATAGTATCTAGATAAGTTATTCTTCTTGCGATGATAAATGCTTGAGTCAAACGGAAGGTGGCTTCCGACTTTGCTGACACATCTCGTGTACTTATTTGTATTATATTTTCATTTCTTGATAAGGAATGATTTGGCAATAACGTGATAGAGCGTGCCGAAATGTGTATCATTTGTGTATCAGCTGTGTCTAATGTGCATTTGTTTGGTATGCAATTAATTATGTTAGTTGTGCATTTTAGAATATTTTTTCTACTAAGTAGGTAGTATCTATACAGGGTTATCCAGAAATGGTATACTAAGCCGATAGGTGATTCAGACCATTATTGATACTTACTTCAATTGTTTTGGCTGCCTCGGTGGCTCAGTGGTTAGTGAACCTGACTTCTGGATCAAAGGGGCGTGGGTTCGATCCCAACCCAGGGCAAGCATTTATGTGATGAACATAGGAGTGTCTGTGTGTTATCTACCTATATAAGTATGTATTTAAAATACTTATGTTTATGTAGTATATCAGTCTCTGGCAGCCATATTACAAGCTTAGCTTACTTTAGGGTCAGAGAACGTGTGTAAGATGTCCCCCAATATTTATTTATTTTATTTTATTTACCTACCTACTTATCCGCATTTGTAAATTTTACATTTTAAAATGTTTACGAATTTCATGTTTTAATAGTTTCCCAATGTTTTTTTCGTCTCTACTTTCTCTTTTGTGATATCTCTGTACCCTATTTTACAGAGTCAAAAAGTTATGATTTTTTTTTCTCTCTTGTAAAATTTGCAAACGTGGACGCGGTAGTTATTTTACTACTTGAACATTTTTGAAAATGTAGTTGCGGTATTTACTTACAATGTTCTTATAAGCGGTATTGAAGTATCACGGACGACACGTCAAATATAGTTACTAGTAGGTACCTGACCGCGGCACCTACGGCGTAGCTTCTTCATGTAGCTGCTTTCATGAGTATAGGTAGTACTAGAGAAAAAACATGACATGGTTTAACCACTAGCTAGAATCTGGTAGTTGAAACCTCAGCTCACCTTCAGTCATTAATGTGCTCAACCCTTTTTTGGCCCTGATTCTTTATGGACATAGCGTAACGTAACTTCCCAAGTAGGTACGTTTTTATTTTCGCGAGTTTCGTTTGGAAACGTGATCTTTAAGTCAAACATTAAAACTAACTTTAAAACAAACTGACGTTAGAACTAAAGAAAACATCTTAAGTTCGTAAAGTATTGGAAATAAATGTATTTTACACGTAATTATTGAAAACAATACTAGTGGCAGGCAATGTGTGTATTTTCATAGAGAATCACCCTGCAGGTAGAGCATAACTTAAATTTCTTCAACAAACGTACACGTACTCACAATGTTTTTCTTTACCGCTTGTCAGTGAAATGAAAATCCGTAGGTACATAAGTTCCAAAGTTACTCATTGCTAAGAGGACGTGATTTGGAACTGCTACCTCGTGATTGTAAAACGAGCGTTACTATCACTAAGCCACCACGGCTATTACATGTCTTGCTTCTCGGTGATTCAGCCACTTATCTTGTATACTTAAATTTATGTATTCTGCAAGGTATTGTGTTATTCTGTGACTAGACGCTGGTACTGCAGTATTGAATCATAATGTCCTGAATTCGGAAGCACATCTCATCTCTCTTATCAACTACCTATCAGACGAATCTAAAGTTTGATTTCGTATTTCTATATTGTGAGGACAACCAAGGACTCGATGCAGTAGAAACACCATTATTTCAACAACTCTTTGTAGATTTATTTCTTTCAATACATTGTTCCTTAAGTTTAATCTAGACTTGTTCTTCGCTCCGACGGCTCGACCAGAATCGGCTTCAAAACCTCGTGTCAGTCTCAGACCATGATTCTTAGTAAATGTATTTATTATTTTTACGACTTGCTCTGCAATAGCCAACCACAGCTCGTTTCCTGTTGCATTTACTTTTTAAAAGTCTGTGGTTGACTACCACCCTCGAACTATCGTCTCCGTTCAAAAACCGCACATTATTTAAAATATGCAATATTTGCCCAAAACCCAACAATATTAACAAACAGCGGAAGAAGGAGTTTTGATGGTGTTCTGCGTTGTACATACTTAATTATTTATGTAGCTACTATATTCACACAATTACCTACGTTACGAGAAATACATTTCAGTAGATAAAACGCCATAGCAAAATATCTTAAAAGCATTTAAAAAGCTAGCCGCCATACCACAATAGATTTAAACACTGTTTAACTTTGCAATTTGTACTGTTAAACATTGTCTAAAGCGTGCGTAAAACTTTTGTGGCAAGCCGGAAAATGCAACCAAGCTGAATTTTTGGTATTACGTTGTCGAGGTGGTGTACCCCGGATTCAGTCAGCTGGGATGCGTTAGATGAGGATCATCCATCCATCAGCCAAAGGACGTCTACTGCTGGACATAGGCCTCCCCATGAATCTCCAATAACATCGGTTGGAAGCGGCTTGCATCCAGCGCGATCCTGCGGTCTTCATGAGGTCATCCGTCCATCTTGTGGGTGGACGTCCTACGCTGCGCTTGCCGGTACGTGGTCTCCACTCGAGAACTTTTCGACTCCACCGGTCATCAGTCCTCCGCGCTATGTGCCTGGCCCATTGCCATTTCAACTTGCCAATCCGTTGGGCTATGTCGGTAACTTTGGTTCTTCTACGGATCTCCTCATTCCTGATTCGATCCCGCAGAGAGACTCCGAGCATAGCCCTCTCTATAGCTCGTTGGGCTACTTGGAGCTTATTAATAAGGCTCATAGTGAGAGAGCACGTTTCTGAGCCATAAGTCATCACTGGCAACACATGAGGATACCCGTTTGAATTAAAGAAATGAGTATTTTGCAACTACTTTTGAAAGCTGAAAATTGGTGTACGGGTAAAAAAAATAATTGAAAAAAAGTTTAAAGTTAAACAAGTAATAAGGCCTTTCAGACAGGCTTTAAAGTAGCGCTGCTTCAAAGCCTGACACTGACACGGCGTGGTTAAACTCTTCTGGAGTTATTTTTCTACCCCAATTATCAGCTCTTAAAAGTAGTTGCAAGATACTCATTTATTGACAAAAATAATTAAAACGTCTATCTCCACCAAACGCTAAACATCCCAGCTGACTGACTCCGGGGTCTTGTTGTACACCACCATGATAGCGTAATACCAAAAAATCAGCTTTTAGAAAGTAGCTGCAATTTTTTGCGCTTACCTCCCGGGCTATTAGCACCATGACCTACTAGCAAATGGTGTCAATTTTAAAAGTAAATGTTAGGGAATTATTTCATAGATGACATTTTCAAAATGTCTTATGTACCTACCCACCTATCTAAAATAACATTAAAATTTGAAACTGTTCAAAAATAAATACCTATGACTACTTGTTTAAAAATAGATCTGCTATGTAGGTAAGTTTGTACAGCATTTATAGCCCACAACCAGTTTGTTACGACGCCTCTGTTTTCAGCCGCACACATTTTATTATTATACGACACCAAACACTAAGTAGTTATGTACTTACCTAACTATTTAGGCGTACCTACTTTTTTTTTTTATTCTTTGTAGGTTTGCGTTTGACTACATACTGCCTGATGTTGCGCAGATATGTGGTCTAGGATGTAGCACGCTTACCTAGAAGATACCTATTTACTCGGGATTTGAAGACACCCACGTTGTACTTAAGCGGGAAGACAGACCCAGGTAAAGCGGTCCACATTCTGGCTGTTCGTATGAGGATTGAGGATTCGAAACGCTTTGTTCTAACGCGCGGAATGTCCACCATAAAAGGGTGGAGCTATGGTCGCATCTGTCTAGCCGTACGATAGAAGAAAGGGGCCGGGGGGACCAGATTGTGCAACTCCTGGGCGCACTCTCCGAAGTGTATCCGGTAAAAGGCCAACAAACACGCTACCTTGCGACGATGCTCAAGACTTTGCAGCTGTGACTTAGTCAAGGTGTCGTTGTCAATCAGCCTCCTGGCTCGCCTCTAAATCGACTCCAGAGCCTCCAGTTGATATTTAGCAGAGCCATCCCAAAGGTGAGAGCAGTATTCCATGCAAGACCTGACTTGTGTTTTATAAAGACTAAGCAGCTGCTCAGGTGTGAAATACCGTCTTACCTTAGAGAGAACACCAAGTTTTTTTGGAGGCTAATTGAGCCTGACCTGCAAGCCGTGGTGGTCTAGTGGTAATGACACCCGCCTTACAATCCTCCCTAGTAGTATTTTAAGTTGGCTGTTTGTTCGGCCTACAACACCTTTTCGTTGGCCAACGGTCCTGCATGTCACCCCTTGAACCGACGGTAGCATCAACAAAGGGTAATTTTGTAAGGCCAACTATAAATTCCTTCACAGTGGGCCTACTAGTTGGAAAACCAACCTGATTATCGTTGGCACATTGTTAAAAATTGGTATGTGATTTTCTGGTTGGAAAACCAACCGAAACTATAGTTGGTCCGTCGTAGAAAAGTTGTGAGAAATACAACGCTGATGTAACATGGTTGGGCCCATGTTGAAGCTTTGTTGGCAAAACACTACCACCTCCCAATGTACTCCCAACCGTTGGCGAAGAGTTGCCACAACACCCCAACGAAAAATGCTACTAGGGCTGAGGTCGTGGCTTCAAATCTCCGGTCCCGTACCAATGAATTCCTTGGAATTTATGTAAGGCATTTTGGTTTGTTCTCAGTGTTACTACCATTCTTACTACCAGTAGTAAGAACGGTAAACGAATAACTCTTCTTACTACTACAGTTAAAAGTTGTAAGAACAGTAAAAAAAAATACTGGTGTTACTATCGTGAAATTAAAATTCACACCACGGGCTTTTCGGTGAAGGAAACATCGTGAGGCAACCTGCATACATCCGGCGAAGAAATTCATGGCGTATGTGAATCCACCAACCCGCACTGGGTCAGCGTGGTGGAAATGGCCCAATCACCCTTCGTGGGTAGGCTTACGTCCTGCAGTGGGCTATTAAAAAGGCTAGTACAGTACTTACCTGCCTATAGACTTAGATATCCTTATTATAAATCCAAAAGTGTGTCTGTTGGTTTCTGGCCACTGCCATTTCTACTTGGTGATTTGGAGGACTATATTAGTAACTTTGCTAACCGACTTAAAAAAAGGAGGTTATTTTTTTTTCATGTAGGTATATTACACCATTACTCCGCCAATTAATTATGAACCTACTAGTTTTAACCCGCGGCTTCGCCCGCATACGCAATATATCACAATAATTTATAGCCTATGTGTTATTCTGATATATAAGCTATATTATTGCAAAGTTTTATCTCAATCCGTTCAGTAGTTTTTGCGTGAAAGAGTAACAAACATCCATACGTCCATCCATCCATCCATCCATCCTCACAAACTTTCGCGTTTATAATATTAGTAGGAAGGATATAAGTTAATAATATTTTTTCTGTTAAGCTGTATGAAACAATGATGTTCGCATTTAAATTTTATCAAATTCAGCAGTCGTTATTGAGAAACTAACAATAATGTGAAAATTACTATACCTTATATTATATCGATGAGCATTTATTTATCTATTTGTTTATAGGCTAGCAGTGTATACTGATGTGCCTATATCAAGCAGTGTCGAATAAAATTAGTATTTATCTGTCAAGGATTTTTTTTCCTTCTTTATCCAAAGGTCCAGTCTATTCTTAAATGTGTTTATAGTTTTTGCCGAGATAACATCCTCAGACAACCTATTCCAATTGTATACAACTCTATTGCAGAGGATGTGGTGTGCAGTGTTGGTTTGTGATGGTGTAGGCTGTAAAAGGACTCTATGGCGTCTGCTATCGCGCATATTTTCCTTCAAGGTTTGGATTATCTTTAGACCTTCAAGGGTCTGTGGATGATCTATTTGCTTGTTATGTAATAGGTAGTAGTTTATGTAGCACATACATCGATGATACGTCGATCCACACGAACTATTTGAATTCCGGTTGAAGTCGATTATGCCAGTTTTGGGGTTTGGCGAAAAGTAATTATTTCATGGACTGGTTTCCTCAATTCTGATTCAATCTCGCAGAAGGATGACCTGCAATGTGTATATTATTATGTCAACAATCTCAGACAGTTTAAACGCAGACGTCTCAAAGATAAGAGAGTGACACATGCGTCGCCAACGTTCCCGCAAATACTGACAAGTTATCTAAATTATGCAGATCATCTAGTTGTTAGACTAATTAGGCAATTAGTTTAATTACGGGTATTGAGAACAGCAGATTTGTTTTTTATTTGATTCTCCTAAAACCGGCATTTTTAACGCGGTAAAGGACTTGTAGAGTTAAGGCGTGTAGAGTTAGAAGCTTGGCTCTACATAAGATCTGTCTACTTTTTGAAAGTGCGAACTGTGGTCTTGGCTATATTTCACATGAAGATGTTTTTGTTGGATAATTATAATTATACATGGTTATTGGTAATCAATTCATCCTTATTCTGTACATCAAAACTCACAACTTTTGTTCAACGACTTTTATCAAAATCAAAATAAAAATGCTGTTCCTTAAAAAAATAAAAAAGATGCTAAACCTGTATAAATATTTAATAGGATAAAATGTAAGATTAAAATTACCTTACATAATACGATTTACTCAGTTTGAATTTTGAATCCATATTATCAGAATTTTGAGGCCCTATTTTTTGTTATTCAAATAAAAATGTACACTTTTTAGATTGATTCCTATATATGTACTCTGAGACAGTGCTTCTCGCCAAATTTCATAGTTCTATGTAAACGGGAAGTACCTTGTAGGTTTTGATTTTTGTGAGTGTCGAAATATGCGGTTTTTTACGACATAAACGGCTCTCTAACTTTAAACGATAACTGAGAAGTTTTTCTTTTACACAACTGCAAGCAACTATAGATATACGTATACAGTTTAAATTTCAACTCGATATCTTAACGAGTTCCCGAGAAAAAGAGTCTTGACATACGGACAGACGGACAACAAAGTGATCCTATAAGGGTTCCGTTTTTTCCTTTTGAGATACGGAACCCTAAAAATGACTAGCGACCCGGCTTTACACAATACATATAAACCTTCCTCTTGAATCACTCTATCTATAAAAAAAAATACACCAAAATCCGTTGCGTAGTTTTAAAGATATGAGCTTATTTGTTTAATACTATGTAGTGAAGGCAATAATTAGAATAAAGTAAGTCTGTAGGTATATACCGTGTGACTAGTCCTGGTGTCAGAGTTCTTAAGCTGCCTGAAGGCTTCTGACATGGCTAAACGTTTAAAACAACCGGGACCTACAATTTAACATGTCTTCCGAGCCACGCATCACGGTCAGTTTTCGAATGGGTGATCGCAAGTGACATAGAATTAGTATAAGTTGCGTATAATAATAGAGGCCTATGCGCAGCTGTTGATGATGATTACTCACTGAAAATAATGATGCCATTTCTAGACGAATTTTGGCCATCTCCGGTCCCGTACCAATGAGTTCTTTGGAATTTATGTATGGAATTTCGCACCACTGGCTCTTCGGTGAAGGAAAACATCGTGAGGCAACCTGCATACGTCCGTAGGAGAAATTCGACGGCGTTTGTGAATCCATCAACCCCTACTGGGCCAGCGTGGTGGATATGGCCCAATCACCCTTCGTGGGTAGGCCTACGTCCTGCAGTGGACCTATAAAAAAAAGGCTGGTACAGTACAGTACATACTCAGCTGTTGATGATGATTACTCACTGAAAATAATGATGTCATTTCTAGACTAATTTTGCCCATACTAGTAATATTGGTAAATCCGCAACAGATGAATGTCAGTATAATTTGTGAAATTTGAATTAGTTTACAGCAAAGTTGGCTTGCCATTAAAATTTATACGTATTAAGTATTTCCTCATTATATACCTACCTACCTAAGTAAGTATTTACTAAATGAATATTATAAATTATCCTTTGATTAATTTACCTGTACCTACCTATCTAAAAATAAATCCATGTGTTTTAATGCGAATAAACTTATTTATGGCAGTGACTATGAAGGAAATGGGATAATTTCCTTGTCTTCTCGTTTCTATAGGTAATTTGTAGAATTAATACCGTCGCCATGATTGTCTACAGGGTTATTTCTAATCAATTAGCATCCTTTTAGGGGCTTATTCTGTGCATCAAAACTATCAACTTTTGTTCTACGACTTTATCCTTCTTTGTTCCATAGAAAAATATCGTTCACCCGCGACAAAATGTATGGAACAGCTAATTTTTTTTTGAGATTTGACAAAAGTCTACAAAAGTTGTTAGTTTTGATGTACAGAATAAGCCCTTAAGAGGATGCTAATTGATTAGAAATAACCCTGTATAGTGAGGGGTTCCCAAACTATGGATCGCAACTCACTGTGGGTCGTGAGCAAATATTGAGTGGGCCCTGCCTGTAGAACGACACACTAATCGACTGAGCAAAAGATGGACATAGTGTCTATAATTTCATAATGGTGACGGTTGAATTTCCTTCAGGTGGGTGTGTTCCGAATTCGTAAACTTGTATTAGATGGGTCGTAGCTCGAACCACTTTGGGAACAACTGGCTCTATGTGTTCTGGTCTTCGATTTCGCATTCCGTCTCACTCACTTGCGTGGCTTTGGTGATTGCTCAAACGGGACAAACCGGGATAATCACATCATAATAAAGGACATACTCGTAACACCTACACAATAACGTCTCATCCTACTAATATTATAAACGCGAAAGCTTGAGCGGATGGATGGATAGATGGGTGGATGTTTGTTACTCTTTCACGCAAAAACTACTGAACGGATTGAGATGAAACTTTGCAATAATATAGCTTATATATCCTACTTCCTACTTAATATTATAAACGCGAAAGTTTGTGAAGATGGATGGATGGATGGATGTTTGTTACTCTTTCACGCAAAAACTACTAAACGGATTGAGATGAAACTTTGCAGTAATATAGCTTATATATCAGAATAAGACATAGGCTATAAATTATAATGATATTGCGTCAGAAAACAAAATATCATAAAATCTGGTATTGTGGTAACGAAACCAACGAAAACGCGATGGGTATAGGTCGAATCATAAAACTTGGCGGCTGATGTTAGCGACAAGCTGCTGATCACCCAGTTCGTCGGTGAACTTCACTCAGGATTGGGCTATACGCAGCGTATACCAAACACCACAGCCGCCAAGTTCTATGATTCTTCATATAGGTAACTGACATTAAATAAGTAATAGGCAACAAATGGAAGCCGTGGTGGTCTAGTGGTAGTGACACTCGCCTTACAATCGTGAGGTCGTGGGTTCAAATCCCGGTCCCGTACTAATGAGTTCTTTAGAATTTAACACCGCTGGCTTTTCGGTGAACGAAAACATCGTGAGGCAACCTGCATATGTAGGAGAAATTCGATGGCGTATGTGAATCCACCAATCCGTACTGGGCCAGCGTGATGGATACGGCCCAAATACCTTTCGTGAGTAGGCCTACGTCCTGCAGTGGACTATTAAAAAAAAGGCTGATACAGACTACAAAACAAATGGATGAAGTTGACAAAGGATAAAGGTGAATGACATAAACAAAGAAAGCCCTATGCCCAGCAGTGGATTATTACACGAATACTTTACAGACTTCATATCTTTTCATACTCATATTCTATTATACCTAGATCGTTGATAATCGATCCTGTGGTGTCCTAAATAATTATTTTTCGCAAAAAAATGGCTAAACCAACTTCCATCGTGTACAAATTACGAATAGTTCGCTCGAATTGATGTGTACAATTTTAACATTATTGTTGATTTCTCAAAAACGGCCCAGCCGATTTCGATAAATGGGATCTCCTCGAAATTATAGGTACCTTTTCAAACTAAAAAAATATTTTTTTAATTCGATTTACAATTGGCGAAAATATACACAAAAAAACAAACGAACATAGAAGGAAGTACTTCCTCTTTGGAAGTCGGTAAATGAGGTCCATAGTCTGGTCGTCAGTCCACTTTGTTGGTAGACTAGCGACAGGCAACCTGACGTTTGATTGACGATCCAAAACAATAAAAAATACCTACTTTAAAAAATCACGGGTCTCAGAGTCCGGGAATAATAATTTTGTAGAAAGAAATCCAAACAAGTTTTTTGTTGGTAGTTTTTACTGTCTCCTTCATTTACATCGTGTTCTTTATTTATACCTACTCGTTACACTAGTGATTTCACGTGATATAATTTATTAACCTTTCATATTTCAGCACAGTTAAATACCGCGTAATTTTATAAAATTCACAAACGTGACTAGGTACTTTAGCAATACACGTGAAAGTGGCATCGTAGGGAAGCCCACTGAAACATCCCAAGAATGCCGGAAGCCACTATGGAGAGATTAATACGAAAGTTAACTATAAGTAAGTAATCGTTTGTTTTAACTAGGTTAAGTGATAATTGTACTGTTTTTCTGTTATATACTTTTGGTGTGAAACAATAAAGAATCATTATTATTACCTAATATAAATAATAACCAGTTTTTGCCCGCGGTTTCGCCGGTGTATTATTTTGATTTTGTGCTGTGCCATAGGAACCTTTTACTCATACTCATACATTTGGTAAAAAACAATTTATAAGTCAAAAAAATAACAAAAATCATTAACGATTAAAAACAATCAATAAAACTGATATCATTCATCGCATTAAATAAATAAATTAATCAATAATTTTATCATCGAATAATTCACTTAAATCGTAAAAAGAGTGTTCAATAAGGCAGCGCTGGAGGCGGAATTTGAAGCTGTTCAGCGTTGGTGCTGAAATTATTGAGCCTAGCAATTTTTTATACACAAGTGGACCCATGACATGTGTGAGTTCTTCAGACTTCACCAAGGATATTTTTTTATTTAGGTCGTGGTTATTGGTGTCATTATTAATATGAGTTCGTGTAGGTATACATAGCTACTTGCAATAAGACTTTTTATTTTTTCGGTATAAAATAAAATGCCCATGTCACCTTCTGTCTTTCAAACTACAAAAGTAAGTTCGTATAGCCGGCTGGCTAGCCCTGGTGTCAGAGTTTTTAGGCCGCCTGAAGGCCTCTGACATGGCTGAACGGTTAAAACAACCGAGACCTACAATTTAACGTGTCATCCGAGCCACGGTAGCGCTCAGTTGGAAAATGCCACCCGCGGTCACCCATCCAAATAATTTCAAACTATGTCCATACCAAAATTCAAGTCAATCCGTTGGTTCGTTCGCGTGAAAGAGGAACTAAGTAATAAACCAACAAGTACACCTATGAATATACAATGTGTGTGTCTACCAGTGTCGGAGCCTTAAGCGGTTACATATATGGCAAATTTTGAACAACTTTTACTGTGGGGTCAACTCTGAAAACGCAAAAAACAGCTTTTCCATACATTTTGTCGAAAGTCAATAAAAATCGTATGGAACAGCAGTTTTTTAACGTTTTCAGAGTTGCTCTCATAGTAGAAGTTGTTCAAAATTTGTCATAGTTGTCACCACTTAAGGCTTCAACACCGGTAGACAAACACATTGTATAAATGAGTAAGGATAAGGATTTACAGCATCAATAAAAATCGCAGTAAGTAGGTAAGTAAAATATATGTGTAATATATATAAATAATGAGAGCTAAGATGTGTTAAGTTTTTATTGCTCGCTTTCAAAACTGCGGTCTACCGCGCGGTCCGTGTGTTTTAAAAACACTAAAGCAGGATATAACCGGGGTTATAATATATACCGGGATTCATATTAAAATCATGGCTGCAATTATTGCAGCTTACCATTATATATATATATATATGGTTCCTTGCCGATTTCGGCTATGGCGACCTTCGATTCTGCTCTAACTACAGTTAGATAGGCTTCGTTCGTGTGCCTTCATATGGCTGTAGTAGCCTATTTTGGCTTTAAAAGTGCGTGAACACAGGCTACATGTCAAAACACCGTTGACAAAATTATAGCTCATGTTACTCGGCGGTCGATTTCTAAGCTCGTCTCGCCGGGCATCAAGATCGCACCTTCTACTATCTTCAAACGTATAAACATTTTCCTGCACAAGGCGACGCCATTCAAGACGGTTCTGGGCCAGTTGTTCCCAAGAGGAGGGCTCAATCTTACATCTTCTCATGTGCCTTTTCTGAACATCTTTATATCTTAGGAATTGGCCACCGCTCCTACGCTTACCGTCCTGGAGTTCAGAATATAAGATGCGCTTTGCCAATCTTTCTTCAGACATTCGCACAACATGACCGCACCAGCGAAGCTGGCGCTTTATCAGATATGCCTCGACTCCGCCAACATTAGCTCTTCTCAAGACCTCCGTATTTCTAACTCGGTCAGACCACGAAATGTTCAGGATATCACGGAGATACTTGAGGTGAAACCTGTCCAAAATACGTATGTGTTTACGGTATAAACACCACGTTTCGGACGAGTAAAGCAAGTTTGGCAATACAACTGCCATATAGACTTTAATTTTTGTACTTATTGAAAGGTCATGAGACTTAAAAACCTTTACCCGGAGCTTGCCGAAAGCAGCAGAGGCAGCACTAATTCTGTTACTTATCTCAGGGTCCAAATCTCCTTTAGACGTCATTGTGCTGCCTAGGTATTTGAACTTATCTACCTGCTTGAGAGTATGGGTACCAAGGGGCACGTCCAAACTAGTATGGTCCATCGACATCACTTCGGTCTTAGAGATGCTAATTTTTAATCCAAATTTGCAACACGATTCATCCAGGCTCTTCATAAGCTCCTTTAGACCATCAGAGCTTTCTGCCACAAAACAGAGATCATCAGCATACATTATCTCTTGGATGGTATCATAAGAACATTTTGTGTGAGCTTTAAACCTAGAGATGTTAAACAGTTTACCATCAGTTCTAAAACGCACACGAATTCCGTGAGTAGAACTCTGAAGGGCTTCCCTCACAACAACAGCAAAATACAGAGCAAACAAAACAGGTGCAACAACACATCCCTGCTTTACCCCGCAACTGACCGAAAAATTGTTGGATTGGTTGCCATTGACAGAGACACAGCAATTCAAGTCATCGTGCAGAAGGCGCAGAATTCTAATAAACTTATCTGTACACCCCAGCTTACGCAAAACGGCCCACAAAGCCTCACGAGGAACACTGTCAAACGCTTTTTCCAAGTCGACAAAGCATAGACAAAGCGGCTGGGATTGCTCCCTGCATTTTTCTTGCAATTGCCGGACCGAGAATATAGCCTCGCAGGTTCCCCTATTTGGACGAAATCCAAACTGAGTTTCGGGCAAAATCGTTTCGGATAACT
Organism: Hypomecis punctinalis; assembly: GCA_949316475.1. Taxonomy (NCBI): domain Eukaryota; kingdom Metazoa; phylum Arthropoda; class Insecta; order Lepidoptera; family Geometridae; genus Hypomecis; species Hypomecis punctinalis. Next base: position 17,106,881 of record OX438818.1, read on the forward strand.
CAACAAGGCGATTGAGGAGAACTCTGGCGAAAATTTTCCCAGGAACGGAGAGGAGTGATATGCCCCTATATGAGTTACAATCGGCACGATCACCCTTTTGTTTATATAGAGGGCATATATTTGATTCACTAAATGACGTGGGAACTCGTTCTTCCACCCACATTCGCCTGAAGAATTTCCACAACACCTGGTGTAGCTCATCTCCGCCGTATTTAATAAGTTCTCCTGCAATATTGTCAAGACCTACAGCTTTCTTATTGCGCTGCTGTCGTATAGCAGCCACAACCTCCTGCAGCGACGGTTCAACATCCAACTCTAGGACTTGAGGGCAATCTTGCAAATTATTAATGTAAACGATATCAGCAGAACGATCGATATTTAACAGGGACCTAAAATGTTCCGCCCACCTCTGCAAAGCTTCAGTTTTGTTAGATATTAAGTTACCATCAACTGACTTTAATGGTACATCAACTTTATGCTGAGGTCCTATGAGCCGACGCACTTCCGCAAAGAAGAGTCCCAGCTGGTTTGAGTCGGAGAGCATCTGCAAGTGGTCTGCTTTCTCCTGCCACCACTTATCTTTTAGTGATCGAGCTAGTTTACGCACTTTGGATGCACTATCTTTCAACTCGCCGCTACTCCTACTATTGTCAGGCATAAATCTATGTTTTTTTTTAAGAAGTTCCTGATGATTAGCTATGGCATCTGTAAGGATCTTATTATTTCCATCGAACCAGTCTTCATTGACTCGCTTTAACATTCCAAGCGAATCCGAAGCAGTTTTAGTTATGTGACTTGTAAGATCTTGCCACTTTAGTTGTAAATCGCCATTCTCAATGTCTATTTGCGATGCGTAGCTGTTGATGCTTTGCCTGTACACCTCTCTAATTTCACTATCCTGCAGTCTATCCAAATTCACACGTGTGACTTTAGGGCGAGCAGACCGACGGGGAGGGTGAAGTTGTATTCGCAATTTGCAGACCACTAGTCTGTGGTCCGACCAACAGTGAGCTCCGCGCATTACTCTAGTCAAACAAACTTGAGAAATGTCTCTCTGACGTACAATGGCGTAGTCGATGAGATGCCAGTGCTTGGATCTAGGATGCATCCATGTGGCTTTGTATTTGGCGGGAAGTCTAAACATGGTGTTGGTAATCGCTAGCTGAAATTGCGAGCACAATTCAAGCAACAACTGACCATTACTATTCATGCTCCCAACACCATGTCTGCCAAGGACTTGAGGCCACGCTTCAAAGTCACGCCCCACTCTAGCATTAAAATCACCAAGGAGGAGAATTTGTTCCTTAGGAGGAATTTTTGTGAGGATACTGGTCATTTCTTCATAAAATTTGTCCTTTATTTCATCTGTATTATCCATTGTTGGTGCATAAGCGCTGATAACATTTAAGTAATTACTATCACCCAAATGAAGACGCAAGGATATAGCTCGATCAGAGAAATATATCGGATGTTCATCTAATTTTGTCGCCATTTCATTCTTGATAGCAAATCCTACGCCTGAGCGTCTTGGCTCATTAACAGGTGTACCCTTCCAGAAGAACGTATACCCACCACCACGCTCTACTAGTTCACCTTCCTCGGCTAAATGGGTTTCGCTTAAAGCAGCTATGTCAACATTATACCGTAGCAACTCCCGAGCAACAATGGCAGTTTTTCGCTCAGGGCACAAGTTGTTGGGGCGGTCCAGCAAAGTGCGCACATTCCATGCGCCAAAAGTCATTTTTCTTGGTTTTATTTTTTTATTAATGTAACGTCGACCACGTTGTTGGGATGCGCAGGCAGCCGTGGTTACTACCTCCCCAGTAGACTGGAACAAGCATTTTTTTAGGGCACCTTTTCTAGCCCCCTCCCCGGCTGAGCGGGGGAAGCAGTGCTTCTCTAAACAGAGCTGCTTCGTCGCATAGCGTGCTGCCGAATTGCATCCTGTTCCTATTTGATGCAGAAGCGACCACTTGCCCTATGCCGCCAGTGTGCAGACATCAGACAAAGCTCAGCAGGCATCAATGCCGAACCTCTCTACCTTTGTCCGTCGCCACAGGACTTTATTTCCATAATCCGGTTAGCAGAAGCAGGTCAATTGCGCAGGAAATATTTTAGTGCATAAGTGTTCGCGCACACACAGATGCACTCTCTCGTCCATGTTATCTACGCCTCAGTGGAACGGATACCCGCTACAACTGAGAGACAACTGGATGCAGTGTCTGGCCGATAGTAACTACACTAACTCTTACCACCGCCCTAGGCCTTCCACTATGCCTTGCTGTCTCGCCGGCTCCACCAACATCGAGTGCTTATCAGCTTTGATGCGCCTTTGCCACCGAGACAGACTTCTATACACTAAGCGAGGAGTAATCGCATCACAGGACACGAGTGTTTACGAGTCCCCTCTCTGCCAGGTTTAGCCCACGAGCCGTCGTGGTTTACCGGGGTGTGGCCGCTGCATGTATGACAGCTTCTTGGAGCCACTGGCGAGAGAAAATGAATTGCAAAATTAAATTAATTGCAACTCACTACACCCCAAATGATGATCTTACTCAGGTCGTCTGTCAGATGCTATCGTGTTCCAGCTCGTTCATCTGATCTTACTCAGGTCGTCTGTCAGATGCTATCGTGTTCCAGCTCGTTCATCTGATCTTACTCAGGTCGTCTGTCAGATGCTACTGTATTCCAGCTCGTTTATCTGATCTTACTCAGGTCGTCTGTTAGATGCTACCTATTCCAGCTCGTTCATCTGAACCTTTTCAGGTCGTCTGTCAGATGCAACCGTGTTCCAGCTCGTTCATCTGATCTTACTCAGGTCGTCTGTCAGATGCTACCGTGTTCCAGCTTGTTCATCTGATCTTACTCAGGTCGTCTGTCAGATGCTACCGTGTTAGCAGACATCCTACGCCGCAATAGCAAGCAGGTTGGTATAAAAGGGTGAAAGTGTAGGTACTCTAAATTTTTCAGCGTCTCTTGAAATCTCTCTACGTGACTAGTTGAATTAATCAGCTCTAAAAATTACCTGTGCTAATTCTAATTAGATACATAGTTAATATGATTAGTTTCATTCATTTAAATATTAAAATCTGCTGGATAATTTGACGCATAGGTAGGTAGATTAAAACAAAATAAAATAAAAACATTTTTCAAGATTTTTGAAAATGTATTCCCAAAGTATGTTTCCATCCATCCATCAGCCAAAGGACGTCCACTGCTGGACATAGGTTGGAAGCGGCTTGCATCCAGCGCGATCCTGCGGTCTTAATGAGGTCATCCGTTCACCTTGTGGGTGGACATCCTACGCTGCGCTTGCCGGTACGTGGTCTCCACTCGAGAACTTTTCGACTCTATCGGTCATCAGTCCTCCGCGCTATGTGCCCTGCCCATTGCCATTTCAACTTGTTAATCCGTTGGGCTATGTCGGTAACCTTGGTTCTTCTACGGATCTCCTCATTCCTGATTCGATCCCGCAGAGACTCCGAGCATAGCCCTCTCCATAGCTCGTTGGGCTACTTGGAGCTGTTGTGATGTTTCCGGAAGATAAAAATACAACCGCACTGAAATAGTTTTATGACATAAAAATAGATACCTATATTTACTTACCGTATTAGAACTAATCATATTTATATAACAGCAGTAACCAGTAACCATATCTGAGCCTAGCTAAAATTGATAACCAAAATTTGATATCACAAACCCAATAAAAATACTACAGTTACGTCATCGATTTACTTGTTTTTTACCCTTACCTATTATACCTAGAGTTCAACTATTTAGCAAACTAACGACGATTTTGTTATTTAACATATTAGAGCTAGACTAAAATTAATCTACCATGAACCGTATTTTACTTTGACACCAGGGCCCTAGCCACCCAGCCTAAACGAACTTACTTACCGTGTTTTTCTGGTTTAAGAATATGTATTAATCTCAAAAGGATTTATAAAAATTCACTTACTGAGATTACACACTTTTCATAAGTACATTCTTGTTTTGAAGCGCAAAGTGCAGACTTATCCAAAATAAAAAGTAGAAAGAAACTATAAAAACATCGTGGAATTTCGGCAACATATACCAAGTACCTAAAAATCAGCAGTATAAAAACATTTTTTTTATACATGTGAGGTAGTTTTACTGTTTATTTCTGCCAGCGCGGCGACGACGGCCGACTCGTACAAAATAAGTGAACTGCGATATAAAGCCCGTGACATACTGTAGTTTATTGATTAAATTAAATTGTTGCATGAAATATGAACGAAGGATCTTATTTTAATATTAACTACCTATTGTAGTGTACTATAAGGGTTGTGGCACAAATTACACATGTCTATATTATAATAATTAAAATTATTGTACACCATTAGGTACGTTTTTCACTCTGATAAAATCATTTGTTCTCTCAAATTTTGAATACTTTGGAAACTAAAAATTAGTATTTTCTTACTATTTTGGTATACATACTCGTACTAATGAGTTCCTTGTATGTAGATTGTAGGTGCCAATTTACACAACACTAGTTTTTCAATGAAAGAAAACATCTCACTACTTTGGGATCCATACTAATGACTTCCTTGGAATATAATGCAGGTACCGAGTTGCACAACATTAGCTATTCTATGAAAGAAGACATCGTAGGGCAACCTGCATAGTATACGTCTCTAGAGAAAATTTAATGGAGTGTGTGAATCTACCAACCCGCACTGGTGTGCGGTGGACACGTGGATTTGGCCCGATTACTCATAGAGGGTAGACTTGTGAATGAAAACATCGTGAGGCAACCATCCATACATCTTTAGGAGAAATTCGATGGCGTATGCGAATCCACCAACCTGTACTAGGCCAGATAGATAGATATAGATAATCTTTTATTAGCTTAATCATAATTACAAAACAAAACACATGAAAAAAGGCCAGTAGACATGGCCCAACACGCTGTTGTACCTACTTATTCCCCTTCATCATCATCCTGCCCTTATCGTCTGGGTTTTTTTTTATCGAAAATTTCCTAACCACAGACTCCAGGGTCTGTGCCCTTTGTTAACTATAGATAATTATTAGATTTTACTGTACAAAGAGAGTTGGTACATGGTTAAATCTAAGTCTAAGCTATTCAGTCGATGCATTGCGTGAAAGCCACAAGCAGACCGGCGACCCGCTAGCAGCACCCGATCACGAGTATGACACATATGCCCGCCATCGCTCTCCTCGACCATATTTGAGGGAAGAGAACGACCCGACACATAATGCCGCCACAAGAAGTAGCCTTCGATGGCGAGCATGAATGCTTGGGGCATGCACGCAATGCTTACACTTTTTCAGGTCCTATGGCAATTCTCCTTCTCCTGGCCCAGAACCTCCATCACCGCTTCGTTCCGATCCCTGACGGCCATCTGTAGGTTGTATTCCTTGATGGTGTCCGATGATGCAGACGATGCTCGCCGCACGAATCGACTAATGGCATCATTTTCGATGTCGTCGGCGTAGTAGATGAATGATGATGACTGTTTGGGGTTCAATGATGAGAAAATGAAGTAGGTATGTACAATTGTACACACCACGTTGGTGAAGAAAATAAAACACTGGGCAGTTCTTAGTTTAGTTCTAATCTTTGTTGTTGTATTTTCAGTGTTTTGTGTTCGTCAATAAAATATCTGTCTATTGTCTATTGCCCCATGAAAGAGTAGACCATAATTGTAGTAAGCATGTATTCTATAGGAACTCTAGCTGACATAGCTCAGCAAATTAGTAATATGAAATTAAAGTGGGCAGGGCACATACCACAGAGGACTGATGACCGATTGGTCCGTAGGGGCTTATGACCAGCTGAGTCTGTCTTATGGCTGATGAATGGAAAAAAGAGAAGGTTCTCAATTAAATCAAATGTGCTATATACCAAAATCGGTTTAATTAGTTGGGATTTGTTTTTGAATTTACTATAGGTAGGTTTACATATGACTACATTCCGCCTGATGTTAAGCAGGTCTAGGGAGATTTGAAGACACCTATGTTATACTTTAGAGAAAAGATCAGAGTCATCTAGGTAAGTAAGTAAGGTAAGTATTTCTAACGGAGATTCACGTGTTCGCGCAAGTTTACTTGATTTGATTAGTGTTAGATGTTTTAACACTATTCAGCTTGTCAAGTTAATAAACACATTGATATTATTTAGATCTACAAAGACTGACGACCTGATTATGATCACAGGAATAGGATGGATATAAGCCGCTTCCAACCGGTCTAATTGTGTATTCTACGCAGTGCATGAGATATTCTAGGATATAATTATTTAACTATGTACATATTTATATTCGATTGAATCAGGAATTAGGATTTATATTCATAGACAAACCAAAGTAACTGACATAGCCGGATTAGTAAGTTGAAATGGCAGTGGCCAGGGCACATACTTAGTTTGAAAAACGGATGGCCGATGCATGGGGTCGTAAAGTTCTTGAACGAAGACCACAGATCGGCAAGCGCAGCGTAGGACGTCCACCGACTGGGTAGACTGGCGATATAATTAAGATCACAGGAACGCGCTGGATGCAGACCGCTTCCAACCAACCTTATAAAAAAAACCATAGAAGAGGCCTATTTCCAGCAGTGGATATCATAATGCGGTCTTAAAAAGGTCATAGCGATAAGGCCGCCATTTTACAGCATATTGTATATTGTGTAGTTTCTGTACTGTGTTTCTGTGTACATTAAAGATATATTTATTTATACGTCCACCTTGTGGTTGGATGTCCTACGCTGCGCTTGCCGGTACGTGGTCTCCACATGATATCTTGTCGACTACATCGGTCATTAGTCTTCTGTGCTATGTACCATGCCCACTGCCATTGCAACTCGCCAATCCATTTGGCTATGTCGGTAACCTTGGTTCTTCTACGAATCTCACGTTCCTGACTCTATCTCGCAGAGAGACTCTGAGCATATTCAATATTCAATCATTTATTGCACCAAAAACACATACATCTCTTAGTCTAATGTATAAACTTAGAGTTACATATTTATGGACCCTGTTTTATGGTATTGCAATTGACTTAAACACTAAGGTAATAATATAAACAGTTATCGATAACGGTTAGGGTCTAATTTACTTTGTCTGATTCGCGGCATCGAAACATTTATCGTCTAAGAAGTCCAGCAGGCCAATCGCACTAAAAAATTACAGCTGAACTACAATTGAACTTTAACCGAACTTCTACTTTTTGTCTATTTTCGTATCGCACTAATGATTCTGACTAAAGTTGAAACGCAACTCGATCAGAGTTGGAACGTAAGCGGTGTCAAATGAACGGTTGGTGTATGATGTTTAGTGCAATACCTAATTCCTTGAAGCTGAATCGAAACTTTACTACAATTGCAAACGAACTTTAACTGAATTACAGATGGAACGCAGCTGTTTAAAATTAACGCGATTGGCCTGCTGGTATTGTGTAGTAGCTTTTGGCTATGAGAATCTCTTTTATCTTTCTTTTAAAAACGTTCTCGCTTGTTTCGTTTCTGATGTTAGCCCTCTCTTTAGTTCGTTGCGCTCCTTGGCCCTTAGTAATAAGACCCATAGTTAGAGACCACGTTTCAGTGCTATAAGTCATCACCGGAAACACACACTTTACGTGAGTCACGTGACAGTCCCGACCCAGGGAATCCTAGTGAATATGAATCACTTTTTATTTATGTATTAAAATTAAAACAAATGCACCAGTCACCAACCAAGCCACAATTCAAGTCTCTTTCATGTTGTGGTTTAAATGTATTTTTCAGCCACAAAAAGCATTCTTACGCACGTGGGTTTTTTCATTTTAGTGCATTGCATTTTCCTCTAGAAAACAGGTGAAGCGATTTTCTTTAACGCACTATTAAAATAAATCTCTGAGAAGTAAACAATGAAGTTCAGGGAAAAACGTTGACTCGATTTTGTAGCTGTTGCCAAAACAAATGAGAAAGTTATTGTTTTTGTGACTCGGGTCATTGGACATTTAGAAGGGGAAAGGGGTTAGTAGAAAGTATCCTTACTAATATTATAAATTCGAGAGTGTATTCGTTGGCTTTTAGCGGATTGACTTGATTTTTTGCATGAACATTGTTTTGAAAGACGGGAAGTGAAAATATATTTGTGAAAGGGAAAGATTTTTTTTGGGATAAAAATTAGCCTAATTAGCCTATATAGGTACCTATGCTAATTTTTAAATTTTAGTTATATAGGCTATTTTTTTTAGTTTTTAAATGTATGGGCTAAATAAAAATTAACTTATATAGGCTATTTTTTAGTTCTTAGTAACATAGGCTAAATTTTTTAGTTTTTAAATATAAAGGCTAAATAAAAATTAGCCTATACAGGCTAATTTTTAACCCAAAAAAATGAAAGGTTCCTATGGGATAGAACAAAAATAAAATTATCTCGCAGGCGATGCCGCTGGCAAAAACTAGTTGTTAACTAAATTGACCACCATTATCATCTTATCTTGTAGGTAATGTCAACTGTAGGTCACTTACATTCATTCGTTTTAGCCATTAGAGTGTCCACTGTTGGACATAGGTCACCCCTACAGATCTCCAATAAGTCTGATTCGAAGTGGCTTGCATCGAGCGAACCTAATCCTGCTGTTCTGGTCAGATATTCGCTACCCTAAATCTATACGGCCTCAACGTCTGACGAACGGATCAGTTCTGAGTGATATTTGTCCTATCCACTTCCTCTTCATCAGCTAATTCACTGGGTTTTGCCAGTAATCCAATCATTTTCTTGCATATGAAGAAAGACATATCTTTTTTCTCCACACTTAACTTGTTTACGTAAGCTGTTGTGGTCTTCTTCGCTAGTAAAAAGCACTGACGCGCATTTTGCCAAAATAATAGTAGACAGGTGTATTAAGCGCTAGATATTTAGGTAAAAAATTAATTAAATTACTAAGTTTACTCGTACATTTTGTATTTCCCCGTGATCTCTCACAAAAACAACAATTACAGAAATCTGAATAATTCCTTCGTAGAAACAAATGTGCAATGTAATTAGTAGCTCCATAGAGTTGGCAGAGGTTACCGCCATGGATGTGTATGGATGAGAAGTAAAGTTTTCAAAAAATAAAAATAAAACCGGACAAGTGCGAGTCAGGCTCGCACATCGAGGGTTCCGTACAAACACATTGTTAAAATAATTAAAAACCTGTTTTAGCATGTGCTAATAAAGTTCTTTTATATGACACCTTTCATGATACCATTTACTCACTTTGAAGTTTGAACCCATATTTTGTGAATTTTGAGGCCCTATTTTTTTGTGGCTTAACTAAAAATGTACAATTTTCAGATTTATTCCTATATGTGTACTCTGAGATAATGCTTCTCGCCAAATTTCATAGTTCTATGTCAACGGGAACCTGTACCCTGTAGGTTTTGATTTTTGTGAGTGTCGAAATATGCTGTTTTTTACGACATAAACGACTCTAACTTTTTTGAAAGACAACTGAGAAGTTTTTCTTTTACACAACAGCAAGAGTTCATCGATTTACGTATACAGTTTAAATTTTAACTCGATATCTTTACGCGTTCTCGAGATAAAGAGTTTTGACAGACACACAGACGGACAGACGGACAACAAAGTCCTATAAGGGTTACGTTTTTTCCTTTTGAGGTACGGAATCCTAAAAATAGATTCTTCCTTGAGGGTGTCCCCCATTTAATGGAACTGAAAATTGCGACGTTTGAAGAGTAGATAGTTTAAATGTATTCACGTCAAATTTTAATCATATCGTAGATACATACGGGTGCATCTTTGAATACAGATATTAAATAAACTCTTTGTTACTTATTTTTCACACAAAACACAGACGTTTTGTATGAAACAATTTTGAAAAATATTTTGATGACTTAACCTCATAGTTAATTCTCTTTCTAACATCCTTTGTTATAGTAGTGATGCTACGTACAAACTAATGATTAATCTGTATGACGCGTTGTGACGTCATCACACGTAAGTCCATACGTCATGCGTGCTCTCGTTTTTACGTGATAGGGAATAAATGTGATCTTCAAAATAACTTTTAAAGTTTTTTCATTATATTAATAATAACTTATATAACTATTGTGGGATTTTGTGATTTATTTTGCGGTCTCATTATCAATTTTATTTTAAAATATTATAAGTTTTACTATTGAGAAATGAGATTTATTTTGCGTTACTATAGTTTACGTTAATATACAAAGTGTTGGACCCATATTATATTTTAGTATTAAGCATTATATTTCAAAAAATGATTCTAATTCTTAACGTGTCGTAGGCTCCAGTAAAAACTTCCTGTGAGGAAATCCTCATAGAGGTAATTACTACCCATATGTAACACTTTTGTTGATAATAACTTGAACAAGTAGCGCTCATAGCGTAGTTTGACTAGGTGTTTGTTAGTGATCATAGAAGTTAAGCAACGTTCATCACGGTCAGTCTCCGGACGGGTGAACGCAGATTTACAACTAAGCGCTATCGTGGCTCGGATGGCAAGTTAAATTGTAGGACCCGGTTGTTTTAAGCCGTTTAGCCATGTCAGAAGCCTACAGGCTTAAAAACTGACACCAGGGCTAGTCACCCGCTCGGCCTACGCGAATTTACTTACTTATAAACGTGATAATACTCACGCACTTAGGCTGTTGTTAAGGGTCCAGACTCGTGGTTTCAACTATCCTCCACATCACTACTTACCTAATATTTAGTCAAGCACGATCCTTTTAGAGTAGTGTAACCACGAGGAAAAAAGTTTCCTCGTAGTCACACTGGTGTAACAAAGCGGTGTAACCACGAGTCTGGACCCGTTGTTAAGCTGTTGTAATTATAATTATAATTCTTAACACTAATTACTCAAGTACCTATCTGCTTCTGAACTTGTAAAACTATTTTTTAAATAGAACATTACATTGTATTGTAAGTATAAACAAAGTGTTTTCTATCGTTTCAGTTCTTTGTTACTTGATAGTCATAAGTAAACAAAAAAAAAACAACTCAATTCACTAATTGAGTAATTCTGTATCTAAGACGTTTATATTTATCAAAATAATTAATACTCATTAAATATAAAAATAACGACATTTAACAATCATATAGAAAACCTTGAAACTGAATCTGTTTTTCATAACAATTTCGTGACCACCCAATCATAGAATTTTATGTTAAGTATTATCTATCAGTATAGGTTCTATATTTACCTCAGCCTGTCGTAGCCCACTGCTGAGCATAGGCCTCTCAATAATTTACCTGTAATATTTAAATTAACTTAATGTAGAAGACACTGTAGGTACTGTTCTGGTATGTTTAACAGTACCCTGCCAAACATAGGCCTATCTTGAAATATCAATTAGGTACCTAGTGCTGAAATGTCTCAAAACTACAACAAAAATCCGCCAGCGAAGACGTAAGCGCTTTACTTACTTTAATTTAAACCTTAATTTTATCTTTCCTTGACAGAAGAAAACTTCAAACACATATCTATGAAACATAGTTCAAAGTTCAAACTTGGTTCAAACATGTTTATTACTGACATTAAATTTACTACGAGTAGATAGATATACATATGTAGGTACTTAGACTTGTCATTACACAGAAGGCAGAAAATTTAATTACAGACAAACCGCAAGATTTATAAATTAAAACAGTGATTCACAAACAAAATAACCAGTAATTATTTTTCACAAAAAATAGAAACACCAACTTCCACCGTGTACGGAATTCGAATAATTTGCACGAATTGAGGTGACATCCATTTACATTATTGTTGATTTATCAAAAACGGCTCTTCCGATTTAGATAAATTTAGATGAGACTACCTCTAGAAAACCTATATACTGTACCAGCCTTTTTAATAGTCCAATGCAGGACGTAGGCCTACCCACGAAGGGTGTTGGGCCATATCCACCACGCTGGCCCAGTGCGGGTTGGTGGATTCACATACGCCATCGAATTTCTTCTACGGCCGTATGCAGGTTGCCTCACGATGTTTTCCTTCACCGAAAAGCTAATGGTGTGAAATTTGTACATAAATTCCAAAGAACTCATTGGTACGGGACCGTGATTTGAACCCACTACCTCACGATTGCAAGGCGGGTGTCACTACCTCTAAACCACCACGGCTTTTAATTTTTATTTTATAGCCTAATTTTATAATTTATAGCCTATGTGTTATTCTGATATATAAGCTATATTATTGCAAAGTTTCATCTCAATCCGTTAAGTAGTTTTTGCGTGAAAGAGTAACAAACATCCATACATTCATCCATTCTCACAAACTTTCGGGTTTGTAATATGAAGTAGGAAGTACTCGTAGGATATAAATCAAAAACGGCTTTTTCGAATTAGATAAAATGTAAATGGGACCACTTCTAGAATCTTTTCGAAACATCAAAGATTTTTTTTAAATCGGTTCACAATTGGTAAAAAAAATATCGATAAACATTCACAAAAAATACATACAAACGTACATAGAACCTCCTCTTTTTTAGAAGTCGGTTAAAACAGTGCTTCACAAACAAAACAACCGAAAAAGATCAAACAGTCATCCGCCTATCAGCCGTTTAAATCAATTGTTTATATAGATAAGAAAAATCTAGTTTATATACTAGTCTCGAGGAACGTTTCAGGACAGTTTGCCTTACACTGTGGCTCTACAGACCGGTAGCATAGCTTTCAGTAGTCATTCGTTGTTTGACCGCGTAGCACGTCGCACGTCGCGAAATATTTATTTATTTTATTTTCTATAAGTAGTTGAGTGTAGTGGGAAAGACGCCAGAATTATATTTGGATCAGCAGGAAGTACATGTGAGTATTTGGCGATGATTTTACTCAATCGTACATGTGATGTTTCTGTGAGAGAGGGAGTGTTTATGTTTGTTTATCAATATTGTTTTGTTTCGTTTATGGGGTCGTAAAAATTTGGTAGGCATATTGTTTACATCGTATACCTATTGTATTTTATAGTACCTAACCTTATTTTACTATATTGAAATGGAGTAAAACAAAAGAATTTAAAATATTTAAGTGAAAGTATTTTTAAACAGGAGTATATTTGACATAACGTCTCTATAAAGTATCTATGCGTTTTTAAAGCAAATTCTGCTGCATTTTGATACGGTTTTATTTAGCTTCTTTTCTTTCTTAATAAATAAAAAATAATTTAACTATGACAATTTATTTTATATATTAAAAACATTGCGTCGTATTAGTCCACGTCTATAAAATATGTTTAAGGATAGAAACTTAACAACTACTACGGTCATTATAACCATATCTACTGAAACAACATGAAAATGTAATAAAGTATGAATATAAATAAATGTGTAGGCATGTCTGTCATTGAGATATAAAATTCTCGAACGGAGACCACGGATTGCACAAGTATAGCATAGGACTCATAAGATGACGTCCGTGAAATACATTTACAGTAAAAAAGTATGGAGTATATTTTTTTTTATGTGTAACCACTCATAACTTCTTACGTAGTAGTACGATTTCAATCATTCTTTTTTTATTGGAAGAAGTATACTTCGAAGTTGGTTCCATTTATTTTTTTTCTAAATCGGATGAGCTATTTTTGATAAATCAACAATAATGTGAAATTGCTACATCGATCCGTCCGTCCGTACTATTCTCGAATTCTGTACACGGTTGAAGTCGTTTACCTATGCCATTTTTTGCGAAAAATATTCTCAAAAAGTATTGAACCACCCATCCATCAGCCACAGGATGTCCACGGACATAGGCCTATGAGTCTCCAATAAAAACAGGTTGAAAGCGGCGTGCATCCAGCATATTCTCGCGGTCTTGATAAAGTCATTGGTCCACCTTGTAGGTGGTTGTCCATCTCTACCTTTGCTGGTGCATGGTCTCCACATTAGAACCTCGTCGGTCATCACTCTTGCGAAGTGTGTCCTGCCCATTGCCATTTCAACTTGCCAATCTACTGGGTCACGGTAACGTTGGTTCTTCTACGGATCTCATTTTAGATTCGATCTCGCAGATAGAGAGTTCTCAGTTTCTTTTTTGTACGTTCTGAAGAACTTGTAAGACTAATGATCGATGGTATCGTTCTTAATAAAGTACTCAAACCCACATCAGGGGCCTGATTCTCTATCGACAAAACGTAACGTGACGCCGTAAGTAATTTTTTTATTTCCTTAAATTTCATTTGGAGAATTGTTTGATAAATGTAAAATTAAGTTAAAATAAATTTTAAACCGAGTTTAAGTTATGCTATTTGAAAAATAAGTAATTTTCATACTCATTTCTTATAAACAAAGAGAACGTTAGAGCGCGTTACGTGCTTGTTTTCATACAGAATCACCCACCAGGCGTAGCGTAGAACATCCACCGACAAGGCAGACAGATGACCTGAATAAGACCGTAGAATCGCGCGTTGAATCGTCGTTTCTACCGGTTTTATTGGAAATCTATACTAGTGGCCTAACTCTAGCAGTGAACGTACTAGACTAAAGGATGGATGGAAATCGATAACCTTTGATTCGATAGATAGTAGTTATAACTATATGTAGGCAGGGTTGATCTCTACAACTGTAGGTAGGCACCTACAGTTGTAGAGATTAACCCTGAATTAAAGAAATGAGAAAGAACGAAACCTGCCCAATATATCATTACAACTCTGAATCGACAAAATATTGATGGCGCCTGGTTGCCATGGTAAAAGTGAGAGTCTAAATCACTCTGTTCGGCTTAATATAACCTTCCTGAATAAACCAGCATAATTAAGTTCAGACAGGGTTATTTCTAATCAATTACCATCCTTTTAGGGGCTTATTCTGTACATCAAAACTCAATCAGAGTTCGCTCCTTCAATCAACTAGGTACATAGGTATGTAGGATGATTATACAGGGTTATTTCTAATCAATTAGCATCCTTTTAGGGGCTTATTCTGTACATCAAAACTAACAACTTTTGCCAAAACTAAAAAAAAAAAAATCAGCTGTTCCATAACTCGAAAAAAAATATTGGTGTTCCATAGAAAAATATCATTCACCCGCGACCAAATGTATGGAACAGTTATTTTTCTTTTTTTAATTTTGGCAAAAGTCGCAGATCAAAAGTTGTTAGTTTTGATGTACAGAATAAGCCCCTAAAAGGATGCTAATTGATTAGAAATAACCCTGTATAATCATCCTACATACCTATGTACCTAGTTGATTGAAGGAGCGAACTCTGATTGAGTTACGACAAGTAATGCATTTATAATAGTACTATTATAATAATAATTTGCAGTAGGTATTATTTGTAGTAAGTAGTGCTTATTATGTTTTCTATGGCGGTGCTAAGTGATGATGCGACTCTAGGTAGAGCACGCCGTTATACTACTGTCTTATGGTAAAGGTGTGATTTATCTAAACATATATATCTATATTTAAAACACTTGTTTATTATCGAACTCATCTGAATTGGCTTGACCAATTTTCATGAATGATTTTTGTATATTTGGTAAGTCTAATAAAATAGGTAGATATACCCAAGTCGCTTTCAACCGGTCTTATTAGAGATCCATAGAGGAGGTCTATGTCCAGCAGTGGACTTCTTATGGCTGATGGATGGAAGCAGGTATTTCATAGGCTATTTTCATACCCCTAGGTCTCTATAATTTTTTTTATGGCGAAACATTATTTTGTTGTCAACGGGTCAACAAATTTGTTCATGTTATCGATGATACTCGTATCTCAAGTTACTTTACAAGTAACGGTTGCCTGGAAAAAATGCTTTCTAGCGATAAGACTGCCGGTTGTTATACTAGCTAACAGTTCCGCTAATTTTGTTTTCTTAGTTTATTTAAGTTTTGGTGTGACAACAAAGAATATAATTTATATTTCATCTACTCTCTCCTCGAAAATAGCAAGAATTCAAAACAAGAGCTTGTACTCGTATAATATATATGTTTTGGTGGTACATATATGTGGCTAGCTCAGATGTCAGAGTTTATAGGCCTGACGGATTCTGACATAATAAAACGGATAAAAATGATAAAAAGTCAATGTATTAAATAAATAAATATTTGGGGACATCTTACACACGGCCTCTGACCCCAAACTAAGCGAAGCTTACTACCTAAAAAGCTAAGTAAGCAATACAACATATTATACTTATTTTTAAATGCTTACTTACATAGATAGTAACTAATTAACACCCAGACACAGAACAGACACTTATGTTCATCACATAAATATTTGCCCTGGGTGTGGATCGAACCCACGCCTCTTTGATCCAGAAGTTAGGGTCACTAACCACTGAGCTATCGAGGCAGCCGATATTGCTCAGATATATGTATATATTTGAGCACTACGTTGGCTGCCAACGCCACTCATCTGAAGACTGTATTAAAAATTACTGTAGTTTGATGATCGATAAGCATCACCAACCAACCCGCACTGGGCCAGCGTGGTGGATATGGCCCAAACACCCCTACGTCCTGCAGTGGACTATCAAAAAGGCTGGTATAGTTATAGTAGTATAAGCAATTAAGCATCACCAAGACAAGCTCCGCTATGTGCGCTACATGCTGTCGCTGTATTTTGAGAGTGAAAAAATGTTTCATGCTACTGCGTAGTTCTTGCATTATAACATTAACATAGTTAATTATTTTTCGCCAAAAATGACACAATTGACAAGTTTTCATATTTCACAAGGCTATGAAATTCCAAAACCATTTCGAGATATCGGGATGCTGATCATTATGTTTGTTTTTCCAAAATGTTTAATGCAGTAACTGCTAAGATATTAGATAAAAACTCTCACCCAAGCCGTTTCGGGATTTATACTAAAAGTTCAGTTGCCAATGAAAAAAAAATACTAGCAATCTAAAATGACAGATAACACTGACAGTGTTGACACATAAAATGTAATTTAAAAATAAAATGTCAGCGTCATTTTCAAATTACTTATTTTGCTTTAGCCCGAGAGGTAAACGCAAAAAATGCAAATAATTTCTGAAAGCTGAGTTATTGGTACATAGTTATCAAAATTGTGTACATCAATACCCTGGAGTCAGTCAGCTGGGTTCCCTAGCATTTGGTGGAAGAATCCGTTTGAATTTTAAAAGTATCTTGGAACTAGTACTACTTATTCTTCTTCTTTTAAGTGGTGCTAATTTAAAGCCTGTATGGCAGACCCTGTTACATATTTCAGGTGATTGGCAGTTGTTAAACATTTTTTATATTTTTCTTCCCATGGTATACCGCGGTACATAGTGGACTTTTTGCGCTGACCTCCTGGCCCATTTGTTGTGAATTGTGACGGATTGATTGGCATTGACAGTGACAGCAACGCTAGCACCTATTTTTTTCTAATGTGGTTTCAGTAAAATTGTTTATGAGTCCTAAATTCTGCAGTTACGTCCTTTTAGAATAAGCTACTTTTTAAAACTTAATTTTACAGATAATACAAGTCGTATTGGAAAAATAAAAAATACGTATATGTTATTTTGCAATATTCTTTCAGATAATAAAAAAATATGTTAAAAAATTGAAATGTTGTCAATTGACTCGAATAGTTTGTACGAATCAATGTTTCATTCATGAAGTAATTTTTACTTTATTGTTGATTTCCGAAAAACGGCTCCGATAAAATGTAAATGAAACCACTTCTGAAGTATGAACAACTAACTGGCCCGGCGAACTTCGTTTCACGCGATATCCTTATAAATTATAACCTATGTGTTATTTTGATGTAGGTATAGCATTATTATTGCAAAATTTCATCTTAATCTGTTTAGTAGTTAAACACTTTGCGTGAAAGAGTGTCAAACATACTCACAAACCATCGCGTTTTTTAAATTATTTGTAGGATAGTAGGATATATCAAACAAAAAAACCGTCAAAGTGATCGCGTAACATACTTAAATAAATAAAAAGAAAACATACAGTCAAATTGAGAAACTTCTTTATTGTACCTAGTTGTTTAAAAATGAAATCGTATATCGATATAGGTATCAATTTAGTTCTAATTCTATGTAGGTATCATTTACAACTACATATCCTAGTATTTGAAAGGCTCCTGGTTTAGTTAAAAACTGTATATCAGATAACGATGGAATTTCCAAAACGTACATACTTACTCATACCTACACAATTTTTAGGTTAAACCTGTAAAGATATGTGTATTGTGGAAATAAATGAAATTTATTGAATACGTATATTTTTTTTTTTTTTATTTCGAATAGGTTTGCGTTTGACTACACACTACCTGATGTTAAACAGATGTGCGGTCTAGGGTGTAGCACGCTTACCTAGAAGATACCTATTTACTCGGGATTTGAAGACACTCACACTCATATATCGAATGGTTTTACTTAAATGTCCTATTGTCATGGCATGTGCGTTTTAACGCGCGTTTTACGTTCATAAATTCATTCAATTTACCCGTTCTGCTTCGCTGATAGTAGCAAAAATGTAGTACCTACTCGACTTTACCTGTTTTGTTAGTGATTTAAATAATAACGGATGTTCATATTTTGGTTCCAATTTATTCACAAAATATTTCATTTACTTAGACTTCACACAGGTAATTTATTTTCTATTTACAATTTAAGAATTAAACTACTAAGTAGGCACAGAGAGCGTGTATATTTTATTGTTTCAAATTTTTGTTTTTTATCACTATTATCACGTTTTGTAAGCAATGGCTATTAATTTATAGACTTTATATAGTAGCTAAGTATTTATTTAGTTTTGTTAAATATCTTACCAAATATGACAGTAATAATCATTAAAAATGTTCTAATTTATGGTCTGAAAACTGAAAGCAAATTTAACCTATAAATCTAATAAATTTAAACCTTGATACCTAAACAATTTTAAAATGGCTTACTCCTTTTCCCGCTACGTAAATGTACTAAATTACCTATTAGCATTTGACTAGTCTTTAATGTAATTTAATTCTGAAATATTCTAAGCGTTTACGGATTCTGTCCGTATTGAAAAATTGTATAATTTTACTTCTATACTCTACGTAAAAGGATATAAAAATGGATGTCTTGCGTTTTGTTTAAAACACTTAACAAGTGTTTATTTATTATATTCTAAGCGACGCTTAAAAACAAATCATAAAAAAATCACTTTCATAAGTAGTCTTCAGTATTTTACAAACAGTTGAAATTTGATAAAAATTAACTAAAATTGCAGTGCCTATAAAAATCAAGTAGCAAAATCGGTACTTTCGCTAAAGCAGTTTGGTTCTGGAGGATTTGGATCCATCAGCCATAGGACGTCCACTGCTGGACATAGGCCTACCCTATAGACCTTCTAAAAGACTTAGGCTGATGGAAGCGGCTTGCATGAGATCGTATGTCCACTTCGTAGGTGAACGTCCTGCGACGCGCTTGCCGGTACATGGTCTCCATTCGAGAACTTTGCAACCCGAACGGTCATCAGTCTTCCGTACTATGTACCCTGCTATTACCATTTCGACTTGCCAATCCGCTGGACTATGTCAGTAACTTTGGTTCTTCTGTAGATAGAATATGAATTCGGTTGTTACGTTTGATCAAAAAATAATTATAATAATAACTGTCTAATGAACACAATTAAATGGTACTGCATTATTCACAGAGTTACTACAACCAGAAGGATAATGTGGTCGATCGAGATAATCTGGAGATGCATTGACTTAATATGAATTACTTTGAATTTTAAACCCATATTTTGTGAATTTTGAGGCCCTATTTTTTGTGATTTAAATAAAAATGTACAGTTTTCAGATTTATTCCTATATGTGTACTCTGAGACAAAGCTTCTCGCCAAATTTCATAGTTCTATGTCAACGGGACGTGCCCTGTAGGTTTTGATTTTTGTAAGTGTCGAAATATGCGGGTTTTCACTACATAAATGGCTCTAACTTTTTTAAACGATAACTGAGAAGTTTTTCTTTTACAAAACTGCAAGAGATGATAGATATACGTATATAGTTTAAATTTCAACTCGATATCTTTACACGTTCCCGAGATAAAGAGTCTTGACATACACACAGACGGACAGACGCACAACAAAGTGATCCTATAAGGTTTCCGTTTTTTTTTTCTGTTTGAGGTACGGAACCCTAAAAATACCTTTATTGGAATATTTGAATATTTTTTGCCTGATACAGTCATGATAATATGATGAGCATATTACAGGTCACTTGCTTAATAGTTAAGGTCGTGGTAATCCATTACTTGGTTTTATAAAAAAGTGTATGGATTTGGTACTTAGGTAAATAATTTCGTTATTTTTGAAAGTCAAGTAATTACGCGCGAAACTCATAACTACGCTTGACGCCAGTAAAAATAAAAAAAACATCTAATTGTAGTTAGTCCAACGGAATCCTATAATATTATTATTTACTGTAGATATCTATGTAGGCGTTGTTTTTAAACTTTCGCGGTTTGAACACATTATTATTATATACTATGGGACTAATCGCGCACTAAAATTACGAGATAAATAAATACCTCCTCATCCCGACGTTTCGTCCGAGTTGCATCGACCGTGGTCACTGGTAGACTAGGGATGAGGAGTTATTTATTTATCTCGTAATTTTAGTGCGCGATTAGTCCTGTAATATATAATAATAATCTATGTAGACTACAAACAAAATTCATTCTGACACGTGAATCGCAATACTATTATAGTTATTATTAAATAGTTCCCAACGTCATAAAATAGTTTATACATAAAATGATTTACAGCTTATTCATTTGCCGTTGTCATTAAAATGAATTTAAGTCCTATTGTGGTTTGTTACACATCACTTTACTAATTGTGCCATATGGCTTCACTCGCTACTCGACAAAAAGGTAGCGCAAAAGGTCTCGCAGTACTAATAACTACTACACCAAAAATAAGCTGCCAAGTGCGAGCCGGACTCGCGCACGAAGGGTTCCGTACAGTATGGAAGCCCCCTTAATATATATATATATATTTTTTTTTTAATTTAATTATTTACTTTTGTAGGGAATATAAAACTTAATATTCTGTGCATATTTCAAGTATCTACCGGTCACCGTTATTAATATCAATCGAAAAACGGCTAAAATTTCAGGTTTGTTGTATGGGAGCCCCCCTTAGATATTTATTTATTTATATTTTTAGTATTTGTTCTTATAGCGGCATTAGAAATACATCATCTGTAAAAAATTCAACGTTCTAGCTATAACCGTTCATGAGATACAGCCTGGAGACAGACAGACAGACAGCGGACTGAGACGACGGACGGACAGCGGAGTTTTAGTAATAGGGTCCCGTTTTTACCTTTTGGGTACGAAACACTAAAAAAAAATCTCTTAAGTCAATTTACGAATGTTATTTTTACGTGATAACGTCATAAAACGTAGTTGAATAAAAATAAAACATTGTAGAATCAACAAAAGAAACGAGCCGAACGCTTAGCCTATCAAATCAAATCAAATCAAATTGTTTATTTGCTGAGAATATATATTATGTAAAATACAAGTCAGAATTGGTTACATAGTCTAGTGCTTCTCTATTGCTTGTTTCGCGTTCTTGCTTACTCGCTTGGCTCAGGCGGAACGTGACACTTTTTCGTGCGTGCAACCGGTTTTTATCGATTATTTTTATCACGTCAAATGGATCAATTGTCTGAACAACGGACGCATAATACGTAATCTGTAATAGATACGAGTATGTGTTATTTCTTACTAACTTTATCATTAAGAAATATTCTATTATAAGTGTACTAAGCTCAATAAAATATCACTATTTTGACTAAGTATTATATATAAGTAGAATAAGTTACGACAGTAAAAAATAAGCCCGTGCTTTGGGATTTGAACTTAGAGTCTTTGGATCAGAGATCGTGTCGTCTCTGCATCTCGTCTCTACTTTTTGTCCAATACTCACTCAAACTTGCTTAATTTTAATATTATTACATACTTATTTTGAAGTGTCGAATGTATAATTATTTAAGTAGTTAATTACATACTTGGGGTTTTCCACTGTTTGTGTTATTAGATAAATTGAGCATATTGAAATGGTTCGCCATTTTTTCTTATTAGCAATATGTTCTTTTGAACCCTTCGTTATTCCAAAGCCAAAGTCAAATCATTTATTGCAACATATGAAATTTACATGCGGTTCTTAGTTAACATGTTTTGTATAGTGATACATGACCCTATAAGGGTATGGCAATTTTATGATTTGTATTGGAACGATTTATTTTTATGTTTTCTAGATTATTGTTAAAAAATTCGTCTAATGTAACTCTTTAAGACAATTGTAACATCAATTTCACCACTTTTGTATTAAATTGGATAGAGGAACACACAGTACTATATTTATTTTATTACACACTAGCTACCCGCCTCGGCTTCGCACATGTGTATTATACATATAAACCTTCCTCTTGAATCACTCTGTCTATTAAAAAAACCGCATAAAAATTCGTTGCGTAGTTTTAAAGATATAAGCATACTTAAGGATAGAGAGACAGGGAACGACTTTATTTTATACTATGTAGTGATAAATAGAGTTCCAACCAAAATTACAGTTAAAACACGATAAATAGTTTGCCCGGTCTTAAACGTCATTACATGTGTACACAAAATCTTAGAGCAAATAAAAAAATCAAGAACGTCGTTGAACAGTCAAGTGAGGCCGGTTTTTTAAACATGTGTGAGTGCGTCGCTGTTGCGCCGCCATAGTCTGACTGACAAGCCAAGGCGTAGTTTCATAGTTACCTGGATGTGTGTGTAATTTTCTGTACACGGCGAGGCGTAGTTTTGGTTGGCTTCAATTGTTTGTTCACATCATTCTCTCTTGATTTTTTTATTTGCTCTGAGTACATGTGTGCACAAAACCTCAGAGCAAATAAAAAAAACAAAAGAGAACGTCGTTGTATAGTCAAATAAAGCCGGTTTTTTAAACATGTGTGAGTGCGTCGGTGTTGCGCCGCCATAGTTTGACTGACAAGCCATGGCGTAGTTTCGTTGTACGTGGATGTGTGTGTAATTGTCTGTACCTACACGGCGAGGCGTAGTTTTGGTTGGCTTCACTGGTTTGCTCAAAACATTCTCTCTTGTTTTTTTTATTAGATCTGAGGCACAAAACATTATTTATTGCAAAAAATTGCATGACCGACTTTAACCGCGTACAGATTTCGCGAATATTTCGCACGGATCGATGTAGGATTTTTCACATTATTGTTGATTTATCAAAAATGGCTTAGTTGATTTCGATAATATTTAAATGGGACCAATTTCATACTCCTGCCAATAAAAAAATAATTATCTAAATGGGACCACTATGTAAAAAGTTATAAGTAAAAAATATACACACGTCGAATTCGTCGTTGAACGAAAACCTCTTTCGTTTCGTCAGTCGAAAATAGATATTTGAAACGTTCAAACGACATTCATTATTTAATTTATCAGTTGAGTTTTTGAACAGGATTTTAGAACAAATTTAATTTTAGGTATTCTAAATATTAAACAAAATTCTTTCGTCGATAGCTTCAAATGGAATAGTTATGTTAACTCAGTGTTTTTTTTTTAAAACTGCTGACCAATGTGATATAATCCGTTGAACAATTTTTTTGCTATTACTTAATGAGAGTTTTTCTACAATTTGTTTTTTGACTAATCTCATGTGGTTGATTGAATCGAAAACCATAAGTAAGTGCGGTACAAAAACATCTCGAGTTATTTTTTGTCAAAATATTGGAGAGAAATATTATCTAGATAATGATTTGAAAAAGGGATATGTTATTCAAATTGCATTAATAGAGTCATAAGACGATCTAGCCCAGGTTCTGAATCAAAATGCTTTGCGAGTAAAGTGTTTGTTTCAAAATTTACATGTTCTAACAGTTTTATCAATAAGAGAACAGTAACAGTAAGTTCTGATCAGTAAGTATAAAAAAATATTACACCTTTAACCCGCTGTCGTCAATTTGACTTGCAACGTACATCGTTTGTGACCCCGGTGTCACGTTTCGGGTTTTCCAAACAACACCGCATGCTACCGACTTGCATCCAGTGCACTCCTGCCGGGCTAGCATAGGACCACCACATAATTCTATCAACGTGTCAGAATGAGACAAAGTTAACCCTAAATACCTCATCAACATAACGAAAGAAAAAGTGATAAATATACAAGGTTAATTCTAATCGATTAGCATTGTACATCAAAACTAACAACTTTTGTTCTGGGATTTTAGTCAAAACTCAAAAAAAAATGGTATTCCATGGAAAAATATCGTTCACCCGTCACCAAATGTATGGAACAGCTGTTTTTTTTTTAGTTTTGACAAAAGTCGCAGAACGATATTTGTTAGTTTTGATGTACAGAATAAGCCCCTAAAAGGATGCTAATTGATTAGAAATAACCCTGTATATTTATCACTTTTTCTCACGTCAACAAAATTCTTTTCGTGGTCGTACATATTATGCTAAGCTAGCTGTAGTATTGATCAGGTATTCTTTTAACTTGTCGGTGGATATTCTACGCTGCACTTGTCTAATATACTCGTTTCTCAAAAACTACGTAGTTAAATTACACAGCTATACCTACATACTCGTACCTCATAGATCTACAAAAACGAAACCGGTTCGAATGAATACAGCCAAAACAAAAGCTAAAGTTGCAACAAAAAAGGTCCTACTTACATATTTCGTTATTTGCCAAAATAGGCGTTTGCTACTTAACTAGAAGGTACGTAATGCAGCAGCAAGTGTTACCTATCCAACTTTGCAAGAACGTGAAAAATTTTACTTAAGGTGAAGCAGAACTCACGTGTCTGTATACAGCATGATAGATATTTGATTTCCATTAACTTTTTTTTTTAAATTATTATACATAGCACAAAGAAACATAATAGGCATGATGGCTGGGTAAAATAATTGATAACAAAATTTTTTTTAACACTTTTCACAAACACTTTTCTGAAAACTTATTTTGAAACGACCTATAGTTATCTAAACAGCGATTTAGATACCTATAGATGCCTACATGTTGTTTACTATTTTGACATTAGTAAAAAAGTAGTGAATAATTATATCTTGCTCCATCTCTCTAATGTTATTAGTATCAAAATTGCATGACTTCTTACCTATCCCAGTAGCGATGTACTGCGTGGTGATCCCACTGGTGACCCGCTTGATGTCCAGCCCCCCTACCGCCTAAGCAATAGCAATCGTTTATGACTTTATTTTAGTCATTTGGCACCGCCTATGTGACGTTAGCCATCAATTGCTTTGTGCGGATTGCGATAAAGAATCGTTGAATGAACAACTTTGATGGCTAAAGTCACATAGGCGGTGCCAAATGACTAAAATGAACTCATAAACGATTGCTATTACGATTGCTATTGCTTAGGCGGTAAGGGGGCGGGACGGTGTCCAACCGACGCAGTTGTTTATTGACACCATTCTTTTCTTGTTCCGCCTCTCCATTGTTCAGCGTTCCAGCCTCCGGAGTAGAGGTGCTATGCTCGTCAAATGCAAAAAAAAAAAAATTGTTCTTAAATTTAAATACAAAACAATAGGCATTATGACTGGGAAAAAAAATATAATTAGTGCGTGAGTTACATTATCAAAAAATAATGGACACGTATTTTTTCTTTTGTCAATCAAGCAACAAATGTCAAAGATAAACCTTGACAAAGCTCGGGAGTGGCGGTCGTGACGTCACCTGTCTTATAAAAGTCTATACATTTGTATGACACTTGTGACGTCACGCGGAACTTTGACGGATTATATCTTCGTAAATTTTTGTTTAATTGACCAAAGAAAAAATACGTGTCTATTATTTTTTGATAGTATATCTGACGGACTAATTATATTTTTAGTCGTGCCTAAAGTTGTAATAGTTTTTTTGTCACTAAGTGTTATGAGCCGTTAATATTATACAAGAAGTGCCAATAAACCCAACCTACATTTTTATCACAAGTGTATAAAAATTTAGGTCCACAAGACAATTCCTATTTAATTTTGGATTAGAAGTTTAGTTAGAAGCGGTTCTTGTTTGACACAAGTTTTTTAATAGCCAGTTATTTTTTTTTATTTTATGTGTAGTTTCTGAGACAAAGTCTCTACGATGCTGCTACGCTCTAGGAAACCGAAAATAGTCGATTATGTACTCCATGTCGTATTATATCCTCATTTTGTAGCATTGGTTGGACATTATTTTTGGCCGACAAACCGGAGGAGGTATTTAATTAGACGCGTATATATATTTTTTTATGCATAACCACGCATAACTTTTTATAGTTCTCCGATTTCAATTTTTTTATTGGAGATAGTATACTTCGAAATTGATTCCATTTAAATTTTACTGAAATCGGCCCAGCGATTTTTGATAAATCAACAATAATGTGAAAAATGCTACATCGATCTGTACGAAATATTCGCGAATTCTGTAAACGGGTTAAGTTGATCATGCTATCTTTTGCAAAAAATAATCTTGTTGTACTTATTTTTGTACTGTTATTTTATTTATTCTAACATCCTGTATAAAGCGAATCTAGAAGCAAATTGTCACCAAGGCTTGTGTTTTTTGAAAACTTCAGGAAATACTACCATGTTTTCAATTATTTTTCGACCATTTATAATATTTGCACGTAAATAGAGAAATCTGTAAGAAAACAGTGCAAATCTGTTGTTCTAAAATATGAAGAAACTAGCCTGCGGCTTCGTCGGCTTGATATTTTGGTTTTTGAGCTGTTTCATGGCAACCTTCTATTTTTCTTCAATTTCCGATCTGTAAACTACATCCATGCAAAGAATCAAGTCGATCCCTCCCTTTGTTGCTGCATGTAAGGGTATTAAAAAACTGACAAACATATTTTTAGATTTATTATAATACTCTGCAACAGAGTGGTTTACAACTGGAACAGGTTGCCTGAGGATGTAATCTCAGCAAGGACTATAAGCACATTTAAGATACTGGACCTTTGGATAAACAAGGAAAAAATCCTTGACAAATAAAATAATATTAACTTTATTCGACTCTAATAATTATAGGCTCATCAGCATACAGGGTTATTTCTAATCAATTAGCATCCTTCTTGGGGCTTATTCTGTACATCAAAACTAACAGCTTTAGTTATACAACTTTAGTCAAAACTCAAAAAATAATTTTTTATCCATCCTGCTGTTCCATACTTTTTGTCGCGGGTGAACTATATTTTTCTATGGAATAAGATATTCTTTTTAGTTTTGACGAAAGTCGTAGAACAAAGTTGTTAGTTTTGATGTACGGAATAAGCCCCTAGATGGATGCCAATTGATTAGAAATAACCCTGTATACTGCTCGCCTATAAACAAGTAAACAATAAATAATATTAGTAAGAGTTCAAAAATCTAGTCTTTTTTACAGCTTTTGGAAATTGCACAAGCTTTTCTTATATACAAATTTTAAGATACGAGTAGTATGTAGGTATACGTTAATTCGTGAAAATGTTTGATGATCTGAAATTTATATTTACCTCAGTTTTACATTTTTACCACAGCTGCCCAGCTCAAACTAAGCCTCAGAAAGCTGAGGGACAATAGTTTCAGGAACTCAGGGTATTTATAATTTTCCATTTGTAAAAAAAAAAACATTATAAAATTAACTACTTTCGCTCGCTGTGTATGGCTTGAAGTCGATTGTATGATATCGTTGTAACATTTTTGCCAAAACCAATTATTATTAGCAGCGGCTAAATTGGCTAAACTTGTGATGAATGATGAACAAATAATTATCTTTAATACCTTGAACTATAATACAGTATGTACGGTACGGTATGGTACCAGCCTTTTTAATAGTCCACTGCAAGGGTGTTTGGGCCATATCCACCACGCTGGCCCAGTGCAGGTTGGTGGATTCACATACGCCTTTGAATTTCTTCTACGGACGTATGCAGGTTGCCTCACGATGTTTTCCTTCACCGAAAAGCCAGTGGTGTGAAATTCCGTACATAAATTCCAAAGAACTCATTGGTACGGGACCGGGGATTTGAACCAACAACCTCACCATTGTAAGGCGGGTGTCACTACCTCTAGACCACCACGGCTTATAATCCTAGTTATGTAGAACCAGTGATTAATACGTACTCATAATACAGTGTAAAGTACGGTAAATCCTAAAAAGAAGAGCCAGACTTTATAATACTAAAGTTGGAAACGTTCCAACTAGACTCAACGTGGTATCGATCGGCAGCGATCAGCTGACTGAGTGGTCAACATGCTATTGTGTTACTTTGTTTGGGTTACGAAATGCTTTCATTCTAGAAAATTCTTATATATCCCAAAGAATTCCAAAAATCCTACTAATATTATAAACGCGAAAGTTTGTGAGGATGGATGGATGGATGGATGTATGGATGTTTGTTACTCTTTCACGCAAAAACTACTGAACGGATTGAGATGAAACTTTGCAATAATATAGCTTATATATCAAAATAACACATAGGCTATAAATTATAATGCTATATTGCGTATGCAGGCGAAGCCGCGGGTAAAAACTAGTGTAACATAATTTAAGAAAGAGTCTACTTTCTTAAATTATGTTACATTTTTGGAATTCTTTGGGTGGGAAACCTTTACTTTAGATTATGTAAAATATATCCATAGATAGGCAGAACTAGTCTTTATTGTTCACATCAGATGTACTTTTAGGAAATAAATAAATACCTCATCCCGACGATTCAACCGAGTTGCATCGATCGTGGTCACTGGAATGACTGGTAGACTGGAATGTAAAATAGTTGGTATCGCCAATTCAACTTTATCTTGCAATATTGTCACTACGACACACCACACTGACAGTAGCTGTAAAGGTCTTAATGCCTACACCACGCAGTTTACATTTGTCGACTACAGAATTCCACGACACTGATAGTTTGAAACCATCCTCTCGGTTGAAATTACGGTGCTTTTTAATCAGTGTCGTGGAATCCTGTAGTCAACAAATGTAAACTGCGTGGTGTAGGCATTAAGACCTTTACAGATACTGTCAGTGTGGTGTGTCGTGGTGACAATTTCAATTAGAGTGATACGGCGTCGCATTTAGTCTGCCCGTGACCACGACCAATGCAACTTGGTCGAAACGTCGGGAGAAAAAGAGGTATTTAATTAATATATCTCATGTTTTATTGCGCGATAAGTCCCGTATTAATATAGTAGTATAATGTGCTCAAATCGCGAAAGTTTGAAAATAACATGAATGCGATTAGTCCCGTAGTACATAATAATAATGTGTTCAAATCGCGAAAATTAAAAACAACATACTTTTAGTAAAATAAGATATTCCGTTAAGTACAGTTCTTTATAGTTCCCCTAAAACACTTTAGTTCTTAGATATGACTTTTTCGCCTCAATGGGCAAAACAAAGAATTTTAATAAATCTATCAACATAATTCCACCAGCCAAAACCACCACAAACTCTCTGTACCTCTCCCAGGTTACAGAACATGGGGTTGCGAAGATTGTAAAAAAAATGCCCGGTAAACACAGCTGTGGGGTGGATGAAATCCCATCTACTTTAGTAAAATGTTGCGCCGTAGAACTGATACCACCCATAACTAAGTTGATAAATCAATCCTTTGACGAAGAATGCTTTCCAGACAGATTAAAAATATCTAAAATTAAACCTATCCAAAAAAGATGGCAAAGCTACAGATCCAAGTAATTACAGACCAATAGCTTTACTATCAACTTTTTCAAAAATATTTGAACGCGCGATATCAGACCAATTTTATAACTTTCTCGAAAAATATAAACTTTTCAGCGTAAACCAATTCGGATTTCGAAAAAAATGTTTAACTACACTAGCAGTTTATAATTTTATCCAGCACGTACTAAACAACATCCGTGATAAATATCATTCCATCGGATTATTATTCGATATGACGAAAGTATACGACAAAGTCTCCCATAAGATATTATTTGAAATATTATTTAAAACTGGAATAAGAGGCAAACCACTAAATTGGTTATAATCATTTTTACTAGATAGAAAGCAAATAGTCCAATTAGAGTATAATAGATAAGACGCCAAATCAATAGAAACCGCTATGTCAAAAACAATAATAGCAAACTCTTCAATTCCCCAGGGAAGTGTGGCGGCATGCGTTCTCTTCCTTATTTATATAAATGGATTGCCAAATATTACAACCATTCCTTGCATATTATTTGCCGACGACATATCTTTCTTATTTCAATGCACCACTGACCATAACTCACTCACTCAAATCAAAACAACCTTTTCCGATATAAAAAACTGGCTATCAGCCCACAATCTTGAAATAAATATAAAAAAAAACAAATTAATTCAATTCTTACCTTACCAAAAAAAGGCTATTGAACTAAATAACTTAAAAAAATACCTTAACATTGACGAAGTAAACAAACACACTTTTTTAGGCCTTAAAATAGACTCTCACTTAAATTGGAAAGCCCACATCAAAAAAATTTAAACAAAATTATCCCAGTTCATTTTATATGCTTTGGCAAAACTGAAATCGAATCCGAACGAAACGACAGCCATCACAGCATACTATGCCTATGCATATGCATGGCTTAGATATGGCGTCCTTTTATGGGGCAACAGCACCGAAGCAAATGCTTTATTTATAACTCAGAAAAAGTGTATACGAATAATTGCAAACATAAAACGACGATCCAGCTGCAGGCCGCACTTTATTCGCCTAAGTATCCTCACTCTTCCTTGCATTTATATATTAGAAACTGCAACGTTTGTCCGGAAACACATACACCTTTACAACAAAAGTAATAACCCACGAAGAAATGAGCAATTATTACTTCCCGAATCAAAAATGGAAATTTTCAAAAGGGCCCTGAATATATGTCCATAAAACAAAACAACACAATCCCTGATACCATAAAATAAAGAAAAATCTGACAAAACCTTTCAAACCCATTTAAGACACCTTTTAAAACAAAAATGCTACTATTCGTTAGATAATTTTTTTGATGATAAATTGTAAAACTGAAATAAATTAAAAAACTTAATTATTAAGTAGTTTTTAAGACTACATAAGATAAAAATTATCTATAGCCATCTCTAGCCAGATAAGTTACTAATACTAAACATAATTTTGTCATTAGAAATTGTGAACTGTTACCAAAATTACTGTTAGTGTTATTTTTGCTAGACTCTATTAAATGTTTTCTTTCTAAGTTTAGCATAAATATTACTGTTTAGCATACATATTTAGCTAAAACTTTGCTATGCCCTATGAAACATGGTGACATGTACCTAAGTTAATTAGTCTTATATTAAGATTTAATTGTAACTTAATGTATGTGATCTTGCTAATAAATAAATAAATAAAATAAATAAATGAATGCCTACTTAGTGCGACAATTGGCGGTTTTTGCGCTATGAAGAAAATTTTTCAGGCGTTTTTTTTCTATTCATCTTATTAAGCAAAACAAGTCGTGGTACACCATTTATAACTCAAAACCTACCGGAAATTTTCATGTTTTTAGGGTTCCGTACCTCAAAAGGAAAAAACGGAACCCTTATAGGATCACTTTGTTGTCCGTCTGTCCGTCTGAATGTATGTCAAGACTCTTTATCTCGGGAACACGTAAAGATATTTAAACTTTATACGTATATCTATGGTCTCTTGCAGTTGTGTAAAAGAAAAACTTCTCAGTTATCGTATAAAAAAGTTAGAGCCGCTTATGTCGTAAACATCGCATATTTTGACACTCACAAAAATCAAAACCTACAGGGTACTTCCCGTTGACATAGATCTATGAAATTTGGCGAGAAGCATTGTCTCCAAGAACACATATAGGAATAAATCTGAAAACTGTACATTTTTAATTAAATCACAAAAAAATAGGGCCTCGATTCATAAAACGTGGGTTCAAAATTCAAAGTGTGTAAATCGTATCAAATAAGGTATCAAATAAAAGAGCTTCATTAGCACATGCTAAAACAGGTTTTTAATTATTTTAACAATGTGTAATTTTCAATGTATGACTAGAAAACTGAAAAAAAAAACTTTTTTGTCGTTGGTTAACTTACTTCTCAATTTTGTGAAATTTTCTGGATTTGTACGGAACCCTCGATGTGCGAGCATGACTCGCACTTGTCCGGTTTTTTTATAGTATATTTAAATTAATGACCCACAGACTCTAGTTTCTGTGCCTTTTGTTAAGTAAGTTACATTTAAAAGAATGCGACTGTACAATAGAGAGCGGTTAGTTTAAATCATGATTTTTGATTTGTTAAATTTGTTTACCAGCACCCTAAATAAATATTCAACAGAAATCGCATCTAACGAGTACATTTATAAAACACCAAGTTTTTTGAACCGTTTTATTTTAAATACTGTAGATCATAACAAAAAATATCCCAATGGTACAAAAACTTGTGAGAACCAAAATAATTGTAAACTAATTTAATTACGTTCATCAGGTTCTCAAGTTGGTAATTTTACGTCCATGATAACAAGTAGGTAGGTAAATTTATAAATAGCATAAAATGGCAGTACAAGTTGTAAGAAAATAAATTACAGTCACTACAGTTACACGCATATATACCAATAATGGAAGCCGTGGTGGCTTAGAGCGAGTGACACCCGCCTTACAATCGCGAGGTCGTGGGTTCAAATCCCGGTCCCGTACCAATGAGTTCTTTGGAATTTATGAACGGAATTTCACACCACTGGCTTTTCGGTGAAGCAAAACATCGTGAGGCAACCTGCATATGTCCGTAGAAGAAATTCGATGGCGTATGTGAATCCACCAACCCGCACTGGGACAGCGCGGTGGATATGGCCCAATCACCCTTCGTGGGTAGGCCTACGTCCTGCAGTGGACTATTAAAAAGGCTGATACATACCAATACTAAAATACATCAGCTGTACTTAATAATAGCCATCAATAAATATTTCTAATAGAATTATTAGATACCATTTAATTTCAATTTAGTTATTTAAATATACTAAAAAATACAAGTCACCTTACAATCTAAAATGAAAAATGCAATCTAAACATTAAAAATAGAGGTACATAGGAGTATATAAATCTTGGGTACCTAATAGAATTATAATTATAACCTTAATATGAATCTGACCCAGTCATCTCATGACTCAATCGTAGATAACGAGTACGACCAAGTAGCACTTTACTACTATTTGTTCCATGTTATCCTACTAGAGTAGTAATCTGATTGAGTTCTCAAGATTAGCAGTTTTATAGCCAATATAGAGTTAAGGTGTAGGCGTAAACGGAATGTGCTCTGATAGCGTAAGTAGCTGAGATTTGTACTCTACTGTAAGTATAAGTACCTACATACAGACTACCTATATGTGTACGGTATGAGGAAAATACATAGTGTATTTGTAGAGGACGGAAATATTCCAGGATATCATAGTAGTCGCACAAATTAATTAAGTAAAGCACAGGTATTACTCACGCTTAATTTGAGTAGAAAACTGCTACTATAGATTCAATTGCATTTGGTGATCTTTCTCAAGGTTGGAGTACTACCACGCGGGCTCGTCTCGCATGCTACAGTTCTCTCTAGTGTTAAGTGTTATGCGAGACGAGCCCGCGTGCTAGTACTCATAGTGCTATTCGAGACGAGCCCGCGTGCTAGTAGTACTCCAACCTTGAGATAGATCGCCAAATGCGATTGAAACTATATATAGTAGCAGTTTTCTACTAAAATATAGCGTGAGTAATACCTTTGCTTTACTTAATTAAAAAGATATCATAGTACTTGTCATTATGACAATCTTTTACCGACAAAATTCAGAAATCACAATAAAATAGTCATTTTTTAAAATTCTACGGATTTGGTGATCACGGGAAAACTCAACCCTCGGCTGAGTCGGACTACTGGGTTCATTCTACCCTTTACCACAGCCGATACAACTCGGTGGACACGTCGGGATACTGAGGTATATCTCGTAATATCATTGCGCGATAAGTTCTGTAATAAAATAATAGTGTGATCAATATACGAAAGTTTGAATTACGAATTCTTTTTTTGCAATTTATGCTGACTGTACTCATGGCGCATGAAATTGCACGGAAACATCGCAGGTTTATTGTGACAACCAATAGCGGATAGAAATCCTTTAAATAATAAAAATAATAAGTATAAAAATAAGCTGCGCCGTTTATAGACTTTCGACTAAAAATAACGAAAAACTGCTTTTTTTTTAACTTTAAATTTTAACTTCTGCAATTTATGTATGTAAATTCGAGTGGACTCTTGCAAGTTAAACTTGACCAACTTCCCGGTTTTCGATTAAGCTGAAATTTTACACGCATACGTATTGGTATATGCGTGACAATGCAATATTATATACCCTGGAGCTGATCTGATGATGGAGTCAGAAGGTGGCATAGGAACTCCTGTACTAAACAAGATAGACCCGTCGTGTTTGGGCTCGTTTTACTCGTCTTGACTGGCACTCTGCTGCTAGATGATATCCAGGATCTCAAAAGCTTGTATTTAAAGAATTATATTTCTACAATAATTTATTTTTCAATTTACTCTTCCCGGTTTGATGGAGGCATGGCCTAAAGTTAGTAAAGCTCTATGGAGTGATTCTTTTCAAAATGAGGTCGCTACGTCCGTCATGCGACAGTTTCTGTGATGATGAGGTGTTTGAACCATTTGAACTGCTTAACTATGACCCGGACGTCCGTCATTTTTGCGCTAATCTGTTTACTTTACAAAATGGTCTCTGAAATATTTAAAATGGACATTGTAACATCTATTTTAAATCTATCTATTTTGGCTGCCTCGGTGGCTCAGTGGTTAGTGAACCTGACTTCTGGATCATAGAGGCGTGGGTTCGATCCCCA
Source organism: Hypomecis punctinalis (assembly GCA_949316475.1). NCBI lineage: Eukaryota > Metazoa > Arthropoda > Insecta > Lepidoptera > Geometridae > Hypomecis > Hypomecis punctinalis. The sequence continues at coordinate 17,141,690 of OX438818.1, forward strand.
CCCAGGGCAAGCATTTATGTGATGAACATTGTTGTTTGCTCTGTGTCTGCGTGTTATCTGGGTACTATCTATATTAAGTATGTATTTAAAAATATGTATATGTAGTATAACAGAGTCTGGCAGCCATATCACAAGCTTTGCTTATTTTGGTGTCAGAGACCGTGTGTAAGATGTCCCCTAATATTTATTTTATTTTAACAGTTTTTTCAATCAGCCATAGCTGTATCATCATCACATTTATTTTGCAAGTTTAAGTATGGAGTGTATTTCTGAAAAAGTAACGCTATATTATATATCTATAGTAGATATTTATCAATATCAACACATCGTATAATGTATTAAAAAAAAGTTGGTTATAATATCTTTTGATTTGGCAAAAGAAATCGGCTTAACTTGTCTTATCTACTTCAACAAATTAAAATAGTAGAAAACGTGTGTCAAATATCAACAAATGCTTCATATTATAGTTTTTGGAGTCACATGTAATTATATATCCTTGTTAATGTGGAATGCACAAGGAAGACGGAAAATTTAATTTTAGTTTTCTATTAGTCCCGTAAAATAAAATAATAATATAAAATCCCTGTTACAAATGACTTATTGTTGTTACAGAATCATGCATTCCGGGTGGCTAGCGTGGGAATGTATCGTGTTCGCGATATTCATATTCGCGTCGTCGGTGGCGCCACTGTGGCAGCGGCGGAGAGACGCGGCGCAGGGCGAGAGTGCTAAAAGGGCCTACATATTCGCGGGGGGTGGAGTTTCCACTCTAGCCATGATTCTATCTGTAGCTCGAGGGACGCTGGGCGTTAGAAGCTTTCTAGGTAAGTAATTAATTTATTTGCACAATGTAGTGTACGGATTGGCAAGTTGAAATGGCAATGGGCAGGGCACATAGCGCGGAGGAATGATGACCGATCGAAAAGTTCTCGAGGAGACCACGTACCGGCAAGCGCAGCGTAGGACTTCCACCCACAAGGTGGACGGATGATCTCATTAAGACCGCAGGATCGCGCTGGATGCAAGCCGCTTCCAACCGGTCTTATTGAAGGTACATAGGGGAGGCCTATGTCCAGCAGTGGACTTCTTATGGCTGATGGATGTATGTATGAATGTAGTGTAGTACATTACTACAGATCTTAAACTAATTGAAGTACAAAATATAGACCCCTTTAGGACGCTGCAAGAGAACAGTACTCTTAAATACTATTTATGCTAAATCTAATAGTGTATTGTAAATAAATGTAATTATTTATAATTTAGTAATAGGGTTACAATGTACTATAGGAATTAATTAGTTCTTTTTTGCAATAAATAGTGCAAAATAATTTGTCGTGATCGTGGGATTTGAACCTGCATGTAACAGATACCTACTTAATTCATATCATTGTCATCATCATTACCCTTTTTTTTTTCTTAATATATCTCTAATAGAATTGAATCCGCGTATAAAACTATTGTCTCAATAAATAGAAGTATTCCAAATATGCTGCAGTTCTTCTACCTATGAATAAATAATAATAATTGTTACGATGCCTATCTCTATTTATCAGTTAAGGATAACATTAATCTGAAATTAATTTATGACAATAGAGAATTATTGGAAATAGAGAAATAAATAAACAATTGGTACATAAAATTATATCACCTAGAGATCAAAAACTCATAAAAGCAATAAATGTTGTGAAATACTGAATTGTTACTTAATTAATAATTGTTATTATTTTACAAAAAGATGTCTTCAGTAGTATAGGGAAGAAGCCATGGTGGTCTAGTGGTAATGATATTTGCCTTTTAATCGTGAGGTTGTGGGTTCAAATCCCGGTCCCATACCAATGAATTCCTTGGAATAATTTATGTACGGAATTTCACACCACTGGCTTTTCAGTGAAGAAAAACATCGTGAGGAAACCTGCATACGTGGAAGAAATTCGATGGCATGATATGTTAATCCACCAACCCGCACTGGGCCAGCGTAGAGGATAAGGCCCAATCAATTCTTGGGTAGGCCTACGTCCTGCAGTGGACTATTAAAAAGGCTGGTACAGTCTGTAGTCTAGGGACAATCCAGTTCATAAAGATCTAAGCTACTCGTAGTATCTAGATTTGTAAAGTTAATAAATCCTGTCGATTTTTTCAAGAAAAATGTCCCCGTGCCGTACGCTAAGGAACTCAGCTCCAGTGACTATAAAATAATTATGTTGTACTCTACCGTCATCACCATAGTAACGTAATTACAAAAAAAATCTTTTAAAAAAATATTGCAATTTTTTGCGCTTAACTCCTGGGCTATTTTAATCGTTTAGCCATGTCAGAGGCTTTCAGCGGCTTAAAAACTTTGACCCCAGAACCAATACGAACTAACTTTTTAGTTCAAAAATTGATATTAACCTCGGCTAAACGGAGAATTACTATGGCTACGTCGCCTTAACCTGACAACGTGGTTCACAACGTGACCAATCGAAACCTTGTAAGTTGACATGAGTAACTAAACCAAAAACAATTTGTAAAAGACTTGCGTTACACGTGATGTGCAAAATAAGTTCATGAGTGGACTAAAATAAGATTTGAACCGACTACTAAAAGTTAGGTAATGTTTCTGTTTAAGATTAAATAAATGATATATTTATTGACCGACAAACCACCGGAGGAGGTATACAATTAGACGCATAACTTTTTTCATAGTAGTCCGATTTCAATAATTATTTTTTTATTGGAAAGAGTATACTTCAAAATCGGTCCCATTTAAATTTTATCAATATCTGCTAAGCCATTTTTGATGCGTCATCGGTCCGTGCATAATATTTGCGTTCTAGCGATGCGCCCCGGCATTGCACAGGTGTTATTATACATAATATAAACATTTCTCTCGAATTATTCTATCTATAAAAACCAACTGCATCAAAATCCGTTGCGTAGTTTTAAAGATATAAGCATACATAGGGACAGACAGCGGAAAGTGACTTTGTTTGATACTTTGTAATGATTCTGTACACGGGAGAAGTCGGTCATGCTATTTTTAAAAAAAATATTATATTTCGTATTAGAACTAATTGTACTTAACAGCTTGAACTCCGTGAAATTATTAGATATACAAATGTAGACCCAAAAAATACAAGCAATCCATGGTAGAAAACTAAAATGCAATTTTGAAATTGAGCGAGGTAAAAGAAGTTTAATCCTCCAACTATAAAGATGAATGTATATAGGTCTGTTTATGGTTCCAAAAGAATTTATAGATATTTGTCAAGAGAATGAACCAATTCCAACCATGAGAAATGAACCAACAAATGAAATTGATTTCCTTTATTTATTTAAAATCTGATGTAATTGCAACTGTTCTTAATTATATTTTAATAATACTTGTTATAAAGGGCCTCCCAAATTTTAAATTTTACTTTAGAATAAATGCATTGACACGGACTTTTTATAAAAATGATCGATAGTAAGATAATATGATTAAAGTAAGAGTAAACTAAACCCCCTCTTTTGGTAATCGGTTAAGCCTGTTCCGAAGTCATACAATATTGACACGTCACGTATAATTTGACAGATGGGAGCCACAGATTATAATAATCTCCCATTCATGTGTTCGCTCGTCGAACCGTGAAAATAACATCGTGTCGTGGGAATTAAGCAATTTGAGTACGTTTTATACATATTATATTATTTTACAAAGGCCTGCGGTTTCACTATTAAGTTTTAATAACAGCATTTAAATATTTTATGCCCCATCTTGTACGTACTCGTTCCTTATATTTTTTTTTTCAGATTGGCATCTACATAAACAACTTTTGTTCCAGGACTTTTCGAAAACCACGAAGAAAAAATCATTTTTTTCATAGAAAAAGTTCTTCAACGCGCGTCGACTGTACATTTATATATTTTAATATCAGTTTTAACGACAGTAAAACACTATAATATCATTAACGCTGACCCAGTGAACTTTGTACATTGTGTAGTACAAAAAGTTAATTAGCTTTTGACAAAATGTATAGAACAGATATTTTTGCGATGATCCGACGAACTTATGAGATGGGACATGTACCGTCGCGGTCAAGCGGAAACTCACAAAACTCTGGTTACAGTCACTGGAACCAAATTTTATTTCTCACAAAACTCTAGTCACAGTCACTGGTATTAAATTCAAATTATTTATTTGCCACCAAGCAATTAAAAAATAAAAACAAAAAAAAGACAACAATAAATAATCAACTATGCGTATTGCGTAATATAGCGCCCTCTGCCCTACTGCTAAGACGATATTAGCGTCAGTAATTACGCGATTATTACTTACAAAATGCACCAAATAAATTATTTATAATGTATGCTCTCACACACATTGCATTCTCCAATTCTGTGTTTCGTAAACATACATTTTGCGGTGCATGAGTATTTGGCACGTGTCTTACGCGCCGGTAACTATCTAATGTTGATCCATACATCTTGAAAAGACGCCTTGCGCTGGACCTGTATTGTTTCATGAAAATATTCAAATCATAATAATCACCAATATGTAAACGCCAGTACAGTTATTAGTCATACAGTCCATAAAATCAACTGTACATACAACAATGAATGTGCGCAACGTGTTCATTGTAAATATGCATTCTTGCAGTGGATAATTATCTGGATTACCTATACAGGGTTATCCTAAACTGATTTGCTGAACTAAAAGGAAGTCATTCAGACGATTATTATGAACAACTTTTTTTATGGAGCCAACCCGGAATTCGAGGAAAATCAGCTCTTTCATTCATTTTGTCGATGCCGAGTTGCAATTTTGTATGGAACAGCTACTATTTTTTTTTATTTTTGGTTTGACTCCATAGTTAAAGTTGTTCATAATAACGGGCTTAATCACCCCCTTTCAGCTTAGTACAGGGAAAGCAGATAACCCTGTATATTAGGTATGTACCCAAGCGTCTCGCAAGCTTGGAAAAAGCATCTCTATCAATCTCTATGGCTTGATTTCATGTGATAAGGTTTTACTGCCAGTAATAAAAATCTATTATTACAGTTTATTACATAACATTGTTTTACAAATGTTATCGTCTGATTCAACATTTTTTACACATTTCTAACATAAAGATTCAGTGTAATTTTTGTAAAAAATACATACTGTTTTTTTATTTTATTTAATAATTATTTTGATATTTATTTAGATTATTTGACATTTATTTCGATTACTTTGACATGTATATTATCTGTGTGCTGAATAAAAATTATAAAATACCCAATGACTCGACATGCGCTTTGGCGTTGCTGTAAGTATGATAAGGAAATGAAATAAATAAATACTCAAGTATATTGATTGACAAAATAAGAACATAGGAATTGTGTAAGTTTTTATAATATAGATAACATTACTAATAATATCAACACAGCTGTTCCGTAAAGATAGGTCATTGCTCAAGACAAGATGTGTGGAACAGCTATTTTTTTAGGGTTCCGTACCTCAAAAGGAAAAAACGGAACCCTTATAGGATCACTTTGTTGTCCGTCTGTCCGTCTGTGTGTATGTCAAGACTCTTTATCTCGGGAACGTGTAAATATATCGAGTTGAAATTTAAACTGTATACATAAACTTATGAACTCTTGCAGTTGTGTAAAAGAAAAGCTTCTCAGTTACCGTATAAAAAAGTTAGAACCGTTTATGTCGTAAAATAACGCATATTTCAACGCTCACAAAAATCAAAACCTACCGGGTACTTCCCGTTGACATAGAACTGTGAAATTTGGCGAAAAGCATTGTCTCAGAGTACACATATAGGAATAAATCTGAAAACTGTACTTTTTTTTTTAAATCACATAAACATAGGGTCTCAAAATTCACAAAATGTGAGTTCAAAATTCAAAGTGAGTAAATCGTATCATGTAAGGTAGGTATCATATAAAATAACTTCATTAGCACATGCTAAATCAGGTTTTTAATTATTTTTAACAATATGTTTGTACGGAACCCTCGATGTGCGAGCCTGACTCGCACTTGTCCGGTTTTTTCATATATATTTCAGGGTTGCTTCCAAGGGTATGTCTAGGGTGTAGTATGTCTAACCATCAGCTATAGGATATCCACTGCTGGACATAAGCCTCCCGGATAAGCCTCTCCTATAAGACCGGTTGGAATTAATTTGCATCCAGCTTGACCCTGCAGTCTACAAACTACCTATTGATGAGTTCATCTGTCTAATAGCAGCAGCGTAGAGTAAACGTCATACGCTGTGCTTGCTAGTTGGCACGTGGTCGCTACTCAGATCTTTTTGACTTCATCGATCATCGATCTTGTGACGTTGAAGACCAAGGCTACTGGGTAAAACCAAGCCTTCCATATTCATGACTAACAGACCCATTGAATGTTTGACCTCTGGCAAGTTCGAGTTTATGTACACAGGACTATTATGTATAACGACTTGTGGTTTCTTGTAGACAAGCTATTGTAATTTGTTGTGGTGACAGATTAATAATGGAGCGTTTTAGTCATCAGGTGAGAAAATGAGTCAAATTGACGAGTTTGTGGCGTAGCAGTCACTACAGACAGGAATAGTAGGTATAGGAAATAGGTATTAAAGTGTTCATAGTATATAACAGTTAACTGGCTGCATTCAAATGGTGCTAATATTGAAACCACAAACTTGGTAGCATAGTTTTGGACTGAAATTATGGATTATATACCTATCTATATTTGTTTTGAGAAATAAATAGCGCTTTCAAGTGCAGAATCTGGCAGCCATATGACAAGCTTTGCTTAGTTTGGGGTCAGAGACCGTGTGTAAGATGTCCCCTAATATTTGTATTTATTATTTAAATGTGTATTTTGTCATCAGGTTTCCCATCGGAGCTGGTGTACCGAGGGTCGGCGATGTGGGAGACGTTGTACGGCATCACACTCGCCTTCCCCATCGTGTGCTGGGTCTTCGTACCGGTCTACTACCGGCTGCACACCAACTCAGTCTATGAGTATCTCCAGGTAACTGCCTTACTGCTTGTCAATTAAAACTTTATAAATACAAGCTTTTGAGATCCTGAATTTGATGTAGCTGCAGAGTGCTAGCCAACACAAGTAAAACGAGCCCAAACACGACGGGTCTACCTTGTTTAGTACAGGAGTTCCTATGGCCACCTTCCGACTCCGTCATCAGATCAGCTCCACGATACCATAGTATTACATATTCTTGCGATATACACATGCATGCAACTTTTCAGCTCAATCGGAAACCGGGAAGTTGGTCAAGTTTAACTTGCAAGATTCCACCCGAACTTACATACATAGGTTACATATAAGTTAAATAAAAGTTTGTAAAAATCACACGTATATATTTTCTTTCTGTCTTCCATGAACTTGAATCGTTACTACTTATAGGACTCTTAGACTATTTACTTTATTTTCTGAACTCTCTCTCTCTCTCTTCAGGTGGGTGATTCTGTACGAAAACAAGCATGTAACGCGCTCTAACGTGCTCTTTATTTTTCAGAAATTCTTATCAAAAATATTTATTTTTCAAATATCATAACTTAAACTCAGTTTTTTATTCATTTTAACATAATTTTATATTTATGAAATATTTCTCCAAACGAAATTCACGGAAATAAAAAAAACACTTTTCGCGTTACGTTACGTTTTGTCAATAGAGAATCAGGCACCTGAACGAGCTCTCTGTGTTATCTCTACATTTATTATAGTTTATTTAATTTTATTTTAATTTACGAGTTACTATTTATGGGTCTTTTTCTCCCCCAAAACTCTTAAATGCCACTAGATAACGTTATAATTTAAAACCCAAGAACGAAAACAAAGAAAAACACGGCAACAGCCACATAAACTAGATATTTTTCATGTCTCTTTCTAACTTATGCCATATTAGATCAATGCATCTCCTTCAGATGTTCTCGATCGACCACATTATCCCTCTGGTTGTAATAGCTCTGTAAAAACAAGAGTATATACGACTCATATACTATTCAAAAGCCTGGTCTAGAATAAATCCCAAGACAATAAGCTCGATTACAGAGGCGCCAGCGTAAATTTAATAGCAACGTAAAAAGCGTTCTCTCTATCGGACGCCTAAAGTGAAAGAGAAACAGAACTATGCTATTTAGCTATTATAATTACGATGGCGCCTCTGTAATCGGGCTTAATGTTTTTTTATGTATTTTTATTTATGTTTGTGAACATTCAATTTTCAAGCAATACATCATAGTATGTGCAATGTGTGCGTAAGATCTTTTTGACCGACGAAACGGAGGAGACCCTCAATTCGACGCGTAAATATTATATATATTTATGTATTACCACGAATAACTTTTTACATAGTCCGATTTCATTATTATTTATTGAAAAGAAAATACTTCGAAATTGGTCCCATTTATTTTTTTTCGAAATCGGCTTTTTTGATAAATCGACAAAAAATAAAAAATGCTACATCGACCCATAAGAAATATTCGCGATTTCTGTATACGGTTGAAGTCGTTCATGACATATTTTGCGAAAAATAATTGTATAATTTTAAAGATATGCGATATACATCTTTATTGGGCAGTGCGGTGGACTATAATTTACTCATAAAGAGAAAAAAACCTCATTAAGAGAATTTAAACTGAACCGATGACTACAAAGATTCCAAAGACATCTGCCTATGCACTTGGGTAACAAGAAAACGAGCCAATTGCCACTGTCCAGAATTAGCATAGATCAGGCAATGTAACCGTCCTTCCATTATCCACTGGGAGACTCGGAAGTCTCCATTGGGATCATTGCCTGGTTCCGGTGAACTTCGTGGGTTCGCTGAAACGAGACTTGTAGTGAAATTTGCTACAGTGACGTCAATGTCTGTTTAGATTTTAAATTAGGTACATATCCGCTGGACGAGTGCCTGGTTCGGGAGAGGGGGCTCTTGACGTCACTTTGATTTGAAAAGTTGAAAAGTGTAATGCATTAAATTGACATTATATATCTAAACTCTATGGGTATTGAGGGTGTATTGCATTCATCATCATCATCATCATTTCAGCCATAGGACGTCCACTGCGGGACATAAGCCTCCCCTAATGATTTCCAATAAGACCGGTTGATAGCGGCTTGCATCCAGCGCGATCCTGCGGTCCTAATAAGGTCATCCGTCCACCTTGTGGGTGGACGACCTACACTGAGCTTGCCGGTACGTGGTCTTCACTCGAGAACTTTTCGACCCCATCGGTCTTATGTTCTCCGCGCTATGTGCCCTGCCCATTGCCACTTCAACTTGCCAATCCGCTGGGCTATGTCGGTAACCTTGGTTCTTCTACGGATCTCCTCATTCCTGATTGATTGTATTGCATTGTATATGCGGAACTTCAACGGTTTAATATTTTCATGTGTTTTGTTTAATCTGCAAAAGAAAAATACGTGTCGAATATATTTTGACCTTAGATCAAATAAAAAAATACAGACAGAATGTTGTGAACAAGCAAATGAGGCCGACCAAAACTACGCCTCGCCGTGTACTGACAATTACACACACATCAACGTACAAGGAAATTACGATTTGGTGTGACAGTCGAACTATGGCGGCGCAACAGCGACGCACTCGCACATGTATAAAAACCAGCTTCACTTGACTGTTCAACGACGTTCCCTCTTGATTTTTTTATTTGCTCTAAGATTTTGACAGTTTAATAGACGGTTTTAGGGATTTTATACGGATGATACATTTCTGTAGTCATCTTGTTTAGGAAACTGAATTTTATTATTTATACGATAAATGCGTAAAAATCATTGAAATGAAATAAAAAAAATTAAATCAATACCCTACTAATTAGTAATACCTAATTAGGTATGAAATCTCCGGATGATATATTTCTGTAGTCATCTTGTTTAGGAAAATGAATTTTATTATTTATACGATAAATGCGTAAAAATAATGAAATCATTCATATGAAATAAAAAAAAAATTAAATCAATATTCTACTAATTAGTAATACCTAATTAGGTATGAAATCTCCGGATGATATATTTCTGTAGTCATCTTGTTTAGGAATCTGAATTTTATTATTTATACGATAAATGCGTAAAAATCATTGAAATAAAACAAAAAAAAATAAATCAATACTCTACTAATTAGTAATACCTAATTAGGTATGAAATCTCCGGATGATATATTTCTGTAGTCATCTTGTTTAGGAAACTGAATTTTATTATTTATACGATAAATGCGTAAAAATAATGAAATCATTGAAATTACATAAAAAAAATTAAATCAATATCCTACTAATTAGTAATACCTAATTAGGTATGAAATCTCATCACTACGCCTATTCCTATAGGTTGTCCTTTTGGTATGATTTTAGTTTTATAGATATGTACTGTACTGTACTGTACCAGCCTTTTTTTAATAGTCCACTGCAGGACGTAGGCCTACCCACGAAGGGGTGATTGGGCCATATCCATCACGCTGGCCCAGTGCGAGTTGGTGGATTCACATCACGCCATCGAATTTCTTCTACGGACGCATGCAGGTTGCCTCGAGATGTTTTCCTTCACCGAAAAGCCAGTGGTGTTATTTTCCGTACATAAATTCCAAAGAACTCATTGGTACGGGACCAGGATTTGAACCCACGACCCCACGATTGCAAGGCTAGTGTCAATACCTCTAGGCCACCACGGCTTATAGATATACAGGGTCATAAGTATTAAATGCAAAACCTTTTAAGGGCGGGTCTAGTACATCAACTAACAACTTCTTACTACGACGTTGAAAAATTCGCAACAAAAATTCGCTTCTCTATACATTTTGCCGCGCGTTGACGAACTTGTTGTATGAAAAAGCTGACTTTTCCAAAAGTCCTAGAACAAAAGTTTTTGTCTAGATGTACTAGACCCGCCCTTAAAAGGTTTTGCGTTTAATACCTATGATCCTGTATATATTTTACCTTGTAATTTAATTGTACGACTTGAACTTTATTACGTATTTTTTCATTGAAATAAAATGTCGTGATAAGAAAGCATTGTTTCTTAGATAACGAAAACAACACAATGATTTGTATTATCAAATGAGTAACGAAAATACCTACTAGTTCTGTGTTACTTACCTACTCAAAAAGTGTTGCATCTAAAATTATTTAACAAACTGTACCTACTAATCTATTTATAAAACTTGCCTCGGTGGCTCAGTGGTTAGTGACCCTAACTTCTGGATCAAAGAGGCGTGGGTTCGATCCCTACCAGGGCAAATATTTGTGTGATGTACATAAGAGTTTGCTCTGTGTCTGGGTGTTATTTAGTTACTATCTATATAAGTATGTACTTAAAAATAAGTATATGTAGTATATTCAGTCTCTGGCAGCCATATCACAAGCTTTGCTTAGTTTGGGGTCAGAAGCCGTGTGTAAGATGTCCAAAATATTTATTTATATATTTATAATTAGGTATTAAGTAAAATAAATCAGAAAGTTTTTAGTTTTTCTAATTTATTTGTTTGTTTATGCATTTTAGCTCACGTTGCTCACCCATAGCCCTGTTTTATGTACCTAAACGATCATTACAGAATAGAGAAATTTTATTTCGTAGTTGAAAAACCGAATAATTAATAAATATCATCTATACGACACTAAGTAATTATAGCAACAATAATAAATTATTTTTCTCTAAAAATCGCTACACCGACTTACACCGTGTACAGAATTCGAATAATTTGACATCCATGTACATTTTTGTTGATTTCTCAAAAACGGCTCGACCGATTGCGATAAAATTTAATTAGGACTACCTCGAAAGTACATTCTTTCGAACTAAAACAGATTTTTTTAAATCGGTTCGCAATTCGCGAAAATATCGATGAGCATACAAAAAACATACAGACGAACATAGAACCTCATTCTCTTTGGAAGTTGTTTAAAAAAAAGAAATATTGTACAGAACGACATCAAAAACTACCCAATTTAAATAAATAAAAACCGGACAAGTGTGAGTCAGGCTTGCACATCGAGGGTTCCATACAAACACATTGTTAAAATAATTAAAAACCTGTTTTAGCATGTGCTAATGAAGTTCTTTTATATGACATCTTACATGATACGATTTACTCACTTTAAATTTTGAGCCCATATTTTGTGAATTTTGAGGCCCTATTTTTTTGTGATGTAAATAAAAATGTACAGTTTTCAGATTTATTCCTATATGTGTACTCTAAGACAATGCTTTTCGTCAAATTTCATAGTTCTATGTCAACGGGAAGTACCCTGTAGGTTTTGATTTTTGTGAGTGTCGAAAGATGCGGTTTTTTACGACACAAACGACTCTAACTTATTTAAACGACAACTGAGAAGCTTGTCTTTTCCACAACAGCAAGAGTTCATTGATATACGTATACTGTTTAAATTTCAACTTGATATCTTTACGCGTTCTCGAGATAAAGAGTCTTGACGTACACACAGACGGACAGACGGACAACAAAGTGATCCTATAAGGGTTCCGTTTTTTCCTTTTGAGGTACGGAACCCTAAAAAATATGTGTTTTCTACAATGATGTTATGGTTTTCTATGTTGTTCTATTCAATAAAATAAATACCCGAGTCATTGATAATTTAATTTGCTAAAAGTTTTTCTTATTTCTAGATGCGTTTCCACTCCACATGGGTGCGACGACTGGCAGCGGCAACGTTCTTGATCCGGCAGCTCCTGAACCTGGCTGTAACGGTGTACACACCCACAGTGGCTCTTCATGCAATCCTGGCACTGCCGCATTGGGCTTCAGCCGCTGCTCTTACTGTAGTTGCTATCGTCTTTAATCTCCTGGGTGGATTGGCTGCAGCTATTAGGTAAGAAAATAATCTTTTTCAATTGTTGGTCAAATTGGGTTTTAAGTTCATAGATGTGAGGTAAGTGACAGCGGCAATGTTCCTGATATTCAGCTTAGCTATATGAAACTGTGACAGATCTCTCTCATATTTACCGTAGTTGCAATCTTTTAATCTTCTGGGTGGCTTAGTTCTAGACTCTTCTTAATTTTTTTTTCAGTTCCATTCTTTATTCAAGTAAAACTAAGTAACATGACAGTGTTTAATATTAAATATACATTTAATTAATTCAATTTAGTTTACCTACTTCAATTAATTATTTATCTACGAGATCATACACATTTAAAAATAGATAAAAACAACACCTTAATGGGTTGTAATTGCATTTAGGTGATCAAGCAAGGAAAGCAAGGTTTTTAGTGGATGGGTGAAATAGCATTAGTGATGTCCCTAATCTGGTAAATTCTGTACTTAGCTGTGTGTAAACGACCATTTGGGACACTTTTCAACCTAGATATAACAGAATAATTATGTACGCCCAGAGAAACTTTGCTTGCTAAACAGCTTATTATTATTTACTACGGGACTAATCGCGCACTAAAATTACGAGATAGATAAATAACTCCTCATCCCGACGTTGATAGTCGATTCTAATTGACAAGTTTTCATATTTCACAAGGCTATGAAATTCCAAAACCATTTCGAGATATTGCGATGCTGATGATTATGCTTATTTTTCCAAAATTATTGGTGCAGTAACTACAAAGTTATTAAATAAAAACCATCCGCCAATCCGTTTACGGATTCATAATTCATGTTCAGTTGCCTTTGATAAAAAAAAAACACTAGCAATATAAAATGACAGTTGACACTGACTTTCGGTTACGTTTTGTTTCGTTATTGTGTCAAGCAAGGCTTAGCAAGGTTATACGCAAGTATACGTATGCTCGACTCGACATAAATCTTATCATTAAATTCATAATTTACGTCCTAAAATTGTTTGGTGTTCTCTTGGAAGTTTTTATTTGATCTCTCCTGATTACTTACGTTAACAAAATGAAAGTTTCGGACGGCTACACAATGGCCGACAGCCGTAATCTACCTAAAGTAGATTACATGATGCTACTGCAATATATGCGAGAAAACGCACAAAACACGCAGTTATAGGATCTAGTATCCACTGAGAATCCACTGTGCCCTAGAAATTCCAATCTATGGCCTTAGATTCTATGCCTAGCCGATGAAGATAGATGACTGATTAATTAGTTATTATTACAATATAAAGGCTAAAGATATAGCGTAGTAATTTATGATTGAATTTGTTATTTTCGTGGAATGTTATTTAGTTGTGAATCCATGAATGTTTTGATTGTCACTGACACTACTGACAGTGACAGCAAAGCATGCGCCTATTTTTTTTTAGAAAGTGGCTACAGCATTTCTCATTATGAATCCAGAATTTTGCAGTTACGACCTTTTGGAATAAGCTCTTTTTCAAAAATTAATTTTGCGCAAAATATGAGTCATATCGAAAAAATTAAAAATACGTGTTTCTTAATTTTCCATATTCTTTCAGAAAAAAATAAAAACAAATACGTAAAATATTTGAAATGTTGTCAATTGTAGAATCACTCGCTGCGCTCGTGATTCAATTTTAGAATCCTTAGCTTGCTCGGTCATCAAAATTGAGCACGCGGTTAAAAAGCAACTTTGCACTCTTGTATTATAATCATGATTGTTTTACCCAATCATCATGCATAGTATAAAACAAAAGTCAGAGATAACAAAAATGATTCCTTTCAGGGCTGATGTGATCCAAACGATGACGATGATCGTTGTGAGTGCAGCTTTCATCATCCAGGCCACGGTGAAGGCTGGCGGGCCTCAGCAGGTCGTTACCGACAACATCGATGGAGGAAGGCTCAAGTTCTTCCAGTAAGTCAAACATTTCATCGTTGGCAGCCCTTAATAACTCACTGCTTGGGATATGGTTTGCTATCTTCTGCGTCCATGTCAATCGTATGCACACACATGAAGTCAGGCTTAAAATTTATGAATATTTAAAAACAAAATAAACTGACGCTTTACCGTAACATTCCCTACTAAAAATACATTATTTTAAATTTTTTAGACTTCAAAACGGCGAAATTTGGAAAAACAAAGTTCAATTAGTCCGAAATGCTTTAAACTATGTTTCATCAAAATCGGTTTAGTCCCGAGGTTATCGGCATTTTTGTTAGTTGCGGTAGGAATAATTTCGTGTTGTTTTTTTTATAATTTTAATTCAATCATGTTTTTGTTGTAGATTCACGTGGGACCCCACCGTGCGAGTGGACACCACATCAGCCATAATCGGCCAGATGTTCATGTCGATTTCCATCTACGGGTGCCAGCAGACGTTCGTGCAGCGTTACTGCTCCATGAACAGCGAGGCGCGCGTGCGACGGACCTTACTTGCCAACGTGCCTGCTGTCGCTGTGCTATTCAGGTGGGTTCTACAGCAGAAAACAGTTCATCATCATTTTCTACTAGTGTTAGATATAAGCTTTTAAAAAAAGGGAATACATTTATATAGGCCGGGTGTCAGAGTTTTTAAGCCGCCCCTGACAGATTAAACGGTTAAAAAACTCCTTAATCTCCTTGTAGATTGGCTTTCTGAAAAAGATCGGAATAGATTTTTATTTTGGGAGATTTTGACTATAAATAAACAAAAAATATAATAAATAATTAAAAAAGGTCGTGGTGGTCTAGTGGTAGTGACACCTTTAAAATTGTGAGGTTGTGGGTTCAAAGCCCGATCCTATACCAATGAGTTTTTTTCGAACTTATACATGTACCTACGAAATTTCACACTACTGCCTTTTCGGCGAATAACAACTTTTTGAGGCAACCTCTATACGTTCGAAGAAGGAATTCAATGGCGTATGTAAATCCACCAACCCGCACGGGGCCAGCGTTGTGGATATGGCCCAATCACGCTTCGTAGGTAGGCGTACATCTTCCAGTAGACTATTAAAAAAAGGCTGGTAAAAGTACTTATGTACCTTTACCAGCCTCAGTTACAACAATAGATAACAGATCATCATCATTTTCTTCGGTTATCTAGTAGAATATAGATTTTTATTTTGCGACATGTATTTAATCCATAAATAATAATTGTCACCCAAAATCGGCGCGGTGGCAATTGTGGAGCTTAGCGTTTTTGTCCATAAATAATTGACATAATTGGTAGGCGTGATGGAAATAGCGAAGTTTCAGTTGCTACGAGAGATATACTGCTAATTTCCATTTTAATTGTTGTATTTGGGCTACGCTGTTTCGATTGGTTATACTACTACTTGCCCAAGTCAAAGGGTAAAAAACGGGATCCGATGTCTGCTGTCTGTTACGAAAAATTACGTTTGTTGTATGGGGGCTCCCCTAGGCTAAAAATGCCCTATTTTTAGCCTAGGGGAGCCCCCATACAACAAACGTATTTTTTTAGGAGTTTTTTGCTCGCTATTAATAACAGCAAGAGGAATGGGGCTAAAGAGGCACCAACATGGCAAGGTACCTACCGTGCGCGAGACCAACTCGCACTTGGCCGATATTTTTAAGAGATGCCTGACTGTTTTGGGTGCAGCTAGGTTATGTGGGATTGTGCCCACTAAAACCCCTCAGTAGCCAGCTTTTGAGAGCTCCAGGATCTCCAGGGGAATGCACCGGTGCTCCCAGCACTTTGAATGACGACTCGAATCTACTTACGCTTGACGGTCTTCTACGACGACATTGCCGCACACGTTGTAGTCCTCCCCGGGCCCTTTCGAGTGAAGAGCAAAAGCCCAATATATTACCATCAACGAACCCAGAAACCCTCTTTTAGTAGGCTTTTACTACAGGCAGGGGATACCGATGCCGTATTCTATTACCCCAGCATCAGGGCCAGAACTTTACAACTCTAACACGACCCAATATTTTTATTTCCAGTTTGTCCTGGGTAGTGGGTATGGCCATATACGCGGTATATAAATACTGCGACCCGCTCGCCGCTGGACACATCTCGGCACCAGATGAGGTTCTGGCTTATTATGTGCAGGACCAGTTCAACTTCCTCCCAGGAATGTTGGGGCTGTTTCTAGGCAGTCTCTTCAATGGAGCTCTGAGGTAAATGTCAAGATCTTCTTGTACTGTGTGGCAGACGTTTATTTCTGTTCGTGTGACTATTTTTATGCCTTAGTGTGTCGTAAACGGGTTTGAAAACACGCACCATTCAGCGTCTAAACTAAGTGGAACACTGGTATCACTTTATGTTCTTTCTGAGCAACCATGTAAGCCAGTAAAAATAACCGCTTTTTTCGTCTACTTGACGATCCTATTTTTCATAAGGTTTGAGGTCACCAATACCCGTTCTCAATAACGTACTAGCTTCACTAAAGATTGATGTCCGAGATTAACAGTTAAAGTAAAAGTAACTGTTGTTTCTATAATAAACGTTTCAAGAGTCTGAGCATAAAATCACAAAATGCTGATATGTTCAAGTGGATCTACAAGCAACTTGAAAAAAAAATTTGGCCTATATCTCAGAAACTATACAATTTATGGCAAAAAATATGAAGACCATTATCGTTAAAAATAAAATTTTGCATATTTTATTTCCTTCAAACTTTTTTTGTAAAACTCACCGTTTACGATTTATGGTCCATTTAATTAACCAGTTTTTCTATTTTGCCGATAACTCTAAATAGAACACGTACTCGTAAAGAACCTTAGTCATGATTTAACACTCTGAGCAACAAATTTTTTATTCGCAGTTTCTTAAAACAAATTCCCAAACAAATGCTAGACCTATTGTTAAAAGTTCTTGTTAATTCTGATTCCAGCTTCCTCGTATCCAATGTCAACTCCCTGGCAACTGTGACGTGGGAAGACTTCGTGTCGGCCGTGCCTTACTTCACGGGCATCAACGATAAGCAGCAGCTCACCGTCATCAAGATCATTGGGATCATTTATGGTATGTTTTATCATTCGTTTTCATCATCATATTTTGTAGCACTCATAGCGTAGTTTGAATAGATGTTTGTCAGCGATCATCGAAGTTAAGCATAGTCAGTCCTTGGATGGGTGAACGCTGGTGGCATTTATAACTGCGCGCCCGTGGCTTGGATCACACGTTCAATTGGGCCCGGTTGTTTTTACCGTTTAGCTATGTCAGAGGCCTTCGGGCAGCTTTAAAACTTTGACACCAGGGCTAGCCACCCAGCCTACCCGCGGTCACCCATCCAAATTCTAACCGTGAGCAACGTTGCTTAATTCCGGTTATCGCTGACCAACACCTAGTCAAACTAGGCTACAATACAAGCGCTACGATGGTTTATGGAAATGGAAAATTATTAAACTAATCAAAGGATAAAACGCTAGTAATTTTTTTTCGCCAAAAATGGCACAACAAATTTTGACCGTGTACAGAATTCGAATTGTCCACATGAATCAATTTATCATCGACATATGAATTGTTACATTAGTTTTCAAAAATGACTCTGCCGATTGAGATAAAATTTCAATAGAACCTCCTCTGAAATATGATATACTGAACGAAAAAAGAATGATTAAAATCGGTTCGTAGTTGCCGGAGTAATCGCGTAATTTAGTTACAAAAAAATACATGCAGCCGAATCTTCGAGCAAATATCTAGAGAGCCACAGTCCCTAACTAAAAGTAGTAAAAAAATGTCCGCTAGTCGTCATACATACCGACTCAGATATTTACAGTAAATAAATCACAATGACTAGTTTTTTCGAATTTCGACGTTATGTCACCTAATTAGTGCTTGCAAGTTGCAACCGAGCACTTGGGCATCGCTCGAAATGGTAGGCTTGTGATTGCCTTACGACTAACTAAATAGCCTGCCCACTACGTAGCTTGGGCAGGGTTTTGGCTCGGACAATTTTTAGGGTTCCGTACCTCAAAAGGAAAAAACGGAACCCTTATAGGATCACTTTGTTGTCCGTCTGTTCATCTGTCGGTCTGTCCATCTGTCCGTCTATCCGTCTGTGTGTATGTCAAGACTCTTTGTCTCGAGAACGCGTAAAGATATCGAGTTGAAATTTAAACTGTATACGTATATCAATAAACTCTTGCTGTTGTGTAAAAGAAAAACTTCTCAGTTATAGTTTTAAAAAGTTAGAGCCGTTTATGTCGTAAAAAATGCATATTTCGACACTCACAAAAATCAAAACCTACAAGGTACTTCTCGTTGACATAGAACTATGAAATTTGGCGAGAAGCATTGTCTTAGAGTACACATATAGGAATAAATCTGAAAACTGCACATTTTTATTTACATCACAAAAAAATAGGGCCTCAAAATTCAAAGTGAGTAAATCGTATCATGTAAGGTGTCTTATAAAAGAACTTCATTAGCACATGCTAAAACAGGTTTTTAATTATTTTAACAATGTGTTTGTACGGAACCCTCGATGTGCGAGTCTGACTCGTACTTGTCCGGTTTTTTCTTGCACGATTGTGATCGAAGAGTCGAATAGAGAACCTTCTTTTTGAAGTCAGTTAAAACAGTTGATAATCACGTTACACAGGTACTAAAATTTACGTAATAACTACCAATCAATAGATGTCTTCCTCTCAATGGGTCACTGTCAGCCTACTAAAGTACTGTATTCATCATTTCTTTGAAAACAAAAAGGGTAATTCCCAGAAAAATATATTTCTTTTAAATCGCTACCGTATTTTGCACATGTCGAGTGTCTTTCATTGAATACTGTCACAAATCTTACAATACTGAAGTGTCAATTTTTAACTGCGTGATAATAAGACGTCATTAGTAGTTTACGTAAAAAAATATTCAAACGTTCACTGTTCTCAAACGTCAAATCAAATTAGTTTTGACATACTCGTAATTTAGAACAATACTTAACCACGCGTTAAATATAAAAAACGTCATAAGCAGAGTTAAACAATTTTTTACACGTTCTTTATACTCAAACGTCAAGTGGAATCAGCTTTGACAAAAGCAACACTAGCTCCGTGGTTTAGTCTTCTCTTGACACAAAAATGTCATTGTGATTTTGTGGACCAGACAATCAATTTTCACAGCCACGGTAAGTACCTACCTAACTCCATCATGTGATTTGATCACAGAGCTAATACCTACAATCAGAGAGATGTTGTCGCTTGAGGCAATTTTCAACCACTAAAATGTATAGAAAATCTTGGAAATTCAAATTCCAATGCTTGTTCTCCCGATAGTGTAGAACAAGCATTGGAATTTGAACAAGCATTGGAGCACTGAATCGAGATATTTTTCATGTAGAATTTTCACGTCAATGCAGAGGCTCCACTGCACGACTGAATTGTTTACAACGTCCGTTGTGTAGTTAAAGCATTTATTGAGTGGCACATTTTTTGAAACTTATTGATGTACCTACTCAGAAATGTATCGTGTAATATTTCTATGAAATGTACCGCGACTAATTCTTGACTGAGGAACCCACCGGAGGAGGTACTCAATTCGACGCATAACTTTTTTCATAGTAGTCCGACTTCGAAATTGGTCCCATTTAAATTTTATCGAAATCGGCTAAGCCATTTTTGATAAATCAACAATAATGTGAAAAATGCTACATCGAGCGAAATATTCGCGAATTCTGTACACGAGTGAAGTCGGTCATGCTATTTTTTGCAAATATATTTTTTTTTTTTGCGTAGCAGTGGGAGTTTATAATAGGGATGTTTACTGGGTATGAAAATCATTATTATAATTAGTCCGTTAGTTAGATTGTTGAAAAATATTGGACACGTATTTTTTTTTTGCCAATCATACAATCAGTGACTAAGATAAACCTTGGCAAAGTTTGAGAGTGGGGGCTCGTGACGGCACTAGCCGGTACATTTCATAGCGGTTAGTGACGTCACGCGGAACTTTAACAGGCTATATCTTCATCAATTTGTGTTAAATGGACAAAATAAAAAATACGTGTCTAATATTTTTTGACAATCTATTTGACGGACTAATTATATTTTTTTAGTAAACTTCCCTATTGGCCTTATTGATATATTTAGGTAAATTGACTCATGTCCAGCTGTTAACTTCCTTAATATTCATAAAATAAAATGTCTCCTTCTAACTCATGCCATATTAAATCAATGCATCTCCTTCAGTTTTTCTCGATCACATTATCTCTTTGGTTGTAATTGCTTTGTGGATTTCATGCAAGAAATTATGAATATATAGATCCTATTTGAAAGTTATGCTGTAAAGCGTGTCGAAATGCTAAAACATGCAAATCTAATCGGCTTCGTCTTATGTACTATAGAAATAATTGTTATGCAAATATCTCTATACTTTAAATTTTGCTTACGTATTTTAGTGGTACATGTAAACAGTATCATGTGATATGTAGTAGAATAGAGTGGCTTATTTTTTTGGAAAAGTCACAGTGCATTTTAAGTGCGACGAATATGTGAATAATTCATGTTTCAAACACTAAAACCATTGAATGGATCATGAGTTCGATCATGGTCGTTAGCTCTTTCTCTTTTTTTTTACTATAGTCTACTCGTTCTTGACTTACCTATTATATTTTTTTCTTTTAAGTTATTTCATGAAAATTCTCAGAAATCAGTGCGTGTACTGCAACATGACTAATTTTTGGCTAGTATGGATATTTTCTAAAATTAATTCGGTTTGGTTCTGCAGTTTAATTTCAGGTGCATTTCGGTATACTCTATCTTTTTTTACTAGTAATCTAGTGCTGAATAGGTATAATATTTCCAATTATAAACAGTTTTTAGGCAGAACATTTTTTCATTAGATCCGATTATGATTATACTTTGATCTTACTCTATAAAAATGACAGCATTTAAATAACAGTCCACTAAAACCTCCTGACCCGTTGTTGTCGGTTGCTGGCGGATAAATACAGGGTTATTTCTAATCAAATAGTATCCTTTTAGGGGCTTATTCTGTACATCAAAACTAATAACTTTTGTTCTGCGACTTTTGTCAAAACTCGAAAAAAAGATTGGGTGTCCCATAAAAATGTCGTTCACCCGCGACAAAATGTACAAAACAGCTGTTTTTTTTTGAGTTTTGACAAAAGGATCTGAACAATAGTTGTTAGTTTTGATGTAGGTACAGATTAAGCCCCTAAAAAGATGCTTATTGATTAGAAATAACCCTGTATATACGAGTATATGCACTGGCTTATTTATAAGTTGGTAGATTGTTAAAGTTACGCTGTTGTTTTTAAACTTTCGCGATTTGAACACATTATTATTATATACTACGGCACTAACCGCGCACTAAAATTACGAGATAAATAAATACCTCATCATCCCGACGTTTTGTCCGAGTTGCATCGACCGTGGTCACGGGTTGAGTCTACCCGGCCGAAACGTCGGGAAGTCAAAGTCAAAGTCAAAGATTTTTATTGCAGTTTGCATGTACAAAGGTGGTATAGATATAATCATGACTCAATACAAACTTGCCTATGCAAGGCGTGCAACATTGCTGGCAGCTTTTTTTAATATTATTACCTAAATCAAATTATTATTACAAAATTAAAATTCTCAAATTATATTTAAATTGATTACAATGTCCTAGTCAATATGATGTTAGTTGATTACAATGTCATGGGTTAGTAATTAAGTTATGTTAGTAGATTGCAATGTCATGGAAAGATTAGTCAATAATAGTACCTATTCCAATTAATTTTTTTGTCAGTCATAAAATCACTAATAGTGTAGTAACATTTAGTCTGAAGGACTTTCTTTAATTTAGTTTTGAATAGACTGTGGCTGAGAGTTTTCAGCGAGTTCGGTATTTTGTTGTAGATTACAGGTCCCATACAGAAAATACTTTCACTTGTTATCTTTTTTTTACGTTGGTCTATATTAAGTTTATATTTGTTACGTCTATTACGAATAACTTTATCGTTCGATAGGGGGAAATAGTGTTGGTTAGTTTTTACAAAGTAAGCCACTTCCAAGATATAAAGTGACGGAAGTGTTAGGATTTTGTATTCAGCAAATTTTGGTCTGCAACTATCGGTTACGCGAAGGCCAAACATGGCCCTTATGCAACGCTTTTGTGCTTTAAACGCATAGTTGAAGTGTGTGGAGTTGCCCCAGAAGATGACACCGTATCTCAGGACCGATTCAACCAGGGATGAAGAGGTATTTATTTATCTCGTAATTTTAGTCCCGTAGTATATAATAACAAAGTTACGCTTTTATTTTTTTTCTCCGGAAGTACCTATGCAGTTCACGTGATGGCGATTTCTTTCACAGAAAAGGAAGTAGCGTAACTGAACTTCAAACTGCCTTATACCTACCTTTGACTAGTGACATGTTTTATGTGTCACACCAGAAACTTCATGCAATTTTAGCTACGCCTTTTAATGCTGCATTTTGTATTGTAAAATTTGTGAATCATACACTTCCTATAGGTAGGTACTGTATGTTCCTTATACTCGTACCTATTACATTAAACAAAGAGTATCCTATAGTAGTCATAATTATTAGAAACGATAATTATTTTTAGCATAAAATGGCACGACCGACTTCAACCGTGTACAGGATTCGCAAATATTTCGCACGTATCGATGTAGCATTTTTCACATTATTGTTGATCTATCAAACATGGCTCAGGCGATTTCGATAAAATTTAAATAGAACTAACTTCTAAGTATATTCTTTCCAATAAAAAAAATATTGAAGTTGGACTACCGTGTAAAAAGTTATGCGTGGTTACACATAAAAAAAAAACATACGCGTCAAATTGAGTACCTCCGTTTCGTCGGTCAAAAAATTAGTGATATTCTTGATGGGTGAACCTTTGCTTAAGTCAAAAGAGAGTAGTAATAAAATGTATTACCTAATATATTTTTTCCTCATTAAAACATAATAATATTACATATTTCAATAAAAACAATCAATCATAATTAGCTAGATTAAGTTATACTATTTTAGTATTTATTGCCGAAAGGCCTGTGTAATCCAATTTTGTATTTTTTTCTCGAAAGAAAAATAATTTGTACTTAAATTACAAATGTAGTAAAGATAGAAATAGAGAGCTGCATTACACGATCAGTCCACAAAATACAGAAATTTCTGGTTGAGTCTGTTTTTGAAAAAATTACCTATCGTAATTAAATTTGCGTTGGTCGTCCGGCTACAAGATGGGTTGACGATATAGTCGAAATCGCGGGTCGAACCTGGACACGATTGGCACAGGACCGAGGCAGATGGTACAGTAAGAGAGAGGCCTATACCCAGCAGTGAGATAAAGAAGGCTGTGGATGATGATGATGATGAATTAAATTGTGAATGTGATTATATTATTATACAGCTGTATCGCATCTGCTATACTTTCAACGGGATCCAAAAATCGGTGTGGAATTTGATTTTCAATACAATCATACATAAAGTCAAGTAACACATTTTATAAGTAAATATTAAAAATTGAAAAAAAAAAAACCAATTAAAATAAAACTAGAATACAACATTATTACCTACCTACATTGGAAAAACAAATTTAGAACATGTGACATAGACCCCAATTTGTCGTTTTTCCATAAAACCGACCCCAACACAACTTACTGCTGGCTATATGTATTTGCATTGTACACCTAGGTACATCCAAATTATTTATCAGAACTCAATTTAATGTTAATCATTTCTTTTCCAGCCATCGTCATAATGCTGCTGTCTCTTTTCGTCGGCACCGTCGGAGGCGTCGTAGAAGGCTCGCTCCTCGTGACGTCAGCCACCAGCGGAGCCCTGCTCGGAGTCTTCTGCCTCGCTGCCCTGTTTCCTGTGGCAAACGGCACTGGAGCTCTGTGGGGCATGATAGCTTCGCACTTTATTACCACCTGGATGGCGGCTGGGCGGCTTTTGTACGCGGATAAGCGAGTGGAAATGCTGCCACTTTCTACAGAGGTGAGACCAATTTACAGTCTTCTTCGTTACATTGCTTCATTGTTGGTGTCGTACTAGGCTTGTTTCTTGTCACGTTATACATTAGCGGAGCTTTGCTTGGTCTTCTGCCTTGACAAACGGCACTGGAGCTCTGTGGGGAATTGTAGCGTCGTACGTTGTTACTACTTGGATTGTGGCTGGACGGCTTTTGTACGCGGGCAGTCGAGTGGAGATTTTACCACTTTCAACATATACGTCAAACGTCAACCAAAGGTGCAATTTTCTTAAATAATAATCACTCGTAAATTGGTGTGATGACAATGAATTAAATCGGTCATCATTTAAGAGAAAGTTGCATTAATATCACGTTTGATAGATTTTAATGACAAAATATTCAAAATCAATATTTATTTACTTTCAGGGCTGCACAAACGGTACACTGCACGTGCTGCCCGCAAAGCCGTTGCTGCCGGTTGGAGTAAACGAGACTTTATCGCGGCTGGCACCCCTACTGCAGAATATTGAATCTTCTCGCCCGCCGGCGCCTGAGGATCCTTTTTAGTAAGTATTATGACCGAGATCGAATCAGAAATAAGAAGATCCGTAGAAGAAACAAAGTCACCGACATAGCCCAGCGGATTGACAAGATAAATAATTATTAGAGGACATCTTACACATGGTCTCTGTCCCCAAACTAAGCAGAGCTTGTGATATGGCTGCCAGAGACTGATATTCTACTTATACAAATTTTATATAATATTAATACAATATACACCTAAGATAGTACCTAAATAACACCCAGACACAGAGCAAGCACGTAGCATGTTCATCACATAAATATTTGCTTTGGGTGGGGATCAAACCCACGCCTCTTTGACCTAGAAGTCAGGGTCACTAACCACTGAGCCGTCGAGGCAGTCGAAGATGAAATGGCAGCAGTCAGGGCACATAGAATGGACGATTAATAGGATCGACAACTTTTCGAGTGGAGACCACGTAATGGCAACCACAGTGTAGGATGTCCAAAGTAGACGGATGACATCATCAAGACCGCAGTATTGCACTGAATGTAAGCTTCTTGTAATCGTCTTCATTAAACATTCTTAGGGGTGGCCTATGTCCAGTAATGGACGACCTATGGCTCATGAATGGCTGGATGCTTAGACTCCAGTAAGTATTGTAGCTATCTGTATCCACAATTGCATATTTATACCTCAAAAATATAGCGTCATTGCTTCAACGAAAGGGGTAGAATTAGAGCGGTACTAACCCCCAATCACCGCTTCACTGTGTAGAAAACGGACTCCCCACAGTATGATTTACAAACGCTATCAAATTTCTTCTCATATACGAAGGATTCCTTACGATATTTTCTGTCTTCCTTTTCTTTGATGTGGTTATATTCTGTACCATATCAAAATCATGGTTGCTTACCTGATATTTACCAAAATGTTTTATCCTTCCAGTTCCTCGGGTCTGTACCAAATGTACGCCATCTCATACATGTGGTACGCCGTGATCGGCACAGTGACGTGCATCGTGCTGGGCGTGATCATCGGTGCCATCACGGGCAGCGAGGCTGACAAGTTTGATGAGAGGCTTCTGCACCCTCTTGTGGCACACTTATACAGGTAAGTCAAACTTGAATTACATAATTTGAAAATATATGACTGTATTAGTTAGTTATTGCATTCAACGCCTTTCATTATATTCATTACATTCAACGGTTAATAAGAGCGCGCATATTTATTGACTAGTTAAGTAAGTCTCGCTTGGGTTGCCAAAAGACAGGCTTCTACGTTTTGTACCAACTAAGTTTTGAAACCCATAGTTTTGTCCTAATAATGTTAAAGTTTGTAAATTCGTTCCTAATAAATATTTCAATTTCTATTCCATGAAACAGCTTCTAAGATGGACGCTAGATTCAAACCACTTTAAACCGGTCTGATTGGAAATCTATAGAGGAGACTTATTTTCAGCCAGTTTTCGTTCCACAGTAAATGTAATGATGAATGGGTTTTGATTTATTTATGTCATGATTGATATCATCACCACTAGATTCACTTAGCAGTAGCGTGCATATCTTTTCTTAGTAATATCATTAAAGTTAGTCTGTCTTTTTTTTGTTAGCAGTTCAAAACAATTTTATAAAACAGTTTGTTTTTTATGTTCCACAGAAAAATGCCTGGCACCAAGCGGACATTCAGCACCGAAAAGGCTGGAAATGAAAACGAAAAAGAATCTTCAGTCAAAACTGATATCACCACAGCTGAAGATGTCAAAAGCGCTGAAGTAGTTAGTGTAAACGAAGTCAAAAACGCCATCAGCAATAACATGGAAATAATAAGACATGTGCTCAATCAAGACGATAAAAAAATTGACTTAAGCAAATCAGGAATCAGTGCGTCTGATGTGGAACCTGCTTTACATACTAATAACAGTAATATTGGTATAAAACACCATACAGTTTCAGCAAAAATAGAAAACAGTGGTTTATCATCAAACAGTAGCAGATTATTTGATGTATACGAACCGCAGAGGTCACCGACGCCCACGAGAACAAGGTTGTAATTTTATTTTGAACTCAAAAAGTGTGATATGTGAAACTTGGATTTAATGAATGTGAAATTGATACGATTGTGCCTTGCTCGACTAAATAGAGCCGGATATTTAGAAGTGTGAACTATACATGTAAAAGATGCAGTTATACAAAACAATATTTTTATTGTAGATTACTTACTCGTAGTAGCTATCGATTTGACTATAGTCATTGGTAAGCAATTGTGCTGGAAGTTTCTTAAGACGACAGATACCGATACAGATACAGAATGTCGTTATACTCTAGATTTTGAACAACATTTTTTTGACCGACGAACCACCGGAGGAGATACTCAATTCGACGCGTATATATTTTTTTATGTAGGTATAACCACGCATAACTTTTTTTTTAGTAGTCCGATTTCAATAATTCTTTTTTTATTGGAAAGAATATACATCGAAATTGGTACCATTTAAGTTTTATTGAAATCGGTTGAGCCATTTTTGATAAATCCACTATAATGTGAAAAATGCTACATCGATCCGTGCGAAATATTCGCGAATTCACGGGTGAAGTCGGTAATGCTATTTTTTGCAAAAAAAATAATTATCTGCAGTATAGACAACCACAAAACTAGGAAAAATAAAAATAAATATAAAATTATTCCATATAGTTCATCGACTCTCGACAAAACCTATGAAACATCTGATTTATTTTTGAGATTTCTGGATTGTAGCCATAGTTAAAGTTACCCATAATGATTAGTACAATGATATACTAGAATTTGCCTGTCGTCTACAGAACATTACGTTGGAATGTATTTTAGTCTTAGTTACCTAAAATTTCTTACAAACCGGCTCATTAATACATCTAAAAGGTTGATAAATAATTTATGTGAATCTGAAGTCATAGAACAATACAACATTGCTTTATTGAGTATAAAATTGAGTGTTTGATGAATATAATAATTGATATTTGTGATGAATAAATAATAATAAGTCAGGTAGTCAATATAAGAAAAAAATCTGTACAAAGTGTCCTACTGGCAAAGTCCAGCTTGGAACCAAACATATATGATTCAGATCGAATCAAAATACGAATCACACCCGAGATTACCAATAATTTTAAATTTAAATTCAGAACGAAAGCAAAGATTGGTTTGCACGTGTACTCGCTGATGACTCCCCACCCAATTTGGACACAGTTTTTGTTGCGTATTTTTTAACGCAGTTACATTTCCTGATTTATTATTTATTTTGAGTTTGTGTGTCATACATAAAGGTGCGTACTGATTAAGTAACATGTTGTACTACTTTGTTTTCTAACATGTTAAATAACTTATCACAACATGTTTTATGTCCACTTTATTGAAACATGTTACAGTTTGTGCAAAATGAAAACCGTCGTGGCGTTACAGTGAATTAACAATAAGATTTTAATCAGAAGCCAAGTTACGAACTACTTGATAGACGCGAGTACTGATGAAAACCGAATTGGTGTATACCATCTACTTGGTTTTTTTTTGTTTTAAATTATATTGATGGTGTCTACCAAGTATCAAACACTTAGTTGTACCAGCAATGACATAGCAGTGTTGTCAACGTAACAAAATTAGTAAAACCACCAATATATTGACGAGAGATGGCGCACTGCTAAATCAATTAAATTAATAATTATAATATAATTATTTAATTGATTTAGCAGTGCGCCATCTCTCGTCAATATACAGAAGTAATTATAACTTCAATTGAGTGATAACCTGTCTAATACGGGTATCACAGGTGGCGCCGCCAACGCTATAAGTTGGTTAAATGATAAACACTTCAAAATTCGACGCGTATGCAGTATTACGGATTAGCTCAGTTGGGCAGAGCGTCGGGCTAGTGTTCCGAAGACGCAAGGTTCGAGTCCTGCATCCGTGAATAATTTTGAATTGTTTATCACAAAAATAACTCTTTCACTATATAACAATGTTTTACAACATGTTAAGTTATATAATATGTACGCATCGTAAGCAATAAATTAGGAACTATGAATATTATGTATGAGATCGTGATAATTATTTAAGTGTAAATAATAAGATGTAGTGACTAGAAGTAAGTAGACAGATAAACTTTATTACAGATTGTTATATTTATAGAATCAGAGTAATTAAATTAATTACTCTTTAAAGTTGTTATCGCAGAGCCTTTTAATATTTATTTTTATGTACTTAATATGAATAAAATATCTGAATTAACAATATTGTTATTATAGAAATTTAGCAAAATGGTTAGATTTAAACAAATATTTTTAAAATGACTGAATTTAAACAAAAAAAAAATTAAATCAGGGAATAAAAAGACATTGCAAATGAGAAAATTTGTGATATAAATCAGTATTATGTTAATATTTAGCTATGTATTGTTTTATTTATATAAAAATTATAATTCAAAAAATGGCGGGAAATGTATTAGAGAATATTTGAGAATCATTTAGTGATTGTCATCAGATCTGTACTATTTTTAAGATCTGTACAAGTTTTTATTTAACTTATATACTGTTGTACCGGCCTTTTTTAATTGCCCACTGCTAAGCATAGGCCTACCCACTTAGACGCTCAGATATCTTGAAATTGTTTTTCTACCTAACTATCACCAACCAAAATAAGTAAAAGACCAACAATCGATAGAAAATAATTTTGGAAATTTAATGCTTATTTATACAGGGCTATTTGCTTATCCTGTACTAAGTTGAAAGGGGGTGATTTAGACCATCATTACGAACAACTTTTACTGTTACTTACTAAGCAAATAACCCTGTATAGGTATGTAAGTGTACGTGTGATACCTATGGTCTGTCGAAAGGCCATTAACACTCATGCAGGAAAAAAATAAGGGATGTCGTGCAATTCTCTTAGTCATATAATATAATTATTATTTATAGCTTTAGTTAAAGTTTTCCTCAATAAACAGGTTAAGTCGGCTGTTTTAATGTATGTGTTAATTATGCTTGTAAAAAGAACTCAAAGACAATAAAATGACTAAATATTTTACAAAATAAATTTATTGAATTTACTGCTGTTCTATTATTTTAATCATAGGTATCTATGTAAGGACTAGGCTACAAAATGGTTTCTTTCACAGAAATTAATGCCGTAGTAAATATGGTTCGTCGCCACTAGTACCATTGACAGTTCCATGATAGAACTATGTACTGTTAAAAATTTACAACACTATCCATTTAAAATAGATCTTCAAGTAATGGAACTAGTGTTGATTTTAAGTTTACATCAGTACCATTCACAGTTCCATGATGGAGCTACTTACTTGTATTACTAAAAATTGAAACATAAATTACGCTTATCGAATAAACTACTACAGATCCTGTACATTTCAAAGTTAAAAACATTTAAAGTTATTTTAAAAAAAGTATAAAACAAAAACTACACATAGCAAATTGTGAGCCATACTCAAAGTATCATAGATTTTCAAATAGAAGCCTGTCAAAAAGCTGTTCAGGGTAAAGAACTTGCTCCTATGATTTATAAGCGGAGCTTCTTTCATATAACGAATAGTATATAGCGAAAGCAAAATAGCTGTTCCTCTATTTGACTATATGGATGGTAAATCATAGTAGGTAGTTACATCATGGAACAGTGAATGGTACCAGTGTAAACTCAAAATCAACACTAGTTCCATTATTTCTAGTTCCTTTTTGAATGGAACTAGTGTTGTAAATTTTTAACAGTATTTCCATCATGGAACTGTTAATGGTATTAGTGGCGACGAACCGAAAATTCTTGGTCACCCTAAAAATCTTGAATATCAAAACATTATAAGCCTCACTTCATTAAAACTACCGTGAGTATTCATCATAACTATAACAGAATACGGCTAAAACTCACGTTATAAATACTCTAAATACTCTGAAACTGGTTGGATTCCATGCGGATCGACCGTATAATTATAACGTGAGTTTTAGCCGTATTCTGTTATAGTCATTATAAGCCTGCATAAGCTGCCTGAAGGCTTAAAATAACCGGGACCTACAATTTAAAGTGTCACCGGAGCCACGGTAGCGCTCAGTTGTAAATGCCACCCGCGGTCACCCATCCAAATACTAACCGTGCAAAAGTTGCAACAAACACGCTACGAGCGCTACAAGACTAGACATTATCCAAATACTGACCGTGCGAAACGTTGCAACAAACACGCTACGAGCGCTACAAGACTAGACATTATCCAAATACTGACCGTGCGAAACGTTGCAACAAACACGCTACGAGCGCTACAAGACTAGACATTATCCAAATACTGACCGTGCAAAACGTTGCAACAAACACGCTACGAGCGCTACAAGACTAGACATTATCCAAATACTGACCGTGCGAAGCGTTGCAACAAACACTCTACGAGCGCTACAAGACTAGACATTATCCAAATACTGACCGTGCGAAACGTTGCAAAAACACGCTACGAGCGCTACAAGACTAGACATTATCCAAATACTGACCGTGCGAAACGTTGCAACAAACACGCTACGAGCGCTACAAGACTAGACATTATCCAAATACTGACCGTGCGAAACGTTGCTACAAACACGCTACGAGCGCTACAAGACTAGACATTATCCAAATACTGACCGTGCGAAACGTTGCAACAAACACGCTACGAGCGCTACAAGACTAGACATTATCCAAATACTGACCGTGCGAAGCGTTGCAACAAACACGCTACGAGCGCTACAAGACTAGACATTATCCAAATACTGACCGTGCGAAACGTTGCTACAAACACGCTACGAGCGCTACAAGACTAGACATTATCCAAATACTGACCGTGCGAAACGTTGCAACAAACACGCTACGAGCGCTACAAGACTAGACATTATCCAAATACTGACCGTGCGAAACGTTGCAACAAACACGCTACGAGCGCTACAAGACTAGACATTATCCAAATACTGACCGTGCGAAGCGTTGCAACAAACACGCTACGAGCGCTACAAGACTAGACATTATCCAAATACTGACCGTGCGAAACGTTGCTACAAACACGCTACGAGCGCTACAAGACTAGACATTATCCAAATACTGACCGTGCGAAGCGTTGCAACAAACACGCTACGAGCGCTACAAGACTAGACATTATCCAAATACTGACCGTGCGAAACGTTGCTACAAACACGCTACGAGCGCTACAAGACTAGACATTATCCAAATACTGACCGTGCGAAACGTTGCAACAAACACGCTACGAGCGCTACAAGACTAGACATTATCCAAATACTGACCGTGCGAAACGTTGCAACAAACACGCTACGAGCGCTACAAGACTAGACATTATCCAAATACTGACCGTGCGAAACGTTGCAACAAACACGCTACGAGCGCTACAAGACTAGACATTATCCAAATACTGACCGTGCGAAGCGTTGCAACAAACACGCTACGAGCGCTACAAGACTAGACATTATCCAAATACTGACCGTGCGAAACGTTGCAAAAACACGCTACGAGCGCTACAAGACTAGACATTATCCAAATACTGACCGTGCGAAACGTTGCAACAAACACGCTACGAGCGCTACAAGACTAGACATTATCCAAATACTGACCGTGCGAAACGTTGCTACAAACACGCTACGAGCGCTACAAGACTAGACATTATCCAAATACTGACCGTGCGAAACGTTGCAACAAACACGCTACGAGCGCTACAAGACTAGACATTATCCAAATACTGACCGTGCGAAGCGTTGCAACAAACACGCTACGAGCGCTACAAGACTAGACATTATCCAAATACTGACCGTGCGAAACGTTGCTACAAACACGCTACGAGCGCTACAAGACTAGACATTATCCAAATACTGACCGTGCGAAACGTTGCAACAAACACGCTACGAGCGCTACAAGACTAGACATTATCCAAATACTGACCGTGCGAAACGTTGCAACAAACACGCTACGAGCGCTACAAGACTAGACATTATCCAAATACTGACCGTGCGAAACGTTGCGACAAACATGCTACGAGCGCTACAAGACTAGACATTAGACAAGTCTAGTTAAAAGTATGTTCGTATAGGCTGGGTGACTAGCCCCGGTGTAATTTTTTAAGCCGACTGAAGGCTAAACAGTTAACGCAACCAGGGCCTACAATTTAACGTGTCATCTAAGCCACGGTAGCCCTCAGTTGGAAATGGTGTCTAGGTGCATATCTTGTTGTTTGTTAAGTCAGTAACTAAGAGGCTCTCCTCAGAGACGCATAGCTGTAAAACCATCCTTATCGCCAGCATAAAAGCTTCCACGTCAAGGGAGCTGTAATCGATCTATCAGCGCTGTCTCGGGCTGCTCATTGATACGCAAATTGGGCACATCGTCGCTGCCAGGGTCGTATTAAGGAGGGGGTTGGGGGCAAAGTGAATAAAAAAAACTACTAAATGTAGAGACCTTTTTTTTAACGCGAATAAGCCTGCGCTTGACCACTAACTTGCCTGATGGTAAGCGAAGTGGTTCGGTTGTGGTCGAAGATTTTGTGGTAATTTTGAACGAACTCTGAGGACAGATTTTGACTGCCTCAGTGGCCTAGTGGTTAGTGACTTTGACTCCTGGGCCAAAGAGTCGTGAGTTCGATTCCCACCCACGGCAAGTATTTATGCGATGAACATAGGTGTTTGCTCTGTGCCTAGTTGTTATTATCTTTATAAGAATGTATTTAAAAATATGTATATGTAGAGTATATCAGTCTCTAGCAGCAATATTATTATTATGACAAAAGATTAGGGTCAGAGACTGTGTGTACGCTGTCCCTTAATATTTAGATCTTTGGCAGTTCCCTCACATAATTATCTTAGGTTTTATTGCATGTTATTAGATTTGCATCAAGTTGTGTTCTCAAATCAACATTTACACATTTTTGGATTGTTAATAAAGATAAAGAACACAATATACAAATACGAGAAAATATGGTTGTAAAAGATAAATAATCATTTACAGTAGTACCAAGGTCTTTACTTGAATAATATCTGACTTCAAAAAAAAACAGACAAGTGCGAGTCAGGCTCGCACATCGAGGGTTCCGTACGAATCCAGAAAATTTTACAAAATTGGGACGTAAGTTGTTAAAATAAGTTGTACTAAAACTATCGTCAAAAATATTTTTTTTTACTTTTCTCGTCAAACATCGAAAATCACACATTAAAAATATAGTTAAAAACCTGTCTTAGCATGTGCTAATGAAGTTCTTTTATATGATTTCTTACATGATACGATTTACTCACTTTGAATTTTAAACTCATAATTTGTGAATTTTGAGGCCAATTTTTTTTGTGATTTAAATAAAAATGTACAGTTTTCAGATTTATTCCTGTAAGTGTACTCTAAGACAATGCTTTTCGCCAAATTTCATAGTTCTATGTCAACGGGAAGTACCCTGTTTTGATTTTTGTGTGTCGAAATATGCGGTTTTTTACGACATAAACGGCTCTATTATTATTTTATACTACGGGACTAATCGCGCACTAAAATTACGAGATAAATAAATACCCCCTCATCCGGCTCTAACTTTTTTAAACGATAACTGAGAAGTTTTTCTATTACACAACTGCAAGATATGTACGTATATATAACTGTATATATACGTATACAGTTTAAATTTAAATGTCTTTTCTATATCTTTACGCGTTCTCGAGATAAAGAGTCTTGACATACACACAGACGGACAGACGGACAACAAAGTGATCCTATAAGAGTTCCGTTTTTTCTTTTTGAGGTACGGAGCCCTAAACACGAGGAATTCTCAATTACCCTTTTTTGTGTGCATGTTACGTGATTTTTCTGTAATTTCAGGGCCTAGTTACGTGTTTTCAAGCGTGTTTAAGATTTTTATACTTGTTAAGAAATTACTTACTCTTGCCGTATAAAACAATTTAAAAATAAATATTTATTTACACAAAATTAAGTAACATTTCATAAACTTATAACTATATCCTCGTATTACAAAAAAAAACACTTGAACTAAAAAAATGAGTATGTATAGATGACGATGAAATTAAAAATAAATTTAAAATAAATATCTCCGCCCCTTGACATCTTCCCTAGAGTACGCCCCCGACAGTAAGTGTCCTTTTGAGGACATTAGCATAAGAAATGGTGCCGTGACATCACACGTGTCGCTGTCAAATGATGGCATTACAAAGGGAAGGTCCATGAATGTTCATTATCTGACGGAAACTAGAGTATTTTAGAAGATGAAGACGTCCAAAGTAATATTACGGCTGTACGGTACGGCGCGGCCTTTTGTTCGGAAAACTGCCCGACGTTTTTTCGTCCGACACACCTCAGTGCCTCAAGACGAAAGTTTACGACATTTGTGTGTACAAATGGAACTAAAACGTGGTCTTTTGTTAAGGTCCTTATGAATAAGCTCAAAGTGCTATGGAGAAGGCTATGCTCGGAGTATCTCTGGGTGACCGAATCAGGAATGAGGAGATTTGCAGACTAACTAAAGTTAGTGACATAGTCCAGGGGATTAGTATTAGTAAGTTGAAATGGTTCAGAAATAGAACAGATCGCCGATGGGGCCGTAAAGTTCTCGAATGAAGACAACGTACCAGCTAACGCAGCATAGAACGTCCACCGACTAGGTAGACTGACGATATAATTAAGACAGCAGGAACGCGCTGGATGCAGGTCGCTTCCAACCGGCCCTATTGAAAATCTATAGGGGAGGCCTACGTCCAGCAGTGGACTTCCTACGTCTAACAGATGAATGATGTATGGTACTAGCCTTTTTATAGCCTGCTGTACGGATGCGAGACCTGGAAAGTCACAAAAGCAATAACGCAACAGCTACAAATTTTTCTCAACCGATGCCTACGGCAAATCTTGAAGATCTTCTGGCCAGACACTATCGCCAATATAGACCTCTGGAAGGAATGCCATGAAGATCCTATAGAGCTGCAAATACGGCGCCGTAAGTGGAACTGGGTTGGCCATACATTGCGCAGGGAGCTGGATCACATTCCTAGGCAAGCCATGGATTGGAATCCACAAGGCCGGCGAAAACCTGGCCGCCCAAAACAAACATGGCGGCGCTCCATCACTGCTGAGGCCCAAAGCATCGGACTGACTCGGAGCGAAGTGAAACGCAAGGCACAGAACAGAGAGGAATGGCGTAATACTGTATCAGCCCTCTGCCCCGATGTGGGGACTTAGGATAAGAAGAGAGAGCCTTTTTATAGCCTAGAGTCAAGCACAGATTTAGTCACGAAGGGAGATTGGGTCATGCCTGGTCACAATCGGTAGGTATGAATTGGTGGATTCAAATGCATGCTCAATAGAATTTTTGTACAAAATAGAGTTATATATCTGTTGACGTTTTTCCTTAACGAAATGCCAGTGGTATAAAACTCATACACAGTTTCCAAAGAACTTTTTTACCGAGTTCCCGACCTTGCGACTGTAAGGCAGTCGTTCACTCACCAAGCCACCACAGTATAAGTATATTACTGCTATTTTTAGTTGTGGGAGAGCGTTTTCAGGCAATTTACATAAAAAACTAGGTTTTTAAACGATTTGATGTAATTTCGTACCACAATAGATTTTAACCCCGCGACTGGGTTTGGCAAAGTAGAGAGACGGGAAATATTGCAAAATGATAAAAACAGGCTCCATACTTATTGTATACACGAAATATTTAAAAGAAAAAGAAAATGAATTAAGCCTATATTTTCCTAGGGCTTTCACTGGCACTTAGTTCCTAATTACTTCAAATCACTATTCTGATTTGGTGCGGTTCCTCTGGCGTAATGTCAGTGTAAAAAAATAAATGAAAGCCAACAGTGTTTTTTTTTAAATTTAAATTACAGTTCCACAGTCTCCAGGGTCTGCGCCCTTTGATACATTTGGTTTAGGTACATTTGTTTAAATGCGACTATACAAAAGATGGGTTAGTTTAAATCTTAGCCTAAGTTAATAGTTTCAGTGCATTGCGTGTATGCCACAAACAGCCCCCCTACCGCCTAAGCAATAGCAATCGTAATAGCAATCGTTTATGACTTCATTTTAGTCATTTGGCATCGCCTATGTGACGTTAGCCATCAATTGCTTTACGCGGATTGCGAAAGCAATCGTTGAATGAACAACTTTGATGGCTAACGTCACATAGGCGGTGCCAAATGACTAAAATGAAGTCATAAACGATTGCTATTACGATTGCTATTGCTTAGGCGGTAGGGGGGCAGACCGGCGACCCGCATGCAGCACCCGATCACGAGTGTGACGCATGTGCCAGCCATCGCTTTCCTCGACCATATTTGAGGGAAGAGAGCGGCCCAGCACACGTCACATGTCTAGGTACACTCTTTTTGTTTAGTGAATAAGTAACAAACTAACATACGTCTTACATATCAGAATTGTCAATAAAAATTCGAAGCTGAGAAAATTCTAAAACTAAACAATCATACAAATAGATCCAGAGTTCTGAAGTTATGAATGGAGTAATTAAAACCAGACTATGTTATATACCTATAGATTCTAAATATAGGTCTAAGGCAAGGTTGATCTTGCCTCTAGGTACCTAAAATCAAAGTTCCAACAAGCCAATTTAGCTTGTTGGCCAACTTTACCTCGGTATCTGAACCGCGGTCCCGAGGGCCAATCTAAAGATCCCAATCTCGGTAAATAATGGTTTTCAATCGACAATTATTTTTGGAAAATAATTAATTCTCTTTCGATTCGTTTTGGGGTTTTTAGTTACCTACTACAAAAAAGAATGTTCTTAATTCAGCTGATTTTTTTTTTGTATGTTATTTACGCAATTTATCTGCCCATTACCGATCAATTTTGATGTTTTTTTTTGTTCGGTAGATCATATTTCAGAGGTGGTCCCATTTAGATATTATTGAAATGAATTTAGTGGTTTTATAAAAAAAAATAAACCGAACAAGTGCGAGTCAGGCTCGCACATCGAGGGTTCCGTACAAATCCAGAAAATTTTACAAAATTGGGAAGTAAGTTGTTAAAATCTCTATACTTATAACCATCGACAAAAAAGTATTTTTCTTTTCACTTCTCTCGTCACACATCGAAAATTACACATTGTTAAAATAATTAAAAACCTGTTTTAGCATGTGCTAATGAAGTTATTTTATATGATACCTGACATGATACGATTTACTCATATTTAATTTTGAACCCATATTTTGTGATTTTTGATGGCGGGCCTATTTTTTTTGTGAATTAAATAAAAATTTACAGTTTTCAGATTTATTCCTATATGTGTACTTTGAGACAATGCTTCTCGCCAAATTTCATAGTTCTATGTCAACGGGAAGTAACCGGTAGGTTTTGATTTTTGCGAGTGTCGAAATATGCAATTTTTACGAAATAAACGGCTCTAACTATTTTAAACATTTTGACAGCCTCGGTGGCTCAGTGGTTGGCGAACCTGACTTCTGGATCAAAGAGGCGTGGGTTCGATCCCCACCCAGGGTAAGCATTTTTGTGATGAACATAGGTGTTTGCCCTGTGTCTGGGTGTTATTTAGGTA
The DNA here is from genome assembly GCA_949316475.1 of Hypomecis punctinalis. Classification (NCBI taxonomy): domain Eukaryota; kingdom Metazoa; phylum Arthropoda; class Insecta; order Lepidoptera; family Geometridae; genus Hypomecis; species Hypomecis punctinalis. The sequence continues at coordinate 17,180,453 of OX438818.1, forward strand.
CTGTCTATATAAGTATGTATTTAAAATGTCTATATGTAGTATATCAGTCTCTGGCAGCCATAACACAAGCTTTGCTTAGTTTGGGGTCAGAGACCGTGTGTGAAATGTCCCCCAATATTTAATATTTTTAATTTATTTAATATTTAAACGATAACTGAGAAGTTTTTCTTTTACACAACTGCAAGAAACCATAGATATACGTGTACAATTTAAATTTCAACTCCATATCTTTACGCGTTCCCGAGATAAAGAGTCTTGACATACACACAGACGGACAGACGGGCAGACGGACAGGCGGACAGACGGACAACAAAGTGATCCCATAAGGGTTCCGTTTTTTTCCGTTTGAGGTACGGAACCCTAAAAACGTAAAAAAATTATGCCTTTAAAAAAAACTTTAGCCGTACATCATATAAAATGTATTGTTATAAGTTCTTACTTATAAAAATAAAAGAAAAGAAATAAAAGAAGTGTGAAGTAAGTCTGTATTATGTTGTATCTATGTTCAATAAGTTAATTTACTTTGATGATTGAATTGGTGCTACTAAAAATTGTAAAATATTTTGTAATTATGTTATCATGTAAGTGACAAACTGATTTTGTCTTTATGATAATATCTAATATGATAATAAATATCTTTAAACCTAAAAACCTAAACCTGAAAAAAAACCGCGTGGACGAGAACACCTCCTGCGTTTTTCTTTTTCGTAGGTTAAAAATTAGACTTTCTCACAAACTATTTTGACGCCAATATTTTGAAAGTAAAAAGAAAGAAATCCACAAATCCGTGCTAGTACTATTAGAATAAAACGTTCCTATCCAATAAAATCTCAGCTAGATGAATAATCAAGAAAATTAATTCCTCCAATTAATAACGAACATTTTACTAAAAGCTTTGTCGTGTCCAAGTAAGCAAAGAAAATAATTATTCAAAGATTTTCCCGGCAAAGTTATTATTCTCGTCATCTGTCTGTGAAACCCTTTATTGGCAGTCATTTTGTTAAATCGCCAGGAAAAATAAACGAAGTCAATTATTTCGGAAAATATTTTCGCGTCATTTGTTTTTCTTTTTGATTGATCGGACTAACAATAGGCTTCAGTTTCAGTAACGTCAATCACTGTTTAAATTATATTATTGTGATTTGTTTTTTTTGTTTGATTTATCCGAAAAAACGTGGTAAAAATTAAAATAATAACTAAAACTATGATGGCAACTGTCACATTGATAAGCAAGGTATAGTAATTGAGGAGCTTTCTAAAGGGTTATATTTAAAAACAGTTGAACATGCATTATATGATTTTTGATTATTTTTTTATTAGTAAGAACATACTTTGAAATTGGTTCCATTTAAATTTTATCGGAATCGGTTGATTTATTTTTGATTAATCAACAATAATGTGCAAAATGCTACATCGATCCGTGCGAAATATTCGCGAATTCTGTACACGTGTGAAGTCAGTCAAGCTAATTTTTGCAAAAAATAATCTTGTAGAAATAAAAATTAACCTAACTGAATTTTTAAGTCTTCAGGCATTTAAAGATTCAGTTAAGCTTGTGCGAGGTCTATTGTTCAGAGAACTTCTAGTAGGTACGCGTGGATAACCTATTTACTCAACTTCTTCTTGGTCGTTGCGCTCTTGACAGAGCGGTCGTGGTCATCAAGTAGTATTACTATTTGTAGGGGCAGATGTAATGCGCCTCACGATGTCTCGCCATCTCTCTCTATGGGACGTCAATCGGGTACACTCATACACGGGCCCACCCACAGCAGACTTGATCTGATCGGTCCATCTCATGGGCGACCTTCCGCGTGGTCTTGTGCCCTCAACTTTTCCCTGGACGACAAGACGCTCCAAAGACTGACTACCTCGCCTTGAGATGTGTCCGAAGTAAGCGAGTATGCGAGACTGTACTATGGCTGATAGACGCAGCTTGATGCCGAGTTCTTGTAGTATCGAGACGTTGGTGCGAAATTCAGTCCACGATACCCCAAGCATTCTTCTCCAGCACTACATTTCTAGAGCATCTATCTTTTTCTTTTCAATATCTCGCAGCGTCCATTTACTCAACTAAGATCAGTGAAATGATTTGGTAAAATATGTCATTAGGCATGATGACTAAAATATTATAATTAAGCTCTCGTCACACAGAAGCGGGAAGTGCGGGAAAGCGATCGCGATACGGGACGGAATTTTTTTGTAATATTCGAATTTCTATGCATACATGACACATCACAAGCGGGCGCACGCGCTTTGCACTGGAACGCTATCGTATCGCTTTTTCGCGGCTCTCGCTTCTGTGTGACTCGAGTTTAAGTCCGTCAGATAGACTATCAAAAAATATTAGACACGTATTTTTCTTTGCACAATTAAACAGAAATTGATGAAGATATAGCCCGTCAAAGTTCCGCGTGACGACACAAGTGCCATTCAAATGTACAGACTTCTGTAAGAGAGGTGACGTTACGACCCTCACTTCCAATTACGAGTATGACAAGGTTTAATTTTGTCACTTGTTGTTTGATTGACAAAAGAAAACCCAATATTTTTTGATAATCTGACTCACGGACTTATATGAATTATATTATTGATTTTTTTAGGGTTCCGTACCTCAAACGGAAATGACGGAACCCTTATAGGATCACTTTGTTGTCCTCCTGTCCGTCTGTCCGTCTGACCGTCTGTGTTTATGTCAAGACACTTTATCTCGGGAACTCGTTAAGATATCGAGTTGAAATTTAAACTGTATACGTATATCTATGGTCTCTTGCAGTTGTGTGAAAGAAAAACTTCTCACTTCTCAGTTATCGTTTAAAAAAGTTTGAGCCGTTTATGTCGTAAAAAGCCGCATTTTTCGATACTCACAAAAATCAGAACCTAAAGGGTACTTCCTGTTGACATAGAACTATAAAATTTGGCGAGAAGCATTGTCTTAGAGTAAAAATATAGGAATAAATCTTAAAACTATACATTTTTACTTAAATCATAAAAAATAGGGACTCAAAATTCACAAAATATGGGTTCAAAATTCAAAGTGAGTAAATCGTATCATGTAAGGTATCATATAAAATAACTTCACTAGCACATGCTAAAACAGGTTTTTAATTGTTTTGACAATATGTAATTTTTCGATGTACGACGAGAAAAGTTATAGTATAGATATTTTAACAACTTACTTCTCAATATTGTGAAATTTTCCGGATTTGTACGGAACCCTCGATGTGCGAGCCTGACTAGCACTTGTACATTTTTTTTTTAACCTAGTCATCATGTCTATTCTCTATCTTGTAATTGTACAAATAATTGTCGTAGTGTCATGTACAATGGAGTAGTCAAATAAAATGTAACAACAAATTAACAAAGTAGAGTTAAAATCCTTTCGAACTTGAGACTGTAACAATGGCCTCAATTCTTTCGCGATCGACTTTTAACGATCATTAAACTGTTGCTTGTTTATTATATTAACACTTAATTACTCGCACAGGGTCGAAGCAGTTTCGCATTACAAAATGAGATTTTCCACTGTTTCCACCTCTACGCCATGTGTCGAAACTACGGGCACGTTTCCGCACTCCTCCGCGGCAAATGGTTACGTGACCTATACTCTATAAAATTTAACTTGATCTCTGCGACAGTGACATTGACATAGAAGATTGACATTTTTAGAGTTGAGATAGTGGTAGAAAAAATCGATTTTCAAACAATGTTGTAATTAAATCGAATGAGTAGTTGAAGGAGAGAAATTGGATTTTATTTACTTACCATTATTTAAGATCAAGTATGAAGACATGTAAATAATGTTATGATATTAATTAAATACTCATAACAATGTAACGATAGTATTTATCGATGTTTTTCACTATTATCGATGCTAATGTAACATATAATACATATGTAAAAATTAATTTATTAATTACATATGTAAAAAATGTTATAATATTAAAATATTCAATAAAATTAATGATTAATTAAGTTTTATTTAAAATATCGTCCGTATAAACTATCGATATTTTAATTAAAACTCTGTGGTCACGATCATTCGTCGCCCATCACTAATCGGCATGCCCACAAAGTATGAGATTGACAGGTACTGTCTGTACTATTAAGAAATTCAGGACTTCATAGGCGTGATTTTTCTGACAGCTGTCGCAGATATCAAGTTAAATTTTATAGAGTATAGTAAAATCAGGCGCGTAACTTGAAAATATATAATGTTTGACCGGGAGAGCATAGCATGCATAAAAAATGCTAAGTCAATGATAGCATGCAATCTTCTGCTGAAGTTATAAATAAAATAAACATGTTAATAGTTACGGTACATTACATTACATTATGGTACAAGTGTGTAATGTTGGTCATTACCGCTGAGACGCCATTGAGACCCGAGCCATAGGCGAGGGTCTTAAGAGAGTCGAGGACGGTAATCATCAATACACACGGGTAGCATACGACGTTTTTCAACACACTTTTTAATAAAATAATACTAAAAAATATTTTCAACAGTTAAAACGAGTTGTGAAAAATGTTTCGAAATGGCGGGAATAAAGTTTTCTTATTTGCGCGCAATAGCAATCGGCCATAGACTAAAAGAATGAGGTTACTTTTTTGTTTTTTCGCGGATAACGTTTTAGTCACGTACAAAATGGGGAATTTCAAGTTTTCTTTATTTATTACAGAGAAAAAAATATATATTTGAGTGCAAGTGCAAGCTAAGTCATTTTCCTTGATAGGCCTTCTGATACGGAGCGGTTTTATATATACTAAATACGTACAAGTTTAAATTATCTATTTAAATACGAAGATGCATGAAATAAGCAAGCAATATGTACATGAATTTATATATATTTCTTTAAATATAATTTAGTTGTATATTTGTTAGGTATTGTCTAGTATTATGATTATTTTTTTGTTTTGTTAAGTGTTTGTTTCTATGGTATTTAACTTTTCTTGCAATTATGGCCACGTTTTTTTAAGTCAAATGCTATTTTCTGTACGTGCTTGGTTGTCTGGAAGAAATCGCTTAAAGCGATAAGGCCACCAATTAGAGACCTATTGTTTTGTTTTGTCCTTATAATCTGTTTTTTTTTTAATGTAATGTGGTTGTCTAATAAATTGTTGTTGTCTGTTAAATCAGACTTTTTTTTTTTTTAATATAATGACAATACTACACTACTACTACATAGAAAGCAATTGGATCATCCACAGACCCTTGAAGGTCTAAAGATAATCCAAGTGCTCAAGCCCACTGCCAGTTGGCAGCGTGCCCAGCATGCTGGCAGCATTGCCACGCTGAATGGCAATGCTTATACGTTGAGCCAAATAAACACCAGCATTTTGGTCACGCGTCGCGTCCACCAGACGCTCAGAAAGACTTTTGAAAACGAGATGAGCTCCCGGCCCCCACGGACCCAAAGTCTCAGTTGTCTGTTTGTTGTTAATTTATATGTAGGTACCTACTATTGAACACGATCTTTATGCATATCGAACTTTTTTTTTAAAACACATCAAATCAACCAATAAAATAAAAATAAGAAACTCTATAACACACTTGTGAATAATAGCAATGAAAAGGTCACAGTTTGATTACAGGTGTCATTATATGCCTGATTGCGGTGAAATTAGAGCCACTTTATGACCAAGTGTGTTGAAAAATAGTAGATTGTATCATAAGAGAGCAAAATAATATTTTTACGGCGAGGGCGCTTTTTTGAATCCAGAGCGAAGTGAGGGATTCTAGAGTAGTAGTCCCTCGCTACGCTCGGGATTCTTTAGTAGAATCCTGAACGTAGCGAGGGATTCTTTAGTAGAATCCTGAACGTAGCGAGGGATTCAAAGTACGTCGCCCGAGCCAAAAATATAATTTGCGCCCGAGTGGTACACTCTACTTTTCATCAACTCTATGAGAAAATAAAAGGCGCCTCATATTCATTATTATTTAATAAAACCTAGCAACTAAATTGAAATTAAATGGTGTCTAATAATAAAACAAATAAAAACTTAAGTATATTTACATTCATTTTCTTAGCGCTGAACACTAACATTCCAAATACTTCCAATTTCAAAGATCATTCCGTCGCACTTATTTGTTCCAAATTCAAAAAGTGCGCGGCAAAGTTCATTCGGTCGCACTTATTTGTTCCAAATTCAAAAAGTGCGCAGCAAAGATAATTCCGGCGCACTTATAAAGTTCCTTATAGAAAACACCAACATGGGCGCACTTAAAGGCGAACCAAGTAGTCGTTTTCGAATCGATGTGATGAAAAAAAATTATACACGCGGTATTTGAAACCAAACTAAGCATGGCTTGTGAAATGGTATTTTGCTAAAATGATTTTAAAGTTTAAAAATTTGTGCTCCAGATGAGTGGAAGTTATGAAATAATTTCGAATGCACCAGAATAGGGCCCAAGGTCATTATTAAGTTTATCTGATCGCCTTTGATGGGTTAGTTAGCGAACACAATTCGGCTTAAAGTTGTTTTGCTCTTTGTAATTATAATTAACAAAGATTTCTGAATTGACTATGGAGATTAGACGATACAGGAGTTTAACTCAAACATTTTATAGTCCTAATTAAATATCTTTTAATCAATGAAGGAAAACAACTTTTGCCCAGTTATAATTGCTATGAGACAGTCATTATTGATGGAGACGGTAGAGGAAAGTAAAAAAACCGGACAAGTGCGAGTCAGGCTCGCATTTGGTTGCTTATACTTTATAAAATTTAACTTGATCTCTGCGACAGCTGTCAGAAAAATTACGCCTATGAAGTCCTGAATTTCTTAATAGTACAGACAGTACCTGTCAATGTCATACTTTATGGACATGCCGATTAGTGATGGGCGACTAATGATCGTGACCACAGAGTTTTAGATAGAGTTTTAATTAAAATATCGATAGTTTATACTGACGATATTGAAAATAAAACTTGATTTATCATTAATTTTATTGTATATTTTAATATCATAACATTTTTACATGTGTAATTAAATTAAACCCAATTATATGTTACATTAGCATCGATAATAGTGAAAAACGTCGATAAATACTATCGTTACATTATTATGAGTATATAATTAATATCATAACATTATTTACATGTGTACATACTTGATCTTAAATAATAGTAAGTAAATGAAATCCAATTTCTCACCTTCAACTACTCATTCGATTTCATTACAACATTGTTTGAAAATCGATTTTTTTCCACCACTATCCCAACTCTAAAAATGTTAATCTTCAACTGTCGCAGAGATCAAGTTAAATTTTATAGAGTATAGTTAAGATTCTATCCTTTTCTTATCTTCGAGCGATCCTTCAAGTTTCATACATCAAAGCTCAGAAAGTTAGCAAAAGTTAGCGCTCTCTGTTGGCATGAGTTAGACTGACACAGGTCGATACCGCGCCTGGGGCTTACCATAATATTACGTACTTTTTGTAATAAAGTAAGTAAGTTCGTATAGGCCGGGTGGCTAGCCCTGGTGTCAGAGTTTTTAGGCCGCCTGAAGGCCTCTGACATGGCTAAACGGTTAAAACAACCGGGACCTACAATTTAAGGTGTCATCCGAGCCACGGTAGCGCTCAGTTGGAAAATGCCACCCGCGGTCACCCATCCAAATACTGACCGAGCGGAACGTTGCTTAATTTCGGTGATCGCTGACAATCACCTAGTCAAACTACGCTACGAGCGCTTTTTGTAATTGACCGAAGCGAAGTGAAGGTCTTTGCTTCATGTCAACGAATTTGCTTTCGTCTGTCCGGATGTTTATTTTTAGGGTTCCGTATCTCAAACGGAAAAAACGGAACCCTTATAGGATCACTTTGTTGTCCGTCTGTCCGTCTGTGTGTATGCCAAGACTCTTTATCTCGGGAACGCGTAAAGATATCGAGTTGAAATTTAAATTGTATACGTATGGTCTATCTCTCTATCATCTATGGTTTTTTGTAAAAAAAAACTTCTCAGTTATCGTTTAAAAAAGTTAGAGCCGCTTATGTCTTAAAAAAACGCATATTTCGACACTCACATAAATCAAAACCTACAGGGTACTTCCCGTTGTCATAGAACTATGAATTTTGGCGAGAAGCATTGTCTTAGAGTACGCATATAGGAATAAATCTGAAAACTGTACATTTTTATTTACATCACAAAAAAATAGGGCCTCAAAATTCACAAAATATGGGTTCGAAATTCAAAGTGAGTAAATCGTATCATGTAAGATGTCATGTAAAAGAACTTCATTAGCACACGGTAAAACAGGTTTTTAATTATTTTAACAATGTGTTTGTACGAAACCCTCGAAGTGCGAACCTGACTCGCACTTGTCCGGTTTTTTTTTACAGGTTGCATTTTTCAACCTTCGACAAACAACAAAATTGTTACACAGGTTCGATAGAGGAGGAATGGATCGCATGCCTTGGTTTACGCTGTTATTGCGGCAAGCAATAATAATAAATGTTTTCGGACATCTTACTCACGGCCTCACCCCAAACTAAGCAAGGCTTGTGATATGACTGCCAGAGACTGATATCCTACATATATACATATTTTTAAACACATACATATATAGATAACTAAATAACACCCACACACAGAGCAAACACCTATGGTCGTCACATAATCACTTGCCCTGGGTGGGGATCGAACCCACGCCTCTTTGAAACAGAAGTCAGGGTCACTAACCACTGAGCCACCGAGACAGTCTAAATAATAAATTAAATAAATAATCAAATTTAAATAATAATAAATTAATGTAATTTTTGTCGTCAGCGTTTTATATCAGCCGATTTTGGTAATATTTAGAAAAAAAATAGTTTAGTACTTAATAATTCTAATAGATTTGCGAGTATGAACAAAAATTGGTTAAGAGCGACTCGAGATACATCTCGACTCGCTGTTGACCAATTTTTGTAAGGCTTTTGAAGATTCAGTTAAAGAGATGTATTGCGAGGTCTACTGTTCAGAAAACTACTAGTTTTTATCTGTTTATGTCGTCTGTTTTCTCTCTTCCATTGTAAAACTCTCTCGTTAGTCGCCGCTAGCCTAATGACGGAAAAACTTAAGAAGAGACTAAAACCGCCGCCCGCTTGTAGCGGCTTAAAGAAAATGTCACTCTACGAGTATTTTCTGACTATTTTTATGTTTGCTTAAGTTATTAATGCATGAACTGTAACAGATATTTGTTCGTTTATGTTTTACAGTCAGTTGATATTGCTACAGCAATTTCGACATAAAGAGATGTAGACATAGAGTCGTCCGAAGTTTGTGGAATCACCCATCTTTTTTCAATTATTTTAGGGACTTTCATCTTTTGCAATAACGGTCTTAAATAATTTAATTTTCACCAAAAATACACCCACACTTATTTTAAATCAGAATAGCACTTACACTAAAGGTGAAAAACAATTAAAAAAGAACAACGGAAAACACCCACGTTCCTTCAAAATATCGAAATAAAAGATTCATATCACAATCGTGTAACAACGCAGAATAATATAATTACAGAGTTCATTCGTCAAGCCCCGCTCCTGTCATCGATCACAGCACCGAGTAGAAAAAACAATAAACAGAGAATTAGTTTAATTTTGTACCTACCACTAATAAATAAATAATAGTGGATAGGTATGTTCTAGGTCTACATGCTCCATCTTCGGCTACAACTTCGCTTTCCATCAGGCGAGTTGGTGGCCAAATGTAGACCTATTCTACATAAGAAAAACTGAAAAACGTGACTTCAGCACAAAAAAATCACTGATTAGGTACTTTCAGAACAAAAAAAACTGCAGAAATATAATACATGAAATGATTTGAGGGCTTTCGCAAAATGTATGGGATGTTTGGGTGAAAACAATGAAAAATTAAAAACAACCATATCAAATTAACAGTCTACGTCTTTTTATACGTCATGCCGTCGCATATTCAGGATGAATCGATCGACCGAATCTACTCTGTAGCTTGAAAACAAGTCGTATCGTAGTTAGCGTAGCACTATTAAAATCGTAGCGCTGTGAGCGTAGTTTGGCCCTACTCATGCCAGTTGCAGATCAAGAGCTAAGCTCAGTTAGTTCGGGGCTAGCTCGCATAGCCGAAACAGTTTTCCTTAGATCTGTGCAGACTGCGTTCTATGCACGATCTATGGAAAACTGCGTCAGCTATGCGAGCTAAGCTAAACTAACTTAGCTTGGCTCTAGCTCTGCAATCGGCATAAGGCTCGCGCACATTTTTTCTGGCCACAGCGGGGCGGAGCGGGCGGATAATTAGCATGGAAATGCGGAAAATGCGGCCCGCTGCGCCCCGGCAGCGTGCGTTAGTTCATTATAAATTACAGATGTTTGCGCTACGATGCGACACCAAAACTTTGACACCAGGCCTAGCCACTCAGCCTATACAAACTTACTAAGAGTGCAATTTGAAGCTACAGTTTAGTAGTATGAAGTTATCGTAGTGGCTTGGTTAGGGATTGTACTAATATCGTGAATAAAGAGACAGTTTGCGTTCAAACGGATAGTTTTGGATCCATAATAGCAATTTCTCTGTATTGTATACTCTTAGTCACCGCTCACAGGTGGTAAATCAAATGCCTACAATTACTCTGTGGCGTGAAAAAAGCGATAATTGCCTACTCCTATCACAGTGAAACAATGCAGTAAGAAAACTTTAATCTTTAAGCCTAGGCTCTACCAAAATGGAGCGCAGCGTAGATGTAAAGAGCTGGCCGAGAAAGTTCCAGAAAAAAAATTGTAGTTCATAAATTCATTACAGGAATCTTATGCTTATTTTAACGCTTAGTAAAAACAAAAGTGCAGCGCTTGGCCAGGATGCACTATGTTTCCTCATTATAAAATACTAGTTTTTACCCGCGGTTTCGCCCGAATACGCAATTTACATTATAATTTATAGCCTATGTGTTATTCTGATATATACGCTAAATTATTGCAAAGTTTCATCTCAATCCGTTCAGTAGTTTTTGCGTGAAAGAGTAACAAACATCCATACATCCATCCATCCATACATCCATCCATCCATCCATCCATCCATCCATCCTCACAAACTTTCACGTTTATAATATTATAAGTAGGATGTTATTTTTGCAGTAGACTCACTTAACATAACAATGGAGTCACACCGTGAAGTCTGAGCATTTACAACATACGTATACAGGCTGTTCAGTAACGACTACTAAAATACTTCACTGACGTTTTACTACTAACCAAATACACAACATTTGTGTTCAATGAATTTTCTACGGTATTCGAGATATATAACATTTTCTATGTATATTTGTGTACCAATTTCTGTGATTTTTATTTAATTGTGTAGAGTATTTCTTAACACTAATGCTACAAAAATTCTCTTTAATAATAATTTGCAATGCTTTAAAATTTTTAAAATGGCAAGGAATGGAAGTGACATCTAATAAATTGACGTTCTCACTTTGACGAACTCCGAGAGCTGAAAGCTGGAAGCGACCGTTGAAAGGAGACCGATTACTTTACTATTAGTTTGAACTGCTGGCGAAAACACTCACAGAAAAGTAGGTTATTAAAATGTTACGAGAATTTTGGAATTGTTAAGCAAGACAACTTATTTTTAAACTTTGTAGGTAACAAGTAGGTACGGGTCTCAAATATTCTTGAAACAATTATAATGAAGTAATGTATCTTTAATTATTTTCATCACATCGATTCAAAAAGGACTACTTGGTTCGCCTTTAAGTGTGCCCAAAGTTGTTGTTTTCTATAAGGAACTTTATAAGTGCGGCGGAATTTTTTTTGCCGCGCACTTTTTGAATTTGGAACAAATAAGTGCGACGGAATGAACTTTGTCGCGCACTTTTTGAATTTGGAACAAATAAGTGCGACGGAATGATCTTTGAATTTAGAAGAACTTCCAACGCGCCAAGAAAATAAATGGAAAGAGTGTAAATATAAGTTTCCATTTGTTTTATTATTAGATACCATTTATTGTTGCTCTTCGTTTTATTAAATACACATAATAATATAACAATAAATATGAGGCGCCTTTTATTTTCTCATAGAGGTGATGAAAAGTAGAGTGTACCACTTGAGCGCAAAATATATTTTTGGCTCGGGCGACGTACTTTGAATCCCTCGCTACGTTCAGGATTCTACTAAAGATCTGCTCTGAGAGATTCTACTCTAGAATCCCTCACTTCGCTCTGGATTCAAAAAAGCGCCCTCGCCGTAAAAATATAATTTTGCTCCCATATGATACAATCTACTATTTTTCGTATTTTATTTTTGCGATATTTTTGGGAAAACGTACATTTCGTTTTTTCGAGAAGCATTGTCTCAGAGTACACATATAGGAATAAATCTGAAAACTATACATTTTTATTCAAATCACAAAAAAATAGGGCCTCAAAACTCACAAAATATGGGTTCAAAACTCAAAGTGAGTATATCGTATCATTTAAGGTATCATATAAAAGAACTTCATTGGCACATGCTAAAACAGGTTTTTAATTATTTTAACAATATGTTTGTACGGAATCCTCGATGTGCGAGCCTGACTCGCACTTGTTTGTTGGTTGTTTTTAAATACAAGCTTTGGATACCAAGTAGCAGCAAGACAAGTAAAACGATCCCAAACACGACGGGTCTATCTTGTTTAGTATATGAGTTCCTATGGCCACCTTCCGACTCCATCATCAGATCATCTCCATGGTACCATATTATTGTATTGTCATGCGATATAGGTACATTTGCGTGCAAAATTTCAGCTCAATCGGAAACCGGGAAGTTGGTCTAATTTATCTTGCAAGATTCTACCTGAACTTACATACATACATACATCCATTGCAAGTTAAATAAAAGCTTGTAAAAAGTAACATATAGCGTACTTATATAATATGCTACATTTTACTTGTACTGTACCAGCCTTTTTTAATAGTCCATTGCAGGACGTAGGCCTACCCACGAAGGGTGATTGGGCCATATCTACCACGCTGGCCCAGTGCGGGTTGGTGGATTCACGTACGCCATCAAATTTCTTCCACGGACGTACGCAGGTCACGATGTTTTCCTTCACCGAAAAGCCAGTGGTGTGAAATTCCGCACATAAATTCCAAAGGACTCATTGGTACGGGACCGGGGATTCGAACCCACGACCTCACGATTGTAAGGCGGGTGTCACTACCTCTTGACCACCACGGCATTATATTATACTTTACTTACTGTAAAATTTTCACTGTATCCCAAGGACGTCTCCGCCCTCTAGTAATTTAACTTGATTTATTCGAGGCCGGACATTTTTTCCAAAATTACAAGCATTGGGCTCCCCGGTGGTGTGAAAAGGGTTCTGTAACGAATGGACTTGTTTTGGCCATTGAGTGCCCTTAACGGTACTTGCGTATTTTTCGACCTTCAGGGTTCAATCTAGGCTTTTGAGTTTTGTAAATTGGATTTTCCTATTTGTTAGGAAGAAAATTAAACTTCAAAGTAATGGCTATACTCTATAAAACTATTATCTTGATCTCTGCGACAGTTACATATTGAGATATTTAGAGTTGAGATAGTGGTGGAAAAAAACGATTTTCAAACAATGTTGTAATGAAATTGAATGAGTAGTTGAAGGCGAGAAATTGGATTTTATTTACTTACTATTATTTAAGATCAAGTATGTACACATGTAAATAATGTTATGATATTAATTAAATACTCATAATAATGTAACGATAGTATTTATCGACGTTTTTCACTATTATCGATGCCAATGTAACATAATTATAATTGGGTTTAATTTAATTACACAGTCATGCAAAAAATGTTATGATTTTCAAATATACAATAAAATTAATGATAAATTAAGTTTTATTCAATATATCGTCAGTATAAACTATCGATATTTTAATTAAAACTCTATCTAAAACTCTGTGGTCACGATCATTCGTCGCCCATCACTAATCGGCATGCCCACAAAGTATGACATTGACAGGTACTGTCTGTACTATTAAGAAATTCAGGACTTCATAGGCGTGATTTTTCTGACAGCTGTCGCAGAGATCAAGTTAAATTTTATAGAGTATAAGTACTTATATTTTGAATCAAACAAAATGGCTTCTGTGAAGTTAGCTACAAGCGGCGCAAAACTCCGCTCCTTACTGCCGCTGACATATATGAAATGGCTACTGCGCAACGACTTGCTGTTCACGGACGCCATTATGTTTAATTATTATAAAGGCAGGACATAACACGGAAGATTGATGATGGACGGCGTCGTGAATTGCTCGAGTGGAGACCAGATACCGGTTAGCGTAGCGCAGAATGTCTACCTACAAAGTGAACAACATGGCTAATAGAAAAATGTTACTATAGCCTAAACGAATTTTTAATTATGCGTAAACGATAACATTTATTGATTTGTTTGATTTCAACATGTTTATTAATTAATTTGACTTATTATTTTTATTTTATTCATTTTGTTATTTATTTAATTTGACCGTACTTTGACATGATTTGTAATTAATTTTAAAGTAGTAGTTGTAGTAAATTAATTTTAGGAATAATCTGTTATAACTTTATTATTTACTTAAGTGCTTTTTTCCACATGCTAGTAAATGGCAAATAGAAGGAACGAATCAATCTGAAACACCATTTATATGTACTCTATTTTAGTGGAATAAATATTTCATTTCATTTCATTTCAACAAATGACCTCACTTTCGACTTACTGCACCGAGTTATATCGGACGAGAAGATGTTACGCAATTTTCCGAAAGCTACCCAGCCGAGTCGAATTCGGCGATATTAGGTACACTGGATTAAATTTTAATAAAATTTCAATATTAAAACTAATTTTAGTATAAATTCTAGCTTCTTCCTGAAACAGCTATAAAAACCCACCGCGCGCACTCTCATTTAAATTGCATGAGAACTTCTAGTGGCTCATTTGAATATACTACTTCTGAATTTAAACGCGCAAAAACTGATGTATTTGACCAACTTTTGTAGAAAACTCCCTCTGTTTGTGAAGGAATATAAAATAAAAGGAATGAAAGAGCCTTTGCAAAAATATATCTATAGACCTTAGGCCATGACCTTAAACCGTGCCTGAATATAACATAGTTGTTATAGGATTATGTGTTTTGAAAAATAATTTTGCTTTTATATTGGCTTACAGTTTAGGAAGAAAAAAAAAGTTCATACCACCTGCTCGAAAATGACTCATTATATCTCGTACAATCTCAACGTAAAATAAGTCATTATTGTTTTAACACAATCTAGAGGGCTATGGCAGGTCATTAATATTGTATGAAATTCAAATGTATGAGTATGAAAATTTCTTAACTTAGAACATTTAAGGACATGTAAAGAGGTTTTATTTTGTAAAATCGAATAAAGCCTCTTTATTGCACGGCAACGGGCATCGTAATTTTTATTTATAATTTAATTTAATTTATTTTTATACAATAAAACCTCTTTGGTGGCCGTATCAATTCGATTTTAAAAAATAAAAACTATTTGCCTTGCCCGCGTTATGCTATGATAATCGAGCTGGCCTCGCTATTTTATTAGGTACGAATTTGTGTGCTTTTCTGTGAAAATCAGTAGGTACATTCTATTTTTTTTATTTTATTGTGAACAATACCGAGTTGCCTAGTGAGTACCTACACTTAGTGAGTTTATTATTATATATTTAGTTTATTACTAAAATTCCTGGTGTATATTCTCGCAGGAGGTATGAAAAGTAGAGTATGCACCACTAGAACCAAGTCTGTTTTCGTCATGGGAGACTTGGACCCCTCGCTTCACTCGGGACTTTAAATAATGAATAACTTAATACTCCGTCGCTGCGCTCGAGAGTTAACTATAGAGGGACTCTATAGTTAAGTTTAGTCTATACGTCACTACGCTCAGGGTCCGATATGTTGCCCGTGACGTAAGGCACGACTTGGTTCTTTTGGTACATAATCTACTATATCGATCGTGTAATAATACATAGACAAAGCATCAAAAATATATAAATAAACAAAACACATTCAGAAAATAGTTTTCTACAAAGTAAGTAAGTTCTTATAGGTCGGGAGCCCCTGGTGTCAGAATTTTTAGGCCGCTTGTAGGCCTCTGACATGGCTAAACGGTTAAAACAACCGGTACCTACAATTTAACGTGTCATGCGAGCCACGGTAGCGCTCAGTTGGAAAATGCCAAAGTAAATAAGTAAGTAATAGTAATTCTACAAAGTAAATAAGTATTAAGGAAATGGTTATTTTTGCAGCCTATTTCTTTGCCATATTTTACGCTTATAGTACAATATTTATCCGATTTTAAACAAAAAATACTAGATAATTACAGTTTTTAGAAAACATCATGGAATTCCTTTATTTTATTAGTATGAAAATGTGCGAGCGAGACGGAATTTACTGTATAAAATCCCTTATACTTTAGAAATTCCAAGTACCGCATTCAACTACTTGATACATTTCTACCATATCTCTAGCTCGCAAGTTGGCTAGGATTACTTACTTATAATCCGAGATCCCAGAGCCTCCATACCTTCTCTAATTTCTGACTAATAAAATGTCAGTCGCTAGTAATCATAATCAAAATCAATTAATTAATAAAAATCTTTACACGCAAAATTACATTTGAAACAATATTATATTCATATTTCTAATGAGTTATTTATTAGATGCACAATTGCACATTCATTCAATTACCTTCAAAAACTTTCTGTAACCAGTCTTATACCTTTAAACTAGATATCTAGTCTCTACTTACCTCTGTTGCTGCGTAAAAGAGTAACAAACACACCGATAAACCGACAAAAAAACCATGTTTATAATATTGGCCTATTATAATATAAATCTCCAATAAGATTGGCTTAAGGTAAGCACCCAGTGTGGTCTTGCGGTCATAATGAGGTCATCTAACATTTTATCAGTGGGAAAGTAGGTAAAGTCTGGCGGCTCTGGGATCTTGGACCATTAAAGTATAACTTCGCTGTAGTCTGCCGCGGCGTGTCGGTTGTAAAGATGTCTTCCCTCGCAGAGTATAGGCCGGGAGAGACGGGCTGTAAAATCGGGAACTCTCCCGGGATGGAGTACAGTAGCTGCGAAACTGGCGAGCTTGAACCAAAAACAAGCCATTTTTGCCTCTACAGTTAGAATTAAACTCAGGTTCAATGAATCGTTCGTGACTATCTGATATCTTCTAAAAATTTTTGACAAAGGCCGCTTTTGACGCCGTCAGTAATGTTACCATGTTGCACAGTACTATACCGGCCTTTTCGATAGTACACGACTGGACTGCCCTACGCAGGGTGATTGGGCCATATCCAACTAGCGTGTTGGATTTGGTCCAGTGCCAGTTGGTAGATTCACACACGCCTTTTTATACTATATATAACGGGACTAAACTCACGTGCGGGGATAGTCGTAAGTCGTAACGACTAACGACCTTTCTCAAGTTGGCGAGTGCTAGCACGCGGAGCCGTCTCGCAATGCACTGCGGGCTGCGGCGCGTAGCGCTCGCGATGACAGCGGTTGCGGTGGTGGGGCGGGGCGGGTAGAGAGGATTGTTGTGTCGGCGCGCACTGAAGATCATCTTCGTCGGTATCCTGGTATACGTCGGGGATACTCCAGCACACTGAGCTCACTATGTCTCCACCAGTTCCACGGTTAAGTCCTTTGGATCCCTGAAGACACGGTTTCCACGTCGGTGGCCGTATCCATCCCCCGTCTCTATTGAAGTTAGGGCGTCTGCTAATCTCAATAGCCTCCCTAACTTTCACACACGCCATCGATTTTTTTTTACTGACATAAATATGCAGTTTGCTTCACGATGTTTTCCTTAACCGAAACGGGACCGGGATTCGAACCCACAACCTCAATAAATGGTAAATGCGGCGTGCATGCAGAATTAGGATAATTATGAATAATTATTTTCCCCAAAAAATGGCACATCCGAATTTGGCAGTCAGATTTACGAATCAAATTAATCAATGTATCATCGGTGTAGGGTTTTTTTTATACATTATTGTTGATTTTTCAAAAACGAAAGAAGTATGTATCAAAGTAAGGAAGTATCTACAAAAATTATACGACACCAGGTCATATCTGGGACTTTTGATCTTTACAATAAGTGCACACTAATCACAATAAGTGGAAGATTTCCTCCCTAAAGCACTTATTGTGAAGATTAAAATTTTACCATTGTTTCTCCATTGTGTCCAGAACGTCTGACATCATTCAAATCGGCTGGCCCAAGGACAAAAATCTATTACACCGTGCTCCGTCCGACCCACGTACACGGCCCCGCTCGGATACGACTCGGTCTAATATAAATCTTCCCAGCATTTTTTATGAGAATAAAAACGTCCTTGCTACGTAAACGTAACCGTAAAAACGTTGTTCCAGCATTCTTTCCAGAAAGTCTGACAACGTTCAAATCCTTGGCCTAAGAGGAGGATTTATATAACCGTGTCTTTTTTGTGCCCCGTCCGAGTAACGTACATGACCCGGCTCGGATACGTCCCGGTGTCATATAAATCCTCCTTAAAGCACTTATGGTGAGGATGAAAAGTCTTGCATTTTACTTCTATTCTGTCCAGAAAGTCAGCCATCCTTCAAGCCGGTGTGTAAGCCTCTCGAACGTTATTTATTCAGCAGAAGCGGTGAGCCGGCTCGCCGGAGATAACCCTTCGATAAAACTTTAACGCTCCCTGTTTTATGCCGTCTTGACGTGGCTTCAATGAGATAAAGAATTATTTTTCACCAAAAATGGCTCAGTCGACTACAATCATTGCAATCTACGTACAACATTTTTCAATTTTCAAAGCCCGTTTAGCCGATTTCAATAAAATTTACATGACACGACATCTAAAACATGATCTAATAACATAATCATTAAAATCGTTTCATAATTGCCGATATAATAGCATAAGATACAAAAATTATTTTATTTGTTATTGTATGTTTCTTGAAAACCTCTTTTTTTGTATGTTTTTAGGTCAGAATAGGTCGTATGCTATTTTCACACCCCTACGTGATAAAGGTGACATTATTTTTTATTAAGCGGCAAAAGGGCGTTTTTCTTGGTCATAGTATTGTATATTGGTCATAATTATTTTTCTCAAAAATCACAACACCGAGTTCCACCGTGTACAGAATTGGAATAATTTGCACGAATCGATGTGACGACATCCATGTACATTTTTGTTGATTTGAATAATTTGCACGAATCGATGTGACATCTATGTACATTTTTGTTGATTTGAATAATTTCCACGAATCGATGTGACATCCATGTACATTTTTGTTGATTTGAATAATTTGCACGAATCGATGTGACATCCATGTACATTTTTGTTGATTTGAATAATTTGCACGAATCGATGTGACATCTATGTACATTTTTGTTGATTTGAATAATTTGCACGAATCGATGTGACATCCATGTAGATTTTTGTTGATTTGAATAATTTGCACGAATTGATGTGACATCTATGTACATTTTTGTTGATTTGAATAATTTGCACGAATCGATGTGACATCCATGTAGATTTTTGTTGATTTGAATAATTTGCACGAATCGATGTGACATCCATGTACATTTTTGTTGATTTGAATAATTTGCACGAATCGATGTGACATCCATGTCGATTTTTGTTGATTTGAATAATTTGCACGAATCGATGTGACATCCATGTAGATTTTTGTTGATTTGAATAATTTGCACGAATCGATGTGACATCTATGTACATTTTTGTTGATTTGAATAATTTGCACGAATCGATGTGACATCCATGTAGATTTTTGTTGATTTGAATAATTTGCACGAATCGATGTGACATCCATGTAGATTTTTGTTGATTTGAATAATTTGCACGAATCGATGTGACATCCATGTACATTTTTGTTGATTTGAATAATTTGCACGAATCGATGTGACATCCATGTAGATTTTTGTTGATTTGAATAATTTGCACGAATCGATGTGACATCCATGTAGATTTTTGTTGATTTGAATAATTTGCACGAATCGATGTGACATCCATGTAGATTTTTGTTGATTTGAATAATTTGCACGAATCGATGTGACATCTATGTACATTTTTGTTGATTTGAATAATTTGCACGAATCGATGTGACACCCGTGATGATGTGGCCGTGGGGTGCCGGCAGAGTAGAATAGCACCTCCCTCTAGTACCAGGTGTCGTAAGAGCCGACTGAGGTACAGCGGAACCGACTAATGGCGGTATAACCATTCAAATAAAAACGTAGCTAAAATGGCACAGGACAGGGATGGGGAGCAGCATCTCTGTCGCGAAGCTACGTTTCTGCGATCGCCACCACGCCTGCCCAGCGCGGCGATTACGGGCAAATACCCAATATGGAACAACAAAAAAGACCAGGCCCCCAGTCCCCAGCAGCTCCGCTAGCCCGGGGCTACGGTAGCGGCCCCGGTAACGGCGGAGAAGGGGGTGCTAAGAATCGCTGGCAGACGCCCGGCTACCACTCCTGCAAAAGACGACTGGCCCTGGTAACACACAACGTACGCACGTTGAGGACTGACGAGAAGATTGCTGAGTTGGAAGAAGAGTTGAGTAGGTTGCGTTGGGATATTGTGGGGTTGTCTGAAGTTCGTAGAGAGGGGGAGGACACGATAACCTTAAAATCCGGCAACCTGCTTTACTACCGGGAAGGTGACCAACGGTCCCAAGGTGGTGTTGGCTTTCTCGTTCACAAGTCCCTCACCAACAACATTATTACCATCGAAAGTGTGTCGAACAGGGTGGTATACCTAATACTTAGAATATCCAAGAGGTATTCGTTGAAGGTCATTCAGGTATACGCACCGACCTCGGCACACCCAGATGATGAAGTGGAGACTATGTATGAGGACGTAAGTCGGGCCATTCATTTGTCTAAGACCCACTTCACTGTTGTTATGGGGGATTTTAACGCAAAGTTGGGCAGGAAAAACGATGATGAGCTGAGGGTGGGGCAATTTGGGTATGGGCAACGGAACCCTAGGGGCCAGAGGCTGGCTGACTTTCTGGAGAGAGAGGAACTCTTCATGATGAACTCTTTCTTCCAGAAGCCGCCTCACAGGAAATGGACCTGGATGAGCCCTGATGGTTCCACGAGAAATGAGATAGATTTCATCATGACCACCGAGAGACGTATATTTAACGATGTCTCTGTGATCCACAGGGTGAAAACCGGCAGCGATCACAGAATTGTACGAGGCACATTAAATATTAATGTTAAGCTCGAAAGGTCTCGCCTGATGAAGTCCACGCTCCGACCCACTCTTGAACATATCCAAAACCCCGAGGACTTTCAGCTCGAGCTCTCAAACCGTTTTACTTGCCTAGAGAATATTGCGTCGGTGGATGAGATCAACAACGGGCTCGTAGAAACTGTCCAAACGGTGGGTGCTAAGTTCTTTAGACCCCGCCGTTCAAATAAACCTCAGAAATTCTCCGATCATACTCTAAATCTCATGGCCGAACGACGCTCGCTAAGACTGCAGTCTTCCGATGATGCAAAGTCATACAGGCGGCTTAATAGACAAATTTCAAAATCCTTGCGACACGACATCCGTCTTTTTAATACTAAACATATTAAAAAGACAATAGAGCGGAACAAAGGCTCCAAAGTGTTCGCAAGAGATTTGTCTATTGGACAAAGCCAATTGACAAAGCTGAAGAGAGAAGATGGCAGTGTAGCGTCGACCAAGGCAGAGGTATTAGAGGAGATCGAAAGGTTCTATGGACAGCTATATGCTTCGGTCGCTAAGCCTGTTAGCAGCGCGGCCAAAGATCCAAGAGCCAAGCTGACCCGACACTTCACCGAAGATATCCCGGACATCAGCCTGTACGAAATTAGAATGGCCCTGAATCAGCTTAAGAACAACAAGGCGCCGGGTGATGACGGTATCACATCAGAGCTGCTGAGAGCGGGTGGAACACCGGTACTAAAAGTCCTCCAGAAGCTTTTCAACACCGTCGTCCTCGAGGGCATCACGCCAGAAGCATGGAACAGAGGCGTGGTGGTGTTGTTTTTCAAGAAAGGCGACAACACCTTATTGAAGAACTACAGACCCATCTCACTTCTGAGCAATGTTTATAAGCTGTTTTCAAGGGTCATTACGAACCGTCTCGAGCGCAGGCTTGATGACTTCCAGCCTTGCGAACAAGCCGGTTTCCGAAAGGGCTTTAGCACCATGGACCACATTCATACGCTGCGGCAGGTTATACAGAAGACCGAAGAGTATAATCTGCCACTTTGCTTAGCGTTTGTGGACTATGAAAAAGCCTTTGATTCGGTCGAGACATGGGCTGTGCTCGAGTCTCTCCAACGATGCCGAATTGACTATCGGTATATCGAAGTGTTGAAGTGCTTGTATAATAAAGCCACTATGTCGGTCCGAGTACAGGAAGAGAGCTCCAAGGCGATCCCTTTAAAAAGAGGCGTAAGACAGGGAGACGTAATTTCTCCGAAACTGTTTACAACTACTTTGGAGAACGCCTTCAAGCTCCTGGAATGGAAAGGATTCGGCATCAACATCAATGGCGAATACCTTACTCACCTTCGGTTTGCCGACGATATAGTAGTCATGGCAAAATCGATGGAAGAGCTCAGCACGATGCTCGAAGGCCTCAATCGGGTTTCTCAACAGGTGGGTCTTAAGATGAACATGGACAAGACGAAAGTCATGTGTAATTCCCATGTTTTACCCACCTCTATTTCTGTTGGAAACTCGGTTCTTGAAGTCGTTGACTCGTACGTCTACCTAGGACAAGCAGTCCAGTTAGGTAGGTCCGACTTCAACAAAGAGGCCAATCGCCGAATCCAACTCGGCTGGGCAGCGTTCGGAAAATTGCGTAGTGTCTTCTCGTCCGACATACCTCAGTGCCTCAAGTCGAAAGTTTTCGACCAGTGTGTGTTGCCAGTGATGACTTATGGCACAGAAACGTGGTCTCTCACTATGGGCCTTATTAGTAAGCTCCAAGTAGCCCAACGAGCTATGGAGAGGGCTATGCTCGGAGTCTCTCTGCGAGATCGAATCAGAAATGAGGAGATCCGTAGACGAACCAAAGTTACCGACATAGCCCAACGGCCAATCCGTTGGCCGTTGGGCCGTCGGCCAAGTTGAAATGGCAATGGGCGGGGCACATAGCGCGGAGGGCTGATGACCGATGGGGTCGAAAAGTTCTCGAGTGGAGACCACGTACCGGCAAGCGCAGCGTAGGACGTCCACCCACAAGGTGGACGGATGACCTCATCAAGACCGCAGGATCGCGCTGGATGCAAGCCGCTTCCAACCGGTCTTATTGGAGATCCATAGAGGAGGCCTATGTCCAGCAGTGGACGTCCTTCGGCTGATGGATGGATGGATGGATGTGACACCCATGTAGATTTTTGTTGATTTGAATAATTTGCACGAATCGATGTGACATCCATGTTCATTTTTGTTGATTTGAATAATTTGCACGAATCGATGTGACATCCATGTTCATTTTTGTTGATTTGAATAATTTGCACGAATCGATGTGACATCTATGTTCATTTTTGTTGATTTGAATAATTTGCACGAATCGATGTGACATCCATGTTCATTTTTGTTGATTTGAATAATTTGCACGAATCGATGTGACATCCATGTAGATTTTTGTTGATTTGAATAATTTGCACGAATCGATGTGACATCCATGTTCATTTTTGTTGATTTACCAAAAAAACTGTTCAGTTGATTTCAATAAAATTTATATGGGTGATCTCAAAAATATATTCTATCGAATTTAAAAGGATTTTTTTGGTGAGAATATCGATGAACATACACAATAATATATACAGATAAACATAGTACAGTACCTCCTCATTTTTGGAAGTCGGTAAAAATATAGTCATTTCATGTGAGTGAAGCCACGGGTACAACAAGTCACAAATAATTCTACAAAATAAATGAACAAGTATGAAAGAAACGTTGTTTAAACGAGCTACTATCAAATAGAGAATGAGCGGGCGCAGTGAGCGAAAAGTAACGAGCTTAATCAAAGCTCACTGTGAACTGGATGTAGGCTTGGATGGTGGAGGTGGCATTATTTGGATTATCGTTTTATTCATGAATTAAATTCATAATTAATAAAATAAGTTGTGTACCTAGTTCGGGCGCTTACCACGACTCATTTTTCTACATTCGATACTCGCAATTTATACCTACTCGTTTCACACAGCCTAGACATGTGAAACTAGTCCACGCGTTAGCGTTAAAATAATTTTGGCGGTATCTGGATAAAGGCCACCTTGATAAAATGATTTTTGCATTCAGACCAGATATGACTTTTTATCCAACCGGGGTATCGAGGAAAAACATACTGTACCAGAGTTTTTAATAGTCCACTGCAGGACGTAGGCCTACCCACGACGTTGGGCCATATCCACCACGCTGGCCCAGTGCGGGTTGGTGGATTCACATTACGCCATCGAATTTCTTCTACGGACAGGTTGCTTCACGATGTTTTTCTTCAACGAAAAGCCAGTGGTGTTAAATTCCGTACATAAATTCCAAAGAACTCATTGGTACGGGACCGGGATTTGAACCCACGACCTCACGATTGCAAGGCAAGTGTCAATACCTCTAGGCCACCACGACTTCAAGGAAAAACATGCAGCTTCATAATTTATATTTTTGACCGACGAACTACCGGAGGAGGTACTCAATTCGACGCGTATATTTTTTTTATGTCCACGCATAACTATTTTAGTAATAGTCCGATTTCAATAATTATTTTTTTATTGGAAATAATATACTTTGAAATTGGTCCTATTTGAATTTTATCGAAATCGGCTGAGCCATTTTTGATAAATCAACAATAATGTGAAAATGCTACATCGATCCGTGCGAAATATTCGCGAATTCTGTACACGGGTGAAGTCGGTCATGCTATTTTTTGAAAAAATAATTATGTTGATTACGAGTTGTATTTTTTTAATCTATCCCTGCAGACCCAAGCGCTTTGTTTATAAATATCGTGTAAGTGTCTGTTATTAATTAAATTAAATTGCATCTATTGAGACATTAAAACGGAGATGCCAATTACATTAAAACTCACATATTACATTAAAAAACACATATATTATTTTAAAAATTAATAGGATCCTCCTCGAATACTCTTTGGCCGATGTTAATGATTTTTGATGTATCTTTGATGGGTATGAGAATAGTTCTTAGGCTATTTTTCATACCCTTAAGTGACCAGGGTTATCTCCAGTTTTTTTCTTCACATTTTCATTTGGCAAGGAAACTTTTGTTGGGTCAGCTCGAGTTAAAAAAAATCCTTAATATATGAAACTGAAAAATAATTTAAAATAAGTATGTAGGTGCCACATTCATCCCTCGCAGATTCCAGATAGAGATCAGCTATTAATTTGATTGGAGAGCAGGCGCGTCGAAAACATTTCCAGTTCCGATTTGATTGGCCAGAATGCACAGATTATAAATATATACAGATATTCAAAATCCTCAGAAGAAATAATAAAATCAGAACATCGAGAACAAACAAGTGAGGTCAGTTTTTTATACATGTGGTGAGGGCGTAGGTGTTGCGCCGCCATAGTTCGACTGACGAGCCAAGGCATAGTTTCGTTGTACGTGTTTGTTTGTGCAATTGTGTCTGTACATGGCAAAGCGTAGTTTTTCCTGTCTCACTTGTTTGTTTCTAGACATTCTGTCTTGATTTTTTTATTTGGTTTGAGTCAAAACCAAGTATTTTCGCCTCAATCAAATTTCAATGGTTAGAAAGTAACCATTTCTTTTTATTTTGATTACATTAAACTTTTAATATAAACGAAATGATTTGTTTTTCTGTCTATTTTAGTACTCGAAAAGATTGACAAGAATAAACAATAGGTATAGTATAAACACTAACCATCCGTTATGTTTGGCTACGTCTATGAATAAAAAGCGAACGTTTTTTTGGCCTAAAATAAATTATAACTTGAAATCATTGTCATCAATCGTGTCTCAAGATTGATTTAGGCTAATTCATACTAGCCTCAATAGAATATACGAAAACAACAATAAAAAGTTTTTTGTTAGTTATCCATCTTTTGGTGTCTATTTTGTGCACTGTTTCAGAACCGAGCTTCACTTAGTGTAATTAAGAAGTATAAATAGTACTGTTCGATTGATTGAATTGAAGTTAATCCAATTTACGTGATCTTTTGCCGAAGCCCTCGCGTGGGCATAGTATAAGCCCGTAGGATTCAAGGAATTGAATTGAAATCTCCTGGAGCTCTTGTCCTATGTTTGGTCTGGGGCCTTATGTGTAAGTGCTCTGACGTTTGGCCTCGCTTTTTCTCCTGCTCGCGCCAGTTAACTCACGCCACGAGAGCGAGCGGGAGGAATAGCGAAGCCGAATTTCAGAACGCTTACCCAATGAAATAGGGTTTGAGTTTATAGTGATAATTGTGGCCGCAATAATTAAAAGCAGTTTTCGAAAATTGAAGCTGAGTACGCCAGCTAGCTGACCACGAAAAGCCACAAAAAGAACACTTCGACTTTTCGACGTGTGAAAAAGTGACAGATATACAGGGTTATTTCTAATCAATTAGCATCCTTTTAGGGGCTTATTTTGAACATCAAAACTTACAACTTTTGTCAAAACTCTAAAAAGAATCAGCTGTTCCATACATTTTGTCGACGGTGAACGATATTTTTCCATGGAACAACAACTTTTTTTTTGAGAATTAATATAAGTCGTACAACAAAACTTGTTAGATTTGATGTACAGAATAAGTCCCTGAAAGGATGCTAATTGATTAGAAATAACTCTGTATACTTCGCCATAATTTTGTCTCATTTCCACACGTCGAAAGAAATATTTCGTGGTGCGCGTCCTAGCCCGGCAGAAATAAATTTCTAACAACCAAAAAAAAATATTTTTTACTGCCTCTAGTGCTTCACCTTAAATAGGTACACGCAACAATATTAACAATAGCTGACGCACCCGCCAGCTCAGCAGAAAAGTTTTAACAGAAAAATGATATCAAGTTCGAGTCTATCAAAAACTATCAACTTTCAGCAAATGAAACTTTACTTGGAAACTCTATTTCTTGCTGGAGTAAGTTTTTCTACTTGTTTTGATGAGCTTCGAGTGGGCGCGAAGCTTTAACTTTGCTGAGGTGAGTTTTGCTTTGAGAACTTTGTAAGATCTTTAATTACGTTAAAACTATGCTAGTTTAAGGTCAGAACACATTAAAGAATAGGTTTTAATTCAATAATTCAATTCAAAATGTATTTATTCAATTGACATATTACATGTGCTTAGAATCGTCAATACAACAAAATAAAATTATAGAATGTTACAGAATAACTGAACACACAGCAATTATAGTCAAATTAACAAAAAAACAATCAAACAATTATTAAGGTTGTCCTATATGTTAAAAGAAATAATAAAAACCGGACAAGTGCGAGTCAGGCTCGCACACCGAGGGTTCCGTACAAATTCAGAAAATTTCACAAAAATGTAGGCCCTATTTTTTGTAACTTAAATAAAAACGTACAGTTTTCAGATTTATTAGCATATGTGTACTCTGAGACAATGCTTCTTGGCAAATTTCATAGTTCTACGTCAACGGAAAGTACCCTATAGGTTTTGATTTTTGTGAGTGTCGAATGTTATGCGGTTTTTTACGACATAAACGGCTCTAACTTTTTTATACGTTAACTGAGAATTTTTTCTTTTACGCAACTGTAAGATACCATAGATATACGTATATAGTTAAAATTTAAACTCCATATCTTTACGCGTTCCCGAAATAAGGAGTGTTGACATACGGTCAGACGGACAGACGGACAGGCGAACAACACAGTGATCTTATAAGGGTTCCGATTTTTACTTTTGAGGTACGGAACCCTAAAAAAGGATTCCCAATTCGACTGTATGTTTTTTGTAAGGACTTATGTTACGCGATTACTTCACCAATTATGGACCGATTTTAATTTTTCTTTTTTTAGTAGGTCGTTTAGAAAATATCCCATTTAAATTTTATCGAAATCCGCTGAATCGCTTCTGTTAAACCGAAAATTATGTGAAAATTATAGTACAAGTATAGTAGAAAAATATAGTACATCGATAACCATTGATCTGCGCGAACTATACGAATTCTGTAGGTACACGTTTGAAGTTGGTTGTGCCATTTTTTCAAACTTATAGTTTCATATTAATACTAGCAAAGTATATTTCGGCGACAGGAACCTAAATAATACAAATAGAAACCATTAATTACAATTTATTGGTTAAATACTAAAAATGGAACGATTACAACCAAAAATAGGACATTATTTTCCAAGCTCAAAACAACAATAATCTGTAATTCCTCTTTTTTTTTAAATTAATTTTACAATCAGCTTATGTTTCAACTTACGCAATATTTTGGCGATGATGAAGCCCTTGTCTTGTCATCAGCTCATGTAATTATTATTTTCACACAAATTTCAGCTAAAATAAATTAATATTTGTAATAAGCTATTTACTTATTACTTACACTTCAAAGTTGTATAGGTTTAATTTTTTTTTTTTAAATGAGATTGTTATTTAAATTGTTTTATGAATGTACGTCGACAGGAACGACAAAGCAAAGTTACTTATCACTAGCGCCACTTTCAACTAGTGTATAATTTAAATATTTGGCGCTAAAATTCAAACGACCGTCTTATAATAGATTGATTAATTCATTAGATTATGTCTAATAATATATTGATAAAAGGCCAGTAAGTAAGTTCATATAGACCGGGAGGCTAGCCCTGGTGTCAGAGTTTTTAGGCCGCCTGAAGGCTTCTGACATGGCTAAACGGTTAAAACAACCGGGACCTACAATTTAACGTGTCATCCGAGCCACGGTAGCGCTCAGTTAGAAAAATGCCTCCCGGTAAAATACAGTAAATTGTCGGTGACGACCACATATACATAGGTGAGTAGTACCACCAATGGAACTAATCAATTGTACCACTGTCAGAAAACCAAAATATTGATCTAAGTACGTTAAGTTTTCGTTACATATGAAATGATGTCTATTGTATATAGTCATTATTTAAAGTGTCACCTAAGCCACGATAGCCCTCATTTATAAAATTTACAGTATGAATTAATTTTATTTTATTCATTAAATGCATTAATAATGCATTTAATGCAACCCGCGGTTACCCATGCAAAATTAGACCGGGCCGAAAGTTGCTTAACTCCGTTTATCGCTGACAAGTACTTAGTCAAACTACGCCACGAGCTCTACATTTAAGTACAGTACTTGTACTTACGAACATTATTTCACTTGTAACATCGTGAACATTTTAACGCCACCCCCGGGAGAGCTAAACTGATGTTTATAGAGCTAAAATGTCGTTTACACCGCTTCAAGCTTTTAAACCGTTGTTTATGGGCGTTAGGAAGGTGGTATTATAATTTATGGGGTAATTCAAGAAAATTATCCGCTGTGGATATTTGTTTTTGAATGTATAAGTGGGTAATGTTACTTGTCATGATTCAACTCAGATTAATTGGCACATGTTGTCATGCAATCTTCTATACTTGTCGTGGTCTTATATACAGCCTTGGCCAAAAGTATTAGGCACCTTTAAAAAATCAAAATGCATGTTTACTACTTAACTAATAACTGAGTGCTTATCTTAAATGACTTACCGTGGTCATAAATAACTTCTTAGAATATTAAGTGGCTTTTAGTTAAGGTCATGAAACACCTGGTGACCGAAAACAAAGGATTCAGTTTTCTTTCGGTCTTATCAGTCAATGGTTGGTCACTTGTGTTCTGGACTCTAACAAGTAAACAAGCTTTCGTTTCGGTTGATGTGATTAAATTGACACCTAATATTGTCAAAAATGACAAAAAGGAGTGAAATTAGCTTAGAAGATAGAGTCAAAATACAGGGTGCCTAATACTTTTGGCCAAGGCTGTACTTACTTGCTATATTTATGGAAGAAGGACATATAATATAATGTATTCAACATAAATATATACTTCACTTATTAGCTGTAGTGTGGTTTGACTAGGTAATCGTCAGCGATCACCAAAGTTAAGAAACTTTTGGCACGGTCAGACAGACAGACAAAACTCTTTATTTACAACCACAATTTAAAAATGAACACTATCTACACATATATGACAAAAATATGATTATAAAGTGGCGGCCTTGTCACCCATGACGATTTCTTCCAGGCGGCCAGGTTACCACGGTCAGTCTTTGGATGAGAGACCCTGAGTAGCATTTACAACTGAGCGCTACCGGGGATCAGATGACACGTTAAATGGTAGGCTCCAGTTGTATTAACCGTTTAGTCATATTAAAGGCCTTCAGACGGCTCCAAAACTCTGACACCAAGGCTAGTTATACGGCCTTGATAAACTTACTTACGAGTATTTTACTTATCATCTGTCTTAAAAATTTTTGCTGATCTTTACGAGTAGCAAGTTGGTTGTTTGTCTTACGATTAAGTTTGGAATCCTATTTATATCATACTTAACCAATGACATGATTTTTATCGTGCTTCACACACTAGGTGTATAGAAACTTTCTTTTTGTGATAAACATTTCAAAAATTGACGCGTTCGCAGGATTTGAAACTGCATCTTTCTGGGATTCCGGTCCAGATGCTTTGTCTAATTAAGCTAAAAACGCTGTCTGCGAAGACGTCGAATTAGAGAATGTCTATCATTTTTACCAACTAGTTACTACATTGTTGGAAGCGCCATCTGTGAGAACTGCTTTAAACCAGTCAGTCACTTAATGTGAAATTATTAGAACTTCTTACCATTAACGAGAAATGGCGCATTGCTTAATCATACTCAGTATTATAAATCCGAAAAATTTTGTTGGTTTGTTCCTCTTACACGCAGCAACGGAGCAACGAATTGACTTAATTTTTGGCATGGATATTGTTCAAAGGCCGGAAAGCGACATAGGCTACTCTTTATCCTGAAAAAATAAAAGATTCCTGTGGGATAGCACAGAATTCAAAATACCACGCGGGCGGAGCCGCGGGAAAAAGCTTTCAAATATTACAATAGATAACTTATTATAGTCGAGTTAAGAACCTACTACTTTTTAAAATCGGCTTAAAACGACACTCAAACACGTGTAACCTAAAAACCCCTTTGAGCAGTGTTGCAAAAATACAACCTTGAGCTGCCTTTCCCCGGCCTAGAAAATCCTAATCCTATATCTAAACCTACCTTTCGCAATGAAACGAGTTCGTATTACCAGCTGAAACACACTCGTAGGATGTAAGGGCCTGTTACTGTAATGTAGCACTTTTAAACGTTGTTCTAGTATCTAGCAACGTATTAACTCTAGGAGTCTGTGTCCAGATGTAGCTATCAGTTTTCTAAGCAATTTAATGACTAGCACTTTCGATCCTTAGTAATTGTAAATTAATAGAAATCACCTACAAATAATAATTTCACATTGTGAATGTTTTCCATGCATTAAAAAACTTTTCAATTTAAAAATTTCAGATCGTGGACTTTTTTGACCGACAAAACGG
Organism: Hypomecis punctinalis; assembly: GCA_949316475.1. Taxonomy (NCBI): domain Eukaryota; kingdom Metazoa; phylum Arthropoda; class Insecta; order Lepidoptera; family Geometridae; genus Hypomecis; species Hypomecis punctinalis. The sequence continues at coordinate 17,211,986 of OX438818.1, forward strand.
AGGAGGTACTCAATTCGAAGCGTATGTATTTTTTATCCATAACTTTTTACGTAATAAACCGATTTCGATAATTATTTTTTATTGAAAACTTCGAAATTGGTCCGGTTTAAATTTTATTGAAATCAGCTAAGCCATTGTGACAAAAATGTGAATAATGCTACATCTATCTATCTATTCAGCCTGTTCCACCCACTGCTGAGTATAGGCCTCCTCTTTTTCTCGCCATTCTTTCCGGTCTTGTGCTAGCCTCATCCATTGCTTTCCGACAAGTTTGATGACGTCATCCAACTATCGGGCTGATGGTCATGCTACATCGATCCGTGCGAAATATTCGCGAATTCTGTACACGGTTGAAGTCATGCCATTTTTTGCAAAAAATAATTATTACCTGAGTTTTCAGTCCAAGTAAAATTAAGACTTTTTTTTAAGAAGATTACTAGACGTAAACGGGCACATTGTTTTTGGTAAGCGAGCTCTTTCTTAGTTACAATTCTGCTAAGATGTGGTCAAATAAAAATGTATCTTCAATAAAAAACAAACATTTTCACGGTTCCGTAGAAAATGTTTCTTTATTCTAGAGCTAAGAAATACAGTCTGTAGTAATTAAGCGAGCGTTCAATCTATGCCACGAAGCGCCATCCGCTACCCATCTATCATTGCTCAGCCTTGGTGCGCCGGTACCTAGAGCACTTAGTACCTAATGCCAGAGTAATACTATCAAGCAATGACTTTTGGTTATGTTAAACCACATGATTTGTAAATAAATTCCGCTAAATTCTTTATAAATAACTAGTAGTCCGCCCCGGACTTGTCCCTCGCGCTATTTCTATTTTAGCTATATCATAAATACCTACTTACTAGGATTAAAAAAAATGTAACATTAAATAGCTTGACCGTTACTGGAAGCTTTTATAATGAGAGTGCGTATCCCTTTCCGTCGAACAGCTATCGTTTTCAGTCCCTTTAAGCGTTGTAACCGGAAGCCTCCAGGTGGCGCCCTTGTGGCGATTGCGCGCCATTTTATTTTCTAGGAAAAATAGCGTGCCTTTTGGCCCCATTGGCGTTGAATTTTTCGTCGAAGCAACAGCTCCGGGCAGCTCTAGCTAGCTCCCGGCCTGTTGCACAGTTTATTTTATAAAATTATTAACTATATTATCTTATCACTAATATAAAGATTAAACTCAGTGAATACGTGGTGGTGCTCATCATCGGAATGAACACGTTATTTCCATGAAATCACGGAGCTAAGTATACCTGCGCAGTAAGTGCCACATATTTCATCTATTTCTCTAGAAAATGGATTAAAACAAAGTTACTGTGTCCAAGGTTTAACAACCAGTGAGCAATTTGTTAATAAATTAATTTTAACGGCTTTTGCCGTTCGTTTACAAATATTTCCAACAGAGCCTAAAGGTGTTTAACCAAAAGTGCTTAAAATAGGGCAATCGGTTGCCCTATACCATTGTTTTCATCCCTGTTAAACATATTCCTTTAAAAAATAGATGAACGCGACTGCTTCAACAAGTCGTGTGATGTCAGCTAAGCAGAGCTACTTTTTCGGCAGCGGGTAAGCGTGCTGAACGTTTCCAACCAGATTGAGAAATCTATCGATGAAAATGGGTGAGCGAAATTTGGATTTTTGGTAAAATTAAGCTTATATTGCAGCAGCCGTTAACACTGCAGTGTTCGGCACCTTGAGTTTCTTATTTTCGGATGTTACAATATTTTGATATTGCTTGTAAAATATGTCGGCCTGATGACCGCCTTGAAAAATTCCATTCAAATTAAGCATCAAATGCGGGGCGGGTATTTTAATATTAAATCTTATTTAATAAATGACAGCCGAGTACTAGTAAGAACTTCTTTAAGCTTACATTGCAGCAGAATTTTGTTTTACTGAAGTTTAATATTGAAGTGTTGAGATATTCGGCACCGTAAGATTTACCTAGGTTTCCTAAACCTAGTATCAAGCAACTTGGGAAAAAAATATACGGCACCTTACGATAGCCGATAACTACACCCACTTTACGACCTTAATTTTATTTTACGAGTTTCTAAATTGATCAGGTCTTTAGCTCAGTTAGTAAAATTTAGTGCAAAGTTATATTTAATTTGATGGGCTTATATTTAATTTTCTTTGTTAGAAAACGTGCAAATGATTCCAACGCGTGTTGGAAAGTAACGAGTAAATGATTGGTTGTTTCGTTGTTATTATTGAGCTTGCTGATTAGCTAAGCATATCTTTGCGAGGAAGTTTTGTTGTCACGACTCGAAATATACGTGATATTACATTTTTTCTGCCGTTTTAGGGTAAATTAGTTTTCAAAAACTACCTACCTTCTGATTATTTTTAGCAACACTACCATGCATCAATGCATAAGAACCACCCTCGTGGGGTCGGTATTTTTAACGCCCTCTTATGAACGGAACAAGCTACCATAATAGCAGTGGCGTGTGCTTGATATGAACATGTTTTTACCGATCATATAATGATAAAATCGATAAGGTTATAATACGAACAGGTTAGCGCACCTATCGGATTAACTACCCTCAGGGAATCAGTGCTTTTTGTGAAATTCTCTACTTGGGAAGTGAGTGATACAGTGTACAATGCACTTTTACATCATATAAGTCAACTGCCGTCATGGGGTCAGTGCTTTTTGTGATACATTCCACTCCCGCGGAGTGAATTCTACACGATTTATGCAAATAATTTAAAAACTGAATGTAAATGTACTTCTACTAATCATAACATGTTAATGTCACAGGATAAAGACTGAGTGTAAATTTACACATACTATAATATGCTATCCTCGCAACTCCTTGTGAAATTGTGATGTAATAATAGCGTTGTCCAACTTAATAAGCTGCGAGTACTGTTTTATTCGATATTTTAAGTGCAGAATTAAAAGTGCGATTTTTACTAAAATTTTCACCGGGATTCCATACTAATAGCTACAAGACCAGTTGCTTCATTGAATAAATTGAATAAAAATAATTCATATGATTCTAACTTCAATAATTGCAATCCTGACGTAGTAAAATTATGTCACTAACTATCAAGCATTCAAAAGCTTGTAATAAATCACTGAAAAACGTAACTTCAATCATTGCAATCCTGACGTATTGAAATTATGTCAATAACTATCAAGCATTCAAAAGCTTGTAATAAATCACTGAAAAACGTAACTTCAATCATTGCAATCCTGACGTATTGAAATTATGTCAATAACTATCAAGCATTCAAAAGCTTGTAATAAATCACTGAAAAACGTAGTGATTTTCTTCCGACTGGGAGTAATCTCAAACCAAAGCAATAAGCTGTCTTATTTGTAGCATACCCAAAAATAATAAAATAAGTAAAGGTTTGTGTAAAATGGGGCTAAATCATTAAAATACATGAATAAAATATGCCATAAGAAAAATCATACTTTTCCTTGTTTGAAGTTTGTAAATGGTAAGAACATAAAGAAATATTTAAACAGCTCGCACCTATTTAAGCTCTATTAAGTCTGTTCACATTTTCGGGACAGAAAACCATCCAAGATGCAATCATGCAAGTACCCTGTTACGGTGATAGCAAGACTTGCTTCAGCAGCACTATGTTGTGTTTCTACTAAAATCGAAACTATTTGGAGACAATTAGTAGGTCTTATCCGCAAGGATAGCAATCGTGAACAGCTTTTCTCCTACAGATAAGGAGAAACATAAATAATAGAATTACGTCACTAAAAAGTGAGTTACATACTCTCTTTGTTTTTTTTTTTTTGCATTTTATAGCTGTGGGATTTTTATTTTTGATGAAATGGCGTTCTTAGTTGTAATTAAGGAGAAAATAGTGAAGTGATAAAAATGTTGGTCATGTCTTTGTGTAAACATGCACTAATGTATGTTGCATTTGTGGCCAGAGACCACTGTTGCTAGATTGTGTGATTGCTAAGAAAGAAAAGGTGAAGACGAGTCTGTTTACCTTCTTGGCTCAGGTTAATAACCCTTGTAATATTTTATTTTGTAATTATGACTACTGACCATATATATTAAATTTCGAAACTTTTTAATTTACTTAAATACAAACAAAATAGGAATGTAGTGTTAGTAAAAATAGATTGAAACACAAATGCGCGTCAGATAACCTCGGCTAGTCTAGTCTAAATAACAAAACTTTTTTGGTGTGGAGAGTAGGTCTTACTACCTTCATTTTTCATAAAATATTATGAATATTTCTGGCAAGTACATAGGTAACGGCAAACTTTACGCCGCCTACGCAATCAATAAAATATCTAAATAAATAAGTGATCTCTTTATTACTTATTTTTTGATAATGTTGTGATCGAGCATATTATAAAAATCAGCCTAACTGATTTTGAGTTATTTAAATAAATAAACAATTAAGATCACTTGATTTACATAAAACTAATCGTTAAGTCCAGATTAATCCTACATTCGCAACTTTACGGTCGTGCCAAGAGTCATTATAATTCAAAGGGTTCATTTTGCCAGTGGTGTTATTTCTTAGTTTTTGTTTTCTTTTGCGAGTTATTAAAATTCCTTAAGTGAGATTGTCAAACCTAGTATTGGAACGAACTAAAAAGCAATCTATTTCTCGTAAATTGCTAGTAGCAGCTAAAACAACTCTTTAAGTCGCTGCTTCGCATGACAATCTTTAGTCGCAACTCCAAAGACCATTAAATCTATAGAGATTTACTAACAGCTGTATCTGTTAGTATATGTATGTATTCTGTAAGTATAAGTACGAGACAAATAACAGTACCGTGACAGCTGATTGCATAATTATTTTGATTTTATTTTGGCTGCCATTTTTGGTTTGACCATTATATTTTAGTGGGTCAGTGACATTTTGTATTTCATATTTTTAATATTTTCTTATATTGATATGGACTGAATTGGCTTCTACATTGCTAATTTGAGGTCAAAATCTGAAGTACATCAATTTTATTTATTTTTTGTTACTATACTTATTTACAAAGTCGAAATTTGTTGCCAAATTGTCGACTCATGTGTCGAACTGCACAAGCTAAGCAAGCCATCTACCGCCCCTCGCGGGGGAAAGGTACACTAAATGTAACAGTTCCATCGCGTGGGACTCCCTGCTTTAGTAATGACGCAAAACATGAATGCATAACGCATCCTTGAAATAATGGCACAGGCTAAACAAGCCATCCACCGCTTCTCACGAGTAACAGTTCCATCGCGTGGAACTCCCTGCTTTAGTAATGACGCAAAACATAAATGCATAACGCATCCCTGTAAAAAATGGCACAGGCTAAGCAAACCCTTCACCGCCCCTCACGAGGGAGAGGTACTTGAAAAGTAACAGTTTCATCGCGTGGGACTACCTGCTTGAGCAATGACGCAAAATATGAATGCATAACGCATCACTGCAATAATGGTACAGGCTAAGCAAGCCTTCCACCGCTCTCAAGAGAAAGAAGTACTCTAAAAGTAACAGTTCCATCGCGTGGGACTCCCTGCTTAGTAAGGACGCAGAATATGAATGCATATCGCATTCCTGCAATAATTTTGGGTAAATATCATGGCCGAACAAATCCTTTTCAATAGGATCTATTATACGTTGTCAGATTCTTTCTAGTGGCATAGAAACCCTGACTTTTCGGTGAGCCGCCCAGCCTAACCGTAAGTATATGCATGTTGATATGCGATGATTTTGGTTTATGTACATAGTAAAGCTTTACGTATGTCGTAAATTATTTGTACGTTAACACTTAAATAACTGTTTATATTTTATTTTACAAATTAAAAGTAATCTTGCCTATTTAAGGTCATGTTAATTTAAGATTGAGCCTTTGAAGTGACCGGAAGATTCTTAATGTTCATTTTCTTTTGAGATTTGAGTTAAAATTATATATTCAGGACATTATTCACTATAATTATATTAATAAATATAGCTTAATGTATTTGAAATCATTAATAATTAAAAAACTAAATTGTCACCAGAGCTATATATCTCACATTGGCGTAATCACGTTGGCGTAATACATAATCATAAGTTATCACATTGGCGTAATACACAATTATAAGTTATAATGAAAAGCCCCACTCCAGGTGACGCCACCAGGCGATAACAAACAGAATCTCATTATAAAAGCTTCCAGTAACGGTCAAGCTATTTAATAGCAGCGTTTTACCTGAAATAAAACGCATATTAAATACTTACCTTACTGGAAGCTTTACTTTTGATTTCTGCCTGGTGGCAATTACAAAAATTAACGCAATGAGGCCAAAAGGCACGCTATTTTTCCTAGAAAATAAAATGGCGCGCAATCGCCACAAGGGCGCCACCTGGAGGCTTCCGGTTACAACGCTTAAAGGGACTGAAAACGATAGCTGTTCGACGGAAAGGGATACGCACTCTCATTATAAAAGCTTCCAGTAAGGTAAGTATTTAATATGCGTTTTATTTCAGGTAAAACGCTGCTAATATTTGTATGAAAGTTGGCGATTTATTTTTAAATGAATGTTGAATGACATAAAAACATTCGGTGAAATGTTTAAAATAGTCGTCCGCAACTCCCGCAGAAAGTGGCGCCGTTAAGCCTCATTTTTCAACAACCCTCGTATCTTCGCAGCTACTGAACAGAAGATGCTCATATTCGAACTTAAAAAATCTTTAATATAATCCACGTTCATTCATGGAGATTGGTTGAGCGGTACCTACTTGAGTTATAGTCGAACAAATATATATGCCTATACAAACATACTCACAAGTGCCGGCTCGTCCCAGTAGACTCTGACTCTGACTTCACTTACGCTCGGTCAAAATTTCGTGTCACGTTGTTTGTCTGCGATGAACTGCTCAACTACTGAACCGATTTTAACCAAATTTTGCACACTGTTTGCAGTTTGATCCAACTTGAGAGATAGGATAGTTTGTATGTCAATTTATAATCACATATTTTTTTAATATTGATAAAATTATTATGCCAAAACAACGTCTGGCGGGTTAGCTAGTTGTTTATAAGAGGCACCAGTTGTAGTCAGTGCCCCAGATTTGGCCATTTAATGTAAATTATTGCATAATACATCGATTATAAATAATATCCTACTAATATTAGAAACGCTAAAGTTTGTGAGTATGTATGGATGTTTGTTACTCTAACACGCGAATACTACTGAACGGATTGTGATGAAACTTTGCAATAATAATGCTTATAAATACATCAGTATAACAAATAAATACTATAATGCATAAAAATATCGCGAGAAACGAAGTTAATATATATACACCATAAATACTTATTGTTTACACAAACAATACTTATGTTGTGTTTAAGTTTGGTTTTTGTTTAAATGTTATTTTAAGATTAAAATTATAAGTGTTCAAATATGAGACTAAGGCGACCACAACCGCACAGAATTTGTAAAAGACCCTCCTTCAAATTGAATTATGTCAGCCCGGGTTTCGTTTTAAACCTAATTTAAATTCACGTTATTTTTTTTTCGAAAACAGTATCAAAAGTTAGTTTCAGTCTATAGCGATGTTTTCTACGGCTACTCACAACTCACCAAGAAAGCATCTCAAAAAGTCATAATGAGGCGTTTTCCAAAAAAAAAAACCGGACAAATGCGAGTCAGGCACGCACATCGAGGGTTCCGTATCTAGGGAAAAATCTGTTTTAACATGTGCTAATGAAGTTATTTTATATGATACCTTACATGATATGATTTACTCACTTTGAATTTTGAACGGATTGAGATGAAACTTTGCAATAATATAGCTTATATATCAGAATAACACATAGGCTATAAATTATAATGATATATTGCGTATGCGGGCGAAGCCGCGGGTAAAAACTAGTAGTCATATATATTGATCTGTCATTGTCAACTGGGATAGGGTAAGAGAGAGAAGCCTACCTGTAAAGTCTCCAATGCTTTTATTTACTGAGGTATGACTTGGACTATGTTTGAACTTGACCGCGACTTTATTGGACTATGACGTGACTATTTTGACAAAATAATTATTATCGAAAATTATTCAAACTTAATACCTACTTGATATTGGCAAATACACAACAATGCAACGCCAAAACATAAAAGAAGAAGAAAACATCTTGACAATGACAGTACGATTTCCATAGTCAAAGGATCGACGATTTTAAACGATATTGGCGAAATTGTGAGACACCTTTTTCAGAAGCCACCTTCGAAGAAGATATATCAAGAATTGAATTGACGATTTCAAACTATTGTCGCCCTCTATTGGATACTTTTATTACTAAGATTAATGTTTTTAGAAAACGCCTCATTGAATGCGACAGTACCTAGTCCCTTTGCTCTCAAAAGCAGTGTGGTTCGCGCGCAAACATTTTGTATATTGAGCGGTGTAACCACGAGTCAGGACCCGCAATTTCGTAGCATTCTCTATGGCCTATCGATTGACGCTTTGAAAGCGCGTAGCGTAGTTTCACTCAAACGCAATGAAATTTTGAAGCAAACACCGGAAGAGCTTCGTTACTAAAACTATTTGCAATATTTTGGGCATGAGTGAACAAAATTAAAATAATAACAAAGTAACACTCATATAAAGGTTGAAATAGCCAACGACCTTAAAGATAGACACCTAATTGTACAAAATGAAATGTCACTGACAGTGACACTAATTGAGGTTCTTCTTCTTCTTCTTCTTCTTTTGTTTGGCGTCGCATTGTTGTGCATTTGCCAGTGTCAAGTAGTGTTAAGTTTTAATAATTTTGATATTTTATTAAAATAGTCACTGTCGTAGTCACGTCATAGTCCAATAAAGTCGCGGTCAAGTCCAAACATAGTCCAAGTCATACCTCAGTAAAACAGTGGATACTTTACTAGAGGCGTCTATGGAGTTTTGGTGACAACACGTAACGACCTGATACGTCACATTATATCACTTGCCTACACTCATGCACGTAAATCAGCTCATAATCAACGAAATTCCACCATTTTTCACTAATTATCACTGATAAAACACAAGTTTAACAAAATAATATAATGAGGCGACATGACTTTTCCGCATTCCCGCCAAAACTCTAATAAAATTGAGGTTCTATGTTCGTTTGTATGTATTTTTTTTATTTCTGGATGAGACGATCAAATTTAGCGATACTTAAGGCTGCCAGCTGTTATTTAATAGTGATATCAACTTTTTATTTATAACTTCTGGAATGAACGATAAAAACGTATTTATAATTACATAAGACCACCTTATTAAAAAGAATCAAGATGTGAATAGATTAATCGAAATTTCATGGCCAGTCCGACCTAACATCTGATAAGACGTGACGTCATCGAGACTTGAATCAATTTAGGAATCGATTCTTTTCATCATGTAGTTTAAAATCCCTATTTTAAGTGGCAAGTTCACTCAAAAGTTGTCTATGTTACAAAATGTATTTTTCACATTTCTAAGTCTTGGTTTGTATGAAGAGGCTGCTTCTTATTCTGTGGAAATAGCTAAGAAACATTTTGGAATTACTAGCTGTCAAATAGCAAAATGAGTGAATTCGTGAGAAAGATTTAATCCGAGAGATATACGGATATCAACAAACGACAATAAATATATAGTAATTTAATGACAAGGTCCAAAAACAGTCGCAAAAATTCTTAAATAAAATCTTTTTGAAGTGGTGGTTAAAAAACTGAGATATTGTGATTTTTTTTTCATTATATTGTTTTAGCGTTATCTCTTGTTGGATCGCATTGTAAAAAAATATACTTAGTATTAAGCATGACTTTATTGAAATGATCGAAATCCATTTAGAGTTATTGTCATTTAAAATAATAAGATATCGCGTAGATTTAATTTGATGTTCTATTATATTTACAAATACTAAATTTCTTTGGGATAAACAATTTATTTAAATTACTAAGTAAAGTAAATGAGACGTCCGCAAGTGGTATATTATTCAGAGAAAAGTCTAACCAAGATGATGATTAGGTACATCATTTGAAAGCTTGTTTTGTGGGCTTCTCAAAAATATTTATTTATGTTTTTATCCCTCCATTTTTTTATAAAAGTGAAAAAAAAATTGTATGAAAAATAGAAATACAGTTTACTATTTTTTTCTAGTTTAGCAATAACATTATGCTTCGTTTGTTTACTTGAATTTTTAGCTGAATCTTCCACATTAATCTCTTGTTTTGGTAATATTATAAGAAACTAGTGTTATAAACTGGTCACACTAGATTTTTTTATAAGAGACAATTTGTCTAGGAAATGCATACAAAGTGTTTCCAATTGGTAAAAATGCTTCATAATAATCATTAAAAGGTTACTTAATCAGTTGCCAGAAATAGTCTACCTATTCTGTCAAATATAATAATATATCCTAAAAAATTCAAAACTAGTTTTTAAAATATCGGAAGGAACTTTTTTGTTTTTAACTGATATAATTAACTCGGAAAAACATGGTATTTTCTTTGTGATGTAGTTAGATTTTTTGATTATTATCATACCAGCCTCCATACATTTTGTGGACGTGTCCTTTCCAATGTTTTTAGGGTTCCGCACCTCAAACGGAAAAAACGGAACCCTTATAGGATCACTTTGTTGTCCGTCTGTCCGTCTGTGTGTATGTCAAGACTCTTTATCCCGAGAACACGTAAAGATATCGAGTTGAAATTTAAACTGTATACGTGTATCTACGATTTCTTGCAGTTGTGTAAAAGAAATACTTCTCAGTTATCGTTCAAAAAAGTTAAAGCTGATTATATCGTAAAAACCGCATTTTTCGACAATCACGAAAATCAATACCTACAGGGTACTTCCCGTTAACATAGAACTATAAAATTTGGCGAGAAGAATGAGACAATTCTTACACATATAGGAATAAATCTGAAAACTGTAGATTTTTATTTTAATCACAAAAAAATAAGGCATCAAAATTCACAAAATATGGGTTAAAAATTCAAAGTGAGTAAATTGTATCATGTAAGGTATCATATGAAACAGCTTCATTAGCACATGCTAAAACAGGTTTTTGATTATTTTAACAATATGTAATTTTCGAAGTATGACGAGAAAAGTGAAAAAAAAATTGTCGATGGTTACAGTATAAAGATTTCACAAAATTGGGAAGTAAGTTGTGGACAACTTACTTCCCAATTTTGTGAAATTTTCTGGATTTGTATGGAACCCTCGGTGTGTGAATCTGACTCGCACTTGTCCGGTTTTTTGTTCAAAATTGTGTACCATGTTTTTATTATACAGAATAGTAGAATGAAGCCACTGTGTCTCTGCAGGCCAAACATTGTAAATTTTTAAAATTTCGATTCCGAAGCGAATCCACGATGAAATTGAGTTTTTGCGGCAAATTCGATTTGTTTGAGGTTCGAAATGAAAATAAGAGTTTTAGTGGATTGAAAATGTTTTTGAAAATAACTAAACGCAAAATGTTTCTGTGACATTGGAGCCAAATATTAGATATATGTGACCTAAATTCTTATTTTTTGCGGGAACGTGGAAGCTTGATATAAATTATTTATTTTATCGTTTTTTAGGGTTCCGTACCTCAAACGTAAAAACTGGAGCCCTTATAGGGATCACTTTGTTGTCCGTCTGTCCATCTGTCCGTCTGTGTGTATGTCAAGACTCTTTATCTCGGGAACGCGTAGAGGTATCGAGTTGAAATTTAAACTATATACGTATATCTATGGTTTCTTGCAGTTGTGTAAAAGAAAAACTTCTCAGTTAGCGTTTAAAAAAGTTAGATCCGTTTATGTCATTAAAACCGCATATTTTGCACTCACAAAAATGTCTCAGATTAGAAATATAGGAATACATCTGAAAACTGTACATTTTTATTTAAATAACATAAAAATAGGGCATCAAAATTCACAAAATATGGGTTCAAAATTCAAAGTGAGTAAATCGTTATCAAGTAAGGTATCATTTAAAAGAACTTCATTAGTACATACTTAAACAGATTTTTAATTATTTTAACGTGTTTTCACGGAACCCTCGATGTGCAAGCATGACTCGCACTTGCCGGTTTTTTAAAATTAATATATTAGTACTGTTATTATCGTACTATCCTTTAACTTTTCTTCAAAAATTAAAAGCAACAAAAGTGTATTATTGTATACTGGTACTAGCGACCCGCCCCGGTTTTGCACAGGTGTATTTATACATAATATTATTATAAAGCTTCCTCTTGAATTAATCTATCTATTGAAAAACGCATCAAAATCCGTTGCGTAGTTTTAAAGATATGAGCATACATAGGCACAGACAGACAGGGAGGGACTTTTGTTTTATACCTTGAGTAGTTAGTTTATGTTTATACTATGTAAAGATAGTGAAGTGATGATACTGTAACAAACAAGAGCTAGACAATGTCAAAGTTTTTAAGCCGCCTTAAACCTCTGACATGGATAAACAGCTAACTCAATCTAAAAAAAGGTAAAGTGTCTTCCGACCCATGGCTGCGATTGGTTGTAAAGGCCACCTGCGGCCACCCATGCGGAAACTGACCGCATTGACTGCTGCTTCACTGCAGTAAGTAAGTAAGTTCATATAGGCCGGGTGGGTAGTCCTGGTGTCAGAGTTTTTAGACCGCCTGAAGGCCTCTGACATGGCTAAACGATTATAACAACCGGGACCTACAATTAACGTGTCATCCGAGCCACGGTAGCGCTCAGTTGGAAAATGCCACCCACAGTCACCCATTTGCAGTTATACTAAGCGCCACACAAATCGGTGGATGAGATGTTAGCCGCAGATGACACTTCGCCGTGATTGGCTAATTTTTGCGCATGTGTGCACAATGCCGATGCTGCATGTTGTAGTGCGTAAGAAGCGCGCGGGAGGCATGAGGTCTGCGAGCGGGTGTGGGTGTGGCGGCGTCTAGTCTCCCGCGTGAAACTATATTTCGACTTTTGCGCAGCGTTCTGCGCATAACTTCCCATTGGCCGATTTGTATGGCGCTTAGTATATTTGCAATGAACAATAAATAAATATTTGGGGACATCTCACACACGGTGTCTGACCCCAAACTAAGCAAATGATGATGTTATGTATTTTTAATTAATGGTTCATAACGGACAGAACAGAGAGAACGGACGTACAGACAGACATACGAAAGAAAAATTCCAGCAATTAAATAAAATGTCAGTATGTACTCGTATGATAAATATTTATGTTTTCCTGCCTACATCAAGTTTTTCATATCTGGCACATTACCAAAGTAAGGTTTTGTCATTTTCTTCAAGTCAAAAAAATGGTAAGATGACGATTTGTTTTGAAAGCTTGAGATAATTCAGCTCAATTTAAATAAATTATAAAAGGCATTGCAATGAAGTAGAAATCAAGATATCACAGAAAAAATTTAGTCAGTAGAAGTTTTAAACTGAATGAAGAATGCAAAGAAACATTTTAAGATAAAACGACTCACGTGCTATTTTAAGCAGATAAAAATACCATTTCATCAAAATACCATTTTATAAAAATACCATTTTATAAAAATACCATTTCATAAAAATACCATTTCATAAAAGTACCATTTTATAAAAATAACATTTCATAAAAATACCATTTCAAAATACTTCTTACAGATTGTTAATTACATAATCCACTACACTAGAAATATACAAAGAATAGCGTATGCCTTAATTAATTCTTAGTAGCCCGGTATTGGTAAGTTGAAGTGGTAGTGGGCAGGGCACATAGCACGGAGTACTGAGGCTCAGTGAGCTCAAGAGTTCTCGAGTGGAGACCATGTATCGGTAGGCATAGCGTAATACTGTTCCACAAGGTAGACGGAAGACCTCGCCAAAACCGCAGAATCGCGTTGAATGCAAGCTGCTTCCAAACGATCATATTGGACCTATGGGAGGCCTATGTCCAGCAGAGGACGTCCTGCAGATGAAATTACTTATAACTACAATTGGTGAATAAGCTTAAATAGTTTACTTACAAGAAGATACTTTTCTTATTTGTCATGAATACCTAAATATTTTTCGCAAAAAATTGCAACACAGGCTTCACCACCCTGTACATAATTTGAATATTTTGCTCGAATCGATGTTACATCCATGTACATGATCATTGATTTATGGAAAACGTCTCAGCCGATTTCAATACAATTTGAATGGGAACACCTCAGGAAAGTATCCTTTCGAACTAAAATCGATTTTTAAATCAGTTCACAATTGGCGATAATATCGATGAACATACACAAAAAGTGGACATACACAATGAAGCCGTGGTGGTCTAGTGGTAGTGACACCCGCCTTACAATCGTGAGGTCGTGGGTTTAAATCCCGGTCCCGTACCAATGAGTTCTTTGGAATTTATGTACGGAATTTAACACCGCTGGCTTGTCGGTGAAGGAAAACATCTTGAGGCAACCTGCATATGTCAATAGACGAAATTTGAAGGCGTATGTGAATTCACCAACCCGCACTAGGCCAGCGTGGTGGATATGGCCCAAACACCCTTCGTGGGTAGGCCTACGTCCTGCAGTGGCTGATACAGTACAGTACAGTATACACAAAAAAATATACATGCAGATAGTACCTCCTCCTATTTGGAAGTCAGAAATAAAAACAGCATTTAAGTCGTGTGTTGACTTCCTAGTCCCTGTTTTTTATTCGAGTCCACAGTCACCCTCGGGGTCCCACTCCGTCCCGTCGCCTGATTGAATTATATCTCGGATGGCCCTTCCTTTGACTTCTTTATTTCTTTGATTAAATCCGTTATTCAGCTAGTGCGTATTAGGTTATATTGAGTGGCGTTAACGGAACTCAATGGATTCATTCGATTCTAGTTAAAAAGAAAGGGAGGAAGTTTTTTGGATGGTTTTATTTCTTACTATAGTCTTGCTGCCTGACTTAAGGATGTAATAAAATATTTTCAGTTAATATTACGTACAAGAAAATTGACTAGAAATCCCAACTCAAAACTTGACTGCCTCGGTGGCTCAGTGGTTAGTGACCCTGACTTCTGGATCAAAGAGGCGTGGGTTCGATTCCCACTAGGGCAAGCATTTTTGTGATGAACATAGGTGTTTGCTCTGTGTCTGGGTGTTATTTAGGTACTATCTATATAAGTATGTATATAAAATAAGTATATGTAGTATATCAGTCTCTGGCAGCCATATCACAAGCTTTGCTTAGTTTGGGGTCAGAGACCGTGTGTGAGATGTCCCCCAATATTTATTTATTTAAAACGTAAGATAGCGCTGGATGCAAGCCATTTTGTTCGCAGGGCGTATCATCACCAGAAATATTATAATTATTTTTTACAAAAAATGGCACGACTGACTTCAACCGTGTACAGAATTGCGAATATTTCGCACCCATCGATGTAGCCTTTTTCAATTGTTGATTTATCAAAAATGGTTCAGTTGATCTCAATAAAACTAAAATGAGACCAATTTCGATGTATATCCTTTCAAATAAAAAAAGAATTATCGAAATCGGACCACTATATGAAAAGTTACGCGTGGTTACATATAAATAAAATTCTGTAAAAGTAAAAGTGTCTAAAGAAGCCGTGGTGTAGAGGTAGTAACACCCGCATTACAATCGTGAGGTCATGGGTTCAAATCCCAGTCCCGTATCAATGAGTTCCTTAGAATTTATGTACGGAATATCACACCACTGGTTTTTCAGTGAAGGAAAACATCGTGAGGCAACCTGCATACGTCCGTGGAAGAACTGTTGAAATATAAACTTTTTTTTCCCTCCTGTAAAATTTTCAAAATGTAGATACGCGGTATTTACAAAGTGCTCATAAGCGGTATTGATGTATCACCGACAATATAGTACCTCGTCCCTTTTGGAAGACGATAAAAATAAATATAGTTAAATCTAAGCCGTGGTGGTCTAGAGGTAGTGACCCCCGTCTTACAATCGTGAGGTCGTGGGTTCGAATCCCCGGTCCCGTACCAATAATTTCTTTGGAATTTATGTACGGAATATCACACCACTGGTTTTTCAGTGAAGGAAAACATCGTGAGGCAACCTGCATACGTCCGTGGAAGAAATTTGATGGTGTATGTGAATCCACCAACCCGCACTGTGCCAGCGAGGTGGATATGGCCCAATCACCCTTCGTGGGTAGGCCTACGTCCTGCAGAGGACATTAAAAAAAAGGCTGGTACAGAACACATAATAAAAAATGTACGCGTGGAATGAGTACCTCCTCCGTATTGTCGATCAAAAATCAGCATTCTATTTCAACAAAAAAAATCCTATATCCATTAAAGTAAATTCGTATAAAACGTTCGGCTAGTCCTGGTTTCAGAGACGACTTAAGCCGTTTGGAGGCCTCTGACACCGATAAACGATGAAAACAAACGGGACCTACACTTTGACGTGTCATTTGAGCTTCGGCAGCGTTTAGTTGGAAAGTACACCCGCGTTCACCCATCCGAAGATTGACCGCGCTGAACGTTGCCTAACTACGATGATCGCTGACTAACACCTGGTCAAACTACGCTATGAGCGCTCCAAAAAATGAAGAATATTTGTATTTGAATTGATCCGTTCTCTTCGTTCTGTTAGACTGAGTTTTAGAGTTCTTTAAAAAAACAACTCAGTTACTCCAGATGATCGCTTTAATGGTCTAACTTTAAAACACATTAAAACTTTACACTTCTACTAGGTACCTTTCCTAGACCAATAGACTTGGTGGAGAATATACCGCGCGCGAGATTCCCTTTGGGAGACTTCTTTCTCAGGACCGGCGGGCAGGAACCAGGTCCGTAGCCTGAGAGGTAGAGTAACCTTCGGAGAACTAACTGGGAGATTTAGATTGAAAATGTGACTTTATATACGCAAAATATTGCAGTCTCCAATATTGGTTGACGTAAATCGGTAGGCAAGTGGGGGCTGCATAGTCAGCAATATGTTGGTTCTTACTGTACGCCGTCCTAAGCCACGCTTGCCATTCGTGATACCTAAAAAAAAACCGGACAAGTGCGAGTCAGGCTCGCACATCGAGGGTTCCGTACAAACACGTTATTAAAATAATTAAAAACTTGTTTCAGATTGTGTGAAGTTCTTTTATATGATACATTACATGTTACGATTTACTCACTTTGAATTTTGAACCCATATTTTGTGAATTTAGAGGCTCTATTTTTTGTGATTTAAATAAAAATGTACAGTTTTCAGATTTATTCCTATATGTGTACTCTAAGACAATGCTTCTCGCCAAATTTCATAGTTCTATGTCAACGCGAAGTACCCTGTAGATTTTGATTTCTGTGAGTGCGAAAAAAGCATTTTTTTACGACATAAACGGCTCTTACTTTTTTATACGGTAACTTAGAAGTTTTTCTTTTACACATCTGCAAGAAATCATAGATATACGTCTACAGTTTAAATTTCAACCAGATATCTTTACGCGTTCCCGAGATAAAGAGTCTTGACATACACATAGACGGACAGACGGACAATAAAGTGATTCTATAAGGGTTCCGTTCAAATCGTATATCAAAGATGGCATTCATTTCAACGAAAAATTGTCCAATGTCCGTTTAAACGTAGTATTCCCAGCTATAAAACTAGGACATAAAGCCCCGCCCTGGATATCCAATACTCCTCAGATCTTGAGCACGGCCATTAAATAAATTGTCTCTATTAGCCTCTACAGGGGCTCTTTTATTTCCTCTCCTATTCCGGGAGAAATATTATTTTTTATTAACAAAAATGGAAGTAAATCTATTTATACTTGACTGTCTGAAAGGACAATGCGAAGCTTGCAGACTAGCAAAGCTGCGTATTATTTTTAGGGTTCCGTACCTCAAAAAGATAAAATGGAACCCTTATAGGATCACTTTGTTGTTCGTCTGTCCGTCTGTTCGTATGTGTGTATGTCAAGACTCTTTGCGTCAAGGTATCGAGTTGAAATTTAAACTATATACGTACATATATCTATTTTAACCTTGCAGTTGTGTACAAGAAAAACTTCTCAGTTATCGTTTAATAAAGTTAGAGCCGTTTATGTCGTAAAAAAACATATTTCGACACTCACAAAAATCAGAACCTACAGGGTACTTCCCGTTAACATAGAATTATGAAATTTGGTAATAAGCATTGTCTCAGAGTAAACATATAGGAATAAATCTGAAAACTGCACATTTTTATTTAAATCACAAAAAAAATAGGGCCAAGATTTACAAAATATATGTTGAAAATTCAAAGTGATTAAATTGTATCATGTAAGGTAAAAGATAAAATAAATCAAAAAATGATATAGTATAGAGATTTTAACAACTTACTTCCCAATTTTGTGAAATTTTCCGGATTTGCCTGACTCGCACTTGTCCGGTTTTTTTAGGAGTGTATTATGCTCTATTTTTTATTAGGTCTGATATTACAAAAAATCCCATTAAAAAAATTTACTACTTTAGTTCAGCAAATTTAAAGCACTTGCAAAAAATGCACGAAAATTGCAGCGTCTGCAAAAACCGATAAATATTAATCACTTCTTTCGCCAAAGCAGCTTAGGTTTGATGGCGTGGAAATATTTCTTATGGTTTTATCAAAAAATAATTATATTTTGTAGCGTTTACTAGACGTAGCTGCTACGAAGACTACGCTGTAGCATATTATGGCTAAACTCACATTGGTGAATTAAACGTGCTTGTAAATAGCATGTTTGAAATAAATTATTATGGTTTATGTTCAATAGTGATAGAATCGTAATATAATAGCTCAAACGTACATTTTGGTCACGTTCCTATGCTAAATTCATAGATATGCCTTTTTTAGTATGTATATAATTTTGTTGATCACGAGAACACAGAATTAGAAGTACAGCAATATGATGCTTCATTAAACCCGTGATTAAATGTATCTTGTAGTTTACTGGTTTACTCGTTGCATTCACAACTATTATCTTAGGTTGACCTTCCTATACCCGCGTCGAATTTTGTAACACCTATTCCCGCGTACGGTTTCACAGACTGTACCTTCAGGACCCTATTGTTTTATTATTAGCAGTAGAAGCTACTTAAGTTATATTTTTCCAGTAGCTACAAGATTTAATAACAAAATAAATTTTGTATTGGGAAAATAGTTTATGATTATTATACTGACTATCAGACTCGCGTAACAGTCTTCAAAATACACAAAAACACGAGATGTAGCTATCAAGATTTTAGACCATAAAAAAACAATAGGGATGTTTACTGGGTATGAAAATCATTATTATAATAAGTCCGTCAGTTAGACGTATTTTTTCTTATATCATATTTATTAATATTAATCAATTAATTAGTGACTAAGATAAACCTTGTCAAAGTTTGAGAGTGGGGGCTCGTGACGACACTAGCCGGTACATTTCATAGCGGTTAGTGACGTCACACGGAACTTTAACAGGCTATATCTTCATCAATTTCTGTTAAATTGACAAAATAAAAAATACGTGTATAAAATTTTTTGATTATCTATTTGACGAATTAATTATATTTTTTAGTAAACATCCCTATTAATGTATAATCTATACAAATATTTTAAACACATTTTTTGTTGCATGTCCCGCGGTCTCACGGACCGATTGGCGCCAAATGCACCCACACGTCGTAAACAACAAATCAAATAAGGCAACTAGCAAAAAGCTCAAAGTCAGTGCATTGTTTGAATATAAAATAAATGCGAAATAATATTTCGTCGGTCTCACAGACTAACGCGCGGGTACGGGAAGGTTAAGTATAAACTAACCCAACTCTATGTACGGTCAAATAAGAGACTGTGGTACAAACAATCAAATAAAATTAAACGCCTCTCTATTTTCAATGGAGGTTAAAAATGTTCACTAAGATAAGATAATAAGGACTCAGATATTCATCAAACATTTATGGGGCAATAAAAAGATGTATTAATTAGGGCAATATCTATTATTGCTTTGTTTATTGTCCGTTTGAGTTAGTTGCCCTTCGGAGGCTAGGTTTATTTGTTGCCCTAGTTATTGGCTGATCAAGGTTTTTGAGGCGATTTTATGTTGTTGATTAGGCATTTGTATCTGATGAGTTCCTAATTAAATACCGTGTAGATTGGAAATCTTAGGAATCAGAGGCTTTAAACCGTCTCAATGCCTTTGATATGGCTATTTATAAAACCGGAGTCCAACCATATCTTGTGTATTAATTTAAGATGTCATCTGAGTTGTGGTAGCGCTTACTTAAAAAAAGGTTATCTGTCCGCATTTTGACCGCGTTTTTGAAGTTAGTATAAAAGTTACTGCAAAAAAAATCATGTCGCCAAACTGTGAGTACTGCTATGTACTGTAGCAGTTTTTTTAACAGTCCACTGCAGCATGTAGGCCTACCCACGAAGAGTGATCGGGCCATATTCAACACGCTGGCACAGTGCGAATTGGTAGATTCATATAATTATGTCATTGAATTTCTTTTGCGGGGACGTATGCAGGTTGTCTCACGATGTTTCCTTCACCGAAAATCCAGTGGTGTGAAATTTTACATAAATTTCAATGGATTTATTTATTTATTAGGATTAGGACTTGAACCCACGACCTTACGATTGTAAATCTGGTGTTACTACATCTAGGCCACCACGGCTTCTAAGTACGTCTACTAAAAGCACGTGTATTTTAAATACGTTTGACTGTTTCTTATTAATTAAAAGATAATTAAAAGAAACAGAAGTTATGTGTACCGGTCAGATAAAAAGCCCTTCTATTAATATTTTTTTTTCTGCAAATTGGTCATTCACAAACGTTGCTATTCAACGGTATAAATCTCACAAAACCATATCTCTTTTAACGACTCAGAGCACTAATAACAAGAAATTAACTTTATTACCAAGAAATAGAGTTTATTTCGTTCTGTTTATTTCCTTCCGCCTTGTAGAGTCCAAGAAACTCATTATAAGTTGCCCTCAAAGGAAGCAAGGGACCGAATTTATTGTGGGGATGCTCTACTGGATGCTATTACTTAGTATTGTAGTTGTTAGTCGGTATTGTTAGGATCACAGTGCGTTGTAGCACTTGTCTCACCACCAACGATGGTATAGCTAAGCTTTGTTAAGCTACAGTCCGTTCACACTGTAACCTGTTTGTAACCTGTGATGGTGTCGACAGAGACAGTAAAAAGACAGCTAGAAATGTCAGAGGTAAAATAACTTTGAACGGACTGTACGCTTCGTTTACCGCGTCTACCAATTTTTTATAATGCTGTGTTTATTCGGCAAAAAAATAAAAAAAGACGGAAAAAGTCACTTCGCTTAGCTACATGTCCTGCTCAGCTCCATTTTATCATTAAGCCAGACATCATTTTTATTTTTCACGCTCGCTCGCGTTGTATTTTAATTTTTGTGCTATCTCATGAAAACATTATATTTTTACGGGATAAAAAGTGCCTATGTTACTTTCTATCTTTTAAACAATGTCCATGCCAAAAATCAAGTCAATCCGTTGCTCTGTTGCTGCTTGAAAGAGAAACAAACCAATAAAAACACTTTTAATATTAGTAAGGAAATAAGAATAGACTTTTCCGGAAAGACTGATTAATAGTGTCTTGTGCAAAACTAATCTGTCTAGTGCAATGCGCTGCAACCCTACAATGTTGTTTACATTCTCCTGGTGGCTAAGTTGTTAGTTAGTCTTTGTGTGAAAGAAGGTTGGGCGTTTAATTGCGGGACCAGCAGAGGAATACTAAGCAAAGTATGTACCTAGTGCTTTTAAAAGTTTGTTTCGTTCGTCGTTTCAGCCGTTAGACGTCCACTGCTGGACATAGGCATCCCCTATAGATTTCCAATAAGACCGTTTAGTAGCGGCTTGAATCCAGCGCGATCCATGAACATTTTTGTTGATTTACAAAAACGGCTAAGCCGATTTCGCTAAAATTTAAATGGGACCACTTCAGCATTATATTGTTTCGAACTAAATAATATCTTTAAATCTGACTCTTGTGTTACATTTCTGTGAAGTAGTGCACAGAGATTTCACAAAAGAGTTCAGTCAAAAAACATTTAGAAACTGTTTAAATATACAGTTTTTTTCCCTCCTGTAAAATTTTCAAAATGTAGATACGCGGTATTTACAAAGTACTCATAAGCGGTATTGAAGTATCACCCACAATATGGTACCTCGTCCCTTTTGGAAGACGGTAAAAATAAATAAAGATAGTTAAATCTAATCCTGTGATAAAGGTGAAATAATTAAAACAATAAAAAAAAACGGACAAGGCTAGTCAGGCTCGCACATCGAGGGTTCCGTACAAATCCAGAAAATTTCACAAAATTGGGAAGTAAACTTACTATAACGTTAAAATCTCTATACCTTGCATGATACGATTTACTCACTTTGAATATTGAACCCATATTTTGTGAATTTTGAGGCCTTATTTTTTTGTGATTAAAATAAAAATGTACAGTTTTCAGATTTATTTCTATATGTGTATTCTGAGAAAATGCTTCTTGCCAAATTTCATAGTTCTTTGTCAACGGGAAGTACCCTGTAGGTTTTGATTTTTATGAGTGTCGAAATATGCGGTTTTTACGACATAAACGGCTCTAACTTTATTAAACGATAACTGAGAAGTTTTTCCTTTACAACTGCAAAAGATCATAGATATACATATACAGTTTAAATTTTAACTAGATATCTTTACGCGTTCCCGAGATAAATAGTCTTGACTTACACTTACGGACAGACGGACAACAAAGTGATCCTATAAGGGTTTCGTTTTTTCCTTTTGAGGTACGGAATCCTAAAAATACATGCAGACAAATATAGAACCTCCTTCTTTTTATAAGTTGGCAAAAAGGAAACAAAAGAGTGAAATCAAAAGAGCATTGACAAATATTGATAAGACAATCAAAGAAATGAGCAAGAAGGCCTGAACCGTTAAATTCACTTGCGCATAAAGAATGATAGGTGTATTTCACCGAAGCCCTTCCGAGGCAGAAGGTCCGGAATCACAATAAATACAAACCTTTTTGAAATCACCTCGAATAGATCTCGAGTACAGCAGCGTTTTTGTTTTCCTTCTTTGTTCTCGAAACTCACTTGGAAGTTTTTAGGAAAGAGGAGAGGGTTTTGAAAATGGGACAAGCTTAGTCAAATTTGATGATCTACGAGTATTAACAAAATATTCTTTATTTTGTTATACAAGGTGGTTCCAGAACTCGACGTCATACCGAAAATGCTAAAACAGCCTATATTATTAGCTCCGAAACCGGAAAACCAATAAACCTCTTGGTTCTTGGTTTTAGAACTATGATCAATTTTAGAAAATGTGACCAAAAATGCAACCTTGCTGTACTCCTCTTCAAGCTGTGCTTTGAGTTTTTAATATATTTTGTTTTATTTGTCATAGAATAAGAACTAAAGTAATAAAAATTAATAAACGAAGGTGCTCTGATAACAGCATATTATGGTATGACTGTATCAATTTTGATAAAAACTCTTCTGATAAAATGATTGCTTTCAAGACCCAAAAGAGGTGCATCAGGGCAATGTTTCATCTCCATAAAACGGATAGCTGTAGACCATATTTTATTAAACATAGTCTCCTTACATTGCCTTCATTGTACATATTGGAAGTTGCCATGTTTGTAAAGAAAAATATGCACCTATTTGGTGACTGGACCTATGCGGGTGTACGGACCCGCAGACAGGAAGAGATGAGACTTTGCCCTCGAACTGCTAGGACGGCCCTAATGCAAAAAAGTGTATTTTGTATGGCCCCCATTATCTACTCAAAGATACCCAAAGAGCTAAGGGAAATGAATGTTGGTATGTTTAAAACTAAATTAAAATATGTGTTAGCTCAAAAATGCTACTATGACATCGGGGAATTTCTCAGTGATAAAAATATTCTGTCTGACATTATATATCTACATGTAATGTGCGATTTCTTTTTTAATTTTTATTTTTGACATGTTTTTTCTTATAAAAATATAACTATTTTTGACATACCGATTATTTGATTATTTGACATAATATTTTTGGACTTTATTTGACATTTCTTGCATTATATAACGATTAAAATGATTTATTATATTTGTACGCCTAATCAAGCAAGGACATGAGCACCATTTATAATGACTTCCATCTTGTATACTACTTGTATTATGTGTACTTGTACCATGTTCTGACAAATAAAGAATATGAATATAAAAATCGTACTAAAATAGCAAGAAAAATTATCCATCACATTGTTCTATTCTAAGTCCGATTTTAAATATGAAAATTAAAAGGTGGATGTCAATGGCCACCATGCTTTAAGTTGTCGTCGGTGCACAGGAAGGTTTCCGCGTCACCATGCTCTCAACGACATAGTCCGAAGGGCTTTCGTCTCTGCGAATATTCCCTGCGTCTTGGAGCCATCAGGTCTGAGTAGGTCGGATGGTAAGAGGCCGGATGGACTGACTTTGGTGCCTTGGAAGAACGGCAAGTGTCTGGTGTGAGGTGCCACGTGCGTCAGCACTGTTGCTGCCTGTTAAATTAGTCGCTCCATCCAGTCTCTTGCAGCGGTTGCGGAGGATGCCGCTAGTAGAAAGCGGCAGAAATATGCTGCTTTAGAGGCACAATGTTATTTTGTGCCTGTCGCTGTAGAACTTTGGGTTCTTGGGGGACTGAGGGCAGGAAGCTGATTCGTGGGATTAGGCAACGGATCAGAGAAAAGAATGGTGACCCCCGCTCCGGTTGTTTTTAATTTTTAAAGTTTTTAATTTGACGTTTTATGATACTTTCAACTCGCAATAAATGATTACATTTAATTTAAAAGGTGTTAGAAAACAATGCAACCGACCCTAAGAAAACCCGAGCTTACGTAATTTCGAAGGGTTTCACAAACTAGCATTGAGCTATCTCGGGTGTCCAAATTCAAAACCGTAAAAAGTAGGAAGGTAAAATTATCAGATATTTGAACCTTCTTACTGGAACCAAAGGGTTCTTTCCGATAATTATCGCAAAAGACAGTGGAACCAAATTTTAACCATTTTGACATCCCAACTTATGATTTTGATGTATGCCAACAGACAATGTTTTGTTGCACTCACGCTTGCGTATGCTGTATAACCAGATATGAATAAGACAAAAAGTAAGTATTTTATTACTTTAGTTCTAATTCTATGGACCGGCCTGTACGTCGTTCTTGTCCCATCTTCGTAGTGGGTTCGGATCCTAACAAGCTTCAGGTTTTTGTTTTCCGTCGGGTGATTCCGGCCATAGTCGTTATTGACACAAATCCATTCCGCTCCGACCTTTCCAAGGGGCGCCATTTCCATTTTGCAAATTGCTTGACATTAGTACGTCTGCAGGGTAAGCAGAGGGTTAAGTTAAGCTTTAAGAGGGTTAAGCGGAACTGCTGTGGTAAACTATTACTCCACTTTTGGGTATTTATCAATGAATTAGAATTAGAATCATTTATTGATGGATTGAGCTTAATACTAAAATTAAATATACAACAGTTTGTACAATAATAATTAGTACCGCAAAATACATCTCGTCATTTCACAATACACAATAGCAAAATTAAATTAAAAAATTGGTTAAATAAAAAATAAATAACTAGGTATCTATTTCAGCAACAAGGTTAAATGCTGTGGAAAGGCCACCGAATACAAAATTAAATAATGTCGGAACAATACAAAATATCAAAAGTACAAAGTAAATATCATAGATTATAGAAGTAGGTCAATTAAAATGGCTTGCCGAAGAGAAAGCGATTTTAAATTTGTTTATATATATCCCCGATACAAAAAAAAGAGATAAAATAGGCATGATGATTATCAAAAAATATTAGACATGATCTTTTTTGTCAGTCAAACAATAAATTACAAAGATAAACCCTGTCAAAGTTCGGAAGTAGGGGCTCGTGACGTCACTTATTTGTCAAAAGTATATACCTATGCGACTAGTGACGTCACGTGGCACTTTCACGCGCTAAATCTTAGAAGATTTTGCAACGTGAGATCAAGCAGTAGCTCAAAAATTCATTGAAATAGGGTAAATAAATGTGCAAAGTAAAACGGCATTTGAATGGATTTTCAAACTCGATTATTCAAGGCCACCACATTTTACAAACAATGTCAAAACATAATAAGCTCCGACAATAACATGAAATTCTTTTAAATGAAGATGATTATTTTTTGATAATCTATCTGACATACATTATTAAGTCATCATGCCTCAGAGAAGACTGTAGAATATAGTTCTATAACAAAGTAAAATTTCCAATGGCTATAGCGGTTCGGCTTTCGGCTTGCATTTAGAGTCGAAAGGCAATCATTATATCCTCTTAAATATAAAGATTTTGACGCTCTATTCTAGACACACGGAAGCGTGTCCAGCCAAAACAAAGAAAAAGCTTGCGACGCGACGTGTGTTACACGAACCATTTGAAGCCACTTTTGACCCCTTCATAACTCGAAAACGATTTAACCTAAATATATGAAATTTAGCCATTTATTTAGAATACAAAATTTCGTTAATTTTGCTTCAACAGTTATTCATATACGTTTAAAAACCGAGGTTTCATTGACTGATTCACTGACTCATTCACTGACTTATAGATAAAAAACCTAACCCATTTCCAGATGATCTAGAAACTTGATATTTGGCATCAACGTAGACTATTATGCATATAAAAAGGGAAAAATCTAAAACTTCATACTTTTACCCCCCAACCCCCTAATACTGGGGGATGAAAGCTTGTATGAGACTTTCACTAATTTTCATGCTAGAAGTCTAAAAATTGGTATGAAGGCTCTTTGTTGTAAATAATAAAATATGTGTTTAAGGGTTATTAATAAATCACTCCCAAACCCTAAAATAGAGGGATGTAAGCTTGTATGAGACTTTCACTAATTTTCATGCTAGAAGTCTAGAAATTGATATGAAGGCTCTTTGTTATCAATAATAAAATACGTATTTCAGGGGTTTTGATAAATTACCCCCAAACCCCTAAAACTGGGGGATGAAAGCTTGTATGAAATTTTCACTAATATTCATGCTAGAAGTCTATAAATTAATATGAAGGTTCTTTGTATAAGTATTTAAGGGTTTTTAATAAATCACACCCCAACCCCTAAAACTGGGGGATGAAAACTTGTATGAGACTTTCACTATTTTTCATGCTAGAAGTCTAAAAATTTTATGAAGGCTGTTTGTTGTAAATAATAAAATACGTATTTCATGGTTTTTCATAAATCACCCCCTAACCCCTAAAACTGGGAGATGAAAACTTGTATGAGACAATAACTAATTTTCATGCTAGAAGTCTAAAAATTGATATGAAGGCTCTTTGTTATAAATAATAAAACACGTACTTTAGGACTTTTAGTGAATCACCCCCCAACCCTTAAAACTGGGGAATAAAAGTTAGTATAAGACTTTCGCAAGTTTTTAAGCTAGGAACCTGAAAATCGATAATAGTACTTCTTGTTATAAATAATCTACAAAAAGAAGTGAAATCCAACAAAAATATTTCCATGTAAAATATAGCCAAGACCACAGTTCGCACTTTCAAAAAGTTGTCAGATCTTATGTAGAGCCAAGCTTCTAACTCTACACGTCTTAACTCTACAAGTCCTTACTTCTCAAGCTCTACACCTTATTCAATATATGCGGCTTGGCTGTTTCACTATGTTTCACTAATAATTAATTAATCTTCACTTTACGCCCATGTGCAGTATTGCACATGGGCGACAATTATTCACTGGTCAGTTAGTTCTTATTGTATAACGAAACGGCCAAGTCACATATATTGAATAAGGTGTAGAGTTTGTGGAGTAAGGACTTGTAGAGTTAGAAGCTTGGCTTTACATAAGATCTGACAAGTTTTTGAAAGTGCGAACTGTGGTCTTGGCTATATATTTCACATGGAAATGTTTTTGTTGGATTATAATATATTTGAAATCTGTTTTATTTCATTTTCCGATTCCCACTTAGGACTCTGTGTCTGTGTTTGTTAATACCCTACGTAAGTATGTATTTAAAAATATGTACATATGTGTAGTATATCACTCTCTGGCAGACAAATCCCTAGTTTTGCTTAGTTTGGGGTCAGAGGCCATGTGTAAGATGCCCCCTAATATGTCCTACCTATTTATTTCTATACTTGTGTCCTATTGGGTCAGTGTCAGTGACTCGATTGTTTTGTTCATTAACACAAAAAGTTCTCCTACTGTATTTCCTATCCAAGTATATTTGGTACATTTTCCCGTATAATGTTACTAATGAGGGAATTGTGTACGTTATTGTTACGCGGATAATTCCAGCGGATTTTACTCAAATTATAGACGCCTTTTCGCCGAAATGAACTGTTAAAGTGAAAATTCTCGCCAACATTCTCATTTGTGGAAATTTTTTGAACATAGAAAATGCTTTAGATTTGTTTGGAAGAATGGAGGGAAGTATATGACTGTGTTTTATTGCAGCAGAATGCGTGTCTTTAATAAAAATTCTAGATAGTTGATTGAATCAGGCGTTACTTTGCGGAAATTCATCTTCAAATCTATGTTTTGAATAAATATTTAGTGTATTTCCGCTATCTTATTGTAGGCAAATAAGTTTAAGGGCATTAAGTGCATTAAGGGAATTAAAAAAAAAAATTACAAACAGTTACATATATATACATTTGAAAACTTAATTTTACAAAATAGATAAAATAATAATAAATATCACTACACTCTATTATATATTTTTAAAAATACTATATTAATAATCCGTTAACAACAAATCTATATTATAAAAATCTTTTTAAAAATAATATGACAAAATATTGAAAACACTTCACTAATAAAAAACACCCTTATTCTCACTGCACTACACTCTGTTCGACACGTGTTTCGCCTCTCAACGAGGCATTTTCAGGACGTGTTGACTCTTCGAGGTCGCTTGCAAGAACGAGGGCGTTTTTTTTTTTTTTTATATAAAATTATCCTTAATGCACTTAATGCCCTTTAACTTTTGCCTACAATAAGATAGCGGAAATACACTAAATATTTATTCAAAACATAGATTTAAAAATTCTAGATTAATAAATAAGTAATCAATCATAAATCTGCTTACTTCTTCTACGTGTCGATGGTTCCAAGATTGGTGAGATCTATCTATACAAGCTTTGCCCAGTGGTTAGTGACTGCCACCCCAGATGGAGAAGCTTCCATAAGGTCACTAAATGTGCAGATGTTTGGGTAATGAGGGCAGTACAATAGGTGCTCTACTGTCAGCACTGCTACACTTGACGGAGTTCGACAGAAAAAAACCCATTTGGCTATATTGCGGCCAACTTGGGTTAACCGAACCAAATTCAGCGCCTTCCGCGTTGGTCACACTTACTTATTCCTTGGGGGGGAGATCTTCCAGAACAAAAGCAGACAAAACGTATTCTCTAAATAAACTATCCACGTCGCAAGATGGCGGATAGATAAGCTTCACTCATCGAAATGCTTTACTGGACATAATTTGCACATTTTATTGAAGGTTCCATTGAATTATTTGGAAAAGTTTTATCCTTCTGATCAAAATAATTATAATATACACACTTGAGTTAATTTAAAATATACAATCCTCGGTTCATGTTAAAATGTAATGATTTGATAGAGAGCGCCCTAGCAAGTTATAATTTTGCAATGCCCGACAAGGGCGACTAAGTTGTAAGCACATAATATCTTACTAAAGACCTCAAATGTAACACTTAGAGGCAATAAATAAATATGAATATGAAGAAATGTAGCTAAGAACTATCTTAATGATTTTTGAAGTTCTTGTATTTTATCGATGTGGACAATAAAAAGAGTCTATCTCAATCAATCAATCAATCAATCAATCAATCAATCAATCGTTTATTGCATCATATGTAGTATAATTTACATGCAGGTCTTAAAAAACATGTTTAGTATATCTAACCAATCTATTACACCAATATCAAACTGAACTGAAAAAAATAGCATCACTAGAGGCATGATGACTGGTTAAAAAAACATAATTATAATTAGTGAGTTAGATTATAACAAAGACAAACCTTATTAAAGTTCGAGAGTGGAGGTTCGTGACGTCACTTCTCTTTCAGAAGTCATATGACACTTATGACGTAACGCGGAACTTTAACGGACTATATCTTAATCAATTTTGGTTAAATTGACGAAAGAAAAAATACGTGTCTAATATATTTTTATAATCTAGGTATCTGACGGATTTTTTTTTTTTTTTTAGTTATCATGCCTATTGAATTCAGTGTGCTAAATTACAAGTAACAAAATTATATACTCAAGGAAATAGCTTGCACAAGTTAAACTTATAGCACCCCCTTTTTGGACCAAGGGTTAATAAAATCACACGCATGATGAATAGAGGCACTGAACTCGAGCAGAATTTCATCCACAAACATATGATTCGAGGGTTCGAAGTCAACGGGTATTAATGGCTCCTAACCACAGCGGCGTCAGTACAGTACGTAATGTTACGTTTTCAAGAATAATGAAACCTTTGGATACCTCTAATGAAGTCCTGGAACCTCTTTTGAATCAATTTTATGCCTACTATGTAACCTCCAAGCGGTGAAAACCCATCTAAGTTTTAATCAAGGACAACATCCACCCATTAGCAATAGGACGTTCACTGCTGGGCATATATAGGCTTCCCTTATAGATTTCCAATAATACGTGCTGGAAGCGGCTGCATCCACCACGATCCTGCGATCTTAATCAGGTTATACGTCCACCTTGTGAGTAGACGTCCTACACTGCGGTTCCTGGTGCGTGGTCTCCACGCACTCTCGGTGTCCACGGTGGTAGTCTTTTAAACCCTATCGGTCATGAGTTCTCCATGCTATGTGCTATTTCTATGTCCATAACTTTAGTCCTTCGACGGATTTCCTCATTTCAAATTCGATCTCGCAGAGACTCTGCGAGCATAGCCCTCTCCATAGCTTGTTGTATGAAAATATTACGTGGTACTTACGTTATGTAATTACTATACAAATTCATAACCATTACATTAATTTATAGTTTTTTGCAATTTCAAAGTTGGACCCATAATAATTGTTGGTCATAATTGTCAGTGCAATCATTGTTTTTTAACTGTATGAGAAGTCTTTGACGGAAATTCGGAAGTCTTTGACTTTGACCAAACACTAGGCTACAAAGCCAACGTATATGGACTTATTTATCAAAGTCAAATAAAAGGAAAATGTTAGTTATTGTTTCTACATATCATATTCGTCTGCATCATCTCATTCTCGCATAATATTAATATCCGGCAGTAAGTAAGGGGAATTATTCCGCACCCACACACTTACACCAATCTGGGCCAATTTGTAATACTAATAAGCTGGATCCTGTTTCGAGAGTGATGATAACGTACTTGGGCCAGAACCAAGACGACTATAGTATAGCGCGTACAGTAAGCGCCACACAAATCGGCGGATGAGATGTGAGCCGCAGATGACACTACGCCGTGATTGGCAATTATTGCGCTAGTGTGCACAATTCCGGCGCCGATTGTCGTAGTGTGTAAGAAGCGCGCGGGAGGGATGAGGTTAGCGGGCGGGTGTGCCCCGGCGTCTCGTCTCTGTCTCCCGCGTATACCTATATTTCGGCTTTTGCGTATAACTTCCCATCCGCACACATATACTACATATACACACATATACAAGTGTGGCGCTTAGTATATTACGCAGCGCGCAGTGCATAGTGCGTAGCTCGTAGTGCGTAGCTTGAAGTGCGTAGCGCGTAGTGCGTAGTTCAAAGTGCGTAGCTCGAAGTGTGTAGCTCGAAGTCTGTAGCTCGAAGTGCGTAGCACGTGGAACGTCTACCACAAAACGTTGTATAACAAAAAAAAGTTGCTTAGGGCGTAGATGCAACGTTTTCTTTTTGTCGCGAATAAGTCTGCGCTTGATCAACTTGCCTGTTGGTATGCGACGTTGTGGTCTAGAATGAATCATGCAGTCTAAGAAGATTATTATACCTCCCTGAAATCAAGAAAACCGGCAGTCTGTCGTTATCTGGCCATCAGAAACTTTGAGTCAAACCTTAATTGGTCTTAATAAGTGATATCGTCAGTCCAGGTGGGCTGATGATGTATCTAACAAACAACGACGTCTTACGCTGCTGCCGGTCCATTGTTTCCATTTGATAACTTAACGGTTCTATCGGTGAAACACAATTCGAGCTGTGTTTTCTGCCCACTGCCATTTTTACTTACAAATCAGCTGGTCTATGTTGGTAACTTTGATTCTTCCACGGTTCCCCTCACTCTTAACTAAGTCTTGCAGAGAGACTGCAAGCATAACACTCTCCACTTAAGGACTTCTAATCACATGGAATACATAATTTGACTCATCCGTTACAAACCCTTCAATCGCAGAAGCATTAGCAGATAGAAGCACATTAATCAATTAACGAATGAGTTGACGCATGACGATGGCGTCATTAGCAAAATCCTGATTTGCAGATCGATAAGCAAATTTTCGTGTTAACAGGTCACCTACTTATTGAGTACTTATACGTTGTGTTGAGTTGAGGTGTAATTGCTTTCTAATTTTGTACAATTTGGGTATTCCAAAGAGTTATCTTTATGATAAGCATTTCAAAAATCTGAAGCGAACGCAGGATTTGAACCTGCCCCTTCGGATCACTAGCCCGACGCTCTAACCAACTGAGCCAGCCCGCCTCCTACGCAAGGGTCAAATTTTTGAAGTGCTTATATTACACCAACTTATAGTGTTGGCGGCGCCACCTGTGTTTGAAATGCTTATCACAAAGATAACTCATTGAGATAAAATCTAGTGTGGAAAGCACTCAAAATAAAATCATTATTTGGGTATTGTTTTTAAATCTAGTCAAATCTGTGAATCTTTCTCAAATTATTTGTGTGGGCTGATTTTAGTGTTTGACATGATAACTTCTTGTAAATTGATGACCGCCAGCTGAACGCACGAAAAAGTTTCATGAGTCATTGTTACGTTCCGCCTGAGCCCAGCGTGCAAGCGAGAGCGCGGAACAAGCAATAGAGAGGCACAATCGGCATAAGCATTCGGCTTGTGATACATATGACGTTATCACGTAATCGTCCGTAAACTTACTTTACAGACAACCGGTTTTTTTGACTGACGGACCACCGGAGGAGATATGCAATTCGACGCGTATATTTTTTTTTATGTATAACCACGCATAACTTTTTTATAGTAGTCCGATTTCAATATTTTTTTTTGGAAAGAATATAATTCGAAATTGGACCATTTAAATTTCATCGAAATCGGCTGAGCTATTTTTGATAAATCCACAATAATGTGAAAAATGCTACATCGTTCCGTTCGTAATATTTGCGTTCCAGCGTTGCGCCCCGGCTTCACACAGGTGTTTTATAAATATTAATATTTCTCTTGAATTACTCTATCTATTGAAATAAATTGCACTAAAATCCGTTGCGTAGTTTTAAAGACATAAGCATACATGGGGACAGACAGCGGAAAGCGACTTTGTTTTATACTATGTAATGATTCTGTACACGGGTGAAGTCGGTCATGCTAATTTTTGAAAAAAATAATTATTCCTATTGTGTTTTTCATTTATGGATAGTTTTACTCTAAGCCATTTGAATTTCTAAAGTTAATATGATCAAATCGGATTTGAGTGACAGTTTTGTAATCTAAGTGAATAAAAAATGTAAAAGATATAGTAATAAATAGTTTTGTGTAACAGCTTTGGTGAACCACTTGGCCTGGCTGGCACTTTTTATTTGGCCAGAGGCTGGCACTTGAAAAAACTTTAAACTTGTAAGACTGAAGTGATGAACCCAAATGAAATCCATCGCGTTGTTAATATACTTACCAAAATAACAAAAAAACCCACACAAAACCACTTTATGTAATGCCAAAAGTATGTATTTAGAAACTAAAACGAAGCAATTTCCAGGAGTGCCTATAAAAACTACTGCATAAAGGTACCTAAGAAAATAATTCAATAAATCTAACTTCTACTCCAATCAAAGAAAATGGCGAATTTGCAAAAAGCGAGCTGGCAATTAAGCTGATTCCAGTTAAAAGTTCTATCTGAGAAAAAAGACAAGAGCTCTAACGGCGATTGTACACTAAGTGAACAACGTTGAGAATAAGTGAAACTTTTTAAGTCAGTAGATTTATGTCTGCGTTAAATAAAAAAATTATACATCTATACAAATAAATAAAATTGGAGTGTCTGTTTGTAATATTGAAATAACCGTTTTTTACTACATGCATATGAATATATATACGGTACATACACCAAAATAACATTTTTTACAATTTTTGTCTGTCCGTCTGTTTGTTCCGGCTAATCTCTGAAATTGTTAAAATTAGTTATCTGTGTTCATCAAATATTGTAATTATTTAGAAAGCCATACTGGCAATACTCTCTCTCCGTCGTTTGACGTTTCCCGTGTAAGTCGTACAAATAAAACTCTGCTATTTTAATTTCTCGTTTTATTAGAAATGGCTGGACCTTTTTGACGGAACTTTTATTGGCAGGTAGCTGATGTAATATGGAGTAACTTGGGCTACGTTAATCGACTGCTAGGCGGAACGAAGTTCGCCGAGTCTGCTAGTAACAAATAAAATGTATTTTTAACCGACTCTAAAAGCGGAGGTTTCCAATTCGACTATATCTTTTTGTTTGTTTGTTACGCGATTACTTCGCCAATTATGAACCAATTTTGATTATTTTTTGTTTTTTTTGGTAGATGACATTTCAGAGGTGGTGCTTTTTATCAAGATTGGCTAAGTTGTTTTTGAAAAATCGACAATAATGTGAAAATTACTACACCGATGATATATTGATAAGCAAACTATTCGAATTCTGTTCACGATTGAAGTTGGCTATGCCATTTTTGGCGTAAAGTAATTATAATAACGAAACTGTTGTATGAATAAATGATTATAACCTAGCACTATGACGAATGTTTACTTGATGAAAAAAATCCATTCATCCATTAGCCATAAGCAGTCCACTGCTGGACATAGTCCTCCCCTATGGCTTTTAAATAAGACCGGTTGGAAGCGGCTTGCATCCAGTGCGATCCTGCGGTCTTAATGAGGTCATCCGTCCACCTTGTGGGTGGAAGTCCTACGCTACGCTAAAAAAATACTATCCAAGTATTTCTGGGGCAAATCGATAATAGCCATCAATATGGAATATAAAGAAAAATGCTAAGTCGTTGGTTAGCAGTAACACATTTACTGAGAAACGATAGTTCGAAATTATATTTTCAGAAGCAAAATCAACGTACTCGTATTTCTAAAACAAATGGGTTTTTTTGCTTCTTATTTGCGACAGAGAACAAGCAAATCATTAATTGTAGTGGGACGTTAAAACAGGTTTTAAAGATAAGCTAATGGTAGTGCCTCCGGAGCTTTGTTTCTTTAAATATTTGCGTAGTGTATCGGGAGTTAAGTAGGTATGTATCTGAAACATTGTAACTCACTGAGAACATTTCCTAATGAAATGGACGGAAATGTTTCTGAAACATTGTTTTGTAAACATTCGTGTGATGTTTCGGGTATTTGTAACAAAAACATTGTTGCACTTTGGCTTTACATTCACTTATTTTCTTGTTCACTAATCTGTCCAAGATACCAAATGTAAACTTATTATAAGACATGGGTTGCCTAGTACGCTAAATCCACTTATTTGTGTACAAGTAATACCATAGCGTAAAAAGTAAATCAAATGACATCTCCGTGAACGAATGTTCGTTGTTCAGTACGACGCGAGCAAGTAGATAGTTTGTGACGGCGTATGTGGTGTTTAAGCTATTTTATTCAAAATATAGCTATATATTAACATAGTTTCAGAAACAATATCTACGTGTTCTGAAACAAGTTTATTTTTTCTGTTATTTAAATTCTGTAAAGCGTACTTTTTATAAATCATGTTTCTACTCCCCAGTAGCAACGGAGAGCAAATGAAACATTCAGTTTCACAACAAGCGCATGTGAGTGTGGACACATCTTTTATTATGTGCGTGACGTCACGTCGGTTCCATCGGAAGATCAGCGCCGGCTGTCACGGTCGGCATTATGCTGAGATGGGACCGGTTTTGTGGCGAAAATTTAACATATAATTACTGTTTACATTTATTCATGTACTATATTTTTGATGTTTGTCTTGTATTATGTGTTGTTTTCGTTGCAAATAAAATTATGTCTATGTCTATGTCTATTAGTTACAAATAAAACATAAGGCGAAAAGTATCCCAGTAGGGTCTTTGTGTACGAGTAAAGGCGTAGTTTACAAGCACTTCAAGGTAATGCAAATGATATCTCCGTGGATAAATCCATGGAAATGTGACTCTCTCGCCCGGTACAGAGCTAATGGGCAGTTACGACGCAAGCGGGTGGGTTATGTCGCCGAAGCCAACCAAGCCGACAAAGTCTAGATTTTATTTAAAATATATATCAATTCTAAATATTAATATTGTTTCAGAAACATAATCAACGTGTTTCTAAAACAAGTATTATTTTAAGAAACGAGATTTATCCCAGTAGGTTTTTTGTGTTCAGTAAAAGCGTAGTGTACAAGTACTTCAAGGTAATTCAAATGATATCTCCGTGAATAAATCCAGGGAAATGTGACTCTCTCGCCCGGTACAGAGCTAATGGGCAGTTACGACGCAAGCGGGTGGGTTATGTGCCGTATGTGAGGTTTAGGCCATTAGACGGAATGAGGTTTCTAGCTTACGAGTTGAGTGTCGCGTGTTCCATCCTAGAACACATCTTGCTATTTGATGTTCAACCAAACAACACTAATAGTTAAACAAGCATAATTGTAATACATAATTTTGTGCAATTTCTGAATATTGTTGAATGTATAGGCAATTAAGCAAAAGCTATTCAGCTCAATTCAGTTATTTTTTCTATCGGAAGAAACAAGAGCTTTAACGGTGATTTTGTAAAAAAAACAGCTGTTCCATAAATTTGGTCTATTCTGAATTGCAATTAGATAGGGTTCCGTACCTCATAAAAAATAAGGAACCCTTATAGGATCACTTTGTCGTCCGTTTGTCCGTATGTCAAGTTTTTCAATCTTTTATCTCGGTAATGTGTAAAATTAATGAGTTGTTTAAATCACATACGTATATCTATGGATTCTTGCATTTGTGAATAAACCAAACTTCCCAGTTATCGTAGAAAAAAGTAAGATCCGTTTATGTCCTAAAAAACCGCATATTTCGACACTCACAAAGGAATCAAAACCTTTAGGGTACTTCCCGATGACCTAGAACTATAAAATTTGGCATAGAGCATTGTCGCAGAGTACATACACGTACAGGAATAAATCTCTAAACTGCACATTTTAAGTTGAATCACGAAACTATAGGGCCTAAATGCAAGAGGTAAGTGAACCGTTAAATTTAAAAGGAGTTAATCGTATCATGTGGGGTATTATATGAAAGAACTTTACTGACACAAGCTAAAACAATTTAAGTTTTTAATTATTTCTAAGACATGTGACTTTCGATTTAAAGACGAGGAAAGTAAATAAACACATTTTTGCGTTTTAAAAGACAACTAAGGCCATTGCGTCAATCGATGATCAGCTTCGCCCTAAAGTTACTAAGTACGTAAACTTATTTAAGTTTTTTGCGATTTTCCAGGATTTGTACAAAACCTCGGTGAGCGAGCCTGATTCGCACTTGTCCGATTTTTTTTCTAATCCGGGTTGGCTCCAATCTAAAAGTTGTTTATAATGATGATCTGAACAACCTCTTTTCGGCTTTGTACAAGCGAAAAACCCTGTGTAAGAATTTGTATTCTGTTTTAATTATACTTGAAACTGCATGTTTTAGTTCAATGCGTTTTAAAAATGTTGAACAAATAAAATTGTTGTGTTATATCGGACTTTCCGTTCTTCATTGTTCAGGGTTCGCGTCCAATTCTCAACAAAGGCGGATACCGTCGCTTTATTGTAGAATTTCACGACAAATTCAAAGCTTGTATTGTATTATCTGTCGTGCTTGATATCTGTTTCTTGTTGGAATTAAATTATGTGTTTCTGTTAGAAAAATAAAGCTTTTACTTCAATGCTCGGAGTTTTTAACAACACAACTTAGATTAACGATTGGAATAAAGGACGTTTTTGGATAATTCGGCAATTTACATCGATACAAATAATTAATCTCAACTCCATCCATCCATCCATCAGCCAAAGGACGTCCACTGCTGGACATAGGCCTCCCCTATAGATCTCCAATAAGACCGGTTGGAAGCGGCTTGCATCAAGCGCGATCCTGCGGTCTTAATGAGGTCATCCGTCCACCTTGTGGGTGGACGTCCTACGCTGCGCTTGCCGGTACGTGGTCTCCACTCGAGAATTTTTCGACTCCACAGGTCATCAGTCTTCCGCGCTATGTGCCCTGCCCATTGCCATTTCAACTTGCTAATCCGTTGGGCTATGTCGGTAAGTTTGGTTCTTCTACGGGTCTCCTCATTCCTGATTCGATCCCGCAGAGAGACTCCGAGCATAGCCCTCTCCATAGCTCGTTGGTTAATCTAAACTATATACCCTTATTATTTAGTGTCTAAAATTTTAAGAATACATATTACTCATAACTGGGAATACCTTTTACTATAGAATCATTTATAGTAAAATTTCCTATGTTTTTTTGGTAAATTAAATATTGTCTATTGTCAATCTGTGACATCGCGAAAAAATGTATACGTAAGTATACAAGTTTATCGTCAGTTAAAGAAATGTATGGAACAGCTGATTTTTTCATAATTAATCTAAGTTTGTCTTATATAAACAGTTGGTCATAAAATATGTATAGCGTAATAATCTATCTTTCCACATTATCATTAATATAAAATGTAAAAAAATGCCGAGTCGATGGGCATTACCCAAAATTGTAACGTTGATTTATGACGTTAATTTGGATTACCTTACCTAATAGATAATCAAACAACCCTACAAGCACTATATAGGATCTATTCAGAATTATAGAAAAACCGTGTCCGAATCACAAACATATCTGAAAAGCAGATTACAAAGGAACTTCTATCTAGATTTCTAGACAATGCTGTTGAATCAAATATGAAGTTTCACGTACCAAGTACCACAACCGCTGAGTTCATATTTTCTCGAAGCGTGTTATTGACCAGATGATGCCAATTTGATCGTCTGCTGACCCGACAAATTGTGGTCTTGTTATGGCTCACAGATAGTTAACAGTTTTGGAATCGGATCACGTAGAGTCTAAATCAAAATGATAATAAAAATTGTCTATCATTATGTAAAGACTATAAAATGTGATAGTCGACAACTGTTACAGAACCAACAACTCTGTATTATTCGTGCAAATTGTAAAAACTTCTCATCATTCCAAACAACATAAAAAAATCGTATTGTTGATATCTATTCATATTGGCGAGTCATTTAAAGCGTCCCTCAGAGATAACGGCGGCTGTAGCTGGGGCCAGGTCAACCGCCAATTAGATAGATAGATCTTGATTAAAAAAAAATAACGATGATCTAGAAAATGTAATAATAAATCGTTCCAAGAGGATCGACCAACACCTCAAGAGGCTCTCGCGAGACGCTTGGGTCAAGGACCAGATTCAGAAGGCAGTGATCCTGGACACGGCACGCATAGTCAGGGGGTTCCTCATCCTGTAGCCCCAACCACCGGTACCTTGGGCCCTGCCCCGCTGCCGACGGCACTCTAGATTACGGCTTTTTTTACAGCTTTTTAATTTTTATATAAATAGTGTAAAAAATCTTAGATTTAGAAAATTAAATAAATATGTATAAAAATTGTTTACAAGTAATAAAATGGCCATACCTTTATAGGGTCATAATTATGTATAACTATACAAAACATGTTAGTCAAGAACCGCCTGTAAATTTCATACATTGCATTAAATGATTTGTGTTCGAGTTTGAAACTAACATGACCTTCGCACATTTTATTTATAATATAACATAATTAACCTCACAAAATATTTTAATTTAGATAAGATAGGCAGTTTTAACCACATTTCGCAGTGTTTACCAAGATTGAGCTAGTACTCGAATCAGCGCCAGTACGTGGATTTGTCTTTTATAATGCTGACAATCATACGCATTAAATTGCACATCAAGCGTCTTTCAAAATGTACGATTTCTCAGCACCTCCCAACTTAAAACTGATCCCCAAAGTAAGTGCCCATAACTGAAAGCTCTGTTGTAAAGTAAGAAACTTTAAGAATGCTTTGAGATAAAAACCGGACTCAGCTGAGAGTTTTTCGCCATAAACTTGAACTGAGTTTAAATATAAAAGCCAATATCGATATATCACTGAACATAGTGGGAAAAGAATAGTGGTGAAGATTGGAATTGTTACTGAGAGATTTAGCCGGATTTTTATGCCGGTTAATAGGTACCCACAACTGCCTACAATTTAGTGGATAATCTATTCGCCAAAGTTTGACACAGAGCATTGCAATTAGCTGTTACAAAAAATTTCATACCTGATCACTACCAGATTTGTGTGGTCAAAAATAAAAAATAACTTTGCAATAGTGTAAATAATATAAATAGATTGGAATCTTTTAAAAATATCGAGGATTCTAGCAACATTGCACATTTAACTTGACCGAGAGTGTAAATAATATATCCTGCACGATTAGTATGTACTTTACTACTTTAGACAGCAGCCCCACTATCGTACCGTACTGTTACAAAATCTTTTAACCTAGTGTTAGATTAATACAATTATAATATAATAAATAATTATACTAGTCTGTGACTGTTTATGCTGTTTGTAAATAACAACATGAGCTGAAAATTTTTTCATGCCCAACTTTCAGTACACAACCTTAAGTGAGCAAGAAAAATCAACGACTTCGCACTAGGGTAATTAACGTCCTGAATAGGCACGATGACAAAAGAAATATAATTGGTCCGTTAGATGTACAATACTATCAAAAAATATTAGGTACGTATTTTTTCATTTGTCAATTAAACAAAAAATAATGAAGGTATATACCTAGTCCGTCAAAGTTCCACGTCACAAGTGCCATATAAATGTATAGACTTCTGTAAGAGAGATGACGTCAAGACCCGTGGGGTTCTTTGGTTTGGGAGTGGTCCCAAACTTTGACATGGTTTATCTTTGTCATCTGTTGTTTGATTAACAAACAAAAAAACGTTTTTTTTTTACTCAGTCATCATGGCTATTATCACTTTATATAAGTTTCTTTTCGGCATAAACTGGGTTTAGACGGAACCTTCCCGGCAACTCTACAAAGACAGCTTCCAATATCAAAAGGGACGTTATTCGAGATTTATATGGCGAAGATAAAACCCATTGGCTCCGCGAAAGGGTATTTCGCATTCGACTTGAGATAGAAAGGGTTTCAATAGTTTCGTTATTTTTGGAACATTTTAAGAAGGACTCCTTTATGTTGTGGTTTTGTAGATAATTTCTCTTATAGTCGTTTATTGGGAAATATTTTCTTGTTTGTTTAATGCTAAATATTTTGTTACTTTTATTCTGTTGAATTTAATGTTGAATGAATGAATGAATTATTTTAATATAGATTTTTTTCCTTCGTTGTTCGTTATCAAACCTTTGATTTAAACGAGAAAACGAAAAATCATTTTCATCTCAGCACTAACTTGATTGACACAATAATTAATAAGCACAATAATTATCTTCTCAAACCTTCAACAAAAAAAATCTTTGTTTTTTTTTTCGATTTCAAAGTGTAAAAGTATTTTTTTATCGGGCAAAAGTGCTTTTATTAACTACAATAAAATACAATACTACTTTATATGCTAAAACTACACACACTATGTAGTTGTAACTACATAAAAATTGGATCATCCACGGACCCAAAACAAGATGAGCTCCCGGTCCCCACGTACTCCAAATGGCTCAAATATGTAAGTATGTACCGAGGTAAGTTAAAATTGGATATAACGATAACTATGATGATATCCTAGATTGTATTTTTTCACTCAGATAAATATTACGTACCTACTTAAAAAACACCAGTAGTACCAGCATTTTACCCACTTATTATGATTTTGTTTCCTCTTCAAGAGGATGAACAACAAATTGGCGGGAAGACAATTTGTTGATTTCCTATAATAAGGGTCTTATTTATACACCTTATTTGCTCAACGCATCCGCAGTTTCTCGAACATCAGTAAACACACGAACGCAAAAGTAGCTAGTTAGGTTTAATTCAGTAATGCGACAGTCGTGGACAAACAGTCGTCGCTTTGATCAAATATTTGACTTGCAACGGCAAACACCGACCAAGCATCGGCTTGCGCGGGACAAGCAGGACGAGTGTTTAACTTTAATGTGCTTCGGATTGCTATTTTGGGTCTGTGGTATACACAGAAATACACAGGATGTTTTATAGACTACGAACATGTTTTATTGAATCATTGTGACCAAACATTAAGACGATATATGGAAGCACAAAAAATGGTTGTCTGTAAAGGCGGATAATTTGACGTGGTAACGTCATAAGAAAACATTATTATATAAACATAGTTTATTGAATCAGGCATTACTTTGCGGAAGTTCATCTTAAAATCCTTGTTTTGAATAAATATTTAGTCGATTTCCGCTCTGTCGTAGGCATATAAGTTAAGGGTACCATTCAACAAACCAAATTAAATCACAAACAATATTAGTAATTAATCATCAAACTGTATCATGCTTCGGCTATGGTTAGGTTAGGTTAGGAAAAAAAAGGTTAGGTTAGGCTTAGGTATGTTTAAAAAATAAGTGAATCAGAAACAAAATTAGAATTAATTCGTTTAAAATAATAAAAAAATAATTAAACCTGTAACAGAAATAGTGATTAGTGATCTTTTTAAAATATTTGTAAGCCTGAAAACAGTATTTTATTAATTTGTTACAAAATTACGTATATAATAATTTGTAAAAATGTAATAAAATAGTGAAAAATACTTAGTCAAGAAATAGCACCCTTATTCTTACGGTATTCTATTCGACACGTGTTTTGCCTCTAAACGAGGCATCTTCAGGACGTGTTGACTCTTTTTGTTGACTTTTTTTTTCTTTTATTTTTCCTGGCCTACCCTAACCTAACCTAACCATAGCCGAAGCATGATACAATTTGATGATTAATTAATAATATTGTTTGTTACGTAATTCGGTTTGTTGAATGATACCCTTAACTTAATATATGCCTACGACAGAGCGAAAATACACAAAATATTTATTCAAAACAAGGATTATTATATACAACGGGACTAATCGCGCATAGTAGTCACCTGAGTCTACCCATGACCACGGTCGATGCAACTCGGCCGAAACGTCGGGATGATAAGGTATTTATATATTTCGTAATTTTAGTGCGCGATTAGTCCCGATGTATATAATAATAATGTTTTCAAATCGCGAAAGTTTAAAAACAACAATCAAAACAAGGATCAAATAAACAAGACAACAAGTCAAACGGAACAAGCGGTTTAAGTCCAAGCGGAACGTTCCGTGTTCTCACTTGCCCGCTCGGCTCAGGTAGAAAGTTACACTTTTTCATACGTAGAGCCAGCATTCATTGATTCATAATAAGTCGATTTCACGTTAAAAAACCGGACAAATGCGAGTCAGGCTCGCACATCGAGGGTTCCGTACAAATCCAGAAAATTTCACAAAATTGGGAAGTTGTTAAAATCTCTATACTATAACAGTCGACAAATAGCTTTTTATTTTTTCACTTTTCTCGTCATATATCGAAAATTATACATTTTTTAAATAATTAAAAACCTGTTTTTGCATGTGCTCATGAAGTTCTTTTATATGATACCTTACATGATACGATTTACTCACTTTGAATTTTGAACCCATATTTTGTGAATCTTGAGGCCCTATTTTTTTGTGATTTAAATAAAAATGTGCAGTTTTCAAATTTATTCCTATATGTGTACTCTGAGGCAATGCTTCTCGCCAAATTTCATAGTTCTATGTCAACGGGACATACCCTGTAGGTTTTGATTTTTGTGAGTGTCGAAATATGCGGTTTTTTACGACATACACGGCTCTAACTTTTTTAAACGATAATTGAGAAGTTTTTCTTTTAATATCAATTCTTTTTATTTCAATATCAATCAGTTCGTGTTTAACAAAAATACGCTAAAAGAAACCTAATCTAAGTTAATCATTCAATCAAAACATTTCAAATGTTATAAATGCAAATATAATTTGAGCCAATTCAACATAATTTTTAACATCATTTATTTAAATTTTATCTAAACGGCTCGAGCTTAAACCTTATTTAAATAATTACATTGTCTATATTAGTCTAACTCACGACTAATCTTTTGTCAAAATGCAAATTTTCTGAGAACAATTGCCAAGCTAAATTCGCAGTTACCACAAAAAAGTTAAACATCGAATTCGTGTTCAATTCAATTCTGAATTTGAAACGAATTCAAGTAAATTCTATTTATTATCTATTCAAAGCTTATTCAATGGAAAGCCGAACAGATGTTTGTGAGACGAATAGCGCCCTCTATGGAACGGTTTGGAACTAATTGAGTTGTACGAATCAGCCTTTGACCGTATTGTATTGTATTGAAGTTCCAGTGTACAGTTGGGTTAGAAATCAGATTTATTATTGCATGTAGGTTGGAAATACGTTGATACTGATGTCACAATACAAATCAACAGTATCCACAGTCTAATAATAAGAGTATTTATATTTAATGGCAAATAATAGATAGACAGATAGATAAACGTTTTATTATAAATACCCCAGAGTTATCTCTGTGATGAATTCTCGTTTGTTTTTTGCTTAGTTTCAAACTGCTTGTCTGGACTAGCTCAATAACTAATTTTTAAATCCATGTGACGTCACCTGCCGGCTCCACCGGAAGACCAGCGCTGGTTGGTTCATAACCAGCATACGCTGAGGTGGAGCCGGTTTGTGACAGAAATAAAGATTAAATTACTTTATAATAGTTTCTATATTAGTTTATGTTGAACTGTATGGTTACATTATGTTTAAGTTCTGTGTTTATGTCATAATA
Organism: Hypomecis punctinalis; assembly: GCA_949316475.1. Lineage (NCBI taxonomy): Eukaryota > Metazoa > Arthropoda > Insecta > Lepidoptera > Geometridae > Hypomecis > Hypomecis punctinalis. The sequence continues at coordinate 17,256,950 of OX438818.1, forward strand.
AAAAGCTGTCTAAATATGTTTTTATTGTTCACACAATCAACAACACTACAAAAAAAAAAAAAAATTTTAAATTACCTAGTGCGACTACCGGTGGCCGGATCGAGCGTTATATTATAAGGTAGCAATTTCTCTTGATGCTGCTGCTGATGACTGATGGGGTCAAACAATTTTCAAGTGGAGACCACGTACAGCGTACAAGCGCAGCGTAGCACCCACGAGGCGAATTGATTATCTCATCAAGACCGTAAGATGGCGCTGGATGCTAGCCACTTTCAACCGGTCTTGTTGGAGATCTATAAGGAAGGCCTATGTCCAGCAGTGGACGTCCTATGACTGATGGATAGATGGGTGGAACCAACGCAAACTAAAATTTCCAAAAAAAAATCTAAGCTAAAAACTCCTCTATAAAAAGATCTACAAATGTCGAAGCAATATACACACGCACTATACTTACCTACAAAAATCTTTGTTGTGCCTCTTCCTAATCGGAGATGTGGTCTAAGGTGTAGCACATTTACCATAACTATGTAGAAGGTATCTGTTGACCCTCTGGTATTTGAAACTAGGTAATTATTTTTAGGAAAAACTTAATGCAGCACCGATTTCCACCGTGTACAGAATTAGTATAATTTGCATGAATCGATGTGACATCCTTGTACATTTTTGCTAATTTATCAATTATGATTTCGTTAAAATGGAACTACCTTGAAAGTATACTCTTGGAATTTATAAATTTCTACACAGAATGACGTTCTCAATTCCATTGATGTTTCTTTTTGGTTGAAAATTTATATGTTTTACAGACTTCCAAAAAGGAGTTTTAAGTCAGTTCACAATAAGCGAAATTATCGATGAACATACCAAAAAAATGCTTGCAGACAAACCTCCTTTTTTTGGAAGTCTGTAAAAGATATAGATGTTTCAAACAAAAAAAAACAAAACATTAACTGAATTGAGAACATCGTTCTAGTTAAAATGTTATTGATAAACGTAATTTCATGCATTTTACACCTCGACAGTACTTTATTCAATACAGATTAGAGCCCTATCTAAGCTAGATTAAGTCGTTTACTAATTAGCTTACTTTGATTAGTAAATTGCTTATTAGTAGACGTTTTAAGAACGGCAATTGGCCTGTTGTTAAAGTACATGTTTTGTGTACAGAATATTGATAAATACCATAGATGAATACTGTATAAATAATTTCGCTCATTACATAGAGATCTCAGACCAAATAAAAAATAAATACTGAATGTTGTCAACAAAGTGAAGTGAAACCGGCAAAACTACGCCTCGCCGTGTACAGACAAGTTTATAACGAAACTATGCCTAGGTAAGTCAATCGAACTATGGCGGCGCTACACCGACGCACTCTCCACCATGTATAATAAACCGGCCTCTCTTGTCGAGCGTGTTGGATTTCGTGTAATCTGTAAAGCTATATTTTTCTGTAAATAAATAATAGATTTTTTTATTTGGTCTGAGATAGAGATATACTTATGATATCAGTTACCCCGTATTTTTTTTTTCTTCATTAGTAGGAAAAAATCTATCATCACGTACATACCACGGACACGGACATATGACTTCATTAAAACAGCAGGAATGTTCTTGCTGTACTAGATGCAAGCCGATTCCACTTGATCTTATTGGAGATCTATAGAGCAGGCCTATATCCGTGGGTGTTTTATGGCTGAAAATATGATGAGAAGGATATGATCATCATCATTGATAATTCTAATTGAATTCCTAGTAATGTTAATGTCTATAGATAAATAATAAAATACTCGTATTTATAATTCATTTGGTGGAGAAGATTTTTTAGTCAAATCTTTGTATCTCGTCATGATTTTTGCACTTCATGTTAAAGTCCAATCAAAGTTTGAAGCATCGAGTGGCTCAGCCCCATTGTGGTCCAACAAAACCAGAAAAGGTCATAATCAAGCAAATGATATTACCACGGGACCCTTGCAAACGACTTGCGTAAAACCATTGCCGTGGTACAAATGTAAGCGGCAGCGGACAAATTTTGACGCTAATTTTTTCCCTTTCCTCCTTCTTTTCTTTCTCTTGAAGTATATCTGCAAAATTTAATCAAGAATGATGACTAATAGATGCACCAAAATCACTAAAATTGCCCAACGGCTTACTATCTATAAGCAGTAGTGAATATATACTAAAGAAAACACCGGTTTTTACTCACGTATAATATCGCGGCCGGCGCGAGCGAGCGGCGTGAGTGCGCGTGCGCCAGTTGACGGGAGCGCGCGTATTCCCTGACGAAGGAGTACTAATTACTCCGAAACCGGTCGGGATCCCAGCGGCCCGGCCGCGATATTATACGTGAGTAAAAACCGGTGTTTTCTTTAGTATAATGAATTCTCACGCGAGTTTTAATGAAGTGAGTAGTGAAGTTCAAAGAACGGATTGCCAATGGAGCCATAAAATGTTCGATTGAAAACTACGAATACATACCGGCAAGCGCAACGTAGGACGTTCACCAATAAATAGGACGGATAATCAGATCTGATCAAAACTTCTGGAACACTCTGGATGCAAGTTGCTTCCAACCGGCCCTATTGAAAATCAGTACTGACCTATGTCTGAAATGATTTTAATTTTATAATGCATCGCGCAATAGGTTTATCTCAAAGAGTTATTTTTGTGATAAACATTTCAAAAATTCGTCGCGATTGCATGACTCGAACCTTGCGTCTTCGGATCACTAGACGGACGCTCTGCCAACTGAGCTGATTCGCAGTCCTAACTTTGCGTCAAATTTGTGGAGTGTTAATCATTTTAACCAACTTACCTGACCTATATCTAGTAGTTTTTAGTAGAGACTTGGTCTTAAAACTTAAGGTAGGTAGGTTAGTTCAGACAACACGTTCTCTCCTATACAATGTGTTACTTGGTAATAATTTTTTTTTTTTTGCATATGGCATAACCGACTTCAACCATGTACAGAATTCGCGAATATTTCGCACGGATCGATATAGCATTTTTCAAATTATTGTTGATTTATCAAAAATAGCTCAGCCAATTTCTGTAAAATGCGACAAGCCTCGAAAGTACACCCTTTTGAAACAATTTTTCGATTCGGTTCAAAATTGGCAAAATTATTGATGAACATACACAAAAAATACATACAGATGAACATAGAACCTCCTCCTTTTTGGAAGTCAGTTAAAATGCGAAACCGAAGTCCAGAAAGTGCACACATAAGTTATCTTGTCGTTAAGTTCATAATTTGTACCACAGCGATAAGTCTCGCGACATCATTATCTGCCCAACACAACCGTGAGATTAGGGCGGGCGGTTTCATTATATTTTTCCGAGGGATTTCCTCCGAGCGCGCCGGATCCTGGAATTAATGTCTTCTGTGTCTGATGGCTGCCAGGAATTGATTGGGAATTGTATTTTCTGATAAGTAAGTTCTTTTAAGCCGTGATATTCTAGTAATAGTAACGATTTTCTAGTAATTGTGTGTGTGGAGATTTAAATCCCGGGTTCGTACTATAAATGTTTATTTTTTAGAATATTATGTACTTACGGTTCCCACACTACCTAATGAATAAAAGCGGAGGCCAGTTTCTCAGATATAAAGATGTTGTGAAGAGGCATATGAAGGGGTGTGGGATCGAACCCTCATCATAGGAATCTCAGGCTGCCGACCGTACGTCATGGAGACAACAAGTAGATACCAACGTGTACGCATTTGAGGACCAAAGGAGGCGTGATCTAGACCTAAAAAGAGACCATCTCAAAAACAAATCGCCGTCCAACATTACATACAATTACATAAATGGAGTCCACATATAGCCAGTGTCCTAGGACATTCACCGCTAAAATTGGGTACATCAGCCATGTGAGGACCCATCAGTAACCATACCCATGTACAGAAAATGGTCGCCGTAGCCGAAATCGTCGTGGAAGACATCATCACTTAATGAATGTTCGGTAAAGGATCATGACATAGTCAGGCAACCTACATTTGTTCGAAAAGAAGAAAAAATGAGTATCATCAATAAAACCTAAAAATTGTCAAGTCCATGTAGCCATGGCTTTTGAGCTATGAGCCATACGCTCTTCGTCGCATATAACTTTTCTATTTTATCACGGGTTAGAAATACCTTAGGCATTCGATCAATTCACAACTTTCAGTATTAATAAACAATCCAGATAACGGAAATAGATCACTATATTGCGGGAAGCACAGTCTGCGGTAGAGTTCCATATCCTTATTAGCAACTCTGCTCAACACTGTTTTTACATGAAAATATAATGTGATAATGTGGTTTTTAAACTTTCGCGATTTGAACACATTATTATTATATACTACGGGACTAATCGCGCACTAAAATTACGAGATAAATAAATACCTCCTCATCCCGAGGTTTCGGCCGAGTTGCAGTCGGTAGACTACCCGTGACCACGGTCGATGCAACTTGGCCGAAACTTCGGAATGAGGAGGTATTTATTTATTTCGTAATTTTAGTGCGCGATTAGTCCAGTAGTATATAATAATAATAATGTGATAATGTCACTGATTACTAACATAATTATACTCGTAGCTTGAAAACAAAATTAAGTATGTATCTATTGAAATACCACAGCAATCAATATTTTTAGTTTTACACTTTTTATATAATTGGTAGTACTTAAGTAGGTACTAAGTTGGTATTTTTTTATTAATTTTTATGCAAAATAGGGCTACATTTGGACACCAACTCGCCTGATGGGAAGCGAAGTTGTAGCCGAAGATGGAGTATGTAGACCTAGAAGATACCTATTCACTCTTGCCTTAAAGATATCTAAATTGTAATTGTCAGGAAACAATGACGGAGGCAGGGCATTCCAATCCCTGGCGGTCCGCATTATGAAGGAAGAAGCGAATCGCTTAGTACGAGCAGGTGGTATGTCGACTATGTAGGGATGGTATTTACGCGACTTCAGGCTTGTTCGCTTGTGAAAAGGAGATGAAGGAATCAGGTCGTGGAGTTTGAGCGCACACTCGTTCAAATGGAGTCTAAAGAAAATTACGTAGAAAAATGGTATTGCCTTTTGTTGTTGTTTACAAAGGAACTTAGCCCCAGCAAACAAATGTTCATCACATAATCACAATCAAATATCTCCATTATCTTAAGTCAAACGATTCAAAGGGAGCATCCCAAAACTAGTCTCTATCACTAACCTTAAAGTTTCAGTCTCTTATCAATGCCCTTCAATTATAATTAAAGTTCCCGTCTAGAACAAGATTATGATTAACGGCTTTTCAACCGGATATAGCTATCTTACTCGCACATTTGATAACTTCAGTACATCTATTTATCTACCAGCTGTAGGACGTCTAATGCCAGTAGTGGAAATCTATAAGATAGTACAACTTTATTGATATTAATAGAACCTAATATTCAAAATAATATTACATAATATTGATACATGACATTCATTAGTCAAAATCTGAAAAAATGCTATACAGAAACAATACAAAAATACAGTGTAATATATTTTTTTAAATACCAAATACAGAAATGCAGTGTAATTTATTTTTTTAAATACCAAGTACAGAAATGCAATGTAATCTATTTTTTTAGGATAGAGAAGATAGAGATTTACATAGATGAGGCCTATGTCCTGTCATATGGATTTCCACAGCTGGCAGTAGGGCTGTTACTTGTTACTTGTTACTTGTTGTTGCGGGCCTTTTCCACAATTGAGCCCTCCAGGGGCCCGTTTTATGTAGGTCGCCCGGCTGCAGCTAGTTCAGCCACCCGGTGTCCTCCAGGAAGTCCAGCAGCTCGCCAACGCCGGCGCAGGCCTCCCGGAGTGTCCTCGGTGCTCCGAGGAATTTCTTGCGTTGTTCCGCCACACTGCTGCATTCAAGCAGCATATGCGCGGTTGTTTCTTCTACCTCCATGCATCCTCTGCACAGAGGGCTGTCTGTAACACCAATTTTAAACAGGTGCTTGTTTAGAGAGCAATGTCCCGTGACAACTCCGGCTATGAGTCGGAGTTTGTCTCGTTTAAGGTTCAGCAGGCGTCGGGAGTATCTCGGATTTAATTCCGGGAAAGCTTCCTTAGACTGCTTACAACCCTCAGTACTTGCCCAGTATTCCTTATGTTGTCTAGCTGTGTGTTGTCGTATCCAGGATCTGACTTGGCTGAAGGGCAAAGGGATCATCGGTCCAGGCCCTATAGGGCGCCTACCTGCACCTCTCCTAGCTAGCTCGTCCGCCGCGTCATTTCCTCTGGACCCGCTGTGTCCTTTGATCCATTGGAGAGTGACTTTATTTTTCTTACTTACTTCTTCCAATAGATCATGACACTGTAAGGTTAGCCCTGAGGAGTGTTCATATCGTTGTAGTGCCTTGAGCACCGCAGCACTGTCTGAGAGGATTCTAATATTGTAATCGGTTACCTTTCTGTTGAGTACTGCTGTTGCAGCCTGGATGATACCTACACATTCCGCTTGGAAAATTGAGTTGTTTTCACCCAGGGTTGTTGCGATGTGTATATTCAGGTCTTCAGAGAATGTACCTGACCCTGTACCTGTTTCAGTTTTCGAGCCATTTGTGTAGATCCTTACTTCTTGTATACCTGAGCTGTCACTTTTTTCTTCATGCAGCTGTATTGAGTAGCTCTTTGTGAAAATGAGTTTTTTAGGCACCCTGTCATAGATCGAGAGAATTTCTCGGTTACAATTTGCAAATTCCTCAATTACGGTGGTGTGTGTTGCTGTTTTGTCATGTACCCAAAGGTTTAGTGATAGTAATCTGTAGGCAGCTGCTCCTGCTTCTTGCTGTATGAAGAGATGCAGCGGCATCTGCCCCATGAGGGCTTCTAATGCTGCAGTGGGTGCAGATCTCATGCAGCCCGTTGTAGCTATACAAGCTGTTCTTTGGAGTTTCTCTAGTTTTTTGTTTACAGTCACTAGTTTGGTTCTGGGCCACCAAACTATTGCCCCATAACATAATGATGGTCTGACCACGGTATTATAAAGCCATTGGGTTATTTTGGGTTTCAAGCCCCAAGTTTTACCTATCATTTTGCTGCACTGCCAAAATGAGATCGTTGCTTTCTTTATTTTGTTGTCCACATGTTGTCCACAGTTTTTTGTCTAATGTGATGCCCAGATATTTCACATCTTCAGAGAGTTTCAGTTGTTTACCATACTGGCAGTAGGGCTGATGGATGGATGAATGTTCTGAAGCTTGCAAATGTTGCTATGTCTGGACATAGGCCTATGGATTTCCAATAAGGTCGGTTGGAAGCAGCATGTACCCAATTTCAGTACATAGGCAATTTGTAAAAATCATTTTGTCGTATTTGTCACGTACGTATAATGTATTATAGAAAAGTTGGTTTTGATGTTGCAATTTGTTGAAGGAGGTAAAAAAATGTATTTAAATTCCTTTTTCTACTCCGTGATATTAAGAGATTTAAAAACAAAAATACTACAAAACTTGTGTAATTAAACCAGATATTTTGATATTTGTGTGCTATACCATGGGAACCGTTTATTTTTCTGAGATAAACAGTAGCCTATGTCACTTTTCAATTGTTGAACTGCCAAAAATCCGTAGTTCTGTTGCCTAGTAAAGAAGTAACAAGTACACAAGTACACTTTCGGAATTGTAATATTAGTAAGGATGCTATACAGGGTCATTTCTATTCAATTAGCACCCTTTTAGGTACTTATTCTGTACATCAAAATTAATAACATTTGTTCTACGATGAAAACACAATTTTTTTTAGTTGTGACAAAAGTAGCAGACCAAAAATTGTTAGTTTTGATGTACAGAATAGGCCCCTGAAAAGATGCTAATTGATTAGAAATAACCCTGTATACATGTCAAAAATCAAGTATATTCTGTTGTTCTGTTACTGAGTGAAGGAGTTACAAACCAACAAATACACAAGTACACTTTCGGAATTGTTATATTAGTAAAGATGCTAAATACGAGTAGGTACGGATGGATTTTCGTAAATCTAAATTCACATTCTATTTTATTTTTGTGAAATTGCGCGAGCAAGATGGAACTTCTAATCCCCTTAAAGCAAAGTAAGCCTTCAATTGGCATTGTTCTAGACCGAGATCGCCTTTGATCGACTTTAATCGGTCTAAGTATAGATTAAGTTATCCGATGAGCAACTTAGAGAGAAGGCTTCTAATTGAACTTCTAATAGCTTAAGTAGATAATGGTAATTAATTTCTATTGTATTACAGAATTATGTTACTGAATAACAATAATTATCATGTTGGTTTTAAACTTTCGCGATTTGAACACATTATTATTATATACTACGGGACTAATCACGCACTAAAATTACGAGATAAATAAATACCTCATCCCGACGTTTCGGCCGAGTTGCATCGACCGTGGTCCAGTCTACCCGTGACAACGGTCGATGCAACTCGGCCGAAACGACCGTGGTCCAGTCTACCCGTAACCACGGTCGATGCAACTCGGCCGAAACGACCGTGGTCCAGTCTACCCGTAACCACGGTCGATGCAACTCGGCCGAAACGTCAGGATGAGGAGGTATTTATTCATCTAGTAATTTTAGTGCGTGATTAGTCCCGTAGTATATAATAATAAAGAATTATCATATTATATAATAGTCATAGCGCTATTGCGCCAAAAATAAGATCTGGTTCAGATATACCTATTAAGAGCCCACTACTACCACAATTACATTTAATTTGCATATATAAGTAGTTAAATATAACAGTGTTGCAGCGAATTAACAACAAAACTGAATTAAATATTTACGTTTTTGGGATGTCTATTTTATATGTCTATTTTAAGTTTAAAATTAATTTCTATCAAACACACCAAGAAGACAAAATAAAACCACATCTCTATTTCAAATTTTACAAAAAAAGTATTGACTTTTAATGATATACATGTCTTATTGTTTGAGCAAATGTATGCTCTAGCTTTATTATAATAAGGTCCCAAAATGACTATAAAATAATTTACGCAAGTAAAAATGAACTAAAATAGCTATGACAGATGTCTCCCAGAGGCCTACTATTAGTTTTTAAACAATTTGTAACATTTACTTTCATAAAAAGTAATAAAGTACTTAAAATTACCCGTTTTTATTTTGGGCAATTTGTGGAACCAGCGATAAAAGGAGTGATTTATCTGAAAAAAAAAACTTACTTATCTACTTACTTCAAAAAAGCATTTGGAAGTACACCGCCATCCTTGAAAATTGAAGTTGAATTATTATATATTATTTAATAGTCAGAACTTGATTAAAATTCGACACGTCATTATGTTGCTGCGTAAAAGTGTAACAAATAAATTATTCTTCTTCCGGCTTTATCATTAGACCTTGAAACCTAATCGTGGTCAAAGTTAATAACAAGACTTTTTTTTAAGAAATTCAAAACAGCTATGATACGATTTCCATCATGGAGTTCCTGTTCATATCTTCCGGCTCCATCATCAGGTCAGTTCGACAGTACCATATTACTGTATTGTCATCAGAACTACATACAGCTGCCAATTTTCATTACGCTACGACCCTTGGAAGAGGGTTAAATTAGTTACCTTAGATTCCGTTACAGGTCGACCTAATAAAAGCGTGTTAATAAACCAACAAACACAGTTTTAAATTTAGTATATTAGTAAAGATTTTTATTGCACAATAAGATCCCCAATATTTATAAAAAATATTTTATTAGTAGGAATTTAATAGGAAAATCCAGCATCGCAAATAATTATTTTTCACCTGGCAAAATAGCATAACCAACTTCCACTGTGTACAGAATTTAAATAGTTTGCTTGAATCGATGTGTGTAGTATTTTTACATATTTTTCAGAAGAAGGTTTCGATTATTTTTAAATAGGTATACCTCAGGAGTGTCAGGTGGTTACTCTTTCGAAATAAACAAGTTTTTTTTAAACTGGTTTACAATTGACGAAATTATCGGTGAAAATGTGAAATTATAGTGCTATGCGAGACGAGCCCGCGTGCTAGCACTCATAGTGCTATGCGAGACGAGCCCGCGTGCTAGCACTCATAGTGCTATGCGAGACGAGCCCGCGTGCTAGCACTCATAGTGCTATGCGAGACGAGCCTGCGTGCTAGCACTCATAGTGCTATGCGAGACGAGCCCGCGTGCTAGCACTCATAGTGCTATGCGAGACGAGCCCGCGTGCTAGCACTCATAGTGCTATGCGAGACGAGCCCGCGTGCTAGCACTCATAGTGCTATGCGAGACGAGCCCGCGTGCTAGCACTCATAGTGCTATGCGAGACGAGCCCGCGTGCTAGTACTCCAACCTTGAGAAAGATCGCCAAATACGATTGAAACTATAGTAGCAGTTTGCTACCAAAATTAAGCGTGAGTAATACCTGTGCTTTGCGTATTTAAAATGTGCGAAAACCACGCTAGTTTCGATAGTGAAATTATTGGTGAATAGACATAAAAACGTACAGACGAACATAGTTTCTCCTCTTTTTTAAAAAGTGTTTCTTTAGTAGTCATGTCCCTCCGCCAATATTGAAACGCGAATGTTTAGTAAGTCAATAGTAGTATCCTCGGAGTTTATACCGAGGAACAATTTTAATTAGCAGCTTTCGGCGATGTAATGAGAACATGAAAAGTTCAGCAACTTTGGGAACGTTTCCGACACGTGGAATAACGTCTATGTTAAAAGGCAATATTTAACGTAAAGAATATTGCTCTTAGTTATAAGTAATATTCTTCAAATCTTATTAAAAAACAATACAATATAAATTAAAAAAATATTTAACAATATGATATTTTATTTAATACGGCTGTAAAGAACTCGTGAAGGGCAATGGTACCGGTAAAAGTCGCTAACCTAACCTGCTCGTACTAAACGATTCGCTTCTTCCTTCATTATGCGGACCTCCAGGGATTGGAATGCCCTGCCTCCGTCATTGTTTCCTGACAATTTGGATATCTTCAAGTCAAGAGTGAATAGGTATCTTCTAGGTCTACATACTCCATCTTCGGCTACTTCGCTTTCCATCAGTTGGTGGCCAAAAAAGCACTATTCTGCAAAAATAAAATAAAAAAATCGTGAGTTAACAGCAGACTTGGTTATTTTCACTTCAGCTGCTTATATAGGATGACAACTGCTGATCATCGTCATACGTCTCCGTAGTGATTTCCAATTATTTGACTGATTAGAAGTGGCTTGCATCCAGCATTACCGTGTGGTCACATATACCTTATGTTGGTGAAACCAATGTATTCAGTAAAATTTTAAGGCCACGGGAAATTTAAAATTGTAAGAGGTAAGATTTTAGAATATCAATGTGACTGTTGAAATCATTGTAACATGCAACCTTATACCTACCTATAATATAGTTTGGACTTGCTATAAATAAAAGATGTATGATTTCGACTTTATTTAAATGAAAAATATCCTTGTATTAAAAAAGAAGTTCTGAATTATCTAAAGGAAAATATAAATCTAGCAATAACAGTCATATTTTGGTATTGCAACATTTAAACTTCATTACATATAAGTATCTATTACTTAAATACTGAACTTCAAGTAAATTGTGGTTCAAAATTTTACCTCAACATTTTAAAAAATATTTTAAGTCGTACTAAATTATAGTGTAAATTTAATTAACTGAATATTCAACACTATGAAAACGATGTCAATTTCAGACTAACTGACTTACCGACGATGAATATGTATTTACTCAAATTGACTTACAAATTTACATGAAACTGCTTGATTTGACGCGCGGTAGTTAAATTGCAAATGTCTTAACATAACTGTGGAAGGTTTTAGCGAGAGTTTAGGGGTTTAGAATGATAATGGTGGGGAGATAAGAGTTTGAAGCCAATTCAGAATGAGAAAGATGAGTTTAGTAAATAGCTCGAGCTATAGTACTTCTTTTCGTTTCGTTTCGTTTCCTTTCATTTATTCATGCTTTCATACAGTACAGGTTGTTAATAACAAAGTTTAGGTACAAAGTTCATTACGGACCCTGTCAGGCACTGCGTAATTATTCGAGAGAGAGTGGTCAATGAGTTCTTTGGATCATTATCATCAACATGGAAAAAGAAAAAATGCCATGATCGAAGGATCATATGTACGGAATTATACATAAGTAAATAATAATTAATAAATATTTTGGGACATTTTACACATTTTTTTTTACACACGGTCTCTGACCCCAAACTAAGCAAAGCTTGTGATTTGGCTGCTAGAGACTGATATACTACGTATACATATTTTAAATACATACTTACATAGATAGTATCTATATACACCCAGACACAGAGCAAACACCTATAACCACACAAATGCTTGCCCTGGGTGGGGATCAAACCCACGCCTCTTTGATCCAGAAGTCAGGTTCACTAACCACTAAGCCATCGAGGTAGTCACATCAATGGCTCTCCGGTCAAGGAAAATATTGTGAGACAACATGCGTACCTCCGTAGAAGAAGTTCAATAGAATATGTAAATCCACTAACCCGCACCGAGCCAGCGCGTTGGATATGACACTCTTCGTGAGTAGACTTATATTCAGCAGTGGACCATTAAAAAGCCTGGTATAGTAAAGTACACTATCGCGTTGCTTCAATGGCTTGAGATCAAATAGATCCGACAAATAATTAATAACTGGCTTTTTAACTACATAATTATAGTAATAATATGTGACCTAGCAGGATAAGGAAATCGCGACATTAGGTACCAGCCCTACATTGTTGATTTTCCTCGCTCTACGTTAAAAAGCGGTTTGAGTCTACATTTCTGATCTAGATTGTCGGGAATGGAACAGACTGCCAACTTTTTTTGTTTCCGGGAATTCGTAATATTATGAAGTTTTTTAAAGTCACCATGCTTCAATGATATGAAGGAATAAATATTAAAAGTGTAGTATTTTAGCATGTTAGCTCATAAACCCGATTGCTCAGAAAGGGTTCATAGCTATGTGTATGTACTCTATATGCTCTAAATCTTAAACTATTAGAGATCACGTTTTATTTTTTTTTGTGAAGAATTAGTACATTTAGGGCTTTAATTAATGGTTAAAATATTTAAAAAAAGTGTCGAACTTACTCAAAAATTGATTTGAAATATTCACTTTCGTTTTACTATACGTGAAAAATTCAAATTTGGAATCCGTTAAAAAAAGTGAAAGCTTCAAGTTTCTAACTATAAGAAACAATACTTTTTAGTTTATATAAGCATCCAAAAATTCATAAAAAGATTCATTCTTTGTAAATTTTTAGAACCTCATAACTTAGCAAAAAAGCATCACACGAAAAGAAAATGCGTGTACACATCCACGTCAATTAGAAGTATAATTAACCAGAATATAAACGAAATTCACGACCTCACTTTTTTTTGAGTTCAATTTCCATACTTTCTTATCCTGAACATAGTGCTCAAATTTATATTAGGTTTAATATTTCTTCCGGAATTTTATTATAGCCCAGTATTGCGTTCCCCACAAAAGCATAAGATAATAGTTTTCAGAACCCAATAATTGCAAAAAAATCATTTGAAGTCGGTAGTTATAGTTATATTAAAACATAGATAGTAAACTCGATATTACGAGAGCTGAAGTACGTAACAGGTTTTGGTAGGTATTCTGTAAATTCTATCCGTATTTACAGAATAACTAATTTCATTCAAACAAAACCCTGCTCCTTGAATTCACTTAGTACTCTAAACCATTTTTGTTTCAAACTTAACAAAAAACAATTACTGCATTTCAACACCTCTACAATACCCTACATTGTACGCTAATAAAATCCAGTAGCCAACGAAACCCGCTTCAAACTGGCGAATACTGGTACAAACTGGCGAAAACTGGTGAAAACTGGCAAAACTCTGTACATGTTCGGAAACTCCCAGGGAACGTGTAGCGAGCGAGAAAATAAAACCCAGCGCGGCTTGGCCAAGTTCGGATCGTGTGCTAGTGTGCCACAAACTGTGGGTCAAGATATAGGAGACTGACAAATACCAGCTGATAGTTTAACACAATGTTATTGAAATCGGTTGAGCTGTTTTCCATAAATCAACAAAAATGTAATCACTTCATTAAAACTCGCATGAGAATTCATTATTCTAAAGAAAACACCGGTTTTTACTCACGTATAATATCGCGGCCCGGCCGCTAGGAACCCGACCTGTTTCAGAGTAACGAGTCAGTGCGCGTGCGCCAGTCGGCGGGAGCGCGCGTATTTCCTGACGAAGGAGTACTAATTACTCTGAAACCGGCCGGGTTCCCAGCGGCCCGGCCGCGATATTATACGTGAGTAAAAACCGTTTTTTTCTTTTGTAACAAAAATTTACAGGGATGTCACATCGATTCGTGCAAATTATTCGAATTCTGTACACGGTGGAAGTCGGTGTTTCGAGTTTTTGCGAAAAATATGAATAAAAATATGTCGTATATTTTAACAGCTAATTTCTAAGAGCAATTGAAAAATCAAGAGATAATGTTGTGAACAAACAAGTGAAGCCAACCAAAACTACGCCTCGCTGTATACAGACAATTACACACACATCCACGTACAACGAAACTACGCCTTGTCAGTCGAACTATGGCGGCGCAACATTGACGCACTTACACATGTATAAAAAACCGGACAAGTGCGAGTCAGGCTCGCACATGTCCGGTCAGGATTCCGTACAACCACGTTGTTAAAATAATTAAAAACCTGTTTTTAGCAACTGTATACGTATATCTGTGCTCTCTTGTAGTTGTGTAAATGGGGGAATGGGGGAGAACGGACTTAACATCTTTCCGGCCCCAACTGTCATCCTCACCTGCACGCGCAGATGTTGAATCTGCGGCAGTTGCCCCTGGGCGACCGCGGTCCCCCTGCTAGACAACTGACGAGGCACTGGCGACCGAGCAATAGCGGTATAACCATACGCCTGGCTAGGAAACTGATCGGAAGAGGTTTCAGCAACCTTGAGGTGTAAATATCCTCAAAAAAGTCTGGTGCAGAAGGCAACGGGAAACCACTGCAACTAATCTCCCGAGAAAATCATCATGGCAGTACATACAATTGAATCACGATTGCCATGCGAGCCGCTTAGCAACCGGCGCCGCACCGCGTCCGGGGCGTGCGGTGAGAAATGGACTACCGGCCATGTAGGAGTAGGAAACTAGGCTCCTCATGGAAACTCTGCTACTGGAAATCCTATCGAGCTGCGCAAAATCCAGACGATAGAAACTAGGAATGTGCGTGGCTTACTACAAACAGGGAAACTAGACGTTTTAGAAAAGGAGATTACCCGGTGTGGTTTATGGAAGAAGTGAGCCTTGCGTTCGGATTAAAGATTAATCGCAACAAGACCAAGATGATGATTGTAAACCGCACGAACGATAACTTGCCGAAAGTCACTCAGATAGCAAATTGCGAAGTAGTCCAATCTTACATATATCTTGGAGCTTTAATCTCGAGTCATGGTGGATGCATCGATGAAGTTAAGAGGCGAATGGCGATAACTAGAACCGCAATGGACAAAATGAAGAAAATATGGAGGAACAAGAACATCACCAAAACCACGGAGACAAGACTCGTGCGTACGCTTATTCTACCCATATTTTTTGTACGCCTCGGAAACGTGGTCTTTGCGAGACATTGAGAGGAAGAAGATAGATGCTCTCGAGATGTGGTGCTGGAGACGAATGCTTGGGGTATCGTGGACTGAATTTCGCACCAATGTCTCGATACTTCAAGAACTCGGCATCACGCAGCGTCTGTCGGCCACAGTACAATCTCGTATACTTGCATTCTTCGGAAACGTTTCGAGACGAGGTAGCCAGTCCTTAGAGCGTCTAGTCGTCCAGGGCAAAGTGGAAGGCACAAGACCGCGCCGAAGGTCGCCCATGCGATGGACCGACCAAATCAAATCTTCTGTGGGAGGGCCGGTGCATGAGTGTACCAGATTAACTTCAAATAGAGAAAGATGGCGAGACATCGTGAGGCGTATTACATCTGCCTCTACCACCACAAATACTACGTGATGACCACGACCGTAACGACTAAGAAGATGAAGAAGTTGTGTAAAAGAAAAACTTCTCAGTTATCGTTTAAAAAAGTTAGAGCCGTTTATGTCGTAACAACCGCATATTTCGACACTCACAAAAATCAAAACCTACAGGGTATTTCCCGTTGACATAGAACTATTAAATTTGGCGAGAAGCATTATCTCAGAGTACACATATAGGAAGAAATCTGAAAACTGTACATTTTTATTTAAATCACAAAAAATATAGGGCTTCAAAATTCACAAAATATGTGTTCAGTATTCAAAATGAGTAATTCGTATCATGTAAGGTATCATATAAAAGAACATCATTTAGCACATGCTAAGACAGGTTTGTAATTATTTTAACAATGTGTAATATTCGATGTATGACGAGAAAAGTGAAAAAAAAAAATGTCGATGGTTATAGTAAGTACAGAGATTATAATAACTTACTTTCCAATTTTGTGAAATTTTCTGGATTTGTACGGAACCTTCGATGTGCGAGCCTGACTCGCACTTGTTCGTTTTTTTTTAAAACGGCCTGAAAGCCCTGAAATAGCCAACAGTGAAGCACGCTACATCTTGTGACTTAGCCCCCGCCCCACTGCTCTAGTTTCGAGGCAGATCTCGCGATGACATCGTTCCACGAGACTTGCACTCTACTTCTATACGTATAGCTTCGCTGCACCTGCTTTTTAGTGCTCGGATTACTTTAGAGTGTCACAAATTTAATAAAGGAATTGTGACAGTTAACATTCGTTTGTACTTTAGGTAAAAATAAAACTTGAAATGATATTGAGCGCAATACAGGGTTAACCAGAACTGGTGTACTAAGCCGAGCGGAGGTATTCAGACCATCCTTATGAATGTATTTTATAATCCGCGCCACACAAGTAGGCGGATGGGAAATTAGGCGCAGAACGCTGCGCAAAAGGCAAAATATAGGTATGCGCGAGACCCAGAGAGACGAGACGTCGGGGGACACCCGCCCGCCAACCTCATGCCTCCCGCGCGCTCACTACCTCGCCACTTGCGTAGGCATTGTGCACACATGCGCAATAATTAGCAAATCACGGCGAGGTTACATCTGCGGCTAATTTCTCATCCGTCGTCTTATGTGGCGACACCTATGCAGAGTTATCTATTTACTGAATAATAAATAAGTCAAGAGACGGTTTTTAAGACCATCGTTAATGTCGTACTCATTGTTATGATAAACTTTCACTATGCCTACCCTAAGTTCGAGAAAAAATCAGCTGTTACGCATGCAGTTTTATATGGAACAGCTGATTTTTTCTCGAATTTTGGGTTGCGGCACGTTTTTTCCAAATTGGCCCAAATAAATAACAAATAAATAGCTCTTTATCGTACACACAAAATAGAAAGAACAATAATAGGCACGACAGTGAACACTAGGCGGCCTTATCGCTGGAAGCGATCTCTTCCAGGCAACACATACGGCAATTTAAGGTAAGATAAGATAATTTTATTTATAAATACCTAACCTAAGAACATCAAACAATAGAGATTCAATTTTAAGTACTTATTAACTAAACGAAAAAAATTTACAATTCAGATAGGTACATGGATAAGAACTAAAAGCACAAACTGAAATTTACAAATTTACCGGAGTTAGAAGGTAGGTACTTAATAGGCCATTAACATCGTCTTGTATTGCTAGTGGGCCCCAAACTAGGCTAAGCCTGTGTCTTGGTGACCCAAACCGTGAGGTAACGAGTAGAATTTGAAAGTTAAGATACCGTAGCCCAGATTTTTTTGATATTTACATTGGTCTGTGGCACGTTTAACCGTACATGTTCTACAATTTCTACATTCGACTAGCCAACCAACTTAAGTATTGAAAAATATTTCCTAATATATAAATTTATTTCTGATCCACAAAGCGTATTTTATAGAAAAGCGGCGAAATATCGAGCTGTTAGTGAGATATAAATTGAAAGCATCGGAAATGTAAATAAATTCAGCTTTCAGCGCCTGACTGTCACGCGATAAGCGATTTTAAGTAATGGTATTTTCCTTTAAATTAACATAAAACAATTTAAAGAAGCTTCGGCGAAACAAACAGAACGATTGTTTTCCTGCTTTGAATAGCTTTTATTGAGTGTCCACTTGGTTTAATTGAAAAGTGTTATTATTTAATACTTATCTATACATATAAATAAAATTGGAGTGTCTGTTTGTAATATTGAAATAACCGTTTTTTACTACATGTATATAAATATACATACGGTACGTACACCAAAATAACATTTTTTACAATTTTTGTCTATCTGTCTCTTTGTTTCGGCTAGTCTCTGAAATGGCTGGACCGATTTTGACGGGACTTTTATTGGCAGGTAGCTGATGTAAGAAGGAGTAACTTAGGCTACGTTAATCGACTGTGGAATTCGTACATACATTTATTTTACCGCCTCGGTGGCTCAGTGGTTAGTGACCCTAACTTCTGGATCAAAGAGGCGTGGGTTCGATCCCCACCCAGGGCAAATATTTATGTGATGAACATAAGTTTTTGCTCTGTGTCTGGGTGTTATTTAGTTACTATCTATATAAGTATGTATTTAAAAATAAGTATATGTAGTATATCAGTCTCTGGCAGCCATATCACAAGCTTTGCTTAGTTTGGGGTCAGAGGCCGTGTGTTAGATGTCCCAAAATATTTATATTTATATATTATTATTTACTGTTAGGCGGAACGAAGTTTGCCGGGTGAGCTAGTTGGTAAATATATTTAAAAATTAAAGATGCTCCTGGTTTCTTTTTGAGTTTAAATCTGACGTGGAAATATTTGTAGGTACGAGTATTAATACGCTACGAATAGGTAGGTATTATAAGTTAATTTAATTTGATGCCATACATTTGATAGAGTACTGTTATGAACATAGACGTAGAAGGGTAAATGCCAAAAGCCATTTTCACCGCGCCTGCCCAGTGCAGGTTGGTAGATTGGCATGCGTCATTCAATTCTATCTACAAACATACAGACCGTGGAAGTTTCATAATATTAATATGCAGGTTTCTACTCATTATTTTTTTTCACTGAATAGCCAGTAATGTAAAAAAGCGTACAAAAATTCCAAATACTAATTCATTTTAGTGTTTAGTATTAGTTTTTATTTTAAGTAGGTTAATTTTAATGTGTTATAGTTAATGAAATGTTTTTTAAGTTTGGTCAAAATATACATTTTATCATTAATATGAACAGGGATTTGAACCGACGAATCATTTATTTATTTTTGACGTGATAACGTAATATAAAACGATAAAAGCCGGCTGCATGCACGAAAAATGTCACGACCACAGTTCACGACGTTCCTCCTGAGCCGCGAGTGCAAAAGGAAGCGTGGAACAAGCAGTAGATATAGGCACGATCGGCCTAACATGATGTTATCACATAAAATTGTTGTGTGTAAACCTTCGAGCAAATATCTATAGCGCCACAGTCCCTACGTGAAAGTATTAAAAAAATGTCCGAGAGCCGTCATACGTATCGATTTAGTTATTTACATTAAATAATTAACAAAGTCCCGCTTTTTCGAATCTCTACGTTATGTCTCCTGATTAGTGCCTGTAACTGTAATCGAGCACTTTGGCTTCGCGCGGCGTTGTAATCGGCTCGCACGACTAACTGAAAAGCCTGCCCACTACATAGCTTGGGCAGTGTTTTGCCTCGGACATTTTTTTGCACAATTGTGACTCTATAGATATTTGCTCGAAGGTGTAAGCCGACTTTATTATAATTTTTATTTATTTATTAACAAGGAGCAAATTTGTCTACCAGGCAAAAAAAAGTTATACATTTTGGCTCGCTCTGTGGCGTGTTCATTATTCTACTAAAAGCTATCCTTAAACAAAAATAAAAATCCTTAAATTAGCCGTGGTGGTCTAGAGGTAGTGACACCCGCCTTATAGTCATGAGGTCGAGGGTTCAAATTCCGGTCCCGTACCAACGAGTTCTATGGAATTTATATTAGTACCTAATTTCACACCACCGGCTTGTTGGTGAAGGAAAATATCGTGAGGCAACTTGTATATGTCCGTAGAAGAAATTCGATGGCTTATGTGAATCCAACAACCCGCACTGGGCTAGCGTGGTGGATATGGCCCAGTCACCCTTCATGGGTAGGCTTACGTCCTGCAGTGGACTATTAAAAAGACAGATACAGTACAGTACAGGAAAAAAAAATTATACAAAAAATAGCATGACCGACTTCACCCGTGTACAAAATCATTACATAGTATAAAACAAAGTCGCTTTCCGCTGTCTGTCCCCATGTATGCTTATATCTTTTAAACTACGCAATGGATTTTGATGTAGTTTGTTTTAATAGATAGAGTAATTCAAGAAAAATGTTTATATGAATAAAACACCTGTGCGAAGCCGGGGCGCATCGCTAGAATGCAAATATTATGCACGGATCGATGTAGTATTTTTCACATTATTGTTGATTTATCAAAAATGGCTCAGCTGATTTCGATAAAATTTAAATGAGACCAATTTCGAAGTATACTCCTTCCAATAAAAAAATAATTATTGAAATCGGACTACTACAAAAAAAGATATGCGTGGTTATACATAAAAAAATATATACGCGTCGAATTGTATACCTCATCCAGTGGTTCGTCGGTCAAAAACTATTTTACTTACGATGTTTACGATGTTATATAAAAGCTAAGCAGTGGTTTGCGTCTAGAGACAAAACTAAAAACCGTGTCACGGTAAAAATAAATGTTTTCTTATACTAAAACTAGCCAAGAACGTATGAATCTTCACAGCGAAATGGTTACAAAAAGGTTAAAAGTATTTTTTAAGAAGATAGAGGATGATGAATTATGTATCATTCGCGCCAAAGTGTATTGTTACTAGAGATTTTACTTAGTTTTTTGTGTTTTTGTAGGAGAGCTTAAATAATCGTAGATTATTCACTTATTCATGTGCTAAAGTTTAGATTTTTACTTATTTGACTTATAAAAATGAATATTCTATGGATTTAAGTGAAAACAAAAAAACAACACAAGTGAGACTAGGTGAAATAAGATCTTACAAGCTCTGTATAAGCCAAGTATCTAAATGCTACTTGCGGTCACCCATACGAAAACCGATTGTGGTAAACATTGTTTTTTTTTGCTGATAAGTTAGGAACATCTAATCAAAACAAAATCCCTGCGAAATATAGTTATACACCTACCTAAGTACATAATAGACTCAGACCATATAAATAAACTGTACACGACGCGCGATTTTCTGTCTTGATTTTTTTACTTGGTCTGAGGCAATAGATAAAAGGAGGCCTATGTCCAGCAGGAAGCTACCATGACCTTTCAGATGATTTGCAATTTAAGCCTAATAGCAGGCCAAATTAATTAAATTGACATGATAAAAATAATAATGAATAACCTACAAAATAGTAAGCGGATTTCATTAGAGAACGAGAATCACAATAGCCCTAAAACCGTTCCCAAATCAAAAATTATTTTAGCGCCAGACGAAAACAATAATATAATTTTACGAACCAAATAATCTTATAGCTGAGATAATAAAGAACGAGAATGTAATCAAGTATTTATTGCCCTAGTGGTAACAATCGCACCTCGCCACGCGGCGAATACGAATTTACGAATAGGGATTGAAATACTAAAACATAATAGGTATACAATTGTATGACGGATCCGGCAGAAATTATGTTTTTGTTATAAATAAATAAATAATAACTTAAAAACAAAAAAGGACAGACGAACAGACGGCCAGAAACACAACAAATTGATCCTATAAGGGTTCCGTTTTTTCGTTTCGCTTTCGGTCCGGCCAAAAAGTATTAAGTAAATAGTAAATAGGGGAGCAACCAACTACCAATTCTGCCGGCTCCGGCAGTTCATTCGACCCGCATCCGGCAGTTTTCAATCTCGTGCCGGATCGCTCTCCCTATTGACGGCACAAATTGCCATATTTTACGTGGATTCACGTCATTTTACGTGCATTTACGCGGCAGATAGCGGTTTTATGTTCTTGAATGACAGCTGTAATGGATTTATATCGAATATAAAGTCAAATTGTGTCAAATGAAATATAAATATTATGCGTAGAGTTAAATTTTAATAGGTATATAATAAAGATATAAATGTCATTGAAATTAACTTTGATTTGTGATTACTGAGCCAACACAGATTAACAGTATTACAGCTTTGACACGGGAATAATTTGCTAAATTATTCAGCTCCTTGTATTTTTCAAGTCTGAGGATCGTGACCTTTATCTTCCATAAGCTTTATTTTGACGATAATTCTCCACCGTCCTTTATTTTCAGCGAATCAAAGCGCTTAAAGCACATATACGTCCTTGCTATCTAGATCTAACCGAAGAGCAATTCAACAAGCTTAAACGTTAACATAATTTTTGCATTCGGTTCATATTTGGCTTACGAAAATATGACCATATCTGTGAATTTCGACAAAAGCTCAAATGTTTACCTATACGTTTTCGCCGTAATACACACATTCTCTCCTTTCTTTATAAAATCCTTTTTAACCCTACCATCCCTCCATATCTTAATGAACGATTCGAATTTATCATTGGTCATTCCGGTTCCTTGCGACCCTCACGAGCTCTCAAACTTAAAATCCACACCTCTTCCCACGTCAATCTGTCCTACACTAAATTTTTCACTGTACAAGCTGTCTGTCTTTGGAATGAGCTGCCTGTTGCCATCAGGCAGGCTAAGTCACTTCCCGTTTTCAAAAATCTCATCTACACATATAATCACTATCTATCTATGTGTTAATTACTTTGGTACTCGTACTTATGTATTTATTTATATTTTGGTACATATGTATATATATTATTGTGTATGTATAATATTGTATATAATATGTATTATAAATACCTGCCATGTATAAGTTATTATTATGTTTTATTATATTTATTTATTATTGCCCCACTGACGATTCTGCTGATCCATAATGTTTTCCTCCACGGGTTACCTGGAAGAAATCGCTATGAGCGATAAGGTCGCCCTTTTACTCCTTTGTGATACATAATTAATTCTAAGGTTGTCTGTAATTGTTTTTCTTTGGTAAACAATAAAGTATAAATACGTGAATCCATCAATGCCTAGTTGTTGGCTTGTATAGTACTTTTCTCAAATCATGCGAAGAAATTAACTTCATAGAGGAAACTCAGGACCTATCGATGAGAACATACTATTGAAGAGTTAGGTAAGCTCTGTTTTGTTCTGGGTGCCTGGTACTTTTGTCTAGCATTTCTTCTATTATTTTTTAACGATGCGCCAAAAATGATTATTAAAATCATTACTAATATTATAAATCCGAAAATGTTTGGTTTGTTCGTACGTAGGTATGTTTTTTACTCTTTTACGAGCCAACAGACGGAGGGACTTGAGGGACGAATTGACTAAATATTTTGCATAAATAGGTACCCATAGCTTAAAAGACAGATAGTGCCACGAATGAAAATGTACGTATGAATGAGTGAATGTGAAACGTTAATGAAAATGTATGTATGAGACTTGAAAACCTTCTTCTTTTTATTCTGCTTTGGTAAGTACTCATACACTTTTTTAATAATGTATGAACCAAATTAAATTGAATAAGAATTACGAGTATATTTTAATTTATACGAGTGTGACATTGTGTTGTATTATTTAAATTTAAGTTTTTTTTTTATTATTCTCAAGCGTTTAATATTCTTAAAATATTTCTATAAGTAGAAACTTATAATTAGCTTAATTGTTATACTATTTAAGTTTATAAGCTGTAATACAAAAGTTGTTAGTTTCTAAGAATGTAAAAATATGAATATAATAAAATAAATAAACGTTATGCGCAATACCAAGACAGCGTATTGCTATTTTGTAATGAACCGCGTAATATTCTTGCTCGAGTCGTCACAAAAAAGAGTCACAAAAGCTCTAGAACATTAAATTAAACTTAATATAGCAAAGTTTACCATTACTATTCAGCCAGTATCTAAACCGAGTAAATAACAGTACCTAACTCAATAGCAACCAACAGCAAACTTCTTAGCCACGGGATTAATATTACAAGCATCAAATTCATTAGGAACTAGCGCGGCGCTGCCCGGCCTTGCGATGGCCGCCTCTTACATAGAAACGTAACAACTATAGCATTTTAAATTCATTTGTCGATCATCCCTGTCAGAATAAAAATTGTTAAATCGATTTTCCACGTTCTTTTTCACTGAAATTCATCAGAACTGATCGATACGGTACCGGAGTTACTTGGTTTTAACTAATGTCAGAATAGCTCTAATCACTGTTTAGACACAGGTTGCTCCACAAGATAGTTTAAGAAAATTCTACATAGGAAAATTGTATTAATTATAGTATCTATATTTCTATATATTTATTACGTAATTTCATTTAATGTTGGCGTCAGTTCACCACCTAGTATACGCCCTCGATAGCGCGTAGTAAAGAACACTTAGTCCTTCAAGCACCATGTAACAAAGCGGTCGCCGTCGCAGTTGAAGTCGATTCCATCTGGCGATCTTTATCTACGTTGTTGCTGCTTACAGGACTCAGTATAAATTGAAGAGTTATAAGTCTATCGGGTCCAAGTGCCTGGCACTTATATCCCTAAAGACTTAAAATCATTTATTTAATGTAGAGTTGTTAGTTTTAAGGATGTAGTACCGACGCCATTAAGATCTTTTAGACTTACAATGCCTCGATTACGCCCAAAGTCCCATCTGCTATGAGACCTTTAAAAATATGTTCATACAAACTATATACGGCCTGTACAGGCCGAGTGCCTAGCCCTAAAACCGCTTGAAGGCCTCTGATATGACTATATTACGGTTAAAATAACCCTATCCTGTAATTTCACGTGTAATCCGAGTCACGGTAGTATTCAGTTGTATGCGCCCCCGCAGTCACCCATTCGAAACCTGACTGTGCTGAACATTTCTTAAATTCGATGCTCGCTTACGAACACTTAGCTAAACTATATGTAAACTATATGTGGTGTTTTGTCGCAATTTCAGACTTTAAAAGGGCTGTATTATTTGACGCATGTCATAATAGTCAGTAGTTATGACTCGTTATGTACGTTATTTAAGAATTGACTTTTTTGTTTAAATGACATTGGAGTTATGGACATGAATTTGAATTTATGACATTTTTCAATATTTTATGACATTTTGTAATTTTCTATTAATTTTATAAGACATACTTACACTAACATAATTATAAGAGCGACATACACTATTGCATTAGGCTAAGCCTGTAATAATAGTAGTATTTGTAATAAAAAATAAATAAAATAAATATAATATCTTCTTTGGCCAAACGATGTTCTGAGCGTTAGGTTCTACGAGACCTTTATAGCAAAGAGTCCGTTTAAGACTAACAATCCAAATATTTATTACGGTGTAACGGCAAGCCAGGTAAAGGGGTGGGCTAAGCAAACCGGCTTATCGGCCCGTCTGACAACCCTGGATTTATGTCCCGACTTTATCTCTTCCGTTCTACTACGGCCAGAATAGGGATGTGCTACTTCCCAAATGAACTCCAAAATTGTACGTTTTTTGATGTAATACCTAAATGATAGCGATAGTAGTGCTGTCACTACAAATTATTTTCAATAGATATTTTTATTTACGTTTATGATTGTTCTGCATTAGTTTTTTATCTTTTATTTTAGAAAAAAATGGTTTTCTGTATAGGATGATAATAATTTTACGCGAAAACGTCACTTAAAACATTGATTAGTTAGATTTTGATCGATTTAAAAATACAATAAAAAAATATTTAAAGATTTTGAAGACCCATTTTACAAATTGAGTGAATATAATTATGTCAATGCTCATTTTCATGTACCAGATTATAATTATGTTCGTAAGTAAGACATAGATAGATAAATAGATAGATAAACGCTTTATTGCACACCAAGAAATAACTATAATAAGAAGAAATAAAGATACAAAAACAGTGTAACAAAGGGCGGCCTTATCGCTAATAGCGATCTCTGCCAGGCAACCTTAGGATGGAGAGGATAGATAGCGTATAAATAATGGACGGGGTGCGCATTAAATAAAAAATAACATATATATAGTTATAAATATAAATTAAATTATACGTCATAAACCTACATACACTAAATAAAAGATATAAATACTTAAAATACATAAAAATAAAATAAACCTATAACTAAATAATAAACTAATACATATATTTATAATTTACATAGATTATTTATACATAAAAACAATAACAACAGTTTCAATAAAGCGACAGGTTCTGTAGATAATGGTTTTTAACCTGATCCTGACATCAATTGTAAACCATGACTTGCCTGTAACGTTTGTGTGTGTATTTGTTAATGCAATCTAGGAGGCCTTCATGTGGCTTAAAAGCTCTGACACCAGGGCTAGCCACTCGGTCTACACGAACTTACGAGTACTTACTGGCGAGTACGTAAAAGAGTGTTTATTTGATTCTTTATGTAAGTAATTAAACATTTATTACTACGACATACTACTGCATAATCGAATAAGTATAAATGAATAATAACCGGACTCATCTCTAACCGGGCCCGGCTTCACCAGGTTAATCGTAGGTTAAGCGAGTTAAGCGCCTTGTTAACTACCCCGTTATGTGGGGGAACAGCTGTTATTAAATTTATTGTCCTTCACTTCTGCGTGATTAACCGTCGGTTAGTACCAAACGGGCGATTAAAATGTGTTTT
The DNA here is from genome assembly GCA_949316475.1 of Hypomecis punctinalis. Taxonomy (NCBI): domain Eukaryota; kingdom Metazoa; phylum Arthropoda; class Insecta; order Lepidoptera; family Geometridae; genus Hypomecis; species Hypomecis punctinalis. The sequence goes on from OX438818.1 coordinate 17,283,699, forward strand.
ATAGCGACGTATTTGAGCGGTGTAGTAAATTTTGCAAATGGGTATATTACGAGTACATAAGAGTTATTCGTATTATAACGATTTTAACAGCACCTGATATTTTTCAATAGATTTTTATTGAGAAGTTAAATATGTAATTATCTATCTGTTCAGCTTGTTCAACTCAATACTGCTGAGTGTAAGCCTTCTCTCTTTCTTGCCATAGAAAACAAATGTACTTATGCTTAATTAACATTATTAACTTTACAAAGCGTTTGATAAGTGCTTTCATTATTAAATCATTAAGTATACGAGTAAAGAAAAAAATATTACATAATTATTTTTTTCTTAACTGGTGTATACAGTGTCATAGGTATTAAACGCAAAACCTTTAAGGGCGGGTCTAGTACATCTAGACACGCAACTTTTATATTACGGCTTTTGAAAATTCGCAAAAAAATCGCTTCATCATACATTTTGCCGCGCGTTGACGAACTTTTTGTATGAAAAAGCTGAGTTTTTCTTAATCCTAGAACAAAAGTTGTTTGTCTAGATGTACTAGACCCGCCCTTAAAAGGCGTTTCGTTTAATACCTATGACTTTATTAGTGCAAATAGGTAGTGGTAAACAGTCAAATAGAACACGAGCCCGTGAACCCCAGACTTTCGTCATTTGTTGTATGTAAATACATATTTACCTTTGCAGAGATCTGAACTTATGTGAACATTTTTTGAATAATTCATATTTTCAATCTTTAACATCTGATTAAACCTTACCTACTATTTAATACTAAAATATAGCATAGCAGTACCTATTTTATATTTCAATGAAAAATTTGATTTTAGCTACATTTTATAAATCTTGGTATTGCATCGTATTTTCAAACTGAAGAATTTACCTATTCGTGAAACCAGTCCTATTTTTGTATACTTTTTTGTAAAACTTCTTTCCAACAAAACAGAATAAAATATACGGTTTATAGTGAAGCTAGAGCCTAATTTTCAAACGTTAGGATCATTTCTATCGTTCGCAAAGTTTCGCACGATAGGTACACCCTCCCGCTCGCACAAGCGTAGACTTTCAATGCTTGCTCCTGTTTTTTACTCAGTCTTGTAACCATTTACGCATACGTTCAGCCGTTTTAATAATACAATTATAAAACCATGGATCATCATTTTTGAAATTCGTACCCCTAGAAACGTACACGGAACTTTGAAAGTGACAGTTCGGTAACAATTCGCCATATTATTTTAGTGATTAGTATTTAGTAGGTATATTTAGTTATTTAGTAACTTTCCATTTCACCACAGAGCTATGACAACTAGAGCTAGAACTTACCTATGCTTGTCAAACCTGTCCACTCACCAAGTAAAGGCCACCACGATTAGGGAAAAATAGGGAAAAAACCAAAGCTAGAGATGTCCTAAAAGAAATAATGAAATTGAAATGGAAATGGGGTCTTATACAAAGACTTGAGCCAAAAAAGTGGGCACAAATCATCACAAACTGGGTCCCTAGAGGCACGAAACGGAAGACAGGAAGACCGCACCAAGGATGGCAGGACGACATTGTCAAAGTTGCTGGGAAGCTCTGGTCCAGAATTGCGCGGAAGAGAGAGGAATGAAAACTGTTGGAGGAGGTTTTTACCGCTACTGGCGGTCCTTACACTATAGTTTAATTAATGTTATGTTTATGTAAATTGTTTATATTTTAAGGAAATTAAAAGCTTTTTTATTTATTTTATCTCTGTGCATTTCACTGTTTTCGCTTATGTATTCTATGGTTTCTTTTGAAATCGCCATGTCCAGTTCTAAAGTTCTACGTGAAATGTGGAATGTAGAATTTAAAATAAATTTTGAGGTAAAAGGGCCGTTCGTAAAGAAAAGTACACGTCCGAGGCGTCATATTTAAAAAAAAATTAAGATCCGTTTTACTATTTTCGCTTATGTAGTTTATGGTTTCTTTTGAAATTGACATGTCCAGTACAATAGTGGAACTGAAACGTGGTCTTTTACTGTGGGGCCTTATGAATAAGCTCAAGGTAGCCCAACGTGCTATGGAGAGGGCTATGCTCGGAGTCTCGCTGCGAGATCAAATCAGAAATGAGGAGACGCAGACGAACCAAAGTTACCGACATAGCCCAGCGGATTAGTAAGTTGAAATGGCAATGGACAGGGCACATAGCTCGAAGAACTGATGGCCGTTGGGGCAGTAAAGTTCTCGAATTGAGTCCATGGAAATCTATATGGAGGCCTATGTCCAGAAGTGGACGTCCTACGGCTGATAATGATGATGATGATGTCCAGTACTAAAGTTCCGCGTGAAATTAATAATTTAAAAATAATCGAGTTAAAAAATTTCGTCCGTAAAGACAAGTATACGTCCGAGGGGTTGGAAGTTCAAAAATAGAGTCCCTGTCCTTTAATATTATTCCGTTTGTCTGTTGAAAAGCTTTGCGTGCGTTCGTAGGATTTGTAAACTGAATCAAGCAAATGTTTGCGTCGGTACATTTGGCTTATGTTACAAAATATTACTTTCAAAGACGTATTTAAGAATAAGCATACTGAAAATAAATCTACTTGGTATTTTTACTAAATAGCAAACAGAGAGACTGTAAACAGTATGGATTTAAAGAGCTATTTAAGCCGCCATCCAATCTCAAAATACCTGTATAGAGCCCTAGTTAAACTGACTTTTCTCCATCAAACCTTGAAGTTGTCGAATAAAAATAAAAGACGCAATATTCTCAAAACTATACGGCAAATATATTTAACTATACGGCAATTATATTTAATAACTCGCAACACAATTCAAAAAACTTCGCTCGATATAAATTCAATGCGAAGATACCGCTTTTTAGAACATATTTATGGTTTCTAAGAAAGTTTATTGCATTTTTGGGCACTTTTCTACACGTTTACAATTTTATTTTGAATCTGTTATTTATACACATGAATTGAACTATAGCTTTCATCCATAAAATTCAGGGAAATGTGGTAATATCAATTTTATATTGATTTTTTAATGCAAAAATCGGGCGAAACCGGGGGCGTATTGGTCTTCACCCGCTCATATGAAAAATTGCGCTGATACTATGGAGCCTTAAAAGAAAGAGTGCACTGAGCAAAAAATCATGATTCAAACTATCATCACGTTTATTAGGAACAACTGTATCGCTTTTAGTTAGGTAGGTATGGGCCAACACCGAATTCGAGAAAAAGAAATCCACACAAAATTATTTATTTATTTGTTTATAGGCGAGCAGTATAAACTGATATGCCTATATCAAGCAAAGTCGAATAAAATTAGTATTTATCAGTCAAGAATTTTTTTTCCTTCTTTATCCAAAGATCCAGTCTATTCTTAAATGTGTTAATAGTCCTTGCTGAGATTACATCCTCAGGCAACCTATTCCAGTTGTAAAACCACTCTGTTGCTGAGGATATGATGTGCAGTGTTGGTTTGTGAAGGTGTAGGCTGTAAGAGGAACTTATGGCGTCTGCTGTCGCGTATGTTTTCCTTCAAGGTGTACATGTCGTGAATATCCGGAAGATTATAGAAGTTATTGAAAATTTTACTTTTTTAATTTTGATTTTTTATTTTAATTACAACTCAAAATCGTAAAATGTATGACATACTTACTTATTATGTTGTTTCGATTTTGGCGCTAAAATAAATTGTCTTTATTTATGGTATAAACACTCTTTCTTTTTTTTTTTAAAGTATGAAACATTTTTTAAAAGTATGAAACTAAAGTATAAAATATTTTTTTTTCAAAAAAAAACAGATTTTTCATACTTTTTGTCGATTTCTAATTTTGTATGTAACTGCTGTTTTTTTTCTCGAATTTTGGATCGGCCTCATATTAAAAGTTGTTCTGAGCGTTGATTTTTATAACCCCCTTTCGGCTTAGTAGTTACATCAGTTCTGCATAACCCTGTATACAATTTTCTACTGTTGATAATGATGATGATGAAGGCCAAGTCAATCACAATCGCAAACAAGAATTAACAGCCAAATACTCGCGCCTTTGAAACAATAACCGTAAATCGTAACGACATTAAACGGAACAACCCCAATATAAATCCGGTTATTATTGTCAATAACCGTAATCATTGTAATTCCGATTTATATTGTTTTACCCTTTTACTACCCTACTTCAAAAAAAGAAAGCTGTTTATTAATCAAGAGACCGAGTCCTCAAGTGAAGATAGAAGGATCTCACACAAAAGGTGATAATATATGTAATAATATATGTAAATGTTTGTGAAATATAGACAACTACCGTCTTACCACAAAAGTTTTACGCATGGCTTAGACAATGTTTAACAGTTCAAATTGCACGGTTAAGCAGTGTTTAAAGCGTGTTTAAATCTTTTGCGGCTAGCGTTTGCCCACGGCTTCGTCCGCATAGTATTTTTGTGATATCCCATAGGCTATAGGATTTTTTTTCCGGAATATAAAACACAATACTATAGATGTAACGTGATATGGAGAGGGCTATTCTCGGAGTCTCTCTACGCGATCGAATCAAGAATGAGGAGATACCAAACCAAAGCAACCGCCATAATCAAGCGAATCAGCAGATTGAAAAGGCAGTAGGCAGAGCACATAGTCTGAAGAACGGATGGCCGATGGGGCCGTAAAGTACGGAGACCACGGACCAACAAGTGCAGCGTAGAACGTCCACCGACCTGGTGGACTGACGATGTAGTTAACATCGCAGCAACGCACTGGATACAGGCCGCTTCCAGCCGACCTTAGTGGAAATCCATAGAGGAGGCCTGTGTCCAGCAGTGGACGTCCTACGGCTGATGGATGGATGAAAACACAACATTTTTTCTTACTAAAACAATGTTTAACACTGGGTTGACGGATTGGTTAGGTTGTTGGGTGACCATGACCTTTTTTGTCTCTACAAAAGCTTTCCATTTTCTATACCTAAAAGAGGTTGATTCTGTGCTGCTGACGATGACAGATGATGTTAAATCTTTTTATCTTGTAATATCACAAAAACGTTGTTGTTTTTCCGGGTCACAGTTATTCTTATTTGTGTGGTTATAGCCTGATATTAATTAATTTAATTTTTTTTAACTTGGTAAAGTAAGTTTGTGTAGGCCGGGTAGCCCCTGATCAAATTTTTAAGTCGCTTGGAGGCCTCTGACATGGCTAGAAGATTAAAATAACCGGGACCTAGTTAGAGTAAAGGCGCGGGCCCACCGGGGCGCACGGTGAGGCTACGCAGCTTCGCTTTGTAAGAAAATGTATGTGGTTGTGTCCACTGCAACCTACGGAGAGGCTACGCATAAATTGACGTCATTGATACATGCGTGGCTTGCTCGAATAGGTTTCATAGCTCAACGCTGTCGACGTGGATCTACGTTTCCACTGAAGTTACCCACGACTATGTACAGCTCGCTTATCGCAGCACAGTTTTCAGTCATACACCTTGTGGCACGTGCCACGCTACACATAGTTGGTCTTTGTGTATTCCAGTGGAAATGTAGAATGTTCGTTAGCGAGCAACGTTCAGCACGGTCAGACGGACAGACGGACAGACGGACAACAAAGTGATCCTATAAGGGTTCCGTTTTTTTCCTGTTGAGGTACGGAACCCTAAAATGTTACAAATACTGTACGTGTGCCTTTGGAGTTTAACAAAGCTGGTTTTTAAACCAGCTTTGTTACACATAGGTACACGTAGATAGACACGTTAAAGGTGTTTGCCCATTATAACGTACCATACCAAGACAACGCTAGGAACGTATAAAGCTCGGAAAACAACATGATATGCGCTACTGCAATGTATAAATCAACGTACGTCAACATTAGTCAAGAATATTAAGTTTTGTCAGTGTCAAAACCTTACAGTACTAAAATAGCAACAGAATACATAACTTTGTCTCATTTTAAATATTACATTTAAAAAGTTAGATAAAGATGCACATACACCCGAACTTCGTAATTTCGAAGGGTTTCACAAACTAGCATTGAGCTATCTCAGCTGTCCAAATTCAAAAAGGTAAAAAGTAGGAAGGTAAAATGATCAGAGATCAAATTTCCGAAAAACACAAACGACCTAATCTAACCAAATTTTAACCATTTGACATTCTAACTGGTGATTTTGACGTATGTGACAGTGACGATGGCGTTGGTCGGTGATAGTTGTTTTTAGGGTTCCGTACCTAAAACGGAAAAAACGGAACCCTTATAGGATCACTTTGTTGTCAGTCTGTCCGTCTGTGTGTAAGTCAAGACTCTTTATCTCGAGAACGCGCAAAGATATCGAGTTGAAATTTAAACTGTATACGTATATCTATAGCTTCTTGCAGTTTTATAAAAGGAAAACTTCTCAATTATAGTTAAAAAAAGTTAGAGCTGTTTATGTCGTAAAAAACCGCATATTTCGACACTCACAAAAATCAAAACCTGCAGGGTACTTCCCGCTGACATAGAACTAAGAAAATTGGCAAAAAGCATTATCCCAGAGAACACATGTAGGAATGAATCTGAAAACGGTACATTTTTATTTAAATCGCAAAAAAATAGGGCCTCAAAATTCACAAAATATGGGTTCAAAATTCAAAGTGAGTAAATCATATCATCTAAGGATAAAAGAACTTGATTAGCACATGCTAAAACAGGTTTTTAATTATTTTAACAATGTGTGATTTTCGATGTATGATTAAAAGTATGACGAGAAAAGGAAAAAAAAACTTTTTGTCGATGGTTATAGTAGAGAGATATGAACAACTTCCCAATTTTGTGAAATTTTCTGGATTTGTACGAAACCCTCGATGTGTAAGCCTGATTCGCACTTGTCCGGTTTTTTTTTTGTTTAGTAGATCATACTTCAGAGGTAGTCCCATTTAAATTTTGAAGAAATCAGTCAGCATAACTTTGTCAAAATTTAAATGAGCCTACCTCTGTCCTACGCTTATCAAAATATGGTATCTGGATATCGATTCAAGTGGACTATTAAAATTTTGTACACAATTGATGTGGGTTGTGCTACTTTTGGCGAATAATAATTATTAATGTCCTGTTAGTGTGGGTTGTCATCATTATTATTATACGTTCTAAACTCATCTCATTGCGCGGTTCACTTCGAAACATAGCGCGATGCATCCCCCTTAAGCTTCGTTTTACAATCTACAACACACTTGTGAAACCACACTTGTTATATCTTGTTGAAGTTTGGGGAACTGCGGTTAAAACAAGATTAACTGAACTACAAGTATTGCAAAATAAAATCATCAAACTACTCTTTAACTACCATTACCTAACAGAAACTAAAAAAATATACAGAGAAACAAAATTAATGACCATAAAACAACTGCACAATTATAACATTTGCATTTTTATAAGGAAAACTATGAACAACAAAGTTCATACAAATTTGCTATTCACCAAACGCAAACAAAATGTTGCGTACCCCAGTACTCGCCGTGGTAGCTTCATCGTCTTGCCAAAGATCCGTACTAAAGTAGGGACAAGATAATAGGTCACTTTTGACATTTCATCAAAATTCAACAACGTAACCTTGTAACGGCGGGCATAAAATAAGAACTGCACAATTGCTTAACTTTTTTCAATTACGTTTACATATTTATTGTAATAATGACCGATACGAGTAATTTTACGATTTGCTTTCACTAATAAACCATTCTAAACATAATAAACAATTTCTGATCTAAAGAACTGAACGTCGTTACAATGTTGCGTCAGTCAACCCTTTTTCTTTTTAAACACTAGGGATGTTACTCTAAAAATCGAAAGCTGATAGGATTGTAAGTTGAATCGAATGCAATGATTACTTGTGAAGAAAAATCACCATAAATTTATAACCACGTTGTGATTATAGTAAAACCTAATTATACATATTAATTATTCTTTTAACTAACTATAAAAATACAAAAAAATAACTAAATAGAAAGGTCATTGATGTTGGGTGCAATTTAGGTGGATGTTGCTGGCAACACCAGTGCCTGTCGATGATGCATGTCATGTCGCCATAACATTGCCGAAGCATTGGGAATAGGGAAGAAGACAGTAACTCAAATTCTGAAAGAGAAATATGGACCATCAGGCTCAGAAGATAATACTTTACGTACACCGAAAAAACGAAAGAGGGACAAGAAAATTGTTGACGTTGATAATTTTGATGCTACTGCAATTCGCAACCACATTTATGGATATTACTCGAGAAAAGAATATCCTACACGGGAAAAGCTATTGAGTTCGTTAAAAGGCGCAGGTTTATTTTTTGGAGGCAAATCGTCTCTATCAAAGGTTTTGAAATCGATTGGCTTTAGATTTAAAAAATCCGACAAGCGGAAAATCCTGCTAGAACGCTACGATATTATTTTGAAGAGAATAACATTCTTACGTGAGGTAAATAAAATTACGGATTGAGACAATGTCGTGTTTATTGACGAAACATGGTTGAATGCGAACCATACGGTTGCGCGGACATGGACCGATGATACAGCGGCCTCCACCTCAAAAGTTCCATCGGGAAAAGGAGCCCGACTTATTATATGTCACGCGGGATCAGCTTCTCAAGGTTTTATTCCAGGCTGCCTCCTCGCATTCGCCTCTAAAACTACAACAGATTACCATGAGGAAATGAACTTTGATGTTTTTAAAGAGTGGTTTGAGAAGCTGCTAGTCAGCTTAGAAAACCCATCGAAAATTATAATGGACAATGCTCCGTATCATTCTGTACAAGTTGATAAACCACCAACTCAAGCAAATAAAATGCAAGAAATTGTCTCGTGGCTGGTAAGAAATGGTGTGGAGGCAAGTCCAACTTTATTAAAAGTTGAGTTGTTAAATCTGGTAAAAGCAACTAAGCCGTCCAAGCTCCGCTATGTAATCGAGCCGTGTGTAGTAGCCGTAGTGTAAACTAGCCCTAGAGCATGGACACGAAGTTATTCGATTGCCTCCCTACCATTGCCAGTATAACGCCATCGAGCTTATTTGGGCACAAATAAAGGGTCATGCAGCGCGGAACAATACTGAACCACCCTTCAGTACTGCTAAAATGATGACTCTGCTACAAACTGCATGTGCAGAAGTCACTACAGAAGACTGGCGAAAAGTCGTGGAGAAGACAAAGAAAATAATTTTACAAGATTTTGAACGAGATGTGAGAATAGACAATATTATTGAAAATGAATTAATAATATCTCTGAGTGCTGACAGCAGTGATGAAGATAGCAGTTCCGATAGTTCAAGTGAATAAAAGCAATTTTATTGTTAAATTACGTAGGTACTTGTCTTATTTTGCTCCTTTAATTTATGAAAGAAAAAATAATAATGGGACAGGGATTCGCATGATCATTTTTAAAATTCACATATGTTTCAAGTCTGTATCGATTCATTCGATTCATTCATTTAATCGATGTTTTTAAGCAGGTCACCTCACTATGAATATAAAACTGACATCTGTCAAAAGTGACCTATTCTTGTCCCTACTGTAACTATGGTAAAACTTTGATAACATTTGACGGTGCGCGCCTTTACAATAATATACCCTCGGATATTAAAAATATAAGCTCGTTCAATGTATTTAAAAAGAAACTTGCAGAATACATTATTGCCGACAATTCATTATAGGTAACAATTGTTACGCAGGTAAATCTAGCATCGTCATATTATGCATTGAGCGAGTTTTTGTTTTTATTTTGTGGTACATAGGTACTCGTATACGCGTGTGATGTACCTACCTACCAAGGTATCTTAAAAAATGTTGTCATGCACATAATATTGTAATTAATGTTTATTCAACGACGACGAATTGTTATTTAATTTTTTTTATAATTAGTAGTGTTCTCATAGAAGCGATGTACATCTTATAATGAGAATAAATATCTTTAAACCTAATTATTATTGTATTAATCTTAAGATATTATCGATCCAAAGTATCTCTCTAATTCAATCGACGTTATACTATCAACAAACCAAAATAGTCACAAATGCCCCACTAACTCATCTAGTCTATAGTAAGTCTAGATCTAGACTTACAATCCCGTCGTCTATTTCCTAAACTACTACCATTAATCTTAACCTAGACAAGTGCCCACAATACTAGATGAAATACAATCGAACTTCAACCTAATTTACATTAACACAAAGTTCAAGATCAAAAGCTGTATTAGTTTGTACTTGAAAGACGTTTCGTTAACGTGAATTTAAGCGATTTTAAGCTCTATGCGAAAGAGATAAGGGTATTTAAAGTAAATGGGTTACGGAGAGGACAACGGATGCACCAGTCGTCTTTAAATGGATAGGTGTATGTGTTAGTTAGGATTTACGGGTGATATAAATGTCTTAAATGGGTTTAAAATGCCTAAAATGGATTCAAAATTATATATGATTGGGCGTGCGTGATGTTTAACACACTGGCCCAGCGCGGGTTGGTGGATTCACATACGCCACCCAATTTATTCTACGGACAAATGAATGTTTTTTCACGATGTTTTCCTTCACCGAAAAGTCAGTTGTGTCAGATTCCGTACATAAATTGTACTGTACTGTACCAGCCTTTTTAATAGTCCACTGCAGGTCGTAGGCCTACCCACGAAGGGTGGTTGGGTCATATCCACCACGCTGGCCCAGTGCGGGTTGGTGGATTCACATACGCCATCGAATTTCTTCTACGGACATATGCAGGTTGCCTCACGATGTTTTCCTTCACCGAAAAGCCAGCGGTGTTAAATTCCGTACATAAATTCTAAAGAATTTGGTACGGGACTTGGATTTGAACCCACGACGGCGGATTGCAAGGCGAGTGTCACTACCATTAGACCACCACGGCTTAGTAGAGTAGTAATAGTAGTAGAGTAGAGTACATAGATTACAAAGAACTTATTGGTACGGGACCGGGATTTCAACCCACGATGTCAAAATTATAAGGCCGGTGCCACTGCCACTAGACGACCATGGCTTCACGAAAAAATTAAACACAGGTATATTTAAAAAGTATGTAATCGTTAGCTGAGCGTAAGTTTCAACTTAAAATACTAGATGTAACGCTAAAAGCTTTTATCTTTGCCTTTATTCATTCGAGCCCTTCTTTGCTACGTTACCCGTTTGTGATATAAAGTTTTTAAACTGAAAATAACACTAGAATAAAAGTATCTTTTTGTTAGTCTGGTCGTTCGTTTGTTGATTTCAACCATAAAATCCCCTACTGCTGGACATAGGCTTACTCTATACAGAGTTATCTGCTTGTCCTTAACTTAGCTGAAAGGCGGTGATTAAGATCATCATTATGAATAACTTTTAAAAGGGTCAAGCTGGGATCCGAAGAAAAAAAAATACATATCGAGGGTTCCGTAAAAATCCAGAAAACTTCACAAAATTGAGAAGTAAGTTGTTAAAATCTCTATACTATAATCATCGGCAAAAAACGTTTTTTTTTTTTCACTTTTCTCGTCATACATCGAAAATTACACATTGTTGAAATAATCTAAAACCTGTTTTAGCATTTGCTAATGAAGTTCTTTTATATGATACCTTACATGATACGATTTACTCACTTTGAATTTTGAACCCATATTTTGTGAATTTTTAGGCCCTATTTTTTAGTGATTTTAATAAAAATGCAGTTTTCAGATTTATTCCAATATTTTTGTACTCTGAGACAATGCTTCTCGCCAAATTTCATAGTTAAATGTCAACAGGAAGTACCCTGTAGATTTTGATTTTTGTGAGTGTCGAAATATGCGGTTTTTTACGACATACACAGCTCTAACTTTTTTAAATGATAACTGAGAAGTTTTTCTTTTATACAACTGTAAGAGACCATAGATATACGTACACAGTTTAAACGCACGGTTTACGGAAATGCACAAAACACCCTATGCGGGACGTCAGTGCAGGACTTATCGCCCCCACTTCTTCCTATCTGGATATTTACAAGCCAAGAGAGAATTGGTATCTTCTAGGTCGATATGCTCCATCTTCTGTTAGTGGCCTATTTAAAAAAAAAACGAATTAGAACATTCAGTAAGAAATAATGACTAGGCAAAACCGCAGCGTGTGCTAGTTTGCCATGTAAAATGCATTTCGCCGCTCGTCATTAAGAGTTGCCAGGTGACTTTGGGGAGCACTTTACGAAATGCCTTCTTAAAAGCCTGTCGGAGGCGTGCAACTTGCAACACTGGGGCTTTTAGCGTGAATATTTTTAGTAATATCTCTGTATTTTGTTATAGAATAGTGATTGTAGCAGTCTGTGAAATAATAAAATAGCTGTGTTATACGCTTAGACCAAATAAAAAATCATGACAGAAAGTCGTGAACAAATTAATGAGGCTGGTTTTTTATACATGTGATTAGTGCGTCGGTGTTACCCCGCTATAGTTTGACTGAAAAACCAAGGCGTAGTTTCGTTGTACGTGGATGTGTGTGTGTGTGTAATTGTATCTAAACACGGCGAGGCGTAGTTTTGCCGGCCTCACTTGTTTGTTCACAACATTCAGTGTTTATTTTTAGGGTTCCGTACCTCAAAAGGAAAAATGGAACCCTTATAGGATCACTTTGTTGTCCGTCTGTCCGTCTGTCCGTCTGTCCGTCTGTCCGTCTGTCCGTCTGTCCGTCTGTCCGTCTGTGTGTATGTCAAGACTCTTTATCTCGAGAACGCGTAAAGATATCGAGTTAAAATTTAAACTGTATACGTATATCGATGAACTCTTGCTGTTGTGGAATAGACAAACTTTTCAGTTGTCGTTTAAAAAAGTTAAGAGTCGTTTACGTCGTAAAAAACAGCATATTTCGACACTCATATAAATCAAAACTCACAGGGTACTTCCCGTTGACATAGAGCTATGAAATTTGGCGAGAAGCATTGTCTTAGAGTAGACATATAGGAATAAATCTGAAAACTGTACATTTTTATTTACATCACAAAAAAATAGGGCCTCAAAATTCACAAAATATGGGCTCAAAATTCAAAGTGAGTAAATCGTATCATGTAAGGTGTCATATAAAAAACTTCATTAGCACATGCTAAAACAGGTTTTTAATTATTTTAACAATGTGTTTGTACGGAACCCTCGATGTGCGAGCCTGACTCACACTTGTCCGGTTTTTTTTATTTGGTCTGAGATTATACGTTATACATAGGTATATTATTAAATCGTCCCAAGACAAATAATAAAATTGCCATACCCTCAAAGGTCTATAGGCCTAATTTACATGTTTTTATGACTATAAAAACATGTTAATTATACAAACTACTCTTATACTCATCTGCAATAGAGTTGTATACAAATGGAATAGGTTGCCTGAGGATGTTATCTCAGCAAGAACTATAAACACATTTAAGAATAGACTGGACCTTTGGATAGAGAAGAAAAAAAATCCTTGACAGATAAATTCTAATTTTATTCGACACTGCTTGATATAGGTAGATACATCAGTATACACTGCTCGCCTATAAATAAATAAACTATATAAACATGTTAATTAAGAACTGCATGTAAATTTCTGCAATATGTTGCAAAAAATGATTGAGTTTGAGGGTAATAGCGTAGCGCTTGTATCGTAGTTTGACTAGGTGTTTGTCAGCGATCACCGAAATTAAGCAACGTTCTGCACGGTCAGTATTTGGATGGGTGACCGCGAGTGGCATTTTCAAATTAAGCGCTACAGTGGCGCGGATGACACACTTAATTGTAGGTCCCGGTTGTTATAACCGTTTAGCCATGTCAGAGGCCTTCAGGCGGCCTCAAAACTCTTAACAACAGGGCTAGGCACGCGGCCTATACACACTTACTTACTTTATTGGGGGTAATCGAATTTCTCAATTATCAGGTTTTTATCATGTATCGTACGGCTAGACAGACGCGACCAAAGCGCCACCCTTTTGTGGTGGACATCCCACGCGTTAGAACCAAGCGTTGAGTCTACATTCCTCATACGAACTGCCAGAATGTGGAACGCTTTGCCTGAGTCTGTCTTTCCGTTAAAGTACAATGTAGGTGTCTTCAAATCTCGAGTAAATAGGTATCTTCTTGGTAAGCGTGCTACATCCTAGACCGCATATCTGCTTAACATCAGGCAGTGTGTAGTCAAACGCAAACCTATTTTAAATAAAAAAAAATGTAAAACTTGTTTGCAATATGATCATAATTTAATACTAGCTGACCTTACAAAAAAATCAGACCTAATAAGTTTATAGAGGGTTTGTAGACTATTTTCGTACCCCTTAAAGGGTATGAAAATAGTCTACGACCTATTCTCAGACTCACTAAAAAGGTACACAAGAAATTTCATAAAAATACTTAAGCCTTTTAAGTTTTAGAGCGGTACGTGTGCAGTAAAACAGTAAATAAATTCATAACATCATGTTCAGACACCCAATTTAATTTACCTTTTCATTTTATGCCTACTCGTATTGTTAAGCCAATCCATCATATATACATAATAAAAATATAGCTCTTCAACGAGGCTTTTCATCACAAAATAAGAGTTTAATGAGCGTGAAGTATCCGTTTCATAAAAACAAAGGGTAGATTTCAGATAAATCATTATCATTTTAGTAATTTGTTTTAGCTCATGCGCACTGACGGCTTCGCAGCCATCATGCGTAAGAAAATTGCCTCGCTGTAGAACAGGACGTAAGCAAGCGGCAACAGCATTATGATAGCCATCACCGATGACTTCAGCTGTCTTATCTTGCTTCACCACATTAAGGTGCAGTTGAAATGAATAGCTGTGACATGTCTAATTTAATTTAATAACGTGTGACATGAACAATTTTTTGTATTAATTGAATCTAATTTACCTTGATTTGACATGAATAATTTAATGTATTAATTTAATCTAATTTAACTTAATTTAATTTTTTTAACAATTTATAATTTGAATGTATATGATTATGGATCCTATGTGTCTGAAAATAAAATATTTTTGATTTTGATTATCTTTATCGTTTGCCAATTTTTCCTTTTAAAATAAGAGAGAACTTCTCACATCAAGTGCAAAATGATATTAAATAGAGCTCAACAGGATCCATATTAAACTTTGTACTCAACTTTCTAAATAACATCATGTACGCAATGAGAGCAAAACGGCTTAATGAGCTAGTTTCATAAGTTTCAAGTCATTCTTTTAAGACATATCACGCTATCGAGTGTACATTTAATTGTTTGATATCGAAAATGTTTTTTTTTTCATCTTATCTATTTCCACTGACTGCAAAAAAAAGAGGTTCTCAATTCGACTGTATGTTTATTTTTTGTGTAAGTTATGCGATCACTCCCCCAAATAAATAAAATACTTAGATGATACCATTTAAATACTGTTGAAATTGACATTGCCGTTTTTGAAAAATCAAAAATAATGTCATAATTACTAATACATCAATCCGAGCAAACTATTTGAGTTCTGAGTGTCAAGTGGGAGATTTGGGAATCAAATCGAATTACTTTTACGTCGCGTTGACCGAGCGCGCCGTGCACACACGCGAGCACATGTTATACACGCTTGAGTTAGCCAATCACAGACGTTGCCACGTTCGTGTTCGATCGGTTTGCCGCTCGTTACATTACCGTAAAAAATACTCATAGTTAGCTATTCAGTTATCTGTACAAGAAACAAGATAGCGCTGTGCCATTTCCATAGAAATCACATCAAACGTTAACGCGATCGAGCTCGGGCGAAAATCTCGCTTTTAGCCCTCTGTACATAGTTGAAGTCAGTTATGTCATTTTTGACCGAAGAATCGGAGGAGGTACTCAAACTTTTTACGTTGTGGTCTGATTTCTATAATTCTTTTTTTATTGGGTATACTTCGAAATTGGTCCCTTTATCTACATCGGCTGAGCTATTTTCAAAAAGTTTTAGTCCTTCTACTCGAGCAGCTTGTGGGTGAGTCACACTCATCGAGCTGCCAGCAATCTGCGCGTACAGTACAACGACATTTTCAGGATGTTGATGCGGCTGCCTCGCTGGTGCAGCGCATCTCTGATGTTCGCTGAGGCACGCACGGACGACTTTCATGCTGTTATCCGCAAGAAAGTCGCCTCATTACGACAGCGAGTGCGAGCCAGCCGCAACAGTACCCTGACGATGATTTTTAATAAACTAGATTGCCCTGTACAAAATATGTGGATAATCATCGTTATGGGACAAAAATTGTGATGTCATTATAATTATCTGTCTGTGTTGTATTTATGTATATTATTTAATTTTTAATTTATATTGATGACATTCTGAATCCTATATAACTGTTATTGTAATTTTATGATATTTTTATGGTTGGAATGACTGAAATTAATAGATTAATAATAATAATAATTTTCGATAAATCCACTTTAATGTGAAAAATGTTACATCGATCCGTGCGAAATATTCGCGAACTCTGTTCACGGTTGAAGTCGGTCATGCTATTTATTGCAAAAAAATAATTATTGGCAATAATCTTAGATATTCTTCTATGGCCCGGCCTAATCACCTTTCGTGGATAGGCCTACGTCCTGCAGTAGACTATTAAAAAAAGGCTGGTACAGTACAGTATATTTCTTTTGTAATTTTATATTGTCCATTTGTTAAAAATTAGGGGAAACTACTGACTTTAGAAATACAGTTGTTTGACTAGTTCTGAACCAGTGAATTCAGTTAGGTTTTTATCAACTGTTTGATATCAATTTTATAAATAAACATTTGATTTGATTAGATTTTCAGCGAAATGGAAATAATTATTCGTCGTTCGTAATCATGTCTGGACCTAAAAGGGAAATCTACCGTCCCGACTGACGACATCAGCGCCACCTTTTTTCATCAGTTTCAAGATGTTAATTAAGGCCCGTCAATGGTAGAGTACTGATTAAAAACCTTATTTATGAACCACCGCCCTGGCTTTAACCCCCTATTTTTGGATTAAGATTTATTAATTGAGGAAGTAGGAGATTTATTATTTAGGAGCTCATTTTTACCCGCATATATTGTTTGCAAATAAACTCTGGACTGTATTTTAGGGTTCCGTACCTCAAACGGAAAAACGGAACCCTTATAGGATCACTTTGTTGTCCGCCTGTCCGTCTGTGTGTATGTCAAGACTCTTTATCTCGGGAACGCGTAAAGATATCGAGTTGAAATTTAAACTGTATACGTATATCTATGGTGTCTTACAGTCGTGTTAACGAAAAACTTCCCAGTTATCGTTTAAAAAAGTTACGAGCCGTTTATGAGGTAAAAAACCGCACATTTCGACACTCACAAATATCAAAACCTACAGGATACTTTCCGTTAACATAGAACTGTGAATTTTGGCAAAAATCATTGTCTCAGAGTACACATATAGGAATAAATCTGAAAACTGTACATTTTTATTTCAATCACAAAAAATAAGGCCTCACAATTCACATAATGTGGGTTCAAAATTCAAAGTGAGTAAATCGTATCATGTAATCGTACCATACCTATAAAAGAACTCCATTAGCACATGCTAAAACAGGTTTTTTATTATTTTAACAATGTGTAATTTTCGATGTATGACGAGAAAAGTGAAAAAAAAAAACTTTTTTGTCGATGGTATAGTATAAAGATTTTAACAACTTACGTCCCAATTTTGTGAAATTTTCTGGATTTTTACGGAACCCTCGGTGTGCAAGCTTGACTTGCACTTGTCCTGTTTTTTATTCCGTATAGGTTTGCGTTGGACTACATACTGCTTGTTGTTAAGCAGAATATGCGATCAAGGGTGAAGCACTGTTACCTAGAAGATACCTATTTACTCGTGATTTGAAGACACCTACATTGTACTTTAGCGGGAAGACAGACTCAGGCAGAGCGTTCCACATTCTGGCTGTTTGTATGAGGAATGTGGATTCTAAACGCTTGGTTCTAAAGCGCGGAACATCCACCATAAAGGTTGGCGCTTTGGTCGCGTCTGTCTAGCCGTACGATAGAAGAAAGGGGCGGGTGGGACCAGATTGTGCAACTCACAGAAGAGAGAAAAAGTAGTTCGCTGTTCTGTGGTGCAACTCTTGCATGTTGCAACTGTATGATAATTTGTTGGTTGATAAAGATAGAATATGCATTCAGATACAGATTTTATTGGTAAATAAACATTACAAGTCAAAAATAAATATTAATTAATACAATACTTAATTATGTAGTTGGGCTAAAGTTTCAGAATATGAAACCGAGTCCCGTATCAATAATAAATACAGGATAAGTATATCTGAATGAGCGACCCTGAATCTCATTTCACTCTTAAAGCATTTGCCGATAAAATGGTTTCTTAAGTATTCATTAAATTCCCATTCCTCGCTGCTGCCCCTAATTGCGTTCCGTACAATTTATATTCAATCTTATGCGTATCTTTTGTTCGTTTCTTAGTTATTTGATCCATTTTCTCTCGTTTTTATTGGGCATGAAATCTAGATCTCTTATCCATAAGTAAGCTCGTATAAGTCGGGTGTCTAACCTTGTAAGGTTTGTTAGCTACTTGAGGCCTTATAGCTAAACAGTTATAAAGTTCCAGCCTATGTCATCCGAGACACGTATTTTTATGAAGAATAAACTTTAAATTGGTAATATTTGGTGATAGGTAGTAAATGCAAAATAAAATAATATAATATACACACAGTTAACAAAAAGATCAAATCTGGGATACACAAGGAGCTGTCTTGCATTTAGTAGTTTTTATACAATTTTTCAAACAATGTCTGTTGGTTTCCTCACTAGGCAAGCCTGTATCGAGGAAACCATAAAAATCCAGTTTTTACAAATTGCGGAGACAAAGCCCTCGTCAATAAGACAGAATACAATTTTCAGCATTGATAAATATAGAAAAAGCAATCTAATATTTCATACGATAAACATATTTAAAAAGAGAATCTATGACAAAATATGATAACAGTTAGGTAATAATTTTTAATATTGATTCTGTGCCTTCGTAATCCAGTGTTCTGAGCTATATTTTTATGATTTGTTTCGCTTTGTTAACACTTTTGTTACGTATATCACAACGCCGAGCAACTTCGTTATATACATAAGTTTTAACAAATTCACCAATGCGAAGAGCAAAGGAAGTGCAAACTGAAGTCAATGGCAGTCTGTAAACCCGACGAGATGCAAGCAAATCATAATCCGGTGAGAAATTGAATAAGGAATTAGGAGATTCATAGATGTGACGACGTGTTTGTTTGTCTGAGACAATCTGAAAGAGATGCATTGACTTATTACGGACTAGCTGACCCGGTTATCTTCATATCACCTTCATCTGTTACACTAATTTCAATGGCGTTTAGCGGCACCAACGACCAGTTACGGCAACTTTTACATATAGGAACATTTTAAATGGGAAAATTATATCGATGTTTATAATATTATTCTCGCAATTTTCTTTCATGAGAACCTTATCCTGACAATAACAAACACAACAAAAAAGAATTACCCGAACCGGTTCAGGCGTTCACACATAATGTTGTGACCTAAGAAAGAAATAGCGATTCATTTTTATATATATTATTATATAGATTAAAACTGGATAGTTTTAACTGGATTATTTTCATTATTAGCACAAACAAATGACGATCTCAAGTAGTGCACTTTTTTACATGAGACGTAAAAGAATCTCACAGGATAATCTTGATTTGGTGGACGAGGCCAGAAACTGCCTACCTAGGAACGTCATTCTTCAATTTTATTTGACTGTTGTTGGTAAAACAATTGATACATTTTTTCGGTGAGAATTAAATGTCAATGGCGGAAAAAAGCTATTCAACTGGCACTAGCATTACGATTCTAGTGGTTATTATTCTATGGTTTGGACGTATTGTCTATAGAGACCTTTTTTTTTCAGAAGAATGACAAGTAATAGAAAACTAACCAAATTTTACTCAAATAAAAACCACGTTACAGTTGTCTTATTCATATCTGGTTACACAGCATACGTAAAGCCGGAAACATACTATCGGACGCGGCTGACGGATGCGACTGACAGCCGCGTCTTAGCAATGTGCACATTGCACAATCTTAAAACATCCCCAGATCGCTCTCGGACGTCCGAAGGTGACGTCCGCGACTTATGTTCGATAGCGTCCACGGCTCAATGTACTTTCATAGTCTAGATACCTATCAGTCGCGTCCGTAAGCCGCGTCCGATAGTATGTTTTCAGCTTAAGAGTGAATGGAATAAAAAAAACGCATTGTCTATCGGCATACGTCAAAATCATAAAATCATAAGTTAGAATATCCGAATGGTTAAAATTTGGTTCCACTTTGTCTATTACGATTTGATCGAAAATTTTAACCCTCTAGTTCCAGCAGAATGTTCAAATCTGATCATTTTACCGTCCCACTTTTTACCGTTTTGAATTTGGACAGCCGAATAGCTCAATGCTAGTTTGTGAAACCCTTCGAAATTACATAAGTTGGGATGTATCTATTTGTAACACCATTTAAAGTGCGGATTGGTGAATTCACATACGCCAACGAATTTCTTCTACGGACGTATGCAGGTTGCCTCACGATGTTTTCCTTCACGTAAAAGTCAGTGGTGTGAAATTCCGTACAAAAATTCCGAGGAATTTATTGATACGGGACCGGAATTTGAACCCACGACCTTACGATTGTAAGGCGAGTGTCATTACCACTAGACCACTATGGTTTCTCGGCTCAAGTGATGTATATCTCTTGCTATTTTAGTGCGGTTTCTATTACTTGTCATTCTTCTGAGTTTTTATTAAAGAGTGGGTGGTGTGGTCACTAGCTTTATTTTACCTATTTCGTATTATCTCGATCCTATTTAGTTTTTCTATCAAAGTCTGCCAAAAAGGCAATTTTGTTTGTGACTGAATACTAAAATAGCACGCCTACACGATAGGACACGTGTAAGTATTATTCCCAACGAAATAATTTAGGTATGTAAAGAAAATATTTTATTTATAATCCCTTTTCCCTTTTATTTCTTTGCGGGAACAGATTGAGTTTTTTTCGTTATTTCTTAGGACTTCAAAGAATGGTTTTACAGACACGTGATTATGCAAACTGCATATACACGTGTCTGTAAAATATTTATTGATGCAGTATTTTCACGTAAGTCAGACTCTGTATGAAAACTTCCGAAACAAACAAATAAACGACATAATATTGATGAATGCTTAAAAATATTACAACGTAGGTATGTTTCCAAAATTATTATTCTTAATTAAATAAATTACGGGTCACGTTGTTTATCCGCGACGGCTTTTTAACCAAATATTGCACACCATGTGCAGTTTGATACAACTACAGAGATAGGTTAGTTTATATCTCAATTTATAATAGCATTTGTTTATTATACTTTACTATGTCGGTACCGGGGCGAAGCCAGGATGGGCAGTTAGCAACTCTATAAAACAGACTAAATAAGCCATATAGAGGGATATGAAATTTATGTCCTGCCTTACTACTGCTACTAGGCTGCAAAGTCTCGAGCATCGACGTAGGGTGGCGTGTCTGTCAGTCTTCTATCGGATACACTTCGGAGAGTGCGCTTAGGAGTCGCACAATCTGGTCCCCCCTGTCCCTTTCTTCTATCGTACGGCTAGACAGACGCGACCAAAGCGCCACCCTATTATGGTGAACATCCCACGCGTTAGAACCAAGCGTTTTGAGTCCACATTCCTCATACGAACTGCCAGAATGTGGAACGTTTTGCCTGAGTCTGTCTTTCCGCTAAAGTACAATGTAGGTCTTCAAATATCGAGTAAATAGGTATCTTCTAGGTAAACGTGCTACAGGATGTACCGCATATCTGCTTAACATCAGGCAGTCTGTAGTCAAACGCAAACCTATTAGAAATAAAAAAAAAATTAAAAAAAACTACTAAGTTAACAGTGATGAGATGACGGTGATGATATTGACAATAATTAACTAGTAGTTCTCTCTCTAAACAGTAGAACTCGCGTCCCATAAGACAGCCTTGGTGGTTCAGTGGTTAGTGACCCTGACTTCTGGATCAAAGAGGCGTGGGTACCCACCCAGGGCAAGCATTTATGTGATGAACGTAGGTGTTTGCTCTGTGTCTGGGTGTTATTTAGGTACTATCTACATCTACACTAATAATATAATAATAATAATATAATAATATAATAATATATAATAATATAATAATATATAGTGTTTAAAATAATAATAATATAATAATATAATAATAAGCCCCCCAAAATCCCACCTTACGCCCGAGTCGAACACCTGACTCAAGTGGGGGGCGGGCAACGTGTACAACAAAAAGTCACCTACACGGCTAACAAGGACAGGGTAACCCATGATGATGGAGACAAGAAATAGTAAATTACGTAAAGGGCCGCTGCCCGAGGGTATCCGTCGGGGCACGTCTGTTGCTGGTGTCGGGCGTGACAGCATGCTAGCCAGTGACTCCCAGCTGGTCGGCTGGGCGGGAGTCGGGGACATGGGGGGTAGGGGACCGTCCTCAAGGATTACAGCCGCGAGCAGAGAAAGTAGGCGTGGTAGGGAATGTAGAAGTGGAAGTGAAAGTAGGAGTGGTAGGGAAAGTAGGTGTGGTAGGGAAAGTAGGTGTGGTAGGGAAAGTAGGAGTGGCAGGAAGATCAGGAGTAGAAGAAAAAGTAGCAGTGGTAGGGAGAGTGGGAGTACAAGGGAGAGAAGCAGTGATAGGGAGAGTATTAGCAGCCGAGCAGATACCCCAGCTACGGATGTTTCGCAGGCGGCCAGTGTCAACCAACCTGCGACCACCAAAGCTGGAAAACCCAGAGTGCGCATGAAGTGGGATGACGATATAAATCTATTTATCATGCGCACATATTTAGAAGTCACAAAATTAGAAACAGACCGGACAATGTACTGTAAGAAGCTCTTTGATAAATTCAAACTCAAATATCCAAATTTAAAGGTCTCCGCGCAACGTATTGCAGATCAAAGAAGAGTAATTATTAGAAATAAACTTTTAGCAGACAATATTATAGAAGATCTTAAAAAGGAAGTACAAATGCGACTCAATCAGGACGATACTTCATTTATAGCTACACAAACGTCTGTTACTGAAACACAAATTGAGTCACATAGTATACCTTTACCTCAATCTAATCATTCGACCCAAGAAACACCTCACGCACTTCCGCTGACTGAAAGAATAGTATCAACGCTGACGTCTGATGCCTCCACACAGACCCAGACAGTAATCAACACTCATACCACTACTATTCATATTCAAAACCAACCATTATCAGAAACAACAAAACAAAACCTCGTACATCAGATACAGACTAAACTTACATTATATACAGGAACGGACCCTACGACAAGACCAAAACTACCAAGGCTGAAAGAGAACAAAAAATTATACCAGTTTGTTGATATTTTTAACAAAGAAATACTAGGAAAATTTTTGTTGAATACGGCGCTCTGGCGTCGTGCACGAAGGCGCCGTTTCCGTTGTGCGAATCGGGAGTGGGCCGAGGAAACGGGAGTCCTCGGGCGCTGGTACCAATTCGCTCTTGTTGTGACAGCACAAACGGGAGTGCCACGGACTGCTGTTCCGTAGACTTTGACTTATCAACGTTTACTTTGAAAACAAAAGGCAAAACTCGTTCGATCTTTTATTTGTGAGAACCTTCCAATACAGAATCTAGTCTTATAATAACCTTAATTCTAACTTATCCTACCAAGTGCGCTCGCGCAGGCTGGCGCCACGCCTCGCTCCGCGGGAGCATAACGAAAGGCACGATTTTTAAATTAATCTTTACTAGGGACAGTAACGAGTGCGACTGAAATAGCGACAGCCGGCCGCTACTGTGCCCTTCACTCTAGGTCTTTCTTTACCTGGGAGTGTAACGAGTGCGACTGAGAGGGCGTGAGTTTGGCCCTCGGACCGCTCTGTCACTCCCGGTTTTTTGTGCCTAACGTTAGCCACACCCAGAGCAATGGCCGCGATTTTTACTGTCATGGCCGCCATTTTATGTGCCAAATTTTGGCTACACCCACTCTAATGGCGGCATTTTTTGGTCTAAGGAGGAGGAGCAATCGGAATAATGACGAATCCGCACCACCAACGCCAAATCTAATATTTTAATAACTTTTACAATATTCTATAGGTATAAACAACACATCGATTAACGATTAAGAAATTAAAAGATAACATTAATAAATTAACTAAAGATTAATATTTCGAAGTGGTGTGTGCGGATCCATCGCTAACAATTTTACTCAATTAACTCGGACCTTACAGAATTACATACTCTGATATATTGCAGTGCAATGGTGATTTGCGAAAATTTAGGCTATAAAATAGAAAATATAACAAACAACAGGCACAAAAATAAACCAGATACTCCGGCTTGGCAAATCAGGATTGAAAAAGACATCAAATCATTAAGAGCAGACATTGGTAGATTAACTCAGTACATCAATAACAATAGGTCAAGAAAAACAGTAAAACACGTCGAAAGAATATTCAAACTTACAAAATCACATTCCACGTATGATAAAGATAACATCAGACCAGAAGAACATTTAGATACGCTGAAACAAAAATTAGCACTTAAATCACAAAGACTGGCAAGATACAAAAAAGCACTACAGCGGAAAAACGACAATAAATTATTCTCAAATAACGAAAAAGGGTTCTATAGGTCTTTGCGTGATGAAGTTGCAAACAAAAATTACGACTTGCCGAACCCAGGTGATCTTGAAAGCTACTGGACTGATCTCTGGAAGAAACAAAAAGAACATAACGAGAGTGCAGACTGGATCAGAAACGAAGAAAATAGGTGGAACCACATAGAAGAAATGGAATTTACAGATATTACGGGGGAAGACATTGATATGATCACGAAAAAGACAAAGAACTGGAAAGCTACAGGAATTGATGGAGTTCACAATTTTTGGTACAAGAAATTTTTTACATTACACGATGCCTTAGCACGGATAATTTCTGATCTTTTAACAGGAACTGCTGAACTGCCCAAGTTTGTTTCTAAAGGAATAACATACATGTTACCAAAAAGCAATGATACAACCAACCCATCTCAATATAGACCTATCACATGTTTACCAACTATTTACAAAATCATTACCTCCTGCATAACGCACAAAATAAATAACTATCTAACTCAACACAACATAATTTCTGAAGAGCAGAAAGGGTGCAGGCAATATCACAGAGGCTGCAAAGAACAGCTAATAATAGATTCCACTGTACTCAAACACGCACAAACTCATAACAGAAACATACACATCTCGTATATAGATTACAAAAAAGCTTTCGACAGTGTACCCCACTCTTGGCTTATTCGCATACTACAGATCTACAAAATTAACCCAACAATCATTACATTCTTGGAAAATACCATGGCAGAGTGGAAGACCACACTAAAATTAACGAACTCTACTCAATCCATTACCTCTGATGAGATCCCCATTGAAAATGGTATTTTCCAAGGAGACTCTTTTAGTCCTCTGTGGTTTTGTCTCGCCCTAAATCCTTTGTCTCATTTGCTCAATAGTGAAAATAGTGGATACAGACTTACATCGGAAACAGAAATTAGTTATCTTATGTATATGGATGACATAAAACTATTCTCTAAATCTGAAAAATCTTTAAACAAACTTATACTACAAACAACACAGTTCAGTAACGACATTAATATGTCTTTTGGCTTAGATAAATGCAGAAAACTCCATATACACAAGGGTAAAATCATAAATACAGACGATGAAAATGATAATAGTGAATCTAATTTTATGCAAATGAACACAACAGACACCTACAAATATTTAGGAATCCTTCAGTCAAAAAGTATTAATCACACTCAAATCAAAAATAAATTGAGACAAGAATACATGCGAAGACTTAATCTAATCTGCAAAAAGTCATTAGTCTCCAAAAATCTCTTCAAAGCGATTAACACTTATGCGATTCCAGTGTTAACTTATTCCTTTGGAGTTATTAAGTGGTCGCGTACAGACATAAACCAGTTAGAAATAAAAACCAGAACGACACTTACAAGACACAACAAATTACACCCAAAGTCAGCCATTGAACGAGTATCTGTTAAGCGAATGAAAGGGGGTAGAGGGCTAATAGATCTAAAAGTGCTCTGGGAAGGACAGGTAAACAATTTACGTAAGTTCTTTTACGATAAATCCGCAAGTAGTATAATCCATTCAGCCACAGTAGAATCAGATAAAAACTTTACACCTCTTAACCTAAAAAGCAAAGACGACCAGTTCACATCACCAAAAAATGCTGAAACTGATAAAATTAACAAATGGCGTAGGAAAGAGTTACATGGTCGACATTTACACGATCTTGAACAAGAGCATATCGATCTCGAAGCCTCCAATAAATGGCTAAAGCTTGGATCTCTGTTCCCGGAAACGGAAAGCTTCATGATCGCGATTCAGGATCAGGTGATTAACACTAAAAACTACAGAAAGTACATAATCAAGGACTCTAATCTACACAACGATAGTTGCAGAAAATGCCACCGACAACCTGAGACAATACAACACATAACTAGCGCCTGTCCAACTCTAGCACCTACAGACTACACACATCGTCACAATCAAGTTACAAACATCATCCACCAGAAAATAGCTCTTAAACACAAACTCATACCTGAAAAAACCACACCTTATTATCAATATGAACCAAAACCTGTACTAGAGAGCACCAGATACAAACTATATTACGATAGAGCCATATTAACCGATAAAACTATTCATAACAACAGACCAGATATAACATTGATTGACAAACAGGATAAAGTAGTATTCATAATTGATATAGCTGTACCCAACACTCACAATCTCCACAAAACTATCACAGAAAAAATCAACAAATATACTGAATTAAAAGAAGAAATTTTAAGAATTTGGAAAATGAATAAAGCTTACATTGTGCCACTGGTGCTGTCCAGTACAGGCGTAATACCGAAACACCTTCTTCAATCTCTAAAAATAATAGAAATATCTCCGAACACGTACATGACAATGCAGAAAGCCGTAATTCTCAATACTTGCCGCATTGTCCGGAATTTTTTATAAGAAGACCTAAATACTGACATTGTTGACAATGATGCTCACTTGGCTTAGACCCGTGAGCATCATTATACCGAAATATCTTCAATATTTCGAGAAGTACAGCGTATAGGAAATAATAATATAATAATAATAATAATAATAAGGACCAGGCTAAGCCTGTGATTTCAGTTAAATAAAGAGGAATAATAATAAAAAAAAAAAAAAAAAAAAAAAAAACCGCTGACAGCCCAGACGTCCCTTTGGTCTTATTTTCTGAAAATTTTATATTTTTTGGTTTTTCGATCGTTTTTCTGCAAATTTCCACACAAAAGCAATAGCCAAATTATTTTCCGCTACATTTAGATATTTTCTGCAATAAAACTTAAACAAAATATGAAGAAAAGTAAAAATTCAATATTTGACGAAATATGTCAACATGACGTTCAAAATATCGGACTACAGAATAAATGCTAACAAGATCAAAGACGAAAACAGCGGATTCGAGAGGCGCACGACCACCACCATCGCCCGCCTCGTCGTCAGCTCCGAGCGCATCGTCGGGTGATGATTTCTACACCACCCGCGAGACGAGCGGCTCGTCGAGCGACACGAGCGGGCCACGGACGCCGCCGCCGCCACCACGACCAGCGCGACGACGAGGCCGTCCACCGCTGCCGGCACGCTTGGGGCCTGTGGGGCATCCTGCCCCGCCATCCGCTCCCGCTACCGGTGGCATAGTGCGTCGCATGCGATGGACTCAAACCATTAATGAGAATTGCATGCGCGCGTACTTTGGGGCTACAGAGGGAGGAACCAACATGACAGCGTACTGTGCCAGAATGCTACCTTTGTTTCAGGCCCTTGAACCGACCGTGGCCGTGACTGCCCAACGACTATCGGACCAAGTGCGGGCTATCCACCGGTGCAAACTGCTGGATCAGTCCGTAATTGATCGGCTCCGCCTGGAAGCGCTGCCTGCTCGCCCCACTGCTTCCTTGACGCGGGACTCGACCGTACCTGTCGCGTCGTCAGCCCCGACAATGGCTTCAGTGCCGATGTCGGCGGTGACACTAGCGACACCACCGGCTGGTCCTGCGGTCGACGAGCCAGATGGCGCGAGCATGAGCGTATCTAGCCAGGTGAGTGAGCAACTGAGGAGGGCTTTGGAAGACGCGATTTCCCTGTATCGGTTCGCACCCGACTCTAGGCCGCGACTGCCACGTTTTCCCACCCATAGGCGTAACTTAGCGCTTATGGGAGCCCTGAACCCTTTGCTAGTCCCGTATTTACAGGTTAGCGAAGGCTTAGTCGATACCCATTCGATCTTGTACTGCGGCGCCATCGCGGCGTGTCGCGTTGCACGTGTTAAGTTCCCGGACACTAGCCGTGCACCGCGACCCGCCGGGGGTGTGCCCGCGTGGCAAATGCGGATCCAGCGGCGTATCGACTCGTTCAGGACTCTCATAGCAAAGCTAATCTGTTTCAGCCGGGGGAATAACCGCCCCCGAGTCATGCGTTTCGTGACACAGGCCTTTGCCGGGACTGGTATCAGACCCCAGCACTATTTGGCCAGTGTCACGGAACGCATAGACTATCTGAAACAGAAAGTCTATGCGTAGGCAAACCGCATTCGTCGTTACAGAGAGCGTGTGGACCGATATTGGCTAAATCGCCTCTTCCAAAGTGACCAAAGGAAAGTGTACCGAGGCTGGGAGAGAACCGACCAACGTGTGAGCGACGGGCAGTTGCCGGATGCTAGCGCCATGAATGACTTTTGGCGTGGCATCTGGTCGGTGCCCGTCGAACACACGGAGGGTGACTGGATGCGTGTGGTTGAGCGGGAATGCGAGACTATCGAACCTATGGGATCTGTTTTAATAGATCCCGTAGACGTTAGTTGTGCGATCCGTACGGCTCAGAACTGGAAAGGTCCTGGGCCGGACGGGCTGCACAACTTTTGGATAAAATGGTTTCGATGCTCGCATGACCGCTTAGCCACACAATTCCAGGAAGCCCTTGAGGTTGGTTCTCTACCTAGCTTTTTCACCACCGGTGTCACCTTCCTGCTCCATAAGTCCGGTAGTACCACGGAAGCAAAGAACTATCGACCAATTACATGCTTGCCTACCATCTACAAGCTCCTCACATCCATTCTGAGCATCAAAATTAATGCGCACGTCGTTGCGCAAAACGTTTTGGCTTTCGCTCTGAATGGATGTAGGGTTGGGTCCCGTGGTACTAAGGAGCTCCTCCTCATAGACATGACCATAAGCCAGCAAGTCCGGCGGAACAAGGGAGCCCTCTCTGCCGCCTGGATTGACTATAAGAAGGCCTATGACTCTGTGCCTCATTCGTGGCTCGAGAGGATTTTAGAGTTGTATAAAATCGATACAACTCTAAAATCATTCTTAGTGTCATGCATGGGGCAATGGGCCACGGTCCTTCGTCAACCTGGCGGTGGAGACGGCTCCGCTGGCCTGCAAGACTTGATTAGGATTGAGCGGGAAATATTCCAGGGTGACAGTCTGAGTCCATTGTGGTTCTGCCTGGCCCTGAATCCTCTCAGCACTTTGCTGAGGAATTCAGAGCTAGGCTATCGGCTTCGCAGACAGGGTGAAGTTATCTCTCACCTGCTGTACATGGATGATCTCAAGCTGTTTGCACCGAAATACCAAGACCTGGTGGAGCTGCTAAAAACCACTGAAGTTTTTAGTAGGGCTATCAGGATGGAGTTCGGTGTAGATAAGTGTGCGGTCATGCATGTACAGCGTGGGAAAGTTGTGGATTCTCCGAATCTACAACTTTCTGAGACGATGACTATCAGGTCTCTCTCCGAAGCCGAGACCTACAAGTACCTCGGTATGTCAGAGTCGTTGGGTATATCGGCAGTGGACATCAAGAAATCGGTGAAGGAGCGCTTTTTTTGTCGTCTGACAAAAGTACTAAATAGTCTTTTGTCCGGCGGCAACAAGGTGCGCGCCTTCAATGGTTGGGTGATGCCGCTGCTGATGTACTCCTTTGGCATACTGAGGTGGACTCAGACTGAGCTGGACGCCCTGGATAGGAGGGTCCGTCGACTGCTCACTTTGCATCGCATGCTACACCCGCGCTCGTCTGTCATGAGACTGTACATTCCGCGGAAGTGTGGTGCCCGAGGCTTTTTAAATGCCAAAGACCTCCACAACCGCGAAGTATACAGTCTCCGGGACTATTTCTGAAACAGCGGGCGTGGAATGCATTGCGATGTGGTGGCAGCTTACAGAGGCCTCACCCCGCTCTCTCTGGCGAAGGAGAACTGGCGCAGGCCATCGGTGCTCAGCACCGATGATCGCAAGGCGGTATGGAGGAGCAAGGAGCTGCACGGGCGGTTCTATCGGGCCCTAACAGGACCCGATGTGGACCTGCTCGCGTCGGTGGCCTGGCTGCGCTTCGGTGACCTCTTTGGTGAAACCGAAGGTTTTGCCTGTGCAATTGCGGACGAAGTTGTCTTGACGAACAACTACCGGAAGTATATCCTGAAGGACGGTACGGTCGACATTTGTCGGGCATGCCACCGTCCCGGAGAGTCACTCAGGCATATTACTTCCGGTTGTTCTCATCTTGCCAACGGCGATTACTTACACAGGCATAACCAAGTAGCGAGGATTATCCATCAGCAACTTACTCTTCGATACGGCCTTGTCGAGTCTGAGGTGCCGTACTATAAGTACGCACCGGCACCAGTTCTCGAAAATGGTCGTGCGTTGCTTTATTGGGACCGCTCTATCATCACGGACAGGACTATTGTCGCCAATAGGCCTGATATCGTGGTGGTCGACCGGTCCCAGCGCCGGGACGAAGGACAAGCTCAGCAAGTACCTTGACTTGGCTCACGAGGTCACCGCCATGTGGGATGTGGACTCTACGATCTTACTTAATAGCGAAGAGTCTCGACCACCATCTTAAGAGGCTCTCGCTAGACGGTTGGGTCAAGGGTCAGATACAGAAGGCGGTCGTCCTGGACACAGCGCGCATTGTCAGGAGGTTCCTCTCTCTGTAGACCCAACCACCGGTAGCTTGGGCCTCGCCCCGCTGCCGGCGGCACTCTAGGTTTAGGTTTTTTTATAGTATTTTGTTTTTTATTATTTAAATATTGTAAAAAAACTTAAATTTAAGACAATAAATAAATATGTGTATAATAATAATATCGCAGGAGCGGCTTTGTGGCGAGCCGTCGGTGAGTGGCGACACCGCGAACCCTGATTCCCTGGGGCTAAATGAGACCCCTGACTCCTCTCTTGCCTTAACCGGCCGGTTTGGAGTGGAAACCGCAAGAGCTAAGAACCTAAGCTCCAGGGTGGAAGTGTTAAAGGGCATAACGCCGCGAGTAGCGTCTAGTGAAAGCGCAGCACACCTCTCGACACCCTAAGCCGTCCACACCAATGTTGCCCCTCCGGTGCCAACTTACGGTAGCCTTTATGGGGGGCCCATTTAGTGGACGGCAAGTCACCACCCGTGACCAAGCCGTGGTGGTCGACAGGTAGTGACACCCGCCTTACAATCGTAAGGTCGTAGGTTCGAATCCCCGGTCCTGTACCAATGAGTTCTTTGGAATTTATGTACGGAATTTCACACCACTGGCTTTTCGGTGAAGGAAAACATCGTGAGGCAACCTGCATACGTCCGTAGAATAAATTCTATGGTGTATGTGAATCCACCAACCCGCCCTGGGCCAGCGTGGTGGATATGGCCCAATCACCCTTCGTGGGTAGGCCTACGTCCTGCAGTGGACTATTAAAAAGGCTGGTACAGTACAGTACAAGTCACCACCCGCTACGAAATTTTGAAATGGGGCATATTTAGCGGGTGCCGTACCTCATTCCGTAGTCTAATTTTACAAAACATTTAAAATTTCACCAAAATAGCCCAGTTACAATATTTCAAGTCATTTTATATGCCATAGTTTCCATTTCACGCTATCTTTTTTATACCTACCACTGTTTTTATATTTCATAATAAA
The DNA here is from genome assembly GCA_949316475.1 of Hypomecis punctinalis. Classification (NCBI taxonomy): domain Eukaryota; kingdom Metazoa; phylum Arthropoda; class Insecta; order Lepidoptera; family Geometridae; genus Hypomecis; species Hypomecis punctinalis. Next base: position 17,315,680 of record OX438818.1, read on the forward strand.
ATTGTAAAAGGGGCCTCTCAATGTTGGCTTAGGCTCCATTGATGCCTAATAAAGGACCAGGCTAAGCCTGTGATTTCAATTGAATAAAGAGGAATAATATAATATATAATATATATTAATATTATAAAGAGGTAAGATTTGTATTTTTGTATGTAATGAATAAACTCAAAAAGTACTGGACCGATTTTAATAATTCTTTTTTCATTAGAAAGCTACATTATCACTGAGTAACATAGGCTATTTTAATTGCAAGAAAAAAATAAGGATCCCTATTAAAACTATAATAATGTTACCCAAGGTGTAAAACAATGCCTAAAATATTCTTTACATCGCGTGCGCTGCGAAAACTATTGATGATGGAATAAAATAATGTACTACGACTTTATAAAACACACCATAATTTACAAAAAATGTCGCGACAGCATATATCTAACTATTATAGTTAAGCCGTAATAACTGTTCTTTTATTCTTAAAAATTAATTGAAATACCGTCGTAGGAAAAGGATCTTAATTTGTATCTTGGTATTAATCCTTATCAAAATAAATTATTTCATATTCAAGACTGTTTCAATAGCTTTATGCAACTTTTTAAATTATTTAATTCAGACATTTTATTACAAAGATATCACGAGTTCAAAATGTAAGTATTATAAAAGTTCCGTTTCGCCGCTCTTTCCGCTTGGCAATTCATGTACTTTGTACAATGTACATAATACAAAATTCACTACGATCAAATATCTATAGAGTCACAATCGTGAAAAAAAGTGTCCGAGCCAAAATCCTGCCCAAGCTACGTAGTGGGCAGGCTTTTTAGTTAGTCGTAAGGCGATTCCAAGCCGACTACAACGCCGCGCGATGCTAAAGTGCTCGGTTACATGCACTTATTAGGTGACATAACGTCGGGATTCGAGGAAACGGGTCATTGAGAATTGAGAAGGGTGCTTGGGCCATATCCACCACCAGTGCTAGGGCCCAGTGTGGGTTGGCGATTTGAACCCACCACCTCACGATTGTAGGACAGGCGTTACTACCACTAGACCACCAAAGTTATATATCTCCGCCATTAGTGTATCAATTTATGTTTTATTGGTAGTAAATAGGTATGCAGTGGCGTAGCGTGCCTTGGAGGAGCCCAGAATCAAACATAGTTGGGGAGCCCAAATCACTCATTTCTCACAAAAGAAACAAATATGCTTGCATTAAATTGAAATAAATATATACCGCCTTACCGCAAAAGATTTAAACACTGTTTAGCCGTACAATTTGTACTGTTAAACATTGTAAAGCCTGCGTAAAACGTTTGTGGTTAGACGGTTATTTATAAGTTGTCACTTCCTCCTAGAAATTGAGCTAGCCAAACAATCCAAATGAAATATACACTTTTCTTGCCTTTTTTTAAGGAAATTGATAATTGCTAATGAATAGAATATAATTACCTATATCAGCTAAGTAAGTCTAGCTGAAGACGATTTCAGTTGTTATAAAATTTCTGCCTCTTAGGACAACTTTTGGAAGAATGCTTAACCCGGGAAAAAAAGAGATAATTTTATTCGGGAAGCACGAGATTAAGTGACATTGTGGATAACATTTTACTAGCTTGCTTACACACGTTAAAGCCCCTGTAGCCCGAGAGCCCCGTATTATTGACACAGCTGATACTGCGGTAGCTACGCCCCTACACATGGTATGTGAAACGCATTGTCGATGGGACCTTAAAGTTCTCGAATGTAGACAATGTATTGGCAGTGTAGCGAATGTAGTCTTCACGTGAATCTAAGATCTGGTCGTGACGTCCGGAACACGTTGGATGCCAGCGCTTTGATTCCTTCCATCACAGCTCTTTGGGTTAGCAAGTTGAAGAGGCATTAGGTAGGGCACACAATTCGTAGAAGTAGAACTGATGTCCAATGTTTTTCAAAGTTCTCGAGTGAAGACTAGATCAAGAAACTAACTTACATAGGTAGACTGTGGGTCTCTAATATTTTAACGTCGCTTTCATTCTCATCATTGTCATTTTCTGAAATCAGGGCTATAACACATACGAACTCACTTTTATTTAGATATGCCAATACCTACTATCTCTTTTTCATAAACTTCGAACAGTTTAAGACTACGGAAACTCTCGCGATTTGGGTAGGTTTTAACTCATCATAATGGTTCATCCGGTATGTCTGGCATGTGTGTGGCGCATACCTATGTATATTACGTGGTAAGTATATGTATAGCCAATCATACCCGGGCAAAGCCGGGACGGGCAGCTAGTATATATATATATATATATATAAGTATGTTAAATAAGTATGTTAAGAAGCCGTGGTGGTCTCGTGAAGCCGTGGTGGTCTAGTGGTAATGAAGCCGTGGTGGTCTAGTGGTTATGACACCCGCCTTGCAATCGTGAGGTCGTGGGTTCAAATCCCGGTCCCGTACCAATGAATTCCTTGGAATTTATGTACGGAATTTCACACCACGGGCTTTTCGGTGAAGAAAAACATCGTGAGGCAACCTGCATGCGTCCGTAGAAGAAATTCGATGGCGTATGTGAATCCACCAACCCACACTGGGCCAGCGTGGTGGATATGGCCCAATCACCCTTCGTGGGTAGGCCTAGGTCCTAGGACTATTAAAAAGGCTGGTACAGATATAAGTATGTATTTAAAATATGTACATGTAGTTTATCAGTCTCTGGCAGCCATATCACAAGCTTTGCTTAGTTTGGGGTCAGAGGCCGCGTGTAAGATGTCCCAAAATATTTATTTATTTATCTCTTTAACTGAATCTTCATAAGTCTATATCGCGACTCGCTCTTGAGCGATTGAGTTCATAGGTTGATACTCACAAATCCTTAAAAGATTTAGATAATGGACAATCTTGCCAAATATTATCGTTATCAAAATATATATGAACACCGGATACAACTCACGATTATTTGAATGGTCGAGCCGCTATGTGTCCGACCGGTTTCAGAGTAGTTAGTACTCCTTCTTCAGGAAATACGCGCGCCCCCGACAACGGACGTGCGCGGGCGTCCATTGTACTAACTAACTACTCTGAAACCAGTCGGACGCATAGCGGCTCGACCGTTCAAATAATCGTGAGTTGTATCCGGTGTTCATATAAATTTTAATAATGAATCTTCACGCTAGTTTTAATGAAGTAATTATCGTAGTCGGCTGATTTCGATTCGGCACGACAGCAAATCTTCCCTCTTTTTATGGAAATACCTTAATTGTTCATGAGCAGAAGCATCAAAACTCATAGTTTTCAGTAAATTTACAATCCGTCTTACCAGAAAAGTTTTACGGAAGCCTTGGACAATATTTAACAGTACAAATTGCAAGGTTAAACAGTGTTTAAAGCGTGTTTGAATATTTTGTGGTAAGCTGGCTTGTGTATAAACATTTAACAGTTAATATCGTAGACTAGATCACAGCACCTGGTTTCGTAGTTTTAGAGAAGTAGAGCTACAAATTTTGAGTAACATTTGGTATGTAACAATTTAATTACGTACGACATCAACATGTCACAACTTATTGTTAGGTGTATTGTCGTCAGTTGTCTCTTACAGGTAAATTATACTAAATGGACGTGTTATTTTTTAAATAATTAGCTTTTGCTCGCGACTTTACTCGCGCTTACTTTGTAGTCTATAGCACTCACAAATAATGTGAATTTCAATTGGTAGAGAATTTTCAAAATTGGTTCAGTAGATACATAGATTACCCCACAAATCTACCTCATAAATCACAAGCTTAAATAAATCGTATAGAAATTTTAATAACTTACTTCCCAATTTTGTGAAATTTTCTGGATTTGTACGGAACCCTCGCTGTGCGAGCATGAATCGTACTTGTCCGTTTTTTTTTAATTTAAAATGACAACGCATTATCGCAATTTATTATATAATACTACAATTTATGATATAATAGTAAATAGGTATCTTCTAGGTAGGCGTGCTACATCCTAGACTGCATATCTGCTCAACATCAGGCATGTATTCAAACGCAAACCTACAAGAAATAAAAAAAAAATACCACTTTTTTCACTTGTTTTGAAGTATTTTCTATAAATCGTAATACCACGAGAAAGAAGAGGCTTGCCTATGCCTAGCAGTGGGTCGACAGTCAATTCAGGATTGGTTCCGAAATAAAACACTGTAAAGATATAGCAAAGTTGTTTACCATGTACCGATAATGATGAGAACAACAGCGTGGCAATGCTGCCACCGTAAGGGATGATTTATATTAGGACGGATCGGGCTAGGGACGGGCTCGTACAACGGCTGTATTACGTACGAACGACGTACGTTATATAAATTTTGTGTAAAAACCCTTGGACATATACGGGCCTCTATAAAAATGTATGGAACGTGAGTCTTATGGGCCCCGTCCAGGCTCGACCCGTGCCCGCCCCGTCCTCGTATAAATAATTCTTAACGGGTGCGCTGCCATCTAGTAGTTGACTTGAGCATCTTTGGATTATAATAATTATCTAGACACTTGTCCATTTAAAAAAAAGCCAATTTCTAAAATTATTTTGTCTGTTGCCCCTAGTATCTTGTTTAACTTATGAAAGGTGTCTTTCAATCACATTTAATATTGGTTACGTATCACCATTCATATTGTACATTGTCACACTCAACCTCAAACATGGACTTCATCGGTAGCCTTTCCCGACACTGAGCACCCTCTCGCGACTATCATAGAACCCTATAGGGCTGCTGGCATAGACAAATATGCTAGAAGACGCATCATGACTTCATGACCAAAGTCTCGGTAAGAAAAAATTGAATTTTGCTTATTCCGTCATAGGTCCGTACTGACAACATACTTATAGCGTAGAACTTTTTTCGATAGAGTACATACTTGACAGTTGACTTGATTAGACCACTGAAACACGTTGAAATCAAACGCTTTACAACCGATCTAAAGCCGAAAGGCTGAAAATCTAAAAAGGTGGACTAAGTTTTTAAATAAAAAGCAATTGTATCATCCACAGATCCTTGAAGATCTGCGGACGACCAATGAGGATGATATTGATGCTGCCAACTGGCAGTGCACTTGAGCATTTTGATTATCTTTAGATCTTCAAGGCTCTGTGGATGATACAATTGCTTTTTATATAGTAGTAGTCTATCTAAGTAGTGTTGTATTTTGTTGTATAATCCGCGCCACACAAGTCAGCCGATAGGAAGTGAGGCGTAGAACGCTGCGCAAAAGTCAAAATATAGGTATGCGCGGAAGCCAAAGAGACGAGACGCTGGGGCACACCCGCCCGCCAACCTCATGCCTCCCGCGCGCTCCCTACGCCCGTGCTTACCACTACGCCATTGTATACACATGTGTCATAATTAGCGAATTACGGCGAAGTGTCATCTGCGGCTAACTTCTCATCCGCCAACTTGTGTGGCGCGGATTATAGTATTTATATTGTTATTCGATCCCGTAGATAAGTACTACATATGTAAACCCATGATATGCAATAAATATATATGAATATTATGATCTTAGAATAGATTAGATTATTTTTTCAATCTACCCGTGACCACGATCGATGCAACTCGGCCGAAACGTCGGGATGAGGAGGTATTTATTTACCTCGTAATTTTAGTGCGCGATTAGTCCCGTAGTATATAATAATAATAGATCAGGTTAGATCTGTGATGATTAAGTTTATTTTAAGTATTGGATGTCTTACAGCTGATATTTAACTATAAATGACGAAAACTGCGTGGTGAGACGAAGGATTTAAAGGTTAAAAACTTGTGTGAAATTCTCGCTCTCTCTTTATCGTGGTTCAGATTTTTTGAATGATGGCTACAGAACTAAGTATGATTAAGAGAAATAGGTAATAACGTAAAATGAAGATCTTCAATTTATCTGATTTTATTGACTAGTTAAAAATACAAATTTATTCTGTGTTTTTACAAGCTTTTGCAATTGATGTAAGTCTATGTATGTAAGTTCGAGTGGAAGTTTGCGAGTTAAATTCGACCGACGTTCCGGTTTCCGATTAAGCTGACAGGATATGTCCACAAAATGTATGGAGGCTGGTATAATAATAATAAAAAATTCTAACCACAACACTCTGTAGCAGGCGATCCGAGGAACGGATCAATAAGAATAAGTTGAATGTAATAAAACGGTGGGTCGCTTGGTCAAGTTCTGTCTTCACTTAAATTTATAAACACAAGATGGGTGGATCCATCCTGTGGTAAGAGTAGGTAGTAGTTGGTCGACGGTAATCAAGGGGAACGAAATACCTCCAGGGAGCCCCGTCCCTCCTGCATGCGCCGCCGGTTAAAAATTGAAGTTGAATGTAGACTGCCAATACCTAGGCAGGACTCACGTGTATATAGGTGGTCGCCCCGTCGACTGGGTGCACCAACTACGCCCAGGCGGCTAATCAATGTGAGCCCGGTTGGGGGTATGCCCATGAAACATGCAGTACAAAGATTAAAATTACATTTTCTCAGGTCATAAATGAGAAAAGAGGGTATAATTGGGCCTCACCACGTGCAGGTGCTCGTGGACAAACTGTTTAATAAAGGTTTAATAGTCAAGTAGCATTTTAGAAGGAGGTATTACTCGGAGTGGGTTTTCCACAAAAAGTCAAGAATCTCAACGATTTTACATTAAAATCGGGGAAAAATACACCTCGCCACGACCGTAGGGCCGTGGGGAAACTGTTTAGCACAAATGTGAACATCTAAGAACATTCCAGAAGGTTATTTTGCACTAAGTAGGTTTTACACTAAAAGTCAAGAATTTCAGCGATTTTACATTAAAATCCGGGAAAATTACACCTCGCCACGACCGTAGGGTCGAGGGGAAGGTTATTATTCTATATTCAATAGTCAAATAACAAAATAATAATACTATGGTATTATTTATTTATTTATTTATCCACTTTCTTTGGGAGTAATTTCCTCTTATGAGAGGAAATTACTCCCAAAGAAAGTGGATAAATACTGAAAAGGTGAGATTAATAATACTAAGGCTTTTCCAAAGGTTTAACTTTATTTAGTGGCTTTAAAGAAGCGTTTTGTTTATCAAAAGAAGACGCTGATATGAATTAATTGAAAAAATAATCGAATGGAAAATCGATAGTTTGTATCAAACAAGTATTGATTAGGAAACTGGATATCACTAGACAGGTTGACGTTTCGTTCTGACTAATTAGAAGCGCCCAGACTGCTGACAACTGTCAAATAAACTAATAGTGTTCCGTTTTACACAGAAATTAGATAAATGTAAAATTTAATGCTACAACTCGTTACATTTCGAGAAAATTCATATTTTTGAGTCTATTACAACAGTTAAAAACAAAAAAGAGCCCTCCGATTTTTTTTTTTAATTAATGTTTAATTTATTAGGATAAATAATATATTTGGCTCAATAGGTATTTGTTCTCTAGTGACCCTGATTAAGTAACCTCTAAATTGTTAAATAAAAAGCATTTTTACCAATTAGACACATTTTGTAAGTGTTTTTTAGTCCTACTAACTGGTCACACTGGTAAGTTATAATTTATAATTTTAGCAAATTAAGAGATAAATGTGGAAGAATCAGCTATTAATGTCACTAAAATAACGATAGAAGCATTTTATCATTGCTAAACTAGAAAAACTAATACACTGTATTGTTATTTTTCATACAATTTATTTTTCACATATAAATAAAATGGAAGGGTGAAAAAATCTATATTATAATTATATTTTTGAGAAGCACATAGGACAAGCTTTCAATTGACGTATATATCATCTTGGTTCGATTTTTCTTTGAATAATATACCACTTGTGAACGTCACCTTTGCACGCATATGTATCTTGCGTTACACTCTACCGATACATGATTTCCAGGAGATCAAAAACGTTCATATTAAAAAAATAAATTTCTTTAATATTTTTAAAATCAATTTTTTTTAAGTAAAAGACTGCCTCTTGTATAACAAATAGCGATTTAAAACGCGTAAAATATACGAGATTTGTTTCGATAAGCACAAATAGTGTCGTCTATGTTTCTAAATCCCGACAAAGTCCTAAAGGTTTACGGTCATGAATATTGAAATTCAGGTCAGTGACGTCATTAAAACTTTAACAATGTATGGGCGGGTTTGCATAATCTTGCTGTAGCAGCCGGCTGCTGATCCTCTCACTTTATTGGCTTACTTACGGTTTCAATACCACTTCGTAGATGAGTGTAAATCGCGCATTAGATAGTTACGGTTTGAATTGCTTACTATGGTAAGTGTATGGCAGTTGCGACATAAGATAAGATAAGATAACTTTATTGATATTCATAGAACCTAATATTATAAAAAATAATATTACATAATATAGATTCATGAACATGCTCGTCCAGTTAAACATCTTTTCACATTTTTCTTAATAATGATACTAGATGCAGAAATGCAGTGTCATCCGAAAACACTACAAAATAATATTAAATTCATTGACAAAAATATACTTATTGTTAATATGTAAAACCTACCCAAAAATAATTACAAATACAAATTGCAGGCTGTATAGAAGCTTACAAGGCTTACTTAGTACCTATATCATTACCATCTAAAATAAGTATAACAAAAACCAGACAAGTTCGAGTTAGGCTCGCACATTGAGGGTTCCGTACGAATCCAGAAAATTTCACAAAATTGGGAAGCAAATTGTTAAAATCTTTATACTATAACCATATACAAAAAAGTTTTTTTCACTTTTCTCGTTATACATCGAAAATTACACGTTGTTAAAATAATTAAAAACCTGTTTTAGCATTTGCTGATGAAGTTTTATTTATATGATACCTTACATAATACGATATACCTACTCACCTTTAATTATGAAACCCATATTTTGTGAATTTTGAGGCCCTATTTTTTGTGATTTAAATAAAAATATACAGTTTTCAGATTTATTCGTATATGTGTACTTTAAGACAATGCTTCTCGCCAAATTTCATAGTTCTATGTCAACGAGAATTACTCTGTAGGTTTTGATTTTTGTGAGTGTCGGAATATGCGGTTTTTTATGACATAAACGGCTCTAACTTTTTAAAACGATAACTTAGAAGTTTTTCTTTTACAAAACTGCAAGAAACCATAGATACACGTATGCAGTTTAAATTTCAACTTGATGTCTTTACGCGTTCCCGATATAAAGAGTCTTGACATACACACAGACGAACAGATCGACAGACGGACAACAAAGTGATCGTATAAGGGTTCCGTTTTATCTATTTGAGGTTCGGAACCCTAATAATGATCAGTTTTGTATATAACTATTGAACATTTTAACTGTTGTTTCAATATGACCTGGCAGATTACTTTAAATTGCGTGTGAGTTTTGTTCGTTATATTTTTTCTTGAAAAAAGTCGTTATTAGGTTAAATTTTAACAATGGCTGGTTTGTGTAATCTTGCTGTAGTAGCCGGCTGTTGATCCTCTCACGTTATATGCTAAGTTAGGTTAATACCATTTTGTACATGAGTGTAAATCGCGCATATTATACACTATGACTATAAATGAGTATAAGTCTTGCGATATTTGACCATAGACAAATATTGAATAGATAAACCGACTTGTGCTTACATTTGATCTCACAACTTTTTACTGAAAAATTGTTGCTCGAGTTGTTGTACTTTTTACACGTTATGTTTTTGCTGGGATCGTTAATTATACGTTATCAATAAGACTTGATAGACGAGTTTTAATCACGCTTACATAATTTTTAATCGATTTACTAGAGATCCTTCAAAACACAAGATTATTTTTTGCAAAAATTAGCATTTCCGAATTCACCCGTGTACAGAATTCGCGAATATTTCGCACGGATCGATGTAGCATTTTTCACATTATTGTTGATTTATCAAAAATGGCTTTGCCGATTTCGATAAAATTTAAATGGAACCAATTTCAAAGTATACTCTTTGCAATAAAAAAAGAATTATTGAAATCGGATTACTACAAAAAAAGTTATGCGTGGTTATACATAAAAAATATACGCGTCGAATTGTATACCTCCTCCGGTGGTTCGTCCGTCAAAAAATAAACAGTATAATATTTAATTGACCAAGCGGACGATGTAAGTAAGCGAATCTCAGTTTTGACTGAACTTTTTTTTTCAGGTTTCTTTTTTTTTGGATCATTGACTTGGCATTTTTTTTTTGTTTTAGTCCGGATGTAGAGTTTGCCCAATATGTCACATTTTTTTTAACAAATCTTTACGAAACTGGTTCACCGCTGGTCACGGTTTCTTTGCATTTTTGATTTTTTGTATTTCTACAAAAATCATAATAATTAAAAATTTTGACTAACATGGAATAAAAATAAAAATTAAATTAAAAAAGCAGGGTGCATGTGCGGCTTATCGGCTGATTTTGATAATATATGGCTAATGTAAGAACCAACACGATCAAAAGCGCGTTGCGATATATGCTAATGTATATTCAGTTGAACATATGCAAGGTATGTTCGGAGAACTTCGAGTTTTAAAGGACTCCAAAATATCTCTAAATTTCTCTACAGATAAAAAGAATGTAAGTGATAAAAAGTAACTAACCAAAAATTCGCTTTACATAGGCACACAATACAAAAATTAGAGCAGAATCCTGAAATTCTCGAATACTCCTACTTTTCAGAAGTCGGAAATCTCAACCTACTTTTATACGATCTGCGACACAGTAAATTATAAAACTTCCAAGTTTCCATTAGCATAAAACCAAAAAGAAAAGTTCTCAAACGATATTCAACGAGATATTTTCAGATCTTTGCTGAAAAGGAACTTCTTAATCTTCTTGTGTTCCTCTGAAGTGTATAATTGTGTAAGCGCCCTTATTTTTGGCAAAGCTAAAAGCGCGGTTTTGTAAGATTTTTGTAAGGATAGAAAGATTTTATTTATATTATGTTGTCAATGAAAATATCGACCGTAAAACTTTATTTTATTATCGCTATTAGCAGAGCGCTATTTAATCGATCACAGCTGTTTATAGCAGGTCTCCTAATAGCATTTTTGGTGGATTCACATACTCCGTCGAGTTTCATACGAACATCACCATCATCCTGCCCTTATCCCACTAGATGGGGTGGGCACAGCACGTTTTTTTCGCCACTTCACTCTATTATACGTTATCACATCATCAACTCCTTTTTCTCGCATGTCATCTTTCACACAATTCATCTACACTTTTTTGGTCGTCTCCTCCCATTTCTGCCGCTTACCATCATGTTTAAGGTTCTTTTAGTGATATGACTCTCTTCGCGTCTCTTGATATGCCCATGCCAAGATAGCCTGCCACTCTTTAATTTCTCAGTCACTGGTGCTTTTTTCAGACTTCCTCTAACATACTAATTTCTAATCTTATCCATTCTTGTCACTTCGTACATCTATCTCAGCATTCGCATCTCCGCTGCACGCAATTTTCTTTCATTCTCCCCTTTGGTGGCCCAACACTCTGATCCATACAATACGACAGGTCTTACGACGCTCTTATATTTTTTCCCTTTTAGCTTAAGGGGTATAAGCGGATCGCAAGCTGTTCCAGTAACCTATCGCCATTTCATCCAACCTGCTTTTATACTGCTAGTAACGTCCCGGTCGATGTCGCCGTCGTTTTTCATGATAGGGCCAAGGTACCTGAAGTCCGAGCAGACAAAAGCATACACCATCTAGAGCAATTGGAGTTAAATTGGACGGACCCACAAATTGCAGAACAGATGCTCTGTCTTGGTCCTACTCATTTTCAAACCCACTTTTTCTAATTTATCCTGCCATTTTTCCAGTCTCCTCTGTACCTCAGACTCTTTCTCTCGTTTGCTTGTTTCCGTGGCCAGCAGTGAACAAGTTTCATCAAGATTTGTTAAAAAATGTGACATGTAGAGCAAAATCTACATCCGGACTAAAACAATAAAAAGCCAAGTCGATGATCCAAAAAAAAGAAACCAGAAAAAAATAGTTCAGTCAAAACTGAGATTCGCTTACCTACATCGTCCGCTTGGTAAATTAAATATTATACTGTTTACTTTTTGACGGAAGAACCACCGGAGGAGGTATACAATTCGACGCGTATATTTTTTTATGTAGGTATAACCACGCATAACTTTTTTTGTAGTAGTCCGATTTCTATTATTCTTTTTTTATTGGAAAGTATATACTTTGAAATTGGTTCTATTTAAATTTTATCGAAATCGGCAAAGCCATTTTTGATAAATCAACAATAATGTGAAAAATGCTACATCGATCCGTGCGAAATATTCGCGAATTCTGTACACGGGTGAAGTCGGTCATGCTAATTTTTGCAAAAAATAATCTTGTGTTTTGAAGGATCTCTGGTAAATCGATTAAAAATTATGTAAGCGCGATTAAAACTCATCTATAAAGTCTTATTGATAACGTACTGTAAAGAGAGAGTTAATACTCTTACTTATTATGTACGGATTTTAACACCAGCGACTTTTCAGTTAAATGTTTTCCTTTAATCTCATGAGGCTAACTACACGTCTGTAAAAGAAATTCGATGGCATATTATGGTCCACCAACTCACACTGGGCCAGCGTTTTGTGTATGACCCAGTTGCTTTTCGTGCGTTGCCGTGGGTTTATGTTCAACAGTACTATTAACCGATCGATACTATTAAAAAGCCAACAAACTCAAAGGTAACTTCTAAGTCTGTGTGCTTCATCTTCGACCACAACATCGCCTTTTTTGGTATTGTATCCAGAAGTCTTTAATGTCTAATAAGTTGATCTATACTATACTATAACCAGTGACTTAGTCACGGTCAGTCTGCAGCAGGCATATCAAACTGGATTTTTTTATAAATCTCCGAAATGCAAACATTTCATGCGTTAATTTGCTGATCTACCTTCACCAATATCTCTGACTGCCCGTAACCGCTGGCCGTCGTTTCCGGTCGCTCATTTCCGGCGGATTCGGAAACCCGATCCACTTCCGGTCGGGATATCAAGAAATCTGGCGAAAGAAACATTTCGGACTGACCAGGCTTATTTGTAGATTGAATGACACGGAGAAATTTGATTTGTATTGTTGTGGCATTTACTGTGCAATTTTTAAAGTGAAAAGTTTTTAAGCTTAGCACTTTTGGAGATGGGTCAAAACTCGCGTCAGGACACGTGGCTTGATCGAAAACTCGTAAGACGGTGCAGGGCTCTTGCGCGAGTGTGCTTGTGTGATATTGTATTTTACCATAAATGATAGTGCTTTACATGTTCAAGTTTTCACTTCTGCCGAATTTCCCGGAATGCAACCCGTTGTTTTTTTATTTTAATCCTAATGTTTAAATTCGAAAATGTGTTTGTTTGTCGCTCTTTCACGCAGCAACGGATTAATTAGATTTTAGCCATGGATACATATACTGAACATTTGACTGACTGATAACTGATACAATAAACATTTTCTTATTCTTATTCTGAATGATATCATGCAATTGAAATGTTAATATTTTTTTTGTCACTATTACTGGCTATTATATATATACAACGTGTAACGGAAAGACTGTATACATACTGAAAGTACCAAATTAGATAACGGTAACAAACTAGATGTTTAGCCGTGTAAGTTCTTTTGCTGATTTTTAATCTTTTTTTGAAAAACTAGTCATTTTTATGACTAATTCACATTTGCACAGCACTATCACACTAAACAGCTGTGAGGTCAATAACACGACCTTGCCCTTCAAAATCAGACCACACCTCCGTGAACTGCTGTGCTATATTTTTTTTCAAGTCAATAATATTTAATTTTTCAAAAAAAGTAAATGTTGTTATTTTGGCTCGGAATTTCGAATACAGCATCTATAATAAGGTATAGTATCAACCCACTTTTTATGTATACAGCCTTTCCGTTACACGTTGTATATATGTAAATGAAATAATCATACTAATACTAATATTATAATTCCGAAAATTGTTTTGGTTTGTTCCTCTTTTATGCAGCAACGGAGCAAATTGACTTGATTATTGGCATGGATATAGTTCAAAGGCCGGAAAGTTAACAGGTTAGAAAGTATCACAGGCTACTTTTTTATACCAGAAGTATAAAAGGTTCCGATGAGATATTTGTGACGAAAATTCAATACAAATAAGAAAAATTAAATAAACATTGTGTTAGTTACGGGAAAAAGCTAGTATTTTTTGTTTAAGTGCTTTTTGTTGAATGTAAGATTACCACCGTAAGTTTTCATAATAAAATTTTAACAACTTTATGTATTAGGCTAAAGGGATCACGTCTACACATTTTTATTCCACAGACTGATAGAAATCGTGAAATCCTTTAACTCTGCGTGATAAAAAATGTAGAGGCAGAAATAAAGGTCCTCACGTAGAGTCAAACCAGCGAGCATCGGCGGCCAATCCTTTTGTATACTCTACCGTAGAGACTACTTACTATTGGCAGAGAAGAGACAGTATGGTTACTTGTACTCTAGGTGTATCAAGAAACTAAAAAAAATATAGCTTGAAAAAATTTAAACGGTCTTTTGCATCGTGCATAAGGTTATACTATCTATCTATCTATCAGCCGTAGGACGTTCACTGCTGGACATAGGCCTCTCCCATGGATTTCCAATAAGGCCGGTTGGAAGCGGCCTGCATACTGCGCGTTCCTGCGATTTTTATTATTTCGTCAGTCCACCTAGTCAAAGGACGTCCTACGCTACGCTTGCTGGTCCGTAGTCTCCATTCGAGAACTTTATGGCCCCATCGGCCATCCGTTCTGCGAACTATGTGTCCTGCCTATCGCCACTTTAATTTGCTAATCCGCTAGGCTATGTCGATAACTTTGGTTCGTCTACGGATCTCCTCATTTCTGATTCGATCCCGCAGAGAGACACCGAGCATAGCCCTCTTCATACATAATACATAACACAGTATAGTAAAACTGAAATCGAAATTAATAAGCTGCTTCATAAATTTTATATTATAATATATTAATAGATGTATATATAATAGGGTTACAGGTTTAAGGGGCTTATTCTCTTTTGTTAGTTTTGATGTACAGAATAAGCTCTTAAAAAGATGCTTATTGATTACCAGTGACCCTGTATATATCACAATTATGGTTACTTTATGCGCGGTTTCGGTTTGCAAAGTGCGAGGAATTTCAGATGTAAGTAAAATTAAATCTTTTTCGTAAGTTGTCTTACTGCATTTGTTTCAGAGATCTGAAGATTGGATTAGTTCCAGGCCCCGGGAGAGCTGTGAGCTCGACCGAACGAATGAGAATTTGATTTCTTGACCACTATATTGTGCTTCGGGGAATAAACTAGAGAAAGAACTCTAAGTGCCTCTGCTTTTATATCAAAAACTACCAAGTACCAGTCAAAATTGCACTAAATTTACTTTAGTAATAGAAGTTTGTATTTAAGAGGTAAAAAACCATTTATGTATTGCAAATAAGTTCACATGGGTCACATTAATATTTTGTCTTTGAACTTTTTTTATTGTTATTAATAAAGAAACTTAAAATTATGACACAATATAGCTTAAATCTTCAAGCAAATATCTACAGAGCCACAGTCCCTAAGTGAGAGTAGTAAAAAAATGACCGAGCGCCGTCATACATACCGACTTAGATATTTACGTTAAATAATTCACAATGACCCGTTTTCTCGAAACTCGACGTTATGCCACCTAATAGGGATGTTTACTAAAAAAATATAATGAGTCCGTCAAATAGAGTGTCAAAAAATATGAGACACATATTTTTTCTTTAGTCAATTTAACCAAAAATGATAAAGATATAGCCTTTTAAAGTTCCGGGTGACGTCATTTACCGCTATCAAATGTACCGGCTAGTGCCGTCACGAGCCCCCACTCTCAAATTTTGACAAGGTTCATCTTTGTCACTAATTGTTTGATTATCAAAAGAAAAATACGTGTCTAATATTTTTCAATAATCTAACTGACGGACTAATTATAATAATGGTTTATATGTCCAGTAAACATCTCTATTAGTGCTTGTAACCGAGCATTTTGGCATCACTCGGCGTTGTAGTTGGCTTGCACTCGCCTTACGTCTAACTAAAAAGCCTGTTCACTACATAGTTTGGGCAGAGTTTTGGCTCGGACACTTTTTTGCACGATTGTGACTCTACAGATATTTGCTCGAAGGCTTAAAACAAAAAATATTCCATGGTGTAAGTTCAGCCCTTGAGTTTACAAGCGTTAAACATTCAACAGCTAACTAGATATTTTGTTAAAGCTTCTGGAGATACATTTTCAAACCAAACAACTAGATTTGTTTTCTTATCCTGTATTTTTATTTATTTTTATATATAGTTACTGTTTTTAGGGTTCCGTACCTCAAACGGAAAAAACGAAACCCTTATAGGATCACTTTGCTGTCCGTCTGTCCGTCTGTGTGTATGTCAAGACTCGTTATCTCGGGAACGCGTAACGATATTGAGTTAAAATTTAAACTGTATACGTATATCTATATTTTCTCTTAGTTGTGTAAAATAAAAACTTTTCAGTTATCGATTAAAAAGGTTAGAGCCGTTTATGTCGTAAAAAACCGCATATTTCGCACTCACAAAAATCAAAACCTACAGGGTACTTCCCGTTGACATAGAACTATGAAATTTGTCGAGAAGCATTGTCTTAGAATACACATATATGAATAAATCTGAAAACTATATATTTTTGTTTAAATTGCAAAAAAATAGGGCCTCAAAATCTAGCTAAAACAGGTTTTTAATTTATTGTAAAACGAAAAAAGTGAAAAACAAAAACTTTTTTGTCTGTGTATAGCTATAGTATAGAGATTTTAACAACTTCATTCCCAATTAAATAAAATTTTCTGGATTTGTACGGAACCCTCGGTGTGCGAGCCTGACTCGCACTTGTCCGGTTTTTTCATCCTAGATTAACCTTCATCACAAATCCTACAAAAACCCTAATGGCATTGTTTGTCACTATCCTGCCTCCCACCTTTTACCTAGATAATAACTTCTTTCTCAGACCTCGCATTACATTTAGTTCTACGCAAAACCTTTATCCCTTAGTCCTGACCTTCCAGCATTAAATTTTGCTCTACACTAGACCTTTAGCCCTCAACCCTAAGCCCCAAGTTTTTCACCAAATAACACACAATCAAATCCAACTACCAACTATAAAAAGGGCCTGAAGTAAAATAAATTGGGAATCCAATTTATGTGCCACAGAAAAAATCAGGATACCAGCCATACAAGATTTTAGACACAGTCTCCATGGTGAGATACTGCACTAGAAATTGTATCAGTGACAAAATTTTCTATATAAATAGCGATTATTTCTTTAGTTTCAAATCGACGCTTTTGGAATGTGGTGCTGGAGTCGTATGTTGCGAATCCCATGGACTGCACGTCGAACAAACGTGTCGATACATGATGAAGGAGTTTGGAATTATCACTAGATTATCCTACTACATGTTTCCAGTGGATACTCACGTATTTCGGACACGTCGCACGCATAAACCCGAACTGTCTGGAAAACCTAATGGTGGTTGGGCAGGTCGATGGCATAAGACCACGCGGGCGTTCTCCTACCCGTTGGTCTAACCAAATAATAAAACTTACTGGCCTGCATATAACTAAAGCCATTAAGACCGCCGAGGACAGAACCGCATGGAAGAGCATGGTACAGCAAGTGGTGAACATTCCATAATAGACACGACTTTCAGCAATGAAGATATCGATCAAGAAAAAGATTTCTTTAGATTACTCTACTTGTCTAGCTTAAATCTGCCCTGAGCCGTGGCAGTCTGGTGGAAAATGTTCGAATCCTAGCTCCGAGAGCTAGGCTGAAGAAGAGGATCTATGCTCAACAATAGACAACTAAAGGTTGATTCAATACAGTATTATATATAGGCCGAATTATACAAGCCGGCGAATGTGAAGTTAGCTACAAGCTGCGTTATATCTAATCCTGACTGAAACTTACATAAAACTACGCGTTGATTTTCACATCAAAAATTTTATTTTACTTCAAACATTTTTTTACAGTCGCTTGTACAGGGTTGTAAATATAATTTTGGGCACAGAGTGGCAAATGGGGAATAGATACTTTAGAATAGATCTATAAAATTTAACTTGATCTCTGCGACAGCTGTCAGAAAAATCACGCCTATGAAGTCCTGAATTTCTTAATAGTACAGACAGTACCTGTCAATGTCATACTTTATGGGCATGCCGATTAGTGATGGGCGACGAATGATCGTGACCACAGAGTTTTAGATAGAGTTTTAATTAAAATATCGATAGTTTATACTGACGATATTTTAAATTAAACTTAATTTATCATTAATTTTATTGTATATTTAAATATCATAACATTTTTTACATGTGTAATTAAATTAAACCCAATTATATGTTACATTAGCATCGATAATAGTGAAAAACGTCGATAAATACTATCGTTACATTATTATGAGTATATAATTAATATCTTAACATTATTTACATGTTCGTACATTACATACTTGATCTTAAATAATAGTAACTAAACAAAATCCAATTTCTCACCTTCAACTACTCATTCGATTTTATTAAAACATTGTTTGAAAATCGATTTTTTCCACCACCATCTTAACTCTAAAAATGTCAATCTTCTATGTCAATGTCACTGTCGCAGAGATCAAGTTAAATTTTATAGAGTATAGAGCTCAGTCACTGCAGTAGTTTACTCTATGTCCCTTTCGCACGCCCAAACACCGAGAAGGACAGCTATCATTGGTCCGGATTAGTTGGTTTGCGGCGACTGCTGTAATCCGCGGGGATTGATGGCAACACGACACTGAGTTTCTTATTTATGCTCTCTTCAGTTTATTTGCTTTATATGACCGTGTTTTATCAAATTTTAAAAGAAGTCTACTTCAACCCACCTTAATACTTTCCAAGGCTTCAGGATAAGAAAGTGTCCATCAGTTTATTAGCCATAGGACGTTCATAAAAGGTCTCCTCTATGGATACCGATATACCGGTGTGAAGTGACTTGTGATGACATTGTTGTCGTCGTCGTTTCAGCCGTAGGACATCCACTGCTTGACATAGGCCTCTCCTAAAGATCTCTGGTAAAACCGGTTGGAAGCGGCTTGTATCCAGCGCCATCCTGCGGTCTTAATGAGGTCATCCGTCCACCTTGTGGGTAGACGTCCTACGCTGCCTATACCTAATTACCTACCCAAAAACACGATTTATCTTTTTAGACTTTATTAAACTGCAAGTAGCAGTTTTTCTGCGAGACCGAATAAAAAATGAGGAGATTCGTAGAAAGACCAAAGTGACCGTGGCACGACCATGGATATTGAAATGGATGTAGACGTAAACCCGCAAGGTAGATGAACGACCAAAAAATACCGCAGGAGTGCTATGGATGCAAGCTGCTTCCAAATTGTATAATTTTAATTTTACTAATCTCTTGGCATTGTATACATATCACATTAATTTGATGTTTTTTTTTTGGTGTTTTAAAACTATCGCGATTTGAACACATTATTATAATATACTACGGGACTAACCGCGCACTAAAATTACGAGATAAATAAATACTTCATCATCCCGACGTTTCGGCCGAGTTGCATCGACCGTGGTCACGGGTAGACTTTCGGCCGAAACATCGGCATGATGAGATATTTATTTATCTCGTAATTTTAGTGCGCGATTAGTCCCGTAGTATATTATAATATTTTTTTTTGATTGAATTTTTATTTTTCAGTTTTCCTTAAATTTAAACTTAATTTTTTTTAACACGTTAGCATCCAGGAATCAGAATTTATTGTCCGGGTGCTAACACATCTTTGTATATTTCATGTATTTTGGTGTCAATAAAGATTATGATTATGAATGTAACATAATCAGCCTTAAATTATAGCACTAACAAAATACATTATTGAGACTGGACGCTCTAGAAAATTAGTCGGCACGAGAAACGAATAAAGAATCTAAAAGTACGATAGTAAGATGGCAGGAAAATGGGAAGTAACAATGTTGCCAATCATCTACCATAGCTGTCACAATTTGGCGTGACATTCATACCGTATTTGCTATGAGGGCATAATATAATTATTTTTTTTTTACAACCGGTCTCCCACGTCGTATCCATAAATTATTTTTTTCTTATTCGTAATTGGGCTACATTTGGCTGCCAACTTGTGTGATAGAAAGCGAAGCTGTAGCCGAATAAAGAGTATGTAAACATAGCAGATTATCTCTTTTCTCTTGTCCAGATTGTAATAGGCTATTTGACTAGTTTTTGGAAATCGTTTTAAATTATTTGTTAGTACATAATAAGCACACTATATTTATATTTCCGAGAAATCTACTGTATTAACAATGAAAATCAATTGTTAAAGAATAGATATTCAAGTTCCCGCCAAAACGACATTCTGTAATGGCGCTGGTCAGTGACGTCACACACTAGTAAATAACGTTAGCTAATACTGGTGAATACGCTAGTTTACATCTGAAAATTGACAAAAAATACTTTAAAAGTAACTTACAGATCCAAAAATATTGCTCCGAAAACACAAAACACAAATTACACAAACAACAGTCAATCGAGAAATTCTCGTTTACTAGCACGTGACGCCACCAGAGTTGCCACCCGACTTAGAGCGTTTTCGTCACAGATAAAATATCAAAAAAATATAGTATTTTATTTCTTGTAATTTGCGAAAAGTATACATATTTTAGTTTAAATAAAGTGAAATATGTCTTTTTCAGGCTATTATCTGTAAGGATTACCACAATCAATAGTATATTTTCAATGTTGTCAAATAGCCTATTGTCCAGAAATTATGACGGAGGTAAGGCATTCCAATTCCTAGCGGTCTGATTATAAAGGAAGAAGCGAATCGCTTAAATACTCTATAAAATGTAACTTGATCTCTGCGACAGTAGAAGATTGACATTTTTAGAGTTGGGATAGTGGTGGAAAAAATCGATTTTCAAACAATGTTGTAATGGAATTGAATTAGTAGTTGAAGGTGAGAAATTGGATTTCATTTACTTACTATTATTTAAGATCAAGTATGTACACATGTAAATAATGTTATGATATTAATTATATACTCATAATAATGTAACGATAGTATTTATCGACGTTTTTCACTATTATCGATGCTAATGTTACATATAATTGGGTTTACTTTAATTACACATGTAAAAAATGTTATAATATTACAATATACAATAAAATTAATGATAAATCAAGTTTTATTGAAAACATCGTCAGTATAAACTATCGATATTTTAATTAAAACTCTATTATAAAACTCTGTGGTCACGATCATTCGTCGCCCATCACTAATCGGCATGCCCACAAAGTATGACATTGACAGGTACTGTCTGCACTTTAAAGAAAGTCAGGACTTCATAGGCGTGATTTTTCTGACAGCTGTCGCAGAGATCAAGTTAAATTTTATAGAGTATATATAGTACGAGATTTTTCTTGACCAAAAAAAGGATAGCGTTAGATGCAAGCTATTTCTAACGATCTTATGGGATACCTATAGGGGAAGCGTGTGTCCTATTAATAAATAGAATAAATAAATATTTTCGGACATCTTACACACGGCCTCTGACCTCAAACTAAGCAAAGCTTGTGATATGGCTGCCAGAGACTGATATACTACATATACTTATTTTTAAATACATACTTATATAGAAAGTAACTAAATAACACCCAGACACAGAGCAAAAACCTATATTCATCACAAAATATTGGATGGGGATCGAACCCACGCGTCTTAGACCCAGAAGTTAGCATCAAAGTAAAATTTAATTGAAACCCAATTAACATTGGGATGTTGGTATGCGCATGTAGTCTACTCAATTAAATTAATTAGGAGTATCGGAAAACGGTAAATAGTTAATGAGTAACGAAAAGAGAATGGCAACACAGCGATATCTACCGTACAATACTCAGTGAGATTGCCGAGATCGAATCAGGGATAAGCTAGAGAATCTCAGGCAGATTCCATTACGAGTAAGCTCAAAGTAGCCGAATCGTTCTGAATTTTCATTCCTCATACGAACAGCCTAAATATGAAACGCTATGCGTGGGTCTGTCTTCCCGCTAAAGTACAACGAAGGTGTCTTTAAATCCCGAGTAAATAGATATCTTCTGGGTAAGCGTGCCAAGATCTCAGAGCAAATAAAAAGATCAAGAGAGAATATTGTGAACAAACAAGTGAAGCCAACTAAAACTACGCCTCGCCGTGTACAGACAATTACACACACATCCAGGTAACTATGAAACTACGCCTTGGCTTGTCAGTCAAACTATGGCGGCGAAACAGCGACGCACTCACACATGTATAAAAAACCGGCTTCATTTGACTGTTCAACGATGTTCCCTCTGGATTTTTTTATTTGCTCTGAGGCCCAGACCGCATATCTGCTTAACATTAGGCAGTATGTTGTTAAACGCAAACCTATATACTATAAATAAAATAATTATGTTTCGCAAAAAATGGCGAAACCGCCTTCCATCGTGCACAAAATTTGAATATTTCGCTCGAATTGTTAAAATAATTTTTGATTTTTAAAAACGGCTCAGCCGATTACTGTAAAATTTAAATGGAACCAGCTCGGAAATATACCCTTTCGAACTAAAAAAAATATTTTTCGATTCGGTTCACAATTGGCGAAATTATCGATGAACATACACAAAAAATACATACAGACGAACATAGAACCTCCTTCTTTTCGGAAGTCGGTCAAAAAAAAAACAAACATGCTGTGGAAAGGGCTATGCTCGAAATCTTTCTGTGAGTTGGAATCGAATGCTCTATAATTTAATCCTTAGAAGGCGGATTGTACCTATGCGTAAATGTACAGACCGAGTAAGAACAGGTGCGAGCTTTAAAAATGTATACATCCACGAACTCCCGTTCGCTGATGCAATACTTGGCGAGTAATTTCTAACGTTTCAAGAACTGTACGATTGTAAAAATACAGCCGGGCTAGCATACGGACCACGAAATAATTCTATCGATGTGTCAGAATGAGACAGAGTTATGGTGAAGTATATTTCTGCTACGTTGTCACACCGTCACAAGTCGACAAAATTATTTCCGTGATCGTATGCTAAGTTAGCACGAATGAGAAGATTAGTTGAATAATCAAAAATATCGACATGACCCAAGAGATTGTGGCAGTGGGCAGGGTACGTAGTTCACAAAACGAATGGTCTGTCTTTGTTCGTAGACGCTCTACTCTGCCCTTGTCAGTATGTGGTCTCCATTAAAGAACTTTCCAACCACATCAGTCGACTGTCCTCTGTGGAATGTGCCCTATCCTGTCAACTAGTCTAAGTAGTTACAGTGTAATACGCCAAACTATATAAAATTTACATTTGGCCCCCAGCACTTCTAAGAAAAGCTATTTTTCTCTGTATAACAGTAATAAATTGAAACAATTGATTAATAAGTCAAGTATTATATTATTTATATGCTTTATTGATAATTTATAAATAGGTTCCTAAGTCAGAGTAATCCGGTACTCTAATCGTCATCTTCCTACCCTTATCTTACAAGTATGTAAGATTATACATTTTGGATTCCATACGTGGGCAATTGGACATTTTTCATATTGTTTATGGAGTTAGCTAAAGACGTGTATACGTGACGAAAAAATGTGTTTTATTTTTAACATTCGTAATATAATTTTGACTTTCTTCTTTTCGTGTCAACGAAGTGTGCTAAAAATCATATTCCACCTTTTGAGCAAAAATTAGCGTTGCGTTCCCATGCGTGCCCAATGGCGTTCTCCGTTGCCTCATTTAGTTTTTGAGTGGTTTACGACATGCTGCAAAATATAGCCTGCAGACTCACGCCGCAAGGACATTCGGCTTTGGAGCTGTTTTTGCAGATAGTCTCGGCTTCGGCTCACTTGGGAAAGGAATGCAGAATACAGAAATTAATTTGCAACAAAAATAAGAGGTACAAATAATAAATAACAAAACAAAGTAACTCCCTACAGTTACTGTTTAGGTATTTCCAGGTGGGCAAAGATTTTTTATAAAGCCAGCTCTTAAGCTGCTTAATATATAATTATCTTTGTTTATTCAAGAATCAGCTCCAGATCTAAAAGGTTTTTTTAAACGGTGCAATGATGCTCTATGAATAATAAAATTTAAGTAACTTCATTTTATGTGGCTTCATTATTTCTTAATTTTTTCTTCAAAAATTCTATAATGTTATACCAACCTTATCGTACTCATATAAACAATAACTTACGAATTACAGTACAAAGCTCATAAACATTGCCATTTCATTACAAGTAAACATTTGAGAAAGTCAGCTTTAAAATGCGGAGTCTGTAAAGATAATCTATAACACGGTATTAAGTTATATCGAAAACAAATAAGTGCGCTTCAATGAGCACTTCATTTGTAATATCGGATCCGATGTGGATCTAATCATTGTTTTCGGGTTACCGTGTAATCGGATCCATGGTAATGTGTATTGCCTTTGTCATAAAATATGTTCCTCAAATGCGGAGTGTATTTTGCGAGCTAGATACTTTGCTAGATATTGTTTGGAGCATGTCAATTTGCGAATTGTCACAACACCCGCGCATGCTAGCAAACAATTCGATAAAAAAGTTAATGTGTTTTTGAAAACATGTAAATTTTAAATTCGGGCTATATTTTTTTATAATATTTGGGTTTCGTTCCCAAAGGGTAAAAACGGGACCCTATTACTCAGACTCCGTTGTCTGTATTTCTGTTCTGTCTGTCACCAGGCTGTATCTCATGTACCGTGACAGCTAGACAGTTGAAATTTTTACAGATGATGTATTTCTGTTGCCATGTTATAGTATAGGACAACAAATACCAAAAAATAGTAAGGTCGAGTCTTGTAATTGCAACTATAAATATTGGAGTCCTTACGTCACCGCTTGATAATTCTATATTTATAAGTAAAATGTTTTTTTTCAAAGATTCGTTATTAAGTAAATTTAATGTAGATTTATATCATCGTCATAAATATAGGAAAGCTGTAAAGAATAAAAACCTATTTAATAAATTTCTGACACAGGCACAAATAGTTGCAATTACCAGTCCTGGCGGGTAATTGCAACTAACTGCTTTTTTACTTTTTTTTTCTGTGGGTGCTGCTACCGTTAAATTGAAAATATATGACTTGTTCAATATTTCATAAGATTTTGATATCTATGCCTTGGTAATAAAGTTAAATTTTGCACAAAATTACTTTTTAGCCATGGGACGGGTAATTGCAACTATTTGCCTACAAATAGTGTTGGGAACCTTGTTGTGGTTTTATCGATTGGCATGGTAGCAACATTAAAAGTCAGTAATACAGTTTTATAGATGTTTATATTGAACGTAATCAAAGCACGTCATCGGACATTAATAATTATTTAAATTGACGAAACTTAAAATACTCACTTCTAACTTGTAATTAAACTTATAAATTCGTTGCTGTTGATTTTTTTTTCGCGAACATTTTCAACAGCTTCTATTAGTTGTGCTAAAGAGTAGGTCGTACCTACCTTTTTTACGTTTATATTTTGGCATCTAGAAAATAAAACAAAAAGATACATAAAACTAGAAAACAGGTCATGAGTTCATAGAAGTAAAACAATATTTAAAAAAAGTAGTACATTGAACAAACTAAGGTAACCTAAGTGCCCATGATTCATGAAAATAATTCATATATTATTCAGTACTACACAAGTGGATCAGAATTTTTATATTTGTCTCAAAGAGCGGCACTAGTTTCAAGTATATAAACGAACTATTTAACTACTGCTGGTATGGCTAGTATCCCTTTCGATAAAATATTTTTATCGTAGTGGTCATTTTCACTGTCGCATCACTAGCATTATCATACTTCATACAAAAGCGGTCGTATAATTGCAACTAACCTAAAATTTAGAAATAGTTGCAATAACCTAACTTTTGATTTTTAGTCTGATAAATGTAACTGAACCCATAACTTGGGCTAGATTTATCGTGGAATGAAACAAATACGTAAAAAACAACTTACCGTGGTAGATAATCACTCTTTTTGTGAAGAAATCTACCAAAAACCCTTATAAACAGAATTAAATACTAATTACGCTCCGCGTGTACGCCACGTCACTCCGAAAAAAATGGCGGTTTGACAAAAGGACATGTCATTCACACAGTTCAATAGCTATCAGCGCCATCTTTGTTTTTTCATTGGCCCTTAGGATAGAAGAACAATATAACGCCTGTCGTTGTTCGAAACAGTGACGATAGATGGAGTTATTTAAATTAGTCGCAATAACCAGATAGTTGCAATTACAAGACCCGACTAAAATAAATATTTAATGCAAACGCGATTTTTTGCTGTTTTATTAATAACGCCAACAGGACGTTTCAAATATTCACAGAACATTTAGTTGTATGTTCACTTAAAAAAATTAAATAAACTACCGGGGGCTCCCATACGGTACGGAACCCATCGTGCGCGAGTCCGACTCGCACATGGCCCAATATTTTTAACACGCTTTGAGCGTTTTGCTTTTTGCGTTTTGCGAGACGCTTTTTTTTAACAAGTTTCACCTGTATGTATGTTTGTTTGCTTGTAACCAACCCCTTTGAGCTCGATTTTGACCTACTTTGAGCGATCAGATTTACTTTAAACTTTGCACACCTATATATCAAAGAACGATGACAATGCATTTTATATATGTATATAAAAAAACCGGACAAGTGCGAGTCAGGCTTGCACATCGAGGGTTCCGTACAAACACGTTGTTTATATAATTAAAAACCTGTTTTAGCATGTGCTAATGAAGTTCTTTTATATGATACTCGTACCTTACATGATACGATTTACTCACTTTGAATTTTGAACTTTGATTGTAAATTTTGTGGCCATATTTTTTGTGATTGAAATAAAAATGTACAGTTTTAAGATTTATTCTTTATTGTCTCAGAGTACACATATATTTTTTTATTTTTTAAATTTTAAAATTTTGCTAAAGTCATGTTTACGTGACGAATTTTGACATTAAATATAATATAATAAATTTTATAGTTCTTTGTCAACGGGAAGTACCCTGTAGGTTTTGATTTTTGTGAGTGCGAAATTTGCGGTTTTTTACGACATAAACGGCTCTAACTTTTCTAAACGGTACCTGAGAAGTTTTTCTTTTATACAACTGCTAGAGATCATAGATATACTCATACTCATTTATTGATACATTTTAGTACACGTCATTTAATTAAATCAAATAATAATTTTAATACAAAATAAATTCTGAAATAATTCAAAATTATGTTCATTCTAATTAAAATACATATACAGTTTAAATTTCAACTCGACATCTTTAGGTGTTACCGAAATAAAGAGTCTTGACTTACACACAGACGGACAACAAAGTGATCCTATAAGGGTTCCGTTTTTTCCTTTTGAGGTACGGAACCCTAAAAATGATGATTAAGCGAGTTTTTTAGGTATTTTTTTTTAAAACTATACTTATATTATTTCCTGTTTATAGACCTATTATTCAACGCATGATTCTTAAACAGTTTTCCAATAAATAGTGTGGCTGTAAACTCCTTATTGTCCAAACCGGCCCTGAATTAAGTTGAATCGGACAATAAAATACAAGAAAAAATATCAAACACAATTATTTTTTTTCGTAACAGAATATTGTACAAAGAACATTTTACTTCAGATATATAACGTTATTTAATTATCGTCAGTTCACTTCAGACGTTTGATCTTAATGTAAATACTTCGTAATATTTTGTCAGGAAGGACAATTATTTAGTGATTTTACCTCTTGTGCCAAAATTAAATTAGAGAATAAAAGAAAAATTAAATAATATCTAGTAAAACATCTTAAGAGGCTTCCGGTAGATGGTTGGGTCAACGGCCAGGTTCAAAAGCCGCTGATCCTAGATACAGAACTGTACAGTATACAGTAAAAACAAGTAATTTGGTACAGGCCGGGTGGCTAGCCCTGGTGTCAGAGTTTTTAGGCCGCCTGTAGGCCTCTGACATGGCTTAACGGTTAAAACAACCGGGACCTACAATTTAACGTGTCATCTGAGCCACGGCAGCGCTCAGTTGGAAAATGCCATCCGCGGCCACCCATCCAAATACTGACCGTGCGGAACGATGCTTAATGTATTAGCTTAAGTAGAGAACTAGAACACTTCTGTCAAACTTAAGCTAGGTTTAATAGTGTTTTAAGATTTTAAGAAAAAAAAACTAGTAGTTTTTGAACAGTAGACCTTGCGACATGTGTTTTTATCATCATAAGCTTCTATATCTCAACATGCCTGTGACAGATTTGTTCATATACTTACTCGCAAACCTTATTAGAATTTAGATACAAAACAATATTTTCAAATATTATCGAAATCGGCTGATAAATAGCGTGACAGTCCATTTTTGAAGGAAATTAAATATAATAGAACCCGTGTACCGAGTTTCGTTGAAAAATGCGACCTGTTGACGAAAACCAAATCGGCGTGTTAATCCGAAGTCCTTGGCTCGCTCGCTTGGCTCAGTCAAAAAATAATAACTATCAATTTTTTTAGGGTTCCGTACCTCAAACGGAAAAAACGGAACCCTTATAGTATCACTTTGTTGTCCGTTTGTCCGTCTGTGTGTATGTCAAGACTCTTTATCTCGGGAACGCGTAAAGATATCGAGTTGAATTTTAAAATTTATCCGTATGTGGTTTCTTGTAGTTGTGTAAACTGTCCAATAACCAATAACTGTATATATGCAATAACTAGCAAATAGTTTTCATGTGGAAGCCAATATAAGTTTGAGTGGTGGCCTGCACCGACCTGACACACTTCAAACTTGCTGCATTGTGCTCTTGTCAGTGATTCTGTCGAGTGGTGCAATTTACAAACTCTAGTGATAAAGTATGTTAGTATAAGCCAGGTGGCTTGCCCTGGTGTCAGAGTTTTTAAGCCGCCTGTAGACCTCTGACATGGCTAATAAGTTAAAACCACCGAGACCTACAATAGGCATAATAAAAAATATAATTGTAATTAGTCCCTGAGTAACATTATCAAT
This sequence comes from Hypomecis punctinalis, assembly GCA_949316475.1. Lineage (NCBI taxonomy): Eukaryota > Metazoa > Arthropoda > Insecta > Lepidoptera > Geometridae > Hypomecis > Hypomecis punctinalis. Next base: position 17,344,710 of record OX438818.1, read on the forward strand.
CAATATTGGATACGTATTTTTAGGGTTCCGTACCTCAATCGGAAAAAACGGAACCCTTATAGTATCACTTTGTTGTCCGTTTGTCCGTCTGTGTGTATGTCAAGACTCTTTATCTCGGGAACGCGTAAAGATATCGAGTTGAATTTTAAAATTTATCCGTATGTGGTTTCTTGTAGTTGTGTAAAAGAAAAACTTCACAGTTATCGTTTAAAAAAGTTAGAGCCGTTTATGTCGTAAAAAACCGCATATTTCGTCACTCACAAAAATCTACGCAAGTCGTGTCCATGTCTAAGGGCCATCTACACTTCCATGAGACCAGCTTCATACCGTCAGGCCTTTTGCCATCACCACGCACAAACCCATTCGGTTTGAGTACGGCTGCGATCTTGGCGGTCGCAAAAGCCCTGCGTATGACATCGTTCACACTGGCATGGCAACCAATTCGACCAGCGCTTCTTGAGCAAAAAAGAAGGTGGTGACCGAGCTGGTCAACTACGGTACTTGAATAGGTGAGAGCGCTCAGCTATGTGCGGCGCGGCAGCAAGGTGGGTCGACTATCTCCACGATATCATCAATACCGCCGGTCGAGCCTAGTCACGACCGGCAAAGAGCCGAAGCAGATGGCACTTCAAGAGAGAGGCCTATAGCCAACAGTGGGACAAAGAAAGCTGCGGAAAATGATAACGACGAGGAAACAAATTAGTTGAGATTGGCTGTTTTTTGGGTTTGAAAAGATTATTTGCTACAATATTTGTGTACCGTTTCACATTGTATTGGGGCTAATATTTTGTGGCGCACTTACTATTTTTGTTGCCATATTTTTGACAACATATTATTGTACTAAATTTAATTGGTAGGTAACGATATAAACACAAATTCAATTATATCGCGGGCAAAGCCGCGGGTAAAAGCTAGTATAAAAATAAATCTGAAAACTGTACATTTTTATATAAATCACTAAAAAGATACGACCTCAAAATTCACAAAATATGGGTTCAAATTTCAAAGTGAGTAAATAATATCATTTGTAAGGTATCATATAAAAGAACTTCATTAGCACATGCTAAAACAGGTTTTTGATTATTTTAACAATGTGTAATTTTCAATATATGACGAGAAAAGTAAAAAAAAAAACTTTTTTGTCGATGGTTATGGTATGGAGATTTTAACAACTTACTTCCCAATTTCCCAATGTGTACGGAACCCTCGATGTGCGAGCCTGACTCGCACTTGTCCGGTTTTTCAGTTTTATAACCATGCAAGGAACTCTAAAATATGATAGGTAAGTAGAGACAGGCACTGACTAGACAATATGCCCGATTACAGAGGCGCCAGCGTAAATTTAAAAGCAACGTAAAAAGCGTTCTCTCTATCCAATACCTAAAGTTAAAAAGAAACAGAATTATGCTATTTAGCTTATATAATTATAATGGCACCTCTGTAATCGGGTTTAATATCTCTATACAGTATATACTGGTAATCAATTAGTAACGTATTAGAGGCTTATTCTGTACATCAAAACTTACAACTTTTATTGAGCGACTTTTGTCAAATCTCAAGAAAAATGTTGTTCCAAAGAAAAATAGCACCTGCTGTATTTTTTTGTAGTTTTAATAAAAGTCGCAGAAAAGAAAGAACAAAAGTTGATAACTTTGATGTACAGAATAAGCCCCTAAAAGGATGCTAATTGATTACCAATAACCAATAACTGTATATATGCAATAACTAGCAAATAGTTTTCATGTGGAAGCCAATATAAGTTTGAGTGGTGGCCTGCACCGACCTGACACACTTCAAACTTGCTGCATTGTGCTCTTGTCAGTGATTCTGTCGAGTGGTGCAATTTACAAACTCTAGTGATAAAGTATGTTAGTATAAGCCAGGTGGCTTGCCCTGGTGTCAGAGTTTTTAAGCCGCCTGTAGACCTCTGACATGGCTAATAAGTTAAAACCACCGAGACCTACAATAGGCATAATAAAAAATATAATTGTAATTAGTCCCTGAGTAACATTATCAATCAATATTGGATACGTATTTTTAGGGTTCCGTACCTCAATCGGAAAAAACGGAACCCTTATAGGATCACTTTGTTGTCCGTCTGTTCGTCTGTGTGTATGTTAAGACTCTTTATCTCGGGAACGCGTAAATATATCGAGATGAAATTTAAACTGTATACGTATATTTATAGTATCTTGCAGTTGAGTAAAAGAAAAACTCCTCAAATATCGTTTAAAGAAGTTAGAGCCGTTTATGTCGTAAAAAAACGCATATTTCAACGCTCACAAAAATCAAAACCTACAGGGTACTTCCCGTTGACATAGAACTATGAAATTTGGCGAAGAGCATTGAGCTCAGAGTACACATATAGGAATGAATCTGAAAACTGTACATTTTTATTTAAATCACATAAAAATTCACAAAATATGTGTTCAAAATTCAAAGTGAGTAAATCGTATCATGTAAGGTATCATATAAAATAACTACATTAGCACATGCTAATACCGATTTTTAATTATTTTAACAATATGTTTGTACGGAACCCTCGATGTGCGAGCCTGATTCGCACTTGTCCGTTTTTTTTTTCAATTTAATTCAACGCAGTTTATTTGTTTCTTGCAACATATCTGAACAGCATGCTCCGAGTCAAACTTCTGGGCATCTATGAAGTTAGCTATAAACTGCGCATATACCCGTTTCTCGCGTAGCTCACATCTGGTTTAAGATATTAATTTTCTCAAAAAATTACATAAATTTTTCTTACGAAAGAAAATACATGAACAGCTCCTTAATAGGCTGAACAATTTTTTTTACAAACATACATCTAAGGTATAGTTATTTCCTACTGCGCGTCACTCGCCTCGTATTTACATACGCCAACAAATTTGATTCGGCCAATAAGTTTATCTTATAACATTAACAGTGAAGTTTTTGGTCTGTTTAACTATTCTTTAACGTACTGTATCAGTCTTTTAATAGTCCACTGCAGGACGTAGGCCTACCCACGAAGGGCGATTGGGCCATATCTACCACGCTGGCTCAGTGCGGGTTGGTGGATTTGCATACGCCATCGAATTTCTTCTAAGGAAGTATTCAGGTTGCCTCACGATGTTTTCCGTCACCGAAAAGCCAGTGGTGTGAAATTCCGTACATACATTTCAAAGCACTCATTGGTACGGGCCCGGGATTTGAACCCACGACCTCACGATTGCAAGACGGGTGTCACTACCTCTAGGCCACCACGGTTTATATTCTTTAACGTAAATATGATAAAATATAAAAATAAAACAACTTACCGAAATATTGAAAGCCTTTAACTTAGACCGAACGTGAACTGAAAGTAAAGTTTCATGAATGACCTACCCATAGAGTTTGCGATGTGTTTAAATAGTGTACGCTCGATCTAAACTTTGGTTTGATATCTAACTTAGATGACAATGCTCAGATATTGTCATCTAAGTTAGATACTAGATAGTGATTAGTTACTGAATGACCGATGATTTTCATCACCATTATTAATGTGTTAGTAGCCCAACGACCTTTGGAAAAAGCTTGGAGTCATTTTGCAAATAAGATCAAAGCTGAAAAGAGATCTAGGGCTCACGTTAGACATTTACCATTAACCTATCATCAGCATACCTATATCTATAGATGCCTTAAGGTAAAATTATTTATACTTATGGCATCTCAGGCCAAATAAAAAATCAAGACTGAATGCTGTGAACAAGAGAGGCCGGCAAAACAAGGCCTCGCCGTGTACAGACACAACACACACATGTAAACGTACAAAGAAATTATGCCTCAGCTCGTCAGTCGAACTATAGCGGCGCAACACCGACGCACTCACACATGCATAAAAACCCGCCCTCACATGTCTGTTCACGACGTTCCGTCTTGATTTTTTTATTTGGTCTGAATATGGCATAATATGAAGCCCACTGCTGAAAGGCCTATGCCTCCACTACATATTTCCGAGTTGTACAGTTTTAAGTTCGAACCGCTTGCACTTATCGCGGTCGGCCTTGTCGCGCGCGGCGGATCTTGCGGTGTTAATAAGGTCACCTGTTCACTTTGTGCATTGACATTTTACGCTGCTCTTGCTGGTACGTACGAGTAGCTTCAACTCGAGAATTATTCAATCGCATCGGTAATCAGTTTTCCGTACTATATATTATGCCTTACCTACTGCCGTTTCAGTTTACCAATCAGCTAAAAAAATAAATATGTACTGTATCCTATAGGCGACTCGCGAGCGTGCTATTAATTGCATTTACGAAATATCAAACAAACGGCATTATCTCTTAAGTCTACACTAATATTATAAAGAGGAAAGATTTGTATTTTTGTATGTAACGAATAAACTCAAAAAGTACTGGACCGATTTTAATAATTCTTTTTTCATTAGAAAGCTACATTATCACTGAGTAACATAGGCTATTTTAATTGCCAGAAAAAAATAAGGATCCCTATTAAAACTATAATAATGTTACCCAAGGTGTAAAAAATGCCTAAAATATTCTTTACATCGCGTGCGCTGTGAAAACTATTGATGATGGAATAAAATAATGTACTACGACTTTATAGAACACACCATAATTTACAAAAAATGTCGCGACAGCATATATCTAACTATTATAGTTAAGCCGTAATAACTGTTCTTTTATTCTTAAAAATTAATTGAAATACCGTCGCAGGAAAAGGATCTTAATTTGTATCTTGGTATTAATCCTTATCAAAATAAATTATTTCATATTCAAGACTGTTTCAATAGCTTTATGCAACTTTTTAAATTATTTAATTCAGACATTTTATTACAAAGATATCACGAGTTCAAAAATGTAAGTATTATAAAAGTTCCGTTTCGCCGCTCTCCCCGCTTGGCAATTCATGTACTTTGTACAATGTACATAATACAAAATTCACTTCGAGCAAATATCTATAGTCACAATCGTGAAAAAAAGTGTCCGAGCCAAAATCCTGCCCAAGCTACGTAGTGGGCAGGCTTTTTAGTTAGTCGTAAGGCGATTCCAAGCGTTTCGCCGCTCTCCCCGCTTGGCAATTCATGTACTTTGTACAATGTACATAATACAAAATTCACTTCGAGCAAGTATCTATAGTCACAATCGTGAAAAAAAGTGTCCGAGCCAAAATCCTGCCCAAGCTACGTAGTGGGCAGGCTTTTTAGTTAGTCGTAAGGCGATTCCAAGCCGACTACAACGCCGCGCGATGCCAAAGTGCTCGGTTACAGGCACTTATTAGTTGACATAACGTCGAGATTCGAGGAAACGGGTCATTTAGAATTGAGAAGGGTGCTTGGGCCATATCCACCACCAGTGCCAGGGCCCAGTGTGGGTTGGTGCAGATTGCCACACAATATTTTCCATTGCCGAAAAGCCAATGATTTGAAATTCCGTACATAAGTTCCAAAGAAACTCATTGATACAGGATCGGGATTTGAACCCACCACCTCACGATTGTAGGACAGGCGTTACTACCACTAGACCACCAAAGTTATATATCTCCGCCATTAGTGTGTCGATTTATGTTTTATTAGTAGTAAATAGGTATGCAGTGGGCCTTGGAGGAGCCCTGAATCAAACATAGTTGGGGAGCCCAAATCACTCATTTCTCACAAAAGAAACAAAAATGCTTGCATTAAATTGAAATAAATATATACCGCCTTACCGTAAAATATTTAAACACGCTTTAAACACTGTTTAGCCGTACAATGTGTACTGTTAAACATTGTCTAAAGCCTGCGTAAAACTTTTGTGGTAAGACGGTTATTTATAAACTGTCACTTCCTCCTAGAAATTGAGCTAGCCAAACAATTCAAATGAAATATACACTTTTCTTGCCTATTTTTCAGGAAATCGATAATTGATAATGATTAGAATATAATTACCTATATCAGCTAATTAAGTCCAGCTGAAGACGATTTCAGTTGTTATAAAATTTCTGCCTCTTAGGACAACTTTTGGAAGAATGCTTAACCCGGGAAAAAAAGAGATGATTTTTTTTCGGGAAGCACGAGATTAAGTGACATTGTGGATAACATTTTACTGGGTTTGCATACACAAGTTAAGGCCCCTGTAGCCCGGGAGCCCCGTATTATTGACACGGCTGATACTGCGGTAGCTACGCCCCTACACATAGTAGTATGTGAAACGAATTGTCGATGGGACCTTAAAGTTCTCGAATGTAGACAATGTATTGGCAAGTGTAGCGAAGGTCTTCACGTGAATCCAAGATCTGGGGCCTTATTGTGTAAGCGCTCTGACGTTCGGCTTCGGTTTTCCTCCCGCTCGCTCTCGTGGCGCGAGTAGCTGGCGCGAGCAGGAGAAAAAGCGAAGCCGAACGTCAAAGCGCTTATATAATAAGGCTCCTGGTCGTGACGTCCGGAACACGTTGGATGCCAGCGCTTCGATTCCTTCCCTTAGGTAGGGCACACAATTCGTAGAAGTAGAACTGATGTCCAATGTTTTTCAAAGTTCTCGAGTGAAGACAAGATCAAGAAACTAACTTACATGGGTAGAATGTATAGACTGTGGGTCTCTAATATTTTAACGTCACTTTCATTCTCATCATTGTCATTTTCTGAAATCAGGGCTATATATTATGTACAGCCACCCGACACATACGAACTCACTTTTATTTAGATACTAGCTGCCCGTCCCGGCTTTGCCCGGGTATGATTGGCTATATAAATGAACCATTATGATGAGTTAAAACCTACCCAAATCGCGAGAGTTTCCGTAGTCTTAAACTGTTCGAAGTTATGAAAAAGAGATAGTAGGTATTGGCATATCTAAATAAAAGTGAGTTCGTATGTGTCGGGTGGCTGTACATAATATATAGCCCTGATTTCAGAAAATGACAATGATGAGAATGAAAGTGACGTTAAAATATTAGAGACCCACAGTCTATACATTCTACCCATGTAAGTTAGTTTCTTGATCTTGTCTTCACTCGAGAACTTTGAAAAACATTGGACATCAGTTCTACTTCTACGAATTGTGTGCCCTACCTAAGGGAAGGAATCGAAGCGCTGGCATCCAACGTGTTCCGGACGTCACGACCAGGAGCCTTATTATATAAGCGCTTTGACGTTCGGCTTCGCTTTTTCTCCTGCTCGCGCCAGCTACTCGCGCCACGAGAGCGAGCGGGAGGAAAACCGAAGCCGAACGTCAGAGCGCTTACACAATAAGGCCCCAGATCTTGGATTCACGTGAAGACCTTCGCTACACTTGCCAATACATTGTCTACATTCGAGAACTTTAAGGTCCCATCGACAATTCGTTTCACATACTACTATGTGTAGGGGCGTAGCTACCGCAGTATCAGCCGTGTCAATAATACGGGGCTCCCGGGCTACAGGGGCCTTAACTTGTGTATGCAAACCCAGTAAAATGTTATCCACAATGTCACTTAATCTCGTGCTTCCCGAAAAAAAATCATCTCTTTTTTTCCCGGGTTAAGCATTCTTCCAAAAGTTGTCCTAAGAGGCAGAAATTTTATAACAACTGAAATCGTCTTCAGCTGGACTTAATTAGCTGATATAGGTAATTATATTCTAATCATTATCAATTATCGATTTCCTGAAAAATAGGCAAGAAAAGTGTATATTTCATTTGAATTGTTTGGCTAGCTCAATTTCTAGGAGGAAGTGACAGTTTATAAATAACCGTCTTACCACAAAAGTTTTACGCAGGCTTTAGACAATGTTTAACAGTACACATTGTACGGCTAAACAGTGTTTAAAGCGTGTTTAAATATTTTACGGTAAGGCGGTATATATTTATTTCAATTTAATGCAAGCATTTTTGTTTCTTTTGTGAGAAATGAGTGATTTGGGCTCCCCAACTATGTTTGATTCAGGGCTCCTCCAAGGCCCACTGCATACCTATTTACTACTAATAAAACATAAATCGACACACTAATGGCGGAGATATATAACTTTGGTGGTCTAGTGGTAGTAACGCCTGTCCTACAATCGTGAGGTGGTGGGTTCAAATCCCGATCCTGTATCAATGAGTTTCTTTGGAACTTATGTACGGAATTTCAAATCATTGGCTTTTCGGCAATGGAAAATATTGTGTGGCAATCTGCACCAACCCACACTGGGCCCTGGCACTGGTGGTGGATATGGCCCAAGCACCCTTCTCAATTCTAAATGACCCGTTTCCTCGAATCTCGACGTTATGTCAACTAATAAGTGCCTGTAACCGAGCACTTTGGCATCGCGCGGCGTTGTAGTCGGCTTGGAATCGCCTTACGACTAACTAAAAAGCCTGCCCACTACGTAGCTTGGGCAGGATTTTGGCTCGGACACTTTTTTTCACGATTGTGACTATAGATATTTGCTCGAAGTGAATTTTGTATTATGTACATTGTACAAAGTACATGAATTGCCAAGCGGGGAGAGCGGCGAAACGCTTGGAATCGCCTTACGACTAACTAAAAAGCCTGCCCACTACGTAGCTTGGGCAGGATTTTGGCTCGGACACTTTTTTTCACGATTGTGACTATAGATATTTGCTCGAAGTGAATTTTGTATTATGTACATTGTACAAAGTACATGAATTGCCAAGCGGGGAGAGCGGCGAAACGGAACTTTTATAATACTTACATTTTTGAACTCGTGATATCTTTGTAATAAAATGTCTGAATTAAATAATTTAAAAAGTTGCATAAAGCTATTGAAACAGTCTTGAATATGAAATAATTTATTTTGATAAGGATTAATACCAAGATACAAATTAAGATCCTTTTCCTGCGACGGTATTTCAATTAATTTTTAAGAATAAAAGAACAGTTATTACGGCTTAACTATAATAGTTAGATATATGCTGTCGCGACATTTTTTGTAAATTATGGTGTGTTCTATAAAGTCGTAGTACATTATTTTATTCCATCATCAATAGTTTTCACAGCGCACGCGATGTAAAGAATATTTTAGGCATTTTTTACACCTTGGGTAACATTATTATAGTTTTAATAGGGATCCTTATTTTTTTCTGGCAATTAAAATAGCCTATGTTACTCAGTGATAATGTAGCTTTCTAATGAAAAAAGAATTATTAAAATCGGTCCAGTACTTTTTGAGTTTATTCGTTACATACAAAAATACAAAAATACAAATCTTTCCTCTTTATAATATTAGTGTAGATGCCAATACCTACTATCTCTTTTTCATAACTTCGAACAGTTTAAGACTACGGAAACTCTCGCGATTTGGGTAGGTTTTAACTCATCATAATGGTTCATTTATATAGCCAATCATACCCGGGCAAAGCCGGGACGGGCAGCTAGTTATTTAATAAAATTGCAATTTTAGTTTGCAATTGGTTTTTCAGACAAAAAGTTTATGTCTGGAAAACCAATATAACCAGCAGATCGTTTCAATTCTACCTTCAAAAACGAAAACCTGAATTTTCTCAGCCTACTACAATAAAAAAACACTCGCGCTCATAAAATACGCGCCTTGTTAAATGGTACGCGAAGTTTTATTATTTTTTAAGGGCTGGTTTATTTTACCCTGAGAGCAAATACTCGTAGACACGTCGTAACACGGTACGTTCACAGTTATTTTACCTCTGACATTATTCGCTGTCTCTGTCGAACCAAGGTTCAATTTCGCGTTATATCTTTTAACCAATTTGATCATTACTTGAAAATATTGTTAGGGTTCAGATGCTTGAACCCTGGAACCGGGGTCTTAGAATACGGTTTCGGTATCCCCTGCCTGTCGTAAGAGCCGACTAAAAGGGGCCCTAAGAGCTCGGCGAAGGTTGTATTTGGGGACCAAACTATCCATCCAAACGAGCTCTGGGAAGACAACGGCGCTGTGTGGCCAGCACCGCTGTACACAGGAAAGCTACATTTATTATTACAAGCTTACGGAGTGTGAAGATCCATGCCGGAGGGCACTAGTGCGTTCCCACGGAGATCCCAGTTCCCTCTGATAAGCACAGAGGGAGGCCACCGAGGGGGTTTTAGTGGAAAAGTCCACATAACCCGGTTGCACCCCAACATAACCGGGTATCTGTTAAAGATTTCCCCGCCGTCAACAAAAAAAAAAAAGGTTTCAGATGCCTAACGGTTTTGCCAAATATTGGTACTAAAATTGGGTGCTGATAGCGCTACAGTCCTATTTTTCTTTTTAGAGGGAAATATTAAAGGGTCATTCAATAACGATGATTTTTAAAAAATATACAGAACCTTTATATCAAGTTTTATCAAGATTCGTTGAAAACATGCATCAAGACAGACAAAAAAAAATAATACATTTCGGTCGTTCGGTCTTAAATTATGGGATCTGATTTACCCATAAGCGTTTTGCTCGTATGGCTCGTATAAACAAATTGTCCAATGGGATTAACTGAGAAATCGCTACACTAGACATTAACATGTCTTTAACATACGTGAAACTTGTTTTGGTGAAGTACATTATCCATCTTTTTGGGTTGGGGCATAGACTAACCTCCTTAAGTAGACCAACAATCGCAGTACAATTATAATTGAGCATACGTCGCTAATGAGTTACATTCTAGACCACTAGATGTCACTATGTGTATCAAATGGAAGCAAGCATCTAGATTGCGATGTACTATCATTAGCAAGGACATTGCTGGTTTACTTGAGGAGGTTAGCCTATGATTGGGGTAAAATTAACTCTTTGCCGCGCGTCGCTGCGTTGCAAGTGCTAGCGTAATAATTGCTCAATGGCGCATCTCCATGAGTGTATCTATGGTTAGTATATTTTATCCAAATGTTATTAGGTCAGTGGGGGTTTGTTATTGGCCTTATATATTTCTTTCACGTCCGCGGACGTATATCTTAAGAGTAACTGCTTGACCTTTCTCTTGATATATGAATGAGTTAGCTGGCTATGAAAATGGTTATAACGTGAGGTTTACGAGTGTGTTGTTCTGAATTATGTTTTTCTTTTCTTTCTTAAAACTAATATATCATATTCATCAACTCGCCTTTATCTCTCTAGATGGGTCGACGTATGTCTTTTTGCATCTTTACTTGACTCTATCATACGCTATTATGTGAATGATTTCTCTCGGATACAATTTACACACAACTCATCCGCATTTTCTGATATTTTCCTCTCACTACTGATAAAACTGACGGAATAAGTAAAAATGACTTATCTTTTACCAGGTTTTCTTAATTGTCTGTCAGAGACTATGTGTAATAGGTATGTTCTATATTTATTTATTTTACGTTATATTGATGCACTTCAGTCACTATTGCATTAGCTTTTTTGGACAAGACAGTATGAGAAGCTTGCGCAGTTTAATATAAGGCTTAGTGTAGACGGGCCACTGACCACTGCCACCGGTGGCCAGCGGCAAGTAGTTCACAGGGTTTTATATACATTTTCTTAAAACGCGGCGTACACAATGACATGAGACTGGTGGCGGCGACTCGCTACAGTAATGTCCGCGATACATATAATTACGATCTGAACATCTTTAAGGCAAGAGTGAATAGGTATTTTCTACCTACCCTATCCTCGGCTACAATATCGCTTTCCATCAGGCGAGCTGGTAGCCAAATATAGCCTTATTAAGTATAATAAAACCGGACAATTGCGAGTCAGGCACGCACATCGAGGGTTCCATACATATCCAAAAAAAATCACAAAATTGGGAAGAAAGTAATTAAAATCTCTATACTATATAACCAACGACATTTTTTTTTTTCACTTTTCACTTCATGCTTCGAAAATAACACATTGTTAAAATAATTAAAAACCTGTTTTTAATTATTTTAACAATTAACTTTAACAAGCATGTATTGTGCTAATTAAGTTCTTTTATATAACACCTTACATGATACGATTTACACACTTTGAATTTTGAACCGATATTTTGTGAATTTTGAGTGTTTTTTTTTTTTTTATTTCGAATAGGTTTGCGTTTGACTACACACTGCCTGATGTTAAGCAGATGTGCGGTCTAGGGTGTAGCACGCTTACCTAGAAGATACCTATTTACTCGGGATTTGAAGACACTCACGTTGTACTTTAACGGGAAGACAGACCCAGGCAAAGCATTCCACATTCCGGCTGTTCGTATGAGGAATGAGGATTCGAAACGCTTGGTTCTAACGCGCGGAATGTCCACCATAAAAGGGTGACGCTTTGGTCGCGTCCGTCTAGCCGTACGATAGAAGAAAGGGGCAGGGGGGACCAGATTGTGCAACTCCTGGGCGCACTCTCCGAAGTGTATCCGGTAAAAGACCGACAAACACGCTACCTTGCGACGATGCTCAAGACTTTGCAGCTGCGTCTTAGTCAAGGTGTCGTTGTCAATCAGCCTCTTGGCTCGTCTCTCAATCGATTCCAGAGCCTCCAGTTGATATTTGGCAGAGCCATCCCAAAGGTGAGAGCAGTATTCCATGCAAGACCTGACTTGTGCTTTATAAAGACTAAGCAGTTGCTCAGGTGTGAAATACCGTCTCACCTTAGAGAGAACACCAAGTTTTTTGGAGGCTAATTGGGCTTTGGACTCTATGTAAGAGCCAAAGTTAAGAGAAGATGAGAGTGAAACGCCTAATAGTTCCAAGCTGTCAGTTACCGGAACGGAGACACCACGGAAAGCGGGAGACAATTGAAAGGGTCTCTTTTTGGCCGAAAACAGACAGCCCTGAGTCTTTGTGGCATTAAACTTGACCAGGTTAGCATCACCCCAGTCGGATACCGCCTGCAGACTCAAGTTGAGCCGTTCAACCATAGCCTCTCTGTATAACTCGATCTGTGGCCCGCTGATTCTTGCATCGGATGTGTAGCTCTCCACGACTGTACTGTCATCTGCGTACCCAAAGATCCCGGGCTTAAGCAGATCGTTGATATGCAGTAGAAAGAGTGTCGCAGAGAGCACAGACCCCTGAGGAACACCGGCATTGATAGCCATTTGGTCTGACGAGCAGCCATCAACGACAACTCGTATCAACCGATTCCTCAAGAAATCTGATATCCATGTGCAGAAATCAGCAGGCAGGCCGTAAGATGGAAGCTTGCCAATAAGGCTCTCGTGCCAGTGTATTTTTTGTGATTTAAATGAAAATGTGCAGTTTTCAGATTTATTCCTATATGTGTACTCTGAGACAATGCTTCTCGCCAAATTTCATAGTTCTGTGTCAAAGAGAAGTACCCTGTAGGTTTTGATTTTTGTGAGTGTCGAAATATGCGGTTTTTTGCAACATAAACGGCTCTAACTTTTTTTATACTATAACTGAGAAGTTTTTCTTTTTTACAACTGCAAGAGACCATAGATATACGTATACAGTTTAAATTTCAACTCGATATCTTTACGCGTTCCCGAGATAAAGAGTCTTGACATACACACAGACGGACAGACGGACAACAAAGTGATCCTATAAGGGTTCCGTTTTTTCCGTTTGAGGTACGGAACCCTAAAAAGATGTAACGGTGGCGCGCGGCTGCTACCGGTGGCTGTGGTTGGTAGCCCCTTAGTTAGCGCCCAAGTCAAGCTTAAGGGCTCTGCCTCACCGAGACGCCATGGTGATGTTGCCGGCTACGTACTCGTATGTATCCAAATAATTGATATTACAATAAATGACAATGAACTCACTAAGCGACAGTTTGGCAACGTTGCTAATTTGCAAGCGTAGTCACGACTGTCGGCTTGCTGAGTGGATCCTGTAGACTTTGGCAACCTGGCGACGACGTTCCCAGTGAAACACACGAACAAGTTGCGTCTCACACCACCCCAGCGTCCAGCCGGCTTTCTAAGACGGGCGCATAATGATTCGAGTTTCGTTATAGAAACAATGATTAGAAATATACAAAATCAACCATGTTCGGCTACTTCATTTGGCAACTGAAGGTAGCCAGAGGTAACCATGTCTACGTAGCCGGCAACGCCGCCATAGTATCTCGGTGGAGTAGGGCCCTAAATCTACACTATGGAGAGATAGAAGCGGACAGTTGACAATTAGGTAGATTTAGCGGCGGCGAGTGTGACCTACGATCGCGTGCAGTCGTCCGGAACACACCACGTTGATAGCAATCTGTGTTGCGAATACTAGATAGAGTTGTACATTGTTTGGTTCCAAACAGCAGAGAGGTTTTGCAAGCAAGAAATCAGTAAGGTATCACCTAATTTAAATTCGCGTGAGAATCCATTATAAAGAGTTTGTGCAAAAAGATAAACGTTGTAGGTGAGGTCGCCCGTACGCCATTTTAATAATTTTGTTACGTCGACAACACCGCTCTGTCATTGATAGTACAACTTAAAGGCTCCTTTACACACAGGCGGTACGAGCGGTATAGCAGACGGGTGGGCATCTGTATTGTACTGGTTATATAAGAAGGGCTCACACAGGTCCGGTCGCGGTACTGCCGTACCGCCCTTTACCGCTCGTACCGCTCGTACCGCTCTACCGCTCGTACCGCCTGTGTGTAAAGGAGCCTTAAAGTGTTTGATACTTGGTAGACACCAATTCAGTTTTCATCAGTTCTCGTGTCTACCAAGTATTGTCGGGAACTTGGCTGCTGATTGAAATCTTATTGTTATACTCTACAAAATTTAACTTGATCTCTGCGACAGCTGTCAGAAAATCACGCCTATGAAGTCCTGAATTTCTTAATAGTACAGACAGTACCTGTCAATGTCATACTTTATGGGCATGCCGATTAGTGATGGGCGACATTATGATCGTGACCACAGAGTTTTAGATAGAGTTTTATTTAAAGTATCCATAGTTTATACTAACGATATTTTAAATAAAACTTAATTTATCTCTAATTTTATTGTATATTTTAATATCATAACATTTTTACATGTGTAATTAAATTAAACCCAATTATATGTTACATTAGCATCGATAATGTGAAAAACGTCGATCAATACTGTCGTAACATTATTATGAGTATTTAATTAATATCATAACATTATTTACATGTGTACATACTTGATCTTAAATAATAGTATGTAAATAAAATCCAAATACTCACCTACAACTACTCATTCGATTTCATTACAACATTGTTTGAAAATCGATTTTTTCCACCACTATCTCAACTCTAAAAATGTCAGTCTTCTATTTCAATGTCACTGTCGCAGAGATCAAGTTTAATTTTATAGAGTAAGTTCACCGTAACGCGGTTCTCTTTTTGTACATTCTAACAATGAAAAAGCCGAGTATTTCAGTAGGGGATGCTTAACATCTATTTTTAGGTCTGGAAACAGCAGAACTAAGAATTTAGTTTTGGGGGCTTAAGAATTGACGTCTTCTATAGGAAATATTATTATAATTAGCCTACAAATGTTCCTGCGTGCTTATCGGGTTGGGGATTTTCCGTGCCTGATACGTTCCTACTACGGATGTAGTATAGTACGTTATAGTGAACTCACACCTTTAGAACCAATCAATACTTTTTTGTCAAGTTTGTAACCGCAAAGTGCCAAAGTAATCGCAAAGCAAAACATGGGAAAGGCGTTGCTATGTCTTTCGCGGTAGGTGACTTGAAAAGTTTGCTTTCAACCTACGAAAAAGAGGCGGGGAGTTACATCAGTCTTTTTACAAGCAAATTGATAGCTATAACGTCAATACTAGCCTAACTTATTTAGTAAAGTATCTAACACAAATCTCTAAATAATTATTCAAATCAAACTGATAACAACATCGGAATGTACTAAAAAAACATCCACAGTTTCATTAGTTTTATTTTCTTTTGGTATTCAATAGAACTAAATGATATCACCATTCAGCAGCATCCAGCTCATAAAGGAGCTAAAACATATAGTTAAATTTTATTTATATAAAAAGGGAAAAATGTTTTTGATGACGTATAGGAATCAAAGGAATGAAAGGTGTCCTTGGTATCTATTTATATTTATTTGAAATATGAAAATTTATCAAAAAGCTCCCTGAATATTTTTAATAAATCGCATAAAATTAGATCACAATATAGACATAAACTCGTAGAACCAAAGTCTAACTTAGCAATGCACAGTTCTAGCCCAAATTCTATGGGTATAAAAATATTCAATAAATTGCCAAATAATCTAAAAATATCAAAAGAGAAAACTGTTTCATAAAACAACTAACTAAAACTAAACACATTAGACGATTTTTTTTAACGATAATCTAGAGAACATAATAATAAATCGTTCCAATACAAATAATAAAATTGCCATACCCTTATAGGGTCATATGTATCACTATACAAAACATTACCTAAGAACCGCATGTAAATTTCATATGTTGCAATAAATGATTTGACTTGGACTTTGGAATGTACTGTTTTTTTTTACAAAGGATATAACCGTATCCCAATCTATAAATATTTTGGGAGCACAGATACTACAGAAAGGCACTTTGCACCTTAGTACACAGCACCCTTCTGTTTGCGTTGAGGGTTAAAATGATTACAGAGCTCGTAGAGCTACAAAGTGCTACGAGTGGTAGCAAGCTTGGGCTACGAGCTACGAAGCTTTCTACGAGTAGCTTACTGGGCGTTAAGGAAAACATCGTGAAGAAAGCTGCCTTATATGAGTCTTTATGATTCCGAAGATAAATAAATTAAATATTCTTCTTTAGCAACTTGGCCATATTTACATGGCATATTTTGCCATTTTGTTTGAACAATTTTTACGTCCAAGGTGGACATAAAAATTGCTAGATTTTTACTTCATTGTTAAAAAAGATTAGAGGGTCCACCACCAGTCCAGAGGATATCGTAATACCAAGATTCCACAGACTTTGTTTTGTTACTTAAACCCGAAAGTGTCTTAGTTGTTTTTTTCCATACAATCAAGAGCTGCAGATGTTTTGCATTGATATAGGTCGTTTTAAGGTAATTGTCATAGGTTACTTTTTATCGGAAAGTTTTCGACCAGTGTGTATTGCCAGTGATGACTTATGGCACAGAAACGTGGTCTTTCACTATGGGCTTTATTAGTAAGCTCCAAGTAGCCCAAAGAGCTATGGAGAAGGCTATGCTCGGAGTCTCTCTGGGGGATCGAATCAGGAATGAGGAGATCCGTGGAAAGTTACCGACATAGCCCAACGGATTAGCAACTTGAAATGGCAATGAGCAGGGCACATAGCGCGGAGGACTGATGACCGGTGGAGTCGAAAAGTTCTCGAGTGGAGACCACGTACCGGCTAGCGCAGCGTAGCAACGGATGACCTCATTAAGACCGCAGGATCGCGCTGGATGCAAGCCGCTTCCAACCGGTCTTATTGGAGATCCATAGCGGAGGCCTAAGTCCAGCAGTGGACGTCCTTTGGCTGATGGATAAATGGATGGACTTTATATCACGAAATCATTAAAGAATCCCCTAGAAAACCTTAGTTATTGCTAGTATAGAGATAAATATTGCAGATAGACCCGACCATTGCAGTCAGTATATCGACACCAAAGAATGTCATGTGTACACATCCACATTTGCGCGAAATCGATATCCTGTTCAAATATTAATCGAGATCTGCTTGATGCGTGTTTGCATTCGATTTGAACTCGATCTTGGAGACTCGGCACTTGTTGTGGTTTAATTTTCCTTCTCATATTAGGGGTGTACTTGGTGAAATTAGATACGACACAAAAACATTGTGAGAACATCATCAGTGTGACTCGCAACTAAACACTTAAATGTATGTATTGTATGTGGAGCTTCGAGCAAATATCTCCAGAGCCACAGGCTCTAAGAGAAAATAGTAACTAATGTCAAAGCGCCGTCATACATACCCCGACTTAGATTTTTACATAAAATAGTTCACAATGACCCGTTTTCTCGAATCTCGACGTTTTGTGACCTAATTAGTGCTTGTATTTGACACTTTGGCATCGCGCGGTGTCGTAGTCGGCTTGCAATCGCCTTACAACTAACTAAAAAGCCCGACCATTACGTAGCTTGGACAGCGTTTCGGCTCGGATACTTTTTTGCACGATTGTGACTCTGCAGATATTTGCTCAAAGATATGAAGCCGTTACTCGTTGGCCGCGCGTTACCGAACGATGGCCCACGCCAACATTTAGACAACCTATTTGCCTTGACTTGCCATCACTCGGTGTCGCTCACATAGTTGGCCAAATGAAGCCATGCGCCAACGTGTGTAGAGTACTGTAGAGCTCATTTGATCACTTTGGATCAAATGAGCAGGCCTCAGTTTTGATGTGACGTCTTTAAAATTGCAATTTATTAGGGTTATTTCTAATCAATTCCTTCTAGGGGCTTATTCTGTACATCAAAACTAACCACTTTTGTTCTACGACTTTCGTGGACTTATGGTATACAGCTATGGGGCTGTGCCGCCCAAAGTAACATCCTTATCATACAGAGATTCCAAAATAAAGTACTAAGGGACATCACAAATGCACCTTGGTACGTAAGAAATGATGAAATCCACCGGGACCTTAAAATGGAATCCGTAAAAAGTACAATACAAAAATACGCAGAAGCTCCACGACTATAGACTTCACCACCATGTGAATGTTGAGGCAATCCAGCTCCTCGACCAAACGGACACAGTGAGAAGACTTAAACGAGCAAAACCGTTCGAATTAGTTTAAAAGTTAATTGAGTGCTAACTCGTAATCATAGTGCTATAGTGCTAGTGCCGCGTATAAAAACACAATAACGTAGTGTCTTCGCCTTAATAGAGACAATGAGAAAAGTGTTGATGGACACATTTTTAGTTAATTTTACCTAGCAATTTAAGTTAGATTTAAATTACTTATTAGCCCATAGCTAGATAGTATTTTTTAAGAAAAGCTCGTCAGCGTTTCTTAAAGAAAAAAAAAACTCTTGTCAAAACTAAAAAAAAAAAAATTGCTGTTCCATACATTTTGTCGCGGGTGAACTATATTTTTCTATAGAATAACGAAATTTTTTTTTGAGTTTTGACGAAAGTCGTAGAACAAAAGTTGTTAGTTTTGATGTACAGAAATAAAAAAAAACGAATGATAACAATATCGGGGGATACAGTTTAATGTTACAGCTTCAGATCTGTCTTCTCTATCATAAATTCAACTACACCGTTGGTTAGCTAAAAAAATCAAACAATTCATAACGCCAAGTGAGGACAATGTCTCATTACGGAGAATGGGGGAAGCGCCGCTATTTTGAGGTCATTTTGTTTATATTTATATAATGTGTGTTGTACGTGAACCCTGAACGAACGTGACCGTCTCCATCAATATCCAATCATGTGGCTTTCGACTACATTGGCCGCTTTCATTGGCGCTTGACGAACATGGAAAACGTGTGGACATTGGAATTTGCCTTGTACTTATTTACCAAAGCTCATGTTGTGCTGCTTTCGGTCAACATTTGTACAGGGGAATTTAGATACTCCGCGGATAGTCTCAGAGACTAGAGTCATGTATGCGAATCGTAATACTTATAAAAACATATAAGTATAGATTTTTCTTTCAAAAAAAGGGAAAAATTGCTGTCAAGCTATACAGGGTTATTACGAGAAGCATTTTCTTAGAGTACACATATAGGAATAAATCTGAAAACTGTACATTTTTATTTAAATCACAAAATTGGCCTCAAATTTCACAAAAAATGGGTTCAAAATTCAAAGTGAGTAAATCGTATCATATAAAAGAACTTCATTAGCACATGCTAAAACAGGTTTTAAATTATTTAAAGAATGTGTATATTTCGATGTATGACGAGAAAATTGAAAAAAAAAATACTTTTTTGTCGATGGTATAGATTAGATGGTATAGATAGACTTTTGACAAATTACTTCACAATTTTGTGAAATTTTCTGGATTTGTACGGAAACCTCGATGTGCGAGTCTGACACGCACCTGTCCTGTTTTTTTTTGAGTCATAACAAAAGCCGTTGAACTTAGAATGATGTACAGAATAAGCCTCTAAAAATATGCTAATTGATTAGAAATAACCCTGTTTATCAATTACAATTAGAATTGTTATAAAACTGAATAGATATGGCGTGGCGCGAAGTCTACTCTCCGGAGAACTTCTAGAATTAGTATGGGTGTACAAGAATACATCACATCAGTGACATTTTATCAGCCGTAGCCATCTGATATTAGCAGCTAGGGCCGTTTCAAAAATTCCTAATAAGTTTCCAATGACTGAGTTATATCCAACCCTGATACATCGATTTTGGACCCCATATCCTCATAAGTACATGAAACGTTCCATTTGCGCGTTTTAATACTGTACAACGCCATCTAGCTGCACTGCGGATAACTTTTACAGCATAATCTATATTTTAGCACCAGTCTAGACTGTACGAGCAGCTATCAAAACAAGTGAGTCGAATGCCAAGGTCAGCGCGCGAAATTCAATTTTTGAGGTTTATTGGCAATTGATTTCTGCTTGTGAGATTTTGTCTGTACTGTACTGTACCAGCCTTTTTAACAGTCCACTGCAGGACGTAGGCTTACCCACGAAGGGCGATTGGGCCATATCTACCACGCTGGCCAGGTTTGTGAAGTAAGAACTTGTAGAGTTAAGGCGTGTAGGGTTGTAAGCTTGGCTCTACATAAGATATGACAAATTTTTGAAAGTGCAAACGTCTTGGCTATATTTCACATGAAAATGTTTTTGTTTGAAGTCACTTCTTTTTGTAGATTATTTATTACTAGAAGTACATTTATCGATTTTCAGATCCCTAGCTTCAAAACTTGCAAAAGTCTTATACCAACTTTCATCAGCCAGTTTTAAAGGTTGGGGGAGATTCATAAAAATCCTGAGGTACGCGTTTTATTATTTATAACATAGAGTGCCTTTATCAATTTTCAGACATCTATCATCAAAATTGACGAAAGTCTCATACAAATTTTCATCCCCCAGTTTTAGGGTTTGGAGGGTGATTTATTAGAAACCCCGAAATAATTGGTTTATTATGTACAACAAATAGTCTTCATATCAATTTTTAGACTTCTAGCATGAAAATTAGTAAAAGCCTCAAACAAACTTTCATCCCCTAGTTTATGGGGTTTGGGTATAAAAGATCGAAGTTTTAGATTTTTCCTTTGTACGTGCGTATTAGTCTATCTTGATGCCAAATATCAAGTTTCTAGGTCGTCTGGTTGGTTAGGTTTTTGATCTACGAGTATAACTTAGTGAGTGAGTCAGTGAATCAGTCAATGAAACCCCGGTTTTTAAACGTTAATATATCATCAACTGTTGAAGCAAAATTAACAAAATTATGTATTCTAGGCTAGCTAGACCACTTTAATAAGTAAGCTAAATTTCATATTGATTTCAAATTATAAAGGGGTCAAAAGTGGCTCGAAATGGTTCGTGTAATATTACACACGTGGCGTTGCCAGTTCCTTTTTTCTTCGTCTTGGCTGGACATGTTGCCGCGTGTCTAGATGAAACTTCTTTCTTTCGTCGAGTTAAGAAATAAAATAAAACGAATGAAATTTTTCGCTCCAAAACATTCACAATCACAATCAGACAAAGATATAAAAAGTAAAACAAAAACATATAAAACAGCTGGTGCTCACCAATTTACTAATTAGCAGAGTTTAGAGTAAAGTAATCAATTAATTTAGTTTGTCTGCTAGAGATGTATGAATCAATCGGCTAAAACTTTTTGCCGGATTGAGAATACTATCGACAGTTACCATAATATGTACTGAACTATATAAGCCTTTTTAAGGTTCCGTACCCAAAGGGTAAAAACGAGACCCTATTACTAAGTTTTCGATGTCCGTCTGTCTGTCTGTCACCAGGCTGTATCTCACGAACCGTGATAGTTAGACAGCTGAAATTCGCAGAGATGATGTACTTCTGTTGCCGCTACAAGAAATAAATTTTTAAGAGGGTATCCCATACAACAAACGTTAATTTTTTGGGAGTTTTTCGCTCGCTATTAATAACAGCTAGAAGAATGGGGCTCCAACACAGAACGGTACGGAACCCTTCGTACGCGAGTCCGACTTGCACTTGGCCGATTATTTTATTAGTCCACTGCATTACTGCACTTACCACAAAGGAAGAAAAAAAAAACAAAAAAGGACTGCTTTTTCATGAAATTACAAGCATACTGCTATATTAAAAGAATGGTAATTAGTATTAAAATTAGTAAAAAAGATTGATATAACTTTTACTTATTTATTTATTCCTTATTAGTAATTTGTGCCGGATATCTTTTCAACCGGCGTATTAGCTCTTTCCAATTCCTAATGAATGTTTATATTGGCAGGTAGCCTAATAATGGCAGTAGTGCAGTGAACTCAATTTTTAAACTAATCAACTTGTAAAAATAAAACATTGTGGTACTAAAAGACTAAGTGAACTCAAAGAGCAGTTTAAGTTAAGTGTTATAAAAAAATACTCGAGAGTGGTCGTGTGTTGCTCTACTGGGACCGCTCTATCATCACAGACATGACTATTGTCGCCAATAGGCCTGAGATAATAATATCGTGGTGGTCGACCGGTCCCAGCGCCGGGCAGTGCTCGTCCACGTCACCATCCCGCATGACGAGAACCTCGTGAAGGACGAGAAGGACATGCTCAGCAAGTACCTTGACATGGCTCACTAAGTTACCACCATGTGGGATATGGACTCGACGATCATTGTCTCGATAGTCGTTTCGGTAAACGGCTTAAAAGCAAAGAGTCTCAGCCACCACTTTAACAAGCTCTCGTTAAATTAAACGGTTGGGTCAAGTTTCAGATGCAGGTGAAGTCATCCTGAACACGACGCGCATTGTCAGGAGGTTCCGCTCTCTGTAGCTCCAACCACCGGTAGCTTGGACCCTGCCCCGCTGCCGGCGGCACAGGTTTGAGTTTTTTTAAATTATATTTACATTTTTCATACTCATATATTGTAAAAAACTTCAAAATAAAGATATTTTATAAATACCTACCTGAAATAAATAAATAGATATTTTCTGTAAACGTGCTAGATCCTAAACAGCATACCAGATTCTATTCGCTTACGCCAAAGCTTTACGTAAAGGGCATCAATACCCTCCAATGAGTCTGAAGGGGAGACTAGGGTAAATTCAAGAGGAATCAGTTATGAGGATCCGCTTATTCGGGCTTTTCGTCCGCGTAGAAGATGGCCAAAGCAGGTTGGGTGCCTATTGGGCACCCAGGGCACCGTAACTGAGACGAGCTGTAGGGTCTGGAGGCACAGCAGCGGCGGATTGGAGGCTGCGGCGTGAGAGGACTGCTGGTGTTTTATTGCCATTTTCCCTGCCATCACGGCCTCGACGAGGTCGCTACCGCTTTGGTTAAAAAACTACGGACGCGGTGAGGCTGCAGGGGAAGAGGAGTGTTGGTATCTCGTCGGCCACTCTCCCTATCCTCTGCAGCCGTAGTGGCAGGCGCGGGGTCACTACAATTGACCCATTGCACTAAGGCCAAGGCTGTCCGATACAGGTGCTATCTGACGCTCAGTGCTGGTTTGTTCCGAGTGGTGGATGACGATGAGTCTGGTGTTCCGAAACATTGTCATTGTGGCGGAAAGTGGCACAAGCTCCATGTTGGAGCCCGAGATGGGCTTGCGCTGTCGGGTGCCGCGGAGGAGTGAGAAGCGTGCCCGTGGTCCCGAAACCAGGCGCAGTGAATAAACATCTAGGGTTTTTGATAGGTATACCGTCCAGTCGGCGGGGACTCCCACACAACCACCCGCTTGCCTGCGATGTGTGAAGGTATCTATAAAAGATTTTCCTTGATAAAAAGGCATTATGTAGTCAAACGAAAGCCTGTAAAAATACAAAAAAATGTTTGAATGCATAATACGAATAATTAAGAAAATAAATTGGCACACTTAGCTTAGACTATAAGTAAATGCTCTAGGGTCAGAGTTCACAAGTTACCTCAAAACATATGATTGCTAAAAGATTGAATTTTAAAAAAAAAACTATAGTAGCCCTCAGTATAAAATAATATCCTCCGAAACATCAAGTCAAGATAGGTTATAGATACTTCATTACTGTGCAGTGTTGGCCTTTTAATAGTTCACTGCTGGGCATAGGTCTATCTATAAAAGATGATTTAGCTATTGCGGGCTAGTGGGTAAATTCACATACGCCTTAGAAAATCTTCTACAGGCGTATGTAAATTACGTACGTATTCTTCACGATATTTTGTTTAACCAAGATGCCAGTCCTGTGAAAATACATCAAATAAATCTATTATCTCATCGGTACGAGGCAGAGATTTAAGTCCATGACCTCGTGGTATAGCAAACGTTATAACCACTAAGCCAGAAGGACTTTTATCTCTTACATTAAGTAGATACGCGTATTTATAAAGTAACCTATACTTACTTGTTATTTTTAAAGCTCTATAAAACTCGGCAAATGCCAGTGAGTTTCTCATTCATACAAAATACTTTAGAAAATGTCTGAAGGTTACACCATTTAAGTATCTCGTACAAAAATAAGAGTAAATCAAATTTCTTATTTCACAAAAGATAACGAATAAAGAAAGTTTGATACTTTTGTTTGATAAAATGTTATTGGAGTGTATTCTACAAAACCATTTTGTAATTGTATGGGCTTAGATAAATTATTTTTCACAATGAAATATCACTACAAAGTATAAAACAAAGTCGCTTCTCTGTCTGTCTGTCCCTAGTTATGCTTAGCTTATATCTTTAAAACCACGCAACTGATTTTGATGCTGTTTTTTTTAATAGACAGAGTGATTTAAGAGGAAGGTTTACATATAATACACCTATTCAAAGCCAAGGCGGGTCGCTAGTTTATAAATGTACATACTTAAATTCGATAAAAACATTTTCTATATGGGACTGGTTTACTTTTAATTAAATCCGATCAGATGTCATCTAAGGTGTATCACGTTTCTAAATTATACCTACATATTAAACTCATTTACTCGGGATTAAGAAACTGAAACTGTGAACTATAAAGGGTTATCTTCTTACCCGGTACTAAAGTAAGAGGAAGTAATTCAGACCATCATAATAAAAAAACCGGACAAGTGCGAGTCAGGCTCACATATCGAGGGTTCCGTACAAACTCATTGTTAAAATAATTAAAAACCTGTTTAGCGTGTTCTAATGAAGTTCTTTTGTATGATACCTTACATGATACGATTTACTCACTTTGAATTTTAAACCCATATTTTTTATGATTTAAATCAAAATGTATAGTTTTCAGATTTATTCCTATATGTGTACTCTGAGACAATGCTTCTCTCTAAATTTCATAGTTCTATGTCAACGGAAAGTACCCTGTAGGTTTTGATTTTTGTGAGTGTCGAAATATGCGGTTTTTATGACATTAACGGCTCTAACTTTTTTAAATGATAACTGAGAAGTTTTTCTTTTACACAGCTTCAAGAAATCATAGCTATACGTATACAGTTCATATTTAAACTCGATATCTTTACGCGTTCCCGAGATAAAGAGTCTTGACATACACACAGACGGACAGACGGACAACAAAGTGATCCTATAACCCTAAAAAATCAGCTATTTCATAGATACATTTTGTCGATTCCGAGTCGCAATTTTGTACGGAACAGCTGACTTTTCTCGAATTTTAGTTTGGCCCCGTAGTAAAAGTTGTTCAAAATGATGGTTTTAGTCACCTCCTCTTGTCTTGATACAGGGCATGCAAATAACCTTGTACTGTTCTGAGTACCAGTCACTTTGTACTCCACTGCTTAACTTAGTCGTGCCCACGAATGGCCATTGTGAATCCCCCAATTTACCCAGGTTAGTAAATTGTGATTCACATACGCCAAACAAATATATTACGAGGATTGTAGAGTACGCTGTGGTTTTTTCATTTAAAAACCAGTAAAGCGAACATTAATTTTGCGCATAAGTTCCAGAAAAACTCATTGATACGGGACCGGGATTTGAACCGAGATTATTAAGAACTTATAATCAAAAAAAGTTAAGACGATTTCTCACACAACTCAGCACACAAAATCCGTCTCTTTCTTACACGAACATGAACATACACACTCTCACATCCACTCTTATTTCCACTCAAGCCTTCGTAAGGTGATGCCCAAATAACATGTACCACCCCTCTATTTGATCAGAGGTTAAATCAATTAAGCTATTGAGAGCTCCACAAACACAATTTTCCCCCAATATCTCAATTTTTGAGAGATGTACAAAGAAAATTATATCATAAATCTTTATTATCTCGCAAAACAATAATAAACCTTTCAAACGTTTCAATAGAGCTTCTCTTTCTTCGGCTCTGCAAATTTCCCGCCAGAAACGATTGAAAATAAAGATAAATTTAATAAAGAACCCACCGAGGCAGGCTTTTGGTTGAAGCTTGCTTAGTAGTATAAGATCCAGCCTAAGAAATTCGTAACTAATTTCTTTATTTTAAAAGTACCTTCGAAAATGTAACAGAAGATTAAAATATTGCTTTTTCTTTCAAATGAATATAGTGAAATGAAACAACAATATTTTGTGTAGCTATTAATAACAATAGCTCCTTTAAAATTGGCCACAATTTCAAGGCATATGTTGATGTTTGTTTAGTGTAAAAGCAACCACATTTGTAAAAGACATCCAGACCTATTCCAATAACAGATACTCGTAGAAAACTTTTAATCTAAGCTCCAGAACCAAAACTAGAAATAGTCAGAAAAAGATCTGAATATATATTATGCTGATAAAAATAAACAATCATATACTGAAATATTTGCAAGAAGAGACAAATAACAAAATAAAAAACAAAAGAAATATGTATTTCCTAACAAAAAAATGCTATTACACAGTTGATGAATATCTAGACGACAAAGTTTCAAGCTCACAAAATATATATGACTATAATAAGCCCGATTACAGAGGCGCCAGAGTAAATTAATTAACAACGTAAAAAGCGTTTTCTCTATCGAATGCCTAAAGTGAAAAAGAAACAGAACTATGCTATTTAGCTAATATGGTTACGTAGGCGCCTCTGTAATCGGGCTTAGTATCTATCTGTCTCTAATTTAGGAACTATCTTCAAAATTATTATGAATTTATATTTTAATATTTAACTTGTGATATACTATTTGCAACACCCTATAAATAGGGCTATAATGTCTAAATGTGACACTTTCATAATTATGATTGTAACTAGCCATTATAAGGCAATGTATACTTAAATAAATAAACAAAACAAATATTTATAATCTATTCAAACCTAACCTAACCGACCGACATCGAAATACCTTAGATAAATGCTTAGGACTTAGTAGCCGAGGCTTATGGGCGGCAACGCGGGAATCTCAAGTGGAGCTACTTCTCTGGGTTTCTTCTGAAACAGCTGAGAAAGAAATCTCCCGCTTCTTTGTGTCTTTTTCCCCAAGGCAGCTTTTAGAGGCTGGCATTCGAGGTTGGGTCGCTTCTCTAGACTTTTAACTAAAGCAGCTAAGAGGCTGGCCGGCGAGGTTGCGTACCTTATGAGGAGTGCCGCAACTGGGGCGGGCTACAGCGCCGCCGAGCCGAGGATTAGGGGCCGCGGTAAGATGAAACTGTGTGTGCCGCCACCTACCCTACCTTCCGCAGGACCGTCAACATCACATTTTGTCATTCACACTATATTCATGTAGAAACCAAGTCAATCCGTTGCTTCGTTGCTGAAAAAAGATTTTGCCCTATCGTACTATACCAGCTATTTTAGTAGTCCACTGCAGGACGTAGGCCTACCCACGAAGGGTGATTGGGCCATATCCACCACGCGGGCCCAGTGCGGGTTGGTGGATTCACATACGCCATCGAATTTCTTCTACGGACGTATGCAGGTTGCCTCCCGATGTTTTCATTCACCAAAAAGCCTGTGGTGTGAAATTCCGTACATAAATTCCAAAGAACTCATTGGTACGGGACCGGGGATTCGAACCCACGACCTCACGATTGTAAGGCGGGTGTCACTACCTCTTGACCACCACGGCTTTCGTATATCCTATCGTATGGGAACTATGAAATTTATAAAGAGACGAGATAAAAAGGAGTCTATGTCAATTTTTGTCTCTCAAACTATATTTGTGTACTTATATTTGTGCAATAAATCAAGTCAATCTGTTGCTCCGTTGCTGAGAAACGGTTTTTGACCTATCCTACGGGAACCATGTATTTTTCCGGAATAAGAAGTAGTTCAAGTCACTTTTTGTCTCTCAAACTATATCCATGCCAAAAATCAAGTCAATCGGATGCTCCGTTGCAGTGAAACCGTTTTTCTTCTATCTTACAGGAACCACGATTTTTCGGGATAAAAAGTAACCTACGTTACTATTCGTCTTTCAAACCATGTCTATGCCAAAAATCAAGTCAATCCGTTGCTCCGTTGCTGAGAACAGTTTTTATCCTACCCTACAGGAACCTTGAATTTTTCCGGGATAAAAAGAAACCGATATTACTTTTTGTCATTCAAACTATGTCCATGGCAAAAATCACGTCAATCCGTTCCTCCGTAGCTGAGAAACAGTTTTTCTCCTATCCAGCGGGAATCACGAATTTTTTCGGGATAAAAAGTAACTTATGTCCTTTCTCAGGCTCTAGACAATCTGTGTATCAAATTTCATTGAAATCGGTTCAATAGTTTTAGCGTGAAAGCGCGACAGACAGACAGAGTTACTTTCGCATTTATAATATTAAAGAAAGGATTAATATAGCTCAACTGAAGCAGCAGTCTTACGCAGATTTTCATCACATACGTGCCATTTATTTATTTACAAAATATTATTAATCTACGCATTACCTTACATTAAGCCTTTGCCATTACATATCAGATAAAGGAAGTTATTTCTTAGACCGGATCTCGTACTATAACCACATCAATACGAACTTTTTTAATTCCCCATCCCCATTAACTTCCGACCGATACTTCTCAAATCTGCATAATCTGCCCCGAAAATAACATAACGATATCCGAAACATTTCGAAATAAGGCAATTTCTATGCAGACTGCTTTCGTATACTTTTTCTTTTTTTGTAAGATCTTGGCGTAGCGATTTGATTCATTTGCCGGTGTCAAGTATTGTAATGATGTAAATGTCGTAAAACTGAGATGATAAGCAACATTCAACATTTTTATCATAACATCTTTGCTAAGTATAAGTATCTCAATAAAGAAGAAAACTTAATATAAAATCGACCTATTGCATTAAGTCCAAAATGTTTTATTGAGGCATAATAATTATATTAATAAAAAATAATTTATCATTATAGAAAAAGTTATCATGTATGTAGATATTTCAGGGGTACTTGAGTACACGTTAGGTGACTTGCCTTGTCCTTTTGATGCATTTAAATAAGCATTTATTGCCATAATTATTCAGAAATACGTTCCACACAATAAGTATGTATATGTTTAATTCGAAGAAAAACCAATGACTACCAATAGAATAATCAGTATTACGTATAATTTATATGTAAGTAAATTTTAATTATGAAATCAATGAAATCACTACAGAGATTTGGGATGCATTGATTTAATATTGCATGGTTTATACTCAGAGCAAATAAACGGTGAGGCGTAGTTTTGGTCGGCCTCACATGTTTGTTCACAACATTCTGTCATTATTTTTTTATTCGGTATTTTATTTATAAAGATACATGATAAATATCGGGTCCAGACTCGATTCAGTTTTGGTATTTGTCTCCCGGGAGATTGTCAAATTTGTCAAATTATTGTCAAATTTATGTACGGTGTTATCAATCTGTTATTTATAGATATATATCCGTGAAAATAATTCAGAAGCAGCATAATTATCTAGATGTCTATTATATGTGATAATATTATTAAATTACATCATAATTATCTGTGTCATATTACATACTTAAGTTTGTGAAGGTCTCTACATCAAAAAAGCACCAATACCCGAAAAATTCCAAATTCGAAATGAGGTAATTTCCATGCAGAAAGCTTTCGCTTACTTTCTTCTCTCGGCTGCCATTACCTACATCAAGCATGAAGGTTCGAGCTGTGAGGTTTTGCGCGTTTTCGCAGCGCTTTCCCGCGTTTTTCGCGCGCCTGCCCCTAGCAGACCAGTCGCTCGCGAGCCGTCGCACGCACCGCCCGCGTCACTCCGCGCCAATTTTCATTTCCACCGTAAAAAAATTAACGGATACCGCACTATTTTCGACACAGTGACTAAAAATAATATAAAGACAATATTTCGTGAAGGATAAATTAATCTGTGACAGTGTTACACTGATTTTGTGTAGTGATGTGAGTGTGTTGGAATTATTTTTTTGTTTTTGGACTGGCCGTGAAACAAAAGGGTAAGCGTAAAGTTTTGTGTGTTCATTTTAATTACTTGCTTTATTACTGATTTTCGAGGCTTTTACGGTATTATTCTAGAGATGATTTTGTGAAAACATCTGTGCTGAGGTATTTTTAAATCGTGGTATTCTGTAGAGGTTCGTTGATTGATCAATTGAGCGGGTGAATCGGAATTTGATTGGAGTGAATTCAAGTGGGGTCGTGCTATTTAATAAATTCTAATACACTTTGGACTAGTTTTTTCTGGTATTCGTCTGGGTATTTTGCGAATTTGGCCTTTCGTTTTTCATTAGTGAGTACAGCAATAAGACTGCTACTTTGTCCAATACGTTTTTTGTTTGTATGTGTTCTGTTGTAGTATAAATAAATTAATATTTTTGGGACATCTTACATACGTCCTCTATCCCCAAACTAAGCAAAGCTTGCGATATGGCTGCCAGAGATTGACATACTACTTATACTTATTTTTAAGTACATACCTATATAGACAGTAGGTAACTAAATAACACCCAAAACAGAGCAAACACTAATGTTCATCATATAAATGCTTGCCCTGGGTGGGGATCGAACCCACGCCTCTCTGATCTAGAAGTCAGGTTTACTAATCGCTGAGCCACCGAGGCGAAGAACTCATAATGTGACTTGTATTGCCTTCGATAGGTTTTCGAGCACATAATGTAACATATACTAAAGCACTACCTATATCCAAATTATGTATGGTTACATTGTGTCTTGCACGATCACTAAATATTTACATAATTGAAAACACATTTTCAAAATCTAGGCAAAAGAAGGTTTGTATCCTGTGTGTTTTTGGTTCAAATTTGAAGTCACACAGCCACACACTCCTGTTTTAGGCCAGCATGATAGATAAGATCCAATCGCCTTCAAAAATGGGCTTACGTTCAAAAATTAACTTTATACTAAAGAAAGATTGCTGAGATACCTACTCTTAAAGAAGTATGTCTTCTTATCTCTATGTCATCAAAAGGATCAATTATGCCCTAGATAGGCACTTATGAGCCGTGGTGGCCTAGAGGTAGTGACACCCGCCTTACAATCGTAAGGTCGTGGGTTCAAATCCCGATCCCGTACCAATGAGTTCTTTGAAATTTCACACCACTGGCTTTTCGGTGAAGAAAAACATCGTGAGGCAACCTTCATGGGTCCGTAGAAGAAATTCGATGGCGTATTTGAATCCACCAAGCCGCACTGGGCCAGCGTAGTGGATATGGCCCGATCATCCTTCTTGGATAGGCCTACGTCCTGCAGCGGACTATTAAAAAAAGGCTGATACAGTACAGGCACTTTTATCAAAATGAGATCAATGCTCAGTTTGGTACCTATATTACCTATTTCATTATTTACACTTAGATTAAAATAGTTAAGATTAACATTCTTATCTAAAAACACTGCAAAACAATCTGAGCGCTCTCATAATGTAGTTTTACTATGTGTTTAGCGATCACCGAAATTATGGAGCCATATGCAATTCAATAAAAACTAGAGATATGATGATGCCAGTGATCTCGAACGTCAAAATGCGAAATCGGTAGAACTGCTAAGAAATATGGATGTATAAAATCAGTATGTGAGGAGTTCTGGGTTTGAAATTTTAAATACTTACTGGAAATTCGGTAGAAAATTGGGAGGATTTCGCTTAATGGACCACTTTTCTTTGTTGGAACTAAATTAAATATAAAATTAGGAGGTATTGGGCTATCTCAGAAATCGTTGAAAAAATATATTTCGGTGTTGCGGTAGGTAGAACAAGCGGCATATTGGTAGAAATACCGAAAAATCGGTAGGTTAGAGACCAATGACGGATGCGTATAAGACCTCTAAAGAACTCATAAAAAATCAATTTACCTGAAAATTATTATTCCAGACAGAGACAGCAAATATACCTACGTTGTTCCAGATCAATTCATACTCATACTTGCATAGTTAGCTACAGGGTGTCCGAATGTCAACATCAAAATAGGCATATTTTAGTGTAAAACTAAGGCAAGTGGAGATTTTCGAATGTCGACAGGGTACAGTGTGATAGCGGAGCCCTTGAAACGAGTATGGATCACCTGCTTACGTGCCCACAGAGTCCGAGCTTCTGTACCATGGCAGGCCAGATCTATCTATAACAGGTTACGGTGTGTGGTGTCGCAGGGGGCAAATATAAAAAGAAAATAATTTAACAATTTTGTAACGTTGACACGACGCGAAAGAAGAGAAAAAATAATAGTAGATTGTATCATATGGGAGCAAAATAATATTTATACGGCGAGGGCTCTTTTTTGAATCCAGAGCGAAGTGAGGGATTCTAGAGACTAGAATCCCAAGCGTAGCGAGGGATTCTTTAGTAGATTCCTGAACGGAGCAAGGGATTCAAAGTACGTCCCCAAATATATATTTTACGCCCGAGTGGTCCACTACTTTTCATTACCTCTATAAATTAAATGGTATCTAATAATAAAACAAATTACATTTTATATTTACATTATTTTCATTCATTTTCTTGGTGCTGAACACTAACTAACATTACAAATACTTCCAAATTCAAAAAGTGCGAGGCAAAGATCATCCCGGCGCACTTATTTGTTCCAAATTCAAAAAGTGCGCGGCAAAGATAAATCCGTCCCACTTATAAAGTTCCTTATAGAAAACACCACCTTTGGGCGCACTTAAAGGCGAACCAAGTGGTTCTTTTCGAATAGATGTGATGAAAAAGTTGTTTAATACACCTTTTGTGTGAAAATAAACTTGTAAAAAGATGAAGAACGGCAGATGTAAAGGCAGTTTTGTGTTCCTAGGGAGCCTGAATATCGTACAACACGGCAAAACCGTATCAGGTACATCACTAAAAGATATACTTATACACCACCACACACGTTAAAATTTACAGCATCAAACTTTTTAGGTCATGATGTAAAATCAGAGCATAAAACAGTTTTACATTATCAAAATTACTCTAAAACTATTAATGGAAAAGAGATTACGGTTCATTTGTTTTCTCTCTATAAATTACCCAAATATTCATTGGCATGATTTTAAAATCTTTCTAATACACTCTCGGCACTTAGATAATAAAACCGACCAAGTGCGAGTCGGACTCGTGCACGTAGGGTTCCGTATCATAATGATACTGTACTGTACTGTACCAGCCTTTTTTAATAGTCCACTGCAGGACGTAGGCCTACCCACGAAGGGTGTTTGGGCCATATCCACCACACTGGCCCAGTGCGGGTTGGTGGATTCACATACGCCATCAAATTTCTTCTACGGACGTATGCAGGTTGCCTTACGAGGTTTCCCTTCACCGAAAAGCCAATGATGTGAAATTTCGTACATAATTTCCAAAGAAACTCATTAGTATGGGATCGGGATTCGAACCCACGACCTCACGATTGCAGGTCGGGTGTTACTACCACTAGACCACCACGGCTTCATAATGGTATCTACCATTAATTTGTTTTAATTTAATTAACTACCGACTTATTTTTGAATTTAATATACAAATTAAATATACTGTGAATATGTCAAGCGTCTATATGTTACCGTTATTAATGTCAAGCATAAAACGACACAAAAATCACGTCTGTTGAATGAAAAAAATGTTTATTCTGTTTTTAGTATATGTAGAGCAACGAAAATGCATCATCTGTGAAAATTTCAACTATCTAGCTATCACGAGTTCATGAAATACTGTCTGATTTCAGACAGACAAACAGAAAGACGGACAACCATCATTATGGACAGAAAAAATGCCAAGTCGATGCGGACAACGGAGTCTTATTAATAGGGTCCCGTTATTATCATTTGAGCACGGGACCCTAAAAACTCTTCAATTTGTAAATGAATAGGCTATTATTGTGACTGGCCAAATGGATTTTCCTCTTCGGTGGCTTAATTTATTAGATCCTAAAAATATAAAGTGAAAATCGGGCGCGGAATTATCTTTTTTCATGTGGCCACTTGACAAAGTGCTCTGTAATTTTAGTCTAGAAGTAGTTGAGAAGTAGTTTGAAAAGTAGAAGACTTTTCGTTGTATAAAACTATTTTATTTATATAGAAAACCACAGAGATCTTTGACATAATTTGACATCGTGTTGCTAAGTGATCGAACTGAAATTAGGATGCATAGAAATAACACACAAGTTCTCGAGTGGAGACCACGTACAGGTAAGCGCAGCGTAGGACGTCCACCCAGAAGGTGGGTGGATGACCTCATTTCGCCGCTACCGACCGGTCTTACTGGAGATCTCTATGGGAGGCCTTTGTCCATTACTGGAAGCGCGTAGTACGTCCTATGACTGATGGACGTATAGAAATAACACAATAATAATATGATGTTAATTTTAAGATGCGAATGAATAAATATATTGAAAAATTAATTGTCTTATTGTTGTATGTGACAAAATTAAAACTGCAGTTGCAGTTGGCAGCTGGGTGAACCCAGCAAGTGAACTTATCAATAAAAAAAAATCTTTATTCCAGGCTCTTAATTTTTAAATACATCTCTATTAAGTGTTTCTCTATAATCGTCTTAAAATTCAATCTAAAATCTCTAAAAACAAATTGTGTCGATTTAGAAAAGAACTCGTAAAATTTAAAGAAAAAATAAACCTTTTTTATTTCAATGTACAAAGATTTGTAAAGCTTTCTTTCAAATTTCAGTGGTGAAGACTTGTTTTGTCCGACTTTTGCTAAATTTAAGTGGGTAGTATTGTGTTTATTTTACCCTTGTGAATATTATCTAAGAAGAGGCATTAAGTCTATTCACCATTTTAGAAATATGGCGATATATTTTGTCATTCTAAAAATATGACAAAAATTCCTTCATAAAAATCTCTTCGTGTTCGTTTTCTAATAATAATATGCTTTTTGATGTGACTCTAATTTTATCTTACCATAGAATGTGGCATTTTTTTTCCACTGCGTGAGCGGATTTTATGTAAAAATTTCTGCTTCATCTCACGAATCCAGGAGAGAAAAATTGAGATTTGTATAAGTACCTAACAATAGAGTACTGTACTGTACTGTACTGTACCAGCCTTTTTTATAGTCCACTGCAGGACGTAGGCCTACCCACGAAGGGTGATTGGGCCATATCCACAACGCTGGCCCAGTGCGGCTTGGTGGATTCAAATACGCCATCGAATTTCTTCTACAGACGCATGCAGGTTGCCTCACGATGTTTTTCTTCCCCGAAAAGCCAGTGGTGTGAAATTCCAAAGAACTCATTGGTACGGGATCTGTATTTGAACCCACGACCTTACGATTGTAAGGCGGATGTCACTACCTCTAGGCCAATTTTCAATTCAATTTTTTTTTAATTTTAAAAATACCTCTAGGCCACCACGGCTCATAAGTGCCTATCTAGGGCATAATTAATCCTTTTGATGACATAGAGATAAGAAGACACTCTTCTTACATCTTCAAGAGTAGGTATCTCAGCAATCTTTCTTTAGTATAAAGTTAATTTTTGAATTTCAATCATTTTTGAAGGCGATTGGATCTTATCTACCACGCTGGCCCAAAACAGGAGTGTGTGGCTGTGTGACTTCAAATTTAAACCAAAAACACACAATACAGTGCTCTAATTATAATCGTATCAATGGTGGGTTATCTGCAGCTAAAATATGGATTTTTTTAAATTTTTAATGTGAACTACTTATTTCAAAAACATCAGGTTTCTAACAAAAAGAATATCAATATTGTTCCTTTTTAATTTGGAGCTCCGATGCCTAGGTACACCTATATTTATCCATCCATCAGCGATAGGACGGCTCCGGCGGCGTCCAGGCGGTTGGTTGATTAAGCACACAGATACGCAAATAATTATTATTTATGTTTAAACTTTCTTTTTCGGATTAAAGTTTTGTTAATCGTCGTCTATTTTTGATGATCCACTACTAGAAGTAGACCCCGACCTATTGCCAACCTTAAATCTAATACGACCCTACTAGACGCTGGAATAACTTTTGTCTTACAGTCATTAGGTAGTGCGAATTCCGCGGCCGTATTGTGTAGTTCTGGCGTTCATCGCTTTCTCTCCTGCTTGCTCTCATGGCGCGAGTAACTGGCACGAGCAGGAGAAAAAGCGAAACCGAACGTCAAAACGCGTACACAATACGGCCTCCGATAATGACACCCGCTTTACATTCATGAGGTTGTGAGTTCAAATCCTGGTCCCATAATAATAAATTATTTGGAATTTATGTATACGGAATTTAACCAGAGGTGTGTGAAAACCCAGTGGTGTTAGACCACTGGGTTTTCGGTAAATCATCGTGAGGCAACCTGCGTACGTCCGTAGAAGAAGTTTGATGGCGTGTGTGAGTCCACCAACCCGCTCTGGGCCATTGTGGCGGATATGGCCTAATCAGTCTTCGTGGGTAGGCCTACGATTTCAGTGGACTACTAAAAGGATGGTATAGTACAGTCCAAATGAGTGCTTTAAAATTAACGTACGTTCAGATCACTAGGTTTTTCGGTGGCTTAGTCATTCTGAATTATGCCAAAACTAGCATTCAGTAGGAAAATTCTGTCTCTACAAACCGGAAAGAGAAGTTTCTTCCGCGTATTCTACGCGCTTCCAGTGTGGCCTTCCCAATGTGCCACGGCCCTAAAATTGGCAGCCGCACAAAACGCAGAAAACGAATGGTTCAGGTGCCCTTAATAAATAAAAGGGCGGAGGGTGAATGATTTTTATATAGCTGTAAACACTAACAAAGTGGCTTGGCAGTATGCCACCGTGGGATTCGGTGCGACTCGATTGAATAGGTTTTTTTATATCTGAACGAGAAGATGAAATCATTTGCTTTATGTAGCTATTAGTTAATATGAAAACTAAATTGTAGGTAGCCCTGAAGGCCCTGGTTTGGTATCTATCGTCTTCAAGTTAGTTACGTCCGCAATTAAGGCTCCATTACACACAGGCGGTACGAGCGGTATAGCAGACTGGCGGGCATCTGTATTGTACTGGTTATCTAAGAAGGGCTCACACAGGTCCGGTCGCGGTACTGCCGTACCGCCGTACCGCCCTTTACCGCTCGTACCGCTCTACCGCTCGTACCGCCTGTGTTTGACGGAGCCTTTAAGCGATGCATGTATAATAATTTTTCGCAAATAAGGGCAAAACCGACATCCATCGTGAACAAAATTCGAATAGTTCGCTCGAATTTTACATTGTTGTTGATTTTTAAAAAACGGCTCAGCCGATTTCGATAAAATTTTAATGGGAATAACTCGGAAGTATTTTTTCCAAAAAAATGTTTTTGAATCGGTTTACAATTGACGAAAATATCGATGACCATACAGAAAAAAGTACATAAAGATGTATATTGAACCACCTCCATTTCGGAAGACGGTTAAAAATTTAAAATTAACACTATTGATTTATGTTGTTTTTAAACTTTCGCGATTTGAACACATTATTATTATATGCTACTGGATTAATCGCGCACTAAAATTACGAGATAAATAACTACCCCCTCATCCCGACGTTTCGGCCGAGTTGCATCAAACATATTTTGTGAATTTTGAGGCCCTATTTTTTGTGATTTAAATAAAAATGTACAGTTTTCAGATTTATTCCTATATGTGTACTCTGAGACAATGCTTCTTGCCAAATTTTATAATTATATGTCAACGGGAAGTACCCTGTAGGTTTTGATTTTTGTTAGTGTCAAAATATGCGGTTTTTTACGACATAAACGGCTCTAACTTTTTATACGATAATTGAGAAGTTTTTCTTTTACACAACTGCAAGAAACCATAGATATACGTATACAGTTTAAATTTCAACTCGATATCTTTACGCGTTACCGAGATAAAGAGTCTTGACATACGGACAACAAAGTGATCCATAAGGGTTCCAGTTTTTCCTTTTGAGGTACGGAACCCTAAAAACGATAGCAAAGCTAGCCAAACTTACAACAATTGTCACTTCTATTCTATCGTACAGTACTGCCGCGTCAATTCGCTAATCCGCTATAACACTAACTTTGATTTATCGCCAGATTTCCTATTCTAAGCCCTCTCCAATGGCAGCGAGTATCGATTTTACAAAGCAGTTTAGTGTCACTCAGAATTAATAGCTCCAACACTTCAGAACCCTGCGATACCATGATATTGCGCTCTTCATTCGATATACCTATAATAACCTACGTAAGATGTTAAACAATTCGAGCGTCTTTACTGCTAGAAATTTTGCTGTC
The DNA here is from genome assembly GCA_949316475.1 of Hypomecis punctinalis. Classification (NCBI taxonomy): domain Eukaryota; kingdom Metazoa; phylum Arthropoda; class Insecta; order Lepidoptera; family Geometridae; genus Hypomecis; species Hypomecis punctinalis. Next base: position 17,383,128 of record OX438818.1, read on the forward strand.
ATCACCAAGTCAGCCCAATTTCTAATTCTAATTAGGGGCGATGAGTCCTGCACTGACGTCCCGCATGGGGTGTTTTGTGCATTCCCCCTCCAGCGTCTACCCGAAGCAGCCCAGCTCCTTAAAGTAAAGAAGCGTGGCTCTGGGCCGCTGGCATAACTGCTCCAGTAGCTTAGATGGTGAATGAGTTGATAGCGATTCAGGCAACAAAGCTGATGATAGCGCAGAAGCATCATGCAATCCGTTAGCTATTCTAATGTCTTCTGTGGCTTTGCAATACCACAGAACATGTTCTACAGTTTCGTTCTCCTGCAAACAGCCACGACATAGTGGGCTGTCAGTGGCTCCCAGTTTAAACAAGTGACTATTTAAGTTGCAGTGACCAGTAATGAGGCCTACCATAAGTCGAAGGTCCTGTCGCTGCAACCTCAACAGGTCATTTGTGATATTTCTTTTAAGATTGGGGAAAGCAGCCTTAGAATGCTTGCAATCCTCTCTCTTGTTCCATATATTCTGTTGTTCTTTTTCGGTATGGCGACGCAGCAACTCGCGCACTTCCACCGCTGTCGGCTTACAGTGTTTTATTGCCACATCTCCTACCTGTTTTCTCGTGCCCTCTTTGGCAAGCGTGTCGGCTGTGTTGTTGCCCGAACACGATCCGTGACCTCTAGTCCAGCGCACGATTGTTCTGTGTTTGTTTGAAAGAGTTTGGAGTGTTGCATGACACTCAGCTATAACTTTAGACCTTGTTACAGGTCTTTTGAGAAGTCAGCCCAAGAACGTCTACTAAATGTTGAACAATAATTGTTTTTTGCTTTTTTTTCCAAAAAACGGCATAATTACCAACTTCAACTGTGTAAAGAATTCGCAAAATTCAATGTAGCATTTTTCACATTATTATTGATTTATCAAAATAACAGCCGACTACGATAAAATATTAAATGAGACCAATTTCGTAGTTGATTTATCAAAAATGGCGAAGCCAATTACATAAAAAAAATTAAATGTTGTTTTTAAACTTTCGGGATTTGAACACAGCCGAGTTGCATCGACCGTGGTCACGGGTAGACAACTCGGCCGAAACGTCGGGATGAGGAGGTATTTATTTATCTCGTAATTTTGGTGCGCGATTAGTCCCGTAGTATATATTAATAAAAAAATTAATGTGACCGATTCCGAAGTTTATTGTCTTTTCAATAAAAAATTATTATCGAAATAGGACTAGTATATAAAAAGTTATGCGTATACATAAAAAATGTACGCGTCAAATTGAGTGCCTCCTCCGTTTTGACGGTCAAAAACAACTAAGGCCTCAGTATAAGTTTGCACAGAGATCTAAACCTATTTTCGTTTTCGTGTGTCTCCATATCATTTTGTTAATTCTACCTTATCTCCAAAGGTGCTAGAACCCAGGGTCTACCAAAAACGCTGTACAAAAATGTATAGAGCGGCACTGAAAATGCTGTAGTTTTCAATTATGAATAAAGTCAAACTTAAGGTACGAGTACAGAGCCCTTAGTCCAGGTTTGTGTAGTTTACTTAAATTTTCGCGTTCGCGTGTGGCTCCATGCATTTTGGTTAGTTCTTGCTCGTTTTCGCACGGGGTGCTGTAAAAAAACCGGACAAGTGCGAGTCAGGCTCGCACACCGAGGGTTCCGTACAAATCCAGAAAATTGGGAAATAAATTGTTAAAATCTCTATACTATAACCATCGATATATTTTTTTTTACTTTTCTCGTCATACATCGAAAATTACACAATGTCAAAATAATTAATAACCGGTTTTAGAATTTAGTAATGAAGCTCTTTGAATTTTCAACCCATATTGTGAGAATCTAGGCCCTATATTTTAGTATACGAATAAAAAAAAATCGGTTTTCAGATTTATTCCTATATGTGTACTCTGAGACAATGCTTCTGACCAAATTTCACAGTTATATGTCAACGGGAAGTAGTAGTAGAATGTAGGTTTTGGTTTTTGTGAGTGTTGAAATAAGCGGTTTTTTACGACATAAAAGCTCTAACTTTTTTATACGATAACTGAGAAGTTTTTCTTTCACAGAACTGTGAGAGACCATAGATATACGTATACAGTTTAAAGTTCAACTCGATATTTTTACGCGTTCCCGAGATAAAGAGTCTTGACATACACACAGACGGACAAACGGACAGACGGAAAACAAAGTGATCCCATAAGGGTTCCGTTTTTTTCTTTTGAGGTACAGAACCCTAAAAATGTATAGAGCCATACGGAAATAACTGTAGTTTCAATTGACGTGTAAACCTGGACTAATCCCTCAGATCTCGTTAAATGTCTATGGACATAAATATTCCCAAAATACTATTACTGATGAGATCGGATTTTTTGAAGTGAAAACTTCTTGTGCACTTTTTGGAATGCGTAAAAAATGTTAAACTCGCGACGGTACATGTGACCAGACCGAAAATTCGTAAACACGGAGGGAGCAAGTTTTTCTTCTGCCGGCACTCCCGGCGTGCAACCCGTTGTTTTTTTTTTAGTTGTTTTCTTATGGACAAAATACTTGTTTTTAGGTTTATTTATTTATTTAACACTTTATTGCACACCATTTGTACAAAAGGAGGACTTAACGCTAAATAACATTATCTGCCAGTCAACCTACAGGTAGAAGACATTGGGAAGTAGGCATGAATAAATAGACAAAGAGATAAATTAACTAGAATCAACACAGATCAAAACTAATATATATATATATATACTAAATAATAATACAATTTCAAAATAAATAAAATACATAAACTTACATAAACTATTATAATAAATAATAAGATGATAACTAGTAAAAGATAAAAATAGTTTATCCTATGTATTCGAGATTTTCGCACAAGGCGCTTAAAGACAGCCTTCGAAGGCGCTTGCCGAACAGTGGATGGAAGCTTGTTCCAAAGGCGCACGGCTTCAACGCGGAAAGAGTCGTGCACAAATGACGTACTGTGCCTCGGGGTGCTGAGAAGGACATTGCAGGATCTCGGGGGCCTATTGACAACATCTGAAGCCATGAACATAAAAAAGTTTTTAAGATAGGGCGGTGATTTAGCGTCGTTTAAGATGTAGTATAGTAGTCCGAGTATCCTAGCATTTCTCCTGTCGCGGATCGTAAGCCAATTCAATTTTTTGAGATATTCTGAAATATGGTCAAAATTAACGTGGTTTTCACACATTTTATACTATATATAACGGGAATGAACTCACGTGTGGGGATAGTCGTAACGACTATAACGACTATAGTATAAAATATGGTCAAATTTATTGAGGTTAAGGTGTTTATGGCGATTGCTTGGAAGCGCTTGCATCCAGTACATAAATTGGGCCCTTATCAAATCGTTCTACAATGAGACTTTTGACTACTTGAGTGTTGAAATATCATTAAAAATAACGCATTATGTATTTGACTGTTGTACTAATAAAATTACTTAATATGAAAATGTTTACAGACGTTTGATATTTCTTAACAAACCTATATCTACTAGTTTTTGCCCATGGCTACGCCCGCGTTGTATTTTGTTTTTTGGGCTATCCCATAGGAACCATTTATTATTTTCCAGGACAAAAAGAAGCTAAGGTCACTTTCCATCTATCAAACTATGTCCATGCCAAAATTTAAGTCAATCCGTTGCTCCGTTACTGCGTGAAAGAAGAACAAACCAATAAACCAACAAACACTTTCGGATTTATAATATTAGAATCCTACTAATATTATAAACGTGAAAGTTTGTGAGGATGGATGGATGGATGGATGGATGGATGGATGGATGGATGGATGGATGGATGGATGTATGGATGTTTGTTACTCTTTCACGCAAAAAGTACCGAACGCATAGAGATGAAACTTTGCAATAATATAGCTTATATATCAGAATAACACATAGGCTATAAATTATAATGATATTGTGTCAAAAATCAAAATATCATGCGGGCGAAGCCGCGGGTAAAAACTAGTTATATTATAACTTTTACTTTTTAGAAAAGTTATTTCAAAACAAAACCCGCAAAATCTAGAATTCAATAATTTCCAACATTGAAAATCTGAAAACTATTTTGTTTCGAGTATTTTTGCTGTAATCAAAGAATAACTTCAGGGATTGTTTGAAGCTTTTCATGAGGCTTACTGAAGGTCTGCTGGAATCGGGATAGTGAATATTCAAGTACGAATACAATATTTTCAATGGCACAGTAGGTAGGTACTAAAGTTTTAGTTACTTATTTTGTAGGTTACTTTGATCGGTAAACAAATTGCAATACTATGATGGAAAGGTAACAAAAACCTTTCACTACGATAGGTACCTACATGCGTAGCGGGGAATGGGTTTATAAAGAATCAATAGAATCGCTTCATATACGTAGCCCTCGCTGAACATGCTTCTGTGGGAACGGCTTAGCGCAACTTAAGTCGGGTAAAAAAATTATATCAAATAAAACATTCGCTACCCATGTCATTACATAAATGAGATGGCTAAATTTGTACTGAACAATCCAGCTTCATTTGAGCGCTACGACAATGTAAATAAGATGTCGGCTCCTCGAGTACGTCTGAAACTACCACATTTTAGGCTCGAGATGTTTAGAAAAAATTGTATACACATGGCTGGATGTATGGATGTTTGTTACTCTTTCACGCAAAATCTACTGAACGGATTGAGATCAAACTTTGCAATAATATAGCTTATATATCAGAATAACACATAGGCATATTATAATGATATATTGCATATGCGGGCGAAGCCGCGGGTAAAAACTAGTGGATATATATTTGTATAATCTTAAGATCTTTTGTATACCCACTATCATGCAAATAAATACTTTGACTTTGACTTTTGATCTTCGCTCATCTCCAGTCCATCTAGAACGCAAAAGAAAAAATCTAAAAATGTATGTGCATCAAGTTTCGACAATATTCGTTTAAAAATGTAACTTATATGTGAGACATTTAGAATAACATTCAGGCACATGCAGAAAAATTCCCCTAAGCCCTAAGGAAAGACGCATATTATTTCGCTCGGTTAGATATTAAAACTCGACCGTTTACTGGTATAACTATAAACGAGGCACGATAATAGGCACTAGGTACCTAGCTGATTGGCGCCTCAATGTTCTTACAGGAACAATGGGACCTTTCTTAACGAAGTTTGCTTGTTTGCGAAATTAAGCGAAATTTACAACAAAATACTGCTTACTTTAACTTAGGCACTGAAGAAAAATAATAGGTCCTACAACTTAGGCGCAGAGTAAAGTTTGTGTAATAAATTAAAAGAAGAAAACATAAATAAGCGTTATATGACAAGGACTGAAATGTTTTACTAGATTAAGCTTTTTATTTTGAGAGTCATCATTATCGTTATTATCAGAAGCCAGAGATTTTCACTGCTGGGCATAGGCCTTTCCTTATGGAATTCGATTAAGGTACTTACGTGGTCTCCATTCGATACTATTTAAATTAATACAACTAATCGCTATTCTGACTCGCTGGTGATGAAATACCAAATAATTATATTAGAAGACATTTTACACACGATTTCTGTCTCCAAACGAAGCAAAGCTTGGAATATGGCTGCCAGAGACCGATACTACATCAACTTATTTTTTAAATACATACGTATATAATATATCATGTGCAGATACAGGGCAAGCCTATGTTCATCACTCAAATCCTTGCCCTGGGTGGAAATCGAACCAACGCCTCTATGAACCAGGAGTCAGTGTCACTAACCACTGGACTACTGAGGCAGTTCGTATTAAATTGTAGAGCCTGTTTATATACTTAACTGTTTTTATCAATGGTAGACACTTTAAGTCAGCTTAAGACTCTAGGGCTTGCTATCCAGTTATATATATATAATAGCAGAGTACATTTAAATGTTACTAATCAGCTTAAGACCGCCCTACACACACAAAATCACTTAAAAGATCAATTTCCGGAGAGTGTAATCAAGTTTGCCGAAAAGGTCAAAATGTTTAGCCCCCGTAATTAAAAAGGATCAAAACTGTTTACACTGTTTGAGACGTAAGTAAATATCAGGATTATACGCCCACGCTACTATGGGGCGCTTATATTGGCTGTCTAATGGGAAAGCGGTTTGACTGGAAATTTATTTTTGGGTTTGTGAAACATGCGAGTATATCGCTCTAAGGCCCAAAGTGGAGACGAGACGAGCGGAGAGATGTTTTTTAAACAACCAATAGAATTGTGTTATTGACACATCTCCTCTCCGCTCATATTCAGTGGAGATTGCTGTGGGGAGATGTGTAATATTTATATGGTGCGATGGAAGCAGAGATACGAGTATGAGCTGTGCGCGGACGACGCGCAGTAGATACGAGAGATGTGAGCGACGTGCAGTGAGCTATTTCACTGTCCCCTCTGTCACCTGCCAGAAACCCGCAGAATGCGTACTGAGCACTTAAAGCTACGCACCCGAGCTGAAAAACATCTCTTCTCGCACAGCACACAGCACACCTTACACATCTCCGCTTCGGTGGAGTCCCCCGAGCTGAAAAACAACTCTTCTCGCACAGCACACAGCACACCTCACACATCTGCGCTTTGGTGGAGTCCCCCGAGCTGAAAAACATCTCTCCTCGCACAGCACAAAGCACACCTCACACATCTCCGCTTCGGTGGAGTCCCCCGAGCTGAAAAACATCTCTTCTCGCACAGCAAACAGCGCACCTCAAACATCTCCGCTTCGGTGGAGTCCCCCGAGCTGAAAAACATCTCTTCTCGCACAGCACACAGCACACCTTACACATCTCCGCTTCGGTGGAGTCCCCCGAGCTGAAAAACAACTCTTCTCGCACAGCACACAGCACACCTCACACATCTGCGCTTTGGTGGAGTCCCCCGAGCTGAAAAACATCTCTTCTCGCACAGCACACCTCAGACATCTCTGCTTCGGTGGAGTCCCCCGAGCTGAAAAACATCTCTTCTCGCACAGCACACCGCACACATCTCTGCTTTGGTGGAGTCCCGGCCTGAGCCAAGTTCCAAGTAGTCTAACGTGCTATAAGTAAATAAATATTAGGGGACATTTTACACACGGTCTCTGACAAACTAAGCAAAGCTTGTCACTGCCAGAGACTGTTACACTACATTTACATATTTTTAAATACATACTTGTATCGATAATACCTCAATAACAGGCACAGAACAAAAACACCTATATTCATCACGTGTTTGCCATGGGTGGGAATCGAACCCACGGCTCTTTGACCGAGCAGTCAGGGCCACTAACCGCTCAGCCACCGAGGCAGTCCGTATTAAATTGTAGAACCTGGTTTACCCATATATAGGTATACTGGCTATGGAGATAATATACCACGGAGAACTAATGACCGATGACATAGAAAAGTTTTCGAGTACAGACTACGTAATGGAAGGCGCAGTGTCAGATATCTGTAACATGACCTCTTTATGACCCAAGCCGCGCCCAACCGGTCTTATTCCAGATCTATAACGAAGATCTATGTCCAGCAGTGGACTTCACATGAATCTACGTTTTGCAGCATTAAAAAAAATCCTAAAACATTGAAATTACACAGTTATCTCTTTATTGTTTTCCAGATGTAAAATGCATTTAGAAAAGCTTACACGCTTAGGTAAAATTAGTTTAAGTAGTGTAGTTATAGTGTTTTTTTTTTGCAATTTGCTAGTCAAAACAAATTAGCTGCAACAAAAGTGAATCTAGACACGCGTCCAGCCAAGACAAAGAAAAAGGCGACGCAGCAGCCGTAGAGTTTGTGGAGTAAGGAATTGTAGGGTTAAGGCGTGTAGAGCTAGAAGCTTGGCTTTTCATGAGATCTGTCAACTTTTTGAAAGTACGAACTGTGATCTTGTCAATACATTGCTTCTCACATGAAAATGTTTTTGTTAGGTTTTATTAATTACGGCTTTAATTATGACTAGGTTTGTGACAGCTAGACGTATTTATCGCTATTTTTAATCTGAGTTACGGATGATACACCTATAGGAAGGCAGTCTTTAAATACATTATTTTTTAAAATTATTATTTTATATAAAATATAGCTCTTAATTGAATGTATCCTGTTCTGTGTACCTTTATAATAAAATAAAAATAAAATACCTGACCTTTTTCTGCCTAAGCGAGCTGAACGACGGTGAATGGGCTGCTGGTCAATAGCTGGACGGTTTAGACTGTTTTAGATATTTCTTTAAATAGCGTTTATGAAAATATCTCCACATCAAATTAGGTATTTTGGTATGAAAACGCAAAAAACGGACAAGTGCGAGTCAGGCTCGCACATTGAAGGTTCCGTACGAATCTAGAAAATTTCACAAAATTGGGAAGTAAGCTGTTAAAATCTCTATAGGTACTATAACCATCGACAAAAAAGTTTTTTTTTCACGTTTCTCATCAAACATCGAAAATTATACATTGTTAGAATAATTAAACACCCGTTTAGCATGTACTAATGAAGCTCTTTTGTATGATACCTTACATGATACGATTTACCCATTTTGAATTTAGAACCCATATTTTGTGAGTTTTGAGGCCTATGTTTTTGGGATTTAAATAAAAATATACAGTTTTCAGATTTATTCCTATATGTGTACTCTGAGACAATGCTTCTCGCCAAATTTCATGGTTCTATGTGAACGGAAAGTACCCTGTAGGTTTTTTGTGAGTGTCGAAATATGCGGTTCTTACGACCTAAAAGGCCTTAACTTTTTTAAACGATAACTGAGAAGTTTTTCTTTTACACAACTGCAAGGGACCATAAATATACGTATACAGTTTAAATTTCAACTCTATATCTTTACGCGTTCCGAGATAAAGAGTCTTGACATTCACATAGACGGACAGACGGACAACAAAGTGATCCTATAAGGGTTCGGTTTTTTTCCTTTTGAGGTACGGAACCCTAAAAATAACATGGGTACAAAATAATTTTAAAATAATTTAATCAATATGGACTATAAATTGAAATGACAATATTACGTTACGAATAATGTGGCTCGGAATACAGCGGTGGTAACTTTCGTAATACTCTAGAGATCCTTAGAACTTACTCATATATACCTACACAGAAAAACAGAATTATCTAAAATTAAATTGTTGATGAAAATTATATTTATAGTAAGTAACTAATTGCATTTTGCAACCGGTCTTATAGGGGATCTATATAGGAGGCCTATGTCCAGCAGTGGACCTCCAATAGTTGAACGAATTGCATTTTGAGGTTACATCAGGTGACTCTACTTTAGGAATAATAGATTTTTATAGGGCAAACGTATTTCTTTTTTCATTCCTAAAACATCCACTGTTGAACATAGGCCCATAACAACGACATTTATGCCATGTCTCTTTTGTAATAATGTTATACGTGCACTTATAAATAGCCAGTTGACTGCCTCGGTGGCTCAGTGGTTAGTGACCCTAACTTCTGGATCGAAGAGGCGTCGGTTCGATCCCCACCCAGGGCAAATATTTATGTGATGAACATACTCGTAAGTGTTTGCTCTGTGTCTGGGTGTTATTTAGTTACTATCTATTAAGTATATGTAGTATATCAGTCTCTGACAGCCATATCACAAGCTTTGCTTAGTTTAGGGTCAGAGACCGTGTGTAATGTGCCAAAATATTTATTACTAGCTGCCCGTCCCGGCTTTGCCCGGGTATGATTGGCTATACATATACTTACCACGTAATGTAGGTATGCGTCACACACATGCTAGACATACCGGATGAACCATTATGATGAGTTAAAACCTACCCAAATCGCGAGAGTTTCCGTAGTCTTAAACTGTTCGAAGTTTATGAAAAAGAGATAGTAGGTATTGTCATATCTAAATAAAAGTGAGTTCGTATGTGTCGGGTGGCTGTACATAATAATTATATAGCCCTGATTTCAGAAAATGACAATCATCAAAAAATGGCATCCAACGTGTTCCGAACGTCACGACCAGATCTTAGATTCACGTGAAGACCTTCGCTACACTTGCCAATACATTGTCTACATTCGAGAACTTTAAGGTCCATCGACAATTCGTTTCACATACTATGTGTAGGGGCGTAGCTACCGCAGTATCAGCCGTGTCAATAATACGGGGCTCTCGGGCTACAGGGGCCTTAACGTGTGTAAGCAAAACCTAGTGAAATGTTATCCACAACGTCACTTAATCTCGTGCTTCCCGAAAAAAAATCATCTCTTTTTTTCCCGGGTTAAGCATTCTTCCAAAAGTTGTCCTAAGAGGCAGAAATTTTATAACAACTGAAATCGTTATTCTTATATTATATTCTATTCATTATCAATTATCAATTTCCCGAAAAAAAAGGCAAGAAAAGTGTATAAATTTCATTTGAATTGTTTGGCTAGCTCAATTTCTAGGAGGAAGTGACAACTTATAAATAACCGTCTTACCACAAATGTTTTACGCAGGCTTTAGACAATGTTTAACAATACAAATTGTACGGCTAAAAAGTGTTTAAAGCGTGTTTAAATCTTTTGCGGTAAGGCGGTATACATTTATTTCAATTTAATGCAAGCATTTTTGTTTCTTTTGTGAGAAATGAGTGATTTGGGCTCCCCAACTATGTTTGATTCAGGGCTCTCCAAAGCACGCTACGCCACTGCATACCTATTTACTACCAATAAAACATAAACCGACACACTAATGGCGGAGATATATAACTGTGGTGGTCTAGTGGTAGTAACGCCTGTCCCACAATCGTGAGGTGGTGGGTTCAAATCCCGATCCTGTATCCATGAGTTTCTTTGTAACTTATGTACGGAATTTCAAATCATTGGCTTTTCGCCGAAGGAAAATATTGTGTGGCAATCTGCACCAACCCACACTGGGCCCTGGTACTGGTGGTGGATATGGCTCAAGCACCCTTCTCAATTCTCAATGACCCGTTTCCTCGAATCTCGACGTTATGTCACCTAATAAGTACCTGTAACCGAGCACTTTGGCATCGCGCGGCGTTGTAGACGGCTTGGAATCGCCTTACGACTAACTAAAAAGCCTGCTCACTACGTAGCTTGGGCAGCATTTTGGCTCGGACACTTTTTTTCACGATTGTGACTCTATAGATATTTGCTCGAGGTGAATTTTGTATTATGTACATTGTACAAAGTACATGAATTGCCAAGCGGGGTGAGCGGCGAAACGGAACTTTTATAATACTTACATTATTGAACTCGTGATATCTTTGTAATAAAATGTCTGAATTAAATAATTTAAAAAGTTGCATAAAGCTATTGAAACAGTCTTGAATATGAAATAATTTATTTTGATAAGGATTAATACCAAGATACAAATTAAGATCCTTTTCCTGCGACAATATTTCAATTAATTTTTAAGAATAAAAGAACAGTTATTACGGCTTAACTATAATAGTTAGATATATTCTGTCGCGACATTTTTTGTAAATTATGGTGTGTTTTATAAAGTCGTAGTACATTATTTTATTCCATCATCAATAGTTTTCGCAGCGCACGCGATGTAAAGAATATTTTAGGCATTTTTTTACACCTTGGGTATCATTATTATAGTTTTAATAGGGATCCTTATTTTTTTCTTGCAATTAAAATAGCCTATGTTACTCAGTGATAATGTAGCTTTCTAATGAAAAAAGAATTATTAAAATCGGTTCAGTACTTTTTGAGTTTAATCGTTACATACAAAAATACAAAAATACAAATCTTTCCTCTTTATAATATTATTATTATTATTATTATAGTGTAGATTTATTTGCTTCGTGACATGAAATTAACATACCTAATTACCTACTTAATCACAATAAACATAATTTTAAGAAGCATTTGCCAAAATAATGTTAAATTGGGATATTTACGTCAACAGAATTTACATACTTTTACTGTTATTTTTGTACAATGTTATTGCATGACTCCAAATAAAATTCAATGCAAAAGGATATAATAACAAGCCATTAACAATTGAAATCCACTGTAAGTATTCGTATTTATAAAGTGTTCCGTATAACTGAAATCGGATATTTTCAAAACAACTTCTTTGAGTGGTCTTTAAAGGACATGTCCAGAAAATGTATGGAGGCTGGTATAATAATTATCAAAAATTCTAACCACAACACTCGTCACATTTCGAGAAAGTTCATATTTTTCTGAGTCCATTACAACAGTTAAAAATAATAAACAGCCCACCGATTTTTTTACAATTAATTTTGAATTTATTAAGATAAATAAATATATTTGGCTCAATAGGTAGTTTATCTCTATCAACCCACATAGACACACTTTTTTGTTTTTTTTTTTTTACATTGTACCTACTAACTGGTCACACTGGTAGGTTATAATTTTTAATTTTAACAAATTAAGACATGAATGTGGAAGAATCAGATTCGAATGCAAGTAAAATAACGATAGAAGCACTTTATTATTGCTATACTAGAAAAAATAATAAGCTGTATTGTTATTTTTCATACAATTTATTTTTCGCCTTTAAAAAAATTGGAGGGGGTGAATAAATCTAAATTAAAAATTTTTGGGAAGCTCACAAAACAAGCTTTCAAATGTTGTATAAATCATCTTGGTTCAATTTCTCTCTGAATAATATACCACTTGTGGATGTGGATGTGTATCATAATAATCATCGTTTTCATCTACGGAAGCCTATCACGCGCATCAGGACACACCCTTAACAACTTATTTTTGTAAAGCGAATAAGTCTACGCTTGTCCACCAACTCGCCTCATGGTAAGCGACGTTGTAGTCAAAAATTAAGCACGCAAAATTGAAAGTTACCTATTGACACTGACTTTGAAAAGATTTAGAGCTTAATATACCAATTAGGAAATCGAAGACTGTTCATTTCATGACGCGGTTGTACGAACTTTTATAAAACTGAATTCAGCTATATCTACTTATAAAATACAAAATAAAACATAACTATTATACCATTAAATTATCAGTATTTTCTTTGTAAATTATCAGATTTTGAATATTTTCTATTTTTCTTTATTTATATCGAGATCGCAGGGTCGTGCTGGAATCAAGCTGCTACCAGTTAGTCTTATTGGAGATCTTTAGGGGAAGCCTATGTCTAGCAGTGGACGCCCTATGGCTGATGGATAGATGATCATATGAATAACACCATATGATGGTAATGATGTAATTACGGTTTGGTTGATTCACATATGCGATGTGTTTCTTTATAGAAGTATCAAGAAGCAATGTATTTGGTAAAAGTGTTCGCCGCGACATATTGCCAATGGCTGAATGCCAAGACCTAGGTTTGCCGTTAGGTGATCAGAAAACTGACGACTCATGCTTGGCCTCCGTGACAAATACCTGTCTCGTGTCTGACACATATATTACGCTAAAGATACTAATACCTACCTTAGGGTGATTCATAAAAATATGTTTTTATTTTTTTAAGTCTCAACCCCTAAAAGTGATCTACATATCTAAAAATTAAGTAGTATTTTTTTTCTAATTTTTAATTTAACTTTTAGGGGTCGCTACCGACCCTCAAAGTTTTAAATTTTTTATCTATTTTGCGTATTTTATGACGTTGAACTTACCTTACTTAAAATCACTTTACGAGATAAATACAAACCAAAGATGTAAAAAAAACACTTAAAGCGTCGCCCCCTCCCCCCTTTACTTGTCACCTCCGCCCCCACGGCCCACACTAACTACTATCAAATGGCATCAAATTAGTGCAAGCTCTAGCGTGGGCGCATTCGTACGTGCGCGAAATTGACCTAACAATAATTGTGTTTATTGTTGTGATTTCCTACGCAAAATGACTTCCAATACCATAAATACACGAAAAAAGACTGAAATATGCTTAATTGACGCATTAAAGACGCATTTCAACTCCAAACCACGCTTACCATACACTGGGAGGGAAAGAATTCAGATATAACCGGGCGCGAAACTGTTGATCGCCTACCAATCCTGGTATCCGGAAAAGGAGTTGATCAACTCCTAGCCGTTGCAAAGCTTCCCGATAGTAAAGGCGAAACAATGCCATCGGCCATTTTTGAATCAATTTTGTCATGGCGGCTTACGGAAAAAATTAAATGTATGTGCTTCGATACAACAGCATCGAATACAGGGTGAATCAACGGGGCCTGTTTACCAAATTGTACTTGAAGCTGTCGTAGTTTCAGCCATGAGACCTTCGAATGGACCAGAAATATTGAATTTCAAAAGATTTAAAAACTACTGGCCAAAAGTTAATCAGGAAGACTTCCAAACTGCTGTATCTGAACAATCCACTTGGAGTTGTGTTGAAAACATCGCAGCAGACATGATTGCTTTTGCTAACAATCAATTGCAACAATTCCAGCCTCGCGATGATTTTTAGGAGCTGCTGCATTTAATCATCATATTTTTAGGAGGTATTCCTAAAACAGGTATTTCCTTTAAGTCACCTGCTGGAATACATCGTGCACGTTGGATGACAAAAGCTATATATGCATTGAAAATGTATCTTTTTAAACACCAGCTTAAGATCACAATCAAAGAAACAAAAGCACTCACAAATATTTGTATATTTGTCGTACGTGTTTACGCTAAATATTGGTTTACAGCTGCAGTATCTTGTATGGCTTCTGAAAATGATCTGCAAATGTTAAAAGACTTAGTAGGATTTGAAAAATATAACCAAACGTTGTCCAAAGTAGCTATAAAGAAGATGCTAGGCCACCTTTGGTATTTGTCTGAAGAACTGATTGCTTTCGCATTTTTTGATGATCGAATTTCTTTTGAAACAAAACGACAAATGATTTTAGCACTTGACAAGGAAGGGTTAGAAAGTCGCCCTAAAAGAATTACTTTAGAATTTGAAGCAATCGTAAATAAAAACATAGAAGATTTTGTGTCGAAAACCACGAGGAAATTCTTTAAAATAACTGGTGTTTCATCTGAATTTTTACAAAAAGATCCCGAGATATGGGAAGAAGAAGAAAGCTACAAGTCAGCTAAAGAAATTGTACAAAATATGAGAATCGTTAAAGACATGGCCTAAAAGGGGTGTCGCATTGATGGAAGAGTATAATAAATTACCAATGAAAAAAGAAATTCTCAATGTAAATTACACACAAACAATGAGGAGCAGAAACAGTACTTAATGTTGTTAGTTAAGGATTACAGGCAGAAAAACCCTTATGTAAATAAGGCTAATTTAATGTAAAACTGATTGTTTTTTATTTTAATATAAACATTTGTGGTGTTTTTAAGTTAATATTTAGTTTTTTTTTAGAAAAATACTGTATTCTGATAGGTTAAGAACTTTTAATTAAAAGTTGTGTTTTTGACTGAACTTGATAATTTTCAATTGACGGTAGCGACCCCTAAATATAATTTTAAAAATAAAAAAAAATAACAGCTTGTTTTCTAAGGCAGTAGATCATTTTAAGAGGTTGAGACTCAAATTTAAACAAAAAAATTTTTTTTTGGTCTATTATGAATCACCCTAACCTACCTATACACGGGGAAATCAAACCAATTTTGTTAATATTGCATTTTTAAAACGAAGTTTACTATAACTGTATGAGCTAATTATCTCATATGCTACATTGCATTACATTATTATTATTACATTGCATTTTTTTCATAGTAGTCCGATTTCAATAATTATTTTTTATTGGAAATATACTCATACTTCGAAATTGTTTTTTTTTTTTTAAATTTTATCGAAATTGACGAAGCCATTTTTGATAAATCAACAATAATGTGAAAAATGCTACATCGATCCGTGCAAAATATTCGCGAATTCTGTACACGGGTCAAGTCGATCGTGCTATTTTTTGCAAAAAATAATCTTGTTGAAAATATAGTGATATTTTTCTATTCGATAACTTCTAGGTTTGATGGAGAAAAGTCAGTTTAACTACCTTAGGGCTGTATACAGGTATTTTGAGATTGGATAGCGGTTTAAGTATGCGTCTTATACCTACTGTTTCAAATTGTTACAAGATATAGGTACATGGTGACCACTTACACTCATACAATCTCCTGTGACAGATTACATAATCTTTTATCCCACTCTAATGGATGTTACAAACTCAAAAGAGCAGAAATAAGATATCAAAGACAACGAACTACGGAGGCGTAATGGAATCACACGTTCGTCGCGACAAAAGAAATGTAGGTAGCAAATAAAATCAGTTTTTCTGTGAACATAAAATAGTTACGTCAAGACATTGTTACAGAATACTGCAGAATAGTAATAGACATTATATTTTTCTTATTTCATCATCATCATAATTTCAGCCATAGGACGTCCACTGCTGGACATAGGCCTCCCCTAATGATTTCCAATAAGACCAGTTGATAGCGGTTTGTATCCAGCTCGATCCTGCGGTCCTAATAAAGTCATCCGTCCACCTTGTGGGTGGTCGTCCTACGCTGCGCTTGCCGGTACGTGGTCTCCACTCGAGAACTTTTCGACCCCATCAGTCATCAGTTCTCCGCGCTACGTGCCCTGCCCATTGCCACTTCAACTTGCCAATCCGCTGGGCTATGTCGGTAACCTTGGTTTTTCTACGGATCTCCTCATTCCTGATCGGATCTCGCAGAGATCCATCAGGAATGCCTTGCCATAGCCCTCTCCATGGCTCGTTGGGCTACTTGGAGCTTATTAATAAGGCCCATAGTGATAGACCACGTTTCTGTGCCATAAGTCATCACTTGCAACACATACTGGTCGAAAACTTTCGACTTGAGGCACTGAGGTATGTCGGACGAGAATTTTTCTTATTTATTAAGTTTTTATTCGAATAACGGAAAAGTTGAAACGTACCTCTAAGAAAGATTTTTCACCAGACACCGACATAATATACATTTTATACTATACCCGCAGTTAAGTCCAAAAACTCTTGTCTGTAATTTCCCTTATGGCATATCATCCAACAGCTATGTAACAATTTTTGTCAAATAAACATATTTCATTTCATATATAACGGGACTAACCTCACGTGTAGGGATAGTCGTAACGACTATAGTTTCGTTCGCATTCGGCGACCTTTTTCAAGTTGGCGATTGCTAGCACGCGGAGCCGTCTCGCAATGTACTGCGGTTAATTTCCATAGTAAGACATAATTTAAAATTTAGATTCACAATATTGATCCTTGTTTTAATGATTCTTAAATGACATGAGTGCATTACAAGTGAGTGCGATACATTGGCATTTAGTGCCATGGTTGTTTAACGGTTTAATTATATGAAGCGGCTTAATTAAGCGGTTTTATTAAGTTTTATTAATCGCTCACCACAAATAGCTATACTGTTTTTATAAACTTATCAGTTTCAGGTAGCGTAATGTTCAATAATACACAAAAAAATAATAGTACCGTAATGTACAAGTGTGCAATAAGTTACAATACTACTTTATAGGCTAAAACTACCTACACTACTACAACATAGAAAGCAATTGGATCATCCACGTACCCTTGAAGGTCTAAAGACAATCCAAATGCTCAAGCCCACTGCCAGTTGGCAACGTGCCCAGCATGCTGGCAGCATTGCCACGCTGAATGGCAATGCTTATACGTTGAGCCAAATAAACACCAGCATTTTGGTCAAGCGTCGCATCGAACAGACGCTCAGAAAGACTTTGGAAAACAAGATGAGCTCCCGGCCCCCAGGACACAAAGTCTCAACTCCAAGTGTGTTGTAATGTTGGTCATTGTCGCTGAGGCGCCAGAGAGCCGAGGAAGGTAATTATCAATACACAGGTGAAACATACGACGTTTTTCAACACACTTGTGAATAAAATAATACTAAAAAAATATTTTCAACAGTGAAAATGAGTTGTGAAAAATGTTTCGAAATGGCGGGAAAAATTAATCAATCTTCCTATCGCGCAATGGCAATCGGCCATAGACTAAAAGAATGAGGTTTCATAGGTACATTAATTTATTTGTACTTACTGTTGAACACGATATATTTTGTGTCGAAACTTTTTTTAAGAACAAAACAACTCATCCAATAAAATAAAATAAAAAACTCTATAACTGACTTGTGAATATCAGTATATAGCAATATGTATGTAGCAATGAAAAGGTCACAGTTTGATTACAGGTGTCATTACGTGCCTGATTGCTGTGAAATTAGAGCCACTTTATTAGCAAGTGTGTTGAAAAATTTATTATTCAACTGCTCAAAACATTTCTAAATGTTAACAGTTGAGTCTCTGCTCTCGTCCCATTTTTCCAGCAGTATGGTTACAGATAAAAAACACTTTGTTGCAGCCTTTTCAGAGCTGTAAAGTGATGTACAAGGAAAACGGATGTTTTGCTTACTTTTGCTTCAGAAGAAAATGTTTATCTACCTCGGGAAATCGTACAATGTAATATTGGGATGGGAATTAATATTTTCTTATTGACAGGGGAAGCCATCAAACTTCAACGATATTGGAAAATATTACTGAGATTTGCTTATGTTTTTTTTTTCTGTTTTAGATGAGTTTATCTAAAACAAAAAAGAAAAATATAAACAAAAACGTAACATACTTTGAGATGTTGTTTTTAAACTTTCGCGATTTGAACACATTATTTTTATATACTACGGGACTAATCGCGCACTAAAATTACGAGATAAATAAATACCTCATCATCCCGACGTTTCGGCCGAGTTGCATCGACCTTGTTGAGTCTATCCGTGACCGCGGTCAATGCAACTCGACCGAAACGTCGGGATGAGGAGGTATTTATATATCTCGTAATTTTAGTGCTCGATTAGTCCCGTAGTATATAATAATAATACCATGAGATATTATAGATTGGTAGTAAGGTAGTAGCATTTACCTTACAATTGTGAGGTCGTGGTTTCAAATCTCGTAGATATGGCCCAGTCACTCTTCGTGGACAGGTCTACGTCCAGCAATTGACTATAAAAAAACTGGCATAGGTTTATCTACGTCGGGATTACGTACAATAGTCCTGGTCTGACTGTCAGACAGCAATCATCAAAATTAAGCAACGCTCGGCACAGCACGTCTTGGGATGGGTGACCGCGGCTGTAATGCCAGCCACAAGTAGCAAGTTACAACTTAGTAATTTGCTCTACTGTGGCTTAGATGACACGTTCAATTCTAGGCCCTGGTTGTATTACCGCTTAGCCATGTCAGAGGACTTCAGTTAAAAAGTATGACACTTGCCGGACTAGGATGCGCACAACGCAATATTTCTTTACGAGTCGGAACGAGACAGCTTTATGGCAAAGTATATATCTGTCACTTTTTCACACAACGAAAAGAGCTCTTTTCATGAATGGTCGCATGCTGAACTAGCAGGGCTAGCCACCTTTACGAACTTACTTATGCCGATAACATTTACAAATTAACAAAGCGTCACAAACCTCTAACATTTACTTTCCAAGAACAATAAGTAATCTTCCTACGCTAAGTTCCCACTCACAGACTTAAGTTCACACAAAGTTCTTATCTCTCGAACTAACATCATTAAAAACGAATAAGACAACATTGTTGTGTAGGTACCTAATTATAACTTTTCAAAAGTACCATAAAAGGAAATAAAATTTGACAAGTGTAAATCACACTCACCATAAGGGTTCTGTACAAATCTCGGGATTCCCATTAAACCGAAAACCAAGTTGCGAAAACCATAGAAAGAAGCTCACAATGCACAGTTATAATCTTCGGTTTTTGACGAAAAATTTGAAATACTATAAATATTTGATATACTTTTATATAATCATAGAAAGAAGCTATTCATATATAAAAGTATATCAAATATTTATAGTATTTCAAATTTTTCGTCAAAAACCGAAGATTATAACTGTGCATTGTGCAATAAATAAATAAATAAAATAAATAACAAAAAAGATTACACACCTTGAAAATAATTATAAATCTATTTTAGAACATGCTAAAGATTCTTGTTAATGTGATATGGTTAAGGATCCTCAGTTCTAGCACAAATACTATAATTTTGTGAATGTACATTTTTTTTTTATTCCTTGTAGATTTGCGTTTGACTACATACTGCCTGATGTTGAGCAGATATGCGGTCTAGGATGTAGCACGCTTACCTAGAAGATACCTATTTACCCGGGATTTGAAGACACCCACGTTGTACTTTAGCAGGAAGACAGGCCCAGGCAAAGCGTTCCACATTCTGGCTGTTCGTATGAGGAACGAGGATTCGAAACGCTTTGTTCTAACGCGCGGAATGTCCACCATAAAAGGGTGGTGCTTTGGTCGCGTCTGCCTAGCCGTACGATAAAAGAAAGGGGCAGATGGGACCGGATTGTGCAACTCCTGAGCGCACTCTCCGAAGTGAATCCGATAAAAAGCCGACAAACACCCCACCTTACGCCGATGCTCAAGACTTTGCAGCTGCGACTTAGTCAAGGTGTCGTTGTCAATCAGCCTCCTGGCTCGCCGCTCAATCGACTCCAGAGCCTCCAGTTAAAAAATGAAAAATGTACAATTTGTAGATTATTTCCTATAACATGTGTACCATAAACCAATGCTTTTAAATCCATGATATATCAAGGTCAACGGAATATGCTATGGGCTTGAGATATATGTAGGTTTAAAGGTCTGTGACTGTTAGAAATGGTTTTTGGCTGTGACATTTTACGACAACTGACATTTTTTCATAGCTGCCTTACACTACCTAGAGACTTACATATCTACCTAAGTATATTATGTCCCTTAATAATATTATGGTTTTAATTTCAACTTACAGACGTACCTACAGACTGACGGACAGAGAGACCAACGTACAAAAAAGCCTATGCAGCTTATGTCTTTTTCCTTATGAGGTACGGAACCCTAAAATACCAAGGAAAACTTAACAAACAGAGCTATGTAAGTTAGAAAAGTATTTTTGTTGCTACTTTGTTGAAGTTTTAATGATATAGAATTTGTAGAGCGGACTCATTGGTATAATTTATGTATTTTTGCCTTGGAATGGTTTTCAACATTTTCTTCTATGTGTATGAATAATTATATATAAATGTTATTGTATCTCTTATAGATACATATTTTTCTCGGCTTTTCACTAAAAAGGGACGGAGCTAGGCAGACTTACTACACACCTACACAGTACTGTATTAGCCTTTTTAACAGTCCACTGCTGAACGTTGAACTACCAACTAGGGTGATCAATTTTAGGCCGCCTGACGAACTCTAGTTAAACGGTTAATATAACCGAGATCAAAATAATCAAAACCTACACCTACCACTATAAAATTTGGCAAAAAGCAAACACATAATAGAAATAAATCTGAAAACTGTAGATTTTAAATAAATCATCAAAAAATTAGACCTAAATGCAAGATGGGGTCCATATTTTTACGTGGCACTGGTTTTTGATTATTTTTGCGATGTGTATTTTTCAGTTTATGAGAAGAAAGGTAAAATAAACCTTTAGGATTTCCTAAGTTTTTTCTTTCTTGCCAAAGGTTTGAACAAATTAGTGCCCAATTTCTTACATTTTTGGGATTTGTACGGAACCCTCGGTCTGACTAGCACTTGTCTGGTTTTATTAATAATTATTTTTTTTGCAAAAAATAGCATGACCGACTTCACCCGTGTACAGAATCATTACATAGTATAAAACAAAGTCGATTCCCGCTGTCTGTCCCCATGTATGCTTATATCTTTAAAACTACGCAACGGATTTTAATGCAATATATTTAAATAATAGTAAATAGTAATTAAAGAGAAATGTTTATATGTATAATATACCTGTGCGAAGCCGGGGCGCATCGCTAGAACGCAAATATTATGCACGAATCGATATATAATTTTTCACATTATTGTTGATTTATCAAAAATAGCTCAGCCAATTTCGATCAAATTTAAATGAGACCAATCTCGAAGTATATTCTTTCCAATAAAAAAAGAATTATTGAAATCGGACTATAATAAAAAAAAATAAAAAATATATATACGCGTCGAATTGTATACCTCCTCCGGTGGTTCGTCGGTCAAAAATGCACTCCGTCACGGTAATTAGATATCATTACCGTAGCTCTACTCTGCTACACTCCATTTTGGTGAAGTATGGCTATTAACAGTACTTTTATGCCCAATTCAATACTTATTCTTGACTTATTTCTTTTTGAAGCAACATTAAAGGTGGGCAACTACAAAGAGACGCAAACAAAGTTAAAAATAAACCAAATAAACGAAAAAAGTCAAATCCGCTTATAAAACTCGTTTACGAAAAGAAATAATAAATCCGATCTGAAGAAAAACAAAGGGCGATTACTGTGAAACGTGTCTCCGTAATAAAATCCTGAATGTTTTATCATAAAATAGGAATGAAGAATAAAAAAAGCAATAATTTTGAACTCGATTGTTGGCAGATATCGGAAAAACAAACAGCTAGTTATAAGCCCTATTATGAAGGCGCCATCGTAATTATATTAGCTAATTAGACAATTTTTGTTTCTTTTTCACAAATACAAATATTTTATTGGTACCACCATAGTTATGTGTCAAATTACTAACTAAAAAAAACCGGACAAATGCAAGTCAGGCTCGCACATCGAAGATTCCTTACAAATTCAGAAAATTTCACAAAATTGGGAAGTACGCTGTTAAAATCTCTATACTCATGATGAGTATAGAGATCATCGACAAAAGTTTTTTTTTTACTTGTCATTCATCGAAAATTGTTAAAATAATTAAAAACCTGTTTTAGCATGTGCTGATGAAGCTCTTTTATATGATACTTTAAATGATACGATTTACGCACTTTGAATTTTGAACCCATGTTTTAATAATAATAATAATAATAATATATACTTTATTGTACACCAAACAAAAACAAATACAAACATTCTTAGGACTAAGTAAATTTACAGGGTACAAGGGCGACCTTATCGCTCATAGCGATTTCTTCCAGGTAACCCGTGGAGAGAAAAAATAAAACCTCAAGGATTGGCAGAATAGTCGGTGGTGCATTAATAATAATAAATATTATAAAACATAATACTTATATACACATGGTAATAATAACACATATACTAAATACATACATAGACTTAATATATACATACACAAATACATAAGTACCTAAATAATTAACATAAAGATTAACATAAAGATAGATAGTGATTATAAATAAGATTTTTAAAAATAGGCAGTGACTTGGCCTGCCTGATGGCAACAGGCAGCTCATTCCAGAGACAGACAGCTTGTATAGTGAACGATTTAGTGTAGGACAGATTGACGTGGGAAGAGGTGTGGATTCTAAGCTTAAGAGCTCGTGAGGGTCGTAAGGAACCGGAATGACCAATTATGAATTCGAATCGTTCCTTAAGATATAGAGGAATGGTAGGATTGAAAAGAATTTTATAAAGGAAGGAGAGAATGTGGGTATTACGGCGAAGACGAATGGGTAACCATTTGAGCTTTTTTCGAAATTCAGAAATATGATCATATTTTCGTAAGCCAAATATGAATCGAATGCAGAAATTTTGAAGACGTTCAAGCTTGTCAAGTTGCTCTTCGGTTAAATCCAGATAGCAAGCGTCAGCATAGTCTAATAGTCTAATATGTTTTGTGAATTTTGAAGCCCTAGTCTTTTTGATTTAAATAAAAATGTTCAGTATTATAGATTTATTCCTATATGTGTACTCTGAGACAATGATTTTCGCCAAATTTCATAGTTCTATGTCAACGGGAAGTACCCTGTAGGTTTTGATATTTGTGAGTGTCGAAATATGCGGTTTTTTACCACATAAACGGCTTTAACTTCTTTATATGATAATTGAGAAGTTTTTCCTTTACACAACTGTAAGAGATCATAGATATACGTATACAGTTTAAATTTCAACTCTATTTCTTTACGCGTTCCCGAGATAAAGAGTCTTGACATACACACAGACGGACAGACGGACAACAAAGTGATCCTATAAGGGTTCCGTTTTTTTCCTTTTGAGGTACGGAACCCTAAAAACATACAAATTACAAAATTCAGCAAAACGATACAATGCAGCCAATCTCATTTTAAAATATAAATTAGATATTATTATATCTATTAAAAAGTTAATCAGATTCAATTTCTGGTAATTTCAGAAAATCTTTGACGTCGTAGAATAGCTCATTTTGGAGCCAATTTCTTAGTTTAGTTTTAAATGACGCGGCGGAAGGTCACCGATAGAGAGAACACTTTTTACGTTGCTATTAAATTACGATGGTGCCTTCATAATTGGGTCTATAATCGGAAGTATTTAGGAGAAGCATATATCCAGCAGTCGATATCCTACGGCAGATGATGATGATGAACCACCGTACTAACAAACAAAATACAGTTTTCTTTGTTAGAGGAAAGAAAATAGATAATAATAGATAGATGCTTAACTAAATTGATTATAGCCTGACGTGTAAATAGCATTTATGAAATTAATGATTATGAATTGATTGACCCTGTTATTCAATGAAAGTTACCGACATAACCTGCGAATCGGCAGGTTGAAATGGCAGTGAGCAGGGCACATAATACCACGGAAGACTCATGACCAATGGGGTCGAAAATTTTTCGAGTGGAGACCACGCACCGGAAAACGCACCGTAGGACGTAGTATTGCGCTAGATGCAATCCGCTTCCAACCGCTGTTATTAAAGATCCATATGGCAGGCCTATGTCGATCAGTAGACGTCTTATGGCTGAAATGACAACGGTAACGATGATTCAATCAAAACTATGATTGAAGGCATTATTCATACATGCTACAAAACTAAATTCATACATGCTACGAAACTAATCGCGCACTAAAATGATGAGATAAATAAATATCTCTTACATTCCCCTAGTATAATAGAAAATGTAACAGAAACAACCTTAAATACAAAATGTACTTAACATAGTTTAACTTAGACAGGTCAACTCTAAAATTTATGTTACCAAAAATTGGATGTCCGCTAGGATAGACTGTTGTTACTAAGAAAATTTGTACCACCATTTTACACTGTTTGTGCAATAAATTTTTACTTTACTTTACTGTACTATAAAAGAATAATGTTAAAGTTATGTAACCGGCAATATTCCTACCGCTACATTCGTTTCTTTTTAGTTTCTCCATTAATTTCTTTTCTCACGAAGTCGCGCGAAACTTTAAATCTGTAACCCGTCTAAACTAAGGGCAGATAAGTCACAGACTAGGTCAATTTAATTACATAAACGTTACAAATAATTAAAATAAATTATAATGTAATTAGTTTTTGTTATGTATAAATTTAGACAGTAATATTTGAAAATTTGCGTGGAACCCTAATTTTTAAATTTTATTGGAATTAAAATTATCTTATCTTAATATCTTCAATTCGCGAAATTGTATAAACAAGGTTGTTTTAACCGTTTAGCCATGTCAGAGGCCTTCAGGCGGCCTAAAAAATCTGACACCAGGGCTAGCCACCCGGCCTATACGAACTCACTTACTTATAAACAATAAACCTATGTTTTAATTAAAGTATAGCACAGGTGCTACACACGCTTTATTATAATAGATTACTGCTACTATAGTTTCGCATTTGGCGATCTTTTTCAAGATTGGAGTACTAACCCGCGGGTTCGTCTCGCGTAGCACTGACTATACTTTAGTTAAAATTATTATTATATAACACGGGACTAATTGCGCACTAAAATTACGAGATAAATAAATACCTCCTCATACCTCATACTGAGTAGACCCGTGACTACGGCCGATGCAACTCGTCCGAAACGTCGGGATGAGAAGGTATTTATTTATCTCGTAATTTTAATGCGCGATTAGTCCCGTAGTATATAATAATAATAATGTGTTCAAATCGCGAAAGTTTAAAAACAACCTTTAATTAAAATGTTCAAAAATTACGCTAGTACATTTTACACCTCGTATTTCCTCAATGCACACAAAAATTGTTAACAAGATTTTTACGACGTTGTATTGATTGATGAAGTTTTTTCGAGATTAATAACAGACGAAGATGCCTGAGCAATAATATCTGAGTATTTCACACACATCTGTGCTAGTCGGACATCAATAAAGATTGATAATCGTTAATCTATCTATTCGCCTTGAGTGCCATATTGATTAATATGCGCCGCGGTGTTCGATATTGGAGATCTAATAACTTCATTATAGTTACGATGAGGAAATACGAACGGTTATTTTATTCATCATTGTAATATGTCTTTAATGTCTTTAATACGAACGGTTATTTTATTCATCATTGTAATATGTCTTTAATTCGTACAGGTCCACAGCAGTCGCTGTGGACCTGTACGAATAGCAGCCTTTTTAAGTCTACTGGAAGACCTAGGCCTACCCACGAGGGACAATGACTACTGATGTCTGATGGCGTCGAAAAGTCAACCAGCCTTTTTAATAATCCACTGCAGAATGTAGGCCTACCCCCAAAAGGTGATGGACTTACGCCATCGAATTTCTAAGGACATTTGCAAGTTGTTTTCCTTCACTAAAAAACCAGTGGTGTAAAATTCCGTACGAAATTCCAAAGAACTCATTGGTACGGGACTGGGATTTGAACTCACGATCTGGCAATTGTAAGGCAGGTGTCATGACCACAAGACCACCACGTTTATGGTAAAAGACCATGGTAAAAACCATATACAATATATAGCAAGTAATAAGTAAGTTAGTGTATGGTGCTATCTATGTATTTAAGTATAACTTTTCAAAGTGCTGGCATTTTCAGAGCTGCATGAGCTTATCATTATCACTATGAACAATTTACACCATGGCACTATCTGTAAATTAAGCAGCAGCTTTTAATGCATAGTTTTAATATTGTTTCGCTTTTAATGATCTATGATGACTTTATATTTAGCAGTAGGCAGGGCACATAGCGCGGAGGACTAATGGCCGATTCATGGGGTTGAACATTTTTCGAGTGAAGACCACGTACCGGCAAGGGTAGCGTAGGACGTCCACTCACAAGGTGTACGGATGACCTCATTAAGACCGCATGATTGTGCTGGATGCAAGCCTCTTCTAACGAGTCTTATTGGAGATCTATAGAGGAGGCATATGTCCAACAGTCGACGTCTTATAGCTGGTATGGCTGGTATATTTATGTGCAAGTAAAAATTTAAAAAAACTATAAGTATATTTTCCTTGAATAAATACTTACTATGATGAAAAAATATTAATATTTTGCAAAATACAAAACCAATTACAAAACACTTATTTCACATCCAACTGGTGAAAACTGATAAAAGTATACTAAATCCTAAAATCCTTTCTCTACGCTCGCTCGCGATCGAGCTTCGAACAAAAACTGTTTATTCCACCATAAAAAAGGTATTTTATACTACAACCCTCGCAAAATGGAAAAATCACTGAGGAGATTCGAGTTTTAGGCCAGAATAAACTGAAATGGGCTACTACAAATATTTTACCGACATGCGAATATAACAGTAACCCCGAATTTTATATTGATACAACGTAGAGTTGTGTAATCCTCAAAAAATCCACAAAACGATTTCATCCCCGATTTGGCGAAAAATCTTTGCTAACACACTTCGCTTTTTTAGGGATCCGTGCTGAATTGACATAGAAAACCTTTCAATTTTCAAGATATTATGATAGATAGATCTTCTTTATTGCACACGCTAACCAAAAAACTAAGAAGAATTATAAAGTAGTGCACTAGGTTAAGCGTTATTTTTTTATGATATTAAGTTTTATTTATCACGCTGCCATGTAAAAGCATCTCCATTGTAGTACCACCTCTCCCAGTTCTATACCAATTAATTATGTTAAGATTTGATCTGCATTGTTAAATCAAAATATTATTACAAAATATTTTATACATACGAGTAAATACTTAGCATACGTTGACAAATGACGATCTGCCATTTTATTGTATAAAGATATCCCGTCAAGAATGTGAATTGTCCCATCAAGAATTAAAAAAGCAAAGACTCAAGCAACATTAAAAAATTGTAAGATCTATGATGTTAGAATTGTCAGAACGAAGGTAAAAAAATGTTCTATTTCGAAGAACGACATAAAATATCTATATTTTCCTTGTTAACATGCGGAACCCAACCAAAAGCTTTATTGACACTATAAGTCACTAATTCAATAATCATCAATGTAAGCATCATAATCATCATCATCGTAGCCTTCTTTATCTCTCTCTTATAGTGCCATCTGCCTCGGTCATTTGCCAGTCGTGTCCAGGTTCGACCCAAGATATTGACGATATCGTCGACCCACATAGCTGCCGGACGACCCACGCTCCGCTTACCGTGTCTTAGTCACCACTCTGTTATCATCTTGCTCCACCTGTCGTCACTTCATCTTCGTCAAACAATCCAAACAAAATTGTCCTATCAAAACATACTGAACCCGAAACGAACCAAACTCACATTTGGCAAATCGTGTTCATATTAGAATCGTATTTTCGTTTTTTTGTCATATTCCCATCGAGGTGATCCGATTATGCCGGGATTATCTAGTTTCAGAGCGAAATGAAATTTCCGTTTGCAACACTTTCTGTGTATTTTACAAAGCAAATAGCTTTTAGGGAATTACAAGTTCGATTGTTACTATTTTTGGACTTATGTTAAAATGTCCCAGTGCTAAGAGTAGCCTTTGTATTTTTACCTTAATCGGTTTTTCAGATCTAAACATTAGACCCTTTGATTTTATGTATCTGTCTAGATACGGAATTGGCTAAACGTAAAGAGCCAACAAAATATTACCATGGACCATACAACTACAATCAGGGATAATGTGGTCAATCGAAAAAATCCGAAGGAGATGCATTGATTTAATATGCCATGATTTAAAAAGAGACATTTCAAATATCTCGATTCGGTGAATTTTGTCGGATTTTTATACTATTCCCGAACGTCAAATCCCAATAATTCTCTCAAAAAGAACATCTACTGTCAAGTGTGAAGTGAAAAAGTGGTTACTTACGTTGTCTTACGACGACACAGAAAACATAATATCGCAGATCCGCACTGAACAATGAACTTTTGTACACACACGTGCATAGCACACACGCACGCACGCGCACACACACACACACACACACCTCACACACACACACACACACACCCCCACACACACACACACACACACACACACACACACACACACACACACACACACACACACGCGCGTGTAGCGCTGCAAACCTTGGCTCTAATGAGACCTCGTGTATTGCGGCGTTACACAAACACGCACACACACATACAACTACACTATGGGCATAAATTAAACAGAGCATAATCTTACTAATTGCTGTTGAGTAACTTCATTGCTATATTCATTTTTATTTTTGATCCATTTATTATTATATAATAAACTGATTTTAGTGTGTTATTTTAAATAGAACCAAGTTTTTGTTGCAATGCTTGTAACCTAGGATACCTCCATACCATATCATTTTTTGTATGTTTCGTTTTTCTGGTCACCACAATACGGGCCTCTGAGCCTAGTGTGGGGCCGCTGGAAATAGTTGGAATTATCTCCTTATGTTTTGTTCTCTAAATGTATTGTTATTATATGTTGTTATTAATTATTCGACAGTTTAGACAGCAGGTTGGAAGATTTTCCATGCATTATTGTGGTTGAGAATGGCCTCAAACGACAACAGCACTATCTCTCTGGTTGTAGTAACTCTGTGCATGGAGCATAAGCATAGGAATTTTTGAAAATGTGTACACAATATGTACTCGCATAATGTCAAAAGAACTGTTTGTGGTTGATGTTTATATATTTTGTCACAGACGTTAGACCATTGCCCACAACTACATTTACTTGATGCATTTATTACTGCTTAGTCTTTATAAAGCACAAGTCAAGACTTGCATGGAATACTGCTCTCACCTTTGGGATGGCTCTGCCAAATATTAACTGGAGGCTCTGGAGTCGATTGAGAGGCGAGAGATTGATAACGACACCTTGACTAAGACGCAGCTGCAAAGTCTTGAGCATCGTTGCAAAGTAGCGTGTTTGTCGGCCTTTTACCGGATACACGGAAAGTGCGCCCAGGAGTTGCACAATCTGGTCCCCCTTGCCCCTTTCTTCTATCGCATGGCTAGACCGACGCGACCAAAGCGCCACCTTTTTATGGTGGACATTCCGCGCGATAGAACCAAGCGTTTCGAATCCTCATTCCTCATACGAACAGCCGGAATGTGGAACGCTTTGCCTGGGTCTGTCTTACCGTTAAAGTACAACGTGGGTGTCTTCAAATCCCGAGTAAATAGGTATCTTCTAGGTAAGCGTGCTACACCCTAGACCGCACATCTGCTCAAAATCAGGCAGTGTGTAGTCAAACGCGAACCTATTTGAAATAAAAAAAAAACTTTATCATAATTATACAGCTTTCTCTATGACGCTGACATGGTGTTTAATTGTTTATGTAGACAATTATATATATTATTTATACTTAACGAGCTTATAATTTTACTCATTACTATGACACAAGCTTTCAAGCAAACTATGACAAAAAACTATTTCATAGAAAAAAACACAACCGGTATGCAGGATAACTGCTAAATGCTAGAGGTCTGTTCCTACGTAGAACTCGGTACTATTTGGAAAGCATAGAATATAGTAGTAAAGTTTTATTACTTGCTTGCACTTTATTTAATGCGGCGATGAATAAAATAAGGATTCTCTCCCCGTTACCAGAAGGCCATAGTTCCCCTTCGGCCGCGTATGATACCAGAGTTTGGTAACCAGTATCATACGAAGAAAAAATGATTTCACCACGCTACCAGAAAGTAGGTTAGTAGATTTACCTCTGAAGAAATATTATACTAGCGACCCGCCCCGGCTTCGCACAGATGTATTATACATATAAACCTTCCTCTTGAATCGCTCTATCTACTAAAAAAACCGTATAAAAATATGTTGCGTAGTTTTTAAGATATAAGCATACACAGGGACAGACGGCGGGAAGCGACTTCGTTTCAAATTATGTCTCTTTTCTGGTTTCAACGTCATGTTTTTTCTTTAATTACTATTTGAACACCCAAAAAGTATTTTTCTAGTAAGTCGGTACAGGCCCGGTGGATAGACTTGGTGTCACAGTTTTAAAGACCCTGAAGGCCTCTGACATGGCTAAACTATTAAAACAACCGGGCCTATAATTTAACGCGTCATCCGAGCTACGGTAGCGCTCAGTTGTGAATGCCACCTGCGGTCACCTGTCCGAAGACTGACCGTGTTGAACGTTGCTTAACTTCGATGATCGCTAACGAACACCTAGGTGCTATGAGCGCTACTTTTAACCGACTCCCAAAAAGGAGGAGATGCTATGCTCGCGTGTATATCCATGTATTTTTAGGGTTCCGTACCTGAAAAGGAAAAAACGGAACCCTTATAGGATCACTTTGTTATCCGTCTGTCCGTGTGTCCGTCTGTGTGTATGTCAAGACTCTTTATCTCGGGAACGCGTAAAGATATCGAGTTGAAATTTAAACTGTATACGTATATCTATGATCTCTTACAGTTGTGTAAAGGAAAAACTTCTCAGTTATCGTTTAAAAAGTTAAATGTTTAATGTCGTAAAAAAACGCATATTTCGACACTCACAAAAATCAAAACCTACAGGGTACTTCCCGTTGACATAGAACTATAAAATTTGGCGAGAAGCATAGTCTCAAAATACGCATATAGGAATAAATCTGAAATTTGTACATTTTTATTCAAATCACAAAAAAATAGGGCTTCAAAATTCACAAAATATGGGTTTAAAATTCAAAGTGCGTAAGTCGTATCATGTAAGGTATCATATAAAAGAGCTTTATTAGCACATGCTAAAACAGGTTTTTAATTATTTTATTAATTTTTGATGAATGATGAGAAAAGTAAAAAAGAAAAACTTTTGTCGATGATGATGATGAGTATTTAAATGTTAACAACGTGCTCCCTAATTTTATAAAATTTTCTGAATTTGTACGGAACCCTCGGCGTGAGAGCCTGACTTGCACTTGTCCGGTTTTTTTTTTCTGTGTTTGTTCCTCGATAAATTCGCCAACCGTGAACCGAAAACGGTCCCATTTTATTTCATAAAAAACCGGCTGAGCAGTTTTTGAAAAATTAACAATAATGTAAAAATTGTATACCTACTGATGTATACAATTCAACCAAACTATTCGAGTTTAGTACAAGATGGAAATCGGTTTTGCATTTTATTATGTTGTGTGTGTATTCAATTATGTAAGAAATTCTACAGACCTATGCTCAGTATCTAGTAACAGCCAATAAGGTCTAGCTGGAAGCGCCTAACATCCAGCATGACTCTACAGTCTATTCAAATCAACTGTCCACTTTGTGCGCATTTAAATTATAAATTGAAAATTACATTAAACAATTATTTTTAACCCAATTTGGGTTTCAGTTTAGCAAAATACCACGCTGGAGCCACGTTTTGAGTAATTTTACATACA
This sequence comes from Hypomecis punctinalis, assembly GCA_949316475.1. Classification (NCBI taxonomy): domain Eukaryota; kingdom Metazoa; phylum Arthropoda; class Insecta; order Lepidoptera; family Geometridae; genus Hypomecis; species Hypomecis punctinalis. Next base: position 17,415,516 of record OX438818.1, read on the forward strand.
AATGAACGTGCAGTAAGGAGCGTATGGATATACATTGTTTATTGACCACATATAGCAATTAATTTTTATATTTTCTCTGTCAAATGAGAAAATCAATGAGATATTTAAATAATATTGTATCACAAATATATTTTACCTATTTATTCATGAACTCTTGTTTATGATCATAAACCGTAATATAATGTACTTATCAATCTTCGAGCAAATATTATATAGATTATTATAATATACTACGGGACTAATCGCGCACTAAAATTACGAGATAAATAAATACCTCCTCATCCCGACGTTTCGGCCGAGTTGCATCGACCGTGGTCACGGGTAGACTGGAGTATGGAACAGCTGGTATTGCCAATTTAACTTGAACTTGAAAAGTTCGTGAAGCGGTGGAAATCAAGAAACATAACAATTTCAACCGGGAGGATGGATTTAAATTATCAGCGTCAAATCGCGATAGTTTAAAAACAACAAATATCTATAGAGTCACAATGGTGCAAAAAAGTGTCCGAGCCAAAACCCTGCCCAAGCTACGTAGTGGGCAGGATTTATAATTAGTCGTAAAGTGATTGCAAGCCGACTACAACGCCGCGCGATGCGAAAGTGCACGGTTACAAGCCCTAATTAGGAGCCATAACGTCGAGATTCAAGAAAACGAGACATTATGAATTATTTAATGTAAATATTTAAGTCGGTATGTAATACAACGCTCGGACATTTGCTTACTATTTTCACTTAGGGTCTGTGGCTCTATAGATATTTGCTCGAAAGTATCAATGACATATTTTATCTATTTATTCATGAGCTCTTGTTTATGATTAAAAACCTTAGTTATCATCAGATGCCCAATTATGTTAACATGAGATTAATCTGAAATAAGTAAGTTCGTTTATGTGGCTATCCCTAGTGTCAGAGTTTTAAAGCCGCCTGAAGGCCTCTGACCTGGCTAAGCGGTTAAAACAACCAGGACCTATAATTTTACTTGTTATCCGAGCCATAGTAGTGGTCAGTCAGTATATTAATTATGATCGTGCCGAACGTTGCTAATACAGGGTTATTTCTCATCAATTAGCATCTTTGTAGGGGTTTATTCTGTACATCAAAACTAACAACTTTTGTTTTGCGATTTTTGTCAAAAATAACAGTAACTAACTCCCATAATTATACTCTTGTTTGTGATCTCTTTCCGTTCAGTGGTTGCCTGGTAGAGATCGCTGTCAGCGATAAGGCCGCCATTTGTGGCACTAATTTAAGATAAGTATCTACTTCGTACCATAGTAGTATTAGTGCACACAATAAAGAGTTATATCTATCTATCTACTCTAAAAAACAGACTCGTTCAGGAAGTTTCACATTCCCTTACTGCTCACACAAAGAAATGAAGCCATCTTGTCAGTTTTCTTACAACTGTCATGTCGTGGCCGCTTAATATTTCGTCGTAAGAAACAAAGCTATGAATAATTCATGAGATGTTTATTTAAAATACGATTTGTTAAAGTGCCTATTAGTTCAGGTTGATAATAGTTTTAACAATTTGTCACTTGCTGGACGGTGAGTGAATGTACTTTGTGGCAGTAAATTTTAGGGTATATTTTGTTGTAGTTTTGAATTCTACGAATAGTTAATACCGCTCGCTTATGACTTTGTTGGGGCTAGAGCCATACTATACACTTATGCAGGTTGCAGACCAAGATCTAAGCTAAGTTAGTTCGGGGTTAGCTCGCAAAGCTGATACAATTTTCCATAGATCTGTGCAGACGGCGAGCTATGAACGATCTATGAAAACTTACATCAGCTATGCGAGCTAAGCAAATAACTTTGCTTTACTCTTGGGCTGCAACCGGCACAAAATAGCACGGTACTACATAGAGTTATACATATTATATAGCTCTATATACTCGTACCAATACAAGTTTTTGGTGTTAAAACACCGTAAAAACCTTTATAAGTTTGAAGAAATAATTTGATGGTAAGTATCTGAATCCAGCCAACTACAACTGGGCAAATATCCTTCTTCTTTTCAACCGTGAGATAGCCGCTGCTTGGCATGGGCCTCTTCTAAAGATCTTCAATAGGTTAGAAGCGAAAGAAATATATTTTAGACTATAAAATTGATATTAACTTAACACTGATACACAATTTCCCAACATAAATGTTTATGCTATTCCTCAGGAACGCTTTATTTTTACGGGAATTCAAGTAGCCTTTGTCACTTTCCAACTGATGAACTATATCAATGCCAAAAATCAGGTTTATCCGTTGCTGCGTGAAAGAGTAACAAACCAACAAACACACTTTTGAATTTATAATATTAATAAGTACATAAATGTACTTGATGTACTTATTACAATGCCGTCGTGTGACAATTTTCATGAGCTTGATCCCCTGATCTTCCGAGTTAGATAAGTAACACACCTCCTCATTTTTGATTCAATGACGTAAGTAACTTCGTATTGGTCGGGTGACTATCTTTTATATCACCTTAATATTAAAACCGTCTTAAGGCCTCTGACATGGCTAAACAATTAAAACTGCTAATAATTTTAATCTCGTATAGTAACCATAACTGTCTCTATAGCTTATTCGCTTTAACCAAACCAAATGTGACCAAACAAAAGAGCCCAAAACGGCCCGAAAAGGAATTTCGGTCAGTTCGTTTGAGGCGAATGGGTTCGTTTTAGTGCCGCGTGAGCAAACACGAACCGTGAGCACTGAGGCGGGCGTAGCCGCGCTGCAACGCTAGTGAGGGCTAAATGAACTAACAGAATAACAGTATGGATACTTTCTTTTTGTGATAATCATTTAAAAACTGACGCGTTTGCAGGATTTTAATTTTCATTGATTAAGCATTGCGCCATTTTCTCGTTAATGGTAAGAAGTTCTAATAATTTCACATTAAATGACTAACTGGTTTAAAGCAGTTCTCGCAAGATGTCGCTTCCAACAATGTAGTAGTTGGTAAAAATGATAAACCACTTTCAATAATTCGACGTTTTCGCAGATATCGTTCTAGCTTAATTTGGACAAAGCATCTGGGCCGGAATCCCAGAGAGATGCATGTTCAAATCCTGCGAACGCGTCAACTTTTGAAATGCTTATCACAAAAAGAAAGTTTCTATACACCTAGTGTGGGAAGCTCGATAAAAAAAATATAATTTCAACAGTATGGTTAATAAATAATACAAAATATCGTCATCGCCTGCAGCCTTCTTTATCCAACTGCAGGTTATAGGCCTCTTTTACTGTGTCATTTGTCTCGTATTAGGTCGACGTGTATGCAACTAACATGTAATGGAATCTGAGATAACTAATTTAACCATCTTCCAAGGGTCGTAGCGTAATAAAAATTGACAGCTGTATGTAGTTCTAATGATAACACAATAATATGGTACTGTCGAACTGATCTGATGATGGAGCCGGAAGATATGAACTGGAACATCGTGATGGAAAATCGTATCATAGCTGTTTTGGATTTCTTAGAAAAGTCTTGTAAAGAACTTTGACTACGATTAGGTTTTAAAGTCTGATGGTGAAGCTGGCAGATAGGCACTGGCATCCCATGATGGAATATCGTAACATAGTCGTGTTTTCACTTGTGAGAAAGGCCGTAATGTAATGTGTAACGTAATGAACTAAGTGTGTTTTTTAAACTATTAATTATTTTAAACATATCAAAAGTAAATAAAACGATCAAGAGTAAGAAAAAAAAACACTTAAAACGGCCAATAAGAGATATACGTGAAATATATTCAATATATAGTGTACGTCCTAAGGTTTAATTTACAAGTATAATGGTAAAAAAAAAATTAGATCGCCATAAATGCTTTAAATTCCCAAGATCTTTTATGAAAAAATCATTCAGCACTATGAAAACAAAACAAGACTCAAAAATAAAAAGTTAATAAATACAATGGTTCCAACTGTTTTAATTTTGACTACATTTCAAAATTGTATTCAAGTATAAATATAATTATAGTAACAGGTCATCAAATTTTGTTGAGCAATTTAATGACAAATTTTATAATTATGGTTAATGACTGACACTTAAATATTCAAGTGAAATTTATAGCACCTTTTTTGGAGTTTTAAATTCTATTTTTAACACGCTTTTATTACTTTCACCTGTATGTGAAAATATATGTTTGCTTGCTTGTAACCAACCCCTTTGAGCTCGATTTTGACCCACTTTAAGCGATGATATTTTCTTTAAACTTTGCACCGATGACAAGGTTAACTTTGGACCGGTGACAATGCATTTATTAAAAAAAAATGATGACTCCTTAGCGTGTTGTTTTAGTTTATTAAACTACATTTTTATTATTATTAAATGTAGTGTTCAAAACTTTTAGGTACATGGCATTTACGATATTTCAATTACTTATTTATTATGAATTTTTAAGGCATGCAGGTCAAGCTTGGACTTATTCGCAATAAAAAAATACAGTGTAAAGAATGATGTGATAAACAACTCTATCGCGCGATGCTACTTATTGACTCACGCCCACAATATAGGATGGTAGTTCAGCAAACAGGGAAGTTGCGTTAATTTGACGGGAATCCTTCCCCAGGGCGTAGTTGACAGGAAACGAATGTGCTTCTGCTGCCATCTATTGTTGTTTGGCTCAAACGTGCAATGGTCAGAACGCACTGCACCAAGGCCGATCACTTTTTCTTGCGAATTAAAAAATATTTGGTATGCATTTTTTAATAGTGAGAAATGTAGGGATAATGTAGTCTTTTAGCGAGTGCCAGCATTATTATCTATTATACAGGGTTATACCTATTAAATGCAAAACCTTTTAAGGGCGGATCTAGTACATCTATACAAACAACTTTTGACTTTTTAATACCTATGACCATCGAGCAAGTATCTATAGAGTCACAATCGTGCAAAAAAGTGTCCGAGCCAAAACTCTGCCCAAGCTACGTAGTCGGCAGGTTGTTTAGATAGTCGTAAGGTGATTGCAAGCCACCGATGCCAAGGTGCTCGGTTACAAGTACTAATTAGGTGACATAACGTCTAGATTCGAGTAAATGGATCATTGTGAATTATTTAATTTATATATCGAACTAGATATATGTATATGACGGTGCTCGGTCATTTTTAGTACTTTCACTTAGGGACTGTGGCTCTGTAGATATTTGCTCGAAGCCTGTGACCCTGAAAAACAATGAATCGTGGAACCCTCTAAAACTCGAGAACATTGGCTAATTTTATTTTGGTATTGAAATGTACCTACAAGTTAGGAGAAAGCTTAAACAATGAGAAAATTTATAAAATTTTCGCGAAAAGATAAAAAAAAACATTAATTTCTTTTTTCTGCATGCAAGTATTGTCATTGGCAGTTAACAGGTGGTAAGATGAAAATCACCAGGTCAGCTAGTGCTATTATAACTTTACTGCAAACAATTGACGCACGCTTCCCGCTCAGCCACAAGCTCAGGCTTTAGCGTCAGTGGCAGGGACGTCATGGCGTTATTCGAACATTTTAGTACATTGTTTTTTTACTGCTCGCCGCCCTGCGTCCCGCTACCGCTTAAAGCGGCATGGTCATCGCCAAGTCGTTACGCAAACATAACAGATACTGTACTGTACTGTATCAGCCTTATAATAGTCCACTGCAGGACGTAGGCCTACCCACGAAGGGTGATTGGGTCATATCCGCCACGCTGACCCAGTGCGGGTTGATGGATTCACATACGCCATTGAAATTCTTCTCCGGACATATGCAAGTTGCCTCACGATGTTTTCCTTCACCGAAAAGCCAATGGTGTGAAATTCCGTACATAAATCCCAAAGAACTCATTAGTACGGGACCGGGATTTGATCCCACGACCTCACGATTGTAAGGCGGGTGTCATTACCTCTAGACCACCACGGCTTGCATTATCCATTGCGTATCGTGCTGATTACAGATTCGCTACGATGCAAAGGGAGTCCCACCAGCACCCTAAACGCTTTGTTAAACCGGACACGGAAGGCGCTGTAAGCTTTTTGTGTCTAGCTAGCCCACAGACTGTACCTACCAATGTTGAAATCTCGTAAAGTGTCTTCCAAAATTTTCTAGCTCAAAAAAGCTTTTATTTTTTGAAGTCAGATGTTAATTTATTTTCTAAGGTATTATGGTACTTATAATAGATCCAACCGTTTATTTTCTTTTTGACAGCACCAATAGAACGTAACTACGTCATATTATGCAAAAGTTCACGAGGTATGCGAGGTTTTAAAAATATGACAACTGCCTAAGTTTGCTCCTTGATCCCGTATAATAATCATCTTTGACAAATTAAGTCCAAATTTACGTTCTATGGCTACACACGATAGCCATAGAACGTAAATTTTTAAAAACGTTTGTTATTTTATGTAATTTACAAAAAATCTGCTGCACTTATGGACTCAATTTGTCAAAGATGATTATTATAAGGGATCAAGGAGCAAACTTAGGCAGTTGTCATATTTTTAAAACCTCGCTTTTAAAAGTGAACTTTTGCGTAACATAACTCAGTTACGTTCTATTGGTGCTGTCAAAAAGAAAATAAACGGTTGGATCCATTATAATAACTAAGTTTGTTTTTCGTGTTACTATGCCAGCTCTTACTGGCAACACCTCTCGTGACAAAACAATACATGTTTGCTCAGTTGTGATTCCACAATGGCACCAGCTGGGAATTCAGCCACTATTTAGGGTGCGAGCGCACTATACGGGCTACGTTGCGACCTAAAACAAAAAATAAAAAAGTGGCACAATGATTTGATAGATAGATTGGTCGATTTTAATGTAAAGGAATGAAACATCTGATAATTATAATAATATTATAATAATAGCTTGTTTATCACTATATTGGCCTCTATCGAAGGTATTGAAATAGCTACTCGTGTCTTGTTTTCTGATAAAAGGAAGCGAGGCTTTTGCCTAACAATGGGACAGTGCAGTTTACAAACATTAACTTGTTGGAATACAACCTGCAGATGGCCGTCAGGGATCGGAACGAGGCGATGATTGAGGCTCTGGGCCAGGAGAAGGCAAAAAAAAAATGGCATAGGACGTGGAAAATGTGTATTTGTAATTTATAAGAAATAAGCATTGCGCGCATGCCCCAAGCATTCATGCTCGCCATCGAAGGCTTCTTCTTAAGGCGGCATCATGTGCCGGGTCGCTCTCTTCCCTCAAATATGGTCGAGGAGAGCGATGGTTGGCACATGTGTCACACTCGTGATCGGGTGCTGCTTGCAGGTCGCTGGTCTGCTCGTGGCATTCACGCATTGCACCAACTAACTAACTTAGGCTAAAATTTAAAGTACTAACTCTCTTTGTACAGTATAATCGAACAATTGTAATTTTAGTGAACAAAGGGCACAGACCCTGGAGTCTGTGGATTGTAAAAATTTTCAATAAAAAAATAAAAAAAAACATTAACTTATGTCGATAATAAAATAATTGAAAGATATAATAAGATCATAATAAAAGTGCTCTATAAAATGTTATCTGAAAAAAAATTACACAATCTGACGCGATATTAAATTAAGAGCAGCAAAAAAAAATTACAAGTTATTTATTAGAATGTGAACGTAGCTTGTACTATTTCACGGTGTCTACAAGTACCAGTTGTACCAGTTGAGGTCAAAGTATCTTCGTGCTTATAAAATAGACCACTTTACTGAACAAAAATAAAAGTTGCGTCGCGAGTCGCAACGCAATGCATTCTGATGCGTTTAGACCTCTACTGCCTGTTGTGGATGTCGCTGACGGCAGTGATTTCTATGGTTTTACAGTTTCACTTCAAAAACGTGCTTCGAACATAACAACTTATACAATGGTGAACATTTTAAACGACTATTCTAAACTAAAAAGAGGAAAAACACACATGTGTGTCTGTTTTTAGGGTTCCGTACCTCAAAAGGAAAAAAATGGAACCCTTATAGGATAGTATATAATATATATGCCGTTCTGACACTACGAAAGAAATATTTTGTGGCCCGGGCATAGAAACGGGACGGTAAAATTCTTGACTACGTTTTTGCAAAGGCAGCGCTAGACATCTGCTCTAAAGTAGGATAAACGACCTGAACAGAACTGTCGTCGTCGTCGTATCAGCCGTAAGACGTCCACTGCTAGACATATGCCTACCCTATAGATCTCCAATAAGGTCGATTCGTAGCGGCTTGCATCCAGCGCGATCCTGCGGTATTTATGAATTAATCCGTCCACATTGTTTGACTGCCTCGGTGGCTCAGTGGTTAGTGAACCTGACTTCTGGATCAAAGAGGCGTGGGTTCCATCCCCACCCATGGAAAGCATTTATGTGATGAACATTGGTGTTTGCTCTGTGTCTGGGTGTTCTAGGTACTATCTATAAAAGTATGTATTTAAAAACATGTATATTACAGGGTTATTTCTAATCAATTAGCATTCTTAATATTCTTATAGAGGCTTATGCTGTACATCAAATCTAACAACTTTTGTTTTACGACTTTTGTCAAAACTCAAAAAACCGGACAAGTGCAAGCCAGGTACACCGAGAGTTCCGTTCAAATCCAGAAAATTTCACAAAATTGGAAAGTACGTTGTTAAAATCTCTATACTCTTCATCATCATCGACAAAAGTTTTTTTTTTACTTTTCTAGTCATTCATCGAAAATCGTTAAAATAATTAAAAACCTGTTTTCTCATGTGCTAATGAAGCTCTTTTATATGATACTTTACATGATACGATTTACGTATTTTGAATTTTAAACCCATATTTTGTGAATTATGAAACCCTATTGTGATTGAAATAAAAATCTATATTAGATTTTTTTTTAGATTTTTTTTATCTAAAAAAAAATTTAATGTAATATCACCCTTCGTGGGTAGGCCTACGTCCTGCAGTGGACTATTAAAAAGGCTGGTACAGTACAGTACAAATAAAAATATACAGTTTTCAGATTTATTTCTATATGTTTACTCTGAGGCAATGCTTTTCGCCAAAGTTCATAGTTCTATGTCAACGGGAAGTACCCTGTAGGTTTTGATTTTTGTGAGTGTCGAAATATGCGGTTTTTTACGACATAAACGGCTCTAACTTCTTTATATGATAACAGAGAAATTTTTCCTTTACACAACTGTAAGATATTATAGATATACGTATACAGTTAAAATTTCAGGTCGATATCTTTATGCGTTCCCGAGATTAAGAGTCTTGGCATACTCACAGACGGACAGACGGACAGACGGATAACAAAGTGATCTTATAAGGCTTCCGTTTTTTCCTTTTGAGGTACGGAACCCTAAAAATTGGTGTTCCATAGAAAAATCTCGTTCTCCCGCGACCAAATGTATGGAACAGCTGTTCTTTTTTGAGTTTTGACAAAAGTAGTAGAAAAAAAATTGTTAGTTTTGATATACAGGATAAGCCCCTAAAAGGATGCTAATTGATTAGAAGTGACCCTGTATAAGCCTCTTCCGTAGATTCATTATAAGATCGGAGCCAGGTAGCATCCACAGCATGTCTGTACTACCGCGCTGGATGCAAACAGATCCCAGTAGATGACATTTTATGCCTGATGGATGAAATTTGGTCAACTGTCAACTTTGTCAATGAAAAGCCTACGCTACCCTTGTACGTGGTCTCCAAGCATTCAAGTTTATTTCAGCTAAACTAAATAAAAAAATAAAAATAAAAAGCCGTGGTGGTCTAGTAGTAATGACACCCGCCTTAGAATCGTGAGCTCGTGGTTTCAAATCCCGGTCCCGTACCAATTAATTCCTTGAAATTTAAGTACGGAATTTCACACCACTGGCTTTTCGGTGAAGGAAACATTGTGAGGCTACCTGCATACGTCCGTAGAAGAAATTCGATGGCGTATCTGAATCCACCAACCCGAACAGGGCCAGCGTGGTGGATATGGCCTAATCACCCTTCGTGGGCCTACGTCCTGCAGTGAACTATTAAAAAAGCTGGTAGTACAGTACACTGTACTGTACTGTATCAGCCTTTTTTTAATAGTCCACTGCAGGACGTAGGCCTACCCACGAAGGGTGATTAGGCCATATCCACCACGCTGGCCCAGTGCGGGTTGGTGGATTCGCATACGCCATCGAATTTCTTCTACGGAAGTATGCAGGTTGCCTCACGATGTTTTCCTTCACCGAAAAGCCAGTGGTGTGAAATTCCGTACATAAATTCCAAAGAACTCATTGGTACGGGACCGGAATTTGAACCCACGACCTCACGATTGCAAGGAGGGTGTCACTACCTCTAGGCCACCACGGCTTACACGGTACGGTGCGGTACTTACGGTACAGTACACTACAGTACAAATAAACTTATTTATTTCTGTCCCCCAAGCAGTAATTACATAACTTAGTCTACAAATCTACCTACACGTCTAAAACTTCCATGCCATTAACGTCCTGTCTTGTTCACACTTAGAGAACAAACAAAAAGTGCTTATAATCCGCCCTGAGGAATAAACCACGTATCGATTGAGTGACGCGGGTAATATAACTTTGGAACTATAAGCCTTGGGACTTGATCTTAGAACCAAGCTTTTACTTCTAAGTGATAAGGTGAAATGGCGCACCTTTAAATGTCAGAATCAGAATCGGAATAATATTTATTGCTTGAACTGTGTACAAAGTTTAGGTGTTACATTATATTTTAGATCTAACAGTTTATCCTAATAACGGACATGCAATATAGGTAGTGGTTATTTTTGACGCAATATCATTATACTTTATAGCCTATGTGTTATTCTGATATATAAGCTGTATTATTGCAAAGTTTCATCTCAATCCGTTTAGTAGTTTTTGCGTGAAAGAGTAACAAACATCCATCCATCCATCCTCACAAACTTTCGCGTTTATAATATTAGTAGGAAGTAGGATAGAGTGTTTACTATATACCAATTAAAATTACTTATATACAAGCCTACAGCTACTTATATAATACTAATATAAAATACCCTTTATTAAATATAAAAATACCTACTAATGAAAATAGACCAATAGTCGCAAATATAACACAATCATTATACAATGAAAATAATCCGAAATCTAACTTTGCTAGGTGAAATTATTTTTGTAATCATCGGTATATGTATAAAATTCATCCAGTGTATAGAACGCTTTATCTGTCAACCAGTTTTTGAGACTATATTTGAATTTCTTACTATCTGAATTATTTTTACCGATCTTCAAAAAGGAGACACTTTGTTTATTTTGTGATAAAAATTTGAAAAAATTGACGCTCTCGCAGGATTTGATCCTGCATCCCTCTGGGATTTCGGCCCAGATGCTTTGTCCAAATTAAGCTAGAACGCTGTACTACGAACCCGCCAAATTAGTGAAGTGTTTATTATTTTACTACCAACTTCTACAGTGTGGTTTTTAAACTTTCACGACATTCTTTCTACAGTGATGGAAACAGGTTCAAATTCTGCGAGCGCGTCAATTTTTGAAATGTTTGCAACTTAGTATTACATACGTCATGATTCATTCAATATTTGACTTGGTTCAAGTATGTGCGAAATGTTTTGACACTTTATTACTAAGTAATAGCTTGGAAGAAGTTCTGAGAAGATGTAGTTTACTTTAAGGTTGAGAATATGAAAAGTACTTTCATCATCATCATCATCAGCTTATTTCTGCCCGCTGTAGAGCATTAGTCTCCTCCTCCTTACGCCAACTATCCCTATCCTGTGCCAGTCTCATCAAGGTGTTGCCGCAAAACTTTTAGATGTCATCACGCCACCGTTGTAAGGGTCTACCGTGACTGCGCTTCCCGTCACGGGGCCACCATTCAGTCAGAGACCTGCTCCACCTGCCATCATCACATCTGGCTAAATGTCCAGCCCAACGCCACTTGAGATTGATTATACGGGATCCGATATATGCCACCTTTGTCCTTAAAAGAAAAGAAAAGTACTTTGCGATAAATAGATTATAACTGCGGTAGAGTGTTTCATATTTTATAATATAGATTCTGTCTGTTCAAAAAATGTTGGATATACATTTATCGTAGAAAGAATAGTATGTGTAGTTTCATAAGTAGGTAGATACATTGTTTCAGGTATTTTGTCTTTGACGCTGAGTTTCGACAAAACGACCATTTCAGAATAAAAATTAAAAATCTTCTAGCGTAGTGAAAGTCGTTCCTAAGGATGGCCTATCGATAACAATCCACTTTTGTAAATGTAATTCTTAAACAACTTTTTTTTCGCATAGGTACATAAATTCCTGTCCGATACTTATAAGTCATACTAAAAAGAACAAACACTTTGTGAACAAAATGCCCTGTCAATACATCACCTGAAAAATCAAGGTAAAATGACAAATCCTTACACGCGAGGCAATTATAGCACACTATGAACACTACAGTAGCTCAATTTCGTGCGCTTTGTAAATAATCGAAAAAGTCAACTACGTTGCTCGAAATAAATTGTAAGTAGAGGACTAGAACACTTTTGTCAAATTTAAGCTAGGTTAATAGTGTTTTAAGATTTATAACTCATGTAAATTTTATTGAAATAAATAACAATCGCAGGGGCGACTTTGTGGCGAGTCGTTCTTGAGTGGCGACACCGCGAACCCTGATTCCCTGGGGCTAAATGAGACCCCTGACTCCTCTCTTGCCTTAACCGGCCGGTTCGGAGTGGAAACCGCAAGAGCTAAGAACCTAAGCTCCAGGGTGGAAGTGTTAAAGGGCATAACGCCGCGAGTAGCGTCTAGTGAAAGCGCAGCACACCTCTCGACACCCGACAGCCGTCCACACCAATGTTGCCCCTCCGACGCCAACTTACGGTAGCTTTTATGGGGGGCCCATTTAGTGGACGGTTCTGTAGTCTAATTTTACAAAACATTTAAAATTTCACTAAAATAGCCCAGTTACGATATTTCAAGTCATTTTATATGCCATACTCGTAGTTTCCATTTCACGCTATCCTTTTTATACCTGCTACTGTTTTTATATTTCATAATAAAATTGTAAAAGGGGCCTCTCAATGTTGGCTTAGGCTCCATTGATGCCTAATAAAGGACCAGGCTAAGCCTGTGATTTCAATTGAATAATAAAAAAATAGTAAAAATAGGTACGGTATTATTTTTCAAAACCAAGACAGCAAGCTAGCGTGTAGCTTTAAATCGTGTTCAATACGGTAGTGTATAGTTCTCCTATGAAAAAATATGCGCAGCAAAATGTTCATTAAGGCGCCATAGTATCAGCGTAATTTTTTATATGAGCGGGTGAAGACCCATACGCCCCCGGTTTCGCCCGATTTTTGCATTCAAAAATCAATATAAAATTGATATCACCACTTTTTCCAAAATTTTATGGATGAAAGCTTTAGTTCAAATCATGTAGATAAATAACAAATTCAAAACAAAATTGTAAACGTGTAGAAAAGTGCCCAAAAATGCAATAAATTTTCTTAGAAATCATGAATTTGTTCTAAAAAGCGGTACCTTTGCATTTAATTTCTATCGAGCGAAGTTTTTTGAATTGTGTTTCGAGTTATTGAATCCCCTAGCGTATAGTTTTGAGAATATTGTGTATTTTATATTTATTCGACAACTTCAATGTTTAATAGAGAAAAGTCAGTTTAACTAGGGCTCTATAAAGGTATTTTGAGATTTGATGGCGGCTTAATTCTCGTCAAGGTGATGAGCTTAGCTGATGATCATGAGCTGTTTCTTTGCAATTTCGAGGTTGCTCCTATAGTAAAAGTTGTTTAATTTAATGAGTATGCAAATATGCACCTTTGGAAACATCTGTATTTTTCAAAGTAGCATCATGAATAAGTATCGCTATATTTAAACATTATCTAAAAAAAAATAACTTTTGAAAGCAATGGGATAAAACTTATAACTTTGTTTGCTTTACTTGACGTGTTGTAAAGAAGTAGCATCTTTTTTTGGTGATATTTTATTTATTGTGCTAACGCATGGCTACATTACATTTTTTTGGAATAGCCTATGTCACTTTCTGTCTTTCAAACTATGGACGTAGTTAAGTAAATAAACTAACAAGATTATTTTTTGCAAAAATTAGCATGACCGACTTCACCCGTGTACAGAATTCGCGAATATTTCGCATGGATCGATGTAGCATTTTTGACATTATTGTTGATTTATCAAAAATGGCCGAGCCGATTTCGATAAAATATAAATGGGACCAATTTCGAATCAATTTCGAAAAATCTTTCCAATAAAAAAAGAATTATTGAAATCGGACTACTACGAAAAAGTTAAGCGTCGTCATACAAAAAAAATATATATATACGCGTCGAATTGTATACCTCCTCAAGTTAATCCCTTGCTCCGTTGCACCGAGAAAGTGAAACAAACGAACACAACAAAAAACCAACAAACACACTTTATTTTATTATTTAAATATTATATAATTACGGAATTTCACACCACTGTCTTTACGGTGAAGGAAAACATCGTGAGGCAATCTGCATATGTCCGGAGAAGAAATTCGATGGCGTATGTGAATCCATCAACCCGCACTGGGCCAGCGTGGTGGATATGGCCCAATCAGCCTTTATGGGTAGGCCTACGTCCTGCAGTGGACTATAAGGCTGATACAGTACAGTACAGCAGTACAGATATGATTAAGTTAGAATAAGGATTGCGTGTATGCCCGGAGCACTCGGGCTCGCCTGGGCGCCTCTTCTTGCGGCGGCGTTGCGTGGCGGCGAGCCCTCTTCCCAAAAATATGGTCGAGGAGGACGATGGCCGGCACGTGCGTCGACTCGTGAACGGGTGCTGCTTGCGGGGGCAGAACTCTGTGCATATACGTAACGTAGGTTAATGAAATATATTGTCTTCTTAGGAAAAAAAAGGCGAAACATTGTTAATAAAAGTACAGGCCCCGGAGTCTGTAGAGTGTAAAACACAAATAAAAAAAACACCTTAATGTTTACAATATTAGTAAAGATTTGTACAACATTGCTTTACTGTCACAGTGCTTTACTATTTACGGCCGGGGGGTAAACGAACATTTTCAGCACTGTTACCTCGAAGGTCCCAAGGTGACAAAATTGAAAATTAATGACCCGGGAAATGGGATTACGTGAAAAATTATTCAACTGAAAATAAATTTGCTGCCCTGAGAAGGCTGTGAGCTTAAAATAAACTCGTTAAAATAGATTCTAGAAGCTTTTATACCTTGTAATTAATACTTTTAAAACATTGATATAGTAAGGTTGATCAACTTAGAGCTTGTATATATTTTTTTGTAGAGCAGCACACGTCTATTTGAAGTAATTAACCCATGGTAGTAATTACTTTTCGCAAAAAAAGGCAAAACCCCCTTTCATCGTGTACAAAATCGAATATTTCGCTAGAATTGTTTAAATATTGTTGATTTTTCAAAACACCTACCACAGCTACAATATAACGTGGCAGTTGGAAAATGCCACGCACGGTCACCCATCCAAAGAATGACCGCGCGGAACGTTGCTTAACTTCGACGATTTCTGTTAAACACCTTGTCAAAAACGCTTTGATTATTTATGAAGTAAATACGCTACGAGCGCTGCAACTTTAGCAATACAAAGCTATTTAAAAGCTAGGCATTAATTTAAAATACGATTCCATGAAAATAACGTAGCAAAATATAATCACACGGGCGGTCAAGCTGCGGTTTTTCTGTTCTGAGTCCCAAAGCGAGTTTCGCAGTCTGCGGCAAAAACTAATGGATAAAATTTCGTATAAATTTTCAACAGCTGTTTACAGAGCAGTAATGTTTTGTTTATTTTGCTTGCGGTTCATTTAAAGCTTTATGACATTTTTATAGTGATTGTATGATAGTAAATTTCAATTATTACATATTTATTGATTGATAAGCGACTCGTATAATGCTGGTGTGACATGTCAAGCAATCTATAATCCAGCAAAAACATTTTCACGTAAAATGTATAAATCCACAAACTCTACAGCTTAGTCAATGTGATGTCGCCGGTTGTAGAACTTGTAGAGTTCAGGCGTGTAGTGAGTTACGTAAAAGATTTTTTTAATATTTATTTACGGAGGTTCAGATAGGAGGAAAAGAAAATTTTCTCACCTCATTTCTACACATTAAAAAAATCAAAATGTAATAACAGTAGATAATATACGAGTATATTGGTGATAGTTACAATACTTACTCTAAACAAAACCTAGTACCTACTAGTGTGTATTTATTATTATAATCTCTTCTGTGATAAAATTATGTCTTATTATTATATACTACGGAACTAATCGCGCACTAAAATTACGAGATAAATAAATACCTCATCATCCCGACGTTTCGACCGAGTTGCATCGACCGTGGTCACGGGTAGACTAAGTCTACGTCGGGATGATGAGGTATTTATTTATCTCGTAATTTTAGCGCGGGATTATTCCCGTGGTATACAGGGTTATTTCCAATCAATTAGCATCCTTTTAGGAGCTTATTCTGTACTTCAAAACTAACAACATTTGATCTGCGACTTTTGCCAAAACTAAAAAAAAATATTTGTGTTCCATATAAAAATATCGTTCAGCAAGCAGCAAACAGCTGATTTTTTTTTTGAGTTATGACACAAGTCACACAACAAATGTTGTTAGTTTTGCTGTACAAAATAAGCCCTTAAAAGGATGCTAATTGATGAGAAATAACCCTGTATAGTAATAATGTGTTAAAATCGCGAAAGCTTAATAAAAACAAAATATTGTCTGTCTTTCCTAGATTCCTAAGCCCTCGTGTACTACAGTTTTATCACCTCTGTGGTCTAGCAATTCCCGACAAACAGAATCTGATTCTCCTGCGGTCCGACCAGGCGGTGGCGACGCGAGATTATTAAACTTTCTGTTGGAAACAAAGGACTTCTAATAGGGAATTATGAACTTTGCTCATGCTTTGAGCTAGATAGTAATGTGAATTGAATTTTTGATTGAATTTCCTTACTATTAAGGAGATTTTCTGTGAAGTAAGGTTTGTTTTTGTCGTGATAACGTGTTATGAATCAATGAACGCCGGCTGCACGCACGAAAAAGCATATTATCTCAATGTCATGTTCCATCTGAGCCAAGCGTGCAGGCGAGATTGCAGAACGAGCGATAGAAAAGGCACGACTGGCATAAGCGTTCGGCTAGTGACGCATAATTATGACGTTATCACGTAAAATAATCGGTTTGTTCCCAGTGTTACTACCATTCTTACTACCAGGGCCGTTAACTAATAAATATTTTGGGACATCTTACACACGGCCTCTGACCCCAAACTAAGCAAAGCTTGTGATATGGCTGCCAGAGACTGATATACTACATTTACTTCTTTTTAAATACATACTTATATAGATAGTAACTAAATAACACCCAGACACAGAGCAAACACTTATGTTCATCACATAAATATTTGCCCTGGGTGGGGATTGAACCCACGCCTTTTTGATCCAGAAGTTAGGTTCACTAACCACTGAGCCACCGAGACAGTCAAACTTTACAGGCAACCGATTTTTATGTGAGTAGATACCTGTGGTTGAATTCTTTTGCACAGTCCGTCATAAGAAGCACTTATACTTGTTCTAGAAAATCCAAATAGTAGATTATTCACTTAGAGTTTTTCAGTAGTTATTTAGAGATCTAAGTGAAACAACAGGTTCAAGCAGCACAGAACAAATTGGACGAACGCTTAAGCCGCCATCCAATCTCAAAATACCTGTACAGAGCCCTAGTTAAACTGACTTTTCTCCATCGTACCTTCAAGTTGTCGAATAAAAATAAAATTCACAATATTTTCAAAACTGTACGGCAGGGGACTCAATAACTCGAAAAACAATAAAAAAAAATTCGCTCGATAGAAATTAAATGCGAAGATACCGTTGTTTAGAACAAAATCATGATTTCTAGGAAAGTTTATTGCATTTTGGGCATTTTTCTACACGTTTACAATTTTTTATACATAAATATTATTTATACACATGCATTGAACTATAGCTTTCATCTATAAAATTTAAGAAAAAGTGGTAATATCAATTTTATATTGATTTTTGAATGCAAAAATCGGTCGAAACCGAGGGCGTATTGGTCTTCACCCGCTCATATGAAAAATTACGCTGATACTATGGCGCCTTAAAAGTAAGAAGAATGTGAATCGATCAATGACTACCTCAGTAGCTCAGTGGTTAGTGACCCTAACTACTGGGTCAAAGAGGCATGGATTCGATCCCCACCCAGAACAAGTATTTATGTGATGAACATAGGTGTTTTCTCTGTATCTAGGTGTTATTTAGTTACCATCTATATAAGTATGTAATTAAAAATATGTATAAGTAGTTTATCAGTCTCTGGCAGCCAAATCACAAGCTTTTCTTAGTTTGGGGTCAGAGGCCGTGTGTACGATGACCCCAAATATAAAAAAAAGCTTCGCGTAAAGGTGTTAGCTCGGGAGAATCTTAGGTACAGTTTTTCATTACGTTCCGGAAGAAAACATTTTTCACCTCTTAAATTGTAACAAATTGTTTTTTTTTTCTGTCAAACGCTTGAGTAAGAAATATAGCTCGCTCGTAAGTATGTCTTATTTCTTTTTTCAGAAAAGTTTTTAGTTTCTGTATAATTGCACGCTTTGCCTGAGTCGGTCTTCCCGCTAAAGTATAACATCCCAAGTACAACGCTAAAGTACAAAGTCAAATTCCGAGTAAATCTCCTAGGTAAGCACCTTAGATCGCATATCTGCTTTACATCAGGCAGTATGTAGTCAAACGTAAACCTATACGTAATACAAAAAAAGCTAAACTAAATATTTGATAAGCTGAAACAACAGAATGTCCGTATGGAGTATATTGGACTATTTGTCAGATAAACCATTGTAATTTGAGTGTTTTTGGTAAAACTGTTGGACTATCGCTCTCATTATCAGAAACACGGCCATCGTTTGCCAGATAAATGAGCTAATCGTGTCATAGATCTCATCAGATGAGACATGCCATTTCAATGCCTTTAATCTCTTATATGGGGAAAGCAGTCGCTACCCACAGGTAGTTTACTACTGACTTGGTATTTTTTTTAGGTCAAACTTACCGAGAAAGCGAAGCAATTGACTAAGGTTGGTGAAATAAGAGCTTGTAAAGTTAAGTCCTGTAGAGTAACAAACTTGGTTCTACATGAGATGTGATAACTTTTTGATAGTGCGAACTGTATAGTCTTGTCTTGGCCACATTTTACATGATAATGTTTTGTGTTGGATTGTTATTTTTTTTTCTCAAAAGATGGGAAATTGCTATCTTGCTATTTATAAACCGATTGCTATAGATACGGTAAGATCGTTAAGTATCTAAATTGTATGAAACAAATCAGTCTAGAGCGAGTCGAGATTTCGGCTAATGGAGATTCAGTGTAAGAGATGTGCCGCAAAATTTACTATTTGGAGAACGTTTGTACCGAACCATCGACATGAAGAAGAACAATCTAGCGGAGACCCAGTTAAGCTCGACACTTTCTTCTTAAAAAAAGAACTACGAGTAATGTCAATGATAAAATTAATATTTTATCAACAATCAAATTCATCATACGTACTCACAGAGAATAAAAAGTCAGTTACTGTTGTTCATATGATCGAGCTACCACAGCACTGAATTTAGTAATTAATATTTCGTAAACATACATTTTGTAATGTGTGAGCATTTGTTACATATAAAATAAATGTTTCATACGCCGGCTAGAGAGATAGCCTGTCTTCAGATCTCTGTGAATCACGTCGTCACATTGATCCAAATATCCACTGTATAATGGTTTATTTATAGTCGTCGTAAAATACATCTTGTAAAACTCGGCATAAAATCAGTGAGTCGTGTCGGGTTGTCACAGAATGCTACTGCTCTATGCAGTAGCGCAACTTGACACAAACTTAATTTCGATAATTATATAGATATTAAACTTGTCACTATCGTCATCTGTCTACCCTTATTCTACATAAAGGTATACTTATGCAATGGTTTTGAATTGTGTCCGAAACGAATGCGACTCTGGGTATCTCATCTAGTGCGTATACTTACCTACTACCTACCGGACCGAAATTTAACGGATACGAAAACGTATGCAATTGTTTTGGAAACTACAATTAGTGTGCATAATATTATGCCAGTGAAAAATTAAGGGACTACATAGTCTTTTAGTGCGAGCAGTATGCTTTTAAGGAGATCGTGAATAGGCCAGTATTTTTGCGTTTTTTGTACATATATAGATAGATAAATAAACACTTTATTGTTAACACTAAAATACAATTCAAAAATAAAAACCGGACAAGTTCGAGTCAGGCTCGCACATCGAGGGTTCCGTCCAAACACGTTGTTAAAATAATTAAAAGTCTGTTTTAGCATGTGATAATGAAGTTCTTTTATATGATTCCTTACATGATACGATTTACTCAATTTGAATTTTGAACCCATATTTAGTGAATTTTGAGGCCCTAGGTAGACAAAAAAAACTTATTACAAATAATAAATACGTAACGAGCTAAAATTCGAATACGTTTAGTACCTACATTCTAATACATAAATAAAATAATATAAGATACACTAATACATGCAATTTGATATTAAACAAGATTATTTTTGCAAAAATTAGCATGACCGACTTCACCCGTGTACAGAATTCGCGAATATTTCGCACGGATCGATGTAGCATTTTTCACATTATTGTTGATTTATCAAAAATGGCTCAGCTCATGGCTCATTCGATAAAATTTAAATGGGACCAATTTCGAAGTATATTCTTTCCAGTAAAAAAAGAATTATTCAAATCGGACTACTAGGAAAAAAGTTATGCGTGGTTATAAATAAAAATTAAAGTATATATAATTATATACTCGTCGAATTGTATACCTCCTCCGGTGGTTCGTCGGTCAATAAAAATGTATATACACATAGAGAAAATTTTCAGCATATTTTTGAATTAATTTATGTTCCTGGAGAAAACTCGACTACGTTTTTTGTCAATCGCTTGATTAAAAATTATTGCACGCATGTACGTTTATTTTAAAAAAAAAATGTAGTTCATGTATATTTATAGCCAAGTTTTTGCGTAAAAATATGACTTTTAAGAGGCTTCTAACTTTAAGATCATTTAAAGAACTGTAAAAACTAAGACGTGTAATCCTAGCGATTGAAGAGCCGATTACATAAAAGAAGAAATCACTCAAATTGGATAACATATCTAGAGGTAGATAACAGCCTCATGCTTTTTATGGCCAAGTTGGCGTCTAAAACTCATCAGCACGCACCTCACGCTGAAGAAAATCTTTCGTATTATGGCGACGCGCTTCCGCAAATATTTCAAATGCGCTATGGTATCGAAAGTTACACCAGTAGTGTCTTGAACGTCCAATTCTTAAACTAAATATGAATACTCTTTCGGCTTTTACCGTGCCTTTATTCCGCTGAGCGTAACGATGAACTCGCGCTTCGGTTATAGAGATCACTTTCACACTCAAACTATCGTAAATAATTTAAATGTAAACCGATATGGCAGGAATACTCTAGAGTGGAATAAATATTGCTTTTCGAAAAAAGGCAATGAATCAAGTTTTGATATCATTTTCGGCAATAGAGTGGTGGTAATGAACTCGAAACTCTTTTGACTTTCATATTGTTTAAATGTTTGCTCTGTGTCTGGGTGTTATTTGGTTGCTATCTATATAAGTATGTATTTAAAAATAAGTAAGTATATGTATATATCAGTCTCTGGCAGGCATATCACAAGCTTTGCTTAGTTTGGGGTCAGAGGCCGTGTGTAAGATGTCCCATGTTTCCGCAAAAAATACAGGTAGACTGGACTCCAACCAATCCACCAAATCGTACTGGGCCCATATATTTAATACAATAGGAATTCAATTACCATCAATTCGCGAATACTGCGGCGCAAGCTGACGAGTTCATTCCACCCTGGAAATAACCTAAACTCGTCCCGAATCCTACCCCCTTGGTCGACCAAAAACTAAATGGAACGAACTCACGGTTGATGAGGTGTCTCCAGGATTCTATTGCATCCGCCGCCAATCACTCGCACTTCAAATCAATAGTCAACACAAATTAGGCGATCCGCGCCCCACTTAATATAACAAACGCACTAGGAATTAGGCCGCTAATCCTTAAATCGTTCCGCAGACGTCATGCGCGAACGGCGTCCAAGTCACACACTCATGTACTTGCCGTGAGTCGAGTCACTCGCGCGCAGGGACGGTTTTTATTCTCAACACCCAAAATATTTATATTTATTTATATTTTAGGGCTTCGTACCCAAAGGGTAAATTCGGGACTCCAGGATACTAAAACTCTGTTGTCCGTCCGTCTGCGTCTGTCAGTCTGTCACCAGACTGTATTGTACATTTTTGGTTATGTAACTACTATAATATTGTTAAGAATAATTGTAAAATGACTTAACTAATGTAACGGAATGTTATAAGGCTAATAAATTATTACTATTACTATCTCATGAACTGTGGTAGCTAGATTGTTGAAATTTTCACAGATGATGTATTTCTGTTGCCGCAAAATTAGAATATTTAATAGCAAAATTTCAGGGCTCCCATACAATAAACGTGATGTTTGCCGTTTTTTGCTCGATATCAATATTCACAGAATATTTACTTAATAAATAAATTAAGAGGGCTCCCGTGTGCTACGGCCATCGTGCGCGAGGCCGACGCGCACTTGGTCGATTTTTAATACTGGTAAACCGACGTGATGTCTTGACTACTTACGTGGACTGCGTCGACAAATTTTTGTAGGTACCTATTGATTACTAAATAACTAACCCTTATAGCGAAACCATTTGAGTACCTAAAATAACAGAGGTAGACCGCTGTTCAAATGATATACGCAAATTAACTCTACAAATAAAATAATTGAGATTTACGAGAAATTTTGAAAAAAATACTTGCTTAACTTCATCCATTTTATGTTAGGGTGTTCTAATTTGTAATAGATTATTTTATGTACCTAATTAATTCAACCGTAATTAGTAATTATGTTATCTAAAACTTTTGTAAAAAGACGATTCTAAGCGCATTTCCATATGTCCAAAGAATAAAGCAAATTTTGATTTTGATTTTTAGCGTAAATTACACGAGCTGGCATCGGAATTGATTTGAATGCTGCCAAAAATGAAAACGGTTTGTGCACTGCCAAAAATGTGTAAAATATTTTATAAAACTAATAAAGTGTTTTACTAGTCAACAATGTTTTAAATTTTAGTAAACAAAAATAATGATAAGTTACTTTCATAAAAGTAATAAAATAATCTAGCTTACTAAACCGAAACAAAGTTTACACTCAATTAATTAAAATGTTTGATTGATTGGTTTTTGTTTTTATATAACGCTGTTTATTTTCTTTACAGATTCGGAGACTAATTACCACATCGACGTCTTTAATAAGGTATTGAATTTTAAAATTATATTCGTGTAAGGTGTTACAATCCTACTAATATTATAAACGCGGAAGTTTGTATATATGGAAGTTTGTTCCTCTTTCACGCAAAAACTACTGAACGGATTAAGATGAAACTTTGCAATGGTAATGCTTATACATCAGAATAATACATAGGCTATAATTTATAAGAATATTGCGTGAAAATAATTTCACCGGGTCAGCTAGAATTATAGAAATATGTTGGTTGATTACAATGTCTAAGAATGCTACTCGTACTATTTATTTACTATTATTACATATGAAGCAAAAACAGCTCTTTCGTGTGTCTCTTTGTGTATTTTCTGAAATTTTCTAAGCTACACAATATTCGTAGCTTGGATAGGCAGCCGGATATTAAAATTATGTGTAGATAATAAAAAATGCACTCACACACACACACACACACACACACACACACACACACACACACACACACACACACACACACACGCACAAAACGCATACTGTCATAAATGTTTTGACTAAAAAATCTTCAAACCTTAATTATTTATCAAAAAAAAACTAATCTCATTTACTCAATTGACAAGTTACATGTGTGTGGTGATTTCCAGCATAGCTTTTCGGATTTATTATTTCGGAGATCTGTGCTCCCCTGACAAGAGTAAAAATTAATGTTAAAAATTGTACTTAATTAATAAATTACGATACAATATTATCAAATTGAATACTACGTAGCATCAGTCTTAAAAGTGCCACAATAATTACAATCAATAAAAATTAATATAAAATATTGTTTTCTGTGTTACAGTCAAATAAATTAATTTCCATTGTATACTGTCTATTGTCACAAAATTTTTAAAATATTATCGTGCTCAAACGTAATTTTTCCAACCAGCAACATTGTTATCATTTCATATTATCATCTTACAAAGAATATCTTATCCGTAGATATAACCAGAAGCTAAAAAAATCTTCAAAATAAAGCGATTGTGATACAATGTAAGTATCGGTATCGGTTCTTACGCCCTCGAGGCCGCCGATATAGTTCGTAATATCCGATACGCCGCTCTAAGTACCACATAAGCTTTCCGATAAAATCTCTTTAGGAATTTTCACCATGAAGACTGCCTGAAAGTTTCATGTGAATAAACAGAAATTAGATTGGCGCGCAAGACAGGGGAAATTTGCGGAAATATCATCGACTTTTTTCTGTTTTAAATATTGATGGAAATATTTTTATACATATATTATATTGTTTTTTTATATTAATTTAGGAAGTGGGGGATACCTTGCCCAGAAGTGGTACAGCATAGGTTGAGAAAAAAAAACGAACAAGTGCGAGTCAGGCTCGCACATCGATGGTTCCGTACAAACACTTTGTTAAAATAATTAAAAACCTGTATATGTGTACTCTGAGACAATCCTTCTCGCCAAATTTTATAGTTCTTTGTCAAAGGGAAGTACCCTGTAGGTTTTGATTTTTGTGAGTGCAAAATATGCTGTTTTTTACGACATAAACGGCTCTAACTTTTTTTAACGATAACTGAGAAGTTTTTCTTTTACACAACTGCAAGAAACCATAGATATACATATACAGTTTAAATTTCAACTTGATATCTTTACGCGTTCCCGAGATAAGGAGTCTTGACATACACACAGACGGACAGACGGACAACAAAGTGATCCAATAAGGGTTCCGTTTTTTTCTTTTGAGGTACGGAACCCTAAAAATGATGAAAAAAGTAGCTAGAGTAATTTTACTGGTTGTGGCTTTCTTCGTGTTATTTTGGACCACTTTTAATTTTGATCATTGTATAGGTTATGTTAATGTTAAAATAAATAAAATGAAATATTTTCGAAGAACTTTTTAAACTTTGACATTCATACAGGAACAATATTAATATATTTTTTTTGCAAAAAAATAGCATGACCGACTTCACCCGTGTACATAATCATTACATAGTATAATACAAGTCGCTCCCCGCTGTCTGTCCCCATGTATGCTTATATCTTTAAAACTACGCAACAGATTTTGATGCAGTTTTTTTAATAAATAGAGTAATTCAAAAGGAATGTATAATAAACAAATAAATATAATAAACCTGTGCGAAGCCGGGGTGGATCGCTAACTCGCTAGTTCGCAAATATTACGCACGGATCGATGTAGCATTTTTCACATTATTGTTGATTTATCAAAAATGGCTCACCCGATTTCGATCAAATTTAAATGTATCTAATTTCAAAGGATATTCTTTCCAATAAAAAAAAGAAATATTAAAATCGGACTACTATGAAAAAGTAAAAAAATAAGTCGTGGTGGTCTAGAGGTAATGACACCCGCCTCACAATCGTGAGGCCGTGGTTCAAATCCCGGTCCCGTACCAATGAGTTCTTTTGTATTTTTGTACGGAATTTCACAACACTGGCTTTTCGGTGAAGGAAAACATCGTGAGGCAACCTGCATATGTCCGGAGAAGAATTTCAATGGCGTATGTGAATCCATCAAACCGTACTGAGCCAGCTTTGTGGATATGGCCCAATCACCCTTCGTGGCTACCCACGAATAATATATAATATACTAGCGGACCCGGCGAACTTCGTACCGCGAAAGTTAATGAATGTAGGTAGCTAAGCTTACGGAGATACCTACATTAAGATATTTTAAGTTTAATGGCTGTCATCCAAAATTATGTTATTGAGCTATCTCACTTTTGTGCAGACAGTAATGATCTAAAATCGGCAGATACGAAGAATAACCACTTTTAAGTTCGATAGCTATCATCCAAAATGTAGATCTGGTATAGGCTATCTCACTTTCGTGAAGATAGCATTGATCAAAAGTTGACAGTTACGGAGATAAACTACTTTTAAGTTCGACAGCTGTCATACAAAATGTAGATCTGGTTGAGCTATCTCACTTTTGTAAAGACAGTAATGGTCTAAAATCGGTAGATACGAAGTAAGTAATAGTAAGCATTGCCAATCAGCGTGCCAATGCTGCCAGCATGCTGGGCACGCTGCTAACTGGCAGTGGGCTTGAGTATTTGGATTATCTTTAGACCTTCAAGGGTCTGTGGATCCAATTGCTTGTTATGTAGTAGTAGTTTATGAAGTTTTACATTATAAGTCTTGTATTTTGTGGTAGTTAATTAAGCCACTTGCTCTATAAAAAAAAAGTCAAGTACCCTTGCACCTTGCCACTGTCCAAACCTAACCTGACATCATAATACCTTATACTTATAAATGCTTCTCTTGATTAAGATATGGTTAGAGTGTACGGGTTCCAGACTTGTCGTGGCGGGGGAACTTTGTAGCCGTTTGTTTTTTGGGTCTTTTCTCTCTTGGCAGCTTAGAAGTTTGCACTCATGGTTGGTCCCCTTTTCTGGGCTTTTTATCTAAAGCAGTTGAGAGGCTGGCCGGTAAGTTGCGTGCCTCATGAGGAGTGCCGCAACTGAGGCGGGCTGCACTTTTATTACTGTTCAATCCTAACCAAACCAACAGAAATGTATGTTCGTGTCAATGTCACAGTTAACAGTCAAAGTTAATAACCTTAGAGTCAAGATATTTATACTCATGCCATACTACTCCTAAAAATCAAGTCGATCCGTTTCTTCGTATATTAGTATGAATTCTGAACCATAAAGGTAGAATAAAGAAACATTTTTAACCTCTAACGGTGGTATATTTAAAAATATTTTTAATGTCAGACAAAACGACGGCCCAGTATAAAACGTCATTGTAATATGTAGCATGGCATAGAGAAAAACCATTTAGTCCAATTTTAATGTCAGTTGTCATTGTCAATCCATACTATATTTCCTCTTCGAGGAGCTATAATGGTGAAAAGACAATTTGTCTCTTTGCTATGCTAAGCGTGACATTTATAAAAAGTCTGCAGTCAATGTATGTCACTTGTCATCTTATTACTTATCTTCAATCCACATCTGGTCCAATTATGAACGCGCTATCGTAAATTTAATAGGAATGTAAAAAGTGTTCTCTCTACCGAATGCCTAACGTGAAAAAGAAACAGAAATATTCTAATTAGCTGTTATAATTACGATGCTGCCTTGAAAATTGGGCCTATTAGCGTCGTTGTGATAGGTGACAGTTTCGCTGACGATTTTTTAAGGAAAAGATGATATGAAAAAGATGAGATGAATAACTATTAAAAAATAAAAATAAAAGGAACGGGATAAAAAGTATCCTATGTCCTTCTCCTGGTTCTAAGCTACCTCCCCACCAATTTACAGCCGCGTCGGTTCAGCCGTTCTTGAGTTATAAGTGGAGTAACTAACACGACTTTCTTTTATATATATATAGAGATATATACGTCCTGCAGTGGACTATTATTAGGCTAATACAGTACAGTATACAAAAAAAATATATACGCGTCGAATTGTATACCTCCTCCGGTGGTTCGTCGTTCAAAAAGGTGTTACAATGTTTTCAATCTATATAAACAGTGATACCGGCTAAAACCAAGACAGTAGTAACAACCAGCCAATTTTTCTATTCTGTGTGATTGTGATTGTGATTTTGAAAACGTCGCTTGTCATCATGCGATTTGGTGGTCAAGCATTGATTTACTCGCGATAAAAAACCAAGAACAGTAAATTAATTTTATTTCTTTCCAATCAGTACATAATTAATAGCATAGACCAAAACATTACATACTATAATTTAAATGAGCAAGAATAGTATTACTAAAACTGCTCAACCTAACACAGAAAATGTCCAGATTAGGTTGTTGAGCTAAAATGTTGTTAATGAGCACAATGAAATGTGAAGTAGGTGCGTTACAGGCACACTGCCGTCTATAATCTATAAAGCATTTAAACCACAAAACCAAATTTTTGGGTATCAGCGAAAAACGCGGGACTAGACAGATAAAGTACTTTAACTATGATTTAGACAATTATTTGCAAAAACGGCTTTAAAGGTAAGCTATTACTATTTGTAGAACAATGATTTTTTGTAGAATAATGTTTTCAAATAATTAAGGAATCATAGCGGTATTTAAGTTATGTTTTCTTGGATGACGACTTTATTGACTTGTAAAGTAGAAATAAGAATGTCAATAGCAGTGTTTTCACAATTTCTATCTTCTAAACTATAAACGATATATAAATAATTCTTACAGTGACCGATAGATAATTATGAACTCTATAAGAATGTGTTTAAAAGTGAAAAATGACCCCCTGTGGCTTAACGGTGTTATAGCTGTGGACGGCAGCACGAGCGGTGACGCTGCCGGGCGGCAGCGCCAGCAGGCGGTGCGGCCGCCGCGAGCCGCGCGCTCGCTCGCACGCGCGCACGTAGCCGTCTGGTGCAAGCAAGCGTAGCTCACTTATCGAATTAGGATCATCTACTTTGTTGTGGAGAAGAAGATAACAGTGGTAAATTACTTGCATCTTACGCCGTAATTCCAGGGGACTTAACCCTTACCATTCCGGAGACAAATAAAGAAGAATACAAGTAAGGGTATCCATAATTTTTTTTGTACAAATATCGTGCAAATTTACGCTGAATTCTCTCAACCATAAGGCAATACTTCTTTTCGTGAGGATCCCAGATAGCAGCGTTATACTCGAGTTTACTACGTACGTAAGCCGAATAAATCGCCATTGGCGCTCGTGCGTCCTTAAAATTATACGACGTGCGCCTTAGAGTATTATTAATACTCTAAGACGTGCGCATTATGAAACCTAGCATTTTATAAGCTTGTTTACAGATCGTAGCGACGTGTGCTCTAAAATTCATCTCTTTATCAATAGTTAAGTCTAAATCCTTGATCTGATCAATCCCATCAATCAAACTATCACCTAGTCGGTACTTTCAGAATTGGTGATTGCTTCCTGAAGAAAGTAATCACCTTGCATTTACTTGCGTTGAAGAGTAGACGGTTTCGAATGCTCCACTCAGTCACACGATCTACATATGTGACGTTGGAGAGCTTCACAGTCAGTTGCGCTCCCAAACACCGCGAACACTCTTAGATCATCGGCGAATAGTAAGCAATTATGAATACATAAGAATAATGTGCTCAAATCGCGGAAGAACAGTAGTACGTCTAAGATCGGTTGACGGACTAGTAACATACGCGACGATGCTTAACATAATATCTACAAGCATAATTCATAAGTTATTTATTGATAAAATTTCAATTTACACGTCATATTATATCAGAATCAGAACAGTTATTTGCACCAACAGGAGAGTATTAACATATAGAACTTAATGTATTTGCTTACGTCTACTTGAGGACCCTGTTTTATAGGGTGTAGCAAAACAAGGTAAATCTTATTAGCTAAATTTAAATGATAGTACAACGAGCTATGGAGAGGGCTATGCTCGGAGTCTCTCTGCGGGATCGAATCAGGAATGAGGAGATCCGTAGAAGAACCAAAGTTACCGACATAGCCCAACGGATTAGCAAGTTGAAATGGCAATGGGCAGGGCACATAGCGCTGAGGACTGATGACCGGTGGAGTCGAAAAGTTCACGAGTGGAGACCACGTATCGGCAAGCGCAGCGTAGGACGTCCACCCACAAGGTGGACGGATGACCTCATTAAGACCGCAGGATCGCGCTGGATGCAAGCCGCTTCCAACCGGTCTTATTGGAGATCCATAGGGGAGGCCTATGTCCAGCAGTGGACGTCCTTTGGCTGATGGATGGATGAATTTATAGTATGACGGAATGTTGTATATTATGACAGTTTATCTGGTAAGTGTCTTTGTATAACCTATGTAATATATAGTTATATAAATATTGAATACATTGATGTAATAAATTTAAATTACAATAATTATTAGCAAAAGCTTCAATAAAAATGAAAATAAAATAATAATAATGCAAGCTTGACATATCTACAGCTAAAAACCTAATATCCAGACAGATGATAGAAAAATCTTCAACTTGCAATGAAGATGCTTCGCTCACTTCAATCGCTTGGTCTTTAAAAATAAAAACTAAAAATAAGTAGATATTTCAAATGATTCTCTTAAAACAAATCGACGCAATCGTTTACGAGCTCAGAGTCCTATTCAAAGGTCGCAAGATTTAAAATTTTAATGTGGTCTGTAGTTGATTTTTGCTTCATGCTACAAATATGACAAAAGTTTGCTACATGCTGTCACTCCAGCTGTCCAAGTGACAGTCACTGTGATAAATGAAGAGCTGTGGTGCAAGTGAGAAGATTTTATGTTTTGATGGTTTACTGACCAGCGAATTTAATGTTTCATATTTATATATTATGCTATGTTTTTTAAATTTTGTATAGAAGAAACTAAATACGGATTTTTAGAAGTTGTAGAACAAAAGTTGTATATTTTACTGTACAGGATTCAAAATTTACCCTTAAAAGGATGCTAGTTGATAACTCAGAGCAAATAAAAAAATCAAGAGGGAACGTCGTTGAACAGTCAAGTGAGGCCGGTTTTTTATACATGTGTGAGTGCGTCGGTGTTGCGCCGCAATAGTTCGACTGTCAAGCCAAGGCGTAGTAGTAAAGTGTAGTTTCGTTGTACGGGATGTGTGTGTAATTGTATGTACACGGCGAGGCGTAGTTTTGGTTGGCTTCACTTGTTTGTTCACAACATTCTCTCTTGATTTTTTTTTGCTCTGAGGTTCATCATCATCATCATCAGCTTATTTCGGCCCACTGCAGGGCATAAGCCTCCTCCCACTTACGCCAACTATCCCTGTCCTGTGCCAGTCTCATCCAGGTGTTGCCGCAAAACTTTTGGATGTCATCACGCCACCGTTGTAAGGGTCTACCGGGACTGCGCTTCCCGTCACGGGGCCACCATTCAGTCAGAGACCTGCTCCACATGCCATCATCCCATCTGGCTAAATGTCCAGCCCAACGCCACTTGAGATTGACTATACGGGATCCGATATCTGCCACCTTTGTGCTCTGAGGTTGATTACAAATAACCCTGTATATTAGTTGTATACTTTAGTACGTTTTTATTTTGCAGTAAGTATGTATTTTGGCAGTACTTCTGAAAAAGTTAAAAGTTTATCGTAGCTTCTGATATTTCTGTCAAACGTGTTTTAACAACTTCGTTGGAAAATTGCTCCTGCAAAAGTTTTGGCACGGAATTGAAATATTATTCAATGAATATAAATTCTGATGCTATCGACAATATCTTTGAAGTTTGTGT
Organism: Hypomecis punctinalis; assembly: GCA_949316475.1. Taxonomy (NCBI): domain Eukaryota; kingdom Metazoa; phylum Arthropoda; class Insecta; order Lepidoptera; family Geometridae; genus Hypomecis; species Hypomecis punctinalis. The sequence goes on from OX438818.1 coordinate 17,447,061, forward strand.
AAAAAGAGAATCGTCGTGGCGTTACGGTGAGCTAACAATAAGATTTTAATCAGCAGCCAAGGTACCGACTATATTTGGTAGACGCGAGTACTGATGAAAACCGAATTGGTGTCTACCAAGTATCAAAAACTTAAAACTTAAAACGTAACAAAATTAGTAAAATGGCGCACGGGCCTACGACGCATCTCTTTTTGCACAAACTCTATCTTTAAAAATGCTGATGAGTGTATTTAAGTGCACAGCGGTTATAAAATATGTACTTATTATTAGCCTTTTATTCTGAGCGAGTTTTGGTTAATGTGTTTTGGTTATTATTGCTATAAAATGTCCCTCAGCTCAGTGTGCCTTTTGGCATAGGCCTCCTCCAACTGTCTCCACTGTGGTCTATCTTCTGCGACTCTTGTCCAGTTTGATCCCAAGGTTAGTCTGATATCGTCGTCCCATCTTCAGATTGGACGTCCTTGCCTTCGACTGCCATCTCTTGGGTACCATAGTGTGACTAGTTTGCACCATTTATTTGTTTTGCATCGCAACATGTGTCCTGTCCAACCCCATTTCATAATTATGATCTATACGGGCAAGTATATTAGCGACTTTGGTTTTTTGTCTTATGGTTGTGTTTGGAATTTTATCTTTTAATTTTATTCCTAGCATGCTCCTTTCTATTGCTCGTTCGCACTTGGCTAGTTTTGCCTGTGATTTTCAGTAAGAGACCAAGTTTCGCAACCGTACGTTATGCAGGGAAGGATACACGTATTAAAAGTTTTTCTTTTAATATCTACACCCAATTCCTTACTCTTCATAGTTTATTTGAGAGACCAAAACTTTTTCCACCCACAAGCTATTCTTTTGTTTATTTCTTTGGACATCATATCAGTGGGAGCAATTATTTGTCCTAAATAAACATACTCGTTCACATATTGCAGCCTGTTTCCGTTCAATTCTATATTAGCTTCTGTACAGTTAGTCATTAGTTTTGTTTTAATTTCAATAATTTCCAATCCAACTGCTTAACTTTTATCAGCTAGAGTTTGTACCATAGTTTGCAATTTGTTAGGATCTTCTTCTTATAAAATGAGATCATCTGCAAATCTTAAGTGATTTAACCAAGTACCATTTACACTCAAGCCAAAATATGTACTTTCTTGGGTAAAATTAATTTCTCCGTACTAAGTAACCCAATAACCGAATTCAAAATCAAAATTACGACTTTACCCAATAACCAATCAAACTCAAGTTAAATTAACAATCTTTACGGGCTAAATAAAGTGATTTGATTTGATTTTTTTTGATTTGATTTGATTTAAAAAACCGGTTGAAAATTAATTTTGTTGTTACGAAAACATACAGGAATCTAAAAATAATCGGCCAAGTGTGAGTCGGACTCGCAAACTCCGTACCGTATGGAAGCCTCCCCTTAAATGTTTATTTCAATTTTATTTATTATTTATTTTTGAAGTGAATATGAAAGTAAATATTCTGTGAATATTTCATGCTGTTATCTGCCTGTCACCGTTATTAATTTAGAGCGAAAAACGGCAAAAAATCAGGTCTCTTGTAAGGGTCCCCCGACAATTTTTTTTTTGTTTTTAATATTAGTAGTTATCTTATCTTATCTTATAGAGGGGCCAAGAAATAACTCGGACACTTCGACCCATTGGGATCTATTGTGGTCCCCTAGATAACTTACTCCTCCCCAGTCTCGTCGAAAATTGTTCTCATGAGTTTTACAACGAGACTAGGAGATACGAGCCTATAGTCTTCTGGTTTTGGATATCCGACGCCTAGGAGACTCATTCGCTTACTAGCCATTGCATCGCATGTGCACAGAAGGTGCTCCATGCGTTCCGTATGTTCCCCACACAACCTGCACATGGGTGTCGCGGTTAGACCCATCTTCATGAGCATGTCGTTGGTACCAAAGTGCCCAGTAAAGGCCCCAAGCAGGTAGCGGATTTGTCCCCTGCTCATGTTCCAAATGCATTCCCGGGCTTTAAACGTAGAGCCTAGGAACTTCTTGGAGTGTTGTAGACCGGTATTAGACAGCCAATAAGTTCGCTGTCTGTGATCTGCAAACTCCCTAAATGCGGCTTTCACGAGACACGTTGAAATGCCTACACATGGCTCTGGACCCACAAAATCATTTGCTGAGCCCTCTCTTGCCAGTTCATCGGCCACTTCGTTACCATGGAATCCTTTGTGCCCAGGGACCCACATCAGTCTTACCCTGTTGTGCCTCCCAAGCCTGTTTAGGGTCTGGATAGCATCCAGAATAAGTCCGGAGTCCACTTTGTAGGATGCCATGGCTTTGATTGCAGCCTGACTGTCACTAAGAATATATATGGATTTACCACTGGTTCCTCTATCTATATTCTCTTGAGCGCAGGATATTATGGCATATGTTTCTGCTTGGAATACAGTTGCCATCTTCCCTAAGCTTTTGCTACATTTGTAGCCTTTTGCGTATATGCCCGCTCCTGTACCTGATTCCATTTTGGATCCATCAGTGTACCACACCAGACTATCTTGCTCTGGTGGATCAAGTCCCTTCGTCCAGTCCTCTATTGTAGGGATTTGGACCTTAAAAGATCTTTCAAACACAAACACAGTTTGCATTTTATCGGATAACATGCTTGTTACCCGATCTAGGCCTTCGTTTTCGTCGAACTTTGTATGGTTAGTCTTTGGCTTAGAGGCATCCCATAGTCCTGCAACAGCAAGACGATGTAGTGTCTTCCTTGCCTCGAGTTCAACCATCATATGCAGTGGAGGGATATTGAGGTATCTCTCAATCGCTGCCGTAGGTGTTGTCCTGAAAGCACCCGTGATGCCAAGACACACTGTTCTTTGTAACCTGGTGAGTGGCGCTTTGCACGAGGCAAGCTTTGTTCTAGGCCACCACACTATGCTGCCGTATGTAATAATAGGTATTATCATTGTCCGGTACAGCCATCGTATCACTTTGGGCTTTAGCCCCCAAGTTTTGCCGTAGGTGGAACGACACATGCCGAACACTCGTAAGGCCTTAGTCGTAATATTTTCCACATGAGTTTTCCACCTGAGTTCTTTATCAAGCGTTACACCCAAATATTTAACTTCGGTGGACCAAGGCAGTTTTATTCCATTGAGGGAGAGCTCTTCTAGGTTACCCAGTTGTCTCTTCCTCGTAAATGGAATAATTACTGCTTTGCTTGGGTTGATAGAGAGGTGATTCTTTGTACACCATTCCTCCGTCATCCTCAATGCCTGTTGTAATAATCCAGAGACTATGTTCGGGAATTTACCATTGACCATTATAGCTATGTCATCTGCATAGCCTACTGTGTAGAATGGTCCGGTATTGAGTTTGGTAAGTAGCGAGTCTACTACCAAGCACCACAATAATGGTGACAGCACTCCGCCTTGCGGGCAACCTCTTGTTGTTTTTGCACTAAGTCTGTCACCCATCAGTTCCGATCTGACTATTCTGCTTCTCAGCATGTAGTCAATCCAGTTGCACATGGTATCGTTGATGCCATGCTCCTTTGCAGAAATGCGTATGGACTCAAATGTTGTCTTGTCGAAGGCTCCCTCTATGTCGAGGAAAGCCCCGACACAGATTTCTTGTCCCTCTAGCGCAGCCTCGGCTCGACTCGCAACATAGTGCAATGCCGTTTCCGTAGATTTGCCAGGGCTGTAGGCGCATTGTAGTTTATGCAGAGGGAGTACTTTCAGTGGTCCCTCTCTTAAGTACCTGTCTACCAGTTTCTCCAGAGTTTTCAAGAGAAAAGATGATAGACTGATTGGCCTATAAGCTTTAGCTTCTTCATAAGTCGGTCTACCTGCCTTCGGTATAAAGGTGACTTTGACTTCCCTCCATGCCTTGGGTACATACCCAAAGGCTATGCAGGCTCTGTAGAGCTTACTCAAATGAGGTATCAAAACAGATGCCCCTTCTTGCAATAGTATTGGGTAGATGCCATCCGGACCCGGGGATTTGAGAGGCTGGAAGCCTGCTATGGCCAGCTTCAGTTTATTTTCATCTACCACTTTCTTTGCCGTGAGCCAGTTATTTTTGGACGTGTGCCTTGTGAGCTCGTCTCTTGTGACTGGTTCCTCTTCATTGCTGTCGCGCAGTATACATTCTGGGAAGTGGGTCCTAAACATCACGCCCAGAGTGTCCTGTCCAGTTTCCGTGAGATACCCATTCTCATCCTTTACAGATGATAGTGGGTTTGTCTTAGTCATGGACATTGCTTTGCACAACCTCATTCCATTTGGCAGAGTTTCGATGGAGGTGCAATGCTGTCGCCAGTTAGTTCTGTTGGCCTTGCGTACCGCCGTATTATACCTCGTTAGCATGCTGTGATAGCCAGAAAAATCTTTCCTGGCTTTTGCATCATTAAAGGCCTGTCGTGTTTCCTTACGTATTTTAGCTAGTTCAGGAGTCCACCATGGTACCTTTTTACAAAAGGCCTTTTTCTCTGGGCAGTTATCTTCCCATGCACCGATGGTGCCCATCTTGATTCTGTCCGCTTCAAATTCTATATCTAGTATGGAATTAAGCTTACCTTTAGGGCTCCCTAGGTTTACTTTTAGGTCCCTCCTGTACGAGTCCCAATTTGTATGCCTTGGGTTTCTCCTTCGTCTAGTTTCGGCGTCTCCCGCCGTCCTAAACCTAAAGCATATATAATTATGGTCAGACAGAGAGATTTCGTCCGATACATGCCAGTTTTCAATATGAGCGCTGGCCCTGTTTGAAGCCAGTGTCAGGTCAATAACTTCAGTTCTTGCAGAGGTCCTGAAAGTAGGTTTATTGCCTGCGTTAAGGATTTGTAAAGAAGCGCTTACCACAAAGTCCAACAAATCCTCTCCTCGTTTGTTGACATCCGAGCTGCCCCAAACGACGTGGTGTGCATTCGCATCGCAGCCAAGTATCAGGTCGATGTTTTCTTGGTTGCCGTAGTCAACCAGTCTTCTCATTAGTGGTGTTACTGGTTCCTTAAGTTCATATGGGAGATAGGCAGAGGCAAGGATGATTTTCCTTTTCTCTGTTCCCGTCCCCACTTGGATCAAAGTTGTTGTGAGATCCCTGTAACAGAAAGTACGTAAGGGCATTGCCTCTATACCGCCCCTGATATAGATGCAAGTCCTCGCGTCATTAGTTGGACAGTCATAGAACACCATGCCGCCTGTCCCACCTAAGCCTTTTATAGTCCCCTTATACAGATAAGGTTCCTGTATCAAGGCAACGTCGTATGTGTTTAGCTTCAGTTGCCGAGCCAGAAGGGCAGTAGCGGCCCTGCAATGATGCAAATTAATTTGTACACACCTTAGTCCCTCCATCTTGAATGACTTTGATGGGCTTGTGTTGGTAAAGGAGGGCCTTATTCTTGAAGCCCCTCCTCCATCGCCTGGCTCTCCTCGAGGGCAGTCGGCGACTCGATCCCCAGGGTGTCGAAGTCCTCAAGGATGTCGTCCTCGTGGTCTGCCTCTGACGCCCTGGTCCCAATCTCTGTCTCCTGTGCAGTGCCGTGAGCAGAGATTTCTTCGATGGCCTCCTCATGTTGTGGTGGTCCATCCTCGGAGGGCTCCGCTTCTGCTTCCGCAGCAGGTGCCTCTCCTTTGTCTTCTTCCAGGAGCTTGAACGAATATCGTTCAATTCCTCCTGGAAGAGAGTAGCCCGCGGCCTTGATGACCCCAGCGGACACCCCGTCCATGAGGACAATACGACGGATGCCGGTCTGCTCAGTGAGGGTATTCACGACCTTCCAGTCGTCCGTCCTCAGGGCAGGGTTGAGTCGCTGGAGCAATCGAATGGCCCGAGCAGGGTCTTGCAACGCCAAATTGCGACTCTTCCATGCCATTTTGACAGGCTTTGGAAGGTCCTTGGCGTCGACGACCTTGAGTTTCAGGGATCCAAGTTCCACATTGTGGATGGCGCCCCGAAACCAGCTAGCTGCATCGGAGTCCTCGCAGGATACATGAATTGCACCTGCGACGACTCCGGGAGCAACCGTGAGAACAGGCAGGGGATCCGGCGCCACTTCCAGTTTCTCAATTATGAGCTCCTGGATTGGCACCAAGTCCACCGCCTTCAAGTACTCCTCCGGGTACTTGACTGTGACGACAGCAAGTTTCACAGCCGCCACCGCATCCCTAAAGGATCCGGTTGAGGGTGATTGCCCTTGGGTCTTCATCCTCTTGGCCACCATGTCCCCGCTGTCGCTGCTGAGAACAGCACGCGGTCTCTTTGATGGGCCCTCCGTAGGAGTCCCCTCTAGAGCCGCCTGTTGTCTCAGCTTTTGGCGCTTTTTCCTACGCGCCCCAGATCGTCCAACCGGATGCCCGCCTAAGTCAGGCTGGCCGCCGGGAGTGGACGAGGTGCTGCCTTTACCGGTCGTGTCCGAGGTTAGTAGTTATAGCGGCAACATAAATACATCATCTGTGAAAATTTTATCTCTAGCTATCACTGTTAATGAGATAACCTATGCTGGTTACAGACAGACAGACGGACAGACTGACGAACAGCGGAGTCTTAATAGGGTCCCGTTTTTACCCTTTGGGTACGAAATCCTAAAAAAATGGCCACATAAAACTCGAATTTGCCGCACTGTATCCGAATTGTATTATGCGGAATTAAAAGAAAACGCACTACTTAAATGACACCGCAATACAAACATAAACCTTAAGTCTCATCGAGCATATAAAACAACAGATTTTAAATATCACTTCATTAAAACTACCGTGAGTATTCATCATAACTATAACAGAATACGGCTAAAACTCACGTTTACTATACGGTCGATCCGTAAGGAATCCAACTAGTTTCAGAGTATTAACTCCATCCTCAGGGAATACGCGCACCCCCGTCGACGGGGATGCGCGTATAAGTTAAGATTTTATATAATCCTAATAACATACCAACAAGTTTATAAACGAGATGAATGTAGCAAATTCTCAAGAATTTTATTGTGTTTTTTTATTAACCTTGATATTTATTTACCTCATAAGATAATTTCTGACTTACTCGTACAATTGTTAGGTAATTGATTTGAATAATATAATAATAAATATTTATAAGATATCTAACAATAATTTTAACATAACTTAAGTACATTAGTATAATTATATTACAAGTGTTATTTGAATTTGCATTGCGGAATTCGAGTAGGTAGTAAAAGCAAACCAATTACCGATGAGCAACGGTTGGCATGGTTAGATTTTGGATGGGTGACCGCTGATATTCACAAGCTAACGTTTGTTGTTTTTAAACTTTTGCGATTTGAACACATAATTATTATATACTATGGGACTAATATTATTTAATACGGGATGAGGAGGTATTTATTTATCTCGTAATTTTAGTGCGCGATTAGTCCCGTAGTATATAATAATTATGACAAGCTAACGCTATTGTAATTTAGTTGGCATCTTGAAATAATTCAACAGAGCCTGTGGCACGAAGTCAAAAATTGTGAATTTATTATTCATTCAACTTGCCAAATGTACTGTATCAGCCTTTTTAATAGTCCACTGCAGGACTTAGGCCTACCCACGAAGGGTGATTGGGCCATATCCACCTCGCTGGCCAGTGCGGGTTGGTGGATTTGCATACGCCATCGAATTTCTTCTACGGACGTATGCAGGTTGCCTCACGATGTTTTCTTTCACCGAAAAGCCAGTGGTGTGAAATTCCGTACATAAATTCTAAAGAACTCATTGGTACGGGACCGGGATTTGAACCCACAACCTCACGATTGCAAGGCGTCACTATCTCTAGGCCACCACGGCTTCTTGCCATATTAATTAAGTATATTTATTTAATTCTATCATTTAAAATTGATCAATTTTTCAGTCGATTATTTATCCATGGTTAATCCTGCCAATACCTGGATTGAAAATATCAACCGAGATTGAATTTTTGACCGACGAACCACCGGAGGAGGTATACAATTCAACGCGTATATATATATTATATTTTTTTTTTATGTATAACCACGTATAACTTTTTTTCATAGTAGTCCGATTTCAATAATTATTTTTTTATTGGAAAGTGTATACTTCGAAATTGGTTTCATTTAAATTTTATCTAAATTGGCTAAGCCATTTTCGATAAATCAACAATAATGTGAAAAATGTTACATCGATCCGTGCATAATATTTGCGTTTTAGCGATGCGCCCCGGCTTCGCACAGGTAAATTATACATATAAACATTTCTCTTGAATTATTCTATCTATTAAAACAAATTGCATTAAAATCCGTTGCGTAGTATTAAAGATATAAGCATACATGGGGACAGACAGGACAAAAAATGATCTTGTCTACATAATATCTACCAGAACCCTTAGTCTTGGTTTGCATAGTTTACTTAAACTTTCGAGTTCTCGTGTGGCTCCATAGATTTTGGTTAGTTCTTCCTCGTTTCCGCCAGGGGCGCTAGTTTCAATTTACGTGTAAACCTGGACTAACCCCTATGTTCAGTCCCAATGTGACAGGCGAATTCGACCTTGAACTTGAAAGCCGTGGTTTTAACATGAAATTAGTTGCGATCGCGGCGACACAGATTTTTTGCTAGGTCGGAACCGCGCGCGCATTTTCTCAACGTTGAGTTTGATTTTTGATGATCTCGAGTTTTGTAAGGGTTGGAAAACCGCCCTCGCGACAAACGTTATCGGGTTAAGAATATCAAAAGTTTTCATTTTCAAAATAATACCATGGCATAGATGATTCGTCTATGTGCAATGTCCGTAGTGGGTCTTTAACAAAATGATAAAAGAGCCTCAAAGCTACTAATAATACCTCTTAGGCAACAAACTAGCTAGCAAAACTATAGAAATATTTATAAATATCATATTTTGTTGCGTGTATTTTTTACCGCCAAATTTTTATGTCATAATTTTGAGACGTTTTATGAGTTTCCTTGAATAAATAACACGATCATACTGCCAAGAATATACTACTATGTTTTTTATGGCTGTTATGATTGATCTGAGTAGACAGGTGGCATTCTGCGGTTAGGTTGCCTAGAATATTTTTATGACATTCAAATCGGCTAAGTGCCAATCGTTCGCGCGTTGTTAGGGGTTCTGTACAAAATATATCAAGTATTGTTCTTTCACTAATCCATTCAGCATATCTAGTAAATTTGAAAATGGCTCGCGTCTAATTTTTATGTATCCGCTTTTCCGCATTTCAGACTCTTTTGAGTTTTTATTTGAGGTCATGTTTAAAAAAAAATTAAGTTGGTTTATTTTGGTTCTGTTTGAAACTGTTAGAATGAAGAATACAAACCTTCGAGCAAATATCTATAGAGTCACAATCGTGCAAAAAGGTGTACGAGCCAAAACTCTGCCCAAGCTACGTTGTGGGCAGACTTTTTAGCTAATCCTAAGTTAGCCGACTACAACGCCGCGCGATGCCAATGTGCTCGGTTACAAGAACCAATTAATAGGTGACATAACGTCGAGATCCGAGAAAACGGGTCATTGTGAATTATTTAACGTAAATATCTAAGTTAGTAAGTGTGACGGCGCTCGGACTTTTTTTTTACTATTTTCACTTAGGGACTATGGCTCTGTTGATATTTGCTCGAAGATACAAACTTATTAATGTATTTATTACGTAAAGAGGATAAGCCGTGATGGTCAAAAGGTAGTGACACCCGCCTTACAATCGTGAGGTCGTGGGTTCGAATCCCCGGTCCCAATGAGTTCTTTAGAATTTATGTACGGAATTTCACACCACGGCTTTTTGGTGAAGGAAAACATCGTGAGGCAACCTGCATACGTCCGTAGAAGAAATTCGATGGCGTATGTGAATCCACCAACCCGCACTGGGCCCGCGTGGTGGATATGGCCCAATCACCCTTTGTGGGTAGGCCTACATCCTGCAGTGGACTACTAAAAAGGCTGGTACAGTACAGCACAGAGCTCTTAGGCCTAGGCCAAATTAGTGTTGGTCATATCAAATGATGAAAAATATGGTAGAACTTCAACTTACATAATTATACATGTTTTACCATTTAAAGCTAGCGGAATTTAGTAATAGACACAAAAACAGGGAATTTCGAAATACAAGTTTCAGAAAAGAATTCAATAGATCTTGAAGCTGAGATCTCCAAATCTCCGATTTTAAAGATCTACTGGTCTATACCAGGTTCCGTAGCATTGTGCAAAAAATAAATAATACAGATAAATGCAGACATTGTAAGCTTAGATTTAGGGTCCGATTTCACCTTTTAGATGTGGAACCCTAAAACAATCAGCAGCCCATATCGCGAACCCTGTTATGGATTATAAAATTTTCATGGCAGTCTAAAGTGTTTATGGGTTGTCAGGAGTCCATTAGGAAAATTTTATCGCATTACTTTGGGAGAATATTTTTACTCTGAGTTTCTAAAACATTAAACACAGACGTACTACACTGAACTGATTACATATTATTATGTAATATAGGTACACCTACACTATTTGCTTACCGGTGCGGAGTCTCCACTCGATAATTTTCGAGCCCATCGAGTATTTTATTAGATACCTAATGCGCTGTAGCACGGTGCGGGTGATAGTTGCTGTTTTTTTTTAAATTTAATCAGGGTTTGATTTGCCCCGATTTACAAATTATTAGGTACTTAGTATTTCAGCTGTACCACATTCGTAAAATACAGGGTTATTTCTAATCTATTGGCATCCTTCTAGGGCCTTATTCTGTACATCAAAACTAACAACTTTTGTTCTACGACTTTCGTCAAAACTAAAAAAAAAATTAGTTGTTCCATACAAAAATATAGTTCACCTGCGACAAAATGTAGGTATGGATCAGCTGATATTTTTCTGAGTTTTGACGAAAGTCGTAGAACAAAAGTTGTTAGTTTTGATGTACAGAATAAGCCCCTAGAAGGATGCCAATTGATTAAAAATAACCCTGTATAATAACTAGCTAATAACAATAACTGTAGTAAATTAAATTAAACCCTAATTAAATTTAAAAAAAATGACAACTGTCACCCGCTCCATGCTACAGCGTATTAGGTATAGTAGTATAAATACTCGATGGGGTCGAAAAGTTATTGAGTGGAGACCCCGTACCGGTAAGCACAGCGTAAGACTTCCATCTACAAGGTTGACTGACGAATTCTCAAAAACCGCAAGATCTTATTGGAAATTTAAAGGAGACCCCTATGTTCAGCACTTCTAGAAGTCAACGTCTGACTGATGGATGATGATAATAATGACGCCGTAACTAATACTTATTTTGGTAACAAAGCATTCTCATATTGAAAGTTACTAATGCATGTTATTTACATACGACAACCTGAAAGTTTTTCAGGGTAAACAACATAACACTAAACATACAAACCTACACAATTTCACGACAAAATATTCCCATGTCTGCTTCAAAAGACGTAGTTTCTTATTTACTTTTGTTGCCAATATTGAAGCGACAGTAGCGCAAGTTGAATCAAACGGCAAAATTTCAAACAGCAAAAATTTGTAATAAAAACATCACAAACGATCTGTTAAATTTGCAGCTGCAAGACCTCCGACTTATGAAAGGCCTCACAACTAGTCACTGCAACTTAAATAGTTACTTGTATAAACTGGGAGCCACTGACAGTCTACTTCGTCGTTGCTATTTGCAAGAAAACAAAACTGTAGTGCAAGTTTTAAGGCATTATTGCAAAGCCGCAGAATACACTACAATAGCTGAAGGATTGCATGATGTTTCTGCATTATCATTAGCTTCGTCATCCACCTTGCTATCATTTATCTTGATCCAAGCCACTGGAGCAGTTATACCATCGGCCTATAGCAACGCTCCTTTTCTTTAAAGAACTGGTTTCGCTCGGGTAGATGCTGGAGGGGATTCTAAATTACTCCATTCGGGGTGACAGTGCAAGACCGAATGAGAATGCTCCGTTCAAACTTCACGATTCCATCGGCCAACTGTTCTTTGAACTAGGTATTTACCCTTTGGAAATTACACCTTTGGAAGCTATTAACTTTTTATTTGTATATTATGGTATTTTTTTATTGATATTCTGTACTAGAGCTTTAGGTATATACCTTTCTTTAGCGTCCTTACTGATATTTTCTTCTACACTGCACAGTCGAGGAAAGTGTCAATTTCCTCTTTATAATATCTTCGTCTCTCTATACCCTTTTCAAGTATATTTTATGATATTGATATTGTATCTAGTAAAAATATATTGGGTGTTTATAGCGTAGATATGGCTGGTTTATTTATTCGCGGGATTCTTTCGGAATATGTATACGGATTTCGAGTTGGTAACAAGAAAAGTTTTTATAGGGTTTGATGAAAAAGAAGTTTTTCCTTTTGTGTTCATTGCGAGCCGTTTTTAGTTTTGCTATACTAGAGTTATCTTGCGGTTTTGTTTGAGTTTTATTTGTTTTTTGTCCAAATATATGACGAGTGATATTTTAAACAATAGTACCAAGATATTGTGGTTACTATCAAATAAGAAATGAAGAGATCCGCAGAAGAACCAAAGTTATTGACATAGGCCAACTGATAAGCAAGTTGAAATGGCAGTGGGCGGTACCCATAGCATGGAGAACTGGTGGCTAGGGTTGAAAAGTTCTCGAATGGAGACTACGTATCCAGCACTGGACGTCCTACCGCTGATATTGATGATGATGATTTGCACCGTCAAGTCGTTAATTTAGATAACTCATTGCGGCAATTACTTAATCAATTTTAATGAAATTTACTTTTGAATGGAATTGGCTAATATATAAAAAGTTTCCGTGTCTAGATATTTACATATTTATTTCGTAGAGTCACTAGCGTAGGAGACGATTGTAACAAATAAGGATTTGAAAAGTTATAATGATGTAATACACGTAGCTTCTAAAGTTCATTGATATTTTTATTGCCAATATTTTATCATTTAGTACTATTGGCACCTTATTCTACTTCACTAATTTAGAGAAAGAATAAATATTTTATTAAGGTAAGTAAGTAGTTGTAAGCAGAGTTAGAGACTATGGACAGGGCTAGTCCCTAGTGGGCTAGCTCTAAGCTGCCTACGGCCTCTGCCAAACAGTTAAACAAACCGAGACCTACAATTTAATGTGTCATCCGAGCCACAGGAGCACACGGAAGTTATACTAAGCAACGTTCTACACAATAAACCCGATTACATAGGCGCCAGCGTAAATTAAATAGCAACGTAAAAAGTGTTCTCTCTATCGAATGCCTCAATTGAAAAATAAACAAAACTATAATAATTAGCTAATATAGTTACGCTGGCGCCTCTGTAATCGGGATTATCAAGCCTTTGAATGGCAGATCGTAGATGGCATTTACAACTAAGAAAAATATTATGTCAAAAGCACAAAAATCGCATGGAAAAATTGATTTTTTTCTAAATTTTATGTATATTCCTAATTAATAATTTAAGGTTAAACATAAGCCGAAAACATTACCCTCGTTCCCTTCACATAATGATGAAGCCTCTCGACAGACGGATCACAATCGGGCTGAAGCTCTGCCGATGACGTTTGGAATTGATGACGTCATCAGTGACGTCATTGATCGAGCCCCGTGCTCACGTGCCATAATGAATCGAAAGCAATTTAGCTCAATATGTCGTTGCGTGGTTCTGATCCCATTATGCTAATATGATTACTTCCTTCGGCGTTTGCAATAAAAAAACACGTTTTATTACAAATTTTCTATTGAGTGGCGAATTTATTTGTCAGGTCGAAATCTCGGAAACGTTTTATAAATAAATTAGTTTTTACCCGCGGCTTCGCCCGCATACGCAGTATATCATTATAATTTAAAATGCATGCTGAATACAAATAAATATCGACAGTTTGTTAAACAATGCATTACAGAGCTACACCATATAAATGCACGTCGCATTAAGTAGGTATAAAAATCTTAAAATTATTAATTTCTTGCGATATACAGCGAACGGAATACCTACCCAAATCCGGTTCACACTTTCAGGTTTTGTGACAAAAGTATAAATTTTATTAGTTTAGTCTCCGAACAAATATCTATAGAGATACAGTAGTTAATTATTTACATTTAATTATTCACTATGACCGGTTTTCTTGAACCTCAACATTGTGTCACATAGTGCTTGTAACCGAGTACTTTGGCATCGCGCGACGATGTAGTCGGCTTGCAATCGCCTTCGCCGACTAACTAAAAATCCTGCCCTACATAGCTCGGGCAGGGTTTTGGCTCGGACACTTTTTGCACGATTGTGATTCTATAGATATTTGCTCGAAGAGTTTAGCATACAGGGTTATTTCTAATCAATTAGCAGCTGTTTCATACAATTTGTCGCGGGTGAACGAGATTTTTCTATGGAACACCCAATTTTTTTGACAGTTGGAACGTAGGTATATAACATTATCTCTCTAACACACACTCATTAGAAATTGTGCAACTGTATACATAATCATATAAAAAATTACAATACAATAAAATGTAAACATGTAATCTAAAACTGCAACATAGTGTAAATCTTTAATTGGCCTTAAGTTTAGTTTATAAGTGAATTTATTGTTTTTTAAGGGCTGTAGATTTAGTAAAGAAATAAAATAAACATAACATTTATTTACCATATTTTAATGGATTTTTTAAGATACTGTAACACAGCCTGGTTACGTTTTGCAAGATCTTCTTTACTAATACATACCTGACATAAAAATGACACCAGAACTACTGTTTAAATGTCACATTTGTTCTTCTAAGTCTGCGAGCTTCATCTTCGATCACAACGTCGCTTACTAACAGGCGAGTTTATGGTAAAGTGCGGACTTATTCGCATTAAAAAAAACATTGGCGTTTCCGCAATATGGCATGGCTTCACGGCATCGCTTATTTTTGAATAGAGAATAAAGGGTCGTTCCTGTAAATTCTACTATAAGTCCTACTAGCAGAACTACTGGATCAAAAGGGTCGTTCCCGAAAGTTCTAGGGTTAGTCCCGGTAGTTCTATCTACTGTAGAACATTTCACTTTCAGGGTTTATAAGGTCGAATTTGCTAAAAGCAGTTGATTTCCTTATGTTTAAATCTATGAATAAAACCCGTCGTATGTTCGAGAATGATCATGACATTCAGAATCATCAACTCACTGCAATTAAAAAATTAAAAGCATCATGTGGTGTAGCGTTTAGTTCGTGTAATTGGCTGTAATCATTATTTGAAGGGAGCCGTGATAATTGGTTGGATAATTTTTAAATTATTGTTTTGGGCTTCGAAGGTTGTAGGCGTGTCTCACTTTGTGAATTAAAAACTAGATAAAGTATTTATTTATTTATGGGCGAGCAGTGTATTCATACTGATGTGCCTATATCGAACAGAGTCGAATAAAATTAGTATTTATCTGTCAAAGATTTTTTTTACTTCTTTATTCAAAGGTCCAGTCTATTCTATTAAATGTGTTTATAGTTTTTGCTGAGATGATATCCTCAGGCAACCAACTCCAACTGTAGACAACTCTTTTGCAGAGGATGTGGTGTGCAGTGTTGGTTTGTGATGGTGTAGGCTGTAAGACGAATTTATGGCGTCTGCTATCGCGCATGTAAAATATTTCAAGGTGTAAAATCCTTACTTTTCTTACCAATATTATAAATTTGAAAGTGTTATTATTGTACTACGGGACTAATCGCGCACTAAAATTACGAGATAAATAAATACCTCCTCATCCCGACGTTTCGGCCGAGTTGCATCGACCGTGGTCACGGGTAGACTGGAATGTGAAACAGCTGGTACCGCCAATTCAATTTGAACTTGAAAAATTGTCACTACGACACACAACACTGACGGTATCCAAAAATGTCCTTCTACCTACACTACGCGATTTGCATTTGTTGACAACAGGATTCCACGACGCCAATAACTTAAATCCATCCTCCCGGTTGAAATTCTTATTCTTTATATTCTTATTGTTAGATACCGTCAGTGTTGAGTGTCGTAGTGACAATTTTTCAAGTTCAAATTGAATTGGCGGTACCAGCTGTTTCACATTCCAGTCTACCCGTGACCATGGTCGATGAAACTCGGCCGAAACGTCGGGATGAGGAGGTATTTATTTATCTCATAATTTTAGTGCGCGATTAGTCCCGTAGTATATAATAATAAAATATAATTTTATCACAGAAGAGATTAAATAATTGTTCAAATCGCGAAAGTTTAAAAACAAAATTTGAAAGTGTGTTTATTGATTTGTTCCTCATTCACGTAGCAACGGAGCAACAAGTTGAATCGGTTGTTCAATATGTGAATCCACCAACACGTACTGTGCCAGTGTTGTAGAGATGGATCACCTTTTGTGGGTAAGCGTACGTCCTGCAGTGGACTATTAAAAAGGCTGGTGCAGTAGTTACGCTACCGTAAAGACACATTGCGGTGAGAGCTGCAGACGGCAAATCGAGCATATTATAGGTGCCATTACGCTGTGTTCTGCCCCTAGAGCGGGCACCAATCATGATGTCATAGACTTACGTAGTAGATAACGTAAACGTAATCCTACTACTCCGACTCACCACACCCGCGGTGTAAATAAAAAATTAAACACAACGCTGAATTATCTTTGGTCCCAGACTTGAATAAAGTAAGATTATTGTAGATTACGCTATGTTGTAGACGCTTGATAGTGATAAAAGATTATGTCAGAAGTATGAGTAGTCGCTGATTAACGTTCAAAAATTATTCGACCTTAAAACCGCCGTTTTAAAACCGACGACTTTTTGACGATCGCTTTCGTCTTTTCAGTTGACCGTTTGTTTTACAATAGCTACGTCCAGTACTAAAGTTTTACGTGAAAAAGGTAATTCCTTCAAATATAATCTAAATTATCAATTTCACGAAGAGCTATAAATAAACGTGGATTTTCCAAAAGAATAGGAAACTGCAAAAGACGAAAGCGTCAAATGGATCGTCAAAAAGTCAAAGTTGATTTTATAACTGCGGTTTTAAAGTCGAAGACTTTTTGCACGTTAATAAATGGCTTAACTCATACTTCTGACATAACTTTTTATTACTATCAAACGTCTATGCACTAAACTCTTGTATGACTCATATACCTACTTCGTCTACATCTAAGTCATCGGCAATGACCATGAATGAGTTAGTAATCTGTGGCCAGCTGTTCAACTGTAGTATAATCTGTGGCAGATATCGAGACTACAATGTAATTTTATTGTTTTAGATTTTATTATCTGTGTAATGACCTCTCTCACATGTTTTCTGTTTAGGTTTTTTGTTTGTGGGAAGTTTAGATGATGTATTTTATAGGCTACTGTATTATACTTGTAGTTCTAATGAAAAAACGTTTGTTTGAGAATTGTGACATTGTGGATTCAAATTCTAGCCCCGTATCAATGAGCAAGATTACGCAGACAGTCGTCAAATACATGATTCGTCAAATTCTATACTCGTCACATCTTCATTGGCCACATTCGCGACACATAAAATTCTTAATTTGTCAAATAAGAGACTGATCAAAACCTGTTTGTCAAATACTCAATCCGTCAAATTCTTAATTTAACAATATTTTATTTGTCAAATGAGTTTTTGTCAAGCTCGCTCTAGGACAGTCAAGCTAAAAATAAAATCATAAGAATCATAGAAATGTATTATTTTACAGAGCATTGCATGAAATATATTTTGCAAGTGAAATAGCAAATTTTATCATTCACACAAGACTAGCATGACAGGTATCGAAGTGACATTTTAATAAAAGGATTTTACAATATAGACTTTTCGTTAAAAAAAAACATGGTGAAAAAATCTAGATATGTCTGGAAACATTTAGTTGACAATTTTCTGTTGTATTCCATTCTCTTATGAAGATAAAATTTTTAGTTGGTCCACCTTGCGAGTGGACTTTCTACGCTGTGTTTGCCAGTAAGTACGTAATGTCCGCTCGAGTCTCGAGAACTTATCGACCTTACTTATAGTTCCCCTGATTTCTGAATGGATTTCACACAGAAAATTTAAGCATAGCCCTCTCCATGTCTCGTTGGGCTATTTGGAGTCTATTAATAGGGGCCATAGTAAGAGACCGTATTTACTTCAAAGATAGGGTACCAAAAAATATGAAGTCTTTAATGTAATAACATGTAATGTCTTTTATGAATAGACATTTAGCGGTTCCATCCATACATCCGTCCATCATAGATCGTCCGCTGTTGGACATAGGCCTATAGATCTCCAATAAGACCGGTTGGTAGCGGCTTGCATCCAGCGAGATCCTGCGGCCTTAATGAGGTCATCCGTCCACCCTGTGGGTGGAAGTCCTACGCTGCGCTTGACGGTGCGTGGTCTCCACTCGAGAACTTTTCGACCCCATCGGTCATCAGTTCTCCACGCTATGTGCCCTGCCACTTCAACTTGCCAATCCGCTGGGCTATGTCGGTAACTTTGGTTCTTCTACGCATCTCATCAATCCTGATTCGATCTCGTAGAGAGACTCCGCGCATAGCCCTCTTCATAGCTCGTTGGGCTACTTGGAGCTCACTAATAAGGCTCATACTTAGAGACCGAACCGATTACGAAGCAACTACTTAAAAGAAATCTCACCAAATAATCTATTCGGGAGATAGTTTGAAACGCAAAATAAGCTGATTAGCTCTATTATACTCCGGCAATAGGAGATTGGTGGAATTTAAACCTCATTACCGAGCAGCAAACAAACGGTTTGGCTTACACCTTCTGACGCTTTTAAGAACCTACTTGGAGAACGATTGAACATTATTTTCCCGGGAAAGTTTCATTATTGAATGGCTACAACAACATGCATAGAAAGCAATTGTGTTACCACAAACCACTGAAGGTCTATAAATAATACAAAAATACTCGCTAAGGTAATAAATTGACAAATTGTCTTTGTATATTTATTGAGCGGACGTATTATGATTTTGACGTTTTTAAATGTATAAAATAGATTACTTATGCAATATTAGTGCATAATATTTATTTTTTGATATTTCTAGGTTATACTAGATGTAAAATTTTATTTACAATAAGACATTTAATTGGAATTTTTGACATATTTATTTGTATAATGACAATGACATTATAATATTTAATGTAAAATTGACATCAATATGTCTAATAAATATAATATAATGTTTGACAATAATTGGCTTTTTTTCTAGATAGTAATTGTGTAAACCTAATAGTATTGACATGTAAATGAAAAATTTTATGAATAAATTGAATATGAATATTTAACATATTTTTAGAGGTTCCTAAAGCCCGATTACAGAGGCGCCAGCGTAACTATATTAGCTAAATAGCATAGTTCTGTTTCTTTTTAACTTTAGGCATTCGATAGAGAGAACGCTTTTTACGCTGCTATTTCATTTACGCTGGCGTCTCTGTAATCGGGCTTCTAATCTAACTATGAACATCATAATACAATTTTCAATTGTTTTTGTTCAAATTGCTAAAAATAAAAATTTTCGTATTACAAGCGTAAAGCGTTGGCTCAAACTAGGTCCCGTACCTATAAGTATTTTGTAGTTTATGTACTAATTTTCAAATTAACTTTTTAGTGAAAAATAGTGCGTGGAGTCCCTCCGCGCAGAAGAAGTGAAACTCAACAAATTTAACGACTCTCACATTGTTTACTTCGCTGCATAGCAAGTTAGCAAAAATACCACGCGTATGTGCTTGGGTTCTACCGACTCACTCTTTATCTCTCTCCTACTTTCTACCTTTATGTATCTTTCTTTCTCTCTCCCTTCTTCATCTATTCTCTTCATTGTCAATATAACAATCGACACCGGGTTAGCGTGCTTGGATTGGTATATTGACAATGAAGAGAATAGATGAAAAGGACAATTGAGTCATAACTCAATTGTCCTTTTTGGATAAACTTATTTAACAGTAGTTTATTAAAAGACTGGTAACACTTCAGTTCAGAATGTGATCTGTGGAGAAGATAGCTTTTAAATTCGCCAATCAAACAATAAACCAACTACGCTGGTTCAAATTTGAGACAGTTTACCCAACAAACAGGGCGTGTCGTAGAAGCACAATTTCATACAGCGAGCTAATATTTGACAATGATAACACCCTGTAGTTTCAATGGATTTGTTTATGTAAGCGTTACTTGATTTACTAGCTAATTGGCGAGAAATTATCTTGGTTGTATCATTTTACTAGGCTCAATAAACATTTATTTGTTTATTATCCATTAGAATATTAGGTACTAGTTTTTACCCGAGGCTTCGCCCGCATGATATTTTTTACATTTTTGTGCTATCCCATGGGAACATTTTATTTATCTGGGATAAAAAATATATACCAGCCTCCATACATTTTCTCGACGTGTCCTTTTCGTGTAGACCTTAAGTTAGTCCAGGTTTAATCCTCGGTTGTAAATGCCACTAAACTAGTAGTAAAACAATACGAGTAAGCCCGAACTATCGCGGCCACTGTTGCAATCACTTCATTCCATTAAAGGGCCGGAAATTGAATAACCGCCGGTCCTTAATACTTTGCCGGTCTGTGGTTGGAAATTCGCATTTTGTTTGTTAGTCAAAATATTGTGGATGTAAAATGTAAATGACAATTTTTTTATATTAACGATGCTCTAAATGGGATACAAAAAGACTAAGCAAAAGAAAAGTACTAAGCAAAAAAGGGGTGATTATGATGAGATTGTGGACAACTTTTAATATAGGCCACCTCCTAAATTGCGAGAAAAAATACCTAAAATACTGGGCACCATAGGTTATGCCCAGTTGAAGCCTACATTATTTTTTCTTTACAATTTAGGTGAATTCGCATTTCGCAAAGAATTGGCACGTGTGCCCAGTTGGAGAAATTTTAAGTATGGTCAGTTATTATTTCTTCATCTGCACACTATAAAATTTCAAATCTGTTATTTCACCCAGTTTTTTGAGATTTGAAATTGGTTTTATGGAATAACCATATTTTTTCCATTTGTAGATCTATTCGTACATAGAGATGACGTTACGACCATTATAACCAACTTTCACAATGGAATCAATTCTTAAATTACAAAAAAAACGTCAATATATTAAATTAAATTAATCAATCTACTAATTGTGCAGGAAAACTGATTTCTATTTTAAGCTTTTTTTTTTTAATTCTTTGAAATTTAATTATGATCGTTATTCGATAATTATACATTCTCGATAACTTTTGATAAACTGGTGGTGTAAATATTCTAGAGTAGTAAAATTATTTATGATTGTAATGAGTAGGTCATTACTGTCATCAATACTGCCAGTTGCCAGCATGCTGGGCACGCTGCCAACTGGCAGTGGGCTTGAGCAACTGGGTTATCTTCAGACCTTCAAGGATCTGTGGATGATCCAATAGCTTTCTATGTAGTAGTAGTGTAAGTAGTTTTAGCATATAAAGTAGTATTTTATCTCTTTGATGTTAATAAAGGCACTTTTGTCCACTATTAACTATTTCACTACTTCTTAATATAATTTTACTTACAATTTTGAGAAGCTTACAGAAAACCCAGTAAGTGAAATACCTCAGCAATTCAGGCCTGGCCAAGTGGTTGAAAACCACAAATATTAATTACAGAGTTCGGAACAAAACCGCGCGCCGAACATCAATAGATCCTTCGGAGATTAACCAGCTATTTCGGGAATATTCCTCCATTTAGGAATAAAAATTCATTTACACTCTTGAATTATTATTAAACTTGTTTGCGTTTTCAATACAATCAATTTATTTTTGGTTATTATGACAAGTACTGAGGTCGCAGGTGCTACCTGGATCCGTCTAGCGCAAGACTGAACTGTATGGCGAGAGATGAAGGAGGCCTACACCAAGATTTGGGTGCCCTAGTTAAAATAAGTAAATTAAGTTTTAAGAATAAATTATTGTTAATATTATGTTTCATGTAACTTTCAAATTATATGTAATCCAAATGTTTAAAATTATTATGAGGGGCTAATAAAGGCTATTTTATTTTATGACAACTTGACGAAACCCAAGTAGGGTTTCGTCAAGTTTTTTTTTTCATTGATTTTCCAATAATTTGGTTCAGTTGTAAAATAAATGTTGACAACAAACTAAAGTACCTACCAGCGAGTACGCGATAAATCGTTACTATTTCTTAAATTTTACGACTTTTAAGTTATACTTAGTTTGTTATAAGTTATATCGAAGTTTAAAAGAGCAATATGGTATGTCTTAGATAAAAATAACACTGTTTTTTTTTCAGATTATAGATATGTGCTGACATTTTTAAAAATTCTATGCATACATAGAGGAGTCGGTGAAATAACCTTCGCCAGTTCGAAAGCCGTTTTTAATGATAATAAACTTAAAATAAATAATACATTAAATACTATGGCATATTGCACTTAATCCCTGGTCTCTAACCCCAAGCTAAGCAAAGCTCGTGATATAACTGCCAGAGACTGATAAACTACATAAATAAATATGTCTAGTGTCCGACATAATCCGACGCGCGTTGCGAGCTGCGGAAATGGCGGCAAAATGGCCGCTAGTCTACATTGTGAAGCTACCCAGGAGCACAGCATGATTGGTTAAGAATTCGAAAATATATCAACGATTCTTTGGAGTGACGGGTCTGTCAGACCCACCAGGCACGCCGTGTGATTTTTGCCCACCAGGCACCCCAAGGATTAAATACATATTTTTAGATTAATTAGTCCCGTAGTACATAATAATAATATGTTGAAATCGCGAAAGTTTACAGTATAATTACTTTTACAGATAATAACATTTAGACTCTGACTAAAAACCAAGGTTAATATTGGTCGCCTTGGTTGGGAAATTGGGAATAGAACCCACGCCTCTTTAGCCCAGGAGTCAGGGGTACTAACCACTGAGCCACGGAGGCAGTCAAAAGTCAGTATAATCATCATAATGGCCTTCCAGTTGATCGTTAGAATTATAGTAACGTTCCGACGTCTTATTCCATTCCGCCAACTTCTGCATTTTGTCTCCGCCGAAATATAATAAATCCAGATCCTCTGGACTGTTAGCCCTGCGGTAATAGTATTTGCAGTCGTACATTTCTCCGTTGTGGTATACTTTATCTGAAAAAAAAAAACCGGACAAGTGCAAGTCAGGCCCGCACACCGAGGGTTCCGTACAAATCCAGAAATTTTCACAAAATTGGGAAGAACGTTGTTAAAATCGCTATACTCATCATCATCGACAAAAGTTTTTTTTTTACTTTTCTCGTCATTCATTGAAAATTGTTAAAATAATTATAAACCTGTTTAAGCTTGTGTTAATGAAGCTCTTTTATATGATACCTTACATGATACACTTTACGCACTTTGAATTTTAAACCCATATTTTGTGAATTTTGAAGCCCTAGTTTTTTGTGATTTAAATAAAAATGTACAGTTTTCAGATTTATTCCTATATGTCTACTCTGAGACAATGATTCTCGACAAATTTCATAGTTCTATGTCAACGGGAAGTACCCTGTAGGTTTTGATTTTTGTGAGTGTCGAAATATGCGGTTTTTTACGACATCAACGGCTCTAACTTTTTAATCGGTAACTGAGAAGTTTTTCTTTTACACAAATGCAAGAGACCATAGATATACGTATACAGTTTAAATTTCAACTCGATATCTTTCCGACGCGTTCCCGAGATAAAGAGTTTTGAAATACACACAGACGGGCAACAAAATCCTATAAGGGTTCCGTTTTTTCTGTTTGAGATACGGAACCCTAAAAACGCGTCTAAAAAAGGCATTTCGCAATAAATATAATGTTATCTATTACACAACTGCAAGAGATCATAGATATACGTATACAGTTTAAATTTCAACTCGATATCTTTACGCATTCCCGAGATAAAGAGTCTTGACATACACACAGACGGACAGACGGACAGACGGACAACAAAGTGATCCTATAAGGGTTCCGTTTTTTTTCTTTTGATGTAAGGAACCCTAAAAACAATGGGGTGGACTCTGGGAGTGCCGACAGATGTGAAAACTTACTCCCTCCGTCTTACGAGTTTTCGATCACGTCCTGACGCTAATTTAACATTGTTACCCATCTCAAAAAGTGCAAAAGGCCGCTTAAGAAGTGTTCGCTTTAAAAATTACGTGTAAAGAAATAGTTGATTGAATCAGGTGTTACTTTGCGGAAATTCATTTTTAAATCCATGTTTTGATTAAATATTTAGTGTATTTCCGCTATCTTGTTGTAGGCAAATAAGTTTAAGGGCATTAAGTGCATTAAGGACATTTATAAAAAAAAATTTAAAAACTTAATTTTACAAAATAGATAAAATAATAATAAATATCACTTATTTTCACTACACTTTATTATATATTTTTAATTACTATATTAATGATCCATTAACAACAAATAAATATCATAAAAATCTTTTAAAAATAATATGACAAAATATTGAAAACACTTCACTAATAAATAACACCCTTATTCTCACTGCACTACACTCTGTTCGACACGTGTTTCGCCTCTCAACGAGGCATCTTCAGGACGTGTTGACTCTTCGAGGTCGCTCGCAAGAATCATTGATTTGATTACACTAAATATTTATTCAAAACATGGATTTGTAAAGAAATAGTAAAAAAAAAACAAAGGGTTGCACTCCTGGAGTACCAGCAGAAGTGAAAACTTGAACATTGACGTTGTGCATTGGTTAATATTTTGAGATGGTTAGGGAATAATTTTGCACGAATTTCTTTATTTATCAGAACTGTACTGTGCTAGCCTTTTTAAAAATAGTCCACTGCAGGACACAAGTCTACCGACGAAGAGTGATTGGGCCATATTCAAAACGCTGGCCCATTGCGGGTTGGAGGATTCACATACGCCAGCGATTTCTTCTAAGGACGTATGCAGGTTGCCTCATGATGTTTGCCTTCACCGAAAAGCTAGTAGTGTGAAATTCCGTTTAAAAATTCCAAGGAATTCATTGCTGCGGGACCGGGCTTTGAACCCACGATCTTGCGATTGTAAGGCGGGTGACATTCAATCAGTAAATTTTGCTCATTTCGAGAGAAACAATCAAACATCGCTGCAGAAAAAAAAATCATTGAAAATAATTACATACATAAAAGTGTAGTAGACTGTGTAAGAACCTACCAAGTTTCGTAGAGATTTGTTGAAAACTGCGACTTGTAGAGGAGAATCAACAACCGGACCGAAGAAAGCAAAATTGTCGCGTTAAAACGCAGCCTTCTCTCACTTAGTTTGCTCGGTCAATTATATTGTTTTTAATATACTTACTATTATACCATACACCGCCGTACATTCCTACTGCTGGCAATCTTTTAAGTCTCCAAAAACAGTTTTCTATTTCTATCTCGCAATTACTGTAATAATCTTCGTAATAATGTGTATGTGTACTAAAACCGCACACCGGAATCAAAGGAGTTCTGAAATAAAATAAAAAAATTGGTTGTCTCTTAAGTCGACTTACGGGCGATAATTAGGCTGGACAATACTTGACATTCTTGGTGACTGTGAAGTTGTGAAGCTGTTTCTTATGGATAAGCTTCAGTCAGGATTTTGCCTCCAAAAGGTTCCCGCCTTGTCGTGGTGGGCTAACCCTAGAAGGACTAGGGTGAAGTTAAAAGGAATCCGGGATGGGGCCGCTTTTTCGGGGGTTTGCCTATGTAGCCTGTGTAGAAGCCGGTCGGTGGGTTGGGTTGCCTTGTGGGGGGCACAGCAACTAAGGTGGGCTGCAGTGTCATATGGGAGGCACTGCTGCTGAGGATTGGGGGCCGTAGCGGTAGAGGACTGCTGGTGTTGTCACCTGTACTGCCATTTTGCCTACTTTCCGCGGCCTCAACGGGATCGCCACCGTTTGATGGGGACGCAGAGGGACTACAGGTGAGGAGGAGTGTCAATATGGCGACGCGCCGCTCTCCTTTCGGCAGCCAAAGCTGTAGACGCGGGGCCACTTTAACTGAGCCGTTGCACAGGGACCAGGGAGTTCAGATACGGATGCTATCTGACGCCCAGTTGCTGGGCTTGTCCTGAGTAGAGAATGACGATGTGTCTGGTGTTCTGAGGTATCGTCGTAGGTGCGGAGTAGAGCGCAAGTTCTAAGGTAGACGCCAACTGGGGCTGGCGCTGTCGGGGCCGCGGAAGAGTGCGAAATCGTGCCCGTACCCCGTAGCCCCGATACTAAGCGTTGTGGTGGAACACGCCAGGGTTTTTCGTGGGTATATTACTTAAGAGTGCGCCTAATGCCATGAAAATAACAAATTTCACCCTCGCTTCTTGCATCGCCCGCTATCATCTGTGCTGCTTTGTTTAGAGTCGAAAATCGCATGACACAGTTCACGATGATTTTAGCTTCGAGCGCCAGCTTACATTTTTAGGTGACATTTTTTTTTTATTCAAAATTTAAGCATATATTAAAAAAACTTATGGATTACTCTACTAGACCATCAGTCTGGCTACGTTATTTGTCAAAAATAATGTGGTAATGTCGCTGATAATTTCGAGCATCCGAAAAAAAAAGTTTTTTTTATGATGCGCAGTTTTTTTTTTTCTAAAGTAACCATATTATTTCTCAAAATTCTACTAGATTACTCTGCTACTATAAGTTTTTTCCTTTACTATAGTATTTTTTAATATGGATATTTATGTTCGTTATCTTTACACCACGTCTTTAAAAATACACTTTTCGCTTGATTTTGGCATTAGGCGCCCCCTTAATACCCACCAGTCGGCGGGACTCCCACATAACCACCTAATACCTAACCTCGAGGCGCGGTGGTATCCATAAAAAGATTCCCTGGACCCATAGCTTGTAGCGCACATCACAACCGCTAAGCAGTTTGTTTCGTTATAAACTTACGTCCGTCGAATACATCGTATGTAATGTCCGATGCAGTCTTGCCTTTCATTGTAGGCCCACGGATGGATCACCCAGTCCACGTCTTCAAAAGCATGCTTCCTCATCGTTGTTATGGGATCTTCTGTTGTCGTCGTTAGTTTGGTCTTTTTTTTCTTATCTGAAAGAAATTTCATTGAGAGTTTTACCTATGCTGTAATAATTACTTTTCGCAAAAAATGGCAAATTCGACTTCAAACGTGTACTGTGTACATGATTCGAATAGTTTGCACGGATAGATATTGTAATTTTCACACTTTTGAAATAGGGCGCAGGATTCGGGAAAGAGGAGGTGACTCCCGTTCTACCACGTTTCTGGTGCAAAGAATATCCATCGCCATCCAACGCGGCAATGCTGCAAGCGTTATGGGCACCTTTGTACCAGGAACGATGAGGGGCGGGTTATATAATTTTCTAGGTATAATATATATTTTATTTTCTGTTATTGTTGTCATTCATATTTAACAAACTTTACTCTCTAAGTCTTATATATATAGGTATATGTAAATAAACTATAGATTTTCACACTTATGTTGATTTACAAAAAAATGGCTGAATTTATTTCGATAAAATTTAATAGGACCATATATGAAGATTGTTGATCTACTAAACAAAAAAAGAGTTATCGAAATCGAACTACTTTGTAAAAAGTTATGAGTGGTACATAAATTATCGGCCAAGCACGAGTCTCGCGCACAAAGGGTTCCGTACTGTTTGGAAAGTCTTTCAGTTTTCTAGCTATAACGGTTCTTGAAATACAGCCTGGTGACAGATGGAGAGACAGACGGACAGCGGAGTTTTAGTAATAGGGTCCAGTTTTTACTCCTTGGGTACGGAACCCTAAAAAAAATGCGTCGACTTGAGAACCTAATTAGCCTTCAAATACATCCACGCAAAATTAAAAACGTCTTTTTTAACCGACAAAAAATGGGGACATTTCCGGAAGTCGATGCTCATTTTTTTTCCTATATTCACACTATGCTTTTCACAAAGTAGCCTGATATAGAGTTTTTTTTATATAGACGAATAATGATGGAAACCTTTCCTTTTATAGCGACTTCCCAAAGGAGGAGGTAGTATGTTCATCTGTATGTATTTTTTTTGTATATTTTCATTTATAGTTTATACTATATATAACGGGACTGAACTCACGTGTAAGGATAGTTGTAACGACTATAGTTTCGGTCGCATTCGGCGACCTTTCTCAAGTTGGCGAGTGCTAGCATGCGGAGCCGTCTCGCAATGCACTGAGAAATAATTATTATTTGATAGTCGGTTGAAAATATGCAAGATCTACTTATACTTACTACTTTCGATTATAGGTATCATAGGTAGAATGATCAGCACTTTGATGTGGTCGAAGATGTAGCATGTTATCGGTAGAGCGCAGCAAGAATCTAAATAACAAAAATAACATCTCTCTACAATATGTAATATTATAAAGCAAAGTTGCAAAAATGTAAAGTCAGCGTTGTAACCTGAATAACTAGTTACAACTAGAAAAAAAACAAGTGCGAGTCAGGCTCGCACATTGAGGGTTCCGTAAAAATCCAAAAAATGTCACAAAATTGTAGTAAGTCTCTATACTATACAAACGACAAAAAGTTTTTTTTTTCACTTTTCTCGTCATACATCGAAAATTACACATTGTGAAAATAATTAAAAACCTGTTTATACCTTACATGATACGATTTACTCACTTTGAATTTTGAACCCATATTTTGTGAACTTTGAGGCCCTATTTTTTGCGATTTAAATAAAAATGTACAGTTTTCAGATTTATTCCTGTATGTGTACTTTGAGACAATGCTTCTTGCCAAATTTCATAGTTCTATGTCAACGGGAAGTACCCTGTAGGTTTTGATTTTTGTAAGTGTCGAAATATGCGGTTTTTTACGACATGAACGGCTCTAACTTTTTAATCGGTAACTGAGAAGTTTTTCTTTTACACAAATGCAAGAAACCATAGAAATACGTATACAGTTTAAATTTCAACTCGATATCTTAACGCGTTCCCGAGATAAAGAGCTTTGACATACACACAGACGGACAACAAAATCCTATAAGGGTTCCGTTTTTTCTGTTTGAGATACGGAACCCTAAAAACGCGTCGTGACAAAGGCATTACGCAATAAATATAATGTTATCTAGTTCCAACTGAGGGATACGTGTTCTCCCTAAAATATGGTTATAAGTTTGACATACGCATCAAAAAAGTGATCGTTCATCTACAGATTGCAATGCGCTTTTTCCATGTTTTACAATACTTAGGAGGGTTTATAGCTATAACTCATTTGTAGTTATTTTACATGTGTGGTGTGGAAGCTTCCCCTTAAACACACAATTTTAAACACTTAATCGGCAGTATTCATAAAGCTTGATAACGTGCTCAAAGACCGAAAAATGCCGCAATGTCTGAAAACCCGACTTTACAACCAATGCGTACTACCTGTGATGACGTATGGTGCCGAAACGTGGACGCTCACCAAGGAAACTATATACAAAATGAGAGTCGCACAACGAGCCATGAAGCGTGCTGTGCTAGGCATCACGTTACGTGACCGAATTCGACATAGTAGTAGACGTAGGAGGACATAGGTGGCAGATATCAGATCGCGTATAATCAGTCTCAAGTGGCGTTGGGCTGGACATTTAGCCAGATGTGATGATGGCAGGTGGAGCAGGTCTCTGACTGAAAGGTGGCCCCGTGACGGGAAGCGCAGTCCCGGTAGACCTTTACAACGGCAACGGTGGCGTGATGCCATCCAAATTTTTTGCGACAACACCTGGATGAGACTGGCACAGGACAGGGATAGTCAGCGTAAGGGGGAGGAGGCTTATGCCCTGCAGTGGGCCAAAATAAGCTAATGATGATGATTTAAAATTGAGATCTATACTGAAACTATCATAAGTCAAATTTTATGCAATTCGGCTTATCAATGTGGAAGGTAATAGGGCTTTGTAACGCTAGGACGGACGGACAAACACAACGAAGTTATAAGATTTATTACGGTCACCTAATAAGGTATTTTATATACGGTGTCGTAGGCCGTATTTTTTGTATAAATATTTATAAAATTGTAAAATAACTTACCAATACAGCAATAAAACATAACACAATAAAACACATTACAATAGCAGGACATTGTATTTTAATCCTTTTGCTTCCGTTGTCTCTATTCCAAAGTCTAGAGAAATGTGAAACGAGATCCGATAAATCCCAGAAGTATCTAATTAAGATCTTTAATTAACTCAAAATTAAGTTCGAAATAAGTCGTTAGGAGTTTTAATGAGATTTCTCGTGATGATAAAACGATAATAGGTACTTACGTAACTTTTGATTTGGAGAGATATAGCAATAAATAGGTGTTTGTGAAAGATATAATCAACTAGAGGATTTAGTTATTAATTAGTAAACTTACAACCGATTTAAGAAAATTGACTTTTAAAATGTTACTAACAGACAATGGGAAAACGACTACAAGAATTATAAAGAAATAGGTATGTAGGTACTTTCAGTAATATTAATTTCTACAATTCTGCGGATTTAAAATTATTCCAACTGATTTTCACGATAAAAATTCAAATTCATCACGAACATATTCGCTGGTAAATATATTTTTCCAAGCATTGTGTGTGTGTGAGGGTGTGTGTGTGTGTGTGCGTGTGTGTGTGTGGGTGGGTGAGTGGGTGTGTGTTTGCGTGCTTGCATGCGTGATTGGGTGCGTGTGTGTGTGTGTGTGTGTATGTGTGTAGTTGTCTATGAATGCCGTTATGAATTTTTAAAATAAGAAAAAAATATTTTATTTTGTTTTTAAAGATTCATAACAGCTCCAAACAGTAATAGTTAAATTTCTTAATTCCTACTAGCTAATCCTGGGCTTGCTTAAATGTATTCTTTAGGGTAGCAATTTCTGCGATAGTCGTATAATAACCATTGAAGTTTTTCATAACTTTCCCTTCAACATTTTTGCAGAAACTTTTTTCTGAGACAGTGGGAATTGAAATAATTACCGCATTATGCGGAACGTTTCTTGCGGAATATACGCGAGGGAACGAACATCTGCTCCCAATGACCGTTGGCACAGTATATACTTACCCAGCAGTAAAATAACTTGAAACTGTTTAATAAAACCTGCACGAAACTGTCGAATTTACCAGCTCTAGGCACCAGTTAACTCAGCCTGCTGGTACTTGTAAGCTGCGGCTACTTGTTTACTTTTACGCGGGCGCGTGCAAATTATGGCATAAGCTGTGGCTTTGTTTACCATCTATTGTATTAGTTTTTTTTGTATTGAAGAACAAAAAGTTTTTCTAGAACTTTCACTTGTTTAGTTTGTCAATCACAAAGACATCGATTATTCTAGATATGTCGAGGCAACTTTTATTCTGATATAAATAGCTTTCGTTGGACTCGGTTATCGTGTTTTCTCACCTCATCTCGTGCTCAGTGATTTTGAAGTGTGTTCAGTGACTAGTTTTTGAGAATATCATTACCAGTGTGAAGTGTTATGTGCAAACCAGTTGTTTCGTGTTTTTTGTGATTTTGTGAAGTGATTGTGTGTTCAGAGTAAATAATCTGCGCTCTAACTGATTATCTAAGAACCCATCTCGTAAAAATATATTAATATTAATCTCTCTCCAATATAGGCCTACTGAATTACTGGTTCACGAACAAACTACAATCCTATGAACTTATCTAAGAAATAAGTAATAAATAACAAATAAACAAACAAATAATAACACATTATTGGACAACCACATTACATAAAAAACAAATTACAGAACAATACAATTTATAGATTTCTAATTGGCGGCCTTATCGCTTTAAGCATTTTTTTCCAAGCCATTCAAAGAAATTGTTTATTTTCCAAAAACTTATGAACTATGTACATATTGGTTAATAGTAAAATACACAAGTAAATATATCCTAAATTAACGTACATACAAAATATTATGTGCACTGCAGCCCACACTAGGGTGACCTGTGTCGTGGGCTGCAGGCTCTTTCACTTAAGCTAGCTTATGATTACTAAGATTATTTGTGAGTGAACGTGAAAGTGGGTGAGTGAGTGAGAGAATGAGTGGATTTTAACACGTGTGGTGTGTGTGTGTGTATATATTATGATAAGAATATATATTAAGAGGATATATGGATACATGAATACGAATTTGAGAACTAAAATAAATACCAAAAAGTTATAGATAGATATATAAGGCATAATAGCTCTACATAAATAGTACATGAAATTACATGTATGAGTAATAAATAAATATCCAGATTCTTGAATTTACCTCTCAGCTGTAGGTATATTACGCACTACATGACAGCGAATAAAATAAAAAATCGGATCTGGAAGGCTATGACCTGGCTATTCAAATAAATTACATTTACTTAATAACAAAGACACTTTTGCGGTTTTAATCAGGTAATTATTTCAACTTACTAATATATTGGGTTGGTTTAGGTAGTTAATTTACTAATCTGTTGAGTTAGGTTTGTTGTTAGCTTTCCTAATTATTAAAATAATCTTCATTATATAATCTTAATTATGCTTTGAAACAGTAGACTTGATCATGTTGCAAACGTACGAAATTCCAACCAAAAAAATTCATTTATTTTCTGTCTATCTCTCTTCTTACGACTAATAAGAACTTTGGTTAGTTTTAGATTAAAGTTTTAAAAGGTGACTTTAGCGTACAAAACACTGTAATATTGTGGTAAATTGTAACTTAGCTAAAGCTAAACTTTACAAACATTGTAAATTTATTATAATAAAAAAAATAATGAAACTTATAAAACATTTCATAAACTATAATTTTAAGGCAATGTTCTCTATTTTAATTTCTAAGGGGTGGTGAAAGTTCGAAACACGCTCAAAGGGGTGCAATCACTGTATTTAACTACACAGGTAAACAGTTAACAATCAACGTAAAGTAAAGTAAATAAAACAATAACTGTATCAGCGCGAGCGCCTTGCGAGCCGGCGGCGTCAGCGGTTGTTAGTCGAGTGTCTTCCCTTGCCTGAGGCATCCTAGCGGTCGCCGGCAGGCGACGCTCGACCTCAGGTATAAGGGTCCGTACGATTCCCGCGTGATTTTAATGACGCATTCGAGCCCGCGTTACATAATTATTATATTAATAAAGGTTTCATAAAATCAAATCAATATATTAGGTTATTTTGCTGTCTTTCGTTCGTCTAAAGGTACTCTCATTTTTGATTCCAACTCATAGCAAATGGTGTCTTGTCGCGACCTTAAATTCAAAAGTTGTAATACTGGGTGTCAGGTTTATTTGCACAGCCCTCAGGGCTAATTTACAAGTCTTTTTCAAGTTCGGATTTTGTGTAACTTTGCAAAACTTTGTCCCGGTACAGTTCTGTGCAATTAAGAATTTAGATCTCTTAGAAAATGTAGCTAAATTTGATGTTCAGAGACCTTTTTAGGTCCCGAGTTTGTTTGGGGAATGTAGAATCTATGCTAATATTTTTTTAGCATCTTTACTTTTTCCTGATTTAGTTATTTGGTTTTCTTGAATATTCTTTACTAACTGACCTGGACTGAACTTTGTTTCACGCAATATCTTCATAAATGATGTGTTATTCTGATGTATAAGCATGACTATTGCAAAGTTTCATCTCAATCCGTTCAGGTAGTTTTTGCGTAAAAGAGGAACACACATCCATGCATACAAATTTTCGTGTTTATAATATTAGTAGGATGTGTATTCTGATTAAGAATCATTACTATTGCAAAGTTTCTTATCAATCCTTTCAGTAGTTTTTGCGTAAAAGAGGAACAAACATCCATACTTACTAACTTTTGCGTTCATAATTAGTAGGATTACAATGACGTCGCTGTCGTCGTTTAAGTTAAAAGACGTCCACAGCTAGACATAGGCCTCTCCAATTGACAATTACCACTCTGATAACTTTATTTCTTAAAGAATCTCGTAACCTTATTTTTGCCTCATTTTCTGAACAAGAAACCGTTTATATCTCGTACTTGGTCCCCTCGGGGCCAAGTACGAGATATAAACGGTTACCAAGTACGAGATGTAAACAGTTTAAGATAATAAATTCGACTAAACGTAGAAAAAACCAGAGGAATTTAATTGGATATCGGTAACGATTTGTACCAATTTAAAAGAAAATCGTTTTGCTAGAAGGTTAAGTTGTTTATTGTAGAGTTGTTTTATCAATGCTTGTAAATAAAGTCAGTATTCTTTGTTTTTTGGGATAATACAATTTAATCTATTATCCAAGCCACGGCAGCACTCAGTTCAAAAATGCAACCTTCAACCACTCAACCGAAAACAAACTTTGCAGAAAACTGCCTAACTTCGGTGATCGCTACAAAATAACTGCCCAATTTACGCTATTAGGCTTGTAACTAGTCTAGTTGTTCGTCCATCATACCAGCCATAAGACTTCCATTGCAGGACACAGGCCTCCCTTATTAATCTTTAATAAAACTTGTTGGATGCGGTTTGTATCCAGCTCGATCTTGCGGTCCTAATGAGAACATCTATCCACCTCGTGGGGGATGTCCTACGCTGCGATTGCAGGCACGTGTTCTCCACTCGATATATTTTCGACCCCATCTGTCATCAGTTCTCCTGCCTACTTCCATTTCAACTTGCCAATCTGCTAGACTATGCCGGTTACTTTATTACTTTGGATCCAACGGATCTCCTCATTTCTGATAGCTACGTAGTCTAGTATAAATAACAGAACCTACTAAAAGAACTCATATCCAAAGCAGCTGAACTTCACAAGATTTACCCTCGTCAACAAAAGGGGTGTAAAATATAGTATTTTCGCCTGTCCCTGAAAGTAGCACCATTTTCTAAGGCCCAGGTATCCGTTCGCCCTCGTAGTAACCTACGTCAAACCGAACGTATTGAAGGTACCACTTATTTGTGCAGTGGACCGAACAAGCCTCTTACACGGTGCCTGGCTCTAATAGATGAAAAGTACAAGCTTTTCAACAACTCACAAGTTCTTGTTTTCGTCTTTATTATATCAGCCGTGGAAGCTTACTGTACCAGCCTTTTTAATAGTCCACTAAACGACGTGGGCCTACCTACGAAGGGTGATTGGGTCATATCCACCACGCTGGCCCAGTGCGGGTTGGTCGAATTTCTTCTACGGCTGTATGCAGGTTTCCTCACGATGTTTTCCTTCACCGAAAAGCCAATATGGTGTGAAATTACGTACATAAGTTCCAAAGAAACACATTGGTACGGGATCGGGATTTGAACCCACGACCTCACGATTGCAGGACGGGTGTTACTACCACTAGACCACCACGACTTAGTGGAAGAAAGATCTTACAAATTGGAGGTATGAGTGCAAGCTCGATTGCGTACCAATCATTTCTTTAATATTTATGTACCTACGGATTTACACACCGCTGACTTTGATGGAACACCCTCAAGTATTTATTTAAAGACTTATTGTAAACTAGATCATTTTAATTTAACTTGTTATACACCGATTGTTTATTTGAAAACTTGTTGTAGACATAGATTGTAATTTTTATGGCACACAGCTCGAATACTTAGAGGAGTGCTCCGAACTAAAGGTGGATTGAAATGGGTCGTCAATTACCGGGGGTAGGATCTGGAGTACTTTTGCGATCTTCTTGTATTAGAGTTTTCAAAATAATTGGTTTATAAAGCCGGTATAAACCAATAGGCTATTTGACAACATTGAAAATATTCTATTAATTTTGGTAATCCATACAGATAATATCCTGAAAAAGTCATATTTCACTTTATTTAAACTAAAATATGTCTAATTTTCGCAAATCGAACGAAATAAAATACGATATTTTTTTAACATTTTATCTGTGACGTAAACGCTCTAAGAAGGGCGGCAACTCTGGTGACGTCACGTACTGGTAAAGAAAATTTCTCGATTGACTGTTTTTTGTGTTATTTGTGTTTTGTGATTTCGGAGTAATATTATTAGATCTATAAGTTACTGTTAAAGTATTTTTTTTTAATTTTTAGATGTGAACTATCGTATTTACCAGTATTAACTAACGTTATTTACTCGTGAGTGACGTCAAAGACCAGCGCCATTACATAATGTCGTTTTTGGTAGGATCTTGAATATCTATTCTTTAACACTGATTTTCATTGTTAATACAGTAGATCTCTCGGAAATATAAATGTAGTGTGCTTAGTATGTACTAACGAATAATTTAAAACGATTTCCAAAAACTAGTCAAATTCCTTATTATTTTATACCGGTTTTTCGACGATAATTTTACGTGATAACGTCATAACTTTCTTAAGAAAACATTGGTGAATCAACTGAAACAAGACAAACATTTAGGCCGATCGTGCTTCTCTACTTATTCCGCGTCGTTGCTTGCACGCTCGGCTCAGACTGGACGTGACACTTTTTTATGAGTGCAGCCGGCGTTATCACGTCAAAAATGTTGCTTTATTGTCTCTCTACCATCCGTTCATCAGGCATAGGACGTCCACTGCTGGACATAGGCCTTTCCAATTGATCTCTAATCAGACCGGTTGGAATAGGCTGCCATTTCAACCTGCCATTCTAGTTGGCTGTGTTGGTAATTTGGTTTTTCTACGGACCTCCTCATTTTTGATTCCATCTCGCAGAGAGACTCCGAGCATAGCCCTCTCCATGGGTAGTTATTGTCTATCTTAATTGATCAATTAACTACCATATCATTATTATCTGTCATGGAACGTCCACTGCTGGACATAGGCTTTTTATCATGGATTTCCAATAAGACCGGTTGGTAACGGTTTGAGTCTAGCTTGATTGAGCGGTCTAGATCAGATCATTATTTAATTAAATATCCACTGAGCTATCAAGGCGGCTCAGTGGTTAGTGACGCTGACTCCTAGGTCAAAGAGGTGTGGGTTTGATTTCCATCCAGGGCAAATATTTATGTGACGAACTTAGGTGTTTGCTCTATGTCTATGTGTTATTTAGGCATAATCGATATAACTACCTATATGTATTTAAAAATATGAATATGTAGTATATCAGTCTCTGGCAGTTATATCACAAGCTTTGCTTAGTTTGGGGGGTGTGTAAGTTGTCTTCTAATATTTATTTATTAGTTGACCTTGTCGATAAACGTCTTACGATTTTGTATCAATTCAGTTATTGTCTTATTTTGCAGGGTTATTTCTAATCAATTAGCATCCTTTTAGGGGCTTCTGTACATCAAAACTAACAACTTTTGTTCTGCGACTTTTGTCAAAATTTAAAAAAAAATCAGCTGTTCCATACATTCTGTCGCGGGTGAATAATTTAATTATTTATTTTTCTATGGAACAACAATTTTCTTTTTAGTTTTGACTACAGTCGTAGAACAAAGGTTGTTAGTTTTGATGTACAGAATAAGCCCCTAAAAGGATGCTAATTGATTAGAAATAACCCTGTATAGTTGATCTACTCTAGCTTTAGGATCAAATTTACTCAACCAACAGCAAGCTACAATAACCACCAAACTAGCCAGCCATCAAATCAATCAGTCGCAAAGCTTCCGTCTCCGGCTGCTATTCAGAATGTAATCCATCACTGCGCTGCGCTGCAATTTGGTGGAATCATCGGTCGAACTCGAAAACCAGATGTTCCTTCATAAACTTGTCACTAGATGTCTCTATCTAGTCGTATGGAATCTATCGTAAGCCGTATGGAATCGTCGCTGCCTATGAACAAATGAAAGCCTATTGCGTTCTCTTATATTTTTGACCGACGAACCGGAGGAAGTACTGAATTCGTATGCGTATCTTTTTTTATTATGTACTAGTTTTTACCCGCGGCTTCGCCCGCATACGCAATATATCATTTTAATTTATAGCCTATGTGTTATTCTGATGTATAAGCTATGTTATTGCAAAGTTTCATTTCAATTCGTTCAGTAGTTTTTGCGTGAAAGAGTAACAAACATCCATACATCCATCCATCCATCCATCCATCCATCCTCACAAACTTTCACATTCATAATATTAGTAGGAAGTAGGATAACCACGAATAATGTTTTTTCCTAGTTGTCCGATTTTAAAAATGATTATTTTTATTAGAAGTAAGTATACTTCTAAATTGGTCCACTTTTAACTTTATTGAGATCGACTGAGCCATTTTTGATAAATCAACAATAATGTGAAAATGCTACATAGATCCGTGCGAAATATTCGCGAATTCTGTACACGGGTGAAGATGGTCATGTTATTTTTTGCAAAAAATAATTATGTACCGTATCTCTTTTCTGATGTCTCTATCAACCAAGTAACACCTTTGGTTACTGATATTGACTTAAATTTTATAGAAGTCATGTTTTGTTGAAAACTCCAATAGACGTTATTATGGGAGTTGGTATAAGAAAGCTGCTTCAAATATGGTTCATTTTCAACACATTGTTTGCCCTGCAGGCAGATAACGCCTGCTTTATAAAGTCATAATCAAAGTTTGAGTTTCGAATTGCTGTTATGTTATATTAGCGGTTTAAATTATATTATTCAAACACAGATCTTGCGAGATGATGAAATCAGAAATCAGAAAACGTTTATAGCAACACTACGTACAATGTCCTTACAATTCAATAACATAGTTCCAATAGTGGACCCATAACGGGCGTGCAATATTTTAAGATGTTGTATCTTAACTAAAATAAGTATTTAGGTATCTATTATACAAATTTTTCATCATCATCATATCAGCCATAGAACGTCCACTGCTGGACATAGACGTCCCCTAATGATTTCCAATAAGACCGGTTGATAGCGTTTTGCATCCAGCGCGATCCTGCGGTCCTAATAAGGTCATCCGTCCACCTTGTGGGTGGACGTCCTACGCTGCGCTTCCCGGTACGTGGTCTCCACTCAAGAACTTTTCAACCCCATCGGTCATCAGTTCTCCGCGCTATGTGCACTGCCTATTGCCACTTCAACTTGCCAATCCGCTGGGCTATGTCGGTAACCTTGGTTCTTCTACGGATCTCCTCATTCCTGATTCGATCTCGCAGAGAAACTCCGAGCATAGCCCTCTCCATGGCTCTTTGGGCTACTTGGAGCTTACTAATAAGGCCCATAGTGAGAGACCATGTTTCTGTGCCATTAGTCATCACTGGCAACACACACTGGTCGAAAACTTTCGACTTGAGGCATACGAATTTTTACATGAAATATATTAACCTAAAATAATAATCAAATTACTATTCAAACTAACAAAGATGGGACATAACGGCTCGTTGTAGAGGGGATGCAACAAATATCTTCTTCAAAACACAAGCACGTCGAAGCAGGTTGGATTGAACTTCTTGGCGGCTGCAAAATTAACTACAAGCTGCGCAAAATCCAATCCTGACTGAGGATTGGGTTTTGTGCATCTTGTTGCTAACTTAGCATCCGCTAATATTGATTCGGGCTGTAACGCTAGTAATTACACTAGTATTACTCGCATATACAAATCATTTGTGAGTTCACCTTCACACCATACTGCATTCTGCAATGTGTGTTTCACAATCAAAGACCTGTTAGATTTAGACTGTCCAATTGTCCATTCTTCTCCCAGACAGCACGACTTATATTTCCGTCAAATATGGAAGCCGTTCGATTTTGATTTCTTACGATAATTCCGTCAAATATGGAAGCCGTTCGATTTTCATTTCTGAGAATAATCCCTTCAAATACGGAAACCGTTCGATTTTAATTTCTGACGATAATTCCGTCACATACGGAAGTCCGTTCTATTTTTAAATTTTTGTGTATAATTCTGTCAAATACGGAAGCCGGTCGATTTTGATTTCTGACGATAAATTCGTCAAATACAGAAGCCGTTTGATTTGATTTCTGACGATAATTCCGTCAAATACGTAAGCCGTTTGATTTTGATTTCTGACGCAAGTCGGTTGCTGCGACGTAGACTGTACAAGTGTACACATCGATACGAATCAAAAGAAAAAAATACCGTGTTGATGACTGTACAGTACTGTATTGACGAAATACAATACATATAGTTAGTGTATACATCGCCAGCTATGCGTAAATCATAAACCTATAATTTAATTTACTGACCCAACGATGTAAGTTTGACCTGGAAGTAATTAATATAAAATACAGTTCCGCATTGATCAAACAATAACCGAATACCTGCCAAAGCTCAATGAAGGTACATAACATTAATACAATCAACAACGATCCTTGAGACGTCTAACATTAATTAAATAATGAATTAATGCCTGAAGCACACTGTCGCGTTTGCGTGCGAATTTCTATTACGAAAAGCAAAATAAAAAGGAAGCAAGCGCCCTTATTTGTCCTCGTTTTGGTTACTTTATAAGACAAATTAAAGTAATTTAATCACAACTTGTGTGTGCCCCACTAAACGATCTCGCAACTAATGTCCCGTCTTTTACTAACTAAAAAAAAAAATTTCACCACTATAAAGAGGTTCTCTCCTATTGTCATTTGACTAATTTTGCTTATATTTACAGTTTCTGTAAAGAATTGCACACAAAGTAGCATTTGTTGCAGAGAGGGTTGCTTTTGAGGCCATTGCCTGTTAAAAATTGGATATTAGACTTTGCTGTATTTTATTTCAAATAAGTACAAAAAATTACACTTTTTAACGTCATATACCTACATAGTACGGCCAAATACCAATAAATAAGCTTACAAGGCACCAAGTTAGTTTTCATAATCTGAATGTTTAATGTAATTATTATAAGGCACCTATTCTCGAAAAATATGGAATAAAACACCTTACCCAATTTTAGCTCTTTTAGACTAGTAAGTGCAATAACGAGCAACCCAGTTCAATGAAAGCGATCGAAATAATCTGCGATGGTGTGATAACGCCGTAACCCCTTTGATCTTCGTCATCTCATCTATCCAATTATAAGTGATCAAAACAGGGGGTTGTTTATCGTTACGTTATTAACTGCTTTTAATTAACAGTTTCCGTTATTATTGACGGTTCTGTTATAAGGTTTTCAAAGCGAAACTACGTTTGACAGCTCTGTTACTTATATTCTTGTAAGGCAAAAAGTCAACAAAAACAATTTGTGGACAGCTGGCGGAAAAATCTCAAAATACAAAATAAAAACTGAGTCGATTTGAGAACCTCATTTTTAAAGTCAGTTAAAAATTCTTTTCATGTATTAAAAAACTAACAATCTTCTTTGTCTAGTAAAACGCAACATTTCTCTTACACCCTTGTTGGTATAAAAATATACATAGGCCTAAGATTCCCTCCAGCTGAAAGTGGAACTAGGTCAAGCGCGGTTCTTTCAGCTTGAAATACTATGTCGACTATCATGTGGGAGAACGGCGCAAGTGGAATATCGTAGTTTATGCTCGACTGCTTCAGAACATTTTACTGCACGGTATGTTTTGTTGGTAAAACTTGTTCCAATGAGTAAAAATGTATATAACCGACTACAAAAAGGAAGTTCTCAATGCGACTGTATGTTTTTTTAAGAATGTTACTCGATTACTCCGTTAACTTTAAACCGATTTTGTTGCTTTTTCGTGTTCGATCAAGTTTGATAGATGATAGATTAAGTCTGATAGATCATACTTCATACATGGTAAGTTTTATCAAAATCGGTTCTGTCGTTTCTAAAAAATCAACAATAACGTTAAAAGGACAACATCGATCCGTGAGAACTATTCGAATTATGTACATTGTTGAAGTCGGCTATGTCATTTTTGGCAAAAATAATTATTTAATGCTTGAATTTATTCTTTTAAAAAATTCAATGATTCTTAGTTTTTTGGCTTACAGTCTTTACTTTGAAGTTTTTGATTTTGATTATATTGCGTGTACAGAGAGTGATTTTATTTTATTATTTATTTTATATTAGATTTAAGTCGTAACAAGACCGATTAAAATTAAAGCAGGGTATTGGAAGTGTATTCTTTTCTCTATTGTCGGTTTTGTAACATCTTGTTATTCCATGAAGGGGTCGTCAGCCCCTCGCAAAACCCCCGAAATGCTGGAGGACCACACCTTACTTTGGTCAGCGAGTCCATCGGACTTAGTCAGTAGCTAGCTAGGCTGTACTACCGACCACTCCCCCATCCGCCACCCGGGGGACGCTCATAGGAGAAACTAAGGCCCAAAGACTTCGCTGGGTGGGCCATCTGCTGAGGATGGGGGAGGATCGCAGTGTCAAGAAGGCCTATCGTGGAGTAGCAAGCGGCCGCCGACCCGTTCGTCGGCCCAGATACCGTTGGACTGACGCCGTGCGGTCCGACCTGCGTGAGCTCCAGGCGGACGAGTGGGAAGAGACAGCGCTGGACCGTGACCAATGGCGTTCTCTGGTGTCGGAGGCCAAGACTCATTTTGGGTCATTTCGCTAGAGGAGTAGTAGTGAGTAGTAATTGGAAGTGTGCTGATTTCTTTGTTCTTGTTAGTACAAAATATTTGGACAGCATATTAGTGTGTACTATGTTTTTTTGTGTTCCTAATAGTGAAACATGAAAACAAAAATTAGAATGGCTTAGTGAAACTGCAGCGATAGCTCACTCAACGCAATTCTTAAAAATATAAACTTGTCACTGATGCCATTTTATTTCTTGAGAAATATTTCTGACCCATTTTACTTATTGCACTTTTGCTGAAAGGTGACAATTTCCTTAGCACAGCAAACCGTTCACTTTGTAGGCTTTTCGAGTTAGTCGGAAAAGGAAAACTGGAAATGAAATTCTTTAGCCAGCGTCTAACGAGTTCTTTAACTTTAAGCTCCGTGATTAGGAAGCTCTATTTATGTCAATTTCTTAGGTCAAAGAAGTGTGCTTAAAGAAAAAAATATGAGGCAAATAAAATGTATGTTGTGTGTGTTGGATAATAAGGCCGATTACAGAGGCACCATTGTAATTATAATAGCTAAATAAAAATAAAAATAGCTAAAGCTACGGACGTATTCTGGTTGCCTAACGATGCTTTCTCTCACCGCCAGTGGTGTGAATGTTGTTGCTTATACATGGTTATTTCTAAACAATTAGCATCCTTTTAGGGGCTTATTCTGTACATCAAAACCAACATTTTTTTTCAAAACTAAAAAAAAAAATCAGCTGTTCCATACATTTTCTCGCGGCTGAACGATATTTTTCTATGCAACAACAAAAAACGTTTTTGAGTTTTGACAAGTCGTAGAACAAAAGTTGTTAGTTTTTATGCACAGAATAAACCCCCTAAAAGGATGCTAATTGATTAGAAATAACCCTTTATAAGTATTTAATTAATTTTGTTATTCCGTATAGGTTTGCGTTTGACTACAAACTGCCCGATGTTGAGCAGATATGGTCTAGGGTGTAGCACGCTTACCTAGAAGATACCTATTTACTCGG
Source organism: Hypomecis punctinalis (assembly GCA_949316475.1). Lineage (NCBI taxonomy): Eukaryota > Metazoa > Arthropoda > Insecta > Lepidoptera > Geometridae > Hypomecis > Hypomecis punctinalis. The sequence goes on from OX438818.1 coordinate 17,490,244, forward strand.
GATTTGAAGACACCCACGTTGTACTTAAGCGGGAAGACAGACTCAGGCAAAGCGTTCCACATTCTGGCTGTTCGTATGAGGGATGAGGATGCGAAACGCTAAGTTCTAACGCGCGGAATGTCCACCATAAAAGGGTGGCGCTTTGGTCGCTCCTGTCTAGCCGTACGATAGAAGAAAGGGGCAGGTGGAAACAGATTGTGCAACTCCTGAGCGCACTCTCCTAAGTGTATCCGATAAAAGGCCGACAAACACGCTACCTTTCGTCGATGCTCGACACTTTGCAGCTGCGACTTAGTCAAGGTTTTGTTGTCAATCAGCCTCCTGGCTCGCCTCTCAATCGACTCCAAAGCCTTCAATTGATATTTGGCAGAGCCATCCCAAAGGTGAGCAGAAATCCAGCAGTATTCCATGCAAGACCTGACTTGCGCTTTATAAAGACTAAGCAGTTGCTCAGGTGTGAAATACCGTCTCACCTTAGATAGAACAGCAAGTTTTTTGAGGCTGATTGGACTTTTGACTCTATGTAATTTTTTTTAAATTATTATTTTAGCTCTAAATATTTTTTTAAAGTGGTGCTAATTATACTGTTTGCAAGTTTAGGGCTGACGAAAGAGCCATCGATATTATTTGACGAAAAAACACAATTTTGCTAAACAATTTTTTTTTTCTGTTTTCAGGTATATAATCTGCAATTTAACTGAAGAAATATCTTTTCACTGGCTGAATCTACATGGTTAATCATTCGCAAGATTTTTATTTACCGGAGTTACGCGACAAGGTAAAAATCATAGATAATATATTCAATTTGGACGAGAATGAATTTGTAATGTAATAAATATGATTGATGATTTTGAGGCATTGAAGTAAAAATTAAAAAAAAAAGATCTCAAAATTTTTATAAAGCTGTATTTAAGTAGTTTTCGAATAAGTTAGGTCATATAAAGCAGAATTATCATAACATGAGTTTTTAAAATGTATAGTTATACGATTTTAGCGTATAAAATATAATAACTTTTCAAAAACTATCCAAAATATGGTCTAACGGTATAAAATTTCTTACATTGATAAATACCTATACGAAAATGTACGTTATTGTCTCCCTTTAAGTTTCAAAGTTAAAACTACGCCGTTAGAGGTACGAAATATTTAGAAGGCTTAAAACTAAGCTTGGCAGGTCATATAAAACTACACAGTTAATAAAGTGAGGTTTAAAGCCAGATAAATGGCGCGGGGCTTCAGGAACTGCCTGGTTTATGCTCAACTACCTCAGGGAGGGTGGTTAACGGTACGTTGTGTGGGTTAATTTAGAAACTACTGATTTAAAACTTAAAACTTTCCTCTGAGACAGAAATACCTTAAGGGGGTATATATCACTTGTAAAATGAAAAAGATCTTCATCCTACAATTATTATACAGGGTTATTTCTAATCAATCAGCATCCTTTTAGGGGCTTATTCTACACATCAAAACTAACAACTTTTGTGCTGCGACTTTTGTCAAAACTCAAAAAAATCAGCTGTTCCATAAAAGAATATCGTTCACCAGTGACCATAGAACAGCTGATTTTTTTTGAGCTTTGACAAAAGTCGCAGAATAAAAATTGTTAGTTTTGATGTACAGAATAAGCCCCGAACGTTATTAAAGTGTACAAATGTTATTAAAGTGGCTTTCAATTTTATAGACCGACGAAACGGAGGAGGCTACAAAATTCGACGCGTATATTTTTTTTATGTGTGGTTACACAGAAAAAAAAATACACGCATAACTTTTTACGTAGTAGCCGGATTTCAATAATTCTTTTTTTATGGAAAGAGTATACTTCGAAGTTGGTCCCGTTTAAATTTTATCGAAACCAGCTGAACCATTTTTCATAAATCAACAATAATGTGAAATTGCTACATATCAATGTAGCTTACTATTCGCGAATTCTGTACACGGTTTAAGTCGATCAAGCTGTTTTTGCGAAAAATAGATTCAGATTCAGATCATTTATTGGCCATTTATAACACGTCAGTCATACAAGGCAAGTCAGTTTACAAAATTAAAATATAGAAACTATGTAATTTAAAATTTCTTAATCATAAACATTAATAATCAATAGTAAATAAAATAATAACAAAAGTCAAATTATACATCAGCTATACGTCATAGGAAATCACAAAAATAAAATTACATATTAGTCATAAAATTTGTTTTGTAGTGGAACTTTTCTAAATGTATGGAGTTGCATGCAAATATAGAAATATAGAATCAATTTCAAATATCAAATACTATTTTATTAATCATCAAAATAATCATCATTTAATTTCATCGCTAAAAACTCACCCAGCTTATAAAACACATTATTCGTTAAAAAATATTTGATTTTTCTTTTAAAATCAGAATAAGGTAGGTCAGTAATCGATTTTGGTAATTTATTGTACATAAAAATCTTATTGTACACGCCATGTCTTTGCGTTTTTGTTAATTTCGTTTTGGGCAAGCATAGTCTTTCCTTAAATCTTGTATTGTAATTATGTGTGTCCGATATTTTTAGGTACTTATCCTTATCCACATGAATATCCAATAAACATTTAAAAATGTATAATGATATTACTGACATTATTTGGTTCTCTATTTATTTAAAGTTATTTCAATAAAATTTATAACTGAAGTTTTTCCAAATTTAACACCCACACACTCACGCTTATTTTTACTTCAAACACCCTCGAAATCTTGTAACTCGTTCCACATAGTTCCAGTTTAGTTTTGCGGTCGGATTTGTGACCCACATTTGTTTCTCCGCTCGTAAATGAGAACCTTCTTGTTTTATCAGATTTGTTACGTCATTTTAAATGGGAATAGAAATTTTGTTTTAGTGTACATGGTAACACTACAACATTATAGTATTTGCTCAAATATTTAATATTAAAAATATCAGGCAAACTCTGGACAAAAGAAAAAATATTTGATAAATATACTTAGTTAATTAATTTTAGTAGAATAATTTTTATATCAGAGCCTATAAAATGTACTGCATAAGCTACAAAGTAATTTTTCATCACATCGATTCAAAAAGGACGACTTGGTTCGCCAATGGTGTTTTCTATAAGGAACTCTATAAGTGCGCCGGAATCATCTTTGCTGCGCACTTTTTGAAGTTGGAACAAATAAGTGCGCCGGAATCATCTTTGCCGCGCACTTTTTGAATTTGGAAGTATTTGTAATGTTAGTGTTCAGCGCCAAGAAAGTGAATGAAAGGAATGTAAATATACTCGTAAGTATTCGTTTGTTTTATTATTAGATACCATTTAATTTCAATTTAGTTGTTACACTACGTTTTATTTAGTAATAATATTACAATAAAATGCGGCGCCTTTTATTTTCTCATAGAGGTGATGAAAAGTAGAGTGTACCACTCGGGCGCAAAATATATATTTGGCTCGGGCGACGTACTTTGAATCCCTCGCTACGTTCAGGATTCTACTAAAGAATCCCTCACTTCGCTCTGGATTAAAAAATGCGCCCTCGCCGTAAAAATATTATTTTGCTCCCGTATGATACAATCTACTATAAACTTACTTTAACTTTACAGATATATCAATATATTAGATACCTACACACTTTACAAAAGGTAGAGAAAGAAATTACCTATCGCCAAAATTATTTTATTTATAGACATTTTGGACGAGGTTATTAGACGGTCCAATTTCTACTTTTACACATCATAAAATGTCTAAACAGACATTAGATACATTATTACCAAAATTATTGATGATGATTTTAGAGAAGATTAGTACAGAATCACATCCAATGAATGATTGGATTAACTTAATCCAAGTTAATCCAGAAAACAGAATTACACGCAGCAACGCACGGTAAACTTCCTCGCGCCCACTACTGGTAAATTGACACACAAACAAGAACAAAATAAATAATGTTAGCAAATCCCCCAAAAGTGGTACAAAGATATTAGCCACCTGAACACACTGTACGACAGATTATAACAGATGTTGACATCTGATACGAGAAAAAGTAGAGCTGCATATGGAACAGAAATAGTAGATTGTATCATATGGGAGCAAAATAATATTTATACGGCGAGGGCGCTTTTTTGAATCCAGAGCGAAGTGAGGGATTCTTTAGTAGAATCCTGAACGTAGCGAGGGATTCAAAGTACGTCGCCCGAGCCAAAAATATATTTTACGCCCAATTGGTACACTCTACTTTTCATCACCTCAATGAAAAAATAAAAGGCGCCTCTATTTTATTGTAACATTATTATTTAATAAAACGTAGAGTAACAACAAATTGAAATTAAATGGTATCTAATAATAAAACAAATTAAAATTTATATTTACATTCTTTTCATTAATTTTCTTGGCGCACAACACTAACATTACAAATACTTCCAAATTCAAAAAATGCGCAACAAAGATGATTCCGTCGCACTTATTTGTTCTGAATTCAAAAAGTGCGCGGCAAAGGTAATTCCAGCGCACTTATAAAGTTCCTTATAGAAAACACCACCTTTGGCACCACTTAAAGGCGAACCGAGTAGTCCTTTTCGAATAGATGTGATGAAAAGTTGTTTTTTTCTGTTTCGTGATATTATGTTGTGTACTCTACTTTACCAGATAGTAATATGTTGAACCTATGCCTGCTCAAGAAGGATTATTGGGTTATATACATCACACTGGTCCAGTCTGTGTTAATGCTTTATTATGTACAACTTTTTGTTTCGAATAGCTTTAGCAAAAGTGGTGAATTTTCCTCTGCATTTTGGCAGGCGCTGGAAGTTTTGCCAACTTTCTGGAACTAGGTACTCATTAAATGTAAATATTTTTTTTATATAACCGTTTTTCCACAGAAAAGAAACTATTACTACTAAAGAATTCAGGTCAAATTTATGAAATATCTCTGTTTTCGTCTTAAGATCCCATATAAATCCTTTAATTATGATCAACTTTGCAAGAAATTTCACTTTCTCCCTCTTTCGGCGAGACGTGAAATTGCTGATTTAATTTTTCTGCTGAAGATAACTTCAAATAAAATTGACTGTCCTGAATTACTTAGTAAAATATCCCTTAGAGCCCCCAGTAAGATCATTCGTTATAACCCAATAATTCACACTTTTTCTGTTAGCACGAACTACAGGCAAAACTCGTTCTTATTGCGAGCTGGCGACCGTTTCAATCATTTGTGTAAATGTGTAGGCACATTGATCTGGATTTGTTCTGCACGAGTGTTCATTCGGCTAGGCGGCGCTTGAGCAGGGAAGTTTTTTCTGAACTAATTAGATACAACTTCTCATTTTCAAAATTATATAGCATATCACTTTGTGTTTTATAGGCTTATTATTATTATACATATGCTTTGTAATTATATTTATAGTTTATTCTATGTTTTGTAAGTCTATTTAAGTTTCGTAATTTTATTTTATATTTTGTTGTGCGATTTATGTTTTTTAAGTTTATTTTCCCACTTTGTCACTATATTAGCTCTAAACGTGAGGATCTATAATTAGCGTTCTGTATTTGTTACGTGTATGTATTTTGTTATTGATGCTGTTGATCCTCCTATTAAATAAATAAATAAATAAATAAAGCATTTAAGCAAAAAAAGTCGTAGATACAAATTATGAACTTCTTATTTTGGAAGTCGGTTGAAAAATCTTTGATTTCTGTGGTACATAGGTACTTCAACAGATACGATGCAACTGGTCGAAACGTCTGGATGATGAGGTATTTATTTAACTTGTCATTTTAGTGCGCGATTAGTCCCGTAGTACATAATAATAATACTTTCAAACGTTTTGAATTTTGAATGTTATCGTAGAATATCGCTACATTTGTTGAATCATACCTATCAATTAGCATCCCACTTTTTGACCGACGAACCACCGAAGGAGGTATACAATTCGACGAGTATAATTTTTTTTAATGTATAACCACGCATAACTTTTTTCATAGTACTCTGATTTCAATAATTATTTTTTTATTGTAAAGAATATACGAAAATGCGAAATTGGTCCCATTTAATTTTTATTGAAATCGGCTAAGCTATTTTTGATAAATCAACAATAATGCGAAAAATTTTACATCGATCCGTGCATAATATTTGCGTTCTAGCGATGCGCCTCGGCTTCGCACAGGTGTATTTAACATAAAACATTTCTCTTGAATTACTCTATCTATTAAAACAAACTGTATCAAAATCCGTTGCGTAGTTTTAAAGATATAAGCATACGTCATGGGGACAGACAGCGGAAAGCGACTTTGTTTTATACTACGTAATGATTCTGTACACGGGTGAAGTCGGTCATGCTATTTTTTGCAAAAAAATATTATGAAGTTATACATCTATGTTACTCTCATCTGTGACATAGGGACAAAAGAAACTTTTTGTACCGCCAAGGGAAATACGTGTCGGGATTTTTCTGGTACATTTGACACAGGAATAAATTGACCCACTTCTTGTGAAGGATTGAGAGTTCGGTGATCTTTTTATCAGTCCACGTCGTGACCAGGCTGTCGGGCCTTCTTTCTACCTACTTAAGGACATATCTATTTAAAAGGAAATTGACTTTGGAAGCTGTTTCGGTCTAGTATTCGTATATTTTACGCAATATAGTGTTTCATTAAAACTAGCGTGAGGATTCATTATTAAAATTTATATAAACACCGGATACAACTCACGATTATTTGAGCGGTCGAGCCGCTATGCGTCCGACCGGTTTCAGAGTAGTTAGTACTCTTTCTTCAGGGAATACGCGCGCCCCCGACAACGAACGCCCGCGCACTCATCATATCTCGGTGCAAAAGAGGGGCTGTGCGCAGTTTGTAGCTGAAATCTGTGCAAACCTCAATTCTGATAGAAGCTCACATCAGCTGCGCATATTGGGTTTTGCGCAGATTGTGGCTAACTTCACAGGTGTTCAGTTTGATTCGGCCTCTATCACATAATCAGCTTACTCGAACCTAGGTGTCCGGCTAAGTGCGCGGGCGTCCGTTGTCGGGGGCGCGCGTATTCCCTGAAGAAAGAGTACTAACTACTCTGAAACCGGTCGGACGCATAGCGGCTCGACCGCTCAAATAATCGTGAGTTGTATCCGGTGTTCATATAAATTTCAATATAGTGTTACAGGGATTTTTAGAAAATTATGTAGTAAAAAATTAATCTTGTCAAGTCAATAAAAAATAAATTTGCGCTATTTGGTAGGGTTCCGTACCTTAAAAGGAAAAAAACGGAACCCTTATAGCATCATTTTGTTGTCCGTTTGTTCGTTTGTGTGTATGACAAGACTTTTTATCTCGAGAACGCGTATAGATATCGAGCTGAAATTTAAACTGTATACGTATATCTATGATATCTTACATTTGTGTAACAGAAAAAAATCTCAGTAATCGTATAAAAAAGTTAGAGCCGTTTATGTCGTAAAAAACCGCATATTTCGACACTCACAAAAATCAACACCTACAGAGTACTTCCCGTTGCCATATAACTATGAAATTTGGCGAGAAGAGTTGTCTCAGAGTACACATACGAGTATAGGAATAAATCTGAAAACTGTACATTATTATTTAAATCATAAAAAATAGGGCCTCAAAATTCACAAAATATGGGTTGAAAATTCAAAATAATAAATCCTATCATTTAAAATAACTTCATTAGCACATGCTCAAACAGATCTTTAATTATTTTAACAATATGTAATTGTTAATTTATGACGAAAAAAGTAAAAGAAAAAACTTTTTGTCCATGATAATTATAGTATAGAAATTTTAACAACTTACTTCCCAATTTTGTGAAATTTTCTGGATTTGTACGGAACCCTCGGTGTGCGAGCCTGACTCGCACTTGTCCGGTTTTTTTAAAATATTGTCACAAACATTTTTGATTTGACGGACTTATAAGAAAACAGCTATAATACCGTTATTTCAAACAATTTATTTAAATTAAACTTAATTGCCCGGTAGGAAGATAGGGGGTTATTACTTCCTCTCCTACGCTGCTCCGGCGGTCTACTCTCCCTCCTTATTACAAATTTTCGATCAGGTCACGTGTCCTGACGCGAGTTCACCATTTTTTACCCACCCCAAAAAACACAACGCCGCTGAAGAAGTTTTCACTCCAAAAATTCCATAATGATCAATGAATCTAATTCTGAAAGTTCCTTCACTTTTTAATGTAATAGCGTGTAATTAATTAATCTTTTTGGACTGCCTCGGTGGCTCAGTGGTTAGTGACCCTAACTTCTGGATCAATGAGGTGTGGGTTCGATCCTCACGCAGGGCAAATATTTATGTGATGAACATAAGTGTTTGCCATGTGTCTGGGTGTTATTTAGTTACTATCTATATAAGTATGTATTTAAAAATAAGTATATGTAGTATATCAGTCTCTGGCAGCCATCAACAAGCTTTGCTTAGTTTGGGGTCAGAGGCCGTAAGATGTCCCAAAATATTAGTCAGAGGTGTGTAAGATGTCCCAAAATATTATTTATTTATTTATTATTTATTTCTACAATACAACACAACGTAATCCGATAATTATTTTTTTCAAAAAAATAGCATGACCGACTTCACCCTTATATACAGAATTCGTAAAAATTTCGCACGGATCGATGCAGCATTTTTCTCATTATTGTTGATTTATCAAAAATAGCTCAGCCAATTTTGATAAAATTTAAATGGGACCAATTTCGTATACTCTTTCCAATAAAAAAATAATAATTATTGGTGATACATAAAAAAATATATACGCGTCGAATTGAGCACCTCCTCCCGAGTTTCATAGGTCAAAAATACATTATTGACACAACAGAACAAAAATAACAAGAAACAAAAGACTCTTCCAGACAACTCTGGCGTGAAAGGATTGGGTCGATCAGACAACATGGTGATTCATAAGTAACCACTCGACTCGAAGGTAGAATCACGCTATGTATAAAATGAACTTCTCAAACCATTAAGACTATTTCGATCCAACAGATACAATGGCAAGTTCAATGCTACTCTCCAATGTTTTGGCAGAGTACTTGTAAACGTATGCACTGAAGTACCTTTTTAACTAATAGGTACTTATTTCATATTATACTAACGACCCGCCCCGGCTTCGCACAGGTGTATTATATAATATACATGTAAACCTTCGTCTTGAATCATTCTATCTATTAAAAAAAACTGCATTAAAATCCGTTGCGTAGTTTTAAAGATATAAGCATACATGGGGACAGACAGCGTATGTAGTGATGATAGTGATTTGGTTGGAGTCTCTCTGCGAGATCGAATCAGGAATAAGTGAATCCGTAGAAAAACCTTAAACTACTGAAGTAGCCCAGCGGATTGGAAAGTTGAAATGGAGGTAGACAGGGCACATAGCACGGAGGACTGATGACCGATGGGGTCGAAAAGTTCTTAAATCTGCCGTCTATAACCTAAAAAGCCGTTAAGCCACAAAACCAAATTTTGAAAAACGCGGGACTAGACAGATAAAGTACTTTAACTATGATTTAGACAATTATTTGCAAAAACGGCTTTAAAGGTAAGCTATTATTTGTAGAATAATGATGTTTTCTAATAATTATGGGATCATAGCGGTATTTAAGTTATGTTTTGTTGGATGACGACTATATTGACTTGTAAAGTAGAAATAAGAATGTCAATAGCGATGTTTTCACAATTTCTATCTTCTAAACTATAAGCGATATAAAAATAATTCTTACAATACCCGATAGAGAATTTTAAACTCTATAAGAATGTGATTAAAAGTGAAAAATGACTCCCTGTGGCTTAACGGTGTTAAAGCTTGTGGACGGCAGAAATGGAGACTACGTACCGGCAGGCGCAGCGTACGACATCCACCCACAAGGTGAACGGATGACTTCATTAAGACGGTAGAATTGCGCTGGACGCAAGCCGCTACCAACAGGTCTTATTAGAGATCTCTATGGGAAGCATAGTGGTCGTCCGCTGTTAGATGAATGGATAGATTAATTTTGTCTAAATAACCTGTTCTACCCATTGCTGGTTATAAGTCTCCTTTCTATCTCGCCATTATTTCCGATCCTGCGCGAGTCCTCATCTATTGCTTTCTGACATGTTTGATGATGTTATCTGACCATCGGGCTGGTGGCCTGCTTATATTTCCATTTACTGGGTAGTACCTGCTTTAAATTGTTGGCCATGGTTGTATAGTGGTAGTAACACCCGCCTTACAATCGCGAGGTCGTGGGTTCAAATCCAGATCTCCTGTAGAAATTAATCATTTGGAACTTATACAAAAAATTTCACACCACTGGCTTTTCGGTGAGGGCAAAACTTCGCGAGCCAAGCTGCATACAAGTACATTTTATACTATATATAACGGGACTGAACTCACGTGTGGGGATAGTCGTAACGACTATAGTTTCGGTCGCATTCGGCGACCATTCTCAAGTTGGCGAGTGCTAGCACGCGGAGCCGTCTCGCAATGCACTGCGGGCTGCGGCGCGTAGCGCTCGCGATGACAGCGGTTGCGGTGGTGGGGCGGGGGCGGGTAGAGAGGATTGTTGTGTCGGCGCGCACTGAAGATCCTCTTCGTCGGTATCCTGGTATACGTCGGGGATACTCCAGCACACTGAACTCACTATGTCTCCACGAGTTCCACGGTTAAGTCCTTTGGATCCCTGAAGACACGGTTTCCACGTCGGTGGCAGTATCCATCCCCCGTCTCTATTGAAGTTAGGGCGTCTGCTAATCTCAATAGCCTCCCTAACTTTACGGGGCACGAAAAACTTCTCTCGCGCTAGCACCTTCGCTCTATCAAATCTGATGAAGTGCTGTGCATCGGAATCGAGAGTGTGATCTACCACCGCGGAACCATTCCTATCCAAGTACTGCCACCGACGTGGAAACCGTGTCTTCAGGGATCCAAAGGACTTAACCGTGGAACTGGTGGAGACATAGTGAGTTCAGTGTGCTGGAGTATCCCCGACGTATACCAGGATACCGACGAAGAGGATCTTCAGTGCGCGCCGACACAACAATCCTCTCTACCCGCCCCCGCCCCACCACCGCAACCGCTGTCATCGCGAGCGCTACGCGCCGCAGCCCGCAGTGCATTGCGAGACGGCTCCGCGTGCTAGCACTCGCCAACTTGAGAAAGGTCGCCGAATGCGACCGAAACTATAGTCGTTACGACTATCCCCACACGTGAGTTCAGTCCCGTTATATATAGTATAAAATGTGTGAAAACCACGTTAATTTCCATTGCATACAAGTACATCCGTAAAACAAATTGGATGGCGTATGTGAATCCACCAATCTGCTCTAATCCAGTCTGATCTGATCCAGCGTGGGGGATACGGCCCAATCATCCTTTGTGGATAGGCATAATGTTCAGCAGTGGACTATTCAAATGCTGGTACAGTACAGACTCGTGACAGTGGAGGTTATATTATACACATACTAATTGTAGAATGAACTTCTAGAACTGTGTAGACTATAAATGTTTATTTATTACTATCCAACAGATGCAATGGCAAGTTCAATGCAACTCGCCAATGTTTTGGTAGAACACCTGCGCACGCGCACTGACTGTTACATATTCTATGGCACGCTTTCTATGATCTGGCGGGCTGCCAGGGGGACACTTTATTTAGAGAGACATCTACTTGAGCAAATTGGTTTCCTTATTAAAATGTTTTAACGTCTGAAAAGAGGGATATAATTAATTTTTATTTTTGCTAATATAAAAGAGTATTCATTATAGAGAGTTTGTCTGTTTGCCGGTTTCCGGTCAATGTTTTCGTTTCTTGTTTAGGCCGAAATTTGACAAGGTTTATCTTTGTTATTTATTGTTTGATTGATAAAAGAAATAATTCGTGTGTAATATTTTTCGATGATCTAACTAACGAACGGATAAATATAATGTTCTTTTTAACACGCTTTTATTAGTTTCAACTGTATGTTTGTAACCAACAACTTTGAGCTCGATTTTGACCTACTTTGAGCGATCAGATTTTCTTTTAACTTTGCACACCTAACAAAGACCGGTGACAATGCATTGATAAAAAAACCGGACAAGTGCGAGTCAGGCTCGCACATCGAGGGTTCCGTAGAAATACGTTGTTAAAATAATTAAAAACCTGTTTTAGCATGTGCTAATGAAGTTCTTTTATATGATAACTTACATGATACGATTTACTCACTTTGAATTTTGAACCCATATTTTGTGAATTTTGAAGCCCTATTTTTTTGTTATTTAAATAAAAATGTATAGTTTTCAGATTTATTCCTATATGTGTACTCTGAGACAATGCTTCTCGCCAAATTTCATAGTTCTATGTCATTGGGAAGTACCCTGAAGGTTTTGATTTTTGTGAGTGCGAAATATGCGGTTTTTTACGACATAAACGGCTCTAACTTTTTTAAACGACAACTGAAAAGCTTTTCTTTTACACAACTGCAAGAGTTCAAAAGTTTACGTATATAGTTTAAATTTCAACTCAATATCTTTACGCGTTCCCGAGTCTTGACATACACACAGACGGACAGACGGACAACAAAGTGATCCTATAAGGGTTCCGTGTTTTCCTTTTGAGGTACGGAACCCTAAAAAAAAGAAAAAAATGGCTCCTAAACGTGTTTTTTTTTTTAAACTATGTTTATATTATTTACCCAGTAATCATGCCAATTGTAACAAAATATTAATTACTCTTTCACATTAATTGCGCAATTAACTATCACATGTTACCAATAAATAATTTATCGCAATAATTAAATTACTATTTTCAATATTGTACTCTGAAGATTAACACGTGAATTTGATATTTACATCGAACAAAAGGTATTAAGAAGATACTATATTTAGATTCGAAGATTAATTTTAACGATCGGGTATTTCCAACCTATAGTCACAGTATACTCGTGCAGTTGTCTGACGAAAGCATTGGTACTGTACTGTAACACGTAATTCTTAGTATAGAACACTGTAAGACGTAGGCCTACCCACAAATGGTGATTAGGCCATATCCCCCACACTGGTCTAGTGCGGGTTTCTGGATTCACAGTATACGTCATCGAATTTCTTCTACTAATACACACAGGCTTCCGAACGATGTTTTCCTTCACTGAAAAGCCGGTGGTGTGAAATTCCGTTCGTGAATTCAACTCGTAAAGTACAAGAGCGGGGTTCGAATCCACAGCCTCACGATAGTAACGTAGGTTTCACTACCACTACGTCACGACGGCTTGTGTCACTGCATTTACACTGTATTTTGATGACAGAGCGTACAATCGTTCAATAAGTAAATAAATAAATAAATATTTGGGGCCATGACATCTTACTCACGGCCTCTGACCTAACAAACTAAGCAAAGCTTGTGATATGGCTGCCAGAGACTGATAAACTACTTATACATATTTTTAAATAACAACAATTTTCTTTTTTGAGTTATGACAAAAGTCGCAGAACAAAAGTAGTTTGTTTTGATGTACAGAATAAGTCCCTAAGAGGATGCTAATTGATTAGAAATAACCCTGTAAATAGTAACTAAATACAATTAACATTTCTTTTTTTTTTAGTTTTGACAAAAGTCACTGAACAAAAGTTGTTTGTTTTGATGTACAGGATAAGTCCCTAAGAGGATGCTAATTGATTGGAAATAACCCTGTAGACAGTAACTAAATAACACCCAGACACAGAGAAAACATAGGTATGTTCATCACATAAATACTTGCCCTGGGCGGGAATCGAACCCACGCCTCTTCGACCGAGTGGTTAGGGTCACTACCGAGGCAGTCAAAGTAGTAGTCCAATATGTAAATTAAACTAAATATCGGTGTCCTTACTGTGTGGTTCTTATACTGTGTCATAATGTCGGGCGTCGATTATAACCATCGAAATGAAGATGGACGAAATCGAGGCCGGCATCGAATTATTGCTCAAAATATTGAAAACTAGCTGCTTTGCATGGTTTTACTCGTAAGTTTGTATAGGCCAGGTGGCTAGCCCTGGTGTCAGAGGTTTTAAGCTGCCTGAAGGCTTCTGACATGGCTAAACGGCTAAAACAACCGGGACCTACGATTTAACGTGTCATCCGAGCCACGGTAACGCTCTATTGGTTAGTAAGTAAGTTCGTATAGGCCGGGTGGCTAGCCCTGGTGTCAGAGTTTGGTTAGTGCCGCCCGCGGTCACCTATCTAAATACTGACCGTACGGAACGGTGCTTAACTTTGGTGATCGTTGACAAATATACAGTCAATCTACGCTATGAGAGGTTTTAGTTGTACGACTCAGTCCCACGAATCACTTCACACGTCCGTAGAAGAAATTTGATTGACGTACCTATGTGAATCCAACAACCCGTAGGTACTGAACCTGCATATTGTACATGGCCCACCCTTCGTGGGTAGACCTATGTACAGCAGTGGACTATTATAAAGGCCATTACAGTACTCGTACGAAGAATATCTCAAATCAGATTATTCTTTTTAATTAATATTTAAATAAATAAAATAAAATTTACTAGAAAAAGAGTATTTAGGTATCTATCAAATTTAATTGATTTAAAAAAAATCTTTTAGTTGTTTTGACGCTAAAGAAATCAATCTATTTGTAGGCAATATACATTTTAAGATTTATAGTTATTTTACTATTGTACTTAATTAATTTAAAACAGTTGTTCTATAAGAGTAATATATCAATTTAATTTATAATTATTGTGTTGTGGCTTATTTATTAGATAATTATGAACTTAAAATAATATAATTTCTACTATGGAAATTAACATGGTTTTCACACATTTTATACTATATATAACGGGACTAAACTCACGTGTAGGGATAGTTGTAACGACTATAGTTTCGGTCGCATTCGGCGACCTTTCTCAAGTTGGCGAGTGCTAGCACGCGGAGCCGTCTCGCAATGCAAAGCGTCTCTCAGTGCATTGCGAGACGGGTCCGCGTGCTAGTACTATATAGTATAAAAAGAATATAATTTCATTTATAATTACAATAAATTCGAATTCAGCAGAAAAAATGGTTTATGGACCATATTTTACGTGATATCGTCATAAGAAAACGTTTTTGAACGACTGAAACAAGTCGTATGCTTAGGCCGATTATGCATCTCTATCGCTTGTTGCTCACTCTCACTTGTACGCTCGGCTCATGCGAAACGTGACACTTTTTCGTGCGTGCAGCCGGTGTTCTTCAATTTTTAAGCCCTTATTACGTCCAAAAATATTTTAACCAAAGTTAACAATCAAATAAGCCGTGGTGTCTTAGAGGTAGTGACACCCGCCTTACAATCGTGAGGTCGTGGGTTCAAAACCCGGTCCCGTACCAATGAGTTCTTTGGAATTTTTGTACGGAATTTCACACCACTGGCTTTTCGGTGAAGGAAAACATCGTGAGGCAACCTGCATACGTCCGTAGAAGAAATTTGATGGCGTGTGTGAATCCACCAACCCTCACTAGGCCAGCGTGGTGGATATGGCCCAATCACCCTTCGTGGGTAGGCCTACGTCCTGCAATGGACTATTAAAAAGGCTGATACAGTACAGTTCAGTAACAATAGAATATATTGTATCTAATTGCACAATATTTCACCAAAACTCGGCTGACATACAATTTCCTTAGCAGACTTCTTATTTATATCACAATATCGACGCGCTCTTTTCAATACCGTCATTACATTTCTACCTACAACATATTTCAACACCCTTATCGCAATAAAAATAACTAGCTTCACTTTGAAAAACGAAGTACATAGATAGAGATTTTACTGTGGCATGGTACCAAATTTGTCATGTATTTTGTGATAGCGTAGTTTACCCAGTCATTAGGGAATCGCCTAATGGCCTATTAGAGGAATGGGAAAAAGCCTTTGATAGGATGAATGTCCTTTGTTCGCATCCATTAATTTTATTTGTTAGAAGTCTATCAGACTTAGATGTTTTTGTTGAGCTTTTTGGGGCGAATTGAGTGTCTCTTTGCTTAGAATTTCACTTGGTCTTATGGGAAACATAGTAATATCTACATTTAAGTTCATGTCATCTTAACTACTAGCATCAGATTCTGGAACAAGATTATTTTTTTCAAAAATTAGCACGACCGACTTCACCCGTGTACAGAATTCGCGAATATTTCGCACGGATCGATGTAGCATTTTTCAAATTATTGCTGATTTATCAAAAAAATAATTAAGTAATACAAAAAAAGTTATGCGTGGTTATACATAATATATATATATACGCGTCGAATTGTATACCTCCTCCGATAGTTCGTCGGACAAAAACAAACTTTATTTTTCACCAAAAATGGCATAACAGACTTCAGCCGAATACATAATTCGAATAGTTTGCACGAATCGATTTTTTACATTATATTTGAACTCTCAAAATTAACTTGGCCGATTTCGATAAAATATAAATGGGCCACCTCTCAACTATGTTCTACCAAACGAACAAAGAATGAACAAAATTGGTTTTACAACTGGTGGAGTAATCACGCAGCATTTACAGGGTTACAGGGTAAGTGGACCTATTCCCGTTAAGGGTGTGTAGTTTACTTTGTTTCTGACTAATTTAACTATGAAATACACTAACCTAAATAAAAAAAAAAACAGGTATTTGAAATTGGTATTAATACAATTCCCAATTTTCGACTATCAGCTCAGATATTTGACACGTGTAAGTTGTATTATTATTTTTATTTGATATTTACATGTAAAATAATGTTTTATGACCTCACTACCCAATATTGTCCATAAAATCAACCTTTTATAAAAAGTATTTGAATTCAAATATCTCGAAAACTGTGAGATTTAGGATATGGTGTTTCATAGTCAAATCAGTCAGAAACGTATTAAACTACACACGCTTAACGGGAATAGGTCGACTTAGCCTGTAAACCTGTATAAAAAAAAGTTAGTTGACTATTACATTATGTTGTAATAAATGATTGAGTATTGCGATCCTCCCCTCCCACAAGACTTAGACCTCAGAGAAGATTCTATGTAAATATGCAAGCAAGTGTAAATACTATTAGTTAGATACCTTTGTAAAAACATTATTTGTAAATCTTCGAGCAAATATCTACAGAGCCACAGTCCCTAATAAAAAAAATGTCCGAGCGCTGTCATACATACCCACTTACCTAGATATTTACGTTAAATAATTTATAATGATCCGTTTTTTTTTAATCTCGACGTTATGTCCTGTATAACCTCATTAGTGTTTGTAACTGAGTACTATGGCATAGCGCAGCGTTGTAGTCGGTTTGCAATTGCCTTACGACTAACTAAAAAGCCTGCCCACTACCTAGTTTGGGCTGGGTTTTGGCTCGGACACTTTTTTGCACTCTACAGAGACTTTTGTAACTCTACAGATTTGTGTGCTCGAAGTTGTAAATATTACGCCGATTCCACTTTTACCATTTTTTTGAAATTGTTTTGGGATAAGTTGTACTCAGAGCAAATAAAGAAATCAAGAGAGAATATTGTGAATAAACAAGTGAAGCCAACCAAAACTACGCCTCGCCGTGTATAGTCAATTACACACACATCCAGGTAACTATGAAACTACGCCTTGGCTTGTCAGTTAAACTATAGCGGCGCAATAGCGACGCACTCACACATGTATAAAAAACCGGCTTCACTTGACTGTTCAACGACGTTCCCTCTGGATTTTTTTATTTGCTCTGGGTAGTTGTAGAACAAAAGTTTTTGTTTTGATGTTCAGAATATGTTCTTAAAAATATGCTTTTTATTGCCAATAACTGTGTATAGGTAAACATAAATTATTATTCACATATACTCGTACATACTGAATCAAACATATTTCTCTTATTTTTTGGGTTAGAGGTAAAGACTAAAAATGCACAGCGTAGACGAATGAAAAAATAAATTACGAATCAAAAAAAAAAACGAACAAGTCAAGCAAGTCAGGTTCGCACACCGAGGGTTCCGTACAAATCCAGAAAATTTCACAAAATTCATCGCATCGAAATATGCGGTTTTTTACGACGTAATAGGCTCTAACTTTTTTAAACGATAACTGAGAAGTTTTTCTGTTACACAACTGCAAGAGACCATAGATATACGTATACAGTTGAAATTTCAACTCGATATCTTTACGCGTTCCCGAGATAAAGAGTCTTGACATACACACAGACGGACATACGGACAACAAAGTGTTCCTATAAGGGTTCCTTTTTTCCGTTTGAGGTACGGAACCCTAAAAATGATGCATGCGTTTTACAAACTTTCGTAAACAGACCGTCGAGGCAAATATTTCAAACAATAGATCGTTCGATAGTTTACAGATTTCAGTAAATAAATTTACATATGAAATTGATGGAATTTCTAATGCAGGCCGTGACTGACGTTTATTTTCGTGCTGATTTGATATTTGAATTTTTATATACCTGTTACAATAATCAATTTTTCTTATAATGTGTAGTAAGAAAAATAGTTACAAAAGTTTTTAGTAAATGATTTATAAATTATTAGACGAAAACTAAAAAATAATGTAGCGCTACTTTTTCTTTTGGCTATTTTTTGACCGACGAAACGGAGGAGCTTCCCAATTCGACGCGTATACTCGTATATACAGGGTTACAAGGTAAGTCGACTTATTTCCGTTAAGGGTGTGTAGTTTACTTTGCTTCTGACTAATTTGACTATGGAATACACTATCCTAAAATAAAAAAAACAGATATTTGAAATTGGTATTTATAAAATTCCCAATTTTCGGCTATCAGCTCAGATTTTGATTTTTACGTGTAAAATAATGTTTTATGACCTCACTACCCAATATTGTCTGTAAAATTAACCTTTTATAAAAAGTATTTGAATTCAAATATCTCGAAAACTATGAGATTTAGGATAATGGTGTTTCATAGTCAAATCAGCCCAAGACGTAGTACACTACACACGCTTAAATATACATTTTATTTATAACCACGCTTAACTTTTTACATAGTGTTCCGATTTCAATAATTCTTTTTATTGGAAAGGATGTGCTTTAAAATTTGAATGGATTTTATTTTAAATTATTACCATTTAAATTTTATCGAAATCGGCTGAGCCGTTTTTGATAAATGAACAATAATGTGAAAAATGCTACATCATCCGTGCTAAATATTCGCGAATTCTGTACACGGTTGAAGTCAGTCATAACATTTTTTGCAAACAATAATTATTTATAATATGTAGAGAGAAAAATGGTTACAAAAGTATTCAGCAAATGAATATAAATAATAGGCCGTGAACTAAAAAATAAAAAGCGCTAATTTTTTTGATGGCAATTTCATTAATAGCACAGGATTCAAGCAAAGATCTATAGGATATAGAGCTCTTAGGCTTGGTTAATTTTTTTGTTGTTTGGCCTAACCTGGCATATAGAAAGCTTGAATACGTTACACAAACAAAATTTCCTATGACAAAGCTAAAATTTGAATTTCTGCGCGGATTTTGCATTTATGCCAAAACATTAGACGTGGTGCCAAATGGTGAATCGATAGCTGCATGATACGGGTCATATTTGTTACACTAAAAGCGTACTTTATCTAGCACCTGGTTTATATTATAATTTTAGTATGTCAATAGTTGATTTCTGTTAGAACGAATGAGTAAAATAAAATGGTTTCGTCCATCTTTCAGCTTTAGTACATCCACTGTTGAACACAGACATCTCTCTATAGATTTCCAATGAGGCTAGCATCCAGCCTATTTCCGAGGCTTAAAGAGGTCATTCTACCTCCTTGTGGATGGACGTCTTACACTGCGCTTGTGCGGTGCGTGGTCTCCAATCGAGAACTTTTCGACCCCATCAGTCATTCGCAGTCCCCATCATGTGCCCCGGCCGCTGCTATAGGTTATATCTGTAACTTTAGATAGATAGGTATACGTAGATACGTTTTATTGCACCTGAACCAAGAAATAACAATACGAATAAACAAATTATACAAAAATGTGTAACAATGGGTGGCCTTATTGCTGATAGCGATCTCTGTCAGTCACCTTAGGATAGGCATCTATCCTAGATAGCTTACAACTTTAGTGCTTCGAACAGGTGTTGAAAAAACCGGAGAAGTACGAGTCAGGCTCGCACATCGAGGGTTCCGTACAAACATATTGTTAAAATAATTTAAAACCTGTTTTAGCATGTGCTAATGAAGTTATTTTATATGATACCTTACATGATACGATTTACTCACTTTGAATTTTGAATCCATATTTTGTGAATTTGAGGCCCTATTTTTATGTGATTTAAATAAAAATGTACAGTTGTCAGATTTATTCCTATATGTGTACTCTGAGACAATACTCTTCGCCAAATTTCCTAGTTCTATGTCAACGGGAAGTACCCTGTAGGTTTTGATTTTTGTGAGCGTTAAAATATGCGTTTTTTACGACATAAACGGCTCTAACTTTTTTATACGGTAACTGAGAAGCTTTTTTTTACACAACTGCAAGAGTTCATAGGTTTACGTATATAGTTTCAATTTCAACTCGTTATTTTGACGCGTTCCCGAGATAAATAGTCTTGACATACACACAGACGGACAGACGGACAGACGGACAACAAAGTGATCCTATAAGGGTTCCGTTTTTTCCTTTTGAGGTACGGAACCCTAAAAACATAAAATAAAACAACATCTCTTGAAAAAAAATTAAATATAAGTGCAGTCTCAACTAATTTCATGAAAATGTAATAAGGAAGCGGCATCTGCGTAAGAAATTCTTTAATTAAACAAATGTCAATGTCAACAAAGATTTGAAAATAATTCAAAAAAATAAAAGTGTAAATTACAGCGTCACGTCAACTTCAAACACGTTTAATGCTTCAATTTCCTTACCCTTGGTCTAGAACACGTTATTTCTGTTTACATGAATCACTTCAGGAACCAAGTTGTTATAATTATCTGTCACAATTTTAAAAGCAAAGTCAACGAGTAAAAGATCAACTCTTACGATTTTCTTCAATCTTGTACCCTGTCTCAATTTGTCATTGACAGTTGTTGTGTGAAATGAGCAGTTGTACAATTATGCTATTACTGTGACAAGGTTGGTCATAGTCATCGTCACTTTGTTCGAGTAATCTTGAGCGTCAATCTTTTGTTTATTTTGGACACACCAGTGATGATGTCAACTGTTTCAGTCATGTCATGCCAATGAACTTATTTTAAACATTTTAGACATGTTTTAAAATATTTCAGGCTATTTGGCTAAGTACTTTCTTAATTGCTTCGTCTGTGAGAAAGTCTGGCGTGTGAAGTGAAATGAAGCTTAATAAAATGTAATTCAAATTTTATTCTAATTGAGTGCAGATGACTGAATTGAATTAACTACAAATTAACGTAATGTTTTGTTTTAGTTAAGATATTTTTATGAATCAAACAAACAAACAAACAATAACACTTTATTAGACAACCACATTACATAAAAAACAAATTACAGGGACAAAAAAGTACAATTTATAGGTTTCTAACTGGCGGCCTTATCGCTTTAAGCGATTTCTTCCAGGCAATGAATCTATGATTTTAAAATATGATAGCTAAGAAACAGTACATTTTTGAACCAGCAATCATGGATAACAGACAAATTGTCTGTCCACTAATGTGTCCCATCGAAGAGGAAATAAATTATACATTGCATTAAGAACTGACATTTCGTTTTAATTATTAGGTGGATAACATTGCTTAATTTGAGCCTAGTCCTTTTACTATGCTAAGTAAAGATATGCTAAGGCTGCATAGAGATACCACAGGAATAATGTGGTCGATCAAGAAAATCTGAAAGAGATGCATTAATTTAATATGGCACGAGTTAGAAAGAGACATAAAAAATCTCGATTCGGTGGCTGTTATCGGATTTTTAGATTTTAGTTCAGCTTAGATCGCATAGCTGACGCAGTTTTCCATATATCGTGCATAGCTCGCAGTCTGCACAGATCTATGGAAAACGGTTTCAGCTATGCGAGCTAACCCCGAACTAACGTAGCTCTTGGTCTGCAACTCGCATTTAAGCGTAGGCATGTTATCAATGGACTATTAAATCAATTATCATAATACCTCCTACAGCAGTCTTAGAACTAAAACGTAAGTACCATTCAGACAGTGGCAAAAAATACCCAGCTTACGATTTGGGTTGAATTTCTTGATAACTCTATTACCCGTTTTTTCCTTTTGAGTTACGGAACCCTAAAAATACAAATACAAATTTCTTTATTGAGGTAAAAACGACCTGGATCAATAACATTTGCCTCACAATATTAAAATGATAAATAATGGCTAGTTAACAGAATTAAAAAAATAAACGATTTAAAAATTATACAATCAGTAATCAAGAAATAAGATTATAAATTGAAAAAACATGAATCAATTATCATAACACAATGTCAATACTTAGTAATAATAAAATGTCAAAAAAATTGCAGATACCTACAATGTCAAAATTTGGATCTATGTCACAAGATAAAGATAAAGATATCATTTATTGATCTAAACTGTGTACACTAAGGTGTTATAAAATTATTTAGACACAACAGCTTATCCTAACGGACATGCAAGAGGTATTTGTTTTACTTACAATTTAAGGCTTCGTGTTTCCTTCTTACGCCTAGATGAACCAAATTTGGTCTTTTGGATTCGGACAATTGAATAATCATGATTAAATTATGATTATACAATGTCAAAAAATACAATTATAAAACGTCAAATCATAACAAAAAAAGTAAAAATAAACAGCAAATACAATGTCAAAATTAGGTTCAATGTCACAAAAAATAAGTTTTGTGGCTAAACCACCCTTAAACGGTAGGACTCTTTTCAACAATGGACTATTAAAGCTTCTGTTGTAGTATGCCTTACAAATAAACGTAAAGTCACCCAAAAACATTACCCTCATTCAGATACTGGAGTAAAAATACCCAGCTCACGATTCGCGCTGAATTTCAGAGCTCATAATATTGATAACGCTATTATTTTGGCATTCGTCCATGTCGCCTCATTATGTGCCGTACAACTATTTTGGTCTTCAGATGAGATCGTCACCAAGGTCGACATTCGAGGTCGGTAGTGCTCGTCCCGCTCATTATGGTAATTGTTTAGCATAGTATGGTATTCGTTATGCTCATGGCGTTATTATATTGTTTAGGGATGGGCGTGTTTTGTTTCGATATTATCGATAAATTTGATAAAGAAATTCTTGTAGAACTTTCAATGATTAATCTCATTTTTGAAAAGGCTTTTAGTTTGGCAGTGTTTGCCTCTCTCATTATGGTAATGGCATAGTATGGTATTCGTTATGCTCATTGCGTTATTACATTGTTTAGGGATGCGCGTGCTTTGTTTCAATATTATCGATAAGTTTGAAAAAGCAATAGTTTAGAACTTTCAATGTTTAATTTCATTTTTAAATAGGGATTCTGTGATCTTGTGTTGACAGAGTTCGTTTTTCCGATTATAGTAAGTGTTTAATCTAGTACGATATTCATTATACTCATTGCGTTATTATATTGCGTAGGGATGTGCGTATTATGTTATGGGGTGTCGATATTATCTACCGATAAATTACGATGCAGATAAATGCAGCTTTTTGAAGTTGTATTTAATTTTTAACTAGAAATCGTAAGCTAATAAGTTTGGCAATGCTCCTCTCACTCATTATGGTAATTGTTTATCATAATATGGTATAAGTCATGCTCATTACTCATGCGTTATTATATTGTTAAGGCATGAGCGTGCTGTGTTTGGGATATCGATAGTATCGATAAATTACAATGTAAGTTCGGGAACGTAGCTTTTTGAAGTTGTGATTCAGTCTTGATAAGAAATTGTTAGTTTAAGTTTAACAGTGCTCGTCCCGGTCATCATGGTAATTGTTTAGCATAGTTTTTGTTATGCTTATTGCATATGTGCTTATATATTCAATATTATCGATAAGTATGAGAAAGCAGTGATTCAATTTCATTTTTGAAAAAGACAACTGTGGGTTTATAAGTTTGGCAGTGCTCGTGAATATATCGTTATGGTAATTGTTTTGCATAATATTGTTATTTATTTTGCTCGTGGCGTTATTGTGCTGTATTTTTAGAGAGAGGCATCTTTTAGAACAGCGTTTTCCTTATAATCCGGTTTCTGTTAGACTTATGACATAACAACGATATAGTGTTTTAATTTATTTTTCTCTAAAATATATCAATTTTGGTCACACTCGACTTTTAAACATATATATTTTTAGGAATGTGTAAGTATTTAAAATACTGTTCATATAAAGTATTAAACATGAAAAAAAGCAACTCACTCTTCCATTTCTTCACATCGACAAATATATCGATAGTAGCACATCTCTATTTTTAATAACGTGTTGTAAGTATGGCGTGAAATCGACGTTTGTTTTTAATGAGACTGAAATGGTTGATGTCACAAGACATAACTAAGTTGTCGAGTTTCATGGAATTTGGGGAGAAAAATTCCCACTTTGAAATCCTGATCACTGTTTACTAATATTGTACTTAGTGCTGTTTATTACTGTTGTTTGCTTCAGTTAACTGAGTATGAGGCTTTTACTCAAAATAGGTAATGTATATGAATACATTAGATTGAATACTGTGATCTATCTGTACTGAACCCATTTTGAGTAAACACGTGTACAGAATCCGCGAATATTTCGCACGGATCGATGTAGCATTTTTCACATAATTGTTGATTTATCAAAAATGGCTCAGCCGATTTTGATAAAATTTAAATGGACCAATTTCGAAGTACACTTTTTCCAATGAAAAAAGAATTATTGAAATCAGACTACTATGAATAAAATTATGCGTGGTTATACATATAAAAATATATAATATATACGCGTCGACTTGAGTACCTCCTCCGGTTCAACGGTCAAAAAATATTTTAATATTGCAATCTTTTTGTTTATTATTTGCCGAATATTCTATAATTGGAACTCTTTTTAACACGCTTTTATTAGGTCGACCTGTATGTAACTATGTAATAGAATTTAAGGTAACTAATTTAACCATCTTCCAAGGGTCGTAGCGTAATGAAAATTGGCAGCTGTATGTAGTTCTGATGATAATACAATAATATGGTACTGTCGAACTGATCTGATGATGGAGCCGGAAGATATGAACTGGAACTTCATGATGGAGATTCGTATCATAGCTGTTTTGGATTTCTTAGAAAAGTCTTGTAATGAACATTGACCACGATTAGGTTTCAAGGTCTATTGACGAAGCCGAAAGATTGGATGGAATATCGTATTATTGTCGTGTTTGCATTTGTCAGAACAGACTAAGCGTGTTCTTCTAGTGTTTTTTAAACTTTTAATTATTTGGAGTTAGCTGTTCCTTTTTTGCCTATAACATAGCAGTTAACTAATAGTTATCATTTAAAAAAATCATTAAGCATTCTTACAACTATATCACTGAAGTGAATCAACGATTAGAGTCTGGCTAACGAAAGTTGACACTGGAATTTTTCGCAAACTTTTTAAATGACAACACACGGTGCTACTACCATCGCGGATTTACCTTTAAATTGGGGTATTTTACCTTGTTTTAAAAACTTTTTCAAACTTCATGTACTAAACTGAACAAAATGATTCATTATATTATTATAATCTTCATCGTAATGAAGTAGATAGGTACGCGTTGAAATCATTTGGATCATTTGGAGAGCAATGCAAAGCCTCAGTTTGGCATAATAATTTAACCACTTGACGGTTAATAATATTACTGCCGTTTGATGATGGCTACTTGAGTCTCGGCTTGGAACCCGTGTGATACAGTGAACGTCTGCCGGCTTGGATTACAGTTGCTAGCAAGACGACCTGGGTACCGAGCTCCCTACCTACACGGTCTATTCCTAAGTAGGTATATTTTAAAATAAAACAGTGATTACAACACACACATAACATCTTTATTTTTTACTTACTTAAGTGTAACATCAAGATATCGCAACTAGATCTAAACACCCGCCGCGGCATAAATTACACGGAACAAATCAAGTAAAACCGCGGCGTCGTGTGGAGTGCGTTTCATATAAATATACGATATCGCAAAGCGCGCGCCAGTCTGCCTCGGATCGTCGTGGCTGCCAGTCGTCACGGAGAACACGCGCCCCGCGCGCCGCACGCCGCTCGCCGCTCGCCTGGAGCGCCGACCGCTGCCTCGAATGCGATGCACCTAGTACGCGGCGGCGCGCCGACCAAGTCGCGCGCTCGCTGCCCGCATGAACTATGTAGGGTCGCTACATCATTTCCCCCTTTCTCAAAAAGCGAAGCGTACTGGAGGTCTTGATGTTCTTCCGGATCTGGTCACGTAATTGCCGTTTGTCTGTTTGGATGACTCGGGATCATCTTCTTGTACAAAAAACGCTGGTTTCAATCGGTCTATAGAGACATTGTCGATTCTTTTTGGCAACTGTATTTTATAATATTTCTCCTTGCGGCCTAGTACTCGGTATGGACCGTCGTAGGCGGGAGTTAACGGTCGTTTATAGGCATCGTTGCGCACAAATACATGCGTACAGTCTGGTAGGTCTCGATGAATGAAAGTTGCACGAGTAGCGTCTGACTTCCGTTGAGCTTGTGATTTTTTGATGGCTTCAGTCAACTGGTTCATGAAAGATGAGGTCGAGTGCTTTTGAGTCACTGGTTCTCCGTGAAATTCTCCAGGTAGTCGCAGTGTTTGTCCATATAGCAGTTCGGCCGGGCTTGCACTTATATTTTCTTTGATGGCAGAGCGTAGTCCGAGCAATACGGTAGGCAATTCGTGTACCCAAGTTGAGGAATTCAATCTGGCCGTTAGAGACGCTTTGAGTGATCTGTGCCACCTTTCTATCATTCCATTAGCAGATGGGTGGTACGCTGTAGTTCGGCATCGTTCAACACCCATTCTGTGCATGAGGCTCTTGAATAGGTCCGATTCAAACTGTACTCCTCTGTCGGTTGTGATCTTCTTTGGTGCTCCAAATCTAGCAATCCATCCATTATATAGCGTTTCTGATACTTTTTCAGCTGTAATTTCCGAAATAGGCAAGGCTTCTGGCCACTTTGTTGCACGGTCGATCATTGTGAGCAAGTAACGGTGGCCTTCCGGAGACGATGGGAGCGGTCCGACGATGTCGACATGAAGATGGGATAGCCTGTCTGCTTCTTCGAATGACCCGATTGGTGCCTGGATGTGCCGTTGAATTTTTGAGCGTTGGCACTGCATGCATGCTCTGGTCCAGTTATTTAGGTCACTGTTCATCGATGGCCAGAAGTAACGTGACGTAATCAGCTTCCTAGTGGCTCTTATGCCCGGATGACTCAGGTCGTGGATAGCTTGATGAGCTTGCTTCCTGAATTCTTCTGTCAGGTATGGGCGAGCAGTTCCCGTAGACATTTCGCAGGTTACTCTGCTTGAAGTGCCTGGTATGAAAACATCTTGGAACTTGTGCTTCTTTTCCTGCTTCATAAGCCGTAGTTTCTCGTTGCTAAGTTGTCTCTTGGCTAATTCTTCATAATTAATCGGCGATGGGCAGGTTATCGCTTCTATGGTGATTCTTGATAGTGCGTCGGCTACACCATTGCATTTCCCAGGAATGTGGCGTATGTCCGTAGCAAATTGTCCGATGTATTGTAGATATCTGGTTCTCATCGGTGTTTCATTCTTGCTGTCTGTTGACAACGCGTTCAGTAGTGGCTTATGGTCGGTGTAGATGATTAACTCTCGCCCCTCGAACATCTTGCGAAAATGACGAACAGCCATGTGAATAGACAGGAGCTCGCGGTCATATGTGCTATATTTCTTCTGTGCTTCATTGAACTTCTTCGAGAAGAAACCCAGTGGCGTCCATACTCCTGAAATGTTTTGCTGAAGAGTGGCCCCAGCGCAGTTTTCAGACGCGTCAGTCATTAAGGCATAAGGAGCGTCTGGTACTGGATGAGCTAGGCGGGTTGCTTCTGTAATATCTTGTTTACATTTCTCAAACGCCTTTTTGGAGTCTTCGTTCCATGCTATCTTCCTTTTATCGTTTTTCTTGGCATTATGGAGGTACTCGTTCAGTTTTCTTTGACTTTCTGCTGCGTGAGGAATACTCTGCCGATAAAAATTAACCATTCCTAAGAATCGGCGAAGGTCGTTGATGGTTTCTGGCAGTGGGTATGACTTGATTGCGTGGACTTTTTCTTCAGTCGGCAAAATGCCTCCATTTGTTATGGTGTATCCCAAGAAGTCCAACTTCGATTGGCCGAACACGCACTTTGCAACGTTAACTTGTAGTCCGTTGTCGTTCAATCTTTTGAAAACTTCTTCCAGGTCCTTTTGATGATTCTTTTCGTCAACAGAAGCGACTAGTATGTCGTCCACGAAGCAAAAAACGGGAAGCCCTCTCATGACGTTGTCGATATGCCGTTGGAATGTTTGGCCAGCGTTGCGTAATCCAAAGCACATTCTTGTGAATTCAAACAATCCAAAGGGTGTGATTACGGCTGTCTTCTTTATGTCTTCTTCACGATTTCGGACCAAATAGTACGCCTTCTTCAAATCAATTTTCGAAAATATATTCTTTTTTTGTAGATTATAGGTGAAATCCAGAAGCCGCGGTATTGGGTATCGATCCGGCACGGTAATGGCGTTCAAGCGCCTATAGTCTCCACATGCTCGGTAAGTCATATCCTTTTTCAGTACCATGTGAAGTGGGCTTGCCCACGGGCTGTTGGATGGACGACAAATTCCTTGGTTCAGCATCTCTTGGAACTCTTCTTTAGCCGCCTTGTACTTATGAGGAGGCAATGGACGTGCTTTTGCGAATACTGGTGCTCCCGTAGTTTCAATGTGATGTTCAACTTCGCTGATGGGAATCTTCGGTAAAGTCGGTCTTGTAATATCTGGAAATTTTCCAAGTATTTTGTGGTATAGGTTGCTGTCATCTATGGTGCGGATGCTTCCTTCTGGTTCTGCAACTGGAGTAAAGTATCCTTGTGCGGACATCTTGGTCTCTCGGTCGATGATTTTTTTTCCACACAGGTCGACGAGTAAATTGTGATGGTGCAGAAAGTCAGCACCTATTATCGGCCTACTGACTGCTGCTATCACGAACCGCCAATTGTAAGGACGCCTCATTCCTAAGTTGAGCGTGACGGTGCGTTCTCCGTATGTTGGTATTGATGTCTTGTTAGCTGCAAACAAGTAGTTTTCAGGAGTGTGGTTCCGTTTATCGGATGCGCGAGCTGGCAACACGGATACGTTGGCTCCTGTATCCACGAGGAAATGCATCCCAGTTGACTGATCTCTGACAAATAGGCGGTATGATGATAATTCTTCGACTTCGGCGTCCGCCATGGCTTCAGTCGTTACTGGTTTCCCGACTGGTTTCGGTCACTGGTGCCTCGAGCGTGAAAATTACAGGGACTGCGACAACGATATGCAGATCGGCCGAATTTGCGATGAAAGAAGCACATTCCTGACGAATCGTTGCCGTAGCGCCTTGACGCTGAATTGGACCGAGATCGGTTTCTACCCCGATAAGACTGCCGGCGACGATTGCTAGAATCTGCTCTTAGTTCAGCCACTTCTTTTGCTAAAGCCTCAATCATGTTTGCGACGTCTTGATTCGATGGTCCAGGGGCGGATTGTTGATGTGCTGGTGTTGCTTGGCAGGAGCACACGCTGTTGACTTCCCGGGTTTGCTCGTGCATTTTGTCTGCCATCGCAGCTAAAGCGTCCAGTCCTAATTCCTCACTAATTGATAGCACGGTTCGGATTGACCTGGGTAAATGGCCCATCCATAATATGCGTAATGTTTCTTCTTGAATTTTATTACGAGCTAAATCCCTCATGCGACGTAACAACTGCGAAGGTCTCTGATCGCCCAGATCTATATCGTTTAAGAGCCTCTTCAACTGTGCTTCTTGGGATTCTTCATATACGGATAATAATCGCTCCTTTATTGCTTCATATCTTCCAGAAGTTGGAGGTGCTAAAATGATATCACTTATCTGCTCCACATCACACTTCTCTAACTGAGCTACGACCAGACCGAACTTGTTCTCGTCACCCATTTTCTGACTCGCGACCATTGTTTCGAATTGGGCGAACCAAAGTCTAGGTTTGTCCCGCCAAAATTGAGGAATACGCGACCTGACTCGGATCATTTCCAGTCCTTTTTCGTTTTCTTCCGCCATCTGATAGGTAATGTGTTCTGTTTCGGGGTCACCAATTTAACCACTTGACGGTTAATAATATTACTGCCGTTTGATGATGGCTACTTGAGTCTCGGCTTGGAACCCGTGTGATACAGTGAACGTCTGCCGGCTTGGATTACAGTTGCTAGCAAGACGACCTGGGTACCGAGCTCCCTACCTACACGGTCTATTCCTAAGTAGGTATATTTTAAAATAAAACAGTGATTACAACACACACATAACATCTTTATTTTTTACTTACTTAAGTGTAACATCAAGATATCGCAACTAGATCTAAACACCCGCCGCGGCATAAATTACACGGAACAAATCAAGTAAAACCGCGGCGTCGTGTGGAGTGCGTTTCATATAAATATACGATATCGCAAAGCGCGCGCCAGTCTGCCTCGGATCGTCGTGGCTGCCAGTCGTCACGGAGAACACGCGCCCCGCGCGCCGCACGCCGCTCGCCGCTCGCCTGGAGCGCCGACCGCTGCCTCGAATGCGATGCACCTAGTACGCGGCGGCGCGCCGACCAAGTCGCGCGCTCGCTGCCCGCATGAACTATGTAGGGTCGCTACAATAATAACGTCAAAAAAACAGAAAATAATTAACATAATGAAAATAAAACTCCCACACGACAAGTTAAAGCTTGAAAAAAAGATTGTTTTTGCGATTCCCCCAAAGATTTGGAAGAATCAAAATCGCAGTATGGTAACAATGCTACATCGTGTGAGTGAGAGAAAGTGTTTCCCTCTCAGTTAAGGGCTGCCATACTAATATTTTTTTTTAATTTGCCGCGCTTTGTCAGTATCAACTTTCGTTAGCCAGACTCTAGAAAGTTTACTTTTCGGATGGGTGACCGCGACAGACGATTCCAAGTGAGCGCTACCGTGGCTCGGATGACACGTTAAATCGTAGCTCAGCTTAAGGCGGCTTAGAAACTGACACCAGGGCTAGCCTAGCCACCCGGCCTATTCAAACTTACTTTACCGTATCCCAAATTGTCATTTTCCTTTTATTTTCTTAAGAAACCGGATGATAAATAATCTGTCGGCAAACAACTTATTTACGGATATTTCAAGAAAATAAATTCAAGGAAAACTATAAAATAATTTAAATTAATAAAGACTGAGAGGTTTATTTTAAAAGCAGACTCATCGACGAAGTGTCTTCAGAATAACCAGACTACGTCAGTTGGTCTTGAAATATGTGCAATGATTGTAGATTAGTTCACAGCCTAGATTATTAGATTAGATCTCAAACCATAGACGTAATAAATATACAATCTGTTGCTTTACGAAATGCAAGAACGTTCAGAGATAGAAATTGGATTACGTTATAAGAAGGAAAACTGTAAGTAAAAGTTAATTTTGCAGACCGACGGTAAACATCGGTAAGTATGTGGAAGGCTTTGGCTGAGTCTGTCTTTCCGCTAAAGTACAATGTAGGTGTCTTCAAATCTCGAGTTAATAGGTATCTTCTAGGTAAGCGTGCTACATCCTAGACCGCATATCTGCTTAACATCAGGCAGTGAGTAGTCAAACGCAAACCTATTTGAAATAAAAAAAACACAAGTTACTTAAAAAATTATAAAAATCGTATAATACCGCCGCCTTGCCACAAAAGATTTAAACACAGAATACTCTTACTACGGAACCATATACAGGATTATTTCTAATCAATTAGCATCCTTTTAGGGTCTTGTTCTGTACAATTATTCTGTTAAAATTAAGAACTTTCGTCAAAACTCAAAAAAAAATCAGCTGTTTCATACATTTTGTCGCGGGTGAACGATATTTTTCTATGGAAAAACATAATTTTTTATGAGTTTTGACAAAAGTCGCAGAACAAAAGTTGTTAGTTTTAATGTACAGAATAAGCCCCTAAGAGGATGATTATTGATTAGAAATAACCCTGTATAAAATTTAAAAAAAAATACGATTATAATTATTTTTTGCAAGAAATGAATGTAACCGTTGATAGAGTTTCCGCTGTTTCAGAGTTGCCCTCGTAGTAAAAGTTGTTCATAATACTATACCCTATTAAATATTTGTTCTACATATTGTCGTTTGTCAGAAGAAAGCAAAACCTAAAATAAAATTACTATACGTTACAGAAGAGCCAGAGAAAAACAATTTTGATCATTAAAAATATTCTCGTATATTCTGTTATCTACGAAGAGCACACGAAACATCCACATGCTTTAGCGATATATTAATGAAAAATTCTCTCTTAGCTGGGAATTCTTCCTTCATTTTTTCCATAAACATAACAAGGATTTTTCTCGGCGTTCATATTTACATCTTTCTCGGGAAATTAAAATGAAAATTTTATTTTAACTCGCGTTCGAGTTGCGGCGCTTTTAGGGTTAGGGTCCAATAGAGCGAAACGGGACGGAGCGGAGATGTCCGGAACTGGTGATCTATTTTTTCAACCGATAGCCCGCTAAGAAGTTATCGAGTAAGAGCATTGAAACTCATGTTTGTGCGAACAGGATAGCAAAGCGTGCGATTCTAAAAGAAAGTATCTAAAGTTTCTAAAATACGGCTTTTGGCAGAGCGTTTTAGAACAAAGGCGCTATTTTTGAACCTAGTATACGAGTACGTATGAGTAAATGGTAACAAGTCTGAGTAATTATAGAAGCGGGCATGGATGATATGTATTAGTGTGATCGAGAAAGAGAAACGATTCCTTTCTTTCGGTTTAAAAAATGAACTCCTGTGTAATTTCGTTCTCAAAATGCTATACCTGTCTAGCAAATAACAAGGTAAAAAATAACATTCGTGAATAATGGCACAAGTACATGATGTCCCTACCGCAAATCGCAATCGACGCGTGATTTCTTTTGCGCATGCGGTTGGACGTAGTACGCTGTAGT
Organism: Hypomecis punctinalis; assembly: GCA_949316475.1. Classification (NCBI taxonomy): domain Eukaryota; kingdom Metazoa; phylum Arthropoda; class Insecta; order Lepidoptera; family Geometridae; genus Hypomecis; species Hypomecis punctinalis. The sequence goes on from OX438818.1 coordinate 17,523,277, forward strand.
TGATAAGGCTCTAATGGTTTGCTACGCTCTTCCCATCTTCGTATATCTCCGCTCCGTGTTTGTGGACTTTGAACCTACGAGTAACTCTCGTTCGAGTTACGGCGCTTTTACTGCAGGTACGAGTGTTTTTATTACGAGCGCTTTGAAAGTAGGTTCTTATTGAGCACTGCCACTTTATTACATGTTACCACTTTCTGTTTATTAGCTAGATTTGCGTCAATCTCAATGTTCTATCGCATTCGCGTCACATTTTTTATATTTATCTCTTATCTCTGAATAGTATACAAGTGAAATAATTAATGCTGTTTGGTTGTGTGTGTTTTACCGACTTCTAAAAAGGAGTAGGTACTGTGTTTGTCTGTTTGTAGTTTAGTTTCATCGATATTTTCGCCAATTGCTAACCGATTTAAAAATATTTTTATTTTAGAATGGTATATTTCTGAAGAAGTCCCTTTTAAATTTTATTCAAATCGATTGAAGTAGAAATCACTAGATGGATGACACATCGCATCGATTCGTGCGAAATATTCGAATTCTGTTCGCGGTAGAAGTTGGCTATGCCATTTTTGGCCAAAAATAATTATAATACCTATATTTCCAAACTAAATAATTTTTTTTATGGATTTTCACTACTTCATATGCCTAAAACTTGTAAAAACAAGTATGGAAACACCCCGTTTCAGTGATAAATGTAATTTATGTAATTTTTTCTTTGCACGAAACAATTTTTTTCAACAAAATGTATAAATCCTGTGTACCCAGTTTCGTCAAGATTAATAAATTCAATTAGAGAAAAATACAACTTGTATACCGAACATCAAAATCCAACCTAACACACCAACATCTGAACAAATAAAAAAAATGTCCACCCAAAGCAAAAAATTAAACTTTTATTACATTAATATTTTTCAAGCTACGTTAACTTTATCCAGATTATTTTTGGCTGATTTTTAAATTTTACTTCACGCCCATTGAAATTAAAACTCTTAAATTTTGTGTCAAAGACTGCATTGACACTATTTATAAATTTGGCCCGCCTCCAATATATAGCTTTGTAAATAGATCCACGCATTTAGCTGTAGGTATAATATCATATTTAATTTTGAGAACTAGAGATAGGTGTGAGTTCCGGCATATTAAATTTTGCTTGACATTCTACCGAAGCCATGAGCATCAAATTCTTTCATTCAATTTCTTAGAGCATCAATCTCACCAACAATTTCATGATCACCGTCTAGTCCTTATGCCACGTGGGACCGGCACTGTAAGTTTTTTTTCGCCACTTCACTCTGTCATACGTTTTCAGGGCACCCACTATTCTACCGAAGCCATGAGCATCAAATTTTTTCATTCAATTTCATGAAGCATCAATTGGACCAACAGTTTCATTATCACCGTCTTGTCCTTATGCCACGTAGGATCGGCACTGTCAGTTTTTTTCGCCACTTCACTCTACCATACGTTTTTAGGGCAACCACTATTCTACCGAAGCCATGAGCACCAAATTCTTTCATTCAATTTCTTAGAGCATCAATCGCACCAACAGTTTCATTATCACCTCCTTGTTCTTATGCCACGTAGGACCAGCACTGTAAGTTTTTTTCGCCACTTCACTCTGTCATACGTTTTCAGGGCAACCACTATTCTACCGAAGCTATGAGCATCAAATTCTTTCATTCAATTTCGTGAAGCATCAACTGGAACAACAGTTTCATTATCACCTTCTTGTCCTTCACTTTACTCTATCATACGTGTTCACGGCAGCCACTATCTTCACTTACATTTCATTTTTAGGGTTCTGTACCTCAAACGAAAAAAACGGAACCCTTATAGGATCACTTTGTTGTCCGTCTGTGTGTATGTCAACACTCTTCATCTCAGGAACGCGTCGAGTTGAAATTTAAACCGTATACAGTATAACTATGGTCTCTTGCAGTTGTGCAAAAGAAAAACTTCAAAGTTATCGTTTAAAAAATTTGAGCCGTTTATGTCGTAAAAAACCGCATATTTTGACACTCACAAAAATCAGAACCTACAGGGTACTTCCCGTTGACATAGAACTATGAAGTTTGGCGAAAACTATTGTATCAGAGTACACATAGTATTAAATCTGAAAACTGTACATTTTTATTCAAATCATAAAAAATAGGGCCTCAAAATTCACAAAATATGGGTTCCAAATTTAAACTGAGTAAATCGTATCATGTAAGGTATCATGTAAAATAATTTCATTAGCACATGCTAAAACAGGTTTTTAATAATGTTAACAATTAATAATGTGTAATTTTCAATGTATGACGAGAAAAGTGAAGAAAAAAAAAACTTTTTTGTCGATGGTTAATAGTATAGAGATTTTAACAACTTACTTCCTAATTTTGTGAAATTTTCTGGATTTGTACGGAACACTCAATGTGCGAGACTGGCTCGCACTTGTCCGGTTTTTTTCACAATTCTTTGGAGCTTTGTGTTCTTTTGCTTTCTCACTGTTGTCAGCTACTCTAGTATAATTTTTTTTTCATAATTGATCTAAAAATGCGGGAAAACACACTTCTCAAAGATCGAACTAATTTCCTTCCTGGATAGAGACTCAAGTTATCGTTAGTGTGTCAAAAAGTTGTGCATGTTATTTATCACACAATTATTAGTTTTGTAGTCAAATCTCAAAAACAAAATACGGATATAAAAGTAACTTCAAACCTCCTTAATGTTTCGTTGCTTGATTCTCCTTGTAGAGAGGGGTTGGGATTCGGATTCAAAATACGACCTATATTAGGTCAATTATTATTATTTATCGTAATACTACCTACTTATGTAAACTAAACTGTGTTTGCCGATATGCACTCTTCATTTTGGATCTTCATGTTTTATTATTATGTACTACGGGACTAATCGCGCACTCAAATTACGAGATAGGTAAATAAATACCTCATCATTCCGACGTTTCGGCCGAGTTGCATCAGCCGTGGTCACAGGTAGACTTATTTACGGGTATTTATTTATCTCGTAATTTGAGTGCGCGATTAGTCCCGTAGTACGTAATAATAATGTGTTTAATCGCGAAAGTTTAAAAACAACATCTTCATGTTTGTGTTCAATATTCAATGGTTTCGAATCCACATAGTTCCGGCTAGAACAGAACAAAATCATATCTGAATTACGATGGGACATCGTATTCCTAATTCAAACACTATCATAATTCACCGATATTATACACGAGAATATTTTATAAGTTTTAAATAGATAGAATGAAAATAATGTTTGAACAGGTGTATTTGTTTGGTTCTAATTCTTAGTTATTTCGCTAAAAGTTTTATCTATCAGATGAGAAGTAGCAGACACTGAGAAACTAAAAGTTGGAATTTAGATTTCGTTATATCATTTCGTTCGTAAATTTTGTCATGTTTAAATGTTATTTTTATATTTGAGTAATTGTGTGTCAAAATATAATCAAAAGTAGCCAGGCTGTTTTAAAATGAGAAAATTCGCTCCGAATTTGAAGTATACAAGTTTGCATAATATTCGCTGTAAGTAAGAAGTAGGTTGTTGATTGAGTTAACTGCAAATTATGTATTTTTAAGTTTGTAGTCTAATTTTAGCTACTAACACATACACTTAACATGAAATCTTGCACTATATTAAATATGTGTGTGATGTTTTAACCACACAAACAAAAAGCTCCAAAATCCCGAAATAAAATCAGCTATCCCATAATCACATATCCCATAACCTTTGGCGTGTGTCGATTTGAACGCTGCTTTTGGCTTGAGAACCGTTAAATAAAGTCGTTCGTAACATTGTAGTTAAAAAAATATTCTTAAGTACTGCGAATATCTCGACGTCGATGTCTGCGATCGGAAATATAGAATGGTAAAAAGCCGTTCGGTTTTTGACCGACGAAGCGGAGGAGGTACTCAATTCGGCGCGTATATTTTTTACGCATAACTTTTTACATAGTGGTCGGATTTTGATAATTCTTTCTTTATTAGAAAGAATATACTTTAAAATTGGTCATATTTAAATTTTATCGAAATCGGCGAAACCATTTTTGATAAATCAACAATAATGTGAAGAGTGATACATCAATCCGTGCGAAATAATCGAGGATTCTGTATAAGGTTGAAGTCGGTCATGCCATTTTTTGCAATATTTCTTACTCCTGCTGTCTTTTTCGCAAAACTTACACAAACAAATTCAATTAACAAAGAGACGAAAATGAAAATAAATTTGTTGGAGGCATCAAAGAAAGCCAAAAAGAATTGGCGCCAGGGTGACGAAGTGACGCGCGATCTTGACGAGACAAATTACAAATGTTTTTCGTTTTTATTCTTGTTTTACGAACGTCATAACAATTTAACCCTTCAGAGGTCGTGTGGACTACATATGTATCCGATTTATGAAAAAAAAAAACGAGATATTTTTTCAAAAACATTTTCATTTTTTATTTCATTTATTCAACAAATGGGTGTCAGAGACACACTTTTGAGAAGTCAATAAAAATCTACACAATGGTAAACACTTAACAAAAAAAATCAATTGCTTACATAAATAAATCATCAATTTACCCATATCCACATTAATTAATTAAATTACATTAAAATTAGGTTCCTGCATCATACATTAAAAACAAGTAAACACAACACGGTGCCAGTAGTATGAATGACGAAAACCTACCAAATCTATCCAATTTGGTAGATTTTCGTCAGTCAGTCAGTATAAGTAGTATAAACGCAATAAAATGTCAAATTGGAGAAAACAACATTATCATGCACTTATTTGTCGGTAGTCGCAGGACAAGGACATTATCATGCACATAGGATAAGGACATTATCATGCACTTATTTGTCGCTAGTCGCAGTCCTATGTAATTACATTTCAGAAGGTCCTTAAAACCTTTGGATTACACATGTATGCCGCACGAATCACGTATAGAAACCCTTGGATTACAGATGTATGCCGCACGAATCACGTATAGAAACCCTTGGATTACACATGTATGCCGCACGAATCCCGTATAGGCCTAATTAAAAATCTTGGCAGCTGTAATGTTATCTACAAGCTGCAGAATGCGGATAGCCCATTCCTGAATGAAGCTCGCTTAACAGTTGCGCAGGGAATGGTTAATCCGCAGCTTGTAGCTGACTTCACAGCCGCCAAGATGTTTGATTCTGCCTGTACATAGTTATCATATACTTTTTTATATTTGCATTTTAAAGAATTGGCGCCACAGTGAAAATTTACGTGCGATAGTGACGAAGGCGTAAATTACGAATGTTTTTAGTTTTTAGAGGTTTTTACTCGTGTTTACGTTTGTCTTCATAATTTAATGACTGAAATATCATTTGCCCAGTGTCTGCGTGCTCTTGAAAGTCTAGGCCCAGTGATTTAAATAAATCTGACGACAATTGTGATTTGGGACAGTTTTGTTTTGCGATTTTAAGGTTAAGCCTGTCCTCTGAAGCTGGCGTGGTAATCTGACAGACACCGCAAAATCGAACAACATCTGTCATTAGAATGTCTAGAATCACAGAGCTATTACAACCAGAGAAATAGCGCAGTTGTCGGTTGAGACAATTCTCAACCGTAATAATGTTCAAAAGTTCAAATGTATTTATTTCAATTAAGTAAGTACCTAAGATACACTTTTGAAACGTCATGAATGTACAATTTTGAAATCATTAACAAATAGCGTGAAAAACAATAATATAACCTTAGACTAAATGATTGGTCGCGCGACTAATCATTAATCCAAGAATATACACAAAATAAATGAACAATAACAAAAAATTATAAGTAAAATTATAACCTCATCGAAAAATTACAACACAATGTTGCCATATGAGAGTTGTGGAAACCCACCACTACTACCAGCTGGGTTGGTTGGTCGGTTTACGCCACTCAAATAAACTAAAATGAGATTAAATTACCTTAGATTTGCTTATTTACGTCAGAAAAAATATGTCAATTTAATGTATGGACAAAAGATGGACAATCACTATCACTTGTTGTCCCTGTCAAATATATTGAAATTTTACAAGAATTAACACTATCGAGACAAAAACACGACAACTAGCCACTGAATCGAGATATATTTCATGTCTTTTTCTAACTCATGTCATATCAAATCAATGTAGCTCTTTCTTTTTTTTCTCGATCGACCAAATTATCTCTAGCATCGATATTCAAAAGCTGAAGTCCCTGCCGCGCCGTTTCAATACCTTTCTGTCGCACTTTCTGTATTACACAAATCTATGTTTATGTACTTTGGTTGGGTAAAGGGTATTTTTTTTTCTTATAAATCTGTAGAGATCCCTTCTATAATCTAAGGTTGAAATCAAATCTTGGATTGTAGAATCAAATGCATTAAGCAGCTCTATCACTGTCAAAATGTGAAGTTGACATGCAAATCAATTTTTTGGCGTGGTATGTAATTGTATTTGCCGATACGTTTAGCACATAAGTTTCCTGTTTTTAAAATACCACAGAGAATCTTTGTGATAAATTCTTGTTTGTTTTTGGCTTATTTTCAAACTGCTTGTCTAGACTAGCTCAATAAATAATTTATTTTTTGTAACAATGTGATGTCACCTGCCGGCTCCATCGGAAGACCAGCGCTGGTTCACAGCTATCATAAGCTGAGGTGGAGCCGATTTGTGACAGAAATATAGATTATTAGAATTCTACATAGTTTTAATATTTATTATGTTTAATTTATGTTGTGCTCTCTATTTTTGTCACAATAAAAAGATGTCTATGTCTATGTATGTTTTCTGTAGGTTACACACTGTGTAGCGCTCATAACGTAGTTTGACTAGGTGTTCGTTTGCGATCATCGAAGTTAAGCAACGTTCAGTACGGTCAGTCTTCAGATGGGTGTCCACGGTCGGCAATTAAAACTGATCGCTACCATTGCTCTTATGACACGTTAATTTATGTAGGTCTTGGTTGTTTTAACCGTTTCGTCATGTCAGAGGCTTTCTGACGGCTTATTAACTCTGACACCAGGGGTAGCCATCCGGCCTACTGAGTTTCAACCATAAAGTACCTAACCAAAAGGAGTCGACACTGCAAAGCGTACCCCTCTGCCAAAAGTACGCGACCAACGGTCATGCTCTTTAAATAAATATATCGGGCTGGTTGCGCTTGTGTTGCGTTAATTTTCAGCTAGTGTTATTAATTACATTTGTGTGCGTGTAAACTTGCTTATATTTTGATTTGTGTGCGTTTCTTCACCCCCCACTGACTTGGCAGACTTCGGTGCTTAGGCGTATCGACTCCTTTTGGTTAGGTTAGTGGTTTCAACCCAAAAACTGTCTAATATTTTTAATTTTTATCAGGCCATAAACAATTATGACTCGCACGCGCTTAGTCGTGAACGAAAACCAGTTTAATACCACAGTTGAGACCAAAACAGAATAAAATATTGTTTAAACGTGCTAAAATAATTCGCGACCCGCGTAAAACTCCGACAAATTACGTGACAGACACACAATAAATAGGGATTACATGGAACATTTCAAGCGCACTTTGCGTCCGAAGTAAGCACTTCCAACGTTCCAATTGCCGACGGGTCTTTTTGACGGGTCGTTTCGTTGCAAAATAAATTCAATTCTTTTTTTGTAAGATAATGGGTAACAATAAAGGTCTTAAATATAACATTAACTGCTAATAACAACCTAATACAACGTTTACATACACATTTGTTCCATTTCACAATTAACAGTACCTATAACGACAATTTTGATAGCAACAAAGAATAAGCATTTGTACATATTATTCATGATAAATATTATGTAGGCTACAAGATGCGTTGTCCAAAAACTCTTTCAATAAATAAAAACTATTGTTCGCCAAAAATTTTCTTTTCAAAACTTTCGGAAACTTCATTCATTATTTGAATAAAATAAACCATTTTACATTAATTAACGTAGTTGATTTCGTCTCAATCGGTTTCAACTGAACAGGAATATTAAACTTAGTACCTAATTAAATAAAAAACTATTAGTAAATATTAGGGGACATATTGTTGTTTATTATCTTAATAACGTGTGACATGAACCATTTATTGTATTAATTGAATCTAATTTACCTTGATATTATGACATGAACAATAACTTAATTTAATTATTTAATCAATTTATAATTTGAATTTATATGATTATGGATCCTATATGTCTGAAAATGAAATATTTTTGATTTTGATATTGCACACGGTCTAGTTTGACCCCAAAAACAAAGCTTGTAATAGGGCTGCCAAAGACTGATAAACTACATACGTGGGTTAAGAACCAAGACCAGGCAGTGTAAGGTAAAAAATAATATATTACTATTTTTTTAACATTCGTTTTTTTAATCCCATATTATTATGTGCCATAAAATATTATATACGAGTGTAGGTCCCGGCACGTAAGTTGAACAAAAAAATATCACTCTCTTCCTTTCGTTAGTAGAGAAAACAAAAGAGAGGTAGCTATGGTTTAACGTTCAAGTTGTTTGCCGACTACTATACGTATTATTATTATTTGTGTATCTGCTTTTTGTGAACTCAAAGGTGGTTATAACATAATAATACATAGTTGGTAATGTTGTTGATAATAGTACATAATTATAGTGAGATATGGGACACCTGCCTATTTTTACCCACCCTAGAAAAAAATCTGAATTTTCTTTCTGTGACGCTACGCCCAATACGCCGATGTTGCTAAAGCCAAGTCGTTTTGATTTTAGAATTTTGAGTATGTTTGCATGCAAAATAAATCCGTGGAAACTCTCCTTTAGCGGCTTTCGGGAATTTATTTCGTAAACAGTGTCATAAGTGGCCCATTACTGGCGAATTGGGGTCGATTTAAAATTAGGTTTTTAGAGTTCTTTGGCATGGGTGTGTAAACGAATAAATTAATTTTAGCGTGAAATTGCGTCAATATTTTGGTTCAAAGTTTGCGAGTCGTACTAAATATAGGTATATCTCTTGCACATTCAGTATACAATACAGCTGTACAATGTACAATTATATCGCTGCGGAATTACCTATAGTTCCTATGCTAATAGGTAATTTTGATGTTTTTTGTACTGTTTGAAAGTTGATGTGATTGAGATAGATAACTTGTTATCAGTTTAAATGATTATCATTAGAAAATTGGATTTATCGAATTTAATTCTCATGTGTCAATCTTTTGTAGTCTGAGGATAAGTTTCAAATTAATTTTGTTCACACTTGAATGAACCGAAGCGTTAATTAACTATGTATTTTTTGTTTGTAAGCTTCTTCATCACGGGTTTTATAGAAATAATTGAGAAACACTTTGAATACGACAACTTTTCATCAAAAAAGTGTTAAAAACAGTCCATTGACATAGACATTACGATGCCATAAGTAATACACGTATAAAGCTTATAGCACTCATATTTTTCCTGGTTGAAAAAAGTAGGATGTTTCAGTTGTAAATGCATTTTACAGAACCTTTGCCACAGAAACGTCCCAAGTTACATTTGGCGTCCTTTTTGGAAGTTTTTAATGTGGCGTACACTCGAGAAATTCTAATGGCGTCTACGGACGCTGAAAGTTCACCGCTGCGTTTATGTTTAAGACGCATAACAAGTTTTGTGAACTTTGGACCTTACAGCAATATTTAATTAATAACCATCTCGTTTAGTTAATTTTTCAAACAAAAAACTGACAAATACCATTTATTTAAAAGCTATGAAACACAAATACTCGTACATACCTCAAACTTTCGTTGTTTTTGTCGTTGTTTACAAACAGTAACAAATACAAATCATTTATTGATAACATGTGTAGTTATATGTCAGTACAATAATACAATTATATAATAACCAGTATAGCTTACTCTTAGGTCAGTGTAATTTGGTATTTTCTATTTTCTACTGAACTCTTCCCACAAAACGTCCCAAGTCACATTTGGCGTGCTTTTTGTGAGGGGTGTGTTTAATGTGACGTACACTCGGGAAATTCTAAAGGCGTCTACGGACGCAGAAAGTTTAACGCTGCGTTTAGGTTTAAAATGTATAACAAGTTATGTGAACTTTTGGCCACATAGTTTAGACACAGAAATATTTAGATAAAAACCATCTCTTTTGGTTAATCTTTCAAACAAAAAAGCGAGAAAAACCGCCAATTTATTTAAAATCTACAATACACATAAACCAAGGAGCATATTATCGAGTGGAGAAAGTGCGCGGGGCGGCCTCGCTCGCCATCGATAGGCGCTTTAGTTGACAACCGATTAGGGATGCTCGATCCAGGTGCTTTTTATCGATACTTTGGATTGCAATGGATCGCATCGCAATCTAAAGTATCGATACGAAGATCAGATGATCGCATCAATACTTATTTACGTCGGCCAACCTGTAAGTGGCAAGCAAAGTACACAGAAATACTATTTTCTTAAGCCGCACTTTGTTGAGACGATTGTGTGGTTTCGATACGATATTTGATCGAGTATCGTGTCAAAAGTTAAAAAGATGTGTTGTTGCGATACGATATTTTAATCAAAGTAGAACTAAGTCAAAAATATTGATATCGATATTTTGCTAGTAACATTTTTGGGATCACTACAAGAACTGTTGTCATTGCGTCATTTTGGCGTCAGCCACTTACAGGCAGCGGAGCTTACCTCTCCCCCCGCTTAAAATCGGTGACCTATTGTTTCAACAAAAACGGGCCCACGCGCTCTCCAGTCTTTGCCATGACATAAACACACCACAAACTTTCGTTATATTTGTTGTTGTTTTCCAACGGTAACAAACCACTCATTCATAACATATTGTGTATAAGTCGGTACAAAAATACAATTATATAATAACTAGTATAGCTTATTCTTAGGTCAGTTGTAATTGGGTATTTTCTACAGAACCCTTTCCTCAAAACGTCCCAAGCCACATTTGGCGTCCTTTTTATGAGGGGTGTGTTTAATGTGGCGTACACGCGGGAAATTCTAATGGCGACCACGGGCGCCAGATTAACGCTGTGTTTAGGTTTGCGGAAATATTTGACAGCCTATTTCAGGACGTGGCCAATGATAAAACGTGGCACTTTATTTGGAATTTTGGCAGGCAAATTATTCTTAAATACCGTCTATAAAAAAAAGGAAAGGGTCTTGATTGAGTGCCATTTTTTGAAGATTTTAACCATTTAGATCGAGACTTTTAAAGAGTTGTGTCTGTTTGTGATACTTAATAAATTGGCGGCATTAAATCAGCAAATCAATAGTTTGACAGCAATTGTGCTCTTTTTGGGGAAATGATAGCCGATGATAAATTAAATATTAAATTCAAAAATAAGTCGGTAGTTAATTGAATTAAAACAAATTAATGGTAGCTACCATTATGAAGCCGTGATGGTATAGTGGTAGTAACACCCGCCCTGCAATCGTGAGATCGTGGGTTCAAAACCCGATCCCGTACCAATGAGTTTCTTTGGAACTTATGTACGGAATTTTCACTCCATTGGCTTTTCGGTGAAGGAAAACATCGTGAGGCAACATGCATACGTCCGTAGAAGAAATTCGATGGCGTATATGAATCCACCACCCCGTACTGGGCCAGCGTGGTAGATATGGCCCAATCACCTTTCATGGGTAGGCCTACATCCTTCAGTGGACTATTAAAAAAGGCTATTAAGTACAGTACAGTACATAGGTTAAATAATATCCTACTTCCTACTATCCTACTAAGTAAGTAAGTAAGTAAGTAAGTTCGTATAGGCCGGGTGGCTATAATAATACTACTATCCTACTATAATAATATTATAAACGCGAAAGTTTGTGAGGATGGATGGATGGATGGATGTATGGATGTTTGTTACTCTTTCACGCAAAAACTACTGAACGGATTGAGATGAAACTTTGCGATAATATAGCTTATATATCAGAATAACACATGCTATAAATACACACAGTATTGCGTCAAAAATCATAATATCATGCGGGCGAAGCCGCGGGTAAAAACTAGTCTTTTATTTATTAAACCGTACAGACCAAAGTAAACATGTCATGGAACCTTCTTTCACTTCGTTCCCCCGGAGAATAAATTGAAAACTGGCAAAAATTACGCTAAATTCCATAACCAAACTGTAGATAGATATATTTTATAACAATACTAGCTAACCCGGTAAACTTCGTCTCACGCAATATGTGTATAATTATGTGTTATTCTGGTTTATAAGCAAAGTTTCATCTCAATCCGTTCAGTTGTTTTTGCGTAAAAGAGTTACAATTATCCATTCATACAAACTTTCACGTTTATAATATTAGTAGGATTAATTTCATAAATTTTAATTATCGACCTACATTTTCATCGAATTAATTTCTTTCTCTCTCTTAAGATAGGTGACATTCACTCTTTTCTATTGGTTAGGTACGCTACGAAATTGTACAGCTAATGCTAAATATAAATACAGATTCTTAATAATGTTCGTATATTTATGCTCACCAGTGGCATAAAATCACATATAAATACAACAAACAAACATGCTATCCTATTCACAGCCACGAGCATTATAATGCAAGGACAACGGTTCATTCATGCGACCAACAATCGATACACACGAACGTAAACGATGGCAAACAAATCGTGCTATAGACATCGTGATATAATAGATGAATCAGTGTACGACTCATTATTTTATTTGTTGTTTGTATGCGGGCGCGCGCGCCTATTCTAGTTGTTAATATTAGTAGGTGCACCTATACACACCCCAAAGAATTTACATCATCAATACATATTATCGTTGTTGGGTTATTTTATTTGTCGAATTTATAAAAGGATCCGCATCAGTTATGGTGCTTCAATGTGGTAATGTTTTATACCACTGGCCCAACAATGCTTCAGTGTGGCGTGGCGTGGGTTAAGCGGGCGAGGAGATAAATTGCGACGTCACGAACAATCACTTTATTTCACAGAGAATCACCACTCGTGCCGTTCTAATCACAGTTAACCACAACCTCTCTCGAACAAGCTCTCTTCACAACTGACAAGTGACATCTGACATGTCATTTCGCACCGCTCCTCGGCCGATCATGCGATATTACTTGAAACCTCCTTGGAACCACTGCTGATTGGTCGTTTGTTACAAGCGTTACCCCAGGAATGTCGCCACTACCATTCCTAGTCCTTCGAAATTATACTAAGTGGCACTATTTAAAAATAAACTTAAAGCTATTGTCCCGTTATATTTATTTAGATCGCCACCCCTTACAAACTTAAACTTACAAGTAGACTGAAGAGCAATAACTGATTTATACTATGCAGCCATTTTTTTTTGCAGTTCCATAACTTCTTTACTATACAGTTTTATGTGTGTGTGTATATATGATTGTGTGTGCAATACCAGCAAGAATTTTGCTTACGACTACGATTGCTGTTTGTGACATATTGTATTACAGTATGTGTTTACAGTATTTTCAAAAAAATACCTACGAGTAAAAAAAATTAAAAAAAAAATCCAATTTTATTATTATTTGTTTGAACTCCTAATAAATTGGTTGTATAAATAATTTTATAATGTAAGTGCAATAAGCATGACTTTTCAAAATAATTATGGCCATAATTCAAAATAACACCCACTGGTAAGGTTTATAAAATCTGTTTTTAATTTTTAATCACTCACGATGTCACAAAGTGTGATTTATTATCCCATTCACAGCTACGAGCATTATAATGCAAGGACAACGGTTCATGCATGCGTCCAACAATTGATACACACGTACGCGGCCGATGGTAAACAAATCGTTCAATGGACAATAAATTCATGAATCAGTGCAGAACTGATTATTTTTCATTACGTGAAATTCCTGTATTTTGTTTACGGAATTTTTCTAACAGTACTATAATGTGTATAATTGCAAAAAATCTACCTGGGAGTAAGTAAAAACATATTTTTCACTCCATTTTATTTTCTCCATTTCAAAGTTGATAATGACATTTTAAAATATAAGCGTCGTTTACAAAAACACCTTGATTTTTCAACAATCATAATACATTTTAAGGATAACTGTTTATTCTTGCGTACAACAATCGATACACACGAGCGCGACCGAAGGCAAATAAAGCATTTAATGGACAATTACTTACGCACTGTTCCGTAAACTAGACACATGGTGAAGCGATCACCTCATTAAAACCACATTTTCACGCACAATGCAAGCAGCTCCAAGCCAGTCTTGCTAGAGATCCATATGAGATGTTTGCATCCAGCAGTAAAGTGACGTAAACTACATTGTATAGTTGACCTGAGATAGCAGATTTTGTTTTAAGTGTGATGTTTTCAGTTTTTACTAGTATTTTGTCAAAGTATATTCTATAAGTAATAACATGACCGCAATTGAACAACAAATGCGACCACAAACGCCAATACCAGCCACAAAACGTTTCCGGCTGCAAACAGTTTTGCGGTTGTACGAAAACTGTGTATATGAAAAAACGCTCTTTGTGGTTTTAGCGTGGCGTTTCTACGCGGTCAGCTAATTTAATTAAAAGAATTACTATTAATGTTTACTCTTAAGTGAATTTCATCAGTATTATCAATAGGATATTCAAAAAGATCCTTATAAACAATTTTTGACAACCCAAAATCAGAAAAAAAATTGATGTCACGTGCAAACTTGAAACTTTGAATCTACAAAATATACGAAAGAGCTGTTTTTTACCTAAGAGTTCCGGTTGGCTCATAATAATGATCTGAATCACCCCTCTATATACTTTGTATAGTTTAGTATCTAAATAAATATAAAAATGAAATAGGCATGTTACGTAAAAATTAAAAACACTCACTTATCTTTTGTAAATTAAACTAATTGTGTTCATTTTATTTCATTCACGTTTTACATCTGTCATTGAGGTTTGAAACTTTGCCAATGACGTTAGGCACTTAAAACTAGTAATGGATTGATATCGTAATGTAAACATTATAATCGTATATTCATAATGTTTATTTACGTACATTACTGCCATTCCGCAAATTTTAATACATTCTCTTACATTGTAATTATCAAACAAGCATTTTCACACTTTCCATAATGTATTAGTCTTCCTACATATGATACTTTTTCTTTAACGCTCAATAAAAACTTCACATTACTAAAATAAGAACAGCCAAATGCAAATCGGACTCGCGTACGAAGGGTTCCGTATCATGTTGAAGCTCCCTTAACCCCACCACTCGTGCTGTTATTAACCTTCCTATACTCGCGCGTTGGTCTGTGAGACCGACGAAATATTATTTCGCATTTATTTTATATTCAAACAATGCACCGTCTTTGAGCTTTTTGCTAGCTGCCTCATTTGTTGATAGCTTTACTTCAGTACGCTGAGCGAGTTTGTGCAAGTACGGCGTGTGGGTGTATTTGGCGCCAATCGGTCCGTGAGACCGACGCGAGTATAAGTGCAACAAAAAATGTGTATGAAATGTTTGTATTGATTATACATTAATTGGCATTTTATGGTCTAAAATCTTGATAGCTACATCTCGAGTCTCAACTAATAAGGTACTAAGATGATTTTTACTGAGTACAGATTTTAGTCAGTTTTTTCTACACTTGAACAAAAGTTTGATATTTTTGAAGGCTGTCACGCGAAGTCTGATAGACATTACAATAATAAATTAATAGTACGATTAACTAAGTTTATTTTGTAGTTAAATTATATGGCTACAGGAAAAAAATATACCTATGTAGCTTATACTGCTAATAATAAAAAAAAATGGGACCCAAAGTTACGGTCTGTGACACCGTGCGCGGGTATAGGTGTTACAAAATTTGACGCGAGTATAGGAAGGTTAATAGCGAGCAAAAAACTCCTTAAAATCACGTATGTTTTATGGGAGCCTCATCTCACATGCATAGTATATATCTTAGAAATGGCAATTTTTGTAAGAATACACATCAATCTTTATAACAAAACTAATAACCCACGAATAAAAAATACACTAGTCCTCCCTGAACCCAAAATGAAAATATTTAAAAAAGGCCACTAATAAATGTCAATAAAAATATTTAACAAAATCCCCGACTCGTTAAATACGAAACTTCAGACAAGGCGTTCAAAAACAAATTACTCCTCCTCCTAACGCAAAAGTGCTATAGTATATATACACTAGATATATTTGTACCTACTTATATATATATAATTTATAATTAAGGGCCTATTAATAAAGCTCCAATAAATAAGGTCAGCCATATAGTTGCTGTATTGTAGTTCTAATTAGATAGATTATTAATTCAATATAATGTTAAGTTTAATACATCATTAGGTATTGCTATGCTAATGTACCAATTTCGAACTAGAATATCTCTGAAAATAATAATATTTTTATTGTTAAATTTAATACACTGTCTGGCATATTCTAGTAAAATTATGTCACTCCCTATTAGACAGGGTGAATATAACTACTAAATTAGCAATAAATATTATTAGTCGTAATATGCTAGTATAAGTACTAAATGTATTGTACGTATATCTTGCATTCTTATTGCCGCTCTGGGTGGTTCTTGGTGCAAAGAATGTCTATCGCTATCCAGCGTGGTAATGCTGCTAGCATTATGGGCACCTTTGCACCGGGACCCATGAAGGGCGGGTTATTTGATTTTAAGTAAATTAATTAATAAGTATCTTGTGACAATTATTATAATTTGAAATTTAATGTAAATATATTATAATAATATAAATATATAAAGAAAGAAAGAGCCCTTGTTACATATTAATTTTATTTTGTTTTTAGTATTTGTTGTTATAGCGGCATCAGGAATGCATAATCTGTGAAAATTTCAGCAGTCTATCACGATTCATGAGATACCTACAGCCCGGTGACAGACGGACAGACAGACATCGGAGTCTTAGTAATAGGGTTCCGTTTTTACCCTTTGGGTACGGAACTCTAAAAAGAAAGATCAATGAACAAAATTTATAGACTCTCAAAATATAACAATGTTTTTGTACAACAATAAAAATATTTTTGCGCTTTCTGTTGTTTATTAGTCATTCGCGACGGTCAAAAGTTCGTTATCTTTTAAAACCGTGTGTCAGCAGCTATATTAAAGTAATGGTTGCTTTGTATATTCTAACAAAGAGTTTGTAATAAATCATTATATCATTTACATGACGTTAAAAATCGTGAGCGAAATGAGAATTGTTGTGTTTAATGGCATTAGTTTAATGTAAGAATTAATTAGACCTAAATGATGCCATAAACATTTATGGGCGCTTGTATTGTGTACAAATATGAAGTAAATGTTCTCATTGTCACTAAAATAGCTCTGAATTAGCAAGTTAAAATGTTAGAGAGTAGGGCACATAATGCGCATAACTAATGGCTGATAGCAAAATTTTCAAATGAAAACCATGCGCTAATAAATGAAGCATGGGATGCTCACACTGAGTTGACAACAGTTTTTAGGGATCCGTACCCAAAGTGTAAGAACGGGATCCTATTACTAAGACTCCGATGTCCGTATACTGTCTGTCTGTCACCAGGCTGTATCTCATAAGCCGTGATAGCTAGAACGCAGAAATTTTCACACATGACGTAATTATGTTAATTATGTATAAAATATTTAAGGGGGGGTTAATAAAAAATAACTGAATTTTCAGCCGTTTTTCACTTGATATTAATAACGGTGACAGGTAGATACTTGAAATAATCCCAGAATATTTAATTAAATAGTCACTTTAAAAATAAATAATGTAATCAAAATTAAATAAATATTTAAGGGGAGCCCCCCTTAGCCCCATACAAGAAACGTGATTTTTTGCTTTATATTAATAAAGGCTACAGAAATATAGTTGAAGTATTCTCAAAATATAAACTAGTATATTATCTTCAAAAATAAAATTAATTAAATTTAAATAAAATATGAAGGGGGGCTTCCATACGGTACGGAACCCTAAGTGCACGAGTCCCACTCGTACCAGGCTAATTATTTTTAAAAATGACCATATTAAAACTACTCTACATTTTTGTCTTGTGGTTGTGATATTAATATATAGGTAATACGAGTATATTATAATGCATGTTATATTATAAAGCAAAGGAAATATTTACTAGGAAATTAAGTATAGGTAATAATACTTTTATTACCTTAATTTATTTTAATTTGTCAACGTAACGAACATATTTACATCTTACATCTCATTTATGCTTTTGTTTATATCCGTTTGGGATCTTTTTCGGTCCTGTGACTGAGTCTGAAAGAAAACTCTTTAAACGATAAAACCGCGACTCGTGGCACTAATTTAGCTTTTAAACTTTGGACCTACTATTCTACACACCAGAGTTTATATCATTATTATGTTTAGTGATGGTTCATACCTATGTTATCTTATCTTTAGACCTTCAAGGATCTGTGGATGATCCAATTGCTTTCTATGTAGTAGTAGTGTAGGTAGTTTTAGCATATAAAGTAGTTTTGTATCCTCTTGTAGCCTATGTTATTACTTTAAAAAGTTAGAAACGTGTGTAAAAAGGATTAAGTATTCAACGAGCGTATAAAGGACCCAAGTTTTACTAAGAAATCTCAAAAAAGAGATTTATTCTCAATTCACATACTTACCAAAATCTAAGATATATATTCCAGGCTTTTAGGTATAATATTTTATCCTAAGAATATGTATTCCGGATTTAGGTTAAGCCTTGGATATAAAACTAAAACCTTCCCTATATAGTATAGGAATATTTTCTTTTATTGACGTTGGAAGTTGAATTTTTTATTCATATCTCGCAGTACTTTATTAATCTGGATTATAGGTTTGTTTGTAGTTGAAGCGGATAGCGTATGATAGTTCTTTTGTTTAAAAAAAAAATTGGTTGTCTTCTAAGTCGGTTTACGGACTATAATTTTACTTGATAACGTCTTAAAAAACATTGTTAAATTAACAACTGGAACAAGCCAAATGCCCAGGCCGATTGTGTCTCTCTATCGCTTGTTCCGTGTTCTCGCTTCCACACTCGGCTTATAAGGAACGTGACATTTTTACGTGAATGAAGCTGGCGTTCACCATGGATGGTAATTATACGTGATAACGTCATAAGAAAAAATTGTTAAATCAACAACTGAAACAAGCCGAACACTTATGCCGATTGTGTCTCTCTATTGATTGTTCCGCGCTCTTGCTTACACGCTCGGCTTATACGGACCGTGACACTTTTTCGTGCATGCAGCCGGCGTTCATCAATTTATAAGACGTTATCATGTTAAACATTGTCAAAATACTTCCATACTACTATGGAAAAATCACTAAAATAAACTGAGATCAGAAATAACGTCATCTATACCTACCCCTAGTATGAGTTTGCAAAGATTTTTACGTTCTCCGTAAACGTTTGTTATTTCCATACAATTGCTATTTACCTAAACTCCATCGAGCAAGTAAAAACTCGACAAGACAAACTTGCTTTAGAGCTAGTGGTTCATTGATATTGATAAATTACGAAATAAATAAATATTAGGGGACATCTTATGCACGGTCTCGACACCAAACTAAGCAAAACTTGTGATATGGCTGCCAGAGACTAATATACTACATATATGTATACATATTTTTAAATACATACTCAAATAGATAATACCTAAATAACATCCAGACACAGAGCAAACACTTATGTTCATCACATAAATATTTTCTCTGGGTGGGAATCGAACCCACGCCTCTTTAAAACTGCGCTAATAAAAAAAAAGCATTTTGGTATGGCCCCTATAATATACACCAAGATTCCCAACACCCCCACGAGACCTAAACATTGGTGTGTTTAAATGTAAATTAAAATCCTTGCTAGTCAAAAAATGTTACTATGAAATTTGGGAATTCTTAGGCGACAAAAATGTTTTAAATTCCTATTATATTTTTTATTATTTGACTTTTTTATTATTATTATGTTCATTTCTGTTTATTGATTTTTGACATGGTGACTTATGGATATATTTTTGTGTGATATTTTCTAGTTATATTTGACATTAGGTATGCTATTGCCATTCTAAGTATATTTGACATTTTATTTACGTTATGAATTTATTTGAATATTTATTTAATATTTATTATTTGAAAATCTGTGTACAACTTTGTATGTTGTTTGCATTACCATGTTTTATGACAAATAAATAATATTGAATCTTTGACCCAAGAGTCAGGGTCACTAACCACTGAACCACCGAGGCAGACAAACTTTCGATAATTATTCAAAATTAATGAAATTAGAGTATTGTCATTTTGTTTTGTCCGCAGTGTAGCAACGTTTCACAGTTCGCACGGGCTCGGGTTGCTAGGATAACACGTTAAATTTTAGGTCCCGGTTGTTTTTACCGTTTAGCGAAGTCAAAACGGCCTAAAAACTTTGACACCAAGGCTAGCCACTCGAACGGCTTACTACAACCAACTTTATTTTTTATTGTCACCATCCAACAGATAAATGAACAAATTTCATCATATTCATTTTATAGATCGGGCTAAAACTTAATCTAGTAGAAATACTCCGCTTGCAATAGCACCACACCCTTATCCCCGGACGTATTTGAGGCATTCTATCTGTCAGGGTAAAATGAGCGCAGAAATGTCGAAAATATGTCCGCCTATGAAAAATACCATACACGGAGAAGTGAGGATTTTTAATCAAATAGGAGATGTTTCCTGGCTACAATGTGACGGCGTACGTGACGAGCCGGACATGCCTTGGATAGTAAGCGGTAAGATTTCTTCTCCCTAGAGCATTGTATGGCTTCGTAGCAAAAATCAGTAGAAACGTGGCGCAAGAAATCACATTGAGCACGCTTCTCTCTTAGATATAAATGTAAACACTTTCTTTTTCATCTTTTTAATTATCTATTATTTTTGACATAGGTAGGACGACCACTGTTAGATATCAGCCTCTCATAATATGATAAATAATAATATACAATAAATATTTTGGGACACCATACACACGGCCTCTGACTCCAAACTAAGCAAAGCTTGTGATATGGCTGCCAGAGACTGATATACTACATATACTTATTTTTAAATACATACTTATATAGATAGTAACTAAATAACACCCAGACACAGAGCAAACACTTATTTTCATCACATAAATATTTGCCCTGGGTGGGGATCGAACCCACGCCTCTTTGATCCAGAAGTTAGGGTCACTAACCACTGACCCACCGAGGCAGTATGATAGATATCCCTTAAAAATCGTTGAAATCGGGTTTCATCCTGCACGATCTTGTGGTGTTCATGAAGTCCACCTTCTGGGTGGACGTTCTATGTTGCGCTAAGTCTTAAGATTGCTGCTTGAAAAATAATTGAATCCATCAGTCATAGATTCTGCGTGTTATGTGTTTTGCTTAAACAGGGTATAAAAATCATTATTAGTTAGATCAATTATTAAAACATATTGGACACGTATTTTTTCTTTTGTCAATCAAACAATTAATGACAAAGATAAACCTAGTAAAATTTGAGAATCACTACTCAACTAGTGACGTCACGAAAAAATACGCCCTGCCTAATACATACGCCTAATACATTGCAAAAACATGTTTCAGTGCCGAAAGTTATACTAAGACACACTGCTTGAACACCTTAAGTTTGACGTCTATATTGAAAATATATCTGCCTCGGTGGCTCAGTGGTTAGTGACTCGTGACTCCTGGATCAAACAGGCGTACGTTCGATCCCCACCCAGGGCAAGGATTTATGTGATGAATATAGGTGTTTGCTCTGTGTCTAGGTGTGATTTAGGTACTATCTATACAGGGTTATTTCTAATCAATTAGCATCCTTTCAGGGACTTATTATGTACAACAAAACTAACAACTTTTGTTCTACGACTTTTATTAATTCTCAAAAAAAAAGTTGTTGATCCAGATAAAAATATCGTTCACCCTCGACAAAATGGAACAGCTGATTTTTTTTTTTCAATTTTTGACAAAAGTTGTTAGTTTTGCTGTTCAGAAAAAGAAAAATGCTAATTGATTAGAAATAACCCTGTATTTAAAAATAAGTGTATGTAGTACATCATGCGGCAGCCATGTGACAAGTTTTGCTTAGTTTTGAGTCAGAAACCATGTGTAAAGTGTCCCCTAATTTAATAACTAAATATATTATTTATTTCTACTAAACAGACAGCCTATCATTCTAGAATACAGAAATACCGTCTAGGTTATCGTCTTATAAACGATTTATAATAGCAGCATAATATAAAAATAATTTTATAAACAATTTTATGTCCTGCAATTTGAGCGAATGATGACTTTAAACCGTCTTATCAATTGGAATATATTTTGCTGTACTTATACAGGATTCAAGCAATTAATTTAATTTCAAAGTCGCTTGTTTGGATTCTCGAGTCTCGATATCTATTGGTTTCTAATGAAGACTTAGAAAATCTTTTGTCAAGAATAAGAAAACGATGGAATACAAATGAAAAAAATGCCGTCGAGTACGAGTAAGTAAAATTTTATGAAGACAAGTTTTGATTAAAACTCAGTGGAAAAGATTTATAAGCACAGAATGGTAAAGCACAAATAGTTAATATTATAGTAAATGGTAGTTAATATTGTAGAAGCGCGGTAACTATGGTAGACTAGTGGAAATATATTCGTGACAGCGTTTTTTTTTTTTGGGAAGGAAAACAATGTAAGAATATTATTTTTAGAAAAAATGGCAAACGGCCTTCCGTCGTGTACAAAATTCAAGTAAATCGCTCGAGTTGTTTACATTATTGTTGATTTTTCCAAAAACAAGGCCACTTTGGGTATGCGGAAATCAGAAATAATGTTATGCTGTTGGAAAAACGAAAAAAGTAGACCTCAAAAAGACCTGCAAATACTAAGTGTGTAGTCACAGTTCACGATTCCACAATATCGATTGTGATTGTGCTGGGAGTGCTGGGAGGACCCATACACTCAACGCTGGTATTCTGGTGTTATAATAAGGGTTCCTCGTTTTGAACCCTAAAAATGAATGTTTCTCTCTAAGTCTTTTATAGAATTGTAAACGATGCATTTGTTAGTGGATCTTTAGTAAAGTTGTGGTGCATGAGCCAAAGAAGGTTTCTGAGTTAGTCCGACCACTTTTTTATTTTAGTTGTTGGCGTAGCAGCGCGTGCAGGGTACAGCTATTATGCAACCATACGTATTTATATAGATACTGTAACAAAACCGAGTGCCTTTTCAATAGTAGTGTCTATTGAATCAATATATTCGATAGTATCTGAGGTATGAAGGGCCTACGCCCATTGTTTTAGTTTGTCGGAGCTTGCGGGGAAACAATGTTGCCTCTATCTGATTATCATCTGGGTAGTGTAGTTGCTGTTTTGTTGAGTATCGATGTAGGGGAAGGTTTGAACTGAAGTTCTATGTTAGAAGGTATTTTATTCGTTTGCTGTTTTTACAATCTTATATTTAACTTGAAACGGTTGTATGTAAGTTCGAGTGGAATATTGCAAGTTAAATTTGACCAACTTCTGTGATGCTGTTGAAATAAAAAGTATTCAAAAATTAAAAATGACTTTTCAAGAACTTATAATAAATTCTGTTTAAAAAAAGATTTGTTTGTAAATTTTGGGAAAAAGGAACATAAATATTACCAAAATTATATTCTTACTTACTATTAACTTTTGCATGCATTTTGATTAGATTTACTTTGAATGCCAAAATGATTAATCCCTAGTTTATTTTAAAGGACTTTTTAGCCTAAGTACGTAAGTACTTAGGCTAAAAAAATCCAATAGGTACATTTAAAAACAGATTAAGAAAAAAACACTTAATTCACAAAAGCACTTTTTCACAATTGGTTTAATTTTCGCTAAAATTTTGACGCTCCTCTTCTTTTTTGCTCTCTTCTATTTTTATAAAAGTAATCTAGATAATAAATACAATCTATGAGCTATCCATGTAGCCCCGAAAATCCAAACAAAATACACAAACATCCATGCGCTTTAATTGAAACCGCCATTTTACCACCATCGGACGGCAGCCATTTTCGGCTCTCTTTCATCTTGTTGCATCTTTGTGAACGTGGATATTCGGCTGTTTTGCCACTTTTTCAGAATTTTCGCTATGTGTTCGCTAAAAATTCGTCGTATATTTGCTGTGTATTCGCTGAATTTTTGGGAATTTACAGCCGGACGGCCGCCAGGTTTGAAATTTATTGTTTGTACGTTTTCTTTTGTTTTCGAGTGGTGTTTTTGGTAACACTTGGGAATAAAGTTCTATCACGTTTTGTTTTCGCGATATCAAGTAATTGTTATCTTTTCGCGTTAAAATTCATTGGTATATTTCTTTCATTTTTATACAGGATGCTGCTTTGTCAAAACAGGGATTCATATAAACAATTTTTTATTTTTGTACTAAGGGACATCTTATACACGGTCTCTGACCCCAAACTAAGCATAGCTTGTGATATGGCTGCCACAGACTGATATACTACATATTAGACATATTTTTAAATGCATACTTATATAAAGAATACCTAAATAACACCCAGACACAGAGCAAACATCTAAGTTCATCAAAACGCCTCTTTGCGATCTAGGTGTCAGGGTCACTCCCCCCCGAGTGGGTTCCCGCCTTGTCGTGGCGGGGGCTTGGGCTTAGTAGCCAGGTAGGGCCAACCTGGTGAACCAAGAGGAACCCGTGGTGGGGCCGCTTCTCCGGGCTTTTGCCTCCAAGCCTGAGTAGAAGCTGGCCAAAGTAGGTTGCGTGCCTTATGGGGGGCACCGCAACTGAGGGGGGCTGCAGTGTCGTATGGGAGGCACTGCGGCTGAGGATTGGAGGCCACGGCGGGAGAGGACTGCTGGTGTGTCGTTGCCACTTTCCCTGCCTTCCGCGGCCTCGACGGGGTCGCCACCGTTTGATGGCGGACGCGGTGGGGCTGCAGGGGAGGAGGAGTGTCGGTATAGCGCCGGCCGCTCTCCCTATCCTCTGCAGCCATAGTGGTAGGCGCGGGGCCACTTTAATTGACCCGTTGCATCGGGACCAGGGCTGTCGGGTACACGGGTACTGTCTGACGCCCAGTGCTGGTTGGTCCCAGGTGGGGGATGACTATATGTCTGGTGTTCGGCACATCGTCATTCAGGAGGGAGCGCAAGCTCCGAGGTGGGGCTCGTTTTGGGCCAGCGCTGTCGGGTGCCGCGGAGGAGTGCGAAAGCGTGCCCGTAGCCTCGACACCAAGCGCAGTGGCGGAACACCCAGGGGTTTTGGTGGGTATGCCGCCCAGAAATGGGCGGAGACTCCCACATAACCTGCCTGTCCCGAGGTGCGGTGGTATCTTTAAAAGATTTCACCTGGTAAAAGAAAAAAATAAAAAAAAGGTGTCAGGGTCACTAAACACTGAGCCACCGAGACAGTCAAATTGAACACTTATAAAAGTGTCTTATACCCGCGTTTAATTTGAAAAAAAAAATGTTATTGTGAATAACTTGGGGGCTAAATTTGTAACAGTAAAAGAGCTCCATACAAAATGTTAAAAGGCTTAAAACAAAATGTATAGAATATCTGATTTTTTGATATTTTTTATTTGGGTTAGTCCCATAATAAAAGTTATTCATAATGATGTAAGTAATGTGCAGTTCCAGTATTATTAAGTACATACCATATTAAACAAAAATATTATTTTTCTTCTGAAATCATTTTTCATCACATTGCACATACTTCCGAGCGCTTAAGTTGTGTTTATTTACAAGATTTTTTTTGTGTTTTAGTTATAATTTCGCCACGTTGATCAACACTCACGTATAGACGCACACGTTCGCCAGCAAACGTTATTGTTTCCATGGCACCCGCGAGATTTCACACGGGAAAATCATTTACCGAGATTATCCGTTGCAATGCTTCTTCAATTGTTTTTTTTTTAATGGGACACAAATGTACTCACATACAAATTGTTTGTTAGATTTACATACACCATTATTGTATTATTCATAAGATGCCCACTGCTGCCACCACACACATCTCTCCAGAAAATCGATAAGATTTATTTGCAAGCGGCTTAAATTAGGCATGTTCCTGATCTTGATCAGGTCATCTTTTTGGTAGACGTTCTACAATATCCTTGCCGAGACTTATATTTAAATTAAATGGTCTTAATTTCAGAACTTTACATACAGAAAAAAATGAGATATACTCGTAAAAGCAGCTAGGCAAATAGAAAAGTTTACATTTTCTCACATAAACTACTTATAGGAAAGTCTAAAATAACTTTTTTATTTAAACTCTTTGGTATAAAATCATATTGTAGATATTACCTATCACATAGTTTACATTTTATGACATTTATTTCTTCCGTTATAATTTCGCCACGTTGATCAACACTCACGTACAGTCGCACACGTTTTCCAGCAAACGTTATTGTTTCCACGGCGCCCGCGGGAATTCACGCGCGAAAATACTTTACCGAGATTGTACGTCGCAAAGCCTTTTAAATTGTTTTTGTTTTTTCCATCACTTGTCCAAGAAGGGAGATAAAACCGCTTGTTGGATGTGATATAATAGAAAGCAATTCTATATTATAACTGACGAAACGGACGATCATCATCAAGTCGTCGCTTATATATTTAGATATTTTATGTTTAATCCCGCATAACTTTTTGCAGAGTAGTCTGATTAAATTTTTTTTTGTTTGTAAGGTCATACTTTTGGAATAATGTGAAAATTACTACATCGATCCGCGCGAACTATTCGAATTCTGTACACGGTTGAAGTCAGTTATTCTTGTTTTGCGAAAAATAATTATTCATTCTTGTCATTATTTTTCACCTAAATGTGAATCCACATACCCGCATTAGGCCAGCGGGGTGGATAAGGCCCAATCACTCATCGTAGGTAGACTTCCTGCACATTATTCGTTTACCAAGTATGCCTCGATTATACTATTTCTATAAAATAAATAAATATTTTGGGACATCTTACACACGGCCTCTGACCCTAAATTAAGCAAAGCTTGTGATATGGCTGCCAGAGACTGATATACTACATATACTTATTTTTTAATACATAATTATATAGATAGTAACTAAATAACACCCAGACACAGAGCAAACACTTATTTTCATCACATAAACATTTGCCCTGGGTAGGGATCGAACCCACGCCTCTCTGATCCAGAAGTTAGGGTCACTAACCACTGAGCCAACGAGGCAGTCCAAATAGGATTAAGGACATAAAAGGATTCCTAGTGGAAACGCTATTATATATAAGCCCTTTAGTTATTAAACTAAAGTAATGTTCATCACCTCACATCACCACCAACATATTTTCTTGGAAAAGAATATTCGTAAACTGATACGAGATACGTTATGAGGAATTTGGCGGAGTAGTCGCGTAACATAACTACATACATAAAACAGTAGAATTGAGATCCTCCTTTCTGAAGTCGTTTAAAAATGATGAGATACTAGAGACGTTGAGCTTTATAACCTGAAAAGATAAGATATAATACTCAGTTTACAATTTAAAATTGCTCGCACGAAACCCGACCACATTCCGCCCGCCCAACCATTCCTCAGACACGGTAATGGTATCTATACAGTATTCCCTCTTCATTGTAATGGTCGGCACCCAAATAGGCTAGTCGATTTTTTTTTTAATGTCCTCTTGTAACAGCTCGCCATAAACAGAGCCAATTAACGAAAACAAAACTAAAATAAATTAAGAAAAAAAGAAGTTAGCGCACTATAGCAGAATATGACGTCACGGCCCAAAAGTGTCATACATTCGCCATTTACTATGTCATGCTTTGTGGGAAAGGGACAAAGCATCTCCTCGGAATCCCTACCAAAATCTTTACAAGCTTATATT
This sequence comes from Hypomecis punctinalis, assembly GCA_949316475.1. NCBI lineage: Eukaryota > Metazoa > Arthropoda > Insecta > Lepidoptera > Geometridae > Hypomecis > Hypomecis punctinalis. Next base: position 17,551,059 of record OX438818.1, read on the forward strand.
ATTTCTGAACTGGAATAGCCATTTTTTTTTCAGTTTGCAATTCATAATTAATTGCAGAATTTACTAATCTTAATACTATTAAGTAACGTGTGAGTTTGCAATCAGTAAGCGTGCAATTAACCTTTTTTTTACGAGGGGAAATCTTCGAAAGATGTCCGACTGATTTGGCGTGCCGTCGGGTTGCACTTTATCCACTTAAACCCCCTCGGTGGCCAGCCTTTGTGGCTTTCTTGAGAGCTTCGGGATCTCCAAAAGGAACGCACCTGTGCGGTGCTCCCAGCACTTTGTGTGACAACTCGCTTTGTACTAGGACCAGGTCTGTGTGGTCCTCTAGGACAGCGTTGCCACACACACACTGTCGTCCTCCCCAAGCAAGCGTGCGATTAACCCACTAGGCGGACAGCCCTAGCGCGTATTGCGTACTGCGTAGTCACGTGGAACTGTAGGTAAGAATTTATTCACCGCAGAAGAGGTGGAGGCCTGCGCGAAATCGCTGACCCAAGCAATTGCAGCAACTAAACAAGCCGCCACGACAGAGATGCCTACAACAGGATGGCGCGAAGAGCTGCCTTCAAACCTAAGAGCGGTACGCGACGAGAAGCGGAAACTCAGACAGTTGTGGTCCCACACACGCTGTCCAAGGACGAAGAGGCAGTTGAACGCCATCTCAGAGAGATTTACAGAATTGGTAAGGGCCTGGAAGGGCACCAACTGGGACGATCACATCGCCCAGTGTGAAGAGAACAAAACCAATTTGTATAATCTCAATCGCCACCTGACCCGGGCTAAAGCGTCCGTTTGCCCACTGCTAGACAGCGCAGGGCAACGGCGTTACTCAGCCATAGAGAGGGCAGAGCTCTTAGCTGATCATCTGCAAGATCAGTTTCAGCTACACCCGATCCCACAAGAAGCCACAGACGACATCAGAGAGCATCACCAGAAGGTCGAACGGGAAGTCGCAGAATTCCTTCAGTCCCCGGCTATTCCGCTGAGAGGAGAGGACTTCATATCCCCAGCGGAGGTCGTCCGAGCCGTGAGGAGACTGAATGTGAAGAAGGCGCCGGGTCATGACGGGATCCCCAACGCCGCCCTCAGGAGGATGCCGGTGAAGGGCCTAGTCTGTCTGACCCGGCTGTTCAATGGAATTCTCAGGACTGGACACTTCCCTTCGATCTGGAAAACTGGAAAGGTGATCGTTCTACCGAAGCCTGGCAAGGATAGAAGACAGCCGTCCAGTTACCGCCCCATCACACTGCTGCCACACATGTCGAAGCTGTTTGAGCGACTGATGCTACGGAGATTGCGTCCCCATATCACACCAAGGAAAGAGCAACATGGGTTCCGAGCACACCACTCCATCACGCTCCAGCTGACACGTGTAACTACCTCACCAGCGAGTTAAACCTGGGTAGGCACTCCGTTGCCGTCTTCCTAGATGTCGAGAAGGCTTTCGATCGGGTGTGGCACGAGAGCCTTATCTACAAGCTGATGCGCACCACGACGCCGCCCGCGCTAGTCCGAGTCACGGCATCATCTTTTGAAGGCCGCCAGTTCTACGTGTCCGTCGAGAACGTCAGCTCCGGACACAGAAGAATCGCCGCGGGAGTGCCTCAAGGGAGTTGCACATCGCCGTACTACTACTCCGCCTACACGGACGACATACGATAGATCCTGGAAGACCTCCTTCCAGGCGAACGGGGAGTCGTCCTTGCCCTCTTTGCCGACGACAGCGCCTACATCGCGTCGTCCAGAAGCAAAGTTGTGGCAATAAACAGAGTCCAAAGAGTGCTCAATATCCTACCAGAATGGTTGGATAAATGGCGGATCGCCGTCAATGTGGGAAAGACGGCGGCACTGATGACCGGGAAAAGTACAAGAGGGCTTCAGAGCCAGAGACCACTGCAGCTTAGAGGACAGGACATCTCGTGGGAAAGCCAATGCAAGTACCTGGGTGTCCAAATCGACACGACCCTGAGCATGCGCTCGCAGACCACTAACGCCGTGCACCAGGCGAAGGCTGCTCGAGCGCTGCTGCGGCCCGTGTTGCAATCTAAGCTGCCATTGAGGACAAAACTCTCCATATACAAAATGTACATCAGAACCCGGCTGACCTATGCAGCACCCGCTTGGTACGCGCTCTGCACAGCCAGCCAGAAGAAAAGAATGCAAGTGGTGCAAAACACCTCCTTGAGGATGATCTCGGGAGCCGGCCGATACGTTCGCAATGATGTGATCGCCCGGGACATGAAAATCGAGACGGTGGGGGAGTTCGTGGCTCGTCTGTCGCGCGGCATGTTCAACCGCGCTGACAACGGGCCACACCCCCACCTGCATAACATTGCGCCGCTCCATGCACGTCCCCCTGACGAACGTAAATGGCGTGCCCTCCTTCGAGATCTCCTACTGGCTGGCTTGGACGATGAAGCAGAGGACAGCGTAGAGGGACCAAGCAGTACTACAGTAGTAGAAGATGAGGCCCAAACCAAAAAGGATCAACCAAGCCAAAGAATGGCCAACGTGACAAAACCAAGCCATAAGATGGCCAACATTGCTCCACCAAGCCAATATGTGGCCAACGATGGCCATATTAATGGCTAACGAGGTTGCTGAGAGAAGCCGCCCGTCCTCGCGGACTGGGAAGGGTACTCGCACCCTCCAAACTTTGCCCCTCAGCCCTGAGTGGCCGAGGCGTCCAGCCGCCAAAGAGAGTGTAAACTCGAGTTGGCATCCTCACTCCCGCCAACCACGGGGGGAGAAGAACCCGAGAAGAAAATAATTTATTTCAAGAACAGGGCGCAGTCACAATACTGTATAGATACCATTACCATTCCTCAGCCGCCCAAACTCCGTTATTTACAACGCAAACGTGTGAAATTATTCACAGTAACGCTGTTATTAACGAAATAAATTGTGATTAAGCGTTATCGCACTTTTGTTTAGCGTTTCTATTAAGTTAAGTTATCGCTGAGGTTTTAATTAGTTGTTGAGACTTGTTTTTGATTAGTTGGAAGTTGTTTATACTGATTAAGATTTAGAAGTTATTATTAACCACCGACGCAAAATAGGCGTGTCTTAAATTTTACGTGTTTATTTTTGTATTTATATCTTTGTCTATGGAATTTTAGCTTCGAAAAGGTCAAATCGCATCGAATAAGGATAAAATGTCCTAGATTCCGTTTAAGTGAAAAAAATTAAAACGATTTTTTAAACATAAGTCAACGTAAATTGCCTACCATACTCTTTGGTCTTATATTTTTTGGTCTATAAAATAATTATTCGCTGGAATCGATGTAGACAATTCTTACATTAATGTTGTTTTTATAAAAACAGCTCATTCGATTTCGATAAAGTTTAAATGGACCAACCTCGGAAGTACTCTTTTGATTTAATTTTTTTTTTCTAAATCGGTTCACAATTGGCGAAAATACCGATGAATATACACAAAAAATACATACAAACAAACAAACTCCTATTTTGAAGTTGGTTAAAATAATTAATTTCTAAATACACATTGAAATTTACCTATAGCAGAATGCCCTGCCAATTGAAGAACTAGAGTCGCGTCCAAGTCAGAGGTAACAAACAATTATTTATAATTGCTTTTAAACAGTATATCGCTTCGTGAGCACAGTAATTACTGCTTCCTGATGTTCTCATACAGATGCCATTGAAATTAATTAACGGTAACTATGTTGGTACTAGCTAAACGCAATTGTACATGTAAGCATGACTTTTTTATGATGGTGCCACTTCACATGGCTGTTTGTGTTCGCTATTGGGTATTTGTCGAATTTGGCTAAATAAATTACGTTCATCCAAACATGCGAATAGAGGCAAATACAACCGTCCACACTTAACAGACAAATAATAAACACACAAACATTTGGCACAGATTCATTTCGAATTCCCAATTCATTTTCAGTAGGTAGTTATTCTAAATAAGCTCACAAACTCACAACACAGACACAAAAATACTACACGTCTATACAGGACTATGGCGCGCTTCTGAATATGGATAATGTGTAGACTGTTTGTTTGCGTATTTGCCTATTTGATCTCTTTGATGTGCCTAGAAACCGACAAGCGCACGCGGTAATACGTATTACGGTCAAATAGGCAAGTAAGGCCAATACTTTGTGAAATGAACTGGCCACATATAGTAATAGTTTGTCAAATATGCCAAATACACAAATACAAATAGCCATGTGAAGTGTCGCCATGAAATTTTGACACCAGCTTGGAAGATTTTCCATGCATTTTTGTGGTTGAGAATTGCCTTAGGCGCCAACAGCGCTATATATCTGGTTGTATTAGCTCTGTAATCTATAGCAACCTAAATGGCTCTATTTGACAGGGTACCCTGTCAAATAGAGCCATTTAGGTTGCTACAGATCAGATACAGGGTAGGTACCCTGTCAAATAGAGCCATTTAGGTTGCTACAGATCGGATACAAGGTAGGTACCCTGTCAAATAGAGCCATTTAGGTTGCTACAGATCAGATACAGGGTAGGTACCCTGTCAAATAGAGCCATTTAGGTTGCTACAGATCAGGTACAGGGTAGGTACCCTGTCAAATAGAGCCATTTAGGTTGCTACAGATCACAGAGCTAATACAACCAGAGATATAGCGCTGTTGGCGCTTGAAGCAATTCTCAACCACAAAAATGCATGGAAAATCTTCCAAGCTGCTGTCAAAATTTCATGGCGACACTTCACATGGCTATTTGTATTTGTGTATTTGGCATATTTGACAAACTATTACTATATGTGGCCAGTTCATTTCACAAAGTATTGGCCTTACTTGCCTATTTGACCGTAATACGTATTACCGCGTGCGCTTGTCGGTTTCTAGGTTGGTTGTTCTTGGTTGAGTCAAAAAAAAACAAACAACCAAAATGTTCCATCGTGAAGTCTTTTTACTAAAATACATCATAGGTGTCTTCTAACCTACAGTAAATAGGTATCATCCAGGTAAGCGCGTAGACTACATATCTGCTTAGCATTCGGGCAAAAGATAATATGTTGTCAAACGCAAATGTATAATAAGTAAAAAAAAAAACATATAGATAAATATCAGTGTTTATGTCACTTACGCAATAGGCTCGATAACAAAAAGTATAATTAATTATTTCGGGTATTATTAATTTGGATCCGTGGGGGCCGGGAGCTCATCTCGTTTTCAAATGTCTTTCTGAGCGTCTCGTGGACGCGACGCGTGACCAAAATGCTGGTGTTTATTTGGCTCAACGTATAAGCATTGCCATTCAGCGTGGCAATGCTGCCAGCATGCTGGGCACGCTGCCAACTGGCAGTGGGCTTGAGCACTTGGATTATCTTTAGACCTTCAAGGGTCTGTGGATGATCCAATTGCTTTCTATGTAGTAGTAGTGTAGTATTGTCATTAATTAGTAAAAAAAAAAAAAAATATTTCGTCTAACAGATTATCAAAAAATATAAGACACGTATTGTTTCTTTGACAATGTAACAAAAACTGATGAAGATATAGCTCGTTGAAGTTCCGCGTGACGTCACTTGTGTACTATAAATGAATCGCACTAGTGACGTCACTAGCCACCCGGCCTATACGAACTTACTTACTTATTTGTTTGACAAAATAAAATATATGTCCAATATTTTTAATAATCTAACTAACGGATTAATTATAATAACAATGTAAAAGCCCAGTAAACATACCTATGAATAATTTATTAATTTTTTCGAAGTAAAATTACAGTCATAAGTTATTATAGCTGTAACGAAAATGTGCCATAGGCATAATAACTCAAGCAAAAACCATAGCTCCCTCGATCCTTAACGACCAGTTTCCATTACACTAGTTGGGACACGCGAGCTCACCTGCGGCTTTGCGTGTCCCAAACCCTGAAATTTTGGGGGAGATATTTAGTTGACTAGCTAACTATACTCTGGTCAGCAATTCGTGATTGTAAAATAACTTTTTCATAAAATACATATATTATTTATCTGAATAAAACTATTCTAAAAGCCCTGTCGCAGAAGGTAACGTTGCCAGAATGCTGGCGGCATTGCCTCGCTGGATAGCAATACTCTGCCTTTGGGTAAAGTAGATGCTAGCATTCTGGTTACGTGTGTATCCTTTACCAGACGCCTGGCAAAGTCTTTGTTTAAAAATTGCGCATCCGGCCACAGGCCTAAAATGTTCACCCCAAACTAGGGTTGTCAACTTTTTTTTACAAGAAATAAAGTAGATTCAGGTCTATGGAGAATATTAAACAGTATTTTAGAAAAACCGGACAAGTGCGAGTCAGGCTTGCACATCGAAGGTTCCGCACAAACACGTTGTTAAAATAATTAAAAACCTGTTTTAGCATGTGCAAATGAATTTATTTTATATAATACCTTACTTGATACGATTTACTCACTTTGAATTTTTGAATCCATATTTTGTGAATTTTGAAGCCCTATTTTTTTGTTATTTAAATAAAAATGTTCAGTTTTCAGATTTATCCCTATATGTGTACTCTAAGACAATGCTTTTCGCTAAATTTCATAGTTTTATGTCAAAGGGAAGTACCCTGTAGGTTTTGATTTTTGTGAGTGCAAAATATGCGGTTTTTTACGATATAAACAGCTCTAACTTTTTTAAACGATATTTGAGAAGTTTTTCTTTTACACAACTACAAGAAATCATAGATATACGTATACAGTTTAAATTTCAACTCGATATCTTTATGCGTTCCCGAGATAAAGAGTCTTGATATGCACACAGACGGACAGACGGACAACAAAGTGATTCTATAAGGGTTCCGTTTTTTCCGTTTGAGGTACGGAACCCTAAAAATGAGCAGTAATTTATTTATTTATTGTTAAAGTTGTAAAACAAAAAGAAGAACCACGTGAAAGAAGGCTATTTTCTGAGCCCTAATAATGTGTTTGCATTTTGATGCTGAAATCAGTATTTTGTAAACCTACTTTATTTTTGTTCAATATTAAAAAGTATAATTTAATGAAAAACAGTATAATACTGTTTCAAATAGTTGTCAACCCTACCCCAAACGGCATAATATAACAATACCTATAATATAATAGGTATAATTTTGCTGATCACTCACGACATACCTAAGATGTCCTTGCCAATCGTTTGAACCATAACCCCAAAATATTAGGGTCCCGTAGGCTTCCGGGGCATAACGACCGTAAAATCGAATAGAACCGCGCGGAAAATTGGTGATGTAGAGAGATGGATTGTTTCCAATGTTGCTATCGATTCCTTTTGTCGTTTCCCGAGAAATGTAATCGAATAGTGTTCGATTTGAATAAAACATCAATAGCTGATAATTTCTCGGAAAACTTATTGGTATCCTAGGCTAATGATCGACGCGACAGTTTTCTTTTTCTTTTACAATAGCCGTGTTCAGTTAGTACTAAACATGGCTATTCTATGATTATACAGGGTTATTCCTAATCAATTAACATCCTTTCAGGAGCTTATTATGTACATCAAAACTAACACCTTTAATTCTGCGACTTTTGTCAGAACAAAAAAAAATGTGGTTGTATAGAAAAATATCGTTCAACCGCGACAACATGTATGAAACAGCTGATTTTTTTGAAGTCGCGGAACAATATTCATTAGTTTTGATGTACAAAATAAGTCCCTAAAAGGATGTTAATTGATTAGAAGTAATCCTGGATATGTACTGTAAAACCACGGTTTTAAAATCGACGGTTTTTTGACGTTCCATCTGGGTGGGGTCGAACCCACGCCTCTTTGATCCAGAAGTTAGGGTCACTAGCCACTGAGCCACCGAGGCAGTCCATAGTAATAGTGTAAATTGTATTAAGATTACATATCTTACTACCCCAAATACCTTTAAATCGACTAATTTTATCATTCGATACTCAATAGTAGATTCGAGTCAATAACTCGATTAATTTTGTTTTGTCATCTCTAAATAGAATCACGCGGAAAATTGAATATGTTTTACTGCAAAGTGGGAGAAAGTAATATTCGTAGGCTCAAGGGAGGTTCATACTTTGTCAAGCCAAATCTTAAGTGTTGTTGGAATAAGTACGATCGTGAAAGCTAGCAATACTCATGTTTAGTAACAAAGGTCAGTTAAAAAATTAAACAGTATTCTATATATCTATTTAATAAACAAGTTTATCTAGAACTGGTTTTTATTTATATCTCTCAGAGCAAATAAAGTAATCAAGAGAGAATGTTGTGAACAAACAAGTGAAGCTAACCAAAACTACACCTCGCCATGTACAGAAAATTACACACACATCCACATACAACGAAACTACGCCTTGGCTTGTCAGTCGAACTATGGCGGCGCAACACCGACGCACTCACACACGTTTAAAAAAGATGAAAGATGGGTGTCAGAGACACACTTTTGAAAAGTCAATAAAAATCCACACGATGGTAAACATTTAACAAAAAATCATTAAATTACTTTACAATTAGGTACATCATACATTAAAAACAAGTAAACACTACAAGGTGCCAAACGCAAAATAGTGCGTTGTGGTATATAGATTTTACTCTGCGTAATTTTAAAGTAATTCCAGTCATTTTCAAAACTATTTCTAAAACTAATTCTGGTTGTGCAAAAGAAGACAAATCAAACATTTTTATACACATAATTATTTGGTAAAAATACTATATTTTTAATACAATAGATACATGTTAATTGATGTGCACTAAAAGATTTGCTTAATTATTGATTTTAATTATACTTGATTTAAGAAGCCGTGGTGGTCTAGTGGTAATGACACCCGCCTTACAATCGTGAGGTCGTGGGTTCAAATCCCGGTCCCGTACCAATGAATTCCTTGGAATTTATGTACGGAATTTCACACCACGGGCTTTTCGGTGAAGGAAAACATCGTGAGACAACCTGCATGCGTCCGTAGAAGAAATTCGATGGCGTATGTGAACCCACCAACCCGCATTGGGCCAGCGTGGTGGATATGGCCCAATCACCCTTCGTGGGTAGGCTTACGTCCTGTAGTGGACTATTAAAAAGGCTGGTACAAAAGATTTGCATTCTAACGTTCACTTGGCGTAAACTTTTTTATTTTGGAATAGAAAAGCAAAATGGTAAAAGTTTGTATGAAATCCAACCCAAAATATTCTAGTCCTAATTAATATCTATGATAATAAGAAAAATTCTACCTGATAATGTAAAATATAAAATAATTGAAGTCATAACAATGTCAGAGTGCTTTCTCTTCTGTACTCATAAAACTCAAATTACTGCTAGAAATAATATTTCATCTACACAAGGTCGATATTTTGGTACTACTAATTAGTGTGGTTCAACCAGTAACCATTTTAGTCGATTATAATCGTGGTTCACAGCTAATAGTTAACAGCTAGCTTGTTCACAAGATTTTTCTTCCGTTCTGTTCCCCGGGGGACAGACTGGAATAATTCAAATCAACTGGTGGCAACCTTGATTGCCACGAGCAAGATGCCCACTGCCGCGCTGGCAACCACGGCGTCACTTGAATCATAGCTAGTTCATCTATACTTAAGTGAACAAGGGTTCCTTTAAAATCTCTTAATCTGCGGAACACTGAAAATTCATAATCACAAGGGAGTCTATTAATAATTTTCAATCACAGCTCAATTGAGTTCCAATTTAAAAAACGCAATTCTTTTTTCTGCTTTAAGTGGATTATCAGAAGCACAATTCAGTTTCAGATTTTATCTGCTCCAATATTGACAGGCTTTTAACGGCAGCTTACGGAGGTTTTATAAAGAGTTTCCGTTAGCTGTTATAAAAGTTTTTTCTGTGAAATTGACGATATATTTTGGGCGTTCATTATTTGGCTGGAAAAAAATTGATTTTGAGTTTCGTTTGAGATACAATTTATTTTTATATGTTTTACAACACACGGGTTGCTCCGGATCTTTGAAGGGCATTGATGGGGCCGAAACCAACACCAAGAGGCCCTTTTACAATCATCAAAATAAAAAAATACAGTTTTTGGGTGATAGGAAGAGGGAAACTATTGTAAAAACGGGGAATAAGTACTTCTTAGGCTATTTTAATGAATTATTACATGATTATAAGCTGGTCTATGGAATGAGGTGCGGCACCCGCCAAGTGATGCCTCATTTCAAAATATTTAGGCGGGTGGTGACTTGCCATCCACTAAATGGGCCCCCCATAGAGGCTACCGTAATTTGGCGCCGGAGGGGCAACATTGGTGTGGACGGCTTAGGGTGTCGAGAGGTGTGCTGCGCTTTCACTAGACGCTACTCGCGGCGTTATGCCCTTTAACACTTCCACCCTGGAGCTTAGGTTCTTAGCTCTTGCGGTTTCCACTCCAAACCGGCCAGTTAAGGCAAGAGAGGAGTCAGGGGTCTCATTTAGCCCCAGGGAATCAGGGTTCGCGGTGTCGCCACTCACCGACGGCTCGCCACAAAGCCGCCCCTGCGATACGCCACAAAGCCGCCCCTGCGATATTATTATTTATTATTTATTTATTTTTATGTTATTCAATTCACAGGCTTAGCCTGGTCCTTTATTAGGCATCAATGGAGCCTAAGCCAACATTGAGAGGCCCTTTTTACAATTATGAAATATAAAACAGCAGTAGGTATGAAATTGATAGCGTGAAATGGAAACTATGGCATATAAAAAGACTTGAAATATTGAAATCGGGCTATTGTGGTGAAATTTTAAATATTATGTAAAATTGGACTATGGAATGAGGTTCGGCACCCGCTATTTATGCCCCATTTCAAAATGTCGTAGCGGGTGGTGACTTGCCATCCACTAAATGGGCCCCCATAAAGGCTACCGTAAGTTGGCGCCGGAAGGGCAACATTGGTGTGGACGGCTTAGGGTGTCGAGAGGTGTGCTGCGCTTTAACTAGACGCTACTCGCGGCGTTATGCCCTTTAACACTTCCACCCTGGAGCTTAGGTTCTTAGCTCTTGCGGTTTTCACTTATTATTATTATGTATGGGACTAATCACGCATTAAAATTACTAGATAAATAAATACCTCATCATCCCGACATTTCGACCGAGTTGCATCGATCGTGGTCACGGTTAGACTCATTAGACAGGTAAACAGGTTTTAGTGCGCGATTAGTCCCGTACTACATAATAATGTGTTCGAATCGCGAAAGTTTAAAAACAACATTTTTTTTTCAAATAGGTATACTGTGATTACTGGGCCAGTTTGTGATCACGATTGATCTGAACTCGATCATAACGTCTGCATAATCAGGTTGTTATCAGTATTTACCACGTGTTTTATAAAATATGACAACTCAAGATCGATAAAATGAATGAAAGAGCAGATTCTTTTCTCTAATTATGGGCTGGCGTTTTAAAGTAAAAGTTGTTCACCTAAATCACTCTCTTTTCAAGCAAGTATTATCTATAGCGAAAAAAATTTGTTGTTCCATAGAAAAATATCGTTCACCCGCGACTAAATGTATGGAACAGCAGTTTTTTTTGAGTTTTGACAAAAGTTGCAGAACAAAAGTTGTTGGTTTTGATGTACAGAATAAGCCCCTAAAAGGATGCTAATTGATTAGAAATAACCCTGTATATTTACTCATAAGTAATTTGAATTGTTTAGCGCACAAAACTTCAAACCTTTTATACTATAATAGAAGATTTCTTCAACCATATCATCTCATATCATGCCATTGCAAAACAAAGACTTCCCATCTCTCTCAATTTTTCAATCTGCCCATTCTAGCGTAAACATAATATAGGTAAATAAAAACATTCTTCATTATATTCCGAAGACCGTCTTATCCTTAACCTCAAAGGATCAAATTTTAATTCGGCCCAGAATGTTCAAAGGCTTAATTCGAGTCTATACGAGAAGCATCCTCGACCAGGAGTCAAAGGGCTGAAGTACCAATAATATCTTTGTCCCTTGGCTCGAGTGGCTAAAGGATTGTTGAAGCCCTCGACGAGGTTTGGGGCAATAAACAAGAAAAACTTGGGAAAATGTTAGGACATTTTGGGACGCAAGTAGATTTTTTTGGGTTAGGTGTAACCCGTGACCACGATCGATGCAACTCGATGAGAACTTTGAAACAGTGAAGTATTTGTGTGTGCCATTCGTTCCGTAGCATACAAAGTTATCCAGAACTAATGTACTACTAAGTAAGTTCGTATAGGCCGGGTGGCTAGCTCTTGTGTCAGAGTTTTTAGGCCGCCTGAAGGCCACTGACATGGCTAAACGGTTAAAACAAGCGGGACCTACAATTTTTCATTCGAGCCACGGTAGCGCTCAGTTGGAAAACGCCCCCGCGGTCACCCATCCAAATACTGACCGTGCAGAACGTTGCTTAATTTCGGTGATCGCTGACAAACACCTAGTAAAACTACGCTACGAGCGCTACCTAAGTTGAAAGGAGGTAATTTAAACCATCATTATGGACAACTATTACTATGTGGCCAACCCTAAAGTCGAGAAAAAATCAGCTGTTTCATACATTTTGTCTATGCCGAGTTGTATGTATGATAGAGTTTTTTTTCGAATTACTTGCTGGCTCCATAATAAGAGATGTTCTTTATAACGGTCTTAATCACTCCTTTCCAGTTTAATATAGGGCAAGTAGATAACTCTGTATGAACCGACAATAAATTACCAATTTCGTTCTTACGCACAACTTTCTACTTACACTCTTTACTCTCTATTACACTCTTTAGTACATAAAGATGTTATTTTTTTACTATGGGATCAACCATTTAGACTGTTTTTCATTATGTTAAATATATTTTTTTTATTTGTTTCAGATTATCGTGCAACAACAGAAAATAATCAGGTAGCTTTGCCATTTTAGCAGATTTTTATATATAACACAAAATGTTTGATAAAAGCCAATAACATAAACTATTCGTTGTTTACGAGTATTTAGAATGTTGAGCTCCTTTCGGCTTCTTAGCGCCGTTCCTTGTAACCCGATCATGCTTTGTGTTGTCATCCATGTCATAAAGCAGGTAAAATAATGCTTTAATATAGCGTTTGGGGCAAAGACTTATAACTTCCTCATAAGGATCGGGTCACGGCGAAATACGAGTAAAGTCACTTCCTAATACGAAGGCATGATTTGTTATCATTTGTTGGAAAAGTTTAAAATATACCTAATGATAGTGATTAAATTAATAGAATGGAAAAACTGGGGATGCTCTTAGACAGTTGTGTAAATAGGTGTTGTTAGTCATTTTAGTTGAAATAATGTCAGACTTACGTCTCTAACGATTTTTATGGGTATCTTTGTTGCTGATATGTTTTTTTTAGTAGACACATTCTGCATTGATGGTAAAATTTAGTTAGATGTTTGTTAAGGCACGTGTCAAAATCTTCGTAACTTGTTCGGCACGGCTTGTGTTTTCTACGGCGTATCCTCAAATGCAAGTCTTTGGTTTAAAATGCTATTGTCCATAACACACAGTCGAGTTTAATATTTTATTGTGCTACGTAATGGTTCACCGCAATGCAGTCGTGTGTTTACTTGTGTTTGTGTTTTCACCTGATTTCCCGATGCCATGTAAACTAGGGACTGTAATGTTTAAATTATTGTCGGGCACACTGCAGATACCATTCATTTATAATTATGTACGCTGTTATTTTTTTTTATGAAGAGCTGGTTTAAATGTCACTTAACGAGTGTTAGCATTTATTTTATTGACCATTTATTCAAAAATAACCGGACTAGTGCGAGTCGTTGTTTTAGCATGTGCTAAAGAAGTTCTTTTATATTATAATACCTTACATGATACCATTTACTCACTTCGAATTTTGAACCCATATTTCGTGAATTTCGAGGCCCTATTTTTGTGACTTAAATAAAAATGTACAGTTTTCAGATTTATTCCTATATGTGTACTCTAAGACAATGCTTCTCACCAAATTTCATAGTTCTATGTCAACGGGAACTACCCTGTAGGTTTTGATTTTTGTGAGTGCGAAAAATGCGTTTTTTACGATATAAACGGATCTAACTTTTTTAAACGAAACCATAGATATACTATACAGTTTAAATTTCAACTTGATATCTTTACGCGTTTGCGAGATAAAGAGTCTTGACATACACACAGACGGTCAGATGGACAGACGGACAGACGGACAACAAAGTGATCCTATAAGGGTTCCATTTTTTCCTTTTGAGGTACGGAACCCTAAAAAGGGTGTTGATTTTCACGAGTATGTGTAGGCCTTCTTCTAACCCATTTTCTTATTAATAATAGTTATAATAACCATGCATATATAATAACAATAAATAACAATAACGGCTAAGTAAAAAATGATTTGATTTTTTTATGGCTCTCTTAGAAGAGACAACTGTTATATTATGAGATATCACATAAACGAAATATAGTATGACTTTTTACGTTCGATTTTATGAATTCAATCTATGTACTCTGGCTTATAATAGCCACCAAAAATAGGTTTCAATTCATAGTGACTTCCATCTATTCATAGCGTTACATCACTGACCTATCACACACAATGTGTCGATCCTTTGAGTCGATATCGTAATGTTATAATCAGCATTCATTCACGAAACGCCACAAAATGGACTAAAATAGTGACAAAGTGACAAATGAATTCCATAGTGACAGTATAATTTTGTTTCTAGGCCTAAAAGGCCTCGAAAGTATCTGAAAATGTCGGGGTCTGAAAGTGATCGTCTCAATCACCCGCTATCGTTATTTGTGTGTCATTCATTGGTACCGCTCGCCGGCGGTCTCCAGTTGTCCATCTCACCAAAATAAACACTCTGTACTACTGCAACGGGTAGTTTTATGGACCTAGTATCATTTGGTAATCAATTTAACAAGAATTATCGAGGATGAAAACAGATTTCAAAGTCAATGGATTTGCACCTCCTTGCGCTCGGAATGGAATGACGTTTTTCGGTCATCTGTCAAAGTCATTTCATTCCGACACAAGCACGCAGTGTAGCCACGTGCGACCGTATTCGGGTGATACCCACGTTAAAATCATCACTATTGCTTTCTACTAAAACCAGCTATGCTTTCTCACTCCGTCAAAAATAACGTCTTAGATGCCACTCCAAAATATTAATGAATGCTGTAGTGTGCTATAGCTTAGAAAGTAATAATCAGGATAAACTATAATGTATAACCAGTGTGATGTTTCAAAAAGTCAGACTGTAGCTACACTAAATATTGAATCCAAAAATGACTTAGTTTTACTGATACATACGATAAAATATTAAATTTGTCTCTATTTAGAGTGTGAAATTTTATCGTATGCTTTGGCCATATCTAGCAGTACTCCGATCGAGTGGTGCTTTTCTCTTATATGGTTTAAGATGTGTTGGTGAGCCAAAGTATACGATAAAATTTCACTCTCTAAATAGAGACAATTATTATATTACCACCTGACCCAGTAAACTACACGCGTTTCAATTTTTTCACGCAATAAATTTATAAATTATAGCCTATGTGTTATTCTGATGTATCAAAATTACTATCGCAAAGTTTCATCTCAATGCGTTCAGTAGATTTTGCGTTAAATAGGAACAAACATCCATACATAAAAACTTTCGCGTTTATAATTCTAGTTGCATGCAATATAATGGAAACGGAATCTATTATGTCGTTCATAATTCATAAACATTTATTTGCGCATATCAGTACAGAAAAATAGGATGGTAAAAACAATACAACAAAAATGAACGGCATTTTCGACCTTTCGGTATGCAAATATGAGAGAAAACAAGGGAATATAAGTACATGTAATAGTAGCTTTTGCAGTAAATTAACTCTTAACGCTAAAAAGAAATGAGATCTGAAATTACAAAAACACAGCGAACACACAAAAGTAATTACAATCATGTCTGAATAAATATTTACCATTGTTACAAAATATATTAAGCTATCAAAAATCATTAAATAAAAAATATAATGACGTTTTACAATCGATTTTATAAGAGCAGACTGTAGTTACGAGTACTTGCAATAGCCACCAAAAATAGGTTTCAGTTCATAGTGACTGTTCGATCTATTCATAGCGTTACATCACTGACCTTTCACACAATGAGTCGATATCGTAATGTTACAATCAGTGTTCATTCACGGGACTGTAAGCCGTGGACACGCCATGAAATGGACTAAAATAGTGACAGAGACAAATGGCTGTATTAGCAAAGTTATTTTAGCCTACCTAGACGTTTTTACATAGCTGTCAAGCAAAGAGCAATACCTACCTATTACGGACAAAACACACATTTTCTTTTGCTTTTAATAGGTCCCTAGAACAATTTGTGATTGAATGGTTAAATGAATGACTTACAGTGTGGACACTAAGGAATTGTATATATAGGTATTTACTAGCTTTTTACCGCGGCTTCGCCCATATGATATTTAAATTTTTGTGCAGTCCTATGGGGACGTTTTGTTTTTCTGAGATAAGAACATATACAGGGTTACAGGGTAAGTCGACCTATTCCCGTTAAGGGTGTGTAGTTTACTTTGTTTCTGGACTAATTTGACTATGAAATACACTATCCTAAATTAAAAAAAAAAACAGATATTTGAAATTGGTATTTATAAAATTCCCGAGTTTCGGCTATGAGCTCAGATATTTTGAATCGTCTAAGTCGTATTATTAATTTTATTTGATTTTTACATGTAAAATATTGTTTTATGACCTCACCGTAAAATTAACGTTTTATAAAAAGTATCATTCAAATATCTCGAAAACTGTGAGATTTAGGATATGGTGTTTCATCAAATCAGTCAGAAACGTAGTAAAGTACACACGCTTAACGGGAATAGGTCGACTTAGCCTGTAACCCTGTATAGATAGAAGTACTTGACTTGTCATTTCCCATCTTTCAAACTAAGTAGGTATATCCATTCCAAATATCATGTCAATATGTTGCTTCCTTGCTGCGTGAAAAAGGGACAAGTATTGGATTTATGAAATTAGCAAGATTGATCAGTTTAACTATGTAAGACCATCGTTATAGGTTTACAATCATGTAATGTTACAATCAGGGCAGCGTTCATTCAAGGCACTATAAGCGGTGACACACCATTAAATGGACTTAAATAATAACAGAATGATAAATGATCGTACTGTACTCGTACAATGGAAAAGTGATGTTAGCTTTCCTAGAAATCTTTGACATAGCTGTCTAACAAAGAGAAATGATACGGATAGATAAGCTACCTTCCTTTTGCTTATGATAGTTTTATAGAACATCTAGCTTTTACCCGCGGCTTCGCCCGCGATATAATTTAATTCATCTTAATATCGTTACCTACCAATTTAATTTAGTACAATAATATGTTGTAAAAAAAAATATGGGAACAAAAATAGTAAGTGCGCCACAAAATATGAGCCCCAATACAATGTGAAACGGTACAAAAATATTTTAGCAAATAATCATTTCAAACCCAAAAAACGGCCAATCTCAACTAATTTGTTTCCTCATCGGTATCATCCGCAGTTTTCTTTGTCCCACTGTTGGGTATAGGCCTCTCTCTTGGAGTGCCATCTGCCTCGGCTCTTTGCCGGTCGTGACCAGGCGGCGGTATTGATGATATCGTCGAGATAGTCGACCCACCTTGCTGCCTCGCACGTAGCTAAGCGCTCTCACCTATTTCTCACAGATTTTGTCTTAGATATTCGAAAGTCTATCAATACATAGTTGCTCTATTTATTGATAGATTTCTCACCACTGGCTTTTCGGTGAAGGAAAACATCGTGGGACAACATATGTCCGTAGAAGAAATTCGATGGCATATGTGAATCCACCAACCCGCACTGGGCCAGCGTGGTGGATATGGTCCAATCACCCTTCGTGGGTAGGCCTAAGTCTTGCAGTGGACTACTAAAAAGGCTGATACAGTAGAGTACAGTAAGAACTTGAAAGGTATAAAGCCGTGGTGGCTTAGTGTTAGTAACACCCTTCTTACAATCATGAGGTCGTGGGTTCAAAACTTGGTCCCGTACCAATTAGTTCTTCAGAATTTATGTACGGAATTGAACACCACTTCTTTTCGGTAAAGGAAAAAATTGTGATTCATGATGCAACCTGCATACGTACTTAGAAGAAATTCGATGGCGTATGTGAATCCACCAACCCGCACTGGGCCAGCGTGGAGGATATGGCCCAATCATCCTTTTTGGGTATGCCTACGTCCTGCAGTGAATTAAAAGGCAGATACAGTACAGTACAGCACATAACTTAAAGTGAAATAAAATTACGTATTTTTAAGTAATGTAGAAGTTAACCAAAATGTATGCGGGTCAATATCGTAACTTTACAATCAACATTCATTCACAGGCCTGCAAACGACCGGCACGCCGTAAAATGTAATTGTCGCTGACTCTAGAAGTCACAGAAGGTCAACTACTGACGTACTCAGTGCTCATTGAAACTAACTTGGGAGAGCATCAAATCAACTTATTGGAAAAACGCTTTTGGAAGGCAGCATAAGTATCTAATAAAATTCGATGTAAATTAAAAATGTATTTTTTATTGTGTCAATCAAATGAGCCGTGGTGGTCTAGTGGTAGTAACACCCGACCTGCAATCGTGAGGTCGTGGGTTCAAATCCCGATCCCGTACCAATGAGTTTCTTTGGAACTAATGTACGGAATTTCTCACCATTGGCTTTTCGGTGAAGGAAAACATCGTGAGGCAACCTGCATACGTCCGTAGAAGAAATTCGATGGGGTATGTGAATCCACCAACCCGCACTGGGCCAGCGTGGTGGATATGGCCCAATCACCCTTCGTGGGTAGGCCTACGTCCTGCAGTGGACTATTAAAAAGGCTGGTACATGCAATCATATGAAAATGGCAAAATACGGTGCATCAAAGTTCGAGAAATTACCGTCGCAAGCTCCCAAGCGACGGTCATTGCAACGTCAAAAGAAAAAAAATTCGATGGTTAGAAAAAAGAAAATATAAAACAAGTAGGTAATTTTGTTAGATAGATATTTCATTAGAACCATCTACACTAATAAGAAGAGTTTTTTTTAGAACAATCGACACTAAGAAGACTGAGAAGAGTTTTTTTATCAATTTCAGGATCGTTCTCAAATACTTTCAAAGTTCCCTTCTGTTCTTTCATAGTTTGCCAAAATGGCGTATGTCAATCGTAAATCTGGCCAAATTGGAATCCATTCAGCGGCAGGTTATGGACTCGTTAGGTATTTATTGCTCCGATTACGGTTACAATTAGATTGACCTCCGCATGTTTTGTGCCATGATTTTATATGCTTTATCACATTACTACTTTATTAGATTTGAGCAGAATGATTATGAACGATTAGACGGATAAATATTGATGTTTAGCATTATATGGTGATAGAAAACAACGATAGGCAACCTAACGTAAGCAAAATTAAAAAAACAATAGTGTTTCCACCTCGTAGGCTTTGTAACAAATCTCTTTGGAAATCTAACTCTATGGATATTTAGATTCTCCATTACAATTTGTCCTGAGCTCAGCGCAACGGTCTTGCGTAGTCAGCAATAAACGTTTTATGGCTCAAATGATGATGATGTGAATCCACAATCCTATAAATGAGCCCTCTGAGCCAGTAGAATCCTTTTTAATGTTTGATATCACGGGATTGTACTCACGTTTATTTTTAGGGTCCCGTACGTCAAACGGAAAAAACGGAACCCTTATAATCCTATTTCATATAATATAATTCCTTATAATCCACTTTGTTGTCCGTCTGTCCGTTTGTCCGTTTGTCAAAATTCAAAATTCAAAAAAATTCACAAAATATGGGTTCAAAATTCAAAATGAGTAAATCGTGTCATGTAGGTAAGGTATCATATAAAAGAACTTCATTAGCACATGCTAAAACAGGTTTTTAATTATTTTAAATTTTTCGATTATTATAGTACTTATAGAGATTTTAATAACTTACTTCCCAATTTTGTGAAATTTTCTGGATTTGTACGGAACCCTCAGTGTGCGAACCTGGCTCGCATTTGTCCGGTATTTTTTTCATAGTGCATTGCGAGACGGCTCCGCGTGCTAGCACTCTACTTGAGAAAGATTGCCGAATGCAATCAAAACTGTAGTCGTGCTAAATGATGACTATGAAAAAATGAACGTGATTACAATCCCGTGATAGACCTACCTAAAACAATTAAATGTGTGAAAAACACGTTAGTTTCAATAAATCAGTAGGATTCTTGCTAACGAGACGGTTTTTCATTCCTTCTACTCCTATGTACCTCAAAGAACGCTTTGAATTCATTGAGGGTCACTCCAATTCTTTGAGGTCCGCCCGTGCGCTGAAACTAAAATTCCAATCCTCCCACTCCAACCTATCCTACACCAAATCCTTTACTTTGCGAGCTGTCCTGCTGTGGAACAAACTGCCTGTTGCTATCATAAATATATATATCCTCCCTATCCTCTCCCTATATATAAAAATCTAGTTTATCAACATTATCTCTCCTTCTGCTAGTTATAATTGGTATAAATTGTGTATCCTACTAATATTATAAACGTGAAAGTTTGTGAGGATGGATGTATGGATGTTTGTTACTCTTTCACGCAAAAACTACTGCACGGATTGAGATGAAACTTTGCAATAATATAGCTTATATATCAAAATAACACATAGGCTATAAATTATAATGATATTGCATCAAAAATCAAAATATAATGCGGGCGAAGCCGCGGGTAAAAACTAGTTTATATATATTTATGTATTATATATTTATATGTATTTTTACACGTTATTAGTATATTTATAAGATATATAGTTGTCAATATTTGTCACAGTATGTATACACCGCCGACCGTCCTATTATTTAATTTTTCTCCAGTCCATACAAAGGTTGCCTGGTATAAATCGCCAAAGGCCGCCATTGTATAACATTTGTAAAAATCTACATTAATGTATTTGTTATATGGTGTACAATAAAGAAATTTTTTGTTTGTTTTTCGTGCCGGCTATGAACGATTTTAAAGCGGTCGTGCAGGGGTTTGTTAACGGACACCGGTGGTGATGGCGCGTGCACGTGGCTCAGCACACAAACTACAGTCGTGAATAAGCTTACAGATAGAAACCGTCTCGTTAACAAGAGACCTATGTTCAACAGAGGATTTTTTAAAAGTTAAAACAGTATCGTATATTAAAAACCACTCAAATCAAATAAATTTTACCTTTAGAAAATAAAAAATAAATCCAATTAGACTTCAACATTTTTCCTCAATTACCCATAATAATAATGCCCCATATTTGACACTTGCCCCATTAATTTCCTTATCGCTCAAAACTAAGCCCAACTTGAAATTACTGTACATTAGTCAAAAAACAATGATTTACATTGACCCGCATCTAGTGCCGAAGTTTGGACAAACACGAACAGTTGAAATTATACGAATCATGTCTAATGGATGATATTGAACCTTTGGTCACGGAAAAAAAACAGAAAGACTTGCACAATCCAAAAGTGAAGTCACAAAATCTACTCTAAAGTCATCCATCCATTCATCCACCCATCAGGACGTCCACTGCTGGACATAGGCCTCCTCTATAAATCTCCAATAAGACCAGTTGGTAGCGGCTTGCACCGAGCGCGAACCTAAACGAGTATATCGATAAAAAAATGGTTTCTATAAAACCGGTGTACGGGCAATAATTTTGCGTGATAACGTTATAATCATCACCATCATCATCAGCCTGTGTCGACCCACTGCTAGGTATAGGCCTCCTCTCTTGTGTAACATTATAACGTTATAAGTTCATCAGAAAACATTGCTGAATCAACAACTGAAACAAGCCAAACGCTTAGGCCTATCGCGCCACTCCATCGTTTGTTCTGCTATCTCGCTTTCACGCTCAGCTCAGGCGGAACGTGACAATTTTACGTGCGTGCAGCCGGCGTTCATTGATTTCGTCAGTCAGTCATTAAGGAACTGCAACAAGACAGTTAAATATAACTTCTCACACCAATTTACTTACCTTTCGGATATTATAGTGAAATTAAGAGTCATCGGTAAAGTAGAAGGGAAAAGATTACACACGTACATTCTGTGAATGTCAATTCAATTTCAATTTCTTTATTTTCTTAATAAGTAACTTTACAGTCAGTACCAATACGTCAAGACTCTTTATCTCGGGAACGCGTAAATATATCGACTTGAAATTTAAATTGTATTTGTATATCTATGGTGTCTTGCAGTTGTGTAAAAGAAAAACTTCTCAGTTATCGTTTAAAAAAGTTATAGCTGTTTATGTAGTAAAAAACCGCATATTTCGACATATTATTTTTAGGGTCCCGTACCTCAAACGGAACCCTTATAATCCTATTTCATATAATATAATTCCTTATAATCCATTTTGTTCTCCGTCTGTCCGTTTGTCAAAATCCAAAAAAAATCACAAAATATGGGTTCAAAATTCAAAGTGAGTAAATCGTGTCATGTAAGGTATCATATAAAAGAACTTCATTAGCATGCTAAAACAGGTTTTTAATTATTTTAACAATGTTTAATTTTCGATGAATTACGAGAAAAGTAAAAAAAATAAATTGTCGATTATTATAGTACTTATAGATATTTTAACAACTTACTTCCCAATTTTGTGAAATTTTCTAGATTTTTACGGAACCCTCGGTGTGCGAGCCTGACTCGCACTTGTCCGGTTTTTTTATACACAATAGGGCTACATTTGGTCACCAACTCGCCTGATGGTAAGCGTTGTTGTAGCTGAAGATGGAGTATGGAGTGTGGAGGCAGAGCATTCCTTGTTTGGACAACAGTGCATTTCATTTATATGTATCTAGAATCTTTCTGGTTTCTTCCATGTGTGATTTATTGAACATACTAGAATAATGGGTTAATGGATCTGTAGGTTGTATCGTGCCACCGAGATATACAGGGTGTTAAGTAATTAATCAACTACTTATCAATACGGAACGTCATTAAGGGTAAGTAAATAATGACAACCACGTGACAACCGGCTTTAAACGATCAAACCTAATAAAATAGAGTTATACAAAAAGGGTGCAACTCAATAAAACAAATAAATTAAGGATCTCCATTTTACTTTAAGGTTGTAAGAAGGAAGTGTATAAGAAAGTATGCTAACGTAGTCTGATAAAAATCACTATAAACGATAAAACTTCCTTATTTTTAGGTTGTACTAGTTTTGTGGTTAGAAATTATTCCAATTTTTCCTAATATATGCAATAGAACCACCAGGAATAGCGCTACATTTTATTGTCTGTAAATATAACACCCAATAAAATATCTCTATTTAATAATTTATATGTACCTACGCTACTAAATTATACACGATATAACATTAACACCAGAAACAAAAAAAAAACAAAGAATAGAGCATAATTTAAGAACCAAAAATAATAGTTTATTGGATAAGGCATTATTTTGCGGGAGTTCATCTTCAAATCTTTATTTTGAATAAATATTTATTGTATTTTCGCTCTGCCGTAGGCATATAAATGAAGGGTACCATTCAACAAACCAAATCATATCACAAACAAAATTAGTAATTAATCAAACATGGTTCGTTAAGTTCATTCCTTTTTTAAAACATATCTAAGCCTTTTTTTACCAGGGGAAATCTTTTCAAGATTTCTCAGGGCAGGCGGGTGGTTATGTGGGAGTCCCCGCCCATTGCTGGACGGTGTACCCACCAAAACCCCTGGGTGTTCCGCCACTGCGCTTGGTGTCGGGGCTACGGGCAAGCTTTCGCACTCCTCCGCGGCACCCGACAACGCTGGCCCAAACCGGGCCCCACCTCGAAGCGTAGGCTCCCTCCAGAATGACGATATGCTGAACACCAGACACATCGTCATCCCCCACCTGGGACCAACCAACACTGGGTGTCAGACAGCACCTGTGTCCAACAGCCCTGGTCCCGATGTAACGGGTCAATTAAAGTGGCCCCGCGCCCGCCACTACGGCTGCAGAGGATAGGGAAAGTGGCCGACGATATACCGACACTCCTCTTCCCCTGCAGCCCCACCGCCTCCGCCAACACGTTGGCGGCACCCGTTAGGGCCGCTGGCAGGATGGATAGGCAACGGCACACTTGCCGCCCGTACATCCCGCCGCCGCCCCCGTCTCAATGGGCTCGGCCGCGGCATTGCGACACCGCAGTCCACCTCAGTCGACTAGCGACCTACTGGCCAGCCTCCGCACGGGCTTGTCAAGGCCTAAGACCCGGAAAGGCGGCCCCACCACGGGTTCCTCTTAGCTTCACCAGGCTGGCGAGACCTGGCTACTAAGTCCCCCCGCCACGACAAGGCGGGATCCCACTCGGGGGGAAACATACCTAAGCCTAACCTATTTTTTTTCTGATCTAACCTAACCTAACCTTAACCTAACTATAGCCGAACCATGATACAGTTTGATGATCAATTACTAATTTTGTTTATGATTTAATTGGATTTGCTGAATGGTACCCTGAACTTATACGCCTACGATAGAGCTGAAATACAGTAAATATTTATTCAAAATAAGGACTTGAACCAAAAACAAAATTTTTGCAAAGAAAAAAAATTAAACAAAGTAAAAATCTCACTGGAAGTTGGAAATTATAAAATATAGCTCGCATTTTACAATAACCTACTTATGAAGTTTGCTACCGTGAGAGGCGTCAGGTGGCGCGCCGATCGATTGATGAGCTATTTGCGTCTTTTGCAAGCAAATGCAAGTTTCAAAGGCTTGTTCTACCTTCAGAGATTAATTACGGAGTGTATCTATTAAAATATATCATATTTATACTTGTTTTGATTAATTATTATTTAATATTATTTTAAAATACGGGTTATCAAATTTTTACATACATTTTCATTACTACTAGAGGCTAAATACGTTTTTTTTTGAGGTTGACATACGAACACTCTAAAATTTACTTGGAAGAACACTGGCACTAAGGTACTTGGTACACCAGAAAAGTCATTGTTTAGAGAAGATATTATTTGATTATCACCTATAACAATAAATCAATTTATTTATGTCAAATTATAATCAGAATCAGAATATCGTTTATTGCTATAAAACTGGTACATATTATGTTGTTAAAAATTATAAGAGAAGTATCACAGTCTTACCCTTTTCGGGCGTGCAATATTTTCACAATACATACCTATTTTTATAGGTATAGTTAGGTATTATATCTTATAACTACTATAATACACACAAAACATAAAATGTGTAAGGTAACATAACATATTATAATATTTAAATTGTCACAAGATACAAATAATTATTATACTTAAAAATAACATACGAAAATTATAAATAAAAATCAAATAACCCGCTCCTCATGGTTCCCGGTACAAAGGTGTCCAATACACCTATAATATTATAGGTGTATTGGACACCTTAATGAAAATATCACCTATGATTATAACATAAAATGTTACTTTTGAAATATAATCATTTGTGCATATACTTTCTTGTTTTTCTGTTTTTAATCGCATGTGCTTGTTTTGTATTTGTGTTTTCAGATTTTGTAGAAAATTTAATAACATCTATTGTTTAGTGTAAAGATGAAACTAAGATAATGGTCATCCCGTAACATTTTTCTCAACTCAATTATCCACCACATTACAAATTCAACAAACAAATTAAGAAAATTGGAAAAGCGAATACTTAGTCCAAAAGGGCACGCAGCCAAGACATTTGATGCGGTAAATCAAATCTATTATCTCTTTTCATCTCGTATAAAATCTAATCTACTCATCTCATTCATCTTACTATATCATATCACATATCAACCCATAACATTTATCATTCTCAGATGCGATTCATCAAAATTTCATACTCTAGGGCTGTAACCTTCGGCTTTTCAGCTTGGCTGGAGTCCAAATTAAAAAACTTCGTATACCCTCGCAAATTGGCGGTCCCATTTTACTGTTATTAACCAGGTAGCCTATCTCTGGCTAAGTACTCTATATATTTGCATTCTTTCGACTTTGTGGACATTTAAAAATGCTACATATACCTACAACTTACAAAAAAAACCGGACAAGTGCAAGTCAGGCTCGCACGCCGAGGGTTCCGTATAAATCCAGAAAATTTCACAAAATTGGGAAGTACGTTGTTAAAATATCTATACTCATCATCATCATCGACAAAAGTTGTTTTTTTTTTTACTTTTCTCGTCATTCATCGAAAATTGTTAAAGTAATTAAAAACCTGTTTTAGCATGTGCTAATGAAGCTCTTTTATATGATACCTTACATGATACGATTTACGGACTTTGAATTTTAAACCCATATTTTGTGAATTTTGAAGCCCAATTTTTTTGTGATATAAATAAATATGTTCAGTTTTCAGTTTTATTCCTATATGTGTACTTTAAGACGATGCTTTTCGCCAAATTTCATAGTTCTATGTCAACGGGAAGTACCCTGTAGGTTTTGATTTTTGTTAGTGTCGAAATATGCGGTTTTTTACGACATAAACGGCTCTAACTTCTTTATATGATAACTGAGAAGTTTTTCCTTTACACGACTGTAAGAGATTATAGACATACGTATAAGTTTAAATTTCAACTCGATATCATTACGCGTTCCCGAGATAAAGAGGACAGACGGACAGACGGATAGACGGACAGACCGACAGACGGACAGACGGACAGACGGACAGACGGACAGACGGACAGACGGACAGACGGACAGACGGACAGACGGACAGACGGATAGACGGACAGACGGACAACAAAGATCTCCTATAAGGGTTCCGTTTTTTTCTTTTTGAGGTACGGAACCCTAAAATGACGCTGTCAAGCAATGATGTTTGTTGCCTTTACAATAGTCATGTAATGATCTGTGCAACATAAATATGCTTTCCTGTGCAGTGTGTGTAGATGATTTTCCAAAAGGTACCTAAATAATTTTTGATATTACACTTAAACTAGCGACCTGCTCCGGCTTCGCAAAGGTGTATTATAAAAAAAAACTCATCAGAATCCGTTGAGTAGTTTTAGAGATATAAGCATGCATAGGGACAGACAGATGGAAGCGACTTTTGTTTTATACTATGTACTGAAGTAATAAAAAATAAACATCAGGATATTTAAGAACTAAGTAAGTTCGTATATAGGCCGGGTGGCTAGCCCTGGTATAAGTATATCGAAGACTCTATTTTGGAGACACTAAATTAGTTAAATATGGCAAGAACTTTGTAACATAATTATACAGAGTTATTCCTATTCAACAATTTAAGGAGCTTATTCTGTATATCAAAACTAGTTACTTTTGTTCTGCGACTATCGTCGAAACTAAAATAAAAATCAGCTGTTTCATACATTTTGTCGCGGATGAACGATATTTTTCTATGAAACAACATTTTTTTTGAGTTCTGACAAAAGTTGCAGAACAAAAGTTGTTAATTTTAATCTACAGAATAAGCCACTAAAAGGGATGCTAATTGATTAGAAATAACCCTGTATCTAACAGAAATAATGTTCATTGGAACTAGCGAACGGATTTTTACGCCACTGTTTATAAAAAAATAATGTTCAAATGTTTATTGTATTCCTCTTCAATATTACCACAGAGATACCACAGAGATAACGTGGTCAATCGAGAAAAGAAAGAAAGAGATGCAATGATCTAATATAGCATGAGTTAGAAAGAAACATAATAAGTATCTCGATTCAGTGGCTAGTTGCCGTTTTTTCTCTCAGTCAGGAGTGTCAAATTCCAATACATATTTGACAGTTTTGACAGCGCTGAGCCAGATTTTCCATAATTTTTTTGTGGTTGAGAATTGCCTCAAGCAACAACAGCACTATCTCTCTAGTTGTAATAGCTCTGTAAATATTACAATCGTATTTCCTTCACACAAAGCTACAGTTCTTTTAGTTTTTTTTTGTTTCTATCTACTCTGGCAAATTATATTCGAAGGCGAAACTAAAAGCAAGTTCGAAGAAAGTATCAAAACTAAACAAAATACCGTCTCGCTTCCATCTATTGCAATATAACTGTACTTACGATCTTCACGAAAGTTTTATTGGAGGACCTAGGGCGAGGCGCCACTGTTTATGTGAAGATATTTAAGGTGATGGATAGATAAAGGAACTTTTTATTGTTCACATTGACTGTGGAAGACAGAGCATTTATTTTTCGTCCAGCAATTATTTTTTACTAGAAATGGCATGGCCGACTTTAACCTTTTCACATGCTAAATTCGGATAATTCGCTCGAATATATCCGATTTTAATTAGTTCTTTTTAGGGTTCCGTACCTCAAAAGGAAAAAAAACGGAACCCTTATAGGATCAATTTGCTGTCCGTCTGTGTGTATGTATGTCGTATTGTTTTACGTTCCGAGCACTGTCATGGTATATAGTACGTTATAGTGAGCAACTACCTTTAAACGAACAAAATTTCAAACTTACATTGTAAAAAAAACATTCCACAAGCTTATTCTATAAAATTTTGTACGTAAACTCGTTCTAAATATTAAATCTTGGTATGGATGCAAAACTTTAGCTACCCCGTCTTTACTTGCCTCCGGAGCTCCCAAACTTTCTATGTCTTCATCATCATAACATTTTTACTACTCTTTCGTGTTGTTAAAGCTCATCAATTCGTTGGCTTTGTTTACTAAGTAATTACTTGATCTGCTTGTGGTTTTATAACTTTTTGACCGACGAAACTGAGGAGGTTCTCAATTCGACGCGTATAATATTTTTATTTCTTATTATATATAACCACGTATAACTTTTTACGTACTGGTCTGATTTTGATAATTGTTTTCTTATTGGAAGAGTATACTTCGAAATTGGTCCCATTTAAATTTTATGCTGGCTGAGTCGTTTTTGATAAAATAACAATAATGTGAAAGATCATCGCATCAAGCCGTGCGAAATATTCGCGAATCCTTTACACGGTTAAAGTCGGTCATGCCATTTTTTTGCAAAAAAAAAAAATATATTATTTACGGAAGCTGTAATACTTTTTAAGATGAAAATCGAATGAAACCAATTAAATATTGAATTGAAAAATGATTGCTTTGAAATTTACAAGGATTTGCAGAACAGGTGCCTTATTGTGTAAGTGCTCCGGCTCTGACGTTCGATATCGCTTGTTCTCCTGCTCGCGCCAGTTACTCACGCCACAAGAGCGAGCGGGAGGAAAAGCGAAGCCAAACGTCAGAGAGCTTACACAATAAGGCCCTAGGAAAATAAAAATAAATAAAATAAAATCAATATTAGGGGACATCTTACACACGGTATCTGACCCCAAACTAAGCAAAGCTTGTAATATGGCTGCCAGAGATTGATATATTACATATTATACATATTTTTAAATACATACTTATATAGATAGTAACTAAATAACACCCAGACACAGAGCAAACAACGATCATCACATAAATTTTTGCCCTGGGTGGGGATCGAAACCACGCCTCTTTGATCCAGAAGTCAGGGTCACTAACCACTGAGCCACTGAGGCAGTCACTAATTGTACATTGTTAATCATTACGATCAACTTTTACTATAGGATCAACAGCAAAGTTACGGAAAAAAGCTATGTCCGACAATGGACGTCATGTAACTGAAACCAACGAATGAAACATATTTACGAGTATATACTAGTAACATAACATTCTAAATACAGATTGCGATAAAGAATTATTATATGCATTTTATTACGCCATAAGTTAAAACTTAGTACACGTGATTGTGAATAAAACCAATAAGGATGAGTATTTGAATAAACACGGCACACGTGTAACGTATTTGATACTTATTAGGTAGCATTTATGACTTCTGCGGGCAGCAGAGCGCCATTAATGGCGAAAATATACTAAATGCAACACCTTTAACAACTTAAGCTAATTCATTAAAATACTAGCCATAAGATGAGATTATACGTAATCGGTAACTACAATAATTATAATTTTCATGTAGTTCTAAAAGAACCGATGAAAAACGAATAAAAATGTAAATAACCTAGATAGGTCGTAGGTGTTTGTATAATGTTGCTACACAATGGAAAATATTTTGAGCTGATTTTTTTACGATTAAAAGGTTATAATTATCATAACGATTTAACCCACTTGTTAATATCGTCCTTTTTTACATTTACATTCGACATGAATTACATTGACAATGCTAATTTTGAAAAGTAATTACTTTGTAGCAATGATATGGTTGCATTGGTTTGAACATCGTATATGCTAATAATCACAAAAATTGTCACCAAACTTATATATTACGCTGCCCGCTGAGGTTAAAAGTGCTGTCTTATTCCATCCTCTCATTCATTACTCGCTTGTTCGAAGCGTAAAAATAAACACAAAGGCTTAGAATCATTAAATTCCAAATTTCCTCTTATATTAAAAGGCCGAATACGTGATTGATACGGTATCGACTTTACAGTGATGTAACAGTATGGATTAATTTTTTTTTTCGTATAGGCTTGCATTTGACTACACGCTTCCTGATGTTAAGCAGATTTCGGGCTAGGGTATAACATTCTTACCTAGAAGATTTACAATAATCATATACTCGGAATTTGAAGACACCCACGTTGTATTTTAGCGGGAAGACAGGCTCAAGCAAAGCGTTCCAAATTTTGGCTGTTCGTATGAGAACAGTGGATTCGAAACGCTTGATTCTAATGCCAAAGTGTATCCGATAGAAGGCTGATAGACACTCCACCTTACGTCGATGCTTAACAAGTTTAACAAGTCTCGACTTGTTAAAGGTTTTGTTATTTGTTTATTAGCCTCCTGGCTCGCCTCTCAACTCCAGAGCCTCCAGCTAGTAGAGCCATCCCAAAGGTGAGAGCAGTATTCCATGCACAACCTGACTTGCATTTTATAAAAACTAAGCAGTTGCTCAGGTGTGAATTACCGTCTCACCTTAGAGAGAACAACAAGTTTTATTAGGCTAATTGGCCTTTACTTTATGTAAGAGCCAAAGTTAACAGTCGATGGAAGTGTAACACCTAATAGTTCCACTTTTCCAGTAAGGTTTACAAAAAAAAACTGGTAACAAAAGATGCGTAATTTTATTTTCTGCTATAATGATTTTCATGATCTTTGCCCTTAAGTGCATAGTTTCCGAGATATCGGCCAAAATTGTTTTTTTTGAAGCTTCACCTAGATCTGTCAGCATTTTGTGATTTTATGCTCAGTTACTCTATCTTTAACCTTTTAATATATCTTAATATATATAAATCTCGTGTCACAATGTTTGTCCTCAATGGACTCCTAAACCACTTAACCGATTATAATAAAATTCGCACACCATGTGCAGTTCGATCCAACTTGAGAGATAGGATAGTTTAAATCTCAAATTATAGTCGCAATTTTAATTTATTCAGCCACAGCAACGCGTGACCGGGTCAGCTAGTATATATATATATATATATACATAGTTTTATAAACAACTAAAAAACTGCTATAAATGCTTTGTCATCGGTCTTTGTTAGGTGTGCAATGTTTAAAGAAAACCTGATCGCTCAAAGTAGGTCAAAAACGAGCTCAAAGAGGTTGGTTAGAAGCAAGCAAGCAAGCAAGCAAGCAAACATACAGGTGAAACTAATAAAAGCGTGTTAATAAAAATTTCGATCGGAAATTTAGTTTTTTAGTGCAAAGTTAAATTCTACTCGTATTTATGAGCCAATTGGAGTTATTAGGTGGCATGGATACCTAAAGGGAATT
This sequence comes from Hypomecis punctinalis, assembly GCA_949316475.1. NCBI lineage: Eukaryota > Metazoa > Arthropoda > Insecta > Lepidoptera > Geometridae > Hypomecis > Hypomecis punctinalis. Next base: position 17,582,708 of record OX438818.1, read on the forward strand.
CTAAGTTTAAATTTTGCTAATAGATTTGGACAGTCAATATCATTGTGTAGAAGTTTGTAAAAGAAAATGACGTCTAACATATCACGACGATCGCTTAATGTTTAATTTAGTGTAAATTGGTGTACATTTTACATAGTAAATCTTTCAATAAATCAGAAGAGTCCTTACTGCCCACTATATGTATATTGTCTACATCTCATTTATCATGCGATAGCTTAACTCACATTACTCAGTAAGTATTTTACATAAATATTAGTATAATATTTATGTATCGAACATCTCAAATATGAGATAATGTATGTAAATAAATAGGTAGCGGTAGCTACTCAAATCATTATTTTTTTATTTTTATGTAGAACTAGCTTAAAACCCGCGGTTTCACCCGCGTTGTCTTAGTACATAGGTACTTACTTAAAATAGCTCGCGGTTTCATCTATGTTGTCTCTGTACATGCTTATAATAATATCTCATAGTCCGCGATTTGGCCCGCGTTGTCTTAATACTTGCTTAAAATTACTTGCAAGGAGCCCACGGTTTGGTCAAAATTGTAACAGTATTTGCCTATAATGATAATAGGTCACGGTTGGCCCGCGTATTGTTAGTACTTGCTTAAGATGGTTATTTATAGCACGCAGCATGGACTGCGCTGTCTTAATACTTGCTTAAAATTATAAAAGCTTGCCGTTTGGCCTGCATTGTCGTATTACTTACAATGATAATAGCCCATGGTCTGGCCCGTATTGTCTTATTACTTGCTCAAAATGATAATAGCCTGCGGTTTAGCTCGCGTTGTGTTAATAATTAGGTACTTAATATGATAATAACCCACAGTTTGGCCCACGTTGTTTTAATACTTACTTGATTAAAATAACAGCCCGCGGTTCAACCCGCGTTATCTTGGCATTTGCTTATAATAATATCTAATAGTTCGCGGTCTGGCCCGTGTTGTCTTAATAAATCCTTAAAATTAAAATAGCATGCCGTTAACCTGCGTTTTTGTATTACTTGTAACGTGGGCTATTATCCACGGTCTGGCCCGCGTTATTTTCGTAACTGCTTAAAATGATAAAAACCCACAGTTAGGCCCGCGTTTTCTTGGCACTTACTTAAAATAATAGTAGCTCGTGGTTAAGCCCGCATTAGGCTCGATTATGAAGGCGCCATCGTAATTATAATAGCTAATTATCATAATTATATCTGTTTCTTTTTCACTTTAAGCATTCGATAGAGAGAACACTTTTTATGTTGTTATTATATTTACCATGGCGTCTTCATTACTGAGCCTATTATCGTATTACTTGCAAAATAATGCCCACGGTTTAGCCTTAATTGTCTCAGTATTTGGTTATTTAATTTACTTGTATCTAAAGCTTATTACGGAGTACGTACATTTTTGGATGATAAATTGCCGAATTTCTGAAATTAACTCATAATAAATAAATATGTAAAATAAATATTGGGGAACATCTCACACACGGTCTCTGACCCAAACTAAGCAAAGTTTGTGATTTGGTTGGCAGAGACTGATATACCTACTACATATACATGTGCCTGTCGGTTGACTGGCAGATAATGCTGTTTAGCGTTAAGTCCTCCTTTTGTACAAATGGTGTGCAAGAAAGTGTTAAACAACACTGAGCCACCGAGGGAGCCAATAATAATAATTGTATGAGTAACTATGTAAGAAATTTCACTTTTCTTTGCTGGAAAACATTGAGGCAACCTGTACGAACGTAGAAAAAATCAATGTTGTACCTATGTGAATTCAGCAGCCCGTGCTCGGCCGGCGTGATGGATATGGCCCAATTACCCTTCGCGGATAGGCCTATTTTCAGTCATCCATCAGCCGCAGGACGTCCACTGCTGGACATAGGCCTTCCCTATGGATCTCCAATAAGACCGGTTGGAAGCGGCTTGTATCCAGCGCGATCCTGCGGTCTTAAGGCCAAAACACACATACGGCGGGCGCGAGTCGGGCGCGGTGCGGGTCGGGAGTACGGCGTGTCTATTTGTATGTTTTAATGGACGACAACACACAGAACGCGTGCGCGGGTCGGGCGCGGGGCGGGCGCGTTCTGTGTGTTGTCGTCCATTGAAACAAGTACTAATAGACACGCCGTACTCCCGCCCTGCACCGCGCCCGACCCGCGCCCGACCCGCGCCCGCCGTGTGTGTGTTTCGGCCTTTAATGAGGTCATCCGTCCACCTTGTGGGTGGACGTCCTACGCTGCGCTTGCCGGTACATGGTCTCCACTCGAGAACTTTTCGACCCCAACGGTCATCAGCCCTCCGCGCTATGTGCCCTGCCCATTGCCCTTTCAACTTGCCAATCCGTTGGGCTATGTCGGTAACTTTGGTTCTTCTACGGATCTCCTCATTAATGATTCGATCTCGCAGAGAGACTCCAAGCATAGCCCTCTCCATAGCTCGTTGGGCTACTTGGAGCTTACTAATAAGGCCCATAGTGAGAGACCACGTTTCTGTGCCATAAATCATCACTGGCAACACACACTGGTCGAAAACTTTCGACTTGAGGCACTGAGGTATGTCGGACGAGAAGACACTACGCACTTTTCCGAACGATGCCCAGCCGAGTTGAATTCGTCGATTGGCCTCTTTGTTGAAGTCGGACCTACCTAACTGGACTACTTGTCCTAGGTAGACGTACGAGTCAACGACTTCAAGAACCGAGTTTCCAACAGAAATCGGGGTAGCTAAAACATGGGAATTACACATGACTTTCATCTTGTCCATGTTCATCTTAAGACCCGCCTGTTTCTATTATCCGTAGTGCTATCCGTAGTACCTATTTTCAGTAGTGCACTATTAATTAAGGCCGGTACAGGTATTCGACATGTTTCAGTAAGTCATTAGAAATTTAATTTTCCAGGCAAATGAAAAAATGGCACACAAGTCGTAATTCTAGTCAGGCATATTCTAGGATGCTATTATACTCATAATTTGATTAACTTTTACAATGGTACCAACCCCAAAAGCACGTGAATAAAATCAGCTGTTCAACACAAAAAGTTCATCGAACCGCGACAAAATGTATGGAAAATGTAGGTAATTTTCGCTTGTCAGGGTTGATCCCATAGTAAAATACCTATATTGATCCATGTGCGCTAAGCTTAAGACTATTGGCTCACAAAATAAAAAAAAATCGTAAACTTTTGGGGACCCATTTTGCCCCATTTAAAGATAAACTATCATTATAATAATCCTATTCTAGATACTACATTATTTAAAAAAGCGCATTGAAGTTTTGGGACGTATCTGACCCCTAAGGATTTTTTAAGGAAAATTTAGAAAACATGTACAGCCATATTTTTTATTTAGTCTCAAAAGCATCTATACAAAGTTTCATGCCAATCGGTACAGGGAATAAGAAGTTACATGCAAACAAAAAGGGCCCGTTTTACCCCGTAAGTTAGAGTTGGGTACGTTTTTCATCCTTAGTGCTTCATTATGTCGTACGATGTACGTATATTCCAAATTTCAAGCTCGTATCTACAGCGGTTTGGGCTGTAGCCTAAACTTATTAATTTTGCGTATCCCTAAGGAACCTTATAGATTTTCCTGGATTTTATTACTTCCTGTATTAAAACATGCCGAGTGCTTCCTTCATACCAAATTTCAACCATAACCGTTCAGCTGGTTCGATGTAATTGACGCTTTTTTTACCAACTTTGGGACCTTATTTGACCCCTTAGATGAGGAAAATTCGGAAAAACAGGAAAAAACGTAACTTTTATTTTGTTTGAAAAGTATGTATTACAAAGTTTTAATACAATCGGTACAGGGAATAAAAAGTTACATACAAACGAAAAGGGCCCGTTTTACCCCCTTAGAGGTCGAAAGTTCAAAATTTTCGTCCTTAGTGCTCTATTACGTTGTTCAATGTACCTATATTCCAAATTTCAAGCTCATATCTTCAGCGGTTTGGGCTGTAGACTGTCTGTCAGTCAGTCACTCAGGGAAGCCTTTAATATAATAGATAGCCATTTTTATGTACATTTGGCCACCAACTCGAATGATGGAAAGCGAAGTGGTAGCCGAAGATGGAGTATATATACCTAGAAGATACCTATTCACTCTTGACTTGAAGATATCCAAATTGTAATTGTCAGGAAACAATGACGGAGGCAGGACATTCCAATCCCTGGCATATATGCCTGCATTATCATACATATGCTTCAATTTTAAAATAAACATTGTAACGAATTAGCTTTTAACAGTCATGCTTTTATTTAACTTGCAAGGGATACACCCATGTATCTATGTAAGATCGGGTGGAATCTTGCAAGTTAAATTGGTCCAACTTGCCGGTTTCCGATTGAGCTGAAATTTTGCACGCATGTTATGTACCTCCTATATCGCGTGACAATGCAATACTATGGTGCTATGGAGCTGATCTGATGGAGTCGGAAGATGGCCATAGGTACTAAACAAGATAGACCCGTCGTGTTTGGGCTCGTTTTACTTGTCTTGGCTAGCACTTTGATGCTACATGATATCCAGAATCTCCTAAGCTTTCGCGATTTGAACACATAATTATTATATACTACGGGTATATCTCGAAATTTTAGTGCGCGATTTGTCCCGTAGTATATAATAATTATCTCCTAAGCTTGTATTTATAAAAAGTTATATTGTTGTAATTTTTTTTTATTTTATTTTGAACTGAACTTCAATTTCGATTTAACACTACGTCAACTGTAGGCGGCTTTAGTGGTTCTTCAATAAGACCGTTGGAAAACATTTTTCATGAATATGCTATTTATTTTATGCGGGCGCTATTTAGTGTCTTACTAAGACTCAATGTCGCTTTTACACCACGTCCGCTGCTAGACATAGGCCTCCGTAAAGCTCCGATAAAACCGTTGGGAAATAACTGGCATAAACCACTGCCCTTTTGTGTGTGACACCAGTATGCTGAGTGTGAGTTTTGTCGTAAACATGATAAATATGATAAGCATGTAATTTATAAGAACTTGCTCTCGCACAAAGTGTTTCAAAAACGCATCGCTAGTGGCGCTGTACATTTCTTCATACAAATTACATGCTTACGCGCTCGCGGCGAGCGCGTCATGTTTACGACAAAACTCAAACTCAGTATACAGTTCATTATACCAACTCGTCACGATGAGTCGGATCGATCATATCATAATGTAATCAAAATTAATCTAAGAAAAGGCCTGTGTCGAGCAGTAGACTTCTTATGACCAAAACAATGAATATGACTTCCAACCCTACATCTAAAATCTTGACAAATGATTTCGGTGTAAAGTATGTTTTTACTTCCAAAAAGAAGGAGGTACTATGTTCGTCTGTATGTTTTTTTGTGTATCAATATTTTCCCCAATTGCGAACCAATTTAAATCATTTTTTTGTAGTTTGAAAGAGTATACTTTCGAGGTAGCCTCATTTAAATTTTATCGAAATCGGCTGAGCTGTTTTTGATAAATCAACAAAAATGTACATGTATGTCACATCGATTCGTGCAAATTATTCCAATTCTGTATGCTGAGTGTGAGTTTTGTCGTAAACATGACGCGCTCTTCGGCGAGCGCGTAAGCATGTAATTTGTATGAACTTGTTGTGTTTCAAAAACGCGCCGCTAGTGGCGCTGTACATTTCTTCATACAAATTACATACTTACGCGCTCGCCGAAGAGCGCGTCATATTTACGACAAAACTCGCACTCAGCATACTGTACACGGTTACAGTCATGGCATTGTTGTCGAGAAATGTTATTGCTACATAAGAAAGGGACAGAATGGTATTGTCTACTACGTAGGTATGCCGTGCGTGATTACCATCCATTACTCCGTCACGTCACGGTGACTCGGATCAACCGCAATGTAATTACTACGTTTTGTTTATTAATCACATGATTAGCAGCGCCTTGCAGATTTTGGTTATAACCCCCGACGCAAAAACGACGGAATGTAATATTATCGACTGCCTCGGTGGCTCAGTGGTTAGTGACCCTAACTTCTGGATCAAAGAGGCGTGGGTTCGATCCCCACCCAGGGCAAATATTTATGTGATGAACATAATTATTTGCTCTGTGTCTGGGTGTTATTTAGTTACTATCTATATAAGTATGTATTTAAAAATAAGTATTATGTAGTTGATACTCTCGCTCCGTCCCATCTTCCAAGAACTCAGAATAGGGCTGGCGCTGCGGCTGAATATGCAGAAGGCCTCAAAAGGAACAAATATGCGAACATTGACAGTGGATACATATTTAAACCTTTTGGGGTCGAAACTTTAGGACCGTGGGGACCGGGAGCAAAAAACATTTTTAAAGATCTTTCATCACGACTGGTCGACGCAACACGTGACCAAAATGCTGGCCCCCTTTTTTGCCCAAAGGATCAGTATTGCTATTCAACGTGGCAATGGGGCCAGCATTTTGGGAACTGTTCCCGCTGGTAGTGGGCTTTTAGATTAGGGTTTTCATCGTCATCTATACATACTCATTTTTTAGTTCAAGTGGTTTTTTTTTATTTTGTTTAGGTTTGTACATTTAGCGTAGTAGTTGTAATATCGACGGTTGAAAGGCAATAATTACCAAGCGACATATTGGCAACTTTACACCAGAGCATTTTAAAGTTTTATTTTTTGGAAAAAAAATCGTATAAAATTTTCTATTACTCATTTCTACTCGGTTCTAATAGATTATAAATGAAATTTAAAAGCTTTATGAACTGTCATTTAAAAAATATGATTTTTCTCAATAATTTAAGAGATAGTGTCGGTTAGTAAAATTTTGATCAAAATTACAAACAGGTAAAAATTACTAACCAAAAACAAATTTTTATCATAAAACATGTAAAATTAACTAAACGCCAATATTTTATGATTATATTTGAAGCAAAATGATGCATCTAGAATAAACAGATGTTTAACACATAGGTAAAATGATCGAAATAAAAAGATAAACCACTTTACTGCCAGGCAATTTCAACCATAGTCCTATTTAAATAAAGTAAGTGTAGGACAAAAAGTCCTACACTTACCTTCCAAAAAGGAACAACCTAACAAAAATTCAGGTTTGTACACTACATTAGAAACTTTTGAAAAAGTTTTCAACGGATATCGTCATCACCAATTCTTAAACAGCCCTTGTAGTTATCTACAATCACTCTCTACTGAGTATGAACCTCATCTGATGATGAATGAAAAAAAATGCTATCAAAAATATTGTCACAATAAAAACTACTTAAAATTAAAACTATAAAGTTGACATCGGTTTCTGGAAAACCTATCTAAATATTTATAATAAAAATCAACCATGTCAAATCATTACCTATTTTATTGTTAATTATTGTTTCTATTAATTTGTCGTCGTCGTTGACTTTGCAGACAATGCACAGCTGGACTAAGGCCTCCCCTAGAGATTTCCAATAAGACCGGCTGAAAACGGCTTGCTTCCAGCACGATGCTGCGGTCTTGATGAGATCTTCCGTTCAACTCGGAGGTGGACCCATAATCTAGATATCAAGACTACGCTGCGATTAGGCCCACAGTAAACGATCACGTTTCGGGAACACACAACTGTTGCAACTCTCGTCTTGAGGCACTGAGGTTTATCGGATGAAAAGCTGCTGTTGGATTCAGCGATTGACCTCCTTCTTGAAGTTGGATTTACCTAGCTGGACTACTTGTCCTTCTTTTTTCCAAAGAAATATTTAATGGATACCACCCCGCCGAGGGAGCAGGGTGGTTATGTGGGAGTTCCACTGATCGGTGTACCCACTACAAACCGCGGGGATGTTGCTGCCTATGTGCTGGAGCTGCGGGGACGCGTTCGCACTCGTTCGCGGCTCCTAGGACCTTGCCCTTTTTAAGGGTGGATTTTCACCCTTCTTTCCTTAAGTGGCGCGGGGAAATACCGCACACTCTTCCTAGCGTAGCCCTCGGGCTACGCTTTTCAGGCAACGAACTCCCTCGAATTCGTTGCCCAAACCACCTGTTACGGGGTCGAAGGAGAGCGTAGAAAATCCTCCTCCGACGCCCAGTTCTTTGGCGGCGCAACGGGAGTTCCGAAAAGTTCTCCCTTTCGCGCTCCACCGTTTCCTTTCGACACAAGCGCAACATAACTTGTTCGCAAAAGGAAACGGCCGTCTCCTACGATCTCTCACAACCAAGCATTGACTGAAGCAATGCTGGAAGCGAGAGATCAGTTCCTACACTTGCGACGAGCCTTCGGCGCTCATTTGCCCATGCTGAACACTCCTCCAAAGTGTGTTGCGCCAAATCCTCGTCGCAGCCGCAGTAGTGGCACTCTGTTGTCGGTTCTCTTCCGGCTATGCGGCACTTCTCGAAGCATCCATGCCCAGAAAGCACCTGCGAATGTTGCACGAGCCGGAAAATAAGCGACCCATGCGCCCTGTCCAGCCAGTCAACGAGGACGGGCTGTATAGCTTCGACGGTCCAGCTGCCAGCTGTATGTTTGGCCAGCTCCTCCTTCCACTTCTCGAGCATGCATGCGAGTGCCGGATTCTGCCCGCGTTGGCGGAGCTCCGTGCGCCACGAGTATGTTCGCATGTGCCTTGTGTTTACTGATTTTAATGATTTACTGTGTTGTCTGAAAATTAAATTATTTATTTATTTACCTCCACTTCTAAATCCCATTGAGGAGACCCAGCCAAAAGGCATGTTGCGTCACACGAAATAGTGCGATAACCTCTGACTACCCCGATGGCCATTGCGCGTTGTGGTCACTTTAGAAAAGCGACCGTTTCTCGGTTTAGGGCGTCCGCCCATATAAGCACCCTGCACAAGGTCATCAACCACACCACTCCAAGATAAAAAGACGACTAGCGGCAATTGGTTCCCCAAGATTAGCAAGAAGGCGTTTAAGTGACCCAGCCGCACCCATTATTCGAGGAACAAACTGGGCGAAACGCTCTCAAAAGTTCCACTTTTCATCGAGGTGTAGCTCTAGATACTTCATCGTAGGCTTCACCTTAATCGATTCACTCCCTAGTGATTCCGGCGCTCGTCGAGGGCCATGGAATACCAGGGCCTCTGACTTGTTCAGCGCTACTTGGAGTCCCAGTTTCACTATCCTTCTCGCCACCACCTGCACCGTTGCCATCGCAAGACTGGCAGCCTCTTCGTAGGTTCTCTACACAAACCCATGGCAGTGTATTAAATTCGTTGGCGATGTCTAGAGACACACCACCAACACTTGACCATGAGCCACCCCCTCGTCCGAGAGGGCTTCGACACGTTTAACAGCGTCGATTGTAGACCGGCCCGCCCGGAAACCAAATTGCTCGTCGGACAAGTGTGGACCAATCCTATCAAGATACTGGATGAGGCAAGCAGCTATCACGCATTCGAACAGCTTGTCCACCTCATCCAGCAGTACTATAGGGCGGTACGCGGAGGGAGAGTCCGCAAGGCGCCCATCTTTCCTCAGAAGGACTAACCTATCCGTCTTCCGTAAATTTAGGTCTCCAGACCGGCTGGACTACTTGCGGCATCGCTGGATAGACTCAAGCACAGCCCATGTCTTGACCGAATCAATGGCTATCTCAAAGTCCACATATGCTAAACACACTGAAACACACAAAATTACCAAGCTTCTATCTCGCTTCAATCTACTCGCTTTTTTCGATTTTTATGTACATTTAAAGAGTCCTGCGTCGTTTGGCCCCGCAAGCGGTTGGTCCCGCGGAGCCAATCGACCAAGACTCTTTTTGAAGGTCCCCATTCGGCCCGCTCCAAATAATACGGGGCGAATGGGGACCTTCAAAAAGAGTCTTGGGCGATTCGCCCCGCGATTCACTTTTTTATCTGTACATTTATGTAGAAAAGTAGTCAATGGAAAAAATAAACAATTGCATTATTTTGAGGGCGTCATTCTATGAGTCCTATGGGAGTGTATGAACAAAAATGCATTTGTTTGAATGATGCAATTGATGATTGAATGATAAACTAAACGATAAACTAATGTGCCAAATTGGTTTCACGTGTTTTGTAAACATAAATATTTCATTTGAAGCAAACAAATGAACCATTCCATGTCTTTTTATCTACAATATACTTTTTAATTTTATCTAGAATAAAAATATAATTGTCATGGGGCTCTTTAGAAGTTTGTGGGATTACCAACCGTGTCCCACAGATGCCATGATAGAAAAAGATTTTTATGGTAAATCTGTCACACTATATATATCTCACAAAATTTTTTGAAAATCATTTATCTTCTATCTATATTTATAAAAGAAAGTCGTATTATTTACACTATTTATAACTTAAGAACAGCTGAACCGATTTGGCTGAAAATTGGTGAAGAGATAGCTTAGAACAAGGAAAAGGATATAGAGGATACTTTTTTCCAGTTCCTTTTAATTCATTTTTTTACTTTTACTTATTATCTGCAAAAGCTCTATGTGCAAAAGTAATCCGTTTGCATGAACTTTGCTTTGACAGCTGTAAAAATTATAAAATTACAGCTGCCCGTCAAAACTGACAGCTGTCTGTTAAAAACATCAGCTACCTGTCATATAAAAAATGACAGCTGTCAAAATTAAAAGAGGTATATCTCTGTAACTGTCAATTTTAGACTGTTGATGTTTTCACAAGAGGGATAGAGCTCAATGATATCTACATTTCAGATGACAGCTGTCAAACTTAAAATTGATTTATCTCGGTAATTATTGATTCAACAATTGATTCAATACAAAAATACAAAATACAAAAATATTTATTTTCCTTAAAATATGTACATATTCGGATTGACAATAGTCCCCGCACTAGGGCTAGCCTGTATCGCGGGAAACTGAGGCCGATTACCGAAATATGGTAGAGAACTTGTACATTAATTTTATTTAGACTGCGTGATTTCAATTTTATTTAGAATTTCATAGACAACGAAAGGCAACACAGCGAAAGGTGTATGTGTGTGTGTGTGTGTGTGTGTGTGTGTGTGTGTGTGTGTGTGTGTGTGTGTGTGTGTGTGTGAGCGTATGGGCAGTTTCAGATATTGTAGTGAAGGTCATGTTTCTGTTAAATTTGAATTTAATTTATTTTAGCTAGTCAGTATTAGGTATGTATTAAGTAAGTATGATAAGCAGAGACTCAGTAGCATCGTAATCAAGTGTGAGAAGCCATTTCTTTACTTTCTCTTTAGCGCCATAAAATGAACTACCGCTTAGATCACAAAACTTTATAGCGCGTTTATATAGAAACGGAAGCACGAAATTACTAAAAAAAAGACTCAATTGCGTTAAGTTTGACAGCTGTCATCCGAAATGTAGATTTCGTCGAGCTCTATCACTTTTGTGAAGACATCAATGGTCTAGAATCAATAATAACCGAGATAAATCACTTTTAAGTTTGACAGCTGTCATCCGAATTGTAGATCTCGATGAGCTCTATCACTTTTGTGAAGAGAGCAGTAGTCTAGAATCAATAATTACCGAGATAAATCACTTTCAAGTTTGACAGCTGTCATCCGAAATGTAGATCTTGTTGACTTCTGTCACTTTTGTGAAGACAACAGTAGTCTAGAATCGATAATTACCGAGATAAATTACTTTTAGGTTTGACAGCTGTCATCCGAAATGTAGATTTCGTTGAGCTCTACTACTTTTGTGAAGAAAGCAGTAGTCTAGAATCGATAATAACCGAGATATATCACGTTGAAGTTTGACAGCTGTCATCTGAAATGTAGATCTCATTGAGCTCTATCACTTTTGTGAAGATAGCAGTATTCTAGAATCAATAATAACCGAGATAAATCACTTTTAACTTTGACAGCTGTCATATGAAATGTAGATCTCGTTGAGCTCTATCACTTTTGTGAAGACATTAATGGTCTAGAATCAATAATAACCGAGATAAATCACTTTAAAGTTTGACAGCTGTCAACAGAAATGTAGGTCTCGTCAAGTTCTATCACTTTTGTGAAGACAACAGTAGTCTAGAATTGATAATGACCGAGATAAATCACTTTTAAGTTTGACAGCTGTCACTTGGTCAGCTGTTACTGTGACATAAGTCGTGACAAATTACACGATCCGATTTCTAACGTGTACGAGGGATTTTTCTCATCTTCATTTTAAGATTGAACGGTTGTCGTCAAAACTTTTTTTTCCCGCTAAATATTCATAGAATACTCGAATACTCTAGATTTAATGTCTAAATCGCTACCGGCAACACTGGTCGCCGCGGTGACGCCGCGGTGCGATGTCGCGGCAACACCGCCCGTGTGCCCATGGCTGTGACTGAACACTTTTGATCCAAATTGACAGGAATCAACACAAGACCGACAAAACTGGAAATCTCGAGAGGAGGCCTTTGTTCAACAATGTGATAATAAAGGCTTATAAACATACTATACTCTATTAAATTAAATTAAATTAAAATTAAAATTCATTTATTTCAGGCCATTGACCCATAAAATTATTAACAATATTTACATACAATTTTCACAATAATCAAAAATCAATAATAATGTCAAATTAAACAATTACTAAATGAATATTATTTTAGTATCTTCTCTTCGGCATCGGTACAGAGACATGTCTATCACAACAATGCCGAAGAAAAGTACAGTCCACCCTCTCCGCTATCATCATCAGGATGGCGTTGGAGCTGGCCCGCACCCTGCGCACCAGGGACGCGCTCCGCTTGCGCATGCACGTGTGAAAGCAATCCGTGCGCGCGTCCGCGAACATGCCAGAGGCGCTACAGAATCGGGGCAGCCCCAGCAGCATTCTGAATGCGTTATTGTACAGGACGCGGAGGTCGCTGTATTTTCTCTTTGTATAGTTAGCCCACAGGCTGCACGTGTAGAGGGATGTACAGTAAGCTTTAAACAGAGTAATCTTGACCTCCACCGAGCAGCGTGCGAACCTGCGGGCTATCATGTTCGCTCTTATCGACAGCGCCCTCCGCTCCCGCTCAACGTCATCATCGTCTTTCAAGTCGGCAGTCACCACATGTCCCAGATACTTAAACTGGTCCACCATGTTGAGGGAAGCCCCAGATAGAATAACAGGTGGTATTTCCTGAGGACATATTTTGGTGCCCGATGCCGCCTGAAAAACCATGCATTGGCTTTTCTTCACATTGTACATTAGACCGTGGCCACCTGCGTAATCCTCACAAACTCGTATCAGCTTTCTCAATCCACAGACCGATGCGCTCAGCAGCACCATGTCGTCCGCATAACTTAAGTTATTGACACAGACATCGTCAATATGGCAGCCAACATGAAGACTGCTGAGCGCTACGATAAGCTGGTCCATATAAAAGTTAAACAGGGTTGGCGATGTCAATCCGCCCTGTCTCACACCGCATTCAAGCTGATACGAGTCCGACATCGCCCCCGCCCATCGGACGCTGTTGAACTGGTGTGCATACCAATACTGGAACATGTTGACAAGTTCTTTAGGCATTTTCGTTTTTCTCAACTTAGTCCAGAGGAGGTCGTATGACACCAAGTCAAATGCTTTGGATAAGTCGAGGAAGCAGGCATACACCGGAGTTTTACGATCAGTATAATATTTGACAGTATGCTTAAGACACAATATGGCGCTTTCAGTAGATAACCTAGGACGGAACCCGAACTGGTTATGATGCAGCGTTACGTAGGTATTTAACTGTGTATTAAGCATAGCGTCAAATACTTTGGCTATGATAGTGGCTAGAGAGATAGGCCTGTAGTTACTTTTGTCTGTTAAGTTACCAGTTTTATTCTTCACTACGGGCACTACCACCGTTCTCATAAAATCCTCAGGCAAATAAGAGTGGCCCACGCACAACGAGTAAAACATTGCCAACAATCTACAGATATGTGGTCCGGCGTGTTGAAGGTGTTCAATGCTGAGTCCGTCGTGGCCTGGCGACTTTCCTTTGGATATTTGTTTTATAGCTTTCGCTACATCTTTCGCCACAAACAATGTCTCCACTGGTTGACCGTTCATGTCAGCACTAAACACCTCCCTCGCCGGTCCCAACGGTGAACTCACAGAGAAATGATCTCTGAAAGCATTAGCAATGTCCTTGGGATCACTCACTCCATCGACGCTCACAGGAAGGCCAGGTCGTATGTTTACTTTATTAGTATCCCGCCAAAAACCACGAAAATTACCTTTGGAATGTTTTTCCGCTAGAGCATCCATTTTTATTTGGTCTTGGTGGTTTTGACACCATTTTAACCGAGCCTTAAAGGTTCTCCTGCTGTCGCACATATCTTTGTGGACACATCCTGTCTTAGGCCTACCACACAACACCCATTCTCTAAACCTAGCCCTGGCTGTCCCGTGAGCCTCGCTGACGTGTTCGTTCCACCCCACCAAGCGCGGGCCACCCCCACTCTTTCTGCTGCTCCCTCGACTCGTCACCGCCGCCTCTCGAAGGGCACCAACAATGTCAGAGTAAAGCTCATCAAGAACACGCCTGTGGTCACGATTATCACAAAAATGGTCAGCACAATTTTGAAAGTCAGTAGGAAAATCAATAGTTTTCAATTTAGTATGACACTCCTTATTAAAACGAATTATTTGCTCTTCACTTCTGTCACCCCATACTACGTCTCTATTTAAATCAATATTCTTGGGTACAAATTTGGGTGTAAATACGTTTAAATTACACTCAACAATAAGTGGGTAGTGGTCAGAATAAAGAGTATCATACGTCACATATACATCAACAACAGCTTGTTTCGCCGAGTAGGTTGCAACACAGTGATCCAGCCAACTGTCTGTCCAATGTACTTCACTTATAAAAGTAAAAGTGCCCGATGCTAACCCTAGCATATCTACATCCACTATAGACCATTGTTGTTCTTGGCACAGACCTACCAGCTCACTGTAGAACAACCCACCCGGATTTGAGTTGAAATCTCCTAATACGAATACGGACTCTAGACCATACTCGTCAATAATAGCGTTAACTGCACTTAAACACTCCGTGAATTCCGGCAGATTGTCAGCAGAATTAGTTGGCAAGTATACACTCATCACTATCACTGGCCTATCTCGTGCCATTATTTTAATTGCACATATGCGGCTATTATTACACTGTAACACCGATACCTGCTGGAAAGCACTATACCTCCATAACAGAGCGACACCTCCGTAGGCCCGACCGCGCAACAGCACATCCGGCTGGACGGCCGATGTCGCGGTGTACCCAAAGTTACTGTCCACCGTACTCACAAACGGTATGTCGTGAGGTAACAGCCAAGTCTCCTGCAGGCAGATGACGTCACACGTACGGCACAGGTTTCTGATGTCTTCAATAGAGCGTTTTATATTTTTGCAATTAAAAGTAGCAAATCTATATGTGTCACTATCCATTATTTAATTGATTAGGGCCGTCACTAACAGTTTTCTTGTACTTATAATTTACAAAACGCCTGAAAATTATACCCTCAGGCCAAAGTGTTTCATTCAAATAAAGTGATACTTTGGACTCCGTAGACAGAAACTTAAAAGCTTTGTAGTCCCTTTTCATTTTCATATTAATTTTCTCTAATATCACCGTTTCATTAGTTTTATTCCTTATATACCTAATAATATCTTCCTCAGTCGTGTCTTGATGAATATTTGTTAGAAAAATCGGAATCTTCCTTTCAGCTGCTTTAAAATTACAACTCATGTCTCTGGCTATACCAGACTTGCCTAAGAAACGATATTTAGGCGATTTCTTTCGGTATGAGACTTGCTGCCATATTCCTGTCTTATTTCCATTCGTGTTTATCGTATCTTCGTGCGCACACACCAGATCCGAGTCCGATTCTTGGCATTCAACAGCATAACTAGCACTTTTAATATTCGCAGTTATCAGTTTAAGTTGACTCGCTGCTTGTCGCGGTGTTTGTATCGCCGTCGTCTCTCCGCTTATCGAACCGGTTCGGGCGCTCACAGGCTGAGTCATCGCAGGCGCAGGTGACCGCGCGCCTCCCGTACCGCTGCCGGCCCCCGCGTCCGCCTGCTTGGCTTCCCCAGACAGTTGGCGCTCACACATATTACGCACGGATTGTTTTTCTTCTACCCTCATATCTCGATAACAATTTAATGTTGATTCCGAATCCAATAGCTCGATATCACGATCCGTGTGTGATTCATTCACTGATGGATAAAGGTAGTCGTGTGATAATCCCGCAGGTCCACTGTCCAGCCACGCACCGCGCTTTGCGTTTACTTTGAAAGCCGATGTCGGCGGTAATGAGTCATTTTTTATTCGAAGAAAGTCGGTTTTCAGTTCATTTATACTATCGATAGTAGCATAAGTTGTCTTTATGTTATTGATTTCAGTTTTTAAGACTAACATATCTTTCAGAAGCTTCGTGCAATCCAAATGATCGAAAAGAATCGGTGGTAGCTTCTCTAAATCCTTTGCCACAAAAATCGGAATTGCGTCGGGTTCAGTAGACTTAAAAAGATTTACTATGTCTGCCAGGTCACGCTCTTCTTTTCCTTTATTTTTCCTCAGTATTTTACGTTTTTCCGTTGGCAAAGAATCGAACAACAGTGACTTTGAAGTTTTTATTTCTTCGGCGGAGAAAGATGAGGTACATATTCGGATTAATGTTTCCTCATCTATGACCGACACTTTATTTTGCACATAAGACAAAAGTTCGTTCACAATTAAATTACACACATTGCATTTTACAACATTCGTTACCGCCATAATGAATTACGCGAGACAAAGCGCCCGACGCGGGTGGTTGCGCGCGCGCGACTGAATATAAAATTTAACTTGATCTCTGCGACAGCTGTCAGAAAAATCACGCCTATGAAGTCCTGAATCTCTTAATAGTACAGACAGTACCTGTCAATGTCATACTTTATGGGCATGTCGATTAGTGATGGGCGACGAATGATCGTGACCACAGAGTTTTAGATAGAGTTTTAATTAAAATATCGATAGTTTATACTGACGATATTTTAAATAAAACTTAATTTATCATTAATTTTATTATTTATTTGAATGTCATAAGATTTTTTTACATGTGTAATTAAATTAAACCCAATTATATGTTACATTAGCATCGATAATAGTGAAAAACGTCGGTAAAATACTATCGTTACATTATTATGAGTATTTAATTAATATCATTACATGTGTACATACTTGATATTAAATAATAGTAAGTAAATAAAATCCAATTTCTCACCTTCAACTACTCCTTCGATTTCATTACAACATTGTTTGAAAATCGTTTTTTTCTACCACTATCTCAACTCTAAATATGTCAATATGTAACTGTCGCAGAGATCAAGTTAAATTTTATAGAGTATAACAATTCTTTTTATAGCGTTGCGCATCTGTTGATTTTTTGTAGTCGGATTTTTATTTTATGTCATGTAATTTTATGCGTGGCTGTACCATAAGAAATACGTAATTCTGATGCGGGAAATTGATCTTTATCAACGTGGGCCCAAACAACCACTTCTTTTATAGTTATTGGCGTTTGGCCCCGCGGGCCCAATGGGGGCCTTCAAAAAGAGTCATGGTCGATTCGCCCCGCGGGACCAACAGCTTGCGGGACCAAACGCCGCAATACCCCTTTTAACAATAGATTTAAATTAATGTAAAATATTAATTTAATCTGAAAATCTATAAATATAAAGTCATAAAATCTTAATAATGCACTTACCGAGTACACAAACAAGCTACGAGATTAAGCACTTTGCACCATGCGCGCACGCATGCGTGTTGTCTAAGCGACAGTTCGGTGAAGACGTAATCGTTATTTTGTTACCAACAGCCTCTTAGAATCTGATTTACAGTGCGGATAAGTGACAAAACAAAAAAGGTGCTGCATGGATAAGGTCACTTTTAGAGAAATCTCATATCAGAAATAGTTATCTAAGTAACATAAACTTTAAAAAAATCGGCGGGTAGAAAATTACTTAACGACAAAATATATCCTGTTTTAGGCAGGTAGATATTCACTACTTCACATTTTTGAATAAATTATATTTAGGTAAAAAGTACTAAATGACAAAGAAAGTCTATTGAAGGTGTGTTAAAAAGTCTTAAATTACGAGAGAGAAAAACAACAATCAGGTAAAAATTCTTAAGTAATGCTAATTCCTGAGTACTCGCAAGGCAGAAAATACTTTATGTTTAGATGCATTATTTAGAGTCGAGGCAAAAATTACTTAGTGTAAATTATAAAAATCTAATCCTTACTATGTGAAAAATATTCATAAATCATTAAAATTTTAGTCGCTTGGACGCCGAAAACTGTAAAAATGTGTCTTTTTTTAAATTACCAAACGACAACAAACTTCGTCCTAGCGCCGTGAGAGTAAGACCAATCGACGCAGTTTTTTTTTCTGATTTCAGTGATATATATAACTCAATATCGCCCAAACTGTCGCTTGGTAATTTTTGCCTTTCAAGCGTCGATATATAGTTAAGTTTATAAAATGTTATTTAAGTTTTGTGTAAATAAATTATATTAGTATATGTAGTATATCAGTCTCTGGCAGCCATATCACAAGCTTTGCTTAGTTGGGGGTCAGAGGCCGTGTGTAAGATGTCCCAAAATTATAATATTATAATATTTATTTATTATTATAAGTTTGACGTGTGTGTGTAGATACTATGGCATCTTATGTACAAACGGATGAACCGATTTTGTTATTTTCGATTGAAAGGTGAACTAGTCGGGAGCGATTTTAAATATGTTTTATAGAAAACGATTCAGTAGTTTGAAAGTTACCAGCTCCTTTGTTTGGTGCGGTAGAAATAAACTAGAAATATCCTATTATGCTGAGGCTTTCTTTTAATTTTAATCTTCTCACTACGTGTGAAAACGAGAGCATGATATTGTATGCTTACAATGTATACTATGTACCTATACCGTGCGTGATAATCACCCATTACACCATCACGTCAGATCAGCCGCAATGTAATCACTAAAACGTTTTGTTTATAAATCGCCTCATTAGCTGTGTCTTGCAGATTTTGTTGTTGTTTGGTACATAAATTATTTGACGAAAATGGTATCCAACGCCGCTGCAAAAAAACTACGAGTTGCACTCCCGGAGTGCCGGCAGAAATGAAAACTTGAACGTTACCGTTGTCCATTTTTGAATATTTTTGAATGGCTAAGGAATAATTTCACATGAATTGCTTTATTAATCAGTATAAAAGTACTATCATATGTACCACATATACAATATCACTCACGCAACGACAACGCTTAAACGAAACAGTAGAAGTAGACATACATTTTCTCCGCGCGGTAAAAAGAGAGGGGATATTACGCCGCGCCGGCAGTCTACTCTCTCTCCGTCTTACAAATTTTCGATCAGGTCACGTATCCTGACGCTAGTTTAACATTTTTACCCATCCCAAAAAAGTGTTTCACTTTAAAAATTGGCTTATCTATAAAGTCAACTTATGGACTTTTTTTTACGTGATCACGTCATAAGAAATCATTTTCAATCATCAGTGCGATTGTTGATTTTATCAGTTCGGTAGAACTCATTATCGCTTGTTCCGCGGTCTTGCTTGCACGCTCGGCACAGGCGGCACGCGACACTTTTTCGGGCGTGCAGCTGGAGTTAAAAAAAAACAATAATATACAGATCTCGTGTACCGATTTTTAGTCAAGATTTGTTAAAAATGCGACCTGTACAGAAATCTCAACATCCCGACAGAAGAAAGCTAAATTATCATTATTTGTTGTACCTAAGCTAGTGTGACATCGAAAATATTTAAACTAGCTTCATTTCAATGAAATCCCAACCTTGTGTCATTCTTATAGTGGCTAAGAGGTCCCAAATATCATGAGCATTAAATTCTAAATCCGCGATAATCATATTGACTTAGACTAAATAATTAGGCAGCTTCCAGAGCTCAACAATTGCACAAAGGGTCCTCACAAAAGGCCAAATTCTTCGAAGATTTTGAAATCCGTCTGCAAATTCTCTAAGAAATACCTTCTGCCGGCCGCAAGCTAAAAAGCATCTAACTACAAAATCAAATTTTTGAGATGTGGCTAGAAAACCGGGAAGTTTTGAAGGAAAAACTTCTTTAGTGCCGTTGTGCACTCTTTGGGATGGGTAAAAATTGTAAACTCGCGTCAGGACACGTAATTGGTTGAAAATTCGCAAGACGGACGGAGAGTAGACCGCCGACACCGGCGCGGCGTAATATCTTCTACCGCGCGGCGAAAATGTATGCCTTCTTCTGCCAGGGTGCTTGCGAGAATGTGCGTGTGTGATATTGTATTTTACCACATACGAGTAAATGATAGTAATTTTATACTGATTAAAAAATAAAGCAATAGGCTAATTGATTTTTTTTCATGTCCTCTTGTAACAGCTAACTATAAACAGAGTCGAGTAACAAAAACAAAAATAAAATCAACTTCGAAATAAAGAAGTTACAAGCATTTTATTTTCTTTCTAGACAAAGAGCGCACTATGGCAGAATATGATGTCACGGTCCGTAGGTAATTGTCACACATTCGCCATACGATGTTATGCTTTGTGGGAAAGGGACAAAGCCTCCTCTCTTAATCCATATCAAAATCTTTACGATCTTATATCTTTGAACTGGATTAGCCAACATTAGTTATTTTTTCAGTTTACGAATCATAATTAATTGCAGAATTCAGTAATATTAATACTTTTAACTAATTCAATACTAGTCAACTACCTTGTTCGTACGAAATTATTTCGTAACTATTCCAAAATATTCAAAAATGCACAACGTTAATGTTCAAGTTTTCACTTCTGCCGAAACTTCCGTAGTGCAACTCTTTGTTTTTTTGACGTAATAAGGTATTATAATATAACAATGAACGCCGGCTGCACGCACTAAAAAGTATCAAGCTCCGCCTGAGCCGAGTGTGCAATCATGAGTGCAAAACAAGAGATAGATAGGCACGGTCAGCCTAACTGTACGGCTTGTTTCAGTTCTTGAATCAACAATGTTGTCGTCACTTTTCACCAGCGACCTCCCTTTGTAATAGGGCCTATTCTGTGCTTTTCACGTTAAATTATCATCCGTAAACCAATTTTGCAGCACAGAATAGGCCCTATTACATAGGGTTTTTGCAGAAAGCCATTTATTATTGAAATGTTTTGAATTGAAAACAAAGAAATTTATCCAGAATTTAAAAACACAATCAAAATTCAAGAAACAGAATTTACTCTTAATCAACTGTATTTGTTTTGCTTTTTTACTCAAACAATATAAAATATAATTGATTTGCGGAGAATTTTACGAAAAAAAATCAAATTCGTCTAAATGTCAGAGGGTGTCTTTTTAGCTTTCGGGCGGCACCCTCCCTTTCATATCATTGTTCCCGCCTTATCTCAAAAGAGTTTTTAATTCAACCTTATTCTTCTTTATTTCTCCGATAAAACACAAAAGAGAGGATTTGTAGCGGTTTTAGAAGAATTTATGCTCAAAATAAACTATTTGTCTGAAAGATTCGTGCGGAAAGTCTATTTGAAAACTACGTTTTGAAAAAGAATGGAAGGACTTGGTTTTCAGCTCCCAGAAAATAAAGAGTTTTCACGCGTTAGCCATGAGTTTAACAAATGTTCTTTGGAATAAAATTTAATTTCGTATGTCAGTAGCATTCTAACCATAGCATAAACCTGCTTTTACGCTAAGGCAGTTCAGCAAATTAGCTCAGTTGGGCAGAGCGTCGGGCTAGTGATCCGAAGACGCAAGCTTCGAGTCCTGCATCCACGACAAATTTTTGAAATGTTTATCACAAAAGTAACTCTTTGAAACCTAGTCTTGTTTGTGATCTCTTTTCGTTCATTGGTTGCCTGCTAAAGTCAGCGAAAAGCCGCCATTTGTGGCACTAATTTAAGATGTATACTTTGTACCTTTTGTAGATGTCTGTCTGTTTACAACCCGGTCAGAATATCTATGCACCTCGCTGGAATGCGGCGCCTCTCCCACTTCCCCTGTCACCTCTCCGCGCACTCCTCGGTGCGACAGTATGGTTAGCATCTTCGTTGCCGATACACGTCCCGATAATTTTGATATTTTCGCTCTGTTGTTGTTTTGTTTTTTAATAATTATTGTTAAGTTTAGACTATACGACGTCACGAGGTCAGGTGCACAGATATTGTGACCGGGTTGTAAATAAGAGTTTTTTTTGCGATCACTTCGGTGGTTAAGCCACATGCAGCACGGACAGTTTTGAACGGGTGACCGCAGGTGGCATTTACAACAGAGAGCTATCGTGGCTACCGATGATACGTTCAACGGATTGAAAATGGCGCTTCCTGTAGCTAACTTCACATCCGCCGACTTGTATGATTTAACCTACTCTATGATTACACAGTTTTTTGTTTGGCAGATCATAATTAAGTTTGTTTGTTCCATCATTACGCCTAAAGTATCCTATTTGTATCTTCAGTGTCGCGCTAGAGTGATATCGAGCTTCGGTGTGTCGATTGAGCGTGCAAGCGAACTATGATGTGTCGCAGTTCGGTTTTGTCGAACTAGCGTTATTCGCACAAGCGAATGTCGACGTCACGTAGTGCACTCACCTATATCTGTGTTTGTATGCTGAGTGCCTATGTATATTTCTTATTTAATTAGCATCGTTGCTTATATACCTACCTAATTAAATAAATACCAATTTAATTACGTTTTCATTGTCATTTATTTATTTCAGTTCACCAACATTGTGTACATCAATACATTGTCAAAAGATTAAACATAAAAAATAGGAGCTAAATATCACAATAATTATAGGTGAAGACAACATGCATTAATATAAAATTTAAAAATCAAATATTGAAGAAAACAAAACTATGTAGTCAAAATTCAAAGACAGAAAAAACAACAAAATGATAGTCATAAAATGATAGTGGTTTCTTGACTCTGTATTAGATCCTTACAAATTTTATAAATGCGAAAATGTGTTTGTTGGTTTGTTTGTTACTTTTTCACGTAGCAACAGAGCAACGAATTGACTTGATTTTTAGCATAAATACAGTGCAAAGGTTTTACAGTATCTTAGGCTATTTTAAATTAGACAAGAAAAATAAGGATTCCGAGGAAAACCACGGGTAAAAACTAGTAGACATAAAAATGAGTATTTTAAAAATCATCTCATTTAGAAAAAAATGGTTGCCTGTAAAGTCGGTTTAAGGCCGATCGTGCCTCTCTTTTGCTTGTTCCGTGCTCTCGCTTGCAAGCTCATCTCAGGCGAACGTAACCCTTTTTCGTGGGTGCAGCCGGCAAAAATATGTTGTCGAGGGTTGTATACATATTTTATTATAAATAAGTTCACAAACTACAATTATTTACTCCATGTGTTTTGTATTGTATATTGAACCAAGTATTTGTATTTTGTATATGAAATTTGTAGATGAAACCAAGTGGTTTCTCACTATGGGCCTTATTAGTAAGCTCCAAGTAGCCCAACGAGCTATGGAGAGGGATCGGAGTCTCTCTGCGGGATCGAATATCAGGAATGAGGAGATCCGTAGAAGAACCAAAGTTACCGACATAGCCCAACGGATTAGCAAGTTGAAATGGCAATGGGCAGGGCACATAGCGCGGAGGACTGATGACCGGTGGAGTCGAAAAGTTCTCGAGTGGAGACCACGTACCGGCAAGTGCAGCGTAGGACGTCCACCCACACGGTGGACGGATGACCTCATTAAGACCGCAGGATCGCGCTGGATGCAAACCGCTTCCAACCGGTCTTATTGGAGATGCATAGGGGAGGCCTATGTCCAGCAGTGGACATCCTTTGGCTGATGGATGGATGGATGGATATCAAACCAAAAGATTTCATTATCCATTATTAAACACAAGTAAGTATCGTACAGTATCCAATAACTAAAGCCTACAAATGAACATAATTTCCACGTTATTATATTACGGTATTGTTACTCAATTTACTCGTAATATCAATTAAATTTGATTTGATTTCCGTTCAGTGATCGAATTAATTTACTGTTTGTCGATTACCTGATTCTGTGTAGCTCATTTAGATACCCACATCGACTTGGCATCCATATTGATGAATAGTAATTTCCAATAAGCCCAGTTGGAAGTGGCTTGTATCCAGCGTACTCTTGCGGCCTTAATTATAATTATCGACTAGTCGGTGGACTTCTTGCCAGTAGTGCGAGATCGAATAAGAAAGGAAGAGATCTGCAGACAAACCAAGACGATGACTACATAGCCGGTAAAAATGGCAGTAGACAGGCCACATAGTTAAATAAAACCGGACAAGTGCGAGTCAGGCTCGCACATCGAGGGTTCCGTACAAACACATTGTTAAAATAATTAAAAACCTGTTTTAGCATGTGCTAAAGAAGTTCTTTTATATGACAACTTTCATCATACGATTTACTCACTTTGAATTTTGAGCCCATGTTTTGTGAATTTTGAGGCCCTATTTTTTGTGATGTAAATAAAAATGTACAGTTTTCAGGTTTATTCCCATATGTGTACTCTGAGATGATACTTCTTGCCAAATTTCATAGTTCTATGTCAACGGGAAGTACCCTGTAGGTTTTGATTTTTGTGAGTGTCGAAATATGCGGTTTTTTACGACATAAACGACTCTAACTTTTTTAAACGACAACTGAAAAGTTTTTCTTTTACACATCAGCAAGAATTCGTCGATATACGTATACAGTTTAAATTTCAACTCGATATCTTTACGCGTTCTCGAGATAAAGAGTCTTGACATACACACAGACGGACAGACGGACATACGGACAGACGGACAACAAAGTGATCCTATAAGGGTCCCGTTTTTTTCCTTTTGAGGTACGGAACCCTAAAAAAAAAGACGGCAGATGGGTCCGTCAAGTTTTCGAATGGAGACCTCCATTCGAAAACTTGATGAACTTGACTGCTTGTATGTAGCTCATTTAGATACCTACATCGACTTGGCATCCATATTGATGTACAATATTCCATGGGTCCGTCAAGTTTTCGAATGCAGGCCTCCATTCGAAAACTTGACGGACCCATCTGCCGTCTTTTTTTTTAACTATGTGGCCTGTCTACTGCCATTTCTACCGGCTATGTAGTCGTCGTCTTGGTTTGTCTGCAGATCTTTTCCTTTCTTATTCGATCTCGCAATTAAATCAACATCAGATAGATAGGTATTTGGAAAACGTTAAAATTAGTCGCCCGAAATGACGTCCTTGATCGGCCCATATTCATTTTAAGATTTACTTGTCGAGATACTTTTCAATCTTTTGCCATGATTACGATATCGTCGGCAAACCATTGAATATAGTATACAGAATATATAATAAAGAATCCTTTCCATTCCAGAAGCTTCAAGGTGTTCTCCAAAGCAGCCGTAAACAATTTCGGAGAAATTACGATTCCTTGTCTTACGCCTCTTTGGAAAGCCTTGGAGCTCTCTTCCTGTAGGTATTCGAACTGACATAGTTATGACCCAGGGCAAGCATTTTTGTGATGAGTGTTTGCTCTGTGCCCAGACACATGTTATTTAGGTACTATCTATATAAGCATGTATTTAAAATATGTATAATTATGTAGTATATCAGTCTCTGGCAGCCATATCTTATCCAAGCTTTGCTTAGTTTGGGGTCAGAGACTGTGTGAAAGATGTCCCCCAATATTTATTTTATTTAATTTTTTATAGTAGCATTATTATACAAACATTTCGGTAGACCGATAGTCAATCAGGCATCGTTGGAGAGACTCAAGCAGTGCCCATGTCTCAACCGTATCGAAAGCTTTCTCAAAGTCCACAAACGCTAAGCAAAGTAAACATTATTACTTATGTAAATTTGATTTCTCAACATTCTCGATGGGCATATTTTTCCTAAGTAAGTCATATCAGATATATTTGGATGACTTAAAAACTCTGGCACCAGGTCTTGTCAACCGGCCTACATTACTTTACTTGTCTTATTCTTGGCACGGAAGAAAAGACCCAAAAATATGTAATATGAATAATCGAGTCCATATTTAGACAACATCGAATAAAGCAGGATCAAAGAAATCCATGTGAAGCAGCATTCCCGATGCGCATATTTTTCCTAAGTAAGTCATATCAGTTATATTTGGATGACTTATAAACTCTGGCACCAGGTCTTACTTGTCCTATTCTTGGCACGGAAGAAACGACCCAAAAATATGTAATATGAATAATCGAGTCCATATTTAGACAACATCGAATAAAGCAGGATCAAAGAAATCCATGTGATGCAGCATTCCCGATGCGTATTTTTTTCCTAAGCAAGTCATACCAGTTATATTTGGATGACTTAAAAACTCTGGCACCAGGTCTTGCCCACCGGCCTACATTGAATAATCGAGTCCATATTTAGACAACATCGAATAAAGCAGGATCAAAGAAATCCATGTGAATCGGCATTCCCGATGCGCATATTTTTCCTATGTAAGTCATATCAGTTATATTTGGATGACCTATAAACTCAGGCACCAGGTCTTACTTGTCTTATTCTTGGCATGGAAGAGACTACCCAAAAACATGTAATATGAATAATCGAGTCCATATTTAGACAACATCTAATAAAGCAGGATCAAAGAAATCCATGTGAAGCAGCATTCCCGATGCGCATATTTTTCCTAAGTAAGTCATATCAGTTATATTTGGATGACTTATAAACTCTGGCACCAGGTCTTACTTGTCTTATTCTTGGCATGGAGGAAACGACCCAAAAATATGTAATATGAATAATCGAGTCCATATTTAGACAACATCGAATAAAGCAGGATCAAAGAAATCCATGTGAAGCAGCATTCCCGATGCGCATATTTTTCCTAAGTAAGTCATATCAGTTATATTTGGATGACTTATAAACTCTGGCACCAGGTCTTACTTGTCTTATTCTTGGCACGGAAGAAACGACCCAAAAATATGTAATATGAATAATCGAGTCCATATTTAGACAACATCGAATAAAGCAGGATCAAAGAAATCCATGTGAAGCAGTGTTCTATAGAAAATAAATAAACCATAATCCTCTTCGTATTGACCCAAAATATGAAAATCGGGGAAAGAACTGGCGAACTGTCATCGCATTACATTCAAACCGATAGACCTTCCAATAACAAAGATATAAAGCAACGGTTATATTTGATACGGTCAGCAAAAGATCGTCTTTGATCAAAATAAGTATAGGCCGAATCTCAGACCAAATAAAATATAACACAAAATTTAGTGAACAAATAAGTGAGGCCGGCAAAACTACGCCTCGCCATGTACAGACAAAATTACACACATATATACGTACAACGAAACTACCCCTTAGTTAGTCAGTCGAACTATGGCGGCGCAACACCGGCGCACTTACCACATGTATAAAAATCCGGCCTCATTTGTCTGTTCACGACTATCTGTCTTGATTTTTAGGGTTCCGTACCTCAAACGAAAAAAAACGGAACCCTTATAGGATCACTTTGTTGTCCGTCTGTCTCTCTGTCCGTCTGTCCGTCTTTGTGTATGTCAAGACTCTTTATCTCAGGAACGCGTAAAGATATCGAGTTGAAATTTGAACTGTATACGTATATCTATGGTTTCTTGCAGTTATGTAAAAGAAAAACTTCTCAGTTATCGTATAAAAAAGTTACACCAGTTTACGAGTATGTCGTCAAAAACCGCATATTTCGACACTCACAATAACCAAAACCTACAGGGTACTTCCCGTTGACATGGAACTGTGAAATTTGGCGAGAAGCATTGTCTCAGAGTACACATATAGGAATAAATCTGAAAACTGTAAATTTTGATATAAATTACAAAAAATAGGGTCTCAAAATTCACAAAATATGGGTTCAAAACTCAAAGTGAGTAAATCGTATCATGTCAGGTATCATTTTTTTTTTGTACAAGTTTATATAACCCCACTAATTTTTCACAGTTTTCGATAAATCAGCATTTTTTTTTTTAATTTAGGACTACCCCAGAATATCACCACTAGATAACTTTATTTATGGTACCCACAACACGGGTCTCGATCCTAGTGTGGGACCAATGGATATTTTGCTTATGAATCCTGAATCTAGTTATCTTACCAAATTTCAACTGTTATTCATGTATTGTTTTACGTCAACTGTTATTCTTGTATTCATTAGTGTATTTCAATTTTAGTAAATAACTTTCTTTCATATAAAAAGAAACTTTTTTGTCGATGGTTATAGAGATTTTAACAACTTCCCAATTTTCTGGATTTGTACGGAACCCTCGATGTGCGAGCCTGACTCGCACTTGTCCGGTTTTTTTATTTGATCTGAGGGCCGAATCGAACATCTTGATGTCATCAAATTTGTCGGAAGGCAAAAGATGAAGCATGCACAGGACCAGACAAAATGGCGAGAAAGAGGGGAGGAGAGGGTATACTTAGCTGTGGGTGGAACAGACTGATTAGATAGATACATAGAAACATGTTGGCAGTTTGGATATTAGCTATAAGCTGCGAGAAGCCCAATCCTGGCGCAGCTGTTATGTGAGCTTCGGTCAGGATTGGATTATCCTCAGCTTGTAGCTAACACCACAGCCGCCAAGATGTTTAATTCGACCTGTACCTTTTATTTATTTCTAATTCAATTGAATTTATTTGTTCCAGAAACACACTAAGAATGGCTAAACTAACTAACTAAACAACTTGGCTGGTGACTCTTAATGTTTGACTCTCAACCTAAAAAATGTGTCATTTTATTTTGACACACTGCGTGTATTAGTGCATATAATTATGTGACAGTATGTTTCTTCATGGTTTTATAATTCTTCAAATACATGAGAGGGTTATGAATCGATTTTTTAATGTTTCAAAGTTTATTAAGACTAAAATGTCTACTGATATGCTGGACCGACGATTAAATTAAGGAGGTATTTTTTGGACTGTTCCCTAAATATTTGGAAAGTTATTAGGATCAGATGAATGAATTAACGGGAAATTAAGACTACAAAATCCAGCTATCCAGTTAGATTGAAGCTGTCTAGCTGATTCAAATTAGTCTCATTAGAAATCTATAGGATTTCATTAAAATTGGGGACACAAACGCACAGATATATAAACTTGAACAGCTTTTTATTTCGTCAAAATTTTTTCAGACTTCCAATCTTTCCAAATTCAGCTAACCAAACAAATTTGATCAAAATAGACTCCCAGCAAACCATTGAAATAGTTCCATAAAATAATCCGAAGAACTATCTCCGTGACCTTAATAAAACGCGTGGTCCATTTATCCCGACCTTCCTCAGGAATGTCCCATTGTGCTGTCATATTTGTGAACGCAGTACTCTGGTTCTTGATTTTTTCAAGGTAAAGAGATATATTGATAAAGACACCATTTAATGAACATCATCTGTCAGCCATAAGACACTTACTGTTGAATATTAGCCTCCCCTATGTATTTCCGGTGATATCGCGAGATGACGAGTCATTATGAGGCGCATAACATATAATAATAAATGATGTCCATGATCGCTCTGTTAAGAATACAACGATCAAGAAGAACTAGATGGATCGTGGGCGTCCTACGTTGGCTACACTACCCTATCGAATATCAGTGTCCCGCGCTGTTTCCTGTTTATCTTAATAAGCCGTTTAGTTATGACGGTTAGTTTACTTTTTTCTAAGGACCTATTCAATTTCGATTCGATCTCACAAAAAGCATTGCATTTTCCAAGAATAGTCCTCTCTATAGCTCAATGGGTATCTTGGAGCTTATTAATAAGACCCATAATAGTAGATCACGCTACATAAAATTGCGTGCCAGCCACTCCACCACTTCCTACGGCTCCAGATATCTTTTAAAGCTTTGTTAGATACCAGATATTTTCGCCCGTCCTAAACAAACTTCTTTAATTGATTGTAACGTTAGGTTATTGTTATGTTAGGGCTCCAGGTTTATTCAAAATTTAAGAACAAAGCTCTTGTTGGTGCAGAAACTTTCACGTCTCGCGGTCCTCCGCTAGCTTTCCCACCAATACGATAATACGTCTACTCTTTACTTAGATCTCAGGATTCCATCTGTGATCTTCCTCTTCCTCTGTTTTCTTCTACATTTTCTTTTATTAAGGTTTTTGTTAGATTGTCTAATCTTAGATACTGCTCCAAGTTACAGCTTTCCCCAAACAATAAAGCACCCCATGCGAAATTCAAATCTCGTGCCGATCTTAACTACCGTGTTCCTCTCCACGGTCACCCATTGTTATGCGCGCAGTTGTCTGCGATTTATGAGTTATGCCTGAAGAGCCGGGACCGACCCGCTTTTGTTTAATTACGAGAGATTCAGCACGTCATATCTATTCCACACTGATTCTGAGTGCTTATGTGATAAAGTGGCAAAGTTTGTGGCCAATGATAAAAAACGAAGTCAGGAAAGGCTTATTTGTCACATTCGGAATGGCTGGGCTGATCAGTCTTCAGGAAAAACGAAGCCAAGAAAGGCTTAAAAAGCCCCATAGTGTGTCAACTTTAACTCCTTTGGGGAAGACTAGTGAGAAATGGCAATTGATTCCAATACATGTAAAGAAAAGGAGGGCAGGTTTTTTCTCGGCAGAAAAGCAGTAGAGATAAGTTTTAAAATAAGGTGTTGATGTTGATATAAACAATCCTGAAACGATTGTTATGCGCGCAGTTGTCTGCGATTTATGAGTTATGCCTTATGAGCGGGGATCGACCCGCTTTTGTTTAATAACGAGAGATTCAGCACGTCATATCTATTCTACACTGATTCTGAGTGCTTTTGTGATAAAGTGGCAAAGTTTGTGGCTAAAGGCAAGAATTTGATGGCATTTAAAACATTGATGTGATGATTTTGACACATTTGGCATTATGTTGATCAGTTTTGATTAAAACGAAAGCAACGAAGGTTTAAAAGCGTCGCGCGTCGCGTCGGCGTGATGATTTTGGCTCCTTTAAGATGGCTAGCTGATCAATTTTGTCGGCAAACCATGCCAGTACAAGCTACAAAAACATTGGTGTGATAAGTAAGAAAGATCGTTTAGGCCGGGTGGCTAGCCCTGGTGTCAGAGTTTTTAGGCTGATGAAAACGACTTATTCAAAACGGCTGCTTGTTTTATTTTGATTGTAAATATCTTGTAACTGTTGAAAACCTGTAACAAGTTGGTGTGATAATATTGGCTTATACGGGGAATTCTGGCAGGAAACACCAAATGATTTTGATACAGAGTAAAAAAAGGATTTATTACAAGGTTAGTTCAGATTAGGGAAATAATCAAGATATCCTGTTTAAGACCTTTGAAGAAATTCGAAGGCATACGTGTGTCTCCTAGACCGCACTAGCCTCTAATCACTGTAATTAACCCGGTCAATTTAGACCAAAAAATGAGAGTGAAGTTACATAAAGTCCCAACAAGCTGAATTTCTGTGAAATTGTTCAAAACATAACTATAAACAATGTCTAGAAGTTCCCCATCATTCCCCTGTAAGGAAATTTTTTTATTCAAGGTCAAAGGTCAAAAAAATGAGTTTTTCGCGATTTTCAGCAAAACGGTAAGTTTTATCATAAAAGTACCTGAACAAAAATTGTAGATCATAAAATTATCTATAAAAAATGTATCAATACTTTTTTTCTTACGAGCCACCGTTTCTGAGATATAACGATTCAAAAAGTTATAAAAGTTGTTATCGTCATAATATGCATGAGTACGCCACGTATCTCTAGAGTTGTTATATTTTATATAATATATATATATATATATACTAGCTTTTACCCGCGGCTTCGCCCGCTATATAATTTAATTTATGTTTATCTTGTCAAAAAAATATGGTAACTAAAACAGTAAGTGCACCACAAAATATTAGCCCCAATTCAATGTGAAACGGTACACAAATATTGTAGCAAATAATCATTTCAAACCCAAAAAACAGCCAATCTCAACTAATTTGTTTCGTCATCGTTATCATCCGCAGCTTTCTTTGACCCACTGTTGGGTATAGGCCTCGCTCTTGCAGTGCAGTGGCTCGACCGGCGGTATTGATGATATCGTCGAGATAGTCGACCCACCTTGCTGCCGCGCCGCACATAGCTGAGCGCTCTCACCTATTCAAGTACCCTAGTTGACCAGCTTGGTCACCACCGTCTTTCTTGGTCAAGAAGCGCTGGTCGAATCGGTTGCCACGCCATTGTGAACGATGTCATACGCAGGGCTTTTGCGACCGCCAATATCGCAGCCGTACTCGAACCGAATGGGTTTGCGCGTGGTGATGGCAAAAGGCCTGACGGTATGAAGCTGGTTCCATGGAAGTGTAGACGGCCATTAGTATGGGACGCGACTTGCGTCAAAACTTTACTAAACTAACCTCGGAAGTGGTTACATATTTGAGCCGTTTGAAATTGAGACATTGTGCGCGTGTTGGCCGGGAGCTCATCTTGTTTTCAAAAGTCTATCTGAGCGTCTTTGTACCCGCCGCGTGACCAAAATGCTGGTGTTTATTTGGCTCAACGTATAAGCAGCATTGCCAAGCTGATTGGCAATGCTGCCAGCATGTTAGGCACGCTGCTAACTGGCAGTGGGCTTGAGCATTTAGAATATCTTTAGACCTTCGAGGGTCTGTGGATGATCTAATTGCTTGTTATGTAGTAGTAGTTTATGAAGTTTTACATTATAAGTCTGTATTTAGTGGTAGTTAATTAATAAAGGCACTTGCTCTATAAAAAAATCAAGTACCTTGCACCTTGTTGTCACTGTTCAAACCTAACCCGATATTAAAATACCTTATACTTATAAATGCTTCTGTTGATTAAGATAAGGTTAGAGTGTACCCGCCCATAGGTTCCCGCCTGGTCGTGGCAGGAGAACTTAGTAGCCGAGGCTTATGGGCGGCGCGGGAATCCCAGGTAGAGCCGCTTCTCTGGGTTTTTTCTGAGACAGCTGAGAAGGCGGCGCTCGAGGTCTCCCGATTCTTTTTGGTCTTTTCCCCCTAGGCAGTTTAGAAGTTTGCACTCGAGGTTGGTGCGCTTTTCTGGGGTTTTTAAATATAGCAGCTGAGAGGCTGGCCGGCAAGTTGCGTGCCTAATGAGGAGTGCCGCAACTGAGCCGGGCTGCACTTTTATCACTGTTCAATCCTAACCAAACCAACAGAAATTTATGTTCGTGTCAAAGTCACAACTCAGAATCAAGGTTAATAACCTTAGTGTCAAGATATTCATACTCATGCCATACTACTTTCAAAAATCAAGTCGATCCATTTCTTCCTATATTAGCATGGATTCTGTACCATAAAGGTAGAAAAAAGAAGTATGTTTAACCTATAATGGTGGTATATTTAATATTTAAAAATATTTTTAATGTCAGACGAAATGACGGCCCAGTATTAAACGTCATTGTAATATGTAGCATGTCAAAGGGAAAACTATTTTGCCCAATTTTAATGTCAGTTGTTATTGTCAATTCATACTTTATTTCCTCTTCGAGGAGCTATAATGGTGGAAAGACAACCTGTCCCTTTGCTATGCTAAGCGAGACATTTATAAAAGTCTGCAGTCAATGTATGTCACCTGTCATCTAATTACGATTTGTGAATCCATGTTAGGCCCAATTATGATCGCGCCATCGTAAATTTAATAGCAACGTAAAAATTGTTCTCTCTATCGAATGCCGAAAGTAAGTAAGAAACAGAAATAGTCTAATTAACTGTTATAATTACGATGGTGTCATCAAAATTGGGCCTTTTAGCGTCGTTGTGATAGGTGACAGTTTCGCTAACGCAAGATTTTGTCCTATTCTACGGGAATTATGCAATTTTCGGGATAAAATGTAGCCTATGTCCTTTTTCAGGCTCTAGACTATCTGTGTACCAAATTTCATTGAGATCGGTTCATTAGTTTTGGCGTGAAAGCGCGACAGACAGACAGACAGACAGATAGACAGAGTTACTTTCGCATTTATAATATTAGTAAGAAAGTAAGGATTAGTAAGGATAATATATTATCAGTATGATGATATCCAAGGACTGCTCATCGATTGATTTGACAGATATTCGATCGACAGTTGTTTATTTTGACATTCTTGCAGCGCACGCTAGAGTAGCTCGCAGATGGCAGAATTTTCCTACTTACTCAACATTTATCGTTATATTTTGGACAATTCACAAAATATCTTTAGAAATTGTAGCCTATGTGTTATTCTGATGTATAAGCTATAGTATTGCAAAGTTTCATCTTAATCCGTTCAGTAGTTTTTGCGTGAAAGAGTAACAAACATCCATACATCCATCCATCCATCCATCCATCCTCACAAACTTTCGCGTTTATAATATTAGTAGGATGACCGATAGAAAAATATTTAAACATTTAATATATAATATATATATAAAAGTAAGTAAGTAAGTTCGTATAGGCCGGGTAGCTAGCCCTGGTGTCAGAGTTTTTCTATACATACATATATATATATATTATATATTAAATGTTTAAATATTTTTCTATCGGGCATTGTAACTTATACTTACAATATAAAATATACATAAGTTTAACGAACAAGTTCATGTAATTTAAATAAATTGATGGGCGTAGATTTTGCTATATATTATATATTTTTAATCTGCCTTATATTTCAATATACCTTAGTTTCAGCTTGGTTCTCTTGTGATGACAGATAATTTAATTGTTGTGTATTACTTTTTGCTCGCTTGAATCGAAAATAACTAATACTATTAATAATTGTGATGTGGCTATGGCTTTGGCAAAAAAGTAACTGTTTGGTCGTTGAGGAAAAGCTCAGCATCAATCAGATATATATTCATCAAAAAGTTTATTTACTTTTGTAAAGTGTCAAGATCATGTACCTACTATTTTTGCACGCAATAACTGGCTGTGATACGACATCTGCATTTTACAGGAGGGGTAAAACAGCAGTTTTCAAAATGTTTGAAAAACAAGATTTAATTCAATGTGCTGAAGTTTTTAAAAAGAGTAATTCAACTCAACAAGAAGTTATTACCAACGGCATCCGCTTTCTTCTTTCTATGTACGGAGCTCCTAAAAAAACTAGATAAAAAAAATAAAAAATAGACTAAAAAAATTAGATAAGCATCGATATGCATGTTTCGTTAAAAATACTAAAAATAAAAAACAAGTTCAATTAGCTTGTCTTCCTCCAACCTCAGTTGCTGCTCACCAACATCTTTTTCGAGTATATTACCAAGTTCAAGTGTGGCTTGGTTATCAGCTAGACCCTACAGACTGGGGTTGGAAGTTGGTCAACAATATATTAGAGCCAGTTCAAACTTTACTTCTACCTGCGCCGGAAAAACTGCTGAACACTATTTTTTGCAACTGCAAAAAGGGATGCAGTGCTAAATGTGGTTGCAAAAAAGTCAGACTGTCTTGTTCTTTGGCATGCACAAATTGTCAAGGCCGGTCGTGCTTTAATATTGAATCACAAACAATGGAGGATTCGTTTGACTCAGACGAAGTATCATGCGATACTTCGCTATTGACGCAATTTACTTGCATCCAAAATGAAGATGATGAAGAAGCAGGAGAAGAAGAACAAGAAGAAGAACAAAAATTTGAAACTTGCGAATAAGACGAATAAACTTCAACACTTTTTTTTAATTTACATCGCTTTTATCTTTCCCAATCTTTGAAAATTTCCGTTATTATGCAATAGTTTTACATTAAACAGGATCACAACTGACCCGTGAAGTAGGCCTACTGGGAAAACCACGTTAAAAAACGCGCTAAGTACACTACCTCATAGGTGGCGTAGAAACGTGTGCATATTATGACGAATACAACTTTTATAACTTTTTGAATCGTTATATCTCAGAAACGGTGGCTCGTAAGAAAAAAAGTATTGATACATTTTTTATAGATAATTTTATGATCTACAATTTTGTCTCAGGTACTTTTATGATAAAACTTACCGTTTTGCTGAAAATCGCGAAAAACTCATTTTTTTGACCTTTGACTTTAAATAAAAAAAAATCCTTACAGGGGAATGATGGGGAACTTCTAGACATTGTTTATAGTTATGTTTTGAACAATTTCACAGAAATTCAGCTTGTTGGGACTTTATGTAACTTCGAATGTCTAAATTGACCGGGTTAAATGTCCCAATCATGTTTTGTGGCCTAGGTCTGAAGTAGACTATTAAAATACCGGTACTGTAGAGCTGCCCACATCCCTTCCCAGGTCTCTGTCCCTTCCTAGTTCTCTGTCTAACTGATATTATAACAGCTGTCACTTTCACATCTGTCTACAACTCTAGTATGCATTCAAGAATTCGACACATGTCACTTTGATACCTGTCATACAACTCAAGTACTTTTTAAATTCATAGTATTCTGCATCAGCCTTTTTTTTAATAGTCCACTGCAGGACGTAGGCCTACCCATGAAGGGTGTTTGGGCCATATCCACCACGCTGGCCCAGTGCGGGTTGGTGGATTCACATACGCCATCGAATTTCTTCTACTGACATATGCAGGTTGCCTCACGATGTTTTCCTTCACCGAAAAGCCAGCGGTGATAAATTCCAAAGAACTCATTGGTACGGGACCGGGATTTCAGGCCACGACCTCACGATTGTAAGGCGGGTATTCAATAGTATTCAATTTTGTTTTTCTTTTATTTATATTTCTGGCTTTTGTAGATACATATCTATCATCTTGCTAATCTAGGATTTTGCTTATCTGACTTTTTGCTGCAAAGATATCGGAATATAATCATATCACACCGGACTGACCCAATTCCAAGCATAAAGTAAATTCTTCAAATATAAACCTTCAAGTTAAATTAGTAAATAATCTATTCTTGTAATGCGAAACTTGCTCGAGTTGAAACGTAGACATAATATTATTCTACTGTAACAGAGTTAATTAGTACAGTTCTCTGTGCGGCAATAATTTTCAATTTACCCAATTCGTGGTGGCGACACATGATACCGGTACAGTAATACTTATTATAGGCCCGTTGTAAATTAAATGCTAAATACGGAATGTAATTATTAATTATGTTAATTAATATGTTGTTTCACACAACGAGATAATGTTTTCATTAGTATCAGTTATTTTATAAGACCTTACCTATATAATTATTTTTCGCTAAAAATCGCAACACTAACTTCCACCGTGTACATATGTAATTCGAATAGTTTGCACAAATCGATGTGACATTCATGTACATTATCGTCGATTTATCAAAAACGGCTCAGCCGATTAACAAAATTTAAATAGAGCCATCTCGAGTTGAGAGTTTACTCAATTGAACTAAAAAAGTTTTTTTTAAAATCGATTCACAAATGGCAAAAATTACAGAACGTTTACTTTTTGAACATATACAAAAAAAGAAAACGTTCAGACGAACATAGTACCTCCTCTTTTTTGGAAGTCAATAAAAATTAAACATTACCTACTACTACGATTATTCACATATTCATTTATTATCTTAAATCTAAGTTTTTTACAATATTTATATTAAAGAACAAAATACTATAAAAAAAACTAAACCTAGAGTGCCGCCGGCAGCGGGGCGGGGCTCAAGTTACCGGTGGTTGGGCCTACAGAGAGAGGAACCTTCTGACAATGCGCGCTGTGTCCAGAACGACCGCCTTCTGTATCTGACCCTTGACCCAACCGTCTAGCGAGAGCCTCTTAAGGTGGTGGTCGAGACTCTTCGCTATTAAGCCGTTTACCGAAACGACTATCGGGACAATGATCGTCGAGTCCACATCCCACATGGCAGTAATCTCGTGAGCCAAGTCAAGGTACTTGCTGAGCTTGTCCTTCTCGGCCTTCACGAGGTTCTCTAAGATTTTTATGATTACAAACTATGTACTATTTTTTGTTATTAGTTACAAAACTATTAATTTTAGGTAATTGTAACTCCACCAATCACAAGACCCTATACGCTATACTACCATCATCCCTCCAACCACCACTGCTGGACATTGACCTTCACTACAGTTATCTAATATTGCTGACAACGGCTTGCGTCTAACGCGGTCTTGTAGTCTAGTGAAGTTCATGTGTCTTGAAGTGTGAACTTGTCGTGGGTGGACGACCTACGCTGCGCTTGCGGGTACAATACTATAATACAATATAACCTTATTGTACACCAGAAAAATAGCTTAAATAACAAAGTATAAATTTTCTTAAAATTACATGGTACAACGGCGGCCTTATCGATTTAAGCGATTTCTTCCAGGCTACCTTTGGATGGACAGAAAATCAGAGTAAAAATATGTGGTTGGTGGTGTATAATATAAGTAAAATGTGGAAAGAAAAAAAAATATATATATATAATTACTTACAAACTAAAATACAATAATTACACATTAAGTATAATAAGATAAATATACATACATAAATATGCAATAAATATCATGTATAGTTGTTATTTAACATAATGAAAGAGTTTGAAAACTAGGTTATTGAATATATAGAGCTGCCTGATAGCTACAGGTAGCTCATTCCAAAGCAGGACAGATTGTACTGAGAAAGATTTCATATAGGAAAGATTGGTATGGGAAGAGTTTCAAGGCACGGGACGGTCTCAAAGTACCAGAATGACCTTGAATAAATTCGAAGCGTTCTTTGAGATACAAAGGAGTGGAAAGAAAGAACAGAATTTTATAAAGGAAAGATAAGATGTGAGAATTACGGCAAAGTCTGATAGGTAACCAGTTGAGCTTTTGGCGAAAATGAGAAATGTGGTCATATTTACGTAATCCGAATATGTACCGTACGTTGTCTCGACTCGAGAACTTTTGACTCTTTTGGTTATCAGTCCTCCGTATTATGTGTTCTGCCTACTGCTATTTCAACTTGGCAATCCAGCTATGTCTTGGGTTCTTCTATTTCTGATTCGATTTCACAAATAGATTCCAAACATAGTTCAAGTAACTTAGCGAGCTTTATTAACAAGACCCACAGCTACATATTAAATTATGCTACATTTGATTGCATTATGAAACTATGTCTGCTAATCATACTTCATATATTAATATTATAAATCCAAAAAGTTTGTTGGTTTGTCCCTTAATTGATTTATTTGTACTGTACTGTACTGTACTGTACTGTACCAGCCTTTTTAATAGTCCACTGCAGGACGTAGGCCTACCCACGAAGGGTGTTTGGGCCATATCCACCACGCCGGACCAGTGCGCGTTGGTGGATTCGCATGCGCCATCGAATTTCTACCACGGACGTATGCAGGTTGCCTCACGATGTTTTCCTTCACCGAAAGCCAGTGGTGTGTAATTCCGTACATAAATTCCAAAGAACTCATTGGTACGGGACCGGGGATTTGAACCCACGACCTCACGATTGTAAGGCGGGTGTCACTACCTCTTGACTACCACGGCTTATTGATTTATTTGATGATAATTAATTGGGTATATCTTTTCAATGTTTTCATGATTATAACACTTTGGTAAATTAATGTAATTATTCTAGAATAATATTAGTCTAAGTTGTTAGTCAATAAACCTCTAGAGGTAGAAGCTAGAGTACTTTATATGTATACTGTATAACATCTGTACTTTACCTAGTTTCATAGACAAATAAATTCATTCATTCATTCATTCATCCTCTTTCACGCAGCACTGAAGCAACGGATTGACTTGATTTTTAGCATGGATATAGTTCAAGGGCCAGAAAGTGACATAGGCTACATTTTATCCCGAAAAAAGGAAGAGGTTCCTGTGCGATAGCACAAATAACAAAATAACACGCGGGCAGAGCCGCGGGCAAAGGCTAGTAAATAGTAAAATGTTGAATTTCAACGTTTCATTTATTTTTTTCACCATAAAAAATACGAGTTCAAATCCTTACAATGACTTTGAACTTGACTCTTCTGAACTAGCTAATAAAATGAACTAAATGCCAAAAGTAAGAGGCTAAAAGTCCCGACAGAAATAAATTAAAGTTATCTAATTTTCCACATGGCTAAATACGAAATTTTCTTTTAATATCTATCCATTCGTGACCGAAGCCTGTGTTGTGGTCTAGGGTTAGGACTTAGGACTAAGGGCAACAATGTAATAATTTACTAAAGGTTAAATTCAGGGAATTTCATTTGGTATCAAGATTCGTCGTAGTCATCATTATTATTAGTCGTAGGACCTACACTGCTGGACATAGGCCTCCCTATAGATATGTCATAAAATATGTAGTTAGATACATATTATCAATGCCATTATATTAAAAATTAAGTAACTTCATACGTCCGTATGAAGACTGCAACAAAAACTAAATGTATATAATATATAAATGATAGATTAATACATTATTTTGAAAATGTAACTTTTAAAATACAAGCTTTTGAGATCTTGGATATCATGTAGCAGCAGAGTGCTAGCCAAGACAAGTAAAACGAGCCCAAACATGACGGGTCTATCTTGGTTAGTACAGGAATTCCTATGGCCACCTTCCGACTCTATCACAAAATCAACTCCATGGTACCATATTATAGCATTGTCACGCGATATACATATGCATGCAAAATTCCTATGGCCATCTTTCGACTCCATCATAAAATCAGCTCCATGGTACCATATTAATACAATGTCAAGCGATATACATATGCATGCAAAATTCCTATGGCCATCTTTCGACTCCATCATAAAATCAGCTCCACGGTGCCATATTATTACATTGTCACGCGATGCATGCAAAATTCCTATGGCCATCTTTCGACTCCATCATAAAATCAGCTCCACGGTGCCACATTATTACATTGTCACGCGATGCATGCAAAATTCCTATGGCCATCTTTCGACTCCATCATAAAATCAGCTCCATGGTACCATATTAATACATTGTCAAGCGATATACATATGCATGCAAAATTCCTATGGCCATCTTTCAACTCCATCATAAAATCAGCTCCACGGTGCCATATTATTACATTGTCACGCGATATACATATGCATGCAAAATTCCTATGGCCATCTTTCGACTCCATCATAAAAACAGCTCCATGGTACCATATTATTACATTGTCACGCGATGCATGCAAAATTCCTATGGCCATCTTTCGACTCCATCATAAAAACAGCTTCATGGTGCCATATTATTGCATTGTCACGCGATATACATATGCATGCAAAATTCCTATGGCCATCTTTCGACTCCATCATAAAATCAGCTCCATGGTACCATATTATTGCATTGTCACGCGAAATACATATGCATGAAATATTTCAGCTCAACTAAAAACCGGGAAGTTGGTCAAATTTAACATTCAAGATTCCATCTGAACTTACATACAAACATCATCCATCCATCCATAAGCCATAAGACGTCCACTGCTGGACATAGGTCTCCCCTATACATCTTTAATAAGACCGGTTGGTAGCGGCTTGCATCCAGCGCGATCCTGCGGTCTTAATGAGGTCATCCGTCCACCTTGTGGGTGGACCTCCTACGCTGCGCTTGTCGGCCAGTCTCCACTTGAGAACTTTTCGACTCCATTCGAAAATATAATATAGATGCCCTATACATTTCTCACGTATCTGTAAAAAGCCGAATGGTAAAACTTGCGTGATGGTACTACGTGATCCCCTAAATTTAGTGTGGACCAAGCCTAAGGTCAGGTCCGTAACCCTTCACAGATATGTCACTGGAGGCAAAGGAGTCAGGAGGTGGCTGACCCGAGGACAGTGCTGGTAATGGATGGGCATGAACTCTGAACTTTGGCGGTTTTGGTTTATGTTCGATGCGTTTCATTTATGGTTGGTTGTATCTTAAATATTATTATATCAGCACTAGCTGTCTAGAACTACAACACAATGTGGTTTAAATTGTACTTAATGAAATATTTGGTGGGAAATAATTATACGTGATAACGTCGTATGCGTCACTAGCCGAACGTTAAGGCCAATGGTGTATCTCTATCAATCAATCAATCAAATTTATTTTATACAACATTAAAGTTTATAAATAGGTACATATTATGACTATAACAAAATGATCCTAGAATATGTTAGCATTATTCTTGCGAGATTTAAATCAAAATAAATTAAAAATAATCAGGCAGCTAATACAATGAATAACTTTATCCTTTGTCCATATTAATAAAAGAAAGAAAAAATCACTTAATAAATAGACATCATAATCCAAACATGCATTATTTTGTTGTGTATTTTTTTTTTACTTAGTAGAAGGTAGTCTAGAACATCGAGTCGGAACAGTAGTTGTAATGGTCCAAGGTACAAGAATTCGTGTCCTTTAGTTTTTCACTAATGGTGTTCACGAATGGAATTATCGCTTATTTCGCGCTTTCAATTGCTCGCTCGGCTCATGCGTAACAATGAATCATACATTTTTGTGTGTGCAGCCGGCGTTCATCGGTTTATAAGACGTAATCACGTTAAAAAAATGTATACAATTTTTTTTATAGCCCAAACAACCAATGTTAGTGATTTGATTGCGTATTTGCATACTATTTTGACATTAGATATGAAATTTAGCGTCATCATTTTCAAAAAGAAGGTAACATTTTTAGTGAGTGGAAAGTTTATGTTAAAGTTGACCGATTACCTAATTAAGAGCTAAGTAGGTACAAATTGCGCCAAAAAGTCATTCTCAACCGAGAAACTACAGTATGGCAAAAGGCTGTTTTCAAATGAATACAATTGCCAAACAAAGTAGAAGTAATACGCACAACTTCGACAGTTTTTACCTAAATGGAATCCGCGCCATGTTTGCTAGCCCGCGTTCAAGCGGTGCATCCAGAATTTTAAACTCTCGTTTAAAAACAATCTAACTTTGCTCTTGTTGGAAAATTGAAAATTATTTGTAGTGTACGGAGCAAATATTGCAATCATTAAATATTGCTAACCTAGAGTACTCGTAACTTGCTAGAAAACATAGCATATTTAGGAACCTTTGCCTTAAATACGTACTCGTGTGTAAAACTGCACATATCATACCTAAATAAAGTACAGTATGCTGAGTGTGAGTTTTGTCGTAAACATGACGCGCTCTTCGGCGAGCGCGTAAGCATGTAATTTGTATGAACTTGTTGTGTTTCATAAACGCGCCGCTAGTGGCGCTGTACATTTCTTCATACAAATTACATGCTTGCGCGCTGGCCGAAGAGCGCGTCATGTTTACGACAAAACTCACACTCAGCATACAGGATACTAGCTACCCATCCCGGCTTCGTCCCGCTACAGACAAATTTTAAATTTTAATAAACATATCTAATTATAAATTTAGATAACTAACCTATCTCTCAAGTTGTATCAAACTACACATAGCGTGCAAAATTTGGTTAAAATCAGTTAAGT
Organism: Hypomecis punctinalis; assembly: GCA_949316475.1. Classification (NCBI taxonomy): domain Eukaryota; kingdom Metazoa; phylum Arthropoda; class Insecta; order Lepidoptera; family Geometridae; genus Hypomecis; species Hypomecis punctinalis. The sequence continues at coordinate 17,625,920 of OX438818.1, forward strand.
TTAGGAGTCCATCGCGGACAAACAACGTGACGCGTAATTTATACAGGGTTATTTCTAATCAATTACCATCCTTCTAGGGGCTAATTCTGTACATCAAAACTAACAACTTATGTTCTACGACTTTCGTCAAAACTCAGAAAAAAATCAGCTTTTCCATACATTTTGTCGCGGGTGAACTATATTTTTCTATGGAATAACAAAAATTCTTTTTTGCGTTTTGACGAAAGTCGTAGAACAAAAGTTGTTAGTTTTGATGCACAGAATAAGCCCCTAGAAGGATTAATTTTTTTTTTTTTATATTTTGGGACATCTTACACACGGCCTCTGACCCCAAACTAAGCAAAGCTTGTGATATGGCTGCCAGAGACTGATATACTACATATTATACTTATTTTTAAATACATACTTATATAGATAGTAACTAAATAACACCCAGACACAGAGCAAACACTTATGTTCATCACATAAATATTTGCCCTGCGTGGGGATCGAACCCACACCTCTTTGATCCAGAAGTTAGGGTCACTAACCACTGAGCCACCGAGGCAGTCAAGGATGCTAATTGATTAGAAATAACCCTGTATATATTAAGAAGAAGATAAGATGCATATGCGACAGTAAGTTATAACATGTACCTAATGGCAAAAAAATAACAAAAAATATAAAAAAGGTAAATATAGAAATATTAATCCTACTAATATTATAAACGCGAAAGTTTGTGAATCCTCACAATGGATGGATGGATGGATATGTATGGATGTTTGTTACTCTTTCACACAAAAACTACTGAACGGATTGAGATGAAACTTTGCAATGGTATAGCTTATATATCAGAATAACACATAGGCTATAAATTATAATGATATATTGCGTATGCGAGCGAAGCCGCGGGTAAAAACTAGTATAATATAAAGGTTAGTAAAAAAAACCGGCTGTTACTAATTCTGTTGTAAAGTTGTCGAATATTTGTCTACGTCCCTTTGCTTTGTTTTGTCTCTTCACTATGCTACTTTTAGGTCAATTAATCAGATGCAATTAGGTCGGCAGACACCTAAAAAAAATTGTTTCATATTTGAACGCAGTTTAATATTACTTCGTTAAAAAGTTTTAATTTTTAATGCATTTATCTACGTCTCCTTTCGTCTCTTCACAGTTATCTTGTGTCTCCATTTTTGTAACTAGGTCGATAGCTACCAATGAGAAAAGTTTTTGTTTTTTTATTTATTTTTAACACAGTTTGGAAGTTTTGATTGGTACGAATTTGAGGAAATGGCCCATTAGTGTGCGTCCGGCGCGAATAGAATGGATAACGTTTTACTGGAAGCGGCATCGGAGACTGTGTGAAGTGGTTTGGGGAATTAATGTCGTTAAATATTAATAGTGTTTTGACTCCGGCGGTAGTTGGCGACGCTTAATTTTTCTTTGACATTCTTTAGAGATAAAAATATTCTAGATTTCGTGTTTTTTATCCTATTGTAGTATATAAGACTTTATAAAGTTTATTTTTTAGAAGAACATTTAATTTACTACGCTTCGTTGAATGAGTTTTTTAACTTTTTATCACACAATCAATCTAACTAAACAATAGGCCCAATTATAAAGTCGCCATCGTAAATTTAGTTGCAAAGTTAAAAGTGTTCTCTCTTTCGAATGCCTAAAGTGAAAAACCGGACAAGTGCGAGCCAGGCATCCACATCGAGGGTTCCGTACAAACACGTTGTTAAAATAATTAAAAACCTGTTTTAGTATGTGCTAATGAAGTTCTTTTATATGATACGATTTACTCACTTTGAATTTTGAACCCATATTTTGTGAATTTTGAGGCCCTATTTTTATGTGATTTAAATAAAAATGTTCAGTTTTCAGATTTATTCCTATATGTGTACTCTGAGATAATGCTTCTCGCCAAATTTCTTAGTTCTATGTCAACGGGAAGTACCCTGTAGGTTTTGATTTTTGTGAGTTTTGAAATATGCGGTTTTTTAAGACATAAACGGCTCTAACTTTTTTAAACGATAACTGAGAAGTTTTTCTTTTACACAACTGCAAGAGACCATAGATATACGTATACAGTTTAAATTTCAACTCGATGTCTTTACGCGTTCCCGAGATAAAGAGTCTTGACATACACACAGACGGACAGACGGACAACAAAGTGATCCTATAAGGGTTCCGTTTTTTCTATTTGAGGTACAGAACCCAAAAAGAAACAAAAACATTCTAATTAGCTATTATAATTCCGATGGCGCCTTCATAATTGGGCCTAGTGTTAGCATTTGATTTAACGCCTCGTTGTGACAGTTAGCTAGTTCAACACTTGCAATTTGCTTGCGTTATTTGAATTTATTTTCATTTAGGGCGTTCGGGTTATAAAGCACTAGCCAGTTGTATGGTTTGCACAGATCCTTTTACTAATATAATGAATTTCAATAAAAAAATAAATAAAATAAAAATAATTTATTTAAAACATCAATGTTTAAATTACACGTGAAAAGCAAAAACAATTTAATAAATAACACACACATACACACACACACACACACACACACACACACCATTGCTTGAACTAGGTTAAACCTGTATTTCAGTCTGAAAAAGAGCAAAAAATGCAAAATATAAATATAAATAAATTAACTATTTGCTACCTAAAACTAAGTAAAATACTTCTAAAACTGATTGCAATGCAATCGTGTGACGTACTTAGTAACATAAACAATATATCCGACAATACCTAAAAACCTACCTAATGTTTTATACATTACTAAAAAATTGAAGAATAAGCTATAAAATATGTGTATAAGTGTACCTAATATTTAAAATATTGCATGCGAAATTTGTAAACCTGTAATAATGTGAAAGTTAAGATTGCTTAATGCATGATTGCATTTTCATCTCATTTCACTATAAACAACAATTTTTCCGTGTCATAACGTACGACGTATTGTGAAGGACTTCCGTGATTAGTTTTTTGCAGTTATTGTAGTTTGTGTGTTTTTGGGTTTTTTATTGCCATTTCACGCAAAAACAAAGCAATGGATTCAGTTTCAGTTTATTTTATTAAGACAAATGGGTGTCACAGACACTTTTGAATAGTCCAAAATAAATAACAATTACTCACATGTTTACAACTTACTTACGTTAAATCATAATTCATTTCGTTTCATTTCATTTTCTACATTATTAAAACCAAGTTGATTTCAGTCAAATATAAATATTAAACACAATTAACATGTACATTACACATAACATTAGATCTACATTGATTTTGGATTGACTTAATTTTTGACACGGATAAAGGTCGGAGTGTCTTATGTTACTTTTTATCTAGGAAACATTTAAGTAAAGCAGCAAGGTAAAGCTAGTTCTTTGTATAAGTTCGAAAACAATATTTTTACATACTTCCCTTGACTTATGAATTTCTTTCATTATACACATATTAACAAGTTGCATTACTTATTTCCCACAAAGTAACCAAATTTTATACATATCTCATCTAGTAAAACTATATCTTCAAATCGCGGGCTGCCGCCCACAAGTTTAAATAGGCTCTTCCTGTCTGCAGTGTTTTGTTCTGTGTTGTTAATAGCATCTAATAACTGAGTGGGTGCTGCATATAAGCTATAGTCTAGATTCATTCGTTATTTTGTCTATTTTCTGGTTTCGTAACTATAAAGTATAAAACATTTTTATGGGATAACTTTAATGGCTGCCTGTCTGTCTTATATAGTACTAGTTTTTACCTGCGGCTTCGCCCGCATGATATTTTGATTTTTGTGATATCCCATGCGAACCCTTTATTGAAGAGAAATTTCATAACTAGGAACGGTGGATACTAAATATTTTACGAAGGTACACCCAGGTGGACAAAGGTGAGCCGTTGTAAAAAAAAACATTCCACGGTTCACCCAGATGGTCTTTGGAGGTGGGCGGTGGGTAAGCACTGATTTATCCGGGATAAAAAGTAGACTATGTCACTTTCCGTCTTTCAAACACGAGGCCCTACCTTACCACCCTTAATAAAGGAGATGGAAAATCAAAAAAAAAAAAAAACGATTTGACGGTTGTTCGATTCGACAGTTGTTTTTTTGACTTTCTTAAAGCGCACTCTAGAATAGCTCGCAGATAGCAGAATTTTTCCTACTTACTTAACTTACGTAATATTATGGAACATTTATACCATATAATTATAATTTATAGCTATGTGTTATTCTGATATATAAGCTATATTATTGTAAAGTTTCATCTCAATCCGTTCAGTAGTTTTTGCGTGAAAGAGTAACAAACATCCATTCTCACAAACTTTCGCGTTTATAATACGAGTATTAGTAGGATTTTGTCTCGAAAAACGTAAAGATATACTCGTAATGTATCAGGAAATACTCCAATTAAAATGTTTTGGAGTTAAATTGGAATTCCTTCAAAACAATCAAACATATCTGTATTGTATCTTGAAGGAACACAGAAATACAGCCGTGGTTTGGAAAAAAAACTTTAAAGTGATAATAAAAATAAGAAACGTTCCACTCGCTTAGAATTTGGATGGGTGCTCGCGGGTGGCATTTTCCAACTGAGCGCTACCGTAGCTCGGATGACACATTAAATTGTAGGCCCCGGTTGTTTTAACCGTAAAGCCATGCCAGAGGCCTTCAGGCGGCCTAAAAACTCTGACACCAGGGCTAGCTGTCTATACGTACTTACCTACTTACTTTTAATGAAATGTTAATTTTTTGTGTATATCTAAAGGGTCTTTCATTAAGCGTATCCTATCTTTAAATTTAAGTAAAACAAAATGTGTGTGAGACTTTATCGAAATTATTTATTTGAAAGATGTAGTGATGCCATTATGTGTGGAATTTGATATCATTCAAATGTCCGCCACGGCTTCTCTGGGTGGAGCACAAGCGAGATATCCAATTTTCCATAACTTTTGCGCATAAATCAGGCTGAATTTGACCTATGGCATAGATTATGTTGCCTTTGAGGGCCGCTGTGGTTTTTGGTTTATTCGCATAGACCTGCGACTTAAGAAAACCTCACAAGAAAAAGTCTAGCGGGGTTAAGTCACAAGATCTCGGTGGCCAGTTCACATCAGCTGCACGTGAGATGACCATGCCCTCAAATCTCTCATGCAGAATATTCAATGTGACATGAGCTATGTGGCACGTAGCGCCGTCTTCTTGAAACCACATATCGTTGATATTCAGATGATCCAGTTCATGCCCACAAAAGTTGGTAATCATCGACCTATAGCGCTCGCCGTGGACAGTGATGGCCTGGCCAACGTTGTTACGAGTATAATAGTTAGCCGGGCCATATTACTACTGTTACGAGAAGGGTTCTTGGATAATCAGTAAAAACTCCTCCTGTCCATCCAAAGGTTGCCTGGTAGAAATCGCCAAAGGCGACAAAGCCGCCATTGTACAACATTTGTAAAATTCTACATTAATGTATTTGTTATATTTTATGGTGTACAATAAAGATATTGTTTGTCTGTTTGTTTAAAAACGCCGATTATTCACTTTGCACTTTATTGCACTCAATCATTTCACAAAAACATACGACACAACTGGTTCGCACAAACACTTTACACTGGCACTGACATTTACACAAACTAGTCACTTCACAATCATTGGTACCGCACTTGAACACGAGATGTTTTCGCTTCGACGGTAAACGAAAATCTAATCCCCAAGGGTCCACTGGCGTATTTATATCCGTTATTTCCTACAGTCTCGAACCTACGAGATAATTCGTAACATTACTCGATCTTAATAAATGCTATTGTGTTAACGAGTAAACAACTTAAAAGTTCGAGACTTCCTTATTCTTTTCTAATACGTAAACACCCAAACAAAAAAACTAAACAACAACGGCAGACAAAGACTGATCCCGCTCGAGTCATAAAACCATAAATCTCACACTTAGGTGTATCATTACCGCGCGGTTTACTCGTACCTACTGCGTCACACTACTATAGTTATAGTAGTAATATGGCCCGGTATAGAAATATGGTTACAATGAATTGTAATAGCCCCTTCCAACCAGACTTTGAAGGAAATCAATTGGAGAAACCTATGTCGAACAGCGTCCTGCCTGCGGCTAATAGTGATGATGAAATACTAAATCTCAAAAACTTCTTTATCTTACTATAATATTATTAATGTCCCGCGACGGAAGCTTGGACGTTTCACAGCTGAATTAATAACGAAAATTCGGAGAAGAAAGTAACACAAATAACTGATATTAGACGAAAAATTATAATAATAAAATATTTCAGCTTTCCTCTAGAGAACAATATATTCTGATTTATTATTTAATCTCTGGGAACTCCATAATAAAAACGTTAAGGCACGTACTCGGGCTAACATTCACTTAATGAACTTTTCATTTCCAATTCTAGCGCGTTATGAAATATTTTACGATATTCGTATAATGTATGAAGTTAAATACGAGGAGTTTAACTAGGTATTATTCAAAGGCTTTTTGATTCGTTTGTTTGTTTTTAGTTTGTTTGCGACGTGAGATCTTAACTCGAATTTCTACCAATAAGTGGTTGATGTCAGAAAGAAAGAAAACCTTTAAAGGTGGTGTCAGAAAAATCAAACCAAGATGATATATACATAATTTGAAAGCTTATTTATGGCTTTTCAAATATATTTAATTAAATATTTTTTATCCCATTTTTTTTTAAATGTAGAAAATAAATTGTAAGAAAAATAATAATACAGCTTTGTATTTTTTCTACTTTAGCAATAATAAAGTGATTCTATCGTTATTTTACTTGCATTATTAGCTGATTTTTCCAAATTTATCTCTTAATTTGCTAAAATTAAAAATTATAACCTACCAGTTGAGTGTGACCAGTTAGTAAGTACAATGTGACAAATAAACACTTAAAAACTGCGTCTAATTGGTAAAAATGCTTCTATTTAACAATTTGTAGGTTACTTAATGAGGGTTGCTAGAGATAAATTACCTATTTAGCCAAATATATTTATTTATCCTAATAGATTCAAAATTAATTTAATAAGAAACAGAGGGCTATTTTTTTGGTTTTAACTGATGTAATCGACTCAGAAAAATATGAACTTTCTCGAAATGTAACGAGTGTTGTGGTTAGAATTTTTGACTATTATTATACCAGCCTCCATACATTTTGTGGACATGTTCTTTTATATACCAATTTTATTAATTTATGTGAAAACTTATTTATGTTATGCTAGTCATTTTTAACCAACTTCAAAAAAGGAGGAGGTTCTATGTTCGTCTGTTTGTATTTTTTTGTGTATGTTCATCGATGTTTTGGCGCATTCTGAAGCGTTTTAAAAAAAACCGTTTTAAAGCTGCGAGAAGAAAGGGATCTGCAAGCAGCTTGTAGTTAACTTTAAAGACATCAAAAAATTTGATTTTTAGGTATTAGTAGATTTTTGTAGAATTAAATATTAGAAAATTCCAACGCCTTTCCAAATTTTTAATTTTACACTCATTGATTCAGAATCCTCCTTAGGCAAATTTGTCTCAAAGTTAACTGGCAATTTATCAAGTCGTTTATCAACGTGCGGTTTATTTAAATGATTGGAACCAAATAAAAAATCAATCTTAAATCTTCAATTTCACGCACAGACAATCTCCAAAATCCAATATGGTGGCAATGTTTGCTTGCTCAGAGCTACAAAAACAGGGTCTAGATCCAGCCATCTGTACTTTATAGCCTAATTTAGGCATAAAAAATGAATTGCGCTTTCCTTTGCCCTTTGAACACGAAATAAAACAAAAGGACTTTCTATCTCAAAAATGAAATAATACTAATCACACTCAATAATATTGTTTAAAATTATTACGAATGACTTGGTCTCTTTATAACCTCGTGAGACCCAGGTTTTAATTTTATTTCTGATAGAAGAAAATTGGTAGTATATTATTACAAATTGATTATTTTTATTTTTTAAATAAAAGATAACCCATCAAGTATCTAATTTTATTAGACCCTTAGTTCAAATTCGAATAAATGTCTTTGAAAAGGGGAAATGTATTTTTTAGCAAAAAGCGCGATATCACCGTTGGTACCGTGGGTCTCTATTAAACAAGACCAACTTTGAAATATCAAGAAAAATCCCGGCTGGTACACTTATCCCTACCAAGCTATCCCCCCTGATAGGGATAAGTGCACTTTTTGTAGATTTAGTTCTACCAGTAGGGATAAGTGCACTGACTATTTGTGTTGTGCACTTATCTCTACCGAGCTATTTCCTTCCTCTGGTAGGGATAGGTGCACTGCCCCTTTCTACTGTTTTCTACTACATATTCACATATGCTGCTAATTGAATACAATAAAGGGAACGTTAGTTTTATAAGTTTTATTGAAAAATTAATCTAATCCATACAAAATGTTTATAGACTCGAGACAGAATGTATAAAACGGCTGATTTTTTAATATTTTAGAGTTGTTCTTCTAGTAAACTAAGTAAATGGTGTTCATAATGATGTTACTTAAATATGTTTGGTTTCAGTATTAGGTCTTTGAGTGAACACTGTATAAATCCGCGCCACACAAGTCGGCGGATGAGAATTTAGCCGCAGATGATTCTTCGCCGTAATTTGCTAATTATTGCGCATGTGTGCGCAATGCCGACACAAGTGGCGTAGTGGTGAGCGCGAGGGTGGCATGAGGTTCGCGGGCGGGTGTGCCCCGGCATCTCGTCTCTCTGGTTCCCGCTCATACCTATATTTTGCCGTTATTGTATACTGCCATACTCGTATCTAAAGAGTCCTTCTAGTTTCTTTTATGTCCAATGCCCTACCATTATTTCAACTTGTAATAAATGTCACTATTCAAATGAACTGCGTAAAAACTTTGATACTCGTTTCGGGGTTATGAAATTCGAAAAACTGCTCATAAATTTAGCTGCCCGTTGGGATTTAATATCTTCGGTCGTTTGAAGTAGGATTCTAGATTTGTTTTCAGCCTTTATAAACAGGATTTACTGAAATATGAGGGTCGGGAGTACACAGTGTTTTATTAACCAGGGCAGCGATCCTAGATTTGTTTGCCATTGGGGTTTTTACTGTAGAATTATCGAGGCACGATGGGGCTTATAATATGAAATTTATAATAATTTTTAAATCACTAATAGTTCTCCGAAAAGTAGACCTCGCTGAACATCTGTTTAACTGAATTTTCATAAGCCTGTATAGAGTCTGGCTAGCAAAAGTTGATACAGAAAAAGCGCGGCAAATAAAAAAAATCAGTATGGCAGCCCTGAACTAAGAAGAAAATCTTTCTCTCACTCACACGCTGTACCATTGTTACCATAGTGCGATTCTGATTCTTCCAAATCTTTGTGAGAATCGCAACTAATAAATAACATTAGCTTGCGATTTCAAGCTTTAACTTATCGTGCAGTTGTTTTATATTCATTACGTTAATTATTTTCTGTATTTTGACGTAATTATTATGCCAAACTGAAGCTTTGTATTGCTCTCCAAATGATCCAAATGAGTCAACGCGTACCTATCTAATTAATTCCGATGAAGACTATATTATGAATCATTTTGTTCAGTTTAGTACATGACGTTTTAAAAAATGTTTTTAATACAAGGTAAATTACCCCAGTTTATAGGTAAATCCGCGATGGCAGTAGCACCGTGTGTTGTCATTTAAAAAGTTAGCGAAAAATTCGAGTATCAACTTTCGTTAGTCAGACTCTACCTATCTCGATTCGTTCTTAACCAATATTGTTAAGATTTAGATATTGAATAATTTTGCCAAATATTATCAAAATCGACTGATAAATAGTGCGTCAGCAAAAGCAACTTCAATTCTAGTTTTGTTTCGACCACATTTGGCGCCCTTTATCAAGATGGAGTACAAACGCGCCCGCTTGTCTTCCATGCCACTCAATATAAATATCTTCTCATTTTAGGGTTTCGTACTCTAAGGGTAAAAACGAAAAAAACGGGACCCTATTACTAAGACTCCGCTGTCCGCTGTCTGTCACCAAGCTGTATCTCATGAACCGTGACAGCTAGTACGTTGAAATTTTCACAGTTGATGTATTTCTGTTGCCGCTATAACAACAAATACGAAAAATAGAAAAAAATTTATACTTAAGGGGCCTTCCATACAACAAACCTGAATTTTAAGTCGGTTTTCGCTCGGTATTAATTACGGTGACAGATACTTGAAATATTCACAGAATATGTAGTTAAAAATTCACTTTAAAAATAAATAATGATACTAAAATGAACTGCCTCGGTGGCTCAGTGGTTAGTGAACCTGACTTCTGGATCAAAGATGCGTGGGTTCGATTCCCACCCAGAGCAAATATTTTTGTGATGAACATAAGTGTTTGCTCTGTGTCTGGGTGTTATATATATAAGTATGTATTTAATATTATGTATATGTACATACAAGCTTTGCTTAGTTTGGGGTCAGAGACCGTGTGTAAGATGTCCCCCAATATTCATTTATTATTATTTATTTAAAATAGAATACATATTTAAGGGGAGCTCAGAAGGAAAAACGTGATTTTTTTGCTCGCTATTAATAACAGCAATAGGAAGATGCTCGAAATGTTCACAGAATATTAGGATTTATTATATTCCCTTCGTAAACAAATACTTAATTAATAAAACTATATTAAGGGGGACATACGGTACGGAACCCGTCGTGTGGGAGTCCGACTCGCACTTGGCCGATTATTTCTACTAAATGGTATTTTAAGAACTTCTGTGATGTAATTTTACCTATTCTGTTTTAATAGGTACCTACGTGTGCCTAATCTTGGAAGCAAACGTATTACAGGCGAGCACCTGTAATTTCTTAGAATCTGTTTGTCCATTGTCTCCGAACATAATACGGGTCGATTAGCCGCCGCTCGCCCAAATTAAGGGCTCATGACATGCGAAGGGTAGCCTGGCTGTGGAATACAGTAGCTTAGCTTGCGGCAATTGCCTTAGCCATCCTTAAATAGACGAAAACAAATATGGAAAGGCGTGGATTTCTCCTTAAACGTTTTTGACGAAATTATTTTTTATTATTATTATATTTATCTCGTAATTTTAGTGCGCGATTAGTCCCGTAGTATATAATAATAAAGTGTTCAAATCGCGAAAGTTTAAAAACAACGAAATTATTTTTGTTGTTAATTTCTATAATTTACTTAATTTATTTTATTATTTCTATCTATTTATATTACAACCATTGTATTTTTGGCCAAGCTTTAATAAAATAAATCTAAGATTTATAGGGTCAAATATCTGTAAATGTTAGTTTCTTAATGTTGTAGTTGTTATTTACAAAGATACCTATAGCATGAAATAGCGTTCATAAAAAATATGTACTTACCTACCTAGCTGCACGAGTTTAATTTTTTTTTTTTATATACTTAGGTACAATTTTTGTAATTTTTAGTAAAAGTTCACACAAAATTTAGACATTAACGTTTATCCGAAACTATATTTAGTAAAACTTTAAATACTGACACCTCCGTGAACAAATTACTCCGTGACGCGATTGTCCCTCCGGGCGCATTTGCCTAATACGCCATACGTGAGGCCTTTCCACGGCGGATAATATCTGGATACCGGGATGACAATACGGAACATGGCACCAATGTGCATAAAACTGTGTCAAATATATATCACATGCTTTGGGATAGATATTAAGTTCGTTATAAATACAGAAATTGAAATAGGAGAGCGTAGCCCCGAAATCGTGATTAAAAACCGGACAAGTGCGAGTCAGGCTCGCACACCGAGGGTTCCGTACAAATCCATAAAATTTCACAAAATTGAGTTGTTAAAATCTCTATACTATAACCATCGACAAAAAAGTTTTTTTTTTCACTTTTCTCGTCATACATCGAAAATTACTGAATTATGTTAAAATAATTAAAAACCTGTTTTAGCATGTGCTAATGAAGTTAATTTATATGATACCTTACATGATACGATTTACTCACTTTGAATTTTGAACCTATATTTTGTGAATTTGAGGCCCTATTTTTTTGTGATTTAAATAAAAATGTACAGTTTTCAGATTTTCCTATATGTCTACTCTGAAACAATACTTACAACTCCGTCTGTCCGTCTGTGTGTATGTCATGACTCTTTATCTCAAGAACGCGTTAAGATATCGAGTTGAAATTTAAAATGTATAAGTATCAATGAACTCTTGCAGTTGTGTAAAAAAAAAACTTCTCAGTTATCGTTTAAAAAAGTTAGAGCCGTTTATGTCGTGAAAAACGTATATTTCGACACCTCACACAAATCAAAACCTACAGGGTACTTTCCGTTGACATAGAACTATGAAATTTGGCGAGAAGCATTATCTCGCAGTACACATATAGAAATAAATCTGAAAACTGCACATTTTTATTTAAATCCTAAAATATAGGGCCTCAAAATACACAAAATATGGGTTCAAAATTCAAGGTGAGTAAATCGTATCATGTGAGGTATCATATAAAAGAACTTCATTTGCACATGCTAAAACAGGTTTTTAATTATTTTAACAATGTGTAATTTTCGATGTATGACGAGAAAAGTGAAAAAAAAAAGTTTTCTATCTGTCGATGGTATAGTATAGAGATTTTAACAACTTACTTCCCAATTTTGTAAAATTTTCTGGATTTGTACGGAACCCTCGGCATGCGAGCCTGAGTCGCACTTATCCGGTTTTGTTTTTTATAATTATTTGTATTATATGTATTTTGTAAGTATAGAAGCACTTCTTGCCCTATCAAAAAATGATTTTTAACCAAATTCATGGAACAGATCAAACGTCTCTTTTGGGTCGACGATATTGTGAAAATTGCTGGTCGAACTTGAACATGATTAGCAGAGGACCGAGACAAATGGCACCGTAAGAGAGACCTGAACCCAACATTATGATAAAGAAGGCTGCCGCCTGCGGATGATGATGAATATTGCGTTTTATATCCACTTTACTGAAAAACAATGTTGTTAAACAATGTTTCAGAACAAACAAACAATATCTTTATTGTACACCATATAACAAATACATTAATGTAGATTTTTACAAATGTTGTACAATGGCGGCCTTATCGCCTTTGGCGATTTCTACCAGGCAACCTTTGGATGGACTGGAGAAAAATTAAATAATAGGAATACGGTCGGTGGTGTATACATACTGTGACAAGTATTATACCTATATATCTTATAAATATACTAATAACATGTAAAAATACATATACAATACATAAATACATACATATATATAAATACATAATTTATACCAATTATAACTAGCACAAGGAGAGATAATGTTGATAAACTAGAACATGTTTTAAAATAATCTGTACGCACCATAATGGATTCTGCCTCAATGTAAACAGAAAAATATTTAACCTTCTAAAACCATTGATGGTTTGATAATTCAAATGCGTATTCAAATAGGTCTTTTAAAAATATAAAATCTTGAAAAAATTCTATTTCTATTCTATTTTTACGAAAAATAAACCAACTTCAAATTTTAATTTCGTTGAATAAAAATGTCAAAAAATAATAAAGAACGCTCGTATTTAACCACGAGTCTGAAATTAATTGTCCTCTCTGTTTTTTATCACCCTCCAAATGTAAATATACATTGCTTAATAGAAATGGGCTTAAAATATTTTTCTAACAAATGTATTGTGTTTTACTAATGAACTTAACGATTTTTATACGTTAAAATACTTACTAATATTTTTTACGTTTAAAATGCAATTGCATTTGCATTACCGAACCCGGTTAAATTTAATATAATAAACTTTACTATCACAAAAACTCACTTTTCAGTCTTGAACAGAAATTCAACGAGTGCTTCCACTCTGCCCCACCAAAGCGCCCCACTGGTGGGGCAGATTCCACTCCTTCATTTTTTGGAGTGGAATCTGCCCCACTCATCCCATCTTGGTGGGGCAGATTCCACTCACTTTTTAGTCTAGTGGAATCTGCCCCACCAGGGGTGTCGCATGATTTTAAATTAAATTATTAGTGCCATGAAGTGCAAAATTCGACTACAAAATTTTAATTATTATAACGCCATAAGAACAGATAAATGACGACATTGAATCCAAAATATTAAGAAGATTGTAAACTGAAAGCACAATTATCTGAATTCAAAAATATCAGATTGTATGTAGTTATAGTATTTATATCGCAAATATTTTCGAAGTCATCGTAAAGTAAAAGAAAATTAAAACTTGCATATTATCATTCCATTCATTGTTATGATCTTTAATAATCTATTCGAGATTTTATCTTAGTCAGCAAGTTACTTGAATAGTATGTAATTAAAATTTGCACCTATTACAAATGATAAACGTTTCCATCATAATTTATTTTATTTTATTTTATTTTATTTATTTATTAAAATCAACAGCCCTTAAAAAACAAACATTACATTAACTTAACAACTAAACTTAAGGCCAATAACTGATTTATACTATGTTACCAAACAAATTTTTATGCAGTTTCACAACATAATAAACATTATACTTATTATACAGTTGCGCTGTTTATTTGTGTATATGTGTGTCTTTTTGATTATGAAAAATGTCAATTAAATTATTAAATCTTATGTTATATGTTCTATGTAAGCGATTGACAATTGAATTTTGTGCATAGTTCGTGCGAGAATTAAATAAAAAAAAAAAAAAAAAAACAATTTAGTATGCCTAGTGCGAGTCATTGGAGTACAAAAGCTCAGGATGTTCCTAGATAGGTCTGGATTATCTATATATCCATTACACAGGCCATGTAAAAAGGTCATATCCAAAACGGTGCGTCTATTTTCAAGGCTAGTAAGGAGGTGATACTTGCAAGAGTCTTCGTAGTTAGTACAATATTTATGAGCTCTATTAAGGTGTTTTATGAATTTGTGTTGAATGTTCTCTATGTCCCTAATGTATGTGATGTATGCTGGATTCCAAATAGTACTACAGTATTCAAGAATACTACGTACATAAGAGTAATAAAGTAATTTAATACAATTAATGTCAGAAAAAGGTTTACAGACCCGTAAAATAAAACCAAGACTTTTATAAGATTTATTAATAATAGATTCAATGTGATTGGAGAAGGTTAATTTGGAATCCAGTAGAATTCCTAAGTCTCGTACTATGTTTGATCTAAAAATGTAAACTCCAGTTAGTTGATAATCGAAGTTAAAGGAATCTTTCTTACGCGTAAATGAGACACAGTGACACTTACCCACATTGATACCTATACGATTAGTTTTGTAGTAATCAGCAAGACGATTAAAGTCAGCTTGCAGTAACGAACAATCACTCATGTTATCAATTATCATAAAAATCTTCATGTCGTCTGCGTACATGAGATATTTGGAATGCTGAATACTTTCACCAACATCATATAGATAGCACGCATATAGTAACGGGCCCAATATGGAGCCTTGTGGGACACCTGCAATATTATTAATATATATTAATTCACGTAATATAGGTTGTAATTGCAACCTATATTACGTGAATTAATTATACAGGGTTATTTCTAATCAATTAGCATGCTTTTAGGGGCTTATTCTGAACATCAAAACTAACAACTTTTGTTTAACGACTTTTGTCAAATCTCGAAAAAAAAGTTGTTGTTCCGTTGAAAAATATCGTTCACCCTTGACAAAATGTATGGAACAGCTGTTGTTTTTTTTTGAGTTTTCACAAATATCGCAGAACAAAAGTTGTTAGTTTTGAAGTATAGAAGAAGCCCCTAGAAGGATGCTAATTGATTAGAAATAACCCTGAATTTTCTGCATAAATACGTTAATCACAACTTATGTATTTAGTATACAGGTTGGAGAGCTGAACATTGATTTTACCCACATGTAGTAGTAATAACCAGTAGTGGATTGTCAGTGGCTTCTAGTTAATACAAGCGACTATTTAAGTTGCAGTGACCAGGCATGAGTCCTACCAGAAGTCGGAGGTATTGCCACTGCAAATTCAATAGGTCATTTGTGATTTTTCTATTTAAATTAGGGAAAGCAACCTTAGAGTGTCTGCAATCCTCCCTTTTGATCCACATATTCTGATATTCTTTTTTGGTATGACAACACAGCAACACGCGCTCTTCCGCCGCTATTGACTTACAGTGTTTAGTTGCCTCGTCCCCTACCTGTTTTCTCGTGCCCTCTTTGGCCAGGGTGTCGGCTTTGTTGTTGTCTGAACATGTTCTGTGACTCTTTTTCCAGCGCACGATTGTTCTGTGATAAGGTGAAAGAGTTTGAAGTGTCGCATGACATTCAGTAACAACTCGGAACTTGTTACAGGTCCTCTGAGTGCGACGATTGTAGCAGCACTGTCAACAGGGAACACGATGACTTCTTTGGTCTCACCGTTTTTTGTAGCTGAATTGAATGATAATATTAAATTTATAATTTTTTTTACTTTACGATGACTTCGAAAATATTTGCGACATAAATACTATAACTACATACGATCCGTAATTTTTGACTTCAGATAATTGTACTTTTAGTTTATAATCTTCTTAATGTTTTGGATTTAATGTCGTCACTTATCTGTTCTTTTGGTGGGGCGTTATAATAATTAAAATTTTGAAGTCGAATTTTGCACTTCATGGCACTAATAATTTAATTTAAAATCATGCGACACCCCTGGTGGGGCAGATTCCACTGGACTAAAAAGTGAGTGGAATCTGCCCCACCAAGATGGGATGAGTGGGGCAGATTCCACTCCAAAAAATGAAGGAGTGGAATCTGCCCCACCAGTGGGGCGCTTTGGTGGGGCAGAGTGGAAGCACTCAATTCAACTGTCAACAACAATTTTTGCGACCAGATGGAGTAAATATTATGCTTTATCTTCATTTGAACTTCATGCGAAAATCTAATGCATTGAAAGATTTTTAACAGCATTCTGTTATGGACGTCTCTTTTAAAATTAGATAAAATTTCAACTGCAACGTAATTTGTATTTTCTTAACTTATACGTTTACAATTACTCCTATTATTGATAACTATTTTGTTAATTGAATGCTAAAACTTTTCTTTATTGTTACAGATCTAAATAAGAAGATGGAAAAACTACCAGATCTTTAATTGGAAAGTAGTAAAAATGAACATCCAAGAGTTATCGACGAATCTAAAGTCTATGACTGTGAAGAAGAAAACGATGAAACAAAAAATATCGACGTTGAAAAGTAATTTCGAGACTTGTGATATGTAAAAATTACCAATGATGAATGAAAGAAACATAAAAAGGAATTTTAGGAAGGAAGTCGGAGGCGGCATTATTAGGACAAAAATAATAGAGGCGAGATAAAGGTGAGTATCAAAATAAGTAAAAATAAGCAATCAATATGTAGAAATATCATCGAACAAAAACTCACAAAATTTGTGACAAAAACTACGTACTATGTTAACATATTTATTATCCTACTAATATTATAAACGCGAAAGTTTGTGAGGATGGATGGATGGATGGATGGATGGATGGATGGATGGATGGATGGATGTATGGATGTTTGTTACTCTTTCACGCAAAAACTACTGAACAGATTGAGATGAAACTTTGCAATAATATAGCTTATACATCAGAATAACACATAGGCTACAATTTATAAAGATATTTTGTGAATTGTCCAAAATATAACGATAAATGTTGAGTAAGTAGGAAAATTCTGCAATCTGCGAGCTACTCTAGCGTGCGCTGCAAGAATGTCAAAATAAAAAACTGTCGATCGAATATCTGTCAAATCAATCGATGAGCAGTCCTTGGATATCATCATATACTGATAATATATTATCCTTACTTAATATTATAAATGCGAAAGTAACTCTGTCTGTCTGTCTATCTATCTGTCTGTCGCGCTTTCACGCCAAAACGAATGAACGGATCTCAATGAAATTTGGTACACAGATAGTCTAAAGCCTGAGAAAGGACATAGGCTACATTTTATCCCGAAAATTGCATAATTCCCGTAGGATATGACAAAATCTTGCGTTAGCGAAACTGTCACCTATCACAGCGACGCTAAAAGGCCCAATTTTGAAGACACCATCGTAATTATAACAGTTAATTAGACTATTTCTGTGTCTTTTTCACTTTCGGCATTCGATAGAGAGAACACTTTTTACGTTGCTATTAAATTTACGATGGCGCGTTCATAATTGGGTTGATTGGGCCTAACATGGATTCACAAAACATAATTAGATGACAGGTGACATACATTGACTGCAGACTTTTATAAATGTCTCGCTTAGCATAGCAAAAGGACAAATTGTCTTTCCACCATTATAGCTCCTCGAAGAGGAAATAAAGTATGAATTGACAATGACAACTGACATTAAAATTGGACAAAATAGTTTTCCCTTTGCCATGCTACATATTACAATGACGTTTAATACTGGGCCGTCATTTCGTCTGACATTCAAAATATTTTTAAATATACCACCATTAGAGGTTAAATATATTTCTTTATTCTACCTTTATGGTACAGATTTTTTTTTTTTGTTTTCAAATAGTTTCGCCTTTTACTACACACTGCCTGATGTTAAGCTAATGTGCGGTCTAGGGTGTAGCACGCTTACCTAGAAGATACCTATTTACTCGGGATTTGAAGACACTCACGTTGTACTTAACGGGAAGACAGACCCAGGCAAAGCGTTCCACATTCCGGCTGTTCGTATGAGGAATGAGGATTCGAAACGCTTGGTTCTAACGCGTGGAATGTCCACCATAAAAGGGTGGCGCTTTGGTCGCGTCCGTCTAGCCGTACGATAGAAGAAAGGGGCAGGGGGGACCAGATTGTGCAACTCCTGGGCGCACTCTCCGAAGTGTATCCGGTAAAAGGCCGACAAACACGCTACCTTGCGACGATGCTCAAGACTTTGCAGCTGCGTCTTAGTCAAGGCGTCGTTGTCAATCAGCCTCCTGGCTCGCCTCTCAATCGACTCCAGAGCCTCCAGTTGATATTTGGCGGAGCTATCCCAAAGGTGAGAGCAGTATTCCATGAAGACCTGACTTGCGCTTTATAAAGACTAAGCAGTTGCTCAGGTGTGAAATACCGTCTCACCTTAGAGAGAACACCAAGTTTTTTGGAGGCTTTGGACTCTATGTAAGAGCCAAAGTTAAGAGAAGATGAGATGAGAATCCATGCTAATATACGAAGAAACGGATCGACTTGATTTTTAAAAGTAGTATGGCATGAGTATGAATATCTTGACACTAAGGTTATTAACCTTGATTCTGAGTTGTGACCTTGACACGAACATAAATTTCTGTTGGTTTGGTTAGGATTGAACAGTGATAAAAGTGCAGCCCGGCTCAGTTACGGCACTACTCATGAGGCACGCAACTTGCCGGCCAGCCTCTCAGCTGCTATATTTAAAAACCCCAGAAAAGCGGCCCAACCTCGAGTGCAAACTTCTAAACTGCCTAGGGTGAAAAGACCAAAAAGAATCGGGAGACCTCGAGCGCCGCCTTCTTAGCTGTCTCAGAAAAAACCCATAGAGAAGCGGCTCTACCTGGGATTCCCGCGCCGCCCATAAGCCTCGGCTACTAAGTTCTCCTGCCACGACAAGGCGGGAACCTATGGGCGGGTACACTCTAACCTTATCTTAATCAACAGAAGCATTCATAAGTATAAGGTATTTTGATATCGGGTTAGGTTTGAACAGTGACAACAAGGTACTTGATTTTTTTATAGAGCAAGTGCCTTTATTAACTACCACTAAATACAGACTTATAATGTAAAACTTCATAAACTACTACTACATATCAAGCAATTGGATCATCCGCAGACCCTTGAAGGTCTAAAGATATTCTAAATGCTCAAGCCCACTGCCAGTTAGCAGCGTGCCCAGCATGCTGGCAGCATTGCCAATCAGCTTGGCAATGCTGCTTATACGTTGAGCCAAATAAACACCAGCATTTTGGTCACGCGGCGGGTACACCAGACGCTCAGAAAGACTTTATATAACAAGATGAGCACCCGGCCAACACAAACAAAGTCACGTCCCATACTAAGGGCCGTTTACACTTCCATGGGACCAGCTTCATACCGTCAGGCCTTTTGCCATCACCACGCGCAAACCGATTCGGTTCGAGTACGGCTGCGATATTGGCGGTCGCAAAAGCCCTGCGTATGACATCGTTCACAATGGCGTGGCAACCAATTCGACCAGCGCTTCTTGAGTGAGAAAGACGGTGGTGACCAAGCTGGTCAACTAGGGTACTTGAATAGATGACAGCGCTCAGCTATGTGCGGCGCGGTAGCAAGGTGGGTCGACTATCACGACGATATCATCAATACCGCCGGTCGACCCTGGTCACGACCGGTAAAGAGCCGAGGCAGATGGCACTGCAAGAGAGAGGCCTATACCCAACAGTACCCACTGTTGGGTATAGGCCAAAGAAAACTGCGGATGATAACGATGACGAAACAAATTAGTTGAGATTGGCTGTTTTTTAGGTTTGAAATAATTATTTGCTACAATATTTGTGTACCGTTTCACATTGAATTGGGGCTAATTTTTTGTGGTGCACTTACTGTTTTAGTTACCATATTTTTTTGACAAGATAAACATAAATTAAATTATATGGCGGGCGAAGCCGCGGGTAAAAGCTAGTGATTGATAATTAAGTAATGAATTGTCATGTCTCAGTAAACATTTTATATTTACTGAAACAGGACAATTCATCATAATAAATATGTTAACATAGTACCTACGCAGTTGTTGTAGATAAATCTTCAACGAGATTTATTTTGTCGTTTTTAAGATACTGCCGTCTTAGAAACTCTCTACATCTTACGAAATGAAAAAAAAAAATCTTGAACAGCTTCATTTTTTAGGGTTCCGTACCTCAAACGGAATAAACGGAACCCTTAACGGAACCCTTAACGGAACCCTTATAGAATCACTTTGTTGTCCGTCTGTCCATCTGTGTGTATGTTAAGACTCTTTATCTCGAGAACGCGTAAGGATATTGAGTTAAATTTAAACAGTATACGTATATTTATGGTCTCTTGCAGTTGTCTAAAAGAAAAACTTCTCAGTTATCGTTTAAAAAAGTTAGAGCCGTTTATGTCGTAAAAAACCGCATATTTCGACACTCACAAAAATCAAAACCTACAGGGTACTTCCTGTTGACAAAGAACTATGAAATTTGGCGAGAAGCACAGAGTACACATATAGGAATAAATCTGAAAACTGTATTTTTATTAAATCCAAAAAAAATAGGGCTATAAAGTTCACAAAATATGGGTTCAAAATTCAAAGTGAGTAAATCGTATCATGTAAGGTATCATAATTATAAAAGAACTTCATTAGCACATGCTAAAACAGGTTTTTAATTATTTTAATAATGTGTAATTTTCGATGTATAACGAGAAAAGTAAAATAAATAAACATTTTTTGTTGATGGTTATACTCGTAGTATAGAGATTTTAACAACTTTCTTCCCAATTTTGTGGAATTTTTTGAATTTGTACGGAATCCTCGATGTGCGAGCCTGACTTGCACTTATCCGGTTTTTTTTCCTGGTTGATGATGTTTTTGTTGTCAGATTTTTATTAATTTGTATCAATCACTTAATTTATCTTTATGCCGAAAAAAAACATTGTGCTTATTTAGAAATTTTGAAAATATGCGAACAAGAAATAGTTGAAATCCAATGGGCATTTGGGTACTATGTGATTTAGTGGGCTTACGCTTCTCATAAAACAGAATGTTTCTCTAGACGACGGACATATTGTATAGGTAGTTCTTCTTCTTGGCGATGATTCAAAAATACCTACATACGTGTAGTCCTGTTTGGCTCTGAGAAGAGCCGTTTTGTGGTGGCACTTAAATGCCATTGTCGTAGGGCCCTAAGAAAAGCCGTTGTAGAGTGGTCCTGAATAGGACTATTTTGGATTATAGTTGGGAAAGGATTACTGAGTCAACACCTGGGTGCTGACTGTCCTGAGTGCACCGGGTGTTTCGCAATCAAAGCTTCCGAGCAAGTTAACACCGCACGGAGAGGCTCCTTTCTTACATCATAAATCTTGAAATACGTCTGTCCTCTAGAGGAATACCAATATAGAAGCCTGTACTCCATGGAAGATAGTTTAATGTTATAAGGATGTCGCCATTATAGGTTCCAGCATAGGAGGACTTAAGTTCCCCTATAGATTTCCAATAAGACCCCTTGGTAGCGGCTTGTATCCAGACCGGTCTTGATGAGGACCCACCTTATGAGTGCACGACGGACGTCTTACTTTGTGCTTGCCGGTGCGTGGTCTCTACTCGAGAACTTTTTGATCCCATCAGCCAACAGGTCTGTTTGCTTTGTTCTCTGCCCACTGCCAATTCATCTTGAAAATCAGCTGAGCTATACCGGTATCTTCTGGTTCTTATACGGATCTCGTCATTTCTGATGACATCTCGCAGAAAAATCGACGATCTTATGTTTATACGTTTTGTAGATCGTGCCATATGGATCCGGTAAACGGCTCGTCCCACGTCAACGCGACGTCGGAGCCCGACGAAGAGTTCGAGCATGGCGTCTTCTTCAAGCTCAGGATGTCCGTGCTGCTGCTCATCGTCATCATGGCTGTGCTCGGCAACCTACTCGTCATCGTCAGTGTCATGAGGCATAGGTAAGTCCATGGTAAACCAAACTATTTTCAAACTTTTTATATATCTTCTGTTCCCATCTTACATATATAATTATGTAAGCTTATGTGGGTGAAATCCAATATTGCCATTGCTATAGTAATAGAAACTACTCGCCATGGTAGTTGCTTGATGTGATCATACTATAGAGTTACTATCTGCATATTGCTACCACAAGAGCAGCAATCATGGCAGTGCTAGCAGTTTCCTATGTAATATGGCTTGAATGTGGGTAAATTTAGCATTCAATAGAATCATACGTTATGTTTTGATAGCATTTAGAGGCACAAATAGTTTTCTATTTCTGCTCAGTTAACCTTAATTCCATTGTTCCAGAAAACTCCGCGTAATCACTAACTACTTCGTCGTCTCGCTCGCTTTCGCCGACATCCTGGTAGCCATGGTGGTGATGCCTTTCAACTTCAGCGTGCAGTTCAACCACAAGTGGGTGTTCGGACCCATCATCTGCGACCTGTGGAACTCTTCGGACGTCTACTTCACTTCCACGTCCATACTGCACCTGTGTTGTATATCCGTTGACAGATATTATGCCATAGTGAAACCTTTGAAATATCCTGTCAAAATGACGAAAAAGGTGAGGAAGACTGTTTTTTTTACCTGTAGTAGCAGCACAGAGCTATTAATAATACCCTGGTGGAATAATGTGTTTGATCAAGAAAATCTGAAAGAAATTCATTGATTTTATATGGCATGAGATAGAAAGAGACATGAAAAATAACTCTATTTAGTGGCTGATGCAGTGTTTTTCTCCCAATATTGCCAAAAAACTTATTATGTTTAACAGTTTGACAGCTCTGGGCAAGATTTTCCATACGTTTTTGTGGTTGGAAATTGCCTCAAGCGAATACAGCGCTATCTCTCTGGCTGTATTAGCTCTGTGAGTAGCAGATAGCAAGTTCAAATTACGTAGCACGGAGGTCTGATGACCGGTAGGGTCGAAAAGTTTTCAAGTAGAGACCATGTATCGGCAAGCGCAGGACAAGACGTCCAAACACAGGGTGGCCGGTTGACCTCATTAAGACCGCAGGATTGTGCTGGATGCAAACCGCTACTGGTCTTATTTGAGATTTATAGGAAAAGCATATGTCCAGCAGAGCACTTCCAATGGCTGATGGATGGATGGATAGAATCATAGAAGATTCTTCTGACTATGGACTATTCAAACAATAAAATCAATATTTTACCATTTTAAACAAAATAGTAATTAAATTTTGGGGTAAAAGTAAAACATACATACTTTTGGTAAAGAAGGTAATATTATAAAACTTTTGGGCGCCATAACGTAAAACAGAATAAAAGTGGCATCCAACGTGGTATTTTTTTAACTCCATCAATTCAGTTAAAATATTTTACAAAGCACTTAATTAATAATTGAATTCCAAATGTGGATTTTCAATCAGTTGGTTTTATATCGGTCGTTTCAAGTTATATTTCACTGTTTGTTCACGTCACTGTGCCGAATATTTGAGCACTGTTATTGGAATATCTCTATTTGTAATGGAATCCAAACATTGCGATCTGTTTTAAAACAAACCGCTTTTATGGGTAAAGCGAAATTGATATATTCATTTTTTTTTGTGTTGGCAATCTGTTTAGACAATCTATTACAACTACTTACACGTTCACCTTTACACCTTTGACTATTTGCACATTTGAAATGAGATTTGCTCAAAAGGAAAAGGGCATTATTTACTCAAGGTTTGTGTGTGTGAGTAGTTTTCTATCCATAAATAACATACAAACTCATGTTTATACTATGTCTTCTATATAAATTTAAATTTACATAACCTACAGCTTACCAAAGTAAAAAAAAAAAAAAAAAACACTTATAAAATTGTTACTCGAAATCAAACTAGTGACGGGAAAAAAATTGTCAAATTAATATTTAGGTACATATTTTATGGGCTTCATACATTTGATTGGTATGGAATTTGTCTAAAAACCAAACCAGTGAAGTGTTAATTTTTTAATTGTTAATAAATCAAATTCTGGATTGAAATGTTTTAGGAAACCCATTTGAAAAAATCCTATTTATTGACCATAAATTTAATTGAATTTAAAATACTTTTCATCAATTAATCAGCTCGGTGATGGTGGTTCGATGGTGGGATCCTATACAACATGTTAGCCCTAAGAAAATGGTTGTTTATAATAATTATATTAATCAACCTATTTTTTTAGCACCCCCTTTTTGAATAACAAATGTACTGTCTTAATAAACCTAATTTTGCACGAAGTTTATTGAAATTGGTGACTGATGACCTAAAACGTATTAATTAAGTTTTTGATTTTGATTAATTCCAAACACTATTTGTTTCAGATGGCGTATGTTATGTTAGCGGCAACGTGGCTTAGCCCCGTAACGATATCGTACGTGCCCATATTCATGGGATGGTACACGACCAGCGACCACCTACAAACAATTCAGACCGATCAATGCGACTTCAAAGTGAACAAGCCTTACGCTGTCATATCTAGCTCAATATCATTCTGGATACCTTGCACCATCATGATATTCACCTACCTAGCTATATTTAGAGAAGCTAATAGACAAGAAAAAGCTTTACACGCGAGAGCTGGTAACGCTATGCTTATGCACCGACATTCTAGAGAAGTCGGTGACAAAAATGGAGCGCTGCACATCAACGCAAATACACCAACTAAAGACCGCAACATACTCAAAATGAAGCGGGAGCACAAAGCCGCCAGAACGCTAGGAATCATCATGGGTGCTTTCATTCTGTGTTGGCTCCCATTTTTCCTGTTCTATCTATCTACGAGTTTGTGTGATACATGCAACTGTCCCGAGATTGTGACAGTCATCATGTTCTGGACCGGATATTTCAACTCAGCGTTGAATCCGATCATTTACGCGTATTTCAACAGAGACTTTCGCAACGCTTTCAAGAATACGCTAGCGTGTGCGTTTTGTAGTTTTTGCAGGCGTAATGCGTCTGATTTGGACGCTCTCGAAAGGCTGGACCGTCGTGGATCTGCTCAGTTGAGGGTGCCTATACCTTCGAGAAGACAAAGTGATCTCGCGTCTCTTTGAGTTCCGCAAAAAACGGCAGTGTCCGCCGTGTAAGAGGCCTAGTTAAAGTCTCAACGAATTTTTTTAAGTGGTGTTGTACTTATTCCCAAAGTGACTGAACAAATTAAGTAGGAAGTGACTTTTAAGTAATGTAATTGAAAATTGAGAAACAATATTTAGTGTAAAGTGCTCATTTTGGTATTACGATTTCGAATGCTTTTGTCCTTGTGATGAATTAGAAATTTCATTTGGGTAAATTTAGTAATGTGAATTGGTTTTCGTTGTATTATATTTTTTGATCAGTGTTTTAATATTGTTTAGCACAATGTGCAGTACGAGTGAATATGTTTTATTTATTTATAAATAAGTTAATTTTGTAGTTTTTGATTTGATAAGATATTTTATAAATAAAACAACTTCTTGTGTCACATTTCCCACTAAAATGTAGAACTATTATGATGTATTGTATATAACTATGTATTAATCATATAAAAGTATTGTAAAGGTTCATTAAATTATCATAGTTTATACCTAGATGATATTATCATACTCTCATGTGATTAATTTCCTATGTTCCTATGTTTCTTTAATATTATAAATGTAATTAGATTATAATAAAATTTAATACACATAGAGATAGAAAATGATAGTATCATTCCATATAACAAATACCAGTTTACTCATCTTAAAAAAAGTGTACCGTTTTATTACGGAAACCAACCTCGTTTTAACTTGATTATAAGTTTAAACGATCTTGCTTGCCTTAAAAAGGTTGCCATGTGGAGACAAAATTTTATTCGCTAAAAATGTTTAAATAGGCTAGTTCTCATGGCCTAAATTTGTTTATACTTGTAATGTGTAATGAGGCCAAAGCTACATACGTATATTATTTATTTATTTATTTAGGCATCACGCAATAGAAAAATAAAGAGATTGACGTTATCAAGTAGTTAAAAAGTAATTATGATTATTTATTAGCAAAATTAGTATTATAACAGTTATGTTAAGAAAATAGAACAAATTTTAATTTATGTTTTATGGTTAAGAAGCCGTAATAAAATTTCACTTTAACATTAGATAATAAATTAGATTAATAGAATTTAAGTTCACACGAAGTGTGCGTTAGTTTTATATAAATTAATTTTAATAGTCAAAAAATAGTATAGAATTAAATAATAGTGAATAATTATTTATAAACTCGAATAGGAAGATACGATTAAAATATGGGGACAAATAACGCTTCAATAGAAAAAAAATCAATTTTAAAAAATAAATTTTATTATTGATGTGCTATGATTAACTAATATAACAATTCTGTTAGATTTGGTGTGTCAGTGTTGTGTCAAACAAATAATATAGATTTAACGAGAATATTATTAACATTTACCAATGCAGCAAATTTAGCAATTAATTACAGAAAATTGACATGGAAATTTTAAGAACAATGTTTGTTTTTATTTCTTGCAATGTTTGCAAAATGGTTAAGTTAGAAGGTATATTCAAATTTCTGTACAATTTTTAAATTTAAATCAAAATTTATTCTCACAAGTAACTTTTTCATTAAAATTTATGAATTTGTTTATTAGTAGATTAGAGATATTTAAGTTAGTATCAACTTCACTCCACATTTCAATGTAATTAGTTACAAAAAATGGAACTAGGTATAATTTATTTTATTTAGTTGTTTTTAAAATTTTCAAGCCAATTTCTAGTCCATGTTTTCTCTATAACCTGTATTCTTTCTCGTCATTGTGAAACGCTCTTTGCTTGGATTTCCGCGTTCTCGTAAATTTAATGTTGAAATATTATTGATGATCAAATAATTTACTGTACAAAATAATATAAGTTTATATAAATTTACAAATTTGTTTTACAAAATGTACCATTTTTTCCGTCATAGTAAAAAAATGCTTGAAATGGCAGAAAATCGATTATGTTTACAAATTTATTAAGTCAAAATAATTTTCATAAATACGTTATTGCTTTTCATATTCATTGTGTATGTACAAATTTCAAATTTGCAATCATCTTTAACGTATTTGCTGGTCAATAATAATTATTCAACATTATGCTAGTGAAAATTCAATGTGTCTTCCTTTTAATTAAGTAATCGTATAGGCTCAATATTGTAAAAATAGGATATTAGGTAATAAAACAATTTCAATAAAATATTTATATTGTAAACTTGTAGCCATTGGTTGATATTATTTTGTATTTAACCCAAATATTATAGGATACGTGCAGGCTGTAAATAAAAAAAGAAGTAATAATATATGGTTGTGACTTCGTTAGATATTACAACTTAACTCAACTAACATTTTGTAATTTATCCTGTTAAAGAATTATCTGAAAAAGAAAATGTGTAAAAATTTTATCATCATAAATTTGTATTAAGAGCGTGGTAAAATAAGCGTGTGCATTTAAATTTAAATCAAAAAGTACTATTATGGAATAAATTTTGTTTAAACTGAACGCGCAATAAACTCTTGTTCATAAAAAATATCTTGATGTTTTATATTTTTATAGCTATACCTCTTACTACGACCAATCTTTTGTACATAAAATATTTCACCAATTGGTTTCATTAAGTATCATACTTTATTGTGCATACGCTTCAACGAATCCACTATTATTAACTAAGTCAAAATTCATATTGTTATAGTTTTTCCATATGTGTTCGTAACCAACCAACTTGTTTTTTGATGCTTCCATTTTCGAAGCCAACATTTTTTCACACCTTAATTATTCACTAACTAACCCATAATTATTCACCTAATATTCTTACCCTATTTCTAATTTCTTGTCTACTACCATCGTCTAGGTACTGATATTTTCTCTATTTTATTTTTCAATCCGTCCAATTTTGTTAACTCTCAACTAGGTCATGTTTCAAAAATGTATTAAGTGTTAGATATTTATTATTGTAGATCAGTGTCAAATTCAGTATTTGTAAATATAAAATTTCATAAACGTCATTAGCGAAAGTAAAATTTATGATTTAAGGCTGATGTTCTTGGTCAGCGCGCGAAATTCATTTTTATTTAGGTCTATTTTACCATTTATAGATATACTGCTCGTTGAAAGTTTAAAAAAAATCTATTAACGGTCATATCTAGGCAGTGTTGCGAGGCACACAGATAAAAATTCCAAAATAGTAGTCAGTCTTAGCACAGAAGTGTATCAACCGATTTTCACCTACGTTTTTAGTTGGCGCACTTTTGTACATAAACTTACCAATTTTTGGTTTTTAAACTTTCGCGATTTGAACACATTTTTATTATAGGTATACTACGAGACTAATCGCGCACTAAAATTATGAGATAAATAAATACCTGCCGAGTTGCATCGATCTAATCGCAACTGCAACTCGGCCGAAAGGTCGGGATGATGAGGTATTTATTTACCTCGTAATTTTAGTGCGCGATTAGTCCCGTAGTATATAATAATAATGTTAACAATTTTATGGTTCCTATACAAATTTATAGCCGCTAAATGAGTTTTTGTAAACGTAGGATGAGTAGTTTATCTGTAACAAAACCTAAAAAATGATTTCCGCGCGCTGACCTAGTGCAACCACCTTAATAAATTTTATTTCACATAGCTAAAGTTCACTAGCAAAGAGACTTAGACATTAGTAAGATAAAGACAGCAATATGTAATTTAAATTTAAACGTAATTACTGCTAAGTAGCTCTGAATTTAAAGGTTTAATATTTATGTGAAATTATGAAATTGTTTTGTAAACAAAAGCTGGAATATTTATTGCTTTTGTGACAGCAAAAAGATTGTTGTCAAGTTTTTTTTGTTTCTGATATTTGACTTTTACGCTCAATTTTCGTTATGGTTTGTTTTGTTGTTAACTGTAATAATTTAACGTGAAATAAAGTTCATAAAGTTTTCATTGTCACAAAAGACATGATCCTAATTATATAAATTCATCAATTAACAAACATAACAAGAACTAAAAATATTTAGTCACAGTATCAGCTAAAAAAATTGTATATTTTTATCATAATTTTGAAAGACCGTACAATAATTTAAAACCAAATTTTAAACGGCAAAATGTTACTTTATAAATTGATTTGTTAATTTTGGCAATGTATTTTGTAATTTTGATAGAGCGTTAATGTTAGTCAATAAATACAATAGTGAATTTATCTAAATTTGAAAGATTGCATCTAATTAAAACAATACAATGTAACATTGAATAAAGCTGTAAATTTGGATAAATTTGAGTAAGTCCAAAAATATTTCACTTCAATTTCCATGCAAAATGTAAACGTGGCAAAGCAAAAATATCTTTTGATATCATTTACTCGTATATACTCGTATTTGCCCCGGTTTGAACAAAATGAGAACTCTTGTTCTAAAGTTTTTTTCTTTGGATTTTCTGCTATTGACTTTTAAGTACTTGATCAAAATAGTATTACTTTTATCCAGAAGCTATACACGGTGATTTTTCTTCGGATAGAGACCTCACAAAAATATTTATGTATTTCTTATAATTCGTTTTTCTAAAATTTAATGAAGATTTAAATGTGTTCTAAACAAACAAAAACATTTAGATTTGTTCTAGAAAACTATGTATTGTTTACTTTGCACGTAAACTTAATACGCATGTACGTCAGAGACCTCTATTTGATTTAAATCATTCTGTATAAAATATTTTGTTGTTACCCATATGCATAATATTATATAATTTTAATATAAAAGTCCTCAATAAACTGTGATAGTTTAAACATTGTTATCAATATCATTATAATCACAGATTTTATTTAGATTTTACGTCATTAATCATATCACGTAAAATAACTTAGGAAACCAATATTAAATTCTGTTAATATGTAGACAGGATTATTCAGAAAGCATCCTCTAAGCCGTTGAGAAGTGTCAGATCATTACATAACTATGTTTTTTTATTTTTATTTTATTTTAAATTGTTAATAATTTATACTAATTTGTTTGTTGAATAATTTTATATTTAATTTTTTATAAATATAATTTTATAAACAACTATTTTCATATGGCCAATCGGAAATTTGAAAAAATTACAAATACAGCAGTTTTATTACATTTGACTGCCTCGGTGGTTCAGTGGTTAGTGACCCTGACTTCTGGATTAAAGAGGCGTGGGTTCTATCTCCACCCAGGGCAAGCATTTATGTGATGAACATAGGTGTTTGCTCTGTGGCTGGGTGTTATATAGGAAGTATGTATTTAAAAATATGTAAATGTAGTATATTGTATATGGCTATGACTATATCAGTCTCTGGCAGCCATATGACAAGATTTGCTTAGTTTTGGGGTCAGAGACCGTATGTTATAATATCCCACGATATTTATTTATTTATTTTTGCGATGTTAAATTCTGATTTTGTATTAGCTATTTTTTTTATTGAATTCCGAGTTGGCCTAATAAAAAAAGTTGTTTAAAATTATGGCTTGAATCACTTGCTTTCGGCTTAATACCCTTTCTGAACAATCCTGTATTTTATGATGTAAATATTGTTTGATCGCCAGTGATATATGAAATTAACAATTTAATTATATAATAAGTTATTTAATTTAAATTACGATGCATGGTGAGATTTAACCCTTAGGTATTATTTATGTGCGTGTAATCAATATGCTTTTTGCAAAATAAACGAAAATGGTTTCGTAATACATTCGTTTTATTTAAATATGTGTCGCAGTTTCAGCCATAAGTCGTCCACTGATGGACATAGGCCTCTCCTATAGGTTTATAAGACCGGTTAGAAGCGGTTTGCATCCATCTTAATACTGCGGTTTTAATGAGGTACATCTCTTCACCTTGTCGGTAAACGTCTTACGCTGCACATGCCGATACGTGATATCCACTATAAAACTTTTCAACTTCCTCGGTCTTTCTTACTATGTGCCCTGCCTACTGCTTTTCTTCTTGCTAATCAATGGGCTATATCGGCCACTTTAGACCTTTTAAAGATCGTCTTATTTCTGATTCGATTTCACAGAAATGTACCCGTAATCTGCACAACCAAGATTTAACATAATCTAATTTCAAAGTATATGCACAGAAAAAAAACATATTTTGTAGTCAGCAGTTAAATACTAAACAGGCCCGGGGCTCTATTTCTAACTTTCGAACAGCTCGGACGTATACGGAACTCGTATAGAGACAGCTAGGGCTTATACGGAACTTTACAGATGTTCTATACAATCAGTCAAAGTTCTGTATACGTCCGAGTTGTTTGAAAGTCAAAAATAGAGCCACTGTACTGTATATTAAGTGAAGAGTGTACATAAATGAGAGGTGAAATAAATTTAAGTATTTAGATAACAATATTCCAAAATTATATTAAACCTGTGACTCATAGTATTAAAACCCTAGTAATTAAGGTTATATAAGTTTTTTAGATACAAATATTCTTGCAACGTAACGACTCCTAAGATTATGTCTCTGATATCATTGAATTTCTTTCTGATTACACTGTCTGGTACCATTAGTGTAAAATTATGCCACACCCTGGCAAACAGGGTATACATGTAAAGAATTAGAATAAGTTTCTATGTACATGTGTTTCGCATTAATAAATAAATAAAAATACTACTATAAAAGCATGAAAAAGCGATTCTATTAGCATAAAATTACAGCTTTAGAGCATAAAATTCACAAAATAACTCATAAAATTGCCATAAAATGCTATCACAATCGTAAAACTGCAAGTTTGAAAGTCATTGCATTGGATTCTATCAGTTCAAGTTCGTGCCAATAAATTCGGCTTGCGGTGTCAAAGTTGGACAATTTATCGGGTTATGAAGCAGAATTTCAGTTTAACATGATTTACTATGCTGTGATTCTGTGAACCGAGTTTTTTATTCAATGAAGTGGTCGTTGTGCAACAGCAAGTAAGTAGCAGAAAGATTATCTTTATTTCACCGCAAAAGATAAAATAACGCTTTAAGCACTTTTTAATAGAATACTTTGATATTTAAACTAAAACATGAAGCGTTAAAAAATTGTATAATATAACAGAAAAAATGCCAAGTTGATAAATAAAATAGTAAGTGTTCACACCACTGGCTTTTCGGTGAAGGAAAACATCGTGAGGCAACCTGCATACGTCCGTAGAAGAAATTCTAAAGCGTATGTGAATCCACCAACCCGCACTGGGCAAGCGTGGTGGATATGGCCCAAACACCCTTCGTGGGTAGGCCTACGTCCTCCAGTGGACTATTAAAAAGGCTGGTACAGTACAGTAACAGTGCCAATACTCCGTGGCTAAAATGTATACCATGAGACCTCGTCTCAATTAAATAAATAATAATAAATAAATAATCGTTTATTTCAGACAAGTCCATACAAATCGAGTTGAATTTACACACGAGTTAAAATGTAATAATAATTTTAAATGAAAGTATCAAAATGTCAAAACTTTATACAACAAAATAAATGAATAATTAAAAATGTCAAAATTATTACAGTCAAATCATAAAAAATATTTTTTTTAACTGACATTGAATAAAAACAAAAATTAAATTAAAATTGAGCCTGTTTATATAGGTAACCAAATATCACCTTAATCTGTATCGTGGTTTAACACCTGAATGCTCCATATGGTGCTTGGTCCAGTGGTTCATTATTGGAGATAGTATACGTCCATCCTCCAAGCAAACAATTAAAATGTCTACCTAACAATTTGATTTACTTAGTCCTTATCATAATTTGGTCTCGTCTTTAATCACTTTTTAATACAACATTTTGATATTTTAAACAAATCCCGACGTGTTATAAAAATTTGTAAATAAAACATAAAAAAGCCAAGTCCATGATGGTCTCGTCACACGAGACTGGAACAAATACCTCTAGTGCTTTACTGCATATTTATGACCTCTTTGTGATTTTATGTCTTATTTTGATGCAGTTTTATGTCTCTCGGTCAGTCTCGGTCGATTAGTTTTGAAGGCATTTTGCCAACTAGGTATGACCAAATTTGCAAGCTAAAGACCCTACTGCGCGGAACGAAGGAAAATATGATGTACCTAGTGAGTATGAAGGAAAAATATTAGACAGAAACTTAATTATATCGATGATTATAAGGTAATAATTACAATCGAAATAAAAAAATGCAAGT
Source organism: Hypomecis punctinalis (assembly GCA_949316475.1). Taxonomy (NCBI): domain Eukaryota; kingdom Metazoa; phylum Arthropoda; class Insecta; order Lepidoptera; family Geometridae; genus Hypomecis; species Hypomecis punctinalis. Next base: position 17,659,721 of record OX438818.1, read on the forward strand.
AGATGATAATAAGTATTTTTTCTGGTTTCACCAAGTTTCAACATTATATTTAACGCAATATTTTCCATATTGTCGTTTAGATAATTTTTATTGGATTGGAATGGTCTTTCAAGGGTCGATAAAATAGTCAAAAGTGGCGACAGGCACAGAGGCATCAGTATGCTGAGTGTGAGTTTCGTCGTAAACATGACGCGCTCTTCGGCGAGCGCGTAAGCATGTAGGTAATTTGTATGAAGAAATGTACAGCGCCACTAGCGCCGCGTTATTGAAACACAACAAGTTCATACAAATTACACGCTTACGCGGTCGCCGAAGAGCGCGTCATGTTTACGACAAAACTCACACTCAGCATACTGATGTAATTTGTGTAAGTAAAACGCTGTCGATTCGGCTTAAAATAATCCTACTAATATTATAAACGCGAAAGTTTGGGAGTTTGTGAGGATGGATGGATGTTTGTTACTCTTTCACGCAAAAATTACTGAACGGATTGAGATGAAACTTTGCAATAATATAGCTTATATATCAGAATAACACATAGGCTATAAATTATAATGATATTGCGTATATGTTCCATTATATAACGATAAGTAAGTAAGAAATCTGCGAGCTATTCTAGAGTGCGCTTTAAGAAATGACAAAAAAAACAACTGTCGAATCGAACAACCGTCAAATCGTTTTTTTTTTCACCTCCTTTATTAAGGGTGGTAAGGTAGGGCCTCGGGGTTTGAAAGACGGAAATTGACATAGTCTACTTTTTATCCCCTATAAATAAAGGGTTGCACTAAAATCAAAATATGCGGGCGAAGCCGCGGGTAAAAACTAGTATGAAATAAATGCATTATAAATAAATAAATATAAAGGTGTCATCTTACACATTGTCTCTGACCCCAAACTAAGCAAAGCTTGTGACATGGCTGCCAGAGACTGATATAGGACATATAATTTTTTTAAAACACATACTTATTTAGATAGTACCTACTCGTAAATAATATCCAGACACAGAGAAAACATCAATGTTCATCACATAAATGCTTGCTCTGGGTGGGGATCAAACCCACGCCTCTTTGAACCAGATGTCAGATTCACTTACCACTGAGACATCGTGAAGCAGTCACCGAATTGCAACGACACGAGTTAAAAAGAGACGTGGTGAGTTTTTGCCGTCTCGATATGAAAAGTTAAATTTTGCGGTCAGAAACTTCAAATTTCAGAATATTTTTGTTATTGGCGCACGATAACCAAAAGCGGATGGGTTTTCCTGCATCGAAAAACCAAGTGTAAAAGTCCGTTCATAAGTTCCAAAGAACTCGTTCATCAACATGGAAAAAAAATACAGCCAAACAGCTACCTACACATACACACACTTTTTTAGTCAGGATTCAAAAACTAGTTTAAAGGGACTTGCATCCAACAAATTCCCGCAGCTTTTACTAGGTCATCAGTAGGAGCCTTTTTAATAGCCCACTGTAGGACGTAGGTCTACCCACGAAGAGTGGCTAACTGAGGGTTGATAGATACACATACGCCATCGAGTTTCTTCTACAGACGTATACAGGGTTATTTCGAATCAATTAGCATCCTTATAGGGGCTTATTCTGTACATCAAAACTAACAACTTTTGTTCTACGACTTTCGTCAAAACTCAAAAAAAAATTGTTGTTCCATAGAAAAATATATATCACCCGCGACAAAATGAATGGAACAGCTGATTTTTTTTTTAGTTTTGACTAAAGTCGTAGAACCAAAGTTGTTAGTTTTGATGTACAGAATAAGCCCCTAGAAGGATGCTAATTAATTAGAAATAACCTTGTATACGAGTAGGCTGCTTCACGATGTTTTTTTAAACCGAAAAGCCAGTGGTGTGAAATCCGGTACATAAATTCCAAATTACTCATTGAAAATTGGTACCGGACCGGAATTAGAACCCACGACCTCACGATTTTAAGACAGATGTCACTACCACTAGCCCACCACATCTACACACATTGTAGGTGAATTCTATTTTGATTTAACAACCATTAAATACTTTATGTACCAACTCGAACCTGATAATGAAATGAACTTGACTTTGAAGTATTTTACGAGGTTTGCTCCGCTGTGCTGAACTGCTGACCGCACGCGAAACAAGACTACTTTTATGCCCCATTGATGCTTGCAATTTAACGTTTCATCCTTGGCACTTTACTGCAGTTTTATCGTTCTTAGACGTAAAGTATTAAATGTAGAGACGGTGATTAGAACGTATGTAAAACTTATCTTTTTTAGGGTTCCGTACCTCAAACGGAAAAAACGAAACCCTTATAGGATCACTTTGTTGTCCGTCTGTCCGTCTGTGTGTTTGTGTGTATGTCAAGACTCTTTATCTCGGGAAGGCGTAAAGATATCAAGTTGAAATTTAAACTGTATACTCTATGGTCTCTTGCAGTTTTGTAAAAGAAAAACTTCTCAGTTATCGTTTAAAAAACTTACAGCCGTTTATGTCGTAAAGAACCGCATATTTCGACACTCACATAAATCAAAACCTACAGGGTACTTTCCGTTGACATATAACTATGAAATTTGGGGAGAAGCATTGTCTCAGAGTACACACATAGGAATATATCTGAAAACTGTACATTTTTATTGAAATCACAAAAAATAGGGCCTCAAAATTCACAAAATATGGGTTTAAAATTCAATGTGAGTACATCGTATCGTATAAGGTATCATATAAAAGAACTTCATTAGCACATGCCAAATCAGGTTTTTATTATTTTATCATTGTGTAATTTTCGATGTATGACAAGAAAAGTGAAAAAAAAAAAAATTTGTCGATGGTTTTAGTATAGAGATTTTAACAACTTAATTCCCAATTTTGTGAAATTTTCTGGATTTGTACGGAACCCTCGATGTGCGGGCCTGATTCGCACTTATCCAGTTTTTTTTCTGTTTTAAGAGCTTTCAAAACATTACGCTTTTTTGCGATGACAATGGTACTTTTCCAGCATGAACCAATATATTATGGAGTAGACTGGATGTTAGAAATTATATGGCATCACTACTGAGATGCTTGCTGAACAGCTTAGAAAATTATCCGCCATAATTATATTTGCTATGCCGTTTTGACATTTGGTCAGTAGTTCAAGTATCACTTATGTCCAGTTCGTTGATTACGCAGCAGTTTTTTAAGTTTTCGACTTAATTTTGCTGTGATTATGTTTTTCAAATTTTCTACCTTAGGTGTTTCTGTTCTTCACTTTTATGTTTCGATACAGTCTAGTTTAAAAAATGTAGTTTAAAAGCTCACGAGCAATGATATTGTATTACATAATTTGAAACGTTTCATGTGCGCTAGAAAAATTGATAAGGTTTACACGAGTTCCAGTTAAGCTTTATCATTCATTACAACGTCATCTAATAGGTAATAAATAATAAAATAAATAAAAATCCTATTCCAAATCTCAATTTCGATGTACGATAGTTGTTAGTGAACTTATACTTAAAGATTACTTATAATTAATTAGTTAATGTTAGTAATACTTATGGACCCCTTTTTAGGTAAAGGCCTGCTCCGTTCTTTTCCATGACTATCCAGTGTTCCTACGACGTGTATTATGTCATCAGCTCACCGATTTAATTGTCGACCGACATTCCTTTTCCCTATTGGACCTTTCCATCGTGTGGCTTCAATGGTCCACCTTCTGTCTGTGTATCGCGAGATGTGTCCGGCCCATCTCCACTTAAGTGAGAGTGCGTGCATCTAATAGGTAAAAAACCGGACAAGTGCGAGTCAGGCTCGCACATCGAGGGTTCCGTACAAACACATTGTTAAAATAATAAAAAACCTGTTTTAGCATGTGCTAATGAAGTTCTTTTATATGATACTTTAGATGATACGATTTACTCACCTTGAATTTTGAACCCATATTTTGTGAATTTTGAGGCCATATTTTTTGTGATTTAAATAAAAATGTACAGTTTTCAGATTTATTCCTATATGTGTACTCTGAGACAATGCTTCTCGTCAAATTTCATAGTTCTATGTCAACGGGAACTACCCTGTAGGTTTTGATTTTTGCGAGTGCGAAAAATGCGTTTTTTTACGACATAAACGGCTATAACTTTTTTATACGATTACTAAGAAATTTTACAGTTATACAGTTTACAGTTATACAGTTGTATAGTATACAGTTTAAATTTCAACTCGATATCTTTACGTGTTCCCGAGATAAAGAGTCTTGACATACACACAGACGGACAACAAAGTGATCCTATAAGGGTTCCGTTTTTTCCGTTTGAGGTACGGAACCCTAAAAAGTATAAATAAGAGTATGTGGTTGTTAAACTCAATACAGTATGTATTGCAACCATAAATAGTGCGTGAAATAGAAAGCATACCGTGATCACTAAGCACCAAGTTAGCACCAAAATTCTAGTGCATATTTTTATTTGCCTGGTCTTAAGGCCAGGTCTGGTATTTATATAAGTCAATGGCTATTGATATTTTGTTTGCTTCTCTCCATTGTGCTGCCAAGTATCGGGTTGTGAATGGAGCATACTATGCAATATAATATATCTTTCTTCTTATTAATATACAATGTGTTTATCTACCGGTGTCGGAACCTTAAGCGGTGACATATATGGCAAACTTTGAATAACTTTTACTGTGGGATCAACTCTGAAAACAGCTATTCCTAGACTTTTTGACGAAAATCTATAAAAAAAATCGTATGGAACAGCAGTTTTTTTACGTTTTCAGAGTTGGTCTCATAGTAAAAGTTGTTCAAAATTTGCCATAGATGTCACCGCTTAAGGCTCCGACACCGGTAGACACACACATTTTATATAAATTACGGGTTACGTTATTTATCCGCGATGGACTCCTAAACTACTTAACCGATTTTAACCAAATTTTACACACTAGGTGCAGTTTGATACAACGTGAGATACTAACGCGATGGGTCAATTTATAATCAGACTTGTACATTATAGTTTTTAAATCTGTTCGTACCGGGGCAAAGCCGGGATGGACAACTAGTATATAATGGATATAGAATGTGATGTTACGTATCGTATGTTAGGTATATAACATTTATTTTGCAAGATATTTTTACTGCAAAAAATTCTAGGTTTCGGCAGTTTGAAACTTGTTTATAATTCCGTGACAACATAGTAGAATCGGTTGAAAATTGCTTTGTTGTCAAAGCGCCATGTTTGTAAAATGATTCATAGTCACAAAAACCCCTTTTGCACGAAACAAAATATCTATTGTTCAGTTTTTTTTGTTTGGATTAATTTTGATGCAGATTTTTATTGCTCTGCGTAGGGTACATTATTATCAATGGTAAAACAAATTCAATGCTGGGCACAACGAAAATAAGAAAAGGATTGATGCTATTTACGTCCATTAAGTAATAAAATATACATTTTCATCACATCTATTCGAAAAGGACTACTTGGTTTGCCTTTAAGTGCGCCCAAAGCTGGTGTTTTCTACAAGGAACTTTATAAGTGCGCCGGAATTGTCTTTGCCGCGCACTTTTTGAAGTTGGAACAAATAAGTGCGCCGAAATGATTTTTGCCGCGCACTTTTTGAATTTGGAAGTATTTCTAATGTTAGTGTTCGGCGCCAAGAAAATTAATAACAAGAATGTAAATATAAGTTTTCATTTCTTTTATTATTAGATACTTACCATTTAATTTCAATTTAGATGTTACGTTCTACGTGTTATTAAATAATATTACAATATAATATGAGGCGCTTTTTATTTTCTCATAGAGGTGATGAAAAGTAAAGTGTACCACTCGAGCGCAAAATATATTTTTGGCTCGGGCAACGTAGTTTCCTAATCCTCGCTACGTTCAGAATTCTACTAAGAAATCCCTCGCTACGCTCGGGATTCTACTCAAGAATTTTCTCTGTTGTCTGGAATAAATTCGCTTTTAGCGATAAGACCGCCTTTTGTACCATTCTTTTGTCGTTATTTCTTTTTCTGTTATGTTTTACTACTTGTGGTGTCAATAAAGTGTTTTTGTATTGTATTGTATTGACAACACAATACTACATTCAATTAAAAAACTACAGTAGATCCACACCAAGTCCAGCCAGTGGTCCCACACTAGGCTCTAGGCCCGTGTTGTGGGAACCTCACATATCGACAATCAAGACAACTTATAAGTGGAGGTGTCCTATTAAATACATTAAGAGTTATAATTTCAAATTTATCTAACAATATGCTGATTAAACATAAAACAGTAGCAATTTAAAAGAGAACAGTGAAAATTCACTCTCCTCTGAAACGTGAACAGCGAAAACAACCGCAACGGGCCAAGTACGATTTTCGCGCGAAATATTCTAAAATCCGGGCAGGCCTAAGTGCTTAGCTTTCACAATCACCGAGCGCTCTCTGCGTTTGCCGTATTTGCAGATCACTAGAGACTGGATGTCAGGGAGACAGGCTCGATGCATAACTACGGGTGTGCTATACGAAGGTATGAGACATAGAACAGTTAGTAAACAGAGACGGTATAAATTTCTGAAGTGCTTACATTTCCCAACTTATAGCGTTGGTGGCGCCACCTGTGATACCCGTATTAGACAGATTATCACTCAACTAGAAGCGTAGGAGGTGAGCTAGCTCAGTGGTTAGAGCGTCGGGCTAGTGATCCGAAGGGGCAAGGTTCGAATCCTGCGTTCGCTTCATATTTTTGAAATGCTTATCACAAAGATAACTCTTTGAGATAAAAATCTAGTGTGGAAAGCACTTAAAATAAACATCATAACAGAGACGGTATATTTTTTTCATCACATTTATTTGAAAAAGATTACTTGGTTCGCCTCTAAGTGCGCCCAAAGGAGGTGTTTTCTGTAAGGAACTTTATAAGTGCGAAGGAATTATCTATGCCGCGCACTTTTTAAATTTGGAACAAATAAGTGCGACGGAATGATCTTTGCCGCGCACTTTTTGAATTTGGAAGTATTTGTAATGTTAGTGTTCAACGCCAAGAAAATGAAAGAAAATAATATAAATATAAGTTTTCATTTGTTTTATTATTAGACACCATTTAATTTCAATTTAGTTGTTAATCTACGTTTTATATAATAATATTATAGTAAAATATGAGGCGCCTATTGTTTTCTCATAGAGGTGATGAAAAGTAAAGTGTACCACTCGGGTGCAAAATATATTTTTGGCTCGGGCGACGTACTTTGAATCCCTCGCTACGTTCAGGATTCTACTAAAGAATCCCTTGCCACGCGCACAAAAAAGCGCCCTCGCCGTAAAAATATTATTTTGTTCTCGTATGATACAATCTACTATTTATGCAAGATAGAGCTACATTAAAATTTGGCAACCAACTTGCCTGTTGGAAGGCAAAGTTGTAGCCGAAGATATTATAGATATTTCATTTCATTAATGTATCATTTACAGGTACGAGTATCATAACAGTCAAAATCGCATCACTGGCTTTTCGGTGAAGGAAAACATCGTGAGGCAACCTGCGTACGTCCTTAGAAGAAATTCGATGGCGTATGTGAATCCACCAACCCGCACTGGGCCAGCGTGGTGGATATGACCCAATCACACTTCGTGGGTAGGCCTACGTCCTGTAGTGGACTATTAAAAAAGGCTGGTACAGTACAGTACAACAGTCAAAAACTAATAAGATTTTCCTGTCTGTAAGTTTAGCCAAACTCAACTGAAAACTTGCAGCATGAAAATAATTTTTTTGGCATCATCGGTATTTTATCTGTATCTGGGTGTTATTATGGGTGTGGTGTACACACACACACACACACACCCCTGTTTGTACAGACACCCTTATGAGGACCTTGTTAGTTTTTGACTGAAGCGAGGACTCTCTAAAAAACAGGTTTAGACACCATCCATCTTGAATAAGATAGAAAGAGACAGCTGAGTAAATCTTAAGTGATGAGCCGAAAATTAATTACAAAGAAAATTAAAATATATAGAAAATTGGACTATTTTGTAAAATGAAATGATTTTTATCGTGCTTCACACACTAGGTGTATAGAAACTTTCTTTTTGTAATAAACATTTCAAAAATTGACGCGTTCGCAAGATTTGAACCTGCATCTCTCTGGGATTGCAGCTCAGATGCTTTGTCCAAATTAAGCTAAAACGCTGTCTGCGAAGGCGTCGAATTAGTGAAAGTGTTTATCAGTTTACCAACTACTACATTGTTGGAAGTGCCATCTGTGAGAACTGTTTAAACCAGTTAGTCACTTAATGTGAAATTATTAGAACTTCTTACCATTAACTAGAAATGGCGCATTGCTTAATCAATAAAATGAAAAAAGTAATGCGTGATCAAACATTAAAAAAAAACATATACAGGTTGTTTTTTTTTTTTCAGTGCATATACTTTGCATGCGGAAATTATAATAAACAAACAATTAAACCCCTACATTGGTTTTACTCACTTTAGTACAAAAATATTGAAATTACTTCAAGAGAAAGTATACAGATAAATGGAGTAATCAATGTCACCCTACGTCTGAGTACCTACGTGGCCGCGTCGTACTACGCCCGAAACGTTATTGTCTTGAGTGTAAAGTGCATGCAATATAAAATATCTATGGAACAGTTTAACAAAAAAAATGATGTAAAAAGGTCGATCTTTTTATGAAAATATCTAACCTCTAATCATAAAAACGATATCTATTGCGTGATAAAAATTGTGCACTGAATAGTTATGATGCGTGTATGTAGGTACATAGTTATACGCGTCGTCTTGTTAACATCCTCCGTTTCATCGGTTAAAAAAAACAACTCAAAAGTCAAGCCATCTCTATTTCTAACTCTACCTTTCTATGGTATGAATAAACAGAGTGAAGCTCGGTAAGCGAGTCTGTGCTTTGCTCCAACCAGTTCAACTATTGGTAGACTATGATGTGTACCTAGATATGTGCTTGTGTACTCTTACTGTTTCTACGCTTTTTTGTACGATAAAAACTCGTGCAAGAACTTGGATACATGTTTACGTAGGCACACAAAGGGCTTTACTTTTGTTTCAACCGTTCAGTGGCATTCAGTTCAACTTTAGTAAAATTTCTAAAGCAGATAAGATTAACAAATAATAGAAAATCTTGGAAAAAAATTGATATATTCATCTGTAACAGATTTTCAATTTATTTCTAAAGGAAACTAAAATGAGAACGGTAAGATCCATGGAGCAGAGTGATATATAATTAGTCTAGTCAATATTTTATCGCCTACAAGGCAAAAACGTTCATCGGGAAGCCTAATGCTGAACAGTGGACTATTATAATTATTTTTCACAAATATGGCATGACCGACTTTAACCGTGTATAGAATTCGCGAATTTAAGTATTATTTTTCACATTCTTGTTGATTTATCAAAACTGGCTCAGCAGATTTCGATAAAATTTAAATGGAACCAATTCCGAGGTATATTCTTTATAATAAAAAAATAATTATTGAAATCGGACTACTGTGTAAAAAGTTATGTGTATAATTCGTCGTCGAATTGAGTTGGTCCAAAACGATTATTACAGTGCAGTAAATACTTAAGAAAATAAATTTGCTTATTCAGTTAAGACGTCTTGATCTCTAATCTACGCTCTAAATTGACTAAAAATCAAAAGATCGCGCCAGGGGTTTGCCAACGAGCAATGGAGCGAAGCATATTAGGAGTCAAATTAATCGATCGATCGAATTAGGAACACTGACTATGCTGCACTCAAAAACCAAAATCACCGACGTTTGTCAAAAAGCCGAACAGTTGAAATGTGATTGGGCGGGACACGTCTGTTGCAGGACGACGGGCGACGCTGACCAAAGGTCGCCACTGACTGGATTCCAAAATCTAAACGACCTTTGAGCGGACCCAGACGCAGGTGGCACGACGAACTGAGCTTGCACGACTAACACTGGACCCCCAACGCAGTCAGATCGCGCAGTCTGGAAGGAGGGAAAGGAGGCTTTTGCCCAGCAGTGTTACAATACAGGCTCAAAATAATAAGTAATAAATAATTATTCAGTTCGTTAATGACAGTTTGGTTCCAGGATTTATAGTCAAAATTATTTTAGATATTTTCCAATCTTACTTCAAGTTTCTCCGATTTTAAAGACAACATTTTCCCGCCAGCTACCAGGGCAACACAATTTCGCGTCGTTGAGTTAAAAATTAGGCAATATTTTCTGCCAAAGCCCTTGGTGTCCGAATGATATATTTTGTCCGCGGAATTGGCTGATTCGTCTCAAAACGATGAGCTGAGAGAGGGCGTTCACATGCAAATCTGCTGTGATTTATGGAACTTCGATCTGTAGGGCGGGACAGAGGCAGAGTGGCTTTGACGTAGACATATTTTTAACCAATTTCCAAAAAAAGCAAATTAATGTAAGTTGGTTTGTATAGGGTGGCCAACTGGCCAACTCTGGTGTCAGTTTTTAGACCGCTTGAAGGCCTTTGACATGGCTAAACGGTTAAAACATCAGGGGCCTACTATTTAACGTATCATCCAAGCCACGGTAGCGCTCAGTTGTAAATGCCACCCGCGGACAGCCAACCGAAGAATGACCGGACCGTGCTGAACTTTGCTTGACTTCGCTGATCGCTAACGTAAACCTAGTCAATCTACGCTATAAAAGCAGATGTTTTTTATCTCTATGTTATTCTCGTGGTTTTAATCTGTATATGAGTTCTATGGAATGGTTTCTCCTCTGTTGAGTAAGAACGCTGATGCTTTGAACCAGTGCCAATAATATATTGAAATTGTAATAACGCCTATAAAAATCTTTTAGCAATAATATAGGAGCACTAAAATATAATAAAATAATGCCCCTATAACCCGATTTTGAACAATTATAATTATTATACTATTTGTAAAAAAAAACATTAAAACGAATGCGTTTCTACGTATGTTGATATTGTCATCATCTTTTGACTTAATTTACTACAAGACTTACTTAATCTAAAACTACATAAACTACTACTACATAACAAGCAATTGGATCATCCACTGACCCTTGAAGGTCTAAAGATAATCGAAATGCTCAAGCCCACAGCCAGGTGGCAGCGTGCCCAGAATGCTGGCAGCATTGCCACGCTGAATGGCAATGCTTATACGTATACTCTTTAGAATTGGATCAGAATTTTATTCTTTTCCGATCTATAGATAAAAACTAAATCAAAGTAAAGTATACTTCTTTAATATTCGTATTTGGTATAGGTACAATAAGTCAAACTTAAAATTAAAAACTTAACTCATGCGATCATACCTGGTGCAAATGAGCCCAAAATGCTGGCCGCATTGCCCTGCTGTATGGCGATGGCCATCATTTGCACCAAATACGAGCCAGAGCAGGAGTCATTGGTTTTCTCCCTTAGCCTGCGCCCTATTTCTGAAATCAAAGTAAAGTGGATTAAACAATCCATCCATGTATTACGATTCTTCATGCCAAATGCCACAAACAAACACAAAAAGATATTCACGTTAAACTTGTTACAGCCATATTTTAAATCGAGGCTCAAAAATTATACAATCAACACCTCAAAACTCGGTCAAAACTACATGTACTTAACCGAGAAAAGCAACTTTTCTCTTAAAAAAGCCATCGTCCACAGAAAATACTTTCCTCTTTATTCGACAGCAAAAAGTAAAAAACGCGAATGCTCACGTGCTCTACCCTAGAAGCGATTCACGCTTGACAAGTGATAAATGTGCAGAGAAGACCATGTAAGTTGCAAAAAACATATCTAAAAACCGTCATAAAATACCCCACTTTCACCCCTACTGTTTAGAACTTAAGGTTTCTTAGTTAGGCATAAGATATGTTTGGTAGAGAGCTTAGATTTATGCTTTATCGGAATTTATGTCTCGGGATGGTCACGTCTTTTTGTATTGATATGTAAAAGCTTGATGTAGGTTCGTGTAAACAATTCATTTATTGTGACAAACCTTTTTTATTTACTAGGTTTGTGACAATACCGCGATCGGAGTAAGCAAAGAATAACATAGAGGGAATAAGTTAAAACATGGTATTTCCGTGGTATTGAAAAATATTTTGATGTTAAGGATTAAAACTCCGAACTTTTTATACAGGGTTATTTCTAATCAATTAGCATCCTGCTAGGGGCTTATTCTGTACATCAAAACTAACAACTTTTGTTATACAACTTTCGTTAAAATTAAAAAAAAACAGCTTTTCCATACATTTTGTCGCGGGTGAACTATAATTTTCTATGGAACAACAAAATCTTTTTTTGAGTTTTGGCAAAAGTCGTAGAACAAAAGTTGTTAGTTTTGATGCATAGAGCAAGTCCCTAAAAGAATGCTAATTGATTAGAAATAACCCTGTATAATACAATAAATTCACTCTTAGTTTTTTAAATTTATGAAAATATAACCCGTTAAAGTTCTGTGTGACGTCACAAGTCATTTACAACTGTATATACTTCTGTCAGCGAAGTGACGTCACGACACTACCCCCACCCCAAACTTTGACAAGGTTTATTTTGTCATTAATTGTTTGATTGACAAAAGGAAAAAAAACCGTGTCCAATATTTTTTGGTAATCTAACTTACGAACTAAATATAATAGCAATTTTTACCCAGTTAAGGCATGGCAATATGCAGGTATTATTAGAAACATATGCTAGGAGGCTTATGTTCAGCAAATGACGTCTTACGACTGATAATGATAATATAGGATACGCAGTTATTAAGACACACAAATATATATAATACTAGCTGCCCGGCGGCTAAATAAATTAAAATTGCGACTATAATTTGAGATTTAAACTATCCTATCTCTCAAGTTGGATCGAATTGCACATGGTGTGCGAATTTTATTATAATCGGTTAAGTGGTTTAGGAGTCCATTGAGGACAAACATTGTGACACGAGATTTATATATATTAAGATTACTACATAGCCACGTTTAATTTAAACACTTGATTTCAATACAACGAAGATTTTATGATTCCCAACTGAAACCGCGGTTTGTTCTAAAACCGCTTCCTGTATAAATCACTGATAGATTTTATGCATTCTGGCAGCGTATTAATGCAATTATTACCGTAATGGCTACTCGGGGATATTGGGCTGCGAATCGTTTAATTTTCATTGGTGGTTATAGCGGTTTTATATTGGGCAACTCACTAGCCGTGCATTCACAAAACGCATGGGCTCGCGGGGTGCTTCTCGAGGCATCCTCAGTAGTTTGCCCGAAAATCTGTATACCTACTTCAGCTATATTAATTGCTTTTAAGTAGCTACTCATGCTTGCATAAAATATTATTGTATAATCGATACTTCGACGTTTTGTTAATAATAATAATAGTTTAACCTATATTACAAGTTGTGTTTCTACACCTGCTATTTAATCTAGTATGTATTTTCTCTCATTAGTGAATTTAATGTAATTCTTTGGGGATATAAATAAACCAGAAAATCTAGTGGAATGCTTCGCGAGGTGAACCGAGCCAGGCTAAGTCCTCGAGCGACAAAAACTTAACTACAATTATAGTTTCTTCGCAAGCCAAAATTCTAACATCGCATACTGAAGCACCTTTTTGAGCGCGTCAAATGTAGCGACAACGAAGCGGGGTCAATGTAATGAAACGCTTGTACTAGGCTTGCTCAGACTAGCCGCTATCAAGGAAATAAACACTTTATACAGTTAAAGAGTATTTAATACAGCGGAATCAATATAAACCACACATAGGAACGTTATAAAAACACATAGGGGCAAAGATATAGGGACACTGGACTTACTCTGGTACTTAGGCCCAGGAGTTGCACAATCTAGTCCCCCCTGCCCCTTTCTTCTATCGTGCGGCTAGACGGACGCGACCAAAGCGCCACCCTTTTATGGTGGACATTCCGCGCGTTAGAACCAAGCGTTTCGAATCCTCATTCCTCACACGAACAGCCGGAATGTGGAACGCTTTGCCTGGGTCTGTCTTCCCGTTAAAGTACAACGTGAGTGTCTTCAAATCCCAAGTAAATAGGTATCTTCTAGGTAAGCGTGCTACACCCTAGACCGCGCATCTGGTTAACATCAGGCAGTGTGTAGTCAAACGCGAACCTATTCGAAATAAAAAAAAAAAGTTTCACATCGACGTAGGTACGGAGTATATGACTGGAGGGAGGTATTCTCACAGCGTGCGGACCCTGAAGCAGAGGTAGGCGGAGTCCATTTAATACGAATGTTATAGGTATCAATGATGAAAAGTAAAACGAGGTTCAAAACGTAGGCAAAAGTTAGTTATCCTACAAGCGGCGCTTGGCCGAGTCAACTTTCGCCCGAAGTAGCCCCGAGGCACATTCGCACGAGCAGCCAAGCCTTGACTCGCAAGGCTGCGCGAGCCTGTGCGCTACGTAAGTATATACCCGTGTAAAGACGCTTTTTAGGTACTTATCATAGATAATTATAAGGTTATCCAAAAGGGTGTACTGAACTGAGATGAGCTGATCTAGCACAACATTTACCGCTGAGTCATGCCGAATTGTCTAAAAAATTCACCTATCTCATACAAAATTGTAAATCATAATTTTATTGGCATTTGCCCTTTTTAGGGTTCCGTACCTCAAAAAGAAAAAACGGAACCCTTATAGGATCACTTTGTTGTCCGTCTGTCCGTCTGTCCGTATGTGTGTATGTAAAGACTCTTTATCTCGGGAACGCGTAAAGATATCGAGTACTGTATACGTATATCTATGATCTCATGCAGTTGTGTAAACGAAAAACTTCTCAGTTATCGTATAAAAAAGTTAGAGCCGTTTATGTCGTAAAAACCGCATATTTCGACACTCACAAAAATCAAAACCTACAGGGTACTTCCCGTTGACATAGAACTATGAAATTTGGCGAGAAGCATTGTCTCAGAGTACACATATAGGAATAAATCTGAAAACTGTACATTTTTATTTAAATCACAAAAAAATAGGGCATCAAAATTCACAAAATATGGGATCAATATTCAAAGTGAGTAAATCGTATCATGTAATGTCTCATATAAAAGAACTTTATTAGCATACCTATGCTAAAACAGATTTTTAATTATTTGAACAATATGATTGTACGGAACCCTCGATGTGAGCGCCTGATTCGCACTTGTGCGGTTTTTTACCTTGAATTCTGAAATTCGGGGATTGAAGAAAAATAACCATAAATAAACATCTTTAGAAGTTTCTTCACATCCAAAAGCAACACTTCGAATGAGAAATAAAAACGCATCGAACTGAGTACAATGTATGGAAATTATATTAAAAGACGATAACTAATTACTGACTCGGTGGTTCAGTGGTTAGTGACCCTTGCTTCTGGATCAAAGAGGTGTGGGTTCGATATCCACCCAGGACAAACATTTATGTGATGAACATAGGTGTTTGCTCTGTGTCTGGGTGTTATTTAGTTACTATCTATATAAGTATGTATTTAAAAATAGATATATGTAGAGTATCAATCTCTGGCGGCCATATCACAAGCTTTGCTTAGTTTGGGGTCAGAGGCCGTGTGTAAGGTGTCCCAAAAAATATTTATTTATATTTATTTATTATGTAGGTGCTATCTATTAAACATTCACTCCTACTAACCCCCTGTTTCAAATCATCCCTGAAGAGAACTAGCTTCCACAAACACAGGGAATCCTTTCGTGGAAGCTAGTGCTTCACAACTAGCTAAATACGAACAAGTAAACAATGTTTGTGCTTAAATTTAAAAATAAAACTTATATAATGAACCCTAAAACATGTACCTAATTCGATTTAATTTTAATTCATCTAATTAATAATAAATTTTAATTAATCCATGTATTTAAATATCTTAAGTAATAAATAATAATCTAGTTTATTTAAGTAAAATTAGCTTAAGGAACAACATTATGGTCACGAAATAAATTATTCTTATTCTTATATCCTACCTATATATAAGTATGTATTTAAAATATGTATTTATGTAGTATATCATTCTCTGGCAGCCATATCACAAGCTTTGCTTAGTTTGGGGTCAGAGACCGTGTGTAAGATGTCCTTAGAGGACATTTATTTATTTATTTACACACAATCATTAAAACTTATGTTATAACCACGTTAATTAGATTTCATTACCGTGTTATAACTGAAGCTATAATCATAATATGAATCCGAATTCAAAATGCTCTGCCCTTCTCACTTAGACGTATAAATCGTAAACTTTATCATTCCAGTAACTTCTGCCCTTCACTCCAGAACGGCGATGTACTTACATTAGTAATAAATATTATGGGCCCTATTTATAAATATAAAACAGTGTAGCGACGGAAACATTAATGATGTGTTTGGACGACGTCCAACTGCCGCTGATAAAACCAATGTCGCCCGATTATAAATACGCCACTTCCCATTATATTGCGCTGGACTAGCTGAAATATGCGGATTTACTCGTACTTGACATCATAGTAAACGATGTTCAAATTAACTATAACAGAATACGGCTAAAACTCACGTCATAATTACTCGGTCGATCCGCAAGGAATCCAACCAGTTTCAGAGTATTTAGAACTCCATCCTCAGGGAAAACGCGCACCCCCGTCGACTGGGCGCGCCAGTCGACGGGGCTGCGCGTGTATATTTCTAAATACTCTGAAACTGGTTGGATTCCTTGCGGATCGACCGTATAATTATAACGTGAGTTTTAGCCGTATTCTGTTATAGTTATGATGAATACTCACGGTAGTTTTATTGAAGATGTTCAAATTATTTATTTATTTCATAATTTACAAACTACAAAACATTTTACTTCATATAGAAACACAGAAATTTATTTGCAACAAAAATAAGAAGTACAATCTTTGACCAAATATGTACAGAGCATACCCAAATGAAAAATGTCAATAAGTGCCGTCATATATACCGATTTAGATATTTTACATTAAATAATTCACAATGACCCGTTTACTCGAATCTCGACGTTACTCGTATCTCACTTAATGGGTGCTTGTAACCGAGCACTTTGGCGTCGCTTGGCGTTGTAGTCGGCTTGCAATAGCCTTACGACTAACTAAAAAAACCGGACAAGTGCAAGTCAGGCTCACACACCGAGGGTTCCGTACAAATCCAGAAAATTTCACAAAATTGGGAAGTACGTTGTTAAAATCTCTATACACACATCATCATCATCGACAAGTTTTTTTTTACTTTTTTCGTCATTCATCGGAAATTGTTGAAATAATTAAAAACCTGGTTAAGAATGTGCTAATGAAGCTCTTTTATATGATACCTTACATGATACGATATACGTACTTTGAATTTTAAACCCATATTTTGCAAATTTTGATGCCCTATTTTTTACGTTTTTATATATATAAATGTTCAGTTTTCAGATTTATTCCTACATGTGTACTCTGAGACAATGCTTTTCGCCTGTATGTTTTGATTTTTGTGGGTGTCGAAATATGCGGTGTTTTACGACATAAACGGCTTTAACTTCTTTATATAATAACTGAGAAGTTTTTCCTTTACACAACTGTAAGATAACATAAATATATGTATACAGTTTATATTTCAACTCAATATCTTTACGCGTTCCCGAGGTAAAGAGTCTTGACATACACACAGACGGACAGACGGACAGACGGACAGACGGACAACAAATTGATCCTATAAGGGTTCCTTTTTTTTCCGTTTGAGTTACGGAACCCTTAGAAAACGAGCGCCGTCATACATACCAATTTAGATATTTTACATTAAATTATTCACAATGACCCGTTTACTCGAATCTCGACGTTACTCTTATCTCACCTAATGGGTGCTTGTAACCGAGCACTTTGGCATCGCGCGGCGTTATAGTCGGCTTACAATCGCCTTACGACTAACTAGAAAGCCTGCCCACTACGTAGCTTGGGTACGAGTTGATGCATGAATAATTTGTTTGGACGACAGACGTCCAAACAAATCATTCATGCATCAACACATATTTTGTAGCAAGAGGGATAATGTGGTCGATCGAGATATATGAAGGAGATAAAAATATCTTAATAGTTAAGCCGGAAACAAACTATCGGACACGGCTGACGGACGAGACTGACAGACGCGACTTAGCAATGCATCCGGTGTGCCAGATCGCTCTCGGACGTCCGAACGCTCAAGGTCGTCCGAAGGTGACGTCCACGACTTATGTCCGAGAGTGTGCACGGCTCAGTGTACTTTCATAGTCTAGATATCTATCAGTCGCGGCGGTCAGTCGCGTCCGTAAGCCGCGTCCGATAGTATGTTTCCAGCTTTAGTGTCATTTTTTTTTCAAATTCCAATTGACATTTGGCAATTTTAACTGGGTAAGATTGTCCATACATTTATGTGTTTGAAAAGAATGGCCTTAAGCGACAACAGCGCTATCTTTCTGGTTGTAATAACTCTGTTTTTTGTAGCAACAAAAAATAGCTCAAAAGTTACTGAAGAAGAATGACAAGGTTTTGTACAAAGCATTAATCTAATTCGTATTTTATTCTTACCGTCAGGCGTCACGACCTGAGGCCGAGTTTCGACGACCAAACTCCGAGTAACGTAAAGTCGTCTGCTATCTCGAACCAAATGCGACATTCTGAGTGATTAACGACTAAACTTTACATTCTGTCGCAATTTAAAAACGACTTATAAATAGGTGACCTTAGCTCTTTATATTTTTAGGGTTCCATACCGCACAAAGAAAAGACTGAATACTTACAGGCTCACATTGTTGTCCGTCTGTCCGTTCGTGTGTCAAGACCGAGATAAAAAGTCTTGCCACAGAAACGGCAACGCGTACAGTTAACTAGTTTAAATTAAAGTTATATGGGTACGTAAATCTAAGATTTCTTGCAGTCAAAATCAAACTTCTCAGTTATTGTATAAAAAAATTGAGATCCTTTTATGTCATAAAAACTGCATGTGTCGACACTCACAAGAATATCAAAACCTATAAGGTATTTCCCGTTGACAAAGAACAATATAGTTTGGCAAGGAGATAAACCTACACGTACCTATAGAAATAAATCTGAAAACGGTACATTTTTAATTTAGTCACAAAAATAGCTCATAGATGTAAAAATATGAGCCCAAATTTCGAAGTGAAGTAACTGTAGATATCATGTGGGTTATCATATGAAAGATTGGGGTATCATATCATAATTATGAATAGTAAAAACCTGTCTTATGAGGAGCTGAAACAGGTTTTTAATTATTTTATGATGTATAATTTTCGATATACGACGAGAAAAGTAAAAACAAAATGCCTATTATCGATGACTTTAGTTACGCCCTGAGGTTTTGAGGATTTAACAAATTAGTTCCTAATTTTCTGCACTTTACAGGATTTGTACGGAGCCCTCGGTGTGCGAGCTTGAGTCGAACTTGTCCGGTTTTTGATTTCCAAAACCAAATTCTGTTGCCTATACTGTCCACCGACTAGGTGGACTGACGATGTAACTAAGATTACAGGAAACCGCTGGATGTAGTACGGTCAGGGAAATCCATAAGGAAAGCTTATGTCCATCAGCAGACGTCGTACGGATAATGGATGGATGAATAAATGCTTTCCTTCACCGAATAGCCAACGGTGTGTAAATCCAGTTTGAACCCATGACCTCGCGATCGTATGGCGACCAGTAACTTAATATCACTAAGAATTTATTCGCCTTAGTGTCAGTAGTACCATTGATTTGTTCCATTGATGGTACAAGTGACACAACTTTGAAGCCTTAGTACCATTAAAGAAAAATGAGGATATTCCCCCATAATTGTTAACCTATGCAATTAGTGATACCTACAACTTTGTATCTCAAGTACTATTAAAGAAGAGTAAAGATTTTCCACGTAATATATTATTATTTATGGCATGCATTTATTTTGTATTGTCACAAAAATATAAAATTAAAAAAAACAAACTTCTTAATTCAAAATAAAATAAAGTAACACAACTACCGGCGTAGTAGAAATAGAAATAGAGAATGCTAGAAATAGTGGCACATTAATTTCATCATTACATGCTGTATATAATACCAATAGATGCACTTCGCTCAATGACGACTTTTGACTGTTTTTAAACGGCATTGTTGTTATTGCTTTTACAGCGGTGAATGCTGGATCTACCTTAAAGTTTTCAAACGATGTCCTATTGTTGTGGGTCTTGGCTTAACTTTTGTTAAATTGCCCATTCCACCCGTCGCATACGTTATATTTGTTCTATGTCTTTAGCCAAAACAACACCATGTTGCTTTCTTCGGCATTCAATGGTTTTGAAAATAACACAAGAATGGTCTGAGGTTTCCGTGCGTACCAATAACTTGACTTTCTGCAAGCTCATAATTCCACCCTTCCTCAATATCTCGTTCAGGTAAAGTGGTAGCACATTGCACAACCCAATTAATTCGAGGTGCTTCCAAACTTCTCAATTATTAATAATCATTGATTTCCGAAATAAAAAAAGATCTACAGTCTGAAATAAAAACGCCAGTTCATTATTTAAGAAATAACAATTTTGAGTTACATCCAAAAAAAAAAAATTTAGGTCTAGCTCTATGGAGAACCTCCCCTATTTTAGAACATTTGAAAATAGCTACGCCGTTTCCTATTTCAGACAAATTTTACAATGACTCTGTGTTCAGGTGGAATAGCCATCAAGTATTCGGGATTATGATGGGATTTGTGAGTTTGCGACTCAATATTATAAATTAGTTTTAAAATACAGTCATTACTGATCTTTATTGCTTGGGAACTTGCTGGGTTTTCCTTTTTGAGTAGAGTCATTGAAATGGGAAAAACTGGAAGGAATAATAAGTGACAGACCATTATCAGTATTATTATAAGCCGTGGTGGTCTAGTGGTGATGACACCCGCCTTACAATCGTGAGGTCGTGGGTTCAAATCCCGGTCCCGTACCTACGAATTCCTTGGAATTTATGTACGGAATTTCACACCACGGGCTTTTCGGTGAAGGAAAACTTCGTGAGGCAACCTGCATGCGTCCGTAGAAGAAATTCGATGGCGTATGTGAATCCACCAGCCCGCACTGAGCCAGCGTGGTGGATATGGCCCAATCACCCTTCGTGGGTAGGCCTACATCCTGCAGTGGACTATTAAAAAAGGCTGGTACAGTACAGTACAGTACAGACCATTATCAAACGTGTGTCATATGATGATGAGTGTCAATCATTAACTTATCAAGTGTGAGATGAACTCCTGAAACCTTAAAAAGATCATTATATCAATGAGTGTGTATAAGTTAAATGCATTATATACACCATTATATTTTTTTTACTAAGGATATAAATTAGAAACTGCAGCAAAAATCAGTTGTTTCAGAGACAAATTAATTTCTTAGAAAAGCTGTTTTTTTTCACGACCTTGAAACAACCGGGACCTACAATTTAACGTGTCATCCGAGCCACGTTAGCGCGTAGTTGGAAAATGCCACCCGCAGTCTCACATAAAAATACTGACAGTGCGGAACGTTGCTTAATTTCAGTGATAGCTGACAAACACCTAGTCCAACTACGCTATGAGCGCTATACATAGCCCTTAATAACTTACTATTCAACATAGACCTGCCCTCAAAAAGCAATGTTACCATATCCCCTGTACCCCAGTTATTGAATAGATTCACGTAGTCCAGTCTTATTTATTTCCTTAGAACGTATGTGCATTTCTTTACCGTGTTTCTCTTCATTGATAAAAACAAACTTAAAATCTTCACGTACATTGCAAAGAAAACAAATCTAGATTTAATATCATGTCAACCCAAACTCAAGCAAGTGTAACAAAAACCATTTCACATGGCTCTAAAAGCTAATTTCAACAAAACGTTAATATGGAAAGTTCAAGTGCCTCCTCCCTTATGTTTTACACTTAGATCCCTCTATGCCAACGATTCTCAAACTATATGATAGGTCCATTGGTAGGGCGTTAGTCACGTTAGTTTGTTAGTAGCCTTAGTAGGCCACTGAATATTTTGTATATCTACGTCTCACCGGTGGATCTCATCATATACCTACATTGATAATGTGGAAGAGTCCTGACACCACAACACAAAGTACTTATAGAAACCAGTGCACGTCAAATTAGAGGCCATTTTGTGCTTACATCTGCTTTTAAGTAGGAAAAAAATGGTACATTCAAATTGGTATTTCTAAACGTTATAGAACTATCTTACGGATAGTCGTTCACAATAATACAGCCTGACTTACAACATAATAAAAGTACAATAAGTTTTCTATATATGTAGTATATCTCGGATATGAAAATCTATTACCTTACATACTATGGAAATGTTATTGGATTAATAAGGTCCATTGTAAAAGACCTTACACCATGTCTTTTACAATGGACCTTATTAATCAGCTCCAAGGAGCCTATCCGTAGAAGAACCAAAGTTACGGACGTAGCCCAGCGGATTGGGAAGTTGAAATGGCATGAGACAGGGCACATAGCGCGGAGAACTGATGACCGATGGGATCGAAAATTTCCCGAGTGACGACCTCAGCGTAGGACGTCTACCTACAATGTGGACGGATGACCTCATTTAGACCGCAGGATCGCGCTCGATGCAAGCCGCTTCCAAATTCAGATTCAGATTCAGATTTTTATTCAATAACAGATATATGTTACACGTCAAACATTACATTAACTATGGAATAAAATCCAAATATGCAATTAAAATAAAAAAAAACTAAAATACATTACAAAAAACTTGGATTAAATTATAGCAAATAATAGTCAGCTAACAGAACACAATCAATTATACTAAATATGTAACCATAGCAAAATAAATAATACATTGTTCAAACGAAAATATAAAAATTAACAATGTCAATTGGAAAATTTCAATGCTAGCATATCGTCAAACTTGTAGAATGCCTGTTCGATAAGCCAGTGTTTTAGTTTTAGCTTGAACGATTCTCTAGAGGGCGCATCTCGCACCGTCAGCGGTAATCGATTGTACAGTCCCGGGGCTAGCACGTGTACGAGTTTTGCCAACCGGTCTTATTGGAGATCCATAGAAGAGCCTTTGTCTAGCAATGGACGTCCTGCGGCTGATGAATGGATGGATAGTAAGCTACTACTAAGGTGAGGTGCGATTCAAAAACTTTGAGAACCACTGCTCTATGCCATTAATTTTAACGCAACTTTCTCCGTAACTAGATTACACGTCTCCGTTCTACTATCATTATTAATTAGCCGTTTAAGTGACACCCATTTAATTTGGGCCCTGCCTGGGAAGGAAATTTGGTTACTTTGTAGAGTGTAATATGGTATTTAGGTACAGAATTATGGCTGAAATTAAGTCATGTCTCCAAAATTAGTAATTAACTCGTCAAACGCAAATAAGGGTACTATTTAGCAATATTAAGATATTAAATTAATAGTAATACTAAGATATAAAGTGTTTATAATTAAAAAGAAATAAGACATAAGCATAAAAAAAACATATTAAGTATTTTTTTATTTATTTAACTTGTACTATCCCACTGCTGGGCAAAAGTTTCCCCCGATTCCTTCCATTCCTTTCTGTTCTGTGATACCTCCGTCCAATCCTTTTTAAACCTCTCGATTTCTTCGCGCCATCGTGTTGGAGGACGGCCTCGGGGTCGACTGGACAGAGGTACCCACTTCCACTCATTAAGTACTTAAATACAACAAAATACAACACCTTATTATTATATACTACGGGACTAATGGTGCACTAAAATTACGAGATAAATAAATACCTCCTCATCCCGATGTTTCGGCTGAGTTGTATCGACCGTCGTCACGGGTAGACTGAATCTCGTAATTTTAGTGCGCGATTAGTCCCGTAGTATATAATAATAATATGTATGTTCAAATCGCGAAAGTTTAAAATCAACAAATACAACACCATCTTATATTCTAAAACTACATACACTACCTACTATTACTACATAAAAAGCAATTGGATCATCCACAGACCCTTAAAGGTATAAATATAATCCAAATGCTCAAGCCCACTGCCAGTTAGCAGCGTGCCCAGCATGCTGGCAGCATTGCCACTACTCTTATATGTCTGTGATTGCCACGCTGTATGGCTTATGCGTTAAGCTAAATAAACACCAGCATTTGGTCACGCAAGTAGTATTTAAAGTAACAATATTGAGTATATACAAGAAATAATTATTTTTAATCAAACATGGCGTAATGGACTACATGCAAGTTCTTCAGAATCAAATGGTTATACGTAATTTCACTATTTAATTTTGATAACGCTGTAACGATAATGAAATCTTGAAATTGTTTCTAAATTAAATTTTTAAACACTGGTATACAATACGAATTATTTTTTTGTACAAAAATCAAGCAAATCTTGAGAAAAACGTAGACATAAAATACCTAGACAAAATGAGAACTGATTTAATTGACGAAACTGAGGACCACCACCATAACTTGTTGGAGTATAACAACGCAAAACTTTTTACATAGTAATCCAATTCCAATAACTCTTTTTTTATTGGAATCAGTATACTTCGAAATTGGTCCCTTTTACATTTTATTGAAATCGGCTGAGCTATGTTTGATAAACTAAGAATAATGTGAAAAATGCTACATCGATCCGTGCGAGCGATCGAAAAAAAAAATGTTTATAGAAAGTTGATGGATAAATATAGATGACACTCAGTTCTATCATATTTATAAGTATTTCGCAAATAGTTCCAGATACGTATAAAAAATTCGGTCATGTCTAATATCTGGAGGCGGGTGGACAGTGACGAGGGAGCAATTAAGGCTGTCGCTCGCTTCTGGACGACTGTCACATCTGTCTGCAGATTTATAACCGTCTCTCTTCTCATTTCTAACCGACTATCAAAAAAGGATGAGGTCCTCAAAGTGAATATGCAAGATTGTACTGACAATTTTTATACAATTTGGATTATATAATATGTAAAAATGACGAACGGATATAAAAATCTTATAAAGGTGTCTTGATATACTACAAAACTACTAAATTTTGCTGAAGCTTTTTAAATTAAATTAAGCACGCTACGCTCTCGCTTAGTAAAAATAATAATGGCTACTTTTACTCACTATCGGTCAATAAGTTACAAAGACAATGATGTATTTCAAAACTTCAATTATTTATTAGTCTGCATATTTATCTTTCTCATTTATTTAAAACCAACTTCGTGTTGTAATTTTTACAAAAATCGTTAGTGTTCACGCCCTTTACAATACGCATGATGACTAAAAAAATATAATGAGTTCGTCAGACAATCAAATAATAAAAGACACGTATTTTTTCTTTGGTCAATTACACAAAAAAATAATAAAGATATAAGTATATAAAATACGTTTCCAATATTTTTTGATAATCTATCTCACGGACTAATGTTGTTATTGATTTTTTTACCCAGTCATCATGATGCGTAAGCCATATATAACGGGACTGAACTCACGTGTGAGGATAGTCGTAACGACTATAGTTTCGGTCGCATTCGGCGACCTTTCTCAAGTTGGCGAGTGCTAGCACGCGGAGCCGTCTCGCAATGCACTGTAATTTAATTTCCATAGTAAAATGCGTAAGCCATGTTTGTGTTTGTCGTATCATTTCAGCTTTCTTTAAAAAACCAAAGTACTCGAGGGATTATGATGGAGCTTTTAGTTTTTCCTCAAAAAAACAAACATTCAAATTGAGGATCTGCTTTTTTTGGAGATCGGTTGAAAATAAATCGTTTGGAGTTAAAAACATGAGTTCTGAGGTGTAGTCAACAGTGGTTTGACTGCCTTTTTAGTGACCCTAACTTCTGGGTCAAAGGAGGCGTGGGTTCGATCCCCACCTAGAGCAAATATTTCTGTGATGAATGTAAATGTTTGCTCTGTGTCTGGGTGTTATTTAGTAACTATCTCTATAAGTATGTATTTAAAAATAAGTATATGTAGTATATAAGTCTCTGGCATCCATATCACAAGCTTTGCTTAGTTTGAGGTCAGAGTCAGAGTGCAAGATGTCCTCAAAAATAAAAAAAAAAAACGATTTTTCGGTATCTCTTCCAATTTGACACCTGTAAAGTTGTCTGTTTGGACATTTTTTCGCAATTTTCTACCAAATTTCACGATTTCAGAGAGTCAAGACGAAATAGAGGACATGACTATTGGGTGTTTGTGTGGTGATTAGACTCCACTGATACTCCACTGGGGACCCCACTGCAGGATTTGATCATTTCAGGCTATAACGTTATTTAAAGTTTTAAACCTGAAATTTTGTTCATTCCGATCTCTTGACTTCACCGAATAAAACCTCTTTAGTGCCCGTATCAGATCGATTTTATAGCATAAAACCTCATTACAATGCCCATGTTAGGACATGATAATCGAGCCGGCCATGGTCTTATTTTTTTCATGTAGTATTTAGGTTCTCTGTTATTATTATAAATTGTATGCGATTCTATAAAAATTCGTAGTTTTAATTTATCATAAACAATACCGAGCTGCCTAATGAGTACACAGTGAATTTATGACGTAATTATTATTCATATTCCTGGGGTTTTATTTTCTCGCAGGAAGTATGAAAAGTAGAGTATGGACCTCTAGAACTGAACCCCTCACTTCACTCAGGACTCTAAATAATTCGCTCGTTACGCTCGTGAATGAACTTGAAACACGCTCACTGCGCTCGGGAGTTAACTATAGTTAACTCCCAAGCGCAGTGAGAGTTTGCACTCTATAGTCCCTCGCTACGCTCAGGGTTCAACTGTCACCCGTGATATAATACACCGCTTGGTTCTCTTGGGACATAATCTACTATTAACATTTACAAACAGATCTGTTTGGAAAAAATGTTATAGTCAGTTATTTAATCAATGGGTTTCTTAGCTATTAAGCCGGAAACATACTATCGGACGCGGCTGACGTCAGAACGCTCTCGGACGTCCGAAGGTGACGTACGCGACTTATGTCCGATAGTGTGCACGGCTCATTGTACTTTCAAAGTCTAGGTCGCGGCTCTCAGTCGCGTCCGTAAGCCGCGTTCGATAGTATGTTTCGAACTTTATAATTTAAAACAAAATGTAGCCAATGGTTTTCAAAACGTTAGCTTCTCTTACTTTTGTCTAATCTTTCAAATCCTTTTGTCCGACCTTCTCTAATTCCTGATATAAACGAAATATAAGAAAACCTAATCCCCGAAACAAGCCAAGCAATAATACAATAAAACAATATCCGAAATCGTATTATCTCATTAACCGATTACCCCCCATGTAATCACGTAAATGCTTCACTACGAAGAAGTTAATCCTTTTATTCATGGAAGATGTTTAAACGGTCAGCTCTTTTGTCAGCAAATTCATTATTATCATTTTAGCCGTAGGATATATTTTAGATATAGGTTTGCTCTATTAGGTATCCAATATGACTGGCTGAAATCAACATAAAGTTGAAATCAGAAAATATAATAAAAACCGGACAAGTGCGAGTCAGGCTCGCACATCGAAGGTTCCATACAACACGTTGTTAAAATAATTAAAAACCTAGTTTAACATGTGCAAATGAAGTTCTTTTATATGAAACCTTACATGATACGATTTACTCACTTTGAATTTTGAACCCATATTTTGTGAATTTTGATGCCCTATTTTTATGATTCAAATAAAAATGTACAATTTTCAGATTTATTCCTATATGTGTCTCTGAGACAATGCTTCTCGCCAAATTTCATAGTTCTATGTCAAATGGAAGTACCCTGTAGGTTTTGATTTTTGTGAGTGTCGAAATATGCGTTTTTTTACGACATAAACGGCTCTAACTTTTTTAAACGATAACTGAGAAGTTTTTCTTTTACACAACTGCAAGAAAACATAAAAATACGTATAAAGTTTAAATTTCAACTTGATATCTTTGCGCGTTCCCAAGATAAAGAGTCTTGACATATACACAGACAGACATACGAACAGACGGACAAACGAACAACAAAGTGATCCTATAAGGGTTCCGTTTTTTTCCGTTTGAGGTACGGAACCCTAAAAAATAAGCTGCCTTAGGGTGCTTGTACACGGAGCAAGTAGCTGGAGCTAGTAAAGATGCGGGTCACACGCGTAAGTAAGCTACTTGTTAAAGTTACTCACTTGTACGTTTACATGGTGCAAATAACTGGAGAAAGTAAAGACACGGGCTACTTGCAAGTGCAAGCAGTACGCACAAGTTATTTGCTCGTGGTCATGCGGTGTAACATTTCTTAGCCAGTTATGTAGTGCACACGTATTTCGAATCAACCTGGTCAAATAACATACGCGATTGACCCGCGCGCGCCACAGAGCACTCGGATTAGTTGTGCGGAGGCTCGCTTTGGTACATGTTCGAGTTGCTAGACCCTCACATGTTTTTGAACGTTAAGTTTACGATGCATAATAACCCGCGCAAGTATCTCAACATGCGCAAGGTACTTGCACCGTGTAAAAGCACCCTTATTTTGGATTGTATGAAATAATAAATATCAGTTTTTGTAATGAACTTTTAATTATTTAGTGTAGCACAAAAAGTATTTACCATTAAAGTTTTGAGATTTGTGACAAGATCGATTCGTCCAGTTTTTTCTCAGTGATTTTTGAATAAGAAAAACGTGTCACTAATACAATAATGCGAGCGATACAATCAATCTTATTTTTAAAACATATTATTCGAGAAGAATTGGCAAAAAAGTACATCTTTGCCCAAATAACCAGCATAAGTGAACAAATAAAAGGAAATAACTTTTCAATTGATATTTGACAACAAACCACTCGACAAATTTAGGATAAAAGTTGATCATTTTTATTGACTATCAATTTGGTACATACAAACTTGCATACGTCCGTAGAAGAAATTCGATGGCGTATGTGAATCCACCAACCCGCACTGGACCAGTGTGATGGATATGGCCCAATTACCCGTCATGGGTAATTGGGCAGTCTTGCAGTGTAACGTCGATAGCCCAATTACCCTTCTTGGGTAATTGGGCCATCCTGCAGTACAGTACCATTTGGTTACTGCTAACCATTTGAACACCAGCATTAATTTACGTGACGGCAACAAAACACGTACCTACGTAAAGTCTTCGTAACGTGAATTATACGTTATCCCTTCAAGGGGCCGGTAATCTTGGAGGGAGGTTAAAGGGTAGATTAGGGGGTGAAAAGGATTTGTTTAAGACGAAGTACTCTATAGTTTATTTTGGTAGAATATTGGATGGTAGATGTACATAAATAAATATATAAAACGTTTATTGTTCCAAAAAAGTTAACAAAAACAAACTGTGCACTAGTTCTCACACTAGGGTGATCTGTGTCGTCGGACCTAGGCTTTTCAATATAATTATGTTATCTATAATTACAATACAATTACCATACAATATTAATAGAATAATAATTATTATTAGCTAATCATTAAACCTGATTACAGAGGCTCCAGCGTAACTATATTACCTAAATAGCATAGTTCTCTTTATTTTTCACTTTAGGTATTCAATAGAGAGAACGTTATTTACGATGCTGATTAATTTACGCTGGAGCCTCTGTAATCGGGCTTATTGTAAGTATAATAATAGTTATACAACAAAAAAGACTAAATTAAAAAGTTAAGTTACTAAAGTGAAAATAAAAGATGTGCAGAATCGTTTCATCCCTAAATCCCAGGTTGACCCCATCGTAAAATTAGTTCATAATAATAGTCTGCATCTTTTGGTCTAAAACTTAAATCAGTTTTAGATAGCCTATGTAGATTAAATTGTCTTATCGCAGCAATACGATTTAAACCTTTCATGACCAGTCTTATTGGAAATTTATTTAGTCGACCTATGTCCAATAGTGGCCTCTTACAACTGATATCACAATGAAGATTTTAGCCTTAAAATATATTTTTTTAATCTAATATTCTATCCACAATCGTCTACAGAGCGTGTAATAAATTTCAACTACTAGTTTAATCGAAAAGCGCTGAGTCTGGTTTCTTCAGCGCGAGAAAAACGCGACCTAAGGAGTTTCCTCTGAATAGAAACGTTGTAAAAACGAGGGTAGATAAGTTAAATTTACTGTTGAGATGGGCAGAATATGCTTCTGTTTGGTAGAGAATTGAATTTAAATTTGTAACTTGTGATATAAATGGCTGTAAGATTACCTCCTTTTTGACTGCTTCGGTGGCCCAATGGTTTGTGACCCAAACTATGTACTATGCCAAGGAGGCGTGGATTTGATTCCCATCCAGGGCAAGAATTTTT
This sequence comes from Hypomecis punctinalis, assembly GCA_949316475.1. Lineage (NCBI taxonomy): Eukaryota > Metazoa > Arthropoda > Insecta > Lepidoptera > Geometridae > Hypomecis > Hypomecis punctinalis. The sequence goes on from OX438818.1 coordinate 17,689,903, forward strand.
GTGATGAACAGAGTTATTTGTTATGTGTTTGGATGTTACTATCTGTAAAAATATGTATACTGAGCGCAACACACTGAGCGCCACACAAATTGAAAGATGGGAAGTTAACTGCAGAGAACTGCGCAAACGCCAAAATATAGACATTAGCGGATGCCAGAGAGACGAGACGCCGGCGCACACCCGCCCGCCAACCTCGTGGCTTCCGCGCGCTCCCTACGCCCGAGCTCACTACTTTACCATTTGCATAGGCATTGTGCACACATGCGCAATAATTAGCGAATCACGGCGAAGTGTCATCTGCGGCTAACTTCCCATCTTTCAATTTGTCTGGCCCTTAGTATACCTATTTGAAAATATGTATATAATTATAGTATACTCGTATCAGTGTCTGGCAGCCATATCAAAAGTTTTGCTTAGTTTGGGGTCAAAGAGCGTGTATAAGATGTATCATATATTTATTTATTTAATCTACTTTTATTATTATATATATATATATTATAAAAATGTGTTCAAATCGCGAAAGTTTAAAAACAACATAATCTACTTTTTACTTGTTTTTTTTTGCAATACGAGTATATAGTTATAAGTTTATGAAATGTTACTTAATTTTGTGTCAATAAATATCGTTTTGTTATTAATAATTATCACTTTTTACATCTGTTTCTCAGGTGACGTATGGTGTCCAAATGTACCACAACTTCATCAACAATGCAATAATTTGAAGTAATATTTAGGTATTATTGCAATGTATTAAACAGAAAACTGGCATACTTGAAAGTAAAAAAAAAACTATTCGCAGAGGAAGTGACTAGATTGTGATGAGACAGTAATGCTAAAAGTAAATAAATTAATACCCTAAAGAAAACACCAGTTTTGACTCACGTATAATATCGCATGCGCGTGCGCAAGTCGACGGGAGCGCGCGTATTCCCTGACGAAGGAGTACTAATTACTCTGAAACCGGTCGGGTTCCCAGCGGCCTGGCCGCGATATTATACGTGAGTAAAAACCGGTGTTTTCTTTAGTATAATGAATTCTCACACAAGTTTTAGTGAAGAAATTAATACCCTGTTGATGATCGTGTCTATGAAAAAAGCTCTATTACTATGAAAACCAAAAAATCGTACAATCTACAACAAAGATGCTACTTCTTTTAAATACATTTCAGACACTTACATTGTATGTTATTAGACACAGAATGCTTCCGCTAAAGCTCCTTATCTCTTAAACTGCTGCAACAATGTTCCAAAGAACTAAGGGTGAAGAAGAAACCCAGCAAATTTTATATAATTATTTTTCGTATAAAATCGCAAAACTTTCTTACACCATGAACATAATTCGAATAATACTTATAGTAAATAAAGTGCCCCCTGGCTCCAAATTACGGTAGCCTTTATGGAGCACATTTAGTGGATGGCAAGTCACCACCCGCCTAAATATTTGAAATGAGGCATCACATGGCGGGTGCCGCACCTCATTCCATAAACCAGCATATAATCCCGTAATAATTCATTAAAATAGCCCAAGAAGTATACCTATTCCCCGTCTTTACAATAGTTTCCCTCTTCCTATCACCCAAAAACTGTATTTTTTTACTTAATGATTGTAAAAGGGCCTCTTGCTGTTGGTTTTGGCCCCATCAATGCCCTTCAAAGATCCGGGGAAACCCGCGCGTAAAACAAAAAATAATAATAATAATAAATAAAATATTTATTCAAAAAACTATTTAAACACTTACTACTAAAAACTTACCCATAATTAAAAAAATAATACAGTTTACTGAAAACTTCATATTTAAACAATCGGTAACACTAAATAGTTTGCACAAATCGATGTGACGTCCATGTACGTGTTTGTTGATTTATCAAAATCGGCTCAGCCGATCCCGATGAAAATTAAATTGGACCATTTCGAAAGTATTTTTTGAACAATTTTTTTTTTAAATCGGTTCACAATTGGCGAAAATATCTATGAACATTCACAAAAAATACATACAGACTCAGAATACATCAATACTAAGGAATGAGTACCTCCTCCTTTTTGGAAGTCGGTAAAAATACCAAATGTTGCGTCATCTTCGCGAGACCAAAATAATAGCAACACGTCTGTCAATGTTCCCTCATCCAAAAATATCAAAGCTACAGGATAAACACATGATGGATGGAGGATGACTCCGCACCCCTAATAGGCTCTATAAGAGCTCCTCAGTAAAGGACGAGGTGACAAAAATGGAAGACAGGAAAAATATGTGAAAACTGTAGTGAATGAGTGATTGAAATCGTATAGGTTGCGTAGTTAACAATGTTGAATGCCTCGGTGGGTTAGTGCCCTCAAGTTCTGGGTCAAAGAGACGTGGGTTCGATCCCCACCCAGGGCATATATTTATGTGATGAACATAAGTGTTTGCTCTATGTCTGGGTGTTATTTAATTACCTACTATCTATATAAATATGTATTTAAAAATAAGTATATTATGTAGTATATCAGTCTCTGGCAGCCATATAACAAGCTTTGCTTAGTTTGGGGTCAGAGGCCGTGTGTGAGAAAATATGTAATATAAAAAAAAACTGTTATCCGGATTTAAGGCCTCTGACACGACTAAATAGTTAAAACAACTGATGTGATATTTTTCATATTTTTATTTCATATAGGCTTGCGTTTGACTACACACTGCCTGACGTTAAGCAGATATGCGGTCTAGGGTGTATTGCGCTTACCCATAAATACCTATTTACTCGTGATTTAAAGACACCTACATTATACTTTAGCAGTAAGACAGCCTCAGGCAAAGCGTTCCACTTTCTGGCGGTTTGTATGAGGAATGTGGACTCAAAACGCTTAGTTCTATCGCGCGAGATGTCCACCGTAAAAGGGTGGCGCTTTAATCGCATCTGTCTAGCCGTACAATAAAAGAAAGTGGCAGGTGGAACCAGGTTGTGCAAATCGTGTATCCGATAGAAGGCCAAATAGAAGGCTGATAGACCACCACCACTAGATGCTGATAGACGCCACCCTACGTCGATGCTCATATATTTTTAATAACTTTTCAGTGTGGAGCAATGAGGATATCACTTGGTCAGCCTTAGGATGAATATAATAATATATACGGAACTACGGTAACGGATAGCGTTATGTTAGATATGTAAGTAGTAGTGTCAGGTCGGGGTTTAAACTTGCGACCTCATGACTCAAGCATGACAGCATTTTCTCACTAGACCACCTTGGGTCATAAAACAAATGATGACCTTTGGAAGGTCGGATAACACCCCAAATTATAAGACGCATTACTTTAACTGGTTAACCATATCAGTTTTAGCGCAGCATGGTAGACATTACGAACCGAAATAAAAAAAAACACCGAAATTAAGCATTGCACACCGCACCGTCAGTATTTGGATGGGTGACCGCGGGTGGCATTTTCCAACTGAGCGCTTCCGTGGCTCGGATGAGCAAATAAAAAATCAAGAGAGAATGTCGTGAACAAGTGAAGCCAACCAAAACTACGCGTCGCCGTGTACAGACAATTACACACACATCCACGTACAACGAAACTACGCCTTGGCTTGTCAGTCGAACTATGGCGGCGCAACAACGATGCACTCACGTATGTATAAAAAACCGGCCTCACTTGACTGTTCAACGATGTTCTCTCTTGATTTTTTATTTGCTCTGAGGTCAGAGGCCGTCAGGCGGCCTAAATAATCTGACACCAGGGCTAGCCACCCGGCCTATACGAACTTATGGTAGACCTTTTGTTTGTGTATCATGAAGAGTAGGTACTACTTATGTTTATACAGTAGGCACAGATATCCGACAGGTATGTAGGTAAATTTGGAGTCAGCTACGCGTGAAATTAAACTGTCTCCGCATCTTCGCAACAATTCTGCTTTATTTTCTACTAGAAAATATATCATGAGCCAGAAACCCCTGAATAATTACGTCGTAGAATGACAAAAAATATTACGAGCCTGGTCGATCAATGGTTTTTTTTTTCAATTGAGGATATATCATCATTTGTACCCATAATACAAGCTTTAGCTTAGTGTAAGTTCTGTGTACTAATTTAATTATGTTCGTATTAGCCATGAAGCTACCCTTGGTGTCAGAATTTTAAAGCCGCCTGAAGGCTTCTAGATTACATGAGTAAACAGTTATAACAAACAATATATACAACTTAACGAATCGTCCGAGCGGTAGAGCTCAGTTGTATATGCAGCCTGCGGTCACCCATCCGAAGGCTGACTGTGCCGAACGTTGCTTAACTTTGATGGTCGCTAACGAAAACTTAGTGAAACTGCGCTATGCAATACATATTTACTTACTAGCTTTTGCCCGCGGCTCCGCCCGCGTTGTATTTTGACTGATGTGCTATCCCAAAGGAACCTTTTATTTCTTCGAGATAAAAAAACCTATGTTACTTTCCATCCTTTGAACTATATCCATGCCAAAAATCAAGTCAATCCGTTGGTCCGTTGCTGCGTGAAAGAAGAACGAACTTTTCGGATTTATAATATTAATTTGATTTGTAACCGCTTAAAAAAAATTATACTTTATACTTTTAAATTAAGTTATATATCGTGGAAAAATAATATTTACTATCGTCTATCCAAGTACTGTACTGTACTGTACTGTACCAGCCTTTTTAATAGTCCACTGCAGGACGTAGACCTACCCACGAAGGGTGATTGGGCCATATCCACCACGCTGGCCCAGTGCGGGTTGGTGGATTCACATACGCCATCGAATTTCTTCTACGGACGTATGCAGGTTGCCTCACGATGTTTTCCTTCACCGAAAAGCCAGTGGTGTGAAATTCCGTACATAAATTCCAAAGAATTCATTGGTACGGGACCGGGGATTCGAACCCACGACCTCACGATTGTAAGGCGGGTGTCACTACCTCTTGACCACCACGGCCAATCCAACTATCCAAGTAACTTACACTAAAACATTAAAATTAATATTTTGTAAAATATAAATGAAATAAAATATCATGACATGATGAGCTAATTTTGCTATGCGATGAGCTATTTTGAACAAATTAAGTACCAAGATTCGCTTTCCCAATATTGATTTCTAATCAAAGGATCAATCTTCAGCGCCGTTGTAAAAATATGCTTTAATATCTTTCTCAATAGAAAAGATTGGAATAAATTTCCAGAATTCGCACAAGTATTAGAATAACAAATAGTTATAAATGTGTCGGTATTTTAGAATGTCTGTAAAACGTAGGTATTATTTTTCATAAATTTTCCCGGCTGTCAAAATGGCTTCTTACTCGTTTGCTGGTTTTGTTGCTTTTAGTTGATTTCGATTTTAATTTGATGCTTCTGATATGATTAAGCTTTTACCACAAGAGGAAATTCCTTTTTCCTTCGATTAGTGAGGTGATTTTTTGCAAAAAATGGCATTACCGACCTCAACCGTGTACAGAATTCGCGAATATTTGTCCCGAATCGATGTATTCACATTATTGTAGATTTATCAAAAATTGCTCAGCCGATTTCAATAAAATTTAAATGAGACCAATATTTAAGTATACTCTTTTTAATAAAAAAGAATAATCGAAATAGGACCACTATACGTAAAAAGTTATGCGTGGTTGGATATACATAAAAAAAAACATTTAAACGCGTCGAATTGAACACTTCCCCCGTTTCGTCGGTCAAAAATTAAAAAATAAATACATATGTCCTATAGTAAGTACGAAAAACACTTGATTTTTTCTAATTTATTGATGACTAGCTTTTGCCTGCGACTCTGCCCGCGTGGTATTTTGACTTTTGTGCTATCCCGCAGGAACCTTTTATCGGGATAAAAAGATGTCACCTTCCGGCCTTTGCATTATATCCATTCCAAAAATCAAGTCGATCCGTCTCTCCGTTTGCTGCGTGAAAGAGGAACACACCAACAAACTTTTCGGATTTATAATATTAGTATGATGTAATTGTAAAAGTGTTCTACATAATTGTTTATCAATAATAATCCATTTCTATAAAAAAAATTATATAGGTACTAGAATTACACATGTGAAAGATACAGTTTACTTAGCAGTGGAATAAAAAAGCTGCAAATGATGATGAAGAATTAGATATTCATTCATTTAGTATACAAATAGGACAAAGTTCTATAAAAAAAAACAATACCCTTCCTCGGCAGTCGAGTAAAAATGAAACTCCATAAAATAAAGTAAGCAAATCCTTCCGATGAAGATAGTTTACCATTTATTGTGAAGAAAAATCATAAAAATGTAAATCTTGAAAATAAAACCTAAACAAGATCTATAGACGAGTCTATTTCGTATTAACGCGATAGCGTGGAGCCACGAAATAATTGTTTTTTGACCGACGAACCACCGCAGGAGGTATACAATTCGACGCGTAATTTTTTTTTATGTATAACCACGTATAACTTTTTTCATAGTAGTCCGATTTCATTTCACAACATTTTCACTTGCGTAGGCATTGTGCACACATGCGTAATAATTAGCGAATCACGGCGAATTGTCATCTGCGGTTAACTTCTCATCTGCCAACTATAGACAATAGACAATTCTTTATTAAGACAAAAATTTGTTTTGTACTTGACAATGCCAAACACGCCATGTGAAGTTTACGGCGATGCAACATTTTTAAAAGAGAATGCTTGTTTAGAAAAGGAGGTACGTGTGATCTTGATGGAATTTGAAAACAAAATCGAGCACAAGCATTTTGGACTCGTTGTATAAGCCTTTTTGTCTTACACGACTGTATCCATGTAATTTAATTTTGACAGAATTAATGATTCAACCAGTTGCACACGCAGTTCTTCTCTCAGGTAGAATCGTATATTATATAAAACTCTAACTTGTGTGGCGTAACTACACTTGTGTGGCGATACCTATATTACGTCACACGTATGCTCCGAGTTTTAACAAAATGTAAAGACGCGTCAAATACTTGTCTCTGGACACTTAGTAGTTGTGGTCGCCGAACCTTACATACATCGGGCAGTATAACTGCCTTCAAAGGTGTAAGGTATAACTTCTTGAATTCTGGTTTCTATGTCTGGACATCATTTTTTTTTATTCCGTATAGGTTTACGTTTGACTACATACTACCTGATGTTAAGCAGATATGCGGTCTAGGGTGTAGCACGCTTACCTAGAAGATACCTATTTACTCGGGATTTGAAGACACGTTGTACTTTAGCGGGAAAACTGACCCAGATAAAGCGATCCTGGTAAAGGTCGTTGAAATAATGAATTTAAATATATTGGATTCTATGAATTGAAAACAAACAAAGGTGTACAGATAATTAGTCTTGTCTTGTCAGGGCAATTTCGATTCATAAACCCTAGGAGCTTTGAGCTATAACGTATTATAATGTTTATTTTTGAGGGATAATTTAGCAATAGTCGCTCTTTTTAAGGCCTCAATATCAGCTCTGGATCAGTAACAAGAAAAACTTCTTTTGAAATAAGGTATCAAAACGGTTTTACAATCGCCTTTGATGTGTACCAATCGAGATTCATATCTATGCAAAATCTAATTTTGATAATTATGTTTCAACAGAATCTAGACCCTATTTTTTGTGATTTGAATAAAAATATACAGTTTTCAGATTTTTTTCAGAGCATATTCCTATATGTGTACTTTGAGACAATGCTTTTTGCCAAATTTCATAGTTCTATGTCAACAGGAACACTGTAGGTTTTAATTTTTGTGAGTGTTAAAATATGCGGTTTTTACGACATAAACTGCTCTAACTTTTTGAAACGATAATTGAGAAGTTTTTCTTTTACACAACTGCAAGAGACCATAGATATACGTATATAGTTTAAATTTCAACTCGATATCTTTACGCGTTCCCAAGATAAAGAGTCTTGACATACGGACAGACGGACAACAAAGTGATCCTATAAGGGTTCCGGTTTTTTCCTTTTGAGGTACGAAACCGAATACGTAAATATAATTATTCACAATTGTAACATGAAAACTCCTATTTTAACTATCTCATTAACTTAACACAAAGCCGTTAGTCTCTCTTAATAGCTGTTATAATTCCACAAGTTGCACTTAGCTCCGCTAAGCAGCAGTTTAAGTGCGACTTAACTGCCGGTTTACGCCCGGTTATGACTTAATTGACACTTGGAGAGCCGGGATCTTGTAGCAGTGTTCTTACATTCTTACTTCACGTGATTAATTTGATAGTATTTAAAAAGAAAATGATTTTATTATTAAATCTGCAAATATATGTGTACTTATATGTTTATTTTTATGTAGTTAAGTAAGTTCATAATGTATAGGCCGAGTGGCTAGCACTGGTGTCAGAGTTTTTAGGCCCCCTGAAGGCTAAACGGTAAAACAACCGGGACCTACAATTTGACGTGTCATCCGAGTCACAGTAGCGTTCAGTTGGAAAATACCACCCGCGATCACCCATCCAAATTTGAGGTGGAAAAACGTGCCGAGGAGCGTAACTTAATTTCGGTAATCGCTGACAAACACCTAGTCAAACTACGCTACGAGCACTGACGCTTAGAAATAATCAGCTTTAAAATTGAGCAAGAAGATGTGGTCAAAGGCAAAATAATCCCTTTATTGCTTTATTGGCTTTGGTTGATGATGAGAACAAGTTAAAGCTTCTACAATAGTAAGTATATTAATTTTGACTTTTCGGACGTCGGATAAGATGTGATAAATGATTGACAAGAACTGGTTTTTCTCCAAATCCATCAAAATTGCCACAAAACTTTCAAAAAAAAGTTAAAATTACCCCTAAAACCAAGCCAATAAGAGCGAGTAAGTCAGCAAAAGATTTCCGGTAGTAAGTTGCCAATTCTTTCGAGAAACAATTTATTCGAAAGTCGGAACTTTTTCTTTGGAAGATAAGGATCTATCTGCCTTTGATAGATGTTTCTATTATGGGTGGAATAAGTTTTAGTTAGACAAAGTTTGATGGAGACTAGAAAAGTTGTCTTTTTAGGGTTCCGAACCCAAAGGCTCATCACATAAAGTAGAGATATCTCCAAAGGCTATCTCCTTAACATCAGGCAGTATGTAGTCAAACGATCACCTATACGAAACGCCAGGTTGTATCTCATGAACCACACAGCTACAGCGACAGCTAGAAAGTTGAAATTTTCACGGATGACGTATTTCTATTGCTGCTATAACAACAAAAACTAAAAAAAAAGCTATTTAAAGGGGCTTTCAAACAATAAACCTGAATTTTAAGCCGCTTTTCGCTCGATATTAAATAACGGTGACAGGTAGATGTTTGAAATATTAACAGAATATTAAGTTAAATATTCACTTTTATAATCAACTAGCTGACCCGGCCACGCGTTGCTGTGGCTAAATAAATTAAAATTGCGACTATAATTTGAGATTTAAACTATCCTATCTCTCAAGTTGGATCGAACTGCACATGGTGTGCGAATTTTATTATAATCGGTTAAGTGGTTTAGGAGTCCATTGAGGACAAACATTGTGACACGAGATTTATATATATTAAGATACATAATGAAATTAAAATAAAATAAATATTCAAGGGGGACTCCCATACAAGAAACGTGTTTTTTTTTGCCGATATTAATAACGGAAACAGGATGATACTTTAAATATTCACAGTTAAGTTGTATATTTCCTTCAGAAATAAATAATTAAATTAAAATAAAATTAATTAAGAGGGGGCTTCATATGGTACGAAAATCTTCGTGCGCGAGTCCGACTCGCACTTGGCCGTTTTTGTTTTTTCAGTAGATAAAGGTATGATAAGATATAATACAAAAATATATCGAGTTTACGCCATTATCTTGAACAGTATTTAATTATTTGCTTTATTTATATTGAAAAAATATTTTCCTATTATTATTTTTTTGGTAAAGATTGCCTTTTAAAGGAATTTCATATTTCTGGGTCTTATTACGTTTTGACATTATTTGTGGCGGCGTGATGGCGGCCTTGCAAGAAATCAAATTAGAAAATATGAAATTCTATTACAATTAATCATAACCAGTAAATACCGATGTTAGTTTCTGTAAATTGGTTTACCATACTTTAACGCTTTTTTGGGTTACTATACAAAGACCTTGCAAGATCTTCTTTGATCAATTTTAATAACAAATGTTACTTTGAGCATTTCAACTAAATACCTACACTTAAAATCGTCACAAGCAACCAGAAATCTCAATATGATTATCTGTTCATATATTTAGTAAATAGATAACCCGATACCGCTAGATTCCGAAGTTTAATCAATTTTAATTAATTCTGGTATTACAAACCGGTATTTTAATAATATCCTTCATAAAACACTCTCTAATTCTAATATCAGTGAGTGCAAAACGCGCAATTAGGGAGAAGCGGGAGAGAAAATTAATTCAAAGGCGCAAGGGCCTCTTTGCGTAGGAAATGAGAGCCATCAACAATATACACAAGGCTAGCAGTATGGACCTTTGTCATCATAATGAAGAATAAATAGTAATCACACTTCGAGCAAATATCTTTAAGGTCACAATCGAGCAAAAAAGTGTACGAGTCAAAACCTTGCCCAAGATACGTAGTGGGCAGGCTTTTTAGTTAGTCGTAAGGCAATTGCATGACTAAAACGCCGCGCGATGCCAAAGTGCTCGATTACAAGCACTAATTAGGTGACATAACGTCGAGATTCGAGAAAACGGGTCATTGTGAATTATTTAATGTAAATATCTAACATTGTTGCAAGTTGCATTGGTCGTGGTCCCGGGCAGACTAAATGCGACGTCGTATCACTCAAATTGAAATTGTCACCACGACACACCACACTGACAGTATCTGTAAAGGTTTTAATGCCTACACCACGCAGTTTACATTTGTCGACTACAGGATTCCACGACACTGATAAAGATTTTTGAATTTTTTGAGTTTGAAACCATCCCCTCGGTTGAAATTACGGTGCTTTTTAATTTCTACAGCCTCACGAACTATTGTTGAGAAATAATGTCGATCAGTGGAGTACTTTCGGGTCGTGGTGCTCAATCCAATGACTAGTTCCTCCGTCAAGCAAATGCTCGGCTATGGCAGACTTCTCTATTTGGCGGTTTTTGACTGCAGCGATATGTTCTTTGATCCGTTCAGCAATAGTACGCTTCGTTTGACCTATATAGGATCTACCGCAGCTGCAATCTACCTTGTACACACCAGGAGTCTGAAACGGAATGACATCTTTCGGCGTTCTAACTTGGTTCAGTAGTTTGAATAACACTGTTTTGATGGAGTAGTCCTTTAGCAAAGTCCCCACCTTATCCGTCACTCCTTTAATATAAGGAATAAAAGCCGGCTGCCTCTCAACGTCAAAGCTGTTCTTATGATATCTGCGCCTTCCTAGTTCCCGCTTCCTAGTTAATATAGTAGTAAAATCAGCTCAAATCGCAAAAGTTAAAAGTAAATATCTAAGTCGAGTATGTATGACAGCGCTCAGACATTTTTTTTACTACTGTGGACTTAGGGACTGTGGCTCTGTAGATATTTGCACAAAGTATTCACAGAAGTCACAGAGTGCTTGTTCGCAGCCGTTTTTTTCACCGCACAACGGACCGTCAATAAACTATTGTCAACATTTTTCACCCGATGGACACCCGAGATAGCTCAATGCTAGTTTGTGAAACCCTTCGAAATTACGTAAGTTCAGTGTATGTGCATCTTTTTTAACACCTTTTAAATTTCATATTTAAAATGGGACAAAGTGATGTATATCTCTTGCTATTTCAGTACGGTTTCTATTACTTTAGTTCTAATTCTATGGTAAAAGCTATTGCAAGAACAATTTTCCGCTACATATGTGAGTTCGTTGACCTTTTTCAGTATCCATACTGTGTGTATTTTTAAACTTTTCGATGAAATATCCGTGTCATTTAGAGGGTTTGTAAGAAATGGTGTTTATTTTTTGAGAAACTGATTCAGTTAAACTTTAACTTCCCTCTTTGTTATTTGTCTCAAAATTTATAATCTCAAGTCGCTTGGAAGACGTTTTCAGGCTTAAGATGATTCGTAGTAAAAAATTAAAAATATATATATTTGAATATAACTTCATCTATAAAACATATAAGTAAGTTTATGAATTGTTATTAAAGTTTTGTGTAAATAAATTATTAAGTACTATATGACAAAAAAAAAACTTCATCTTAACTTAATCATTCAGTCATGGATTTTTTATGACACAGGGGAAGTCAACTACAGTTTCAACCGTATTCGGCTATCTTTATTAAGGTGGAGAAATAGCACGCGAGTATGTCTCACATAAAACATGTGCTATGAGTGTTCTAAATAACTCGGAATAATTTAACGGAATTTTAGTATGTGCTTTCTCTTTTTTGTATTTCTTGATAGAGTCTGGCTAACGAAAGTTGATACTGGAATTTTTCGCAAACCTTTTAAATGACAACACCCGGTGCTACTATCATCGCGGATTTACTTTTAAATTGGGTTATTTTACCTTGTATTAAAACATTTTAAATAAATAAATATTTTGGGACATCTTACACACGGCTTCTGACCCCAAACTAAGCAAAGCTTGTGATATGGCTGCCAGAGACTGATATACTACATAGTTATTCTTATTTTTAAATACATACTTATATAGATAGTAACTAAATAACACCCAGACACAGAGCAAACACTTATGATCATCACATAAATATTTGCCCTGGGTGGGGATCGAACCCACGCCTCTTTGATCCAGAAGTTTGGGTCACTAACCACTGAGCCACCGAGGCAGTCAAGTAATACTAAGTAATATAAATAAACCTAAGTCATGTACTAAACTGAACAAAATGATTTATTATATTTTTATAGTCTTCATCGTAATGAAGTAGATTTAGATCATTTGGATCATTTGGAGAGCAATGCATAGCCTCAGTTTGGCATAATAATAACATCAAAAAACAGAAAGTAATTAACGTAATGTATATAAAACTCCTACCCGACAAGTTAAAGCTAGAAAAAAAGATTTTTTTTACAATTCCCCCAAAGATTTGGAAGAATCAAAATCGCAGTATAGTAACAATGCTACATCGTGTGAGTGAGAGAATGTGTTTCTCTCTCAGTTTAGGGCTGCCATACTGATATTTTTTTAAATTTGCCGCCCTTTGTCAGTATCAACTTTCGTTAGCCAGACTCCAGTAGAGGAAAAATATAACTAAGTTACTAACGCAGTTTAGTAAAACCGCGAGAATTGATTTCGTAGCATATATTACTCAGCATTAGATCGCAATTGCATACGTGATCCCACAGAAGTGTTCAAGCATAGATAGCAGGATCAGGTGCTCGCTCGCTTCTATCGATTTACCTACTAGGTTTGTAAGTTACTGGTTCAGGGATTCTGGTTATATTATGACTTATTTTGGTTTTAAAACTATTTTAAGTAATTTAAAGCAATAGGGTATTTAACTAGTTTTTGGAAATCGTTTTAAATTATTCGTTAAGACATACTAAGTACACTACATTTATATTTCCGAGAGATCTACTGTATTAACAATGAAAATCAGTGTTAAAGAATTCAAGATTCCACCAAAAACGACATTCTGTAATGGCGCTGGTCTTTGACGTCACTCACTAGTAAATAACGTTAGTAAATTCTGGTAAATACGCTAGTTCACATCTAAAAATTGACAAAAAATACTCTAAAAGTAACTTACAGATCCAATAATATTACTCCGAAATCACAAAACACAAATTACACAAACAACAGTCAATCGAAAAATTCTCGTTTACAAGCACGCGACGTCACCCAGTGTTGCCGCCCTTCATAGAGCGTCTACGTCACAGATAAAATATCAAAAAAATATCGTATTGTATTGCGTTTGATTTGCGAAAATTAGACATATTTTAGTTTAAATAAACTGAAATATGTCTTTTTCAGGCAATTTTCTGTATGGATTACCATAATTAATAGAATATTTTCAATGTTGTCAAATAACCTATTCTACGCAAGGAGTATATTTTACCAAGACCAAGTAGGTGTAGGCCCAATTTCAAGAGCGCCATCGTAAATTTTATAGCAACGTAAAATAGTGTTCTCTCTATCATATGCATACAAGTCATAGGAAACAGGCATACCTATTTCTAAATTCCTATTACAATTATGATCGCACCTTTAAAATTGGGCCTTGTAAGTTTGTAGAAGTTAAACAGTTCAATGAAGTGGCACTAGGTAAGTCACGTAGCGGTAAGAACTTAAAGATGCGGCAGTTAAGTTCTCGAATAGAGACTATACAAAAGCATAGCGTAGGATGTCCACCGACTAGGTAGTCACACGATCTGATTAGGATTTGCCGCAGGTACGCAGAACGCAAGTCGCTTCCGAGCGGTCTTATTGGAACCCTATAGGGGAAGCCTATGTCTCGCAGTGAACGTCCTACGGCTGACATGAACAATAGAAAATAAGGTTGTTAAACCTTATTTCGACTTCTATCAAGATTAAACACCATAAACCCACTCTAATTTACTTTGCGTGCGCTTCCCCCAAAATTATAATACATTCTGGAAGTTCCAACGGAAGGTTTAGTTTGCGACGCAGGTATTAAAACTGTTACCACCCAACTCCGCTTCCAAATTATTATGCCAATCTTACACGAGGCAACGGTAGATAAAACTAAACTGGTTGATGTCTGTACGTCGCTTGAAGGACCTGCTGCCGTCAAAGTCTAATTTTCAATAAATATATCGGGACAATAGCTTTAAGTATTTTTATTTAGTGCCACTTAGTATAATTTCAAAGGACTAGGAATGGTAGTGGCAACATTCCTGGGGTAACGCTGGTAACAAACGCTGCTGATTATTTCCAAGGAGGTTTCGAGTGATATCGCATGATCGGCCGATGGGCGGTGCGAGATGTCACTTGTGAGTGGTAAAGAGAGCTGGTTCGGAGAGGTTATGGTGAACTGTGTTTAGAATGGCTCGAGTTGTGATTCTTGATAAAATGGTGGCGGCGTGCGTTACGCTGCGGAACGCCATGTCTTTCACTTACAAATAAATAATTAATAAATAAATAAATAAAAAGTTTATTCATTGATAACAAAACAGGTGACAACCATTTTAATGAATCCACTGGCTCCGAACTAGTCTTACGACTGTATTTCTAAAGCCAGTGGCTTCTCCCAATTTTTTATAGCTTATCAACATAAATACAATTAAAAAGTACAATGACATATTTATAAAAAAATTAACAATGAGAAAGAAAAAAAAATTAACTATAATTATTAAATTAAATTTACAATTGAAAAATTACAATTTTAATAGGTTATATAGCTTATAATTAAAGTAATTATTTATAAAAGCCATAATGACTAACACAGAATTTACATTTATTAGAAAAGAAAGGAAAATATTTATTCATTATTTAAAATAAGGGATTCAGTGTAGTCGTAGTCTACACTCTTAAGGAAGGTAACATTTTGTTTACATTTAAAATAGTTCAGAAAATTAAACGCCAAAATTGAATTTAGTTTGTTATATAAGTGTGGACCTGAGAAGAAAGCATAGTGTGTAGCAAATACTGTGTTTATTTGAGAGACGTTGCACACTTTAGATGTAATCCTGTTTTTCCGCCTTTTATTTGTTGTTTCAACCCGAATTGGGGTCTTAATATGCTGCTGTAGGACCATTTGCAATACATATAGTTGACGCACAGAAAGAACATCGGACTCCTTATACAATTCTGTAGTTGGATACAGACGAGGTTTAAAATTGGCGACTTTTAAAATGGCTCTTTGAGCACATTCAAGCGGTTTAAGATGTGTTTTACAAATACCTCCCCAGCTAGTGATACAATAAATTAGCAGAGACTGACAGAGAGAGAAGTATATGGTTCTTAGTAGATCCAATTCAGCAATATGCCTTAGTTTTAAAGATAGGAATAAGTTTTCTTATTCTGCTCTTTAGATTTATTATATGCTCCTGAAACGAAATGTTACTGTCTATGATTATACCTAGATACTTAATAGAGTTTGTACGCAGTAGGGTATCACACGAACAGTATGTTTTGGGACAGTTTGATTTATGTACTTTTAGTTTAAGGTATTCAGATTCTAAGGGTTGAGAAGAATTACGAATTGTAAAGGTAATGTATTTTGTTTTATCTACATTAAGACTTAATTTATTATGATGTAACCATTCATTTACGGCATTGAAGCCCGATTGTGCAGCAAGGTAAACGCGGAGCCAAGATTCCTCCTTAAACAATAACACAGTGTCATCTGCAAAAGTCAATATTTTACCGTGTCCTAGTTTGATGTCGCAAAGGTCGTTGATAAAACATAAGAACAAGGTAGGACCGAGAATACTACCCTGTGGCACACCGTATTCTACAGGTAAGAAGCAACTTTGATGGATCCCAATCTTTTCACATTGCTGCCTGTCACTGAGGTAATTTATAAGCAATTTAAGAGGGAGTCCACGTATTCCGAAGCGTTTGAGTTTCTTAATCAGGATCGGGATAAGGACAGTGTCGAACGCTTTCTGCAAATCGAGAAAAATGGCAAGACATTTGTCTCCTTTATCTAGACTCTGAGCTATAAAGTTAGTTAAATTAAGGACTGCGTTCGATGTGGAGATCCCTCGGCGAAAACCATATTGATTACAACTAAAAAGGCTATATTTTTCAAGACACGCAGTGAGACGCTTGTTTATTAAGCGCTCTAAGACTTTTGAAAGGGAAGGTAAAACAGAAATTGGCCTATAGTTATTAAAAGAGGATTTGTCACCATTTTTAAATATGGGGTGAACTAAGGCTACAGTTTTCTCTATAATCGTAGTCATACGTAATCTTCTGTGAAATAAACTGATTGTTCGTGACGTCGCAATTTATCTCCTCACCCGCTTAACCCACGCCACGCCAAACTGAAGTATTGTTGGGTCAGATGGTATAAAATCATTACCACATTAAATCACTATAACTGATGCGGATCTGACAAATAAAACGTTAACTAACTTTCAACACTGTCAGTCTTTGTGTCTGTCACTGTCAATGACGGATGACACGCCACATTGTAAGTCTCGGTTGGTTTAACCGTTTAGCCATGTCAGAGGCTGTCAGGCGGCTTAAAAAAACTCTGACTAGACAACCGGCCTATAAGAACTTAATAAATGGCATATTTACCTGCACATCAGTATTTCTAAAACCGATCACAAATATTTAGGGTTTATTATTTTCCAGATGACTGACATATTTAAAAATATTGTACTTATCATTAGAATTTTATTTGTCAAAACTTAAGAAACATTTCAAATAACTATAACTGTTAAAAACTTACACTAAAACATATACTTAAATGAGAATAAAACTAATCTTATAAATTGACTAATAAAACATTCGAATTAAATTTTACGATAAAAACTCTGATTTCACCAAAAAAATGAGCAATTAATTATGACATGGACAAAGATTTTTGGTTTTAATGGAAAAGTTTTTAATAACTGATAAAAGTTTGAAATGATGAGTGCAATATCAAAGAATTTTGATGTTGTTAGTCTAGTTTTATTTTGGTCGCCTCGTGTGAGGTTGACCTTGCTACCCAATTTTATTTCTAATGTACAATTTACAGTATAATATGTACAGCAGCGGTATAACTATGACGCTTATATTGACATTTGCTAGTAATTTTCCGCAATGTATCAACTGACTTAAAAAAATGTTCGGTGGATCATACTTTAAGGTGCTCACTTAATTAATATCGAAATTGAGTAACTCTTAAAAAATCAACTATTACAAAAAATATAATTATATAAAATATATTATTTTTATTTATAATCTATTCGCATGAACAAAGTATATTACTTTTAAAAGTAGTTTGCAATGATTGAACTCGGCAGAGCTATTTTTGGCGAAAAAATATAGTGAGTCTCGTGTGAGATTGGCCGTGCTACTCAACTCTACTGCTAATGTACAGTTTACAGTTTAATATCTACAGCAGCGGTGGAACTATGACACTAATATTGAAAGTTTGGGCTGCCAGGAACTTGGCGCAATTTATTGCAACTTGTAATAAGCTAGGGAAGGTTTAGGCAAAATATACCTCTATTAGCTTGTCTCAGGACGTTACTTATGTCTAGTTCTGCCTTAAAATTATCCATTTACGTGTAATACCAGGTGTTGTTTTACATAATTATTTTTCGCCAAAAATAGCATGACCGACTTCACCCGTGTACAGAATCATTACAGTCATAGTATAAAACAAAGTCGCTTTCCGCTGTCTGTCCCCATGTATGCTTATATTTTTAAAACTACGCGAAGGATTTTGATGCAGTTTGTTTTAATAGATAGAGTCATTCAAGAGAAATGTTTATATGTATAATAAACCTGTGCGAAGCCGGGGCGCATCGCTAGAACGCAAATATTACGCACGGAACGATGTGGCATTTTTTACATAATTGTTGATTTATCAAAAATGGCTGAGCCGATTTCAATAAAATTTAAATGGCACCAATTTCAAAGTGTACTCTTTCTAATAAAAAAAATATTGAAATCTGACTAATATGAAAAAAGTCATGCGTTATACATAAAAAAAATATATACGCGTCGAATTGTACACCGGAGGAGGTACCTCCGGTGGTTCGTCGGTAAAAAATGTAGGGCCTTTCAGATGTTTATATCGCTGTAGACAACTTTTGCAATGGACCAACTACAAAATTGCAAATGAAAACATATTTGCAATGTCATTTCGTATGGAATAAATCACAGAGCTAATACAACCAGAGAGAAAGCGCTGTTGTCGGCAAAAAATGTATGGAAAATCTTGCCCAGAGCCGTCAAATCTGTCGAATATCAATTTAAATTCGACACTACCGGGAGAAAAATTCAGCAACAGCCACATGATCGAGACGTTTTTCATGTCTTTTTTAACTCATGACATATTGAATCAAAATACATCTCGTTCAGATTTTTTCAACCGATCAATGTGGTCGAGAAAATCTAAACGAGATGACGATCCCTCCGGTTGTAATAGCTCTGTGGAATAAATAGATGTGTGTTGTTTTTAAACTATCGGGATTTGAACACATTATTATAATATACTACGGGACTAATCGCTCACTAAAATATATATAATATAAATAAAGATGAGGTATTTATTTATCTCGTAATTTTCCCGTAGTATATTATAAGAATAGATGTATTTTTTTAAGTATTTTAGATTAACCACTCTAATGATTCGGATTAAATTTTATAGTAAGAAAATAGGAACTTATTATAAAGGATAAATAACGAACCGATGTTTTGTTTATAGTTTTTAATGAAAACAACTCGTAATAAGAAAAATGGTTGGTTTTTAAAATAATAAAAGAAATCAAAAAATATAAGCGGTTATAAAATAATCGGCCAAGTGCGAGTCAGACTCGTGCACGAGGGGTTCCGTACCGTATATTAGCGCCCCTTAATATATTTTATTTTAATTTAACTATTTATTTTTAAAGGGAACATAAACCGTTATTAATATATGTATAAAAATACATTTCTTGTTCGAGAACCCCCCCAAAATATTAATTTTATTCTAATTTCAGTATTTGTTTTTGAATTTAAATATCGAGCAAAAACAGCTAATTTTGGTTCTTTACCCCAAACGTTACGTTACGTTACCCGTTTTTTTCTATTATGGTTCTCGGTTATAACGGCAACAGAAATACGTCATCTCTGAAAATTTCAACGTTCTAGATATCACGGTTCAAAAGACACAGCCTGGTTACAGACAGACATAAGGACAGTAGAGTCTTCGTAATAAGGTAAAAACGAGACTCTCTTTACCTTGTGGGTACGAAACCGTAAAAATAGTTTTTTTGACCAACCACATTTCAATTGCTCACCAGCGAAGGTGCTGCGCATGAGCGTAAAATACTAATTTATTTATTACTATAATTGTGATCCGTAAGCTTTTAATATCAACTAATGTTCATTCTTAATAATTATTAAAATACACACAAAATTTAAAGCTACATAATTCTAGGTATAGCTACTTTATACTTTACAGAGAAACTCAAAGTGCCACGACGAACGCATTGAAATAACCTTTTCCCAATTAGCATAGACATTTTCTACATATTTATTTAATTAAAATTCTTTCTGAATTTCTGAATTCAAATTGTAGGTATCACAAATCTAAATTTCATATCCACAAAATCCAAAATAAAACCTTTTCCTCTAGATCACTACGAAACCTTGTAGAGCTACGAGCCGTAGCTTTGTACTACGGCGTAGCACAATACGCACAATACCATCAAGAGCTTTGGGTACCGAAATGCCCGAAGCATTTTCGTTATTCCGTTACCGATTTTTAATCAAAGTTTTGGGTTGTGAGTTTTAATTACTTTATAAAATAAATTAATATGCTATGAGCAACTCGTATCCTGTGACCTGAATTTTGCGGAACGAAGCGAGAATAAGTATTTGCCTTTTTTTTAAATATTTGTAACTCATCATCATTATCTGCAGCAATTTTTATCAACTTCTGAGTATAGGCTTTCCTCTTGTATTTCTGTCTGTCTCGGTCCTTTGCCAATTTGCCAATCTTGTCCAGGTTTGATTCAAGATATTGACGATATCGTCACCCCGGCTTGCTGCCGGACGATTCACGCTCCGTTTACTGTATCTAGGCTACCATATCTATTCTATTGCTGCCTTACTGCACTTGTCATTATTTTAAGCTGTATGTACTTAATAAATCAAACTATTTTTTTTTATTTCATTTATTTTATTTGCCTTAGTAATTTATCGCCAAAGGAAGAGTTTGTGACTGTGTTATGTGTTAGTTGGGTTGTATGTTTGTTACTTTTTCTCGCTCACACTGCTGGATAAATTTGATGATGTTTGGTCTTTTAACCATATCAGTGAATTGACATCTTAGATTAACTTTTAGGTTACTTTTTAACTGACATTTAAAAAAGGAGGTTTTATGTTCAACTATATGTACTTATTTTTTTTTGTTTGTACGTCGATATTATTGCCAATTTAAATAATCTTTTTAGTTCAAAAGGATGTACTTACGAAACAGCATCATTTAAATTGTATTGAAATCAGCTGAGACGATCTTGAAAACTCCACAATAATGTAAAAATTGATTAAAACATCGATTTAAGCGAACTATACGAATTTTGTATATGATGGAAGTTGGTTTAATATTTTTTACGAACATTGATCTGATGTGATTTTGATTACCCTAAACTTCTAAGCTAAAATAGTGGATTGTATCATATAGGAGCAAAATAATATTTTAAAAGCGAGGGCGTTTTTTTGAATCCAGAGTGAAGTGAGAGATTCTAGAGTAGAAATAATAGAGTAGAAAAGAAAGAAATTTTTTAGAATAATCCAGAACGTAGCGAGGGTCAAAGAGATTCAAAGTACGTCGCCCGAGCCAAAAATATATTTTGCGCCCGAGTGGTACACTCTACTTTTTATCACCTCTATGAAAAAATAAAAGCCTCCTCATATTTTATTGAAATATTATTATTTAATAAAATATAGAGTAACAAACAAATTGAAATTAAATGATATATAATAATAAAACAACTGAAAATTTAAATTTACATTCTTTTCATTCCTTTTCTTGGCGCTGAACACTAACATTACAAATACTTCCAAATTCAAAAGGTGCGCAGCAAAGATCATTCCGGCGCACTCATTTGTAACAAAATCAAAAAGTGCGCGGAAAAGTAATTCCGGTGCACTTGTAATGAAGATTAAAAACTCGTTACTGCCCGCTAAAAGTTTCTTATAGAAAGCACCTCCTTTGGTTGCACTTAAAGGCGACCCAAGTCGTCCTTTTCGAATTGAAGGGATGCAAAGTCATTTGTCAAAACAAGTGTTCTAAGTAAGCGTGTTTAATTTTAGGCAAAACATAGTTTAACATTAAACAAGCTACATTTCTAGATTTGTCTGAAGCACACTTATCACTCAAACTACTGTACATAAACGTATGCAAATTTCAATTTTAACAAAGGGTAGTGTCTCTTAGAGACAATGATAATTTTAGCCCTGAAAAGGGTAAATGAAGGGAGTGAAGGCCCTTAATTAAGCGCGATATGCCGCAGCTCATCAATCATGTTGGAGTACGTAGTTTTAAAGGTTGGCCCAATTTGTTAGTTGGCAGCGCTGACTACACTTTGTAAAGAAGATAAAAATACATTATTCATTTTTTAGCTCTGGCTCATATTTCAATAAATGAAATGACTTAATATTTAAAGTGCTTTTATTTATCTCAGAGTTTTTTTTTTGTTATAAACATTTCAAAAATTTGCCGCGATGGCAGGATTTGAACCTGCATCTCTTCGGGATTCCGGCCTAAAAGCATTTTTTTCAGCGATGTGAAAGTCGGTAGTTAAGTGTAAACACTTCATTTTTGTATATAAGCGGTTTAGCTTAATTGGGCCGGAATCCCAAAGAGATGCAGGTTCAAATCCTGCAAACGCAGCAAATTTTTGAAATATATAAATATTTTGGGACATCTTCCTTTGTGTCTATCAATCGGCAATATAATGGCAAATTATAAATAAATAATAAATAAATAAATATTAGGGGACACACGGTCTCTCACCCCAAACTAAGCAAAGCTTGTGATATGGCTGCCAGAGACTGATATACTACATATACTTATTTTTAAATACATACTAAAAAAATAATACATACTTATGTAAATAGTAACTAAATAACACTCAGACACAGAGCAAACACTTATGTTTATCACATAAATATTTGCCCTGGGCAGGAATCGAACCCACGCTTTGATTCAGAAGTCAGGGTCACTAACCACTGAGCCACCGAAGCAGTCAAATGTTTAGAACAGAAAGAGCGATTCTTTGGAAAATTTTAATAGACCGATAGAGGCATACATACCCACATAATATGGCTAAAACTTATATACATACTAGTTTTTGCCCGCGGCGCCACCCGCGTGAAATTCGACTTTTGTGCTATCCACAGGAACCTTTTATTTTTTCGGGATAAAAAGTAGCCTATGTCACTTTCTGGCCCTTGAACTATATCCATGCCTAAAATAAAGTCGATCCGTTGCTCCGTTGCTCCATTATTTAAATATAAGTATGATATTATGATAACTTTGATTAGTTTTGCTAGGAATTAAAATGTCTGGTAAGTTTTCAAAATCACTCATAAGCGCTAGTAGTAGCGAGCGGAATTCAATTTTTCTTTGGGTTTTAGGAATTCATGAATTCACGAAAACTGTTTTTGCAACAATGAATATTAGCTTTTATTTTATTATTACGGCCAGAATTGTCTCATAAATTGGTTTATTTTAGTGACCACTGCCAATCATAATTTTGGTTAAATCAACTTTTTTACATAGCTTAATTAATATATTGGTTTTTTGATTTATGTTAAAACGACTTATTTATTGCAGCAAAAACAGTTATTGTCAGTCCAAGGTGAGCAGAAGAGCAAAAAAAACGAAATATATGAATGTCGCGCGATGCCTCTAGCATTTCACCTTGGAACTCGATTTTGACCCACAATAAATAGCAAAATTTCATTTAAGCTTATAAAAAAACTACGACAACACAATAACCCAAGAGTGCTTTTAGTTCTAATAAGGAAGAGATTATATGTTCATCGATATTTTCTTCAATCGTGAACGGAATCAAAAAACGATTTTTAGTTTCAATGAGTAGGTATAGTTTCGAGGTACTCCCATTTAAATTTTTACGAAATCGGCTGAGCTGTTTTGAAAAATGAACAATAATTTTAAAATTATACAGTTCGATCGAGTTAATGTATTCGAATTTTGTACTCGAGCGAACTATTCGAATTTTGTACACGATCGAAGTCGGTTTTGCTATTTTTGCGATTAGTCTTCAAGAAAATTGGGTGTAGTCACTGATCTAGTTTCTCAATATTTTTTCAATGTATCCACATGACAGCACACTGTTATCACGCTGTGAGCACACACAACAGTCGAGGGCGCCTTGTTCAGCCAATTTGCATGTCATCCTTTCCTTTGAGACAAAGCCGTTGAGCTAAATAAACGGTTAGTGAATGTTTGTTGACTAAGGTCTACTAAGAGCTCAATTTGGCTTATATTATTTATTTCAAAATTATTTTTATCGTGACCATGGTGAAAAATGGTTTAAATTATTGTATCCCAATATTTGAACACCAATTTATTATTTTGAGATGAAATTGCATTAAATAAAAATATCCATAAATGAATCCAACTCGGCGTTCGGAAATTTTTTCTCGTCCGACATAGCTTAGTGCCTGAAATAAAAAAAAAGTTTTCGACCAGTGTGTGTTGCCAGTGATGACTTAAGGCACAGAAACGTGGTCTCTCACTATGGGCCTTATTAATAAACTCCAAGTTGCCCAAGGAGCTATGGAGAGGGCTATGCTTGGAGAATCAGAATCAGAAATGAAGAGATTCGTAGAATGACCATAGTTACCAACATAGCCTAGCTTGGCAAGTTGAAAAGGCAGTGGGAAGGGCAAATAGCATGGAGAAAATTGATGACCGATGGAGTCGTAAAGTGCTTAAGTGGAGACCACGCACCGATAAGCGCAGCGTAGGTCGTCGACTCACAAGGTGGACGGATGACCTTATCAAGACCGCAAGATCGCGCTGGATTCAAGCCGCTACCAACTCGTCTAATTGGAGATCTTTAGAGGAGGCCTATGTCCAGTAGTTAACGTCCTACGGGTAATAAGACGAAGAAGGTAGGTGAGCCAAAAATACCGACATAGTGATAATTATGACTAGTTGTAAAGGCAGTAAGTAGGTCACAGCATCTAAAAGTGATTGCTGACTTTAGAATATCTAAACGAGAGGCTTATTCATAGAAAGAAGACATTTATAGTAGTTTTTATTGTAATTCAGAATTACCAATCGATTCTGCAGTAAAAGTTAAATTAAATAAAAAAAAACATTGAATTAAATTGAAAATGCCATTTAAACTAAATTAAATTGCAAATGCCATTTAAACTAAATTAAATTGCAAATACCATTTGAACTAAATTAAATTAAATTGCATATGCGATTTAAATTAAATAGTTATTGAACCATTAAAATAGACATTCCATTTACATTAAAACTCATTTAGTAAATAGGTACTATAGCAGTTTATGCGACAAGTCAATGATATTTTAAACGAGCAGTAGGATTCAAATCATCGACTTGGCATTTTTTAACCCTGCAAATGGATGCAATTGGCATGGGACAGAGGTGACTGGCAAAAACAATGGGAGGCCTATGCCCAGCAACAGTTTCTTTAAGACTGATACTGATAATGAAAGATGTCTTTAGTAGTTTAAAAGATTATCTATAACCGTTTATATGTTTACATGTAAGATGCACTAAGTCAAAATTTTAAACCATATGCAGTACATAACATCATTATTACTACTCCATACTGTTTTGATTTCGAGTTGAGACCAGAGTAACAGTCACGTCTTTGTACCAATTAACGTTCCCACAGGACCCGTAGTAGTTTCCGCAACCGCATGCTAATATGTTTGTCAATTTATAAGTAAGAATGAGGCAATTAACAAAATTCTGTACTAGACGATTTTTGATTAAATTATGAATAAAAGTTTCAAGAAAGTTTTGAACAGAACTACTTAACTGTATAAAAATAACAACGAGTTTACCATTAGTTGTTTAGAAAATTTCTTATTGTATAATACGACCAATATAATTACGTAGATTTACGTACTTAATATGTGTAAAATACTGTACAGTACCAGTCTTATTAATATTCCACTGCTCCACCATGCTGGCCCAGTGCGGGTTGGCGAATTTACATTTACGCCATCGAACTTCTTCTACGGATGTATGCATGTTGCCTCACGATGTTTTCCTTCACCGAAACGCAATTCCGTACATAAATTCCAAGGAATCCATTGGTACGGGACCAGAATTTGAACCTACAACTTCACGATTGTAAGGCGGGTGTCATTACCACTCGACCACCACGACGTATTACCACTAATATTAACGTCATTATATTTGTCGTACTATGTGTCGAGACGAAAATCCCTTAACAATTCAATTAATTGGTATACTATTATCATCTTAACAACATAATAATATTTTGCACAAAATAGCATGACCGACTTCACCCGTGTACAGAATCATTACATAGTATAAAACAAAGTCGCATTCCGCTGTCTGTCCCCATGTATGCTTATATCTTTACAACTACGCGACGGATTTTGATGCAGTTTGTTTTAATAGATAGAATAATTTAAGAGAAATGTTATATACATATATATTATAATATATTATAATACACCTGTGCGAAGCGGAGCGGGGCGCATCGCTAGAACGCAAATATTATGCACGGATCGATGTAGAATTTTTCACATTATTGTTGATTTATCAAAAATAGCTCAGCTGATTTCGATAAAATTTAAATGGATCCAATTTCGAAATATACTCTTTCCAATAAAAAAAGAATGAATAATATCAGACTACTATAAATAAAAGTTAAGCGTGGTTATACATAAAAAAAAATATACGCATCTAATTGTATACCTCCTCCGGTGGTGCGTCGGTCAAAAAGGTACTAATATAGCCCAGCTGATTGGCAAGTTGGTATGGCAGTGAGCAGAGCACATAGCACGGAGGACTGATGGTCGTTGTGTTTAAAAAGATCTCGAGTAGAGATCACATACCGTAGCGCAGCGTAGGAGGTCCACTCAAGAGTTGGACAGATTACCTCACCGCAGGATCATGGATGCAAACCGCTTCCAACCGGTCATATAAGAAATCCATACAGGAGGCTTATGTCCAGCAGTAGACGTCCTATGGCTGATGAATGGATGAAAACAAAGTAAACAAAAATTAAATACTGGACAGGGTATTTTTCGCCGTATATATTTGAGCCGTGGTGGTCTAGTGGTAGTAACACCCGCCCAACAATCGTGAGGTCGTGGGTTCAAATCCCGATCCCGTACCAATGAGTTTCTTTGGAACTTATGTACGGAATTTCACATCATTAGCTTTTCGGTGAAGGAAAACATCGTGAGGCGACCTGCATACGTCCTTAGAAGAAATTCGATGGCGTATGTGAATCCACCAATCCGCACTGGGCCAGCGTGGTGGATAAGGCCCAATCACCCTTCGTGGGTAGGCCTACGTCCTGCAGTGGACTATTAAAAAGGCTGGTACAGGGTATTTTTAATATATTGTACCAGTGTAAATTATTATATTTATACAGTCCAGACCAGGGAAAACAAGAAGTTATTGTAATAAAGCATAAATAACTATAATTCTTCCCGTCGCGCGAGTAACTAACAAACAAACTTGTCCCTCGGAGACTTATTACAACTCACAAAGCGTTAACGAGGATCTACTTGTTTTGGGACTGAATAATACACTGAGCAATTTCACTTTTATACATAACTAGCGGACCCGGCGAACTTCGTATCGCGAAAGTTAATGAATGTAGGTAGCTAACCTTACGAAGATACCTACATTAAGATATTTTAAGTTTAATGGCTTTCATCCAAAATGTAGATCTCATTGAGCTATCTCACTTTTGTGAAGATAGCATTAGTTAAAAGTTGACATTTGCGGAGATAAACCACTTTTAAGTTCGTCAGCTGTCATACAATATGTAGATCTCATTAAGCTATCTCACCTTTGTAAAGATAGCATTGATCAAAAGTTGACATTTGCGGAGATAAACCGCTTTTAAGTTCGACAGCTGTCATTCAAAATGTAGATCTGGTTGAGCTATATCATTTTTGTAAAGATAGCATTGATCAAAATTTGACAGTTACGGAGATGAACTACTTTAAAGTTCGACAGCTATCATATAAAATGTAGATCTGGTTGAGCTATCGCACTTTTGTAAAGACAGTAATTGTCTAAAATCGGCAGATACGAAGTAAGTAATAGTAAGTGCGCCACAAAATTTTAGCCCCAATTCAATGTGAAACGGTACACAAATATTGTAACAAACAATGATTTCAAACCCAAGAAACAGTAAATCTCAACTAATTTTTTGTCTCGGCATGGTTATCATCCGCAGCTTACTTTGTCCCACTGCTGGGTATAGGCCTCTCTCTTTCTGTGACAACTGCCTCGGCTCTTTAGTTGAGTAGTCGACCCATCTTGCTGCCACGCCGCACATAGCTGAGCGCTCTCACCTATTCAAGTACACTAGTTGACCAGCTCGGTCACCACCGTCTTTCTTGCTCAAGAAGCACTGGTCAAAATTGTTGCCACGCCAGTGTGAACGATGTCATACGCAGGGCTTTTGCGACCGCCAATATAGTAGCCGTACTCGAATGGAATGGGTTTGCGCTTGGCGCAAACATTCTATATTCTAGCGCTATATATATAGATATAGATAATAGATATAATTATGTTAATCTTTAAGTTTTGCAATTTGAACACATTATTCTTACTTAACGCCGTGGTGATAGTAATACCTGCCTAACAATAGTGACGTTGGGGATTGAAAACCCAGACCCGTACCAATATATAGGATTTATGTACGGTATTTAATTTCTATTCCGTGTAAAACATCTTGAGGCAAACTGCATACGTCCGTAGAAAAAAATTTGATTGCGTATGTGAATCCACCAAATCGCACTGGGCCAGCGTGGTGGATGTAGTCCATCCACTCTTTGTGGGTAGGTCCACGTCTAACAGTAGACTATTAACAAGTTAAATAAAAGCTTTTAAAAAGGCTACAAAGTTCGGATAGGCCGGGTGGCGAGCCCTAGTGTCAGAGTTACTAAAGCCTCCCGACGGCCTTTCAAACAGTCATTATAGCTAAACGGTTAAAATAACCGAGGCCTATTTAACGTGTCATCCGAGCCACGGTAGCGCTCAATTGTAAATGCCACCCGCGATCACCCATCCGAACTCTGACAGTGCTGAAAGCTTTAAATTTAACAGTACAAAACTATAAACTGTATTCGTACGTTCACCTACAATTTCCCTCTAGCTTGATAAAACTGGCAACATTTTACGGTGGCTCTTTCAAAATTTTTGATAACCTTGTTACGCAAACGTCAGAAGTCTTTTTGTTCTTGTTCTTACGTCCAATTAACCCTCTGTAGGGCAAGATGTTCAATTTTTAAATTAAGCAATTTTATTTATCACGTTTTTCTATTTTTCACTGATTTTTAGTCATTTGGCGAAAGCAAGTAGGTAGTTTGAACCGAGCGAGTGGAAAGAAAGCGCTGTTACGCGACAATAACGCCATCTACATTTTTTGTGTTTAACTAAGTCGAACTATCGGTTTGTTACAGGTATGCTACAGTGACTTTACAAGTAGTTCGAAATATCCTTTTAATTTTAATTGGCAAAGAGTAGGTTTGTTACAGAAATGATACACGGCACTACAGAGGGTTAAATAATTAAAAAAACATCACTTTTTCTTTTAAATTATTACTCCAACTAGAGTCGTGGACCTATGAGATGGTACAGATGTGACTCCTTTTGGAGTCATTGGACAGTGAACGTGTCAAAAGGCTGGTATAGTACAGTGCAGGAGTAATCGCGCACTGACAATATGAGCCAAATAAATACCTCATTATCCCGGAATTTCAACCGAGTTGCATAGCTCTTGCGACATGACATCATTAATTATAGAAATAACTTCTCATCACATCTATTCGAAAAGGACTACTTGGTTTGCCTTTAAGTGCGCCCAAAGGTGGTGTTTTCTCTATGAAACTTTATAAGTGCGCCGGAATCATCTCTGCCGCGCACTTTTTGAATTTGGAACAAATAAGTGCGACGGAATGATCTTTGCCGCGCTCTTTTTGAATTTGGAAGTGTTTGTAACGTTAATGTTCAGCGCCAAGAAAATGAATGAAAAGAATGTAAATATAAGTTTGAAATTTGTTTTATTATCAGATATCATTTAGTATCAATTTAGTTGTTACTCTACGTTTTATTAAATTAATAATAATATTACAATAAAATATGAGGTGCTTTTTATTTTCTCATAGAGGTGATGAAAAGTAGAGTGTACCTACCACTCGGGCGAAAAATATATTTTTGGCTCAGGCAACGTACTTTGAATCCCTCGCTACGTTCAGGATTCTACTCTTGAATTCCTCACTTCGCTCTGGATTAAAAAAAAACGCCCTCGCCGTAAAAATATTACTTTGCTCTCATATGATACAATCTACTATTTTACTGCACTCACTAGAATGAAAATACTAAGAAGTGTGACAATCGGTGCCTGCAATTGTTTGTGTAGACGCTTGGTTCTTTTAAACCACACAACATATTGCAATGCTCTTCCAATATCTTTTAGAATATATTTTCCGGGAAGTTTATAGTTAGAATTCATTCGTAGCCAGGCAAAACAGAGGCGATGTGAAGTTAGCCACAATCTACGCGAAAGTCAAAGCCAAAGTCAAATCATTTATTACAACTTATGAAATTTACATGCGGTTCTTAGTTGACATGTTTTGTATAGTGATACATATGACCCTATAAGGGTATGGCAATTTTATTATTTGTATTGAAACGATTTATTATTATGTTTTCTAGATTATCGTTAAAAAATTGTCTAGAGTGTAATAGCATTTCGATAAAAGGATAATTTTTAATTGTTTTATGAAACAGTTTTCTCTTTCGATATCTTTTAGATTGTTTGGCAATTTATTGAATATTTTTATAGCCATAGAATTTGGGCTAGAACTGTGCATTGCTAAGTTAGACTTTAGTTCCACGAGTTTATTTCTTTAAGTATATTGTGATATGTACCTATGTGTAAATATATTGTGATCTGGTTTTTTTTTATTCATAAGTACACATAAAATACCAGCTTAAATTCGGTTACAAACAAATCTGTCATGTATTGTTGGTTTTTGATATTATAATTTAACGTTAGAAAGTTTTTTTTTATTCCTTGTAGGTTTGCGTTTGACTACATACTGCCTGATGTTGAGCAGATATGCGGTCTAGGATGTAGCACGTTTACCTAGAAGATACCTATTTACTCGGGATTTGAAGACACCCACGTTGTACTTAAGCGGGAAGACAGACCCAGGCAAAGCGTTCCACATTCTGGCTGTTAGAACAGTAAAGTTTTTTTTTACAGTTCTAACAACTTTCAACCGTAGTAGTAAGAAGAGTAATTCGTTTACCGTTCTTACTACTGGTAGTAAGAATGGTAGTAACACTGGGAATAAACCTAATTTTTTGCGATTTATCAGACGCTTTGTTAAAATAGTGAGGGTGCTTTTTGACAAATTTGCATATTTCAAATATAAAAATAGATACCATGGACATTATTTCAAGTCAGCGCAAAGCTTTGAGAGCTTCAATCAGGATTGGATATTGCGCAGCTTGTAGCTAACTTCACATCCGCCAACTTGTGTGATTCAACCTATAAGCAACACATCGAACAAAAATCAGTGGTCGAACTGCAACTGTTTACAATCTGTTCTTTTATTCATGAACTGCATAAATTCCCGAAAATATGAGAAAATTACAAAATCGTGGGTGAACGAGCAAAACTGTATAAATTTGCATTTTAATAACTTTGTTACTGTCGTCATTGTTGGTCGGTGGAAACCAATAACTAGTCATTATTGGACGCTGTGCAAAATTATTTAACGGTTTTACGGACATACCTGCGCGAAAGCGACGAAGGTGGCGTAGCAAAGAGCATTCGCGCAAGAGATTCGCTGAGTACATTATTATGAACAAGCTTTGTGGAATTAAAACAGGGAATAAGTTAACTTCGTAACCTTAGGGCAAAGCTGGTCATTGATTGTTTTTTCGATTGCGTTAGTTGTCCTTTAAAACGCACAAAAAGAAGAGAATTAATTATTATTTTTCTTGTCATAAATAGAAAGTCACATGTCGTAAAAATAATTAACAACTTGTTTTAGCTTGTGCCAGTAAAGCTCTTTGACATGATACGATTAAATCTCTTTAAAATGGCCTGAATGAAAAATATAAGGGTCCACCTTATCTCTTTCATTTAGGCCGTTTAATTTCGTGATCTAGCAAAAATGTGTAATTTTCAGATTTATTCCTATATGTGTACCTACGCTATAACGATACTCCTTGCCACATTTTATAGTTCTAGGTCAACGGAATGAACCCAATAGGTTTTCATTCCATTTGCGAGTGTCAAAATATGCAGTTTTAAGTGACATACTCGTAATCGGCTCTAACTTCTTAAGACGATAATCGAAAAGTTCAATGCTAGCACAACTACAAGAGGCCATAGATTTGCGCATGAGGTTTTAATTTTAACTCGGTATCTTTACAAGTTCTTGAGATAGAAGGTCTTGACTCACAGATGGACAACAAAGTGATTCTATAAGGGTTCCGTATATTCTATTTGAGGTCTTCTTACTGTCCTCTTCATTACTGAAGGTCGTGCCCATCTTGAAATGATTTGACGGAATCAGTGATGAGTCGCTTCCACGCCGCCCTATCTTCGGCTTTCTTCAAAACAGTGGAAACTGGAAGCCCGGTCTCAACTTAATCTGATCAGACCGACCTTTTGAGGTACAGAACCCTAAAAATGCCAAGTCAATGGCTATATTGCTAACGCACTGGTATGTCCGTAGATTTATAAGTTAAAACCAATAGCGGCAACACAAACTAAATTATGTTTATTCAGCTATATTGAACCCCACTCGCTGCTAAAATTAAGGGTACTTAATAACACGGTAAATTAACTGGCAACTATAGACAAATACGAAAATATTTTTTTATAATGGAGTTGTAAGAAATTTGAGTGATATAACAGTAAAAAAAATTACAAAATATGTCACCACCGACTGCCACCACGTAAAGAATTTGAATATATTGCACGAATCGATTTTTTTACGATTTATCAAAAACGGCTCGGTTGATTTCGATAAACCTTTCTATATTTTAGAGACTCCTTAGAAATAAAAAAGTAAATCTTAAGTAAGTTTCGTCGTAAGTTTGAATAAATAGTAAGTGTATTTCCGCTATCTTGTTTTTAATAAATATTTAATGTATTTCCGCTATCTTGTACATTAGTGTACAAGATAGCGGAAATACACTAAATATTTATTCAAAACAAAGATTTGAAGATGAATTTTCGCAAAGTAACGCCTTATTCAATCAACTATAAAAATTAATTTTGAAATTGACATAAAAATACATACAGACGAACTGTTACAACCAACATATTGCTGACTATGCATCCCCCACTTGCCTACCGATTTACGTCAACCAATATTGCAGATTCTGCAATTATTTACGTATATAAACTCACATTTTCAATCTTAATCTCCCAGTTAGTTCTCCGAAGGTTACTCTACCTCTCAGGCTACGGACCTGGTTCCTGCCCGACGGTCCTGAGAAAGAACTCTCCCAAAGGGAATCTCGCGCGGTATATTCTCCACCAAGTCAACTCTATTGGTCTAGGAAAGGTGCCTACCAATAAAGTTAAAATGTGTTTCAAATATAAAGTTAGACTATTAAAGTGATTATCACTAGTTACTGAGTTGTTTTTTTTAAAGAACTCTAAAGCTCAGTCTAACGGAACGTAGTATTTGCTTCTTCCTCTTCATTTTTTGGAGTCAGTACAAATACGTAAGTAAGTACAGACACGCGATTTTCATGACCACATTTTTCTTAGGTAAAGAGTGTTTATTAAATACCCACATTTCTAATTTGATCTCACGGAGAGTAATTTAAACCGCTGGATGCAAGCCCCATCAAGACAGTCTTATTTAAAACTGGGACGGAGACCTATATCCAATAGGAAACTTCCTATGTCTGATGTGCCGACAAATCCACAGTGTTAGGAAAACCGAGGACTCGACGACTCGCAGTAGAAACACCAATATTATTACAATGAAACTTTGCAGATTTATTTCTTCCATTACAGTGTTCTTTAAGCTCTAAAAATAACTAATCTAGACTTGTTCGCCCCTCCAACAGCTCGACCAGAATGGTCTCCAAAAACTGTGCCAGTCTCTGTACACGATGTTATAAAAATATCCGCCCACTTCCTCTATAATTAACCAACCACAGCCAGTTTCTTCCTGAATTTACGTTTTTAAATTTCCGTGGTTGACTACTGCCTTTGAATTGTAGTTTTCGTCCAAAAACCACACATTTAGAATATGAAATTTTTGAACAAAACCCAACAACAGTAAAAAAAACCCATGCCTGAGCTAGCATTATTCCTACAAAGAAATCGCAAGACAAAAACAGAACTACAAAGGCAATAATTACTCACAACTAATACTAACAAACAAAAACTCTACTGTGTCGCTATCTTTTAATCTAGAAAGTATATAACGTATATAAACTAGGTATACAAAGCCGGGAAACAAAAGGAGCTCATATATTACTGGAATAGAGCCAAAAAGGTGAAAGCTAAATGATTTATGCTGAGGACCTTATATTCGTTCAACTGTGTTCTGTGGTTCCACTCGCGACAATTTACTGGGAATAATATGATTTTTTTCTTTTGATTGTGGATTATAAAAGATCAGTTGGAAGCACTGGTAGCCGTGGTGGTCTAGTGGTAGTGACACCCGCTTTACAAACGCAAGGTCGTGGGTTCAAATCCCGGTCCCGTTCCAATGAGTTCTTCGGAATTTATGTACGGAATTCAACACCATTTGGCTTTTCGGTGAAGGAAAACATCGTGAGGAAACCTGCATACGTCCATCGAAGAAATCCGATGGCGTATGTGAATCCACCAACCCGCACTGGGCTAGCGTGGTATATGGCCCAATCACCCTTCGTGGGTAGGCCTACGTCCTGCAGTGGACTATTAAAAGGCTGTTACAGTACAGTACAGTTGGAAGCACTAGATGACAGCTACTTTCTATTCTAAATACTTTGAGGAGACTTATGTTTAACATTTAGTTCGAGTCTGTTGGGCGTACGACCCTAGCAACCATTCCAATTATAGGTGAAATATTATTAATTTGAGTTGCCGTGATATGGTACTATTGATTGAATTCCTCTTTTATATATTTCTATTAAAACCGGCTGGAAATGGCTAGCGATTTCTAGTAATTTTGTTGTCATGAGACCTTGGTACAAATATCTACAGAGCCACAATCCCCACGTGAAAGTAGTAAAAAAATGTCCGAGCGCCGTCATACTTACCTACTTGGATAATAAGGATGTTAACAAATTTTCGGAATTGCTGACATTTTGAAGATTGACTCCATTTTACCATAAAAAATATTAGAATAAAAAAAAAAGAAATATTAGTATTTTCGATGAGAAAATATACAAAAATAGAGTTAGTATGAATTTTCCCGCTAAAATACTTACAACTGTCACGTGACTGAAATGACGTCACTGGCAGCAAAACATAAGTTACTCTATGGCAAATAATATTAGAAAATGCAAAGAAGTAACAGTCTTTGACAGCTTGTTTTGTGGTTAGTGACGTAATAAGCCGATACTGGTGTTTGAACTCACGTGACAATAGATTACATTATATAGCATTTAAAACCATTTTTAATAAATTTATTAAAAAATATTAATTTATAAAAATGTGATTTTCGATATTCTAATATAACAAATTATCACAAAATTAACACTAAGCATCAGTTATTATAGTGCATTAGTTATAATTTTAGTGCGCGATTAGTCTCGTAGTATATAATAATAATTTGTTCAAATCGCGAAAGTTTAAAAACAACATAAACATTAGTTTGTGATAAGTGTTAACATCCCTATTGTATAAATTAAATAATTTACAATTACTCATTTTCTCGAATCTCGACGTTATGTCACCTAATTAGTGCTTGTATACTTTGGCATCGCACAGCGTTGTAGTCAGCTTGCAATCACCTTACGACTACGACTCAAAAAGTCTCCCTACTACGTAGTTTGGGCAAGGTTTTGGCTCGGACACTTTTTCTGCACGATTGTGACTCTATAGATACTTGCTCGTTGCAAGAGACCGATGATGGAAAAGTAACAATAAGATGGTTTTGGTTAGAAAATGGGTTTAGTTTGGTTACATACCTAGCCAAGAAGATTAGCGTGTTGAAATGGTAATGGGTAGGGCACACATCACGAAGGAATGATGTGATTGAAAACTTATAGAGTAGAATAGAATGACTATTTCAGGGTCATCAAGATGTAAGCCGCCTTCAATCAGTGATATTAAAGATCTAGAGAGAAAACTTATGTCCAGCAGTGGACGATCTATGGCTGACATGACAATGAAGATCCATTTTATTGTACATTGTACGGTATATTAAATACAACAAACAAACAATCAGCACAAAATATGTCCAATGTTAGGATGAATATGATTAAGTAGGATTTACACAGCGCGAGCAACTGGACAGTGTATTAGTATGATAAATAAAGGCACTTAGTTTTTTGTTCCGCTCAACTATGGACAAAAAAGAATAATCCTATGAAATGTTTGTGCGAATTACTGTAACGAAAATATTTCATGCTAGATTTGTTTTTTTTTTTTTTAGAAAATAGAAGAAGAAAGAAAGAAAGATTTTTATTAGAAGTTGCGATGGATCGAGACTGATGGAAAGAAATGGGGGAGAACTGAGAACTTTGCCCAGGAGTGGTTAGCAAAAAAAAAAAACAGGGGCTTATGAGTTTGTTACTATGAATGTTTCTTTTCGCGTACAGGTTGCATTCTTCAACAAATCTTGATTAAACTTGAAATATGTATTCCATATAGGGTACCTGGGTAACAAGTGTAATTTTTAGATTTTTTTTATTATTAAGGGTCAGATAGACGCTTTACGGAATATTTAGTTGTATATTCACTTTAAAATAGTTAGCAAAATTAAAATAAAATAAATTCTGGGGATAAAGTAATTAAAAATGGGAGCCATTTTTAATTATTCATTTATTTTGTAGTATAAAGTTTTGATATTTTGTTACTTTTTTTTTAATGAAAGTAACAAAATCTCAAAACTATTACTTATTAACTTGTGAATGAATTCAACTCGATTTGTATGGACTTGTCTGAAATAAACTTTTTTTTTTATTTATTTATTCCAATCGATACTTTCATGCGCGAGTCCAACTCATACTTGGCTATTTTTTATTTATTTTTGCGCCAACTGAAGCAATATCTGAGTACAGTAATGCAAACCTAAGTCTTTAATAAGCCGTGGTGGTCTAGTGGTAATGACACTTGCCTTCGTGTGGTCGTGGTTTCAAATCCCGGTCCTGTACCAATTAATACTTTGGAATTTATGTTTGGAATTTTACGTCATTAGCTTTCGGTGGAGGAAAATATCGTGAGGCAATCTGCATACGTCCGTAGAAACAATTTGATGTGTGGATCCACCAACACGAACGAGTCAGCGTTGAGGATATATTACATGGTCCAATCGCCGTTCATGGGTGAGCCCAGTATGGTCTTTAATAAAGAAATTCTAATGTCCGTCCACTTGAACAATGTAAAGAGAGCTCGAGCTCTGCTGCGCGGACATTATAGTGAGGCTAGGTATTGTTTCTTTTATTTTTTCTTTAATATTGTCGGATTTCGTATGAAGTATTTTTGGTAATGCTGAGTTTTTTCATCCTGTTATTTTATTCGGCAGAATTTGGTAATAACATTAGTTTTTGCTTATATTAAAGAACTGTTTTTTGATAAAAGTGTGGGCTTGCGTTTGACCACATCTGAAATGAAGCATGTGTAAAATGAAGCAATTGACTACTTACTAGGTTACTTGTAAAATGCAAGGATTTTTTTTGGTTTGTTGGCTCTTTCTTTCACGCAATGGCAATTTATTTGACTTTATTTTTACATGGAAATAGAAAAGTATTTAAGACCACTAACTTTTAGGCCTGGAAAAATAGATTGAAATGGAACTAGATTTCTAATTCCTGAAAATTAGATAAAAGAAAAATCAAAACATCACACGGGTGACGCCGTAAGCAAAAGCTAGTTTTAATAATTATAATATGATTAACATGTCAATTAATATTAAAACGTGTTCAATTATTTAATTGAAATGATTAATTGCAATTGACTTGTAACTTTGGGTTAGTAACTATAAAAAAAAATACTATAACCATAGATTGATAACACTGTTGTCAGTTAAGGCAATTCTGAACCGCAAAAATCTATGGAAAATCTTGCCCAGAGATCAAATTTTTTTATGAAATTTAACAAGAATTTCACGTTCCCGGAAAAAAAATCGGCAATCGATTGAATCGAGATATTTTGCATAAATCTTTTACATTATTTCGATCGCCCACATTATACCTCTGATATATCTGTGACTATAATTAATGCAACAAATAAACACATAGTATCAGTATCAAAACACCGTCGCCATTTGGCGAGGGAAGACGTCCTCCTAATCGACAGAACATTTGGCTTAGCCGAGATTAATAGTTTCCCTAACAAGCCTCAACTAAAGATAAGGGTATATTCGCAATAGCATCAACAGATCGCTACATATTGCATTCTTAGGCTTGACTTTCTTGGCTTTGATGCCGGCTCTTCTCGTGTCGTTTTCTTCATGTCTAAAGGTGAACGTGAACTCTGCCTTCCAGAAGCATCTCTTTCTATCTTCAGCAAAACGCAGCGCTTTATAGACCTATGCGTCGAGGGTGGTGCAAATTTGATTGTGCCAACGTATTGGACCACGGCCTTGTGACCGCATGCCGTTGATTTTTCCTGTGAACATCAGTTTCTCAAGATTATCGTCGGTTTTCTTTGAAAGGAGGCGAAAGTACTCTTGATTAATTTCGCCACATTTTCACACGCGTAAGACAGATGGTAGAGAATCTACTAGTGACTTTGAGCTGTTCAGTATCAATATCAATACGTTAGCCCGGTGCCTGTAGTAAGAGCCTACTAAAAGGAGATCTCTGGGCTCGCGGGTGGTTGGAGATGGGGCTCTAGCCATCCACTTGGATGGGCCCAAGGACAACAACAACGCTGAGTCAAACATGGGATGACAATAGAAAAGTGCTAGGGGTTCCGGTGGGTTTCCTTGGAGATCCCGGAGCTCAAATAACAGTACGAAGGCAGGCCATCAAGGTTTTAATGGGTGCAATACCGCATAACCCTGCTGTACGCCGAAGCAGCTGGGTATCTTGCGAAGATTTCCTTTCCTTTCCTCCTTTCTTTCTTTCTTCGATTCGTTTTCGTTCGTCTCTCTGTACGCTACGCACACACTATTTTTGTCTCAGGGACTAAAGATTGCGAGTGTAACATACATGCATTAACTGGTATCTCATCTCTCTAATCTCTCTATTTTGACGTATCTGAGAAAATCCCAGACAACTAGTCTCCGAATCTAAACGTCTTATAAGCGTATCATAATGAGAGAAAAGTGAAAATAATTTCTTTCAAAAGAAATTACGCAAATCTCGGCTAAAATTTAAAGATTTTTAAACGATTTTAAATACAAAAGCAAGAATTATAAGGCTCAAAATTATGCAACGCAGCGCGCTACATAATGTGGCTATGCCCTAATGCTATGCTCATAATACAGGTACGTATTATAGGCATATTGCACCTGAGCGTACGGCAGCGACGTTATGTGACCCAATTCACAACCACACGCGCACAGGGTGTAATCGGAATGACATGCTATGAAACCAACGCAGAAAAAATGGAATTCCATTACATTTGTGTGATAAGATTTTTGTTTTTTCTGGTGAAAGGATTTTTGGTATGACGTTGGTTATGAATGTGCTAAGTATTGGTTTATTTTTATATCTTGTACAAAGTGGATGTCTTCAAATCCCGAGTAAATATTTTTTGTATCATTCTTCTGTCTTTTTAGGGTTCCGTACCTCACAAGGAAAAATCGGAACCCTTATAGGATCACTTTGTTGTCCGTCTGTCCGTCTGTGTGTATGTCAAGACTCTTTATCTCGGGAACGCGTAAAGATATCGAGTTTAAATTTAAACTGTGTACGTATATCTATGATTTCTTACAGTTGTGTGAAGGAAAAACTTCTCAGTTATCATATAAAAAAGTTAGAGCCTTTTATGTCGTAAAATACCGCATATTTCGACACTCACAAAAATCAAAACCTACAGGGTACTTTCCGTTGACATAGAACTATGAAATTTGTCGAAAAGCATTATCTCAGATTACACATATAGAAATAAATCTGAAAACTGAACATTTTTATTTAAATCACAAAAAAATAGGGCTGCAAAATTCACAAAATATGGGCTCAAAATTTTGTTGTCATGAGACCTTGGTACAAATATCTACAGAGCCACAATCCCCACGTGAAAGTAGTAAAAAAATGTCCGAGCGCCGTCATACTTACCTACTTGGATAATAAGGATGTTAACAAATTTTCGGAATTGCTGACATTTTGAAGATTGACTCCATTTTACCATAAAAAATATTAGAATAAAAAAAAAAGAAATATTAGTATTTTCGATGAGAAAATATACAAAAATAGAGTTAGTATGAATTTTCCCGCTAAAATACTTACAACTGTCACGTGACTGAAATGACGTCACTGGCAGCAAAACATAAGTTACTCTATGGCAAATAATATTAGAAAATGCAAAGAAGTAACAGTCTTTGACAGCTTGTTTTGTGGTTAGTGACGTAATAAGCCGATACTGGTGTTTGAACTCACGTGACAATAGATTACATTATATAGCATTTAAAACCATTTTTAATAAATTTATTAAAAAATATTAATTTATAAAAATGTGATTTTCGATATTCTAATATAACAAATTATCACAAAATTAACACTAAGCATCAGTTATTATAGTGCATTAGTTATAATTTTAGTGCGCGATTAGTCTCGTAGTATATAATAATAATTTGTTCAAATCGCGAAAGTTTAAAAACAACATAAACATTAGTTTGTGATAAGTGTTAACATCCCTATTGTATAAATTAAATAATTTACAATTACTCATTTTCTCGAATCTCGACGTTATGTCACCTAATTAGTGCTTGTATACTTTGGCATCGCACAGCGTTGTAGTCAGCTTGCAATCACCTTACGACTACGACTCAAAAAGTCTCCCTACTACGTAGTTTGGGCAAGGTTTTGGCTCGGACACTTTTTCTGCACGATTGTGACTCTATAGATACTTGCTCGTTGCAAGAGACCGATGATGGAAAAGTAACAATAAGATGGTTTTGGTTAGAAAATGGGTTTAGTTTGGTTACATACCTAGCCAAGAAGATTAGCGTGTTGAAATGGTAATGGGTAGGGCACACATCACGAAGGAATGATGTGATTGAAAACTTATAGAGTAGAATAGAATGACTATTTCAGGGTCATCAAGATGTAAGCCGCCTTCAATCAGTGATATTAAAGATCTAGAGAGAAAACTTATGTCCAGCAGTGGACGATCTATGGCTGACATGACAATGAAGATCCATTTTATTGTACATTGTACGGTATATTAAATACAACAAACAAACAATCAGCACAAAATATGTCCAATGTTAGGATGAATATGATTAAGTAGGATTTACACAGCGCGAGCAACTGGACAGTGTATTAGTATGATAAATAAAGGCACTTAGTTTTTTGTTCCGCTCAACTATGGACAAAAAAGAATAATCCTATGAAATGTTTGTGCGAATTACTGTAACGAAAATATTTCATGCTAGATTTGTTTTTTTTTTTTTTAGAAAATAGAAGAAGAAAGAAAGAAAGATTTTTATTAGAAGTTGCGATGGATCGAGACTGATGGAAAGAAATGGGGGAGAACTGAGAACTTTGCCCAGGAGTGGTTAGCAAAAAAAAAAAACAGGGGCTTATGAGTTTGTTACTATGAATGTTTCTTTTCGCGTACAGGTTGCATTCTTCAACAAATCTTGATTAAACTTGAAATATGTATTCCATATAGGGTACCTGGGTAACAAGTGTAATTTTTAGATTTTTTTTATTATTAAGGGTCAGATAGACGCTTTACGGAATATTTAGTTGTATATTCACTTTAAAATAGTTAGCAAAATTAAAATAAAATAAATTCTGGGGATAAAGTAATTAAAAATGGGAGCCATTTTTAATTATTCATTTATTTTGTAGTATAAAGTTTTGATATTTTGTTACTTTTTTTTTAATGAAAGTAACAAAATCTCAAAACTATTACTTATTAACTTGTGAATGAATTCAACTCGATTTGTATGGACTTGTCTGAAATAAACTTTTTTTTTTATTTATTTATTCCAATCGATACTTTCATGCGCGAGTCCAACTCATACTTGGCTATTTTTTATTTATTTTTGCGCCAACTGAAGCAATATCTGAGTACAGTAATGCAAACCTAAGTCTTTAATAAGCCGTGGTGGTCTAGTGGTAATGACACTTGCCTTCGTGTGGTCGTGGTTTCAAATCCCGGTCCTGTACCAATTAATACTTTGGAATTTATGTTTGGAATTTTACGTCATTAGCTTTCGGTGGAGGAAAATATCGTGAGGCAATCTGCATACGTCCGTAGAAACAATTTGATGTGTGGATCCACCAACACGAACGAGTCAGCGTTGAGGATATATTACATGGTCCAATCGCCGTTCATGGGTGAGCCCAGTATGGTCTTTAATAAAGAAATTCTAATGTCCGTCCACTTGAACAATGTAAAGAGAGCTCGAGCTCTGCTGCGCGGACATTATAGTGAGGCTAGGTATTGTTTCTTTTATTTTTTCTTTAATATTGTCGGATTTCGTATGAAGTATTTTTGGTAATGCTGAGTTTTTTCATCCTGTTATTTTATTCGGCAGAATTTGGTAATAACATTAGTTTTTGCTTATATTAAAGAACTGTTTTTTGATAAAAGTGTGGGCTTGCGTTTGACCACATCTGAAATGAAGCATGTGTAAAATGAAGCAATTGACTACTTACTAGGTTACTTGTAAAATGCAAGGATTTTTTTTGGTTTGTTGGCTCTTTCTTTCACGCAATGGCAATTTATTTGACTTTATTTTTACATGGAAATAGAAAAGTATTTAAGACCACTAACTTTTAGGCCTGGAAAAATAGATTGAAATGGAACTAGATTTCTAATTCCTGAAAATTAGATAAAAGAAAAATCAAAACATCACACGGGTGACGCCGTAAGCAAAAGCTAGTTTTAATAATTATAATATGATTAACATGTCAATTAATATTAAAACGTGTTCAATTATTTAATTGAAATGATTAATTGCAATTGACTTGTAACTTTGGGTTAGTAACTATAAAAAAAAATACTATAACCATAGATTGATAACACTGTTGTCAGTTAAGGCAATTCTGAACCGCAAAAATCTATGGAAAATCTTGCCCAGAGATCAAATTTTTTTATGAAATTTAACAAGAATTTCACGTTCCCGGAAAAAAAATCGGCAATCGATTGAATCGAGATATTTTGCATAAATCTTTTACATTATTTCGATCGCCCACATTATACCTCTGATATATCTGTGACTATAATTAATGCAACAAATAAACACATAGTATCAGTATCAAAACACCGTCGCCATTTGGCGAGGGAAGACGTCCTCCTAATCGACAGAACATTTGGCTTAGCCGAGATTAATAGTTTCCCTAACAAGCCTCAACTAAAGATAAGGGTATATTCGCAATAGCATCAACAGATCGCTACATATTGCATTCTTAGGCTTGACTTTCTTGGCTTTGATGCCGGCTCTTCTCGTGTCGTTTTCTTCATGTCTAAAGGTGAACGTGAACTCTGCCTTCCAGAAGCATCTCTTTCTATCTTCAGCAAAACGCAGCGCTTTATAGACCTATGCGTCGAGGGTGGTGCAAATTTGATTGTGCCAACGTATTGGACCACGGCCTTGTGACCGCATGCCGTTGATTTTTCCTGTGAACATCAGTTTCTCAAGATTATCGTCGGTTTTCTTTGAAAGGAGGCGAAAGTACTCTTGATTAATTTCGCCACATTTTCACACGCGTAAGACAGATGGTAGAGAATCTACTAGTGACTTTGAGCTGTTCAGTATCAATATCAATACGTTAGCCCGGTGCCTGTAGTAAGAGCCTA
Source organism: Hypomecis punctinalis (assembly GCA_949316475.1). NCBI lineage: Eukaryota > Metazoa > Arthropoda > Insecta > Lepidoptera > Geometridae > Hypomecis > Hypomecis punctinalis. Next base: position 17,733,783 of record OX438818.1, read on the forward strand.
CTAAAAGGAGATCTCTGGGCTCGCGGGTGGTTGGAGATGGGGCTCTAGCCATCCACTTGGATGGGCCCAAGGACAACAACAACGCTGAGTCAAACATGGGATGACAATAGAAAAGTGCTAGGGGTTCCGGTGGGTTTCCTTGGAGATCCCGGAGCTCAAATAACAGTACGAAGGCAGGCCATCAAGGTTTTAATGGGTGCAATACCGCATAACCCTGCTGTACGCCGAAGCAGCTGGGTATCTTGCGAAGATTTCCTTTCCTTTCCTCCTTTCTTTCTTTCTTCGATTCGTTTTCGTTCGTCTCTCTGTACGCTACGCACACACTATTTTTGTCTCAGGGACTAAAGATTGCGAGTGTAACATACATGCATTAACTGGTATCTCATCTCTCTAATCTCTCTATTTTGACGTATCTGAGAAAATCCCAGACAACTAGTCTCCGAATCTAAACGTCTTATAAGCGTATCATAATGAGAGAAAAGTGAAAATAATTTCTTTCAAAAGAAATTACGCAAATCTCGGCTAAAATTTAAAGATTTTTAAACGATTTTAAATACAAAAGCAAGAATTATAAGGCTCAAAATTATGCAACGCAGCGCGCTACATAATGTGGCTATGCCCTAATGCTATGCTCATAATACAGGTACGTATTATAGGCATATTGCACCTGAGCGTACGGCAGCGACGTTATGTGACCCAATTCACAACCACACGCGCACAGGGTGTAATCGGAATGACATGCTATGAAACCAACGCAGAAAAAATGGAATTCCATTACATTTGTGTGATAAGATTTTTGTTTTTTCTGGTGAAAGGATTTTTGGTATGACGTTGGTTATGAATGTGCTAAGTATTGGTTTATTTTTATATCTTGTACAAAGTGGATGTCTTCAAATCCCGAGTAAATATTTTTTGTATCATTCTTCTGTCTTTTTAGGGTTCCGTACCTCACAAGGAAAAATCGGAACCCTTATAGGATCACTTTGTTGTCCGTCTGTCCGTCTGTGTGTATGTCAAGACTCTTTATCTCGGGAACGCGTAAAGATATCGAGTTTAAATTTAAACTGTGTACGTATATCTATGATTTCTTACAGTTGTGTGAAGGAAAAACTTCTCAGTTATCATATAAAAAAGTTAGAGCCTTTTATGTCGTAAAATACCGCATATTTCGACACTCACAAAAATCAAAACCTACAGGGTACTTTCCGTTGACATAGAACTATGAAATTTGTCGAAAAGCATTATCTCAGATTACACATATAGAAATAAATCTGAAAACTGAACATTTTTATTTAAATCACAAAAAAATAGGGCTGCAAAATTCACAAAATATGGGCTCAAAATTCAAAGTGCGTAAATCGTATCATGAAATGTGTCATATAAAAGAACTTCATTAGCACATGCTAAAACAGGCTTTTAATTATTTTAACAATGTGTTTGTACGGAACCCTTGATGTGCGAGCCTGACTCGCACTTGTCCGGTTTTTTTTTCTGTTATCTTTTACTACTTGTGGTGTCAATAAAGTGTTCTTGTATTGTATTGCATTGCACTAGTTAATACTACTTTGAAATTTATTACACTTTACACAAAGTCATAATTTACTGTAAGTACAATGTCCTCCTTTTCTAATGAGAACTGATGACCGATGGAGTCAAAAGGTTCTCGAGTGAAAACCAGTATCGGCAATCACAGCGTAGCACATCCACCCACAAAGTGAAAGATGATCTAATCATGGCCGCAGATCGCGTTGGAAGCGAGCTGCTTCCAACCGGTCTTAATGGAGATCTATAAGGAGAGCTATGTCCATCAGTGGATGTCCTATGGCTGGAACGATGAACGACAATATTCTTCTGTTAGCATTGTATATGGCAAGCTTATAATCTGTACACTCTATACAGAGTGATGTCTACAGTGTATTTGTATATCGGTGTCGGAGCCTAAAGCAGTGACATTTATGGCAAATTTTGAATAACTTTTACTGTGGGATCAACTCTGAAAACGCAAAAAAAAACAGCTATTCCATACTTTTTGTCGAAAGTCTTATAAAAAATGGTATGGAACAGCAGTTTTTTTACGTTTTCAGAGTTGGTCTCGTAAAGTAGTAAAGTTGTTCAAAATTTTCCATAGATGTCACCGCTTAAGGCTCCGACACCGGTAGACACACATTGACGACACATTGTTTATTAGACAATATCATCATGTCATCATCCTGTATAGAGTTATCGGACGAAGCTCGGGCAGGTGGCATTCTATCTTGACACATTCTGTGCTATCTTGGAGCTTACGGGAATATTGCTAGCAATAGATAGATAGTTGGGTTAATTCTTTATTGTATACACAAACTAGGGAAAATAAGTGGGACTTATAACTAGCGTAACAGTTGGGAGCTTTTTCGTTAGAAAGCAATCTCTTCCAGGCAACCGTTGGATGGAAAGGATTTATAAAATATGTAGGTAGACTACGATGTGCGCATTATAATTATTATTATGTACCTAATAGTCTAAGCCATCATAGATAAAAATATTTCTTACACATTAATATTAAATCGAACTATAGACTAGATAGATAGAACTATAACTATATTTTTTAAATATGTATTATTATAATTATTATTTTAAACATACCGTGGTGGTCTAGAACCCAGGTCTAGGTGGTGGTCTAGGGTGGTAGTGACACCCGCCTTACAATCGTGAGGTCGTGGGTTCAAATCTCGGTCCCGTACCAATGAGTTCTTTGGAATTTATGTACGGAATTTAACACCACTGGCTTTTCGGTGAAGGAAAACATCGTGAGGCAACCTGCATATGTCAGTAAAAGAAATTCGATGTCGTAAGTGAATCCACCAACCCGCACTGGGCCAGCGTGGTGGATATGGCCCAAACACCTTTCGTGGGTTACGTCCTGCAGTGGACTATTAAAAAAGGCTGATACAGATATTACTTTAGGCAAAAACAGATTGTTCATTTATCTATGTTATGTCTGCATTATGTATCAATCATCGTCAAATCAGCCATAAGACTTTATCTGCTGGACATAGGCCTTCCCTATGGATTTCTAATAATACTAGTAGGAAACAACTTGCGTCCAGCATGTCCTTGCGGCGGCTACGGTCTTTATTAGAACATTTAAGTCCACCTAACCGGTGAAACTTCTACGTTATGCTTACTAATACGAGTTATCTTACTATAAAACTCGATTCAGCACTTATTTTTCGAAAAAGGTACCTATGTGTTCCACCTACTTCCAGCTTAATTTGCTGCGACATGTTTGTAACTTAAATTCCAGTAACACACACCGGTCGAAAATTTGACTTGAAGTACTGAGTTATGAGATGCGTCTTGGGCAGGTACCATTCTATCTTGAAACGTTCAGAGATATCTTGGAGCCGACGGGAATATTGCGAGCAATAACACTATCTGAGTAAGTTAAATGGAACTGTCTTGTGTCTATTTGGAGCTTTATTTGAGATGAAGCTCTACTGTCTAATGTCTATTTGCTTAAATTAGGAATTGAACTTGTCTTAATGATCTAATAGTCTACGATATTTCAGATTCAAGAGTAAAATACTGAAGTTAGTACAGATTATATTTATCACCAAAAATGGAATCTACGCTGATATTATTCATATTCATATACTTGATTTTATTTATTTATTTATTTACAAAAATACACTTATACATTATAATTTTTACAGTATTACAGAACAAGTTAAATTAAACTTAGTGGCAAAATTATTTTTAAATGTTACGAAAAAATTTCAATTTAGGTATATTAAATCTTATTTGCTTCGAAGTGTTTTACAATTAGGTCTTATAATTATTTTAAAGCACTTTAAATCCCTTGTCGGGCATTGCAAATACAGGGCGCTCTCTGTAGTACGACATAGATAATATTATCTCTTATAAATAAACTAATCAAATTTACTTATTACAGATTCAAGAGTAAAATTCTGAAGATTAGTACTGATTAATTATTTTTCACCAAAAATGGATTTATCAATATTCTACGCTGATATTATAGATTCAAGAGTAAAATACTGAAGTTTTGTACAGATTAATTATTTTTCATCAAAAATGGAATTATCAATATTCTACGCTGATGTTACAGATTCAAGAGTGAAATACTCAAGATATGTACAGATTAATTATTTTTCACCAAAAATGGCATACCATTACTTCAACCTTCACCTACATAAATCGATTAGTTCGCTCGGATCGATGTAGTAATCATTATTGTTCAATTATCAAAAATGGCTCAGCCGATGTTGATACAATTCAAAGTGTCACCCGAGCCATGGTAGCACCCAGTTGTAAATTCCACCCGCGGTTACCCATCCGAAGACTGACTGTCCCGAACGTTGCTTAACTTCAATGATCGCTAACGAACACCTTATGAAACTACTCTAAAAACTACGCTAGCGCTATAGTAAAAATATTAAAAAGCATGGGATAAGCAAGTAAGGTTTTGTTTAATTTTATTTTTGTCTTAATAAAATACTGTCTATTGTCTAAGTATACAGGGTTATTTCTAATCAATTAGCATCCTTCTAGGGGCTTGTTCGGTACATAAAATCTAACAACTTTTGTTCTACAACTTTAGTCAAAACTCAAAAAAATGTTTGTTGTTCCATAGAAAAATTTAGTTGACCCGCGACAAAATGTATGGATCAGCTGATTTATTTTTTTGGAGTTTTGACGAAAGTCGTAGACCAAAAGTTGTTAGTTTTTATGTACAGAATAAGCCCCTAGAAGGATGCTAATTGATTAAAAATAACCCTGTATAAGTTAGATGCAGAATCTCGTCTCTCAGACAAACGCTGTCTGTGCTGTGTTTCATCTGACGGGCTCTACTCCGACACTTTAGCTATTCAGAGAGGAATATAGTTCGGAAGGAAAAATGCTCTATTAAAATTATAAATAAGAACTAAAATATATTAAGTTATAAACCAAATATTTTCTGCTGTATGCGGGTCGCCAGTTTGCTTGTGGCATTCACGCATTACACTGAAACAACTAACTTATACTAAGATTTTAACTAATCCATCTCTATTGTGCAGTCGCGTTCTTTTAAATGTAACTTCTTACTTACTTAAAAGAGGGCACATACCCTGGAGTATGTGGATCGAACATTTAAATATATTAAAAAAAACCCGGACAAGTGCAAGTCAGGCTCGCACATCGAGGGTTCCGTACAAATCCAGAAAATTTCACAAAATTGGGAAGTAAGTTGTTCAAATCTCTATACTAACCATCGACAAAAAGTTTTTTTTTTACTTTTCTCGTCATACATTGAAAATTAAACATTGTTAAAATAATTAAATATTTACTTGTTTTAGCATGTGCTAATGGAGTTCTTTTATAAGATACCTTACTTGATAGGTACGATTTACTCACTTTGAATTTTAAACCCATGTTTTGTGAATTTTGAGGCTCTATTTTTTTGTTTATTCCTATATGTGCACTTTGAGACAGTGCTTCTCGCCAAATTTCATAGTTTTATGTCAACGGGATTAGGTTTTGATTTTTGTAAGTGTCGAAATATGCGGTTTATTTACGACATAAACGGCTCTAACTTTTTTGTACGATAACTGAGAAGTTTTTCTTTTACACAACTGCAAGAAACCATAGATATAAGTATACAGTTTAATTTTCAACTCGATATCTTTACGCATTCCCGAGATAAAGAGTCTTGACATAACCGTATAGACGGACAGACGGACAGACGGACAGACGGACAGACGGACAGACGGACAGACGGACAGACGGACAGACGGACAACAAAGTGATCCTATAAGGGTTTCGTTTTTCCGTTTGAGGTACGGAACCCTAATAAAGCAAAATTTTCAAAAGCAAAACGTTAAAATGGACTAATTATTCAGAATAAGCAAAACATAATGAACAAAACAATACTGAACAGGATTAGTATTCCGATACGAGTATGTGACCGTGGTTAGCATTTATAAGCTAATGCAACCGTGGCTCAGGTCACAAATTAAATTGCGCAGTTTTTTAACAATAACGTTACGCCAAAGGTCTTTCATATATCCACCCATCAGCCCATCCACTTGGCATCTTTTCTGTTTTAAATGTCAATGCATCAGCCATAGAACGTCCGCTGCTGGACATGGGCCTTCCCTACGGATCTCCAATAAAACCTGTTGGTTGGGATTTACATCCCGCGCGTTCCTGCGGTTTCAATGAGGTCATCTGACCGCCTTGTGGGTGAATGTTCTACACTGCGCTTGCCGGTACGAAGTTTTCACTCAAAAACTTTGCGACCTCATCATAAGAACAACAAAATGGACTAACTATTAAGAATTTAAATATGAAAAATATCATAGGCAATATTAAGCACGGTTAGCATTCGAATACGTGATCGTGGTTATGGCGTTTATAAGTTAAGGTGACGCATTGATAAACTATTATTTAAAAAATTCTCCCTTCAATCGGACAAGTATTACGCGGTCGCGCTCGACAGGATCGCGCCAAAGCGTCGGGCGGCAGTGAGTTTTTAACTAATTACGCATAATGTACACATTAAAAAAAATAACTTCTCGGTTTATGAAATAGAATACCGGTCTGGCTATTTTATTCGTAAAAAATAATGGGGTGTTGTTGCTGATAATTCTGAACATTCGAAGTTTTTTTTTAATAAAGCCGGTTACATTTCAAGATTTTGTCCAGTTTATTAAATTTTTCAAGATTTTCCCTTATCTATGATATTTTTTAAATTTGAATCAATATCATTCGTCCTCTCACATCGCGCATTCAAAAGTAGTCGTTTTCGTGTTTCTCGGCCCGATGCCTCGTCTTAATGTTACCGTGGTTTGGGTCTCAAATAAAAGGGCTTAGATTTTTTAACCATAAAACTAAGCTAAAGGCTTTCATATGGCTTTAAAACTCTGAACTACTACCACACATTTTCTCCAAAAGTATGGAACAAACATGAGTCGAGCTATTGCTAAATAAAAATAAAATATCTTTAGAACATTCAGACATAAACAAGTAGAGCACTATATCGGTCGCAACGAACACACCTTTCTCTCACTTGACTTTAAAATCTACCCGTTGAATATATTCAGACTACCCCACTACCCTCTAGGTCAGATAGACCTGCATATATCTGTCAGTAGAACGAACATAGAGCTAGATACGTGTGGATATGTGTAGCCAAGATTTAGAGCGTTGGATTCCATTGTGATTGACGGTGGCCGCATTTGAATGGCGCTATACGGCACTGCGCTGTGCTAGATGAAGGACATATATATATATATGTCAGTAGAACGAACATAGAGCTGGATACGTGTGGATATGTGTAGCCAAGATTTAGAGCGTTGCATTCCATTGTGATTGACGGTGGCCGCATTTGAATGGCGCTATATGGCACTGCGCTGTGCTAGATGAAGGACATATTCTTTTGGACATATTTTACTTTTTTTAGGGTTCCGTACTTCAAAAGGAAAAAACGGAACCCTTATAGGATCACTTTGTTGTCCGTCTGTCCGTCTGTCGATCTGTCCGTCTGTGTGTCTGTCAAGACTCTTTATCTCGGGAACGCGTAAAGATATCGAGCTGAAATTTAAACTGTATAAGAAAAACTTCTCAGTTATCGTTTATAAAAGTTAGAGCCGTTTATAGTCATAGTCATAGTCATTTATTGATAACACCACTGTTACAAGTCAAAATTTAAATACCATTAGCAATAATCTATTTCAATACATACAAAACAACAAAACATATACATCGTATATGAAATTAATGATTAGAATTATAATGTCAATGAGTATAGATTGAATGTCACAATAAATAATAAAACATATTAAATCAAATAACAAATTAATCAAAACAAACTAACATTATATCAAATACAAATTAATCAACTAAACATATTTTTAAATATTACAATAATGAGTGAATGTACAATAGTTAAGTTGCGTAATTTATTCTCAATTATTATTTATTCTTAATTATATCGTAAAAAACCGCATATTTCGCACTCACATAAATCAAAACTTATAGGGTACTTTCCGTTGACATAGAACTATGAAATTTGGCGAGAAGCATTGTTTCAGAGTACACATATAAGAATAAATCTGAAAATTGCACATTTTTATTTAAATCACAAAAAATAGGGCATCAAAATTCACAAAATATGGGTTTAAAATTCAAAGTGCGTAAATCGTTTCATGTAAGGTATCATATAAAAGAGCTTTATTAGCACATTCTAAAACAAGTTTTTAATTATTTTAACAATTTTCGATGAATGACGAGAAAAGTAAAAAAAAAATACTTTTGTCGATGATGATGATGAGTATAGATATTTTCAACGTACTTCCCAAATTTGTGAAATTTTCTAGATTTGTACGGAACCCTCGGTGTGCGAGCCTGACTTGCACTTGTCCGGTTTTTTTAGTTCTTAAGTGGAGACCGCACACCGGCAAACGCAGCGTAAAACGTCTACCTTGTGGGTGGGTGACCTCATCAACCGCAGAATAACGCTGGAAGCAGGCCGCTACTAACCGGTCTTATTGAAGATACATAAGGGAAGCTTATGTCCAGCAGTGGACGTCCTATGGATTATAGATGGATATTTTACTTTGATAACATCCCAGGCATCTAGACATGGCTAAGGGTTTAAGTTTTACTTGCATCATGCTTTTATTCTTTAAGTTCTAATATGATCATCAGTAGTAAAATGGAATGCAAAAAAGCCAAGTCGATAAATATTAATTGTCAATTTTTTATCTCTGTTTCAGAGCAGCGATTGCTCTTATCGAAGTTAATAATAATAAATGTAGATGATGTCGGATAAATGTATTCCTACATATAAATTGCACTGCACAGTATTATAGTTATATGATAGATATAGACGGGTTTTATGACTATATTTTACTATGAAAACAACCATAAAATTCTAGAAAATCAGTTGCTCTACACAACATAAACAGCATAGTTTTCAGTTTGTTTTTGTTATTTTTAAATTCTATTTGTATATTTCATTTCATGTCCTCTAATTGGTTGTCCTTCAAACTTTTTGACAATATAAATGTTGTCAAAAAGTTTATTCGTTTTTTATTGTTACTTAGGTAGAAATATAACTAGAACGAATAAATCCTGCGGCACGCTGCTAGTTTTATATAATTCTCAATCGTCTTAGTCTCGAGAGCCGCGGTTTATTACATTCATTGAAACTTATACGATTCAAACTTGTACAAGTATAACACATTTTATACACTACACAATAAGATCAGTAAGGACTTTTATCTAGATTATTTGTTAATAAACGATTTTAGGGTTCTTTAGTAAAACGAGAAACCGTTTTATCTTCATTGTGTACGTCTATCCGTCCGTCCGTCCCATTAATACAAAGCCTTGTAACTTCCACATTTGTCAACCGAATTGCATAAAACTTTATATTATGATAGTATAGGTATATACAGGGTTATTTCTAATCAATTAGCATCCTTTTAGGGTATTATTCTGAACATCAAAACTAACAGCCTTTGCTCTGTGACTTTTGTCAAATATCGAAAAAAAAAATGTTGTTCCATAGAAAAATATCGTTCGTCCGCGACAAAATGTATGGAACAGCTGATATTTTTTTTTGAGTTTTGACGAAAGTCGCAGAACAAAATATATAGTTTTGATGTACAGAATAAGCCTCTAAAAGGATGCTTGTTGATTAGAAATAACCCTGTATAATCCACTGCTGAACATAGACCACCCTTATATATCTCCAAAAAGCATGTAGCACTATGCAGTTTTGATAAGGTCATCCTACTTTACGTTCTACGCTGCGCTTGCCGGTACGCAGACTCGAATCGAAAACTTTTAGATCCTACCGGTCATCAGTACTCCGTGCTATGTGCCCATGCAGTCCATTGTCATTTCAACTTGCAAAGCGAATCCTCTCCTGATCAAACAAATCGAGGAGTATAACCTGCCACGTTGCTTGGCGTTTATGGACTATGAGAAAGCCTTTGATTCGGTCAAAACATGGGCTGTGCTCGAGTCTCTCCAACGATGCCGTATTGACTATCGGTACATTGAAGGTAGTCTCTCACTATGGGCTTTATTAGTAAGCTCCAAGTAGCCCAACGAGCTATGGAGAGGGCTATGCTCGGAGTCTCTCTGCGGGATCGAAAAAGGATCGAACGAAAATCTCGGGAAAAGATCAGAAAAAGGAATGAGGAGATCCGTAGAAGAACTAAAGTTACCGACATAGCTTAACGGATTAGCAAGTTGAAATGGCAATGGGCAGGGCACATAGTGCGGAGGACTGATGACCGGTGGAGTCGAAAAGTTCTCGAGTGGAGACCACGTACCGGCAAGCGCAGCGTAGGACGTCCACCCGCAAGGTGGACGGATGACCTCATTAAGACCGCAGGATCGCGCTGGATGCAAGCTACTTCCAACCGGTCTTATTGGAGATCCATAGGAGAGGACCATCCATCCTCTGTCCAGCAGTGGACGTCCTTTGGCTGATGGATGAATAGATGGATGGACATTGAAGTGCTGAAGTGTTTGTATAATAACGCTACTATGTCGGTTCGAGTACAGGAAGAGAGCTCCAAGGCGATACCTTTGATGAGAGGCGTAAGAAAGGGAGACGTAATATCTCCGAAACTGTTTATTACTACTTTGAAGAACGCCTCTGAGCTCCTGGAATGGAAAGGATTAGGCATCAATATCAATGGCAAATACATCACTCACCTTCGATTTGCCGACGATATTGTGGTCATGGCAAAGTCGATGGAAGAACTCAGCACGATGCCCGAAGACCTCAATCGAGTCTCTCAACAGGTCTCTTAAAATGAACATGGACAATACAAAGATCATGTGCAATTCTCGTGTTGTACCCACTCCTATTTCAGTTGAGAACTCGGTTCTTGAAGTCGTTGAATCGTACGTCTACCTAGGACAAGTAGTCCAGTTAGGTAGAACACTTCAAGAAAGAGGCCAATCGCCAAATCCAACTCTGTTGGGCAGCGTTCGGAAAATTGCGTAAGGTCTTATCGTCTGACATACCTCAATGCCTCAAATCGAAAGTTTTTGACCAGTGTGTGTTGCCAGTGATGACTTATGGCACAGAAACGTGGTCTCTCACTATGGGCCTCATTAGTACGAGTAAGCTCCAAGTGGCCCAACGAGCCATGGAGAGGGCTATGCTCGGAGTTTCTCTGCGAGAACGAATCAGGAATGAGAAGATCCGTAGAAGAACCAAGGTTACCGACATAGACCAGCAGATTGGCAAGTTGAAGTGGCAATGGGCAGGGCACATAGCGCGGAGGACTGATGACCGATGGGGTAGAAAAGTTCTCGAGTGGAGACCACGTACCGGCAAGCGCTGCGTAGGACGTCCACCCACAAGGTGGACGGATGACCTCGTTAGGACCGCAAGATCACGCTGGATGCAAGCCGCTATCAACCGGTCTTATTGGAAATCATTAGGGGAGGCCTATGTCCAGCAGTGGACGTCCTATGGCTGAAATGATGATGGTGATGAAACGAATCCTCTAATAAAGTACTTTAGGACCGTCGCCAAGAACGATATGATGGCGCTGAAGTAGCGGTACATTTACTATTGCCTCATGTTCACCACGGCGCTCGTGTGACGGATGTCGGTCCAGTGACGGAGGCGGTCGACAAATAACCGTAAGCAAGATTCCATACTGTTGTACTGTGTATTGCGCCTCATAGCACACATGGTTAACATTATTCATAGTTTAAATCCGCACCCGAGCCAGATTTGCATGTTTGTGCCCGCCCTTTCACGGGAATTCGGGTACGAAATTAATATTAATAGAATGTATTGAACTTGCATATATTTTGTATTAAAATATCTAGCCAGCTATAGAACGTTCACATATATTTCCACGAATCTTATGATTTTATTTTTAGCTTGACTGTCTCAGAGCAAGTTTGACAAAAAGCTCATTTGGAGATTAAAGTATTGTTGAATTAAGAATTTGACGACTCAATTTGACAAACATGACGAACCAAAGTGCCCGACATAGCCCAGCGGATTAGTAAGTTGAAGTGGCAATAGGCAGGGTACATAGTTCAAAAAAACTGATGGCCACGCTCCGGCCAACGTAGCGTAGGACGTCCACCAACTAGGTGGACCGACGATATAATTAAGACTGCAGGAACGCGCTGGATGCAGGCCGCTTCAACTGGGCTTATTGGAAATCCAGAGGGGAGGCCTATGTCCAGCAATAGACATCCTACGGGTGATAATGATCATGATACATCTCATAATATGAGTCTGGCTGAAAGCGGATCATATTTGGATGCAAGCAGGTTCCAATAGTTCTAATTAGGCGTGAGGCGTGGGTTCGATCCCTACCCAGAGCAAGCATTTATGAACATTGGTGTTTGCTCTGTGTCTGGGTGTTATTTAGTTACTATCTATATACGTAATTATGTATTTAAAAATATGTATACGTACCTAGTATATCAGTCTCAGGCAGCCATATCACAAGCTTTGCTTAGTTTGGTGTCAGAGACCGTGTGTAACATGTCTCCTAATTATATTTATTTATTATTTATTTATAATTGCCGATTGATAGAGGTGCTCCATGTTCAGCAGAGAACGTACTATAGTATCAACTATAGTCGTCTTATGGTATTAAGTAGCGTCTATTCCCCGTGGCTCTACTGCTTGGCTCAACTAGTAGTGCCAAAGGATTTTTTTCTCTCCCGTGGCACGATTAATTTTCTATGGCTGCTTAGTCTATACAATCTGATTACCCGTGAACTTGGTCATTACCCGTGGCACAACTGAATTTAGGAGGACCAACAATTTGTAACTTAAATTATTTTATTTTTTTAGTTTAAAATAAAATAATTTATTGATTTTGACAGCTGTCATTTTGACAGAATTCATGACAGGTGTCTAAAGTCACAGCAGTCATTTTCTAGAATTCATACGAAAGTCGCGTGACAGGTGTAAAAGTGACAGCTGTGATATTCTAAACTCCGTACTAGAATAGCATGACAGGTGTCAAAGTGACAGCTGTCAAACTTAAAAGTGGATTATCTCCGTAACTATCGAAGCTAGGCTATTGTTTTCTTCACAAAAGTGAAAGAGCTCAACGAGATCTATATTTCAGATGACAGCTGTCAAACTTAAAAATGGATTATCTCCGTAACTATCGATGCTAGACTATTGCTGTCTTCACAAAAGTGATAGAGATCAACGAGATCTACATTTCGTATGACAGCTGTCAAACTTAAAATGTTATTATCTTCATAACTATCAAACCTAAACCATTGCTGTGTTCACAAAAGTGATAGAGCTCAATGAGATCTATATTTCAAATGACAGCTGTCAAACTTAAAAAAGGATTATCTCCGTAACTATCGATGCTGGACTATTGTTGTCTTGACAAAAGTTATAGAGCTCGACGAGATCTACATTTCGGATGACAGCTGTCAAACTTAAAAGTGGATTATCTCCGTAACTATTGGAAGTACCTTTGCTGCCTTTTACAAAAGTGATAGAGCTCAACGAGATCTACATTTTATGTGAAATGTTAGTTCGATAGTTACAAAGATCACTTTTTCAATTCACTTTTAAGTTTGACAGCTGTCATTTGATATATAGGTATCATTGAGTTCTATCACTTTTGTCAAGACGGCAACGGTCTAGCATAGATAGTTACGGAGAAAACCTACTTATGAATTTGACAGCTGTCACTATGACACCTGTCATGCTATTCTAGTACGAATTCTAAAATACGACAGCTGTCACTTTGACATCTGTCATTTTTTAAAGCAAAAAATATAATTAAATGGTACAAATTGTCAATTTATGTCTAGATTGATTACGGGTAAAAAATGGCTAAAATGTATTATTATATGATTTTATAATTTACATAACAAATGAAATTCTTTTTTAGCTAGCCCAGTCGTGTCACAGGAAATAATATTGCCCGTGACACTACTGGAAACAGAGTAGTGTCATGGGAAATGTACTTTTACCCGTAGCACAACTAGTAGTGTCACGGGAAACTAAAATTTCCCTTCGCTCTTCTAGTTGAGCCAAGCAGTTGAGTCACGGGGGATGGACGTTAAGAAGATAAAAAAAAAAAAAAAAAAAAAAAAAAATCTGGTCAAAAAGTTTTGGGTTTTATTTGGCTATTGAGATAATAAAATGACGTTTTTCAGTTCTGGATCCAGGAAATGTTTTACTCTCATTTTTGTAATTATTCTATAGAACTCCCGTCAAAGGAAGTTAATAAGTGTAATTGTTTTCTAGCTAGCGTTTTTTAGTTTTATGCTGTTTGCCTACCTTGTAAGTAAACATTTTTGCAAACAAAGGTCTATTTGAACAGCCCCATATTTCAGCTCAAACAAGTAAACAAAATTGTCACACAAAGTTATGAGGTCCCAGGAGATCAAATTAGGGTAGTCGGTCTTCGTTATCATAATCATTTCAATTGTAGAATGTCTACTATTGAACATAGGCCTCCACTACAGAGCGGTTGGAAACAGCTTATATACGACACGTTGTCCTGGAATTTGGAACGTCTAATCGCCTAGTATACGGACGTCCTACTCTACATTTACTTGTCTTCATTCGAGAGATTTCACTCGATATCAACAAAGGTGCAATAGCAGTAGGCAGGGCACTACTTTTTACTGACTTCCAAAAAGAGGGGTTTCTATATAAATAGTTTTAAATAAATAAATATTTTGGGACATCTTACACTCAGCCTCTGACCCCAAACTAAACAAAGCTTGTGATATGGCTGCCAGAGACTGATATACTACATATACTTATTTTTAAATACATACTTAGATAGATAGTAACTAAATAACACCCAGACACAGAGCAAACATCTATGTTCATCACATAAATATTTGCCCTGGGTGGGGATTGAACCCACGCCTCTTTTACCCAGAAGTTAGGGTCACTAACCACTGAGCTACCAAGGCAGTCAAAAAAATAAGTAGTTTTATTTTTTACAAAAAAAAAAATTACAAAATTATTATCGCACTAACAGTAAACACAACTTAAGTTTAGGAGAAATCCATCAAAAGTCCTGCAGAACCGACACTGAGAAAACATCTCGGTTCGTTTATATGAAGGTATTTTTGTAAAGATATATCATGGATTTAAAAAAAATAGTTTAATGAAGTTACTTCTGAGAAAGTCGCTTTTTTAGAACAAATTTACGTTTTCTAAGAAAGTTTATTGCATTTTTGAGCAATTTTCTACGAATTTTCATTTTTTTTTGATTTTGTTATTTAGGCACATGAATTAAACTATAATTATCATCCATAAAATTTAGCAAAATGTGGTGAAACCAATTTATATTGATTTTTGAATGCGAAAATCCGGCGAAACCGGGACCGTATTGGTTTTCACCCCCTCACATGAAAAATTACACTGATACGAGTACCATGGCGCCTTAAGCTTACCGATTACCATTTAATTTTACTGATGTGGGCAGGTTTTAATTCCTTCACGTACATAGGTATTTTCTAATCTCTGATTCAATTTTTTATTCATTTAACTTCATAACTTAGGTAAAATCTGCTTCAAGAACCCTCACTCAAACAAGTTAACCAAATTGTCACATAAGGTCATGTGGACACAGAAGATGAAATTAGGGTTCCGTCACACCTAAAAATAAAGTGGCCGCCCCAAACCTCAGGTATACCGTAATTTTATTCGATGCCTTTAATAATTCATAAGACTGCCATTTGCGCGGTTCCGTACATTTTATATTTACATTTAAGCGATGGGACCTTGTCGCTTTAATGGAATGCCAGTTTTATCTCTGGCCTTATTTATTTTCTAGCGTTCAGTCAAAAGAAAAAATGTAGCTACAAGTATTTTTTTTTGCAAATTGCGGGATTTTTTAAAGATGTCTCTTTGTCACTATGAACTATTGTTACTAAGGAAGCAACCTCGAAATCTTTCAACGTTTCGAGACGTTTGTTTTGAATAAACAATAGCGGCTGTTAGTTCCCTGATAATCTCAATTAGGTTGGAATATTTGAGACGATTTTGATGCAGATATTTCATTTAATTTCATTTCATTTATTTATGCTTCCATACAGTACAGGATGTTAATAACAAAATTAAGGTACAAAATTCAGTATGGACCCTGTCGGGCACTACTTATTCGAGTGAGTGTGGTCACGTATGTCATTGATAATAATATAGGTTACAAAACATTGAATTTAACATGACTATAAATTATGTAAAATCTACTTCATTAAAACTGGCGTGAGAATACATGATACTAAATAAAACACCGGTTTTCACTCACGAATGATATACGGCCGGACCGCTGGTGCGCGTGGGCCAGTCGACGGGAGCGCACGTATTCCCTGATGAATGAGTACTAATTTACTCCGAAACCGGTCGGGTTCCCAGCGTACATCATACGTGAGTGAAAACCGGTGTTTTATTTAGTATATGTAAAATCTATTATATATGTATTGTGTGCAATAAAAGCTAAGGGAATGCCAGCGACATAATGAATTCGTTTTAATTATTTAAGAATCTATTTCTTAATTAAAATTAATAAATGAAATACAAAGGCCAAGTACAGGGGCTCCGATAAGCTGATTAAGACTACAGGATTGAGCTAGATGCAAGCCATTTTCAACCATCTTGTTGGAGATCCATAGAGAGGCCTATGTTCAGTTTGTCCGAACAAAGGCCTAGAATATTCAGCATAGCGCAGACATTTTCACTAAAACAAAATTACTACATTCACCAAATAAATCTTATACCTACATACACGTGACTCTTTCCGAAGTTGAGACCAAATAAACAAACCTTTCTTCTAAATTATTCATTTTATGTTGGAGTCCAAAGGACGACGCGCGAAAGGCGCTAATAAAAAGAACCAACAAGTCAAATGAGATTTGTTTGTGTTTATTCAAAAATTCATTTCCCTGGATGAGGCTTATGTCGCGATGTCAAAGGTTTGTACAGAGAGTACGCACTAAGTTGGAAAACGTTACGATAATAAATTTTACAAGATAAAATTAATAAAATGAAAACCCTCATATCAACAAGATTTCTACCATAGCTAAGAGAGCTAATAACTTTGAAACTACTGAACCGAATTTGATGAAACAAAAATCGAAATCGGTTCATCTGTTCGAGACATAGGACTATAACGAAAAATAATACTAATACTACTAATGGAATATTTTTTTTTTCTTTCACACACACACACACACATACACACGCGCGCGCGCAACACTCCGCCGTTTTTGCGTTTTTTAATATTTTGTACTTAGTCTTTATGTACTTGTAGTAAACAATGACTGATAAAGATATTACGTTTGTTAGAAATACTAATTTTATCACATAAAGGTTAGCATCTAAACAAACAGAGATAAAAAAAATACATATTGCACAATGTGTAGCGAATTCATCACACAATATTTTCATTAAAATAGGCATTTGCAATGAGGTTCGCTAATTATTTTATCGTGATGTCCTAACATCTGATAAATTATTTGATTGTTTGTTAAAAAAACAGAAATTCCATTCGCTAAACCGAACAGCGACGTTTGCAGAACACAGTGCGTATGTACAGCAGTAAAATATTATTCCGTTGAGTTTTAAAAAAGAAAATAAAAAATTCTAAGCCGTAGGATTGCCGTTGACGTAAAGCTGATAAATGAATGGTGCTTTGGCTATATTTCACGGCTTTTTGCATACATCAGTGCCATAGATATCGCAAAATAAGTCGCGTAGAAGAGACATGTGTCAGTCTAGTGCGGGATCTAATTTTGAACGAATCTGTTATGTCTGCTAATATTTTTTTTTGCAAAAAATGTCATGCTGTCAGTGTCATCACCGACTTCAACCGTGTACAGATTTCACAAATATATCGCACGGATCGATGTAGCACTTTTCACATTGTTGTTGATTTATCAAAAACGGCTTAGCCGATTTCGATAAAATTTAAATAGGACCAATTTTGAAACACATTCTTTCTAAAAAAAAACGGACAAGTGCATTTCAGGCTCCCACACCAAGGGTTCCGTACAAATCCTCTATGTATCCTGCATTTCACAAAATAGTAATGTTGAAATCTCTGTAGGATAAATAGATATTCATCGATTTTTTTTTACTATTCTCGTCATACATCGAAAATTGTACATTGTAAACCTATTTTAGCATGTGCTAATGCAGCTCTTTCATATAATACCCCACATGATACAATTTACTCACTTTGAATTTTGGGCCAAAATTGTTTGTATTGCCCTATTTTTTGTGATTTAATCAGAAATGTACAGTTTTCAGATTTATTCCTATATGTGTACTCTGATAAAATGCTTCTCGCCAAATTTCATAGTTTTACGTCAACGGGAAGTACCCTGTAGGTTTTGATTTTTGTGAGTGCCAAATATGCGGTTTTTTACGACATAAACTGTTCTAACTGTTTTAAACGATAACTGAGAAGTTTTTCTTTTACACAACTGCAAGAGATCATAGATAATATACGTATACAGATTAAATTTCAACTCGATATATTTACGCGTTCTCGAGATAAAGAGTCTTGACATACACACAGACGGACAGACTGACAAATAAGTGATCCTATAAGGGTTCCGTTTTTTCCGATTGAGATAACCAACCCAAAAATATCGAAATCGGATCACTGTATAAAAAGCTATACTTGGTTATACATAAAAAAACCGGGTTCCGTTTTTTCCTTTTGAGGTACGGAACATTAAAAACATATATGCGGCAAATTGAGTACCTTCTCCGTTTTGTCAGTCAAAAATCACAACTACGCATAAGGTTAATAAGTAGGTCCTTATATTTAAGTAACTCACAAAACATGTACGAGTCGGTAGTCAAAATTCAAAATAAAATGCCCAAGTAAGACGTCAGTACTCGTCTAGAAAAAGATTTACCGTTTTACCACAAAAGTTTTACGCACGCTTTAGACATAGTTTAGCAGTACAAATTGCATGGCTAAACAGTGTTTTAATCTTTTGTGGTAAGGCGGTTAGACTATTTTCACTACCCGGTTTCATTTAAATAACCTAAATGTATGTGTTTGTAGCCTCGACTTAGCGGAAAAATAATTTCACACGAAACTGCATAAAATCACAAACATGCGTATTTCGAATAATTAGTCATATAAATTATTCACAGAGCACGAAAAATCATTTACTCATACAACACTGTATTTTGTAATTATGTTTCGTAAACATACATTTGGTAGTGTGTGATTTTTTGCTACATATAATTTTATTATTGTCTCGTGCGCCGCGCTGCGCCGGGTGAAGACAAAGCCTCTCTCAATATCTTTATGATCAAGGCTGATATTTTTTCAGTGGAACATACCAGCGTATTGTATAAAATATTTTTTTTCAACTGAAATTATACTTTTGATTTTAATTTATTAAGATTATTTTTTATAATAACCAGTGGTAAACAGGCTGACGGGCTTCCTGAATATAAGAAATAACTGCCGCTAACAAGGTGTTGCCGTGATGATTAAAATATATAATTATACATATATTATCATAAAATTTTAGACGCGTATCCTTTTGTCAATTAAACAAAAATTGATAAAGATATAGCCTTTTAACTTTCCGCATGACGTCACGAGTAGTCTACAAATGTATAGAGACGTGACGTCACGACCCCCACTTGAGAACAAGGTTTTTTTTATCATTTATTGTTTGATTGACAAACAAAAAAACATGTGTCCAATATTTTTTGATAAAATACTTTTATACTGCTTGCATTTCCTTGTCTAAACAAACTTTAATTTTGTCATAAATAAATAATATGTTTTGATTTTTAACATTATTTTTATGGCACATTTATGGCTCAGAAGTTTTCCATAATATTTCGCGTCCCTGAATTGTTAACACGAAATGTTAGGTCTTTTAGGGTTCCCTGTCCATGGCATAAAAACGTAACAATACGCGTCTATGGTCTATCTATCTTCCAAGCAAGCTTATATTACGGCATCATAGATTATGTTACTATATATTAATTACAAAAATACGTACCTACAGACATATTACATAGTACCTTCTTCTTTTTGGAAGTCGTTAAAAATAAGAAAATTATAGCCTATCCCATCAAAGAATTGCGTAGCAAACTAACTATAATTCCAGAAAAAACTATGTAAAAACTTATACGAAAATCTTTTAGTTCATGTCTACGGAACTCTCGATGCGTAAAATCAACACTCTCATAGACAGTTTTTTCAGCGCTTACAGGTGCGAGATGGAAATTTACATTGCTTCATATGTGTTTTGGTATCTTTATAATACTGGTGTAAAAGCAGTAAGGGCAGGCCGCTCAAAAACGAATAAATTCATGAGACAATATTTTGAAGAGATATCAGAATTGTGTTGTTGTTTCGTTCTTTCGCTGTGTTTCCTTTTCATTGTTTATGAAATTTGTAATCACGCAGTCTAAATAAAATTGATGTTCAAGTTCTCTACCATATTTCGGTAATCAGCCACAGTTTCCCGCGATACAGGCCAGCCGTGCGGGGATTATTGTCAATCTAAATCTGTACATATTTTAAGGAAAATAATTATTTTTGTATTTGTATTTGAATTTTTTGTTTCTCTCAGTTTTTTATCCTGTAGTTTGTTTACACAGGCGTTAATTGAACCTATGATCTGTTTTAATTAATTTAACTTTCATTTCTCGCGGTACTCGGCCAGTGTTTTCACCTCCCTGTACGACATGACATCTATCATCTTCTTAATTTAATATACGAATGCTCTCCATGGTCTTCCCTTTTCTCTCTTTTTTTTACTTTTCCTTGTATTGTGGTTTTCATAACATTGTAATGTCGTACAAATTGGTCAAAAATCTTTCGTCTTCTCTTTTCGATTGTTTTCAGCAGTTTATTTTCCTTTCACGATGTTCAGCACCTCTTGGTTTGATTTCTTTTCTGTCCAGCTGATTTTGTCCATACTTCTCCAGCGCCACATTTTGAAAGCCTCAACCCTTTGCCTGCCATTCTGTGTTAATGTCCATGTTTCACTGATGATGATTCAATGCTCCGCTAGGAGTAAATATTTTCTTTGATTCAATGATCTTTTGAGCTTTAAAGTCAATGTTCTGTGACATGCTCGAATCTATGTTTTATGTTTCAACCATGGAGAAAAGGAAGTCTTACTCATTTTTTGTTAGGAGTTTTTGGGCAGTTTGACGTATATGCCTGTACGCCTCTCTATATAGGGTGACTGGTTAACAATTAGCATACCTCTAGGGGCTTATTCTGTACATCAAAACTAACAACTTCTGTTCCGCAACTTTTGTTAAAACTCAAAAAAATAAATCAGCTGTTCCTAACATTTTTTCAAGAGGGAATGATATTTATCTATGGAACAACAATTTTATTCTGTGATTTGATAAAAGTCGTTGAACAAAAGTTGTTAGTTTTTATGTAGAGAATAAGCCCCATAAAAGAATGCTAATTGTTTACCAATCACCCTGAATATCGCATAAATAGATATTTTTCTTTTTTATGCCAACATCAAATGAAATGAATCTCAGCTACAAGTGTAACAAATGCGGTTTTTACAGAAACAAAATAATTATCTCTAATACATTATTATTTTTGTTTCAGAAACATGTAAATTTTGTTTCTGAAACAGTGTTTATAAACAATTGTTGCTCAGTTAATACATGGCTTAATTTCAATAGATTTTTTGATACATGTGCTACTGTTGTTTTTAAACTTTCGAGATTTGAACACATAATTATTATATACTCGGCCGAAACGTCGGGATGAGGAGGTATTTATTTATCTCGTAATTTTAGTGCGCGATTAGTCCCGTAGTATATAATAATTACATGTGCTACTGTCAGCTTTTTATACGTAATGTTTTTTCCCGCTATGACTTCTTACATTATTAAAATAAGTCTTATGTGTCCTGAGTAGGCTGAATACTTGAGCACGAGTCTTAGTATGGATTTATTCTCGAGCTACATTTCTAGCCTGTTTTGGATAAATTTATAGCCTACTTTAATATCATAAATGATTAAAATATCTTAATCCACTGCTACGAGTACTTAGATAAATAATGAATTTAAGGTTTAACACAGTCTTAAGTATAAATAAATAAATAAATACCGCCGCCGTTGTACCACCTAATTTTAAGCAAATTTATACTTTGTTATTTAAGCTGTTTTTCTGGTGTACAATAAAGTTATATTGTATTGTATTGTATAAATATAAATATTGGGGGACATCTCACACACGGTCTCTGACCCCAAACTAAGCAAAGCTTGTAATATGGCTGCCAGAGACTGATATACTACATATAGATATTTTAAATACATACTTATATAGATAGTACCTAAATAACACCCAGATACAAAGCAAACACCTATGTTCATCACAAAAATGCTTGCCCTGGTGGGGATCGAACCCACGCCTCCTTGATCCAGAAGTCAGGTTCACTAACCACTGAGCCACCGAGGCAGGCAGAGAAGTATAGGTATTAAATTCATTTGTCTACATTTAAAGCCCAATTTTAAAAGCGCCATTGTAAATTTAATAGCAACTAAACAGTGTTCTCTCTATCAAATGCACATGGTTAATAAGAAACAGGGCTTTTCTAAATTACTATTAAAATACGATGGCTCCTCTAAAGTTTGGCCTTTAGTCCTTTAGTTTTAATTTTATCAAAATTTTTTGCGCTCAGGTTTTGAAGCTGATAAACCTGTGATTTTTGAACTTAATTACAAAGCAATCAATTTTAAAATTGCATTGAAAATATTTAATTCCAGATTTTTTTTAAATAATTTGAATTTTGCTATACTAATTAACACTATTCAACATTAAATGTTGAATAGTGTTAAAAAACTTACTACTTTTGTTACTATTTTAAGTAGCAACGTAAATTTTACGTTGCTGCTTAAAATAGTAAGTACCTACTTAACTGTTAATTAACACCTAACTACTGAATTGTTAACCAATAAATACTAAAAATGAAATTTGCAAAAACCACGTTAGTTTCCACAATAATAAGAAAGCGCCTTACTAATATTTCCTCTTTTTTCCCCGCTTGTAATCTTTGAAATTTTAACATCTACTTCAAAGGTTTTCTGCCCAAGGAAGAAATTCCACAGCTGCGATGCATACTAACTTGAAACAACCCTGAAGGGTTCCGGTATTAGAAAACAATTTCAATATGGAACAAAGGGAGGTTTAATGAAAAATGAGGATAAACTGCTAAGCATTTAGTTGGGAATTTTCGGAAAGTAAACACGGACCTGTGTTGCATTTTAATTACTGAAAGACAGACAGACAGACAAACAGACAAAACTCTTTATTTACAACCACAGTTTGAAAAATAAACACTATTTACATAAATACGACAAAAAAATATGATTATAAAGTGGCGGCCTTATCACCCATGGCGATTTCTTCCAGGCAACCTTGCACGAATATGAACAGACAAGAACAAGAAATAGTGGCCTTAAATAGATATTAACAAAGAAAACACCTATAAATAATAAACTAAATATACTTAATTCAATCTAAGTTTTAAATATACTTACTTTCTTGTTTGTTGTTCATATTATTTGTTCATGTATGTCACGAAATAAACGGTATTTCTTTCTTTCTATATACGATATAATATATAAATATAATTATACATATACCTACATATATACATACGTTATAAAATAGTAGCGAAAGGAACAAGTAGCATTATGATTTCAGATAGTGAGCTTTCACAAGTTGTTTGAAAACGTTCAATGAAGGTGAACGCTTAATTTCTAAAGGTAAGTCATTCCAAAGTCTGACTGCCTCCACAGAGAAAGAAGAATCGTAGAAAGATGTTTTGTGAAGAAAGGCACTTTACCAAACTATACAGGGTCATAGGTATTAAACGCAAAACCTTTTAAGGGCGGGAATAGTACATCTAGATAAACAACTTTTGTAAGACTTTAGAAAATTCGCAAAAAACATTTGCTTCTCCATACATTTTGTCGCGCGTTGACGAACTTTTTGTATGAAAATGCTGATTTTATTTTCTTTGTGGTTTTCCTAAAGTCATAGAAGAAAAGTTGTTTGTCTAGATGTACTAGACCCGCCTTTAAAAGGTTTTGCTTTTGATAACTATGACCCTGTATAAGTGTAAGAAATTATTTTCTTGCATTTACAGAATATATTTAGATATGCAAATCAATTTCAGTAGTTTTTTCTTTAGAATCAACTCAGATGCCATGAAAAATATCATATTCTGTGTTGTACATATTTTGAAAGTTAGCTAATGATTTTTTTAAATAAACTTAGCAATAGACTTAAGAACAATGTTTTTAGCTCTTCTGAGTTATCAAATAATATATTTTTTTCAAGTTATACTTTTATTCACTGGTCAAAAAAAAAGAAAGTTAAAAATTTGGTGTCAGATTGCTTTTTTTAGCATAGAATTAACCAATCACGAAGGAATTCTACCCGACCTAAACCTGACCTAAACCTTACTATTTTAACACCCGACCTGCAATCGTGAGGTCGTGGGTTCAAATCACGATCCCGTACCAATGAGTTTCTTTGGAACTTATGTACGGAATTTCACATCATTGGCTTTTCGGTGAAGGAAAACATCGTGAGCATACCACGATGCAACACATAGCAACCTGCATATGTCCGTAGAAGAAATTCGATGGTATATGTGAATCCACCAACCCGCACTGGGCCAGCGTGGTGGATATGGCCCAATCACCCTTCGTGGGTAGCTTACCTCCTACAGTGGACTATTAAAAAAGGCACAGTACAGGACAGTACAGAAGGAATTCCTGTTTTCAGCTTTTTCATAATGTTCCATTTTTCACTAATTTTACACATTCTGTGATTTTAATTATTTTTCGAAATTAAGCAACGTTCCGCACGGTCAGTATTTGGATGGGTGACCGCGGGTGGCATTTTCCGTCTGAGCGCTACCGTGGCTCGGATGACACGTTAAATTGTAGGTCCCGGTTGTTTTACCGTTTAGCCATGTCAGAGGCCGTCAGGCGGCCTAAAAACTCTGACACCAGGGCTAGCCACCCGGCCTATACGAACTTGCTTACTTTTATTATTTTTCAATACGTATTTGGTAGAAATCAATGCGCTACGTAACGAACATAAAATCTGATATCACATGTTATCACATGATCCATTGAAATGAGCATCAAATCTAGACATTTGATCCAACGGATTTTTACTCTGCAGTGTCAGACTACAATGTCGATTATTCGTCATGCTATTGAAATGGGCGTCAAATGTAAATAATATCTAGGCTTGCTGTAATTTATTGTCCACTAAAAATATACCATGTTACTGAAATAGGCACTGACTCTATACATCTAAGTCTGAAAAATAAAAACTGATCACAACACACTTCAAACCTCATATTGCTGAAATGGGCATCGGACCTAAACATTTAAGCTTGTGGGGCTACAACTCATAACTCTTTCACAACAGAGGCTTTATTAAAGAGCTTTTATTGCCTATTAAAAGTAAATACGCCCGAGCCTCGAATTGTAACACAAATCATGACTGGAGTTCGCCAAAGTACTAATTCGACCGAAATTGCTTCGCTTCAAGGAATACTGATGTCAAATCTTTTGGGTGGTGCAAGTTAAGAAAATTCTATTTCAACGAATAATTCTGTAATGTTAGCTATTCTCCAGTTAAGTAAAGTTATCATATTATTCAGTACAATGTGTGATGCATCGCATTCCTGTGTATTTAATCAAGGAATTTTTTTATTTTTATTTGTCCCATAAGGGGATCTTAGAAAATATGTGTTTACATAGAACTTCTATGTCTTAATTTAACTGTTTGAGCAGAAATTTCAACTAAATACTTAAAAAGTAGCATCCTTTTAGTAACAAAGAAGACAAATATTGTATGACGCTAGAAAAGCACCAGTTGTTTAATTTTTTTTCATCACATCGATTCGAAAAGGACTACTTGGTTCGCCTTTAGGTGCGCCCAAAGGTTGCGTTTTCTTTAAGAAACTTTATAAGTGCGCCGGAATTATTTTTTTGCGCACTTTTTGAATTTGGAACATATAAGTGCGCAAGAATGATCTTTGGCGCGCTCTTTTTGAATTTTGAAGTAGGTAGGTATTTGCAGGTAGGTTTGGTCAGCGCCAAGAAAATGAATGAAAAGAATACAAATATAAGTTTTCATTTGTTTTATTATTAGACACCATTTAATTTCAATTTAATTGTTACTCTACGTTTTATTAAATAATAATATTACAATAAACTATGAGGCGCCTTTTATTTTCTCATAGAGGTGATAAAAAGTAGAGTGTACCACTCGGGGTCGTATTTTTGGCTCGAGCGACGTACTTTGAATCCCTCGCTACGTTCAGGATGCTACTAAAGAATCCCTCACTTTGCGCTGGATTAAAAAAAGCGTCCTCGCCATAAAAATATTATTTTGCTCCCATATGATACAATCTACTATTACATGTATCTAGAAAATCTATGTATAGCACAGCTTTTAGAACATAAATAGGTCATACATACTATGTAAAATATAGGACACCATTCGATATATCCCAGAATTATTATTGATTCCAAACTGCCAATTCATTTGAGTGTTACGATTGAACACATATTATGATGCAGCACTGAAATACTACCGGAATGTAACCTATGGCCTTTCATAGCTTGCGCCAA
Source organism: Hypomecis punctinalis (assembly GCA_949316475.1). Lineage (NCBI taxonomy): Eukaryota > Metazoa > Arthropoda > Insecta > Lepidoptera > Geometridae > Hypomecis > Hypomecis punctinalis. Next base: position 17,760,445 of record OX438818.1, read on the forward strand.
TCCATTAGGTTCTGAAACAGTTTATGTATTTAAAGTTAAACATCAATTTCTATTCAATTCCCGGCATTGGAGTAATCTACATCAGATTTAACTTGCAGATTGCTTATTTATCTGAAATCATTCGATTATTTATCTAAGTTACTCGATATTTATCTACGTCAGTCGATTATTTACGTAAGTTAGTTGTTTTTATTTATCTATCAGTAAGTTGGCAAATATTGGGTAACTTGAATTGATTAGTTAAGTTCCGCGAGTTGGTGTGCTTTGCTTAATTTCGACTGTTTGATTTTCCGCTTTGATATACTAACATTAATGATTATAGCGCACGAAACATCACGATCATGACAAATAATAATGCATCAACTATTACATACACAAATAAATAATAGTCCTGTGTCGGTCGTACATTCTTCATGTTCCGGATCGTTCATGACCGACCAGCGAAATAACCGAATCAAATGTGTCGGTCGTTCATCGGTCACGTGACTGAACCAAACGGTGGCGATCAGATCTTATACGTACATTCACAATCTTTGACCTCTCATTAGAAAAGTAAACGAAATTAATTCTTATTACGAGACAAAAAAGTTTATTTTGGATATAAAAAAACCAAAGAGACATACAATCATCAAATAAATGGAACATTGTTTGCATGCATTGTAGTAATAACTATTATAATTATTACTTAAAACGTAAAGTCTAATTTAGAATATTAATCGCGAAGTATCATTGCAAGACACGTTCCGTTTGTTGGTGTGCCAGCAGTGTTGCACTCCTCATTTTGGCGTGAATCGCGCGACACGGAACATGCGACGCATGGTACAAATGATCGAGATCTTGAACAAGTAATGAACGATTCGATCATGCGCTGATTATGTTTCGGTCATTGGTCTCGTTCAATCACGACCGACACAGGGCTAATAAATAACATATCGCTTAATCATTAATAGAAGTAGATATTGCGAACTTTAGTGTGCATGTTTATGCATTACTTTCATGCTTGAAATTTGTTAATATATAACTGTTATTTGAACCCTCCACGTTCACACCTGGACATAGGCTTCTCTTTTAGATCTCCATCCTAATCCTTGCTATTGTGTAGATAACTTTTTTTTTATTTCAAATAGGTTTGGGTTTGACTACACACTGCCTGATGTTAAGCAGATATACGGTCTAGGATATAGCACGCTTACCTAGATGATACCTATTTACTCGAGATTTGAAGACACTTACATTGTACTATAACTGGCTCGAATAGGTTACGACGATAGCCCAGTGCGGAATGGTGGATATAATTATAACTTATTTATTATAGTTTCACAAGTCATTACCCACGACGATACCCAGAAAGGTATTTTTACTATTGTGTGTCATTTTGTGTAATAAAGATTAAGAGTTTTATCTATCTATACAACGTGTAACGCAAAGACTGTAAACATACTGAAAGTACCAAATCAGATCACGGTAACAAACTAGATGGGGGCATGTTTAGGCGTGTAAGTTCGTTTGCTGATTTTTAATCTTTTTTTGAAAAACTAGTAATGTTTATGACTAATTCACATTTGCACAGCATTATCACACTAAACAGCTGTGAGGTCAATAACACGACCTTGCCCATCAAAATCAGACCACACCTCCTTGAACTGCTGTCCTTTTTTTTTCTAGTCAGTCATATTTAATTTTTTTTTTTAAATGAATGTTGTTATTTTCGCTCGGAATTTCGAATACATCATCTATATAAGGTATAGTATCAACCCACTTTTTATGTATACAGCCTTTCCGTTACACGTTGTATAACATAGTTAAGAAAAAATTGCAAAACATAGGTTGTTTTTAAACTTTCGCGATTTGAACACATTATTATTATATACAACGGGACCAATCGCGCACTAAAATTACGAGATAAATAAATACCTCCTCATCCTGACGTTTTGGTCGAGTTGCATCGACCGTGGTCACGGGTAGACTGAAACATAGTCAAGAAAAAAAACATGTAACAGAACTTAGAACCTCGTCCGTTTTGGACAGAACAATAATACAAAATGCTGATGCCATCATAACTTGCAAACAAATGCAAGTTCTAGCAAGTTCGGTTGAGCTACGCCTAAGTTAGCTGCTTACATAGAGAGCACGTAGGATCTAAGTTACGAACATTTTTATACTTATTGTATCTGTTTGTCAGAACTTTCTTTGTTATTTCTTCTTGAAACGTAGGCGTTTCTTGCAACTTTTGCAATGCTTTGCAGGCGGGCACACAAACTAAGTTTGTATATGAATACAAAAGAGATAATGCAAAAACTTATCAAGTTTAGGCAATTACCTTGTACAGAATTTTATTATTTGCTTTATTTGTTTTAGAAAATGATTTTCCTATAATTTTTTTTTCATAAAGATCTCCATTTGAAGAAATTTCATGTATTCGGATATTATTATCTTCTGACAATGCTTGTAAAAAACATATGGCAGCCGCCTTCAACAAAAAAAAAAGAAATGAGAAAATTTGAAATTCCTTGATAAGCATTAAATACTGTAGTTTTTTAGGGTTCTGTACCTCAAACGGAAAAAACGGAACCCTTATAGGATCACTTTGTTGTCCGTCTGTCCGTCTGTCCGTCTGTGTGAATGTCAAGACTCTTTATCTCGGAAACGCGTAAAGATATCGAGTTGAAATTTAAACTATATACGTATATCTGTAGTCTCTTACACTTGTGTAAAAAATAAAACTTCTCAATTACCGTATAAAAAGTTACAGCCGTTTATGTCGTAAAAAAACGCATATTTCGACACTCACAGAAATCAAAATCTACAGGGTACTTCCCGTTGACATAAAACTATGAAATTTTCCCAGTAGCATTGTCTCAAAATACACATTTAGGGAAAAATCTGAAAACTTTACATTTTTATTTAAATCGCAAAAAATAGGGCCTAAATTCACAAAATATAGGTTGAAAATTCAAAGTGAGTAAATCGTATCATGTAAGGTATCATATACAAGAGCTTCATTAGCACATGCTAAAACAGATTTTTAATTATTTTAACAATGTGTTATTTTTAATGCATGACGACAAAAGTGAAAAAAAAACTCTTTTAGCGATGATATAGTATAGTTAACAGCTTACTTTCCAATTCTGTGAAATTTTCTGGATTTGTACGGAACCCTTGGTGTGCGAGCCTGACTCGCACTTCTAGGGACGTTATTCACAGTTAGACTATGTTTAATGAGCTGCCTTTTCATACAACTTTAGATTAGATTGGTTTACAATGAAATAAATAAAATAATGTGTTGCAATATAAAAACAGTACTCGACAAGAGTGAAATCAAAAAAAATACACTAAAATTGTAGTGAATGTTATTTGCCGTTCCATAAAATTCAATAAAATAATTTTGCGTTTCACGACAATATCATTTTATCCTGAAACGCAAAATAATTATTAAATTTTATTTCTATTTTTTTAATTCCAATAAAATGCAAATAAATATATATTTACTTGTCAAGCAGCACACTTTTTGTAGAGATACCTTGAAAGAAACAACCATATCCAATTCTATTGTATAAATATAATTTCATCACTAAAGCACAGTAACAATAATAAAAACTAAATATCTCTACGGCCTCATACGCCATATTTAGTACATGTAATAACATTTATACTACCAACCAGACAATAATTATGACTGGACACTATAAAAGTGCAAAATGGTACGAATTCATGGCATTTTCGTGATCTGCCACCGTTTTAGTTCGCATAACAGTACGCTGTCACGAACCGTGTAAGCTGTTTTTACTCATGCCTATATTTAGTTTAATTAGTGACATGATTGTCATGCAGAAACTTTGCACCATTTACACAAATTCAAACAAAAAGCATTCTCGAATAACATTGCATTAATTTTAAGTTTCATAATGTGACCTACCGGACAAGTGCGAGTCAGGCTCGCACATCGAGGGTTCCGCACAAATCCAGAAAATTTCACAAAATTGGGATGTAAGTCGTTAAAATCTCTATACTATAACCATCGACAAAAAAGTTTTTTTTATTCACTTTTCTCGTCATACATCGAAAATAACACATTATTAAAATAATTAAAAACCTATTTTAGCATGTGCTAATGAAGTTCTTTCATATGATACCTTACATGATATGATTTACTCACTTTGAATTTTCAACCCCTATTATGTGAATCTAGGCCCTATTTTTTTCGTGATTTGAATAAAAATGTACAGTTTTCAGATTTATTCCTATATGTTTACTCTGAGACAATGCTTTTCGTCAAATTTCATAGTTCTATGTCAACAGGAAGTACCCTGTAGGTGTTGGTTTTTGTGAGTGTCGAAATTTGCGGTTTTTTACGACATAAACGGCTCTAACTTCTTTATATGATAACTGAGAAGTTTTTTCTTTACACGACTGTAAGAGATCATAGATATACGTATACAGTTTAAATTTTAACTCGACATCTTTACGCGTTCCCGAGATGAAGAGTTTTGACATACACACAGACGTTCAGACGGACAGACGGACAACAAAGTGATCCTATAAGGATTCCGTTTTTTTCTTTTGAGGTACGGAACCCTAAAAAAACTATTCTTCATATATACTTATCATTTCTTGATTCCTGAAGAAGCTTATAGATTTGGCTAGATGCTTGCCCCAGCTTTGCCCGGTTACAGATGTATTTATAGCTATCATAAACCTTCCGAAATAAATGTTCTAAAATATGTATAGTATAAACTGCGTTTCAATCTGTTGTACACTTCGGAATTTGCAGATACACACAAAAATGCGACTTTTCTTTATAATAATAACATGTAGTGATTAAAAATATCACCATCATGACCCTATAATAATACATCAACTACTGGACTTTAGAGATGTGAACTGGTTCCAATTTTGAGAACCGGTTCAAAACCGGTTATTTTAAAGAAAAACTGTTTTTTTCAGGTTTTTTCATTTTTTCGCTAGTTTTTCAACTTTAACATTACATGTCTAGGAAATAATGGACGCAATGTTAACAACTTTTTCTTCTTCCCCGCCATAGGACATTTACACTTGGACATAGGCTCCGCCAATCATCTGTCCTCACTCACGTTTAGGTCTCCACTCGAGAGGTTATGGGCCCCATCGATCATCAATCCAAAAAACCAGTGAAAATCGGTTATTGGAAAAACCGGTTGGAAACCGTTTTTTAAGCCGATCCACATCCCTTTTGGACATAAGTCTCCCCAAAATCACAAAACATATCTACCTACGTGATCTCTATTCAAAAACTACAATCAACGCCAATTTATCTCCAAATAAAAGCATCAGAAACTTTGATCCATCACGTAGCAATCGTTCTTTTATTCGCGCTAACAAATGAAAAAGGATCAAACTTTATAACTTTCTCTTCTTCGATAAATCCTCGACTCCGCCAAATGCAAAGCAAAATAGAGCCGCGAGCCAATGAGCTTTAATACCTTTTTTTAAATTAACGTTCCATTTGACGCATCCTTCTATTGCAGTATTTGTAGTTTAACGTTTCTTTTAAAATAGTTCTATTGCAGTATTTGTAGTTTACCGTTTCTTTTAAAATAGTTCTATTGCAGTATTTGTAGTTTACGTTTTTTTTTAAATAATTCTATTGCAGTATTTGCAGTTTACCGTTTCTTTTAAAATAGTCCTATTGCAGTATTTGTAGTTTACCGTTTCTTTTAAAATAGTTCTATTGCAGTATTTGCAGTTTACGTTTTTTTTAAATAATTCTATTGCAGTATTTGCAGTTTACCGTTTCTTTTAAAATAGTTCTATTGCAGTATTTGTAGTTTACCGTTTCTTTTAAAATAGTTCTTTTGCAGTATTTGTAGTTTACCGATTCTTTTAAAATGGTTCTATTGCAGTTTGCCGATTCTTTTAAAATAATCGTGTCCAGTAAGCGATTAGAGTTTATAATTTTAAATAGATTTGAAAGAATTATATTTTTCAAGTAACACTTTACGGGTCACGTCTTTTAAAAAGAAACGGTAAATTTTAAAAGAAGAAAGTGTCAAATAGAACGTTAATGTAAAGAAAAGTAAAGTTGTTTAAAGGTCACGACTATTTTAAAAGATGTTATATTTACTTAGCAAGAAACAAAACACAATTGTAGCAAAACTGTCGTAGCTAAGTAAATATGCCATTTTTGCAATGGACAAACAGATTACTTACATTACATTTGTTTATTTTTGACTATCTTAGCTCCGTACCAATATGGTGGAACCAAGTTCTAAGTATACCTACCCACTTAATTATAATTTTCGTCACATACAAATGTTCCAAGTTGGTTAACTTGGAATATTTGCATTTGTAAGTAATTTCTTCTGAAAAGTTTTGCAACTTAAGTGCAATTTATTTCATCGCTTTGTATTTTTTGTCTGAAGTTAGGTTTTTGGGAGTAGTTTTTAAGTTTTTACAGTTTTATACTTCAATCACAAAAAGGCGATAAATGCACATAGTAAATTTACAAAAAAAAACATATAGATACATAAATACAGGTATGTGCCATATCAAACTTAATGGCGTCCGAGAAGTTAGCGACAAGCTGCGTAAAGCTTCACTATACTCTATAAAATTTAACTTGATCTCTGCGACAGTTACAAATTGACATATTTAGAGTTGGGATAGTGGTGGAAAAAATCGATTTTCAAACAAAGTTGTAATGAAATCGAATGAGTAGTTGAAGGTGAGAAATTGGATTTTATTTACTTACTATTATTTAAGATCAAGTATGTGCACATGGAAATAATGTTATGAAATTAATTAAATACTCATAATAATGTAACCATAGTATTTATTGACGTTTTTCACTATTATCGATGCTAATGTAACATATAATTGAGTTCAATTTAATTACATATGTAAAAAATGTTATGATATTAAAATATACAATAAAATTAATGATAAATAAAGTTTTATTTAAAATATCGTCCGTATAAACTATCGATATTTTAATTAAAACTCTGTCTAAAACTCTGTGGTCACGATCATTCGTCGCCCATCACTAATCGGCATGGCCATAAAGTATGACATTGACAGGTACTGTCTGTACTATTAAGAAATTCAGGACTTTATAGGCGTGATTTTTCTGACAGCTGTCGCAGAGATCAAGTTAAATTTTATGGAGTATAGTAGTTGTACCGTTGACATGCAAAAAATGCTGTTGCGCACTACGCACACTATATGCACATTTATATACATATATGCACTATATGCACACTATGAATCGCCACATTTAAATATACGATTAAGTATGATTCAATACTAAAGTCAATTCTTAGTTAGTTTTTTTTAATTATTTTATATGGGTTTGCGTTTGACTACACACGTAGATATGCGGTATATGGTGTAACACGCTTACTTAGAAAATACCTATTTACTCGGGATTCGAAGACATCTACATTATGTACTTTATCGGGAAGACAGACTCAGGCAAAACGTTCCACATTCTGGCGATTCGTATGAACAATGTAGACTCTAAACGCTTGGTTCTAACGGGCGGTCACCTTTAATTATACTCTATAAAATTTAACTTGATCTCTGCGACAGCTGTCAGAAAAATCACGCCTATGATGTCCTGATTTTTTTAATAGTACAGACAGTACCTGTCAATGTCATACTTCGTGGGCATGCCGATTAGTGATGAGCGACGAATGATCGTGACCACAGAGTTTTAAATAGTTTTAATTAAAATATCGATCGTTTATACTAACGATATTTTAAATAAAACTTAATTAATCATTAATTTTATTGCATAAAAATTTATTTAAAGCTGATTAATTTATTATATTAAAATTGCAGCGGTGAAAGGTCTATCTCCATAGTGTTCCATAATTGACAACCGGACGTTCGCATGGTTTAAAATCAACCGTAGCCCCGGCGAAAAACCGTCTCGTTAACAAGGACCCTATGTTAAGTTTTGTTTAGAGATGAGTAGGGTTTTACCTACATACAACCTTCTCAGAGTTTAAAGCCCCTAAGCACATGTTAATCCATCTCTATTATCAATAAGCGTCACCTAAGTAATCCGGATTACTCGAGCATTCAAACTAAGTTAGCTAAGTTATTACTTAGCTTACTAAACGCAAAACTGGATCTTAGTTTACCTAACTTGAAGATGGATACCTTACTCGATTATCTAGATTGAAGGCGAGTTACTTGAAATCTATATGTGGGGAAATACTAAGTTTGAACTAAGTTATGATAGACTAAGTTATAAATTTATAGGGAGACTGCAGTTTCTAAGTAATTATGTAGTGTATACTATATTATTATATGTGTATACTACGGGACTAATCGCGTACTAAAATTACGGTATAAATAAATACCTCAGTCTACTCGTGACCTCAGCCGATGCAACTCGGTCGAAACGTCGGGATGATGAGGTATTTATTTATCTCGTAATATTAGTGCGCGAGATACAAAGGCTACAGCCGAAGGATCCAAAAAAATACAAAATGTATTCTAAAAATTAATTTATTCACTAATTATTACAATTTATAACTTAAAGTAAAAGGTTTACTTAATCGATGAATGATTGAAGCAAAAGTGTCCCGGTCTCCGATGTCGGGCGTCGCACGTCGCCTCGGTTGCCGCGCTTGCGCAATCGTATTCCGCTGCGGTGGCACACGTGTAGCTGGGCCGCGCGCATTGTCTATTGAGGTCGATGTTGAGTCAGCAATGCACTAAGGTTGTACATGTGTAACACCTCCCCCCGTTGAACGGCGACTATCGCAGAGCCGGGTCGAGATGGTCGCTGGGAAACATCCTGGGTCAACCCTTATCTGACTCGGGTTGACATTGCGGATTTCTGGGACTGCATATGCATATGTTCCTGCTGGAATGCTGTTGTCGGTCTCTGTAGCTTCTTTACTTCTTTTGCGTAGCCGGCGATATAACTTTGTGAAGATGAATGCTCCTACTGCCAGGGATGTCAATAGATATATAGGTATTGTGGTGTGATATATGGCAGGATCGGTGACGTCGTCCAGATGTATTGGGGACTGGGCTATTACGTCTTTGTTCAGTGCGTGGAGTTTCTCTAAGCTCAGTGAGTTGAGGGTGAGCTTTGAACGATCTTCAGGGCTGGAGTCATTGTGTCTTGGTATTTCCAGTATTCTTATGACGTGACCTTTTATGTGGTCATTGGTGTTAGAGATGGTGAATGATGGCGTTTTTAAATTGCAGCTCAGTGGAATGACGGCCAAATAGCTTCCTTGTAGAGTCCTATATTGTTCTTGTCCACAGGATATCTTGACTTTGGTCGGAGTGGGGAAGTTTATGGTGTAATGCTTGTCATCCAGTGTTTCTAGGGCTTCGTGTGTCAGGGTCACAGGTGTCATCTTGCAGTTTGGCTGAAGTTCCTGGTGTTTGATTAGGTGTTGTACGCAATCTGTCTCGTTCTTGATCACGATACTGGGTTTCGCTTCGCATAGATACAGAGAGTTCAGCTTCGGACATTCTGTCTCTATGTACCTAGTGTCTTGGCTAGAGAGCGCTACAAAAGGTGAGGGTGGTATAAGGACTTTATGGTCTCTATTGGGAACGAGGGATAACTTATAAAAGTCAAAGGTGTAAGGAAGGACAATCGGCACCTTAATAACTACTACTATATGTTTATCTAAATAGAAGTATCCTAGTCTGATTATTTCATAAAAGTTCCTAATTTCTATATCAAGGATTTCATTACTTGAGTATAAAATCCTTAGCTTGTCTAACATATCCCTAACATTACCTATACTTGCTATAGAATAAGGAGTGCTCGATGCACGAATAAAAGCTAACGCGTTCTCTAAATTCTGTAACTCTTCACACAAATCTTCTATATTATCTCCTAGTATTAATAAGTGTTGTGCCAGATGGGCATACTTAACCATGTCCGTGTACCTAGCATCGCTATCTAGTATAGCATTAAGTGCCTTACTCATCTTGTCTTGGTTTGCGACTATATTGCTTATTAGTTGAGAGCTCTGAGAAATAAATTGCTTATTAAGACTAACGTGATTGTTAAGTTCTAATTCCAATTTCTGTTCATTGTTGCGCAAGATATTAATGGCATGTTCGTATTTTAATGCGTCGGTGTAATCTAGGTTACCGGATATGCTTTTTATTACGGAACCTAATCCGTCGATGAGACCTCTCTTGTTACGGACTGATTCGAATATACTGAGCTTGTCTGTGATCGATTTAATTTTCTTACTAAGATGTTCTAAGTGAGGCTCAAATAGGGAAAGTGTCTTATTATTCAATGAAGGTCTTAATTCGTCTGTCTGCAATTTCACCGATTCTATTTGAACACGGATATTTTCTAGGTCGATATGACTTAGGAAGGAATGGTAGTGTGACACGATTTTAGCAGTTCCTAACTTGAAAGGGAGTAGTCCGGGTCCAGTGTCAAGAGAGTCAAGCGTCATTTCTTGTCCCAGTGCCTGGTGCGTCAATGTCAGCCATAGTAGTGTCCTGCAACAATGTGGGGACTTTAGGGCTTCGCTTAAGGCGTGATTTAGCTACCGGGCCACGTTTCTTCTTGGTGTAGATATGTATGGGGAGATCTGCTAGGACTGTGTCCTGCGTGAAACGTGGGGCTAGTTTCTGTCGGGCTGCTACTGGGTTGCGTATGAACACTTGTTGGTCAGGGGAGTAATCCTTTTCAGGTTCTCTGTCTTTATTACGGTTCTCAGTCAATTGAGTCCTGTCGTGTAAAGAGGTCTGGTTTATGAGATCGTATACTTGAGTCATTTGTTTCCTATGGTCCTGGGAATATTGCTGGTGTAGATGTTCAGTTAAGTCGATGTCTATAGGATCACGCGGGTCAAAGTGTCCTGTTATTAAGTCGAGGGGTCTACACTTTGTGAAACTATGTATAGAACTGTTGTAAGCTAGGATGGCATAAGGCATGAGATTTACTGCGGGTTCATTGCGTTTCTCAAGTTTCAATATCCTTAGATGTTCCAGTATAGTGGAGTGAAATCTTTCTACTATGCCATTGTCATTAGGAGAATGTGCTAGAATTCTATGGTGTTGAATTTTATGAATTCGCGCAAACTCAGAGAACAATTGGTTGGTGAACTCAGGGCCTCCGTCTGTAACGATAGTGAACGGGACGCCATGGTGCGTACAGAATACAAGGAACGCTTGCACGACACTTAAGGCAGTACTATCTCTGAGGTGGTAAGCTTGTGCGTACTTTGAGAAGGCATCCACTATTGTAAGATATTTCTCGTTTTGAGCGGTGAAAAGATCGAGGTGGACTGTTTGAAATGGCTTCGTAGGGGGTGGAACAATCGAGAAACGTTGTTTGATGGGATTTCGGTCGTACTTAGCCTGTCCACAAATGCTACATTCGTTAATGTATTTCGCTATGCATTCCTTCATTTTGGGCCAATAGTACTTGGAAGACAGAGCTAAATAACACTCGGTTATTCCGCGGTGGTTTGTCTTGCCTTCATGATATTTTTTTATGATTTCTTGCTGCCGTAAGTATTCTTTAACGTTTTCTATTTCAATTTTGGTGAGGACGAGATTCATAGAAGAACTTCTAAAATTTTCTTGTATGATAGGGATAATTTTATACATCGCGAGAGGTGGGTGAATGATGATGCCTGTCCTAACTTTAGGGTTAACGAATTCTTTTATGGCGTTAACCACGTCATGAGTCAAGTTGGATTCGGAAAGTTGTATAGTCGTTCGAGTATGAGTCTCAAAGGGTTTCGTCACTGTCGGTCGTTTCTTAATGTCACCTACTAGTACAAAACATATTTGTCTATTGAATCTATTTAGGGGGTCGTCAGTAATCGGGACTTCTAGGATTGGCATTTCATTACTAGTATGAATAGTTTCAGTGTCTGAATTACTTTGCTGGGGCGAAGTCTCGTAGTTATTCGTAGGGGCTGTTAATGTTTCAGAGCCTGCTTCCGAAGGAGGTTTCTCGGATACATTAACTACTATGGAATTAAGGTCCTCGTTATGAATTTCAACGCGAGACAAAGCGTCTGCATTGGTGTTTTGTTTGCCTTGCTTGTAAATGGTGGTGAAGTTATACTCGCTCAGCTTTAGTCTCCAACGAGTAAGTCTAGAGCCGGGTTCTTTAAGGCTCATTACCCATTGAAGGGGCCTGTGGTCTGTCACTACCTTGAATTTTCTCCCGAATAGGTACGGTCGGAAATACTTGGTAGCCCAAACTATGGCTAGCAATTCTTTCTCAATTGTACTATAGTTGGTTTCACTCGAGTTCAGAGTCCTGGATGCGTACGCTATTGGTTTGTCCTGACCTATTGGTCCTTGAGACAGGACAGCACCTATTGCGAAATTCGAGGCATCAGTTGTTAGGACAAAGTCTTTTGTAAAGTCAGGGTATTGTAGTATTGGGTCGTTTGTCAGGAGCACTTTACATTTCTCGAAACATTCGATGTACTTAGGGTCATTATAAGTCACTTTTGAGCCTTTCTTTAGACAGTAAGTCATGGGTTTTGTAATACGCGCAAAGTCCGGGATAAATTTCCTGTAATATCCGAGTAAGCCCAGGAATCGCTTAATCTCGGTAGCTGTTTTAGGAATCGGGAATCTCTGGATGGCTGATATTTTATCAGGATTCGGTTTTATACCATCCTTACTTATGATATGACCTAGGTACGCGGTTTCTAGCTTAAGAAACTCCGACTTGTCCATCTGAATCTTGAAGTTAGATTCCCTAAGTCTTTTGAAAACTTTTTCCAAGTTCACCATGTGTTCTTGTAAGGAGACGCTGAACACTATGATGTCATCCAAATAGACCAAACAGATGACGTTTTGGAGGTCTCTGAGGACGTTATCCATCACTCGCTGAAAGGTGGATGGAGAATTTTTTAGACCCATGGGCATTCGCAAAAATTCGAAATGTCCATGTTCTACATTGAAAGCCGTCTTGGGAATATCTCGTGGGTCCATTTCGACCTGGTGGAACCCACTGGCAAGATCTAATGTCGTGAAATAATGACAGTTGCCAAGCTTATCTAATACGTCATTGATATTGGGAATAGGATATTTATCGTCGATAGTCTTTTCATTGAGTTTGCGAAAGTCGACGACAATTCGCCATTTGGTTTTGCCAGATGCATCCGATTTCTTTGGGACTACCCATATGGGGGAGCTCCAGGCAGATTGAGAAGGGCGAATTATACCCTGTTCGAGCATTTTTGAGATTTGCTCCTGAACTTCCTGCCTGTGAACGAAGGGGTATCTATAGGTCTTAGTGTAGACAGGTAGTTCATCTGTGGTATTAATTTTGTGTTTAACTTGATCGGTGAAGGTGAGAGGTTCCCCTTCAATATAGAATACGTCGGCGTATTGCGCGCAGAGGGACTCTAAGTTAGCTCGCTCTTCTGGGTTCAGATGGTTAGTACGTAATCGTGAAAGCACTTCAGTGGCACGATCACTGAGTTTCTGAGTACGCGTACATTGTTCGTTAAAAAGCTCTGCACTAACGGGTCGGTCCATAGAAAATACTACGTCGTGCTTTGTTGGGTTGGTAACCTCTATAATACCACGGCTGTTCTTAACAGTAGTGATGCAATCCTGTATGGTACAGTTTGATATGAATTGTTCTGTAACCAAGGCATCGCCGTCGTGGAAGTTTATTGGGACTCGAATCATTTTGGATGTATTTGCAGGTATTATATCCTCGTAAAGGTTACAGTTACGTGAATCATACATTCGCAAAGGGTTGGTGGATTTTCGGGTAACTAAGACTTTATCTTTTAAGTCTATATTGGACTCTAGCTTCTCTAGTAAGTCTAGGCCAATCAACCCATCAAAATAGTTATGAAATTTGTATACAAAGAGCGTGATGTCGCGATCTTCGTTAAATTCGTCAAAGCATGGTACGGTTATCGAGTAGTTATTACGTGTGGTCGCGTGGATGTTAGTCACTTCGAACGGTTCGTAATTACACGGAATATTTGAGTAGTATTTATCTACTGCGTCGGGGCTGATAAATGACTGGTTTGCACCTGTATCAATTAATAATTTAAGGGGTGGATTTCCTATCTGTATAAAAGGAAGTTGCCTTTGCGTTTGCAAATTAATTTCTATTTTTGCTTGTCTGATTTCGTGCTCTTCTGAAAATCCTGCTGTTCTGGGGAGGCTTCCTCAGAAGTCTCCTCGACATATGCGGGAATATATTCATAAGGTTGTTCATACGGCGCAACGTCATAAGTCATCTCGTAGTAAGTCGGCTCATAGTCGGGATAGCTAGCACTGTCGTAGTCATAGTAGTTGTCAAATTGATCATAGTATTGCCCGTCATTAAAGTTCAATTCCCTTGTTTTAAAATAATTGCTCGGAGGCGGATTCCCTTGTTTTGACCAATCATGTAGTATTCTAGCCGGGGGTGCTGGTCTCGAAACATAATGGCTTACTCCGCTCATGGGCTGAGGGCTCATGCCTGAAGGGCCTGGTTGTTGGTAATTTGGTCTGTTCTGACCCAATCTAAAAACGTTACTCTGTGGCCTATAGTTAGGCGGAGGGGCAGAGAACATTTGTTGGGTTCTTGATGGGCCACGGTTCATAGGCATTTGGGGTCTCCAAATTTGCATTGGCCTTGGTGGCTGGGCAAAGCTCGAAGGCTTTGACGGTCCTGCTGGTGAGAAGTTGAAAGGGCTAGAAAAGGTTTGTCTCGGCTGTTGCGAGTTGAAGTTAAATGGTTTGTTCATATTATGGCTAAAATCAAATGAAGACGTCGACTGCGTTCTCCGATCTGGAAGATGGTCATTGCGTTGCTGTAAGTACAGGGTGTTAATTTCCTCCTGTACATATTCTAACGCTTTTTCTAGGGTGTCTGGTCGCATGCAGCGAATCCTTGATCCTAACGGTTCTTTTAAGCCGCGAACAAAAGCTTGTAAGGTTAACTTCCTATAGAGGGTGCGCTTTGCCTCTATGGTGGTAGCTAAAGTCTCGTGCAAGGTTACATAAGTCATTATAGTGCTGAAAAGACTTTGGCACTTTTCGTAAAATTCCTGTGGGGACATATGTTTCTGCGTCAAAAGGGCTAGGTCATTATAAAGAGCGGTCTCATCCCTCTGGTCTGAAAAGTTATTCACTAAAGCGTTTCGAATACCCTGCCAGTTATCGGGTATTCCATTCGAATTAATTGTCCTAGCAGCATGCCCGGTAACTTTATTTAAGATTCCGTTTAGTAGAGCTAAGTTACTTAGCTCGAACCCGGGCTCTGGCCTTATAAATTGCACGACTAACTGGTCGCATAAATGAATGAATCTGGTCAATACATTAGGATTGCCGTCAAACTCTGGCAATAGGCGGAGAGCCTTATATACCTGGTCTACTTGTTCCGCGCTCATTGTTATTTCACTTTGATTTGTTCTACCTAAGTCTAATGGGTCTCTTAGTATAATACTATCCTCTAAAATACTTTCTAAATTTCTATTTGCGTCGATTCGCACTAACCTACTATTCCTACCTCTAACCTGTGAATTTCGTGGGTGGAAAATTTTGGAAACTTTCTAAAATTTCAAGGAAATTAACACACTGCAAAATTGCACAATAATATAAAATAAGGTAACAACAAGGACTAAAAGATAAAAGGATAACTAAGGTTAAGGAAGGAGAGCGACTCTAGTAAGATCTAGGTACTCACCACATTTGTATCTCTCTGGTGTATCTATGTCTTGATACTCCTCCTGCTGCAGCTCTCGTAGGTTCAGGATACCCGCGCCGGTGATCGATTCACTGACTCTACTGTTACAGGTATCCTACCGACTGCGCCAGATACAAAGGCTACAGCCGAAGGATCCAAAAAAATACAAAATGTATTCTAAAAATTAATTTATTCACTAATTATTACAATTTATAACTTAAAGTAAAAGGTTTACTTAATCGATGAATGATTGAAGCAAAAGTGTCCCGGTCTCCGATGTCGGGCGTCGCACGTCGCCTCGGTTGCCGCGCTTGCGCAATCGTATTCCGCTGCGGTGGCACACGTGTAGCTGGGCCGCGCGCATTGTCTATTGAGGTCGATGTTGAGTCAGCAATGCACTAAGGTTGTACATGTGTAACACGCGATTAGTTCCGTAGTGTACACATATAATAATATAGTATCTATACACTACATAAAGTTTAAAAGTTTAAGCCGTGGTGGTCTAGTGGTAATGGCACCCGCCTTACAATCGTGAGGTCGTGGGTTCAAATCCCGGTCCCGTACCAATGAATTCCTTGGAATTTATGTACGGAATTTCACACCACGGGCTTTTCGGTGAAGGAAAACATCGTGAGGCAACCTGCATACGTCCGTAGAAGAAATTCGATGGCGTATGTGAATCCACCAACCCGCACTGGGCTAGCGTGGTGGATATGGCCCAATCACCCTTCGTAGGTAGGCCTACGTCCTGCAGTGGACTATTAAAAAGGCTGGTACAGTACAGTACAGTACAGTACAAAGTTTAAAAACAACATGTATAGATACTTAGTTATACTATATTTTCTTGTTGACCGAAACGATGCGAAGGTATTTGCTTCAAATCGACGATTTTACTTTTGTCTATGCGGATGTTAAATGTTGTCTACAGGTTGCATTGTTCAACAAATCTCGATGCAACTTGATACATATATTAATTATTTTATTTGTCGTCGGAGTCTTTTTGCTAAGGATATTTCCGTCATAATGGAGCAAATTGCTATCATGCTATATTTATAAGCAGATTACGATTATTAATAAACTGGACAAGTGCGAGTCAGGCTCGCACATCGAGAGTTCCGTACAAATTCAGAAAATTTCACAAAATTGGGAAGTAAGTTGTTAAAATCTAACCATCGATAAAAAGTTTTTTTTTTCACTTTTCTCGTCATACATCGAAAATTACACATTGTTAAAATAATTAAAAACCTATTTTAGCATGTGCTAATGAAGCTCTTTTATATGATACCTTACATGATACGATTTACTAACTTTGCATTTTAAACCTATATTTTGTGAACAACTCACTTCCCAATTTTGTGAAATTTTCTGGATTTGTGCGGAACCCTCGATGTGTGAGCCTGACTTGCACTTGTCCGGTTTTTTTCATTCTTTATTGATGTCCTACCAAAATGCACTAGGTGCATGCTGCTTCCAATCAGTTAGCTCCAGTTAGCGTTCGAGTTCAATTTAGCAGTAAGTTTGAGCTTTCTTTCAGAAATACTGCGCATGCAAATACACTTATTGAAAAAAATCTTACCTAGATTTTTTTCTAATTTCATAAACATTGTTAAAGCCATTTTTGGGGCCCAAATTTCGTACTAAACATACAAATATTGCTCATGGTATAAAATGTACGTATAGCTTGAATTTAGTGGTTAGTTTTCGTTAATATTAAAATATCAGGTACAAAATGATTTCCTGTTCCGTCCAAAATTATGTAAAATCACAACCTACGTCCTCCTAAATGCATTAAAAGCTTGTCTCGTACAGGCCATTGTTAACAACTTTGTTGGTTAGCTTGCGCTGGAATCTACATTGCAAGTCAAGGAGCTAGTGTAAGTAAGTACTTTTAATAAAATAAAATTATGTAGGTAGGTATGCGGAAAGGTGACGTCCACAAGTGGTATATTATTCAGAGAAAAATCGAACCATGATGATATATACATCATTTGGAAGCTTGATTTAAGGGCTTCTCAAAAATATTGAATTTAAATTTTTCCATCCCTCCATTTTTTTTTAAATGTGAAAAATAAATTGTATGAAAAATAATAACACAGCTTTGTATTTATTCTACTCGTAGTTTAGCAATAATAAAGTGCTTCTATTGTTATTTTACTTGCATTCGTAGCAGATTCTTCCCCATTCATCTCTTAATTTGCTAAAATTATAAAGGATAACCTACCAGTGTGACCAGTTAGTAGGTACAATGTGACAAAAAACACTTAAAAACTGTGTCTAATTGGTAAACATGCTTCCATTTAACAATAATGGAGGTTACTTAACCAGGGTTGCTAGAGATAAACTACCTATTGAGCCAAATATATTTATTTGTCCTAATAGATTCAAAATTAATTTTAAAAAAAACGGAGGGCTTGTTTTTGGCACTAACTGATGTAATAGACTCAAAAAAATATGAACTTTCTCGAAATGTAACGAGTGTTGTGGTTAGAATTTGTGATTATTATTATACCAGCCTCCACACATTTTGTGGACATGTCTTTTAGTTTATTAGACGAATTTAATTTCTCCATCCATTTTTGTCATGCTCTATCTTCGGCTACAACTTCGCTTTCTGTCAAGCGATATAGGAGTTTACTGAGTTTTTTTATGCATAATAATGCTACACATTATTACAAATAAAGAAATCTCCGCAAGATTTAATTTTAAGCGTCACGTAAAATAGAACGCTGGAGGGTCAAGTTAAGAAAATTTAAATTTAATTCCTATTAAGTGCCAGCTTTATCTAAAACCAAAGTTCACTGTTCATACTAGAACTACACACATTTACTAGTTATACTCGGAATATGAAGAGCGAGAGTACGACACTACAAAATAAGACAACAACTACCACTAATAAGATTAAACCCCAAATACTGTACTATACTGTATCAGCCTTTAATAGTCCACTGCAGGACGTAAGCCTACCCACGAAGGGTGAATGGGCCGTATCCACCACGCTGGCCCAGTGCGGGTTGGTGAATTCGCATACGCCATTGAATTTCTTCAACGGAAGTATTCAGGTTGGCTCACGATGTTTTCCTTCACCGAAAAGCCAGTGGTGTGAAATTCCGTACATAAATTCCAAAGAACTCATTCGTACGGGACTGGGATTTTATTAAAAAAAAAAAAAGTAGTGACCCCTGTCTTGCAATCGTGAGGTCGTGGGTTCAAATCCCGGTTCCGAACCAATGAGTTCTTTGGAATTGATGTACGGAATTTATGTACGGAAACCCCAAATAATCACATTTAATCACAGATACTATATATTTTCGTATTAAATCTCTTCTGCATCAAAATAAGTATACGTAATGTAGTAAAAAATATAATATAAATTGTATTATATGTATGTGTTTTTAGGTATACTCTAAATGAATTATGTAATTGTTTTTTATCGTGCTTCACACACTAGGTATATAGTAACTTTCTTTTTGTGATAAACATTTCAAAAATTGATGCGTTCGCAGGATTTGTACCTTAATCTCTCTGGGATTCCGGCCCAGATGCTTTGTCCAAATTAAGCTAGAACGCTGTCTGCAAAAACGTCAAGTTATTGAAAGTGTTTTATCATTTTGCAGACAGCGTTCTAGCTTACTCGTAATTTCGACAAAGCATCTGGGCCGGAATCCCAAAGAGATGTAGGTTCAAATTCTGCAAACGCGTCAATTTTTGAAAATATGTTTATCACAAAAAGAAAGATTTATGTAATTGTTATTTTGGTAATTAATGATTTATTTATTTACTAGGAGACAAAAGTTAACGTGCGGTCTCCTGCACTATGTCGGCACTCACTCTAGTTTGTCTCTACATGCACGAGTATTTACTCTACTTTAGGAAGTTGGTCGCCGCCGTGATATTATACTGCTAGTTAGACGGTTTGGTCTAACTACGTGCTAGGGACAGTTAGAAACTACAATTTGAAAAAATCTGCATCTAAAGTTGGCAGCGTTACCAGCTTAACATGAAAGCGCATCCATTAAAACTAGGGTTTGGGTGGCATATTTTGGTTCCGCAATTACGTACATAAGTTCCGAGAAATTCAATTATACGGGATCGGGATTTTCACCCACGACGAAGTTAACGATTGTAAGGCTACCACTATACTTTTTATTTCATATTTTTTGTCATTATAAAAACTCTCTTACAAACAAAAAGTATCATTGGTGAGCGACAAATATATTGAAATATACATGTACCATCATCATCAGAGTTTATTCTATTGTGAGCTTTGCAATAAAGTCGTCATTAAAAGTGTGTGCGTACTATGTGACCAATACTGACGCTATAAAAACACATGATCGTTATCAGCCGTAAAATATTCACTGCTAGACACGAGCCTCTTCTATAGAGCTTCTACAAACAAGAAACTTTTAGAATTATTTTTCGCCAAAAACAGCATATTAACCGATTTCAACGGTGTACAGGATTCAAATATTTTGCATAAATCAATGAGTCAAAGTTGTAGTTTCACATTATTGATTATTTACAGAACGGTAAAGCCGATTTCAATAAAATCTAAATGTGATCACCTCGGAAACATACCCTTTCGAACTAAAACAGATTTTTTAAATACTTTCACAATTGGCGAAATTGTTGATGAATATATACAAACAATATATATGTATATAAATCATCTCCTCTTTTTTTAAAGTCAGTTAAAAGTACTAGGAAATCATAGACTCCAACAGTAAGCTTTGAGTGAGTGATTTGTAAAGCAAGCTCCAACAAAGACATTATCAGTAACGAGCCCTCGAACCGAGTATCTCCGCCTAATCCGTCCCGATCCTGCACGTGACGTGACGTATCAGCTCCATTTGTCACGCCGTTACGAATGGACCGCAGGGTTGTGGTTACTATCTCGTCAGTAAGGACTTTACTAATATCAAACAACCATAAAAAGATTTTTTTTAGCATCCAAACCCAAATAGAAAAAATGATTTTAAAAGAAATATTGGAAAGACGAGACACTTGATGAGACGAACCTTCGTTTTCCCTTCGCTCTACTAGTTGAGCCAAGCAGTAGAGCCACGGGGGATAGACGTTGTTTTCTTAGTTATACGCATAAGCTGTCTTTTCCAGCCGTTCAACTGCCGATTTTGTGATAGCACAACGTCGTTTGATCTCGTCTTTGCATTCTTCAGAGTTTGAAATGGTAGTACCGAGGTAAATATAACTTTGCACTAGTTCGAAATTGGCTATTTTCTGTCCTGCTGTGTTGTTGAGTCTTCCCAGTCTACTATCATTACTTTAGTCTTATCCATATTGAGGGCAAGGCCAAATTGGAGACTAGTGGTTTCCAGACGAGTCAAATGCTCTTCAAGAACCTCTTTTGTTTGTGCTATAAGAGTAGTATCATTAGCGTACCTAAGATTTTATTGATCACGCGTCAACCCATCGAGCTACCCTTGGTCTATCATTCCAATACAATACACATAATCAACTCTGTATAGGCGTTGAAGAGCTGCGGTGACATTATGCATCCTTGACGAATACCAGATATTGTTCTAAATTTGTTTGAGAGAACATCGTCTACTCGTACCGATTCAGTGTCATTCTCGTATAGTTGCCTAAGAAGAAACACCAGATAAGATGCTACTCCCATTTCAATTAGAACTTCCCATAGAAGTTTTATGAAAGTTGACGAAGCATATAAACACAGGCAAATTGAACTCTCTTGCATTTTTGACCTTTTTCTATTTTACATTGCTTTATAAGAATTTTTTGCAGTTCGATATTTATAGTAGGTGCGTGTGCGTGTCTCACTCAAGTGGAGATGCGTACGCACTCTCACTTTAGTGGAAATGGGCCGGACATATCTCGCGATACAGAGACAGAAGGTGGACCATTGAAGCCACACGATGGAAAGGTCCAATAGGGAAAAGGAATGTCGGTCGACAATTAAGTCGGTGAGCTGATGACATAATACACGTCGTAGGAAACGACTGGTTAAAGTTAGGCAAGGACAGGGAGTCATGGAAAAGGATGAAGGAGGCCTTTACGCCGAGCCCATTGAGGCGGGGGCGGCGACGGGATGGACGGGCGGCGAGGAAGCCGCTGCCTATCCATCCTGCCAGCGGCCCTAACGGGTGCCGCCAACGTGTTGGCGGAGGCGGTGGGGCTGCAGGGGAAGAGGAGTGTCGGTATCGCGATGGCCGCTCTCCCTATCCTCTGCTGCCGTAGTGGCAGGCGCGGGGCCACTTAAATTGACCCGTTGCATCGGGACCAGGGCTGTCGGATACGGGTGCTGTCCGACGCCCAGTGCTGGTTGGTCCCAGGTGGTGGATGACGACGTGTCTGGTGTTCGGCTCGTCGTCAATCTGGAGGGAGCGCAAGCTCCGAGGTGGGGCCTCAGTAAGGCCAGCGCTGTCGGGTGCCGCGGAGGAGTGCGGAAGCGTGCCCGTAGCCCCGACACCAGGCGCAGTGGAGGAACACCCAGGGGTTTTGGTGGGTATACCGACCAGTGGCGGGACTCCCACAAAACCACCCGCCTGCCCACGTGGTGCAGTGGTATCCATAAAGGATTTCCACTGGCTAAAAAAAAAAAAAAGGCCTTTGCCCAAACAGGGGTCCAAATCTCATAAATAATACTAACACTAACTAACTCATTATAAGTAATCATTAAGGAATAACTCACTAACAAATATTGTATATCAAAATTGAGATTTATTATTTATTTATTATTTATAGTAGGTGTTATAAATAAATCTTCAAGTTTTAGAATAATCATCACGTCTTTGAAAGTATCTTTGTAGGTAACTTGTAACCATTTAACCTACACCTAGCATTGGGGAAATGGATCAACTTTATGTTTTGCTTGGATATAAAAAGTTTGAAAGTCATAGAGTGCCATAAGTTACTTTTATTCCGGAAGCCGAGCAAAAAATCTTCTTAGTTAAACATAGTTTTTCTAGATAAAGCCCTTACTGCATTTATCAGCGTGTTTATGTGGTTTCTTTTGTACTCCATAAAAAGTGTACCAAATCCTTTTGGGCTGGGTCCGATTCAATAAATTGGCGCGTTTGTTACACGTATTTTCTCGGAGAATGGTACGGGTTCTGCACTCACCAATAGCTGGGATTGTCTGGATTTATTGGAAGAAAATCATTGTAAGATTTGTTATAATACCAACTGCTATGTTTAAACCCTTTAGTTTGTTTTTTGTTGATCACTATGTTCTTGACAGTACGGTGGTGGGGATCACGTTACAGGAATCATGTAGTATAAAATTTGTAGTAAATGGAGATGTAATTTTATGCATCTCACGATGTATCGACATCTCTCCTCCCTCTCTAGACCTCCCATATAACTTATAGATGTACGTATGTATCATCGTCATCGTCTTGAACTACTTTTACTGTAACCGTGAAATAAAAATATATGTGTTTTTCATAGAAAAAAGCGATAAGTATCAAGATTTTTTCATCATCTCTATGTTAAGTAACTGCAGAACACTCATAGGTGAAAACAGTCTTTCTCAATTGATTTCTAATAATCCGGTCGGAATCAGCAAAAGCTGAAGGTGAATTATATCTCGGATTAGTATCAGTAAGCACATTTGCATGTTTTTTTTTAATTTTACCTTGCGTCGACAACTTTAATCCAAATGAGCTGTAGTCGACCATCTAGCTTGACAAAGTAAATAACCCGATGCCCCGTCGGTACTTTTTAACCTACTAACACCTATATCAAAGTCCTTCAAACTCGAACAGCAAACTCCTAAGGAATTTCACTAGCAAGCAGACTATTTCGGTAATCTCAACAATTAGGGGTTAGTTCATAGAAATATATTCTTAGAGAGGGCTATCTGATATTGCGTCTCTTTGTTTGTTCAACCGTTACTTTACTGAGGGATCAGTAGCGGTAGCTTTCCGTACATCGTTGTGTGAAACCGGTAAAAATTTCTCGACAAAATTAATGTAGGTGATCTCCGACGTCTCCCTGTGACAGTTACTCGATGCAGTCTAGATAGTGCGTCCGCACTATTTTTCGCGGACAATATGTATTCTATATCGTAGTTATAACCAGACAACAAAACCGCCCAACTCTGCATTCGACTTGCGGCCATTAGCGGTATGCCTACCTTGTTACCGAATATAGATGTCAAGGGTCGGTTCTTAACGTGATTTTCCGACCGTATAAATATTGGTAAAACTTCCTCACCCCGTAAACTATAGCTAGTGCTTCCCGCTCGATCTGCGAGTATGCCCGTTTGGCTTTATTTAGCGCCCGCGACGCGTATGCTATAGGTCTCTCCCCTGCTTCCGTGACGTGAGAGATTACATATCCGATGCCGACCGAACTAGCATCTGATGTGTAAATAAGAGGTAAATCGTTCGAATAGTGAACTAAAACCTTGCTAGATGTTAATAACAGCTTTATCTTATCAAACGCGACCTGACAGTCCTCCTTCCATGCGAAATCTACTCCCGCTCGCAATAAATGATACAAAGGTGCAGCAACAGAACTCAGGTTTTCAATAAACTTTGCGTAATACATAACCATTCCTAAAAACAACCTCCTCGCAACTCCGATACGTTTGACGGGACTAGTGTCTCCGTGATAGCCTTGACTTTCTCTGGGCACGTATGTACCCCCCGCTTTGTTATGACATACCCCAAGTACGATACAGATTCGGCAAAAAACATACATTTATCTTTCTTTACTTTGAGGCCGGTTTTTTGCAAAATTTCGAATACTTTGTGTAAATTATTTAAATGATCCTGGTCGTCTTTTCCCGTTATAATTATGTCATCCAAAAATACCCCCACGTAAGGAACTCGCGCAAATAGCTGTTCCAAAATTTTTTGATAAATACCCCGACTCGACGCTATATTCCGTATACTAATCGATTATAGCGGAACATACCCTTGTGAGTATTTATTACCGTATAATCTCTGGTATCATCTAACTCTAGCTGTGCATAGGCCTGAGAAAGGTCGATTTTGGAAAACCGCTCCCCACCATGCAACCTCGCTAGCAGATCTTCTACCCGTGGCAGAGGATAACGGTCGACGTCAAGCACTTTATTTAAGGTTACTTTGTAGTCAGCGCATATCCTAATGTTACCGTCTTTTTTGGGGACGACCACGATCGGCGTGGCCCAGTCGGAGCGCTGCATGGGGGTGAGCACGCCGTCGTGCACCAGCTGCTCCAGCGCGCGCTCCACAGGCTCGCGGTGCGCGTACAGAAGCGGTCGCGCTCTCATGAACACGGGCCGAGCGCCCGGGCGCACGTGGATGCTGACTTTACTGCCGGTGAAGCGTCCCAAACCCTCATCGAACACTTCACATTATCTGAAACTGAATTGTGCGAAATTAAAACACTCGTTTGACATATTGTTTACATCGCAATAAACATTAGGTATTTGTATGGGATCCAACCCACGCCTCTGTGATCCAGAAGTCAGGGTCACTAACCACTGAGCCACCGAGGCAGTCAGAATATATTACCTAAGTGAAAGTTTACATTTTATTATGTTCATATGATTAAAATGTTTTTGATACATGCCATGGCTGATGCATGATACTGCGCAACCCGTATCGCACTCCATATTGACAACTTTGTTATCTATTCTGATCGGTATTATGATGGGTGGACATTCATCTAACGATAATTGATTAATATTCTGTACCTCTTCGCTGCTGCAACTACTCAACTCGTCCGCCTCCCCGACGTAGTGTTGAGCGTACGCACCGCTGACGGAATTGTTGCTCACCTGATGCACATTTTTCGTAAATGGCCTTCACGGTTGCAAACCTTGCAAACGTAACGCTTATATCTGCACGTAGTAGTGGCATGGTTTCCGCCGCAGACCCTGCACTCCAGCTGCCGATCTGCGTTCCTGCCCTCTGCTGCAACCCTGGCTCGCCGATGTAGATTCCGCGCTCCAGCGACACCTGTGTCGGCAGCCGATGCACCGCGCCACATTCCACCATCGTGTGACGTCATCGCTCCCACTTTCGTTATAGCTCGGCAATCCGCGGACCCCCTCTTCTCATTAATCGATGCTTCGACTAAGGCCGAATCTTTTTCTGCCGCTTCCATGCTCGATGCCATACTGTAGGCTTTTTGAAACTCCAGCTTGTCCTCCGCAAACAAACGCTGACGTATTGTCTCGCTCGCCAAACCGCACACCAGCTGATCCCGTAAGCTTTCGTTCAACCATTGCCCGAACTCGCACGTTTTAGACATTTTCTTTAATTCAGCAACGTAATCCGATATTTTCTCGCCGTTGTTTTGTTTTCGATGATGAAATTTGAAACGCTCGGCTAGTATACCTACTCGGCCGTGGCTGTAAATGCTTCTTCAATATGTCCGCCAGGGCTGTGAATGACTTGGTCGTGGGTTTATCAGGCGTACATAAATTCACGAGCAGCTCGTAGCCCGCTGAACCCATCACTGTCACCAAGGTTGGCACTTTTAACTCTTCTTTAATATTATTCGCGAGAAAATATTGTTTCCAGACGATCAATGTATAACCTCCAATTGTCTGACGCCACATTAAACTCGGAAATCCTGCCGATAGACATTGTTCTCCAACAACTAACAATTCACTGTTGTTAATCACACAAGGGTTCTTAATTATCTCGTCGCCACTGAGATATATCTTGGTATTAGCAATAAATAACACAACGACACGTCCGTTCATAACTCCATTTATTGCGTGACAAAACTACCAACATTAAAACAAATAAAACTTATCCAAATACCCTACACTGTCATCATCTTCATTATGTCTATAAAACGTCCAACGCTGGACAAAATATATCTTAACAATACCTAGATATTGCAAATCTTGATCCAAGTCCCCATCGGTTTTATGATCGCTGTGTCTTGCCCATCACAATTTTAACTTTATAATTCACTGGGCTATGTTGGTAACTTAAGTTCGTCTACAACTGGTTTTGGTTAGACTCAACCATGATAGAAACCCAACTCTATGAGAGTTGGATCTTTTATAAAATTAGGTGTCAAGTTACTTCAATAAATAATATCACGATACACGTAACAGCACACACACCCATCACCCCTGATTTTTTAGAGCTTTCCAAAACCCCCAGTAGGCAGCAACCTCTTGAGGGTTCCAAGTCTCTGAACCGACTCCAGATAAATTATGGGCCGCTGCAGCGGGTGCAGAGCCAATCTGGCCAAGTGGGCATATTTTTTTTTCCGTCCTCCTCCACAAATTTCCCTGGTGTATATATATTTCAGGGTATTTTTATAGTGGGTCTTTTTATTTTAAGTGGGGATATTCGGCCACCCCAGCAGTGCAGTGCAATAAGATTGCAAAGCGGCGCAAACCATGTATTTTTGTCTTCATCTTTCGTGTCCTCGGGGTCTAAATGCGTGCATATACAAGACCTCTACCAGGCTACTCCTTGCAAAATGAGCGAGGGTTAGTACTAAGAAAAAATATTCAAATGTTGAGGATCTTCGACACGACCAGTAAGAAGAATAATCTTTACCAACTAACGAACGAATTAATCTGTAACACCATGTATATGTACTCTATTTTAGTGGAATAAATATTTCATTTTCATTTCATTTTCACTTCATTTCAACATACCTTCCCAACCTTCCGTGGTATAAAACGTCTATGGATGAACTATTAACTATTCCGTAGTTAATTTAGACAATGTTTCATGGTACACACTTTATGGGACTTTGAAACTCGCCAGTTCAGCATCACAACATTAAACCACAAACATGTAGGTACTCATTCATGGGTTTACTCGCATGATACAGGAATCTCATTTACCAAGCAAGCATATGTCGTTTTCTGTGTATCGGTCTTTCATAGTACGCCGCTGGAGATTTTATACCCCAATTTCCTATGTCGGTACTGCAATTTTTACACTTATTACAAATCACAAGTCAATTTCTGAAATAAAATGTGTAGTTTTCGTTTATTGTGATCTTACACTTTTTTAGTAATAATTTTGTTTAATATCCTAATTTTCATCACTGAAGTGAATAACAAACTGTCCACGAATCACAAGAAACTGTTTATTGTGATATTACAAATTTTTAGCAGTATTTTTTTTATAAATTTCTTAATTTGGCAGAGTAGATTAAAAAAACCAGACAAGTGCGAGTCAGGCTCGCACACTGAGGGTTCTGTACAAATCTTGAAAATTTTACAAAATTGTAATATTGTATCTACAGGATACATAAATAATCATAAACGGACACAGTATTTGTTTCGATATTTAGCTTTTTTTTGTATATAGGTAGGATATATTTATATAGGTATAAGAGAGTTAGGAATTGAATTTCTGTGTTTTTTAAGTTATGTAATTCATAATTCATTTATTTCTTGCGAAGTAGGTCAAACAATTTACATTGTGGTCTTAAATATTATTAACTAAGTCCTCTACATCAGCTATTAGTTAGCATGCAAGTTAGTGTATAATCCACCTTAATTTTTAAATAAATTTCATTATCATACATTTTCTTTCTTACAGATTTCAATTTTAGATTAAAATCTATAGCTAATTTACAAATAGAATGAAACTAAAATAATAAGTCAAAAATAAAATGTCAAATGAATACAATTAGTTTAGAATTATAATTAGATGTCAACTCTTTATTAGGATATACCAAAATATTTAAGATTTAAGATCTTTGTCATTTAAAAATTCATCAATTGAGTAGTATGCTTTTTCCAATAATATTTTTCTAAGAGATTTTTTAAAGAGGTTAATGTCATTCTCAACTCTAATTTCTGTTGGTATTTTATTATAAATTGTTGGAAGCATTCCAAATACGCTTTTACTATATAGATGCGTTTTGCATTGCGGCAGACATAGCTTTCCAGTATTTGTATCCATTTGCTGTAGGCGAGAGGCTTTGAACTGTTTCAGTTTGAATAAGTGATGGTGAGTTTTACCAAATACCGCTACTTCATATATGTACATGGAAGGCATGGTAAAAATGTTTAAGTTTCGGAAATGTTCTTTACATGATTCTATTTGTTTTAGTCCTAGTATAGCTCGAACACATTTTTTCTGGGCTTTGAAAGCTTTTTCTTTATTAGTTGAATTACCCCAAAATATGATGCCATATCGTAGGATTGATGCGGCGTGCGCATGATATGATGTCAGTAACGCCTGCGCATCTACAACTCTCCGTAATTTTGATAGCGCATATGATGTCTTATACAGCCTATTAGAGACATTATCAATATGTGCTTTCCATTTCAATTTATTATCAATTGTTAAGCCCAAAAACTTTGTGGATTCAATTTCTGTAAAATTGCTGTCAAGATAATTTATGTCTAAATTGTCAGATTTGTTGTGTCGTTGTTTAAAATTCATTACATTCGTTTTTCCCATGTTAATTTTTAAATTATTGTTATTCAGCCATTCAATCAAAGATGTCAATGTTACGTTAATGTCATTTATATTCTTATCACCTATGAAAAGGATCGTACAGTCGTCTGCAAAGAGAGTTATGGGATTCGTAGTCACCGTGGGTAAGTCATTTATATAACCTATAAATTGTAATGGTCCTGTTACACTGCCTTGCGGCACTCCGTATTTGACGGTTATTTTGCTGGAATCATATTGCTGAATCATTTTAGTTTTAGAGCAGAACCTTTCAATACGTCTGATTTGTGTTCTATTATTTAAATTCGACTTTATTAATTCTAAGGCATTACCCCTTACTCCGTAAAGATACATCTTTTTTAGTAGTGTTGTATGATCAACGTGGTCAAAAGCTTTTGTCATATCTAAATATAGGGCAACCACTTTTTCTTTCTTGTCCATACTTGATGTGACATTACTGAGAAAATTGTAGATTGCTAAGTTTATTGACTGTTTTCTTCGAAAGCCGTATTGATTTTCTGTAAAGATTTTGTTTTCTTCAAAGTAATTGTAAAGTTTATCATATATAACCTTTTCAATCACTTTTGATAGTACCGACAACATGGCCACAGGCCTATAGTTTCCTAGATTATCTTTTGGCCCTTTTTTGTGAAGCGGCTTTATTACTGATATTTTTAAATTATCTGGAAAAACTCCTTGTTCTAGACATTTATTTATAACATGAGATAGCACTGGAGCAATAGCGCGCGCAACCGATTTTAAAATGTTTGTATGTATACCGTCGTATCCAACACTGTTTGTATTTTTTAGCGCTTTAATAATGTAAAATATGTCACCAGGTGTGACTGGAGTGAGAAATATGGAGTTATGTTTCTTATGTTGTATTTTTACGGTATTGTTCTTAGTTTCCGTGTCAGGTTTTACTAAATCGACATAATAATCGTTAAACGCATTTGCTGTATCTACAGGACTAGTTATAAAAGTTCCATTTTTATTTATGCTCATAATTCCTTCTTGTGGTACATTGTGTTTTTTTTATTTATAATTCTCCACGTAGCTTTTGATTTATTATAAGATTTTGCTATAAAGTTATTATTTTGTGATTTTTGAGTGAGATTAATTATTTTCCTGTATCTTTTGGAGAAAAATTTAAATGCTTCTTTATTTTCAGTGTTGGGATTACGTCTATATTTCCAGAGTAAATCTCGTTTATTTTTGCTACACGTTTTCATCCCTTTCGAAATCCACTTAAGTTTTGTGTGTGTCATGATTTTTATTTTTGTATTCGGAAAGCACAGATTGTAAAAAAGAAGAAAGCAATCGTGAAATTCACTAAAAGCTTTATTTGCGTCCTCCGTTTCATAAACGTCATTAAATGTGAGATGGTGCATGATATCTTCGAATTTCCTTTGATTTTCACTGTTGTAATCACGAGTTGTTATATACCAGTGTTTCAGTTTACAGGTTTTATTGACTGGTACTTTTAACAGTTGGGCTGAATGGTCAGACAATGCTAATTTAAGTATGTCACCTTGGCTACCTCGTATATTGTGCACAATATTGTCAATGCAAGTCTTACTCCGATAGCGTGTTATCTTTTTAAATTCACATTTCATGTTAAATTCCATAAGAATATTTTCAAATTTTCTAGTGTATTTGTTATCTTTTAAAATGTTTAAATTAAAATCTCCACATATAATGACTCTGTGATTGTTTTTGCAGCAAAATTCAAGAAGGTCGTTCAGTTTATCGAAAAATGTTAAAATATTTTGTTTTTTAGTAGTTGGGGATCTATATATGCATATAATGTACGTTTTTAAATTGTGTAGTTCTACCGCTGCACATTCATATACATTTGGAACCGATTCATTTACAAGTTTCTGTAATAACCTGTACTCTTGACTATTGTGCACTAGTATACATGATCCTCCTCTCCGTTGTTGTCTATAAAAGCTCGATGCTAGTCTATAGTTTTGTACATACAAGATTTCAGAGTCTTCTGATTTCATGTTGTTTTCAGTAATGCACAAAGCGTCTATTGGAATGCCTTTATCCATCAAAGTGTTTAAGGATACTTGTAATTTGTCAGTTTTATTTGAAAGTCCATTAATGTTTTGATGTAATATATTAATGTAGTTGTGGACGAAAAAAAATACTTTTATTATCAGGAATGACATTACCTGAGTCTAAATTTTGTTCATCTATATTATCAGAGTTAACAATATTCCATAGATCATTGCCTGTTTGAGTAGAACTATCCACGCGGTTAATCTGTATGTTATCCCTTTTTTCATACTTTGTGATTCTACTTTGAAAGCGGTTGTACTCAATTTTGTAATTTAAATGTAAAATTTCTTTTTGTATGCTTCTACCTAAATTAGTACAAAATACAAATTTATTCGGTCGGACCATGTTGTAGCCCATGTTAACATAAATAGCGTGATTGAATTTACCGCATATGAATTTCAGTTCGTAATTTAATTTTTGTTCTCTTAGACTTTTATTGTAGGGAATCTCTGGAATTATTACATTTGCATGAGTTACAGATTTCAGCCAGTTATACAGAGCGAATTAAAATTCATACGGGACCCTATCGTTTGTATCACCTAAAAGAACAATACTGTCTCTCTCTGAATAGTCAAATATCTCATTCCGCGTCGATTTTACGATGTCTTCAAGTCTTGCTCCTGGTTTTAATATGCATTTTACTGTGTATTGTTCACCAAGAAGTTGCTCAAGTGTTTTCCGTAAATGCTGGCCCTGTTCATCTGCTAAAATCAACACTCTTCTGGTTGTAGTTGGTTCTATATAACTTTCCTTATTTTGTTCCGTATCAGTTTCACCTGATGTTGTTGGATTAATTCTGGTTAAGTTCATGGTATTCTTGTCTTGTAATTTATATTCTTGTGTTTGATTGTCGTCTAAATAAATATTTTAAAATAATCATCGAAAAAGGTTTTTTTTTACTTTTCTCGTGATGCATCGAAAATTACTAATTGTAATTCTGTTTTAGCATGTGCTAATGAAGCTCTTTCGTATGATACCCCACATAATACGATTTACTCATTATGAATTTTGGGCCTATATTTTTGTATTTAGGCCCTAATATCCTGCAGGTTTTGATTCTCTTGAGTATCAAAATATGCGGTTTTTACGACATAAACGGCTCTAACTTTTTTCTATTGTAATTGAGAAGTTTGATTTTGTCACAACTGTAAGAGATTATAGATATACGTATATGGTTTAAATTTCAACTCGTTATCTTTACGCGTTCTTGAGATAAAATGTCTTGACATATGAACAGACGGACAGACGAACAACAAAGTGATCCTATAAGGGTTTCGTTGTTATCCTTTTAAGGTACAGAACCCTAAAAACAAAAAGACATCTACTACACTAAATTTTAGACATCTCCTTGAGGATTTTTCCAATGGTAAAACTAAAACTAACAATTAAACAAATTGTTTCAAACACAGCTTAAACTTACCAAAATTTAAGCTTTCCAAGTGGTTGTTCACACAAACAAAACCGCAAGGCTCCGCTAGTTAAGTATGAAATTTAATTTAAAAGGGATCTTGGTAGAAACCGCAACATCGTTATAACATCACACCGTCTCTCTCCTTGAGTGCTACACTTCTACTTAATGAGATTTCTCTATACTTTCGCGGAACTAGCTCATTTATTTTAGTTTATATTAAAAGCAAAAGAGTTTATGAAAATGACAAAGCATCTACTTTTTTCATTATTTTAATAAAGGTAGTCTTCATTTTACAATGCTTAATTCGGATAATAGCTTTTTAAGTGAAAACTTCTTAAGCGGTGTTGTGCAGTTTTTGGGGTGAGTAAAAATGTTAAACTCGCGTCCTAAACTTAGGAGAAAGGTTTCACTTCTGTCGGCACTTCCAGAGTGCAACCCTTTGTTTTATTTTTCATTTCAAATTGGCACTTCAACGTCAATATATTATCAGCATTTAGGCTAATTGACAACATTGAAAATATACTATTGATTGTGGTAATCCATAGGTACAGATAATAGCCTGAAATAGACATATTTCACTTTATTTAACCCGGCGAGCATGAGGTGTAAAAAAGTTGCATCAAGCATGAGGCAGGGTATGATATACCCTTATGTTGATGTGCCATAATTTTGTTATTTTGGTTATTTTTTTAATTTTATTGATTACATTATTAAATTTAATGTATTTTGATGTTAAAATAATAAAACAAGTTCATAATTATATAATAATCATCGTTTATTCTCGTTTTTCAAAAACTAAGTAAAATTAACAACAAATCTTTATAGACTTACATTAACATAGATTTAAACAATAAATCTTTATTCTTTGGAATGTAATCAACTTAAAATCAAAAGATAATGAGATCCTCCTCGTAAAATACTAATTATTTTTTTTTTCAATAAAAATAATGACTAATCGCTACCGGGGAGATCAGAACAATTTTCACAAGTAAATTTTGCATGTTGTAAACATATTGGCTTGTTACAAGCTTTGCAAGAGTATTTACTTTTTCTGTCCTTCTTGTAAGGACAATCCTGACATCTGACGTATTGTCTTGGAACATTAACAGCTCTGGGTGAGGGCTCACCGAGCTGTTTTTCAATGCGCTGGCGGATGTAAATTGGTATATTTTTTTCCAGATTTTATTGCATTCAGATGTTCGTAAATTATGGATAAGCCCAAATTACGAATAAATTCAGTTCTCTTGATGTTCACGTTTTTGTTTGCTCGATATATGATGCAAGCTTGATAGCAGCCATGTTCAGAACACCATAGAACAAAGTCATAGACCATCATTTAGTATATGATTATTGCCAACAGTAAATCGTCCTCCATGTCGTTACCGGAATCATTTTCTACAGCTTCTTCCTGTCTGAAGTTAGATAAAATATTATCTGAATCGTCACCTTGCTCCGTCGAAGAACCCACTTCGTGTTCACTACAATGATCCGTTTCCTGCTCTGAACTGGATTCATCGCCTGAAAAATCCGTCGTTATCGCCTCTAGCATGGCATGGATCCGTTCTTCTTCCCTATCGAGATCCATTTAGGGGTAAAAACTAAAAACAACATAGTAAAACTCAAAAAAAAAAAACAAACTACTACCGCAATCTAAAATCACAATAAAACTCAAAAAACAATAAACCAAAACTAATAAAACGATAATAATTCACTCTAAAATTTTTACGTAAAAAATACGTCTAGCGTGAGGCAGGGTGTGATATACCCTTGACACGTTTGCGCACGTATATCTCCGCCGGTGTCTCGTGCAGCACTTCGATCACACCACTCTCCCGCCCCGCACGCCCCTCCCTCCAGCTACTGAGCCCGCTAGAGTTGCCAAGCGAGAATCTTAGAAATTACACAACTTTTAAAAAGTTACAGGGTATGAGATACCCTGGGTCATGCTCGCCGGGTTAAACTAAAATATATCTAATTTTCGCAAATCGCACGTAATAAAATACGATACTTTTTTGATATTTTATCTGTGACGTGAACGCTTTAAGGTCCTTCAATTTGACGGCACGAACTCCTCTATGGGCGTGGCTAAAATGAATGCTATCTCAACTGTCTAGCTCGAGAAAGAGACAGACTCGGTGATGAGCAGTAGAGGTAGCGTGTGCGCACACAATGAAATATCACAATATGCGTATTTCGACACGCACGCCCACGTCTGCCATTTCATTCAATGCGGACACTATAATATTGAATGAGTAATCGTAAATCCAAGCTGCGTGAATACCTGCCTTGTAGAGTTGTCACGTCGCATGTTTATTGAATTTAATCTAATCTAATACAATTATACAATGTAATAATACAATACGTCAAGTAGTTATCCAAATAGTAGAGACTTCGCGAGCACATTTTGTAGTAATTTCGAGTATAGGTACTTAGTCAGTTCTCCAAATTGCACATTCATAAATGTTCTCAATAACAAAAGCAGTACGGTTCAATTTCGCAGCAAAATGCTCAGCTCGATCTTGATCGAAATACCTACATTCTTATTTTTTTTAATATCTTTCATTATAAGGATGCATTTACTCATCATTACGAAAAACTTTTACTATGGGACCAACTGCGAAATATCGAAAAAAATAGCTGTTCTATACAAAAAGTTAATTAATTCTCGACAAATTGTACGGATCGGCTCATCATTTTTCGCGTTTTCGCAGTTGGTCCCATAGCAAAAATTCGTGAGGAGTAAAATACGTTCTTAAAATGTTACGTACTAAAAAAGGTTAATATCTACTTACATACTTGTTGGGATTTTGACTATTATTATTTTGCTAAATATTATCAGTCGGTTGATAAATGCCTACTAAAAATGTCGCTGATGACTAAAAACTAACAACCGGACAGATGAATAAAAATTTTGACAATCCAGATACCTTCGCTTCTCCAATAAAGGACATCATTCACGTTCCATACATTTTTGGGCTAAATCTAAAAGTGCCGGCCAAATTATAACTAATGAGGACATAGTGTTAGTGCATATTATTCTGAGCATTTTATACTATGGGACTAACTCTCACCGATCACTCCCTGGGTAGTTATCGAGTTTTGAATATCGTTTTTGTAATTTTAATTGAGTTGTTATTTTTTTATGATATTTTGCTATTACTTGTAAACCTACTCTCTAGGATCCCTGGGTAATTATCGAGTATTAAAATCAAGTATTTTATTAGAAGTAAGTCGTGTTAGTTACACCCATGAACGTACTAAAAACAACGGACGGAGTGCTGTCATTGTTTGGATTGAAGCACCGTAATGGCGGCACGTTTCTATGTGTGCGTGTTTTCAGAGTTGCCAGCCAAAAACACTTTCCCTAAATTTTGATACATATAATAATATGTAGTGACATACACATAATTATATGAATAAATAAGTACTTACGTTAGATTTTGTCGATAATAATTAGTTTCATAATTTATAAATAATAAAGAAGAAGTAATTTAGCTTGTATATGTAAAATCAAACCAAATTAGTTTTTGCCAAAATGTTTTATTACACATAGAATGACATAGATACTAACTAATAATAATTATACGTGAATGTTTTACTACACATATATACTAACACTAATAATAATATTATTAGTAATTCCTTTGTGATTTGACGTGTTACAGGAAAAAGGTTTGTTGTTTGAAAATGCTCACTGCAAACAACACTTGATTTTGTTGGATTCCAATCCATTTGTTTTCTACACTCTCCTATGATCTGAATCCAATCTTTCTTCCATTCATTTTCCTATTATAATTATTCCTAAAAAATGTGAACGATCGTTCTTCAACACTCTGGTGAGATTTATTTTTACACATTGGCAACACTGGGAATAGTTTTATGTTTAACAACACCACCACGCTTCTGTTCCATGCTTCTGGCGTTATGCCCTCGAGGATAACGGTGTTGAAGAGCTTCTGAAGGACTTTAAGTACCGGTTTACCACCCGCTTTCAGAAGCTCTGAAGTTATTCCGTCATCACCCGGCGCCTTGTTGTTTTTAAGCTGATTCAGGGCCATTCTAATCTCGTACAGACTGATGTCCGGGATGTCTTCGGTGAAGTGTCGAGTCAGCTTGGCTCTCGGGTCTTTGGCCGTGCTGTCAACAGGCTTAGCTACCGAAGCGTATAACTGTGCGTAGAACCTTTCGATCTCTTCCAGTACCTCTGGCTTGGTCGACGTTACACTGCCGTCTTCTCTCTTCAGCTTTGTCAGCTGGCTTTGCCCAATAGACAAATTCCTTGCAAACACTTTGGAGCCTTTGTTTCGCTCAATTGTCTCTTTAATACTTTTGGTTTTAAAGAGACGTATATCACGCCGCAAGGATTTAGATATTTGCCTATTTAGCTGCCTATATGACGCAGCGTCCCTTGTAGACTGCAGTCTCAATAAACGTCGTTTAGCCATGAGGTCTAAAGTGTGACCCGATAGTTTTTGGGTTCTTTTTGAACGGCGAGGTCTAAAAAATTTAGAACCCACCGTTTGGACAGTTTCTACGAGCCTGTTATTGATCTCGTCCACCGACGCAAGATTCTCAAGGCAAGCAAAGCTATTTGAGAGCTCAAGCTGAAAGCTTTCGGGGTTTTGGATTTGGTCTCGAGTAGGTCGGAGCGTAGACTTCATCAGGCGGGACCTTTCAAGTCTAACGTTGATATTCAATGTGCCTCTTACCATTCTATGATCACTACCGGTTTGAATACTCGTCTCTTGTTGGTCATGATGAAGTCTATCTCATTTCTCGTAGAACCATCGGGACTTATCCAGGTCCATTTCCTGTGAGGCGGCTTCTGGAAGAAAGAGTTTATCATAAAAAGGCCCTCTTTCTCCAGAAAGTCAGCCAGCCTCTGTCCTCTGGAGTTCCGTTGCCCATGCCCAAATTGCCCCACTTTCAGTTCATCCTCAATTTTCTTGCCTATCTTTGCGTTGAAGTCCCCCATAACAACAGTAAAGTGGGTTTCAGACATATGTATGGCCCGACTTATGTCCTCATACATAGTCTCCACTTCATCATCTGGGTGTGCCGAGGTCGGTGCGTATACCTGAATGACCTTCAGCGAATATCTTTTAGATATTCTGAGTATTAGGTATACAACCCTGCTCGAAACACTGTCGATGGTTACAATGTTGTTAGTGAGGGATCTGTGGACGAGAAACCCGACACCACCTTGAGACTTTTGTTCGCCTTCCCGGTAGTAGAATAGGTTGCCCGATTTCAGAGTTACCGTGTCCTCACCCTCTCTTCGGACTTCAGATAACCCCAAAATATCCCAGCGCAACCTACTCATCTCTTCTTCCAGTTCGACAATCTTTTCATCCGTCCTCAAAGTGCGTATGTTATGCGTTACCAGGGCCAGTTTCCGTTGGGGGTGGTAGCGGGGCGTCTGCCGGAGATTCTTCGCACCCCCCTCTCCGCCGTTACCGTGACCGCTACCAGAGCCAGGAATAGCGGAGCCGCCGGGGACTGGGGGCCTGGTCGTGTGGTGTGTATACATGAGGGGAAATTGCCCATAATCGCCGCGCTGGGCAAGCGTGGTGGCGATCGCAAGACGTAGCTCCTCGCACCAGTGCCGCTGCTCCCCGACACTGGCCTGTGGTATTTAGGCTACGCCACATTGGATGGTTATATGGCCATCTATCGGTTCCGTAGTACCTAAGTCGGCTCTTACGACACCTGGTACAAGAGGGGGGTGCTATTTCAAAGAGTTATCTTTGTGATAAGCATCTCAAAAATATGAAGCGAACGCAGGATTCGAACCATGCCCCTTCGGATCACTAGCCCGACGCTCGAGTCGGGCTGCTCCGAATCGGCCGAACATTAGTGTCTTTACCAAAGTGAGATAGCTCAACCAGATCTACATTTTGTATGACAGCTGTCGAACTTAAAAGTAGTTTATCTCCGTAACTGTCAACTTTTGATTAATGCTATCTTCACGAAAGTGAGATAGCACAATCAGATCTACATTTTGTATGACAGCTGTCGAACTTAAAAGTAGTTTATCTCCGTAACTGTGAACTTTTGATCAATGCTATCTCCACAAAAGTGAAATAGCTCAATCAGATTTACATTTTGTATGACAGCTGTCGAACTTAAAAGTAGTTTATCTCCGTAACTGTCGACTTTTGATCAATTATATCTTCACGAAAGTGAGATAGCTGAACCAGATCTACATTTTGGATGACAGCTGTCGAACTTAATAGTGGTTTATCTTCGTATCTGCC
The DNA here is from genome assembly GCA_949316475.1 of Hypomecis punctinalis. Classification (NCBI taxonomy): domain Eukaryota; kingdom Metazoa; phylum Arthropoda; class Insecta; order Lepidoptera; family Geometridae; genus Hypomecis; species Hypomecis punctinalis. Next base: position 17,799,187 of record OX438818.1, read on the forward strand.
GATTTTAGATCATTACTGTCTTTACAAAATTAAGATATCTAAACCAGATCTACATTTTGGATGACAGCTTGAACTTAAAAGTGGTTTATCTCCGCAAATTTCAACTTTTGATCAATGCTATCTTAAAGGTGAGATAGCTCAATGAGATCTACATTTTGGATAACAACCATTAAACCTAAAATATCTCAATGTAGGTATCACCGTAAGGTTAGCTACCTACATTCTTTAACTTTCGCGGTACGAAGTTCGCCGGGTCCGCTAGTAAATAATAAAAGTATATGACATCAAATGGGTGGAAAGCAATATGTACAGATTTTCTATACAGTCAAATAATCGTAAAATACTTTTAGTCTTATTCATCCTAAATATTATGCTTATTTTTCTCTATTGAGATCTCAAAAAGTGTCAATAAATTGTAGGTGGACTTATACTAGGCTATGATGAAAATAATAACATTTTAGTTTAGTTTACAACCGTCATTTAATGACTTTTTAGAATAATGTTGTGGTGATCTGAAATAACATAGATTGTTTAGGGTGTTTCTCTAAATTTTCATGATGTAAAAATGAAACACATTTAATAACTTACGATTCGGACGTAGCCGCTGCAGCAACAACATTCTCTTTATTTTTTTTCCAAGCTGCGGGCTTTCCCTTCCTTTTCTTGCGAGGGGTACTTAGTTTTAGACGGGTTTTATTGCCAAACCGCTAGTATGGTTTTTTTTCTGTGTAATAATACCAAACAAAGTAAAATTACTAATTAAAATGTACATAATTATATTTACTAATAGAATATCCTAATTAATTATTAAAAAGCTCTAATGAGAGAAAAAATATGAAAAATAAATAATTTAAAAATTCGATAACTACTCAGGGAGTGGTCCTAGAGGATTGGTACCATAGTATAATATGCTCAAATTAATATGCACTACTATTATTCTATAATGAAATACTTTGGCCGGCACTTTCGGAATTAGCCCAAAAATGTATGGACTGTGAAAGATCTCCTTTCCTAGGATTTTTGCAAAAAAAAAGGTTTATCAAATTTTACTACGACATATACAAAAACGTGTTTGTTTTCTCGAATTAGGTACGCCCCATAGTAAAAGTTGTTCCTAATGATGATCTTAACCACCACCTTTCAATTGAACAAAATTATACTGTAGGTAAGTAGGTACCTACATATTTTTCGTAATATTATTAGAGTTGTATGAAATGTTCTGACAAATATACCTAACGTAAGTGTATCTAACCTAACGTTCTGAACCCAGAATAATGAAACAGTTCAGACGTTCGGCTTCGCTTTTTATCCTGCTCGCGCCAGTTACTTACGCTACGAGAGCAAGCGGGATGAAAAGCGAAGTCGAACACCAGAACGCGTACGGGGAACGGATAAGTACCTTCTAGAAGACAAAATGAGCCCGATCCGTTTATAATGCACTGCGAGCGTAAACAAACGCGCTCTACCTACGTTAATCCAGAATTATCCAGTACAATTGTTAATACCTACTACTAATAATAATCACCACCTACCCATAGTTCAATTTGTAGGATAATCAAATAACCGGCAAGAAGTCCAAAGAATATACCTACGTCAATACTTCCGAAGTTGAAAACAATGATCGTCCGATCGTCAAATAATGCGTCCTTATCATATAAGATATTATATGGTCTGGTGAGTTGGTGTCGTTGAACTCTGCGTGATAACACAGAGTTCAACGACACCAACTCACCACGGGCACGGGCTAGTGGAGAATGGCGGCCGGACTCGGCCGAAGCCGCGTAGCGTACGGGGGCCGCGCTGGGAGCACGCGCTACACGTTCCGTCCCGCTCTCCGCGCGGGGTACACAGTCGGGTGAAATAGAACTATAATTTTTACCTAAACACGGCCGCGTAAAAATGCGCGTAAAGGCTTTTGCTCATAGTGAATCCTGTAAAAACTGCTAGATGAATTAGTTCAAATTAAAGTTATTTAAACTTGAGAATATATATGCTAAGATTATTGCTCAATTACTATGGACTCAGTCTAGTTATTGTGCGATTTATTTAAGCCTAAAGTTTCCTTAAAATCAGTGTTAAAATTCAAATGTTTTGAGGCTTATTTTAGTTGAATGCATAGTTTTGATTACAGTTATTTTTAGCAATAATCATAGATTATGTCACAATAAATTGATTTAAATCTTAGTTTTAGATATTCAACATTAAAAAATCGTGTATTGTACCATGGACGTTTGTATGGAGTGACGACTAACTTGTTCCACCTTAAGAAGGGCGGCAAATCTGGTGACGTTACATGCTAGTAAACAAGAATTTCTCGATTGACTGTTGTAGCTCCTTTAACAAAATTAATTAACCAATCTATAGATCAAGAATGTTTTCCAGAAAAACTAAAACTTGCCAAAATACGACCTATACTTAAGAAATATGGAAAACCCACTAACGTCACCAATTACAGGCCCATTGCACTATTACCAACAATATCAAAAATTTTCGAACGACCAATATCAGACAGAATATACGCGTACTTAAATAAATACAAACTACTCGACGAGAATCAATTTGGTTTCCGGAAAAACTCGTCTACAACAAACAATTGCAATATACAAATACAACCAACACATCTTAAACCATATAAGAGAAAAGCACCACTCGATCGGAGTACTGCTAGATATGGCCAAAGCATACGATAAAATTTCACACAATATACTATTTAAAGAATTACAGGAAATAGGTATACGCGGAAAACCTCTCAACTGGATACGTTCGTTTTTAACAAACAGGCGCCAACTAGTACAAATAGATCACTACAGCCCAGACAACCCTACAAAACAAGAAACTAAATCAAAAATACGTACAATAAATAATTCCGTACCTCAAGGGAGCGTAATAGCAGGAGTCCTGTTCCTCATCTACATAAATAACCTATCAAAGTTAATCACGACTCCCCATGTACTATTTGCAGACGATATTTCACTAATTTTCAAATGCTCAGCCGACAACAATTCATTAAGCCAGATAAAAGATTCATTCAAAACTATTCAATCATGGATCAAAACGCACAATCTTGAAATAAACACTCAGAAAACCAAAATAATACAGTTCTACCCCCACCAAAAAATACCTCTAAATTTCTCTAGCCTATGTAAAACACTGAACATAAAAGAAACTGACAAATGTACCCTTCTAGGCATAGAATTTGACAAACACCTAACTTGGAAAAACCATATCGGAAAACTAAAATCAAAACTATCTCAATTCATATACGCATTATCCGTACTAAAAACCAATACAAACGCCAAAACCGCCTTGAATGCCTATTACGCTTACGCCCATGCCTGGCTAAGGTATGGAATAATCATATGGGGAAACAGCACTGATGCAATTGATCTATTCATAAAACAGAAAAAATGCCTTCGTATTATTATAAATATACGGCAACGTGAGAGCTGCAAACCCCACTTCAAAGAACAAAAAATACTGACTCTACCCTGCCTATACATATTAGAAGCAGCAATATTTACCAAAAAACACTCACATCTGTTCACCGCCTCAACAAACCCTAGACGCCAGAACCAGCTAGTAGCGCCCGAACCACTATTAGATATAGTCAGGAAGGGTCCAGAATATATGCTTATAAAAATATTCAACAAACTGCCAACTAACATCAGAAACGAAACAAGCGAGAACGTTTTTAAAAGAAAGATAAAAGAGATTCTCATAGCCAAAAGCTACTACACCATACAGGACTTCTTAGACGATAAATGTTTCGATGCCGCGAATCAGACAAAGTAAATAAGACCCTAACCGTAATCGATAACTGTTCCTATTATTTATCTATTTACCTTAGTGTTTAAGTTACTTGCAATACCCTAAAACAGGGTCCATAAATATGTAACTCTAAGTTTATAAATTAGACTAAGATTGAATATTGAATATTGTGTAATTTGTGTTTTGTGTTTTTGGAGTAATATTATTGGATCTGTAAGTTACTTTTAAAGTATTTTTTGTCAATTTTTAGATGTGAACTAGCGTATTTACTAGTGTGTGACGTCACAAACCAGCGCCATTACAGAATGTCGTTTTAGCGGGATCTTGAATATCTATTCTTTAACACTTGATTTTCATTGTTAATACATTAGATATCTCGGAAATATAAATGTAGTGTGCTTATTATTTACTAACGAATAATTTAAAACGATTTCCAAAAACTATTCAAATAGCCTATTCTCCACTGCTGAACAAATGCCTGTTCTTTAAGAAGGATTAGAGCCATATATCTATTACATTATCGATTGTGAAATGATGGGTTTACAATTTACATTCACCTCTTCAGTCGTATGCAATTTCTTTTTCTTTTTCGCAAATATTTTTTCACCACGCTTTAGCAACAAAATCAAGCAAGATAATATGACTGTACTAGCTGATCCTAGTACAGTCATATTATCTTGTTACATATTAACTTCGTTTCAGGCAAAATCTTTATAAATTATAGCCTATGTATTATTCTAATGTAAGCATTATGTACGCGCTACCCATTTATTTATCAGCAAAACTTAACTTACATATTAGATCTGTGGGCGAAACGGCTGTGCGTTTTAAGTAGGAACAACGCCATCTAGTTTAATTGTGCGAAAACATTGATTTTAATATTACGCTTTCATACTAAATCACTGTACATAGCGATTGTGTGAGTTAAGGGGCAGCTAACGCCATCTATTATACTTTCGCGTAAACACATTACAACTGCAAAGTTTCATCTCAATCCGTTCAGTAGTTTTTGCGAACAAACATCCATACATACAAACTTTCGCGTATATATGTAATATGAAAACACTTGACTTAAAATCGTGACGCCATGGGTGCAAAACTTGCTAGTGTTATGTACTACCACCGCGGTTAAAAAAAAAAGTCTCTTTGATAAATAAATAATTTATTGCTCAATTTATCTGAACGTCGAATTTTTACCTAATTTATTTCTTCGAAACTGATTACACCAGAAAATAATACTTAAATAACATATTTTTCACAATTCCTCTGATTACAAAACAGTTTCCAATGCGTATTATCAGTAAGATTCAAGATATGTCTCAAAGAAAGAAAATCTCTGAATACTTTTCGATCCTCAATTTTGCCGACTTCGAAAAATTGCGTTTTCTATTCATACCTTTGGGCCGGTTCACACGGAGCGATGCGGCGATAGTACGGCACCTGGGTAGTACCAGTCTGTTATTTTAGATTATCGACATATATTCATTCATTCAGAATTTAAGAGCGAGGCTCTTGTCGGTGGAACAACTTCTCGCGGTCCTCGGCCAGCGTCTTCACCTGCCTGTAAGACATGATATCTACCTTCTCTTTAATCTGATACCTTTCCTTTCTTTGTTTCTACTTATACATCGTTTCATTCGTCAAGGATCTTCGTCATATTACTTTCAACGACAATTTTTGACAAAATCCATGCTTATTTGCACAGATTTTTAACTTATATATAATATGTTTTCACTATTTAATACTAGCGCTCATAGCGTAGTTTGACTAGGTGTGCGTTAGTGAGTTAAGCAACGTTCAGCACGGTCAATCTTCGGATGGGTGACCACGGCTGGCATTAACAACTGAGTGCTACCGCGGCTCGGATGACACTTTAAATTATAGGCCCCGATTTCGAGTTTTAATCATTTATTTAGCCATGTCAGAGACGGCTTAAAAAATCCCTAACACTAGGGCTAGCTACTCGGCCTATAGGAACTTACTTGGCAATACAAATAATATTTTGTAAATTGCAATGTTGTAAATCAAATTAATGTACAGTTTGTAATCTTTTGGTTCAATAAAGCATTTATTTATTTAATACCGTTCCGTAATGTTAGTATCATCGTCAAAGTATATAACAAAATAAATAAAAAAATATAGTATACTAGAATGTAAAGCTTTTTCATCACATTACTTTCAACGGAGATTTTTGACAAAACTCATGCGTATTAGCACAGACTTGTTTGCGCACTGACTTTTGTATCACATGATTTCATGATTTTGTCTAGGTTTTCATGATGATATTATTTATTTGAATTAGATTATTGACGGATGACAGATTATTAAACCTTTACTTTAAATTTTCAAAATGTTTTATGAACCTGTTTTTCTAAGAGTTCACACTCAACAGCCTAGCATTGCCTATCACTGATTTATGCTTAGTTTCGTCATAGAACTGTCGAGGAACTACACGAAACTGTGGTCTTTGGCTTCAATCAAACAGAAACAAGGGCTGCAGTGGTGGCGTTTACGTGTTGTGGTACCCAGTGATCATCTTATTCACGATCAGGGAGTCCTAATCTTCAGGTGAACTAAGTGAACTGGTATTTGCTGAATCAATTTTATTTTAAAGGTGGATGATCTAGTATGTATATTCGATCATTTTTTTGAGTCTTCTTCGCTATAACCATCTTCAGAATCGGGAATCGTATTTTTTCTTTCATTGCATCTTTTTTATGATTGGTTCTTAATTTTTACCTTTTCAAATAGGCCAGAGCCTTTGTGCCAAGTTTATTCGTTTATAAACAAGCCTTTTAAATAGTTCACACTTTACAGCCTGGCAGTGCCTTGCACTGTTATATACTTATGTTTCATCATTGATGATTTGTAGAACTGTCCACAAACTACGTGAAACTGTGGTGGTTTTACTTTCCTCTCTCTTGATGGGTGAGCCCCTGAGCACCCATTGAAAAGACCTTGCCTTCTCTCATATTCTGGTCTACGAACATGGTCCACTGTGACGGGCCTGCAGGCATGGGCCTGACGTGATATGGCACCCAGGGTTCATCTGAGTCCAAATCTTCAGGTGAACTAAGTGGAATGGTGTTTGTTGAATCAATTTTATTTTTGATGTTGCAGATCTCGCATCACATCATCTTTTGAGTTTTCTTCACCATAAACATCATCAGAATAGAGAATTAAATATTTTTGTTCCGTTGCATCTACCTATACAGGGTTATTTTTAATCAATTAGCATCCTTTTAGGGGCTTATTCTGTACATCAAAACTAACAACTTTTGTTCTACGACTTTTGTCAAAACTTTAAAAAAAAATCAGTTGTTCCATACATTTTGTCACGGGCGAACGATATTTTTCTATGGAACATCAATTTTATTTTTTGAGTTTTGACAAAAATTGCAGAACTGTTGTTAGTTTTTATGTACAGAATAAACCCCTAAAAGGATGCTAATTGATTAGAAATAACTCTACATATATGTGATGGGTTACTAAGTTTTTCCTTTGAATCAAAATGGCAAAACCTTTGTCCAAATTTTTAAGGTGAATTGAAAATCTGACCGAATAAGTGAGATGAGAATCATCGTCCAGTTAGACAAATTGTGGTTGTTTTACGTTTCTAAGTTTCTTTGTCTACGGAACAGGGTAGGCCTCTATTGGACAAAACTTGTCTTTTCCCATATTTTGGTTGTAAACGAGGCGAGGGTTTACGTGGTATAGCACATAGTGATCACATAAGACCCAATCTTCAGGTAAATAAGGTGAAACGGTGTTTGTTAAATCAATTTTATTTTCGATGTGGAAGATATCTTCATCATCAAAATCGGAAATTGTTTTTTTTTTTCATTGCATCTATTTTCAAGATTGTTTCTTAACTTTTCCTTTTTATTTAAACATAAATTGATTATGAAAATCGATTGAAAAATAGTGCTACAGCCCTTTTTCCCGCCGTTCAGTGAAAAGTCACCGACAACAAAACAATCCATCGATATAGGTAATATTATAGAACCTGTGTACCGAGTTACCTTGCGGCGTTTTGACGATATGGTTGCATATCAGTCTGGTGTAGTGCCGCACTATCTGGGACCACCTGTGTGGCTATATCATTGAAATACAGTATTTCCCCGCTCCGTATGGACCGACCCTTCGTATTTCCAATATAATTGGAACTTTTCCCGCTCTAGCCACGCGTCTATAACTACAGCTCGATTTGAATAAAATCGGTCAAGCGGGAACCAGTCGAGTGGTTTCAGAATGCCGATATTTTTTCTTGAGGGTTTCTGATTTTTCACCTTCACGTCATTGTGTCACCTTTTGTAAGATTAAGTATAAAAATCGACAGTAATACCATGTTGGACAGGATTATAAAAGAGATGTTAATATTTTCAGTTATAGAGATGATAATAATTTTTCGCAAAAAATAGCATGACTGACTTCAACTGTGTACAGAGTTCGCGAATAGTTCGGCGCGGATCGATGTAGCATTTTTCACATTATAGCTGATTTATCAAAAATGGTGAATTTGAATATTATCGAAACCAATTTCGAAGTGTACTCTTTGCAATAAAAAATATCAAAATCAGGCCACTTTGTAAAATGTTATGCGTGGTTATACATAAAAAAATATAAAATTATACTCGTCGAATTGAGTACCTCCTCCGTTTCGTTGGTCAAAAATGAGGATTCTGAGAATTTCATTGACATAGGTATCGTATTCACTTATGTAATTTGTAAAATCCTTACGTTTGACTGCCTCGGTGGCTCAGTGGTTAGTGACCCTAACTTCTGGATCAAAGAGGCGTGGGTTCGATCCCCACCCAGGGCAAATATTTATGTGATGAACATAAGTGTTTGCTCCGTGTCTGGGTGTCATTTAGTTACTATCTATACAAGTATGTATTTAAAAATAACTATTTGTATATCAGTCGTATATATAAAGTCGGCCGGCACTCTTTACATATGAAAGCTGTGTTGTCCAAATTGGTCCACGCCTCGACCACACTGGCAATTATGAGGCTCGCACAACTTGGCTCCTAGACGCAGACCCACCGCAATGCGTAGGCAACTGGGATCTAATACTGTGTCTATATTGTCAGACGGTTCTGAAACATTTCCGCCTAGTGAACCGTCATAAAGATACCACACATTGAATTTTGAATTTAAACCCGAAATAATAGGATTGATGCTCAAGCTGAAAATAGCAGGACCAAGCGGGTCACCTTGTTGGCAGCCAACGCATGATGCAATTTCTTTTTCACCGAATAATAGTTTTGTTGGGGCTCTATAACACCTTGCACTTGTTCCTTAACTCAAATTATTTAGAAGCAAAATCAGTTTGCCTAAAACAGCTCAAACTGCTAAATCTGTACGAGAACTCTAAAATCAGAATTTCTCAGCAAATTGAGGTCATTAGGGCCTTTTAAAAGTCGGCACTCCATGGAGCCGCATCCCAATTAAGCCGCCTGACGTTTGCGCCAATTTAATATTTCCTAGCTATTGGAATGGAAATTGAAGATATTTATAATGAAGGTACGAATAATAACTCGATTTCATTTTATCGGGTGTCTTCAATATAGGTACTATAGATCGTTACTTGGGCTTAATGAAGGTGGGTAAACTAAAATAAGCGTAGTAGTAACCAGCCAAATGCTGCTGTTTAATAAATGTTGTTGAAGCACAATGAAGTTTTAAATGGAGCAGTTGATTTATTTTGCGATTTCAAAATCTCCCAATATGGGTTGTGATGTATGGTCTCTGGAAAAGATGCTTCCAGCGATAAGGCCACCTAGTGTTGCACTACTTTAAACATCTACATTTCACTGTTGTATAGTTACTTTTATTTTGTGTTTACAATAAAGAGTGATTTGTTTGTCTCAGTCGTAAAATCATTGTATATACTCGTATGTATGGAATAATGGCTCTACTTGGTAAAATAACTTTAGATGTACATACTTGTGCATGTCATTTTTGGCCCATTTTCTCTTTGGGATCGAACCCGATATATACAGGGTTATTGCTACTTAAATAACACCTAACTCAATTAACATTTGAAAAGCATATTTTGTTTATTGAAACAAACAACTTTTGTTCTACGAGTTTTCTCAAAGTTCCCAAAAAAAGTTTTCTTTCTAACACTTCATAACTCTATCGCATCTGAAAAAATGCCAAGTCATCATCGACAAGTTGCTTCACTCATCTACGTGTAGCTGTGCATTTATAGTTAAGTTAACAGCGCGTAGTAACGTACGTGTAGCATAGTTACGGTAACCTTGAGTTGCGTGGGTGGTAGTTCCGGATGGAAGGGGGTTCAAAATTATCTAAAAAAATACTACTGACATACGTCTGTTCCACGTTTTCTTCATACTCGTACGCACGCCTCATGCCGGTTGCACACCAAGAGCTAAGCTACATATTTTAGCTTAACTCGCTTAGCTGACGCAGTTTTCCATAGATCGTGCATAGCTCGCAGTCTGCACAGATCTATGGAAAACTGTTTCAGCTATGCGAACTAACCCCGAACTAACTTAGCTTAGTTCTTGGTCTGCAACTCGCATCAAAGTGCGCGCGAGCTTGTTAGGTAGAGTTAATGTTTAGACTGGTCAAATTGTTTTTTAATTTTGTTTATGGAAAAAAATAAATACAAATTTTTAGAAGTTGTAGACCAAAAGATGTTAAATTTTATGTACAAAATGTGCCCTTAAAATGATGGTGATTGATTTCCAGTAACTCTGTATAGCAAAAAATATGCTATTTTGTAGGAAACAAAATGTATTTTCGTGTTCAAGATTTTGTAGTCGGTCCTATAGAAAAAGTTAGTATTGGTAACGAGCACAACAACATCATAAAGTGTTTTCTAACGAATCCTCAATCACTCTGTATAACTTTCCTCTATTTGGGTCGGGGTTGGAAATACAAAAACTATACGCAAAATTACAGCACACTTCAAGTTGATTAAGCCCAGAGGGTTTAATAAAGCGTCTCTCAACATCACTTAAGCACAGTAAAGCTCATACACACTGTTATTCGAGCCATAAAACTAAGCAGCGAGGCCGTTACTGTGCCATAACAATCTACTGTTGTGGCGCGATTATCGTGTGCGCACGCCTTAATGTCTCACTAGACGTGTGGCTAGGGCTACTTGTAATTGGTACTTAGTTTGTTTTATATACAGGGTTATATGCGTTCCCTATACTTAGTTAAAAAGAAGTGATTAAGGTCATCATGATGAACAATTTTTACAATGGGGCCAACCAGAAATTCGAGAAAAGAAGATCAGCGTTCCATAAAAAATTGACATTTTTTTCACTCATAATTTTTTTTTGCATAAAATAGTATGACATACTTCGACCGTGTACAGAATTCGCGAATATTTAGCATATAATGTAGCATTTTTCGTATTATTGTTGATTTATCATAAATGGCTCAACCAATTTTGATAAAATTCAAATGCAACCAATTTAAAAGTACACTCTTTAGAATAAAAAATAATTATCGAAATCGGACTACTACTTAAAAAGTTATACATAAAAAATATACTCCATTTCGTCGGTCAAAAATTGACAAAATGTTTGAAACAGCTGATTTTATTCTCGCTAGCCCCATAATAAAAGTTGTTTATAAAGATGGTCTGTATTACCTCCTTTCGGCTTAATACACCAGTTTTGGTTAACCTTATTACACTTCTAGATAAATATATTTTGTAATTCTAATGTCACAGATATACTAGGTCATTTAGGTAACCAAGCATCGCTTGATTTTGCACTACTAATTTATGTGGCCCTTCATTTCTATAGACTGGGTGGTTAGCCCTGGTATACTGAGCGCTACACAAATTGAAAGATGTGAAGTTAGCCGCAGAGAGCTGCGCAAACGCCAAAATATAGACGTTAGCGGGTGCCAGAGAGACCAGACGCCGGCGCACACCCGCCCGCCAACCTCGTGCCTTCCGGGCGCTCCCTACGCCCGAGCCCACTACTTCGTCATTGGTATAGGCATTGTGCACACATGCGCAATAATTAGCGAATCACGGCGTGATGTCATCTGCGGCTAACTTCCCATCTTTCAATTTGTGTGGCCCTCAGTATATCAGAGTTGCTAAGTCGCCTGAAGACCTTACGTCACATCGGTCGTTTTGAACGTTTAGCCTGATTTAGCCATAGCCGAGGACCTTAAAGGCTAGGTTCGTGTAGTCCAGGTGGATGGCCTTGGTGTTAGAGTTTTAGAGTCACCTGAACGTTTCTTGCATGGCTAAACGGTCATAAGAACCTACAAATTCTAGTTGGATGATAAGATAAAATATAATAATTTCTACTACAGATTTATAATGTAAAAGGTTTGCTGGTAAATTGCGGGCCCTGCACTAGGAGTATCCTGTATCGCAGGGCCCAGAACAAATTGGTTGCCAAGTTTTAGAGTTAGTGCGGCTTTTAGTGCTTAACAATATTTATTAAAGGTTGAGAACAGCAAAGAAACGCCATTATTCAAAAGTGTATATGTAGCGTGTGTGTGTGTGTGTGTGTGTGCGCGTGTGGGTGTGATATTGTGTGTGCGTGTGTGAATATCTGAGTTTGTGTAGTGTATGTATTGTGTGTATGTGCGCGCAAAAAGAATTACCGTCAAGTGATAATTTTTAATCATTTCTCTGTGTCTTCGTAGGATAGATAAGTAGTTTGTAACAGCAATTTTAAATTCTCTTTTTGTTTTAGAATAAATGAATACTCTGCAGGACGTAGGCCGCGAATGGTGATTGGGCCATATCCATAAAAGTATCTCCTAGTCTACATACTCCATCTTCTGCTACAACTTCTATATTTAAAATTCACCACGCTGGCTCAGTGCGGTTTGGTGGATTCAAATATGCCATCAAATTTCTTCTACGGACGTATGCAGGTATGAAATTCTGTACATAAATTCCGAAGACCTCATTGGTACGGGACCGGGATTTGAAACCACGACCTCACGATTGTAAGACCGGTGTCATTGCCATTGGACCACCACGGCAATATAGGAACTACTTACTGACTACAAAAAGCTTGTAAAACTGCTACGACAAGTTATTTCATAGACAGATGTTCATTTTGTTAATTGAACAGCACAACGGAAATTAGAAGCAACAGAATTAATCATAATACACGAAATTACGCCGTGTTTAGGCACCTAAGTGTTAATAATAATGTGAGAAACCATAGAAATCTAGAGAGAGTTTCTTTTACACGGCACGCTAGACATAGCCATCAATATGATACAGAAAAAATGCCAAGTCGTGTATGTAGCATATTATAATTCGCTCCGCATCAGAAGGTCTATCAAATAAAATGGCGTAATCATAGTTTGCAAAACGCCGGAATATTGAAACGTCTATATGGTGGCAATGAGTCCCTACATTGTACATCACGTATTTGATGACACCAAATTGTACGGGCAGGAAAGCACGGCCCGTATATTTTCATGTCCCATGCCACCAATTATCAGGCTGTACAATACATGTCGTACATTACTGGCCGGACATTATTACCTCGTGCAAATAATGTGCAGCCCGTATTTTGCGACCCAATAATGTACAGCATGATAAAACGTGTCCCGAAGAAAAGGACACAAAATATCAATATCATGCTGTACATTATTGTGTCGCAAAATACTGGCTGTACATTATTGGCACGAACAATATTTGCTCCTGTGGGTTGGTTAGTCTGTGACTTCTGTCAGTGCTACTAAGCGCTACACAAGTCGGCAGATGAGAAGTTAGCCACAAATGACACTTTGCCGTGATTCGCTAATTGTTGCGCATGTGTGCACAATGCCGACACAAGTGTCGTAGTGGTGAGCATGGGTGAAGGGAGCACGCAAGGGGCATGAGGTTGGTAGGCAGGTGTGCCCTGACGTCTCGTTTCGCTGGCTCTCGCGCATACCTTTTAAGTATCCTTAACTCGTAATAAAGACAGGTTGATTCTGGCACTTCGCTGGCCACTGCAGCGGCACGCTCGCTTCGCTCGCTCGGCTCGCGCATTGTTGTCATTGTTCAAACCTAACCTAACCAACAGAGTCAAATTACCTTGCCATAAAATAACCAAGATCCAGGGACACAAAATGTCAGGCTGTAAAATATCGGGCTATGCTATACTGTGCCGAACATTATCGACACAGGCCGATAATGTACGGCCTGTATTTCACAGCCCAATATTGCACAGCCTGATATTCCATGGCCAGTGACACAAATTATCATGCCGTACAATATCAGGCTGTACATTATCATGTCGTGAATTACTGAGACGTACATTACGGGCTCCCGTGGCAATGTCATGAGTGGCAAAAAACGTCCAAAATGTTAAAATGACACGATTATGAAGTACAGGTATCAACATAATGTGTTGCTTTTTTCCGAAACGTACTTAGTATGGGGCGGAAATTACACAACAAAATGCATGCTCACAAAACATTTCAGAATACTATGTGTTGTATTGTGTGCGCGTTTTTTTTAAGTACAAGAGACTAGTTTTTTGATTTTTTTTCTACCCTATAAGAAAATTTTATTTTTTCAGGATAAAAAGAATATTCTCCGGTTTTTTAACTATATCCATACCAAAAAACAAGTCAATCCGTTTTTTTTTTTTCACACACGGTCTCTGACCCCAAACTAAGCAAAGCTTGTGATATGGCTGCCAGAGACTGATATACTACATATACATATTTTAAATACATACTTATATAGATAGTACCTAAATAACACCCAGACACAGAGCAAACACCTTTGTTCATCACAAAAATGCTTGCCCTGGTGGGAATCGAACCCACGCCTCTTTGATCCAGAAGTCAGGGTCACTAACCACTGAGCCACCGAGGCAGTCAATTGATTTATTACTGCGTGAAAAAGTTACAAATATCTATGCGCACTCATAAACTTTCGCGTTTATACCATAATTATAATAAGTTAGTAATAATTGTGCAATTTTATTAGTTGCCATATGAGGCGAATTCTTGCAAAATAAGGTGATTCCTAGATCGAGATAACAAAAAAATAATCTATACCTAATGTTATTTGTTCGTAGCATGTCTCATCTCTAGAAATCTGCGCATGAAGCCTTAGTTATTCTGTAATTAAGACATATTACGGCATTTTTCTTTCTTTCTTTCTACCTCAGAAAAATATAAACAAACTAGATTGATTGAGTACTTTTGATAGGTACATAAACTAAAAATATATACGTAGATAGTTTACAAACTGTAGACATTTGGACATTCAACGCTACGAATGATCATTGAGATCGCTAAATTGCACTGAATGCAAACTTGGTACTTCCAACTGATTCTTATCAGATAAATATAGAAGAAGCCTATGCGTAACAGTGGACTTCGTATAGATACAGCAACAACGACAATGACCGGTTTTTAAACGACTCTTATAAGTTCAATTAGGCCGGGCGGCTGGCCTAGTGTCAAATCATATAAGCCGCCTGAATGATTGTCATTAATACAACCCGGGCCTACAATATTAACGTGTCATCCGAGCCACGGTAACACTCAGTTGTAAACGCCAATAACGGTCTTCCATCCGTACTGTGGCTACGAAATTATTAATTAGATATTTAGGCGTTTTGCACATGGAGATACTGAAGTTGAAAAACCATCAACTTTTTAAAAGTTATGTTTTTATTTTGAGTGCTTTCTACACTAGATTTTATCTCAAAGAGTTATCTTTGTGATAAGCACTTCAAAAATTTGACGCTTGCGTAGGAGGCGGGCTGGCTCAGTTGGTTAGAGCGTCGGGCTAGTGATCCGAAGGGGCAGGTTCAAATCCTGCGTTCGCTTCAGATTTTTGAAATTCTTATCACAAAGATAACTCTTATTAAAAGTTTCCTGTAAAAAATTGGTAGTTTCTATAAAGTTTACGATTGCTGCATTTTTATGGCAATCTGTGAGCAACTTTCATAGCTGAGTAGCTCAATCTGGCATTGCCGGGCACAGGGTGAGGGAGGGAGGGTGTGAAATCGCCCGACGCGTAGCGATTTACGGTTGAGGAGACCAGCAACTTCAAAAACCGGTATATATTTAAGAGTTGCTGGTTGCAGCAATTATAAACTAACTTATTCATCGATTACAGCAACTGAAAACTGTTGACTGTTGAGTTGCTATGTGTGCGCAGTCTCAATGAAATAGTATATTTTTATTTAAACAGCCTCTTGCCAGTTGCCATTTGCTGCAATAATTGCTCCATGTGCAAAGCGCCTTTTTACCGACTTCTAAATAGAAGGAGGTACTATGTACGTCTGTATGTTTGTCGATATTTTCGTCAAGCGTGAACCGAAAAAAATCTTTTTTAGGGTTCCGTACCTCAAACGGAAAAAAACCGCATATTTCGACACTAACATAAATCAAAACCAACAGGGTACTTTCCGTTGACATATAACTATGAAATTTGGCGAAAAGCATTGTCTCAGAGTACACATATAGGAATAAATCTTAAAACTGTACATTTTTATTTAAATCACAGAAAATAGGGCCTCAAAATTCACAAAATATAGGTTCAAAATTCAAAGTGAGTAAATCGTATCATGTAAGGTATCATTTAAAATAACTTCATTGGAACATGCTAAAACAGGTTCTTAATTATTTTAACAATGTGTAATTGTGGATGTATGACAAGAAAAGTGAAAAAAAAACAAACTTTTTTTGTCGATTGTTATAGTATAGAGATTTTAACAACTTACTTCCCAATTTTGTGAGATTTTCTGGATTTGTACGGAACCCTCGATGTGCGAGCCTGACTCGCACTTGTCCGGTTATTTTAGTTCAAAAGAGTAAACTTCCGAGATGGTCTCATTTAAATTTTATCGAATTCTGCTGAACCGTTTCTAATAAATCATCAAATATGTACAATGTACATAGATTCGTGCAAATTATTCGAATTTTGTATACGGTGGAAGTCGGTGTTGCGATTTTTTGAGAAAAATATTTATTATTCTAAGATCTATTCTGGTCTCATATGTGAAAATTTAATGTACCATTAGATAATAACCATAACAGAATTAACAAGATACCATATCGCTTAGGCCGGCTTATTTCGGCATTTAATTAAATTACCAAGACGGAAAGTCATATTCGCCATCATTCGCGCGGGACAAATTAATCCTGGTTAATAAGAGAATTAACGCGCCCATTCACGGGGCGACTCATCCTTTATTTTCTTCAATCAAATATCTACAGAACTACAGTCCTTAAGTGAAAGTAGTAAAAAAATGTCTGATCGCCGTCTTGCATACCATCTTAGATATTTATATAATAAAAATAAATATTTTAGGACATTTTACACACGGCCTTTGACACTAAACTAAGCAAAGCTTGTGATATGGCTGCCAGAGACTGATATACTACTTATATTTATGTTTTTTAAATACATACTTATATAGATAGTAACTAAATAACACCCAGACACAGAGCAAACACTTATGTTCATCACATAAATATTTGCCCTGGGTGGGGATCGAACCCACGCCTCTGATCCAAAAGTTATTTATATTAAATAATTTGCAATGACCCGTTTTATCGAATCTCGACGTTATGTCACCTAAATAATGCTTGTAACCTGGCGTCGCACGGCGATGTAGTCGGTTTGCGATCGCCTTACGACTAACTAAAATGTCTGCCCACTACGTGGCATGGGCAAAGTTTTGTCTCGGACACTTTATTTGCACGATTGTAACTGTATGGATATTTGCTCGTAGTTTATATTATAGAATATAATGTCACAATACGAAAAAAATTAGGAGAGCGTTGTAATCCGTTTATCTGCCGTGGCTCTACTGTTTGGCACGACTAGTAGTGCTAATGAAAATTTCTCTCTCCCGTTAAACGACCAATTTTCTAGAGCTAATTGAGTATAAATACAATCTAATTACCAGTGAACTTGCTCATTATCCGTGGCTTTACTGAATTTTGAAATACATAAACGATATAACAATTTGTTAACTGATAACAACAGCGTTAGATATTATAATAATAACAGAATTAACTAAATACCATATAGCTTAGGTTTATTTAATCAGATTCAGACGGAAAGTCATATTTGCCATCATTCGCGCGGGATAAATTAATCTTGGGTAATGAGAGAATTAACGCGCCTATTCACGAGGCACGTAATGATTATCCGTTACAAGGGGAAGTAATGTAAGGAAAGATTAGGTAAGGGACTTATTTCACGGGATGGACGTTGGACACCGTAATTAGTGTACAAAAGCAGGTGAAATAATTATGTTGAAAAAAAGGTTTATGTGACTTTGGGGAATAATTAATAATTATTTAAACCGAAAAAAAACACAGAGGTGATTTTAAGTTGACGTGTTTATTTTTTAAAACGAACCATACGTAGGTTTTTAAAGAATCGTCCAATTTCAATAATTATTTTTTTGTTTCGTATATTTTGAGCCATTTTTGATATATAAACAATTATGAAAAAATACCAAACCGGCGCATGCTAACTATTTTAATTCCGTACACGTTTGAAGTCAGTGGTTATGCCATTTTTTGCAAGTAATTTTTTTTTTTGTTTTAAAACACGGCCTCTGACCTTAAACTAAGTAAAGCTTGAGATATGGCTGCCAGAGACTGATATACTACATATACTTATTTTTAAATATGTACATACTTATATAGATAGTAACTAAATGACACCCAGACACAGAGCAAACACTTATATTCATCACATAAATATTTGCCCTGGGTGGGCAAATACCACCCCCACGCCTCTTTGATCCAGAAGTTAGGGTCACTAACCACTGAGCCACCGAGGTAGCCTAAAGGCTATTATTACATTAACATTGCAATGCTTTAAACAAATTCATTCAGAAATAATAAGTATACTAAGACAAATAGAGATGATACAGATTATCATTATGAACCCAGAATTAGGTAAAAAGAAGTCAACTGTCCCTTATAAAATCGCAAGAATCGCTAAATATGAAAGGTCGTTTATAATGTCGATGTTAATCCATTGTTTGTCTATTTGGTTTATTTCTTCCGTTCTGAATAATCCTGTTAAGGTTTGAGGCATGAATATCTGACTAAAACAGCGTAGTAAATATAGGCCGATCGTGCATCGTCAGTAGCTCTACACGATGATTTTCGACCAGTGCGTGGACCAGATTAACATACTATAGAATTTCTTATATGAGCGCAAGTAGGTAATTTTCCTTCACCGAAAAGCCCATGTTATGTAAAATCAGTACAATAAAACTCATTGACACGGGACCGGGTAAACCCAAGACTCTTGGTTACATATAGTCTAGTTGATTGAATCAGGCGTTACTTTGCGGAAATTCATCTTCAAATCTATGTTTTGAATTAATATTTAGTGTATTTCCGCTATCTTGTTGTAGGCAAATAAGTTTAAGGGCATTAAGTGCATTAAGGACATTTATGAAAAAAAAAAAAAAAATACAGACAATTACTAATATTACAAATCATACATTTAAAAACTTAATTTTACAAAATAGATAAAATAATAATAAATATCACTTATTTTCACTACACTCTAGGTTCATTCTTGCGAGCGACCTCGAAGAGTCAACACGTCCTGAAGATGCCTCGTTGAGAGGCGAAACACGTGTCGAACAGAGTGTAGTGCAGTGAGAATAAGGGTGTTATTTATTAGTGAAGTGTTTTCAATATTTTGTCATATTATTTTTAAAAGATTTTTATAATATTTATTAGTTGTTAACGGATTATTTATTATTGTATTATTTTTAAAAATATATATAATATAGAGTGTAGTGAAAATAAGTGATATTTATTATTATTTTATCTATTTTGTAAAATTAAGTTTTTAAATGTATGATTTGTAATATTAGTAATTGTCTGTAATTTTTTTTTTTTTCCATAAATGTCCTTAATGCACTTAATGCCCTTAATTTGCCTACAACAAGATAGCGGAAATACACTAAATATTAATTCAAAACATAGATTTACATATTATAGTCTTACTAAGTCACCGCAAGTATAATATTTTATTACAAACTTTTATCTTTTTTGGTAAGTACATATATAAGAAGATTTTACCAATTTGTGAGGACAACCGAGGACTCGATGCAGTATAAACACCATTATTTCAACAACTCTTTGTAGATTTAAATCTTCTAATACATTGTTCCTTAAGCTTTAATCTAGACTTGTTCTTCGCTCCGACGGCTCGACCAGAATGGTCTTCAAAACCTCGTGTCAGCCTCAGACCATGATTCTTAGTCAATTTATTTATTATTTTTACGACTTCCTCTGCAATAGCCAACCACAGCTCGTTTCCTGTTGCATTTACTTTTTAAAAGTCTGTGGTTGACTACCACCCTCGAACTATCGTGTCCGTTCAAAAACCGCACATTATTTAAAATATGCAATTTTTGCCCAAAATCCAACAAATTATCTTAGGTAAACGTAGAATTTATTAATAAAGTTCCAATTTTCTGCATATTTGTCTATTTGTGTATTAACGCGCAAAGTCCTAAACAAATTCTATAAAGGCAAATCCTCACATTTTAAATTAGGCTTCTCCAAATTTTATTTTATAACTTCTCTTGCAAAGACGAATATTTTGCGAATAAAACATGAGAGATAAATATTCTGCAGATTTCTATCTCATGAAGATGATTCGGTGTATTTTTCCAAGTGATATATAAAACGGTACTTTATTCCTCTTTCAGTGGTCAATTAACACTATGCATTTTATCGTTGTTAGGTAAATAAACTACTAATTTTTGACGTCGACTATACTAAAAAAAACGGACAAGTGCAAGTCAGGCTCGCACATCGAGGGTTCCGTACAAATCCAGAAAATTTCACAAAAGTCGGAAGTAAGTTGTTAAAATCTGTATAATATAACTATCGACAAAAAACTTTTTTTTCACCTCAAACGGAAAAAACGGAACCCATATAGGATCACTTTGTAATCCGTCTGTCCGTCTGTGTGTATGTCAAGACTCTTTATCTCAGGAACGCGTAAAGATATCGAGTTGAAATTTAAACTGTATACGCATATCTATGGTCTCTTGCAGTTGTGTAAAAGAAAAACTTCTCAGTTATAGTTTAAAAAAGTTAGAACCGCTTATGTCGTAAAAAACCGCATATTTCGACACTCACAAAAATCAAAACCTACAGGGTACTTCCCGTTGACATAGAACTATGAAATTCGGCGAGAAACATTGTCTCAGAGTACACATATGTATAGGAATAAAACTGAAAACTGTATATTTTTATTTAAATCACAAAAAATAGGGCCCCAAAATTCACAAAATATGGATTCAAAATTCAAAGTGAGTAAATCGTATCATGTAAGGTATCATATAAAAAAAAAACTTCATTAGCACATGCTGAAACAGGTTTTTAATTATTTTAACATTGTGTAATTTTCGATTTATTACGAGAAAAGTGAAAAAAAAAACTGTTTTGTCGATGGTTATGGTATAGAGATTTTAACAACTTACTTCTTTTTTTTGTGAAATTTTCTGGATTTGTACGGAACCCTCGATGTGCGAGCCTGACTCGCATTTGTCCGGTTTTTTCTTGATTAAGAGAAATTTGACTACAATTCGTGTATTAATAAGGACCTAGTTGCGCTTACTGCGTATTTTTATACAAAATTGTTTCAAATTAGAACATAACACAGATGTTACTTAGGCGTGGATATTTATTAGACAGCAAGTCTACTATTTAGACCACATTCGACGATCTTTTTTAAGATGAGTTGCTATCCAAAATAGATTCTGTAATCAAAATTGTTTCTCTGTCTTATTTCTACTCTGTGTTGTTATGAAACTTTTTTAGCAGGCTTAAAGGGCTTAGGAAAATTTTGTATTTTTATAAGCTTCTACGCTTACCGTGGATTGTACGGGCTTGGCTTAGGCTGTATTCGGGAGTGAAAAGTTTATGTTTTGTTGGAAACATCATGAGATACGATATACTTTGTATTTTATTCATTATATTAAATTTATAAAATTCAACTGTCATACATATTTAATTTAAGGTATTTACAATGTCTAACCAGAATGAAGATTTTTGTAACAAAATCATTTTTGTAAGAAAAAATATTACGCTCTTTTGGAGCAATATCTTCTGTGGCCAACCATATCTAATAGGTACTTTCAAAGATTAAAATCGCTCAATCGAAAAAAAAACCAAAGGTTATTGACGAGTTTTTATAAGTAGTATTTTTAATTATATTATGTGTTAAATGTTAGCTAAAACATTGGCAAATCACATATTACAGTTAAAAAGAAGAATTTTATACGATTTATTGTTAATTTCACTATACAAAGATGCGTCTCACTTTGTTTGCGGAGCGCCACTACGCACGACACGCTCGGATTCAGGTGACGTTATGAAGTGTGTCAAATTTTTCATTTTTTTTTACTTTTTTGTAAGCTGCACAATGTACGAGTACATTGTACAAATATATTTTTATGTAGTAATTATGTCCCTCTGCTGCACAAAAATTTCGCTTACTGTTATTCTATTGTTTTTTTCTCTTTTTGACCGAAACTTAGCATTTATGTTTACTTTCCCAATTTGTTAATATTTTTATAATGTTTACTACGAGACTCTAGTTATTATTCAAGATTTCCAAAATACCTTCTCAAAAGTTAACAAACGTTTTGGGAGGAGCTATTTTATTCCAGATTTCAAGGTTAATCTCACAGGATTAAATCTAGAAATAAATGATTTTAATTATGAAAATAAGAGCAATAAAATTCAATAGAGTTTGTGAAAAATGAGAAGCGTCGTAATTGAGGTCGCCTGTGCGCCATTTTACTAATTTTGCAACGTTGAAAGCACTGCCCTGTCTTTGCTAGTACAACTAAAAGTGTTACACCTGACCGACCCGGGTAGACGTAGAGTCTACCCGTAACCACGGTCGATGCAACTCGGCTGAAACGTCGGGATGAGGAGGTATTTATTTATCTCGTAATTTTAGTGCGCGATTAGTCCCGTAGTATATAGTAATAATGTGTTCAAATCGCGAAAGTTTAAAAACAACAAATTAAAAGTGTTATATTTAGTCTTTCAAGAGTCTGTGGATAATCCAATTGCTTTCTATGTAGTAGTAGTAGTGTAGGTAGTTTTAGCATTTTAAAAGTGTTTGATGGTGACTTAGTAGACACCAGTTCGGTTTTCTTCAGTACTCGCGTCTAACAAGTATAGTCGGTATCTAAGCTGCTGATTAAAATCGCATTATTAGTTTACCGTAATACCACGACGGTTTTCTATTTGCACATACTCTAACATAACTATTCGTCGCGTCTCTGAAGGAAATATGTGTCAGTACATAGAAAACATTTAAGCTTGCTATGTGTATTACATTTTTTGGTTCTAAGAGGAGAAAGAAGAAAGAGAGGAAGGCCGAACAGGCGCTGGGAAGATATTTTTGGTTGCCTGGAAGAAATCGCTTAAAGCGATAAGGCCGCCAGTTAGAAACCTATAAATTATACTGTTTTGTCCTTGTAATTTGTTTTTAGGTAATGTTGTTGTCTAATAAAGTGTTATTGTTTGTTTGTTTGTTTATTTTTACTCAAAGACACGGAGTTCAGTGGATGAGGATAGCAAGATACAGAAAAGTTAGGGCACAACTGGGGGAGGCCTACGCCAAAGTGGCGACAACTACATTGACTGAATAATTTAATACTGACATAGTTATAATAAAAAATGGCCTTAAATAATTATATTGTGGACTAAGAAAGAAACAAACTGACGATTGCAAACTTATCATGAAGCGTAAATAATGTAATATGTTTAATAATTAAATTGAAATTTAAATGTTTATGATAATGATGTAGTTGAATTAAAGGCTTTTTTACTTTACTTTTACTTACTCAGAAAACAAAGCCTTTTGGAGCTTTTTATAAGGCAGTTGAAAATTGATTCATACATCACAATTGTTTGTATTCCCATGAGTAGCGAACTTTATGTGTAAAATGATCCCACCACACGTTATTTTAGGGCTTTGTGTATCATCACAACGAATTAATATTGGTTACCGGCTGGATTACGAAATAATTAACGTAAAGGTACATTGTGGCGTGAAATGTGGAATAAATTCTTAATTAGTACTGTTACATTAATTAAATTTATGTTATTAGTCAAATTATTGCTTATTTAAATGAATGGTACCAACCAGTATTATTGGAACTCTACAGGCCTATGTTTAGCAGTGGCTTCCCTGTACCAGGAGTTTTATGAAACACAGACTTGAA
Source organism: Hypomecis punctinalis (assembly GCA_949316475.1). Taxonomy (NCBI): domain Eukaryota; kingdom Metazoa; phylum Arthropoda; class Insecta; order Lepidoptera; family Geometridae; genus Hypomecis; species Hypomecis punctinalis. The sequence goes on from OX438818.1 coordinate 17,823,177, forward strand.
CTAATACAACCAACACTTTGACCCAGATTTCACTGATAAAATCATTGACCAAATACCTGCCCAGCCGAGAGTCAAACTGGAAACTCACTGTACAAAAAGCAGAGCACTACGAACTGCGCCAGGAGAGTCATAAGTCATAACTGGTGATTATCAAAAACAATAGTTGCAACTGGTCTTATTGGAGATCTACAGGGGAGGCATATGTCCAGCAGTGGACGCCTCACAGCTGAAACGACGACAAACGACCAAAGACGTCGGTCTTCGGTCGTTTGTCTCCTGGTGCAGTTGGTGTACCAACTGCACCAGGAGGGTCGTCAATGATTATGATCAATAGCAATAGTTGCAACCGCTCTTATTGGAGATCTGTAGGTAAAGCCTAATATGTCTAACAGTGGACGTCGTATCGCTGAAACAACGAGGAACGACCAACAAATAATAAATAGTGTTTTTCCAAGCGCTGCGTCCCAAATAACTTTGTTTCCAAACTTTTCCCACCCACAAGCATATTCCCACGCATCGATTAAACTTAAATACTACATTGTACGCAATAACTGATATTTTCTTTGGATACACCAAATTTTCTAATCGCGTGCGGAGAAGAAACGCGATCCAGTATTTAGTATGGGCAGGCTGCTCTCACGCAACCAGCGACCTTGTAGGGATGACGCTATTGCCATGAAAATGTAAAAAATATCGTTTGTTGTGACCAAAAAGTTTTAAATAAGTCAGATGGAAGAGTGTAAGAAGCACTTACACAAGGAACTGCAAAGTAAGCCAATTTGAGAACGATAATCTACAAAACTATAATAAATCGTTCCTAGACTAATGAATAAAATTGCCATAACCTTATAGGGTCATATGTACTCGTATAACTATACAAAACTTGTTAAAAGAACTGCATGTAAATTTTATATATTGCAATTAAAGATTTGAGTTTGAGAAATTTACTCTACCTATTTTTTTTACGCTTAACCATCAACTTGCCTCATTGTCGACGTTGTAGTACATGTGTAGCACTCTTATTTTCACTCCAAGAAAAAAAAAACCGGACAAGCTCGCACACCGAGGGTTCCGTAAAAATCCAGAAAATTTCACAATATTGGGAAGATTTTTCACTGTTCTCGTCATACATCGACAATTATTACACATTGTTGTAATAATTAAAAACCTGTTTTAGAATGTCCTAATGAAGCTCTTTTATATGATACCTTACATGATACGATTTACTCACTTTGAATTTTGAACCCATATTTTGGGAATACTTCAGATTCAGCCCTCAGATTTATTCCTATATTTGTACTCGAGGTTTTCAAATTTAGTCCTACAATTATGTGTACTCTGAGACAATGCTTTTCGCCAAGTTTCATAGTTCTATGTCAACGGAAAGTACTCTGTAGGTTTTGATTTTTGTGAGTGTCGAAATATGCGGTTTTTACGACATAAACGACTCAAACTTTTTTATACAATAACTGAGAAGTTTTTCTTTTACACAACTGCAAGAGACTATAGATGTACGTAATAGTTTAAATTTCAACTCGATATCTTTACGCGTTCCCGAGATAAAGAGCCTTGACATACACACAGACGGACAACAAAGTGATCGTATAAGGGTTCCGTTTTTTCCTTTTGAGGTACTATATCAGCTTTTTTTTAATAGTACACTGCAGGACGTAGGCTTACCCACGAAGGGTGTTTCGGCCATATCTACCACGCTGGCCCAGTGCGGGTTGGTGGATTCACATACGCCATCGAATTTCTTCTACAGACATATGCAGGTTGCCTCACTTTTGAGAAACGGAACCCTAAAAATAGATTATATAATTCACGATACAGGAAAGCTGACAGACTATTATATTTCCTGGCTGTAAGAATCAGATTTGTTTATTTATCTCATTGACTGCCTCAGTGATTTAGTGGTTAGTCACTCTGAATCTTGGGTCAAAGTGGCGTGGGTTTGATTTTCACCCAGGGCAAACATTGCGTTGAGCTTGAATATAAGTGTTTACTTTGTGTCTGGATGTTGTTAGTTGTTATCTATATAAGTATGTATTCAAAAATACGTTTAAGTAGTATATCAGGCTCTGGCACCCATATCACAAGCTATGCTTAGTTCGGGGTCAGACACCATGTATAAGATATAATATTAATTTACTAACCAATGCTCTCGATATCATAAAATTGCTAAAAATCTAAAAAAAACTGTTGCATACGTTTTTCAATAGTCGATTAACGTTTTGTATGGAACTGAAACGGAACTGACGTCAACTGCAGTCGCCACGCCCCATCGCGCCATGCTGTTGCCAGCCGCCATGTTGAAACTCAAGAGACAAAGGAGGGGAAAGTTATTTAAGCCGTGTTCAACCATTTTTGCGCCCTATTCGTTCCCGAATCGTTCCTGAATAAACAAGCTGCTACCACGAGTGTTTCGTATTTTATTACGTTTTAGAACCTCCTCCTCCAGTCGAGTTCCCCAAGTCTGAGGGTCGTGACCACCACCTGTCAAAAGTTTATCTCGAATAATCTTGCGCCATCGTCCCCTATCCTCGGCGGCGTGGAGCGCCTCGTAAACTGACGTGTCCAGCGTGGTGCGGATCTGATCGGACCAACGCATCGGGCTCCGACCTCGAGACCGCCTGCCATCGACTTTCCCCGTAACCATGAGCTTTTCCAAATTTTCTCCGTTCTTTCTAGCTATGTGGCCAAAGTACTCAAGTACACGTCTAAGGCAGATAGTCGAGAGTCTATTCGTGACCCTAAGCTGTTTAAGAATCGATACGTTGGTCCGATGAGCCGTTCAAGGTATTCAAGGTATGGTATTATTATACGTTTTAGAACAGTTTATTTATTTCATGAGTTCGTGGCTGATAATGATGACAAAATTTTTCTCAAAAGTACATAATAAAATAGATAATCCCGTAACAGGAATCGTCGCTCAAATATAACCTGCAACAATCTCCGCACCAGATAAAATTAAATCTGATACCCAATTTTCTAACTTTCCCATTAAAAAGCAATTAAAATTAGCATCCAATCTAAACTGTACCCAACGCGGCGTGTAATAAAATACATTATCCAAATAAATTGAAATCCGTTTCCATTACCCATCCGTCGGTTTGAGTGGCACCCCTCAATCCAATTTGGGCCAAAAAATTAAGATGACCCTTCTCTTCCACCTCTCCGACGGTAAGGATCTCTAGTGCCTACTTAAGACCCCGTTTAAACCATTCTTGTATAGATCTTGTCAGTATGTCATGTTGCTGCTAATTTATAAGCATCTATTATGAACTATAAATCCACAGAAGAAATGATAAGACCAACATGCTAGCTTCAGGCTCTCTTTGAACGTGAATGTAGGCATCGTCGTGAGCCCAACTCTCTCGAGGCTGGTGCTACGCGACGCTGCTTACCAATGTTGAATCTCCTTTTACTGTACTTTTATCATTATAATTATATCCGTAGTCATATATATAGCAAATATACTTAATCTCTCGTTGTTTATCAACTAGTTGATTTAGCATACATTAATATAATCATTCAAGCACACACTGAACTCGCTCTTAATCTATTTAATTTAGCAACATCCCGGAAGAGTACTAGCTCCCGCAAACTCAGGGTATCCTACCGCGGGAGCTAGAGCTTTTTGTTTGTAATCTTCTAATATTATGTGATGAATATAAGTGTCTATATAAATGCAAAAACTTTTATAATGTACCCTAAAATATGTATTTAATACGATTTGATTTTGATTATATTTAATTAATAATAGAATTTAATTATTGCATGTAATTAAATATCTTAAGTAATAAATAATCTAGTTTATTTAAGTAATATTAGCGTAAGGTACAACATTATGGTCACGAAATAAATTTATTTATTTATTTATTTATTTTAACTCATAGCGTAACTTGACAGTACACTGAAAGATGCGTCATTTCAAACTGAGTCTCTTGAGCAGTCACAAAGCTTAGCGACAAACTCAGAATAATGAAAAACAGTAAAAGTGACATAAAGTAAAAAAGTTTTGATACATGATCTCAGAAACATGGCGTCAAAACGCATAGAAACTGCTATGTGATCTTGACAAAAATGACACTTGAACTAGTGATTAAATGTCAAATTCGATTTCACAGCAATGGTGGACAAACTTCAAACGTCTCTTAAGCGTCTTTTTATTTTGAACTCTAAAGTAATAGAAATAATGCCGTGTCAATTTTAACACCTCCCCTAGTACGACAAAACACTGCAGTGATGTTTTATTTCGACTTTTACAATTAACTCCTGAAGCAACTTAAAATTATCGTGCTCATAAAGATATCAGGAACATCGATTTAATTTTTGCTCGTGTACATACTTTCAAGCAGTTTAAACTCGACCAAGATGTTTGATAGCTAAACAGAAGCGAATGATTGATAGTATCACAGAAATTTAAATGCCATATCTCATTTACTGTGCCAGCTACAGTAACTAGAATTCAAAATCATACATACCTACCCCTTATCATCAATACGCAAAAGTATTTTCAGAAACACACATTTAGTAGGTAGATCCAATAAAACACAAACTATTTCAACAAAGACTGTCATACAGCTCCGTCATCTGTTAAGCTGGAGACATACTATCGGACAGCCGCGACTGATAGGTATCTAGATAGTGAATGTCCACTGAGCCGTGCACACTATCGGACATAAGTCGCGGACGTCATCTTGGGCTGACCTTGAGCGTTCGGACGTCCGAGAGCGATCTGGCGCGCCGTATGTTTTAAGACCGTGCACACTGCTAAGTCGCGTCCGTAAGCCGTGTCCGAATGTATGTTTCCAGCTTTATAGATGGACAAATTTGTTAAGTAAGTTTGTTGATGGAGTTTTAAAGTAATAAGGTCCATACAAATGTGGCCTTATTTCATGCCACTTTATTGTAATAGGTCATTTTCGAAAAATTCGGCTTAGACATCCGAACAAGTTTTGTCTCTGACGTACCAGTACAGCACCGTCATTTGTTATGTGAGGCCATATTTGGCCTTGTTTCAGGCCTTAATATGGTCACTACTATGAAAAGAAGTCGTATTTGTAATATATATATAACTTGGAGATTTGAACAAGCTTTTTAACTGTTACACCAGTACAGTTCCGTCATTTGTGGAGTAAGGCCATATTTGGTCTTATTTTGGACTTTCAAAATGTCCTATGTGTAAACATTTAAACAAGATTCTTCATTAACATAATAACAGTGAAACGCCGTCATTTCTTAAATAAATCCATATGTGGTCTTAGTTTGGGCCTTGAACAGTTAGGTTCGGTACATTTCATTTCATTGATAAACGCTATTTTAGTGTGAGAGCTTCGATATAAACAATTAAATAAGCTTAGTAACTGTACACCAGTACAGCACCGTCATTTGTTAAGTAAGGCCATATTTGGCCCTATTTCGGGCCTTAAAGACGGCCGCTTTTATCTGAAGAGGCCGTTTGCTCAAGGTTCACCTTAAGGGTTAAGTTCTTAGGGTTGTTAGCCAAGAATTTTATGGGTACTGTAAAAGGTATAAAGGCACCAACTCTTTGTTGTAAAGTTGTTAAGAGGCTTCAATGGAGAGTTTAAGCTTTTTACGGTAGAAAGGAGCTTGATTTACATATAACTGTTGGAAGTGATTTTGTTTGTTTTGGTTTATTGTTCGACTGTTTGAGAAACGGCAAAAGTTTTTGCATCTTATAATAAGTGATGAGATATAGTAACATTTTTCTGTAAAAAAAATTATTTAGGTACGCTAAAAATTAAATCAGTTTTGTCAAAACAGCGCCCCGAAAATAGTGTTTTTAAATATTTTACCGAATTCTAAAGGAAATAAATTTAGAAAAACTTGTTTTAGAATGAAATTTTCATAATTATCTTAAAATAAAATACTAAAATCACCCTTCGTGGGTAGGCCTACGTCCTGCAGTGGACTATTAAAAAAAGGCTCGTACAGTACAGTAAAATACTAAAAATCTTGCCCTAGAGACTTAGCTTCCGGAAAAATAAATATCACTCTTTGGAAGCTACATCTCTAACTCGCTGTAAATGTTGTATAATTGTATGAAAGCTGTAATTATTGTATACTCTTAGCATACGAGTCCAATCGCTTCATGACTACCTCGTTTTTGAAGTTGGTTAATAGCACAGAGCTATTACAACTAGAGACGTAGCGCTGTTGTTGCTTGAGGCAATTCTCAACAGCAAAAATGTATGGAAAATCTGGCTCACCGCGGTCAAAACTGTCAAATACATATGTATTTGAATTTGACACTACTGAGAGAAAAACACGACAACTAGCCACTGAATCTAGATACTTATTATGCCTCTTTCTAACTCATGCCATATTAAATCATCGCATCTCTTTCTTTCCTTTCTCGATCGACCACGTTATCCCTCTGGTATCTCTGTGGTTAATAGCAGAAAATATATTTTTAAACCGAACCATGTATAAAGTAAACTTCTTTAAAAAAGTAAGTACAAGGAACGTTTTAGGCAACCTACTTAGAAACTTTTTTACGAAACTCCGTTATTTTTGAGCAAAAAGTTTTATATTCGTAAGAGCTTTTTACTGAAACTCAGAATTATGTTCTGTGCACTCTAAATAATTCATTAAAGCAAATGCAAACCAGCCAATGACTGGCAGCCAATTCATTTTGTGTTTCCTAAATACAAAGTATTTTAATATTTTATTTTTCAGTGTTATTTTTATCGTTTTCTGTCGCTTACCTTTATTGCATTGCAGCTGAAATTGGTTCTAAAATCAAGGTCATTAAGTCAAAGTCATGGTTTAGATATAGATTACTTCATAACTAAATATGTAGCTTTTTTTTGTTTATTTATTATCACATTAAAATATCTTGTTTAAAACAAAGAATACCAAAAAACCCAGTCAGGTTTGTCATGGTACCTCCTTACGACTCACCGGTGACACAAATATTATGTATGTGACGCTTACAAAAATCAAATATTTGATTTAAATTTAATAAGAACTAAGGTATTTAGATAGCTTAATTCTGTAAATTAACGTTTGAGTGTTTAAATTCTTAATATGTAGAAGACTTTAAAATTGACGGCAAAATATGTGATTTCGTTTAATGTCAGCATCAACTTTCTACTTTGTATGACAAATTGTGATTACATACCATAATTATGACCCATCCTACATATGTTTTTTTTTTATTCCGTATAGGTTGGCGATTGACGGCATACTGCCTGATGTTGAGCAGATATGCGGTCTAGGGTGTAGCACGCTTACCTAAAAGATACCTATTTACTCGGGATTTGAAGACACCCACGTTGTACTTAAGCGGGAAGACAGACCCAGGCAAAGCGTTCCATATTCTGGCTGTTCGTATGTGGAATGAGGATTCGAAAGGCTTTGTTCTAACGCGCGGAATGTCCACCATAAAAAGGTGGCGCTTTGGTCGCGTCCGTCTAGCCTTACGATAGAAGAAAGGGGTAGATGGGACCAGATTTTGCAACTCCTGAGCGCACTTTCCGAAGTGTATCCGATAATGGTGATGATATGTACTTGCTACCTTGATTTCCTCGATGTGTGGCATAAGGCAACTGGATTACTATTTATTTTATTTTATTCTTATTCATTCCTATAAACTAACAGCTTTTGTATAACAACTTATAAACTTAAATAGTTTAACATTTAAGCTAATTACAAGTTTCTACTAATATAAATATTTTGAACATTTTAAACGCTTACAATTTTGATTTGCTTTTGAAATAGTTAAGCAAATTGAACTGCAACTTAAATAATGGAATTTAAATAATGGAACACAATGTCACACTCAAATTTCAGAATAAATTAAGTTTTAATTCTTATTCAATTTAGTTAGTTTTATACATTCCTAAAAAAGTGGTAACTCAGCTGCTGCTTCCTAATAGATCGAATATTAGAATAGAATATATCAATATCCAGGTCATGCACTTATAGGTGCCACATGCACGACTTATAATACTATTTTGGCTATAATTTGTTGATGCTGCAGGAGGTGTGAAGAGGGCTGTGACGAAATGCTCTAGGTGGGGTAAAAATATTGACTTTGCTCAGTAGACTGGGACAATCAAATGCAAGCTATAATCGTGCGTACTGGCTGAATGATAAAGTTTCGAACAGGGTATATCGTCATCGGGAACGAGGTAAATGCAACCTATCTGATCTTTATATATCTTTCTAGCAATCCGTCGCGGCTTTGCACAGGTGTTTTATACATAAAAACTTCCTCTTAAATCATTCTATTTATTTTAAAATGCATCAAAATCCGTTACGTAGTTTTAAAGATATAAACATGGGGACAGACAGCGGGAAGCGACTTTGTTTTATACTATGTAGTGATTCTAGAGTTTCTTTTGTGCATATTACGTCGCTTTTCAATAGCAAAATGAATATAAACTTTTCTTTGTTCTCAATAAATTATTCCGATTCACGTTATTCAAAACTGTCCTGTAATTAAATACTTGCAAATGAAAATGACGTAGGCTATTTTACTTTGTTTGTCCATTTAAATAATTTTGTGTGTTCAATATAATTACGGTTTTAAATACTCTGCTTACACACGACTTACATCGGCTCTCGTTCACGTCCAAATAAGCAATTTAAATTGAAAGAAAAACAAACAAGCGTGTTTCAATTAATTTGCTTTTAATTTAAATTAAAATGGCGTTGGTTAAATTAACTCACTTAATTTGCTACGCTCCTGAAAAATATTATCGACACGAAATGCTTATGAATTGTTTTATGATGGACATGAAATGGTTACTAGTAAGCAAAAAAAATCATAATTTATTTACTGACTCGAAAAACATTTTACATATTGTGGTAACAATGAGCTTCAAATCTGAAAACTAGCTTGTATTTCGGAGGTCCGTGCCCCCCTAAAATTAATGTGAATAATTGTCATATTCAAATAATTACGATAGAATATTACCAATTTTAATAGTACATAGCATATTTAAATTTAAATACCAATTTGTCAATAAATTTAAGAAAACAATTTGTAGAAAATACCTACAATTTATTAAAAGAAACTGTCGTGGTCAATATTAAGAATGAAATTTGTGTTAGATATAAAATGTGTAAGAAATGGCGTCAGGGTACATAATCATAATCAATTTATTGATAACAATAGTTGCAGGTCATTACATACATTCAATTTCTAATTAGATACATAGACAAAAGGTACGGTATTGTACCTGTAATAATTATCGTAAAAATTGGTCTTTATATGAAAATTACATTTCTGTTGTACTTGTTGGCTAAATGTATTTCTAGTGTACAAAATACACCTAACTTATTTAACGCCTTATTTTAGTCCCTTTATTACACACTACACTACAACAAACTCTATAAAGTAAATGCCTACTACAGAAAAATATGTTTCGGTCATTTTTAAACCCCTGATGAAAAAAAATATACCTAGTGCTCAAAATCATTATCCAACCAGTTACCTTCTTTGAATATGGCAAAAAAAATCGATGATTACCTACCACGCTAAATGGTCAAGTTTATAAGTTGATCTAAATAAACACGAACTCCAAATTCACACGTTAAAATACCTAATCATCATTTTCAGCCTGTAATTGCCCACTAGAGCTAAATTATTGAACATCAGTGGGGCGTCAAACTTGGACGTAGTTGACAATTTTGTTTATCTCGGCTCCAGTATCAGTAATAATGGCTCCTGTGAAGGTGACGTGCGAAGACGTATCGGAATGGCGAAGGGGGCCATGTCGCAGCTCGATAAGGTGTGGAAAAACAGAGGGATAAAACTAAAAACGAAGATAAGATTAGTCCGCACTCTGGTTTTCTCCATCTTTCTTTATGCTGCTGAAACTTGGACTCTGAAAGCAGCGGATCGTGGACGCATAGATGCCTTTGAGATGTGGTGTTGGAGGAAGATGCTCAGGATACTATGGACGGCTCATCGGACTAACGTATCGATACTAAAACAGCTCAAAGTCACGACCAGACTCTCGGCCATCTTTCTTAAACGTGTCCTTGACTACTTCGGCCACATTGCAAGAAAACAAGACGATAACCTCGAGAAACTGATGGTCACAGGGAAAATCGACGGCAAGCGATCACGAGGTCGTAGTCCGATGCGTTGGTCCGATCAAATTCGCACCACCCTCGATTCGTCAGTCTATGAGGCGTTGCGTGTTGCTGAGGACAGAGGGCAATGGAGAAACATCGTGAAAGAGAAGCTTATGGGAGGTGGAGGTCACGACCCTCCGACATGAGGAATACGACGCGAGGAGGAGGGAATTGCCCACTGCTTAACATAGACCTCTCTTCTTGTACACCTTTCACCTCGATTTTGTGCTAATCTCATCTAGGTTGGACTCGCGACTCTTACAATGTCGTCGATCCAACGAGCGCCAGCTCGTTAAATACCTAATGCTTTTTAAAATACGTACAAAATTGTTCCGGCTAAAGAAATAGTTACTGAAATGTATAAAAAGCAAAATAAACGCAGCCAGAGAGCTCGCAGACGTGATAGCTTATTTACATGCTGCAGTTTTAGAAATTCAACAACTTTCAGCGGATTACGAGCGAGAGGAAAAACCAGTCTGTTATTTATTCGCTCCGTTTTTTTGTCAGTTTTTAGTTAAAATGTAGTGCAGTTATTGCACTCGTTTGAGTACTGTTTTCTCTGTGATGTCAATAATTAAATTTTTGGTATTATTTTAATTTTTAGTTTTAGTAAACCTTTGAAGAAATAAAAATTGCCCTACCGACATAGCCCAGCGGATTGGCAAGTTGAAACAGCAGTGGGCAGGGCATATTAGAACGAGGAGAACTGATGATCAGTGAAAATCGATGGGGCTGAAACTTTTTAAGTAGAAACCACGTAACAAGCACGTCCAACCATAAGGTAGACAGATAACCTAAGTAAGACTGCAGGAGCGCGCTGGAAACAAACCGCTTCTCAACTATTATCATATTGGAGGTCTATAGAGGAAGCCTATGTCTAGCAGAGGATGTCCAATGGCTGATGATAAAGATGAATAAAAAATGCAACTTCCTCAACTTTGTCTAGAATTCCATTGGTTCGCACGAATCGTTGTATCATAGATGAAGTAATTTTTCATATCTTTGTTGATTTAGCAAAAATAACTCAGCTGATTTCGATAAAATTCCGATTTAAAGGACATGTCCACAAAATGTATGGAGGCTGGTATAATAATAATCAAAAATTCTAACCACAACACTAGTTACATTTCGAGAAAGTGTAGGATACTCGTATACTTTACACATATACTCACCTACATAATATGCTATTTACATATATTTAATAATATTTAACTTCATTAATATAAACATAAAATATTACACACATAACAAAATATATTTATTAATATTTTATATTATTTATACATACACACATACATACCTAGTCATGCATGCTGGAACACCGTCAGCAACAATAACAGTGCGAGTGCGATTAACATGAAGAGAATAAGCATAGGAACACTAATTTTATACGTAATTTTAGTTATAGTTTTTACATTTTGTGTTTCATTTTACTTTTATCGACGAAATTATCGTGGCAAAGAAAATCTGCGCGATAATTTCGATCTTAAGGAGGGAGGAGTCATGCATGCTGGAACACCGTCAGCAACAATAACAGTTGTTCATTAGCAGCTCTACCCAGAATAGCCGGACGGCAAAACCGCTGAGTACGCGTCTGGCTCTACGGTGGTCCGGTATGCATTAGCGTGGGAGTCGATAGATAAGACCGCTCCCGTTAGCTTTTAGTTTAGCTTTAAGTTAGTTATAATTCAACTCCCATTGTAATCGGACACAATTAAATAAGTGAAAATTCATTTTTGTCTTTTTAAAAACAAAAACCCGCGGCCCTCAATTTTGACTGGCGCAGCCGGTAGGATTGCTGGGATACGTCGCGTAAAGTCGTAAGGTGCTATTCGCGCGTACACGTAGTTACGGTTTCTTAAATTCAGTGACCGGGCTCGCAGCAATCCGAACCAACAAATAAATTTGTCTTCATTGGACGCGGCAGTTTTTACAAGGCATTACTAACTACAGCAGAAGGATGAAGACGGGCGTTATGTGAGTAAACCTTTTCGCATTCCATTCCCTGTTTTCATTTATTTCCGTTGGTTAGACCAAATAATCGTTATTTGATTTTCCATTTGCGTACTGACATCGTCGCTATAATTTCGTTTACTTAGTTAAACTAGTTTTATAAATTGTGTTAAAGTATTAATTAAGATAAATATAACAAAATGGTAGACCAGCCAATCAGAATTGTACCCAAAGATTTATTATGTATAATACCTAAATATGAGGGGGAAGAAAATCTGCTAAATCTTTTTATAAGAAAAGCACACTATATATATAACGGGTATGGCTCAACAACTAATGCAGTACAGCAACAATATGTATTCCACGCAATTACCAGTAGATTGCATGGTAGAGCCGCTGCTCTACTAAGTGAGCGCGAAGATATAAATTCATGGCCCGCGCTCAGAGAGGTATTAATTCAGCATTTCGGCGACCCACGCTCCGAGGAGTGTATCGCGATTGAATTAGAACAAATGCGTATTAACAACGGGGAAAGTTACATAGATTTTAGCCACAGGATACAGCAGACCCGTAGCACACTCTTTGCCAAGGTTAATCTTTTAACTGACGAAGGAGTAAAAGCGGCTAAAATGATAGTGTATAATAATATGGCATTAAATGTATTTTTATACAATCTGACTGAGGACTTAATCCGCATCGTACGCCTGAAAGGGTGCCCCAATTTAGAGGTCGCGCTAAGTATAGTCACGGAGGAGGTCAACTTTATGACTCAGTTTAACGCCAAACAAAAACAGCGACAGGCCTCGGCCGCACCCAGTAAACCAATAAGCACCATCCCAAATAATAATTATAAATTCGGATTACCAACCAACCCTCAAAACAAATTCGTTGCGCCTAACCCAGGCTTTAAGTTCGGTATTCCGCAACAACCCCAAGGTTTCAGATTCGGCCTTCAGCCCCAAAACACACCCCCACAGATTGGTTTTAGACCCAATTTTCAAACGAGCACCCCACCAACAGGTTTCAGATTTAATCAAAATGCCGGACCCCAGAACTTTAGATTCGGCGCTCCACGACCAAATTTCAATTTCGGACAAGGTCCTAGACCACCATTTAACTCAAATTTTGCAAGACCACCTATGCCACAGCAACCTTTTGGCCACGGATTTAAATTCGGCATCCTGCCAAACGCAAACCGCCCCAAACCGTTAGAAGAACCGGACGTCTCGATGAGGACAGCCCGACCATTGAGGCAAAACATGTTGAATGCCTCAGCTGACACAGAAAACGTATTCTATAATAACGAAATTGTAGAGGAAACAACCGAGCAAAATGTCGATGCCGCATATTACGACGAAAACTACATGTACAATACAGAGGTCCCAGAAGTCCATGACATGCCCGCGGAGGCGTACGATTACGCAGATATGACGAGTACTGAAAATTTTCAGTTAACGGCCTCCAGTTTTCACCCGAAATAATAGAGTTAAATTGCAGTTCTGTTCTAAAATTACCGCACATAGTAATACCTGAAATCAAAGCACGCTTCATGATTGACACCGGAAGTACAAGGTCCTTCATTAGCCCTGCAAAAGCGGACGAATATTTTGCTGCTTTCAAATACTACGAGCCGTTCGAGGTGATAAGTACCCACGCCCGTAGCCAACACAGTGAGGCCATTTGCATACCGCTACTAAAAACTTTCCGATGCGTAGGCAAGCACAAGTTCTACGTGTATGACGTCGATAGTCGTTACGACGGCCTAATAGGAAGCGATCTATTGAAACAACTAGAAGCTACAATCGACATGAAAAATCAGATCCTACAAACACCCTACACAACCATACCAATTATATACAACCCGCCGTACGAAATACTACTAGAGCCCCGAACAGAATCAAGAGTCAAAGTCCCCACCGACCTACAAAATGGTGAGGCCATCATAGATTTTGTCGATTTTGGACAAGGAGTAAGAATGCCAAGTGCCCTTGTCACGTGCGAAAATTCATTCGCGTACACGGTGATTCAAAATACTTCCGAAGACACTATTTCAATGGCATTTGCTAAGCCGCTTAAAGTAACCAAACACGAAGGCGACGAATGTAACATAAACGTAACCTCGAGTAGTTGCGAGGTTGACCAACTCCTAAAAGAAAATCTAAAAAAGTTACGGCTAGACCACACCAATAAAGAAGAACGAGAAGCTATAGAAAAATTATGTTCCGAATATCGAGACATTTTCCACTGCGAAGGTATACCACTTTCTTTCTCAAACAAGGTCAAACACGAAATTAGAACCAAAAACGAAGACCCCATATTTATTCGACCGTACAGACATCCACCTCTTTATAATGAAGAAATCCGGAACCAAGTGACCAAACTCTTAGAAAATGACGTCATAAGGGAATCGCACTCACCTTGGAGCGCACCAGTTCACCTGGTACCCAAAAAGACGGACGCTTCAGGCGAAAGAAAATACCGAATGGTCATAGATTATCGCCGCCTCAACGAAATGACCACGGATGATAAATACCCGCTGCCTAATATCGCTGATCTCTTTGATAAATTAGGGAAATCAGTGTATTTTAGTACCATCGATTTAGCGAGCGGATTCCACCAAATTGAAGTGAGGGAAGAAGACCGACACAAGACAGCGTTTTCCACGCAAGCGGGTCACTACGAGTTTACCCGAATGCCATTCGGTCTAAAAACGGGACCAGCTACGTTTCAGCGCGCAATGGACAACGTGCTCAGAGGATTACAAGGACTGCATTGCCTCGTGTACTTAGATGATATAATCGTGTATTCATCTAGCCTGCAAGAACACGTCGAGAAATTGCGTATGGTTTTTGACCGATTGAGGGAGACAAACCTAAAAGTGACATTGGATAAGTGTGAATTCTTCCGCAAAGAGGTACTTTACCTTGGCCATATGATAACTAAAGATGGACTTAAACCTAATGATGATAAGATACAGGCCGTTCTGAATTTCCCAATTCCAACAACGACTACCCAAATTAAAAGCTTTTTGGGACTAGTGGGATATTACCGTAAATTCATTAAGGACTTTGCCAAAATCACCCGGCCCTTAACATCCTGTTTAAAAAAGCGAAACAAAATAGAACTCACAGAAGAATTTGTAGGCGCTTTTGAGAAATGTAAAGAGCTGTTAGTAAATGCGCCTATCCTGCAATTCCCGGACTTCACAAAACCATTTATACTCACGACTGATGCGTCGGATTTCGCGGTCGGTTCAGTAATATCCCAGGGCCCTATAGGCTCTGATAAACCAATAGCCTATGCCAGTCGCACCCTGAACGACGCTGAAACTAGGTATAGTACCGTAGAAAAGGAGCTATTAGCCATTGTTTGGGCCGTGAAGCATTTCAGGCCATACCTATACGGTAGGCGGTTCACCATCTATACCGACCATAGACCCCTTGCCTGGCTCAATAATATGAAGGAACATAACAGCAAACTCACCAGGTGGAAGCTCCGTTTGGCAGAATTTGACTATGACATCGTCTATAAAAAAGGAAAACAAAATTGTGTAGCGGATGCCTTATCGCGTATCAAAGTCAACGCGATAGAGAAAGACGTCGACTCTATGAAGGTCAATGTAGAAAAGAAACAGAAGCGAAACCAAGAAAAGGAAACAGATAGAGACACTCCAGACGACGACAATATAACCGTCTACCAGATAATACCGTCAGAATCAGAAGAAGATAAAAGCGAGGACACAATCATCTTGTCATCCGAATCGGAATACGCCCCGCTTACCCCTCTATATGAACCAAGGTCGCCTTTTTCTATTCCATCCGCAACAAGCGATACGTTGACAGCATCGGAATACTCGGAAACGGAACATTCAGTTTACGAAACGGATTCTTCCGGAATCCCCATTATGAACGAAGCCATCGATACTAAGCCGAACCAAATATTAATACACACGTGGTTCAGAGGAGAGCTGGCAGTAAAGAACTTATCAAGGCCAAAACAAAAAATTTTGGAAGTCCACTTACCATTGGAAAGACTAGATTTAGTAAAACAGTTCTTAAAAGAATACATTAAACCAAAAGTGAAATATTTCATCTATTTTGAAGATAAAGGACACAGAAAACAATTCGCCGAAGTAATTACCACATTATTCAAAAAGGATTCCGTAAAGATTATCGAATGTACGCAGAGGGTCATATATATTGAAGATGAAAATGAGCAAGTAGAAATTGCGAAAAAGTACCATATTGGAAAAACCTGCCACCGAGGAATAAAAGAGACGACTACGCATCTAAAACGAACATACTATTGGAATAACATGGAGGTTACAGTAGCCACCATAATAAATTCTTGCGACGGTTGTAAAACCATGAAGTACGACAGGAAACCACTGAAACCGGAACTACAACTCACGCAGACACAAACAAAACCATTCCAAGAGATTTTCATCGATGTTTTCACCATAGAAGGAAAATCATATCTAACTTTAGTCGACGCTTTCAGTAAACTCGGACAAGCCATGGCGATTGAAAACAAAACCACACCTGAAATAATTAGGGCTCTTATTAGGTATTTTTCTATCTATGGAGTACCACATAGAATCAGTGCTGACTCCGGGTCAGAATTCAATAATGCCCTGCTGAAGGAAACTTTAAGCCTCTATAAGGTAGACTTACATATTGGTACCCCACACAATTCGAACTCAATGGGGGTGGTCGAAAGGTTTCATTCAACCCTTATCGAAATTTATAGGCTAGCCAAATATGAACACAAACTCACAGATGCAGCGTCAGTAATGACCTACTCGCTCATGTCATATAATCATACAATCCATTCCACCACAGGACTAACGCCTTTCGAAGTAGTATTCGGTCACACCGACTCTAAGAACCCATTTAATGTCGAATTTAACAGGGAATATACACAAAAATTAGTGCAAGACCACAAAAACCGCATTAAATTCCTATACAAGTATTTAACAGATAAAGCTATAAATATTAAAAAGAAAATCAAGGAGAAACTCGGAGGGGAAAAAGAGTTCAAAGTAAAGGAGGGAGACACTATTTTCGTAAAAGGCGTAAACGTTAGAAGAGGAAAGGATAAACCGCGGTACGAAAAGGCGGAAGTCGTAGGAGAAATAGACAGGAACATAGTACCGATTAAAATGAAAGGTCGTGAGACTAAAGCACCAATTAAGGATTTAAAACGTCCTTCACAGGTGCGCCCTGGTCCTGCTGCAGACGTCAGCTGCCCTGGCCCTTCTACTTCAGCAGATCAGGGATAACCCCGGAATCCTCCCGATCAAAGAAGGTCAAGCTCTTATAAGTAGTGATAAGTGGTCTATTATTAAGACTCTAGATTTAAGTTTAATCAGAGACGATTTAGATTTTAATTTTGATAGATATTTAGATTTGAATAAGCATGTAGAGAACCATTTCGGAAACAAACCTATTAACGCAGGCATCAACGACATAAAGACTCAGACAGATTTTATTAAAAATATTACTATGCAGAAATTAAACCAACTAATGCCAGTTAAAAGAGTTAAACGCGGCCTCCTTAAATCCCTTGGGATCGATAATCAAATTAATTTCCGGAAATTTAGACAATGACGACGCCATGAAATATGACACGTTAATACAAAATATAAAATCTAAGCAAATCACGGAAAATAAAAGAGTAACAGTGGTCGTAGAAATGCTGAAATCATTGGTGAACATTACAAACGATACTAGAAACAATTTCATTCAATTGGATAAGGCAATTTGGGAAGTTAAGCAACAGTTAATTAACGATAACGCAACTAAGGATACTCTCAAGATCATTAACACGTATCACTTATTTTTCCATAATTTCCAAACTTTCTATACCATATTGGACGAAATTGAAACTACTGTAGCTTTCAGTAAGTTAGGTATGTTACACCAAGCTATTTTAGACTCTAACGAATTGTTGTCAATACTTAAGGATGTAGAACGAAAAGGTAAACTTATGTTCACGGCAAACTTCGAAAATCTACTGAAATTAGAGCAATGTATAGAGTTAAAAGCTTACGCGAAGGAAAATCAAATAACTTTCATTATGGACATACCCCTTGTAGAAAACGACACATATACATACTACAAGGTCCTCCCCCTACCTGTCTCAAATTCCCGTAGCCAAACTCACGTTATCCTGCCAAAATTTCCCTATTTACTGACGAAAAGGTTGAAAACGGTGTCACTAACACGCCCATGTAAGGAAATAGAAGAGTCCTTATTTCTCTGTGAAGAAGATAACTCATCCTCCTTGGTCAAGGATACCTGCATTGCCAACCTGCTCCGATTCGCAACGGATACAACGCAGTGCCACCAGATACCAGTTGACGTAGAAGAGGTAAAAGTGCAGAAAATACAGGACAACCGATGGATGGTGTTTGCCAGGACGGACGTCCTCCTCACTCAAAATTGTGGCAACGAGATAACCCATCACCACCTGCGAGGGACCTACATCGTGACTACAGACGACGATTGCGAAGCCGAAGTCGAAGGCTTAGTCATGAGAAAACATCGAGAGTACTCAAGAAGATTGTCTCTACCTGCATTACCCATTATAAACCTGCCTGCATTGGTGCCGCTGGAGAGGACGCGCTTCGTGGAGCCCTTGAACGTGAAGGGCATAGACCTCACCAACCTACAGCAACTAGCCAGCATTTTAGTGAAAAGTGAAAGTGAAATGGGTCAATATAGTGAGCGTGATAGTGCGATTAACATGAAGAGAATAAGCATAGGAACACTAATTTTATACGTAATTTTAGTTATAGTTTTTACATTTTGTGTTTCATTTTACTTTTATCGACGAAATTATCGTGGCAAAGAAAATCTGCGCGATAATTTCGATCTTAAGGAGGGAGGAGTCATGCATGCTGGAACACCGTCAGCAACAATAACAGTTGTTCATTAGCAGCTCTACCCAGAATAGCCGGACGGCAAAACCGCTGAGTACGCGTCTGGCTCTACGGTGGTCCGGTATGCATTAGCGTGGGAGTCGATAGATAAGACCGCTCCCGTTAGCTTTTAGTTTAGCTTTAAGTTAGTTATAATTCAACTCCCATTGTAATCGGACACAATTAAATAAGTGAAAATTCATTTTTGTCTTTTTAAAAACAAAAACCCGCGGCCCTCAATTTTGACTACCTATACATTCCAAATTCATTTATATATTTATTTACGTAAATATAAATTCCTTCCGAACGATATTTATTTCATTCTATTTATAGAAGTTCGGAATCATTGGAAACGCGCGCACCGATCGCTATTGCCTAGTGCCACAGCGTAACCTCGTAGTTACTATGGCAGCCCGGCGATAGACCGGTTAGGTGCGAGCGAGCCGCGCCGACCTTGTCGCGCCCTCTGCTGGCAGTCGAGAAACGTGTGTACTGCATTGCGCTCGCGCGCCGCCCGACTTACCTGTATTTGTTTACTACGAACTTTGTAATACCACTCATCTACTCCTTCGATTATTTATAATATATGTATGGTGTGTTGTGTCTATGCGGAATTAAATACGTAATATTCGTATTCAAGTGCAGTTATTATTCAACGCCGATACCTACCGCCGACGCACCCTAACTACATATCCACACTGGTGACCCCTAAAGGACACAAAATGAGTGACAGTGAACAAATCCAGGAACCCTTAAACGGTGAGTCCGAAAAACCATACGGCACTCCAAAATCGGAAAGTGAATCAAAGAAAATTACCACGCGCCGGTGCAGAAAAGTGCGCGTTTCCACTGCACCCATACGGCACGTCACTGTGAAAGTGCCTCCGTTTTCACCGGATGACCCGGAAATATGGTTCGCGCTTTTGGAAGGGCAATTTTACAACCTGGGTATCACTGATGACGTCATTAAGTTCAATAATGTCATCGCGCATCTTGATATGCAGCATGCTAAGGAGGTGAAAGACGTCATCATAAGCCCTCCTGTGAAAAACCAGTACTCTAAAATTAAAACGGAGCTGATACGGCGACTCACAGCGTCACGCGAACGCAAGGTCAAGCAGCTGCTGACCCACGAACAGCTGGGAGACCAAAAGCCATCGCAGTTCCTGAGGCACCTGCAAGATCTGGCAGGCCCTGACGTTCCCGACGAGTTCATAAAATCGATCTGGTGCAATCGTCTTCCCAGCAGTATCCAGACCGTGCTGGCATCCCAGACTTCGCAGAACCTGGAAGATCTGTCCAACCTGGCCGACCGCATCCTGGACATCACCTTCCCACATAGCGTCGCAGCGACGTCTTCCAGCCCCGCACACCCTCAACCATCTAGTGAAATCGCGGAGCTGAAAAACATGGTGGAGCGCCTCGCCCTGAAGCTCGACGAGCATACTCGCGCAGGATGTAGTTCCAATAGATCCAGACCGCAGCGCCGTCGTCCTTCATCTGGCTCGAGACCCCGATCCCGTTCGAACTCCAGCTACCGACGATTTCCAGTGTGCTGGTACCACTCAATGCACGGAAGCAACGCACACAAATGCATAAAGCCATGCGACTTCCAGAAGTCGGAAAACTCCGCGGGCAGTCGCTAATGGCGGCTGACGATTGCCCTACTTCTACTGGTCGCCTCTTCGTAACGGACCGTGGCTCCAACACACAGTTCCTCGTGGACACCGGCAGTGATCTCTGCGTGTACCCTCGATCTGCACTGCGGGAACGACGGAGCAAGACCGGCTATCAGCTGTGTGCAGCAAACGGGACCAGCATCGACACTTACGGCTACGTGGAACTGTGTCTTAATTTAGGCTTAAGACGTAACTTTGCCTGGCGTTTCACCGTAGCAGATGTGACCAAAGCGATTATAGGTGTAGACTTTTTGAGCCACTTTAATTTAATGGTAGATTGTCGTAAACCGCGCTTGATCGATAATACTACCACATTAACGTCCAGTGTTTCTACGGCTCATACTAATGTATTTTCGGTCAAAACTTGGTCGGGTGACACGCGATATCACGCGATTCTTAGTAATTTCCCCGAGATTACCCGCCCTTCAGGCCAACCGATGATTCCGAAACATAACACTACACATCACATTAGAACAACACCGGGTCCTCCTATATCGTGCACTCCCCGCCGACTAGCTCCCGATAAACTTAAAGTAGCTAAGCGGGAATTTGAACTCATGCTCAGTAGCGGCACAGCGCGACCTTCCGAAAGTCCATGGGCTTCCCCTCTGCACCTGGCACCTAAAAAAGATAACGGCTGGAGACCTTGCGGTGACTACCGCATGCTCAATGCACGCACCATCCCAGACCGTTATCCGATTAGGCATATCCACGACTTCGCGCACAGCATATCTGGCTGTAGGGTATTCTCAACAATAGACCTTGTCAAGGCCTATAACCAAATTCCTGTGCACGAAGACGACATTCCAAAGACCGCCATTTCGACCCCATTTGGTCTGTATGAATTTCCATACATGACCTTTGGGTTGCGAAATGCCGGTCAGACCTTCCAGCGTTTTGTGGATGAGTTGACGAGAGGCCTCGATTTCTGCTTCTGTTATCTGGATGACTTTCTAGTCTTCTCGAAAACAGAAGAGGAACACGAAGTTCATCTCCATCAACTCTTCACACGCATGAAGGAATACGGCATTTTGCTGAATACTTCAAAATGTGTTTTTGGAGCCAGCGAAGTGTCCTTTCTAGGGTATCGAATCTCATCTTCTGGCACGAAACCCTTAGATTCAAAGGTCGAAGCTATTAGGAATTTCCCCCCGCCCAAGACAGTGAAAGAGCTTAGACGCTTCTTAGGGATGCTTAACTTTTACAGGCGTTTTCTACCGAACGCAGCCAAAACTCAAGCACCCCTACACGCATTGCTAACCGGCTCAGTCAAAGCGTCCCACCCAGTCCATCTTTCCGGCGATACACTCTCTGCCTTTGATAATTGTAAACAGAATCTGGCTAATGCTGCATTACTGGCACACCCAGATTGCCAAGCCAAACTCGCCCTCGTAACAGACGCATCTGACCTGGCAATGGGTGCAGTACTGCAACAGCTGATCGACGGCGTATGGCAACCACTCGCATTCTTTTCGCGAAAGCTTAGCCCAGCTCAGCAAAAGTACTCGCCATACGACCGTGAACTTCTAGCCATATACGACAGTATTAGGCATTTTCGTCACATGTTAGAGGCTCGACATTTTGTGGTGTATACCGACCACAAGCCGCTCAGTTTCGCTTTTAGTGAACGAAAAGCAAACTGCTCTCCACGTCAATTTCGGCACCTTGACTATATCTCGCAATTCACGACTGATATACGTCACATATCTGGTAGCGACAACGTTGTCGCCGATACGCTATCCAGAATCGAGGAATTGCAGATGCCGATTGACTGGAGTTTACTGGCTACCTCACAAGCCTCTGACCCGGAATTGGCACAGCTTCTTGGTGGTGAATTTTCACTCCGCCTTGAGAAGCTAAAATTGCCAAACTGCCTAATCGAACTGTATTGTGACGTAAGCCTGGCTTCACCAAGACCTTTTGTGGCCAAACCGTTTCGAAAACAAGTTTTCGACAGTCTTCATAACTTGAGCCACCCAGGCGCAAAAGCTTCGGCTAAATTAGTTGCTGAGCGTTTTATTTGGCCGGGGGCGCGCAAAGACTGTCACGATTGGTCGCGAAAGTGCTTGGCATGCCAGCGAGCTAAAGTAAGTCGACACGTGTCATCACCATTGGGCACTTTCGACTTACCTCGCTCTCGATTCGCTTACGTCCATATAGATATAATAGGTCCGATGCCACAGTCTCAAGGCCATAAATACTGCCTTACTGCAGTTGACCGATTTACACGATGGCCGGAGGTCACGCCAATGCCAGATATGACAGCTGAAACTGTTGGCAAGGCGCTGTTATCATGGATATCCAGATTTGGATGTCCACTCGATATCGTGACCGACCGCGGGGCCCAGTTTGAATCCGCGCTTTTCCAATACCTTGGAAAAATGACTGGATTCAAACACCGTAGAACAACCGCGTACCATCCAGCGTGTAATGGCTTAGTGGAAAGATTCCACCGTCAACTTAAGGCAGCAATAATGTGCCATGCTGACAGCAACTGGGTAGACACCTTGCCCTTAGTACTCCTTGGCATCAGAAGCTCATTTAAAGAGGATCTACAAGCTTCTTCGGCAGAATTGGTGTATGGCGAGACGTTACGTCTGCCGGGAGAATTTTTCCAGCCCAAAATCGCAGATAGTACCGATATTTCTGACTTTGCAACTCGTCTACGCCGCTTCGCTGTGAAGCTTCAACCTCAGCCCGCTTCTCGGCACAACAAAAACAAAATCTTCATTTTTAAAGATTTGTCCACTCGAGTCACGTCTTTCTACGCGACGATGCAGTGAGAGGTGCATTGAAACCTCCCTACACTGGCCCATACGAAGTTCTTGAGAGGGGGGATAAAGTTTTTAAAATTTTGCTCAAGGGAAAAGAGGCCACTGTCTCAATTGACCGGCTCAAACCAGCCTACTTTTTGACAGACCCCGCTCCTTCCCAGACTCCTACCCCCACTACCACTACTCCATCCCCACCACATCCTCAGCCTTTACGGCAACCGGATATTCCAGCACCAGTACCTATCCCAGTTCCAGTCCCAGTCCCAGCTCAGGGCACAAAGAAGACGCGTTCTGGCCGTACGGTCCGTTTTCCGGATTTTTATCGACCGTAGTCACGGTCTGGAGGGGAGTGATGTAGGATACTCGTATACTTTACACATATACTCACCTACATAATATGCTATTTACATATATTTAATAATATTTAACTTCATTAATATAAACATAAAATATTACACACATAACATAATATTATTATATTTATTAATATTTAATATTATTTATACATACACACATACATACCTATACATTCCAAATTCATTTATATATTTATTTACGTAAATATAAATTCCTTCCGAACGATATTTATTTCATTCTATTTATAGAAGTTCGGAATCATTGGAAACGCGCGCACCGATCGCTATTGCCTAGTGCCACAGCGTAACCTCGTAGTTACTATGGCAGCCCGGCGATAGACCGGTTAGGTGCGAGCGAGCCGCGCCGACCTTGTCGCGCCCTCTGCTGGCAGTCGAGAAACGTGTGTACTGCATTGCGCTCGCGCGCCGCCCGACTTACCTGTATTTGTTTACTACGAACTTTGTAATACCACTCATCTACTCCTTCGATTATTTATAATATATGTATGGTGTGTTGTGTCTATGCGGAATTAAATACGTAATATTCGTATTCAAGTGCAGTTATTATTCAACGCCGATACCTACCGCCGACGCACCCTAACTACATATCCACAAAAGTTCATATTTTTCCGAGTCTATTACATCAGTTAAAACCAAAAAAGGAAACCTCCGTTTTTTTTAAATTAATTTTGAATCTATTAGGATAAATAAATATATTTGGCTCAATAGGTAGTTTATCTCTAGCAACCCTGGTTAAGTAACCTCCATCATTGTTAAATGGAAGCATTATTACCAATTAGGCTCTGTTTTTAAGTGTTTTTGTCACATTGTACCTATTAACTGGTCACACTGTTAGGTCACAATTTTTAATTTTAGCAAATTAAGAGATGAATGTGGAAGAACCAGCTACGAATGCAAGTAAAATAATTATAGAAGCACTTTATTATTGCTAAACTAGAAAAAATACAAAGCTGAATTAGTATTTTTCGTAAAATTTATTTTTCACATTTAAAAAAAATGGAGGGATAAAAAAATCTAAATTATATATTTTTGAGAATCCCATATATCAAGCTTTCAAATGATGCATATATCATCTTGGTTCAATTTTTCTCTGAATAATATACCACTTGTGGACGTCACCTTTCGGGACCATCTCTGGAGTATATAAAATCTTCCAAATAAAAAAACAATCATCAAAATCAATTCATAATAAACTGGCAGAGTAATCGCGTAACAAACAAAAATAAAATAAGTACGAGTCAGACTCGCGCACAAAAAGTGTGGCAAAAAGTGTCCCGTGTGGGAGCTTCCATTATTTTTTTAAACCACTTAGAATTCTATAAATATTTTAAGCGTCTACTTTTTGGCTTTATTGATAGTAGAGTAATAGGGTCCTGTTATTGACCGACATAACGGAGGAGGAACGACGTGTATATTATTTATGTGTAACCACGCATAACTTTTTACAAAGTAGTTTGATTTCAATAATTATTTTTTTATTGGAAAGAATATACTTTGAAATTGCTTTCATTTAAATTTAATCAAAATCAGCTAAGCCGTTTTTGATACATCAACAATTATGTGAAATTGCTACATCGATCCGTGCGAAATATTCGCGAATTACACGGTTGAAGTCGGTCATGACATTTTTTGCAAAAAAATAAATACTCTTTGGATACGGAACCCTTACACTCGAACTGTAGCCGTGGTGGTTTAGAGGTAGTGACACCCGCCTTACAATCGTGAGGTCGTGGGTTCAAATCCCGGCCCCGTACCAATGAGTTCTTTGGAATTTATGTACGGAATTTAACACCACTGGCTTTTCGGTGAAGGAAAACATCGTGAGGCAACCTGCATATGTCAGTAGAAGAAATTCGATGGCGTATGTGAATCCACCAACCCGCACTGGGCCAGCGTGGTGGATATGGCCCAAACACCCTTCGTGGGTAGGCCTAAGTCCTGCAGTGGACTATTAAAAAGGCTGATACAGCTACATCGATCCGTGCGAAATATTCGCGAATCACACGGTTGAAGTCGGTCATGACATTTTTTGCAAAAAATAATTACTCTTATAGAATTACACTCTTTGGATACGGAACCCTTAAGACCATATACTCAAACTGAGTACCTTATTTTTCGAAGTCCGTTAAAATAATGACCATAACGGTCATTACGAATACCTCGATGACGTTTCCTTAACTCTCTCCCAAGAACGTATAAAAAGTATCGGCAAAAAGATTAAGGTCAGACGCGGAAATAAAGTTCTCCATCTCTACAGCAGCCGCCATGTTTGGAAAACGAGGGTCGCGTGATTTATTCGGTTAATATATTTTATTTCGTTTGTAATATTTTATTATTTTTATGTCTAAATGATCTGAACTGAAACTTTTTTCTGTGAGAAAATATTTGATTGGAGTAAAAAAAACTGTTTTCACACCACTGGCTATTTGGTGAAGGAAAACATCGTGAAGCAACCTGCATACGTTCGTAGAATAAATTCGATAGCGTTTGTGAATCCACCAACTAGCACAGGGCCAGCGTGATGGATATGGTCCAATCACCTTTCGTAGGTAGGTCTACGTCCTACAGTGGACTATTAAAAAGGCTGGTACAGTACAAAAAATTTGTTCCTCTTTTTTAGGGTTCCGTACCTCAAAAGGAAAAAACGGAATCCTTATAGGATCACTTTGTTGTCGTCTGTGTGTATGTCAAGACTCTTTATCTCGGGAACGCGTAAAGATATCGAGTTGAAATTTAAACTATATACGTAAACCTATGAATTTTTGCAGTCGTGTAAAAGAAAAGCTTCTCTGTTACCGTATAAAAAAGTTAGAGCCGTTTATGTTGTAAAAAAACGCATATTTCAACGCTCACAAAAATCAAAACCTACCGGGTACTTCCCGTTGACATAGAACAATGAAATTTGGCGAAGAGCATTGTCTCAGAGTACACATATAGGTATTAATCTGAAAACTGTACATTTTTAATCACATAAAAATAGGGCCTCCAAATTCACAAACTATGGGTTCAAAATTCAAAGTGAGTAAATCGTATCATGTGAGGTGTCATATAAAATAACTTCATTAGCACATGCTAAAACAGGTTTTAAATTATTTTAACAATATGTTTGTACGGAACCCTCGATGGGCGAGCCTGACTCGCATTTGTCCGTTTTTTTCTACGGTTTACCTACTTATTTACTGTACTCTACCAGCCTTTATAATAGTCCACTGCAGGACGCAGGCCTAGCCACGAAGGCCGAAGCTACCTATGTACTCACTGCCATTTCAACTTGCCAATCCGCTCAGTCTTTAGCTTTGGTTTTTTACGGATCTCCTCATTTCTGATTTGATGTCGCAGAAAAGTCATGAGCATAGCCCTCTCCATAGATCATTAGAGCTACTTTGAGCTTTTTATTTATAATAAGGTCCATAGGAAGATCACGTTTCAGTGCCCTAAGTCATCACTTAAGTAACACACCATGGTCAGACACTTTCGATATGAGGCCCTAATAGCCTGATTACACCTATATATATCAGTAAGACGGCAAAATACCAGTGAATCGGGACATGTGACTGATTGAGTTACTTATATAGTGAGAGACAGAGTGTAAGGCACTTATTTTTGGAGTTGCGACGAGACTTAGAACTTACTGCCTAAATAAGTGCATTACATTTTGCGTAAAAATTTTATTCATTAGCGGTAAAAGTGACGTGTACACATCAAGTGTCCAATGGTCGCTGAGTGTGCGAGCGAAACAGTGTGGAGAAGCATTGGGGTGGGTACTCGGCTCGGTAAGTAGGTAAGTAACTTACTTACTCCGAGTGACTGCTTCGGCCTGTAGCTAGGTTGATCACTCGGCTCGGAAAGAACTGTCTCACTACCCTACTCAGTTGGTGTAATCTGGCTGTGATTGTATCAATAAATTTCTATCCAAGAATAATAAATAAATATTTTGGGACATCTTACACACGGCCTCTGACTCCAAAATAAGCAAAGCTTGTGATATGGCTGCCAGAGACTGATTTACTACATTTATACTTATTTTTAAATACATACTTATATAGATACTAGCTGACCCGGCCACGCGTTGCTGTGGCTAAATAAATTAAAATTGCGACTATAGTTTGAGATTTAAACTATCCTATCTCTCAAGTTAGATCGAACTGCACATGGTGTGCGAATTTTATTATAATCGGTTAAGTGGTTTAGGAGTCCATTGAGGACAAACATTGTGACACGAGATTTATATATATTAAGATTAACTAAATAACACCCAGACACAGAGCAAACGCCTGAAAGAGATTGCTATAAGCAATAAGACCGCCCTTTGTTGCACTATTTATGTCGCTTGTTTTTTTTTCCTTCCTGTGTATTTTTTCTGAATTGTATTTTAGTGTTAACAATAAAGTGTTTATCTATCTATCTATCAAACACTTATGTTCATCACATAAATATTTGCCCTGGGTGGGGATCGAACCCACGCCTCTTTGATCCAGAAGTTAGGGTTACTAACCACTGAGCCACCGAGTCAGTCACATTCGCATGAATATACAGAGTTACGGAGTATGTTTACCTATTCCCGTGAAGGGTGTGTAGTTTACTTTGTTTCTGACCAATTTGACTATGAAATACACTATCCTAAATTAAAAAAAAACAGATATTTGAAATTGGTATTAATACAATGCCCAATTTTCCGCTATCAGCTCAGATATTTTGAAACGTGTAAGTCGTGTTATTATTTTTATTTGATTTTTACAAGTAAAATAATGTTTTTGACCTCACTGACAATATTGTAGGTACGTAAAATTAACCTTTTATAAAAAGTATTTGAATTCAAATATCTCAAAAACTGTGAGATTTAGGATAGGGTGTTTCATAGTTAAATCAGTCAGAAACGTAGTAAACTACACACGCTTAACGGGAATAAGTCGACTTAGCCTATAACTCTGTATAAACGAGCTGTATACGACGCGGGCGTATCTTGGCAATGTGAAGCTAGTAGTAAAAGCGTCCGACGGGAGAAGACGGTTGTAGGTCGCTCAAAATTAAATCGGCTGAAAGCGAGTCGAGATATAGGCTTATGAAGATTAAGTTAAAAATATGCGACGCGAAATTTCCTGATCGGGGAACTACTAGTTTACTATTTTTTAAGTAACGTGCCACAACATCATTCAATAACCATGACTATACTCTATAAAATTTAACTTGATCTCTGCGACAGCTGTCAGAAAAATCACGCCTATGAAGTCCTGAATTTCTTAATAGTACAGACAGTACCTGTCAATGTCATACTTGATGGACATGCCGATTAGTGATGGGCGACGAATGATCGTGACCACAGAGTTTTAGATAGAGTTTTAATTAAAATATCGATAGTTTATACTGACGATATTTTAAATAAAACTTAATTTATCATTAATTTTATTATATATTTTAATATAATAACATTTTTAGCAAGTGTGATTAAATTAAATCCAATTATATCTTACATTAGCATCGATAATAGTGAAAAACGTCGATAAATACTATCGTTACATTATTATGAGTATTAATTAATATCATAACATTATTTACATGTGTACATACTTGATCTTATATAATAGTAAGTAAATAAAATCAAATTTCTCACCTTCAACTACTCATTCGATTTCATTATAACATTGTTTGAAAATCTATTTTTTCCACCACTATCCCAACTCTAAATATGTCAATATGTAACTGTCGCAGAGATCAAGTTAAATTTTATAGAGTATATGATTAATATATATCTACTGGTGAAGAGTTAGAAGACGGGCGTATCCCGCCGGTGTGAAGCGAGTTAAAAGCGTCCGACGGGGCGACAGCGATAGGTCGCCCGATATTGTCAAGGCTGCCGCGGACCGCCCGTCTTATTTATATTGGGTGTTAGAGATTGATAAACATACGATATTGTAGATGTGGCAGTTAATAAATTAACAAAGAGGTTTGCCTATTAAGTCACATTTTTAAACTGATTTTGTAAAAAGTCGGTAGGTACTGTGAAATATTTTTTGTACTTCATAACTGGGGTCGATTGAGTCTAGATTAAGTCAATGGATCTTTTTCCAGGAATAAATTAAAATGTCCTACCGCATCTAACAAAAAGGCTGATAATCTTAGAACTGCTAAACCGATTTTGATAAAACATAGCTAAGAACACTCACGACTAATAATTTACTTAAATGAATATTGGTTCGTTTCTTCTAAACAAAAAATTAAAATAAAATCAAAACCGGGGAGCTACGATGCCAGAACAGACGAATGTCTGAGTATGAAGAATGTGTAATGTACACACACAGACATGTCAAACTTAGAACACCCTGTAATTTTAGCGTCGTCGGAGGTTAATAGACAGAAAAAATGCCAAGTCAATGTTAAATAGAGCAAAAATACGCGAAATGTATTTTCGCCGACGTATCCCGCCCGCTGCAAACTCTTTGAGACTGTGATGTGGTTTGAGTTGACGGTCACTTATTCAACAGTAACTGAATGACCAAACGCAAGTGTGGCATCATTTTTTTTCTCTTCCTCACACTTCTTATTTTTAGTAGTAAAGTGATAGAAATGAATTCTTCTCGTTTAAAACCACTTTAAATTGCTTGGTAGCTCATTTAGGACAAACCAAAATGAATTTGTCTGAAGGACTCATTTTGACAAATGAGCTACCAAACAATTTAAAGTGGTTTTAAATGAGAAGAATTTATTTCAATTAGGTACTTTATTATTAAGAATAAGACGTGTGAGGAGTAGTTTGCCTCAATCAGCAGTAGACTATTAAAAGCACGGCACATACTGCAATAGTTACAGCAAGACGTCTAAGTTTGATGAAATGTAAATTATGATAGAATGCCACCTCCACATTTCTTCGTTCTCCACCCCGTTTTTTCACTCGTCCCGTGAGCCTATATTTTCACTGAAGTCAACCTCGGCCCTCCAGTTTACGACTCTGATAAAACTCTATATAGCATACGCGTAATATACGGGGCCTTCCGAGGATTCGGAGTCTAGTCAGGTCGCGGCTGCGTGAATATACAACTATATTTGCAGATTATTTTGGGCCATTGTGCCTTGTTTTTACTCGTATCATTGTCATCATATCAAAAAAGTAAAAAGTTGATCGTCTGATAAAAGTTTTGTTTTAAGATCGGTTGAGAATTTTTCAGAATGATGTAGCTTTCAATATTTCAGTCTGATTAAAAAGTACGTTATAAGTAAACATCATCATTATCAGCCGTAGGACGTCCACTGCTGGACATAGGCCTCCCCGTGAATTCCCAATAAGGCCGGTTGGAAGCGGCCTGTATCCAGCGTGTTCCTGCTATCTTTATTATATCGTCAGTCCACCTAGTCGGTGGACGTCTTACGCTGCGCTTGCTAGTCCGTGGTCTCCATTCGAGAACTTAGAGCCCCAAGCATCCGTCTTCTTCTTCGTCGAGTCAATGGTTCAAAAATGATTATTTATTATAATTTTCTCCCAGTATTTGGCCACTGCGACCCCGCAGGGTGTAACTTTGTACAGGTCTTCCATCGTGCAGGGGCTCGGACACTGTGAACACGTAAGTAGGTGATCCATTCTCTGCTCAGAGGCACCGCAATCACATTGTACCCTGTTAGTATCCGAAAATCCCCACTTGGCTAAGTTTACCCTGCAACGACCCACTAGGGTCCGGAGTCGGTTTAACGATTGAAGCCCGTTTAAAACTGGGAATCCTTCCTAACACTACCTCCTGACTTCCCAAAGCAGAATCGCTCCCAGCAGGTAGCGACCTCCCGGAACCCACGTGGAAGTCATTAAGCATCCGTTATTCGAACTATATGCCCTGCCCATTGCCATTCTAATTTGATTATCCGCTGGGCTATGCCGGTAACCTTCTAAGTACCTTCTTGAAGTTTGCATGCATTATTTTTGATCACAACAATTTTTACATTAGGCAACTTTGATCAAATTAGGTGATTGTGTTGTTGCTGTCTTGACTAAAACTGTACGTTAACAATATCAGTTACGATTATTCGTTTCTTGAAATATAAAATGTGTAAATACAATTAGTGTTAGTTAGTATATTTCGGAATGATTTAATTTTGTTAGAACTTAGGATATACCTACATATCACATAACACACAAATAAAACATAAAAACATATCGCATCTTTAATCGCAAATCATATCTAATCGTATAACCAACAATGCGGTTGAAAAAATATTTTATAAGAAATATTTTATTCTGTAGGCGTAGCAGACAGTACTTAGCAAATGTTTAACATCATGTAACAAAGCCGCCTGGGGCTTGGTTGTAGAAATGATTGAAGTATTTCATTTTATTAGCTTCTAAAACTTGTATATAGTTTTCAGATTGTTCCTGTTATTTGTCTTTTCATCTAATTCTTCTAACAAATTCTACAAATTGACGAAAAAGAGAAAGACGTTCAGACGGACTCCGCCACATTTCTCTTACTAAAGCCTCTAGGCCAGTCTAGGTGATCCACCTAAGAGGTTGTATGTTTAATTATAACTGATAACCTTTTCATGTGAGTCCATACACTTTTGTTTGTCGTTTTAGGGTCCTCCAGAGACACAGCATCAAAGTAAAATTAAAGAAAGAAAAAACATATGATCACAACTTATGGACAGATTCATAATTAATTAAAGGTTCACAGCAAGATGGTGTCGAAAACGCATTGAATCTGCCGTCCAATTGACTAGGTACATAACAATAACACAACATATTAGCCGCGTACCCACCTAGCGCACAGGCTCGCGCGGCAGCCTCGCGAGCCAAATGCCTCGGCTGGTGTGGACGTGCCTCGGGCTGCCTCGGGCGCGCGTTTGCTCGGCTGAGCACGGCTCGGCCCCGAGCCATCTGTTGTCGGTAAACTTGACGCGCTCAAAGGTGCCTCAGTGAGCGCTGTGTGTTAGGTGGGAACGGTTATGTTCTGGCTCGCGCGCGAAGCTACTTCAAGTTTTGTCCATTACCGTGTTTGTCTCTATCTATAATATTGATATCATGGGCAGACGCTCATAATTTTTTCTAATCCAGAAGCGGCTAGGTTTTTTCTTGATACGTGACAGTTTTCGTTTTTTTAAACAATAAGCAGCTAGGAAAATAGCTGCAGCTGAGATTACACGACTGTCCATTTCGAATACTCGCGGACCTATGATGGCTCAGCCTGCCTCGCGAGGCGGCCTCGTGTAAATTAAACAAAACTACTGAGGCTGCCTCGGGAGCCATCGCTCGCGATCTGGACACCGAGGCTGCCGCGCGAGCCTGTGCGCTAGGTGGGTACGCGGCTAATGGGACGTTCAAGACTTTGTTGCAACAGTACGTGCTAGTCCTTTCGATAAATTTTATAAATAAATATCCGTATATATCACCTCATCTGTGTCATAATCGCGTTCCGCTTGATGCCGGGGATCTGTGTGGGTGTTGGTGTACTGTGGCGCCACTAGGCTACCTAGATATCAAGTGATTAATCGTATCAGCTAAGTGATTGAATTAGTTTTTGGGTTCAAAGTGTAGTGGTGGTAAAGTGGTACCTTGGGCCCAATTGTGGACAATATTTTGCACAAACCCGCATTTTTTGTTAGGGTTAAATTGTGAACAGCGCCCTCTATCGGTCTTGCCCGTAACTAAGCTGTTGGTCGTTATTTGGGTTCGAGTTTTTGTAACGCTGTATTGATATAACGATGTCAAGCAAATGCAATGGATGTGGTCGTTTTGCGAGTGCGGCAGATGGCGCTAAATGCTCGACATGCTTCAATTTCTATCGTAGGGGCTGTGTAATAATCCTCAAAGATGCGCAAATTGCGTCCTCATGGATATGTCCCGGGTGTAAGGCCAAAACCCCTCGAAAGGACAACTCCGAGCGCCCTGTACGAGGTGAGAGGGCGGACTACACCCCTGTACAGGATGTTTCGTCCCCAGATGTGAATGCAGAGATATTGAAGGAAATGAAGCTGATGCGTAGCGACATGCAATTGCTTCATGATAAGTTTGGTGTCTTAAGAGATGATGTAAGCGCCGTCCGGAGTGCTGTAAAAGGTATGCGAGGGAGGATAGATAGCTTGGAGGCGCGCGTAGATAGGCTCGAGGCTAAGTATGCCGAACAGCAACCGGAGCCGGACGTATGCAGCTTGCTTGCCACAATCGAACAGCTGAAGCTAGAATTAAATGATCGTATCCAGGACAGCTACAGCAACGATGTGGAGATTAGCGGGATTCCGGAGGAGCCCGGGGAAAGCACGGTGCATTTGGTGGGCCGCATAGCGGAAAAGCTGAAACGGGAACAGTCGTTGATCGTCATGCACCACTTAAGACTGTCACAGTTAGAAAGCGATCTCACCCGTGGATTACTGATACTGTGAAAGTGATGATGAAGTTACGGAATAGAGCTGCCACTGACTATCAGCGAACCAAATCTGAAGTTAAAAAAAATACTATAAATACTTTAAATCCACTGTCAATAATTCGCTATTTCATGAAAAATCTGCTTATTTCAAACATAGTATTAATAATAACCTACAAAATCCTAAACAGCTTCGGAAAAATCTTAAAAAGAATATATTGCCAACAAATGATATTGAGTTGCCACCTTATTTTAACAGCCCTGATATAATTAACAACCATTTTTTAAACATTCCTAGCAATTTTTCATATTGAAGAAATTAGCCTAGTCCAACTGATTAAAATTGTCAAATCCTTGAAATCGAATGCTGAAGGCTGCGACTCTGTCAGTTTAGATATGTTGTTACTCACTCACATTCCCATATTCAATGGAGTGTTTACTGTCACTAATAAATACTTCTATTGCTACACATACATTCCCAAATACATGGAAGCATGCAATTGTGCGACCTCTACCCAAAATAAGTAATCCTGTAGATTTAAAGGATCTTAGGCCAATTAGTATTCTGCCATGTTTATCTAAGATATTAGAGAAAGCGGTCTTTATGCAGTTGACTAAGTTTCTAGAACAAAATCATATTCTTCCAGACTTACAATCCGGGTTTAGAAAGGGACGCAGCACCACTACTGCTCTTCTTGATGTTACAGATAACATCCTTGATGCGCAGGACAAAGGGATGTGTACTATACTGGTGTTGCTAGATTTTTCACGCGCATTTGATTCGTTGTACATAAATCTTCTTCTGGCAAAAGAAACTTACTATGGTTTTGATTGTGAGGCTAAACAGTGGTTCAGCAGCTATCAATCTAACCGTTTTCAGTCAGTAAAAATCAGCAGTAATGACGGTTCATCGATTTCATCTAGTAAAATGGAAGTAAAAAGAGGGGTAACGCAAGGCTCTATCGGGGGCCCTGTCCTATTTACCTTATATTCCGCCGATGTTGTAAAGCATATTAAGCACTGCAAATTCCATATGTACGCTGATGACATTCAGATTTACATTTCATGCAAGCCACAAGACATTGATAATGCCATTGACAATCTTAATGACGATCTTGCACGAATAGCAACTTGGTCCTCAGATAACTGCTTGTTGCTTAATCCTGCAAAAACAAAATATTTAATATTCGGGTCTAAGCACCAGCTTAATTGTCTTTCTCCAACGAAAATGATTACAATTATGGGTGAGCATGTCGAGCGTGTCTTCGAGGCGAGAAATCTTGGTCTGCTCATGGATACGGGGCTGCGTTATGAGAAGCATGTGGGCAACTGCGTTAAAAACTGTTTTTATAAGCTAAGAGTTTTATTTAATATACGATTCTACCTGAGAAAAGAACTGCGTGTGCAACTTGTTGAATCATTAATTCTGTCAAAATTAAATTACATGGATACAGTCTATGGTCCACGGTTATTATGTAAGACAAAAAGGCTTATACAACGAGTCCAAAATGCTTGTGCTCGATTTTGTTTTCAAATTCCATCAAGATCACACGTAACTCCTTTTCTAAACAAGCATTCTCTTTTAAAAATGTTGCATCGCCGTAAACTTCACATGGCGTGTCTAATGTTCGGCATTGTCAAGTATAAAATCCCACCTTATTTATATGAAAAGTAATCTTGGAAGACGGTTTGGAAACCTCGCCAGTGTACTACGCAGCTTATCATACAACGTCATAGCTCTGCTTTTTTTAGAGGTTCTTCCAAGTTCAAGCCAGTAAAATCTGGAATAACCTTCCTCCACCCATTCGGAACCTGCAAAGTTGCATGTTTCAGACTCAAACTTAAAGAATTATTTTATAAGCATCAAAAGAGCCAGGAACAATTGAGAAACGACACGAGCGCTATATGAGAGTCATATTATGCTAACCTACCCTAGACCTAGACAATCACGAGAATGTACCTATTAAGCATTGAAGTATAATACACGAGAACTGAAGATTGTTCTCTATGACGACGTCAGCCAACTGCCGGCGTACGCCGGCATAGCGCGCCGACCGGCCTTAGTCGCGATTAAACAAAATGGTTGAACATATCAGACGTCAAAATATTATTTAAAAAATTAAAAATGGGGAAATGTGTAGTCAAAACCTTTTAATCCCGTTCCCAATTTCTTCATAAAGCTTCTGGAATTTATTTCCACAAGTTAATACGGTTTACACTATTCGTATTAATTGAAACTATCACATAAAATTTCATGATTTTAAAAGTGAATAATTTTACAGTTGGTAATGCCAGGTGAAACATGATTTTGTTTCCCCATAATTATGGGAGATTTCGACTAATTGATAATTACTTTTTTGATACTATAGGATATCCGCAGACGAAATACGTAAAGATAACGATAAATAATGGATAAAAGTCATTAGAATATTACGAAAAGAAACTGACTGGATAATAATAGTAAATAGTGAAATAGTAAAATTACAATAGATGACAATATAACTTCAATAAATACTAAAAATACAAGAGAAGAAAAATAATAACAAATCCGGTACCTAGATTAATGGGCGGCATTAACGTCTACAGCGATTTTAAATAAAATTAACAATCATTACTATTTTTATAATGATTGATAGTTATGAATCAAGCAGCAGAATCAGGCTTAAATAGGTTACGTTTTGTTATTATTAGTTTAATCAAATAGCTCGACGGCAACAGCTGGTATCTTTGTCCGGAGATTGAAGTACAAGTATAGTATAACATATTGGGCTACAATTTTCAAAGAAGTATTACGTGATACAGAGATACTGAAAAAGCGCGCGCTGCATGGTATAGCTGCATGTATGAGTGACACAGACTGCACGCGGGCCGTGCAGGGTGCGTGGTTACTAGTGGTGAGAGCTTGCGAAGTCGGGCGCGGGTGCCTGCGCGGCTATGCTAGCTGTTAGCCTGCTATATTTGTAATTGTTTACTCCAACGGTTCCAGAATAAAAAAAAAAACATCACTGCAATTTTCAAAACAATATATTGTAGATTCATCATACAATGCTTTCAAATTTTCTTACGGAATATCCTGTCGTACAATATGACACGTTTTTGATAATTAAGTTAATCTTGATAATTATTTTAATTTTATCAAGAACGAATAAATATTGGTCGGATAAATGAATAATATTCTTTGTATTATAACTTTATTCATAATTACATCATATTATATTTATAATGACTCAAATTCATAATGTTATTACTAAAATGTTGATTATTAAATATATCGGTTTGTATCACTGACATTGAGAAGATATCGTAACATTTTGGGGAAATTTTAATCTAATGAACTGGCACCCTAAGTAGGCATTGTCCGACTAAATTTTAAAATGTTGCTATTTCTGTCTTACGTCAACGTCTTACCGTACTTTAGCAACTAGTGTAACAGGTATAGAGATATGATTCTTTGATTACCTACCAACGATATTCGGGCGGTTAATGTGTCGCCATGCCTAGCAACGCAGTTGTTTGAGTCTGCTTATCTAGACATTAAACATCTTAAGCGTAAAAATGACAAGTCTTACTTACCACTGCAACTTTTCTGTTATTAATTTTAGTATTTAACATTAAGTAGCCTTTTTTGTTTGTAAAAACAAACTCTTTTTGTAGTCCTTAAATTCTTTTGGCAATTGTTTTGTTAATTTGTTGTAAAAATCTGATTCACGGAGAATGTAAAATTGTAAATAGATTCGAAGAGAAAATAGATTAATAGATCTGTTTGATTGCGACTCGCGTCACGTCATGGTCAGGGTGCGTCACTGTCAATTTTCAGCTAACGTCAGTTGACGCGTCGCATCGGGTTTTGGCGTGGCGAGAACATCATATTTTCTAAAATAGATATGATGTGTTATTTACAAGTTATTTATGTTATGTTTGCACGCTGTTGCTCCAACAGTAGCCATATTATTTTTTAATATTCGCATGAGACGTCACCTGCCGGTCCTGCCGGAAGACCAGCGCTGGTTGGTCCACAACCAGCATATGCTGAGGTGGGACCGGGTTGTGACAAAAATAAAATTAAGTACTTAAGTAGGATAATAATGTAAAATAATTATGAGTAATTGTTTATGATGTTTATTTTGTTTTGTTTTGCTGTGTTGTTTGCTTTGTGGTTTTGTTTAATTTTATTTTTGTCTTAATAAAGAACTGTCTATTGTCTATTAACATATGTAATACAGTAATCTCAAAGAGTTGAGATAAACCTTGTGTGGAAAATGTGGTGGAAAAGCACTATAAAAACAGACCAATGATACAATAATAGCAAGTGACATTTGAATTTCTGATTAAATGTCAAAAGTCTTGGGATGGAGGCCAGGACAACTGCCCCGCCCCCAAGACTTCCTGGAGCCAGCGGAAGAACTCCCTTGGTGTGGCCAACGTGGAAGTCGGATCAGCTCCGGATCCAAGTTGGCTGCTGCAAATCTAATATGGCCAAATGGGGCTTATCTGACGCGAACTCTGTCGGGTGTGTACGTGAATCAGTTCAAACAACTTAACGGGGTACTTATTGTTCTGCCCTCAGTGCTCAAACTTCTGCACACTCAGCGATCTGGGGTGGCAGTCGCTAACCACTGAGAAAAGATTTGTATAGATAGATTTCACTTATTTTAGAACCATCGATACAAGGAAGTAGACGGTCAAATGTCACGTTGCTGACACAGCGCTATGGTGGGCAAACTTCAAATAGCTTCAAAACGGGGCTTCTTTTGGTTCAATTTAAAGATAAAATGCTCCAACATACAGTTTTTGGGTGAATGCGCGTACGAAATGAAAAATTGGCGCAATATCATAAGATAAGATTGGTTGAAAGTTTTGCGCAGATAATGGAACTCAAGATTCACAACGTTGTTAACCACCTGGCGAGATGGTGGTCAAAGGCAGACTTTTTCGCAATAAAAAACAGCGTGTTGGAATTGAACAAAATCACTTTGTACAAATAAATTATTTTCGTAGTTACAATACGAGTAGGTAGGTACTATTACACTCGCACTATTCCATTAGCCTTTCTCATTAACGAGTCCAACTTTGTACTCCTGTAATTGACTTCGGATCCCCTTACTGTTTGTTTATTGTTTAATGGAATAAATACGGTTTAATTTGCTCTGGCTGCTATTAATTATTTACTGTTAGTGACAACTGGTGGTTTTGGAATTTGAGGTGTTGAAAATGTCTCCTTGTTGGGTTTTATAATAAACTGTGTCGTGCAAGGGATCTTTCTTATTACATTAATGAATCAGTTATAGGGAGCTCACTGCCGGACATAGGCCTTCATTATGGATCTACAATAAGATTGGTTGGAAGCGGATTGCAACTGGCGAGATCTTTGCGAGATCTGGCGAGATTTGAGGTTATTCGTCCGTTTTGTGGGTGAGCGTTTTACGCTGCGCTTGTCCGTGCTTTGTCTTCACTTAAGAACTTACTATTCTCGATGATTTTTCTTTTTCTTATTAATAAATATTAAATAAATACAAACTGGTCGAGCTCGTAACGTAGTTTCATGAATGTTTATGTGTTTGATGAATGGAAACTCACATAGACTGCACGTTTGTTTAAATGTCATGAAGTCCTTTTTTTGGAACTGGGTTGAAACTAGGTTTAAAAAAATTTAAAAGAATGTTGTCTGTAAAGTCGGTTTACGGACGATAGTTTAACGTGACAACCTCATAACAAAACATTGATGAAATGATTGCACCAAACAGCGAACACTCAAGCCGATCGTGCCTTTCGCTCGCTTGCTGTAGTGAGCGTAACGGGACAATGAGCGTAAGAGGACAATGGGTCAACCTTTTTCGCGCGTGCAACTAAAGTAGGGACAAGAGAATAACTCACTTTTGACATTTCATCAAAATTCAACAACGTAACCTTGTAACGGCGGGCATAAAATAAGAACTGCACAATTGCTTAACTTTTTTCAATTACGTTTACATATTTATTGTAATAATGACCGATACGAGTAATTTTACGATTTGCTTTCACTAATAAACCATTCTAAACATAATAAACAATTTCTGATCTAAAGAACTGAACGTCGTTACAATGTTGCGTCAGTCAACCCTTTTTCTTTTTAAACACTAGGGATGTTACTCTAAAAATCGAAAGCTGATGGGATTGTAAGTTGAATCGAATGCAATGATTACTTGTGAAGAATAATCACCATAAATTTATAACCACGTTGTGATTATAGTAAAACCTAATTATACATATTTATTATTCTTTTAACTAACTATAAAAATACAAAAAAATAACTAAATAGAAAGGTCATTGATGTTGGGTGCAATTTAGGTGGATGTTGCTGGCAACACCAGTGCCTGTCGATGACGCATGTCATGTCGCCATAACATGATGATGACGCAGTCTTTTGTTGTTGTGCGAAGTGACTGTGCGTTTTTTGGTGTGCTCTCTGTTATTTTCTTCTGATCCGGCTTTTTCATTGAACTGATCTTACTGACTACGTTTACCTGGCTATAAATTGGACTCCGATTGCTTAACGATTATTAAACAAGAAAAACATTACAGTCTTACTATGTCGAAACGGGGGAAAACTCTAAACAGTCAATCTCGCGAACTAGTGCTGAAATTGTACAATTATTTTGGACGTGAATCAGTTAACGATGGGCCTCTTTTACCATTGAAACCACCGAGAGAACGCGTTGCCGAAGCATTGGGAATAGGGAAGAAGACAGTAACTCAAATTCTGAAAGAGAAATACGGACCATCAGGCTCAGAAGATAATACTTTACGTACACCGAAAAAACGAAAGAGGGACAAGAAAATTGTTGACGTTGATAATTTTGATGCTACTGCAATTCGCAACCACATTTATGGATATTACTCGAGAAAAGAATATCCTACACGGGAAAAGCTATTGAGTTCGTTAAAAGGCGCAGGTTTATTTTTTGGAGGCAAATCGTCTCTATCAAAGGTTTTGAAATCGATTGGCTTTAGATTTAAAAAATCCGACAAGCGGAAAATCCTGCTAGAACGCTACGATATTATTTTGAAGAGAATAACATTCTTACGTGAGGTAAATAAAATTACGGATTGGGACAATGTCGTGTTTATTGACGAAACATGGTTGAATGCGAACCATACGGTTGCGCGGACATGGACCGATGATACAGCGGCCTCCACCTCAAAAGTTCCATCGGGAAAAGGAGCCCGACTTATTATATGTCACGCGGGATCAGCTTCTCAAGGTTTTATTCCAGACTGCCTCCTCGCATTCGCCTCTAAAACTACAACAGATTACCATGAGGAAATGAACTTTGATGTTTTTAAAGAGTGGTTTGAGAAGCTGCTAGTCAGCTTAGAAAACCCATCGAAAATTATAATGGACAATGCTCCGTATCATTCTGTACAAGTTGATAAACCACCAACTCAAGCAAATAAAAAGCAAGAAATTGTCTCGTGGCTGGTAAGAAATGGTGTGGAGGCAAGTCCAACTTTATTAAAAGTTGAGTTGTTAAATCTGGTAAAAGCAACTAAGCCGTCCAAGCTCCGCTATGTAATCGATGAACTAGCCCTAGAGCATGGACACGAAGTTATTCGATTGCCTCCCTACCATTGCCAGTATAACGCCATCGAGCTTATTTGGGCACAAATAAAGGGTCATGCAGCGCGGAACAATACTGAACCACCCTTCAGTACTGCTAAAATGATGACTCTGCTACAAACTGCATGTGCAGAAGTCACTACAGAAGACTGGCGAAAAGTCGTGGAGAAGACAAAGAAAATAATTTTACAAGATTTTGAACGAGATGTGAGAATAGACAATATTATTGAAAATGAATTAATAATATCTCTGAGTGCTGACAGCAGTGATGAAGATAGCAGTTCCGATAGTTCAAGTGAATAAAAGCAATTTTTTTGTTAAATTACGTAGGTACTTGTCTTATTTTGCTCCTTTAATTTATGAAAGAAAAAATAATAATGGGACAGGGATTCGCATGATCATTTTTAAAATTCACATATGTTTCAAGTCTGTATCGATTCATTCGATTCATTAATTTAATCGATGTTTTTAAGCAGGTCACCTCACTATGAATATAAAACTGACATCTGTCAAAAGTGACCTATTATCTTGTCCCTACTTTAGCGTTCATCGATTTATTACACGTGGTCACGTCAAAATATAAGGTTACAATTTTCTTGTAGAAACTTTACTATATTTAGTGTACTCGTATGTAAGACTTACATTGTATTCATATTCATATTCATATTTATTCATTGCTTAATATGGGTGTACAATGGTTGGTACTTACAGAATAATCGTACAAATAGTCCGCCATACTCAGCCTTTTGGCATGCAATATTTTAAGTGAGAATAGGGTTCTATCGCTTACTAATTTACCTACATTTTACACATTTAATTCAGTACACCTTTACCCTAATAAAACACCTTATAAAGTTTATGAAAAACAAAACAATTTTGGTCATGCAACTGTCAAATGTGAGAAATGTCAAAAAATTATTGAATGATTGCCATTGAGGCATCGCTTAAAAAACTGGAAACTATATTTTTAAGGCATGCCATTCATGTCACTTCTCTACACTATTAATTATACAGTGACTATATGATTGTATAGGGCAAAAAAATGTCAAAAAATTACAATTAAAAATACTACGTCAATTAAATTCAAATTTAAAAGTTATACAATAATAAAAATAAAAATATAGTCAATGCAATTATTCAAAAGTCAGTTCTAATAACAATATATAAATTCCTTTTATGTCAATTAAATTCAAATTTAAATGTTATACAATAATAAAAATAAAAATATAGTCAATGCAATTATTCAAAAGTCAGTTGCTAATACAATGTCAAATTCCTTTTATGTCAATAAAATTTAAAATGTATCAGTCAGATATTCTTTTACAGTGTAATACGCCTTTTCTAACAAGAGGTTTTTTAATTTACTCTTAAACACTTGGGTAAGTTCCGAATTTACAATATCTTTTGGCAATTTATTATAAATAAGAGGAGCCATGCATAGTACGCTCTTGCCATATAACGATGTCTTATGACGGGGAACTTTTATTTTATGTTTATGGCGTTGAGTTTTGAGATTTGTAAAGAGTTTCATGTTGTTTCGCACAAATATGGCACACTCATAAATGTATAAACTCGGCAGTGTTAAAATTTTTAAATTTATAAAATGGGACTTGCAGCTGTCTCTTTGTCGAAGCTTGCAGATTGCCCTAATGCATTTTTTTGCGCTCTAAAAACTTTTTCTTTTTCGGTACTGTTTCCCCAGAAAATGATACCATATCTGATCAATGATGAAACGTAGCTGTTATAAGCTGCAAGAACTGCATGTTTCCCAACTGTCTTTGACAGCATGTGAAGTGCATACGAATGCTGATTTAGTTTAGTACGCACACAATTAATATGATTGTTCCAATTCAAATTGCTATCGATATTTGGGCCTAAAAATTTTGTATTACTGACTAATTCAATTTTTTGTCCAGAATGTGTAATGTCAAGGTTATGTAACTTATCTAGTTTATTGCTAAATGTCATTATGTTCGTTTTTTTAAGATTGATCATTAAATTATGTGATTTTAACCAAAGAATGATAAC
Source organism: Hypomecis punctinalis (assembly GCA_949316475.1). Lineage (NCBI taxonomy): Eukaryota > Metazoa > Arthropoda > Insecta > Lepidoptera > Geometridae > Hypomecis > Hypomecis punctinalis. The sequence continues at coordinate 17,866,963 of OX438818.1, forward strand.
ATTCAGTGTTTCATTTATGTCCTTTTCTATATCTGTTTTATTTTCCCCTGTAAATAATACTGTGCTGTCATCAGCAAACAGTACAGTAGGATGCGTTGTAGTCCTGGGAAGGCAATTTATATATATTATAAATAGTAGTGGACCTAAAACACTTCCCTGAGGTACGCCGTATTTCACTCTCCTACAATCTGAAGTGAAAATGATCTCTTTTTTAGATTTAGGGCAAAAATTCTTTACTTGCGTACATTGTTCGCGTTTGTACGTAACCAGACACCTAAATGTTCAGAGCGAAATCTCAGATCTCACTCCAAAGCGCGGGATCTTGTACCTAATGACATTCACCGAGGCAGGAACAAAATACATTTACTTAGGACCTGTTTGGACTGGCAAGTTACTGGCTTAGTAACAGTTAGATTACATTACAATTAAAATTAGATATATGTATTATTACTGTAATTTGTAATTACTTATAAAAAAATTGTAGGTTGTTCCCGATTAATGAACGGATTTTTTTTATTTTTTTGTTTGAAATCTGATAAAATTGGATTAATCCATAGCTATAGGTAAGTCAAATCTATCGTCTTGACTTTTTCTAATATATTTTACATATACATTTTTTCTTTTATTTGACTCATTCAAACCGGTTTCGTGTTTTACAATAACTCTTTTCTGGCAGTTTAGTTAAAAAGACGCATCTAACATTTTTAATTCCTTTCATATTCTCATTGGATTTCTAGACACATAAAACAGGGCACATCTGCCCGTACAACATATCCCAATTGCGAAAAAAATATGTTAAATAGGTAAGTACACCGTTTTAACTATCCGAGGAGAATTAAATAGTTATAATTAACGATTTTCGTGAACTTTTACGAAAATCTTAAAATTTTTGTAACAGTTACCAAAAACTCGTTTAGAGCACTGGTTCGCTATATATGCTCTTTTATATTAACTTACACTTACCAGTTAATGCAAGTAAGTACCTACCTACCTGTGTAAAGGAAAGCAGATTGATATAGCTGGCTTACATTATTTTACTAGGTGCTTTTTAACCGGATGTATAAGACTTTAGTCATGATGCAATTACCATCTTATACTAGCTTTTGTCCGAGTAATATTTTACTTCAGAGTAGTAAGTAGTAAGTAAGGCCGGTCATGTGAGCCGCATGCCGGAAGAACTAAGGGCCAACATGACCACCAAGTGGCATCCTAACTTAGTCAGCCCACTTGGCAGGCCCCGAAAGAGATGGCGCGACGATCTTGACACCTTTGATAAGAACTGGTACTTTATAGCACAAAACCGTCAAACCTGGAAAGATCGGGGAGAGGCCTTTGCCCAGCAGTATGACACGACAGGCTAGCAACAACAACAATCTTTTACTAGTGTACTATTCCTTAGGATTTTTTTTTCCCAAATAAAAAGTAGCCTATGTCACTCTCCGATCTTTAAAAATGACAAAAATCAAGTCACTTCGTGGAGTTCGCTCAGAAGTTGCTCAATCTGGTCCCACTTGCCCCATTCATCTATCATACGATTAGACAGACGCAACCAAAGCGCCATCCTTTTACGGAGGACATTCCGCGCGTTAGAACCAAGCGTTTCGAGTCCACATTCCTCATACGAACCGCCAGAACGCTTTGCCTGAGTCTGTCTTACCGTTAAAGTACAATGTGTCATGAAATCCGGAGTAAATAGCATATCTGCTTAACATCAGGTATTGTGTAGTCAAACGCAAACTATTGTGAAATAAAAAAATAGATCTTCTTCTAAACCTTTAGGAACAGGCTTTCATCCAGCGTGTTTTAGCGGTCTTAACTATCTCAAATTTTATCCATAAACGTAAGGTCGGACGTCCACCAATATAGTGGACAGACGATCGGACCACAAATTGTATCATACTATTAATAATATTTATCATACCAGTATTATTACCTCATTAGAAACCTATCTGAAGGCCTACGTTTTTATGTCTTTTTCTAACTTATGCCATATTTAATCATTGCATCTCTTTCTTTCTTTTCTCGATCGACCACATCCTCTGGTATATCTGTGGGAAGACCTATGTCATTTAATTATGATTTTGAGTATTGCCATGCCAAGTACATACTTCACCCTTTTCCGAATAATCAAAGCAGTACAAACTGAAACCTAAACAAAATCCAGGTAAATTGGATAACCCGTCAATCAGCAACCTATCCGATGTAAATTTAACGCTGCTTTATTTGTACGGGCTATTTATTAGATTGGACCTTAGATCAGCAAAAAGGAAACAGGCTCAATATTTCGAAAATAAAATCAGGTGTGCTGTAAAAAATGTTCATCGATTCTCGACCAATTGTATGGAACAGCTATGTACTTTTTACAATATTTTATGTAACTTGCAATGGATCTATCTATGTAAGTTTGGGTGGAATCTTGCAAGTTAAATTTGACCCACTTCCCGTTTTCTGATTGAGCTGAAATTTTGCACGCATAATATGTATATCGCATGACATAGCAATAATATGGTACCATGGATCTGATATCCGGGACAATTCTGTTAACCGTCCTCTTTACTGAAGTGATACGTTCTTGAACCTTTTTTCAGACAGGTCTGACACCTCAAAACTGCAAATAAAAAAACCGGACAAGCGTGAGTCTGGCTCGCACATCGAGGGTTCTGTACAAATCCAGAAAATTTCACAAAATTGGGAAATAAGTTGTTAAAATCTCTAGAGATTTTGTTCCATACAATTGGTCGAGAATCGATGAACATTTGTTACAGCACACCTGATTTTATTTTCGAAATATTGAGTCTGTTTCCTTTTTGCTGATCTAAGGTCCAATCTAGTAAATAGCCCGTACAAATAAAGCAGCGTTAAATTTACATCGGATAGGTTGCTGATTGACGGGTTATCCAATTTACCATCGACAAATATTTTTTTATTTTCACTTTTCTCGTCATACATCGAAAATTGCACATTGTTAAAAATAATTAAAAACCTGTTCTAGCATGCGCTAATAAAGTTCTTTTATATGATACCTTAATTGATACGATTTACTCACTTTGAATTTTGAACCTATATTTTGTGAATTTTGAAGCCCTTTTTTATGATTTAGTAAAAATGTACAGTTTTTAAAATTATTCCTATAATTATGTGTACTCTGAGACAATGCTTTTCGCTAAATTTCATAGTTCTATGTCAACGGGAATTACTCTGTAGGTTTTGATTTTTATGAGTGTCGAAATATGCGGTTTTTTACGACATAAACAGCTCTAACTTTTTTAAACGATAACTAAGAAGTTTTTCTTTTACACAACTGCAAGAAACTATAGATATACCTACGTACACAGTTTAAATTTGAACTCGATATCTTTACGCCTTATTGAGATAAAGAGCCTTGACATACACACAGACGGACAGACGGACAACAAACTGACCCTATAAGGGTTCCGTTATTTCCGTTTGAGGTACGGAACCCCAAAAACGAGAGAGGTTCTAGAACATCATCTCAACAACGAGATCGGTTAACAGAATAGCCCCGCTGATGATGGAGTCGGTAGGTGGCTATAGGAACTCCTGTACCAAACAAGATAGACCCGTCGTGTTTGGGCTCAGTTTACTTGTCTTGCAGCACTCTGCTGCTACATGATATCCAGGATCTTAAAAGCTTGTAAATAAAAAGTTACATTTTTAAATTAATATTATTAGTTGATCCCATACTGAAAATCGTTCGTGACTTTATGATGAAGTGTATGTATAGGTACAAGGTTATACAAAATTGGTGTACCTAATAAGCCAAAAGGAGGCGATTCAGGCCATCGTTAGGAAGTACATTACGTTTAAAGCGGCCTATTATAGTCCAGTCTTGGCAGACATTTAAATAGAAAAATGAGCGAAAAGTGAGCGATTTTTTTTTTCTTTGACGTCGGGGGGGTCGGAAGTATAAATCTCGATTTTCGAACTAATCCCGGTAGAGGGTTCACCGCCATCTTGTTGATGAAAGAAATGATGATGATCAAACTTGTGAGAAATTAAATTTCCAACAACTTTGGATACCGCCATTTTTGCTCTAAAGTTGAAAATTAACGAGTTATTTCAGAAAAACGAAAAAATTGAACTTTAAAACAAGATGGCGGCAAACTCTCTACCTGGAATAGGTCGAAAATTGAGATTTATACTTCCGCCCTCCCCCCCTCCCCAACGTTAACAAAAAAAAATATTTCTAACTATTTCAGGCTAGTTTTATGTCTGCCCCGACTGGACTATTACCTACGGTAGCGCAATAGCAAGCTGATAGCTCAGTTACCAGAATACCTATTACGTAGTAGGTAGGTATAGGTAGAAATGAATGTCCCAAGCCCGCTATTGAATCCATTGAAACGGGTTTATTCCTTTTCCGTACCAAAATATACCCAAACAAAATATCCGATAAGCGAAATTGATTAATGGCATTGTAGAGCCAGCTTCGATTGGGCCAGGATTGCGCGCAACCCAGTTAACTCAGCTATTGTTTGAGGAATAATGTCAAGGTATGGTTTAAATATTTGTTCTTATTTAACATCAAACAAGTATGTATAGAATCACAATCGTGAAAAAAAAGTGTCCGAGCCAAAACCTTGCCCAAGCTACATAGTGGGCAGGCTTTTTAGTTAGTCGTAAGTTGATTGCAAGCCGACTCCAACGCTGCGCAATGCTAAAGTGCTCGATTATAAGCACAAATTAGGTGATATAACGTCGTGATTCGAAAAAATTGGTCATTCTGAATTATTTAATGTATACAGGGTTATTTCTAATCAATAAGCATCCTTTTAGGGGCTTATTCTGTGCATCAAACTAACAACTTTTGTTCTACGACTTTTGTCAAAACTCAAAAAAAAAATTGTTGTTCCATAGAAAAATATAGTTATAGTTTTTATATAAATATAGTACAGAATAAGCTCCTAGAAGGATGCTAATTGATTAGAAATAACCCTGTATATATCTAAGTAAGTAATGACGGCGCTCGGACATTTTTTACTGCTTTCCTCAGAGCAAATAAAAAAATCAAGAGATAATGTTGTGAACAAACAAGTGAAGCCAACCAAAACTACGCCTCGCCGTGTACAGACAATTACACACACATCCAGGTAACTATGAAACTCCGCCTTGGCTTGTCAGTCAAACTATGACGGCGCAACAGCGACGCACTCACACATGTATAAAAAACCGGCTTCACTTGACTGTTCAACGACGTTCCCTCTGGATTTTTTTATTTGCTCTGAGACTGCTTTCACTTAGGGACTGTGCCTCTGTTAATATTTGCTCGAAGTTATTATTTAACGTATAATTTTAGCTAAGTCATTAGACGATCTTGGACGATCTTGAATTTCACAAATCAAGTTATTAGCCATTGGGAGATTTGGAAATAAAGCCTTTGTCAGATTTTATTAAGTAAATGTTTGGTCATTTTGCCACTGAAAGATCTTTACTTTCTATATTTAACTTAAAATTATTTTTTGCATTAAAAATAGCATGACCGACTTCACCCGTGTACAGAATCATTACATAGTATAAAACAAAGTCGCTTTCCGCTGTCTATCCCCATGTATGCTTATATGTTTAAAACTACGCAACGGATTTTAATGCAGTTTGTTTTAATAGATAGAGTAATTCAAGAGAAATGTTTATTTGTATAATACACCTGTGCGAAGCCGGGGCACATCGCTGGAACGCAAATATTATGCACGGATCGATGTAACATTTTTCACATTATTGTTGATTTATCAAAAATAGCTTGAATGAAATTAAATACTAAATACTATGAAAAAAGTTATGCGAAGTTATACATAAAAAAAAATATTATACGCGTCGAATTGTATACCTCCTCCGGTGGTTCGTCGGTCAAAAATCGATAATAACGTGCATGTTGTTGAATAATGGATGAACTGTATGGATTTGATGTGTGCTTATATGTTCTTGTAAGTAGATATGTTTTTGCATGCCGAAAGTAACGTAGTGATTAAATCCTCTGTGGCCGAGAGGTAGATGATGGAGAACTCCTGTATTGTACAACACCTTTGTAACCCATAAACGCAAATCAATCAATAAATGATTTATAGATGATAAAATTATTGAAAATTGACCATCCAGGCATTGTCAGATCTTAAATCTCTGGTAATTTAGTCATGGGGAAATATTTAAGTTCTTTATTTGACTTGAAGGCCATAGGAAACCTTTGTTTAGATATTGTAAGACCTGCTATCTATCAACTTGGCTATTACGCTTGTGATATGCTGCATTCTTAGGCTTTAATGAGCGAAATTGATTAATGGCATTGTCAAGCCAGCTTCGATTGGGACAGCATTGTCCGCAACCCAGTTAACTCAGCTATTGTTTGAGGAGTAACATTAAGGTGTGGTTTAAATGTTTGTTGCTGTTTCAGATATAGCATGGAATATCAGTTATTGAACCGCATAGCTCCGGTGACCTAATGTGGAGATGCAATAACTCATATTTAGTTTATTAAGACAATTAAGATAGTTATTTTGCAATGCCTTTATTAACTACAACATATTTACTTTTCGCAAATAATGGAAAAACTGCCTTCCCTTGTGGACACAATCGAATATTTATTCATACGTACAGCCGGAATGTCTGGGTCTGTCTTGCCGTTAAAGTACAACGTGGGTGTCTTCAAATCCCGAGTAAATAGGTATCTTCTAAGTAAGCGTGCTACACCCTAGACCGCACATCTGCTTAACATTAGGCAGTGTGTAGTCAAACGCGAACAAAAAAATTAAAAAAAAAAATTTAAAAAAATTTCGCTCGAGTTGGTTACATTATAGTAGATTTTTCAAAAACGGCTCAGCCGATTTCTGTTAAATTTAAATGGAGGCCCAACATCGGGGGACCCTCATTTAAATCGGGGGTCACACCTCGGGAGTATACCCTTTCGAACTAAAAAAATAATTTTTCGATTCGGCCTACAATTGGCGAAATTAACGTTGACTATACACAAAAAATACGTACGTACAGGTGAACACAGAACTTCCTATTTTTTGTAAGTCGGTAAAAATACAACACTACTTACTAAAGCAAAAACAACATACTTTAAACAACTGATGGATGGATGAATGGATAATGATCGTTTAAGTGCCAAACAATGCTCAATTTAGAATCTTAAAAATACCCTAGGTTGTCGAGTTCGTTAAATGGGTCTCGAATTTCGTTTCGCACGCGACGAGGGCTTTATTGTGTTGCTTTATAGTCTTTTAAAATTTAATTTGAGGACATTTTCAGAGAGTTATAGGTCTGTAACGCTCTTTATGTATTTACTGTGTTTTATAAGTTATTTACAGGATAGGGCAGACGCCCCGGTTGAGGCCACTTTAAGGAATTTCAGTTTTTCAAATTAAAAAATTGGTTGCCTGTAAAGTCGGTATACGGGCGAAAGTTTTACGTGACAACGACTTTGAGTGGTAAAATAATTTTAATGTGAATATTCATTCGTATAGTAGGAAGAAGGATGAAAATGTCTGTCTCTCTCGCTCTTAGGCGGGCTAACCATGACGCGTGCCTCTCACTCGCTCTCATTGTGAGCGCATAACGTGAGCGGAGCGTAACGCAGTTTCTTGAAGTGTCACCCGGCAAACCAATTTATAAGACGTTGTCACGTCAAAATTCATCAAAAATACAAAAAAAAATTGTGACATGGGATTTTAAAGTTTCTTATGATAGAATAGACATTTATTTATCCATTTTTACACATAAATACTACAAAAAAAAATCTATTTTCCGCCGCCCGCTTTTTACTAAAATACTTGTAATTTTAGTAAAAAGCGGGCAAAAACACCGGTTGTGGCCCCTTTATTTTTTAAACAAATTAGTATATTCATATTCATATTCAGTAGTATAAAAACTTTGTAACTTAGAAGTTATTGTCTCATGTTTATGTGACAAATGGTTGTTGCAAGTATTTTGTTGCCAGTATTACCGCGAATTTCTTTTGCCAAAAATTTTATCGCCAATTTTTATTGCAAGATTGATAAAGATCTTTTTAAGATCACTTTTGCAATATTTTAGCATAAATTGTTACGGTAAGTGATGACTTAAGGATGATTAATATTAGACTGGGCCGGGCACGGGCCGTGCCTCGTCTGGGACCCGTCCGGGCCCCATCCGGGACCCGTCCGGGCCCCATCCGGGACATGGCCGGGTCACTAATGTTAGACGTTGCATACATTTCGTAAAAAACTATTTGGTTTACAACGAGGCGTCGACGTGGCCCATCCGGGCCCGAGCCATGGTTGGGTTACTAATGTGAGACATTTCATACATTTTGTATGAAACATAACGTGGCGTTGACGTTCCCCGTCCGAGCCCGGTCTAATACAAACCATGTCTTATGACACTGAAACGAGGTATTTTACGTAAAATATATTAATGGTTATGATGATGATGTATAGAGTAGCTGCATGTGACGTCGTGAACTAAAATAAGTGGCCAAAAGTGATGTTACGAAGAAATTCTCAGTTTCAATTTCAACAATAGGTCAGCGGAATGGCCAAAACCGGTGAAAGCTATCAAATTTGTTGCACCGTTTGTGGCCACTTTGATTGAAGTACTAGGAAATAAATAATAATCCAAATCATCTTATAAATATTAATCTAGAACATTATTTAGTAGATTTGAATCGAATTCGAAACAAAATATTTGCACACAATCAAAATAAATACAGATTTTTACACCTGTATTTTGATGGATAGCCTTCCTAATAGTTACATCATTATCAATTGCACAGTATAATTAATGGTATCTAAAAATTATTGACTTCTTAATTAAAATAATAATAATATTGTTAAGTTTAAAATGGTCTCAGCGTTTTTTTTTTTAATTTGTTTTTCAAGTAAAATTAATTAAATAGCAATAATGTTAAAAAATAATAATAGTAATAATTGCTGAAAAATATTTACTTGTTCATATGATGGCTAATATTCATAAAGCTTATTTATATACAAGAGTTTTTGCTCAATTATATACTTTATTATATTATTATATATTAGTTATAAAGGAGCCCTTAAAAATTTCCATAACAAAACAAAAAAATTACCACGTCTCTTTTACTCTTACCACCACTCTTTTAAAAGAAATATTTAAAAAAATTCTTATAATTATTTAAAATATTCATATAAAATAGTGTGACAGAAATAATATTTATGTTACAACATGTCAAATATTGTTTATACTTTTTTTAAATATTATGGGACTTATTCTGACCCCAAACTAAGCAAAGCTTGTGATATGGCTGCCAGAGTCTGATATACTACAAATTTACTTTAAGTTATGTATGGAATATAGAACGGAGCACATAGAACGAATCCTAACACAGATTTAAAGTCACTATAATCCGACCGGTTAACGCACCTGTCTTAGTTCCCTTTTGTCGCCTACCCCCGCGCCCCTGTGCCGCACAGGCGAGGACTGAGTAAGTGATCCGACTATATCTAATGATCCTTATGGCAGACACAACTCTACAATAGTTTTGACCACATTTCGCTATTTTAATCAAGTTAGAGTAACCGTCAACTGTCTCTCATACACACTGCTGATAACAAAGGTAGAGAAAAAAAATTAAAACTAAGGCTTAAATATGACATGTATGACTTTTTTAGCGAGAATGATTCATAATTGTAATAAAAGTGGAAAGAATAATATTTAATATGCAGTTAAAAAAATATGATGTTGAGAAATGTGGTACTATGAGCTACGTAACTTTTGAACAAACTTCAGAGATCTCAAATAAGGAAAATTCTTTGTTTAAAATATTGTGAAAAATAATAGCAAATTTACCAACATCATAAAAATATAAATTGCATCAGTAAGTTCACTTTATAAAGAAAAACAATTCGCATTTTCTCTGAAACTTCAAAAGAGTACAAAATAATATAGCAGTGGCTGGACGCCCTTAATATGAATAACGAAGACTTTCTTCAAACGGAAACGCCAACAAAGAGAATATACAACTAAAAGTTGAAAGCAAACTACAAGGAGCTGAAACACAAAACAACTGAAGAACAGAAGACAAACGTCATACTATAGCACCACCCTTATTATTATTCTGGTGGTATTTTTTGCATTTAAACCAAACATGTCGATGCAAATAGCCAGGATGAGGAACATCTTACTTGATTCTGTATTTTCTGTAAGCTGTAATGTAGGTGTCTGAAAATCTAGAGTAAACAGCCAGCTTCAAGGTAAGTGCGCTACATCTTAAACTACTCGTACGTCTTAGCGTAACATTAGATAAGATGTGGTCTAACTTAAACAAATCCTGGATTAAAAAAAAATCTAATAACACACTTGCGACGAACGAAACAAACGAATAGGTTTAAACTTACTAAATACGTTAGTAAGATTGTTATATGTTATGTTATGAATTTATCCACACGGAAGCCTCGAAAAAATAAAAATCTATTCTAATTAATTCAATTAACTTGTGACATTCATTTCTTTAATCAATATCTATGAAACAGCTCAGTTTCTTTGTGATTCTGAGTTGGAAAGCTATAAATTAATAAGGCTTGCGCAAGGTTAGAAAAACTTGAGCGCCGGTTTCCAGGCGGCATTGGTGAATTAAATTGTTTTTGCTTTGTACTAAAAATACGCAGATCTATTTGGTTATTACGTTTTAACCTGTAACTACATAATTATGTGTGTACCCTAGAGTTGCATTAAGTCAAAGTCAAAATTTCTTAATCCGTAGACACAATACAGGCACTTGGAATCATCTAGTTACATTTTTTTAAAGTTTTACTAATTTAAATTTATACTATAAATAAATAAGTACACTTTTTAGATTTTACAAGATCAGTATCATTCGGTACACAAAAAAAAATGTATTAGAATACAAATCAAAAATAAAATTGTATCAGTGTTATGAAAATTATGATGTGATGTTAAGTACCTAAGTTTGTTCGTATAGGCCGGGTAGCTAGCCCTGGTGTCAGAGTTTTTAGGCCGCCAGAAAGCTTCTATGATGGCTAAACGGTTAAAAAAACCGGGACTTACAATTTAACATGTAATCCGAGCCAAGGTTGCACTCAGTTAGAAAATGTCACCCGCGGTGACCCGTCCAAATACTGACCGCGCGAAACGTTCCTTGATTTCGGTGATCGCTGACAAACACCTAGTCAAACTACGCTACGAGCGCTACAGTACGCTAGAGTGCATTGAACGAGGTTTGACTTCTGCGCTTTCTATGTTTATGCGTACCTTTGTGAGAAAGCGCATCGGTTAGAACTCCTTGGAAACTATTTCGAAGGCACTCGAAATACTTAAGTCAGTGTAACATTTTCTTGATGTACTTCAACCCATTTGCATAGCAAATTGTTAACTAATAAGCAAACTTGTTAAAGGACTTGGTAGGTATTCTGTAGAAGTCAATTCTTTAAATGTTGAGCAGATGTATAAAGAGACAGTACTTACTTAGTTCCTTGCGTTGTGGAAACCAGAATAATTCAGACAAAATATCTTGTAGTAAAAAAGAAATTATTACGGTAATTATATACAAAAGCAAATCAACATACGACCCAAAGGTACATAATTATAAAGTACAAAGATTGAGCTACTTTAATTATCTAAGGTATTTTACCATTAAGTAAACTTATACAAATATCACTAAAACTAATATATATATACAAAACTAAATTTATAACATATAAAACTTAATCTAAAAGCCCCTTTGTAGAAGGAAACGTGGCCAGAATGCTGGCAGCATTGCCTCGCTGAATGGCAATGCTGAGCTTTTGACCAAAGTAGACGCCAGCATTCTGGTCACGCGTCACTTCTACTAACCGCCTGGCCAAGTCTTTGTAGAGTGATAGGGCGTCCGGCCCCCATGGACCTAAAGTCTCAACCCCAAACGGCACAAAGAGGTATATTCTGTCCAACGACTCATATTTGTGCCGCTTGAGGTTTTCGGCTTTAACTGCGGCAGCGCCAGTCCTAATTGTTGTGACAGGAAGGTGAGACGACGCCAGTGTGTCGACACAAGTCGCGTCCCACACTAAAGGTCGTCCCATCTTCCATGGCACCAATTGATACGAGTGAAAACGAGAAAAACCATTTATATATGGTTTTATTCAAATGAAAATTATAACATGAATGACAGAATGACAGCATGCCAATTTAACAGATAAAAGTCACTTATAGAAAAGAGTTCGAAACTATCACATTCACCCGCGCGTCAGAGAACGTAGTCCCGGAGATGGACGGGCATCCTCCTCTCTCTTACGGAGCGTCGGAGCGGAGTTTCATGCCGCTCAGCATTCCCTGTAGGCAATACCTCTGCGGCATCCTCAAAGTGTTCTACTTCTGAATCAGATTGATCACCCTCTTGGGATGGTAGAGGAGCCAGGTATTCTGATTCTGATTGTCACCCTCTTGGGATGGAAGAGGAGCCAGTTGCCTGTTGGAAATTGTAGTTTCGCGACCATCTGGTAGTCTGACATGGGAATATGATGGATTTGCTTCCAGAAGTTCTACTTCTTCTACTTCAGGATCATATTTTGATCGCTTCGTGTTATTTCGCATTAATATAATGCCTGGCTCCAAAAGCCAAGTTGGCACTGATTCTCCATTCGCTGTTCGGCGAACATGTTTGAAAAATCTTTCATGAGGAGTGGCATTAGTAGCCGTACAAAGAAGAGAACGTATAGAATGGAGAGCTGATGGTAAAACTTGCTCCCAACAAGTTGTCTCGAGGTCCATAGTTTTTAGGCATAGCTTTATTGTTTTCCACAAAGTGCCATTAAGCCGTTCGACTTGGCCGTTTCTTTGTGGATTATATGGCGTGGTTCTGCTACACGCAATTCCATTTGTTACTAAGTAGTTCCGCAATTCATGAGACATGAAGGCAGACCCACGGTCTGAGTGTATATACTGCGGAGCTCCGTAAGTGGAGATTAAATCCTGTAAACATCTTTTGACAGTGTCAGCAGATACATCTTTACACGGATAAGCAAATGGGAATCTTGAATATTCATCTATTATTGTTAAGATGTATCGATTCTGGGTGTTAGTAGGAAGGGGTCCTTTAAAATCAACGTTGAGCCTTTCAAATGGTGCTGTCGCTTTTATAAGGGTTCCCTGCTGTTTCACGAATCTAGGTTTAATTTCTCCGCAAATACGACATTCTGAAGTCATCTTCTTGATATCATCTACAGAATAAGGTAAGTTCTTAGACCGTACCCAGTGCGCCATGCGCACGATTCCGGGATGTCCCAAGTTATTGTGTAGCTCCTTCAATTTATTTGTAGTCATACTTAAGCAAACACGGGAAAGAGCATCAGCCGTAACATTATCTTTACCCGGCCGGTAGATTATATCATACTTATAGTTTGACAACTCAAGACGCCATCTTTCTATCTTCTCGTTTTTAATCTTACTCTTATGAGACTGGTTAAACATAAATGAAACAGATCGTTGGTCAGTTATCAACGTGAAATGTCTTCCGATGAGGTAATGTCTCCATTTTCTCAAAGATTCGACCACAGCACTCGCTTCTTTCTCTATTGACGAATGACGTCGTTCAGAGTCGTTCAGGGAACGAGAGAAGAAAGCCACTGGGCGGCCATTTTGAGAAAGGGAAGCCGCTACCGAGTGCTCAGAGGCATCTGTTTCTACGGTGAATGTCTCGTTCGGATTGATGGCAGTTAGGGCTGATTTCACTATATCCTCTTTAAGTTTTTGAAAACTTTGAATCGCGTCTTCTTTTAAAGGAAATTCAGAGACTTTAGTTAGAGGGTTGATTTTTTCAGAGAAATTCCTAATCCAATTTGAATAATGGGCGAACATCCCAAGAGTCCTTTTTAGAGTTTGTGAGTCAGTCGGAATGGGCAGTTTCATAAGAGGACTGAGGCGGTCTTCATCTGGTCGAATGGAGTTTTTCTCAATGTTGTAACCTAGCAATTTTATTGACTCTTGCCCGTATGCGCATTTGTCTTCATTTAGTGTGAGACTATATTTTTCTACCGCCTCTCTAAAACGTGTCAAGTTATGATCATGTTCCGCTTTTGTTTTGCCACATACTGTGACGTCATCGAGATACGCGTAAGTACTTACTAGTGTCTCTCTAGAGATGATATAATTTAGAGTTCGTTGAAATGCCGCAACTCCGTTTGTAACTCCGAATGGTATCCGAGTAAATTGGTATAAATTCCCACAAGCTTCAAAAGCTGTATACTTTTTCTCAGTTGGCAAGATCGGTACTTGGTGATAAGCGCTCCGTAAGTCAATTTGACTAAAGAAATTATGTTCTGCCACTTTTGAAACAATTGACTCAATGTTAGGGAAAGGGTATGCATCTAGTTCAGTATATTTGTTTATCGTTAAGGAGTAGTCAATGACTAACCGTTTGCGGTGCGTCGTACCTCCTGTGACTAAGACTTGAGCTCGCCAAGGCGAATTACAAGGTTCAATGACCCGATCCTTTAAGAGTTTACTGATTTCTTCACTTATAAATTGATTATCTGCTTCAGTATGCTTTCTGGATTTGATAGCGATCGGTTTTACATTCCTTAACAGATTGGCGAAAAGTGAAACTGGGGGCACTGCAGCTGCCATAACGTTACAGATCTTGAGTGGTTTTTCTGGGCCTCCGAATTTGATTTCTACGGATGAATGGTCGCTCAAAAGATCATGGCCAATAATCACATCAGCGCAAAGATCTTCCAGTACATAAATAGGCTTTTGACTGTACGTATGCTCGTTAAGTTTTATTGTTGCATAACAAAATCCATCGACGAGTGAGGTTCGTTTCTTGGAAGCCAACGTTACCGTTTCTTTCCAAGGACGGCGTTTCAGATTTAGCATTTGTGCGAAACGTTTGTCTATGAAGCTGGTAGAACTTCCACTATCAATTAGAGCATCGGCTTTGTAGTTGTTGACAGTGATGGGTACTGTAGTCTTTCGTAAGCTAGCGGGAGACGCTGCCGAAATCGCTGATAGCTTTTGCTCGCTTGGCTGCGCTACAGCGTTACTTGTCGGCTTGATTGGGGCGTTTCCACTTCTGCAGACTTTGGCAAAATGGCCCTTCTTTTCGCAATTTTGGCAAGTAGCGTGAAATGCGAGGCATTTTATTCGCTGGTGAATATTTCCACCACAGAAAAAGCAACGCTTACGAGTCGAAGTGGCAGCCAGATTGCAGCTGTTTTCTGCTTGAATGGCATTTTCGATTTGATTAATTTCCATCGAAGAGTGTTGATGGATAGTTTTGAAATCATTTGAATTCCTTTCAGCTATTTCGAGTGATATTGCTTGATTA
This sequence comes from Hypomecis punctinalis, assembly GCA_949316475.1. Lineage (NCBI taxonomy): Eukaryota > Metazoa > Arthropoda > Insecta > Lepidoptera > Geometridae > Hypomecis > Hypomecis punctinalis. The sequence continues at coordinate 17,882,249 of OX438818.1, forward strand.
GCTGCTTCTTCTAGACTTATTTCTAAGTTTTCTAGTAGTCTTTGTCGAATTTTTTGGGAATGTATTCCAGCAATGAATGCATCACGGACATATTCATTTCTGTGTTCTTCTGAACTGACAGCTTTGAAGTTACACTCAAATGCCAATTGTTGTAGCGTGCGTAAATAATCATTCACTGTCTCTCCAGGGTTTTGCTTGGTTGATGTCAGCACGTATCTGGCGTGGACTTCGTTTTTGAATTTCAGATAAATTTTATCTAATATGTTCAAAGCTTTCACATATTCTTTTGCCTCCCTTATAAACGAATATACGTTAGGAGATACATTATTCAGCAATATTTTTAATTTGGTGCTGTCAGAAATTGTTACCACTTCCAGTTCTTCAGAAAGATAGTTCTGGAATGTTTCCTTCCAGTACCGATATTTTAAGTCGGCGGCAGGAGTTCCTGGATCGATGTCGAACTTATCTGGTCGCAGTAGTCGCGCTAATGAGGACATTGTGCTATGTTTTTATCATTTGAATAAAATGATACGAGTGAAAACGAGAAAAACCATTTATGTTTAACCATATTAAGAATGACAGCATGCCAATTTAACAGATAAAAGTCACTTATAGAAAAGAGTTCGAAACTATCACACCAATGTCATTCCGTCGGGCCTCTTACCGTCGTCTCGCAACAGTCCGTTGGGTTCTAAGACCGACGGGACGCCGGCACTGACGAATGCCCGACGGATGATGTCATTCAGACTGGCGTGTCGCGAAAGGCGCCCTGCACTTTTGACGCATGTCAATGCATGGTGGCCAAAACGGTCGACTTGATCACAGCATTGGCAGCAGTGCGCGACCAGACATGGAGCACCCAAACGTAGGGATACGCATATCCGGAAAGAGTTATTGTCTAAAAGGTTGCCAACGTTTATTGAAGGTATGGCATGTATTTAATGCTTTTTGATAGCTTCATATATTTTGTAAAAATGGTAAATATTTATTCAGACATGATTGTAATTACTCTTGTGTGTTTTTTGTAATTTCAGATCTCATTTCATTTTAGTGTTAATAGTTAATTTACTGCAAAAGCTACTATCACATGTACTTATATTCCCTTATTTTCTCTCATATTTGCATACCGAAAGGTCGAATATGGCGTTCATTTTTGTTGTATTGTTTTTACCATCCATTTTTCTGTACCCATATGCGCAAATAAACGTTTATGAATTATGAATTATGTAACCAAAGCCCCGACTCCCATCTCGAAACGGCAAGCAAGCTAGCACGCTCTGTGATAGAACTTGAAGTTTGTATTAGTTTTTGCAGTTCTAACTCACAGAGCGGCCCGTCCCACTGTCTCTGAGAATTGAGAGCCTTGGGCAAAGATTGGCTTGGGCAGGCTATTTTCCAACTCTCAACAGCGTTACTCAGATTAAGTACCATTATGTACAGTTGTTGCATATTTTTTGCCAATTATTTGTATTGGTAAGACATTTTTCTCGAATTCCGGGTTGAATCCATAGTGAAAGTGGTTTACAATGATAATCTAACATAACCATTTTCGAATAATAGTGTAGATTTTAGTTTTTTTCTTGCACTCCAAAATTTGATAAAAATTTTATTTTTTATGTGCAGTGTCAAAATATTAATTGTAATACTGTCTTTATTATTGTGGCACCATTTAATTTTATTTTCAAAGACAGATCGACTGTTCCGCATGTTATCAAATTAAACGCCACTAAAAGGCCTATCGGCAACCACCCAGAATTTTAAAATAAAGTCTAGCTATGTCGTGGCTGTCTCTGACGTGGTAATTCCAACCAACTACTTTTATGTGACGCTTCTGTTCACATGGACGAGTAATAGTTGCTGCTTTTTGCAGTACGTTAACAATTTGACTCTAATACGTATCTATATAACTATGATATTTATCTATATGCGAACAAGTTAGCGTAGGAAAATGATTTTTATCGTGCTTCACACACTAGGTGTATAGAAACTTTCTTTTTTATGATAAACATTAATTTGGACAAAGCATCTGGGCCGGAATCCCAGAAGGATGCAAGTTCAAATCTTGCGAACGCGTCAATTTTGTAATGTTTATCATAAAAAAGAAAGTTTCTATACACCTAGTGTGTGAAGCACGATAAAAATCATTTTCATTGATTAAGCAATGCGCCATTTCTCGTTAATGGTAAGAAGTTCTAATAAATTCACATAAGTGACTGACTGGTTTAAAGCAGTTCTCACAGATGGCGCTTCCAACAACGTAGTAACTAGTTGGTAAACATGATAGACATTCTCTAATTCGACGTCTTTGCACACAAGCGTTTCTAGCTTAATTTGGACAAAGCATCTGGGCCGGAATCCCAGAAGGATGCAGGTTCAAATCCTGCGAACGCGTCAATTTTGTAATGTTTATCTTAAAAAAGAAAGTTTTTAAGTTAGCGTATTATCACAATTACAGACAGACAAATGAGGAAACCTATCGAGATTATTAAAGCTGTTCTCAGAGTCTCTCTGCAAGAATTCCGTAGAAGAACCAAAGTTACACAAGGCATGGCACATAGCTTAGAGAACGGATGAATGATAGGTTCGAAAAGTTCTCGAGTGGAGACCACGTACCAACGAGGTGGACAGATGATCTCATCAAGACCGCAGGATCACGCTGGATGGAGGCCGCTTCAACCAATCTTATGAAGATACATAGGGGAGGCCTAATTTCACTATCAAAACTAGCGTGGTTTTCGCACATTTTAATTAAGTAAAGCACAGATGTAACTCACGCTTTATTTTAGTAGAAAACTGCTACTATAGTTTCAATCACATTTGGCGATCTTTTTCAAGGTTGAAGTACTACCGCGGGCTCGTCTCGCATAGCACCATGTCCAGGCCTATGTCCAGCAGTGAATGTCATATGGCGGGAGGATGCATAAATAGATAGAATAAAAACTTTCTTTTTATGATAAACATTTCAAAAACTGACGCGTTTGCAGGATTTGAACCTACATCCTTTGGGACTCCGGCCCAGATGCTAATAAAGATAGAATAAAGAAAATTTGAAGATGTCGTAACGTAGCTAGTACGTAATATATTGTAACGAGTAAATGCCTCACGCACGAATTGAATTATTGAGTCTACCTTTATTTCAGGATGAACGTTTCAACACATCATTTGCTTATCTTATTCGACGACACGTATGTGAGTGTCACAGCTTGATTATAACAGTAAGATAACTTACTTAATTTAAAATAAATACCTATAACATCTCTCTCTCGTGTGACACAGGTTGACACAACACATGGGGGAAATAACAATTTAATATACAGATAGCTTTTATGAAAGATATTTACTGTAACAGCTTTTTAATGATCCAATGCAGGATGAAAGCGTACCCACAAAGGGTGATAATTTTTTTTTTATAATTAAAAAAAGTTACTAACCACAGTCTCCAGGGTCTGTGCCCTTTGTTAACTAAAATGTATTTTTTTTTATTATACTGTACAAAGAGAGTTAGTAAGTACTATAAATCTTAGCCTAAGTTAGTCAATGCACTGCGTGAATATTTTAAGAACTATATTTGGAAGCAAGTATCGAAAATAATATGTGTATAATCTGACTGGAGTTACATTATTATGTAATGTAAAGTTGACATGGAATAATTATCTCCCACTCTGTAACTGTTAATACTCATTTATGATAAAAAAGAAAGAAAGAAAAATCCATTTTAAAGACAGAAATACCTATTCTGCTCTTTCTCTGGTGCCACCATTTCGCAAAAATCCTTGCTAATTTATAGTAAGCAGAAATAATAGAGATTCCAAACATTTTTAACTGTTCTTTCTTTTTCTATACCATGTCTTCATCAAGCCGTGGCACTCCTTACATAGAAACAAGCGGATTTACATAAATTACTCAGGACCTTACAAGCGAAACTCAAGTGCTACATGTTTGATCATTTCGCGAAAATACTTGTTTGGGCGGTAACACGCTATCCAGTAAAAGCTATATTACTCATTGTCATTGTTTTACCGACCTTGTGTAAAACTGTTAAGTTTTTTGACCGACGAAATGGAGGAGGCACTCAATTCGACGCGTATATATATATTTTTTTTTCTTTATTGTGTAACCACACATAGTGGTCCGATTTCAATATTTCTTTTTTTATTAGAAAGAATATATTTTGAAATTAATATAATTTAAATTATAACAAAATCGGCTGAGCTATTTTTGATAAATCAACAATAATGTGAAAAATGCTACTTCGATCCGTGCGAAATATTCGCGAATTCTGTACACGGCTGAAATCGGTCATGTTCATGCTATTTTTTGCTAAAAATAATTATAACGTGACAACGTCTTATAAATCGATGAACTCCGACTTCAGGCACGAAATAGTGTCATGTAAAGCGACTTTTTTGTAATAATGTAGGGATTTTAGCATATTCGTAGCTGTGAGTGGAGGTCTGGATCTATGCTGTATTTCCTAACGTAAAGACTATGTTTTCAACAGTGCCTGAATGTGTATCCATTTACTGTTTTACGTTGAAACATTCATTTCACATGCGACGTTTAATTTGATTTAAATAACAGCAAAAACTTGTTTTATTAGTACAATTTAACAATTATTAATAGTGAACATTTACAATGTACTGGAAGAAAAGAAACCCACATAAGTCTTGCGAAATTATTTATTTTAAAAACTTAAGTCTGTATTCTTCGGAGCTTATTTACCGATTTGCTTGATTGGATTTTCGGTGAAAGAAGACATCATAGGGCACCTGCATACTTAAGATACTTACTGATAATATTTGATACGCTATCGATGGTAGGTACGTACCTAGTGTGTACTGTGTATTAGATCATCGAGGTGGACATGACGAAAGCATAGATGGCCTTATGTTTGGTAGTCAAAGCTAAACAGGTATAAGGTACAGTACATAATACTTGTTTTACCAGCCTTTTTAATAGTCCACTGCAGAACGTACGTCAACCCAGAAAGGGTCGGGTGGGCCACATCCACCACTCTGGCCCCGTGTGGTTTGGTTCACATACGCCATCGAATTTATTTGTTCTATGCAGGTTGCTTCACTGATTTCCTTCGCCGAAAAACCAGTAGTGGGAAATTCCAGATTTAAATTTCAAAGAACTCATTGGTATGGGACCGGGATTTGCACCCACAACACGACCTGAAGTCAGTATCATATTTTGTGTAGTGTACCGTCCTTAACTTGATTGTACCACTACCACTATGAGTTGGTGCCTACTTGTTTATCTTAGATCAATAACTGAAAAACCGGTCTAAAGGTCATAATTTATTTTGGTAACATTTTGTCATTACATTTATTGAAAGAAAGGGTACTAAAGGAATACTTCAAAAGAACCCTGTACGTAGATGAGACAAAATTATTTCCAAGCGCCACTTCCAATACTGAACCGAAGTATAAAACGTATAAAATAAGTATCGTACCTGTGAAGCGTCAGCAAAAAAATAATTGGTTTCGTATTTTTTTGTTTTTTCATTGTCGAAGTTCTGTAGTGAGAGCTTAATGTATCATGTCAGTTTTTTAGTTTATTCTTGGATATTTCCAGTAGGATCACTTTTTATTTTTCACGGTTTGAGCATCAGACCAAATAAAAAATCAAGACAATATAATGTTGAGAAAGAAACAAGTAAAGTCGGCAAAACTACGCCTTGCCGTGTGCAGACACAATTACACACACATACACGTACAAGGAAACTACGCCTTGGTTTTTTGCGCTTGGCTCGGCGCAACACTGACGCACTCACTAAAACCGGCCTCACTTCACTATTTGACGACGTTCTCTCTTGAATTTTTAATTTACTCTGAGAGTTTGAGCACATTATTTTTATATGCTACGGGACTAGTCGTATACAAAAAACTTGAGATAAATAAACACCTGATTATCCCGATGTTTAGATCGAGTTGCATCGATCGTGGTCGTGGAACGTGTAGTTCGGGGTGAGTAATGTAGTCAAAGAAGATATATATATAATAATACTACATGTAGTAAAACTAAATAATATTATGATTAAGTAGCTAAACAAACTATTTTGTTTGCCTACACCACGTTAGTGAATAGAGTAAAAATATTTTTCGGTGATAATCTTACTGTGACATCTAAACACTCGTAAATCTATCCAAAATGATGATTTATATTAGACCAGGTCGTGTCAGTGACGAGCCGCGTATGTAGCCCGGACGAGGAACATATTGAAACATTCCGTATATTTTGTGTAGTGTACCGTCCTCGACTTGTTCGGGCCACGTACACGGCCCAGTCTAATATAAACCATCCCGAATGATACCAGCATGTCGGACACGCTGTCATCTGTCAGTGGGACGAACATTTAAATTATCTCTTATGTCTATTCTATAGTCCGTAGCTAATTCAATTATTTTTGTGTACTTATAGCTGAGTAGATTTATTGTGTCTTGTTCTATTCAATTAATTCACAAGTTTAATTTAAAAAATCAAAACAATAAAAAAAATAATTATATTATACTCTGTAAAATTTAACTTGATCTTTGATCAGAAAAATCACGCCTATGAAGTCCTGAATTTCTTAATAGTTCAGACAGTACCTGTCAATGTCATGCTTTATGGACATGCCGATTAGTGATGGGCGACGAATGATCGTGACCACAGAGTTTTAGATACTGACGATATTTTAAATAAAACTTGATTTATCATATATTTTATTGTATATTTTAATATCATAATATCTTTTACATGTGTAATTAAATTAAACCCAATTATATGTTACATTAGCATCGATAATAGTGAAAAACGTCGATAAATACTATCGTTACATTATTATGAGCATATAATTAATATCGTAACATTATTTACATGTGTATATACTTGATCTTAAATAATAGTAAGTAAATGAAATCCAATTTCTCACCTTCAACTACTCATTCGATTTCATTACAACATTGTTTGAAAATCGTTTTTTTCCACCACTATCCCAACTCTAAAAATGTCAATCTTCTACTGTCGCAGAGATCATGTTAAATTTTATAGAGTATAATTTATTTCCTTTTTTTGCCACCAGTATCACAGTAATAAGGTACTTTTTTCTCTGTACCAACTCTTTGATGAAAATTCGATGGAGAAACGTAAAGCGAACTCGCAAATATAGAACTCCTATTTTAAAAGGACATACTCAAAGTTTTGCCTTTCATTACTTTTCACTCAATTTTCTGGGAATTTTAAAATGTAACGTTGAGTTGTGAATGTGAAACTGTTTGCTGCTGTTTCATTTCGCATTTTTTATCTATTCAAAAGACGTTTATTAGTTTTTTGTACACACTTTTTATGAAAGGATGAGCATGTGTTATTTTTGATTTTCGTAATAATTGTTGTTTATTTGGCAGATCATACCTCCTCTAAAAGTGGTCCCATTTAAATTTTATTGAAAGGTACGTCCATAAGTGGTATATTATTCAGAGAAAAATCGAACCAAGATGATAAATACATCATTTGAAAGCTTGATTTATGTATAGGCTTTTCAAAAATATTTAATTTTGATTTTTTTATCCCTCCATTTTTTTTAAATGTGAAAAATAAATTGTATGTTTAATATTAAAACAGCTTTGTATTTTTTCTAGTTTAGCAATAATAAAGTGTTTCTATCGTTATTTTACTTGCATTCGTAGCTGATTCTTCCACATTCATCCCTTAATTTGCTAAAATATAGAGCCAAATATACTAAGCAAATATATTTATTTATCCTAATAGATTCAAAATTAATTAAAAAAAAACGGAGGGCTCTTCTTTGGATTCAATTGATCTAATAGACTCAGAAAAATATGAACTTTCTCGAAATGTAACGAGTGTTGCGGTTAGAATTTTTGATTATTATTATACCAGCCTCCATACATTTTGTGGACATGTCCTTTGTTGAGTGGTTTTGAACAAAAATTGGTATTTATGTCAATTCGAGGGAACTATTCAAGAGTTGCAACCCTAAGGTTGCAACGCTTAAAGTCGGATGAGCCATTTTTGGGGAAAAATAGTTATAAATTATAAGTCAATCAACTCAATATGAGTTTTAGTTCAAGTGATCCTATTTCTCGGGCGTTGCTTTGTAGTCATACTAGTTTGCCATACCAGTATGACCACGAGGATAAAAATGTCCTCGTGGTCATAGTTTTCACTTCTGCTAAACGTGCTGAGCCTACCTCACCGTGTACGAGTGTATAGAAGCTGAAAGCTGTCATTTTTTGTTTAAAATTTTAAAATTCAATTTCCATCACTAGAAATTTTTAAATATTAAAACCCAAACCCGCTTATTACCGTTAACGAAGAGTATCTTTAAAACTTGTAAAATTAACTAAATAGCCTTTCAACGGAAGTTGTTGGAAGTTTTTCAATTAGGTTGATTCCGAATGGTCGACGGCAAACTTTTTCTAGATCCAACAAAGTTTTAGGGTTCATTTCATAAATAATTTTGTTTAATTAGGATATTTTAGAATTTAGACTATATTATCAATGAGTTGAAAAGGGTTTGGGTCAGGATTTATTTGAAGGTATGTGGGATGGGGAACAATAAAAGAGATTTTTTTTTAATTCTGATGCTGAAAAATGGATCGTTAAAATTTTAATGGATGTGTTTTTGTCATTACGTAACATTAGATGGAAAAAAGTTAGTGCCGTGGTGATCTAGTGGCAGTGACACTCGCCTTATAACCATATGGATGGGTTCAAATCCCAGGCCCGTAGCTAAGAAGTTAGCTTTTGCCCGCGACTCCGCCCGCGTGGTATTTTGACTTTTGTGCTATCCCACAGGAACCTCTTTTAAAAAAGTAGCCTATATTACCTTCCGGTCCTTGAACTCTATACTATATTCATGCCAAAAATCAAGTCAATCCGTTGCTCCGTTGAATGAGGAATAAACCAACAAACTTTTCGGATTTATTATATTACTAGTTTTTACTCACGGCTTCGCCCGCATACGCAATACATCATTATAATTTATAGCCTATGTGTTATTCTGATATATAAGCTATATTATTGCAAAGTTTCATCTCAATCCGTTTAGTAGTTTTTGCGTGAAAGAGTAACAAACATCCATCCATCCATCCATCCTCACAAACTTTCGCGTTTATAATATTAGTGGGATATAGGTATGATTTAAGTAAGTAATTTCTCACCACTAGCTTTTCGATGAAGAAAAACATAGTGAGTCAATCTGGATTAGTCCGCAGAAGAAATTCGATGGCGCATGCGACTTCACCAACCCGCACTGTGCCAGCGTGGATATAATCCAATCGCCTTTCGTGAATAAGCCTACATTCTGCAGTGGACTTTTAAAAAGGCTGATACAGGTACAGGTAACGCAAGCCTACGGAACTCTCAACCAAAAATCGTTTCACCCACAAGCTTGTTTTCTTTTAAGCCAGCTCTCGAATGAAAGCAAATCGAATTCAACATTGAAATAAAATCGGATTCGAATCGAATAAAAGGATTCTGGGCAGCGCTTGGATTGCGTGAAATTGCTCCACGATTGGTCTCGTACCTGAATGACCTGGAATAAAATTTTAGTTACTTTAAAATAAACTTTTTAAAACATTTTAAACTTTTGTACTTTATTTTTAAGAAGCCGTGGTGGTCTAGTGGTAGTGACACTAGCTTTACATCATGAGGTCGTGGGCTTAAATCCCAGACCCGTACCAATGAGTTCTTTGGAATTTATGTACGTAATTTCACATCACTGGCTTTTTGGTGAAGAATAACATCGCGAGAAAACCTGCATACGTCCGTAGAAGAAATTCGATAGCGTATGTAAATCCACCAACTCGCACTGGGTCAGCGTGGTAGATATAGCCTAAACACCATTTGAGGGTATACCTACGACCTGCAGTGGACTATTAAAAGGCTTTGATAAAAACTTGAAGCTGAAAATAGCAACAGAATGTCAAGTTGAAATAGCAGTGGATAGTACACAGCACGGAGCCTCAATGATGGTTAGGGTTGAAAATTTCCCTAGCAGAGACAATGCACTGACAAATGTATCGTAGGCAAGGGTAGATCCAGCCTTTGATTTGTCATCAAGTTGTAACTAGTAGTTCGTTGACGGAAATCACGCGACAAACATTTAATCCTTTTGATTCAACATTTTAAATAAGTAAAAGAAATCAAATCAATTCGACAAAGCGCGAGCGAAACGAGCGCGATAATTTTTCGGTTTTTTTATGAGAATAGAATTACACCTCAACGCTATTATTTGCGAGCGCAGCGAGTAAAAAAATTGTTTGCTTATTTAATTAAGTAATTTTAAGACAGTTATGAGCAAGGCACGGTTATTTGTGCCTTGCAATTATGCGCGAAAACATTCGATTTATTTTTCAACAAAGAGCCGATTTTAAGTGAAAAAAAAGAAGTGGGTAGGGAGATCAACATAGGCCTAGGATCCGCGCTTGATCGTAGGACGTCTACCTACCAAGGTGGGCAAATTAAGATCGCAGAATCGCGCCGATCACAAGCCGTTTCCAACCACCAACCAGTATTATTGAAGATTTTGGGGAGGCTTTAAAATGAAAAAGTAATCATTTTATGATTCATATAAAAGTCAAAACGCTTGTAAACATTATACCAAAGTCGACTAAAATCCCCATACCTACCATCCCTGTAAAGTAGAAGTAGGTAACGCAGCCGACGTCAAGTTTTGCCGTTAATTTTGCCTGCGACCGCGTCGGCGGCACGTGACTCCATAAGTTACGTTTAATGAGATTTGATATAGGTATAACTTTATAAAGTCTTAGATAAGGGTCTTATCGTACAAGAGTTGGGCTGTTTAGAAGTTTTGTTTGTTTAGTTTCTGTCTTATACGTAACGTGAGGTGTGGAGAAATGATAGTCATCTTGGCAAGATGGTTTCTGCTGGATTTATTCTATTAAAGCTAATTACAATTTACAAAATTAGATTTGAATAGTAGTCATCATATTAGAAAGATAATTTGGCTAAACGCCTAGAAATTATTTGAGACCAACGTTTCCTTTAGCTTCCATTGTCTGATTATGGCTGCCTAGAACATGGGCCATTATTATCCCTAGAAATGCTCACAGTTCCTTCAAAAAAATTAAAGGAGGGTTTCATAATAATTGATTAGAATAATTTGTAAAATTAATTTTGGTAATATGGCCCAAGCCTCATTTTATTTTTTATGATGCAGTTTTGTCACTTTGAAAAAATAATTGTTTACATTTTTAATACGATGGCGGGAACCATTTCTTTGGAAAACAGTTAAAAATAAATAACCAAAATAGAATAAACATTTTTTTGAATTGCATTTTTCCATAAACATTTTTCTTGGTGTACTGAGGACCAAATTTTGAAAATTACTCTACCTTCAATGAGGTAAAATAGACTTACTTCGTTACTCATTACCTACATAGTATAAAATAAAGTCGCTTCCCTGTCTGTCTGTCCCTATGGTATGCTTATATCTTTAAAATTAAATTTAAACTATTATAATTTTTATGTGATATTTTTAATAGATATAATGAAATAAGAGCAAAATTTATAAGTATATTACACCTATGTAAAGCCGGGGCGAGTCGCTAGTTATACAAATAAAGTATAAGCCACTTTAATCTTATAAATAAACTTCGAGATTGTTATGTGATTAAGTTTAGCACAACAATGTATCAGCAAACTCATCCCAAAATGTTTATCTTGAGGCGGTACAAAGCAGAATCTCAAAGAAAGCGCACGCACGTCTGGTATAAAGGATCCACTGTTGCGCGGCTAACTAACCGTAACGCGTTTGGTGGCGTATATACTGGAACAGTATCTAAGTTTGTGGACAAAAAGCAAAAACAATACGGAAACAATAAAAAAATACAGCAAAGAAAGCGCGCGCACGTCTGGTATAAAGGATCCATTATTGCGCGGCTAACTAAGCGTAACGCGTTGAGTGGCGTATATAATGGAACATATATGCTATTATACAGTAAGTAGACAAACAGCAAAAAAATACAGTTAATAATAGTTCTTTAGTCAACAAGCAGTTGTGTAAAAAGTATGCTAGAAGATATGGCCTCGATTTTTATTTTTATGTTCAGTCAATGCACTACTTGTCATTTACATACACATACGATCTCATATTCACTTACTCACTGTCACATACACTCACAGCTAAATTACCATATGATAACATTAGTATTGTAGCTTACTCTTGTAAACGTAAGTGGAAGAGCCTGCAGCCACGACTCAGGTCACCCTAGTGTGGATTGCAGTGCACATTTGTGTATTGTACAATCTTTAGAATTAGTACCTAATCATGGTTACTATATCTGTAAAAAATGTACATAGTCCTTAAGTTCGGAAATTAAATAAACAATATTTATAATTTAATAAAACACAAATGCAAAGTTCTTGCGTTTGGGAGCGTATACAGGGTTATTTATAATCAATTAGCATAATCTTAGAGGATTATTCTGTACATCAAAACTACTTAACAACTTTTGTTCTACGACTTTTTCGAAACTCAAAACATAAAAATGTATGGCACTTGTGACGTAATGCGGAAGTTTGACAGACTATATTATTATCAATTTTTGTTTCAATGACAAAAGAAAAAATACATATCTCTACCAATTTTTTCACAGTCTAACTGACGGACTAATTATATTTTTTTACTCATTGTTGGCGATCTCTTTATTGTATTTTAATGTAAATACTTTTCCGTAAACTTTATGTTTTTTTATGCTATTTTCGAACAAGTAGAATGTTTTAGTTTTCTTTTGTTCTTCCTGCCTTCACTTCTGCTTTACATTCAATACAGTGATGGTGTCTTAAATTGTGCGCTCTTTTAATTTTATTAGCTCCAGTTAGTGTCCTCTATAGTCATCATGCCCATTATTCGCTATTTTTGTACAAAATTCAAAGCTTACCAACTGCTTTCCGCTGCACCCAGCGTCCATAGAATACAAATCGTGTGTAACGTCTTCATTTTGCTGTTATGACGAGCATGATCTTTTATGATACAGCCACTGCCTCGTTAGGAGCCCGTATGTTAGTCGCGGAGGAATATCTTACTTAGACACGGCTCTATATAGACAATTACTCTATTTCGATAGTACTGTACTGTATCAGCTTCTAATAATCTATTGTTGAACATGAAATACGAGTATGCTTACATGAGCTTTATTAATAAGCTCTAAGATAGATAAACTTTTTATTGCACACCAAGAAATAAACACAAAGAAGAAACAAATAAACATAATCAGTGTAATAATGGGCAGCCTTATCGCTGATAGCAATCTCTGCCAGGCAACCTTAGGATGGAGAGGACAGAAAGCTTATAAATAATGGACGGGGTGCGCATTAAATAAAACATAAATTAGATTAAACATCATGAACATACATACTAATAAAAATGATATAAATACTTAAAATACCTAAAAATAAAGAAAACAATAAAAAAAATATATATATTGTAATAATATAAGATAGAGCTATGCTCAAATAGTTTGAATCAGGTGTGTAGAAAAATCAAAGTTACTGAGTTTGGTGACATAGCTTAGCGGATTAGCAAGTTAAAAAGGCATTTGGCAGTGCACATAGGACGGAAAACTAATAATCAACGTGTTTGAAAAGTTTTCAAGTGGAAACCACGTACCGGAAAGCGCAGGGTATAGGATATCCACCTACAAGATAGACGGATCTCTTCATCAAGACGTAGGATTGCGCTGGATGCAGGCTGCTCCCAACCGGTCTTATTGGAGATCTATATAAGAGACCTATGTCCAGCAGTGGATGTTCTATGGCTAAAACAACGACGACAACGACCTATAAAAATTAAAATATTTATATAATGGTCTGCAAAAAATGCCATATCCATATATAACTAAGTATACTGATACAAAACAGAACCGCATAATTATGTTGCAATAAATTATTGAGTACTAAGTAAAAATACGCAAGATTTGAATCCACACTGCCTCTCATCTTTACCACTACGCCACTGCGCCAGCAATGTAAATCGATAAATAATTGCACGGTTCCGGGGAAGCCCGCTAACTCCGCCCGCTTATCTATTCCGGGACATTACCTTATCTCGGTAAATATGACGTCATAAAGATACGAGATGCCGATAGTAACTTGAAGGGTTGTTATGCTCTGAAAACTTAATATTTTCATATTCATCTTCTGTTGTATTTAATTTCATATTGATGGCTAGAACACCACCGAATTCTAATGCTGAACATAGACTATTTAAAAAAGGGTATTTAAATAAGATCTGTAATGGCTTAGTCGTAGTTAAACTTACCTTACAATTTTGAGGTTGTGGGTTAAATTTTAATTTTAAACTTTTGCCATTTAAACACATTTATTTGTTTTACAACTCACGGGTTGCCCCAGATCTTTGAAGGGCATTGATGGGGCCGAAACTAACAAGAGGCCCTTTTACAATCATTAAATAAAAAATACAGTTTTTGGGTGATAGGAAATGGGAAACTATTGTAAAGACGGGGAATAGGTAATTCATGGGCTATTTTAATGAATGACAGAGGGATTATAAGCTGTCTATGGAATGAGGTGCGGCATCCGCCAAGTAATGCCTCATTTCAAAATATTTAGGCGGGTGGTCACTTGCCATCCACTAAATGGGCCCCCCATATAGGCTACCGTAATTTGGCGCCGGAGGGGCAACATTGGTGTGGACGGCTTAAGGTGTCGAGAAGTGTGCTGCGCTTTCACTAGACGCTACTCGCGGCGTTATGCCCTTTATACTTCCACCCTGGAGCTTTACGATTTAAACACATTATTATTATGTACTACGTGACTTATCACGCACTAAAATAACGAGATAAATAAATACCGAGATGCAACGATCGTGGTCACGGGTATACCCCTACCCGGTCGAAACGTCGGGATGATGAGGTACTTATTTATCTCGGAATTTTAGTGCGTGATTAGTCCCGTAAGTAAAAGTAAAAAAGCCTTTATTTCAACTACATCATTATATTAGATTTCAATTAAATTATTAAACATATTTCACGTTTGTTTCTTTCTTAGTCCACAGTATAATTATTTAATGTATTTGTTTTATTATAAGTATGTTAGTATTAAATTATTCAGTCAATGTAGTTGTTGCCTCTTTGGCGTAGGCCTCCTTCAGTTGTGCCCAAAATTTTCTGTCTCTTGCTATCCTCATCCACTGGACTCCGTGTCTTTGAGTAAAAATATCTTCCCAGCGCCTGTTCGGCCTTCCTCTCTTTCTTCTTTCTCCTTTTGGAACCCATTCAATGACCTATTTGGTCCATCTGTTGTTGTCCATCCTACATATGTGTGATTAGTCCCGTAGTACAAATAATAATGGGTTAAATTTCGGTCCCGAACCAGTGAATTCTTTGGAATTTATGCATATACGGTGATCCACACCACTGAATTGAAGGAGGAGAAACTGACCGCGAATAAATCTGCATAAGCAAGTACCTACGAGTAGATAATATTTTATGATGTGCGCGAATTCATGAACCACCATGGTGAAAATAGCCCTAGATCCTTTCGTGGGGCATCATCATCACCCACTGCTAGATATAAGCCTCCTCTCCTATGTCCCATTGTTCCTTATTTTGGGCCCATCTTATCCATGTATTACGTCGGTGAGTAAAAACACAAATTTAAATGGGACCAATTTCGAAGCATACTCCCATACTGGATCTGACCTAAACACCCTTCGTGGGTAGGCTTACGTCCTGCAGTGGACTATTAAAAGGCTATTAAACAGTACTGTACTGTATCAGCCTTTATAATAGTCCACTGCAGGACGTAGGTCTACCCTTGAAAGGTGCTTGGGCCATATCCACCACGCTGGCCCAGTGCGGGTTGGTGGATTCACATACGCCATCAAATTTCTTCTACGGACGCATACAGGTTGCCTCATGATGTTTTCCATCACCGAAAAGCCAGAGGTGTTAAATTCCGTACATAAACTCTAAAGAACTCATTGGTACGGGTTCGGGATTTGAACCCACGACCTCACGATTGTAAGGCGGGTGTCAGTACCTCTAGGCCACCACGACTTATACAGTACAGTATAGTTATTATGAGAAATACGGCTTATATTTTCTAAATAGCTATATTTCTTACATTTTTCTAAAAATATGGGCGTTTTCTGGAAAATTAAACTGTTTTTTTTGCAAAATCTAACAGGAAAAGGAATTGAACTCTATTATTAAAGACCGAAAAGCGGCGGTGATGGAGGCTCTGCGTGGTATAAGTAGTAATTTGGAAAATGATATTATGTAAAATCAACATAGTATAAATAAATATTTTTTTTTTATTAATTTTATTAGTCTTAGAGTCCTTGTGTAAAGCCTTTATAGCAATATTATTCAAATCTTTTTTTAAATGTATATCTTAAAAAGCACAGGCCCTAGAGTCTGTGGAGTGTAATAAATAAATTTAAAAAAAAATCTACTATTCTATTCTATTACAGGGTTACAGGCTAAGTCGACCTATATCCGTTAAGGGTGTGTAGTTTATATTATTTCTGACTGATTTGTGTATGAAACACTTCATCCTAAAACTTACTGATTATCACCGTAACAAATACACCTTTATTTTGAATATCAAATGTTTCTAGCCATAAACTTGAATTTTTATTTAGTTAAAAGTAAGTAAGAAAATGAGCGTTATCGCATTCTTAATTAGGCCAGGAGCTCACGTCGACTTTTTTGCGAAACCATCCAATTCTCTTATAATGTCAAAGGTAAGAGTCGCAAGCACGCTAAATAAAAATGCAAAAATACGAGTCGGTAGTCAGCAAACCGGGGGACCTCCGTTCTGATAGTAAGCTTTTACTCACCTAGGGGAGATTTCTTAATTGCAACGTAATAGTTGATTGTATTATATGGGAGCAAAATAATATTTTTATGGCGAGGGCGCTTTTTTGAATCCAGAGCGAAGTAAGGGATTCTAGAGTAGAATCCTGAACGTAGCGAGGGATTCAAAGTACGTCGCCCAAGCCAAAAATATATTTTGCGCCCGAGTGGTACAGAAAATAAAAGGCACATGAGGCGCCTTTTATTTTCTTGTAATATTACTATTTAATCAAACGTAGAGTAACAACTAAATTAAAATTAAATGGCATCTAATAATAAAACAAATTGAAACTTATACGTATATTGTTTTCATTCATTTTCTTGGCGCTGAACACTAACAATACAAATACTTCCAAATTCAAAAAATGCGCGGCAAGGATAATTCCGGCGCACTTATAATGTTTCTTATAGAAAACACCACCTTTGGGCGCACTTAAAGGCGAACCAAGTAGTCCTTTTCGAATAGATGTGATGAAAAGATAATTCCGGCGCACTTATAAAAGTTCCTTATAGAAAACATCACCTTTGGGCGCTCTTAAAGGCGAACAAAGGTGAACTCAGTAATCCTTTTCGTCGTTTCGTAATTCATCTATTGATGTGATGAAAAAGCACTTTTTCACGACCGTTTTTTTTACCGGACAACGGAATGTCTATAAAATAAATGTCTACATTTATTTGTTTAATTATTACTAACAACAACTACAACTTATATTGAATCTACCAATAAACCAAATAGATTTGTGCTGGTAGGCATTCACTCACTCCGCACTATAGGTAACAATGAGAATCTAAATAAAACACTAGTTCCGTAACTGACTCATACATACATTTTTTTTGCAATGTTATTTAAGTTTGTCTAAAAAAATGTTTGATAGGGAAATATTAATAAAAGCGTGATAAAAATACCTACGCACTAAACTAACAGTAAATACCTTTTAATACATTAGTAGCACATCAGTAGTAGATAGAATTCAACATTTCAGGATTCAACATTTTGCGAATTCAACATTGTGAGCCGGAGCAGAGTTTTGGACGTCAACAACACCACCACCTCACACCACTAGACCAGAGTAGAACCTTTAAAAATAATAAAGAGTGAAAAAAAATAATAGTAGGATGAAACCCATTAGAAAAGGAGAGGAATATTATAAAAATAAAAGGAAAAATAATTTACGGGCGATCTGAGGTCGGGAAGGGGATGAGGGGGGGGGGGTGGTTTAAGGGGGAAAAAAGTCAAATGGTAAAGTTGTAGGTAATAAAAAGATCTAAAACTTTTGTATTGACACTTTTTTCACATAACCTCAAAATTTATGTGAAAAATCCAAAAAACCGAGTTTTTGGTTTTTTATTTTTATCTCTTACAAAAATATTTTTTTTTTAACGAAATTTGGCGAAAACTTACCTTTTTATGTCCCAAATACGCTGTAATTTATTTGATTAAAAATATTAATTTTTTTCACCTTATTTTGAATTAATATCGAAAAACACCCTAATTTTCAATCGAAAATTCAACCGTCAAAATATCAGCTTTCGGAAAAAACGGTCCGTTGTTCTTTGAAACAAATTTCCGCAAACAAGCGATCTAACGATTTCAAGTACTTCTATAACCTTAATGTGTGCCGTGGTGGTCTAGAGGTAGTGACACCCGCCTTACAATCGTCAGGTCGTGGGTTCAAATCCCCGGTCCCGTACCAATGAGTTCTTTGGGATTAATGTACGGAATTTCACACCACTGGCTTTTCGGTGAAGGAAAACATCGTGAGGCAACCTGCATACGTCCGTAGAAGAAATTCGATGGCGTATGTGAATCCACCAACCCGCACTGGGCCAGCGTGGTGGATATGGCCCAAACACCCTTCGTGGGTAGGCCTACGTCCTGCAGTGGACTATTAAAAAGGCTGGTACAGTACAGTACAGTATAACCTTAGTTATAATATAAAAATAATAATAATTGACTGAATGAACGAAGTCAAATAGGTCTCCGTTTCAACTCGACGATTTTGCTTTAGTAGATGTTGAGTTTTCACTACACATTGCATTTGTCAATGAATCTCGCCGAAACTTGGTATTCAGGTTCGATTTTTAGTTTAATTCAGATTTTTTTAAGTCGTCGATTTATTTCGAAACAATCTCTAAATAATAATTAAGTCGGTAAAAACCACAACTCTTGGAAGAGTTGTTGCAATCACAGGCTCTCGACAAAATGTATGGCACAACATATTTATTTTTTGTGACTTATTATACAATTTATATATGAGTTGACTATGAACACCTCAGAAAGTTCCTACAATTTTAAAAAAATACAATTCCTATTATAACATAAACAGGAATTTACCCTCCCGACGATTTCAGCTCCCATCAGAGCTTTTTAGAACTTTGCAAAGTTCCCAGACCCGATGTAATTTAAGAACCTACTCAGCCCTGATTTAAGGGGCCAACTCGCTATTTAAGGGGCCTACTCGCAATTTCCACGGATTCAGACATTTACTCGCTTTTCCTGCTCGTTTGCTTCTTATTTAATAAAACGAATTTTGCTTTTTGGAAAAATGTTTTGCCAGGGAATGGAGATGGAATATTTATTTGAGATGCAGAGTGTGATTAGCTATTTAATATTATTACCTATGAGTAAAAATAATAATTACTTAAACTTTATTTCAGACAACACAAGATCCGTATACAATTTAACATAGCTACGAGTATTCTTTATAAATTAATAGTAAAGTACATTACACAGCATTTTAGGACTTTTATGAAAACGATATACTATGATAACAATATCGCATCTTTTAGAATTATTATTACAGTTATTACACTAATTGCAGAGATCAGACAATTCCTTTAATTAGAGTATTTGCACAGTCACCTAATTTTGGTAAACTTTATTTGTATCTGGTATTATAGATTTAATCCAGTGTTTTAGAATCGGACAATCGTACTTATCGCTAATTTTATTTAAAATGCTATTTTGGCTGCCTCGGTAAGTAGGAAAATAATTATTTGTTGTGTGCATCATGTAAGTTTAGAATAATCTGAACGCCCGAACTGTACCGGCCTTTTTTTTAAATAGTCCACTGCTTAACATGGACCCACCCACGAAAGGTGAATGGGTTATATCCACAACGTTGACGTAGTGAAAGTTGGTGCATTTACATATGCCATCAATTT
Source organism: Hypomecis punctinalis (assembly GCA_949316475.1). Taxonomy (NCBI): domain Eukaryota; kingdom Metazoa; phylum Arthropoda; class Insecta; order Lepidoptera; family Geometridae; genus Hypomecis; species Hypomecis punctinalis. The sequence goes on from OX438818.1 coordinate 17,902,267, forward strand.
TTTTCTATGGACAGAGAAAAACAATCGTGAAGTTTCGTACATATGTTCCAAAATAACTTGAGGAATTTGAACACTTAATGTATTATTATTCAAAAGTAAAATCAATTTTACTAAAAGAGATTTATACACAAAAGGCTGCAAACATAAGTAACGTAAACTAACAGGTACTATAAATTGATTTTTAGGAAATCAGGGTTCTTATAATATTAACTTAACTAGGTTAAGTTTCCCAGTTTAAAATGTAGCATCAGAAGCTAATACTTATTAGCTTCCCGTCTGGGAAAGAACCTGGATCTTACAACACAGGTCACCCTAGTGGGGGATCCAGTGCACTATGAATGTCAATTTAAGTTTCTGCATTATAAAAGTAATCTTGTTTTTAATATAATAAGAAAGAGCCTAGATTCGCTAGACAGGGCCTAGATTCGCCCTTGTGGGATCTAGTGTACAACTTTTTTTGTTCTAACTTTTAAGTACAATAAACGTATTATTTAAAAACAACTTTTAACTATTTAAGGTTCTAATAACGCGGCACTCATAGCAACGTAGCGCAATTTGCTACGAAATCACGTAGCACTCGTAGACGTAACTACGAAGCTGACGTAGCACTTCTACGCAGAAGAAAAATGAGATTTAACGACTACAATGAAGAACTAGGAATAACTTATAAATATAATATTTTTAGAAAATACGTAAAAAAATGCAAGCCATTATTACACTACAGTATTTATTTAATTAGAACGATTTTATGATGTTTGTTAGATTAAGTACAATTTTGTAGTATATTTTATAAAAATGGAACAACTTGTGATAAATAAGTCTACCTTCAAACAGACAACATTCAACTAGTTTTTAAATTCACAACATCAGTAGCTCTCCTATCGTAGTTTGACTAGTTGTGTTCATATTCGTTAGCGATCATCAAAGTTAAGCAACGTTCGGCACGGTCAGTCTTCGGATGGGTGACCGCGGGTGGCATTTACAACTGCCAAGTTGTAACTAACTTTTTGAGCGATACCTTGGCTCAGATGATACTTTAAATTGTAGGTCCCAATTGTTTTAACCGCTTAGTAATATCAGAGGCCTTCAGGCGGCTTAAGAACTCTGACACCAGGGCAAGCCACTTAGCCGATACGAACTTACAACGGTGAGTACACTAAACAAAAAAACTACATACAGATGAACGTAGTACCTCATCTATTTTGAAAGTCGGTAAAAAAGAAACGAATAATCGGTGGAAATACTGCAAAATCTGTACAAAGCTAAAAAATATTTTTCTCTACACAACTGTATAGCGCCACCTAGCGAATTTTCCTTAAACTACTAAGTCCATTACTCAGTTCAGCGTACGTCGGCTTACGCTGAAAGTGTCTGAAACGGCCGAACCGTTACTCAATGTTGAACTTGTGTTAGATATCTTCTAAAACAAGGAAGCCATGCTTGGAAATAGTTCGAGAAACAGATAAAAGATGACGCTATTCTCAATTTATTAAAAACCATTGATATGTTTAGAAGCATCTATTTTTGTCGTTCTTGGAATAACCCTACCCATCTTTATTGTAAAATCAAATAATTGTACATTTTAGTAAACAAAAGGCACAGACCCTGGAGTCTGTGGTTTGTAATTTTACAATAAACAAAAAAAAACTCTGCCAGCCTTCTTATAGTTCACTGCAGAACGAAAGCCTACCCACGAAAAGTGATTAAGCCATATCCACCATGCTGGCTCAGTGCGGGTTGGTGAATTCACATACGTCATCGAATTTATTTTTTGGACGTATGCAGGTTGCCTTACGATGTTTTTCCAAAGACCCAGTGCAGTGAAATTCCGTACGTAGATTCCTAAGAACTCATTAGTACGATACCGACATTTAAACCCACTACCTCACGATTGTAAGGCGCGTGACTACCACAAGGCCACCATGGCTTTAAACAAAGCCGTGTGGCTTAATGAAGTTACTGCTTTTTTGTGTAAGACCATTGAAAATATTATAGTCATATAGTCATTTATTCATAACACCATTTGTTACAAGTCAATAAGTAAACATTACATTAGGGCACTATACAATATAGCACAAAAAAAGAACTTGACAATTACCAAATTGGTCACAAAATCTTAAGACAATTCAGGTAATTTCAAAAACTCATTTACGTCATAAAATAGTTGCTCATGTAGCCAACATTTTAATTTATTCCTAAACGACCCAGCGGAAGGTGCATCCCGAACTTCTACGGGTATTCGGTTGTATATAGCGGGCCCACCAAAATATACAGACCTCTCCGATTTCACCAGCCTATGACAAAGAGTTACCAGTTGATTTTTTCTAGCATTGCTTTTTAAATTTAACCTAGAATACGTACCTTTCCTCTCAAATAATGCTAAATGGTTGTGCGTGAAAAGGACTACCTGATAGATTAATTCGCACGGCTGTGGCAGTACGCGCAGTTCCCTAAAGAGCTCCACACAAGACACGTCGTCCGAAACCCCGAAAATGGCTCGCACACCCCGTTTTTGCATAGAGAAAGCTCTCTTGTACTCCGCACCGCGGCCCCACAATTCTAATCCGTACGTGATAATTTTATTTTAATTATATTACCTATTTTAACCAGCGTAGCATATACAATAAAACTAAATATTTAAATTACTACATAATTAGCAACGATAGTCTAAAAGTACCTAATACTAGTAGAAATATTTATCATTGCGGTTTTTTACTATTGTAACAGTCCTATAATGTGTTAATGTTAATTAAGTTATTCGCGCTACGACAAGTGGCATAACTTAACTGATAAAATGTAATAAATTCAAAGACACATTTCTTATATTCTAAAAAAAAATATCATTTTATTTGAGTTTAACTATCTAGGTTTTACTATAAAAATAAAATACATTTATAAAAACACCCAACTCTTTTTTGAGTGTATCCCATCTGGTCCCGTGCGTTCTCGCAACAACAAAAGCTAATCAAAATGTCTTAAATAGTCTTTTTCAAACAAAGCAATGAAAAGTAAGCAAGCAATTCATTTCATACTCGTATCTGAATACGCCCACAATACATTATCTAGCTTTATCTCGTTTGTTGTACGTGCAACATCAAATTTCACGCTTGTCGCTCCGGATCGGGAACAATGCGGACCGCGGGTGGAGAACGTAGTGCCTATTGTACTCAGGAATAGGGCTGCTAAAGTTTGTAAAATTATGACTTAAATATAACTAAAAAAAGAAAATAGGACGTGGCAAAATATATATATTGTTGAATTGAAAGTAACAAATAGTATGTAAAACTGTATTAATAAGCAAGAAAGAATTTTAGAAATAAATCCTATAAGGTAAAAGAGGGTAGGTATATGAAACTTCAGTAACTCTGTTTAATTAGATCTATAGAGCGTTTATCTTATATCAAAGAGTTATAAAATTTATCTGAACAATAAGTTTTTTTTTTGTCAAAAACAAAATAATACGCCCGCAATACATTATCTAGCTTTATCTCGTTTATTGTACGTGCAACATCCAATTTCACGCTTGTCGCTCCGGATCGGGAACAATGCGGACCATAAATGGAGAACGTAGTGCCTATTGTACTCTCCTGAGTACAATAGGCACTATGTTCTCCATCTGATTGTCCATTGTACTCTCCTGAGTGCAATAGGCACTACGTTCTCCATCTGTGGTCCGCAGATAAATATGGCCGATCCGAGAAAAATAGAGCTGCCAAAGCCTGTAAATAAAATTTAAGTAAAAAAAATTATATATGAGCGCTAAGAAATAATTTTGAAAATAAATCCTCTAAGGCGGTAAAATGGGGTTGAATATTTGAAACTTTACTACTCAACAATTTTAAACCATAAAATGTTTATCTTTTATCTACTTAAAAGTTGTAAAATTTAACTAAACAATTAGTAAAGTGTAAACAATAAATTTCAGAAAAACGTCCTTTAAGAGATTAAAAAAGAGATGGCCGTTTATGTCTTGTTTTTGTAATTGGGAAAAAATATAATATTTAGAGCGATTGCTGTAAGAAATGAGGTCGTTTTCCACAAAAAAGACAAATAGGTCTACAATACATTACATTATCTAACTTTATCTCGTTTATTGTACGTGCAACATCAAATGTCACGCTTACCGCTTCGGATCGGGAACAATGCGGACCGCGGATGAAAAACGTATTGTACTCTGAGAGAATGCTGCTAAAGTTTGTAAAATTCTCATTAAAATAAGTACTATTAAAAAAACTGAAAACAGGAAGTCATAAATCATATATTTTATCAACTTGAGGTCACAAAATATAAGTTAAAAAAGAATAGGTAAGCATTACAAAAGGCAAATTTATAAATAAATCCTCTAAGAGGGTAAATATATATGTAATTTTAATAACTTTATCTTATTATCAAAATATGAGTCATAAAATACAGCTAAACAATTAATTTTCTTTGCACAAGACATACAATTATGTTCACGATACATTATCTAGCTTTATCTCGTTTATTGAAAAGTTAGTGATGTGTATGCGTTAAGAAAGAATTTTAAAAATAAATCCTGTAGGGGGATAAAAAAGGAATAAATGTTTGAAACTTTACCATCATTTACATCAAATTATAAACTAAACAAGTGAAAAAAATTTTTTTAGAAAAGCGACCTCTATAAGAAGGGTTTAAAAAAAAGATGGCCGTCTATGTTTTGTTTTTTTTTTTTTAAATTAGGGGAAAAATGGTATTTATATTGATTGCTGTAAGTAATGAGGAAAGAGTTTATTTTTCAGAAACAAGGACTGATAGGTCCACAATACATTATCTAGCTTTATCTCTTTTATTGTGCGTGCAACATCAAATTTCGCGTATGTCGCTCTGGATCGGGAACAATGCGAAACGGCGAATGGAGAACATATGGGGCTATTGTACTCCAGCCGGGCTACTATGCACGTCACGAATTATTTCGTTTGTAGTGTCAGAACGAGACAGCGTTATGGCCATGTATATATCTGTCACTGTTTCACACGTCGATATGAGTTCTTTTCGTGGCTATTCGTGATCGCATGCTTAAAACTAGTGGAATTTGTCGCGAGCGAATATTGAAGCCGTGCTAGTCTAGTGGTAATGACACTGGCCTTACAATCGTGAGGTCGTGGATTCAAACTGCGGGCCTGTATCAATGAGTTCTTCGGAATGAATGTACGGAATTTCACACCACTGGCTTTTCGGTGAAGGAAAACATCGTGAAGCAACCTGCATACGTCCGTAGAAAAAATTCGATGGATTATGTGAATCCACCAACCCGCAGTGTGGTGGATATGGCCCAATCACCCTTTGTGGGTAGGCCTAGGTCCTGCAGTGGACCATGAAAAAGACTGGTATAGTACATTACAAAATATTGAGTGGGCCACCACATTAAAACTTAATATCGAATTAAAATATAAACTTATCAAATTCAATGCGATTAAATGTAACTCTAATTTAAGTTGATGTCAGTGTCGACATAAACATAATGGTAAAACAAAGGAAACAATTTCATTTTTCCCACTAAAGTAACTTTATGACGTAGTTAGTTGACAAGTCTTTTATAATAAATTGGTAATAGGTAAATTTAATAGAAGTGGGACACAAGTGTGTAAACTTGAATTAGATGAGTCATATTTTGTAAGAACAAATAAATAAATCAGTTTTAAATAAGTGACAGCCCTTACCTTATAACTGTTTGAGGTAAATGCCTGTGGCTACACTCCAACCGCTCAAAGATGAGCAATTAAAGAAATTGACTCATTGTACTTGTGAGCTATTAAGAACCGGTTTTGAATGCCTACATTGAGCTTTTATCTTAATACCACAATAATAATGCCTAATAAAGGACCAGGCTAAGCCTGTGATTTCAGTTGAATACTAATAAATAATAATAAATTAATAAATAATAATAAATTAATTTACTAATTTAATACCTTTATCTACCTCGTTTCTGGTGCAAAGAATGTCCATTGCCATCCAACGCGGCAATGCAGCAAGCGTTATGGGCACCTTTGCACCAGGAACGATGAGGGGCGGGTTATTTGATTAATTTTTTAAGTAGGTGTATATATTTTATTTTCTGTTATTGTTATTATTTATTTTTAACAAACTTTACTCTCTAAGCCTTGTATATATATGTTTAGTATAAGGTAGTTATGAATTATATTTATGTCATAATGTTTTTTAAGTTATAAAAATAAATACCACAAGCTTTTAAAAGGTTTTTACATTTTTGCCAGGTATAAAGTTGTAAATTAATGTTTTCAATAGGGTATTTTACTATGAACGAGAAAAAATCTGTAAATGTGTTTTCGATATAGCTTAGGCAAAAAGCTATCGGAAAATGTTCGTTTTAGATCATAAAATAACAAAATAAATTTTAAAAAACAATTCCAAATACTCCGTTTTTTAAATCTGTGCATAAAATAGTCACCGCTATGTCATGACGTCATTCGGCTTTGTAAACATAGAATAGTTTGTCCAGTTTTGTACACTAGTATTCCAGGAACAGCACATCAACGATAACTCATTATTAACCATTTATAATAACTCATTTCCAACTTAAATCACAAAACTACAAACAAAGATAGCGAAAAATATTTACACGCATTGTTTACATAGCCTAGTGACGTCATTCATGACCACAGAGTAACATAATGACATCCATCGTTTTCGTAAATTACGCGCAAAATTTTGAAACTGTAAAATTATAATGCACTAGTTTTTACCCGCGGCTTCGCCCGCCTGATATTTTGATTTTTGACGCAATATCATTATAATTTATAGCCTATGTGTTATTCTGATATATAAGCTATATTATTGCAAAGTTTCATCTCAATCCGTTCAGTAGTTTTTGCGTGAAAGAGTAACAAACATCCATATATACATCCATCCATCCATCCATCCTCACAAACTTTCGCGTTTATAATATTAGTAGGAAGTAGGATTTTTAAAGCACTTAACGATTGAATTTATTTTTGTAATTTTGAGTGGTTTATTAGACCAACAGAATCTAATATTACTCGAATGCTCCGTTAAGTACGAACCTAGTTTGTATGGTAGATTTCATTTTAGATACTTTAGAGGTGGTCCCAATAAAAAAAAGTATTAGAGCTTAAGCCATTAACTTGTATAGTATTTAATTACTTAAAGCAACTTTATATATTCCTTCTTATTAATATGACATTGCTTGTACAATGTGGCGGCCAAACTTAAATTGACATTAAATAAAATTCAATTTGAAAAGATTTTTTTATTTGCTCTGAGATTGAAAATATGAAATTACTAAATAATTTGTTTTGTTGTTGCTTCTGCAAATTTGTTTACCGTAATTATTTTAACGCCTTTTTGGACTACTTACTATACAAAGTTTGGGCTGACTTTGCATAATCTCCTTTAATTTAAATCGGCATAGTCGCTTTTTAGGGTTCTGTACCCAAAGGGTAAAAACGGGACCCTATTACTAAGACTCCGTTGTCTGTCCGTCTGTCTGTCTGTCACCAGACTGTATCTCATGAACCATGATAGCTAGACAGTTGAAATTCACACATTATTTTCACAAATCAAAAATACACATTTCACAGATGCTGTATTTCTGTTGCCGGTATAACAACATATACTAAAAACAAATTAAAATAAATATTTAAGGGCTCCCATACAACAAACCTTATTTTTAGCCGTTTTTCGCTAGAAATTAATAACATTAACAGGTAGATGCTTGAAATACTCACATAATATTTAATTGTATGTTTACTTCAATAATTAATTATTAAATTAAAATAAAGTAAATATCTAAGGGGGCTCCAGTACAGTACGGAACCCTTCGTGAGCGAGTTCGACTCGCATTTGGCTGATTATTGATCAATCAATATTAATGAATAAATGGTACACATTGATTCACGCTAACTATTCTATTCAAATTTTGTACTGTACTGTATCAGCCTTTTAATAGTCCACTGCAGGACGTAGGCCTACCCACAAAGGGTGATTGGGCCATATCCACCACGCTGGCCCAGTGCGGGTTGGTGGATTAGTATACGCCATCGAATTTCTTCTACGGACGTATGCAGGTTGCCTCACGATGTTTTCCTTCACCGAAAAACCAGTGGTGTGAAATTCCGTACATAAATTCCTAAGAACTCATTGGTACGGGACCGGGATTTGAACCCACGACCTCAAGATTGAAAGGCGGGTGTCACTACCTCTAGGTCACCACGGCTTACCTACGGCAAATTTTGTACGTAGATTGAAATTACGAAGTTATCTGTGACACTTCTAACGGAAAATAAATGATTAATTAGCAATATACATCTTATTAAGCAGTATTCATCAAGTAGCTGATGGACAGATAGAAGATAGGCAGATCTGCAATTCTGAACCACGCTATAAATAAAGATGTGGCCCAGTTACCGCAACAGGTACAGAAAATGTAGTGCATGGCATTTACAGAGACTTACTTCCTACTAATATTATAAACGTGAAAGTTTGTGAGGATGGATGGATGGATGGATGGATGGATGGATGGATGGATGGATGGTTGGATGGATGGATGGATGGATGTATGGATGTTTGTTACTCTTTCACGCAAAAACTACTGAACAGATTGAGATGAAACTTTGCATTAATATAGCTTATATATCAGAATAACACATAGGCTATAAATTATTATGATATATTGCGTATGCGAGCGAAGCCGCGGGTAAAAACTAGTCTTGATATAAAACCTCACGCAACGGATGGTCGTTGTCTCCTACTATCGGCCTTATTAGTAAGCTTTAAGTAGCCCAACCAGCTATGGAGAGGGCTATGCTCGGAGTTTTTCTGCGAGATCGAATCAGTCATGAGTTCATGAGGAGATAGCTAGAGTTACCGACATAACCCAGCGGATTAGAAAGTTGAAGTGGTAGTGGGCAGGGTACATAGCTCGGAGAACTGATCACCGATGAAGTCATATAGTTCTCCGCTTGTCCGTTTTTTTATTTTAATTAAAAGTCTTAAAGCTTAATTTCATACCAACAACGTTGATAGTTGATATTCTGTAGTTTGTCTATTCTGTCAACTAGAGCACGATGAGAAGCTTGGTTAAGACTTTTTCAATAGGTTTTCAGAAATAATTTATCAAGGACTGTGATTCGAAGAAAAACAAATAAAATAAACCTGCAGTTAAAAATCTCTTTTATTTCATAATTAATGGTAAAAGTAAAAATAAAATTTATTGCTAAAACTGTGTAGAATCATCGTGGTAGGTACATTTTTCTAGCCTAGCCTAGCAAAGTAGGAAGAAAATACTCGTATTTCATTTATATCAAAATAGAGAACTTATTAAAATAATTTTAATATTTATCTTTATTACCAACAAATGAGATCATACATTTGAGTAATTGGGTATAATTTATTAGGAAATATTTACAGTTTTAGTGACGAACGTTATTTCAATCCCTGAAAATAGCAACAGTGCAAATTAAAGTAACCTACTCGTATATTGAATAATTATTTCTTTTCTGTTTACACTTTAAACAACTATGTGCAAAATATTATTATATTGCTACAAGACAAGATTAATTTATTTATGCTAAACTAAAAAACATCAAAACTTAAATAAATTACCTTTTATCAGGTATAGGAATTTAATTTACATTATAAAATTAATTCTTATTAATTCGAATTATTTCTTTCATTCTTATGATCAACTTTACCATTGCGTTTGGAGTTAGCCGTTCTGGTGGGTTTACAGTTTGGTCGAAACTAAAATTAAACATTTTTTTTTTATTTCGAATAGGTTTGCGTTTGACTACACACTGCCTGATGTTAAGCAGATGTGCGGTCTAGGGTGTAGCACGCTTACCTAGAAGATACCTATTTACTCGGGATTTGAAGACACTCACGTTGTACTTTAACGGGAAGACAGACCCAGGCAAAGCATTCCACATTCCGGCTGTTCGTATGAGGAATGAGGATTCGAAACGCTTGATTCTAAACATTTATTGCAGTTTATATAATTATATACGTATATCCTATGCAATGGAGTTGTCAACAACTGGAATAGGTTGCCTGAGAATGTAATCTCGGCAAGAACTGTAAACACATTTAAGAATAGACTGGACCTTTGGATAAAGAAGGAAAAAAATTATTTAACAGATAAATACTAATTTTATTTGATTCTGCTTGATATAGGCACATCAGTATACACTGCTCGCCCATAAACAAATAAATAATATATAAACGGTATTAATAATATTAATTAAAACATGCATAAAGTTACCGTTATTATAAACTACTTACTATCGGAAAAAAGGAGGAGGTACTATGTTCATCTGTATGTATTTCTGTGTACTGTACTGTACTGTACTGTACCAGCCTTTTTAATAGTCCACTGCAGGACGTAGGCCTACCCACGATGGGTGATTGGGCCATATCCACCACGCTGGCCCAGTGCGGGTTGGTGGATTCACATACGCCATCGAATTTCTTCTACGGACGTATGCAGGTTGCCTCACAATGTTTTCCTTCACCGAAAAGCCTGTGGTGTGAAATTCCGTACATAAATTCCAAAGAACTCATTGGTACGGGACCGGAGATTTGAACCCACGACCTCACGATTGTAAGGCGGGTGTCACTACCTCTAGACCACCACGGCTATTCATTATTCAACATTTTTGTGTATGTTTGTCTATGTTTTCGCCAATTGTGAACCGATTTAATTATTATATTTTGGTTCAAATATAACTGCTCCTGAGGTAGTGAAATTTAAAATTTGTCGATATTGGCTGAGCCGTTTTCGATAAAGTAAAATAAAATGATTAGTTTTCAACAACTGAATACCCTGAATTATTTGCGATAACAAATGTTATATTAGGAAATGAAAATTAAAATACCCTTAGAAAAATACCGCCTTACAACAAAAGATTTTAACACGCTTTAACCACTCTTTAACCGTAAAATTGTACTACTAAACATTGTCTAAAGCGTGCATAAAACTTTAGTGGTAAGACGAATAAAGTCCTACTGCAAGTCCGAAACATTGCTTTATCAACAAGGAATAATTAATATGCTCATAAACTCAAAATAAATGAATGGAAAGAAAACTTAGTAACATAGCTGATTTGTGGAGACCGATGAAAACTTTCCTTTTACGAACATACTGAACATAAAACACAAAAACTTAAATAACTTACACCCGCCAGCTTAGCCCACATTTTGCCTCATAATATTGCGTTCAAACCTGTGACAAATAATACACTTGGACGTGAACATGAAATGTTCCAACAGAAATCAGCGTAATAATTCAGAAAACATAATTAAAGGCTATTTCAAAAAAAATATGCCATACGATTTATGCCATTTATTGTATAGAGTTTTTTCAAAATTAGAACCGTCGTGGTGTTACTTTGAACTAATGATAAGACTTTTATCAGCAACCAAGGTACCGACTACTTGGTAGACGCGAGTACTAATGAAAGCCGAATTGGGGTCTACCAAGTATCAATCACTTTTAAAACGCTAACTGTGCAGAACATGTACTTGAGACTGCATGGAAATCCTTAGTATTAAAATTTAAGTATTGTACTGTACTGTACCAGCCTTTTTAATAGTCCACTGCAGGACGTAGGCCTACCCACGGAGGGTGATTGGGCCATATCCACCACGCTGGCCCAGTGCGGGTCGGTGGATTCACATACGCCATCGAATTTCTTCTACGGACGCATACAGGTTGCCTCACGATGTTTTTCTTCACCGAAAAGCCCGTGGTGTGAAATCCCGTACATAAATTCCAAGAAATTCATTGGTACCGAGATTTGAACCCACGACCTCACAATTGTAAGGCGGGTGTCATTACCACTAGACCACCACGGCTTTTAAAATAATAAATTTAAAAAAGAAAAAAATAAGTATCAACTTAAATTAAATATACAATAATTTTATATTATTTATAACACAATATGTCAAAGTTTTCGTACAAAAGATCGTGAATAGTAGTTACTGAAAATACAAAACCAGATGATAAATTATATTATCATTTTGTATATACCTATACATATATACAGAAGTTTAGAAGTTGTGATTAATTATTTAGTTGGAATATTATTTCTGTTTTATAGAAAACGATATTTTCTTCAATAACAGAATAAATATATTAAAAACTAGCTGCCCGTCCCGGCTTTGCCCGGGTATGATTGGCTATACATATACTTACCACGTAATATAGGTATGCGCCACACACATGCTAGACATACCGGATGAACCATTATGATGAGTTAAAACCTACCCAAATCGCGAGAGTTTCCGTAGTCTTAAACTGTTTGAAGTTTATGAAAAAGAGATAGTAGGTATTGGCATATCTAAATAAAAGTGAGTTCGTATGTGTTGGGTGGCTGTACATAATATATAGCCCTGATTTCAGAAAATTACAATGATGAGAATGAAAGCGACGTTAAAATATTACAGACCCACAGTCTATACATTCTACCCATGTAATTTAGTTTCTTGATCTTGTCTTCACTCGAGAATTTTGAAAAACATTGGACATCAGTTCTACTTCTACGAATTGTGTGCCCTACCTAAGGCCTCTTCAACTTGCTAACCCAAAGAGCTGTGATGGAAGGAATCGAAGCGCTGGCATCCAACGTGTTCCGGACGTCACGACCAGATCTTAGATTCACGTGAAGACCTTCGCTACACTTGCCAATACATTGTCTACATTCGAGAACTTTAAGGTCGACAATTCGTTTCACATACTATGTGTAGGGGCGTAGCTACCGCAGTATCAGCCGTGTCAATAATACGGGGCTCCCGGGCTACAGGGGCCTTAACGTGTGTAAGCAAAACCTAGTAAAATGTTATCCACAATGTCTCTTAATCTCGTGCTTCCCGAAAAAAAATCATCTCTTTTTTTCCCGGGTTAAGCATTCTTCCAAAAGTTGTCCTAAGAGGCAGAAATTTTATAACAACTGAAATCGTCTTCAGCTAGACTTACTTAGCTGATATAGGTAATTATATTCTATTCATTATCAATTATCAATTTCCAGAAAAAAAGGCAAGAAAAGTGTATATTTTATTTGAATTGTTTGGCTAGCTCAATTTCTAGGAGGAAGTGACAACTTATAAATAACCGTCTTACCACTAAAGTTTTAACAGTACAAATTGTACGCCTAAACATTGTTTAAATCTTTTGCGGTAAGGCGGTATATATTTATTTCAATTTAATGCAAGTATATTTGTTTCTTCTGGAGAAATGTGTGATTTGGGCTCCCCAACTATGTTTGATTCTGGGCTCCTCCAAGGCACGCTACGCCACTGCATACCTATTTACTACCAATAAAACATAAATCGACACACTAATGGCGGAGATATATAACTTTGGTGGTCTAGTGGTAGTAACGCCTGTCCTACAATCGTGAGGTGATGGGTTCAAATCCCGATCCTGTATCAATGAGTTTCTTTGGAACTTACCTATGTACGGAATTTCAAATCATTGGCTTTTCGGCGAAGGAAAATATTGTGTGGCAATCTGCACCAACCCACACTGGGCCCTGGCACTGGTGGTGGATATGGCCCAAGCACCCTTCTCAATTCTCAATGACCCGTTTCCTCGAATCTCGACGTTATGTCACCTAATAAGTGCCTGTACTGTAACCGAGCACTTTGGCATCGCGCGGCGTTGTAGTCGGCTTGGAATCGCCTTACGACTAACTAAAAAGCCTGCCCACTACGTAGCTTGGGCAGGATTTTGTCTCGGACACTTTTTTCACGATTGTGACTCTATAGATATTTGCTCGAAGTGAATTTTGTATTATGTACATTGTACAAAGTACATGAATTGCCAAGCGGAGCGAGCGGCGAAACGAAACTTTTATAATACTTACATTACATTTTTGAACTCGTAATATCTTTGTAATAAAATGTCTGAATTAAATAATTTAAAAAGTTGCATAAAGCTATTGAAACAGTCTTGAATATGAAATAATTTATTTTGATAAGGATTAATACCAAGATACAATTTAGGATCCTTTTCCTGCGACGGTATTTCAATTAATTTTTAAGAATAAAAGAACAGTTCGTAATATCTTTGTAATAAAATGTCTGAATTAAATAATTTAAAAAGTTGCATAAAGCTATTGAAACAGTCTTGAATATGAAATAATTTATTTTGATAAGGATTAATACCAAGATACAATTTAGGATCCTTTTCCTGCGACGGTATTTCAATTAATTTTTAAGAATAAAAGAACAGTTATTACGGCTTAACTATAATAGTTAGATATATGCTGTCGCGATATTTTTTGTAAATTATGGTGTGTTCTATAAAGTCGTAGTACATTATTTTATTCCATCATCAATAGTTTTCGCAGCGCACGCGACGTAAGGAATTTTTCAGGTCTTTTTTTACACCTTATGTTACATTATTGGAGATTTAGTAAGGATCCCTAATTTTTTTTTAAATATAATATAGCCTATGTTACTCGGGGATAATGTAGCTTTCCAAAGGTGAAAGAATTTTTGAAATCGGTTCAGTAGTTTCGGAGCCTATTCATTACAAACAAACAAACAAACAAACAAATCTTTCCTCTTTATAATATTGGTATAGATAGATAATTGTATATAATATACAATTTTGTTTTTGACCTACGAACCAACCGGAAGAGGTACTCAATAAGCATAACTTTTTTCATATAAGTCCGATTTTAATATTTTTATTTATGGGAAAGAGTATACTTCGAAATTAGTCCCATTTAAATTTTATCGAAATCGGCAGAACCATTTTCGATAAATCAACAAAAATGTGAAAAATGCTACATCGATATGTGCGAAATATTCGCGAATTCTGTACATGGGTGAAGTCGGTCATGTTATTTTTTGCAAAAATAAATTATTTGTCATTTTTACTTAATAAATTGGTACATCATGATTATATTAAACTTGTAATAAATGATTTCTGAACTATTTAAATTGCTAGTCCTTTAGTTATTAGTCTATGTCTAAATGTAAGTTTCAAGCGACCCAGTTCCGAGTAAGTCATAATTCAAGAACCACATGTGTTTCAGAAAATTTCAAACTTATACTCTCTAATATACTAAGAAAATATTACGTAATTTCTTACTATACGCCTTAAACACTCACTGTTATATTAACTTTATTTACTAGATTTTACCCGTGGATTCCCAAGGGAGCTTTAAGGCAATTGTGTGGTGCCAGCTTGGCCATACAATAATCTACCTCTAAATATCGTCCGATTTGAGCAATATTTTTTTCATGTAATGAGAATTAAATAGCTAGAATTATACCTACGTCTTATTCTTCAAGCTAATATCTATAGAGCCACAATCATGCAAAAAAAATGCCCGAACCAAAACCCTGCCCAAGCTACGTAGTGGGCAGGCCTATTAGTTAGTCGTTAGGCGATTGCAAGCCGACAACGCCGCGTGATGCCAAAGTACTCGGTTACAAACATTAATTTGGTGAAATAGCGTAGAGATTTGAGAAAATGTAAATATTTGCTCGAAGGTCTTATTACAGTTTTTTATATGACTCTAAAGCTATAAGCCTCTAAAGTCTTATTTTTACTCAAAAACTTGACTGAAAAGTACCAATACATAAACTAAAAACTTTACTGAAAAAATAAGACAAACGTAAGCAAAACCATATCATTGTGTAACATTTTAAGAGATCAAAAGGGTTTTTTTACGGAACGTAAATGCTATAGGAAATGTACTGAAAATTTTCTCGCTGTTCTACAAAAACTTTCAAACAGCGGTTGATTCACGTTTCTCTTAAATATTTCCGAGATAAAACGTTGCCTATAATATTTATAATAGGTGATGTGTCATCGATGTACCCTTAGACCAAATAAAAAAATTAAGACAGAAGGCCGTGAACAGATAAGTAAGGCTGATTTTTTTATACATGTGTGAGTGCGTCGGTGTTGCGCCGCCATAGTTCGACTGACAAGCCAAGGCGTAGTTTCGTTGTACGTATTTGTGCATGTAACGGTGTATAAGTTGAGGCGTAGTTTTGCCGGCCTCACATATTTGTTTCTCAACATTCTGTCTTGATTTTTTTTATTTGGTCTGATGATGTACCTACATTATTTTCACATTTACCTACTGTTGATTTTACAAAAAAACGTTCAGTTAATTTCCATAATTTCCATTTCCATTTTCCTTTACTTGTCCCATTTCAATGTATAATTTACAAAACAAAAAAAATATTCATCACAATCGGTTCATAATTAGCGGAGCGATCGCATAACATACATACAATGTCGAATTGAAATTCTGTTTTTTTTTTAAATCTATTAAAAAACATATATTATATTAAAAAAAAACCTTTTTTTTAACAAGCTTTTACTGAACGAGTACTCGCCAAGACGAATCAAACTATATTCTATTATATATTCTTTTTTTTTCGACGATGTTTATACTCAAAGCAAGCTGTCTTCGCCTGTAATTGATGTGCCACTTGGTTCCTTCTTATTCTATTCTTTCGTGTGTTGTGTTGGTGTGCACAGTGTTGGTGGAGTTTATCGATGAAATAAAAATAAACAAGCCGAAACTCAATAGGGTTGCGTCGTTTCATTACAGAGTTCTTATGATCACTTTCCAGCTCCATCATCAAACCCTGTTTACCATTGAAAGACAAACTACTCGTCAAGACCATTCAAATGAACCCAATCTCGATGAGGTTGTGTCGTTTCATTGCTAAGTTCATTTGGCCACCTTCCAGCTCCATTATCAGATCAACACCATGTCATAATCATATTGCATTGTCACTGATGGGTACGCAATTTACAAATGTATGCAAAACTTCAGCTTAATCGGTAACCGGGAAGTGGATCAAATTTAACTTGTTAGGTTTAATAATAAGACTGCCTCGGTGGCTCAGTGGTTAGTAACCCTAACTTCTGGATCAAAGAGGCGTGGGTTCGATCCCCACCCAGGGCAATTATTTATGTGATGAACATAAGTGTTTGCTCTGTGTCTGGGTGTTATTTAGTTACTATCTATATAAGTATGTATTTAAAAATAAGTATATGTAGTATATCAGTCTCTGGCAGCCATATTTACAAGCTTTGCTTAGTTTGGGGTCAGAGACCGTGTGTAAAATGTCCCAAAAATATTAAATATATAAATATATATTAATTACAGACAACCGGACAGGTGAAAGTAAATACAATATAAAAATAGTTTAAAAAAAAAGCACGATTAGGATTCAATTATTTTTTCTTTTATAAGTGCATTGTCATCGGTTTTTGATAGGTGTGCAAAGTTCAAAGAAAATCTGATCACTCAAAGTAGGTCAAAATCGAGCTTAAGCTAGCAAGCAAGCAAACATACAGGTGAAAGTATTAAAAGCGTGTTAAAAAGCTTGTGAAATTAAGCATGATATATTTGTAATGTCTCTTTTGCAAATAAGCTCTCTTATATTATAGGTAATATATGTTCTGACGAAATTTTGATTCCGAATATTGGCACATGTAAAAAATAAAAAGCAAATAAGAATTTATAAGAAATAATCTTTGATTCTACAGCCTAGAAGTGTTATTAAATATATCAAATGATTTCAAAAGTATCAATTAGCCGAAATACTGCGATATACTATGATTAACAAAGCTCTCACCTTGTGAAAAAACCAAAATAACTTCACGAAATCACTAGCACAAAAAGACAGCTGTTGTTCCTACAGTCCATCAAATCTAAGAGGTACCGTTTGACGTTTCATATTTTTTCATCCCATCCCTATCATTCAATTGTCAGAACTGTCAAACGGTACTTCTTAGATTTGACGGACTGCGTCAAATCTAAGAAGTACCGTTTGACAGTTCTGACAATTGAATGATAGGGATGGGATGAAAAAATATGAAACGTCAAACGGTACCTCTTAGATTTGATGGACTGTAAGTCGCCATATTTGTTATTGGCTCAGTATTGCCATTTTTTAACAGAAAAATATTACTATTTTCTTTTTTAATGCAGTCTAAACTTGAATAATCTATGGTTTCCTTATTTTTTCGAACTTAACTCTAAAGTGCCAACAATGGGCGGAATGCCAACGATTGGGTGTTTTACCCTATCTTATCTCTTAGCAGAAGAAACGGCAGAGCCGCAGGCAGTCAACAGCAAATCTTTCAATAATCTTTCTTCTTGCAAAAATTTCTCCAAGAGTTTATTTGATAAACATTTTGAAACGTTATTTTTCAGTTTAACTCGACTTGAATTTAAATTCGAGATTAGGATTGATCGGATGCCAAAGGAAATTAAACCTTAAAGTTTCGTTTCAATTAAATCTAAATAGATTTAGATTGCAAAACGTGATTTGTGATAGAATCTGTAAAGCTGGGAAAATATGAAATAAAAAATACAAAACTGAGTAAGCAATGATAAAAAATTTAAAAAGTATTTTTTTTTTGCAATATAGGGTTTCAGTGTTTTCAGAGGTGAAAATTGTTCGGTATTGTAAACTAGCAAAATTTTGAACAAAACGTATTTTTTAAATTGTTTGTAAAATATATAAGCCAAGTTTCAAATCAAACGGTCAGGAATAAAAAGGTTTATACAAATGAAAAAGGCCCGTTTCACCCGTATAAATTTTCGAAAATCCGTTCTTAGTACGCCATTGCATTGTACAATACATCTATGTTCAAAGTTTCAAGTATATAGGTTAAACGGTTTGGGCTGTAGACCATCTGTAAGTCAGTCACTAACTGTACTGTACTAGCCTTTTTAATAGTCCACTGCAGGACGTAGGCCTACTCACGAAGGGTGTTTGGGCCTTATCCACCACGCTGGCCCAGTGCGGGTTGGGTCACTAACGCCGAAGCCTAATTAATGTACTAAGTTTTACTATGAGACCAACTAACGATTCGAGAGAAAAACCAACTGTTCTACAAACAATACAAACAATCTATTAGGTAACTCTGGGCAAAATGTATTGCTTTTTAATAAATAATTATTTAACGAAGGATTTTCCCGTTATTTTACAATTGGTCCCACAGTAAAAGTTGTTCATAATGTAATGAGCACGCTTTTGAAAGTTGAAAACAACAATTCGTAAGTAAAAAACATACAATAATACCTCAAAAAAATTAACTTTATTTTGAAATTTAGCACAAGTTTTTCACCGGAATTCATTCCAGAAATGGTCAGTCGTCCTATTTCTAGAACTTTTCCGACCCCCACATTTTAACAGGAGCAGACCACTTACCATAAAGCTAAAAACAAAACGTAACACATGCCAACCAAACTTCCACTCTAAATTCGACACAAAAAGTCCAATTTCGCTCGTCAATAACACCAGATGCTTGAACAGCTGAAATTTAGGTCATAGCAGCAGGGTTTGCTATTTTATGCGGAACTCCCCAAATTGTGGGGAATCCTACTTTCATTGGGAACTGGTGTTATGTGGGGATTGATTGTTTGTGAGGCATATGAAAGAAACAAAAACCATGGAACAACAAATTCAATGAATGATAGAAAAAATGAGAAATAAAAATAAAACTTATAAGAGAAAAAAAACAAAAGTCCATAATATGCACTTTGATAGTCATAACAGTTAATAGAGTTAATCGTTTTTATGGCTAAAAAAAGTGACAATCCCACTCCCTATGATTCCGATGTTGGCGATGCAAAAACCAAAACTTGCATATAACATGCATATTTTTACCTACCCTTTTCAGTCAAAAAACTGAGAAATTTGTGGGGAATCGGAATAATTTTTCTCCCCAATTTTGGAGATTCATCTTTGGTTTTTGGAGAATTAAGGACATGGGCATTGGCAACACTGTAGCAGATGCTACATATTGGTGCAAATAACTGACAAAGTTTCACAGTAAATCACGGGAATTTGAACTCTGCTTCGTTGTGATTAAGTGCCGGAGTTGCGTAGAGTTCTCGCTACCTGGTCGAAGTTAGGAGATAGCGTTGATTTATTGAGATGTTAGTATTTGTAGAGAGTGGCTTCGGAAACTTCTGGAATGATATGGAGGTGACGTATCTTTAAGATAAGATATAGGTTATGATGTTGAGGTTGTACTTAGTCAACTGCGTAAGTCGGAACGGCTAACATTTTTACAATTTTACAGCTGTATTAGAAATCTATAAAAAAGCTTTATCTACTAGAGTGTAGTAGGCCTACGACCTGCAGTGGTCTATTAGAAAAGGCTTGTATAGTCTTATTTGGTTGTTATTTTTTAAATGATCTGTATTTTTAGACTGACTCTAACTACAGTCAGATTTCATCAGCTGAAACCTCCCAATAGCATCCAACAATCCTCCGATCGTCTAGAATCAATAGTGCGGCTCGTTAGCCCCGGGAGCATTGTTTCTGGGATAAAGGGCCACCGGTGGGCTAATTGGGTTACTGGATCCTGGGCCTGGGCAGACGGGAAACAAAGTTGCTGATAAAAAAATAATTAAGAATTGGGTGAAGCCTTTGTCTAGCATTCGGCGGGACAGTCTGCGAAAAAGCACAAAATAAATAAACCGTCTTCGCTTTATTTTGAGCTTTACAAAACAACCTTTTCTGTAAATTTCTTCGAATACCTTTTGGAACCGCTTTGAATCCAGCAAACTCTTCAAGTTTTCTGAAAAATTTGACATTAGATTTCCTGCTTTACACTTACCCACCAGATACAAATAGGTAGAATTTGAGACGCCTTATTTGCCGTCTGTTTTTTTAGCAATATGCTATCACTATAGTTCTGGTAATTTTGGTTTATTTTTCAGCTTAGTTTCTCTAAATATATAAGTACCTTTTTATGTAGAATAGGTCTACATTTGCCCACCAACTTGCCTGATAGAGAGCGAAGTTGTAGCCGAAGATGGAGTATGTAAACCTAGAAGATATTATCCCATTACATTAATACGGGACTTACCAAAACCTAGAAGATGCCTATTCACTATTGATTTGAAGATATTCAAATTGTAATTGTCAGGAAACAATGACGGAGGCAGGTACTATATCAGACTATAAGTCAAAACCTCTTAATGGCTCTGATTGCCTCCGCTTGTTTCTGGGATAAAGACCCACCACTGCGGTGGGTTAATTGGGTTACTGTCTCCTGGAGCTCGACAGACGGAGATTCAGGTAGGAATATAAAAAAAACTTACTGCTTGCACATCATACATATGATACAAAGATAAGTCAAACATAGACTTTCTCGGTGGAAAGTACCTTGCATCTTCTTCTTCTCAGTCGTGCTCTTCATTACTGAAGGTCGTGTCTAAATTGGAGCATTATGATCCTGGATCACCCTTTGAACAATACTCCTCCAGTCGGACCTATCTGTAGCGGATCTCATGGCGTCAGGGATGGGCACGCCGATCAAAGATTTTATTTGATCAATCCATCTTGTAGGAGATCGACCGCGTGGTCTTTTACCTTCGACCTTTCCTACTACCATTAACTTCTCCAGGTTGTCTGGGTCTCTGCGAGCAATGTGGCCAAAGTAGTTTAGAATATGCTGAAGGCAAGTCGTCGACAGTCGTGTTGGTATGCGGAGCTCTTTAAGAATGGATACGTTAGTACGGCGCGCGGTCTAAGGTATACGAAGCATTCGCCTCCAACACCACATTTCAAATGCGTCGATTTTAGTTCTTTCCTCCTTCCGTAACGTCCAGGATTCTACGCCGTAAAGGAAAATTGAGAAAACCAATGTTCGTACCAGTCTCACTTTAGTGTTGCGAGATATTTAATAATTCGCATCTAGCGAGATTTTTTATCGTAGGTCCATGTTTTCGGTGGATGTACTGATCTGCTAATGCGATAGTCTCCACTCCTAGGTAATGGAACAATCTTCCTGCTTTCCTGTTTCCTAAGAGATATAATCTAAAAGCTTTTCAAGGACATGTCATCTTCTCGGTCTGCGCGCTTCATCTTCGACCACAATGTCGCTTACCATCAGACAAGTAGATGAACAACTTAATTCCCAATTTCGTGAAATTTTCTGGATTTGTACGGAACCCTCGATGTGCGAGCCTGATTCGCACTTGTCCGGTATTTTTAATTCTTTTCTCGCCTGATTCCTTATTTCCATATCTTTTCATAACTGAAGGTAGAAACCTCATAAACGGCTCTTCCAATCTCTTCAAAAATTGACGCTATTTTTGCAGCCCGTCTGTGTACTAGTTATCAGTCCGATCGACTAGTAAGTAATTGGCCTCTCCGAATCCGGCTGACGGGTACTAATGATTTCTTATACTAATTCCACCTGCCATTCACTCTTAGTCGGCCAGATTATTCGAAAAGAATAAGAAAATCTGCTGCGTTTATGTGCCCAAAATGCTTTAGCCAAAATCGAATGCCTTTGTCTTATACTTTTAAGAAAAAATTGCATATTTGAAATGAATACTTCTTTGGCGGCGTTGTGCACTTTTAGGATGGGTAAAAATGGTAAAACCTGTACTGTACTGTATTAACCTTTTCAACAGTCCACTGCAGGACGTAGGCCTACCCACGAAGAGTGATTAGGCCATATCCACCACGCTGGCCCAGTGCGGGTTGGTGGATTCACATAAGCCATCGAATTTCTTCTACTGGCGTATGCAGGTTGCCTCACGATGTTTTCCTTCGCCGAAAAGCCAGTGGTGTGAAATTCCGTACATAAATTCCAAAGAACTCATTGGTACGGGACCGAGGATTTGAATCCACGACCTCACGACACAGCCGTGGTGGTCTAGAGGTAGTGACACCCGCCTTACAATGGTAAACCCGCGTTAGGATAATTTCGTAAGCTGATCGAAAATTCGTAAGTGAGCGGTGAAGTGAAAACTTCCTTGTGCGAGTGTGATATTGTAATTTACTGCATAAATATAATACTTAGTACTTTTATACTGATAAATAAAGCAATTTGTACGAAATTATTCCCTAACCATTCTAAAATATTAATGGCTCCCTATTTAAAAATATGCCATGTGCCCATCCCTGACGCCATGAGATTCGCTACAGACAGGTCCGAGTGGAAGAGTATTGTCCAAAGGGTGATCCGGGATCAAAACGCTCCAATTTAGATACGACCTTCATTAATGAAGAGCACGACTAAGAAGAAAGAAGATTTAAAAATAAAAAGAAAGACTGCTGCTTTTTGTGTCCAAAATACTAAAGCTAAAGACGAAAGCTATTGGCTAATATTTCAATGAACTAATAATTTTATTAAAAGTGTTTTCAAATGCAGGGTCTTTTAACACGCTTTTATTAGTTTCACCTGTATGTTTGTTTGCTTGCTTGTAACTAAGTCCTTTGAGCTCGATTTTGACCTACTTTGAGCGATCAGATTTTTTTCAAACTTTGCACACCATTCAAAGACCGATGACAATGCATTTATAAAAATAAATATGACCCCTAAGCGTGTTTTTAGTTTTTTTTGGAAACTATATTTATATTATTTACAATTATTTCTCGATTACTTACTTTCGTTGTTTTTAAACATTCCCGATTTGAACACGTTATTATTAAATACTACGGGACTAATCGCGCACTAAAATTACAAGATAAATAAATACCTCATCATCCCGACGTTTCGGCTGAGTTGCATCGACCGTAGTCACGGGTAGACCACGTCTACCGTGGTCACGATGTTTGCGATTAGTCTCGTAGTATATAATAATAATACTGTAAAGTTTATAATTAATTGAATTTGACTGTACATAGAAAGTACGACTGATGACTAATGGGGTCGAAATGTTTCCGAGTAGAAACTACGTACAAATAAGCACAGCATAGGACTCACAAGATGTTTTCATTATGACTGCGGAATTGCGTTGAACGCAAGCCGCTTCCAACCGAAGTCAGAAATCAGAAAACGTTTATTGCAACACTATGTACAATGTTCTTACAAATAAATATAATAGTTCCAATAGAGAACCCATAACTGGTCCTATTGGAGATCTGTATTTCAACAGTAGGCCTATGTATAGCAGTGGAACTCTTATACCTGAAAGAAATGAAAAAATGATCTTATATTACCCCGAAAATGGGCGGGAAACATTATCAAAGAACGGTAATCATTTCATCAATGTCTAATTTAGTGTCGACCAACTTGATTGAACTAAATTACCCAAATTTGACCTTTATACGGTTAGAAATACCTAGCTAAATTACCTAATAGATAATAATTTGACACGGGCGAGGCTGACGGCTAGTAACAAACAGGTTTGACCTTATTATTAGTTGAAATATTAAACAGAAAGAAAGCTGACTTTTCCTCGAGTAGACAATTAAATAAGGTAAATAAGTCGACTGACGCGTAAGTCACGAAGCAGCTGCAAAGCAGTAAGGATGTTTTCCCCGTTTCGAAAGAACTCACGGAGCGGTTGGGTTGTTTGGACAACCTCGACGATTAACTAAATCTTTAGTTACTCGCGTAATTTTAATTTTACACGAGAAATGGTTTGAGCCAAATTTTTTATAATTCAACTTCCTACATATTTGTTGCCCGTCAACTTGTTGTATCGATATTTTTTGAATATCATGAATATTTTTGAATAACATGGGGTGTCATTTTGTTTTTTTCATGAGAAATTTTCGAAACTAAACATTTTTTAAATTTGATTTCCTACAACTTGGATTCCTACTAACTTTTTTTAGGATCGATACTTTTTGAATAAGATAGGGGTGCCATTTTGTTTTCTTCAATAACTACCTACCGACAATGATTAACTAAATTAGACACTGCACTGATCTGATGAACTGATGAGGTCATCGCATCATGTGGCACACACGATGCGTAGCTTGAGGTAGTGGGTCAAATCGTAATCTACCAGTTCCTACCTTTTCATTAACTGAATAAGCTCCCAGTTAGAATAATGCGAAAAACTGATCAGTTAACCGCATCGTGTATAGCTGCGATGACAATTAATTTTTATCATCACTATACCTTTAGCCTCAAGGGTATATATAGTGATGTGTTCTTACTGAAATTACATTTCTTTTGCAGCTCTCGCAGCTAATGTAGCTGCCGTGAGCGGGAATCACGTAGGGCGTAATGGATGAGCATAAGCGTTTTTGAAGATTAAATTTGCCTTATGTAAGATTTACGTCTCCAGGCTTAGTAGCCATTCGAAATGATACGGTGTAATTTTTTGAGCAACGAAAATTATCAAAGGCATCATAAAAATACTAGTAGTTTTCTGCAAAGTTAACCTCGCATTTGACTGAATATAAGCCTTTGTTCCTCTTCTTAGGATTCCGTACCCAAAGGGTAAAAACGGGACCCTAATACTATTACTAAGACTCCGCTGTCCGCCCGTCTAGTCTGTCCGCCTGTCTGTCACCAGGCTGTATCTCATGAACGGTGATATTCAGAACGTTGAAATTTTCACAGTTGACGTATTTTTGTTGGCACTATATTAACAAATACTAAAAAATAATATTATAACGGTGACAGGTAGAAACTTGTTATATTTGCCGAATTTTAAATTAAATAAATGCACCTTTTAAATAAATAAATTAATTAAAATGAAATAAATACTTAAAGGGGGCTCCCATACAAGTAACGTTATTTTTTTGCTCGATGTTAATAACAGAAACAGGAATATGCTTGAAATATATATTGTTGGAAGGTAGACGAGAACCAGCCGGCGAATGATATAAAAGGCGGTGCGCAAACGCCGCGCCAACACTTTGCCTCGAGCCACCGTCGTGGAAACATCGTCCGATATTTCATTTCTCTTTCGTTAAATTGTGTCGAATCGCTGTCCGATTGTTTAACTTTTGATTATTTTTGTTGAATTATAATTGTCAAAGTAATTCGGTGTTTTATTTTTGAAATAAAATCAGTTCAAGTATCCAAAATCAGAAGTGGGATAGAATCTACGTTTCACACGTTGTTCTATCTCACTACTCTGCCCACATTTTGTTGCAAAGAAATGTCGGACAATGTGATGGCCATCTAAATAGTAGTTTGCGCAAAATCTACATGAAGGTAGTTGCCTAAAAGCGAAACTAGGCGCGAGTTAATAGTGAAGTGAAGTGTTGGAGCAGTGCTTGAGAGCTCATAGGGTGCGTCGAATTCCCGCAGGCCTCGCCGACTGACCGGTGGGCATGCCGTCCTCAGCAGGCTTTGCACCTGTTCGGTGGGCATTGCCGCCTGTCACCTTTGCGATGCCGGCTCTTCGGCGGGAATCACCGTCGTCAGCAAGCCTCGTCACGCTCAGCAGCACTTAGCACCAAGAGGGGCTGGTAAACTGTTTGTGGCAGATAACGTCACGGTAACAGACTGCATTGCTGATGTAGTACTTTTCTTCAGAATGTTGGTGAGAGCTATCCATTATATTTTTGATTTGATTTTGATTACTTTTACATTTTGCGTTTGTGCCCATATTTACCAAAGGCAAAATAGACCGTGCTAAGTACTAGACTACCGATTTTTACGAATCGGGTTTTGTTTAAATTATGATTCAGGCCCATGCGTAAATAAATGACGGGTGAGTGATCCTTTATTGTAAAGCAAGCCACCACCAGAACTGATGACCAAGACCACTCTGTCAAGAATGTATACGACTAAGAAGAAGAGTGATCATACATGGGGTTATTTTATTGCAAACACGAGCTATTTTGTCTGCAATAGCTAATCATCACGATTATTTTGTTCGGGTTCAGGAACACAGCTCGAACAAAACTACCCTACATGTAACATTTTTGCTGTGTAGGTTACGCATTAAACATTTTGTGAAAAATAATAATGGAGCCAAGTATGTGCCTTTAAATAGATGTTGTGAAGTTCAACTCATAAGACAGGCATTGTTTTTTCGTGGTGAATTTGTCCGCCTTTCTGCGAAAGTCAACTGACATTATTTGACACTCATTTAAATCCTAAACGTGCTTATAGCCGGGATTCTAATGTAAAAATTGTTTTGGTGAAAAAAGATAACGCGTACCATAAGCAACGTTGAATTTCGATGAAATGATCAGCGTCGCAATGCCTTGAAGTGGTTTTGGAATTTCGTAGTCTTGTGAAATAAGAAAACTTGTGAATTATTTTAGTAAAGAAAAAGCTGGTTTCGATAGATTGTTTTTAGATTTTAAATATGACTTAAGATAGGTACGGGGTTAGTCCCGTCAGATGTTTGTTGGGGAACTGTAAATTCTACTTTGTGTGATTTCGGAATGATTATTTTCTAGTGAAAGAAACTGAGCCTATTAAAATAAAAGTCAAGGTCAGGTGTGACAGAGCTCTGATAAGATCTAAGTTCTACTTATGTCATTTTTCACATGTAGTCGAAGACAAAAGTAGCAGGCAAGTAAGGCAATCATTAAAGCCGGCAGCTTTGCAGCTGCAGTTTGTGCGTTCTGATGGGTTTTATTTGAAAGTATGTACTTAGGGTTGTTTTTATCAAAAGTGTATCTATGTAGTTGCCGTGACAAAGAAGAAAGAGAGAGTAAGCTCAACTCTTTTTAAACGCTTTTTCTCTGTTTGTAGTTGTGACGCTGCAGCGTTTCCGATAAAACGCGGGAGTGCGTCTCATCGAGGTCACTGAATGTGATGGAATGTGGTGGCCCAGTTGTGAGTGCTTAAATGTTTGATTTTGCACTGGAAAAGGTAAAATGTTTGGTGACCTGTCGACTATAATAAGTCGTAGCCTTGAACGTTTTACACTATCACCCGGCAGTCGTGAAAGTTTTGGTGACAAGTGGTGTTGTAGATAACTTGTCAAGACTACACCCGATAGACATGGGTAGTAGCTAGATTTCTGAGTTTTGAAAACCCGATCGCAACACTAGTTTTTCAAAATAACCGGTTACATTCTTCTTGTCAGGCAAAAATAAATCTTAACTGTGTCGAAATAACGGTGAAATTTAATTATCATGGCGCCATAACCAGAGAAAAAACTGGTTTTCTTAGAGCAAGCTAAATTTAACCTTCTCTAAAGAAAACTAAAGTTGATTCTTCACTGTGTATGTAGCATAGATTAGTTCTGGACCATCGCCGCGTAGCCGTCGGTGTCGCGTGGGTTGCAACGAAACTGTTTGGTTTTTAGTAACCAGAAAAGCCACGACACGAGCGCGACACGGCGTAGCTAGGTTATTATGTGTAGCAGTTTTTCGACATTGCAAAGAGCAGTTTTTCGGCTATGTAGCTAGAAACAGTTTTATAAAGCTGCTACGATACGTAACGCCCAGTCGCCCACTGCTAACACCCGATAAGCGATAACTTACAGATGCAAATAAAGATTTCTAATTTTAATATGATCTACTGTTCGTGCAATATTCATTTACTGGTACAATTTGTAGGGAGTACTGTACACTGATAAACTTGTAATGATCAAATAATGATCAAGTTTGTGCCCGATCAATTGAAGAGTATGAACGTAACCTGCCAAGTGTTTTGTTACGTCTCGGTCTGTCTATAGAAGTACCTACGTTTAACAGTGTGTTGCTATGTGAAATGTTTACTTTTTGTAAAAAGATACATCTGATCCTTATAATTTTCATCTGCACTGTGTTAGCCTTTTGATGGTCCACTGCAGGATGACGGGCATACCCACGAAGGTTGATTTAAGGGTGATGTTCATCTATTTGAAGGGAAATGTGCCCCTGAACGATTTACGTAAAAGCTTTGCAATTGTTTCTGAGTTAGATGATTATTGAGAGACCTTCTTAGTCATTGACACGTTTTGTGACCCTAGCCACTGCTAGGTGGCCCTAGCCAAGCTCAGTGGTGATGTTTCATAGTTTACGTTTCATAGTTCTAATTGTGTTTTCTCTGGTTTGTCTCGGATCGATCGGGATACGGCTTCACGCAGTGCCTCTGTCCCTGGGAAACGAGTATTGCTTCACGTCGTGCCTCTTACTCAGTGCGGGATACTGCTTCACGTAGTGCCTCTGTCCCTGGGAAACAAGTAATGCCTCACGTCGTGCCTCTTACTCAGTGCGGGATACTGCTTCACGTAGTGCCTCTGTCCCTGGGAAACGAGTAATGCTTCACGTCGTGCCTCTTACTCAGTGCGGGATACTGCTTCACGTAGTGCCTCTGTCCCTGGGAAACGAGTAATGCCTCACGCCGTGCCTCTTACTCGGTGCGGGATACTGCTTCACCTAGTGCCTCTGTCCCTGGGAAACGAGTATTTTCTCACGTCGTGCTTCTTACTCGGATACTGCTTCACTCCGTGTTTCTGCCTCTGAGAGCGAGTAAAGCATCAAGTCGTGCTTCTTGCTTAGTCAAGACAGGCTTCACGCCGTGCTTCTGTCCTTGGGAGCAAGTAAAGCATGAAGTCTTGCTTCTTGCTTGCTCGGAACATGCTCTGCGCCGTCATCTGTCTCTGTGAGCGAGTAAAGCATCCATTTGTGCTTTTGCTTGCTCGGGACAGGCTCTGCGCCAAGCATCTGTCTCTATGAGCGAGTAAAGCATCCAATCGTGCTGCTTGCTTGCTCGGGATAGATAGATTTCACGCCGCCGCGCCGTAGCTCACTAGTTAAGTATACGCCTCTTGACATTTTTGCTGTCTTTTGGCTAAGTAACGATTGTTTATGTTTATTTTTTAGTCATAACACAGGATACACTTCAAACGTGTTTCTTTCTTGGTTGTTTAGTCATAATCATAGTCATGGTTACAAAGTGCCTTTGATGAAATTTTGCTTTGCTGCCCTGATCACCCGGATAATTTACGAGTGAATTTTAATAAGATTTGACGAATCTGAACTGAGCTTTATCCATGACCATTACATGAAATGTTTCTTGACAGACTTTGCAAGGCGATACTTGTAGACTTCAATTTTTTTTTTCGGTTCAGTTTCATTTTTAATGATTGAATCTTTTTGAGCAAGAAAAACTTCATGTCTGGATAGTTTTTGGCTTGCCTTAGAGCCTTTTCTATGATTTCGTACATATGCAAATCGTTTTCACGTTCTGTACAGATGCTGACCTAGAAAAGGAAGAAACTACTTCGGCTGCGGCTGAGCTACAGCGACAAATTGAAGTCTAGCTGTTTCCGGTACCAGGGCTGTGAAAAGAAAATGAACAGGTTCCGTCTGGGTCTGCACGTCTGGGCTGCATAGAACTACCAAGAGACTTCTACTCAAGCATGGCATATGAACCCTCCGAGCCTGAGCACCATCTAAGCTTCGATGCCAATGCTTGAGACTGGCCTGCAGAGCTAAGGGAGACCGAGGACGGTCTCATTTATCAAGAAGCCTGGTTGGAAGGTAGACGAGTAACAGCCGGCGAATGATATAAAAGGCGGTGCGCAAACGCCGCGCCGTCACTTTGCCTCGAGCCACCGTCGTGGAAACATCGTCCGATATTTCATTTCTCTTTCGTTAAATTGTGTCGAATCGCTGTCCGATTGTATAACTTTTGATATTTTTGTTGAATTATAATTGTCAAAGTAATTCGGTGTTTTATTTTTGAAATAAAATCAGTTCAAGTATCCAAAAATATTCATTTAAAATAATAATTAATAAATTAAAATAAAATGTATTAATGCTTCCATACGTTACGGAACCTTCGTGCGCGAATCCGACTAGCACTTGGCCGAATATTTCTCTTCACAAGGCACAGGTCACACTGTTATTTTTTTTATCTCATGTACAGAGGGTTAAATCTCCAAATCTAAGCATCCAGGTTTTAAGGACTCCACTAGATTTTTATGATGGGCAAGAAATACTGACACTGTATTTATTAAATATTTGGTTTCAGGAGCAAGACAATTTGAGAATTATGTTGAAGTTTTGGTCAATGCACTGAATGCACCTTAGTCCAGTGCGGGTTGATGGTTTCACATACGTAAGTAAATTTCTTTTACGGGCGTTTATAGATTCGTTCACGATGTTTTTCTTCATCGAAAAGTCCATACATGGCATATAAAAACCCTGAAATTTAAGTAAAAAAATCTCATTGTTTCAGGACCGGATTTTGAACTGTCGACCTTACAATTGTTAGGCAGGCGGACGAAATATAGGGTGAAGAACACAGACGTAATGTAGCGTGTTTGCCAATTTTCTATAGGCTCAATTTCGGCGTGTGTGGGCTCGAAGTCTACGAACTGATTCCTTCATCTCCTTTTCACAACAGAGCATGCCGGAAGTCGCATAAACATCATATAATTTTATAGTCATTTATTCACAACACCATTTGTTACAAGTCAAGAAGTAAACATTACATTAAGGCACTATACAATATAGCACAAAATAACAATAGAAAACTTGACAATTACCAAATTAGTCACTAAATCTTAATACGATTCGGTGATTTTAAAAAGTCATATACATCATACAATAGTTTCTCATGTAGCCAACATTTTAATTTATTCCTAAACGACCCAGGAATCCACCCACTACACAGTCCAC
This sequence comes from Hypomecis punctinalis, assembly GCA_949316475.1. Taxonomy (NCBI): domain Eukaryota; kingdom Metazoa; phylum Arthropoda; class Insecta; order Lepidoptera; family Geometridae; genus Hypomecis; species Hypomecis punctinalis. The sequence continues at coordinate 17,933,539 of OX438818.1, forward strand.
GTACCACTTGCTCGTACTAAGCGGTTCGCTTCTTCCTTCATAATGTGGACCGCCAGGGATTGGAATGCCCTGCCTCCGTCATTGTTTCCTGACAATTACAATTTGAAAATCTTCAAGTCATGAGTGAATAGGTATATTTTAGGCTACATACTCTATCTTCGGCTACAACTTTGCTTTTCATCAGGCGAGTTGGTGGCCAAATACGTAGGCAAAGCCTACATATGTAAGTAATGTGCATAAAAAAAAAAAAGTACACGGAATCAGACTCATTGTCTTCTGTTCTTTATACCATACCCCACCGTAAGCGACAACCGCCGTCACCAGCCATCGCAGTGATTTCCCCGGAGCGCACAACTATCAAGACACCGGTCTAAGAGAGATGCCACACGGCCGCTGCGCTGCGTTGACTAAGCGGTGACGCTAAGCCGTTCTACATACGAACTAAGAGATGCATTGAAATGACGGACGGTGACGCAAACGTACGCACAACTAACAATGAGAGGAGGGAGAAGAGATCACGGTGATGGTATCTAAAAGTATTCCGTCTTCACATAAACGTGACGTGACTTCTACGCGCTACGCAAACGGGAACGTGAATTCTACGCGCCTCGCAGTTCGGTATAAACTCCTTACACAACGGTCGCAGGTGCGCCATAGTGACGAACGAATATGTGAGGTTGTATTAGTGAGCGGGGATTTACCTACCCGGTAGACAGCCCTAGTGCGTGAAACGTTCTGCATGACCACGTGGGGCTGTAGATATTTACTTTAGACAGAGCTGAGTCACAATCGTCGTTTTCCATATAAACATAAACAACATGCCACGCGATGCGTTGAAATAACGGACGGTGACGCAACGCACGAGCAACCCACAAGAAGAAGAGGTAGATGAGGTGGGGAAAGTAACTGCGTTAAAACGACGCGTCGAGGGAGCGGCAGCGCAGTATAGGTCACGTCATGTCAAAATAACACTGGAGCTTCAAACTGTGCACAAGGAAATTTTACTCTTATAATTATTGCACAGTTAACAAAAGCTAATTCTCCTAGTGCGCAGCAAATAGATTTGACTCTTATTACGTATGCAATAGGAGTTACATTTCCTTGTGCGCAGCTTGACACTCCAACGTTCTTTTTACGTGATACGACGTACACATATTTAGTAACATGTCGAAGGACTGTCATCGTAGCGACGATGCAATGGAGCAGCATCGCCTGTGTGGCATCACTCTAACGCCTTATCTATTCGAATAGGAATCGAACATCCGACACTTTTATGCCAATTTTATGACGTTCAAACGATTGTGAAGCGAAGTGATTTTCAATTTAACTGGGGTTTTATATTGCTCTGTCTTATCTGTTAGTTTTATGTTTATCACTTGGTAAGTTACGGATTTCACAGGATATTGGAGAAAATAGTTTAGATACGAAGCTTAACTAGGATAGTTTTATGTAGGTACCTCCATAATAATATAATATTATAGGAATACTGAACGTGTTTTCGAAAAAGACACACGGATAATGGACATGGGCGTCAATAGACAGCCTCCTAGCTGATACCCAGGTAGGCGCTTTGCACATGGAACAACTATTGCAGCAACTGGCAACTAGCTGTTTACATATATTTCTATGGGACTGCGCACACATAGCAACTCGAGTTTCGAGTTTCGGTAATCGTCAACAATTTTCAATTGCTGTAATCGATGACTAAGTTAGTTTTTAATTGCTGCAACTAGCAACTGTTCTCTTAAATATATACCGGTTTTTAATGTTGCTGATTTCCCCAACCGTCAATCGCAACGCGTCGGGCGATTTCACACCCTTCCTCCCTCTCTGTACGATTTCACAAACTTTCTCCTCCACTGTGCCCGGCAATTCTAGATTAAGCTAGGTACACAGCTAAGAAAGTTGCTCATATTGTGCACCATGCACATGCTCTGTAGGTTCTTGCCGAGGAAGTTAAATTAGTACACAATCGATATTTCACTTAAATCTGTATTTTTACTACACTTTTCTATATGGTATCCCAATGGTATCCATTACCATTTGACAACTTCAAAAACAGACCCTGGTGTCTGTGGTTAGTAAATTTTAATTTAATTAATATCAAGCTCTATTAAAAATACCATATCAAAATCATTACATCTTTTTATACAATCTGATTTTATTCGTTTATTTAAAAAAAATACCTTATTAAAAAAAATACTCAATAGGATATACAAATAAATAATCTTTTATAAGAATTGTTCGTTTGAAGTTATACGATTTGATTTCAACTGACTTATGCAGCTAAACGTGTACCGAAACAATATCTCACTTAACAATATGAAAATAAAGTTCTAAATGGGTTACCAGTCCATTAGGAAGCCTCCAAAAGTCACCGCGTTCTTAAATTATAAAGAGCTCGAAGCAAAGTTGTCTGTTTTAAAATTCCGAGTACCTTCAAAGAGGAACGGGATCAAACAACTCTGACTGCTAACTTTTCACTTGCGGTGAGACGTTTTATATCGAAGTTTTAGAATGCAAAATTGTTGGTAACTAGCTGAATATCTGTGTTATACCTAATAATATGTTGTTTATACCTAATAATGATTCCATCCATCCATCCATCAGCCAAAGGACGTCCACTACTGGACATAGGCTTCCCCTATGGATCGCCAATAAGACCGGTTGGAAGCGGCTTGCATCCAGCGCGATCCTTCGGTCTTAATAAGGTCATCCGTCCACCTTGTGGGTGGACGTAGGACGCTGCGCTTGCCGGTACGTGGTCTCTACTCGAGAACATTTCGACTCCACCGGTCATCAGTCCTCCGCGCTATGTGCCCTGCCCATTGCCATTTCAACTTGCTAATCCGTTGGGCTATGTCGGTAACTTTGGTTCTTCTACGGATCTCCTCATTCCTGATTCGATCCCGCAGAGAGACTCCGAGCATAGCCCTCTCCATAGCTCGTTGGGCTACTTGATAATGATTAGGAATTTTTTTTTTTTAATAGGATAACTTAATAACACTTAAGCTAAACTCCATACATAGAGCAATCGTGAGATTCGTGAACCGCCAATTTGACCATACAAAAACAATATGCTGTTATCACCTCTAAATATTATCCGATTTAAGTGATTTCTTTTCATTCATCACTTCAAAAAAAAAGATTAAGCCGGAAACATACTCGTAGTGTCGGACGCGGCTGACGGACGCGAATGACAGCCGCGTGAAAGCCGACTATGAAAGTACACTGAGCAGTTCACACTTTCGGTTAAAAGTCGCGGACGTCACCTTCGGACGATCTTGAGCGTTCAGACGTCCGAGAGCGATCTGGCACATCGGATGTTTTAAGACTGTGCACATTGCTAAGTCGCGGCTGTCAGTCGCGTCCATCAGCCGCGTCCGATAGTATGTTTCCGGCTTATACGTTTTAGTTTTTACAGTATTTATTTATAAGCTTCTAAAAAGGTTTTAAGCTAAATCTTAGCCCAAAAGTATACATCAACTAAAAATATGACGTACGAGCGTAGCGAGCATTTCCGTAGAATATTTCTTGCTCAAGCGATTGACACCAAAAGCATTTTGTTACAAATTAAGGGGTAAAAACTGGAACATTAATTTTATCCGGAACGTAAATTTTATCAAACAATTATGTACCAAAAATTTCTCGATGTTCTCCGGAAAACGCGAAAACAGTAGTCGATTCAGTCGATCCTCTTGAACTACAGACTACTATATAAAAAGCAATTTAATTATTGGCAAGATGAATCTCTTGAAGCCCGTTGAGCAAGTTGGCGTGCCCAGCATGCTGGCAGCATTGCCACGCCAAGGCGATGTTGACCCAAAAAACATTAGAATTTTGGTCAATTATTCGTGCACTACGCATATATTCTGACAAGCTATTTTGATTTTAGCGACGATGCCAGCTCAGTTGTGTTAGTCAGAATACAACAAATATCGTCGTTCAATAGGACATCCACTGCTGAACATAGGACTCCGCTAAAGATCGGCAATAGGACCGGTTGGAAGCTACTTGCATCCAGCGTATTCATGCTGTCATGAGGTCATAAATCTTCCTTGGGTAGACCTTCTCTGCGCCTGACGTCATGTGGTAGAGATCTACAACGATAACATGGCCCGCCCCTCCACATTATTGTTTTAATGTATGTAGTGTTTTAATGTGCAACGAGCAACAAATACTTGGATTTGCTAGCTCGACTAGTTGTTTGGCTACCGTATCAGTACGTATACAGGCGTGGTAGCGCGTTGTAAATACTGTCACAAACACTTTCAAACGTTTTGAATTTTGGAGGGGTGGGTCGTGTTATCGTAGTTGATCTCTATCTCCTCCTCAGATCGTTTGCTCACTTCTGAGCGTCGTGATGTCTCGCCTCTGTATTACGTCATGGCATATTATATGTTTCCATCTCTGTCGGTCTTCCGCTTGGTGTATGGCGTCAGATATGGTTATGCCCAGTTATTTGCCCACTTGGTCGGAACACCGTATTGGGTTACGCCCCCTGGATCTTTTCCCTTCCACCTTTCCGGTCACCATTAGCTTCTCCAGGCTGTCGGAGGGCTAACGCGCAATGTGTCCGACGTATTGTAATACTCTTTGCAGACAAATGCTTGAGAGTCTCTTTGTTACTTTAAGCTCTTTTAGAATTGAGATGTTTGTTCTATGAGCCGTCCACAGAATATTATATTATAAGTGGTATCTACTCGAGAACTATTCTAGCATAGGTTATCAATTCTCGCCCTATGTACCCTGCTCATTGCCATTAAATTGAAAATTCGCTGAGCTATGTCGGTAACGAAGTTACTTCTACGGACCTCCTCATTTCTATTCACTCATGATCAATTTTAAATTTTCTATCATAGTTTAACTAATTTTATTTCATTTTGTGTATTTGCGCAATATTTTACTGCGTATTCAAGAATCACAACGACACCTTGACTAAGACGCAGCTGCAAAGTCTTGAGCATCGTCGCAAGGTAGCGTGTTTGTCGGCCTTTTACCGGATACACTTCGGAGAGTGCGCCCAGGAGTTGCACAATCTGGTCCCACCTGCCCCTCTCTTCTATCGTACGGCTAGACGGACGCGACCAAAGCGCCACCCTTTTATGGTGGACATTCCGCGCGTTAGAACCAAGCGTTTCGAATCCTCATTCCTCATACGACCAGCCGGAATGTGGAATGCTTTGCCTGGGTCTGTCTTCCCGTTAAAGTACAACGTGAGTGTCTTCAAATCCCGAGTAAATAGGTATCTTCTAGGTAAGCGTGCTACACCCTAGACCGCACATCTGCTTTACATCAGGCAGTGTGTAGTCAAACGCGAACCTATTCGAAATAAAAAAAAGTATTTATTGAAGGACTTTCTTTTGCAACTGAAGTACTTCATCTTAGTACCTATACTTATACTTAGGTAGTTATCATAATTTCCGCTAAGGTCGTGCGGATATTTTCCTTATTTTTTTTTTAAATGTAATGTAATCTTGTACTTTTTTAGGTTTCTTATAAGGAGCAACGGTCTATTGATCGGTGATCGTATTTCGAACTTTGTTAATTAAAAAAGGTTAAAAGTTTTAAACTCGTTATTTCTGAGTTTTCAAAGTAAAGAACATAAGAGGCTTTATTAGTGTGGATTTAGGTTTTAAATGTTTTTAGAATGATTTAATATTTAACCTGGTTTTGCTTAAATTTAGAGGATTTTAGTGAACTTAGGTATATTGGATTTGTTTATTTTCAAGAATTTTGTTAAATATAGCCTCCTTTTCTCGAAGACGCGTAAAATTATTATCTAGTTATGAACATATCATCGAACAGAACTACCTTTAGTACTCTAAGCAATATGTTCTCTCCCACGTAACTTGTTACTAGCGATAAGCGGCCTGTTCGCAGTAGCGAACCGGGGATCGGTCTTATCGGTAGAGCTGAGTAAGCTTCTGCGAATAAGACCACCTAGATAAATAAATAATAATAAATAATTTGGGACATCTTACACACGGCCTCTGACCCCAAACTAAGTAAAGCTTGTGATATGGCTGCCAGAGACTGATATACTACATATACTTATTTTTAAATACATACTTATATAGATAGTAACTAAATAACACCCAGACACAGAGCAAACATTTATGTTCATCACATCAATATTTGCCCTGGTGGAGATCGAACCCACGCCTCTTTGATCCAGAAGTTAGGGTCACTATCCACTGAGCCACCGAGGGAGTCGTAAGCCTTTAAGATGAGTAAGTTAGCCTGTAAGATTTCTCAGTGTATTTTATTCATTAATTATAGTGCCTTTGCATCGGCAACTTCTTTGTTTAATTTCTAGTTTTTAAAAACATTCTCTCGCGCTCCAGGAAGTTAACTATCTATATAATTTTAAATAAATGAATCGGCGTTGTTAGTGTAGTTAAAACTCGAAAACGGCTGAACCGATTTGGTTAATTTGATCTTGAAATATACCTATATAAGTTAAGGGTGAGAAAATTTATAAAATTTGCCATGAAAACATGAATTTCATTTTCCCATACAAAAAGTTCCTGCATATAAAAGTTGTCATTGACAGTTGACAGCTGATGGTGTGACGAAGTTCACTGCGTCAGCTAGTTTTCAATAATATTTACAAATATTATAAAACCTAAGTGTGTTTGTTAATTGGTTTGTTATTTGCAATTAAGCGTCGCGTCGGATCGCCATGTTTTTTTTTTGCAAGGATAGATATAGATAGATAAATGAATGCTCTATTGTTTACATCAGATGTTAAATAAATAATAAAATGACAATGAAGAACTATAAAGCTAGTGATAACAACAAATGCAATTTAAAAGTCGGAAAGTGGTTAAATGTTGGTTTAAAGTTAAACGTAGGAAGTGATAGAGGCACTTTATTCAAGAAAAGTTAAAACAATTTAGTAAAGCTTCAGGTTGTTTTAAACGGTAAAAAAATAGATATTTAAAATCTTTTCAATTCTTGGACCCTCGACCACTAGCGTAATAATAATTATTATTATTTTTCGCAATAAATCGCAATAAATAAATAAATATTTTGGGACATCTTACACACGGCATATGACCCCAAACTAAGCAAAGCTTGTGATATGGCTGCCAGAGACTGATATACTACTTATACTTATTTTTAAATACATACTTATATAGATAGTCTAACTAACTCCCAGACAGAGCAAACACTTATGTTCATCACACAAATATTTGCCCTGGTGGGGATCGAACCCACACCTCTTTGATCCAGAAGTTAGGGTCACTAACCACTGAGCCACCGAGGCAGTCAATACAGTCAGTATTGCGATTTATTGCGAACACATCCACCAAATTATCCACCGCGTACAGAATTCGAATAATTTGCAAAAATCGATGTGACATCCATGCACATTTTTGTTGATTTATCAAAAACACCTATGCCTTGGAATACCTTGGAAGTATACTCTATCGAACTAAAAAATATTTTTTTAAATCGGTTCATAATTGTCAAAACAATTTAACACTATTGTAGAAAGAGTGTTAGGGCGCTTTGTGTCCTAATTTTACGTAAATCGAGCACCCCACGCTTTTTTTACAGTACATTAATATTTTTCGTTCATTTTTAAATATACACAAAAAAATGTACACAAAGACGAACATAGTACCTACCTCCTCCTTTTTGGAAGTCGGTAAAAAATCGCACCAACCACTGAAGACCGAGTACCAACCTTTGTCTGAGTCGTTACGGCCGTTGGATACAATAACTCGGTATCTTCTCAATAAATTACGTAATTACAGCCCTGGATCATCCCGGCTCGGGTTATAGCTGTTTTGGATGCGGTTTAAGAGATAAAATGATGACGATAATTTAATGTACTAAAAAAATGGTTGTCTGTAAAGTCGGTTTATGGACGATAATTTTACCTGTTAACGTCATAAATAAGTGAACATGGAGCAAGCCGAACGCTTAGAGCAATCTTGCCTCTCTATCGCTTATTCCGCGCTCTCGCTCGTACGCTCGATTCAGGCCGGTTGCCTGAACGTAATACATCTATATCATCTATTACGTTCAGGTGAAACGTGACACTTCGTACGTGCAGCCCGCGTTCATCGTTTCCTAAGACATAATGACGTCAAAAAAGCTGATCCACCAACCCCGGTTTTTCAAAACGTTTTTTACGAGGTAAACAAGTAATCGGGCATACCATCAAAAATGTAACTTGCAGATAGTATGTCCAAATAGCGATTTCAATTTTCACTACTCACAAGTTTAATTTTTGGGGGTTCTTATTATTTGACGTCTCCCATTAGATTTATCGTCGACCCTCGAATCTTCCTGCGTGTTCATTTGACTAGCGAATGACTATGGAATAAATTACTGGAGAGTTCCTTGGTGATCACTATTGTATTTGCCAATTGGGTAAATTACACGTTGTTTTTAAACTTACGCGATTCGGACACATTATTATTATGTACTACGGGACTAATCGCGCACTAATGTTACGAGATAAATAAATACCTAATCATCTCGACGTTTCGACCGAGTTGCATTGATCGTGGTCACGGGTAGACTGACAATGCAACTCGGTCGATACGTCGGGATTATGAGGTATTTATTTATCTCGAAGTTTCAGTGCGCGATTAGTCCCGTAGTATATAATAATTACTATTACATTTTGGTGGACGAGTTAGGTATTACTTGTGCGGCTTGGATGCAACTCTCAACCGATATCTTCTCGTGCTATACATTATAAAGCATTGTCAGAATTCAAATAAACAGCTTCAGTTCATAGCTTGGAGGCGTTGAAAATTTGTCACATAAAACAATGATAACGCACCTCTGTAACTTCGAAACTGCCCATTCAACTTCCAAGGGCTTTTTGATACTGCGACGGAATATTTTGATACTTTACGGCCAATCTAGTCAATAACTTACAGGCGACGAACAGATATCTATAGAGTTACAAGATAGAAAAATGATTGTGAATGACTAATAAAATAAAAACCTATTTACTCGGGATTTGAAGAACCCACGTTGTCCTTTTGCGGGAAGAGCGACTCAGGTAGAGCGTTCCAAATTATGGCTGTTCGTATAAGGATTGTGGATTCGAACGCTTGGTTCTAACGCGCATTCTTAGTTCTTGCATATAGTGATAAATATTTATATTATATTTTTTTATTCTAGTTACTTTTAGTTTCAGACTGCGGCCGCTGCGTGGCGCCACTAATCTTAAGAAACCCCAGTCTTGCTCTACCTTTAGTAAATTAAACTGCGGGTTAAGTTTCCCGGCTTCGTTAGCCTACTTCTTCAGTTTGTAATGAGAAGTCTACTTCGATGGGGACTGTTTGAATGGTTAGCTGTAAAGTAGCTTGGGTCAGCAAGTTGCTAGACAAAAAAAACCGGACAAGTGCAAGTCAGGCTCGCACACCGAGGGTTCCTTACAAATCCAGAAAATTTCACAAAATTGGGAAACGTACGTTGTTAAAATCTATACTCATTATCATCATCATCGACAAAAGTTTTTTTTTTTTTGACTTCTCATCATTCAATAAAAACCTGTTTTAGCATGTACTAATGAAGCTCTTTTATATGATATCTTACATGATTCGATTTACTCACTTTGAATTTTGAACCCATATTTTATGAATTTTGAGGCCCTATTTTTTGTGATTTAAATAAAAATGTACAATTTTCAGATTTATTCCTGTATGTGTACTCTGAGACAATGTTTCTTGCCAAATTTCATAGTTCTATGTCAACGGGAAGTACCCTTAGGTTTTGATTTTTGCGAAATATGCGTTTTTAGACGACATAAACGGCTCTAACTTCTTTATACGATAACTGAGAAGTTTTCCCTTTACACATCTGTAAGAGATCATAGATATGCGTATACAGTTTAAATTTCAACTCGTTATCTTTACGCGCGTTCCCGAGATAAAGAGTCTTGACATACACACAGATGGACAGACGGACATACGGACAATAAAGTGATCCTATAAGGGTTCCATTTTTTCCGTTTGAGGTACGGAACACTAAAAATGAACGGGGTGCACTCTGGGAATGCCGGCAGAAGGGAAAATGTAATATACTATAATTTTTATGGTAAAATATCACACACGCATACTCGCGCAAGCGCCCTGCGCCGTCTTACGAATTTTCGATCAGGTCACGTGACCTGACGCTAGTTTAACATTTTTACCCATCCCAAAAAGTGCACAACGTCGCTAAAGAAGATTTCACATTAAGATAAATATTGGATTGGGATCATTATTTTAACCTTATAAATATTATATAAATCAAAAATTGTGTTTGTTAAGTAGTTTGTTGCTGCAATAGAGCAACAGATCGAATTGACTTGGCATGGATATAGGTATAAGTTGAAAAGTGTCAATACTTGAAATATAAATTCTATTCCAGACATAAACTCGTGGATGTTGACTCCGACAGTAGTAATAAGGATCGACATTTCACATTGCTACAGACCTCCCGACATTATATCGACTTACAGTTGGACCTGACCGATTCCAATCAGTATTAATAAAAAGTAGGTAATCTTGGCTACTGACTACGTTGCATATCTATGATTCGAGTTGTCGATTGACTCTAACCAAATCGAAACGTTTATGACGGCTTTAGGGCTGATTTCACCGTAAGTACCATATTTGTTAGCTCTCAATCAGGCATTAACTAATGGATCTTTAAAATACCAGGGATAGATCGTTTTACGAAGATAATGTAACGGCCCAAGCCCATTAATAAATATCATGTTAAGCAACTTATTCACTTTACTTGTATGTTTATTCAAATTGTAATACAACCTAATTTAAACGTTTGTATTTGACATGTCATTGCTTGTACATGTGCACAACTTTTTCTTTTGTCGAATGTTATTCTTTGCGACTAATTTTAAATAATGATAGAACTCTGTAGAACTATAATACAACCAGACCAGATACTCATATTTTATTAGTTGAAAAGTCAAATTTGAATCAAATTCTTTGATTGATATTTTGACAATGAAGAAGATCTGTCACCCGATATTATAATGCCTGTTAATTATAATGGACGTGTAAAAGAGTGATTAGATTTAATATTTTGTTTAGAATTTGTTTCGGCCAAAGCACTCAAGCCTAAACAAATACAAAAAAAAATTCAATTCACTATTCAATAATCAATCATTGTCAAAATATCACAACGTCAAACAAAATCTTTCTGTCACTTACTACTTTATTTTTTGCAATGGAAAAAGCCGGCCGGCATTTAAAATAAATAAAATACTTATAAAACGAAATAACCCAGTGAATAAAAAATTACAAGTTTAACGGAAACCGTCCCTCAAGCACAGCAGCAAGCATCACATCTTCAAATCAAGGTATTTACACTTAACAGAATTAACAAACTATTAACGCATGGTGGGACACTCGTCTGTTCTGTCTGTTAATCATTAAACATTAAATATTAAACATGGTTTGGTGAAATCAGGCCCTAACCGTTCAGTTGACACGATCGTGTGCCGAATTTTATGCATTGTTGCCGAAATACGTGTTTTCTTTTTTTTTCTGCCAAAAACTATATCAGCTTACCAAACCCGGCTTTACTGCTTACAACTGAAACATTACCCAACTTGAATTGCGTTTGTAAGCTTAGAAGAGCATAACTTACCGAGTGAATTGCTTTTGAAACTGAGAGATTGCTTTAAAGCAAAACCGAGGTACTCATGGAAGTTTTAGTTATGAAATGCCATTTATTTAATTCGCGTAAATATTGTTATTTTTAAGCTTTTGAGAATTGAGCATATTATTTTTGTACTACAGGACTAAAAATGCACTAAGTCCTTATTTTTTTTTTTATTAACCTACACTGTCCCACTCCTGGGCAAAGGTCTCCCCCATTTCCTTCCATGAGTCTAAATCCTAAATCCTAAATCTTTACTAATAATAAATCCGAATGAGTGTTAGTTGGTTTATTACTCTTTTATTCAGCAATAGAACAACGAATATACTTAGTTTTGGCATGGAAATAGATTAAAAGTTGGAAAGTAACATAAATTACTTTTTATTATTATTTTATACTACGGGACTAATCGCGCACTAAAATTACGAGATAAATAAATACCTCCTCATCCCGACGTTTCGGCCGAGTTGCATCGACCGTGGCTATAGCTGAGCATTTGCTTGACGGAGGTACTGGTCATTGGATCGAGCTCCACGACCCAAAAGTCCTCTCCACGGATCGACACTATTTTTCAAGAATAGTTCGTGAAGCGGTGGAATTCAAAAAACATAAGAATTTCAACCGGGAGGATGGATTTAAGTTATCGGCGTCGTGGAATCCTGTTGTCAACAAATGCAAATCGCGTAGTGTAGGTAGAAGGACATTGTTAGATACCGTCAGTGTTGTGTGTCGTAATGACAATTTTTCAAGTTCAAATTGAATTGGCGGTACCAGCTGTTCTACATTCCAGTCTACCCGTGACCACGGTCGATGCAACTCGGCCGAAACGTCGGGATGAGGAGGTATTTATTTATCTCGTTATTTTAGTGCGCGATTAGTTCCGTAGTATAAAGTAATAATGTGTTCAAATCGCGAAAGTTTAAAAACAACATAAATTACTTTTTATACCAAAAAAATAAAAAAAATTCTATGTTTCTAACACAAAAACAAATTATAGCGTGCACGATGCTGCGTACTATAATTGTTGATTGATTATATAAAATGGAAAAATCGATTTCTATCGTATTCAAAATTCGAATAATTCGCTCAAATTGATGTATACAGTTTTTACGTCAATGTTAATTTTTCAAAAACGACCCAGCTGATTTTTATAAAATTTTAATGAAACCACCTCAAGAGCATACTCTTTTGAACTAAGAAAAAATGTTTGATTCGGTTTCGGTTGACACACGAAAAAAAAAAATGCGTGTACACATCCACGTCTACTAGAAGTATAACTAACCAGAATATAAACAAAATTCACGACCTCACTTTTTTTTGTCGTCCGCTTCGCGTGAAATTCCCCATTTACCAAATACATCCAGTTAAATTAACAATTTCAATATTGCTTAGGATTTGCGCAGTTTATAGAAATACTATATACTTGATTTGGCCTATAACATTAGTTCTTCTACGTATCTCTGCATTTCAGATAGTCCTGGGGAGAACCGAGCTCGCAGAGATACTCCAAGCATAGCCCTTTCCATAGTTCGCGTCACGCTTTTGATATGTGGGAAAAACGGAATAATTTCCCTTTACTTGGAAGATCACGGAGTGTCAATTTATCAAAAGTGCGAAAGGTACTGCAGAGTCATGTTTTATTCGCCGCGTGACAGAAATGAAGAGCTTTTTAAGCGACTGGGAAGCTTTTACGATGATGTTCATATATTATACTAGCTGACCCGGCGAACTTCGTTTCACGCATCTGTATAAATTATAGCCTGTGTTATTCTGATGTGTAAACATTATTACTGCATAGTTTCATCTCAATAAGTTCAGTAGTTTTTGCGTGAAAGAGTAACAAATACATACATACTCACAAATTTTGCATTTATAATATTAGTAAGATTATAATTTCCCGTGATACAAAGTTTAGTATAAAATTGTGGTAAAAAAAAGTTAATTGCCACAGTAAAATCGTACTAATTATTATATACTGCGGGACTAATCGCGCACTAAAATTACGAGATAAATAAATACCTTTATCTTTTCGTGACCACGATCGATACAACTCGGTTAAAACATCGGGATGATGAGGTATTTATTTGTGTCGTAATTTTAAAATAAAATAAAATAGCCTTTATTTCTACTACTCACAAAACATCATCTTAAAAATAGTATGTACAGTACCTACTTAAAATAGTAATCAGAAATTATATTGAAAGTTTTGAAAACTAGGTAGGTACAATGTTGATAACTACATTACATTTTGCAATACACATAGCATAAACTTAGATGTGAGTGTCGTAATTTTAGTGCGCGATTAATCCCGCAGTATATAATATATGTGTTCAAATTGCGAAAGCTTGAAAAAAACATCGTATTGCTCTTTTTATAGTCTACTGTTGAACATGAGCTTATCTTCGAAACTTGATTGGGCCATATCTACCACGCTTCCCGTTGCGATAACGTAACCCAGGGTAACGTATTTGAGTAGATGTTTTCTCAGCAATCGTCGAAAATAAGCAACATTTGGCACGGCCAGACTTTGAATGAGTGACTACGGGTGGCATTTACAACTAAGCGTTGCCGTGGCTCGGATCATACGTCATTGTGTGTTCCGGTTTTTTTTCTTTTTATTCCTTGTAGGTTTGCGTTTGACTACATACTGCCTGATGTTGAGCTGATATGCGGTCTAGGATGTAGCACGCTTACCTAGAAGATACCTTTTTACTCGGGATTTGAAGACACCCACGTTGTACTTTAGCGGTAAGACAGACTCAGGCAAAGCGTTCCACATTCTGGCTGCTCGTATGAGGAATGAGGACTCAAAACGCTTAGTTCTAACGCGCGGAATGTCCACCATAAAAGGGTGGCGCTTTGGTCGCGTCTGCCTAGCCGTACGATAGAAGAAAGGTTCTGGTTGTTTTAACCGTTTAGCCATGGCAGAGGCTTTCAGGCGGCTTAAAACCTCTAACACCAAGGCTAGCCACAGCAGCTAGCCAAGGCAGTCCGGTAGAGGTACTTACTTTGTCAATGATGATGATTGCGTCGCAAAGTTAAATTCCCAATAAATGTAAACAAAATAAATAGTATTCCAAAAATAGAAAACCATTCGTCAAACACATTTTTCGATTTTCGAGCCCGCCGCCTTCGTTTGCTGTCGGGGAATACCCCAGAGGTTACCGTCTATTTTAAATTCTAACGAAAAACGGAACGAATTCCCCGAAAACAAAGGTACAATAAAAGAAAACAGCCCGAGGAAAGGTACGATCCAAACGAGTATAACTTATAACGGGGATGATCGATGATTTCGAAAACAAATAGATAGTACAATACTAAGGTAGTTTTTAAACTTTCGCGATTTGAACACATTATTATTTTATACTACGGGACTAATCGCGCACTAAAATTACGAGATAAATAAATACCTCCTCATCCCGACGTTTCGGCCGAGTTGCATCGACCGTGGTCACGGGTAGACTAGAATGTAGAACAGCTGGTACCGCCAATTCAATTAGAACTTGAAAAGAACATAATTATCGCGGCAGTCAAAAACCGCCAGATACAGAAGTCTGCTATAGCTGAGCATTTGCTTGACGGAGGTACTGGTCATTGGATCGAGTTCCACGACCCAAAAGTCCTCAAAAGTATCGACACTATTTTTCAAGAATAGTTCGTGAAGCGGTGGAAATCAAAAAACATAAGAATTTCAACCGGGAGGATGGATTTAAGTTATCGGCGTCGTGGAATCCTGTTGTCAACAAATGCAAATCGCGTAGTGTAGGTAGAAGGACATTGTTAGATACCGTCAGTGTTGTGTGTCGTAATGACAATTTTTCAAGTTCAAATTGAATTGGCGGTACGAGCTGTTCTACATTGTGACCACGGTCGATGCAATTCGGCCGAAACGTCGGGATGAAGAGGTATTTATTTATCTCGTAATTTTAGTGCGCGATTAGTCCCGTAGTATAAAATAATAATACTAAGGTATACTGAGCGCCACACAAATTGGCAGATATGATGTTAGCCGCAGATGAAACTTCGCCGTGATTGGCTATTTATATCTCATGTGCGCACAATTCCGACGCTGCATGTCGTAGTGCGTAGGGAGCGCGCGGGAGGCATGAGGTTGGCGGGCGGGTTTGCCCCGGCGTCTCGTCTCTCTGGCTCCCGCGAATGCCTATATTTCGGTTTTTGCGCAGAGCTCTGCGCATAACTTTCCATCCGTCGATTTGTCTGGCGCTTAGTATATATCGTCGTTTCAGCCATTGGATGTCCACTGCTGGACATAAGTCTCTCCTATAGATCTCAGTAAGACCGGTTGAAAGCGGCTTTCATCCAGCGCCAACCTTTTTTTTATTTCAAATAGGTTTGCGTTACACTACACACTGCCTGATGTTAAGCAGATATGCGGTCTAGGATGTAGCACGCTTACCTAGAAGATACCTATTAACTCGAGATTTGAAGACACCTACATTGTACTTTAACGGAAAGACAGACTCAGGCAAAGCGTTCCACATTCTGGCAGTTCGTATGAGGAATGTGGACTCAATACGCTTAGTTCTAACGCGTGGGATGTCCACCATAAAAGGGTGGTGCTTTGGTCGCGTCTGTCTAGCCGTACGATAGAAGAAAGGGGCAGGTTCGACTAGATTGTGCAACTCCTGGCCGCAATCACCGAAGTGTATCCGATAGTCGGCTGAGAGACACGCCACCCTACGTCGATGCTCGAGACTTTGCAGCTTCGACTCAGTCAAGGTTTCGTTGCCTATCAGCCTCCTGGCTCGCCTTTCAATGGACTCCAAAGCCTCCAACAGGTATTTGGCAGAGCCATCCCAAAGGTCCTGCAAACCTGTAAGCCTGTGGTCTAGATGAGGTCTTTCGTCAACCTTGTGGGTGGGGCGATCTATGCTGTGCTTGCTGGTACGTGATCTCCACTCAAGAACTTTTCAACCAGATCGGTTATCAGTCCTCCGTGCTATTTACCCTGCCCACTCCCATTGTTGAGTACCTTAGTGGCTCAGTGGTTAGTGATCTTAACTTCTGCGTCAATGAGGGGTGAGTTCGATCCCCGCCCAGGGTAAGTATTTATGTGCTAATCATCTTTGTATCTAGGTGTTATTTAGTTACTATCTTTATATTAAGTATGTATTTAAAAATATGTACATCTAGTATATCAGTCTTTGGCATCCAAATCAAGCTTGGCTTATTTTGACCGTGTGTAAGATGTCTCAAAAAAAACCTATTTGTGAAAATTTGTAACAAATAAATTTTGTATCGTTTAAAAAAATACCCCCTATGAAACGAATGTCTTGTATATCATTGATTAAATATAGAAATAAATATTTTGGGACATCTTACACACGGCCTCTGACCCCATAACTGAATAATAACCTTTTTATTTATTTAATTTCAACTTGCCTCTGCAGAGCTATGTCTGGTTCTTCTACAGAATATATCCATCGTGTGTAAGATGTCCCAAAAATATTTATTTATTTATCTTCATTCTAGACTCCGAGCGAGGGCTATCCTCTCCATAGCTCGTTGGTCACTTAGCTGGTGGTTACTTAGGGCTTACCATCCTATCTCACCTCCACTTTTCTCACTCTCTTACCAAACTTATCTATGTTTAATAAAAATCCATTGTCTGTTTATTTATACATTTGCGATCTAACACCTCACTGGGGTGAAACGCGAAAAGAGAAATGGAAAAAATTAAAATGCCGAAGTTAAGAGCGTAAAAGAGTTTTCTGAGTGACGCCATGACAATACGAGTATGTTTGTATTCCCAATTCATTTGATATGCCGTTGTTGTTTTTAACTCTTAACAGAAAAAGTACGTTAAAAGTTTGTAACAACAGAGTTACAGATATATATCCCAAAGGATTTACAAGTTTAAGTGACAGATGGCTTGGCACATAGAACTGAAGACCAACGGAACTGTACAGTTCTCACATAGAGACCACACCACGGCAAGATCAGCGTAGGACCTCTAACGACAAGGTGAATATAAAGTTTATTTAGACTGTAGAAATGCGGTTGATGCAAGACGCTTGCTACATGAGCAGCTGTAGACGTCCTACGACGAATATGATGATGACGGGAAAGGCCTACGTGAATTATGTAGAGTAGTGCTACGGCAATAGTATCTAACAGTATCTATTGTGACTCGACCCTGTCTTTGAAATAGCCCACGTGGCCACGCAGAAAGTATTACGCTAAGGCTGATACTACAAACCCACATGTTCGTTCGTCAATCTCCTCGGTGACTGCCTCGGTGGCTCAGTGGTTAGTGACCCTAACTTCTGGATCAAAGATGATAATAATGATGAATATTTATGTGATGAACATAAGTGTTTGCTCTGTGTCTGGGTGTTATTTAGTTACTATCTATATAAGTATGTATTTACAAATAAGTATATGTAGTATATCAGTCTTTGGCAGCCATATCACAAGCTTTGCTTAGTTTGGGATCAGAGGCCGTGTGTAAGATGTCCCAAAATATTTATTTATTTATTAAAAATAAAAAATACATTGGCTTTTCGGTGAAGGGAAACATCAAAAAGTAACCTACGTACGACGTAAAAAAATTCGGTAGCGTATGTTAATCCCAAAGTCTTAGGGTAATCCATTATTTCAATCAAGAATACTACGTAATTGCGAGACTTATGGTCCGAAATTAAACTACACTATTGTTTTCAGTTATAATTTTAAAAATTGTTTAAACCTTACCAAAAGTTACGTATTCTTTTCACTACAAAATCCCTAAACATAAATAAACTAACTGCTTTTGTTTTCCGACACTTTCCTTCATAAAGAAAAGAAAATACAGAGGTCTGAACCAAAACAAGGGTAGCTAATCCGTAATTTATGTAGGTCTAAGCTAATTCTTGGGTCCCACTGATTTTGCCAACTTGTTTCCAAAATTACGCATTTCGGTTTCGGCAACAATTCCTTCAATTTTGTGGGTCAAAGAACATGGAATTGTAATCAATGTTTTAAGACTTTGTGCCTAGAGGGAAAATTAGGTTATGTTGTTGTCACGCTTCTTTTTATCTTTCCGTACCCAAAGGGTAAAAACGGGACCCTATTACTAAGAATCCGCTGTCCGTCCGTCTGTCCGTCTGTCTTTCAGCAGGCTATATCTCATGAACCGTGATAGCTAGAACGTTGAAATTTTCACTATGTATTTCTTTTTGTTGCCGCTATGACAAGAAGAACTAAAAACAGAAAAAAAATTAAGCGGGCTCCCATACAACAAATCTGAATTTATAGTCGTTTTTCGCGCGATATTAATAACGGAAACAGGAAGATGCATGAAATATTCATAGAAGTTTGTTCCTTCATAAAATAATAAGTTAAATAAAATATATAAATATGTAAATTTACGGAGGCTTCCATGTGGTAACTCTTGGTACACGAGCCCGACTCGCACTTGGCCGATTAATTAGCCAATGAGCCAAAAAGAGAGGCTTTAAAACTTTTGAGTGTAGCTATCTCGGTATCTGTAATAATATAGTCGCCGAATCCAACTCGGCTGGGCAGCGTTCGGAAAATTGCGTAGTGTCTTCACGTCCGACTTACCTCAGTGCCTCAAGTCAAAAGTTTTCGACCAGTGTGTGTTGCCAGTGATGACTTATGGCACAGAAACTTGGTTTCTCACAATGGGCCAAGTAAGCCAATTAGTAAGCTCCAAGTAGCCCTACGAGCTATGGAAAGGGCTATGCTCGGAGTCTCTCTGCGAGATCGATTCAGAAATGAGGAAATCCGTAGACGAACCAAAGTCACCGACATAGCCCAACGGATTGGCAAATTAAAATGGCAATGGGCAGGGCACATAGCGCGGAGGGCTAATGACCGATGGGTTCGAAAAGTTCTTGAGTGGAGACCACGAACCGGCAAGCGCAGCGTAGGACGTCCACCCACAAGATGGACGGATGATCTCATTAAGACCGCAGGATCGCGCTGGATACAAGCCGCTTCCAACCAGTCTTATTGGAGATCCATAGGGGAGGCCTATATCCAGCACTGGACGTCTTTTGGCTGATGAATGGATGGAAGGCCTGTGATGGCACTGACATAGTAATACTTACAATTTAAGGTGTCATGCATGCTATGGTAGCGTTCAGCTGTTAGCGCATGTTTCTCGCTTGAAACATCAAACTATTAATTTTGACATGGCTTCTTTAGTATTTTACTTTTAACTGATATACTAAGTCACAATTTATAGTTCTTTTTAAGTTTGTCTTCATTTGATGTATGTACTATTAAAATTCAACAAATTCGTGAAGCAACGATAGACCGATCGTTACCAGGTTGTACTTAATGCAATTCTGCAGTCCACTTTTCACCTGTCACCTTTGACTTCTGGATCAAAGAGGCGTGGGTTCGATCCCCACCCAGAGCAAGCATTAATATGATGAACATAAGTGTTTGCTCTGTGTCTGGGTGTTATTTAGGTATTGTCTGTATAAGTATGTATTTAATATGTATATGTAGTATATCAGTCTCTGGCAGCCATATCATAAGCTTTGCTTAGTTTGGGGTCAGAGGCCGTGTGTAAGCTGTCCCCTGATATATATTTATTTATTTTATTTACCTACTTTGTTTATACCTTAGATGTGCTACAAAACAAATCACACGCTTACACGTCACGTCAGCTGCAGGAGAACCGCACCGCTGGATATAGGCTCTCCTAGATTTTATTATAATGGTTTCTTCCGATTTCAATTAGATCACTTATCCCCCTTGTATAGGTAAAGGATTTTATGTATGGCTGGGGATATGAGATTATCTATTAAAAATCGCGATCTGAACACATTATAATTATATATTAATCGCGCTCTAATATTACGAGATAAATAAATACCTCCTCATCCCGACGTTTCGGCCGCGTTGCATTAAACGTGGTCACGGGTCTCGTAATTTTAGTGCGCGATTAGTCCCGTAGTATATAATAACAATTAAAATCAAAGTTTTATTTTTTGGACATACATTAATGCGCTTAGAATCGTCGATTTAGAAATATTTTTGTTAACATAAAATTGCAAATTAACATGTAAATCAAATCACAACTGAAACAAAATAATCTAAAAAAAAATTGAGAACTGTCTAACCCTCACACTGTAATGTTTTTTACAAGTTTTACGACCTAAGTAACCTGTCCGGCCCACTATCATTTCACTGTCACTTCTATTTAACATCAGGCAGTATGTAGTCAAACGCAAACCTATAAGAAATAATTGCTAACTTGCTAATCCGCTGGGCTATGGAAATTTGATTCAATTACGGCTTTCATCTCTGATTTGAATTAAACACTCCGTTAGAAATCCTAACCCACAATTTTTTCGCGTATTATAAAATTAAATCCAGTCCATTAACATCAAGTAAATCAAGAAAAAATGCGTCCAAACGTTCTCTGGCTAATTGAAACCTTTGTTCTAAATAATAGCGTTAAAGTATTTCAAAAAAACTTCCATTTCGCGTAATTTCCTTCCAACCGTCAACGCCGATTGAAACAAAAAGAAGTCAAATAACCTTTCTGCAATCACTGCGACACTGCCACAGTGCAAAAAAACATCTAGTAGAGAATATCTCATCAAAAACATAAATGTGAAATATGAGCTATGCCATATAAGCCATAATATGCGTCGCTACCAACTTCATAACAAAATAATTAAGATAGTCAACAGTCTATCCGCTAGACAATGCCGATAACTATGACTCATCTCCGATTCCATATCACAGAGAGGCTCCGATCATAATGCTCTCCATAGCTCGTTGTGCTACTTAGAGCTTCATTCGTACGGTTCATAGTAAGAACTGTAAGCCGTAATAGTCTTGTAACCCGCGGTAGTCTAGTGGTAGTGATAGCTGCCTTACAACCGTGAGGTCGTGAGTTCAAGCCCCAGTCCTGTACCAATGAGTTATTTTCGAATTTATACGCAGAATTTCATATATTAATCTTTTCTGTCCGTAAGTCCGTGAAAAAAATCGATGGCATATGTGAATCAACCTACACTGGGCCGCTTGGAAATGACCCAATCACCCTTCTAGGCCTAGGTCCTGCATTGGACTATTAAAAAATCTAATACTGATACATTTATAGTA
Organism: Hypomecis punctinalis; assembly: GCA_949316475.1. Taxonomy (NCBI): domain Eukaryota; kingdom Metazoa; phylum Arthropoda; class Insecta; order Lepidoptera; family Geometridae; genus Hypomecis; species Hypomecis punctinalis. Next base: position 17,955,274 of record OX438818.1, read on the forward strand.
CTGTACCAGCCTTTTTAATAGTCCACTGCAGGACGTAGGCCTGCCCACGAAGGGTGATTGGGCCATGTCCACCACGCTGGCCCAGTGCGGGTTGGTGGATTCACATACCCCATCGAATTTCTTCTACGGACGTATGCAGGTTGCCTCACGATGTTTTTCCTTCACCGAAAAGCCAATGGTGTGAAATTCCGTACATAAGTTCCAAAGAAACTCATTGGTACGGGATCGGGATTTGAACCCACGATCTCACAATTCCAGGTCGGGTGTTACTACCACTAAAGCACCACGACATTTATAGTAAGTACTGCTAATACTGAAGTATTACTACTGTTTTCAAGTGCACTGTGCCTTGACCCAGGGTCCGAATTACGCGACGCAGAAAAACAACTCGTTTCGTATTCAAGGCGCAAACGGTTCTAATGGACCTCTGGACGGGGCGGACTTTTTGTGGCCCGCCTCGTGGCTGTATTGATTTATTCAACGTTCATAACGGATGATCGAATGGACACCATAGCATAGTTTAGGATGCTTTAGAACAACGTGGATAGCACACGCAAACGATCTTACTTACATCGTAAAATCGATCAGAAGTAATGCAAGGTCAATTAGATTATGATAATATACTACGGGACTAATCGCGCACTAAAATTACGAGATAAATAAATAACTCATCATCCCGACGTTTCGGCCGAGTTGCATCGACCGTGGTCACGTGGTGGTGACTGTGATGGTCTACCCGTGACCACGGTCGATGCAAATCGGCCGAAACGTCGGGATGATGAGGTATTTATTTATCTCGTAATTTTAGTGCGCGATTAGTCCCGTAGTATATTATACTAATCTAATTGACCTTGCATTACTTCTGATCGATAATGTGTTCAAATCGCGATAGTTTAAAAACAATGTCAATTAGGTCTTTAATCCAACTTGCGGTCCAATGGCCTACGCTGTTGGAGCGTGGCCTTCTTTTAGACTCTTTTAGTGGAACTTTAAGACGCTAACATCACTATCCCTGCATGTTACATTCCTAAGTAAATTTTCTCTGCTTGACCACTCCTATAGATCCTTAATAAGACCTTCTTTGAGCGACCGGATTTTCTTTAAACTTTGCACACCTATCAAAGACAGATGACAATGCATTTATATAACAAAAAAAATTGTAAACTATATATAACGGGACTAAACTCACGTGTAGGGATAGTCGTAACGACTATAGTTTCGGTCGCATTCGGCGACCTTTCTCAAGTTGGCGAGTGCTAGCACGCGGAGCCGTCTCGCAATGCACTGCGGGCTGCGGCGCGTAGCGCTCGCGATGACAGCGGTTGCGGTGGTGGGGCGGGGGCGGGTAGAGAGGATTGTTGTGTCGGCGCGCACTGAAGATCCTCTTCGTCGGTATCCTGGTATACGTCGGGGATACTCCAGCACACTGAGCTCACTATGTCTCCACCAGTTCCACGGTTAAGTCTCTTGGTTCCTTGAAGACACGGTTTCCACGTCGGTGGCAGTATCCATCCCCCGTCTCTATTGAAGTTAGGGCGTCTGCTAATCTCGATAGCCTCCCTAACTTTACGGGGTACGAAAAACTTCTCTCGCGCTAGCACCTTCGCTCTGTCAAATCTGATGAAGTGCTGCGCATCGGAATCGAGAGTGTGTTCTACCACCGCGGAACCGTTCCTATCCAAGTTCTTCATTGAACGTATATGCTCCGTGAGCCTGGTAGAAACATTTCTTCTTGTCTCTCCGACGTAACACTTCCCGCAATCGCACGGGATCATGTAGACACCGGGGACACCCAAAGGGTCTCTATCCTTAGGAGAACGTAGCAATTGTCTTAGTTGTCCCGGAGGACGGAAGATGGTTTTAATGCTATACCTTCGGCGTAATAAATTTCCAATTCTGTCCGTCACTCCTTTAATATATGGCAAATAAGTTGCTACTCTCTCAACCGATGACGGACGTGTCCTCGGAGAAGCGTTTGCCAACCGCCAGCTCTGTTTCCACTTGTAACCATTACTGCTCAGCACACTTTTAATATGTTCGAGCTCAGTATCCAGGTATTCAAAATTACACAATTTTAGTGCTCTATTTATCAGTGTCCGTGGTACCGAGGTCAAGTGCGCTGGATGGTGGTGCGAATCTGCGCTCAGGTATCTATCAGTGTGTGTTGGTTTACGGTATACCGTGTGGGAAAGTCGGCCGTTAGAGTCTCGTTTGATAAATAGAGCACTAAAATTGTGTAATTTTGAATACCTGGATACTGAGCTCGAACATATTAAAAGTGTGCTGAGCAGTAATGGTTACAAGTGGAAACAGAGCTGGCGGTTGGCAAACGCTTCTCCGAGGACACGTCCGTCATCGGTTGAGAGAGTAGCAACTTATTTGCCATATATTAAAGGAGTGACGGACAGAATTGGAAATTTATTACGCCGAAGGTATAGCATTAAAACCATCTTCCGTCCTCCGGGACAACTAAGACAATTGCTACGTTCTCCTAAGGATAGAGACCCTTTGGGTGTCCCCGGTGTCTACATGATCCCGTGCGATTGCGGGAAGTGTTACGTCGGAGAGACAAGAAGAAATGTTTCTACCAGGCTCACGGAGCATATACGTTCAATGAAGAACTTGGATAGGAACGGTTCCGCGGTGGTAGAACACACTCTCGATTCCGATGCGCAGCACTTCATCAGATTTGACAGAGCGAAGGTGCTAGCGCGAGAGAAGTTTTTCGTACCCCGTAAAGTTAGGGAGGCTATCGAGATTAGCAGACGCCCTAACTTCAATAGAGACGGGGGATGGATACTGCCACCGACGTGGAAACCGTGTCTTCAAGGAACCAAGAGACTTAACCGTGGAACTGGTGGAGACATAGTGAGCTCAGTGTGCTGGAGTATCCCCGACGTATACCAGGATACCGACGAAGAGGATCTTCAGTGCGCGCCGACACAACAATCCTCTCTACCCGCCCCCGCCCCACCACCGCAACCGCTGTCATCGCGAGCGCTACGCGCCGCAGCCCGCAGTGCATTGCGAGACGGCTCCGCGTGCTAGCACTCGCCAACTTGAGAAAGGTCGCCGAATGCGACCGAAACTATAGTCGTTACGACTATCCCTACACGTGAGTTTAGTCCCGTTATATATAGTTTAAAATGTGTGAAAACCACGTAAATTTTCATAGTAAAATAGTAAACCTCTACGGGGAGGTAAGACTAAATGATGTGAAGCGGTTTGCAAAATTAAGAATTAAACGTAATAAACTTGAGTGTGGTTTAATGTACATGAAAAAGTGCCGGTTGTCGAGTGTTGTGCCTAAATTCATGAAAATTAAACCTAAAAAGTGCATTCGGGGTTACGAATCTTTCTTTGAAAATGTAAACAGTAAATTGTTAAAGCGGGTAATCCGTGACTACCATCGGAAAATAAAAATCGTAACGAGTGAGTTATACGATTTACACCTACAGTTGTCTCAGCTGCTAGATTACGAATTATGGAGGATTTTGGATGCGATGACATTTAGCAGGGCTGATATCGCTAAACAGAAGACGGAAAAGGTACACGAGTCTAAGTTGAAGCGCCTGATACAAAAGAGTCAGCAAAATGCCATCGTACAAAAAAGCGACTTTACAGACAGGGCCGTGGTGAATTTATCTTCGCAGGACTTATCAGGTGAAACGATCACAGCTTTAGCTAGAGGTCTGAATTTTGCACCTACACCGAAGAAAATGCCGGTAGAATCTGTTATCACTGGTATTGAAGACACAATTGTGCGAAATAAAATAAATGCACGGGATGCTGAGTGTCTGAGGCAAGATGTAGCCGTGATACTAAGAAATAGTAAGTTGCCTAAACCCAATATCTCCAGGTCAGAATTGGATGCCTTGGACGCTTTACGTCGTAACCCGGACCTGCTAGTCTTGCCGGCAGCCAAAGGTAATGCTGCCGTGATTGTAGATACTTCTGCCTATGAACAAAAGATGACAAAATTGGTAGAAGACGAGAACACGTATAAAAAGGTAAATTATAACCCTACAAATCGTGTTACAAACAATCTGAATAAAATCTTAAAGACTTTACCGGAGGATCTGTATGAAAGTTTAAGACCACTAAACCCGACTTCCCCAAAAATTTACGGCTTACCGAAAATCCACAAACCAGATTGGCCCCTTCGTCCTATTGTAAGCCAGATAGACTCGCCGACATATAAAACCGCGCGGTTTCTATCAGATATGCTCCTTCCGTTTACAGGCAAGACAACTAGTTATGTGAAAGATTCGTCACATTTTGTTCAGATGCTTGAAGGAGTACGACTGGATGAGGGTGAGGAGATGGTTAGTTTTGACGTCGTGTTTTTGTTTACGAATGTACCGATAGAGGATACAATAGACATAATAGCTGGTTTATTACAGCATGTCGACATACCTATCGAGTACCTGGTTTTAATAAGATTCGTTCTGTCAAGTGGATACTTGGTATGGAAGGGGGACTACTTTCTACAGATTGACGGAGTTGCGATGGGTTCTCCTTTGGCTCCAGTGGCAGCGAACATCTTTATGGAGTGGTTTGAAGAAGCTGCCTTGTTAACCACTTCATATAAACCGAGACACTGGTGGCGTTATGTGGACGATGTGTTTGCCATAGTACAGAAAGACGGAATAGATCCGCTACTGTCGCATCTGAACAACGGACATGCGAACATTACTGTAACGGTAGAACGTGAACGCAACGGAGCTCTACCCTTTCTAGATGTGTTGGTGAAACGAGACTCTAACGGCCGACTTTCCCACACGGTATACCGTAAACCAACACACACTGATAGATACCTGAGCGCAGATTCGCACCACCATCCAGCGCACTTGACCTCGGTACCACGGACACTGATAAATAGAGCACTAAAATTGTGTAATTTTGAATACCTGGATACTGAGCTCGAACATATTAAAAGTGTGCTGAGCAGTAATGGTTACAAGTGGAAACAGAGCTGGCGGTTGGCAAACGCTTCTCCGAAGACACGTCCGTCATCGGTTGAGAGAGTAGCAACTTATTTGCCATATATTAAAGGAGTGACGGACAGAATTGGAAATTTATTACGCCGAAGGTATAGCATTAAAACCATCTTCCGTCCTCCAGGACAACTAAGACAATTGCTACGTTCTCCTAAGGATAGAGACCCTTTGGGTGTCCCCGGTGTCTACATGATCCCGTGCGATTGCAGGAAGTGTTACGTCGGAGAGACAAGAAGAAATGTTTCTACCAGGCTCACGGAGCATATACGTTCAATGAAGAACTTGGATAGGAACGGTTCCGCGGTGGTAGAACACACTCTCGATTCCGATGCGCAGCACTTCATCAGATTTGACAGAGCGAAGGTGCTAGCGCGAGAGAAGTTTTTCGTACCCCGTAAAGTTAGGGAGGCTATCGAAATTAGCAGACGCCCTAACTTCAATAGAGACGGGGGATGGATACTGCCACCGACGTGGAAACCGTGTCTTCAAGGAACCAAGAGACTTAACCGTGGAACTGGTGGAGACATAGTGAGCTCAGTGTGCTGGAGTATCCCCGACGTATACCAGGATACCGACGAAGAGGATCTTCAGTGCGCGCCGACACAACAATCCTCTCTACCCGCCCCCGCCCCACCACCGCAACCGCTGTCATCGCGAGCGCTACGCGCCGCAGCCCGCAGTGCATTGCGAGACGGCTCCGCGTGCTAGCACTCGCCAACTTGAGAAAGGTCGCCGAATGCGACCGAAACTATAGTCGTTACGACTATCCCTACACGTGAGTTTAGTCCCGTTATATATAGTTTAAAATGTGTGAAAACCACGTAAATTTTCATAGTAAAAAAAAAATTGTGTGTTTTTTAGTTTTTTTTAAAACTATATACAGGGTTATTTCTAATCAATTAGCATCCTTCTAGGGGCTTATTCTGTACATAAAAACTAACAACGTTTGTTCTACAACTTTCAAAAAAAAAATCAGCTGTTCCATACATTTTGTCGCGGGTGAACTAATTTTTTCTATGGAACAACAATTTTTTTTTAGTTTTGATGAAACTCGTAGAACAAAAGTTGTTAGTTTTGATTTACAGAATAAGCCCCTAGAAGGATGCTAATTGATTAGAAATAACCCTGTATATGTAGGTATATTATGATATTTTCATTTTGATGATGGTATGCTCTGTTCTCTGTATTCTACTCGCCAATCCGCTGGACTATGTTGCTATTACTACAGAACTTTTCATTTTTAACCGGCTTCCAAAAAGAAGGAGCTTCTATGTTCGTCTGTAAGTATATTTTTTCGTGTAAGTTCACATTTGCTCGAAGATGCTCATCGATATTTTTGCCAATCTTAATCGAATCAAAAAATCTTTTTAGTTCAAAATGGTATACTCTCGAAGTGGTCCCACTTAAATTTTACCGAAATATGCTGAGCAGTTTTTGTAAAATCAATAGTAATATAAAAAAATACTTTACATTAAATCGAGCGAACTATTCGATTTTTGTACACGGTGGAAGTCGTTTTTACCATTTTTGCTAAAAACAATTATTGATTTGACCTTTATGGTACCAAGCCATCCAAAAACGATTGATTAAGGGTGACAAGGTGACATTTCGATTCACGTCCCGCTGGACTCCACAAACATAAAAGTTTCTCAGCTATGATTGATGACAACTCGGATAGTTTTATTGTGAGGACCTTTAACTTGGTGGAACAGTTTCAGCTCGATTTCAGTTTTGGGTCAAACTGAGGACAAGGTAAATATATGAACAGAGTTTGAGCAAACTTTTGTCTCCCTAAGAGAGGCTATAATCTAGCTACGAGAAACTTTGTAAGTTTCTTACTAGGTTTTTGTGGATCTAAATTACAGTACAAACAACCGTAAGTATAAAATCATATATTTACGTTGTACTTAGTGGATCAATGCGTTACATTTTGGATTTTAAGTAAACATTTATCATACTAATATTATAAACGCGAAAGTTTGTAAGGATGGATGTTTGTTACTCTTTCAAGCATAAACTACTGAACGGATTGAGATGAAACTTTGCAATAATATAGCTTATATATTAGAATAACACATAGGCTATAAATTATAATGATATTGCGTCTGAAATCAAAATATCATGCGGGCGAAGCCGCGGCTAAAAACTAGTCTATTATATAAAACGGGAGGATAAAATTTCTTTCAGTAAAAATAGCTCAAATTTATAGTAGTATACAATTTTGAACAACATTTAGAATGTGGCTAATCCAGAGATAGCAAATAATCAATTTTTCCATTCACTTATTCAGAGTTTTTGAACTGTTTGTTTGGAACAGCTGTTTTTTTAGCTATTATTTATATTACTTTTATTTTAAAAGACTTTACGAATCAATCCTGCTTGCTATTTTACAATTATAATGACATGAATAAAATACATAGGTAAGTACCTGTTCTTAAAAAAATGGTTATCTGTAAAGTCGGTTAATGGAGGATAATTTTAGGTTATTACGCGTCAAAGTCATACAAAATAATACGTTCGACACAAGCCAAACGCGCCGATTGTGCCTCTCTATCGCTTGTTCTGTATGCTGAGTGTGAGTTTTGTCGTAAACATGACGCGCTCTTCGGCGAGCGCGTAAGCTTGTAATTTGTATGAAGGTATGTACAGCGCCACTAGCGGCGCGTTTTTGAAACACAACAAGTTTATACAAATTACATGCTTACGCGCTCGCCGAAGAGCGCGTCATGTTTACGACAAAACTCACACTCAGCATACTGTGCTCTCGGCACACGTTCGGCTCAGGCGCAACGTAACAATGAGTCATGCTTTTTCAAGTGCGAAGTCGGCGCTCATCGTTTTATAGGACGTTACCACGTCAAAAGTTTACTCTTCTATCCCAAAAGTTGATTTAAATAATTAGGTATGTTTTGCAAAAAAGGAACCACCGCACCGCCTTCCACCGTGTAAAGAATATATAGTTTATACTAAATTTACTACTTTAATCGATGCAATATCCATGAACAATGTACATTATTATTAATTTATCAAAACTGACTCTGCCGATTCCGATAAAATTAAAATAGGACAACTTCTAAAGTATACCCTTTCGACTTTTTTAATATTTGCACAATTGGCAAAAATATCGATGAACAAAAAATATGTACATACAGACGAACATAGTACCTCTTCTTTCCTCTTTGGAAGTCGGTAAAAACGGAAATAACCAAGCAAGTACTACCCTCTAAACTTAAGTGGTGGCCTTTACATAAACCTATTCAAACAACCCCATAAAATATTACACTACCCCAGAGATATTTGAAAGTGCGGCTTTTCCATTTACTGCGAAAATATATCTTTAGTCGCTTGACCTCTGGGCTTATGTTTATTTATCTTCCAAATGCTCGCACTTGATATGTTACTTAGGAAAGAACTTTATTTTTACCTGTTTCTTTTTTGAACGCTACGTAAGAACTCTACGTAATATACTACTACTTGAAAAACATCCATGGCTGGCACATGCGTCACACTCGTGATCGGGTGCTGCATGCGGGTAGCCGGTCTGCTTGTGGCATTCACGCAATGCACCGAAACTACTAACTTAGGCTAAAATTTAAACTAACCCATCTCTATTGTACTAACTCTTTTTGTACAGTAAAATCGAATAATTTAATATTTTAGCTAACAAAAGGCACATACCCTGGAGCCTGTGGTTTGTAATTTTCCAATAAAAAAAAATCCAAGCTCAACAGAAAAAATTGTAATTAATAATTAGTACAGTTCGCTCATTGACTTTTATTTTTCACCGACTTCCAAAAAAGAGGAGGTTCTAAGGACGATTATAGGTATGTATTTTTTAATCGATATTTTAGGTAAATGGGACCGAAATCAAAAAAAGTAGTTTTATTTACTTAAATTTTATGGAAGCTTTTCGAAAAATCAAGACTTCAGTACTCGACGTGGCAACTTTAAAAGAAACCGAAGACTGTAAAGGAAAACCCGTAAAATGGAACGTTCATTATAAAGAAATCTTGAGAAAAATCTCGTCCTTACAGATAACTACATAAGTAGGTACATTCGTAGGTGTTTGAATTTGAAAAATAGAGCCCCAGATTGTGTCCAATTTTAAATACTTGCTGTAGGCAAACTTGCACATACCTACTCGCAATATAAAAGCAATTTCCAGCAACTATTTACAGATTTGAAATTGCTTTTGCAGTTGCGTGTATCGCGCTGAAACTATTCCATAGTGTGCATCGAAGTTGCCAGTTTCCGAGTAGTGGTATCATACTCCTGAATACTACTATATCACAACCATTTTCTGCCCGTGATCTCCCGCTGCTGAGCATAGGCCTCTGTTGTTATACTTCTTGGTGATCTTATACTTGGTACTTTAAGGGTTCTGTACCTGAAACGGAAAAAAACGGAACCCTGATAGGATCACTTTATTGTCCGTCTGTCCGTCTGTGTGTATGTCAAGACTCTTTACCTCGGGAACGCGTAAAGATATCAAGTTAAAATTTTACGAATAAAACGTATATTTATAGTCTCTTGCAGTTGTGTAAAAGAAAAACTTCTCAGTCATCGTTTAAAAAAGTTAGAGCCGTTAATGTCGTAAAAAATAGCATATTTCGACACTCACATAAATCAAAACCTACAGGGTACTTCCTGTTGACATAGAACTATGAAATTTGGCGAGAAGCATTGTCTCACTTTACGCGTTCTCGAGATAAAGAGTCTTGACTTACACACAGACGGACAGACGGACAACAAAGTGATCCTATAAGGGTCCCGTTTTTTTATTTGAGGTACGAAACCTTAAAAATATGTTTGTATAATAATTTATTTAATTTGAAATTCGAATAAAATTGACTAAAGCTCGCTCTAAAAATAACCGTTAAAATCATTATAAACTTGTAGTTACGGAAAAAGAAAAATAAGAAAACGTACAACAACCAATCGTCATTTCATTTTGCAGAATTATAATTCCCTAACAAATAAAATGTTTTCCATGACTTAGCAACTAAACCGCAGACGACAGACATAAAAACAAAAAACATAAATTGTGGTTTGCGAAGAAACAACATCGCAGGGTGATGGAAAAACTTTTATTTATGGAAATGCGTGGATTGAAACTTGATGCCCGGATATAAATATACGTTACGAGCACAAATAAAAATATTTTAAGCCTTTCCATCGCTGATATTTTGGTACGAAATACAGCTTCTGTATTTATTTACAGCTGAAGTTGAAAATAACCTTTACAATGATGAAAATAAAATTATCTTCCATATGCAAGTCTGCTCGCGCACGAAGGATTCCATACCGTGTGAAATTACCTCTTTATTTTATTTTAATTTAATTATTTATTTTTGAGGGGTATAACCATACAATTTAAAACTCCGTGAATATTTCATGCATTTTCCTGTTGCCGTTATTAATATCGAGCAAAACAACACGTTTGTTTTACTAAATATTTATTTTATTACGGGAAATTATTAATTAATTATTAATTTATTTTATTATTCCAACGGGGTAATGTCACCAGCCTCTTAGGTACTTTGCCCGCGGACAGCGACCTCAAAGCAGTTTTTTATTTATAATGTAAATATACCTATAGTCCTATACCCTATAAAAAGTAATTGTTTTAGATATAAGTTTTGTTGTTTTTTAAGGTTAAATTTTTTATTTTATTTAATTATATAATTTAAAAGTGATAATTTAAACGAAACTTTTAGTTGATTCTATTTAAATTTAATTAATTAACTTTATTATAAAGATATGCACAAAAATATGAAACCTACCTATATACTAAATAAAATAAACAAATAAAAATACCCGTGACCACGGTCGATGCAACTCGGCCGAAACGTCAGGATGATGTGGTATTTATTTTTCTCGTAATTTTAGTGCGCGATTAGTCCCGTAGTATATTATAATAATAAATAAATAAAGGCTAAAAATCGAAACAAATACTGTGTCCGTGTAGTAGGGTGCCAAGAAAGCTGGCTGCATTCCCACGCTGAACGGCTAAAGAGATTCTCTGTGTGAGGAATGAGCCAGCTCTCTTGTCACCAGCAGCGTCAACAAGCTTTGGCGAAAAAAAATCCCACGGACCAAAAGTTTCGACGCCAAGCGGCGAAAATACATATTCACTTGCGAGTGATGCGTATTTGCGCCGCTTAGCTCTTTGAGTTGTCCCATTGAGGCGAATAAGGGCCAAGGCATCGACGCATGTTGCGTCCCATACCAGCGCCCTTCCACGCTCCCAGGGGATCAATGTTAAGCCATCAGGGCGCTTGCCATCATCCAGAGCTATGTCAGCTGGCTCTAAAATAGCTGGGATGTTAATAGCCAAGCGCCCTTTTAACTATTTGGAAATGACATGATAAACTAAAGAGTTTTCAATCTTTATTTCAAAGGCGTGAAGAAGGTTGAAATGGCTGACGGATGTTTTTCGCGCAAAGCTTCTAGTGTCTGAGCAGTATTAGGAGCAAGAGTATCGTCAGTCGAATATTTAAATAGATATTCTGCGAATATTTCAAGCATCACCTGTCACCGTTATTAACATCGAGCGAAAAGGGGCAAAAAATCAGGTTTGTTGTACGGGAGCCACCCTTAAATATTTTATTCTGTTTTTAGTATTTGCTGTTATAGCGGCAACAGAAATACGTCACCTGTGGGAATTTCAACACTCTAGCTGTCAAGTTTAATGATATAGAGCCTGGTGACAGACTGACAGACGGACAGATGGACGGATTGCGGAGTCTTAGTAATAGGGTCTCATTTTTAGGGTTCCGTACCTCAAAAGGAAAAAACAGAACCCTTATAGGACCTATACCTCCGACACACGTACACAAGTAAGATCAGCTCCGCGGAAAAAATTCAATACAATTGGATTTCTTGGAGCTACGCGCGGCACAGTTATACCATTAGACCAGTGACAGTGCAACGAGCCTGGATTCGTGTTGGCAGCCCCTAGGACCCCAGGGATTCGGAGCAAACAGTGAAAATATTGGGACAGATAGTCATCAATAAGGTTAGTCCGAACCAAGATCACGGGAGATCGCATTGTCGAGAAACGCCAGTTTGTCACGTCCGACATAGCGCGACCTTTGCCGATACCAAAAACCTCCGCCCGGCACGTTCGCAGAGCTGCACGCACCGACTCGTCTCGCGCTACTGGCAGGCGCCTAAGATACCTCTCCCCGCCGAGTCTGACGTCACCCGTCCCCTCTGAACTCTGGCCTAAGGATCTCTATTGAGTCGAAACACAGAAACTTCAGGACGAAAACACCACAACTACGGCCCCTGAAGTGGTATTGGCGTCGTCTTCTGGTACTGGACTGGACAGCACGCAGGGCATCACCACCAAGTTCTGGCGCGTAAGGCTGTACGAAGAGGAACGCATAACACCAGCGTATATGTTAGTCTAAATCTTAGTTAATTTACGTATTACTTTGTTCGTTTCGGTTAATTTGGTAAATTCTATTCTTTTCCTTCACTTAGAGTCAATAATTTATTTACTTATACTTTTAAAATGCTCTCCAACAAAAAAATCGCCCCTTCTACCTCCGCCCCCACCACCGCCCCGAGAGCGAGGACTCTCTCGGTCCGATCGGTGGCATCTTCGCTTCACAAAAGGATTCTCAAGAAAAATATAAAGGCCACCAAGTCGGAGATGACACTGACGCATGTATCCATCGACGAGAGTCCCATAGTGCCGCCCCAAGCTTCCGAGGCCGAACCTCGCGTCTCCCAGACCCTTGACATTCCGCCGCCGGCGTCACATACAGCCACTGACAGCTCGGCTGTATCGATTTTGGCCCCAGAGTCGAATTCGGTGTACGTGGCGGCGGTGGACAAGGTTGAGGGCTGGGAGCAGTGCGGGATTTCTCCGCCTAAAGATCTGGAGCTCGACGATGAGGAGTCTGATACAGTGTCTGAGCTGTCCAACTCGACCCGCTCCGCCAGAAGAGTCAGCATGCTGGTTGCACACGGCTCCACGCGGACGGGGGTCGAGATGGATATGGCTACGAAAGTGGCAAACGAAGCACTACAGATAGGAAAGGATGCACTAGAGTCGTCTGCGAACGTTAAGCGGGAAATAAAGCAAACCGCAATCGAGAGTCTCCAGACGTTGTACGAAATCGTCCTTTCTTTAGCGGACTCCAGACATCGTCACATTACAGAAAAAGAGCGCGAGCGGACCAGGCATGCCTTGGAGCTTTTGTCAGCGGAAAGGGCGCACATCAAAGCAATGACCGCTCTTCAACAAAACCTGCTCCGGGAGGTAACTCTAGCCAGAGAAGACATAGCTGAGATGAGAAAGGAGTCACAAGCTATCAGAGACTGGCAGAGCTTTGAAACGAGAGAGCCACATCAACAAATAAAGGCGACGGCAGATGCGGTTAGGACTCTCAGCAGTCAAATAAAATGCGTTTCAGAGGAGAAAAGCATAGATCTGGAGCCTCTGAAGAGAGACTACAACGGCTTAAAATCCGGGGTGGAAATTCTTCAGAGGCAAATAGATGACCTTAGAAGGGAAACGCATTCGGAAAAAGAAAAGACCGCCGAGATTCTGAACCGAAATGCAGAAGCACTTTCAAGCCTACTCTCGATCCCTCCTCCACCTCCCCCCCAGTACCCGGACTCTCTCAAAGAGCTGGAAAAAACGATTAAAGACCACCTAAAAAAAAGTCACCAAACCACACATCCACCCCAGCTCCCTGTCCAAATAAATATTGAGGAGCACATGCTGCCCATAACTGAACGGCTCGAAGCCGTGTCGTCGGAGCTCCGGACGATGCGGCAAGAAAAATTGTCTCAGTCCCCACCAGCCCTCAGCATCGGTGCAGAATTGTCACAGGCAGAACAAGGTAAACCACTCAGTTCCACCTACGCCAAAGCAACTGCAAAACCACCGGCTCTAAAACCTAATCATACCTTGATAGTGACGGCTTCAAATACAACAGAAACGACCACCGCCGACAATCTCATTGACAGGATAAGAGTAGCGCTGGACACCAAGAAATCTGGAGCGAAGGTTGACCAAGTACGCAAAGCCAGAAATAAAAAAGTTATTCTGAGTTGCGGAACGGAGGAAGACCTAAATCTAGTACGAAGTCGTGTTCAGCGAGACGCATCTCTGAATGTGGAGACCGCGAAAGCGGGGAACCCACTTATTATAATTCGAGACGTCCTGTCCTATCACAAAGACTCGGATATAGTGGAGAACATCTTGGCGCAGAACAAACACTTGCTGCAAGACGTTGATTTGAAGGAGAGCACTGTCAGGGTGAGATATAGGAAAAAGACGCGTAATCCACATGAATGCCATCCTGTGCTGGAGGTTTCACCTCGCATTCATAGATCGCTCATAGAAGCCGGTAAAGTCTATATTGGACTCCAGAGGAGGCCAGTAACGGACCATTCCCCTTTGGTGCAATGCACTAAGTGTCTGGGCTTCGGGCACACAAAAGCGATCTGCCGGGAGAGGGATGAACTCTGCAGTCATTGCGGTAGATCCCACTCCTGGGCTCAATGCAAGCCTAGAAAGGATAACCTGCCGCCGAGATGCAGAAATTGCGCAACCGCGCATCCCAACAGCTCTAATAAGGACTTAGCTCACAATGCATTCAGCAGCGAATGTCCTGAACGAGTGAAATGGGATGCTATAGCGCGATCTCGAATCTCGTACTGCTGAGGGCACTCTAGTGGTACCAAACTCAGTCCCCCAAAGAGTAGCAGTGAAACCAGATTTGCGCTTCATCCAGGCAAACCTGCATCGCTCACAGATAGCAACAGCCGAACTCCTGAAAGTCGCAAAGGAAAGAAACGTTTCAGTCGCCCTAGTTCAAGAGCCGTACGTTGGCAACAAGGGAGTTATGAAACAGTATCCTGGTACCCGCGTTATTCAGTGCAGTTTGGACAGGAAAAAGCCTGTAAAGGCAGCGGTAATCGTTTTTGGTGACAAACTGGAGGTAATTCACGACCCCCAGCTTGTCACTGAGACTGAAGCCGCTGTTTTGCTGGCCAACGAAAACCTGAAGCTGGGAGTTATTTCTGTCTACTTGGAGGGAGACCAACTCGTTGAACCGTACCTAAACAGGATAAAGGCTTTTAGCGAAAAACTAGCGACCAAAGATCTAATAGTCGCCGGTGACGTAAATGCCTGGTCCCATTGGTGGGGAAGCACATCGGAAAACAGCAGAGGAGAAGCCGTCCACTCTTTCTTCGATGAGATGGGCCTACACATACTCAACACAGGTGATACACCAACCTTCGAAGTCGTCAGAAGAGGTAAGCTCTGCACGAGTATAGTAGATGTTACCACGTGCAGCTTGCCACTTCTGGGGAAAATAGAGGGCTGGCGCGTAGACAGGAATCTCACAACATCGGATCATAATGCAATAACGTTTACTTTGCGTCTAGAGAAGGCCCTTGAATACATAAAGCCAGTTACTACACGCAAGTACAATACCAAGAAAGCAAAATGGTCGGATTTCATGTCATGCCTGAGGACCTCACTTGAGGATAAAAAAATATCACCAGAGTCAGTTAGGGAATGTAAAAGCCCAGATGAACTAGAGTCAATGATTACGAGTTACACTGAAAGTATCCACGAAGCCTGTACACACACCATCCCACTTATAGGCCCACGCAAAGGGAACCCAACTCCCCCGTGGTATACAAAAACACTCGATGATCTTAAGAAAGAAGTTCTTAGAAGAAAGAGACGGATCAAGAACGCCGCCCCCGACAGAGTCCAGTATGTAGTCAACCAATATCAAATTGCACGTCAAGACTACAAGGAACAAGCCGAAAAAGCGTATACAGAGAACTGGAAGGAGCTCTGCACGAATCAGGAGAAAGAGAGCATGTGGGACAAGATCTACAGGGTAATCCGAAAAACCTCGGAGAGGCAAGAAGACTTGCTTCTGCGTGACACGGAGGGCAACACCCTATCCTCACAGCACTCTGCAGAGCTACTAGCCAGAACTTTCTATCCCGACGACTCTGCAAGCACAGATCTACCGTGCCATGCAGAATTGCGGGGACGGACAAGAGAAACACCGGAGGACCTACCGGAAAATGACCCTCCATTTACGTCGGCAGAATTGGAATCAGTGTTACGAACACTGAATCCGAAAAAAGCCCCTGGAATAGATGGGCTCACTGCCGACATATGCGCCGCAGCTATACGGGCTGAAAGAGAAATATTCCTAGCAATCGCAAACAAGTGCTTATCGCTGGGACATTTCCCAAAGCAGTGGAAAGAAGCGCATGTGGTCATTTTACGTAAGCCTGGTAAGACAGATTACACACATCCGAAATCTTACCGTCCTATAGGTCTCTTGCCTGTCGCCGGAAAAATCGTCGAAAAGCTTTTGGTGGCCCGATTCCAATGGCATCTCCTCCCAACCATCAGTCAGAAACAGTACGGCTTCATGCCCCAACGGGGAACTGAAGATGCCCTTTATGACCTGGTAGAGCACATGAAAACAGGAGTGAACAACAAAAATTTAGTACTCGTAGTCTCCCTGGACATAGAGGGCGCTTTTGACAATGCATGGTGGCCCGCCCTAAAAGACCAATTAGCGAAGAAGAGGTGTCCGACTAACCTCTATGAGATGGCAAACTCATACCTCCTAGACCGAAAGGTCGTAGTCAACTATGCTAGAGCGGCATGCGAGAGGGAAACAACCAAAGGATGTGTCCAAGGCTCAATCAGTGGACCTACCTTTTGGAATGTAATTCTAGACTCATTGCTGCAGCTGTTGGAAGCAGAGGGAGTTTACTGTCAAGCCTTCGCGGACGACGTCGTCCTCGTGTTTACAAGTCAGTCATCATCCATTATCGAGCAACAGGCCAATCACGCGTTAGATGTGATTTTGGAATGGGGAGTACGAAACAAACTCAACTTTGCAGCGCAAAAGACCAACGCGATGCTGTTAACAAGAAAGTTGAAGTATGAACCCCCCAACATAATCATGTCAGGCATTCAACTTAATCTTGTTGAAGAGGTCAAGCTATTGGGCCTGTTGATCGACCGGAGGCTTAATTTCAAAGCGCACATAAACGCCCAGTGTAAAAAGGTGGCAAACATTTACAAACAGCTCGCGTGCGCAGCGAAAGTGACCTGGGGACTGAATAGTGAAATCACGAGAACCATTTACGTCTCAGTGGTGGAACCCATCATCATGTATGCCTCAAACGTATGGGCGCAAGCGGCAGACCTCGAGGAAAACAAGTCTCACTTGAACGCACTCCAAAGAGGTTTCGCCCAAAAAATCTGTAAGTCGTACCGCACTGTTTCTCTCAAGTCAGCACTCGCCCTTTCAGGTCTACTCCCTATTGACCTGCGCATCCAAGAAGCGGCAAGCCTGTACAGAGCGAAGAAAAACTTGTCCCAAGAATATCTCCCACCGGAAGTGGAGCTCGAACGAAACGTCAGTTACCTTGACCAGCCACACCCGTCAGCCCAGATAAGTGTGGACTTCGAGCTTCTGGAAAACACCTCGAGCCTGCCCGATGGACCCCAAATCTACACAGATGGTAGCAAGATCAAGGGTCAAGTTGGTGCAGCTCTGAGTTGGTGGGAAAATGGTAGGGAAGTCAAGTATTCAAAATTCAAGTTACACCCCGAATGCACAGTCTTTCAATCGGAACTTTATGCTCTTTACCGAGCGACTCAAATGGTGGCAACAAGCAGAAACCCTGAAGTCAGCATTTTAAGTGATTCAAGATCTTCACTCGAACTGCTTCGCAACCCCAAAACGAGTCATCCTTTGGCGAAGAGGATAAAAGAGAACATTGAAACGATAATTGCAGAAGGGAGATCTCTTCGTCTTTTCTGGCTGAAAGTGCACGTGGGCACCGCTGGTAATGAGAGAGCCGATGAGCTCGCTAAGTCAGCGGCACTCACTGAAACCTCAAGAGACTACGAAGGGATCCCCCTGTCCTACGTCAAAAGCAAAATTCGCGAGGAATCGGTCCAGAAATGGCAGGACCGATACGAAACCTCGGATAAAGGTAAAGTCACTCAGACGTTCTTCCCAGATATCGTAAATGCATATCGGGTGACGCGCGTTACGAAACTGACTCCTTTTCAAGTTCAAGCATTGACAGGACATGGAGGAATAGCTGAATATCTGTACAGATGTAAAATCAAGAACAGCCCTGGATGCGAGTGCGACCCCGATGTCTCCGAGACGGTCTGGCACGTGCTCCTCGATTGCCCCAGATTCTCGGCCGCACGACATGACCTCGAAATAATGATAGACAGAAATTTAGTGGTCTCAGATCTCCAAAATATCTTAGTAGATCCAAAAAGCAGACAACATATTCTGTCTTTCATGGAGAAGTCGTTCAGAATTGCGGCGAAAAGAAACTCTACTCTCCACTCTATCCAACAACACAATCCCGTCGCAACACACCCCACTACCCTACCATCCATCACTACCCTACCATCCCCCACTACCCTACCATCTCCCAATACCTCAACTCTTCAACCCACTTTGACTGACACTTTTACACCACCCTCTACTCTAACACTTGACCCCATGCAAATACCCTCTACTTACACGCAGTCCACCGAAGTCGCACAAAGCGCAATTCCCGTCCGAGATTTACTCCCTAAAAGCGTAGTCATAGACGAAATTCTAGTAAACGCAGAAAAAGGAATTCCGGGGATTCGTATCCGTGGTGTGGCTCTCTTCATGGACAACAACAGAGAAAGATTCGGAATAAGCTTTTGCCAAGTCAGGGCCCATAAACGCGTCCGCTTGTCGCCTGGACTAGCATGTCTACTTAACGGGAGCACCGCCAAAGTAACAATGAAGCGGAAATCCTATGACGCTATGCCAGTGTGCGAGGCAGGTGGCCACCAATTCCGACTGGTGAGATCGAAAAACAAAACGATTGCACTAGTCGAGTGGGGCGCCCAGTCACCTTTCGTGCAGGCCAGTTCATTGCTCGAACATCTCAGCATGAAAATGGACAGCGCTCCCCGGGTGATAAGCGTAGATGCGATGGTGGTTGAGTGGTCGAAGGCGGAGGCTGCGGACCGGCTGGGTTGCATTAAAGCCTCGGAACACCATGAGGTTATCGTGTATGAGGATAGAGGAGAAAACCTGAGTTTTCTGAAGCCTCCAAGTAACGATCCTGATAATGCAACAGACAGTTGGGGCCGCCCCATTCCGAACTCGGCCATTCAATCTGGTTCTGAAAGAGCAGAGTTAATAGCAGCATCTGATAGACCCGTTTTCCGTCCAAGCAGCAACGATGGTGCCTTATCGGGTCTCTTCAGTGTCGCAATGCAGAGCTTATTTCGTTCCATGTCTAAAACACCGCCTCCACAGACAGCGGTGACCTCGAGAGTAGTTTCACCACCTCAGGCAACCCGAACGAGAGCCGACATGGGACAGGTCGATGCGCCCCGTTATATCTTGGCCTCAGCGCCACGGGACCACGCGAGAAATGCCTTTGCCGAATATCTAGCCTTATTGAGAGCGACGAAAAATGTCAATCTTAAGAACTGTGACAACATCCTCGAGTTCTTTAGGCTGGGTGGTCCGGTAAGTGAGAGTCTACTAAAATCGAGACTCGAGGAGGCAGAAGCAGCCATATACAATAACGTCACTTCCCAAATCATCAGAGGGACCATGAAAGGACGATATATGGCAGCTTACAGCGCAGGAAGTGGTTTTGTGGAGCTGGATGAGAGAGAGACGGAGCGAATAGGAAGACCGAAATACGCGATACCATCGAACGACCCAATTGTAGTCACCGCCAAGTGCACCAAGATAATGCTAGACGATAGAATCCTTGAGATGGCTAAAACCATCGAACGGAGCTCAGACGTCGAGGCAGGCTGGGGAAACTGGGCGGTACCAAAGATACAATGGGTCAACGGGGTACCAGGATGTGGCAAGACAACATGGGTGATTAGACACTTTGACGTGAATAGGGACGCTATCATCACTACAACAACAGAGGCAGCAAAAGATCTGAGGGAGAAGTTATCGCACCGAATAGGAAAACTGGTAAAATCCAGAGTGCGAACCATGGCTTCATCTCTCGTCAATGGTTTCGGAAAAGAGAGCTTCAGTCGTCTTTTGGTGGACGAAGCTCTAATGAACCATTTTGGAGCCATAATAATGGCTGCCCGGCTGTCTGGTGCTAGCGAACTTGTCCTCATTGGAGACGTCAATCAGTTGCCGTATATCGACAGAGAAAATCTCTTCGAAATGAGGTACCATCGTCCAACACTAGTTACAAATATCACCCAGGAGTTACTCTGCACACACAGAAACCCAATGGATGTCGCGTATGCGTTGAGGGAAATATACTCAGGTATATATTCCTCAGCCCCTCGTATTAGGTCTCTTGAGCAGAAAAGGTTCAAGGGGGCTCAAATATCCAAAACCCTCCCTAACACCCTTTTCTTAGTGCATACACAGGAAGAAAAGGAGACCCTCATAAGTCAAGGTTATGGGGGAGGCTCAGGATCACGCACCCTTACCATTCACGAAGCTCAGGGACTAACGTACGAGTCGGTAATCGTTATAAAAACAAAGCCGAAAATGAAACTACACGAGAGCGTCTCACACGCAGTCGTTGCACTATCGCGGCACACCGGGACCTTCATCTATTACGCCGACGACATCGAAAATGATGCCATCAGTCGATTCGTGCGGCGCGCATCGTCTGTGTCATCGGAGACCATCAAGGAGTACAACCTGCAGATGGCTGTCAGAGATCGGAACGAGGCGGTGATGGAGGCTTTGGGCCGGGAGAAGGCAACTAAATTGGCATAGGACGTGAAAAAGGTGTATTCGAATTTTAAGAAATAAGCATTGCGTGCATGCCCCAAGCATTCATGCTCGCCATCGAAGGCTCCTTCTTGCGGCGGCATCATGTGTCGGGTCGTTCTCCTCCCTCAAATATGGTCGAGGAGAGCGATGGCTGGCACATGTGTCACACTCGTGATCGGGTGCTGCTTGCGGGTCGCCGGTCTGCTCGTGGCATTCACGCAGTGCATTGACTGACTTAGGCTAATATTTCTAGTAGCTACTCTTTGTACAGTAACTATAATAAAATAATTGTAAATCTTAGTTGACAAAGGGCACAGACCCTGGAGTCTGTGGTTAGTAAATTTTAATTAAAAAAAAAAAAAAAAAAAACCTTATAGGATCACTTTGTTGTCCGTCTGTCCGTCTGTCTGTTTGTCCGTCTGTCTGTGTGTCAAGACTCTTTATCTCGGGAAATATTCTTCTTTATATGATAACTGAGAAGTTTTTCCTTTACACAACTGTAAGAAATCATAGATGTATACAATTTAAATTTCAACTCGATATCTTTACGCCGTGGGCCGGGCCGTGGGGTGCCGGCAGAGTAGAATAGCACCCCCCTCTTGTACCAGGTGTCGTAAGAGCCGACTGAGGTACTACGGAACCGACAGGTGGCGGTATACCCATCCAGAACAGCGTAGCTCAAGTGCAACAGGGCGGGGATGGGCAGCAGCATCCCCGTCGCGAGAGCTACGCCCTGCGATTGCCAACACGCTTGCCCAGCGCGGCAATTATGGGCAAATCCCCCTTATGAGTGCACAAAATAAAACCAGGCCCCCAGTCCCCGGCAGCTCCGCTAGTCCTGGTTCCGGCAGCGACCACGGTAACGGCGGAGCAAGGGGTGCTAAGAATCCCCGGCAGAGATCCGGCTGCCACCCCAACAGACGACGACTGGCCCTGGCAACATATAACGTGCGCACTATGAGGACTGATGAGAAGATTGCGGAACTGGAAGAAGAGTTGGGTAGGTTGCGATGGGGTATTATGGGGTTATCTGAAGTTCGTAGAGAGGGCGAGGACACGATAACCCTGAAATCCGGCAACCTACTGTACTATCGGGAAGGTGACCAACGGTCCCAAGGTGGTGTCGGCTTTCTCGTTCACAGGTCTCTCGTTAACAACATCATTACCATCGAAAGTGTGTCGAGCAGGGTTGTATACCTGGTACTCAGAATATCCAAACGATATTCGTTGAAGGTCATCCAGGTATACGCACCGACCTCGTCACACCCAGATGATGAAGTGGAGGCTATGTATGAGGACGTAAGTCGGGCCATACATACGTCTAAGTCCCGCTTCACGGTTGTTATGGGAGACTTCAACGCAAAGTTGGGCAAGAAAAGCGATGATGAGTTGAGAGTGGGGCAATTTGGATGTGGGCA
This sequence comes from Hypomecis punctinalis, assembly GCA_949316475.1. Lineage (NCBI taxonomy): Eukaryota > Metazoa > Arthropoda > Insecta > Lepidoptera > Geometridae > Hypomecis > Hypomecis punctinalis. The sequence continues at coordinate 17,977,489 of OX438818.1, forward strand.
ACGGAACCCTAGGGGCCACATGCTGGCAGACTTTCTGGAGAAAGAGGAACTCTTTATGATGAACTCTTTCTTCCAGAAGCCACCTCGCAGGAAATGGACCTGGATGAGTCCCGACGGTACCACGAGAAATGAGATAGACTTCATCATGACTAGCGAGAAACGGATATTCAACGACGTCTCCGTGATCCACAAGGTAAAAACCGGCAGTGATCACAGAATCGTGCGAGGCAAACTGAATATCAACGTTAAACTCGAAAGGTCCCGCCTGGTGAAGTCTACGCTCCGACCTACTCGTGCCCACATACAAAACCCTGAGAACTTTCAGCTCGAGCTCTCAAATCGCTTTGCTTGCCTGGAGAACTTTGCGTCGGTGGACGAGATCAATAACGGGCTCGTAGAAACTGTCCAAACAGTGGGTTCTAAGTTCTTTAGACCCCGCCGTTCAGATAGACCTAAGAAATTCTCCGATCATACTCTAAATCTCATGGCCGAACGACGCTCGCTAAGACTGCAGTCTTCCGATGATGCAAAGTCATATAGGCGGCTCAATAGACAGATTTCAAAATCGGTGCGGTGCGACATTCGTCTCTTTAATACTAAACATGTTAAAGAGACAATAGAGCGGAATAAAGGCTCCAAAGTGTTCGCGAGGCATTTTTTCTATTGGGCAAAGCCAGTTGACAAAGCTGAAGAGAGAAGATGGCAGTATAGCGTCAACCAAGGCAGAGGTATTGCAGGAGATCGAAAGGTTTTACGGACAATTATACGCCTCGGTAGCAAAGCCTGTAAACAGCGCGGCCAAAGACCCAAGAGCCAAGCTGACCCGACATTTCACCGAAGACATCCCTGACATTAGCCTATACGAGATTAGGATGGCCCTGAACCAACTTAAGAACAATAAGGCGCCGGGTGACGACGGAATCACTTCAGAGCTTCTGAAAGCGGGTGGAACGCCGGTACTAAAAGTCCTTCAGAAGTTTTTTAACACTGTCGTCTTCGAGGGCATAACGCCAGAAGCGTGGAACAGAAGCGTGGTGGTGTTGTTCTTCAAAAAAGGTGACAACACCTTATTGAAAAACTACAGACCCATCTCGCTTCTGAGCCATGTTTATAAGTTGTTTTCAAGGGTCATTACGAATCGTCTCGAACGCAGGCTTGATGACTTCCAGCCTCCCGAACAAGCCGGTTTCCGGAAGGGCTTTGGCACCATGGACCACATACATACGCTGCGGCAGATTATACAGAAGACCGAGGAGTATAACCTGCCACTTTGCTTGGCGTTTGTGGACTATGAGAAAGCCTTTGATTCGGTTGAGACATGGGCTGTGCTTGAGTCTCTTCAACGATGCCGTATTGACCATCGGTACATTGAAGTGCTGAAGTGTTTGTATAATAACGCCACTATGTCGGTTCGAGTACAGGAAGAGAGCTCCAAGGCGATCCCTTTGAAGAGAGGCGTAAGACAGGGAGACGTAATATCTCCGAAACTGTTTACTACTACTCTGGAGAACGCCTTTAAGCTCCTGGAATGGAAAGGACTCGGCATCAACATCAATGGCGAATACATCACTCACCTTCGATTTGCCGACGATATCGTGGTCATGGCAAAGTCGATGGAAGAACTCAGCACGATGCTCGAAGGCCTTAATCGAGTCTCTCAACAGGTGGGTCTTAAAATGAACATGGATAAGACAAAGGTCATGTGTAATTCTCATGTTGTACCCACCCCTATTTCAGTTGGGAACTCGGTTCTTGAAGTCGTTGACTCGTACGTCTACCTAGGACAAGTAGTCCAGTTAGGTAGGTCCGACTTCAAGAAAGAGGCAAATCGCCGAATCCAACTCGGTTGGGCAGCGTTTGGAAAATTGCGTAACGTCTTCTCGTCCGACATACCTCAGTGCCTCAAGTCGAAAGTTTTCGACCAGTGTGTGTTGCCAGTGATGACTTATGGCACAGAAACGTGGTCTCTCACTATGGGCCTTATTAGTAAGCTCCAAGTAGCCCAACGAGCCATGGAGAGGGCTATGCTCGGAGTCTCTCTGCGAGATCGAATCAGGAATGAGGAGATCCGTAGAAGAACCAAGGTTACCGACATAGCCCAGCGGATTGGCAAGTTGAAGTGGCAATGGGCAGGGCACATAGCGCGGAGAACTGATGACCGATGGGGTCGAAAAGTTCTCGAGTGGAGACCACGTACCGGCAAGCGCAGCGTAGGACGTCCACCCACAAGGTGGACGGATGACCTTGTTAGGACCGCAGGATCGCGCTGGATGCAAACCGCTTTCAACCGGCCTTATTGGAAATCATTAGGGGAGGCCTATGTCCAGCAGTGGACGTCCTATGGCTGAAATGATGATGATGATGATGATGATCTTTACGCGTTCCCGAGATCGAGTCAAGAGTCTTGACATACAGACAGACGGACAGACAGACAGACGGACAGACGGACAACAAAGTGATCCTATCAGGGTTCCGTTTTTTATTTTTGAGTTACGGAACCCTAAATATGAGAGCCGATTATGTCGTAAAAAACCGCATATTTCGACACTCACAAAAATCAAAACCTACAGGGTACTCTTCCCGTTGACATCATAGAACTATGAAATTTGGCGAAAAACATTATCTCAGAGTACACATACCACATATAGGAATAAATTTGAAAACTTAACATTTTTATCTAACTCACAAAAAAATAGGGCTTCAAAATTCACAAAACATGGGTTTAAAATTCAAAGTGCGTAAATCGTATATATCATGTAAGTTATCATATAAAAGAACTTCATTAGCACATGCTAAAATAGTTTTTTAATTATTTTAACAATGTGTTTGTACGGAACCCTCGATGTGCGAGCCTGACTCGCACTTGTCCGGTTTTTATCATTTGGGTAACTAACTCTAAAAATGTATAACTAAGGTTAGGAAAATTAAAGCCGCCCGATAGCTTCTATAGCTTAAGTAAATAATTAAAATAACCGGAGCCGACAACAAAGTTGAGGAGCAATAAATGTGTAGTGTGAATCCAAGTCACCGCAGCACTCTGTTAAAAATTTCAACCTCGGTCAGCAATCCGCGAAACTTGGCACGTGTGCATAATATAGCCTACACTTCTCATACTAATCTAGCAAATTCTCGATTGAAAAATAAATTGGCAAAATATATCATAAGAATTTGGATCTAAAATCATTTTTATCGGAATAAACCTATTTTTTTATAGAATTGACTCCTTCCAACCGGACTTAGGGATGATTTATATTAGGACGACGCGGGCGAGGGACGAGCCGGACGAGTTCCGTACGACGCACGTTCCATACATTTTGTGTAAAAGCCCGGACAGACCCGTCCGGGCGACGTATGGGCGTCGTACGTGCGTGGTACAGGCTTCGTACGGGCCCCGTCGTGCCGGACGGAGCCGCGCCCGCCCCGTCCTATTGTAAATCATCCCTTAGTGGAAATCTATAGGAGAGGTCTATGTCCAACAGTGGACGTTCTACAGGTGATGATGATGATGATCACAGACTTATTTATAGTTCAGAATTGCTTGGCTTTGTTTAAATCTTCTGCCCTGTAATCACAAACACATTACTAGAGATTACTCGAATGCCTAAATCACGAATGACTTTTTCAGCGATATTTAGAAAACCGTATCTCGAAAATGGGTTCTTAAATTGCTCTGAACCGTCATAAAATAGGCATTGGCGGCCTTTTACTGCTTTAAGGTGAGAATTCACTACGCTGTCTTGTATGGTGCGACGCGACAATGCAGATTTTCATCGTCCTGATAAAATTGTAGGCTTCAGTTGTTTTAACTGGTTGATCTATGGATAATTATTGAGCTATGTTAGAGGCCTTCGGCGTCTTAAGTCTTTGTCACCAAGGCAAGCCACTTGCCTTTAAGATACAAATTGTATTGACATTTTTAAATTTAGACTTAAGAAATTATTAATAGACAAGACATATTATTTCATACCAGGTGAGTTTCGAAAGACAAATCGTTGTGCAAAAATGTGTAATGTAAATTCTTACTTACTTATACCTATAAAATAAAGAATGATAATTTTGCATGCCTTGATGCTAGAACATAGTGCACATAATAATTATGTATCTAACTTATCACCTAAACGTTACCCATGTCTCCGAAAAATAAATATTTTGACTTTTTAGAACTTACCTACTTGCCGTAGCATGTCAAGGACTGGACTCAATAAATTTATATCATAAACGAGCTGTAAATATATAATAATATAATATAATAATAATAATATAATAAAATGCTTTTTTCTTTATCTTTATCTTTATATACATACAATAATACAGAGACCATTATAAAGAATATGAGAGAAACTGCTGAACACATGGAAATGTCTGCAAAATGAAAATGGGTACTACACCATAAGAAATATTTAAAATTATATGTCAGACACTCCCCGGACGGCAATTGTCATCTAAATTTAATTTACAAATGATTATAAAATACTACACTTTAAATTATATAGTGTCAGTGACTTAGTGCAAGTTGACCTTTGGGTTTGGTATAACAAGAAAAATATTGAAATTTTATTACTCGACGCTTGTGAGCGCGTATTGGTGGAAATTAGGCGCAGTGTGGCGTATATGGCGAAAACACGCGTATATGGCGAAAACACGCGTATAGGGCGTAAACAAACGTATCTTGCGAAAATACGCGTGTACGGCGAACATATTTGAACATACGTCTAGCGAAAATACGCGTATATGGCGAGGATATTTTGTAAAAATCGTTGATATGCATGACACGAGTTGCGTATATCGTAGTATGGTAGAACGAACAATGTATCATTCACTTTGTTTTGACTTTTGTGTCGATGTTCGGCGCCATGGACTTCGCATTTTTTAGGGTTCCGTACCTCAAACGGAAAAAACAGGATCCTTAGGACCCTTATAGGATCACTTTATTGTCCGTCTGTGTGTATGTCAAGACTCTTTATCTCAGGAACGCGTAAAGAAATCGAGTTGAAATTTAAACTGTATACGTATATCTATGGTTTCTTGCAGTTGTGTAAAAGAAAAACTTCTCAGTTATCTTTTAAAAAGGACTCTTTTTCTGCACAATTGTGACTATAGATATTGACTCGAAGCCTGACTCTCATACAAGGGTTGATGTCCCAGATGCCAGCAACTCACGCATTATCGTAAGTTTCCCTACTTCTTCAATTATTTCCCCAAACGTATAAGTTTCCACAATGGGATAGCATTAAAACATACTGAAAACAGTGCAATGACTTGTTGCTATCTTTTTATGAAGGCTTAGTTCTCTAGGAAGGATCTACGAGTATAAACGAAACAAAGTACTAATATAACCCATGGAAATGGCAAGTTGAATTGCAGGATGATAGGAATCATGTTGTCAAATGCAAACCTATAGATACATTCATCCATCCATCCATCAGCCAAAGGACGTCCACTGCTGGATATAGGCCTCCCCTATGGATCTCCAATAAGACCGGTTGGAAGCGGCTTGCATCCAGCGCGATCCTGCGGTCTTAATGAGGTCATCCGTCCACCTTGTGGGTGGACGTCCTACGTTGCGCTTGCCGGACTCCACCGGTCATCAGTCCTCCGCGCTATGTGCCCTGCCCATTACCATTTCAACTAATCCGTTGGGCTATGTCGGTAACTTTGGTTCTTCTACGGATCTCCTCATTCCTGATTCGATCCCTCAGAGAGACTCCGAGCATAGCCCTCTCCATAGCTCGTTGGGCTACTTGGAGCTTACTAATAAGGCCCATAGTGAGAGACCACGTTTCTGTGCCATAAGTCATCACTGGCAACACACACTGGTCGAAAACTTTCGACTTGAGGCACTGACCTATAGATACGGGATAAAAAAAAGATAAGAAACTCGTAGAACTGATGGTCAATGAGGTCGTAAAATTCTCGAATAGAGACAATTTAATATGAAAAGCAGTGTAAGATATCCATCCAACAAGGTAGAATGAGAAGACAAGGACGCTCAAATGCCGCTGGTTTTTTGCATCATAAGGAAACGCTTAATAACGTACCTCCGTAAACTTAAACCAACTTAAAACTAAACCAGCGACCCTAATTCCCCTTGCTAACGTTAAGTATAACGCTGTCATAGCCGACACAAGGATTGATATCCCAGATTTCCTTCCACATTCACAAGTTTCTCTACTTCTCCAATTATTTCCCCCAAACGTATGAGTTCCCACAATAGGATAGCATTACAATAGAATGAAAACAGCGTAATGACTTGCCGCGAGCTTTTTATGGCGGGCCTACGCGGGTTCAGCGGGATAAGATGTAGGAAAGTATAAAAATCTGATGGATGTGACATTTTTTTTTTTAATTAAAATTTACTAACCACAGACTCCAGGGTCTGTACCCTTTCTTAACTAAGATATACTGATGTGGCATTTTGGAACACTTACATGTCGTCACACCGTTTTTACATCACTGGCTTTTCAGTGAAGCAATACATCGTGACCAACCTGCATACGTCCATAGAAGAAATTCGATGGCGTATTTATTTTATTTTTTACAAGTTCGGTACAAAAGTGACGAGCAAACTTAAATAAACTAATACACAAAAACATTATGAATTTGCCAATCAAAATATTATACACAGCATTTTCAGTAAAAACTTAATTTGAAACAAATAGGTATATCAAACGCCAAACTAGTTAAAATTTATTTTATAGAGTGTACTTTCATAATTATACAAGTTTTGATAAAAAATATCGAGTTCACTGCACACCTCTGTGCTTAGGTGGTTATATAAATGACAAATACGATAAAGGGGATTATTGCCTCCTACATTATTATTTGAAGGTGGAATACTGAAAAGCGTACTTGTTAGTCTTCGCTTGGATAAGTTGGGAGCCATGAAGTTTATATTGGCAAGTAGTTCTTCGCTTAGTGAACCATTAGCAACTTTGTATAGCAAACACATGTCAGTGATTTTACGTCGGTCGACAATACTTTGAATGTTGTAATGAACTAAACGGTCTTCGTAATGTGTTCTTAATGTATGTGAATTCACCAACCCGCACTGTCCCAGCGTAATGGATATGGCCCAATCACCCTTCGTGGGTAGGCCTACGTCTTGCAGTGGATTATTAAAAAGACATGTCGTCACCCTTAGTGATTAGCTAATTAGACACACTTAGGTATCTTTACAAATATCTTTTTTTGAACATTATTTATAAAGCGACTTTAAATGTAGGTTTTTTTTTTAATTTAATGTTACACTCCACAGACTCCAGGGTCTGTGCTTTTTAGGATATACATTAAGAAAAAAAAGATTTGAACAATATTGCTTGGAAAGGCTTAACAAAAGGACCCTAAATCTAATAAAATTAAAAAAACAAAAAAAAAAAATATGACCTTAAACTACGTTGATTTTATATAATAGATGTAGGTTTCATAGCGTTAGTACCTGCCTTATCAAAAAACAGTATTTGTATAGGTATTTATTCGTAGAAAATACAGAAAAAAGGTTCAAACCGAGCTCTTTTTCAGGGTACTCTCCAGAATTCGTCTCAGTTTTACGAATGGGAAAATAGGTATGTATGAGTTGCTTATCTTTCGCAATGCTCCGCAGTTGTCTACAAATCAGAAATCACCATCTTTCGATATAAGCGCCTTAAGCTGATCGTAAAAAGGCGATAAACGCCTGCCACTTTCAAATTTTACTAAAAATTCTACATGAACGACATTATTACTAAACAGTACCTATAAATACAACTATTGAATTGATGATGAGGATTTTCATTAAGTGACTCTTAACTTGCAACGCTCATGTACCGCATCTAATCTCATCATTTCGTACATCCATTGACACGACAATAAAAATAATAAGGCACTCAAACCTTCGTGTCGGCGTCCCGTGCCGCGCAAGGTCACGCAGGGATTGTACCTGACCTCTGAGGTCACGCGATCGCAGTTCGAACGATATCAGCAGAGACTGTGGATGAACCATCATTTAAGATTATTTATCTTAACTTACAAGTTATAATAGGTACATTTTTATCACTACCGCACTAGTAGTTGAAGTAGTTAGAAGGAAAATAATAAATATATGAGGTACTTAACTTTCGTGTCAGCCTTATGTCACGCGCAAGGTCACGCGGGGTCTGTATCTGGCTTTTGTGGTCACGCGATCGGGACTCGATGCGGATGATATCAGCAGTGACTGAGGTAAGCATTTATCACTATAAATACATAATTTCTCTTTAGCCGGAACATATACCTAATTATTAGTAGTAACTTGTTGAAATGATAATATCTTCGTGTCGGCGTCCCGTCGCGCACAAGTTCACTTTTGAACTGTACCTGACCTCTGAGGTCACGCGATCTAGCGGATGACTGAGGATATGTCATCGTTTATGATGTTTCATTTTAAGCTGAGTAACTAGTTTGCACAGTAATAAAAAACAAAAAATCATTCAAAGATTCTGTTGTTGGCATCTTGTCTAGTGCAAGGTCACGCGGGGCCTGACCTCTAAAGTCACGCAATAGCGACTGATGATATTATGATTCATTTTCAGTTGAGTTACTTATTTGAAAAGTTGTAGTGCAAGGCCACGCGGAGATGTACCTGACCTTTGAGGTCAAGCGATTGCTGGTCGAACGATATCACCAGTGACTGAGGGAATTTCATAGTTTATGATAATAGGCATGAAGACTGGGTAAGAATTATTATTATAAATAGTCCGTGTCATTTGTCATTGGATTATCAGAAAATATCGGATACGTATTTTTTATTTTGTCAATACAAATTATGACATAAATGAGACGTCGAAATTAGGGGTGCTGACGTCACCTCTCTTACATGACGTGACGTCACAAATGCTAAAGAAATGTATAGACTTCACATTTGTGTAACACTTGTGACGTCACGCGTAACTTTGACAGGCTATATCGTCATCAATTTATGTGTAATTGACAAAGAAAAAAATATGTGTCTAATATTTTTAAGTCGTCATGCTATCTTAAGTTGAGAATGTGTGTTATTTATATTAAGGTCAAAAGTTGCTGACTAAAATGGAAAACTCGTGTCCGTCTACTTATTCAGCCAATGCTACCGAATGGCCAACGTTTCCGAGTGGTCGAAAGAAAGCGGACGTGCGTTTCAATTCGGAGTTGCTATCACGTGACTTGTTTACCGATTCTTATTTTACAAAGCCTGTTTTGGGTACGATAATGGCCCTGTACAAGCTGCTAACTTTTGTTTTCTGAAGTTTTTTGACTTAATTTGCTCAGCTATTATCCAAATTATAGGTTTTATTACAGTTATCTGCAGTAAATCTAGACTTCTGGACCTATTTTAGCGTCACTAGGGCTAAATAATGATGGAGTAGGAATAAAATGGCGAACACCTAAAATTATACTTTATTTGCATGTGGTTTTGTAAGACTGAAGTTTTAAACAAATCAGGAGGACTAGAAACTCAAAGAGAAATGAATTTTGTTGAAAATTTTACCCAGAATACAGATTACAAAGATTCTAATAAAAAATGCCAAAGATTTGAAAAATTTCTACTAAGACAGCACGTATCCGCGTGTCCCAAAAAATCTTATCAAATATAAGTTACAGTTAAGTCACCTTCACCTGAGGCGTCGGTAGGGTTACCAATCATCAGTGACAACACAGTACAGTAACTTTACTGTACCGACCTTATTAAAACTCTACTGTTAAACGTAGGGCACCCATAAAGGGCGATTGGATCATAATTATCCACTACTCTGGCACAAAAAATACTTTAAAATGCTAAAGTAATATTAAAACAGCAGAAAAAAATCTTCTTTTAACTTTATAATGTGACAATAAAATACTGCTCATTTATGATGTAAATTTCAGAAAATGGAAGATACACAAATTGAGGTCAAGTGCCTTTATTAACTACCACTAAATACAAGACCTACATAATCTAAAACTACATAAACTACCACTACATAGCAAGCAATTGGATCTTGAAGGTCTAAAGATAATCCAAATGCTCAAACCCACTGTCAGTTGGCTGCGTGCCCAGCATGCTGGCAGCATTGCCACGCTGAATGGCAATGCGTTGAGCCAAATAAACTATTTGGTCACACGTCAAGTTACTCAAATTGATCTACATAAGCCACTAAGTACTCATGGTTGCTACGTTTGTATAAAAAACTAATCCACAATACAGTGTGGACACCAAGTACCGACAAGCATAGTATATAAGACATCCACAACATGGATAGTACAGATGATCTCATTATGGCCACAGATCGCGTTGGATCCACAACCGACTATTGGAGTTCTATAAGAAATATGCGGAGGCCTGTGTCCAGCAATGGACTGACTACAGCTGAAACGACTACTATTACTTAGTATTTATTTTGGCATTTTCACTGCAGTGCAATTCTTACTGAGCGCTACCGTGGCTCAGAAGATGAGTTAAATTATAGGTACCAGTTGTACGGTACCTAAAATTTTGCACATCGCTAGATATGCTTACTGTTACCGTTCAACCATATTTTATTTTATTTATTGGGCACTCATAACAGTCATAACAGACAATTGAAAATACATGACATAATTAATAGCTTCGAACTTCGACCAATTCTGTGGTACAAAACAATGAGCACATAAAATAAAAAATAAAAAAGCCTTTTATTTCTCATCACTCAATTAAATTGTACAATTAAAATTGTACAATGAGCACATACGGCATGATAATAAGGGTATTGCGGCGTTTCGCCTCGCAAGAACAGCTATTTATATAACGGAACAATAGCTTTAAGTTTATTTTTAAATATTGCCATATAGTTTAATTTCGAAGGACTAGGAATGGAAGTGGCAACATTCCTGGGGTAACGCATGGGTAACGCTTGTAACAAACGCTGCTGATTGGTTCTAAGGAGGTTCCAAGTGACATCGCATGGTCGGCCTATGGGCGGGAAAATGCATTGAGGAAGGAATCAGGGAAAATGCGAGGTGACAATATGTCAGATGTCACTTGTGAATAGAGTTTGTTCGGAGGAGGTTGTGGTGAGCTGTGATTAAAACCGCTTGAGTGGTGATTATCGATAGAACGGTGGCAGCGTACGTTACGCTGCGGAACGCCAAGTCCTTCGCTTAAAGTTTTCTCTATAACTGTAATCATACGTAATCTTCTGTGAAATAAACTGATTGTCTGAGTCGCATTTATCTCCTCGCCCGCTAAACCCACGCCACACTAAAGCATTTTTGGGTCAGATGGTATAAAATCATTACCACATTGAAGCACCATAACTGATGCGGATCCTTTTATGGATGTGACGCACTCACACATGTATAAAAAGCCGGCTTCACTTGACTGTTAAACGACGTTCCCTCTTGATTTTTTTATTTGCTCTGAGGTTTTTACATTATAAGTACGTACATAGATGTAAATTATAAATACGATTAAAAAGAAAAAAAAGTATAATATGTGAAATGAAATGCATAATACGATGCATCACAGCAATTTAAGCTGCTGTCTTACACCGCGTATCTGATGACTTCAGGCTGCTTAAATATTGACATCCTAGCCACTTGACCTATACGAACATATTAAATATTGAATTTCTCAAACAAAAACGTAGTAACCCTGGTGAAGGTTATCTCATAATTCTTTCAGGACCGCGCTCGACGGAAAAAGTGTAAAAACACCGATCGTTTTTGGGAATTTCGCGAGATAATCCGATTTGCCAAAACAGAGGTTACTGAAAATGGGAAAGGTTTTTGAATTATGTCGGCTTGTTTACTTGGAAAGGATACTTTAAAAATTTTACTAAACATATTTAATTTTACGATTTTTTTTTGTTCTACTAGTATCGTATACGATTTATTAAATCTCTATTATCAAGACTAGCGACCCGCCTCGGCTTTGCACAGGTGTATTACACACAAAATCTTCCTCTATCTATTACAAAAACCGCATGAAAATACGTTCCGTAGTTTTAAAGATATAGGGATACATGAAGACAGAGGGAATCGACTTTGTTTTATACTATATAGTGATATCACTCATCGTGAGTATGACTTAAAAAAAACACCGGACAAGTGCGAGTCAGGCTCGCACGTCGAGGGTTCCGTACAAACATATTGTTAAAATAATGAAAAACCTGTTTGTTTCCGCCAAAAAATACCGGTAGACTGGACTCCAACCAATCTACTAAATCGTGCTGGGCCCATATAATAATTAAAACAATAGGAATTCGATTACCATCAATTCGCGAATGCTGCGGCGCAAGCCGACGAGTTCATTCCACCCTGGAAATAACCTAAACTCGTCCCGAATCCTACCCCCTTGGTCGACCAAAACTAAATGGAACGAACTCACAGCTGATGAGGTGTCTTCAGGATTCTATTGCATCCGCCGCCAATCACTTGCACTTCAAATCAACAGTCAACACAAATTAGGCGATCCGCGCCCCACTTAATATAATTGGCACACTAAGAATTAGGCCGCTAATCCTAGAATCGTTCCGCAGACGTCATCCGCGACGGCGTCCAAGTCACACACTGCCGTACTTGCACCGAGCTGAGTAACTCGCGCGCAGGGACGGTTTTATTCTCAACAACCACCCGTCCCGACTGGAGAAGCCAGCCGCTAGTCTTAATCCACCGGGAGCCGGGAGAGCGTCGCTATAGCCCGCTGTAAAGTCGAGCCTCTGACCAGCACTTCGGCGACGCGAGGAGTCCCATCAGGACCCATAATTAACTTTATAATGCGCCCCCTGCGCCAAAACAATGAAGGCAAATTCGCTTCCTTCAACAAAACCAAATCCCCTTCCCGTGGAGGATCCGTCCGATCTGTCCATTTAACCCGTTGTTGTAAAATGTGTAAATACTCTAAAGACCATCGACGCCATAGGTCTTGACCCATTTGTTGTAACATCTGAAACCGCGACAACCGTGTCGTATTAACATCCGTCCACGGATACTCTGGCAAAGCCGCGAGTGGCTGCCCAATCAAGAAATGACCTGGGGTGAGGACCTCTAGGTCGTTTGGGTCGGAAGACAATGGACAGAGCGGACGTGAATTCAGAACAGCTTCCACCTTACAAAACACAGTGGCAAGCTCTTCGAACGTGAGAGCCGTCTCTCCTAATATTCTCCGTAGGTGCGTCTTGGCTGACTTTACCGCGGCCTCAAATATACCTCCCCAGTGGGGACAATTTGGCGGACTCGTTAGCCAAGTTATTCCCCTCTGGGCAAGAGCCTGACTTATACTATTTCCATTAGCTTGTAGGAATTTACCAACTTCCTTTAAATAATTGTCTGCACCCTTATAGTTTGTACCATTGTCAGACCGGATCAGTGACGGGAGACCTCTTCGCGACACGAAACGGTCTAGAGAAGCAATAAATGCCTCAGTAGTTAACGAGGATACCGCCTCGAAATGAACCGATTTTGTCGATAAACAGACATATACGCATAGATAAGCGCGAGTAACCTTAGCGTTTCGTAATGTAGACGATTTCACATAATATGGCCCGGCAAAGTCGGTAGAAACCCCATCAAACGGCCTCGCTTGATTGACCCTATCCGAGGGTAGATCACCCATCTGTGGCTGCATCGTAGCTGCCTTGACCCTATAACAAGGTATACAACGAAATATAACACCCCGGACAACCCTCCGGGCCGATAAAATCCAAAATTCTCGTTGTAAAATTGCAAGCAACGCAGTGCACCCCGCATGCGCGTTGCGAATGTGTCTGTCTCGCACGATAAGCTCAACCAAAGCTCCCTGCTTCGGTAGTAGTAACGGATGCCTACTCCCATATGGAATGTTAGCCCTTCGAAGGCGGCCTCCGACTCGCAAAAAACCATCAGAGTCAATGAAAGGGTTAAGCCGTGCCATGGCTCCCTTCAACTTCGCGCGTCCTAAGCGTAAGATTGATAATTCCGCCTTGAAGCAGTCCGACTGAATAATCTTGATCCAATATAACAACGAGCTTCGCCGTTCCTCCGGCGTCGTAGTAGGCGAAAGTTGCTTTCGAGTCGGGTGGCGGCAGTTGTGGATAAAGCGTTTTATCCAACTGGTCACACCCAGTAACTTCTCCAAACTGCTGTATCTCCCCACCAACCAATCCTTATCCAATTTTGGCTCAGTTGCCACTGCATTCACGCGCAACTCCGGCAGCACCGATAGTAACCTCTCCTTCCTTGGAGCAGGCCAAGAGGACTCTGGTTCCAATAACCAGTCCGGTCCCCACCAAAGTGGGTGCTGCACCAGCTCCACAGCTGTACAGCCCCGAGACGCACAGTCAGCCGGATTGATTTCGCCCGGAACGTGTCTCCAATCAATATGAACTTCGGCATTCTGAATTTGGGAAACCCGGTTTCCCACAAAAACATCCAGCGTGTGCGGTGCGGCTCCAAGCCACGCCAGGGCCACTTGGCTGTCCGACCATCCGTATATCTTCTCAATATTTACAGTGGACGCTAACTCCTTGCCAATGTGGCATAACAAACGCGTTAAAAGGTGAGCCCCGCTCAGCTCCAATTTAGGTATTGTCAACCTGGTCCGAATAGGAGCAACCTTGCTCTTGGCCATCAGTAATACGACGGAGACCCGGCCCTCGGCGTCAACCGCTCGTACATAAACTGACGCCGCATAACCTCGTTCTGAGGCGTCACAAAAGCCATGCAGACTGGCTTGGTATTTTCCCGGTGGCAGTATTCGTCGAGGAAGGGCAATCCGATTGACCTCCTCAATGGTATCAAGCAATTCAAGCCATGTGTTCAATGGGGCTCCATTGAGTGGCTCATCCCACGAGACACCCAATGTCCAAAGTTCTTGTAAAAGACATTTGGCTGAGAAGATCACGGGACTAACCCAGCCGTTTGGATCAAAGGTCCGTGCGATGGCGGATAGAACAGTCCGCTTTGTCCACACTTGATGTCGTTCCAGATCCACTTGGAACGTAAAGGTATCAGCTACTGGCTGATATTTCATACCCAACACAGCTATCATATTTGGGTCCTCTCCGTCCGCGAAGAGGCCCGGATTCTGCTGGTGTTCTTCTGGGATACCTTCCATTACCCTAGGATCATTCGACAACCATTTACGCAGTTCATAACCAGCTGTTGCCAGTATGGCAACCAACTCGTCGCGTAGAGTGATAGCTTCCTCCCAAGTCTGCGCACCCGTACAGATATCATCCACAAATAAATCGCGACGCAAAACTGCAGCAGCCCGAGGGAAACGCACTCGCTCACACTCCGCTAACTCACGGAGCACGCGAGTCGAAATCCAGGGACTCGACCTCAACCCATACGTGTTGGTGTTGAGCTCATATACGACCACTGGGTCGTTGGGATTTTCACGCCAGAGAATAAGCTGAAAGCGTCTATCTTCTGGGTGAATGACAGTCTGACGGAACATCATCCGGATGTCCGCCCCGAAAACTACCTGATGTCTCCGAAAGTTCAGAATGACATCGACAACGTCACGATTCAATTTGGGACCCGCGTGCAAACAATGATTGAGAGCTACTCCCGTTGAGGTAACAGCAGAACCATCAAATACGGTCCTTAATTTACCCGTAGATGCCTTCAGCACCGCATGATGAGGCAAGAAGTAGTGCTCAGTCGAGCTCCAATCGACTTGAGCAGGCGACATGTGACCTAGTGCTTCATATTCACGCATGAAGTCGATGTATTTTTCCCGGAGAACTGGGTCTCGTTGCATACGTCGCTCCATGGACAGCAGTCTTTTCTCGGCCAACGCTCTAGAAGACCCCAACGAGGGCGGCGAGGTAATAAAGGGTAGCCTAGTCATGAACCTTCCTGACTGAAGCCTAACCGTGTTGTCCTTAAAGAACGCTTCGCACTCGTCGTGATTCGGGTCTACCCGTGACGCCTCAGGGGGTTCTTCCACCTCCCAGAACTTCCGCATAATTCTGGCAAGGGCTGAACTAGCGATAGTGACCGATGACTCGCCCTGAGTTTGGTCCTCAAACACCGGACCCATGACCGCATGTCCAAAAATAGTAGAAATTGCTACCAAGGAAGAAGTCCCTAATGTCTTCTGTCTTCCCGTTAATACCCATCCCAATACATCTGCTCCGATTAGCAGATCTACAGGGCCTGGTTGATGAAAGAGTGGGTCGGCCAAGTCCAACCCCTCTGTCAGCGATACCCTTCCCGTAGGGATATCCACTGATGGATGCCAACCCACCACGGTATCCAGTACCATGGCGGCAACAGAAATCCTCAGCGCTGGAGTGTGCACCGAAGAAAAGGAGACGTATGTATGGCCCCTCACACCCAATACTTCCGAATCACCCACACCCAGTATGGGTTTCGATGCGCGTTCTAGCTCTAAACGCAATTTACGTGCCACACGCGTTGTTATTAGACACCCCTGTGCCCCCGTGTCAAGAAGGGCTCGTATCCGTACGCTGTCCCCCCTTGTACCCCAAACGCGGACCTCCGCGGTAGGTAACAGCACAGTTTGTGGGCCTATTGCCTCAGAGGAACCAGCTAGCTACTGACTAGCTGGCGGAGAACAATTTGGATAGGCCTGATATTCCGTGGGACGTGCGGGACGCACGCACAGCGTCCTCGCTGGCACCACGTACCCGGCAGCCCTGCCGGACCGATAGTACGGTGGGTGATACTCCAACCGTGGGTACTCATGCATGGGCGGCGAGTACCGCTCATGTTGCGAGGTCATTACCTCCTGGCCTCGTGATGGGGGATGGCCGACCGCAATTGGCGCCGTTGCCGAGGCCCCCTTCCCCTTATCACAATTTGCCGACCCCTCCGCCCTGGAGTGGGTGGCCATGCTCGCCCGAGCGTAATAAGGACCGGATGCGGCCGCCGCATGTCCGGTTACCTGAGGGCTCTGCCCTCCAATGCGCTCACTAGAGGACGACCCCCCCCAGCCCCTGTGTTGCACTTGACCTTGTGCCCGGGCACCTCCTCCGTCCCTCGGAGAAGAGCTTCGGGGGGGAGCGCACCCGCCCGTGACAGACGCCTTCTGTTTGTCCTGGTGGCCTGCGTCACCCTTGTTCATGCATAGCATGGGGTGGTGCGCGCCTCCGCACCACGTGCACGGTTTTGCCTCGGAGCAGTCCCTGTGAAAATGTGCCCCAGCGCACGAAAAGCATAGGTTACTGCTCTTAACGTACCGGCGCCTCTCCGGTACCGTCAAGGTTTTAAAGGAGCGGCACTGCAACAGCCCATGTCCTTCTTGGCCGCAATGCCGACAAGCCCTTCGAGCCTCGCCGGCAACCAATGTAGCAACCCTGTTGCTGCACTTCCAATTCGGTGTTGCGCGGACGTCCTTCCCCCGCGCCCTTCCTCCTCCTCCCGAAGGCCCCCCTGGGATGCGCCCCTGCGCACTTGAGGTAGCTTCCGGGGCCGAGGTTTCGGCGATCCTGGCCTCCCATTCGAGGAACTTCACCAGATCCGTGAACTTGGGGAGGGCGTCGACACCCTGAGCATCTGGACCCGCACCGTGCTCTCGCTCGAACCTCGAACGCAGCTCGGCTGGGAGTTTGCCTAAAACTAGGTGGACGAGCAAGTATCCACTCGCCGACTCGTCCACTGGTAACCCCAGAGTGCGCAGCGAGTTACACGCAACTGTTAGAGGCGTGAGCAACTTATGCCGAAGGTCCGCCCTGGACCCTATCTTCGGCAGATTCAGTATCTGGCTCGCATGGACGTCCGCCAGTAGTCGGACGTTTTGATAGCGGGAGTTCAACAGCTCCCAGGCGGTATTATACTGATCATCTTCGACCCGAAGATGCCGGATGAGCGACTGTGCCTCGCCCTCAAGTGTCGACAACAGATACGCCATTTTCTGTGCCGACGTCAGGTCCCTTCGCGAGTCGACCAGCGACATAAACATATTTTTAAAGGACACCCAGTGTCCCACGTCCCCATTAAAATGGGGTAATTCCAAAGTTGGCAGCCGGCCCGTGACGCCATGTCCCGGCTCTGTCCTTGTTCCACCAGCGACTGGCGGGCCACCCACCTGCGCCGCCTTCATGGCCTCCACGGCCTCCATAATCTCATCACATGTTTCAGAGATTTGATTGAGATCTGCCTCATAACTGGCAAATATCTCTGGCGAAGGATCAGTGGCCATTAATGTCATGAAAGCGTCTTCAGCGCTCTCAAGTCTGCCACGCGCGGCTTCCGCGCGTAGACGTAGTGCAGACTTCCGATCCGGTCGACCGATAAGCCCTTTAGCTCCAAGGAACCATCTTAACTCCTTGGCTAAAATGTCCTTCGCCGCATGCCGTGCCATATTCGAAGTAAGTGAAACGAAAAGGAACGTAAATTAAACAATAAAAACAACTGTGATCCGTAAATAAAAGACCAAAAAATGACACAGTTAAACTTGGTGACACCCCGAGTGACAACAGCCCAAACTATAGGTAACAATCGCAAACAATAGTATCACAATAGTAGGTACACAATTATAACCTACAGTGAAATTATAATTTAATTTTAATATAAATGGTACGGAACCCCGTGGTATATTAAGCTGAACCCTAAATTTTATTAAAACTTAAGTATAGTTTTAAATGCGACCGCGCACTAAAATGAAACTAATAAAGATAACGGCAAGCGTACACAACCTACTCTAATGTAAACAAACCGAATCAATTCCTAGTTAATTACCATTGACTAATAAAATATTGAAGCAATTTAAAAGCCAAGCCTACGCTTCTTATGGATAATTTCTAAAGTAAACAATAAGTACCACGCAATCGTGCGACTTAAAATTACAAAACAAACAATTATCAATTGCGAAAATACGAAACAATAACAAATAGCAATAGTGCAACACAATTATCCATATGCAACCCTACTAAGATTGCTAATAGTAATTTATTTACGACAAACTAATGAGTTGAGTTTTACAAATGTACCTACCTTTTACTTTTAATACGACCGCGTATTTATTACGATAAGGTGCTATACAATGCAAAACTATTCCATTGAAATTGAAATGAAGTCAGTTTACGATTTACCCACAATTTAACCAAAAAACAACCAAATAAAATGACCGCATTTTACATCTAACTTACAAATAATACAATATTAAATGCAATTTTCAATTCCGTGGCACGAAAATCACTTCGTGAGAACCACGCTCTGCTACCAAAATGTTTCCGCCAAAAAATACCGGTAGACTGGACTCCAACCAATCTACTAAATCGTGCTGGGCCCATATAATAATTAAAACAATAGGAATTCGATTACCATCAATTCGCGAATGCTGCGGCGCAAGCCGACGAGTTCATTCCACCCTGGAAATAACCTAAACTCGTCCCGAATCCTACCCCCTTGGTCGACCAAAACTAAATGGAACGAACTCACAGCTGATGAGGTGTCTTCAGGATTCTATTGCATCCGCCGCCAATCACTTGCACTTCAAATCAACAGTCAACACAAATTAGGCGATCCGCGCCCCACTTAATATAATTGGCACACTAAGAATTAGGCCGCTAATCCTAGAATCGTTCCGCAGACGTCATCCGCGACGGCGTCCAAGTCACACACTGCCGTACTTGCACCGAGCTGAGTAACTCGCGCGCAGGGACGGTTTTATTCTCAACACTGTTTTAGCATGTGCTAACGAAGTTATTTTACATGATACTAATTTTGAACCCATATTTTGTGAATTTTGAGGCCCTATTTTTATGTGATTTGAATAAAAATGTACAGTTTTCAGATTTATTCTTATATGTGTACTCTGAGACAATGCTTTTCGCCAAATTTCATAGTTCTATGTCAACGGGAAGTACCCTGTAGGTTTTGATTTTTGTGAGCGTTAAAATATGCGTTTTTTACGACATAAACAGTTCTAACTTTTTTATACGGTAACTGAGAAGCTTTTATTTTACACAACTGCAAGAATTTATAGGTTTACGTATATAGTTTAAATTTCAACTCGATATATTTACGCGTTCCCGAGATAAAGAGTCTTAACATACACACAGACGGACAGACGGACAGACGGACAACAAAATGATCCTATAAGGGTTCCGTTTTTTCCTTTTGAGGTACGGAACCCTAAAAAAAGGCTGATACAGTACGGTACAGTATCTTAAATATAGGGTTATCCAGAACTAATGTACGGAGCTGGTTATTCAGACGATAACTAAGAACTACTTTTACTATGGGACCAACTTGGATTCGAGAAAAAAATCAGCTCTTTCTGACATTTTGTCAATCTTGGCTTGCAGTTTTGAATTACACAGCCGGTTTATTTGTCTCTCGAATTCTGAGTTGACTCCATAGTAAAAGTTATTCAAAATGATGTTCTTAATAAACTAATTCCAGCGTAGTACATAAGCAGATAGCCCTGCATATAAAATCGCGTGTGGTAGTGTTTTCTATAAAATTCCTCTGAAATGGATTGACCGAACTAAGTCTGATCTCAAGTTGCAACAATTTTAATTATCTTTTTTATTGATTGTTGTTTGAAAAACGCAAAAGTTTAGAACTTATATTGAGAATATAACATTTTGTTTCACTTCTTCGAAGATTTATGAGCCCTGTAAAATTCGATTCATACATCCATCAGAATAAGATGGAATTAACACTGGAATTAATCATGTGGAAATAAAGATCTTTCGAAATTTAATTGAATAGATTAGAATATGACGTCCATTGCTGAAAATAGGGCTCTACTTTTAACCCTACAGTAGTCGCGCCTCGAAAAGTTACGGGGATGGTCGCGCGGATTACATATGTATACCAATTTCAAATTGAAATAAAAAGCCACCCGTGTTTAAATTATTTATATTTACCTTAAAAATTTTACATATAGGGATATTGTAATTAGAAAACAATCAGCAGAATTAAAACACAACTTTTCTGTAAAAATTAATAGTAAAAAGTGCAAAAACCTCTATTTTGGCGCTAAAAATCACATCTTTCACATTAATTGAGATCATAAAAAAAATATTAGTAAAAATTAAATTCTAATTAGTGTTTCAGAGACAATTTAGACACACAATCTTGGAATGGTCACCACAAATGAATTTTGAGCACGCGTTGCACACTTTTCATGTGCTTTTATTACGTGCTCTCCCGCAATCATAGCAACGGCCGATGGAAGATCTTTGCGTCTATGTTGACGGCGCTGGTTGGTTTTCTTGTTGAGAAAGACAAAGAAAGTCATTATTTTAAATGTAAGACTTCTTAGCAATGTCTTTGTATCCAATTTTCGGCGAGCCAGGCGTTTCATCCACACCAGAAACAGGTCCATCAGGGAGTCACGACGACAAACAGAGTCGTAATTTTTATTTGCCGTAAAGATGCACAACGCGTTTAGTGCAGGTTTACAAGGCCAATCACCACTTTGTTTGGTTTGGGAACATATGAAGCCGATTTTGTCCATGTTTTTTTATCAATGCCTGCATAAAAATCATTGCGTCTCCTACGATCCGGTACCTCATCATCATCAGATTCGGAAAAATTCTCCAATGTCTCATCTTGTTCAAATTCCGACTGATGATTCTGCTCGTCAAGACAATCTCTTCGGCGTCAGAACTCGATGAAGCACCGATGGCATCGTTTCGATCAACATCTTCAGCCAGCCACCTCAGTATTTGTTCATCTTCTCGACTGTTCATTGTATTCCTAAAAAATCAAGATTATCAATTGCTGATACATACCAAAGCACATACAATTTATGATTATGTGTATAACACTAGTTATAGATAGAAAAATAACAAAAACAAACAAAAAAGTTAAGTGAAAAATACTTACGTAATTGGTCGCGCGGCGTACAGGTGTAATCCACCGACTTTGCGGACCTGCAGTGGGGACGACCGCGTGCGACCGGCGCTCGCGCAGCACTGAGCGCATTCGTTAGTTATCCAGCTTAAAGTACCAGGAGACTTAAAAACTTCGGGTCATTAGTGTTAATAATATTAGCCGTTTCGTATGACTGGATTACATATGTAATCCGCGCGACCACTGTAGGGTTAAATCCTCTGCGAAATTTACACGGGTAACTTAGATAGGTATTTGCTAGATACTGTTAGGATTCCTAGCAACATAAATATGTATTCAAAAAATAGAACTATCCGCTATTGGTATTAGAACTGGCACAAAATAATTTCACTCTTAACGTTTATCACTTTTAGGGTTCCTTACCTCAAAAGAAAAAATAACGGAACCCTTATAAGATCACTTTGTTGTCCGTCTGTCCGTATGTCAAGACTCTTGGGAACGCATAAAGATATAAATTCTTTATTTGACCAAAACAAAGTTTACATATTTTAACTTAACTAAGCTAGAATAATTGACTAAGAAAATTTATAACAGGTTTCTGTTGCCGAACTAGGCCGAAGCCTGTGTTTCAGCTTACAGTGCCCTCCCCCCTATATGCACATTTCCAGCCATAACATTTTTGAAAACTGAAGTTTTAAAAAACAGGATGAATAAAATCTAAACGAGCAGGTACCCATACAAAACCAACTTAAATTAATTTAGGATGACGGTATTTACAAAAATGTCTAGTTATCATTAAAATCGTTTCCCAACCATTCAATAAAGACAAGCATGCTTTTTACAATAAGTTTAAATAAAATAAAAATGTTTGAAGCTATTCAAAGCCAATCAGACAAATGTGTCAAGTTGTTACGTGTCAAGTCACTCCTCAACCAAATGCAGTCGCAGCTCGCGACTGTATGTGGTGAGCTTTACAAATAAACATGACGGTCTTCCATTGTTTTATGCCCTTTTCATTGAATTCGGAACGCCGCTTGTCATTGGGAGAGTGAGAACGGGACGCGGCGCACAAAGAACGCATGAGAGAGAAGGAGCCAACAGATATGCGAGTCGTTCCGAGTTATGGTTTAAGAACAAATACCATCCTGCCGCTGGCATCCGTTCAGTGTGACCATAATCAGTAGGTTGGTGCCGTGTTCCGTGATATTTTATTCATTTGGAAATATCACTCTTCTCGTGTATATGATACCTGATCCTCGGTATTTCGAGTTTTGAATGAAGAAACATTTCAGAGGGCTTTCTTATGGGACGTTTCCTAGTGTCGACGATTTTAGTGAGGTGCTTTGGGGAAGCCAGATCAGTGTTTTGTAAGCAGGCGTAGCATTTCCCTGAAGTCTTGGCCTGGCCACACTACATCCGAGTGAAGCTTAAATTTCATTGAGTTGGGACGACAATTACGACGAAGATAAAAATGTCGATTTTATTTTGGCGAGGCCGATTGTGCTGGAAGCACGAGCGGAAGAAAACATTCCTCTCTGAGGAGATCTGGCGCCGGTTTTGGTATTCCGACAGGTGAGTTTCAGCTCAAGTCGAACGCTGATTGTCGTTCTGAGAAATGGTGGCTTGGTTTTTCCTCACTTGGAAACATAAAGAAAACCATCGGTTTGTGCGTCTATGTCTTAGTTACGTTAAACTGTTGTTCCAGATCAATATTTTTAAGCTGCGGTGGTGCAGACGTCGTACTGCGACGTAAAATTTGTCAAAAGCAAGGCCGGGTAAGTAAAGCGACGCGTGGCAACTCGTGATTGTCTTTTTTTTTGTTTGTGCTGTGAAAGTTATCTCTCTAACTGTTGTGTAAAACTTGCAGGGAGTTTCCCCGGTCTTTCTTGTGGTGCGGCGCCCCAAGCCACGTGCTCTAAGGGAAGGTGACCACATGCGTTGAGCCGCAGGTGAAGGCGGCTAAAAACCTGCTCTGCAGCTGCACACTGCCTGCAACTCAACTGCAACTCACTCCTCCCAGGTGTTGTCACCCTTTTTGTAATTTTTCTTTAAACCGCATCGGAAGTTGTTCTCCGCCCAATATGGATTAATTTGAACGGAGTCATTTTGCCAAGAGTTCAGAGACCTTTCTTTTTAATTTTAAGCTTTAATCTACTATCTTTAGGTTATCACCAAGTTGGTATTAATTATAATCTCACACCGTCTGATTACATGTAACTTTAGTTCTTAATCTGGTCTGTAAGCAATAATTCATTGCTCCAAATTGTGGTTTTGCACCGTCTGCTCACATGTAACCTTGAATTTTGTCTGATATTCAAAACAATTTAAAACTGAAAATAGATTTTGTTGTGTTTAATTGAAAAGCAATAATTCATTGCTCCAAATTGTAGTTTTGCACCGTCTGCTCACATGTAACCTTGAATTTTGTCTGATATTCAAAACAATTTAAAACTGAAAATAAATTTTGTTGTGTTTAATTGAAAAGCAATAATTCATTGCTCCAAATTGTAGTTTTGCACCGTCTGCTCACATGTAACCTTCAATTTTGTCTGATATTCAAAACAATTTAAAACTGAAAATAAATTTATTTGTGTTTAATTGAAAGTCAGGTATTTTAATTTCAATTTACAGACCTTTTGCCCTTCGGTCTATAAATTAAAGGACATGGCGCCCATACTACCCGTATTTCCCTGACCCTGAACCCACCAGCTAGCCGAGGCATACAATCTCAATACGGACCTCGGTCCTGAGACAATCGAAGGAGAAAAAATTGTTACATTGGCGCCCAACGTGGGGCGGTAAAAATACGGGTACATACATTAACTGGCTCTGAACTTTTGGCAAAATATAAATTTGAAGGCTGACTCAAGATAAAGTATACTTAAACTTTTGTTATTGAGAAAACATTTTCTCATATCAATGTTACAGCAATTTGCTTTTACTTATGAGTATTTGTTACTGTTGCAGAGTAGGTTTTTCCCATGTTTTGTGGTAAATGTTTAAACACAATCTTTTGTGTCAAAATAGTTGATATTTTGAGTAAGTGCAATTAGCAATTTCACATGTGTTAATACAGTTGTAACATTAGTTCACTTTTATTACAAAGTTGCTCAATCTTTAGTAAATAAGTACCCTATAACGGTAGACACTTCAACTGGATGTCTACATTAGGTTATTTCAGAGGGTAGATATATATAAGTGTCTTGTGTATATTAAACTTAATTTATAATTATTGTATGTAAGAGCATTTTGCGCTCACACTGTTGTCATTGCAACTGTAGGCAAATATCATTTTAGTTGGTTAGACTTTTGGCAAAATGACACCTACTATGGACATAGACTATCTTTTAAAAGAGGAACTGAACTTTGAAATAAAGAGCAGGGGCTTAGATTTACCTAGGGATGATCTGACGGTTGACGAATTGCGGAAATTGCTGAGGGCAAACAGAACGGTTTACAAACAGGAGGATGCGGTCAAATACTTGTTGTCTTTGGATCCCGGGGCAGAATTGATTTTGTGTGAGGAGAAGTTATCTTTAGTTTTGGCTTCTACTCATGTATCAGCACTCTGTAAAAGAAAATGTTCTGCAAAACTTCAGCATATCGCCTGGAGATTGGATAAGTTGGTTGTGTTCACTCCAGAATTGCAATTGAGGAAAACGGAACTTATTTTAAAGACACAAGAGGCTATGAGATCAGTCTTCTGCAATCGTTCTGAGGATTCCACAGGTTTTTCAGGAAGGAGCTCGAATGGAGAAGATGCTGTTTTGGTGTCCACGGCTACGCAGCAAGGAGGTTTACAAATTTTCAAGTGGAAAATATTTTTCGATGGGACCACACCTTTACATGATTTTTTGTTTGACCTTGAGGATTATCGGAAGTCAACGGGCATTTCAGATGTGGAGTTGCTCAAAAATTTTGCTCATTTGTTAAAAGGAGAAGCCTTGTTGTGGTTTAGGAGCAGCTCACTTGATGTCTCGACTTTTGCTGAATTGGTGGATAGTTTGAAAGGAGAATTTTTACCCGTTGACTTTGAGCGTTCGCTCCTGAATCAGATTCAAAGTAGGTTGCAAGGAAGTGATGAAAAAATAAACACTTATATCAATATTATGCAGAACTTGTTTTCTAGACTCACATGCAAGGTGCCCGAATCCGAGCAATTAGAAATCATTACAACAAACATGAATCCGTTCTTTATCGCTAAGTTGGCTCTGACAGAAGTGAAGACTTTGAAGGAATTAAAGGCGGTTTGTGCACGGTTGGAGCTTGCTCGTCACAAGTGTGAGAATAGGGGCTATAACAATCCAGGTAGTGAATCAATAATTCCTGAGGTTTGCAGGCTAAAAAGCAAGTCTGTTGGTAATACTCAAAGCAAGCGGGTTAATGTCGTGTCCGAAGTGAAATGTCAAAAGTGTGATGGTGATCATCCTTATTTTCGTTGTGATAAATATGTAGGCAAACACTGTTTCATTTGTAAAAAGCCAGGTGTTGTTTCTACCACCTGTGGCTGCACAAAAAACGGGCAAGCAGGTCAGGAGTAGGTAGTTCTTTTAAGAATTCTCCAACTTCTGACCTGGAGTGGAATTCTTGGTTGGGTTTTGTTAGTTCATTTATGAAAAATGAAACAGTCTCGCCTCTATTCTTACAACGAGAGGATGATCCTCGTCCCTACATAGTTATAGAGATTTTGGGTCTGCAGTGCAACGCCTTAGCGGACAGTGGTGCTACTGTTTCTGTTATAAGTAATAAAGCCTACGAAACTTTGGTAGGTCTCAATTTAAATTTTGAATTTAGAAAAACGGAGAATGTGGTATCGGTAGGTAATGGAGACAGATTATCCATTTTGGGTCTGGCTACCATACCCATCATGTTTGCGTGCAAGGTAAAGATGATGGAATTTTATGTGTGTAGAGACATTAATCAACCTTTAATTTTAGGGGTCGATTTTCTGAAAAGTTTTGAACTGTGCAATGATATTTTTGTACAAGCTGATGATAGGATGTCGTCGTCTACCTTGAACCTGCTAACGGTTAGTGAGTTGCATTTGCATGGAGTTGATGATTTAACGAAGGTTCAGCGTAAACATTTGGAAGTTATGATTTCTCGTTTCAAGGACTTAGCAGCTGGCGAAGAAGCGTTAGGTTACACCACTTTGGAAGAGCACTCAATAGACACTGGAGATAATGAACCCGTAAAGCAGAAATGCTATCCTATTCCTCATCATCACCGTGAGTACGTGAAGAAGGAGATAGCCAAGCTATTGAAATTGGGAGTAATAGAAAAAGCTGTGTCTCCGTGGAATAGTCCAGTTCTGTTGGTGCCCAAGGCGAATGGGGAGCTCCGTTTTTGTCTCGATAGCCGCAAGCTGAATAGTGTGACGAAAGTCGACTCATATCCGATGCCTCGAGTTCAGGAGATCTTGGATTCGCTGAACAACGCAAAGTTTATGACGTCACTGGACTTGAAGAGCGCCTTCTTTCAAATTTGTTTACAGAAGGCCTCGCGAGAAAAAACAGCTTTTTCAGTTGCAGGACTAGGGTCTTATCAGTTTTGCCGCATGGCGTTTGGTTTGGTGAACAGCACCGCCAGAATGATGAGATTGATGGATAAGGTGTTTGGGCCTGAATTTCAGAGCCAGGTGTTTTATTATGTTGATGATATAATTCTAATTTCGGATACCTTTGACGGTCACTTGAAGCTTTTGGAGAAGGTTCATGAAAGATTGGAAAAGGCTGGACTCTCTATCAATTTTGAAAAGTCTGTTTTTTGTCGCCCCTCACTGAAATTTTTGGGTTACTTAGTTGATAGGCAAGGCCTCAGGACAGACCCTGACAAGGTGCGTTCAATTATCGAATTTCCAATTCCAACTACTCAAAAAGAGGTGAGGCGGTTTTTAGGAATGGTGTCGTGGTATAGAAGATTTATCGAGAATTTCTCCACTAAAGTTGAGCCTCTCACTAATCTGACTAAAAAGCTAAGAAAAGGAGTGGAATTTTGTTTTGATGGGGCAGCTCTTCTTGCCTTCAATGACATAAAAAGCCTGTTAGTGGCGGCGCCAATTTTGTCGGTGCCAAAGTTTGACAGACCTTTTATGATCAGCACGGATGCCTCTGATGTAGGGCTAGGTTGTATAATTTCACAGCTGGATGATGAAGGTGCGGAGCATCCAGTAGCGTTTGCGAGCAGGTCTCTTAGTCGGACGGAGAGAAATTATTCAACCACCGAGAAGGAACTCTTTGCTCTTTTGTTTGCTTTGGAGAAATTCAAAGGATATATTGATGGTTCTCCGTTTGAAACCAAGGTTTTTACGGATCATAGTAGTCTCAAGTGGTTAGTCAATTTGAAATCACCCACTGGCAGATTGGCGAGATGGGCAATCCGACTTTCACAGTACAATTTTGTTGTGGAATATAGGAAAGGTGTAGAGAATGCGGCTGCAGATGCGTTGTCTAGAGCCCCCGTTGTTAATTTGCTGGCTGAGGGATCGGCGACTCAAAGGGAGGATACTTGGTTCCGCAACATATATGGCAGAGTTTCCGCGGAGCCTGCGAAATTTCCCGATTGGCGTATTTTAGGAGAGCGCCTCTACAGAAGGATCAGAAGCGACAATCTTTTGGCTAAAGACTGTGAGTGGAAGTGGGTTGTCCCCGAGAATCTCAGGAATGAGGTGCTTCAACAGTGTCATGATAGACCTGATGCAGCACATTTGGGGGTATTCAAAACCTACAAGAGAGTGTCTCAAAGCTATTTTTGGCCTAAGTTGTTGTCCGATGTCAAGAAATATGTGAAAAAGTGTCAGATTTGTTTAGCTTTCAAAAGTACCAATGTTCTGACCCCTGGGCTTATGGAAAATCCAAAGAGAGTGCAAAGACCATTCCAAGTGATCTCTACTGACATCTTAGGTCCGCTACCTCGTAGCTATGCTGGTTACAAATTTGTTTTGGTAGTGGCTGACTATTTCACAAAATATACTCGTTTATTTCCTCTGAGGAGTTCGTTAGCTAAGAATGTGGTATCCACGATTGAAAACGACTTTATTTTGAAGTATGGTGTTCCGTCAGTCTTGATTATGGACAATGGGCCTCAGTATATCTCCAGTCAGATGAAGAACTTAAGAGAAAAGTACAAGATTCCTCATTTTTTTTACAATTGCAGGTTTACGCCACAGAACAATCCTTCGGAAAGAATTAATAGAGTAGTGGTTACTGCGTTGGGTTCGCTGGTAGGAGAGAATCACAGGAATTGGGCGGAGCATGTACATGAGATAGAATTTGCCATCAATACCGCTGTCCATGAGGTGACAGGTTTTTCACCTTACTTCCTGTCTTTTGGTAGAGAGGCAATTTTGTCCGGGGATTGGTACCCACAAGGGGAATTGAAGGAGAGTGAGCTGCAATTTATGGATCGAGGCAAGTATGCGGATACTTTGAAGCATCTGAAGTCAATATTCGAAAAGGTTGGTGTAGCACTCAAGAAGGCCTATCAGAGGAGCAGAACATTTTATAACAAGAACCGTACAGATGTGGAGTATGAAGAAGGACAGGTGGTTTGGAAGAGAGAATATCCCATTTCAGACGCAGCGAAGTTCTTCACCAAGAAGCTGGCTCCGAGGTTTAAGAAGTGTGTAATCATCAAGAAGACTTCTGCGGTCACCTATGATTTAAAGGACTTCCATACTAATAAACTTTTGGGTAGATGGCATATCAAGGACTTGCTGAAGAGTGAGCCGTTTACCACTTAGGATCTAGGTTTGGGTTTGATGAATTCTTTGTTTTGGAAATGAGGTTATATTTATGTTTTCTCAGTGGCTTAGTCTGTTAGCTCGATGAGAACTTGGAATTTTTTTTTTTTCTCCTTTTTTTTTTTCTTTAACTGAAGAGGTATTGTTACGTGTCAAGTCACTCCTCAACCAAATGCAGTCGCAGCTCGCGACTGTATGTGGTGAGCTTTACAAATAAACATGACGGTCTTCCATTGTTTTATGCCCTTTTCATTGAATTCGGAACGCCGCTTGTCATTGGGAGAGTGAGAACGGGACGCGGCGCACAAAGAACGCATGAGAGAGAAGGAGCCAACAGATATGCGAGTCGTTCCGAGTTATGGTTTAAGAACAAATACCATCCTGCCGCTGGCATCCGTTCAGTGTGACCATAATCAGTAGGTTGGTGCCGTGTTCCGTGATATTTTATTCATTTGGAAATATCACTCTTCTCGTGTATATGATACCTGATCCTCGGTATTTCGAGTTTTGAATGAAGAAACATTTCAGAGGGCTTTCTTATGGGACGTTTCCTAGTGTCGACGATTTTAGTGAGGTGCTTTGGGGAAGCCAGATCAGTGTTTTGTAAGCAGGCGTAGCATTTCCCTGAAGTCTTGGCCTGGCCACACTACATCCGAGTGAAGCTTAAATTTCATTGAGTTGGGACGACAATTACGACGAAGATAAAAATGTCGATTTTATTTTGGCGAGGCCGATTGTGCTGGAAGCACGAGCGGAAGAAAACATTCCTCTCTGAGGAGATCTGGCGCCGGTTTTGGTATTCCGACAGGTGAGTTTCAGCTCAAGTCGAACGCTGATTGTCGTTCTGAGAAATGGTGGCTTGGTTTTTCCTCACTTGGAAACATAAAGAAAACCATCGGTTTGTGCGTCTATGTCTTAGTTACGTTAAACTGTTGTTCCAGATCAATATTTTTAAGCTGCGGTGGTGCAGACGTCGTACTGCGACGTAAAATTTGTCAAAAGCAAGGCCGGGTAAGTAAAGCGACGCGTGGCAACTCGTGATTGTCTTTTTTTTGTTTGTGCTGTGAAAGTTATCTCTCTAACTGTTGTGTAAAACTTGCAGGGAGTTTCCCCGGTCTTTCTTGTGGTGCGGCGCCCCAAGCCACGTGCTCTAAGGGAAGGTGACCACATGCGTTGAGCCGCAGGTGAAGGCGGCTAAAAACCTGCTCTGCAGCTGCACACTGCCTGCAACTCAACTGCAACTCACTCCTCCCAGGTGTTGTCACCCTTTTTGTAATTTTTCTTTAAACCGCATCGGAAGTTGTTCTCCGCCCAATATGGATTAATTTGAACGGAGTCATTTTGCCAAGAGTTCAGAGACCTTTCTTTTTAATTTTAAGCTTTAATCTACTATCTTTAGGTTATCACCAAGTTGGTATTAATTATAATCTCACACCGTCTGATTACATGTAACTTTAGTTCTTAATCTGGTCTGTAAGCAATAATTCATTGCTCCAAATTGTGGTTTTGCACCGTCTGCTCACATGTAACCTTGAATTTTGTCTGATATTCAAAACAATTTAAAACTGAAAATAGATTTTGTTGTGTTTAATTGAAAAGCAATAATTCATTGCTCCAAATTGTAGTTTTGCACCGTCTGCTCACATGTAACCTTGAATTTTGTCTGATATTCAAAACAATTTAAAACTGAAAATAAATTTTGTTGTGTTTAATTGAAAAGCAATAATTCATTGCTCCAAATTGTAGTTTTGCACCGTCTGCTCACATGTAACCTTCAATTTTGTCTGATATTCAAAACAATTTAAAACTGAAAATAAATTTATTTGTGTTTAATTGAAAGTCAGGTATTTTAATTTCAATTTACAGACCTTTTGCCCTTCGGTCTATAAATTAAAGGACATGGCGCCCATACTACCCGTATTTCCCTGACCCTGAACCCACCAGCTAGCCGAGGCATACAATCTCAATACGGACCTCGGTCCTGAGACAATCGAAGGAGAAAAAATTGTTACAAAGTAATTGCTCAACCTGCTTAATTGTCGTGTCGTGGGTAGCTACGAGTATTAGTCAGACTAGCAGGTAGGCAGGGAATATTTATATTCCAATTTCACCTAATCCTTACTATTCTTAGAACAAAAGCATGAAATACAAAAAGAGAGACAGTTAAAATTAATCCAAGCATTACTAATTACAGTATGAAGTACCGAAATACCTCTTAGGTACTTGTAAGAAAAGTATAATACAATTAGTAAAATATCGACACTATTTTTCCGTTCAGACTACGTGTATATTATAAATATATATATATAGAAATACATTTTTTAATATCATTAACATAATGCATCTGACAAGATACTATTAATGCAATAGGTATGTGTGTAAGCTGTGTGTGTGAGCTGTTCCTCTCTGTGAGTACCTAAGGTGCATGTATTTGTGTGTCGGTGTGCGTGAAGTGAAGTGGTGTCTAGTGTGTGTTTATGTATATGCACAGAATGTTACCGTGTAGCCCTCTCGAAAGAGCTGAGTACACAGTAAAACTCGGTGTGTCTGTATGTATGCGCGTGATGTGTATTTGAGTGAATGAGTGAGTGTGAGAGGGTGTTTATTATGAAAATAAATAATTGATGAATTTATATGAAGTTACTCCGTAGGCTTCCTAAAGTTTAGTTAAACGATAACTTCTTAGGTTTACAATAAATAACTATATACGAGTATAAACTATACTACTCCATAACTTTCAAAATATCTTCGGTATTTCCTCCGTCGAGCGACTTTAACCACGGCGTGATTTTTAGTTTTAGTTCGTGTTTTGACAAGTGATATATATTTAACTTTTTATTGATTTTGTTATACAAAAAAGGCCCTAAAAACGTCAAAAATCTTCTGATAAAACTAGTGTTTATTCTTGAAGGCAAAGTGCAAACATCATGTTTGCGTCTTTTACTATGCGATTCCGGTTCGTATTTTATAAGTGAGTGTTGTTTTAGGATAATACTATAAATAAATAGTTGTCTTATTGTCAAAACATCACACACTTCATATAAAAGAGCAGTGTCAAACAAAATTGGTCTACCAGTGCTAATCTTCAATACAGCGCGCTGAGATATTTCTAAGGAACGTAAAGTAGTTTTTGTCGCACCTCCCCAAGATGAAATACAGTACGTTAATATCGATTGACAGAGAGCCAAGTAAACTTGCCTTATAAGCTCGGGTTTGGCTATATATATCTCAATTTTTTGAAAATAAAAAAAGTTTTCCGAATCCTATTGCTAACATTCAGGATGTGTCGCTTAAAGTTAAGATTGTTATCTATAATAACTCCCAAATATTTGATGAAAAGAGTGGGCTCCAAAAAATTACAGCTACATATTGATGTGACCTTAGAGAGACAATGGTTATTATGTGCAACTAGTTTGAAATCATTATTATAGCGAGGAACATTAGTGAGAGAAAACGTAATATATTTAGTTTTATCCGTGTTGAGGGATAGTACATTATCATGCATCCATGTTGTGACCTTATTGAATCCCAATTGAGCCGCCCCATAAGCTTCTCTCCAGGTATTAGCCGAAAATATTAGAACTGTGTCATCTGCATATGATAATATTTCACCTTTTTCTAAGTCTAGTGAACACAAATCATTGATGTACACTAAAAAAAGTGTTGGGCCCAATATACTGCCCTGTGGCACCCCGTATGTCACTGGTAATTCTTTGCTGGTATGACCACCAATTTTAACACATTGAAATCTACCAGTTAAGTAGCTTTTAAAGAGATTGAGCTGGTCACCTCAAATTCCAATTTTTCTACGTTTGGATATAAGTATGGGGACAGAGACTGTATCAAATGCTTTAGCGAGATCTATAAAAATTGCCATACACTTTTTTCTACTATCTAATCCTTGAGAAATAAATTTAGTTAAGTTATGCACCGCATCATCAGTAGACTTTCCTCTTCGAAATCCAAGTGTTGATTTGATAAAATGTTATTGTGCTCTAAATAATTTACTAATCTGTTATTCATTAGGCGCTCTAGCAGTTTTGATATAGCTGGGAGAATAGATATGGGCCTATAGTTAGAGATACAGTCTCTGTCTCCACCTTTATGGATGGCAATAATTAAAGATTTTTTAAGGTCAACTGGAAAAATACCCTTCTCAAAACACAGATTGATGATGAAGGTAAGTGGAGGTACAAGAACATCTCTATGCTCCTTCAAAAATCCATTCGAGATTCCATCCCAGCCAATTGAACATTCATTTTTGAGTTCTAGAATACATCGTTCCACCTCTTCTAGATCTGTATTTAGGAGTACAAAAGAGTTTTTGACTGGTCCTAGAGAGATAGAACAAGATTTAGAATGTAAAGATTGTGAAGATTTTAATGATGAATTGGGTGAAACAAGTATACTTTCCGCCAACTTGCTGCCAACACTGACGTAGAACTCATTTATTTTATTTACAGAGGAGTCTGAGGAGTTAGTTATATTAAGAAGTTCTTTGGGATAGTCGTGATTTGTGTTAGTGCCAGTTATTTCACGAATTGCATTCCACATTTGTTTGCTATTGTTTCCAGCTTTCTCAATTTGACTGCTTTCATAAACAGCTCTTAAATTTTTAATAAGTGCGTTGCAATAGTTCCTATAACGTGTATAAGTTAGTTTTAGGATTGCATTGTCAGGAGACAGTTTTGATTTTTTATTCAAATTATCTCTGTTTCGTATACATTTCAGAAGTCCTGCTGTCATCCAAGGTTTTATGATTTTTTTACGCCTAGGATGGCTAATAATAGTTGTGTTATTTTTTAAAGTAGTTTGTAATTGATTTATAAGATAGGACAATGCAAAATTAGGATCACTAGATTCGTAAATTGGATGTAAGTTAATATTTAGTATGTCTTCTCTTAATTTTATGTTATCAATTTTAGAATATGTCCTTTTTGAGTAATTCCTTAAAATATGGCGTTCCAAGCATAAAATGGTGGGTTTATGATCTGTAATATTTGTAGCAGGAACTATGGTCGTTGCAGAAAAAACTGTTTTAAGGATAACGTGGTCTAGACATGTACCACTTTCATCTCGTGTCACAAATGAGTGTGCCGGATAAAGTCCATGGCAGGCCAGTAAATCCAAGTACTGATCGGAATCTTGATTACATTTTTCAATATTTATCGGAATATTGACATCTCCTGTGATAAATACATTTTTAACTGGTGAAAGTCTTTTGAGTGTGTTATCTAAAGATTCCAAAAATTTACCTATTTTCTTGTGAGAAGGAGACCTATATATTGCTAAAATAACTGTATTAGAGTCAAGCTGGATACTTAAGCAATTTCCTTCAATAAAATATGGTTCGTCGTGAGAAAAACTAAGTTCTTTTTTAATATAAATTACTATTCCGTCACTTCTGTTTGCGTTTATTTTGGTGCTGACAGAACGGTATCCTTCTATGCAAGGAATTATAGGTAAACATTCAAGCCAACATTCTGTCAGCACAAGAATATCACAATCAAAACCAAGTCTAGCAAGCACAATTTCGAGTTTATCTAGGTTACATCCCAGACTTCTTATATTTTGTGCCAGTATAGTGAGAGTTTTGTTAGACCGAGGGAGAAAATTTACGCATTGTTCTACATCGCATTCATATGCTTTTGACACGATTAGATTGTCAATTTCTTCTGATAGTTGAGGTGTGTTACCCATAATTAGCGTAGGAGTAGATTGATCGTATTTGTTTTCCTATAGTTTTAAATAGTCTATCAGGAAAGCTACTACTGTGTTGCAGTATGGAATGAAACTGCATGTAATTTAGGAGTGATGGAGTAAATTTGTGAGCTGTGTGTAAATATTGTTTGTGTGTCGAGAGAGAATGTGTGTGCATTTTAGTGATATAAATATATATGAAATACAAAGGTAGTATACTCAGGAGACCCAATAGCAGAATAAACGTTACAATACGAGTTACATCTTTTTGACACGTCAAACAAATAAAGAGGCACATTTCTTTTCTCAAACCTTGTTTATCTAGTCAATCCTGCTTCCTCAGGTTATCTATGTCTGCATCACATTCAACTTTTATCTGAGGTAAATTCTCATGTTTCCGCAAGTAGACTATTCCTCGTGATGTCCAGCAATATTTGTAACCAGCATTTTTCTTATAGTTACGTGCTAAGTAATATAATCTCTGCATTTTTTGTGTTAAGGTCTCTGAGACAAAAATAGGTCTGTCAGGTTTCATAAGGTTGATGTGTGAAGTATTAAGCTTATCATCCTTTGTCCGATTCCTATTGAATCTCCTCAAAGCCATCAACAGTTTTTCTTTAAGCAAGTTGCTATTGAATTCAGCAATTATAGGTCTTTGTGCAGCGTCTGTGGAATGTGTTCTGTAAACGTCTCGTAGATCCGTGTCTTTTATTTCCATGTTTAATGTCTTTCCGAGTTTTTGGACGATTTCAGAAAGATCTTCTTTGGACTCAACTTTGTGTTCTGGCTTAGGGATATTACGAATTTCAATACCAGATGATCTGGACCATCTCTCTAATTTTTCGCACCTGTCTTCCAGTTGAACGATATATTTTGATTTTTCTTGTACAACTCTTTCTAGCTGCTGTATCCTCTTCATAAAGTCATCATTTTTTTGGGACAAAAGTTCAACTGTTTTTGTCAATTCACAATTTTGTTCTTTGACAGAACAGACAATTCCTTTTAGTTCGTTAAATTGTTTATCTTGCTTTTTTGATAATGCTTCCAAAGATTCCTTAATAGTAGCAGCTAAACCAATATCCTGTCCATCGTGCTTCCTCTTCTTACTGTGCGCCAGGCACAAGTCCGGTTCCGAATCATATCGTACACTGTTATCGATTGTTGGCGTGACGCACGAAGAGGATCGAGCCAAAGCAGGAACAGTACCTGTTGTAGCTTTAAGATTTTTATGTGTCTCCATTTCAGTGGGTGCTAGAGAAGTGCTATCTTTTGGCATGTTTGTTGTACAATCCTTTGCAGGTAGGATCCAAAAATAAATAAATATAAGAGCCAAGTATTTTCTCAACAATATTTCAAAGCAGAAAAATAATATTAAATTAACTATTCCGGCAAACCCAGGCGATATCACGAGTGCAGCGCGCGCGCAGCGGGTCTCATGTGTTGGTGCGCTTAGTCGTATGGACACTAGAATAGATGCCGGTAATGACTGCAGTCTGTCTCTTTTCACTACTCACCGGAGGTAATGAGTGTACAAGCGACATGCGCGCGCGCAAAGTGTGCGTGTAGATAAGCACACTGCAGCACTGCAACCTGTTGCGCGCAGGGTTCTATCAATAGGTGCGAGTGAGACGGGTGCCGGCGCGTACACGTTTTAGAGCCTTTCTTGTCTTACTCACAGCTGGTGGCCGCCTGCGCGAAAGTTTAACTCCTTACGGTTTCTGTGCTCCTAATTTCTTGCTCAGATTTTGTTAATTAATTTCTCTTTTAAATTTATATTTATTCAGCACTGATTTTGTACACGTCCACATAGGCGCATGACCCAGAGGGGAGAGAGATATCATGTTGAAATTTAAATTATTTACGTATATCTATGGTCTCTTGCAGTTGTGTAAAAAAAACTTCTTATTTGTCGAACAAAAAAGTTAAAGCCGTTTATGTCGTAAAAAACTGCATATTTTGACACTTACATAAATCAAAACCTACTTCCCGTTGACATAGAATTATGAAATTTGGTGAGGAGCATTGTCTTAGAGTACATATATAGGAATAAGTCTGAAAACCGTACATTTTAGAAGAGTTTTTAATTATTTTAAAAATGTGTAATTTTCGACGTATGACGAGAAAAGCAAAAAAAAAACATTTTTGTCGATGATTATAGTATATACCTAGTATTAGTGAAATATTCTGGTTTTGTAGGGAACCTTCGGTGTGCGAGCAAAACATTCTGAGTAGACAAACCACATTAGAAATCTTTATACCTGTATCTGTATTGTACAAAGCCACTGGATATTTGCAAAGGGACCGGTCCTATTCACAGCGTTTAAATATAAATGAATGGAAAGACATTACGGTAATGCAAAGGTTTGCAGAAGCCAGTTCGGGAGACTGCGGTCTCGGGTCTCTTCACCACTTTTAATTAACGCACCGCATTCTCTGTTCTCATTACTTTGTCAAAAGAATATGGAAACAGAAAGATGTATAGTTATATCACTCAAAGCCGTCCAGTTTCATCGCTGATAACCGTACTACTCGGCCTTACTTATATCAGTAGACTGTAGAAACTTACTAATATCAGTCGAAATGCACATTATTCTGCGGCAAGAAAAAATAACTTATTGATTTATGAGCGAGTTAATTTAAATGTGACCACAAAAATGAATAGATAATAAACTTTTCTTACCACCTTCCCGAAAATGACTCATTAAATATCGTACAATTTCAACGTCAAATAAGTATTTATTATATTAACACAATCTGGAGGGCTATGGCGGGTCAATAATGTTGTATTAAACTTCCTAGAGAGTAAAGTGATTCAAATTTGGAACGTCAAATTCGTATGAAAATTTCTTAACTTAGAACCATGGATTTATCATATAAACAGGATTAAGTACTGGCATAGAAAAACGTGCCAAAAAGGATACCACATCATATGATTGTGTCTCTTTTCCAAGTAGGATGACCAAAAAATCTCGATCATCTCGGGATATATTTTTTCTTTGGAATGTTACTGCACGCAGGAATCGCAGTTGTCTTACCCCTAACTCGTCGTCCTTCGTCATCGTCGTCGTTTTAGCAATAGGATCCTACTGCTGGGCATAGGCCTTCCTTAAAGAACTCTATAAAACCAATCCCCATAAAAGCAATGGTCTAGAATTAATATATACGGAGATAATTTAGTTTCAAGTTTGACAGCTGTTATCGGAAATTTAGATCTCGAAAAGTTCTTTAACCTTTGTTAAGACAGCGATGGTCTAGAATTGATAATGACGGAGATAAACCACTTTTAAGTTTGACAGCTGTCATCGGAAATGTAGATCTCGATGAGTTCTTTCACTTTTGTGATGACGGTAATGGTCTGGAATCCATATTTACGGTGGTAAACAACGTTTAAGTTTCATAGATGTAATCTTGACACATATCCAAATAGATGCCATTTTTGCCATTTCTACACCCTCAAAAACCTCGAAAATTACACCCAAGATGACTTTTTCAAAAAAGTGACATCCGCCATCTTAAATTCCAAAATGAATGCCATTTTTGAATCTACGTCCCCAAAAACTTCAAAAGCGACACCCATGATGACTTTTAGCAATAAGTGAAATCCGCCATCTTTAATTTCAAAATGGATGCCATTTTTGAAATCTACACCCCCAAAAACCTAGAAAACGACACCAATGACGACTTTTTGCAAAAAGTGACATCCGCCATATTTAATTTCAAAATGGTGCCATTTTTGAAATCTACAACAAAAAGAATGAAAAACAACACCCACGACTATACTGGTATTGTACACCCAGCATGCTTAAAAAATGTTTATGTCCAGCATAGTCACCCTACCACACTTCTTTGTATACACCATAGTACGCCATTTGCAATCGACGGTGATACTCTAGTCATAAATAAAAAATAACCATTAATCATAAAGACGTAGGTATATTCATACAAAATTAATATCAAACTTTGTTTTATTAGCATCTATTGGCAATTTTAACTAAAATCTTATCAAACTACATTGTTATAAAAACTAAGAAACGGTAAAGACAGTCGCGGCTTTACAGGTAATAATTCAACCATATATAAGAGTCGTTTCGAAATGGCAATAGTGTGAGCGGGACACCCTCATCACTTTGGGAAGTCTCACTTGGCACAGCGTCTCTCTTATGCCATTTCAAAGGAATATATGTTTTGTTGCAACGCATTAAGGTTGAATTTTCCTATGCTAACTTTGAGCCAAATTTCGTCTGTGCACAATCCAGATCGTGTACAAAATCCTTGCTTAGAACATTTAAGAACATCGTCAAGAGGTTTTATTTGTAAACTCGAATGAAACCTCTTTGCATTGCACGGCAACGGGTATTATTGTAAGGAGGATTTATTCGATTTTATAGAATATAATAACCTCTTTGGTTCAGTCCAATTTTATTGAACAAAAAACCTCTTTGCTATGCCTGTGTTAGGCCATGATAATCAAGCTGGCCATGGTCTTATGTTATTCACGTAGTATTTACATTTTGTTTAATTAAGGGTTTGTGTGCATTTCTATGAAAATTCGTACATTCTAATTTGTTTTATTTTACTGTGAACAATACCGAGTTGCCTAGTGAGTACCAACACTTAGTGAGTTTGTGACGTAAGTATTAACTTATATTCTTGGGGCTTATATTCTCGCAGGAGGTATGAAAAGTAGAGTATGCGCCACTAGAACCAAGTTTTTCTTAGTCTTGGGCGACTTGAACCCCTCGCTTCACTCAGGACTCTAAATTTATTTAAAATTTCAATTCTTTAATTTACTTTTACACCCTTGCTGGCTCGGGAATTAACTGTAGTGTCCTTCGCTACTGAGCGGGACGTTGACTGTTGCCTGTGACGTAAGACACCACTTGGTTCTTTTGGTACATAATCTACTATTACATTTTGGTCAAAAACTGTAATGTGATCTCATCTTATTTTGGCCGTTTTAAATAGACTCCAAGTAACTCAAAGAGCTATTGAGAGAAACGGCTAAGCTTGTAGTGTCTCTACTCTCTATTATATAGAGTCATTTCTTTTCTTGTGTGGATACGTACATTTTTAGGGTTCCGTAAAGGGTAAATAAATTACCAAGACTCCGAAGTCCGTCTGTCAGTCACCAGGCTTTATACCATGATCCGTGACAGCTAAAACGTCGAAATTTTCACAGAATTTGTATATTCTGTTGCCGCTATAACAATAAATACTTAAAATAGAAAAATAAATTTTAGTAGGGCTCCCAAACAACAAATCTGAGTTTATAGCCGTTTTTTACGGCAACAAGTAGGTACTTGAAATATTCACAGAATATTTAGTTAAATATGCACTTCAATAATAAATGAATAAATTCAAATAAAATAAATATTTTAGGACGGCTTAAGTAACTTGGTTTTTAATAACGGATTAATAACTCGGGATCAATAACGGCAACAGGAAGATGTTTGAAATTTTCACAGAATATTAAGTTGTATGTTCATTCGAAAATAAATAATTAAATTAAAATATATTAGGGGTATGGTACCGTATGGTAGCCACCATACGGTGCGGAACCATTGGTGCACGAGTCCAACTTGCACTTGGCTGATTATTGTTAGTAACTATTCTACCTCGTTTTTTTAGAGCCACTATTTAACAAGATTATTTTTTGCAAAAATTAGCATGACCGACTTCACCCGTGTACAGAATTCGCGAATACATATTTCGCACGGATCGATGTAGCATTTTTCACATTATTGTTGATTTATCAAAAATAGCTTAGCCGATTTCGATAAATTTTAAATGGGACCAATTTCAAAGTACACTCTTTCCAATAAAAAAAGAATTATTGAAATCAGACTACTACAAAAAAGTTATGCGTTATACATAAAAAATATATATATATACGCGTCGAATTGTATACCTCCTCCGGTGGTTCGTCGGTCAAAAATGTATACCTAGAGCCATACGAAAGCCACGGTAGATCCTGTTTACGTATAAAACCATATTAACTTGAGATGATATGGTCGTTCCAGTAGACTATGGTACCAATAGAGGTACCAATACCAACATGGCACCAATAGATATATTTTATATACCGTACTGTATCAGCCTTTTTAATAGTCCACTGCAGGACTTAGGCCTACCCACGAAGGGTGATTCGCCCATATCCACCACGCTGGCCCAGTGCGGGTTGGTGGATTTGCATATGGCATCGAATTTCTTCTACGGATGTTTGTAGGTTGCCTCACGATGTTTTCCTTCACCGAAAAGCCAGTGGTGTGCAATTCCGTACATAAATTCCAAAGAACTTATTGGTACGGGACCGGGCTTTGAATCCACGACCTCACGATTGCAAGACGAGTGTCACTACATCTAGGCCACTACGACTTCTAGAAGCATATTTTATATGCTCCTGATTTATTCTGTGCCTCTTCTCATTACTCCATCGAATTAATTGTGGTGCGTTTATAAAAGTCAACTTTTTCAATTTCGACCGAAATTTTTCATTATGTTTGTTTGTGGCAATTTCTGGAATGAACTGTTAACCCTTTGCTTGTTACATTCATTTAATATAGTAAAAAAGTAAAGAGATTAGACTAGAGTAAATATTTTAAGTAAAAAATATGTTTTGCGTAGAAATTTCTTAAGCAAGGCACTTTGTGTGATTGGAAAAATAAACATTTGGTTGAGCATTTTTGCAATTTTTCTCGAATACAAATTTCGTTTTGTGTCCACGAGTTTTACTTTTCTATTTGTCTTCATAAAATTTCAATTTTCTTGATTTTCTAAATTTTTCATTTTAAAATATTTTTTCTCTATCACCGCAATTACGAGATTAACATTCAGTTAACCTTTACTCAAAGGACAGGTCCACAAAATGTATGGAGTCTGGTATAATAATTATTTAAAAAACCGTCAAGTGCGAGTCAGGCTCGCACATCGAGGGTTCCGTACAAACACGTTGTTAAAATAATTATAAACTTGTTTTAGCATTGGAAAAGAAGTTCTTTATATTGATACTTCTCACACTTTGAATTTGTTTGAGTCTGGAAACGGATTAATATGTTTGCAATATAAAAGCGATAACAGAACCATCTCTCTGGTTGCTGTATTAGCTCTGTGACCTAGAGAATACCACGACTTCTACGAGCATGGTACCTACGTTAAAGTTTGCAGACACTTTCATTCTGAGTAACAAAACAATGTTATCCAGAAAACTCGGTTAGCACATCGTTACTCAACAGCCCACATTCCTTTCCAAGAAAACAACAAGAGAATAAAGTAAACAGCAAATTCCAAATAAACTTAGAGCCAATTAATACGAACACGAACAAACTTGTAATTAAAGGTGCGAATACAAAGTTTCGGGCGCCTTCACAGAGTAAAAAGAAAGGGCATGGTGTTATTACTAAAGTTATTTACCAACATTGTCCAGCGTATGAGTAAGATGAATTAGCTGTGGGCAGGGCACATAGCTTGCGAGTTGTATGTACTCTCCACTGCAACTGTACTTTGGATTGATTGCAAAAGAAGTTGCACACTTTTGGGATGG
This sequence comes from Hypomecis punctinalis, assembly GCA_949316475.1. Classification (NCBI taxonomy): domain Eukaryota; kingdom Metazoa; phylum Arthropoda; class Insecta; order Lepidoptera; family Geometridae; genus Hypomecis; species Hypomecis punctinalis. The sequence continues at coordinate 18,020,178 of OX438818.1, forward strand.
AGACCATGTACACTAAACTTGTACATGCATGCGTAGCGTAAAAAGTCCACACGGTGTTAGATCTATGTCACGTACGTTTATTGGAAATATGTCAAGTTGTAGTAGAGCGTGCGTCTTGTAAACCTGAAATGATTATCATTTCAGGTTTACAAAAACAGGATTGTAAAAAAAAACAGCACGAAAAGAGAGATGTTATACGAGTTACACGATAGACATGTTTACATGGAGACTTGATGATGACGTTGTAACTCCTGTAGGGTTTTATTTTAGTTGTTTTTTTATTATAATTATATAGGTAACACAAACACAAAAGTACTTTGTTAAATAAATAACCAAGCGTTTTGAATCCTCATTCCTCATACGAACAGCCAGAATGTGGAACGCTTCGCCTGGGTCTGACTTCCCGTTAAATTACAACGTGGGTGTCTTCAAATCCCGAGTAAATAGTTATCTTCTAGGTAAGCGTGCTACACTCTAGACCGCACATTTGCTCAATATCAGGCAGTATGTAGTCAAAAGAAAACCAATTCGAAATTAAAAAAAAAAATTTGATCAAAATTTGATTTCACATGGAGAACATTATTTTTAGTTTGAAAAGCTGATGTTGCCGAAGTGTATAACAGAGCATCAGAATCTGTGGTCGGGGCTTTATTTATTACTTTCAAAACAAACATCGTGAAAGTTTAAAAGCACGATCAAGTAGAATATTTCCGAAATCTAATCTTGCTAACTTACTAAAGCTCCGATGAACAGTGAACACACAATAATTATTTTTCCCGAAAAATGGCATAACAGGTTTCAACCGTGTACAGAATTCGAATAGTTCGTACGGATCGATGTAGTTATTTTCACATTATTGTTGCTGTATCGAAAATAGGTCAGCCGATTTCAGTAAAATTTAAATACGTCAAAGGTAGTCAATTTTTGAAGTCTGATTGACCAAACAAACAAATAATTATCAAAATCGGACTACCCTGTAAAAAGTTGTGCGTGGTTACTGAGATATCAGAGGGATAATGTAGTCGATCGAGATAATCTGAAAGAGATGCATCAATTGAGCACGAGTTAGAAAGAGACATGAATTTTATCTTGATTCGGTGGCTGTTGACGGATCAAATCCCAATACTTATTTGACACCTCCTTGAGGATGATCTCGGGAGCCGGCCGTTACGTTCGCAATGACGTGATCGCCAGGGACATGAAGATCGAGACGGTGGGGGAGTTCGTGGCTCGTCTGTCGCGCGGCATGTTCGACCGCGCTGACAACGGACCACACCCCCACCTACATAACATTGCGCCGCTCCATGCACGTCCCCCTGACGAACGTAATTGGCGTGCCCTCCCTCGAGATCTCCTACTGGCTGGCTCGGACGACGAAGCAGAGAGAAGCGAAGAGGGACCAAGCGGTAACAAAGTAGAAGATGAGGCCCCAAAGAACAGAGAACCACCAAGCCAAAGACTGGCCAACAAGACTCCACAAAGCCATAAGATGGCCAACACTGAACCAAGCCAAGATGTGGCCAACGATGGCCATACCGATGGCTAACGAGGGTGCTGAGAGAAGCCGCCCGTCCTCGCGGACTGGGAAGGGTACTCGCACCCTCCAAACATTGCCCCTCGGCCCAGAGTGGCCGAGGCGTCCAGCCGCCAAAAAGAGCACACTGCTCGAGTTGGCAACCTCACTCCCGCCAACCACGGGGGGAGAAGATCCACAATGAATGAACTTATTTGACAGGTTTTATTGCAGCTTGGTAGATTTTCCATGTATTTTTATGGTTTAGAATTGCCTCAGTGACAACAGCAATATCAATCTGTTATGTAAAGATATCTGTGTGCGTGATCAAATATAAAAAAATGTGCGTTGACTTAGAAACCTCATCCGTTTCGTCGGTTAAAAACCAAAACATAAAACCACTTCACAAACTCTCAAAAACTCATACTTCTTGAACGCACAAGCGTGTACCCACTTAAAAGTCTCAGGGGTCGTATACTTTAGCATAATCTTATTATGTTTGGCATTACGGGATGGCCCTTTTATGTAATGGAGTATCTCCGCGGATTTGTGTGGAATTGTAGTGGTTAGGGGCCGAGCTCACTTGGGCTAGTAATTATTTTTAAGTATTGCGTAATTTATTTTACAGAGTGGTCCGATATGCCGTAGGGTGCCGGCAGAGTAGAATAACACCTCCCTCTAGTACTGGGTATCATAAGAGCTGACTGAGGTACAGCGGAACTGACTAATGGCGGTATAGCCATTCAAAAATAAACGTAGCTAAAATGGCACAGTGCAGGGATGGGGAGCAGCATTCCTGTCGCGAAGCTACGTTTCTGCGATCGCCACCACGCCTGCCCAGCGCGGCGATTATGGGCAAATTCCTTCATATAGAAAACACTAAAAGACCAGGCCCCCAGTCTCCAGAAGCTCCGCTAGCCCGGAGCTACGGTAGCGGCTCCGGTAACGGCGGAGAAGAGGGTGCTAAGAATAGCTGGCAAACGCCCGGCTACCACTTCCGAAAAAGACCGGCCCTGGTAACACACAACGTGCGCACAATTAGGACTGACGAGAGAATTGCTGAGCTGTAAGAAGAGTTAAGTAGGTTGCGTTGGGATATTGTGGGGTTATCTGAAGTCCGTCGGGAGGGTGAGGACAAGATAATTTTGAAATCCGGCAACCTGCTCTACTACCGGGAAGGTGACAAGCGGTCCCAAGGTGGTGTCGGTTTTCTCGTTCACAGGTCCCTCGCTAACAACGTTTTCACCATCGAAAGTGTGTCGAGTAGGGTTGTATATCTAATACTCAGAATATCCAAGAGGTATTCGCTGAAGGTAATTCAGGTATACGCACCAACCTCGTCACATCCAGATGACGAAGTGGAGACTATGTATGAAGACGTAAGTCGGGCCATACATACGTCTAAGACCCACTTTACCGTTATTATGGGGGACTTCAACGCAAAGTTGGGCAAAAGAAGCGATGAAGAGCTGAGAGTAGGGCAATTTGGATATGAACAACGGAACCCCAGGGGTCAGAAGCTGGCTGACTTTCTGGAGAGAGAGGAACTTAACGAGAACTGAGAAACGGATATTTAATTATGTCTCCGTGATCCACAGGGTGAACACATTAGATATTAACATTAGACTTGAAAGGTCACGCAAAATTGAATCCAAAACCCCGAGAACTTTCAGTTTGAGCTCACAAATCGCTTTGCTTGCCTAGAGAACTTTGCGTCGGTGGACAAGATCAACAACGGGCTCGTAGGAACTGTCCAAACGATAGGTTCTTTTCTAAGTTCTTTGAGCCCCACCGTACAAATAGATCTCAAAAGTTTTCCGATCATACAGTGAATCTCTTGGCTGATCGACGTTTGCTGAGACTGCAATCTTCCGATGATGCTAAGTCACATAGGCGACTCAATAGGCAAATTTCGAATCCTTGCGACGCGACATTTGTCAATTCAATACTAAACATATTAAGGAGACAATAGAGCGGAAAAAAGGCTCAAAAGTTTTCGCAAGAAATTTGTCTATTGGGCAAAGTCAGTTGACAAAGCTGAAGAGAGAAGATAACACAGTATAGTATCGACCAAGGCAGAAGGGCAGAGGTATTAGAGGAGATCGAAAGGTTCTATGGACAGCTTATTGCAGACTTTATACGCTTTGGTTGCTAATCCTGTTAGCAGCGCGGTTAAAGACCCAAAGTCCAAAGGTATTGTCTCCTTAATATGTGATCTCCAAATGAATTACCATCATTTCTAATTAATATTTGTAAATATAAGGGGACATCTTACACACGGTCTCTGGCCCCGAACTACGAGTAAGCAAGGCTTGTGATATGGCTACCAGAGACTGTATACTACAAATGCATATATTAAATACATACCTATGTAGGGATAGTACCTAAATAATACCTAGACATAGAGCAAATACCTATGTTCATCACACAAATGTTTGTCCTAGGTGGGGATCGAACCCACGCCTCTTTGACCCAGAAGTCAGGTTCGCTAACCAACAAGCCGTTAAGGCAGTCGTTTTTTTTTGGGACATTATTGAATACTTTTTGTGCTATTTATCTACACACGATCATTTGCTAATCCACTATACTTACAACTAATTAAAATCAAATTACCCAGAATAATTCCGCCATTTTTTTCGTTTAATCCTTAGCTATGTGCTTAAACCTTCCTTCGATCCCAAAGCGAACCTTAACCCGGAAATGGCAATTGTCATTTCGGCACCATGAAATGCCACCCATTATCTTCGAAATGCCGTTATCAAATGAAACCACGCCTTTACGGGAGGGTTGTTTGGGTCCAACCCTTTGTTCCAAAGGGTTAATGGCTGTATCAATTTTGTAAAGACTAAATGGTAGATTGATTGGTAGACCTGAGCCGCGGAAAATTGAAGGGATCTTGGTGGTATTAATATTGTGCTGGACAAGAAAACAATACAGTTTCCGGTTTTTAGAGGTAGCTCCGAGACTGTCCTACATTTTTTGCTATATCTTTTATAATATTATTATATACCTACTACGGGACTAATCGCGCACTAAAATTACGAGATAAATAAATACCTCCTCATCCCGACGTTTCGGGCGAGTTGCATCGACCGTGGTCGAGTCTAACCGAGACCACGGCTCGCGCGGCGGAACTCGGCCGAAACGTCGGGATGAGGAGGTATTTATTTATCTCGTAAGTTTAGTACGCGATTAGTCCCGTAGTATAAAATAATAATGTGTTCAAATCGCGAAAGCTTAAAAACAACATATCTTTTATATTTGTGTATGACGTCGCGTCGGAACCAATCTTTTTGCGCAAATATTTTCAGATTTTTACGCGAGGTTTCCATCGCTACCGAAATAGTAATAATAGTACAAAGTACATTTCACACAATTTATTGACGATGAAAGAAATAGGATTTTGTAACAGTCAAAGAATGATTTTAACAACTTACTTACAGGATTATCTAGAACTGATGTAGGTACTAGCAAAAGCTACTACGTAGCCGAAAGGAAGTAATTCAGACCATCACTATAAACAAATTACACTATGGGGCCAATCTGAAATTCGAGAATAAAATTCAGCTCTTTCGTACATATTGTCGATTCTGAGTCTATTTTATTTTATATTTATTTTTATAACTTAAATAAGATTGAAATATAATTCTTAAGTACCTTATATATATATGAAACCTACCTATGTACTAAATAAAATAAATAAATAAACAAAGGCTAAAAATTGAAACAAATACTGTGTCCGTGTGGTAGGGTGTCAAGGACGCTGGCTGCCGTTCTACGTGGGAATCGACGCTGAACGGCTAAAGAGATTCTCTGTGCGAAGAATGAGCCAGCTCTCTTGTCACTAGCAGCGTCAACAAGCTTTGGCGAAATAGTCTCAAAGATTTTTTTTAAATTCTGAGTTGTAGTTATTTGTATCGAACATCTTATTCTTTTTTCTCGAATATCAGGTTGGCCTCATAGCTGTAGAAGTATTGATCAATTCATAATGATGGTCTCAATAACTTCCTTTCAGGTTAGTACCTATATACATCAGTTCTGCACAATCCTGTATTCATAATATGTTCATACGATGTTCTGAGTCACCTTCTCTTGGCTTAATACACAGTAAGTAGATAACCCTGTATAGTTCTGTTCAAGATTGGTGTTAGTCATGACATTAAAGTACAACGTGAGTGTCTTCAAATCTCGAGTAAATAGGTATCTTCTAGGTAAGCGTGCTACACCCTAGACCGCACATCTGCTTAACATCAGGCAGTGTGTAGTCAAACGCAAACCAATTCGAAATAAAAAAAAAAAAAACATGCCTAATAAAAAAAGTCTTCATTTTTTACTAAGCCATTAAATTAATGCGAGTTTTATAATATACTAAAACCGGACAAGTGTGAGTCAGGCTCGCATATCGAGGGTTCCGTACAAATACATTGTTAAAATAATTAAAAATCTGTTTTAGCATGTTCTAATAAAGTTCTTTTATATATACTACCTTACATGATACGATTTACTCACTTTGAATTTTGAGCCCATATTTGGTGAATTTTGAGGCCCGATTTTTTGTGATTTAATTAAAAATATATAGTTTTCAGATTTATTCCTATATGTGTACTTTGAGACAATGCTTCTCGCTAAACTTCATAGTTCTATGTCAACGGGAAGTACCTTGTAGGTTTTAATTTTTGTGAGTGTCGAAATATGCGGTTTTATACGACATAAACGGCTCTAACTTTTTTAAACGATAACTGAGAAGTTTTTCTTTTACACAACTGCAAGAGATCATAGATATACGTATACAGTTTAAATTTCAACTCGATATCTTAACGCGTTCCCGAGATAAAGGGTCTTGACATACACACAGACGGACAGACGGACAACAAAGTGATCCTATAAGGGTTCCGTTTTTTCCGTTTTAGGTACGGAACCTTAAAAATTAACATCATTTCCATGTGGCACAATACACTTTCGTTAATTTGTAGTCGTTTCTGCCAAGGGCGCTGCAAAGATGATGATGATGTATGAATCGAAACGAAAACTACTTATTAGGTATAGTTTTCAAATAAACACATACTAAACCTCTGAATTTGTTTACGTGGCATGAATTAAATAGCGATCTTTATTATGAATAACTTAACAATTAAATGACATGCAAATTCGTCGCAAAATAACTGAAATTTAAAAATTACTGTAGTACAGTTCACTACACTTATGTCAAAGAAACATTATGAAGATTGCATGTAGGGTGACCATTTATCAGAACTTGTCCTAGAATCTTTGAAACTGAAAATTCATCCTGAGTTTACAAAATTAATCCTGAGGTCTTGCAATTTGTACTTAAGGACTGCGGTATAAAGTATATACATTCTACATTTTAATATTAGTACTTAAACTTTAACTATGAAACTGGTCCCGTTCAAAATATAATATTAGTAGTTATAACATCTACCAATACTATGTTGGGGCCACCTAGTTGTAATAATAATAATTTTTAATAAACAATAAAGGCAACAAGATTTAAGTGCATAGTACCTACTTTAATTAAATATCTTTTATGCACACCACGCTTATTGGCAAATAAGTGGCAATGGCGTTGCCGTGGCTCAGATGGTAGGTACGTAACATATTAGAACCTGGCTGTTTTAACCATTTAGCCATAAGAACTAAACGACTTTAAATGGTTTTAAAACTCCGACACCAGGGCTTACCACCCAGCCCAAATGAACTGACTTACTATTTAGTGGCAAATTAACGATTACCTTTACAAGGTGCAAAAAAAGGACTCTTCTCCAAATTCTTAAATGTTTCTGTTGAGTGGTGATCCTACTTGCATGGTACAAATCCTAAATCAAAGGCCTCCAAAGAGTATTAGATCCCTTTGTCACCGATGGTGATCAAAGAGGCCTTCTAAATAGAAATTGTAAACGGATAAAGAGCTGTTTAAATTCAATTAACTTATTAGTGGAGAGGGATAGGTAAATTAATTTTAGGGACAAAAGGTGTTTATTGAATACCTATGAACGTGGGTACGTGAATCAAGTATTGTGGTACTGTGTTGTGCATAACTCATTGTTGTATAGAATCAGGCACAAGAATAACTGATTATGAAATAACGCCGGCAAATGGTACGAGTAGGTAAGTTTCTTCCAATACTATAATACCACAAAAAAATGTTCCTCTTTCACCGATTTCAAAATTAGAAGTTCTCTATTCGACTGCATGTTTTATGTGTACGCGCAATTATTCGCTTATGGTTATGGACCGATATTGCTGATTTTTAGGGTTCCGTACCTCAAACGAAAAAAACGGACAAGTGCGAGTCAGGCTCGCACATCGAGGGTTCCGTACAAACACATTGTTAAAATAATTAAAACCTGTTTTAGCATGTGCTAATGAAGTTCTTTTATATGATACGTTAAGTGATACGATTTATTCCTATATGTGTACTCTGAGACAATGCTTCTCGCCAAATTTCACAGTTCTATGTCAACGGGAAGTACCCTGTAGGTTTTGATTTTTGAAAGTGTCGAAATATGCGGTTTTTTACGACATAAACGGCTGTAACTTTTTGAAACGATAACTGAGAAGTTTTTTATTTACACAACTGCAAGAATTCATCAATATACGTATACAGTTCAAATTTCGACTCGATATCTTTACGCGTTCCCGAGATAAAGAGTCTTGACATAAACACAGACGGACAGACGGACAGACGGACAACAAAGTGATCCTATAAGGGTTCCGTTTTTTTCTTTCGAGGTACGGAACCCTAAAAAACGGAACCCTTGTAGGATCACTTGTTGTCCGTCTGTCCGTCGTTCGTTGATGTAACCAATTTTCACATTATTGTTGAGTTTTCAAAAACGACTCAGCCGACCAACAGACCTCGGGAGTAGATAAATATTAACTTTCGAACTAAAACATTTTTTTGATTCGGTTCACAATTGACAAAAACATCGATAAACGTACACGAAAAATACTGTTTGTTCGTCTGTATAAACATAGAACCTTCTCCTTTTTTGAAAGTCTGTTAAAAACGATAAAAATCTAAATATAGTACATTAATTCAGACAAAATGAACTAGCCAGCAGCTGGCGTAGCTTATTTAAGCGGACAACAGTCGGACAGCGGGCGGAATATTAACGAGGCAGACAACAACCTGGCAGCCATGCTAATCATTGTTTACTGGACATATCGTACGATGTTCTAGCATTTCACGAGCTTTAGTGGCCTTCGACTAATTAATTTTGCAGCTTTATTGTAAAAACTGACGCGGTTATTGTATTTGAAAAGAAATGAACAAATGTGTATCTTGAAATCCTGAGTATGTACGCTATTTCATTAATTTTCCGTTATGTAAAGAAATGTGGCTCTCTAATTCCTGAGTATGTACGCTAGTTCATCAATTTCCAATTATGCAAAGAAATGTATCTCTTGAAATCCTGAGTATGTGCGCTAGTTCATTAATTTCCCGTTATGTAAAGAAACGTGTCACTCGAAATCCTGAGTATGCGCGCAAGTTTATCAATTTCCCGTTATGTAAAGAAACGTGTCACTCGAAATCCTGAGTATGCGCGCTAGTTTATCAATTTCCCGTTATGTAAAGAAACGTGTCACTCGAAATCCTGAGTATGCGCGCTAGTTTATCAATTTCCCGTTATGTAAAGAAACGTGTCACTCGAAATCCTGAGTATGCGCGCTAGTTTATCAATTTCCCGTTATGTAAAGAAACGTGTCACTCGAAATCCTGAGTATGCGCGCTAGTTTATCAATTTCCCGTTATGTAAAGAAACGTGTCACTCGAAATCCTGAGTATGCGCGCTAGTTTATCAATTTCCCGTTATATAAAGAAACGTGTCACTCGAAATCCTGAGTATGCGCGCTAGTTTATCAATTTCCCGTTATGTAAAGAAACGTGTCACTCGAAATCCTGAGTATGCGCGCTAGTTTATCAATTTCCCGTTATGTAAAGAAACGTGTCACTCGAAATCCTGAGTATGCGCGCTAGTTTATCAATTTCCCGTTATGTAAAGAAACGTGTCACTCGAAATCCTGAGTATGCGCGCAAGTTTATCAATTTCCCGTTATGTAAAGAAACGTGTCACTCGAAATCCTGAGTATGCGCGCTAGTTTATCAATTTCCCGTTATATAAAGAAACGTGTCACTCGAAATCCTGAGTATGCGCGCTAGTTTATCAATTTCCCGTTATATAAAGAAACGTGTCACTCGAAATCCTGAGTATGCGCGCAAGTTTATCAATTTCCCGTTATGTAAAGAAACGTGTCACTCGAAATCCTGAGTATGCGCGCTAGTTTATCAATTTCCCGTTATATAAAGAAACGTGTCTCTCGAAATCCTGAGTATGCGCGCAAGTTTATCAATTTCCCGTTATGTAAAGAAACGTGTCACTCGAAATCCTGAGTATGCGCGCTAGTTTATCAATTTCCCGTTATATAAAGAAACGTGTCACTCGAAATCCTGAGTATGCGCGCAAGTTTATCAATTTCCCGTTATGTAAAGAAACGTGTCACTCGAAATCCTGAGTATGCGCGCAAGTTTATCAATTTCCCGTTATGTAAAGAAACGTGTCACTCGAAATCCTGAGTATGCGCGCTAGTTCATCAATTTCTCGTTATATAAAGAAACGTGTCTCTCGAAATCCTGAGTATGCGCGCTAGTTCATTAATTTCCCGCTAAGTAAAGAAATGTGTCTCTCAAAATCCTGAGTATGCGCGCTAGTTCATTAATTTCCTGCTAAATAAATAAATGAGTCTCTCAAAATCCTGAGATTGCGCGCTAGCTCATTAATTTCCCGTTATGTAAAGAAATGTGTCTCTTAAAATCCTGAGTATGCACGCTAGTTCATTAATTTCCCGTTTTGTAAAGAAAACGATTAGGTTACATACAACCCCAATGAAAGATAAAAAAAAACTCATAAAAGTCTTTAAATCTCAATGGTAACATAGTGAAAATGTTAGTTATTTAGTATAGTTAGAAACTACCACAGAGCTATAACAACCAGAGGGATAATGTGGTCGATCGAGAAAATTTGAAAGAGATACATTGATTTAATATGACTTGAGTAAGAGATACACATGAAAAATATCTCAATTCAGTGGTTGTTGACGAGTTTATCTCCCGATAGTGTCAAATTCCAATTCATTATTATTCACTTTTGAGTTTCGGCGCAATCCTATTATTCATCAAAAAAAAAGACATATTTGACATTTTTGACAGCTCAGGGCAAGATTATACATTTTTGTGGTTGAGAATTGTCTCAACCGACAACAGCGCCATCTCTTAAAAGATAGGTATTCGTGCATTGGACAATACGGAAACGCTGAAATCAAAACATGCTGTCACAAACTTTCAAAGTTATGTTCATTGAAGTTTCAAACTTTTGAGTTTCGGCGCAATCTTCTAAAAGCTTCCATATTTGAGAACAATTGACTACACAGGACGTGAGATATAGCATGACATTACTACTTATAATGCTTTGATTATGCTTTGATATTTCGACAGAAACATTGCCTTCTCACTCTCTTAAAATTGAATTCCATCCATCTAACAGGCATAGGACGTCCGCATAGATCTCCGATAAGACCGGTTAGACGTGGCTTGCATCTAGCTCAATCCTGTTCATCCATAAGGTGGACGTCCTACGCTGCGCTTGCCGGTACGTGTTCTCCACTCGAGAACTTTTCAACCCCATCGTTGATCAGTCATGCACGGTATATGCCTTGCCCACTGCCATTTCAACTTGCCAATCTGCTGGGCTAAGTTGGTAATCGTTTCTTCTACGTTAACTAACACTTGGTTCAAAATGGAAATGAATATAATATATTTGTATAATATACCTATATGTATTGTGTATGTGTAGCAATCTCTAAAACTAAATAATTTAAATTAATAAATTAGTACCTAAGTACGTCAGTATTCGAAAGCGTGACCGCTGGTGGCATTTAGAACTTAGTAATTAACCTCGAGTATTTCCATACTACCTGAACTAGGAGGTTAGTTCATGTTCAGAAACTTTGACACTAAAACTAAACAACTTAACTACTCCAGCCAATACAAAATAAAGAAGAAAAGACAACATAGCCATTTGGTTTCGATCCGACAAGTGTGCATCGACCTTTCGGAACGAGTCTTTATCCCTGCAGCATTGATTGAACGGATCAGACCGAAATGAATCCGAATCCGTGAAGCAGTTAGAAATAGAATGTTTTAATCTTCCCCGATTGAATGATACAAATTCGAGGGGAAAGGGTAATCCCGGGATATTTGATGTGACATTGAAAGTGGGAATGCTTCGTTTAGATTGCTCCAGTTTAGTATTGTTACGAGATTGGTTCTTGGATAATCAGTTAAAACGCCGATTATTCAGTTTGCACTTTATTGCACAAATTCACAATACACACGACACAACTGGTTCGCACAAAAACTTCACAATCACTAGTACTGCACTGTTATTCATAGTCACTGCACTTGAACACGAGATGTTTTCGGGACAACGGTTGTTAAAGTGTACTTTGATTTTTTTTAATGTCTAAGTTTGTTTCTGATTTTGTAGGCGCATTCTAGTAGCATAAATAAATATTATTACATACTACGTATTATTTAATTTTAATATTTTATTAATTTAATAATAATATAGGAGAAAAATTATAAATATTTAGCTAGTAAGGTCTCAAAATGGTGTCTGGTGAACTACCACGTCAGTAAGATTGCGAAAACTGGTCCTCTTCAGTCGGAGAAGGTTAGGTAATGATGTCTGTGAAGTTAGTTGGATTTACGTGGCTTGTAGCTAAGCAAATCCTCACTATTTGCACCGCTGACATACGAATAAATTGCTTAAGTAAGCGGTAAGATTCGTCTCAAGTTCTCAGACGCCATTAAATTTGATTCGGCCTATAAAAGACAGTAGAATACGTTCAAACGAGGCACTCCACTTATTCGAATATCGCGACAAAACGAACAAATACAAAATAATTCAGTCACGAATCCAATTATCTTCTACTTTGGCCTGAGCACTCCATCCAGGCTTATTATTTTTGTATTGTCTTCTTACAATTTCAACCCTCAAATTTTCCCAATAAGGCTTAAAGTTATATGGCTTCTAAAATTTCTAATGTGCATAAGAGGTAGCTTTTCGATTTCTAGGGATTCTAAGTATACATGTAGCAGTTCAATTTTAGTTTTAAATAGCTCTTAGTAAAGTTCAAATTTCAATAACACTTATTTTGTCTGCATAAAATTGTTTTCTCTTGAAAGTGTGACTTGGTGTTAACGTAGTTATTACGTGGGATGTTTCTGTAATGCGACAAGGTACTCGTCTCATTATAATTGCATGAGGTTTGTTCGGCGTTAAGCCCTTGTGGCAATAAAAGGAGGTTAGATCTTGAATGTATGAATCTGTAATGATTGCTCTGCCTTTTTAAATATGCAAGGGTTTGTTTCGTGAGAAAACATGTTAAGCTGATTTTTCTATTAGAAGGTACATTTGGCTTATTGATAAAGGCTATTTTTCGGGGTTTATTTACGAGATCAATTCATACGTGAGGTTTGTTAGGACGCTATGTGGTTACAAATATTTTACCTATCTTTTATTTCAAAGAGTTATGTTTTTGATGAACATTTCAAAAATGTGTTGCCAAAGTAGGACTTGAACCTGCTTCTCTCGGATTCACTAGTCCGACGTTCTCTCTACTGAACTAGTTCACCTCCTGACGTCATGCCAAATTTATGAGTGGTTCATTATTTCTACCAACTGAGAGTGTTGGCGGCTCCATTGAATCCAAAGCTTTGTGCAACTAACACAAAAAAAAAGTTTTAGAGACCACAGGCGTGAATTTCATTAAATATTGTTATCATAATAATAATTACCAGCTGCAGTACTCATACTACAGCTACTACAAGACATAAAATGACAAGAACAAATTACTATGAGATACTTAGACAAACCTTGCAGTGAAGCCGTGGTGGTCTAGTGGTAATGACACCCGCCTTACAATCGTGAGGTCGTGGGTTCAAATCCCGGTCCCGTACCAATGAATTTCTTGGAATTTATGTACGGAATTTCACACCACTGGCTTTTCTTTGAAGGAAAACATCGTGAGGCAACCTGCATGCGTCCGTAGAAGAAATTCGATGGCGTATGTGAATCCGCACTGGGCCAACGTGGTGGATATGGCCCAATCACCCTTCGTGGGTAGGCCTACGTCCTGCAGTGGATTATTAAAAAGGCTGGTACAGGTACAGGTACTTAGACAAACCAAATAAAGTGGCATTGAGTCTATGCTTATAAGAAGATACTTGAGATGGTGCGGTCAGTTGACCATATGAGTGACCCTAGGCTGCTGTCTTCTACTCGCAGCTGAAGAAGGTCATGGCTGGTGTAATCAATCAATACCTACACTGTAAGGATCGTCTTAAAGCACCATCTTCCCGCACTTGACATCCCTTGCGAAGGTTGGGAAGAGCTGGCGCAACAAAAGCAAGCGTGTCGCAACTATGTCTATAAGGCTGCTGTTGCGTTTAACTTTAACTTTGAGGAAAAGCGTCCAACCGTCCAGGACACCAAAAGCCTTATCAATAAAACCCGCTCAAGGCCTTCCTATACCTACACATATAACACCAGTGGCCAGTTGCACTGTGTGCCCTGCAACAGGTCCTTCAAAAACAAATTCGGTTTTGCGAGTCGTATAAAAGTTCACAACCGCTAACTCTCTAGCTAAGGGACGTCATTGATGGACACGTTAAGAAATATACAACAAGACATAAGCTTCTTGCATCTCCCAAGCGCCTTGCACCTATTATATTTCTTTGACACAGCCCAGTAAATTGGCAAATTGAAGTAGCATTGGGCAGGATACGTCAATCATAGAACATAATTATAGCCATTGAGGCAGCGACGTCCTCGAATCGAGATTACTAATAACGCAATATAGAACGTACTATGTATACAACGTGTAACGGAAAGGCTGTATACATAAAAAGTGGGTTGATATACAGACGCTGTATTCGAAATTCCGAGCCAAAATAACAACATTCACTTTTAAAAAAAAATTAAATATGACTGACTAGAAAAATCTTTTGCACGTAAGCAAACATGTCACAACAAGGAGGTGTGATCTGATTTTGATGGGCAAAGTCGTGTTATTGACCTCACAGCTGTTTAGTGTGATAGTGCTGTGCAAATGTGAATTAGTCATAAAAATGACTAGTTTTTCAAAAAAAGATTAAAAATCAGCAAACGAACTTACACGGCTAAACATGCCCCCATCTAGTGTGTTACCGTTATCTGATTTGGTACTTTCAGTATGTATACATTTTGATTGGTAGTTAGTACAGTATCCGTTACACGTTGTATAATTTCACCTGTCGAATTAAAAGTTTGTACCTTTTAGGCCTGATTTCACCAAACCATGCTGATTATTTAATGCCTTGTTAGATATTTTAACAGACTGTTAAAGTTAGTGTGAGTGTCCTACCATGCGCTAATGGTTTCTTAGTTCTCTTGACAAGATGTTAAATCTAATCTCTGATTTTGAGGTCCGATAAAAATTAACAGGCTCTTAGACGACAGATCTTACTCATTGTCAAAAGACCAATGAAATAATTTCAGTCAAGTTTGACAATTATCAGCTATCAAAATAAAAAGAAACTTGGTTGCATTATAATTCTACACAGTGATCGGTATTTAAAATTGGTCGCATAGCGTAACATGCGACTAAGAAGAAAGTTGTGCACATGTACATGCAATGGCATGTCAAATACAAACGTTTCGATCAGGGCGTATCTCAATGAGAATGAACATAGATTGACAATTTACCTAACATGGGATTTGGTTAATTTGGTGGACTAATGGTCTGTTATATTGTCTTTGGCAGACAGATCACAAGCTTTGCTTAGTTTGGTGTAGAGGCCAATTTATTTTACTCTGTTCATAGGACATAAGATGATTTAACAGTCATGTTTTTTAAAGACCCCTTAGCTAGAGCTAACAAACATGGTATGGGTGAAATCAGGCCTTAGTTTCTTTAGCTAAACTAACATTGTTTCCCATTTCCTCCGAAACATAGTAAACGAGAAGTGGCAGGTGGGAATAAACCAGGAGTTGCAGAAACTAAGCCATTTTGCCGAGAACTCAAGTTGAAACGAGGAAATATTGCGCTCAACGAATAATGTAGGGGAAGCAAGCAAGAGTAAGTAATATGTAGTGATGTGCAGCATGGTATCGATATTTTTGCCTGAGTCGAAGATTATTGATCGATGAAATATCAACCATAAATCTAAAATCAACTTTAAACTCTCTATCGATACGGTTTAATTAACTTCATTTTCGGAAATAAATCCATTACTATTTTTCATATATCTATTTACACATGAGTAGATTTTTTTCGAATTGCCACTGTTGACATTTTTGTCTGAAAATATTCTCATAAATTTCATATAATGTTGCTAGTTTGCTATTTTTCCCTAACATTTTTATGCTTAAGCAATCAATTAGGTACTTTACCTAATAAATAATTTAGTCAATTCTAAAACAGCTGAAAAATATATCGATATATGTACCTACGCGGGACATCCCTTAAACTTAAGTACTTTTCGAGTCTCCCAAGAGGCAATGCATTGCACTTTGGGGACGTCTTTCAGAACCACAGAGGTGTAAGGAAAGTGGAGATTACTTAGACATGATAAGGAAATAATATACGAAATGAAAATGTGACTGGAGACGGTTTTTTTTTTACTGAGAATGACGATGTGTTATAACTTTAATGCGCAAAAACGAGTGTAGTATTGTATTCAGTGTTTTATTGATAAAGTTTGTGCAAAATGACAAGCGTCTTAGGTGAGATCGCCCGTGTGTGAATTTAGCTAATCTTGTTTCTACAAATCTTGTTACGTTGACAACTGTAACACTGCTCTGTCGTAGCTAGTATAACTAAAAGAGTTTGATACTTGGTAGACACTAAAATCGTTTTTCGTCAGTGACCACTGGGCCCACTTTTACTACTTAACCGATTTTGATGTAAAATATAGTATCGTTTCTGAGATTAAATTTGATTTGTCAGCAATCTCACTCGCTCATTCGTACATTTGTACTGTATATGTTACAGTTAATGCTAGAAGATTTAAGTTCCTATAAGCTATCAGTTTATGATTATAATTCTACTATTCATTTCGCCTGCGTTAGAAACTTCAGCGTTTCCTACGCAATATTCTAGGGCAACAAAATTACTTCATAATTTCTCTTCTTGCTTGCAAACCTTCTTTTATATCGAAGATTTAAGTAAAAGCGGGGCTTTTGTTTTTTTACACAATTCTTACTCAGATTTTCCCGCACCGACTCAATATCATTATTACCCTTTCTCCAGAGATTGGCGCCCGCTGGAAATTGTCGAGAAATTGACTGAGTCGGAGTCGGATGTTTAGGGCAGGTCTGCGAAAAATGAGCCCTTAAATCCCTCAATTACTTGATAAAGCTTCGTTTCCTACACGAACTTTTTAGATCCAAAATATTCATCATTATTTTATCAAGCATAGGACATCCACTGGTCATCATAGGCCTCCTTAATAAATATCTAAAATAACGTGTCATATTTGGCATTCATCTAGCTTGTTTCGTTTTGCTATACCCTTATAGGGTCATATGTATAACTTATAGAATATAGATACTAAACATATTTCTTAAGACCTGCATGTGAATTATACTACATATGATGCAATAAACGATTGATTGATTGGTTTAGGTCATCAGTCCATCTGTATAGATTGTAGATGGACGTCCTACGTTTTGCTTAAAACTATTCGAAAATTTTACGCTCCTATGAGCTATAAAGGAGATATTGCAAAAATATATAGAAATTGGGCCACCAAAGGGTACAGTATTTCATAATTTGCTTCGTTTTTTCCGGAAAATAATTTTCCCGTTATTTTTTACAATGACAGTGTCCACTAAAAGTACTTTTTTGTATTCGGATTGAAAATTACATTGACACTGTTTGAAAAGAAGGCGGCCATACTCTTCTTCTTTATATTTTGGTGTCGCATGGTTTATGCATTTGCTAGTGTTAAGTATAAGTATTGAACCTTTTTTGGTATTTTATCAATAGTTACAGTCTAAGTCACGTCCTAGTCCAAAAAAGTCGCGGTCAAGTTAGATCTCAGTAAAGCATTGGCAAACTAATTATAACTGATAGAAACATGTTTCGAAAAATAATACACTGCAGCCACATGATTTTCCCAGAACACGCCCCTAGGAAGTTTCAAAAATAAATGTTCAAGCCTGCGACATTGAAGTATCACACATAAACTTTATTAAAAGAAAATTAATTAAACACCCAAAAAAACACGCCATAATGTAATAAAATGTAAATGTAAATGTAACGTATAAAGTCTTAATCGAAGTATAAAGTACATATAAACGTGTCAATTTGATGTACCATCAACGTCTGAAAAGTTTTGCTAACAAAACTAAACTCTTCAGTGATTTTTTACATGTAGGTTATTATTAATTCTATGTTGGTTATATCAAAAATTCGATTAATTCTATGTTGGTTATATGAAAAATTCGATTAATTCTATGTTGGTTATATGAAAAATTCGATTAATTCTATGTTGGTTATATGAAAAATTCGATTAATTCTATGTTGGTTATATCAAAAATTCGATTAATTCTATGTTGGTTATATCAAAAATTCGATTAATTCTATGTTGGTTATATCAAAAATTCGATTAATTCTATGTTGGTTTTATCAAAAAGATCATGTAGGCTTTTATTCTATGTAGGTTATATCTCTTTTATTACACGAACTTTCAAGATTTAAAATGTTCATCATTATTTTATCAAGCATAGGACGTCCACTGTTCAGCATAGGCCTCCTTAATAAATCTCTAATTTAACATACCAAATGTGGATCACATCTAGCTTATTTTTTCATTTCGGCCATCAGTTCATCTGTCTAGATTGTAGATTCACGTTCCAAGTCATGCTTAACACTATTAATCATTAAAAAAAATACGCTTCTACCAGCTAACAATTGTGATGATATGTGCTTTTATTATGCATCTGGCCTGCGTCAAAAACTTTTAGTGTAGCCTACATAAAATCAAACTATAACAAACCAGCTTCTGAAAATTCTCATTTTTGACTATGGATACCGAAGATTTAAGTAAAGGCGGGGCTTTTCTATTTTTTACGCAATTCTTATTCAGATTTTCCCGCCACCGGCTCAATATCATCATTACCCTTTCTCCAGAGATTGGCGCCCGCTGGAAATTGCCGAGAAATTGACTGAAGCGAAGTCGGATGCTTAGGGCAGGTCTACAGAAGAGCCCTTAAATCCCTCGATTACTTTACAAAGCTTCGTTTCCTACACGAGTATTTTAATAACTGTAACAACTGATTTATTTCTCTCACACAATTAAAAAAAAAATACAAATACTTATTTTTCTCTTAGTGACTCGGTATGAAATGTTCATTAGTGAACTAAAATAACTATAATTCGCAAAAAATGATACAACCGACTTCACATAAGTCTAATATTTCGCTCGAATCAATGTGTAGAATTATTAAATGTTTGTTGATTTTTCAAAAACGGCTCTACTGGTTTGGTTATATTGAAATGAAATCTTGGAGAGTAAGTATTCTTTTGAACTATTTTTTTTTAAATCGGCTTACAATTGGCGAAAACATCAATGAATCTATACAAAACAAATACATACAGACGAATAAAGAACCTCCTCTTTTTTTGATTTCGTTTAAAAACTGGCAGCCAGGCAAGCCGATATTCTAGCAAAGGCGAAACTAGTACCGAGCAAAATAAAGTACAAAAAACCCCGACCTAAGCAAAGAATTTTATGGATTGTACTAAAAAGCCAAGAAAACGGAATTTCCCTCTCGCCTTTTTCCATTATGTACACCCCTTATACTATTGCCAAGTTGAATAACCTGAAATATCACCATCATTTGTTTACTAACCCCTTTCTCTAGAGGAAAAGCTATAAAAGTCACACCACGAAAGCTTGGGAAAAACAAAGGCTTGAACTAGTTATTTACCTAACTATTTGGTTCGAATATTAAGATATTCGAACCAAATGGTTATTTTTAGGAATTATTTTAGGCGCATTATAAAATATTATGGATTTCGCTAAACATAATTATTTTCCTAAAAAATGGCATAACAGACTTCAACCGTTTGTTTCAACAAAATTTGATGTAGTTATTTTCACATTATTGTTGATTTATCAAATATGGCTCAGCCGATTTCGATAAAATTAAAATAGAACCACTTTTGAATTTTTTTATATTTTTGGGATATCTTACTTTTTTTTCTCATCTTAATTTGATCTACAAAACGAAAATAAAACTATAAATTCGGTCTTTTCTGTTAAAAGTTACGCGTGGTCAAACATAAAAAAAATATACACGTCGACTGTAAGCCTCCTCCGTTTCGTCGGTTAAAACTACCTGTGTGCCTTAAGCAGGGCTTTGCTCAAAGTCTTTCTACGAGATCAAATTAGGAATGAAGAGAATTGATCCGTCTACCAAAGTCACGGATTAACGAGTTGAACTGATAGTGGTCAAGGCAATCGTTTGTAGACATCCGTTCTACCAACTATTGCCTTGCTCACTGCCGATTCTAATGGACCCGATGCCGCGACGTACTTACTTACTGGTGCGCAGCACAGGACGTCTTACAAGATGGAACGATGCACTGATCAAGGTTGCAGAAATACGCTTGATGCAAGCCGCTTCCAATCGGTTTTATTCAACATCTATTGTTTTTTTTTTTATTTTTTTTATTTCGAATAGGTTCGCGTTTGACTACACACTGCCTGATGTTAAGCAGATGTGCGGTCCAGGGTGTAGCACGCTTATCTAGAAGATACCTATTCACTCGGGATTTGAAGACACTCACGTTGTACTTTAACGGGAAGACAGACCCAGGCAAAGCGTTCCACATTCCGGCTGTTCGTATGAGGAATGAGGATTCGAAACGCTTGGTTCTAACGCGCGGAATGTCTACTATAAAAGGGTGGCGCTTTAGTCGCGTCCGTCTAGCCGTACGACAGAAGAAAGGGGCAGGGAGGACCAGTTTGTGCAACTCCTGGGCGTACTCTCGGAAGTGCATCCGGTAAAAGGCCGACAAATACGCTACCTTGCGACGATGCTCAAGACTTTGCAGCTGCGACTTAGTCAAGGTGTCGTTGTCAATCAGCCTCCTATCTCGCCTCTCAATCGCCACCATAGCCTCCAGTTGATATTTAGCAGAGCCATCCCAAAGGTGAGAGCAGTATTCCATGCAAGACCTAACTTGTGCTTTATAAAGACTAAGCAGTTGCTCAGGTGTGAAATACCGATATTGTACAGACTTATGGGTGGGATGATGATGAAATTACACGAAGCTCTCTTAGCATGCATGATAATAATATCTTGACCTCTTGACCGTACTGTTTTCCAATCAAGGATGATAACCAACATTTATACATTCTTCGGAACTCAAATGGCATTTACAAGTCTTTTTCTTCTTTTCGAGTAAAGTTTGCATGCTACAAATTATATTCGGCTTTTGAGCAAAACTTTACCACCGATCTGTTACCTCTGCTGTTGACTGCCTCGGTGGCTCAGTGGTTAGTGACCCTGACTTCTGGATCAAAGAGGCGTGGGTTCGATTTCCACCCAGAGCAAATATTAATGTAATGAACATAGGTGTTTGCTCTGTGTCTGGGTGTTATTTAGGTACTATCTATATAAGTATGTATTTAAAATTAGTATATGTAGTATATCAGTCTCTGGCAGCCATATCACAAGCTTTACTTAGTTTGGGGTCAGAGACCGTCTGTAAGATGTCCCCTAATGTTTATTTACCTCATCTAGGTGTTTAGGTGGCATCTGTTTTAGCACATGCTGCACAGTTGGTCAGATGTGACATAGGCTGCGGTCTTACGCTGCAGAGACATTCGTTTACAAGTGAGCGTCCCCGTGACTCAGACTCAATATATTAAGTATATAAATATATCTGGTAGTTTTAGAAACTATTATACAAGGGCTGGCAACCCGGTCTATATCTCACTTTCATTATTAACTTTTCTATTTTACTTACAAAAAATGCTAAGATTAATTGCAATTTTGAAACTAGTTTTATATCGGCAAATGTTTATGATATATTTTAACAACACTAACTACCTATTTACAAAATATATACCTACTTAATTGCATTACATTTGCTACCCAAAGAAGAGTAGATGAACTTGAAAATTTAATTATGTAATGTATAACTACTATGTGTTACAAACTAAAATATGTCGTCAATGTGCCTACTTTCCTAGAAGGTAACATTTTTAAATTTAATTATGGGTTATTTTCATGTATCATTTGCGCAATTTTGTTAACTTTATTTTGGTAAATAAATAAATTCTTATTCTTATATTTAATGCAGTAAACAGAAACCTAGAAAGGTGTAAAAAATGTATTTTTTCCGTACTCAGCACTCGCGGTCGAAAATCCGTAAAATATGCGCTAAATCCGTGAAATATGAGACCGTTATTCATTTTACGATGCGGTTTTGAATTTATTAGGCTGGCAGCATTGGCTGCTAGCATTGTGTTCGGTTGCTACGCTCTGACAAAGCTTTTGATATAAATGGAGCGCTGCTGAACCCTTAGTCCAAGTTTGCGTAGTTGACTTAAACTTTCGCAATTGCGTGCGGCTCTATGCATTTTGGCTAGTTGTTTCTCGTTTCAACTAGGGGCGCTGTACAAGTATAGAGCCATACTGAAACATCGGTAGTTTAAATTTACGTGTAAACCTAGACTAACCCCTCAGTTCTCGTATATTTTTTAAAGTATATTTTTATAAATTTCTAAAACGAGCTCACTAATTTATTAATTTTATTAAGAGTCTATGAACTTAATTATTGTTTGAAATAACCATTTTTATAGTAAATTTGAAGTTGATTCTATAAGAGTATTTCAGTCTAGACTATCCATGTTATTGTAATGAAAACTAGGAGAACTACCCTTTTCGTACGTTTTCGATTAAAACCTCGTTTAACGATTTATCATTGGTACAAGATTCGTATTACAAATCTGAATCTTTCAGTTGATAATTCTAATTTTTCTGATTGCCATATTTAGTCCGAGTTGGATTGTTTTGTTTGAGTTTGATTTTTCTTTTTATAGGAAAGTACCTACGCTGGCCACCCTCAGGATCTTCAAAGTCTGGAAGATCCCAAGACACGGTCCTGCATAAACCGTCTGAATATTCGTCTAAAATATACCTACCCTTTTCAGATTTTGACGCACCATATCCGCGGCCCGCCTGTCCACCTACTGCTCTCGAAAACGCCTGCGGAATCCTTGAACCGCGGTGCGGGAGTCTTTGCCAGCTTCTGCTGAGGCCTCCGCCTGCCTCTGCTTCAGGGTCCACCTGCTATGAGAACCCCTTCCCCCAGTTATATAGGTACTCCGTGCTTCTTAACGACGTTGCCGTGAAACTAGGTGCTATCATGAACTTTAAACCTATGAACCAAGTACCTAAAGTAAGTCAAGTGTCCTTATATCTTTGTCCCTGTGTGTTTATATAACGACCCTGTATACCCTATCAACTGTATGAAGTGCTTGTTTCCTTGTTAGCGGCTAGTCTGAGCATATCTAGGTCAAGCGTTTCATTACATTATTGAGGAATGCACCCTTTAGACCAGCGGCTTCCGAACTTTTTCGTTGATCGTACCCTTATGAAAAGTGGTGACGGTACCCTGATTTTGTTATAATTTTTCTCATATCAGTATTTTCGTGAAGTTCGCACGGAAGCTTTTTGGAATCCTAGAGCTCCACAGAGCATACTTTGAGGATGCCTGATTTGGACTGTTCGTTTGTGTAAGCAGTCATATTTATTAGCAGCCGTGTCGCAGTGTAGGTTTGTATTCGGATGGTAATTAGATTTTTGTTTGCACGCGGCTGGGACCGGGTTTTATTGAACAAAGCTCTGTTTGTGGACTTGCGTGAAATTATATCGGAGCCCTGTTGGTCAGTTGAACAAATGAAAATTTTCATACATACGTGTACACTATTTTATTCAAATTACATGAATCCCAGACACGTAGAACGTAATGATGTACGTAACGTAAACTGATGGCCGATCTGATCATACAATTTTCAAATTGCGACCATGCACTGGCATGCGTAGCGTAGGACATCCACCGACAAGGTAGCCGGAAACACGACCACACCGCAGAAGAGCTGATTCTAAGCTGCTTATAAATGATTGATCCTGTTGAAAATCTGTTGACCAGACCTATGCCCAGCAGTGGAGAGATTTGCCAAAATTTTTCGATTGGTATATCATGCCAGTGATGACTTATGACACAGAAACGTGGTTTCTCACTATGAGCCTTATTAGTAAGCTCCAAGTAGTCCAACGACGATAGAGAAGACTATGCTCTAAGTGTCTCTGCGAGATGGAATGAGATATTTATGAGAAAATCCGTAGAAGAACCAAAGTTTCTGACATGACCCAACGGATTACCAAGTTAAAATGGCAGTGAGAAGGGCACATATAACGGAGAGCTGATGACCGATGATGTCGAAAAGTTTTTCAGTGGAAGCCACGTACCGGCAAGCGCAACGTAGGACACCCAACCACAAAGTGTACGGATAACTTCACTAAGATCGCAGGATCGCTCTGGGTGCAAGCCGTTACCGACCGGTCTTATTGGAGATCTATAGGAGAAGCCTATGTCAAGCAGTGGACGTCCTATGGCTGAAATGACAAAACATTTTAGGTAGCCGTTATCTACCTTTCATTATTATTCTATTAAATGACAGGCAGACAAGCTTCCACGCCACGGAACATACGTATATGTTCCGTGGCGTTCTGAAGCCTGTCTCCCAAAAATTGCGGCGGTCAAATGGTTAATGATAACAAAAATGATTAAAACCACTTAAATTGTTATAATAATTTTGCCATTCACGTGGCCACCTAATTTTCTCAATATTAATATGGGTGTGTTTGGGCAGCGTGGGGCAAATCTGACCCTTTGATGTGGCCGACCCTCACACCGGAATGCTTCACATTACCCCTCTCTATGTGGAATTAAGCGATTACACTAAAACAATACTACGGTAATGGTATCTATACAGTATTGCGACTCGGTCCTGTCCTTGAAATAAGTACCTACCTAAGTACCCACGTGACCACGACGTACGTAACACGCGCTAGGGCTGCGGCCTGGTAGGTAAATTGCACGTTCACTGATTAGGGAATACGAGAGCAAATACTCATTGTCCGCCAAATTATTGAGAAGGCTAGAGAATTTAACAAGACAGCTTTGTATGTTGGTGCTTTGTAGACCCCACGCGTTTGTCTCAGTAAAATAGCTAATTTCATGGAGGACCCTTCTTGAAATAGGTGCGCCACTACGGCACATATACGACAGTGACTGTGTACCGAACCGAACTTCGAAGCGCGAAGGTATGATTTGCACTCCGACCGTTTGTATGCAGATGGAATGCAGTATTGTCAACATAGATTGAAGAAAATATGAACGTCGTAATTTAAAAATGCCCGCGTGCTAATACTCCAATACAAATATTGCAAATTATCTCCAAATGCGGTCAAATCTACAGTAGATGTGCTGGCGTCTTTGATCTTTTAGTTGTTTCATCCATGGGACGTCCACATAAACTACTTGTTATCTTTGAAAAATTACCTAAAGGTTCGGATAGCATAAAAATCAAAATATCGCGAGCAGAAAAATCTAACATAAAACGAAAAGCGCTAGCTTCTAAGTAGGTATAATTTCGTACGTAAATGGTTTCCCAATGTTTCATTGAGGAATGTCACCCCTTCAGTGAGGCGTTTGGTTTCACTTCAAATACTTTTGATGTAATTTTATTTTTTCTCCAGAAATGGTACAACCGTCTTCAATAATTACAATCTACAGATACAAAATGTTTTATTTAACAGAAGATTATACAGAGATACAAAAAACCAGTAGATTTATTTTTATGTGTGTGAGGGTGAGTGTGTGGGTGTGTGTATGTGTGTGTGGGTGTGTGTGTGTGTGTGTGTGCGTGCGTGCGCGTGTGTGTGTGTGTGTGTGTGTGTGTGTGTGTGTGTTTGTTAATGTCCATGAAATGAGTGTTCAAAGTGTGTCCTCTGCGATACACAAGTCCTCGTAAGAGACCGGGTTTGCAGAGGTGCTGTATGAGTATAATGAATAAAACATACGATCGAATTAAGGACCTCCTCCTCTTTTTTTATGTCGGTTAAAAACGTTAGGTAATCAGTTGTCCGTAGGTAAAAGATTTTCCAATCTTTCAATGAGGAATGTTACCCATTCAGTGAGACGGAAAGATGTGCAAAAGAGATAGTCGTGAAAGGGTGATCTCTCAAAGAGATGAAAAGGGTTTCAAAGCTGGTACTAATTAACCTAGGAAGTATTTACCTTTGGCCGTCGTTTAAACGGTCAGCAATAATGGCAGGTTTTCTCAGTAACTCAGTAACAAATCAAACAAAAACGTATATATATGTTTTTGTTTGACTTGTACAGCAGATAGATACAGCCTGGTGACAGACAAACAGACATACAAACAGCGGAGTCTTAGCAATAGGGATCCGTTTTTACCATTTGGGTAAGGAACCCTAAAAAGCATTGTCCATACTTTTTTCGACGCCATTCGAGCCGATTTCAACTCCCTGTCACTTTACTGTGGATATAGCTAGAGGTCTGAATTTTTCATATCGGTTTATATAGAACCGCAGGATCGCGCTGGATGCAAGCCGCTTGCAATCGTTTTTATTGGAGATCCATATAGGAGGCCTATGTGCAGCAATGGACGTCATATGGCTGCTGGATGGATGGATAGATATAATGCTGACCATTTAAATAATTACCTGGCCTTACCTTTTTGTAAAATTCTCTTTGAAGATAATACACTGTATCTAATGCATTGCTTGATTAAAATGTCGAAGCTGGTTTAAGAAAAATACTTTTTTGTGTGTAACGAGGAGTTTTATGTGTGTGATATCATGATTATAGTACCTCTTTTAGTTTTTGTTCTCAGAAACGTTTATTTACTTACGTAAATTGCAAGATTCTATTGCATTTGTACAGTTTCATTTTCGTACAAATACATATAGGTAGGAAGTACTTATAGAAAAATTTCCGCTGTACAGGCTTTGCTTAGTGCTGGAAATACATTATAAGATAATGATAATGTTTATTTTCCAAACTTAAGGACTATGTACATCTTTTTACAGATACAGTAAGTATACACGAAGCAACATTAATACTTATTCTAAAGATTGTACAATATATGTACAAATGTGCACTGCAACCCACACTAGGGTGACCTGTGTCGTGGGCTGCAAGCTCTTCCACTTATACTAACAACATTATGGTACAATATTAACGGTAAGGTTATAGGTATAATAATAAGGCTTCAAATCTTTAATTTGAATAAATATTTAGTGTCTTTCCCCTCAATTGTGTTGCAAGCAAAAGTTTAAGGGCCCTATTCAACAAATTAATTGAATGAAAAAACTATAAAAATAATCTTTTTTTAATAATATTACAAAGTAGTTTTTTTTAACACATTAATTACAATATATTTCGAATAGGGTGCAGAGAAAATAAAAGTGAAATTTATAAATAAGTTTTTTTCACTATTTAATAAGTTTGAAATAAACTAAATATTTATTCAAAACAAAGATTTGAAGATGATCTTCGCAAAGTAACACCTGTTTCAATCAACTAATATAAATGTAAATTCATGCACTGTAAGAAGCGCTGTACTTATGTACCTCAATGTTAACATTTTCTATGATAATGAACTAGTAGTTTTCTGAATAGTAGACCTCACATTTAGTTAACTGAACCTTCATATCATAAGCCTAAATCTAATGTTTTTGGTTGGCTATTCGCTGAATAATATGTGTGTACCCATGAATTGTCTATGCTACCTACTTAACTATTTTAATCGTGTTTTTTTTTGTTCGCATATTGTGTTGATGTTATTGATTTACCTACTTTTTATTGGTTTATTTACGTTAAGTTTGTAAATTATTCATACAGAAGTTATTTAAATAGCCCACTGACCTGTATGTGCATGTTACTATAATGTAGTATTTAAGATTATCACATAAGTGAGACGATATGTTTCTTGTGATATAACAATAAAGATCTTTGAACCTAAATCTCGACTCGGACTTTAGCCGATTTCGTTCATAATCGCAAAAATATTGTTCTTACATAATTATTATACTGTACTATACCAGTTTTTTTAATAATCCACTTCAGGACGTAGGCCTACCCATTGGTGGATTCACATACGCCATCGCATTTCTTCTATGGACATTTGCAGGTTGCCTCACGATGTTTTCCTTCACCGAAAAGCTAATGGTGTGAAATTCTGTACATGAGTTCTAAAGAACTCATTGGTACGGTACCGAAAAAATGGTCTAGAAGTAGTGACACCCGCCTAGCAATCGTAATCTTAAACAATCTTGTAAAATATTATTCATCATCATCATTATCAGCCGTAGAACGCCCACTGCTGGACATAAGCCTCCCCCATTATTTCCAATAAAGCCCGTTGGAAGCTGCCTGCATCCAGCGCGTTCTTGCGGTCTTAATAATATCGTCGGTCCACCTGGTCGGTGGACGTCCTACGCTGCGCTTGCCGGTGCGTGGTCTCCATTCAAGAACTTTACTGCCCCATCGGCCATCAGTTCTCCGAGCTATGTGCCCTGCCTATTGTCACTTCAACTTACTAATCCACACACTTTGCTCGCTTCATTAGCTGGGTCAATTATTTTTTATATTGTAATTATTGTTTATTATACTAGGGGACCTACCCCTAGATACCTCTATAGCAATAGACATATAACAATACAATACAATAAATCTCCGTAATATCTATCCCATAATCCGCAATAAAGCTTACTCCTCCATTACACTTCCGGTTCCCATCCGCCCCGGGTAATTCCCGTTTGGCACCTCTTTCCCATTCTCCCCACGGGTCTGCCATAAAAAATAATGAATCCTAATAAAATTGTACACACGCAACGCTCCCTATTTCACATTAGTATGACAGAAGTTACTCGTTTTGATCACGAGTAGTGAGAAGTAATACGCAGTAAAAGGTTTTACTTTTACGCAGCAGTAATAGTAAGTTTTATTTTGTACTGGCTGTAAATATTTTGTTAGTTTATGGAATGGTTTCTCATTTATTAGAAAGATCCAAGTAGCACAACGAGCTATGGAGAGGCCTATGCTCGGAGTTTCCTCGCTCGTGATATCAGAAATGAAGTGATCCGCAGAAGAACCAATGTTACCGACAAATAGTGGGCAGGGCAAATAACTCGGAGGACTGATGGAATCGTAAGGTTCTCGATTGGAGACTACGTACCTGCAAGCGAGCGTAGGACGTCTACCCACGAGGTAGACATATGATCTCATTAAGACCACAGGATCACGCTAGATTCAGGTCGAATCCGACCGGTCGTATTGGAGATCAATAGGGAAGCCAATGTCCAGCAGTGGAGGTCATGTGGCTGAGGAATGGATTTGCTATTAAAATTGCTGTAATGAATGTTTTGGTAATGATTCGTAATTAAAACTGCCAACAGCACGCGCACTAGATCGTGTTAATTGAAAACCTACTTGTGGCACTTGAAAGACATCGTGTAAATGACATGAGTGTTAAACGGTTGTTCATACCGTCTACAATTTTCCATACATTGATGGAGTATAAATAATTTATTTATTATTGTCGAAATAAAACAACGACACGCAACCGATTTTGATAAATCAACTAAAATATACATGGATGTCACATCGATTCGTGCAAATTATTTGTATTCTGTACACGGTGAAAGACGGTGTTGCAAATGTTTTTCAAAAAATTATTATTTTTGTTTTCTCCTCCCGCTTTTGCCGCTTACCAACATATTAAGAGTTCTCTTGGTAACATGACTGAAAGTAAGAGTACCATAATGTAACAACCTTTAATAGTCCATTGCCTAACACAGGCTTACCATGAATAGCAGTCTGGCTTTGTCCGATTCATGAATTTCATGATCACGCGTCATGTACACCACATTGCCTATATGATGCTTCAAGTATAGACACTTTGATCATCACCCACTACCCATAACCACTAGACTCATAAACCACGATATCAAACTGCGCTCGCACCATTTAAATCTTTCCCCAGACGTGTAGAGTTTGTGCAAGAAGTGAACCATCTGGGCGTTGAACTTACAATAAGATTTTATCAGCAGCCAAGGCACCGACTACTTGGTAACGCGAGTCTACTGATGAAAACCGATGGTGTCTACCAAGTATCAAACACTTTTAGTTGTACTTGTAACACAGAGCTATTACTACTAGATAGATAGCGCTGTTGTCGCGTGAGGCTATTCTCAACCACAAAAATGTATGGGAAATCTTGCCCAGATCTGTCCAAATTGTCAAATATGAATTGGAATTTGACATCACTGAGAGAAAAACATGGCAACTAGCCGCTGAATCGAGATATTTTTCATGTCTCTTTCTAACTCATGCCATTTTAAATCATTGCATCTCCTTCTTTTTTTTTCTCGATCGACCACATTAACCCTCTGGTGAGTAACCTATCTCTGTGACTAGCAATGACAAAGTAGTATTGTCAACGTAACAAAATTAGTAAAATGGCACACGGGCGACTCTTAATTCTCGTTTTGCAAGACCCCAAATCTTTTAAGAGTTTTTCTCTTACAATTTTTTTACGAGTTTTTTACTCTAAAGATAACGGTACAAAAATTCGTAAACCTACACCGAAGATTTTATTTGATCGGGACCGAGATTTGAACTGAAGACCCCATGATGTCAAGGCGAGCATTCTCTCACTAAGCCACCATTGTTTTTTGAATTACCTTTCCCGAACCTTAGAAGTTCCCTTTCTAAATCATTATGGTGATGACTAGTATATATCAAATCTTTCATTAACATCATGTTTTGCGGATCATTTGTTACCGAAACAAACTTTATGACCGCTTACATTCATTTTATAGGTCTAACAAAAGGCCAGTATTAATGTTTAAAGCAATGAACTATTGAAAAATTTTAATATTATAATAATAATTGTTCGCAAAAATATGGCAAAACCGCCTTCCATCGTATAATAAAATCGAATATTTCACTCGAACTGTTTGTTGATTTTTCAAAAACGGCTGAGCCGATTACTTTAAAATTTTAATGGGACCACCTAGTACATCCTTTTGAAACAGAAAAAAAAAACCGATTCAATTCACAATTGGCGAAATTATCGATACAATATACAAAAAAAAATAGCTACAGACAAACATA
Organism: Hypomecis punctinalis; assembly: GCA_949316475.1. Taxonomy (NCBI): domain Eukaryota; kingdom Metazoa; phylum Arthropoda; class Insecta; order Lepidoptera; family Geometridae; genus Hypomecis; species Hypomecis punctinalis. Next base: position 18,051,043 of record OX438818.1, read on the forward strand.
GAACCTCCTCATTTTTCCTCACACCCACACACACACACTAACTTTCACGCAAACAGATTAGTCGCTTTCGATGTTTGATTGTATTGTTAGTAGTGAATTTAATTAATAAACTAGTTTATATTATTGGTATTTATTGTAAACATTTATATAAGGAGAATCAATTAGCTCCGTCACACAGTGTATACTAGTTCGGAGCCAATGGATTCAAAACTTATATAGCTCGGATGGACAGCCATCGATGGACTAGACGCATGATTGAGTGGAGACCATGGGCAAATACCAGACCACCAGGCCGCCCGCTAAAACGATGGGTAGACGATGTGCGAAAGCATGCAGGACGAGACTGGGTCGCAAAAGCAGGGGACCGTAAATCAAGGCGTGAATTGGGAGAGGCCTACGTCCAGAAATGGAAAACAAAAGGCTAACAAAGAAAGAAGAAGAAGAAGAAAGGATTCAAAACAATGATTGACAAAAATATTTCTAGAAAATAAATTATTCTTATTATTATTTTGTTTATGTACACAGGGTTATTTGCTAATCCTGTTCTAAGCCAAAAGGGGGTGGTTTAGACCATTTTTCTCAGAGCAAATAAAAAATTCAAGAGAGAATGTTGTGAACAAACAAGTGAAACCAACTAAAACTACGCCTCGCCGTGTATAGACAATTACACACACATCCAGGTAACTATGAAACTACGCCTTGGCTTGTCAGTCAAACTATGGCGGCTCAACAGCGACGCACTCACACATGTATAAAAAACCGGCTTCACTTGACTGTTCAACGACGTTCCCTCTGGATTTTTTTATTTGCTCTGAGCCATTTTTACGAACAGCTTTTACTAAGTAGCCAACAAAATTCGGGAAAAAAAATCGGCTGTTTCATACATTTAGTCGATCCCGAGTTGCAATTTTGTTTGGAACAACAGCAACATTTTTCTCGGATTTTGGGTTCGGCTCCTTAGTAAAAGTTGTTTGTAGTGATATTCAGAATCACCCCCTTTTGGCTTAGTACATTGTAAGCAAATAACCCTAAACATTTTCCTCTTTTACGCAGCAACGGAGCAACAAGTTAACTTGATTTTTGTTATGAACATAATTTGAAATACGGAAGTTGACAAAGTCTACTTCGAAAAACAAAGGTTTCTATTTGATAGCGCGAAAATCAGAATATCATGCGGGCAGAGTAGTAAACGATATAATAACCTTTTTTTCTTTAGCGGTAATAAATTTTGTCCTTAACTGTACGTCATTAATGACCACCGATCCCACTCATTTCCTTTCACATCAAATGTCTTTGTGACACTCAAATTTTCATTCCGTTTTCCGCTATCGACACCCCTAACCACAAACAACAAGCTAAAACCAACCTTAGTACTCAGAATATAAGGTTCGAAAACCATACAAATCTTATCTAAGGACCATACAAGTTTATATGTGAAATTGAACTTTATTTCTTTAGAGTTAAGGATCGAAGCTGGATTGTAATTTATCGTAGGACCATATAAGAGCTTACATGTGTAATTGAACTTTATTTCTATAGGCTTAAGGTTGAAAATTATTTGTGGGTGTAAGTCAGGGTTATCAAAGATCACGAAATATATTTCCTATGGTTGACGGATCTCGCTTTGATAGAAGCGTTTTGTTATGTTCAAAGAGATATCGAATTTGAATAGTTATTGCTGATCGATGACAATACAAAAGAATTTTTGGCAAAATGTCAATATTGCGAATTTTAGGTGCTATTTGCTATTTATACATATTTTATCGTTGTGATATCGAATCAGAAACGAGGAAATCCGCAGACGAACCAAAGTTACCGACATAGCCCAACCGAATTAGCAAGTTAAGGTGGCAGCGGGCAGGGCACATAGTTCTCAGAATGGATGGGCAGTAAAGTCCTCGAATGGAGACCACGGACCAGCAAGCGTAGGACGTCCACCGACTTGGTGGACTGACGATATTATAAAAATCGCCGGAACGCGCTGGATACAGGCCACTTCCAATCGGCCTTATTGAAAATCCATATGGGAGACCTATGTCTAGCGGTGGACATCTCTTGGCTGATGGATGGATGGATGATCGATTTTTCGTTGCAATTTTGTATGGAACAGCTGCTATTTTTTTTAACTGCTGGTTCACCTTGTAATTAGATTAAACATAAATATTGATCAATATAAACCATTAATATTTAATATACATTGTGGCCAATTATGAAGGCGCCATCCTAAATTTATTAAAAAGCATTTTAAAATATTGTTCTATTATCTTTATTACAGTAAAAATGAAACAGCAATTTTTAAAATTGCATTAAATTCAGTATGTTGCTCAGAGCAAATAAAAAAAACCAGAGGGAACGTCGTTGAACAGTCAAGTGAAGCCGGTTTTTTATACATGTGTGAGTGCGTCGCTGTTGCGCCGCTATAGTTTGGCTGACAAGCCAATGCGTAGTTTCATAGTTACCTGGATGTGTGTGTAATTGTCTGTACACGGGGCGTAGTTTTGGTTGGCTTCACTTGTTTGTTCACAACATTCTCTCTTGATTTTTTTATTTGCTCTGAGGTATGGCGCCTTCATAATTGCCCACATTTTATGGTACTAATCACACCCTTTTGATTTAGTACAGGGCAAGCAAACAACCCTAAATCTACACGAAATGAAAGGTTACTGTAACTCCATCAATTATATTGGTTAATTCCATGAGCTCACTCAAGCTTGGTTAGTTTCAGATTTCACACTAATAATAGTTCGAAAGCTTATATTTCATTTCAAACCCTACATCGATAGCAAATAAATTGAGCCGTAATACAATAGAGTTTTCGTGTCCAAAATAATTAACCGCCAAAACTGAAAAGCGATCAGTCAGACTGACAGACGGTTCGTGTAGAGTTTGTGTAAAAAGAGAAGCGTTGTAGGTGATGTCGTCCGTGTACTTTTTACCACAGAGACACCAGAGGGATAATGTAGTCGAGCGAGAAAAATAAGAAAGAGATGCATTGATTTAATATGACATGACTTAGAAAGAGACATGAAAAAAATCTCTTCAGTTGACTGAATCAGGCGTTACTTTGCGGAAATTCATCTTCAAATCTATGTTTTGAATAAATATTTAGTGTTATTTCCGCTATCTTTTTGTAGGCAAATAAGTTTAAGGGCATTAAGTGCATTAAGGACATAAAAAAATACAAACAATTACTAATGTTACAATAATTATACATTCAAAACTTAATTTTACAAAATAGATAAAATATTAATAAATATCACTTATGTATTTTCAGTACACTCTATTATCCTACTAATATTATAAACGCGAAAGTTTGTGAGGATGGATGGATGGATGGATGGATGGTTGTATGGATGTTTGTTACTCTTTCACGCAAAAACTACTGAACGGATTGAGATGAAACTTTGCAATAATATAGCTTATATACCAGAATAACACATAGGCTATAAATTATAATGATATTGTGTCAAAAATCAAAATATCATGCGGGCGAAGCCGCGGGTAGTTACTAGTTTTCTATAAATATTAGTATATTTAAAAACTGTAAAGTGATCAGTCAAGCTGACTGACGGCGCTCGTGTATCGGTCCATTTGGGCGTGTAACTAACGAGCCGTTTCAATCACTCAATTAAATATGGAATTATTACAAAATACTTAACGTATAGAGGTTAATTTCAATTGCATAATTATTACTTAACACTGTTATTTCAGAAAATAAATGTAAAAATAATAACTATAGGACTAAGAGTAGGTATAACCTCAAACCTTAATACTTAATTATTTTTGATGTTGTGTTTGTTTCTATAATATTAGTTTTTTCCTGCGCTTAGCCCACGTGATATTTTGATGTTTGAATTGAAAACTTTTTTAACTGCGTTGTTCACTTTTTGGGATGGGTAAAAAAAATATATTCGCGTCAAGACTCGTGATCTCATCGAAAGTTCGTAAGATGGAGAGAGCATGTTTCCACTTCTGCCGGCACTTCCGGAGAGCAACCCGTTTTTCTGTTACCTCATAAGAACCTCTCATTTTTTCGGGATAATAGTAGGGTCACTTTCCGTCGTTTAAATTATGTCCGTGGCACAAATCAAGAGATCAGTATCGTTTATTGAAACACTATGTACAATGTTCTAAATAATAAATAAAATAGTTCCAATACTGGACCCATATCAAGTCAATCCATTTCTACGTTACTGCGTAAAAGAGTAACAAACCAACAAATACGTTTTCGGATCTATAATTTTAGTAAGTAAGTAAGTTCGTATAGGCCGGGTGGCTAGCCCTGGTGTCAGAGTTTTTAGGCCGCCTGAAGGCCTCTGACATGGCTAAACGGTTAAAACAACCGGGACCTACAATTTTTGTAAGGAAGTAAGGATTTATCTTCTTAATCGCTGCGCTCCTGACAGAGCGGTCATGGTCATCACCTAGGTTATCATTTATGAAAGGTACAGATGTAATAAGCCCAATATGTCGCGCTTTCTCTCCCTATGTGCAAAAAGAGAAGCGTCGTAGGTGAGGTCGCCCGTGTGCCATTTTACTGATTTTGTTACGTTGACAGCACTGTTCTGTCATTGCTAGTACAGATAAAACTCTTTGATACTTGGTAGACACCAATTTGGTTGTCATTAGTACTCGAGTCTACCAAGTATGGTCGGTACCTTGGCTGCTGATTAAAATCTTATTGTTAGTTCACCGTAACGCCACGACGGTTCTTTTTTTGCACAAACTGCATGGGTTACCACTCTCTGGCAACCTTCCGCGTGGTCATGTACCATCGTAATACAGACAAACTCGTGGCTATAAAAATATTTAATATATCCATCCATAATATGGATATCTCTTGGATCATATTATGATCCAATAGATATCATTGGATCATATTATGATCCAAAAGATATCGAAAAGGAAAACTATTTCATAAACATGACTAAAATTGTGTTATTCAAATGCTATTACACATTAGACGAATTTTTTAACGATAATCTAGAACACATTCCAAATCGTTCCGATACAAAGTAATTGAGTCTACCCGTGACCACGGTCGATGCAACTCGGCCGAAACGACGGGATGAGGAGGTATTTATTTATCTCGTAATTTTAGTGCGCGATTAGTCTGTAGTATATAAATATAAGTCGATTACACATTTCACCCTTATAGGGTGAAATGTGTAATCGACTTGGCATTTTTTCATTCCATATTGATGGCTGCAATGATTGATTTGAGTTTGAGTTTGTTTGTCAAACGCGCATTTTCTGAATCTTATCTTCTGTACGCTATCTATTTTATGCTATTACTATGCGGTGATTAAGTTACATTTCGAGTGAAACAATAGTATTGACGTCAATCACGCTGTTATAATTATTTAGAGGATGTTAGCATCGCGATGTTTAGGGCTTTCTCATAGCAACACGGCACTACACAATGCTTGCTTTGTATTTAGAGCCTTTTAAGCTGAACGTACACCAGTTCATCATCATCACCCTTTATCAAATATCTACAGAGCTGCTAAATCTGCTGTTCCATACACATTTGGTCGTGCGTGAACGATAATTTTCTATGGATCACCTTTTTTTAGTTTAGACACAAGTCGCAGAACAAAAGTTGTTAGTTTTGATGTACAGAATAAGCCCCTAAAAGGATGCTAATTGATTAGAAATAACCCTGTATAAGCTGTTATTATTAATTATTAAATGGTGTGTGTTTGTATCCCGGTGGTTTTAACCGTTTAGCCATGTCAGAGGCCTTCAGGCGGCCTAAAAACTCTGACACCAGGGCTAGCCACCCGGCCTATACGAACTTACTTATTTTCAATAAATTATAGAGACAGACTCAGACTATCACCCAGACTCAGTCAGACCCTTTGTCATAAAAAAGTGAATCGCGGGGCGAATCGCCCAAGACTCTTTTTGAAGGTCCCCATTCGCCCCGCATTGTTTGGAGCGGGCCGAATGGGGACCTTCAAAAAGAGTCTTGGTCGATTCGCCCCGCGGGACCAACCGCTTGCGGGGCAAAACGACGCAGGACTCGGCAAAATTCTCAACAAATATGTACATTTTTGTGACTAATTTTGTCAAAATATTATAAGTACTTACCAACGTTTCCAAATCAAATTCCAATTCGCTTATGTACGAGTAAACGAAACTGTGTTTTGAATAACTTATAAAATCTTATTTGATATTCAAACCAAAAGTAACACGATCCCAAATTATAACTACAGGCTGTAAGAGATTGCCAATAAAGACTATAATAACAGAAATAATGAAAGTAATTTGATACTGAAAATAATCGCCAAATACAGTCACAAGCTTTGAAAATCGAGCACAGATCAAATTGTAATAACGCTCGTTTTGAGTTGGGAACAAAGAAATTCCTGTAGTATTAATTCCCGAAACACGGCAATCTTATCTAACAGTATTGTGACTCGGCCCTGTCGTGGAAATTTATATAGCTACAGCGTCACGTGGCCACGCCGAACGTATCACGCGCTAGGGCTGCCCGCCTTCAGTATTTTAATTTCATCTACTTACTCTTTACCTACATGAGTTTCTTTCTTCTTATGATCTATTATCATGTAAAAATATTATATTTATCCCTAAAAAAATGTAAATGAACGAGAAGAATTTCAGGGTTCCGTAGTAAAACGAGGAACCCTAAAAACGTAAATCGCACGCTTACTAGTTACAAATCCACACGTTTGTTCATCACTACGCTACAGCGCGTCGCGACTGACTGATTTGATTTGGTCGGTCCATCGCATGGGTAACCTTCCGCGCGGTCTTGGTCATTAAGTACCTAACCAAAAGGAGTCGACACGCCTAAGCACCGAAGTCTGCCAAGTCAGTGGGGGATGAAGAAATGCACACAAACCAAAATATAAGCAAGTTTGCACGCACACAAATGTAATTAACTAACACTAGCTGAAAATTAACGCAACAAGCGCAACCAGACCGATATATTTATAATATAAAAAGCATGATCGCCGGTCGCGTACTTTTGGCAGAGGGGTACGCTTTGCAGTGTCGACTCCTTTTGGTTAGGTACTTAATGGTCTAGTGCCTTCCACTTTGCCCTGGACAACCCAACGCTCTATGGACTGGCTACCTCATCTCGATACATGTCCGAATAATGCGAATATACGAGACTGTACTGTGGCCGACAGACGCTGCTTGATGCCGAGTTCTTCAAGTATCTAGACATTGGTGAGCAAATCAGTCCACGATACCCTAAGCATTCGTCTCCGGCACCACATCTCGTGAACATCTATCTTCTTCTTCTAAATATCTCGTAGTGTCCACGTTTCCGACGCGTACAAAAATATGGGTAAAGTAAAATTAACGTACGCACGAGTCTGGTCTTCATGGTTTTGGTGATGTTTCGGTTCCTCCATATTCTTGCCATTTTGTCCATTGCGGTTCTAGTAATCGCCATACGCCTCTTAATTTCATCGACGCATCCGCCTTGACTCGAGATTAAATCTCCAAGTTACAATATGTAACATTGGACTACTTTGTTTTTTTTAATTTGCAATATGAGTGATTTCCGGAATATTGTCATTCGTGCGGTTCACAATCATCATCTTGGTCTTGTTGCGATTAATCTTTAATCGGAATGCAAGGCTCACCAGCCCCCCTACCGCTTAAGCAATAGCAATCGTAATAGCAATCGTTTATGACTTCATTTTAGTCATTCGCACCTCCTATGTGTATATGTACCTCCTATTACGATTGCTATTGCTTTAGGCGGTAGGGGGGCTCTTCCGAAGCAGTTCTTCCATATGGCGTGCACTATTGACTAGCATACTGAGAGCATATTGAACTCCGAGGCGCGTTGGTATGATTCGCGTTCCGACTGTTTGTATGAAGACCGTATACTGTTAGATATCTTTACCGTGCCCGAAGTAAGTAATTAATTCCGGAAATTCCGCAGTGATACACTAATACGCTTCTGTGCTTTGCTTTGCAAGTAATTAGGAACTGTTGATAATGAAGCTTAAAATGAGACATCTTTTTTAAACGTGACGCTGAAAGTGGAGGCACGTCAACTTTTTACCGACTTCCAGAAAGGAGGAGGTAGTTATTAAGTTAGACGGTCAACGGCTATTTTGACCGACGAAACGGAGGAGGTACTCAATTCGACGCGTATATTTTTTTTGATGTGTAACAAGGCATAACTTCTTACGTAGTGGTCCGATTTCAATAATTCCTTTTAATATATTTTTAATATTTTTGGGACATCTTACACACGGCCTCTAACCACAAACTAAGCAAAGCTTGTGATATGGCTGCCAGAGACTGATATACTACATATATTTATTTTGAAATAAATACTTATATAGATAGTAACTAAGTAACACCCAGACACAGAGCAAACACTTATGTTCATCACATAAATAGGTATTTGCCCTGGGTGGGAATCGAACCCACGCCTCCTTGATCCAGAAGTTAGGGTCACTAACCACTGAGCCACCGAGGCAGTTTTTCATTGGAAAGAGGATACATTAAAATTGGTCCGTTTAAATTTTATCGAAATCGACTGAGCCATTTTTAAATCAACAATAATGTGAAAAATGCTACATCGATCCGTGCGAAATATTCGCAAATTCTGTACACGGGTGAAGTCGGTCGTGCCATTTTTTGCCAAAAATAATTATTTTGTGCATGTTTATCGATAGAGATACCAATAGAGAACCAATTTAAAAAACTCTTTTTTAGTTTGTTGGAGTATATTTCCGAAGTGGTCTCATTTAAATTTTCTTGAAATCGGCTGAGCCGTTTCTGATAAATCAACAGAAATGTACATGAATGTCACATGGATTCGTGCAAATAATTCGAATTCTGCACTCAGTGGAAGACAGAAGGAAGACACTTGCGATTTTTTGCGAAAAATTGTATGTGTGCCTGGTATCTATGCATCAATTCAATCAATTTAAGTTAGAACTATTTTACTTCGTAATAATCTTCTTGGACATAGGCATCCCCTATAGATTGCCAATAAGACTAATTGAAAGCGGCTTGCCAAAAGATTTTGTGGCTTCATCAGGTACTTAAATTGTCCATTTAAGTAGACGTCCTATGCTGCGCTTTCCTGTACGTGAGAATACCACTTCATTGGTCATCAGTGCTCCATGCTCTATATTGCCTGCCCACTGCCATTTCAACATGCCAATCTAAATGTTGAGACTGTTCCTTTAATGCACCAGTCAAGGACGTATTATGCAGTGTGCCAAGTGCAAACAGTCGAGCTTGCCAAGTAGCCTTAACTGCCTTACTCGTTGTCCTACCAGCGAGAAACGCGGCTAAGCGACGCGATGCGACAATGTCAAATGTATAAAGCACTCTATCTGCTAATGTATGGTCATAGACTTAGCATTTTTTCTTTCCTGTATTGTATAAGATACTCATTGTCCTAGGTTAACAACAGAACGCTACAACTCACGACGCCACGTGTTGAAACTAGTGCAATTTCAGTATATCGCAAATAGAGACCATATTTTGCAGATACAATCGAGTCTTGTTAATTCAAACCTGCCATAATTCGAACCTCTCTAAAATTCAAAGTTATCACGAGTTCCCTTCAAAATCTCTTTATATTTCGAACTAAATCAATACATTTTTATGTACTCATGGTAATTCGTACAAAAAATCATTGCTATATAACAAAACGACGCGTTAATTCGAACTCATCGGCACCGAACACTCGACAATTTAAAGTTGTAGAGCGAAAGAGGCGGAAATATTGTAATGTACAAACATTTTGCGACAAGTTTAAACTTGTATCAACGTTTGTTTGTTGATCCTTTGTTTTGGCTATGATTAGTTTGACTTATTTGACACACTTCCGGACGAATTGGTTTGTTTAGTTATGTTTCAGTTACTGTTAGTATTTTGTTGGTATACCTACAGATTAAAAGTTTGTATTAGTTATGAGCGCTAAAAAGTTTTTTCTTTATTTATTATCACTCACAAATTTCGAACGCACAAGAGAGGCACGATCGGCTTAAGCGTTCATCTCATATGTAACACATATTATGATGTTATCACGTAAAATTATCGTCCGTAAGCCATATTTTCAGTCAACCAATTTTATGCATGTTTAAAAGAACAGGTTACAGAACAGTTGCTAGCAAATTACATGACAGTTGCGATGGTCTATATTAGTATAAATACGAGTATAACAAGATTATTTTATGCAAAAATTAGCATGACCGACTTCACCCGTGTCAAAGAAGATATAATAATACCCGTGTACAGAATCCGCAAATATTTCTTATGGATCGATGTAGCATTTTTCACATTATTGTTGATTTATCAAAAATGACTCAGCCGATTTCAATAGAATTTAAATAGGACCAATTTCGAACTATACTTTTTCCAATAAAAAAGAAATTAATGAAATCGGACTACTACGAAAAAAGTTATGCTTGTTTATACAAAAAAAAAATTACCCGTCGTAAATTTAATGTATACCTTCTCCGGTGGTTCGTCGGTCAAAAATAGGTCGAATGCTGGCACCCATATTATTCATTAAACTTTGCTTAGTTTGGGTCAAAGATAACTGAATTAAAATTTAAGTAAAGTAAAATTTTCCTAATATTATTAAATTTTTAATTAATTTATAGCACAAGTCGCATGGCTTCTCGAATGCTTGCACTTTGACCTCTCAGCTAGGACAATGGGTTAAAGCGGGCGCTGCAATTTGGCATGTTGCAGGGACCGCTGCGCCAATTTAGGGACAAAAAGTTTGTGGTCCTCTTTATTGGTCCAAATAAGGCAACAAGGAAACTTCTACGGATATATAGTTATAGTTGTACATTTATACCATTAGTTAGTTTTTAAGCGAAACCGAATAAATGGCTTTTTTATTTTTATTTTATTTGTTTATTATTGGTCCAGATAAGTATCTAAATAAGTGTGCTACATTTTCATCAATATAGAATGTAAGAAAAAATGCCATGTCGATGTACATTTTAGACTGCTAGTTTCGTAACGGAATTATAAAACGCTACATCTCTAGACTCACTTGAGTAAACGTCATCTATCCATCAGCTGTAGGACCTCAACTGCTCGACATAGCTCTTCCCGACGAATCTCCCATAATATACGAGTGTTTGTATCGTCTCCAAATGCTTGGTGAAAAGAGTTTGTGTAAAAAGAGAAGGGTCATAAGTGAGGTCACCCGTGTGCCATTTTACTATCCTACTAATATTATAAACGCGAAAGTTTGTGAGGATGGATGGATGGATGGATGGATGTATGGATGTTTGTTACTTTTTCATGCAAAAACTACCGAACGGATTGAGATGAAACTTTGCAATAATATAGCTTATATATCAGAATAACACATAGGCTATAAATTATCATGATATTTTGCATATGCGGGCGAAGCCGCGGGTAAAAACTAGTACTCTATAAAAATTAACTTGATCTCTGCGACAATAGAAGATTGACATTTTTAGAGTTGGGATAGTGGTGGAAAAAATCGATTTTCAAACAATGTTGTAATGAAATCGAATGAGTAGTTGAAGGTGAAAAATTGGATTTCATTTACTTACTATTATTTAAGATCAAGTATGTACACATGTAAATAATGTTATGATATTAATTATATACTCATAATAATTTAACGATAGTATTTATCGACGTTTTTCACTATTATCGATGCTAATGTAACATATAATTGGGTTTACTTTAATTACACATGTAAAAAATGTTATAATATTACAATATACAATAAAATTAATGATAAATCAAGTTTTATTGAAAATATCGTCAGTATAAACTATCGATATTCTAATTAAAACTCTATCTAAAACTCTGTGGTCACGATCATTCGTCGCCCATCACTAATCGGCATGTCCACAAAGTATGACATAGACAGGTACTGTCCGTACTATTAAGAAATTGAGGACTTCATAGGCGTGATTTTTCTGACAGCTGTCGCAGAGATCAAGTTAAATTTTATAGAGTATAAAGGAGTTGGTAAACTTTTTATATGAGAGGCGGTCCTTGAAAACCAGCAGCGATGCGAGCTGTATTAATGTTTAGTGCCATATTTAAGAATATTATTTCACGCAAAAACACTTTTTTGTGTATCGCCGTTTTATTATAATATCTCTTTTTTATTTCACTAAGTAGCAAATATTTAGACTGAACTGGTAATACTAAGAGGAGGTCTACGTAGTCTACGTATCAGACAGGAATCTTCAAACAACCAATAGCGGGCTGGTATTTTAGAGTTTGACATTTATTTATTTTTTAAAACATGGCGACCAGCCCTCTATTAGTTGTTCAATATTGACAATGTCATTTCCTTTTGCTGTTTCATAATGTCACTGTCAGGCTTTTTTTTCAATTTAGGCTTAATGCAGTTATTTGGTGTAGCACATAGTTCATTTTTCTAATGTTTTTAGAACCCATTTGAAAATTAAATGACGATGAAAAAAATTCTAAAAAATATGTGTTTGAAAAGATAATTATATAAGCTTTCTATTGGTATATATTTTGTTTCTGCAAGATTTCAAAAACCGCATCTTTTCCATATCCTTTGTTAAGTTGTCAACACTGCTCTGTCATTGCTAGTACAACTAAAAGTGTTTGATACTTGGTAGACACCAATTCGGTTTTCATCAGTAGATTCACGTCTACCAAGTAGTCGGTACTTTGCTGCTGATTAAATAAAAATCTTATTGTTAGTCTACCGTAACACCATGACGGTTTTCTTTTTGCATAAACTATAATATTTCAAGTGATTTTTGCAATTGAGATTTACCTAGTAAAAGAAAGGTGATGTGTTTATATATTATGTAGCTCTAAAGACGTACATGAAGTGTGAACTTGAGATATTTTCCCCCTTTTTTCAAAACAACCGTAAGCCAGCAGCTATCCTCGTAAACAGCAGGTTCTAAGAGCAGCGTGTCAAGGGCGGCAGTTGCAGACAGAGCGGCGCGACGACATCTATGGCTCCTGCAACGATCAAGGTTACTGTTACGATAGGTTTGAAATGCAGGCAAATCAAAAGCTTCCTAATATATTTTTGAATGAGATGAAATCTCCGCGCGTCGCGTCCGAACTCTGCAAACCGCACGCGCTTTTAAAATTTATGACAGATGAAAATTTTCTCTTGCGGTGGATTATACTTTTTCATTTTCCTTTGATATGTTTTGGTGAATCCTACTAATGTTATAAACGCGAAAGTTTGTGAGTATATATGGCTGTTTGTTACTCTTTCACGCACAAACGGCTGAACCGATTTGGATGAAATTCGGCATGAAGGTAGTTTAGACCTTGGATTAACACATAAGCTACATGCTTTTCGGGCTAATGCGCGTAACACCACGGGACGCAGCTAGTATTAATATGTATTTGTAAAGAGCCATGTTAGGCCGTGTAAAATAATATTATAATTAGGATGGCCTTTCTATTTTGTAGAAAACGTTTCCATTTTGACATCTAATTCATCATCATCATCATTTCAGCCATAGGATGTCCACTGCTGGACATAGGCCTCCCCTAACGATTTCCAATAAGACCGGTTGATAGCGTTTTGCATCCAGCGTGCGGTCCTAATAAGGTCATCCGTCCACCTTGTGGCTGGACGTCCTACGCTGCGCTTGCCGGTACGTGGTCTCCACTTGAGAACTTTTCGACCCCAACGGTGATCAGTTCTTCGCGCTATGTGCCCTGCCCATTGCCACTTCAACTTGCCAATCCGCTGGGCTATGTCGGTAACTTTGGTTCTTCTACGGATCTCCTCATTCCTGATTCGATCTCGCAGAGAAACTCCGAGCATAGTGACGATCCGGTAAAGATATAATTTTTAAATATGTTAATATATATGGTAGAACTCATTTATTATCTTTAAGTACATAATAGGCGCCTGCATAATTATATATAGGCCTAGCATATACATAATTATGCAGGCGCCAGAATAGTTCTGTTTCTTTTTCACTTCAGGCATTCGATAAAGAGGACTCTTTTACGTTTCTATTTTTACAATGCTTTCATAATTGAGCCTAATAATATGCATTGTACTATCCTAACAATAATTTGAAATAGCCCAATCAACTATTTCTGTACATTTTTGGGGTTTGACATTTTTATTTTTGTTTGTCCTAGACTTATCCCAAGGTACTTAAAAAATTCATATTGTGGGTAAATAATAATGAGTACTTACAATTATATTTATATCCTTTGTGTATGTTCTTTGTTTAGATAATATATACCTTATTTTAGACGTCACGTCACAATTGCCTGTTTATTTGCAAATAATGCTCCAATTCGTTTTCCTCCATAATAAATAACCCTGCAGACTATTCCGTAAACAGCAGTATCCAAGAGCATCATGTCAAGGGCAGCGCGACGGTTGCAGACAGGACGGCGCGCCAGCATCCATGGCAGTCGTGGAAATCAAGGGCATTGTCAGAACTTGTTCAGGAAAATTTACTTCATTTTGTGCTGTGTCATAGAATAAATATTTGATGTTATTATATTATGTAGCCAGAAGCTAACATATTTTAGAATACAATGCATAAATCACAAAAAGTTCATTTTTAAGATCTTAGACGAAAATGGTATAGCTTTTGACCGTGATTTCAGGTTTGAATCATAGTCATAGTCATTTATTCATAACATAATTGTGTTACATGTCAAAATATTAACTAAAAAAATAGGTATCCTTAAAATCACATTGGAATAGGTACAATAAATAACAATTACAATTGTAATAAATTTGAAAATTGCATTATATAATCTTAATATTAGTCATCTGTCAATTAATTGTCAATCATTACAATAAATATGAGAATACGATATCCATCGATTCGATTATTTAAATAAATAACCTGTGTGTGTTTTAATTGGAGAAGTATCTTATCTAAAGCCCGCTGGTTTACACAAAGAGCTCAGTGATGTCTGTGTAACGAATGCTCCAATAATTTTATCTCTCCCAAAATACTCGTCACCCAAAAAACTATCTTTATAAATAGATGGCTGCCGTTTAAGAACATTGTAAACAGCAGTATTCAAGAACACCATGTCAAGGGCAACGCAACCGT
Source organism: Hypomecis punctinalis (assembly GCA_949316475.1). NCBI lineage: Eukaryota > Metazoa > Arthropoda > Insecta > Lepidoptera > Geometridae > Hypomecis > Hypomecis punctinalis. The sequence continues at coordinate 18,066,096 of OX438818.1, forward strand.
TGCAGACTGAACGGCGTGCCAGCACCCATGGCAGTTGTGGAAATCAAAGGTATCTTGCTAAAACTGGCCAAGGAAAAGTTCATATGTTGCCTTGTTTTGAAAAATGAACGGGTAGTTTTGTTTAATTGGGAAATAGTTTGTTGGGATTACACAGAGTTATTCAGAGAGAGTGTATGAAGTTGGCTTTATAGTAAAAGTTTTTTGTAATTATGGTCGTAATGACCCCTTTTTGGCTTAGTGCAGAAAAAAAAACTTTTGTTAGGTAAATGTGTCTGATGATAAATATAGGTAATGATAGTTTAGAATATTTCCTCCCGCTAAAACTGCACCCTTTCCTTTTCATTTGCAGATGCCTCGTCCACTCCAGGGGCCTATTAATTTGTAACAGATGTTCCAATTTCCATTTTTTTTCTTGCGGACAATTCTGTGAACAGCAGTATCCAAAAGCATCACGTCAAGATCAGCACGGCGTCTATTGACAAGGCGGGGCAACAGCATCCATGGCTTTCGTGAAAACCAAGGGCAATTTTAAAGATGGCCAAGGAAAAGTTTCGATATTAACTATTTCATGCTTAATTTGTTGCAATCTCTTATTCTCAGGTAACTTAATTTGTACAATAACTATTGTGTTGATTGGTAGCAATTATATTATGTAACAATATATTTTAATCATTTAATTTTTCCTCCATAATAAATAATCCTGCAGATTATTCCGATAAACAGCGGTATCTAAGAGCATCATGTCAAGGGCAGCGCAGCGGTTGCAGACAGGACGGTGGACGCCAGCATCAATGGCAGTCGCGAAAATCAAGGGCAATGTGAGAATAAGTCTAGACATAGTTTCAATTTCAACTGTTTCATGCTTAATTTGTTGAACCCTTCTATTGATTTGTAGATTATTACTTTATCTTTTCCCTTCGTAATAAATTATTCTAAAGACTATTCCGATAAAAATAAACAGCAGTATACAAGAGCATCATGTCAAGGGCAGCGCGGCGGTTGCAGACAAGACGGCGCGCCAGCATCAATGGCAGTCGTGGAAATCAAGGCCATCTTGCCAAAACTGGCCAAGGAAAAGTCATGTGTTGCCTGGTTTTGAAAAAAGAATGGGTAATTTCATTTAGTTGGGTAATGTTTTGTTGTGATTATACATATTATACATTTTTAACATTTACCTTGTAAAGGGTTACTTGGACATTTTTTACATAAAATAATTATTTATCAGTAATAAATATTACTTAAGGATTAAATTATATTAAATAGAATACAACTATTACTATTACAATATCATGTCATTTTTTATTATATTAAATTATATCTTGACACAAAAGTGTCAAGATATAATTTAATATAATTTAATCCTTAAGTAATATTTATTACTGATAAATAATTATTTTATGAGATATATGTAAATAATGTCGGACGTTTGTATCTCAATAAACCGTTAAACTAGTTTATTTAGAAAGAGTGTACAAAATTGACTTTAGTGTAAGTTATGAGGATGGACTTAATGACCCTTAATTGGCTTATGCAGAGCAAAACAGTTAACTCTGTATTAAGTTACACTTGTGTAAAATAAGTAGCCATTTTTGATAAATCAACAATAATGTAAAAAATGCTACATCGATCCGCGCATAACATTTGCGTTCTAGCGATGCGCCCCTGCTTCGCACAAGTGTATTATACATATAAACGTTTCTCTTGAATTACTCTAAATATCTACTAAAACAAACTGCATCAAAATCCGTTGCGTAGTTTTAAAGATATAAGCATACATGGGGAAAGACAGCGAAACGCGACTTTGTTTTATACTATGTAATGATTCTGTACACGGGTGAAGTCATGCTATTTTTCGCAAAAAATAATTATACAGGGTTATTTCCAATCAATTAGCATCCTTATTCTGTACATCAAAACTAACAACTTTTGTTCTGCAACTTTTGTCAAAATTAAAAAAAAAAAATGTCGTTCCTTAGAAAAATATCGTTCACTCTCGACAAAATGTATGGAACAGTTATTTTTTTTTTGAGTTTGACAAAGTTGCCAAACAAAAGTTGTTAGTTTTGATGTACAAAATAAGCCCCTAAAAGGATGCTAATTGATTAGAAATAACCCTGTATAGTTTCAAACTTCACTTATTGTAATTTATAAAGAATCTAGCTTTTGCCCGCATTATATTTATATTTTACACCATAGAAACGATTTTCCGGTATAAATTGTAGCCTACAACACATTCGAACCTTTGAACTAATTCAAGTCTATCCGTTGCTTTGTTATACCGTGAAATAATAACACAAACACACTTTCAGTGTTGTAATATAATATGAATAAGAATTTCTCTGTTGATTTTTAGGTTATATCTAATTCTCTTAACTTTAAAATAAATGTCCCAGAACAATATTAACAGTATCCAAGGGCAACATATCAAGGGCTGCGCAGCAGTTGCAGACAAGAGGGCGCGCCAGCATCCGTGGCATTCTTGTAAAATCATGGTTGTCGTTGCCAGAACTAGTCAAGGGATAAATTATTTATTATACTTACTGGTATGGTCGGTAGCGCCATTAATGCACCAGCTTCTGAGTTTTGTTTGCGCACAGAGAGAAATAGTAGATTGTATTGTATTGTATGGAAGCAAAATAGAATTGGAAGCAAAATAGTATTATTACGGCGAGGGCGCTATTTTGAATCTAGAGCGATTTGAGGAATTCAAGAGTTTTTAGTAGAATCCTGAACGTAGCGAGGGATTCAAAGTACGTCGCCCGAGCCAAAAATATATATTGCGCCAGAGTGGTACACTCTACTTTTCATCACCTCTATGAGAAAATAAAAGGCGCCTCATATTTTATTGTAATATTATTATTTAATAAAACATAGAGTAACAACTAAATTGAAACTAAATGGTATCTAATAATAAAACAAATAAAAACTTATATTTACATTCTTTTCATTCATTTTCTTGGCGCTGATCACTAACATTACAAATACTTCCAAATTCAAAAAGTGCGCGGCAAAGATCATTCCGTCGCACTTATTTGTTCCAAATTCAAATAGTGCGCGGCAATGATGATTCCGGCACACTTATAAAGTTCCTTATAGAACACACCACCTTTGGGCGCACTTAAAGGCGAACCAAGTAGTCCTTTTCGAATAGATGTGATGAAAATATATTTGTGTGATTATTGTTTAATTTGTTTTATTTCTCTTCTCAATGCTAGTTGTCCCTAACAATGAATGCGTTTTAATTTCAAGTTAGTCTTGGTACAGGGTATCTTGTTTGATATATGAATGTACTATTAGGTACGTTGTTACATATCTACTTAAATTTTCTATTAATGTTTCAATTTCAATTTCAATCGTTTTTATTGCACCATAAATACATATTCTCTTAGTCTAATTTATAAGTTTAGACTATGTATCTAATAATATCTAGCTTACTTAATCCTGATGGAGTAATGATAATAATATATTTATGCACGCTATGCACAAATGAGGCATTACATCAAATTGCATTTATTGGGCTTATAAAACGATGTAAAATGTAGTTAACTATAGATTATAATTATTTTTTGCAAAAAGTAGCATGACCGACTTCACCCGTGTACAGAATCATTACATAGTATAAAACAAAGTCGCTTTCCGCTGTCTGTCCCCATGTATGCTTATATCTTTAAAACAACGCGACGGATTTTTGATGCAGTTTGTTTTAATAGATAGAGTAATTCAAGAGAAATGTTTATAATTATGTATCATACATCTGTGCAAAGCCGGGGCGCATCGTTAGAACGCAAATATTATGCACGGATCGATGTAACATTTTTCACATTATTGTTGATTTATCAAAAATGGCTCAGCCAATTTCGATAAAATTTAAAAGGAGCCAATTTCGATAAAATTTAAATGGAACCAATTTCGAAGTATACTCTTTCCAATAAAAAAAGAATTATTGAAATCGGACTACTATGAAAAAAGTTATGCGTATATACGCGTCAAATTGTATACCTCCTCCGGTGGTTCGTCGGTCAAAAAGACAACATCCTTTGTTCTATTTTTTATTCATTGATCTGCGGATTGATCTGAAGGTTTGCAAATTTGGTGGAAATTGTTAAGCCAAAAACGAGCGAAGCATATACGGCACAAGCACGGAAACCAATGACCAATAAGATGAAACTAGTATTGGCAAGCGCAGCGCTGCACGTCCACCCACAAGGTTAACTGAACAATAAAACCGCAGGATCACGCTGGATGCACGCCGCTTCCAACCGGTATTATTGAAGATTCGTAGGCAAAGCTTATGCCTAGCAAATGACATCTTACGGCTGAAGAATGGATGGACCTGGTAAAGATGTAGTATCTTCCCTAGACGGGCTCAGTCGCTAAAAATAAACGAACTGTTCAAAATTTCTATTGGCTTTGAGAGCGGCTAAATCCATTCTCATATAGATATAGCTAAGCCTTGCTATTCAAGGTTTAAAGAGCTCAAGAAAAGGCGGCCTTGGCTTTTGGCCTTTTTGCACACGCGGTCAAAACAGTATTACCTTCAGTAAACTTCTTACAACTGCTGCGTATCAATCGAAGATGGATATAAAGCTGTGGTTTTACCGCCAAGAGGACTCGACTAAAAATAAACGAACAATTTTGAAACGAAAAGTTCTATTATCTTTGAGAATAGTTAAATTCATTCACTTGTAGTTAAATCTATATATCCCTAAGATGGAAAAGCCGGCCATAGCTCTAGGTATTTTTGCGCACATGTGTACAAAATAGTCATAGTGCTTGCTTAAGTTTAGGTAAGTAATTTCTAACAATTGAATACTGGTAAAGGTGTTTTTCTCCATCCATTCATCCATCAGCTGTAGGATTTCCTCTGCTGGACATGAGCTTCCTCTATGGATTTCCTAGTAGACTAGTAAGAAATGGCCAGCGTCCAGTGCATTCCTGCGCTCTTGATTATATCGTCAGTCTACCAAGTCCTACGCTGCGCTTGCTGGTACGTGGTTTCCATTCGAGAACTTAACAGCCCCACTGGCCATCCGTACTGCAAACTATAAGCCCTGCTCTCTGCCACTTTACCTTGCTTATCTGCTCTGTAATTCCTCATTCCTGACTCGATCTGGTAGAGAAACATTCAAAGCGTTTTTTCCTAAACAGGGTCAATTGCTTAAAAAATAAGTGAGCAGTGCAAAAATTCTATTACCTTTTAAAATATTTACAAGTACTTATAGTTCATTCTAGCTATCCAAAATGTGAAGAGGTTTAGAAAAATCGGCCATGGCTCTTGGCATTTTCGGCACAAAACAGAAATTTAAAGAAACACAGACGAATAGAAAACGTCAAACCTATTTGAATCAGCAGTCAATAAATTTGTTGCTGGTTTGATCTGCAGTCGAGTGGAGTTAGAGCTTGAAAGAGGATTTGTCTGGTGTTCCGACACATCGTCGTCAGCGCGGAGTGGAGCGCAAGCTCCGAGGTAGAGCCCGACTGGGGCTGGCGCTGTCGGGGCCGCGGAAGAGTGCGGAAGCGTGTCCGTAGCCCCGACACCAAGCGTTGTGATGGACACCAATGCCTGACCCTTGATGCCCTGGTATCCATAAAGGATTTTCCTGAAAAAAAAAAGAAGTCAAAAAAGAACTAAACATACCTGAAAGCAGATTAATAATTCATTTAATTCCGGCTAAAGCTAGCTGTAGCTATCCAAAGTGTGAAGAGGTTAAGACAAGCCGGCCTTGGCTCTTGGCATTTCCTGCACAAGCGCGGTCATTGGCCGGGCGCGATCGATGTGCACTGACACAGATTATTGCATGCGGATTGTAGGTATGTAGGTCGCGGGGGAAGGGGAATAGCATCTATCATATATGTTATGGCCTGTATATCCTATATTAAATAATATGTAAGGCTTTATGTTAAATAAAAGAAGTCCTACTAACAATCAAGATGGACTCGGCCCTCGACAAAAATCTCAAAAGAAATTAAGTCTTCGAGTGTGACGCGTATGATTGGCTTCTGTAAATGGTGACGATGATTAATAAAGATGATAAAAACCAATTTTTACGATGTCATTTTGTCTTGGGCGGCTTGAACCCCTTCCTTCACTTGGGACTCTAAGCAACAACAGACATTAAGGTTAACTCAAGAGTCCCTTCCTCGCTGCACGTAGGTTCCGATGTGTCACTCGTGAAACAAGACACGACTTATTTCTCTAGATGCATAATCTATTATGTTTTTTTCCTCTTCACCGAAGTTAAAAAGCTGGAATAAATTTGCTGCCATCGAAAATATTTCTTCGCCGTTTTCCGACTCGAATTTGTCTGTTTTTCTTACATCATCCCTGAAAATAAGTGTACCTTGACACGTGGAATATTATAAATCCGACAGTATGTTTCTTGGTAAATTTTTACTCTTTCACGCAGTAACAGAACAACAAATTTACTTGACTTTTGGCCAAGTCAAAAGTTGGAGAGTGTCATATGCTGCTGTTTGTCTCAAAAATAACTTAAGAATCCTGTAGAAACCTCCAGGTAAAGCTAACTGTGTATGTAGACATTTTACAAGTACCGTACACCAGCCTTTTACATAGTCCACTGCAGGACGTAGACCTACCCATGAAAAGTGACTGGGCCCTATCCACCACGTTGGCTCAGTGCAAGTTGGTGGATTAACATACGCCATCACATTTCGTCTACTAACGTACGCAGATTGCCTCACGATATTTTCCTTCACCAATAAACCAGTGGTGTGAAAATCCATACATATTCGTACTAGCTTTTTTTAATAGTCCACTGCAGGACGTAGGCCTGCCCACAAAGGGAGATCCGTACATAAATTCCAAAGAACTCACTGGCACGGGACCGAGATTTGCACCCACAACCTCATTGTAAAGCAGGTGTCATTACCACTAGACTGCCACAACTTTTTTATAATTAGATACTGTACTGTACCAGCCTTTTTAGTAGTCCACTGCAGGACGTAGGCCTACCCACGAAGGGTGATTGGGCCATATCTACCACGCTGGCCCAGTGCGGGTTGGTGGATTCACATACGCCATCGAATTTCTTCTACGAACGTATGCAGGTTGCCTCACGATGTTTTCCTTCACCAAAAAGCCAATGATGTGAAATTCCATATATGAGTTCCAAAGAAACTCATTGGTACGGGATCGGTATTTGAACCCACGACCTCACGATTTCAGGTCGGGTGTTACTACCACCAGACTACCACGGCTTTTTAAGTAGATACTAATACACTTAAAATAAGTCAATTATACTTCTTTTTTCTTCTGTAAGGTAATACTCTGAAATAAATTTGGAACCATCGAAAATATTTTCTCACCGTTTTCCGACTCAAGCCCCGCCTGTTTTTCTTGCACCTTCCCATAAATCTGTGTGCCTTGACACCCGGAATAGAATCGTAATGGCGAATATAAGATATCATATTGTGTCAAGGCCAAATGGCCAGACCTTTAGACGCACTGTCTCCCAAATGGCCGAGCATTTATCAGAGCGGGATCGAGATATATCTTCGGGACCGTCCATAGACCATGTACTTACTTATAATTTATTTAATATGCATCTCGTTGTTTAACCATCTTGCTACGTAAAAAGTTTTAGTGTTAAACAAAAATACAAAAACAAATACCAATGTTCGTCAAGATTCGTTAAAAAAAGCGACCTTTAAAGGAAAATCAACAGCCCAACAGAAAGCATGATTGTGATGTCGAAATTGAGAGGCTTTGATCACTTTCTTTCCCTCGATCAAATGTCAAACTTGTACCAGTTGCTAACTAGTAACTAACTAACTAGTAGTAACTAGTAGCTAACTAGCCAGTACCTGAATGCATTTTCGGGATCGTCCATGGATCACAAAATTTATTTGAGGTGTTCCTCATGGACCAGCTGGGATCAGTTGTGCAGTTGTGTCAAAAGTTAGAAATTTTGATTTCTTTTAAATCTTTCCCGAAGGCACAACTATATTAATAATATCATTTTATAATGTGAACCCAATTGTTTTGACCGACTAAGCATGTTCAAACCACTGGCTTTTTGGTGATGAAAAAGCCTCGTCAGGTCACCTGCATGCGTCCGTAAAAAATTGATAGCGTTTGTGAATCCAAGCAGCAATCCGAAAAGCGCAGCGTAGGACGTCCACCGACTAGGTGGACTGACGATATAAGCAATAAAGATCGCATGAACGCGCTGGATGCAAAGCGCTTCCAACCGCCCTTTTTGGAAATCCATAGATGAGGTCTATGTCCAGCAGTGGACATCTGACGGCTGATAGATGGGTGGATGCGAATCTATTTACTCGCATTAGTAAGTGCTCGATATGGCCCAATCCACTCCCTTTTTCTGTATTTTTTCAGAACCTTGTCCTATTTGTGTGTCTCATGATCAATGTACGACCCTACACGGGATAAAATCTCAGGGGACATCTGTCGCCAAGTCATATTGGATTTCTGGCGTGCTCGATGTGTAATAAGGAAGGAAGACAACTGCTCCCACGTCGTCCTGGATTTGGCGGGAATCGGAGATATGGAATAGGCTGTACTACCTACTTTGAGGAAGTCGCCTGAAATCTTTTATGATCCACTGACCTAAAAGTAATAAAAAGACGTCTGTGTACAGTTTATAACAGCAGCCCAGAGCTTCGCTCCGTTATATTATGAAGTTTGATTGGCTCGGGTAGACGCTGGAGGGGTAAAAGCATAATAAACTCCAGTTGGGACGTCAGTGCGGGACCTATCACCCCCATACTGAAAAAGAATATCTACTTGTGCTCAACTATTGAAGCGTTATGCTTCAGGGGATGGGATTTTAAAAGGATAAACCTCCCGAACGTAATTTTAAATCGATGCACTGGGCCGACTACTGCAATATACAACAAGTCACTCACCTGTTCTTTTCTTTCTTCCTGATGAATCTTGAAGAAGTACTTCAGTGGGAGATCTCCAGGGGCTTTTACTTGCTGTTACACCATTTATTTTTGATAATTAGCAGGGATCTCTTATATTGTTGGTTTCTCTAAGATTTTTAAACTCGAATTTCGGTGTTTGAGATGAGATGCATACCCTCATGAATGCATCGATAATAGTCGATGATTAGGGAGGACTCGTTGGCGCGGTTTTTAATCGCACTTGCAAATAATCGAATCCAGTACATAATAGTCGATTACGTTTGATAGATTGAATGATGACGATACAACTATTGTACCGTAAATAAGAAAACCAAAATGTAATAAAAATTTAAGTAAAATACGTAATGATGCATGACTGATATGTGCCACCCAGAATGAAGAACTATATTAGGTCTTCAGAAGAATGACAAGTAATAAGGTGGGCATACATGGTCAATTAAACTGGTCAGTTTTTCGCAAAACTCCAACTGGGAGCTCATTCAGTTAATTAAAAGGTAGGAATTTATTGGTAGTTTCATATTTGATACATTCATCAGATCAGTCCAGCGTGGGCCAAGTGTAGTTAATCATTGCCTATATGTAGTTATTGAAGTAACAAAATGACACCCCTTTTTCGAAAAACATTTATCTTACAAAAAGTTGATGGGAATCAGTTGTAGGAAACTAACTTTCAAATAACTTTGGTTACGTTAATTTCTCATGAAAGATTAAAATAACACAAGTTCCATCCATCCATCCATCCATCAGCCAAAGGACGTCCACTGCTGGACATAGGCCTCCCCTATAGATCTCCAATAAGACCGGTTGATAGCGGCTTGCATCCAGCGCGATCCAGCGGTCTTAATGAGGTCATCTGTCCACCTCGTGGGTGGACGTCCTACGCTGCGCTTGTCGGTACGTGGTCTCCACTTGAGAACTTTTAGATTCAACACAAGATATTCAAAAAAAAAAGGCACATACCTTATTCAAAAATACTATTTCAGGAAAAAGTTGATGGGAATCAAAGTTGTAAAAAATCAAATTTCAAATAACTTTAGTTCAGCTATTTTTTTATGAACTACGATAATTAATATAATGCGTATTTTGTCAATAAATTTAATATTTTTTATGCGAAAATTTTTTAGATAACACTGCATTTCTGTATCTAATCATTATTAGTAAAATTGTTAAACCTGACGAGCATGTTAATGAATCAATATTACGCAATATTTTTTGTAATATTAGGTTTTATTAATATCAATAAAGTTATATTATCTTATTAACTGAATGAGCTACCAGTTGGAGTGATGCGAAAAACTGATCAGTTTTACTCAGACCGTGTATGTCTACCTATAGAAGTATTGCTAAATTTTACTCAAATAAAAACTACGTTACACCTGTCTTATTCATATATGGTTATACAGCATACGCGAGAGTGAGCCGAACAAAAAAGCATACCTACGAGTACGTCAAAATCACAAGTTGAACCCTCTAGTTTCAGCAGAAGGTTCAAATCTCTGATCATTTAACCTTCCTACTTTTTACCTTTTTGAATTTAGACAGCCGAGTTAGCTCAATGCTAGCTTGTGAAACCCTTCGAAATTACTTGTTTCTATTACTTTAGTTCTTATTGTATGATTAAGTCAAAACCTCACTTACTGAATAACATATTTACTTACCTCTAAAAGTTTTCACACATTGTAAATAACTGAACTCCGAAAATATCTGCAATTTCTAAAATCAGCAGTAGCATGAATAATGCATTGTATCTATCTGTACTGTACTGTACCAGCCTTTTCAATAGTCCACTGCAGGACGTAGGCCTACCCATGAAGAGTGATTGAGCCATATCCACCACGCTGGCCCAGTGCGGGTTGGTGGATTCACATACGCCATCGAATTTCTTCTACGGATGCATGCAGGTTGACTTACGATGTTTTCCTTCACCGAAAAGCCCGTGGTGTGAAATTCCGTGTATAAATTCCAAGGAATTCATTGGTACGGGACCGGGATTTGAACCCACGACCTCACAATTGTCAGGCGGGTGTCATTACCACTAGACCACAACGGCTTGCTATCTATCTACTGACAATGAATATTACGTAGTTTAGACTGTTTTCCATTATATTGGATGATTTTTATTATTGTGTTACAAATACACATTTATTTGTTAATTAAGTAAACTATGCAATTTTTGCCATGATGAAATTCAGCATTGTTCAGATTTATGTTGAATGATTAGTATGTTGTTTATACAATTTAATATTTGATAACTTATTTAAATTTGTTATTTTTTTATTAATTTTAAGTAATTATAACTTTAAGATAATTGTGCTTTGCTGTAGCATAGCTGTTAACGATTAATATTATTATAACAACAATTGTAATTGACTTGTATCTTAAATTTTGATACCAATAAAATAATATGAATATGAATACTAACATTATTTTCACTGCTAGTTTGAGAACTTAAAATCGTGAAGTTAAAATCGTAAAATCGTAGGCTACAAGATTCGGATAGTAAATGTTAATAATAGCCTATTCTGTGAAGTTAAAGAAAAGTAAGTAAAAACGCAACTAAAATGTCTACATTTAATTTCATTTCACGCTGCTTAAAAACTGATACCAGGGCTACTAACCGGCCTATATGAACTTACCTACTTAATTAAAATAATTCTAAGTTCTTCGACACTGAGAAAACGTTTTAAGCGATATTTCATTATAAAACAGTACACTAATTAAGAAACAGAACAAATAGCTTCGAAGAGAAACACTGAGATAAACAACAAAATTGAAAGTAGTTCGGATTCGCTGAGTCAGTTCATGTTCGGGACAACATGGTGCGCCATAAAGCCGTCAGCATGCGATGGGGTGCCAGAATCGATGGCGGCAGTGACCTTCGATTCGCCGACTGAGGCGCCAACTCCGAGATCTCGGTGCCAACCATGAATGTACAGTTATAGCGGATAATGAATGAATGGATGATGAAATGTACAGTACGCGTAAACAATGGACATCGCCTTTGAAAAGATATAATCGGCTGGCGAATTTTGTAACGTCTTTCCGTCTGACATACCTCAGTGCCTCAAGTCGAAAGTTTTCGACCAGTGTGTGTTGCCTGTGATAACTTATAAATAAATAATATAAATAAATAAGATATTTTATTACGTATTACAACACGTGGAGGTACTTAAAAACAATCTTAAAAATGAGGTGCGGTGGAAAGTCGCAAAATTACCTTTAAAATATCTGGACCTTACACTATGTCTCTCGTTAGAGCCTGTATACCTAGCAGGGTAAATTTTTCTATTGGTCTTTTGACCGCTACATTAACCTTAAGTAATACATTAAGACATTTTGAACACAGATAACGCAAATTAAAAAGTTACTAATTATTACAAGTAATCAGTTTGTGAATTGTTAATTTTTAACGAGCTTTATTTATAATAATAATAATGATATGACAGACCGGTGGTTTCTCACTATGGGCCTTATTAGTAAGCTCCAAGTGGCCCAACGAACTATGGAGAGGGCTATGTCGGAGTCTCTCTGCGAGATCGTAAAAGAAATGAGGAGATCCGTAGAAGAACCAAAGTTATCGACATAGCCCAACGGATTGGCAAGTTGAAATAGCAGTGGGCAGGGCATTTTGCGCGGAGAACGCGACGGGGTCAAGTGGAGTGGAGTGGAGTCGAAAAGTTCTCGAGTGGAGATCACGTACTTACAGGCAAGCGCAGCGCGGGACGTCCACCCGTAAGGCGGCTGAATGACCTCACTGGATACAAACCGCTTCCAACCGGTCTTATTGGAGATCCATAGGCGAGGCCTATGTCCAGCAGTGGACGTCATATGGCTGATTAATTGGCTGGTATAGAATTGCACTGAAATGTGATCTCTTAATGGGTCTTATTAATAAACTCCGAGTAGCCCATCGAGTTGTAAAAAAAACGGGATCGGATATGCCTTTTGTATCATATAAAAACCAGATAAGTGCGATTCAGGTTCGCACACCGAGGGTTCCGTAGATATCCAGAAAATTTCACAAAATTGGGAAGTAAGTTGTTAAAATGTTTATACTATAATCATCAAAAAAACATTTATTATTTTTCACTTATCTTGTCATCCATCGAAAATTACACATTGTTAAAATATGTATAAGAAACCTGTTTTAGCATGTCCCAATGAAGTTATTTTATAAGATACCTAACATGATACGATTTGCTCACTTTGAATTTTAAACCCATATTTTGTGAATCTAGGCCCTATCTATTTTGTGATTTGAATAAAAATGTATAGTTTTCTGAATATGTGTACTCTGAGATAATAGATAGAAAGATATAACTCTTTATTGTGTGAACTAAATACCAAGTAGATACTTATCTTAAATTAAATTAGTGCCACAAATGGGGGCCGTATCTCTACCATCTATTGTGATCTCTACCAGGCAACCACTGAACGGAAAGAGATCACAAACAAAAGTATAAATATCATGAGATAATGCTTCTCACCAAATTTCATAGTTCTATGTCAACGGGAAGTAACCTGTAGGTTTTGATTTTTATGTGTGTCGAAATATGCGGTTTTTTACGACATAAACGGCTCTAACTTTTTTATACGATAACTGAGAAGTTTATCTTTTACACAACTGCAAGAAATCATAGATATACGTATATAGTTTAAATTTCAACTCTATATCTTTACGCGTCCCTGAGATAAAGAGTCTTGACATGCAGACAGACGGACAGACGGACAACAAAGTAATCCTATAAGGATAAGGGTACGGAACCCTAAAACAAACACAAAATTAAGCGCACAAAATAAAATGTACGATTAAGTTTATTTCTTAAATGCTAATGTATGCTAAATGTATGCAAACAAATCCCATTTTCCCAATGTCCATTTTATCCCCGAGTCCACGTTGCCAATACCGCACTAACTTTATAAAGCCTCTTAGAAAAGTATCACCAAATTTGTTTATTGAGTTAGAAAGTTCCGGCCGATACACAAACATGTTTATTTCACGTCTATTTCTTCTGTATCTCTGTATCACTTGGTTTTACTTATTTCCTAAGCAGGGCAATTATACTAACTACAACAAAATACAACACTATATACGTGCATAGGCTAAAACTATATATGAACTACTACTCCATGAAAACCAATTGGATCATCCACAGACCCTTAATCGAATATGATACTTATGCTCAAGCCCTCTCTGCCAGTTGGCAGCGTGCCCAGTACGCTGGCAGCTTTAAACATAGGTAGGTGTTTGCTTTGTGTCTAGATGTTATTAACTAAATAAGTACGTACCATTCAGCGAGGCAATGCTGCCAGCATTCTGGCCACGTTTTCTTCTACAAAGGGGCTTTTAGATTAAGTTTTACATGTTATAAATTTAGTTTTGTATACTCGTATATATTAGTTTTAGTGATTTTAGTATAATTTTATTTTTAATTATGTAGATAGATGTAAATAATACGTTTTCTTTATTTTTATTTAAGTTTGTTGAAATAACCCTGTATTCACAACCTACTCGTAATAAAAGCTGACATGTTACTTAAAATACGTACATACAGTACGTACCTAATTAAAAATATGTAATGTTGTTCCCATAGAATTAGAACTTAAGTAATAGAATATTTAGTAAAGGTGATGTCCACAAGTGGTATATTATTCAGAGAAAAATCGAACCAAGATGATATATACATCATTTGAAAGCTTGTTATATGGGCTTTCCAAAAATATTTAATTTACATTTTTTCACCCCTCCAATTTTTTTTAAATGCGAAAAATATTTTGTATGAAAAATAACAATAAAAAATAAGCTGTTTATTATTTTTTCTAGTTTAGCAATAATAAAGTGCTTATATTGTTAGTTTACTTGCTTTCGTAGCCGATTCTTCCACATTCATATCTTAATTTGCTAAAATTAAAAATTATAACCTACTAGTGTGACCAGTTAGTAGGTACAATGTGACAAAAAATAACTTAAAAAGTGTGTCTAATTGGTAAAAATGCTTTTATTTAACAATTTGGAGGGTACTTAATCAGGGCCGCTAGAGATAAACTACTTTTTGAGCGAAATATATTTATTATTTCTAATAAATTCAAAATTAATCGTAAAAAAATCGGAGGGGTCGTTTTTGTTTTTAACTGTTGTAATAGACTCGGAAAAATATGAACTTTCTCGAAATGTAACGAGTGTTGTGGTTAGAATTTTTGATTATTATTATACCATCCTCCATACATTTTGTGGACATGTCCTTTTGCTCAAATAAATAATATGTTACAGTTGTCTTATTCATATCTGGCTATACAGCACACGCGTGAGTGATTGAAACAAAAAAAACGCAATGTCTGTCGGCATATGTCAAAATCACAAGATGGAATGTCAAAATGATTAATAGTGGTTCTACTTTGTCTCTTGCGATATGATCGGAAATTTGTACCCTCTAGTTCCAGTAAGAAAGTTCAAATCTCTGGTCATTTTACCTTCCTACTTCTTACCTTTTTTAATTTAGACAGCCGTGATAGCACAATGCTTTTTGTGAAACCCTTGGAAATTACGTAAGTTCCGGTGTATGTGCATCTTTTTCTAACTCCATTTAAATTTCATATTTAAAGTGGGACGAAGTGATGTTTACTTCTTGCTATTTTAGTACGGTTTACTCGTATATCAATACAGGTCACAAATTCTGTCACATGGTTAATATAAAATAATTGAAACAAATTTATTCAATATGTAACCATTTATACACCAAAATGAACTTAACAAAACATTAATTCTTATGACAATAAAGTTTATTCAAAATGACCTCCGTGATTTTGAAAACAGGCCTTCAATCTGCGCGGCCAGTCGTCTATCGCAGCACGAACGAGGTCCATGTTAATATCGGCGGCTGCCTTAATCAAGGATGTCTTAAGTGACTCCAAATTGAGATGAGGCTTTGAGCACGCCTTTTCCTCCAAGTGTTGCCATGTCTTCTAATCCAACGGACTCAAATCTGGACTGGAGGAGGGCCAGTCTTCGTGCCGGATGAAGTCGATTTCACGCGCCGCCAGCCAGTCTTGTGTGCTCTTTGCTCTATGAGCCGGCGCCGAATCTTGTTGGAACACCCAGTGCCTGTTATTGAACATGGTATGAGAAACAGGTTCCACAAGGTTCACTAGGACTGTATTTTGATACACAACTGCATTCGTTTTTACACCTTTCTCACAAAAATGTACCTCTGTTAAGCCCCAATAAGAAACTCCCAATCATAACATGAGCGAGGATGGAAAATGACCTCGTTGGACACGCGGAATACGTTTGCTTGCTTCTTCACTACTGTGTGCGTACACCTTATCATTTTGTTTTTTGTAGCTCTGTTCTACGGTAAAAAAAAAAGTCATCCGAAAAAAGAATTTCCCGATATTTTTTCCTGCGTACCGATGCAACAAAGCGCGGCATCTCTTCAGTCTCAGGTCCATTAGACGAGCATTTAAACGATGTCCTATTTTTCTTCGATATGCCCGTAGCCTTAAGTCTTCATTTAACACCCTTTTCACCGTGGTTCTGCTTAACCCCATCTGAAGGGCCAACAGTTTCTGCTTACGTTTGGGATTTCTTTGAATTCGCGCCTTCACAGCTTTTATCACTTGTGGAGTCCTAACAGACCGAGGGCGACCACTTTTTGACCTGTCATCTACACTAGAGTCTTCATTGTATCGTTTGATGGTACGATAAACGAATCTTTTGGTTATATTCAAATTTTTCAGCATGTCAAAAATTTGAATTGGCGCGTAACCGCAACGATGCAACGCAATAACTGCAACACGGTCTTCTTTAAGCGTCCACTCCATATGAAAAATGAGTAAAATTCTAAAAAGCATACATTTTTATTTTCATGAACAATTCTAAATTCGAATTCAATAAACTTTTTTTATGGCCAGCATTCTAAAAGAAAAGTTTTTACTGTGTGACAATACTTATGACCTGACTAGGTATCTAGCAGCCATATCACAAGCTTTGCATGGAGTGGTTAGAGACCGTGTGTAACATGTCACCTAATATTTATTATTTTCTCTTGAATTCCCCAATCAACAGTCACCAACACACAGACAAAGTCACGCACTTTCCACATAAACATTCGAAAGTTAGGATTCTCGTAACCAATTTGCGAGTTGGTCGCTACATTCGCACACGAGGTCGGCGTTTCACCTTGGCGGGGGTTCACCGTAGACAGGCAGGCGCCAGTCCGGTATCAAGGTGAATAGATTTTACTAACAGATGGGATTTAATTTACAAATTGTATTGGCCGAGTGGTTAGTCCTTCTGCCATAATGTTTAAGCTGCCCGAAGGCCTTTGACATGGCTAAATGGTTGAAACTATTAAAATAAATAAATAAAATAGCCTTAATGTCCCTTAAAAATATCATCTTCATATTCATTTATTTGTCACTTAGTGGCAATAAATATGAATATCATCTAAGATTAACAATAGTAGATTGTATCATATGGGAGCAACATAATATTTTTACGGCGAGGGCGCTTTTTTGAATCCAGAGCGAAGTGAGTACGCTCGGGATTCTTTATTAGAATCTTGAACGTAGCGAGGGATTCAAAGTACGTCGCCCGAGCCGATATATAAAAGAAAAATATATTTTGCGCCCGAGTGGTACACTCTACTTTTCATCACCTCTATCCGAAAATAAAATGCACCTCATTGTAATACTAATATTTAATAAAACGTACAGTAACAACTAAATACAAATTAAATGGTATATAATTATAAAACAAATGAAAACTTATATTTACCTACATTCTTTTCAATCATTTTATTGGCGCTGAACACTATAATTACAAATTAAAAAAGTGCGCGGCAAAAATAATTCCGGCGCACTTACGTTTTCCAAATTCAAAAAGTGCGCGGCAAAGATGATTCCGGCGCACTTATAAAGTTCCTTATAGAAAACACCACCTTTGGGCGCACTTAAAGGCGAACCAAGTAGTCTTTTTCGAATAGATGTGATGAAAAAGTATTATCTAAGAATTATTATGATTAAGAATCAGTTTACACTAAGCTATACAGGTACTTAATATATTTAGTACCTAGATCGTAAAGATCCCAAAAAATATCTGCTTACATATAATTACTAAAGTATCTCTTGGTCAACACTGTAGATATTTTCCCCCTCCCAGTTCTCCCTTCATTTGTTTCCTAATGCAAAACTCGTAACCTCCTCCCACTTCTCTCCCATTAATTCTTTCACCGTCCCATTGCAGGCGTAATCTAGTAATAGACTTTGCAAAGCTTTCACCGAGTTTCGCCTTTATTCCGCAGCTAGAGATGGGAAGTAAGTAAGTTTGTATGGGCCGAATGGCTAGCCCTGGTGTTATAGTTTTTAAGCCACCTGAAAAACAACCGAGTCCTTTTTTTACGAGGGGGAAATCTTCTAAAGATGCCCGACCGCTTTGGGGTGCAATTGGGTTATGTGGCATTGTAACCAATGAAACCCCTTCGGTGGCCAGCCTATGTGCTTTCTTGGGAGCTTCGGGATCTCCAAAAGGAACGCACTGGTGCTCCCGGCACTTCGTGTGTCTACTTGCCAGGTAGTAGACCAGGCTTGTACGTTCCTGTACGACAGCGTTGCCACACACGCTGTTTTCCTTCTTGGGTCCGCTTGAGTGGATGGCCAGAGCCCCAACTCTGACCACCCACAAGCCGAGGGGTCCCCTTTTTGTAAGCTCTTACTACGGGCAGGGGATACTGATACCGTATACTAGTGCCCCGGCATCAGGGCAAAAAACAACCGAGGCCTACAGTCTAAAGTTTCATTCAAGCCACGATAGCGCTCGGTTGTAAATGCCACCCGCGGTCACCCATCCGCAGACTAACCGTACTGAACGTTGCTTAACGTCGATGATCGCTAACAAACACCCAGGCAAACTACACTATGAGTGTTTCAGAGACTGATATTCAATACATACTTAGGTATAGAGATAATAACGTCCAGACACAGAGCAAACACCTGTGTTCATCACAAAAGTGCTTAGATAGGAATCAAACCAGTCAAAAGTCAAAATAATGAGTCTACGTTTTGTCTCAACAGTTTTGTTTTCGTCTGACTGATGTTGATTCTTTTCTACAGGTCACATTTTATAGTTAATCTTGACGAAACTTGGTACACGGGTTTTATTATATTGTTTTGTTGTCGTTGGCGCTTTTTGATTCGATTTCGAAGTTAATTCAAATTCCGGTTTCTGTTAACAATCGAATAATTAATCGACCTGTCCCAGCCCTACTTCCAACCCTCATCTTTAAGCATTGTGGTGAATTAATTTATATTAGGGTACAGGTTCGAATCTCGGCTTACACTCCGACCCGAGTTCAATGTTAAATGTAATGGAATGTAAAAAAAAATGGTGAAAAGAAGACTGATTGGAGATATCTGTTTTTCTGCTTAGAATTTGATTAAAAAACCGGACAAGTGCGAGTCAGGCTCGCACATCGAGGGTTCCGTACAAATCCAGAAAATTTCACAACACTGGGAAGTAAGTTGTTAAAATCTCTGTACTATATCCATCGACAAAAAAGTTTTTTTTTTTCATTTTTCTCGTCGTACATCGAAAATAACACATTTTTAAAATAATTAAAAACCTGTTTTAGCATGTTTTAATGAAGTTCTTCTATATGATACCTTACATGATACGATTTACTCACTTTGAATTTTAAACCTATATTTTGTAAATTTCGGGCCTATTTTTTTGTGATATAAATAAAAATGTACAGTTTTCAGATTTATCCCTATATGTGTACTCTGAGACAATGCTTCTCGATAAATTTCAAAGTTCTATATCAACGAAAAGTACCCTGTACTTTTCGTACTACTACCGGTTTTGATTTTTGTGAGTGTCGAAATATGCGGTTTTTTTACGACATAAACGGCTCTAACTTTATCAAACGATAACTGAGTGTGAAGTGTTTTTTTTTCACAACTGCAAGATATCATAGATGTACGTATGTAGTTTAAATTTCAACTCGATATTTTCACGCGTTCCCGAGCTTTGACAGTCTTTAAAACGACGCTACTTTAAAGCCTGACAGACAAGCTTTATTAGCTGTGGTTAATTTTTTTGAATGATTTATCTAGCCGTACAGCAATTTTCAGCTTTCAGAAGTAAATGCATCCCCACCAAACGCTAAGCATCCCAGCTGACTGACTCCGGGGTATTGTTGTACCCTAACATGACGTAATACCAAAAATTCAGCTTTTAGAAAGTAGTTGCATTTTCAGCGCTTACCTCCTTGCACAACGGTCGCAGGGGCGCGTCGCACGACGAACGCACGTGTGGGTTTGTATCAGTGAGCGTGCGATTTTGGGCAGCCCTAGCATGTGATACGTTCTGTGTGGCCATGTGGGTCTGTAGGTATTTATTTCAAGAACAGGTCCGAGTTACAATACCATTACCGTAGTTATGGGATGATGCAGCGAACCAAAAAGAAGAAATTGGGTACTTACGTGATTTGTTATTTGCCGCGGTTACCCATCTGAAAACTGACCATGTAAAACGCTGCCTATCTTTTTTGGTCGCTATGCTACGAGCGCTACTAAAAGGATACTCAGAACAATAAAAAATCCCAAATCCCAAACTGTTTCAAAGCACAGGTTAACTCGTAATTGTGAGCATCGGTCCTACAAGACCGTCTTATTGCCCGCCGTGAAGACTTCGTCGACACTCGTAACAGATGTGAAGAACGGGTTGTAATTTACCAACTTAGTACCTAATAAAAGTATTATGTAAGTATACAGGGTTATTCCTAATCAATTAGCATCCTCTTAGGGGCTTATACTGTACATCAAAAATAACAACTTTTGTTCTGCGAATTTTGTCAAAACTCAAAAAATATTTCTGTTGTTCCATAGAAAAATATCGTTCACCCGCGACAAAATGTATGGAACAGTTGATTTTTTTTTTTGAGTTTTGACTAAATGTAGAACAAAAGTTGTTAGTTTTGATGTACAGTACAAGCCAACGATATTTTTCTATGGAACAACAGAAAAAAATATTTCTGTTGTTCCATAGAAAAATATCGTTCACCCGCGACAAAATGTATGGAACAGTTGATTTTTTTTTTGAGTTTTGACTAAATGTAGAACAAAAGTTGTTAGTTTTGATGTACAGTACAAGCCAACGATATTTTTCTATGGAACAACAGAAAAAAATATTTCTGTTGTTCCATAGAAAAATATCGTTCACCCGCGACAAAATGTATGGAACAGTTGATTTTTTTTTTGAGTTTTGACTAAATGTAGAACAAAAGTTGTTAGTTTTGATGTACAGTACAAGCCCCTAAAAGGATGCTAATTGATTAAAAATAACCCTGTATAAAGTTCTTTTTTCCCTAAATTAGCACAACCTACTTTAATCATTGCATTCTACTCTCAAGTTAAAATTCGTATACTTCGCTCGAATCAAAGCATGCCATTTTTACATTATTGTTGATTTTTACAAAACGCACTCAATAGATTTCGATGTAAATAGGACCATTTATAAAGTATGATTAACCAAAACACAATATATCTACTTGTATGTTCGTATGTGCTTGGTGACACTGATGTCAGAGATTCTAAGACTCCTGAAAGTCTCCATATGGCTAAACGGTTTAAATATTCGAGACCTACAATTTGACGTGTCATCCGAACCACGGTAGCGCTCGGTTGTAAATACCCGAAGACTGACTGCTGAACGATGCTTAACTTCAATGATCTCTAACTTACCACGCTGTGAGCGCTATTTTTAGGGTTCCGTACCTCAAAAGGAAAAAACGGAACCCTTATAGGATCACTTTGTTGTCCGTCTGTCCATCTGTGTGTATGTCAAGACTCTTTATCTCGAGAACGCGTGAAGATATCGAGTTGAAATTTAAACTATGTACGTAAACCTAAAAATTCTTGCAGTTGTGTAAAAGAAAAGCTTCTCAGTAGCCGTATAAAAAAGTTAGAACCGTTTATGTCGTAAAAAAACGCATATTTTAACGCTCATAAAAATATAAACCTACAGGGTACTTCCCGTTGATATAGAACTATGAAATTTGGCGAAGAGCATTGTCTCAGAGTACACATATAGGAATAAATCTGAAAACTGTACATTTTAATTTAAATCCCATAAAATAGGGCCTCAAAATTCACAAAATATGGGTCCAAAATTCAAAGTGAGTAAATCGTATCATGTAAGGTATCATATAAAATAACTTCATTAGCACATGCTAAAACAGGTTTTTAATTATTTTAACAATGTGTTTGTACGGAACCCTCGATGTGCGAGCCTGACTTGCACTTGTCCGGTTTTATTTAAAATTCAAGTAACCATCTACAAAGTACCACTATCTACTAAGTAATTCCTAAAGCACAGTTTAACCCGTAATTGTGAGCATCGTCCTACTAGACCGCCTAATTGCTCGCCATGTTAACACTTCGTCGACACTCGTAACAGATGTGAGGAGCGGGTTGTAATTTACCAACTTGATATATGTACGTACTTACAGGAGGTTATCTACTTGCTTTGTGCTAAGCCAAAAGGAGGGTGATTAATATAATCATTACATTACTTTGTCTATAATGTAAACCCTAAATAAGAAATAATTGGCCAAATACGCGTCGGACTCGCACACTAAGGGTTTCGTACTGTATGGGCTTCAATATTTTTTTAATTTAAATATTTATTATTGACGTGAATATACAACTAAATATTCTGTAGAATATTCCAAGCGTCTACCTGTTACCATTATTAATATCGAGCGAAAAATGGCTAAAATGTATGGGAGCCCCAATTTTTTTTTCTGTTTTTGTTATAGAGGCTACATAAATACAACAACTGTGAACATTTCAGCTTTCTAGCTATAACAGTTCATAAGATACAGCCGGGTGACAGACAGACAGACGGACAGCGGAGTCTTAGTAATAGGGTCCCGTTTTTATCCCTTGGGTACGGAACCCTAAAAAATAATCAGCTGTTCCATACAAGATTGGCATCAGCAGATTTTACATATTTACGTTCTACATAGTTCTCCAGAACTGAAGTACCTACTAAGCCGAAACGAAGTGATTTGGACCACCAAAATGAACAATTTTAATAACATATAATAATAAATATTTTGGGACATCTTACACACGGCCTCTGACCCCAAACTAAGCAAAGCTTGTGATATGGCTGCCAGAGACTACTATACTATTTATACTTATGTTTAAATACATACTTATATAGATAGTAACTAAATAACACCCAGACACAGAGCAAACACTTATGTTCATCACATAAATATTTGCCCTGGGTGGGGATCGATCTCTTTGATCTAGAAGTTAGGGTCACTAACCACTTAGCCACCGAGGCAGCATTTTGACTACTATTATCACTATTACTATTTATCAAATTCTAAATAATGCGCACCGACACCGCTCTGTATGCGCCCACGCATCACGCACTCACGTTACTTAACGAACCGATGGCTCGTCAGCCCGATATCGATGCATTATTCTCACAGCAGAAAAATATTACTAAAAACTGCATAAGTTGCCTAACTGAGATATGTCATTACTCTTAAGTATCAAATTCATAAGAGAGTTATTAAGTGAATTTATATGAATTATATTTATAATATTGAAGCTAGTAATATTTAAGTCAAAAACGTTTGGTCTGTATGTGACTGTAAGTTTTGACTCTATATAGTAAATAAATAAACTAGTAGTCCGCTCCGGACTTGGATCTGGCACTATTTCTATTTTATATCATAAATACCTGCTGGGATTTAAAAATTAACAATATTTGTATAAAGTTAGCGGTTTATTTAAACAAATGTTGAAGAACATAGATAACATTCGGTGAAATGTTTAAAATAGTCATCTGTAACTCCCGCAGAAAGTGGCGCCGTTTTGCCTCGCCCTCGTATCTTCGGTACCACTGAACAGAAGATGCTAATATTCGAACTTAAAAATTCTATAAATATAAACTACGTTCATCATAAATTTCAAGGAGATCGGTTGAGCGGTACTTGAGTTATCGTCGAACAAATATACATACAAACATACACCCAAGTGCCGGCTCGTTATAGTACACTCTGAGACCTATAGGCATCAAAACTAAAGGTCGAATATATGATTTCATTTAATGTCGGTGTCAACTCCCCACCCTGTACAAAAGACACATTTTATTTAATAAGCGAGCCCTGACCGTCAAGCCAGTTCATGGCGTACTGTCTGACACCAAGGCTAGCCACATGGCTCATATGAACTTTTGTTAGGTATGTTTTGTTATCGTGTTTTAGATAACCACTATGGTGTTTTGAGATACTCGTTCTAAATCTAATTTAAATGTTGTAATGGATGAAAATAATAGCCATAAAAACATTAATTAAAGCTCTATCTTATTCATTATCCATCATAATTAAATTTATCATAAATTGATTAGGTAAAATAATACTACAGAGTAAATAGAGAGTCCCGTATAATTTTTGAGCGAAAACAAATGTAGAAGTAGGGACCTACAATATATTGCTCTGATGCCGGGGCACTAGAATACGGCATCGGTATCCCCTGCCTGTAGTAAGAGCCTACTACAAGGGGACCCCTGGGCTCGTGGGTGATCAGAGTTGGGACTCTGGCCATCCACTCAATCGGGCCCGAGAAGGACGGCAGCGTGTGTGGCAACGCTGTCGTACAGGACCGTACAAGCCTGGTCTACTACCAGGCGAGTAAACACACGAAGTGCCGGGAGCACCGGTGCGTTCCTTTTGGAGATCCCGGAGCTCCCAAGAAGGCACATAGGCTGGCCACCGAAGGGGTTTTAGTGGGTACAATCCCATATAACCCGACTGCACCCCAAAGCGGTCGGGCATCTTTGAAAGATTTCCCCCTCGTAAAAAAAAAGAAAGGGACCTACAATAATTTTATAATTAGGCGCAAGTATTGTGGAATTGCGTCCGTGAAAACTAAAAACTCAGCAAGTAATTTCTCATTAATTTTATGAAAAACCTTTCTGTGTACAGATACTGCCTACTGAGTATCATTATCGTAATTTAAGAGCAAGGCTCTTGTCGGTGAAGCAACTTAAAAAGTCTCGCGGTCTTCTGCTAGTGTTTTCACCTCCCTGTACGAAATGACGTCTGCTCTTTCTTCAATTTGGTCTAGGAATGCTCTGCGTGGTCTTCCTCTTTCTCTCTTTCCCTCTTTTTTTCTTTCTATTATGATTTTCATTAGATTGTCATGTCGTACAAGGTGACCAAACATCTTTCTTCTTCTGTGTTCGATTAATGATAAAAGCGTCCTTTTTCCCTTTACAATGTCTAGCACTTCTTGGTTTGTTTTCTTTTCTACTGAGTAGAAAATATAATATTTATTTAATATTTTACTGACCAAATTCTGGTAATAGGAAATTCATTATTTTGTTAGGTTTTTTGGCATTTACAGATTAATTAGTCCAATAACTAAAAACTAAGTTGAAAATCAGTTAATGCACTTTCGTGCATGAACTTACCACTAATTTGGTTTTTAAATGTATGTAACTCGTAAACGCTGCCTATTCATGGCCGCTAAATAAGTTTTCGTCAAATACGAGTAGAAGGTAACAAACACCTAAAAAAAAAATTTGCGCTATGACCAAGACGATCAGCCTTAACACGTCTAATAGCAATTCAAAGTTGAGTTAATTTAAGACCAAGGACCAAGAACATTTTGGTCACACGTCGCGTCCACCTTTCGCTGAGATTACTGATTTATTTCATGAAAATATCGAATACTAATCAATATGTTTGAAGGAACCCTAAATACTATGATAATAACAATTATATTTTGCTAAACAACAAATGTCAACTATTGATTGACTACGGTCTTTTATCCGTGTTGTGATACAACATAACGCTGCTTAATAATAATTAACTTCGACAAAATCAATGCATACATTATATTTTTTGTATAATTTTACTGATATTGCAACCAGAAAAGACATAATAAAGCAAAGATAAGAAAGAAGAATAAAACGGAAGAAAAAAAACGTAGAAAAGAGAAATTAACTAAATATAACAAGGTCAAATGAGAAGTTATAATGACTCAGAACAATAAAACAATACCGAATGATACGGCAATAAGATACACGTAACTAAATACAACAGATCAAGGAACAGAATAAGCCAGAAGAAAGGTAGTATTATCACTAAAAGTGATCTCTTTTATACAACCTCCAAACAAGCAGAGAAAATGAGACCAAATGATTCACAAGATTGGAATGCGACAACTGTATATATTAATTATGAGCACAACATTAGCGATGAATCCCATTATGATACGGTAAAGGATAACTGGATGGCGATATATAAAATTCAAGAAAAGTTGATATTATGTGACGAACTTATATCATGTATTGCTGCTATTTTATCAATAGTAACATTCAATATAGCTTTAGTATCATGGATCAAGATTCCAAATTGGCGTACTCTTAACAACTTGATATACCTTAATATATGTTTCTGTTATACGGTATTGTACATTTTATGGTTTGTATATTATGTTCACCGAGAATATTTTGTTATGCCAGTTATTTTTGTTGTGTTTGTTTGTGTAGATGCATATATGTGTTGGTTATTCATGGCTTCGATAGTGTCATATATAGATATCGTTAAAGTGTTTTCTTGTAATGTTACGCATAAGAAATTGAAATGTATTCTTTTTGCTTGGGGTATGCCTTCATCAGCTGTTCTTCTAAGCATTGTTATTGATTTCTTGCTAACCGGGAAGATAAATGATCCATTAATTAATGCTATTTTTTGCCTATCTTTGATATTTCTATTACTTATTTCTAATATGTTTATTTATATCAAAGTTTTGTTTAGTTTATTTAAGACCAATAGATTTTTAACTAAGACTAGATATAAACAGAAACTACAGGTGGCAACATTTACGTTTTTTATGAGTGGATCTATGATGTTTCCAGGAATGATCTTATTTATACTTCCACTTTGGTATTTCAACTGGAAATTGTTTGTTCTCCGTGGTGCTATTTTGTTTCTCCTTGTTATAATTCAGTCAATATTTTTTAATATTTTCTTTTTGATGCTTAAACGTAATCGCAGTGTTTGGCGTGAATATTTTTGTATTAAAACTCAAATTGTATAAGTTTAATTAAATTTTGTAAATATTATGTAACACAATGTCCATTTTATTTTATGCAAAATAACAAACAATAGGTACGATGACTTAAAAATATCATTAGTACGTCAGATAGAACATTAAAACATATTAGACATGTATTTTTTTCTGATTCATCGCCACTAGTACCATTATATATAAACTAGCTTAAAACCCGCGGCTTCACCCGCGTTATCTTAGTACATAGGTACTTACTTAAAATGAAAATAGCCTGCGGTTTGATTTACGTTGTCTTTGTACATGCTTATAATAACATCTAATAGTCCGCGATTTGGCCCGCGTTGTCTTAATACTTGCTTAAAATTACTTGCAAGGATATAATGCCCACGGTTTGGTCAAAATTGTAACAGTATTTGCCTATAATGATAATAGGTCACGGTTTGGCTCGCGTATTGTTAGTACTTGCATAAGATGGTTATTTATAGCACGCAGCATGGAATGCGATGTCTTAATACTTGCTTAAAATTATAAAAGCTTGCAGTTTGGCCTGCATTGTCGTATTACTTACAATGATAATAGCCCATGGTCTGGCCCGTATTGTCTTAGTACTTGCTCAAAATGATAATAGCCCGCGGTTTAGCTCGCGTTGTGTTAATAATTTGGTACTTACAATGATAATAACCCACAGTTTAGCCCACGTTGTTTTAATACTTACTTGATTAAAATAACAGCCCGCGGTTCAACCCGCGTTATCTTGGCATTTGCTTATAATAATATCTAATAGTTCGCGGTCTGGCCCGTGTTGTCTTAATAAATCCTTAAAATTATAATAGCATGCCGTTAGCCTGCGTTTTTGTATTACTTGTAATGATAATAGCCCACGGTCTGGCCCACGTTATTTTCGTAACTGCTTAAAATGATAAAAACCCACAGTTAGGCCCGCGTTTTCTTGGCACTTACTTAAAATAATAGTAGCTCGTGGTTAAGCCCGCATTAGGCTCGATTATGAAGGCGCCATCGTAATTATAATAGCTTATTATCATATTTATATCTGTTTCTTTTTCACTTTAAGCATTCGATAGAGAGAACACTTTTTATGTTGTTATTACATTTACCACGGCGTCTTCATAACTGAGCCTATTATCGTATTACTTGCAAAATAATGCCCACGGTTTAGCCTGAATTATCTCAGTATTTGGTTATTTAATTTACTTGTATCTAAAGCTTATTACGGAGTACGTGAATTTTTGGATGTTAAATAGCCGAATTTCTAAAATTAACTCAATAATAAATAAATATGTAAAATAAATATTGGGGAACATCTCACACACGGTATCTGATCCCAAACTAAGCAAAGTTTGTGATTTGACTGGTAGAGACTGATATACTACATATACATGTACCTGTAGGTTGACTGGCAGATAATGCTGTTTAGCGTTAAGTCCTCTTTTTGTACAAATGGTGTGCAAGAAAGTGTTAAACAAATAAATAAAAATACATTAATAACACCCAGACACAGAGCAAACACATATGAACATCACATAAATATTTGCTCTGGGAATCAAACCCACGCCTCTTTGACCCAGGAGTCAGGGTCACAAACCACTGAGCCACCGAGGGAGCCAATAATAATAATTGTATGAGTAACTATGTAAGAAATTTCACTTTTCATTGCTGGAAAACATTGAGACAACCTGTACATACGTAGAAAAAATCAATGTCCTATGTGAATTCAGCAACCCGTGCTCGGCCGGCGTGATGGATATGGCGCAATTACCCTTCGCGGATAGGCCAATTTTCAGTCATCCATCAGCCGAAGGACGTCCACTGCTGGACATAGGCCTCCCCTATGGATCTCCAATAAGACCGGTTGGAAGCGGTGACTACGGTCTTAATGAGGTCATCCGCCCATCTTGTGGGTGGATGTCCTACGCTGCGCTTGCCGGTACATGGTCTCCACTCGAGAACTTTTTGACCCCAACGGTCATCAGCCCTCCGCGCTATGTGCCCTGCCTATTGCCATTTCAACTTGCCAATCCATTGGGCTATGTCGGTAACTTTGGTTCCTCTACGGATCTCCTCATTAATGATTCGATCTCGCAGAGAGACTCCGAGCATAGCCCTCTTCATAGCTCGTAGGGCTACTTGGAGCTTACTAATAAGGTCCATAGTGAGAGACCACGTTTCTGTGCCATAAGTCATCACTGGCAACACACACTGGTCAAAAACTTTCGACTTGAGGCACTGAGGCGAGAAGACACTACGCACTTTTACGAACGCTGCCCAGCCGAGTTGAATTCGGCAATTGGCCTCTTTGTTGAAGTCGGACCTGCCTGACTGGACTACTTGTCCTAGGTAGACGTACGAGTCAACGACTTCAAGAACCGAGTTTCCAACAGAAATCGGGGTGGGTAAAACATGGGAATTACACATGACTTTCGTCTTGTCCATGTTCATCTTAAGACCCACCTGTTTCTATTATCCGTAGTGCTATCCGTAGTACCTATTTTCAGTAGTGCACTATTAATTAAGGCCGGTACAAGTATTCGACATGTTTCATTAAGTCATTAGAAATTTATTTTCCAGGCAAATGAAAAATGGCACATAAATCGTAATTCTAGTCAGGCATGTTCTAGGATGCTATTATTCTCATAATTTGATTAACTTTTACAATGGTATCAACCCCAAAAGCACGTGAATAAAATCAGCTGTTCAACACAAAAAGTTCATAGACCCGCGACAAAATGTAGGTAATTTTCGCTCGTCAGGGTTGATCCCATAGTAAATTACCTATATTGATCCATATGACTATTGGCTCACAAATTTAAAAAAATCGTAAACTTTTGGGGACCCATTTTGCCCCATTTAAAGATAAACTATCATTGTCATAATCCTATTCTAGATACTACATTATTTAAAAAAGCGCATGGAAGTTTTGGGACGTATCTGACCCTTAAGGATTTTTTAAAGGAAAATTCAGAAAAACAGGTACAGCCATATTTTTTATTTAGTCTCAAAAGCATCTATACAAAGTTTCATGTCAATCGGTACAGGGAATAAAAAGTTACATGCAAACAAAAAGGACCCGTTTTACCCCGTAAGTTAAAGTTGGGTACGTTTTTCATCCTTAGTGCTTCATTATGACGTACGATGTACGTATATTCCAAATTTCATGCTCATATCTTCAGCGGTTTGGGCTGTAGTCTAAACTTATTCATTTTGCGTATCCCTAAGGAACCTTATAGATTTTCCTGGATTTTATTAGTTCCTGTATTAAAACATACTGTGTGCTTCCTTCATACCAATTTTCAACCATAACCGTTCAGCTGGTTCGATGTAATTGACGCTTTTTTCACCAACTTTGGGACCTCATTTGACCCCTTAGATGAGGAAAATTCGGAAAAACAGGAAAAAACGTAACTTTTATTTTGTTTGAAAAGCACGTATACAAAGTTTCAAGTCAATCGGTACAGGGAATAAAAAGTTACATACAAACGAAAAGGGCCCGTTTTACCCCCTTAGAGGTCGAAAGTTCAAAATTTTCGTCCTTAGTGCTCCATTACGTCGTTCAATGTACCTATATTCCAAATTTCAAGCTCATATCTTAAGCGGTTTGGGCTGTAGGCTGTCTGTCAGTCAGTCACTCAGGGAAGCCTTTTATATAATAGATTAAAGATAAATTTCTGAAGATATAGCCCGTTAAAGTTTTGCGTCGCGTCACGAGTGTCATACAAATGTATAGACTTTCGTGAGAGAATTGACGTCACGAGTCACGACCCCCACTCCTAAACTTAGACAAGATTTATCTTTGCCATTTGTAGTTTTATTGACAAAAGAAAAAATACGAGTCCAATATTTTTTGAAAATATAACGCGCGGACTATTTTATTATAATAATGATTTTTGTATCCATTCACCATGTCATACCTTGTATTATACATGTTAAAGAATATAATTAGAATTTAACTATGACAGGCGCGTATCAATTACAGAAAACAACGCGGTGCGCTTTACTATGCCCTCTCTAGAATGTACCATCAACGTACGTCAACAATAGTCGTCGAGAATATGTAACCGCGCTGCCCGCATGGCACGCGACGGTGCTGGTCGGTGACGGAATAGTTTAATGGGCATAGTCTCTCACTTTTCAATACAAAGATATTCTATTTGCCTTACACGTACACAGCACGGTCGCAGTAAGGGTACATTTGGATTTGGGAAAACAGTTATAAAATAAATTTTTCATCACATCTATTCGAAAAGGACTAATTGAAAGGTGGTGTTTTCTATAAAAAACTTTACACGTGCGCCGGAATTATCTTTGCCGCGCACTTTTTGAATTTGGAACAAATAAGTGCGACGGAATGATCTTTGCCGCGCACTTTTTGAATTTAGAAGTATTTGTAATGTTAGTGTTCAGCGCCAAGAAAATGAATGAAAAGAATGTAAATATAAGTTTTTATTTGTTTTATTATTAGATACCATTTAATTTCAATTTAGTTGTTACTCTACGTTTTATTAAATAATAATATTACAATAATATATGAGGCGCCTTTTATTTTCTCATAGAGGTAACGATAAGTAGAGTGTACCACTCGGGCGCAAAATATATTTTTGGCTCGTGCGACGTACTTTGAATCCCACGCTACGTTCAGAATTCTACTAAAGAATCCCTCGCTACGCTCGGGATTCTACTCTACAATCCCTCACTTCGCTGTGGATTCAAAAAATAGCCCTCGCCGTAAAAATATTATTTTGCTCCCATATGATACAATCTACTATGACCGTACCGTGCAATTTGTACTGCGAATCATTGTTAAACATTACTAAACGTGCGTTAAACTTTTGTGGTTAGGCGGAATATTTTTACTGTGGAATATTCAGTGCATAATCACGAGTACACAACACAAGTGTACATTTTATTATTATTAATCATAACATTTTATTATATATTAACATTTTGGTGAACATTTTCTAGTAATCAGTTCTCAAAAATTTTACAAATTGCACGGACAAATAAATATATTTTTATTTATAGTAATGGTATGGTTCTGTCTTAGGATATATGTGACAATGTTATGACCAACTTTTACTATGGGACTGATCCCCTATGCAGGGTTATCCAGAACTGGTGTAATATTTGTTCCTATAAATTACTTGAGTTTTTTCAGGGCTTATTCATTTTTATTTACGGCTTCTATTTTTTAGTTCCAATAATGACAGATGTCAAGGTGACAGCTGCCAGCTGCTGTGATTTAATTTTAGAAAAGCTTGACGAATGCACTATAATCTGTAATATCTATTGGCCTTCAAATGTTTCAAAATTATACCTACAGTTAGTACCATCATAAAATATCATAAAATGTTTTAAATTTTTTCATTCGGTTTTATTTTAATTAACAATTATCCTGTTATCGAGATCATTATTGAAGTCTATAAACTTTTGAGCTTATCTGTTAAATAACATTGATGGCTCGTTGTGACCAGTGGTTACATTATATGTTTTCAATAACGTAACCGTGATATAGAATTGAATAAATCTATTCGACAATAATTGGTATTTGTGTTGTTATGCAAATAGTAAAAAGTATTTTTAAAGTTACATATTTTAAATCTGTAACCGAAAGAGAACTGTTTGGTTATCTGTATAGCAAATATTTAGTGGGTAAGTATTAATAAAAATAATAATGAATAACGATAGAGCATAAAATGTAATATTTAAAGTTGAACTTTTGCGTCAGCGCGCAAAATTATTATTTACCAATAGTAAATATAAAAGTCAGTCAATGGAGTCAAAAAATATTATTTTGACCGTAATTATTAATTTCGCGCTGGATGCAAGCCGCCTCCAACCGGTCTTATTGGAGATCCATAGGGGAGGCCTATGTCCAGCAGTGGACGTCCTTTGGCTGATGGATGGATGATGGAATTATTTTTAGAATCAAACTGTAAGCAATTTGCATAAATGTAGAAAGATTTCGATGGCTTGTGCGAAGTCACCAACCCGGGGCCTTATTTTGTAAGCGCTCTGGCGTTCGGCTTCGCTTTTCTTCCCGCTCGCTCTCGCGGCGTGAGTAACTGGCGCGAGCAGGAGAAAAAGCGAAGCCGAACGTCAGAGCGCTTACAAAATAAGGCCGCCGCTCAGGGCTAGTTTGCAATATGACGCAATCACTGTCGTGGGTAAGGCTACACCCTGAAGTGGACTATTAAAAAAGGCTACAGCTATACAGGGTTATTTCTAATCAATTAGCATCCTTCTAGGGGCTTATTCTGTACATCAAAACTATGCTCTATAAAATTTAACTTGATCTCTGTGACAGTGACATTGACATAGAAGATTGACATTTTTAGAGTTGAGATAGTGGTGAAAAAAATCGATTTTCAAACAATGTTGTAATGAAATCGAATGAGTAGTTGAAGGTGAGAAATTGGATTTTATTTACTTACTATTATTTAAGATCAAGTATGTACAACATGTAAATGATGTTATGATATTAATTAAATACTCATAATAATGTAACGATAGTATTTATCGACGTTTTTCACTATTATCGATGCTTGTTTGCGCCGCATTGCACCTACTTGGGCTATGTAATTCGGATGCAAGCCTGCCTGACGATAGCTCGCCTTTGAACTATCCGACGAGCTACGGGGGAGCACCGCGTAGCGTTAAGCAAAGGCGCCGCGGTCCTTTTGATCTCGCCGACATAGCGGGATCGGCGCGTGCGGCCATTATCATTCAACGACTAACAGCGAGCGCGTACACACGCATGCACGTCGCGGCCGTCAGTTCGTCCTTACGACTGATTGTACCTATATCTGAATCATATTATAATCTTATAAACTATTATTTGGAACATTTTTATGTCCTAAGGTGAGAAGTGAGTGTTGATCAAAAGACCTTTCCGCGAACGATAATTATGTTAAACATTTGTGATAATAATAACTCTATGACATTAATTGGTGCGTGACGGCTCATAAAATAGCTGGAATCCTTCCCACGTTAGCAGAGAAGATCGGCGACCCAAGGCGTGCGCATCGGACTTCACTGGAGAGTCAGGTCAGTGTGGGTTATTGTATCCGTTCATAGTGCCGGTAGTGCGATTAGGCGAAGACATAGCCCCCTGGCCGAAACATTGGTCTTAGTCGAGCCAGATTTTGTTTCCAGTTGCCTTATAATTATGTAATACAGTTCCATTTATTTTCATATTTATTTACTTACCTATTTATAAATATATTGTAATATTCATGTACTAGGTTACATATTTGAAATTGTTTTTACAATTTTCAAGTAATCCGTTTGTACCTTATTACAATTATATCAAAAGTTTTATATATGTGACGATAGGTATTTACCTAAGTCTATTTAAGTCTGAGGTTTTGTTTTGTTACGTGCCTATTTAGGAGTACTTACATTCCTCATCTTAAAAATACATTACAAATACATAACTTTATAAAAGTCTACATAGTTATATACTTATTATATTTATTAGACTGTCATAATTACTAACATACATAGGTATTTTTATCCTATTGTATACCTACTTGTTGTTTATGTGTACCGTGTTTTGACCGTGTACTTAATACTTGTTTATGTCTTTTTTTCTATTTTGTATCTACCTGTTGTGTACCTGTCTGTGTAAGTGTACCTACCCTGCTTTGTCGCGTACTTAATACATAGATTTTGTCCTGTTGTGTATATTTCTATAGTGTGTTTGTGTACCTAGTTAATTGTAACTGTGCAATTATTTACCTCTGTGTTTGGTTTGTACTGATTCCTTGAAAAAATATCGTATAAACACATATAGATACCTACAAATATTCACTAAACTCAATAGTATATAGTGTCGTAACTTAATTATAAAATAATACCGCCAAAGTTTAATCAGTCGCCGCCAAACGACTTCAAACGAATTCCGACCTTTCGGCTTTGCTGTAGGTACCGACTTTAAGAATTCGCGTCTCCAAAAAATAGATTTTTTGTTTGATGATTGCGCAGCAATGACCTATTTATTCAAATTGTTAATCCATAATTAGAGACTTCAGGATATAAGCTAAATGTTTTTTGTTGTGAAAACATGATTAATGAAAATTTTCTCGATAACTTTTCTCGTCAAAAAAGTGTCTCCATAAACACATTTTTCGTTGTTTCTCCGAAAATATTAGTTGCTGACAAATAATTATTAAACAATTTGATAGCCAATTTTGTAATCTAACATATATCTCAAAATTGTATTTAAAAATTGAAAGGTTTTCGAGTAACAACTGATATATGAATTGGCGCTTACGTCACTTTTCTGAGCAGGTTTTAGACATGCGAGTGCTCTGTCTCGCAAACGCAAATCATATATAGTCATCACGCTTACGCACTATTCCTTAGACAGCTTCGAGCTGTTCCAGGGAGTGGAGGTGTCGCTCCGCGCTTTGAATTTACGTAATATTCAAATAATTATTTGACGCGTTTGAACACAAACACATCATGAATATTACTGAAAAAATATGAGTGCGGTCGTGGAGTACCTAATAATATTTTTTATTTATAACATATTTATGTATCGTGGCTTTCTCCTTTTATTATGTACCTATTTGGTTCAGAGTTTGTTGACCCCACCGCAGCGAAACACATTTCTGCACTGACAATTTCAAACTTGGTTTGTTTGTACTCAGTGAATTATTTTGAAACATTTTACGTCGGCATTACTATTGGAAATGAACATAGGCCCACACATAAAGCGCGATCGAGTGATGTTCACCACGCTGACCCAATGCGTATTGGTGAATTCCCACGCCACCGATTTTCTTTGACTACGTACATTTCGTTTTACGATGTTTTCCTTCACCGGAAAGGCTGTAGAGTGTAAATCCGAAATAATAAATAAATAAAGACAGACAAATGTATTTATTTTAGCATAATACAATTGTATCGATCATTATAACAAATATGTATTTACTACGGGGCCAACCCTAAAATCATGAAAAATATTAGACACAGCTTATATTATCAAGAATCAATTGTTTATTTTTTTGTATGAAACAGTTGATTATCATTTTAACCGACTTCAAAAATAATGAGGTAGGTAAGTATTTTATTTTGTATGCATGTTACACGATCAATCAATTTTGATGATTCATTCATTTTTTGGTAGATCATATTACAGGGGCTAGCTTTTAGATGCTTCTTTTGGAGCTGTGTTTACACCACTGTGCCCCGCAGGGTTTTGAACAGTTACCAGTTCAATCTGCTGGGCGGGACTAACAAGTTATAAATGTAACACTTTTAGATTCACACGCTTGACGTACTCGTCACTATATTTCCAAGTAGTAGTTTTTAAAAAAACAACGGCATAATGAGCAAGGAATATGTCATATTTTCAGTGCGCGATTAGTCCCGTAGTATATAAAAATATTGTGCTCGAATAGCTAAAGCTTACAAAATAATAATGACTATTTATTAGATTTGTATTCCTCTGTATATTTACTTCTGTATATGTATTTAAATTGGGTTCAGTGACGTTACGGACACAACATTTTCGGACATATTTTGTTTTCAATTTTAGTTAATATTTCTCAGATGTTTCAGAGGATTAAATCAGATATATCGGAAATCGTCAAAATACAATTATATCGTTAAACCAAGTTAGTTATATCGTTATTTTTTGGACGATAACTATTCAATGGACGTGAATGGCCATAAATCACCATAATAATTATTATCGTGACTAAAAATATTTTTCATGTGCAAATTGTGCATTTTCTAGAACCAATTACTGGAAAATATGCTACAAAATAATTATATACTTCCTAAGTCTACTGTACGTAGAATGCTAAGTAGTTACTGGCTAGAGATGTAAAAACCACAGTATGCACCAAATCTTTTGTTTTATTCATAAATAAATAAAATACATATTTTGAGACATCTTACACACGGACTCTGATCCCAAACTAAGCAAAGCTTGTGGTATGGCTGCCAGAGACTGATATACTACTTACATATACTTTTTTTAAATACATATTTATTTAGATAGTAACTAAATAACACCCAGACACAGAGCAAACACCTATGTTCATCACATAAATATTTGCCCTGAGTGGGGATCGAACCCACGCCTCTTTGATCCAGAAGTTAGGGTCACTAACCACTGAGCCACTGAGGCAGTCACATACTTATACATAATTAGATCTAAAGTTCATTTACTCGCGACAAAACCAATGAAAATACTAATTTTGTATTTGCAATATTGGGGGATTAGTCCTATGGGACTGTGGTTCTACTGGATTAGCTCCATAGGACTAATCTCCCAATTTTGCAAATATTTCAAATAGTCAAAATATCACGCGGGTGATCCATAAACAAAAATTTTAAGATTTTATCTTGCGTACTTTAGAAAATAAGGGAGCACACACTTTTTTTTCAACGTTGACTACCTATATTTCACAAATGGTATACGAATCAAAAAACAAATATTTTATGTTACCTTAAATTAAATGTAACCTTAAACTAATTACAAAAACCAAAGGACATGTCCACAAAATGTATAGAGGCTGGTATAATAATAATCAAAAATTCTAACCACAACACTCGTTACATTTCGAGAAAGTTCATATTTTTCTGAGTCTATTACAACAGTTAAAAACAAAAAGAGCCATCCGATTTTTTAAAATTGATTTTGAATTTATTAGGATAAATAAATATATTTGGCCCAATAGGTAGTTTATCTCTAGCTACCCTGATTAATTAACCTCCAAATTGTTAAATAAAAGCATTTATACCAATGAGATACACTATTAAAGTGTTTTTTTTGTCACATTGTAGGTACCTACTAAATGGTCATATTGGTAGGTTATAATTTTTAATTTTAGCAAATTAAGTGACGAATGTCGAAGAATCGGCTACGAATGCAAGTAAAATAACGATAGAAGCACTTTATCATCGCTAAACTAGAAAAAGTAAAAAGCTGTACCTATTGTTATTTTTCATACAATTTATTTTTCACATTTAAAAAAAATGGAGAGGTGAAAAAATCTAATTTAATATTTTTGGGAAGCCCACAAAACAAGCTTTCAAATGATGTATATATATATCATCTTGGTTCGATTTTTCTCTGAATAATATACCACTTGTAGACCTTTCACCTATAATGATACCCCATATGAAGTAGTGGGGTTGGTAAAAAATGTCATGTGTATTGAAGCAATCCCATAAACACACAATTTTGATTTTTTTTATATATTTAAAATTGAGATGTACTTATACTATCATAATGTCAAAGGACTTCATTCATTTTGGGCTAAATCTGAAAGTGCAATCAATGCAAGAAAACAATTAATTAGAAAATAAAAGTATAAATGTATTATTCTGAGCATTTTATACTATGGGACTAACTTTCTAGGATCACTTCCTGGGTAGTCACAGATCAATTGAATGAATTATTTTTCGTTTTATTGGCTCTCTTTAGATATTTCAATTAATTAATTAGAAAATAATAATAGTATACTATAGTAAAAAAATAATATACTTTACATTTTATGTCATGGGGCCAATCCTCTAGGATCACTCCCTGGATAGTTATCGAGTCATGATTTTTTTCAATATGCCGACTTTTGCTAGAGATTTTGAATAATTTACTACATCTATAAGTAAATATTATTTTATACATTTTGTATAAAAAAAAAAAACAAATTAAAAAGTTATTCATTTCAAAACTTGGGATACTTGGTAAATACTCGGAAAGTAGTCCTAGAGTATCAGTCTCATGGTACAATTTATACAAAATAATATTTACCAACAGAATATCTCAGTTATTCAAAATTTCCAATGATTCGCTTTCATAATAATATAACCTTTAACTTACACTACTAGCATTTATTTTTATGTATATACTACGAGACTGATAACGCATTGCAAATATGAGATAAATAAATACCTTATTATCGATCGACATGACCACGATCAATGCAACTTGGTCGTAACGTCGGATTACTGAAGTATTTATCTTATATTTTCAGTGCGCGATTAGTCCCGTAGTATAAAGATATAAAAATAGAAACTACCAATTTGTCCGAAATTTACCAAAAATCATGTATCCGTAACGTCACTGAGCCCTAACCACCTCTTCGTAATTTTTACTCTTTAAAAACTGTGTGCCTTACCTACTGGCATTTTTAATTGCTCATCCGCTGGGTACTACGGCTGAGATGATAATCAAAATTAAACACTAAAAAATTCAAAACCTTCCTAAGATAAGTGGCGGAATGAGCCAAGAAGTATACTGGAAACATTGCCCTTCATTTTGGTACACAATTGTGTTTGCACACTACTACTTGGCATTTCTCTACTGAGCAAATAAATCACCACAATCTAAATGGGTTAATACTTATCAGGCCCACTCAGCAGTTCAAAACCCTGCAAGGCACAACAATGAAATTCTAAATCTGAAAAAAAATATTTAAAAACTTTCACATAAAATCAAGTGATTGTTACTTATTAAAACTCAATTTACGAACTTTTATAATTAGAATGGCGATTTCAGGATTGACCCCTTAGTAAAAGTTTGTAATTCATTATTAATTTTTAAATACCGCCGCCATCTCCTATAAAATGTTTAAAATCTTTAAAGTTTATTTTTATACAAAAACTATTTCTATACAAAAATAATTTCTATACATTGGTATAAAAGAATAATTTAAATTATATTTTGTAAGTTACAAACCAACCTAGTAAATAAATACAGCAAACCAAATTATACCTACAGCACAAACAAATAAAGTACATTTTCGAGTAGCTTACTTACGAAAATGTACAAACAAAAGTAGTCCTATTAGGATTGCAATAAGGTTCTTTTTCTCGGTACATTTTTAATCCTCCCGATCATCGGCGCATCGAAGCCAGATTGTATTTATTCGCAAAACGTGCGAGCGCCGCGCTCGTCGCGCCCCTGGCGGCAGTGGTTTTCAACTCTCGCGCTCAGAATCGAGCAATCTTTCGGCGCCATGGGCTCTTAAATAACTCGCCGCCCGGACCTCTCGCCTTTCGGCGAGATGCATACCTACTCTCGGCTAGCCGTAGTAACAAACGCGGCTTAATTCAAAGATAGTTTTGCCTTTCGGCGAATGTATAATTAAGAATCAATCGAGCTTACCTTTTAAGAGAAGATTGATGATAATTATCCGAAATCACCGAAAAAGAGACTGCATAGTCCTTTATTTATTTACTAAATGCAAGCGTCTTCGGCGCGCGTATTATTTCCACAGTATTTTAGAGTATTTTAAGTTTTTTGTATAGCAACACTTGTCCGTTATGTCATTGGAGTTCAAAGTAGAGACGGGGGAGCATTTCACAACCTTTATATAGAGGCAGAGCCATATAGGAAGG
The DNA here is from genome assembly GCA_949316475.1 of Hypomecis punctinalis. Classification (NCBI taxonomy): domain Eukaryota; kingdom Metazoa; phylum Arthropoda; class Insecta; order Lepidoptera; family Geometridae; genus Hypomecis; species Hypomecis punctinalis. The sequence goes on from OX438818.1 coordinate 18,106,473, forward strand.
ACCAACGTAGGACAGATTTATCTTTCTGGCACTTCCGTAATGACATCGATCGAGTCTTACCTGTATTATACTGGTACCTTATAATTCCCTTGATTAAGTGACTCATCACTGCATAGTGTTACCTCCGGGCAAGGGAGGGAGGGATTGAGTCACTATGCAGTCTCTTTTTCGGTGATTTCGGATAATTATCATCAATCTTCTCTTAACAGGTAAGCTCGATTGATTCTTAATTATCCTTCAATCACCTCAAAAGAGACTGCATAGTCCTTTATTTATTTACTAAATGCAGATGTTTAGAGGGTTGTGAAATGTTCGGTTTTTTTTTTAAATATTTTCTTGCCTTTTTAATTGGGTTTGTTACAAGGCAAAATGTATATACGTATTATGTAAGCTAACCTTTACCAAACTATATTTGTCTATTTGACCCCAGATGCTATGTATGCTCTGTTGTTTTTTGTGCTTAATGCGAATCTGCATTTTGTATTATATGACACATATCTACAAAATAGATTAGATACCTAGGTAGGTACCTAACTAATCGGATATTTTGTATTACTGTTGTACTTATACCCAAGAGAAGCGAAGTTATTTGTATAATTACAGCATATGACAGTTAAAGAGTATTTGGATCAGGTGAACTTGTCTACTAACTTGGTACTTTCAAAAGGACAAAGGAAGCTTCAAATTAGTTTTTTTTTTTTTTTTTTTTTTTTTTTATTATCTTTATAGATATTATCAATAATCTGATTTGATAAAGCTATCTCGTATTGGTTTGCTAATGCTTGCTATTAACTGCTATAAATTTATTTTTGAGCATCAATAAATGTAGTGTGTGGCCTAACCCTAATTATGTATTTACTAAATAAATAATGTCATTATGACTCATTTACTAAGTCACTTTAATATGCTCTTAGTTTAAGTATAGCTCCCAACAATAGCCTTAGAACATATTTACAATATATCAGCTTGTCTGGTGATTTCCATTAAATTTTTCTCACACAGGTATGTACTTAATCTATACAGTATTAAGTAAGTAATAGTAAAATCTAAGAATTTCCATCTGTTCACCATGTGGTTGGTGGGTCATGTCAAGATACTTATGTCAACTGATTTCATTACCTGTCATTCATCTTTACCTATTTCTTACAACTATTCTTGAGATAACAAATAACTTATACCTATCTATACATAAATTTTCACCCCTGTCACTTACCTACCAGCATACCTAATATTAAATTCGCGTCCTTGTCGCTGGTTTGCCAACAATTACATTTAATTTTGTACATTTACAATTACATAGTACAAAAATTGTTGATTGTATTCCTTATTTTAACTTGTTTTTAAACAATATTTTAATAATACCTACCTATTTTAATAGGCCATTCTTAATGGATGATTCAGTTTCATTTATTTAGAATCTGTAGTTTACATATTTTACGAGAAATTGGTAAAGAAGGTAGTAGATAGTATCTCCAAATTACACATATTATCCACCAACCCGCACTGGGCCAGCGTAGTGGATATGGCCTAATCACCTTTCGTGGGTAGGCCTACGTCCTGCAGTGGACTATTAAAAGGCTGGTACAGTACAGTGCAGTACACATATTAGTGTTACTTATCTACTGAAATAGGTATATTACCTATAGCTCACTATCACATTAAGTGGTAAGGAGCTTTTCATCATACACATAAAATTCTGTAAAACTATACCTGCTTAGACAGTAGTATGTAACATATAAAGGTCCTATATGAGTTTTAAGGTGTTGACACCCTTTAAATATTTAGGTATAAAATTTAGCTGCTTTCATTTTTCTTTAGAAAAATATCCAGCAATATGCATGCCCTATAAGACAAGCTACAATACATACCATATTATTTTGTCATACAAAGTGAAATAATGGGTATCTAACAAGGTCGACCAAATTATTTAGGATCTTGATGCTGTTTTTTGTTTTTTATTCTAAGTACCTACTAGGTACACAATATAGGTACAAATTGTACAATGATGTACCTAAGTACTTCAGTTGTCCTTTCAGACAGACAAACTTAATTGAATATATTTTGTCCTATTAATTATTAAAATTAATATGAATATGTGTTTCTAAATGACCCATAAGGAATTTTTTGAAAAAGATTTTTATTTTTATAGGTAGACATCCTGTGAAAGTTGGATTTTTATTTATTTGATGTGGGTGTATTAAACCTTGGCTCAATATTCTACTTAAATAAGTATAATTAACATTTGTGATGATGATGATGATGGATGATGTATATCATTAATCTTCTGACAGCTTTGATTAATAATTTTGATCATGTTGTCTATTACTTTAATTTAATTAATTAATACTATATATTTTAATGAACTGTTTAATAATAATATGATATCTTTTAATTAAATATTTATTATCTGGGTCCCCATGAATAGAGGTATGAGTAGGTAACTAAAGCCTAAGGAACAATTATTATTGTCTATAGTCTGTTGTCCCCTAGACTTACTTAGTTCACATTTCCCCTTTAGTTTAAATTATAAGATGGATACCTACTGTCACATTTGTGAATAAACCTTCAGTAGGCACTGAAATTCATTAAGCATAATAATAATTATCATGAAGTTTATTGCTTCCTAATTGTTATTTACTGGTAGAATCTAATTATTCAAGCCCGTGTAAGAGTTGTAATGGTATACAACCATAGGAATACAGAAATTTATGATATTATTATTATTATATACCCAAATCATGTATGGTCTATCACAGTACCTCATGGCTGTGTAAGGTGTTTCATCCGTTGGACTGAAATTACTTTAAAGTATCAGTGGATACACTGTATTTAAATAACCAATATTTATATAATTGTAATATAGTCAGCTTGATTATGTTAGTAATTCAACTTAATATGTAATTAAACTATAAATATAAATAATTAGTAATTAAACTTAATATGTACCTAATGTTTATAACTTATCATTCTAGTTTTCTGAAGGACTGAAGGATTTCTGAGTATCATGTTTTATGATATATAAGTATTAACTTTTGGTGGGATACCAAGTTAGGTCCGGTCTTTCTAAAGCCTTGAATAGGTAGAGGTTTTGCTGGCGGATAAACATACCCGCTGAGATATGCAACTTAGCCTTTTCTATTTATGAAATTCATCGATATGAAATAATGCCAAGTCGATGATGAAATCCTTTCTAAGATATCCCCAAAGCATAAATAAAATAAGAGGTTGTAGGCCTCACATACCACAACATAATAACTACTGATATGGCTTAATAATTACTTTTATGCATTCTATTCCCAAGTTTTAGGGCTCTGAACATGAAATTTAGCTTTTTTATCTTTGATTAAAGATATGAGAGAGATACTTTTAATTACTAACCACAACAGTGATGAGTGTTTCACTTTATGTATTAATATCTAACTAGGTCCCTATATGCATACAAAATTGTTATGTATAATAATTTACCCTGTTCCTTGTATCAAGTGAGGAATGTATGTAATAGGTAGGTAGGTACCTGAATAAGAGTTACTTATTTATTTTGTTGTTTATATTTTTGTAGTTGAATTTATATGGTATTCAACATGCACTGCCAGCCATTGGCCCGTGGTACCTATGGTCCTTCCTGGGTAGGCCTATATGATATAGTATTAGACTATTAAAGTCCGGTTCAGTATAAGTACATGTAGGTACTTACCATTTTTTGTTCTAGAGATGATTCTACTGATATGGTAACTTTGATTGGTACCATGGTACATTCAAACAATGTATTTATAACTTGCTTGGTGTCCATTAAGTTAGGTGACAGAAATAATTTATTTCTTTAATTTGGAATTTGGACACATCCTGAATACCTACTCAGAATTTAGGTTATTAAACAAATGGAAGAAGGAACATACTATTTTTGCATAAGGTTCGTTATGAACTTACTGTCAGAGATTTTTAATAGGTGGTTGCTGTGACCCCTTATCTCTTCCTAAGCACAATATGGCATATTATGGTGACATCCCAGACTTACATTCTTGAGGAAAAAAACCATAATTAGTTATCCTCGGTTAATGATTGCTCACCGAGATCAAGGCATCAGTAAGTACTGTGCGTATAGCATTTGGTATATACCATGCTGCGGTGAATATATTGTATCCTCAGTGGGATGCTTTCTTCTGTGCGTTTAACCACGCAGGTTAACTCAAGACAGAGAAAATATGTTGTGTGTCTTTTTGACCACTTCACCGCTTAACTTTTCAGAAGTAACTATAATGATTATTGTTTTTTGTCGAATTTTCTGGCAAAAAATTACCTAGATGTAGTGCTCTCATTATGAGGCTATTATCTTGACCAAGTTATAGCATAAAAAAAACAAAGGTGAAAACCGGAGTACGGTTTTTGTTTCTAGTCTGTCTGACGTACAGGTCGTACATAGATGGCATTAAGGAAACTTACGAGTTTCAATAATTAGGTAACTGGATAGAGTTACCTTATTGTTGCTGTATTGTGTTGTTTATAAAACGTGACAAAACGTTAACAATGTTGCGGTTTTGGTTTCGAAATGCACTTCCTGTTGCTAGGTAGCTTGTGCAGAAATCACTTACTTGAATGGGTTCCCAGTTTGGGTAGGTACTTAATGTCACTATTTAAGACCTTTTACTTGTGTTTAATTCAGTTTTGTATATCACGGGAAGCGTACTTACTAATAAAAACGTTGATTATTCAGCGGTACATATTTTTGCACGTAGTCACAGTTTTACACAATTTGTGATGTATACTTCACTTCTCGTAGTCTACAGATTATCTTAAACGCTATTTACATAATAATTAGTGGAATCGGCTTGGTTTCAAAAGCATTTTTCATCAAAAAGATAAAAAACCAAGCCATTTACGTCGCACATGAAGGCACAATGACATAACGGACAAGTGTTGCTATACAAAAAACTTAAAATACTCTAAAATACTGTGGAAATAATACGCGCGCCGAAGACGCTTGCATTTAGTAAATAAATAAAGGACTATGCAGTCTCTTTTGAGGTGATTGAAGGATAATTATTTTTGAAAATAGTAATGCTATTTATTTTCTTATTTAATTAAAGAAAAATCGCCTTTCGGAATATCGTGCGGCACAATACAAAGGACAGCTCACCTTCCGGTAAATGCACAACTGATTTAGTAAATAAATTGTGCAAATAGGTATTGTTTTGTTAAATTTAATAGGTACAATTATCGCAATAGGTTTAGTTTAACTTACTATTGCAATTGTATTGTTTTTGTTTGGAGTAATTTCGTCTTGTCAATATGTCGAAAGCGGAAGAGAATAGAAAGAATTTAAAAATAAAGTTATTAGAAGCGAGGTTGAGATCTTATTTCACCCGACTTCAAAATTTAGAGGAGAGTGCATTAAAACTCGACCCCTTGAATTCAGAGGAGGTTCGACAGTTTTTAAGTAGCGCCTCAAATTTAGACGTCATTCGCAAAGAATATAATGCGGAATTTGACGATCTGCTCATGCTGAAAATGGAGATTGATCCCGACTTGGATCCGGATGTGACTGCACTCGAGTCCTTCGAAAATGTATTCATTGCTGTACAAAGTAGGGTCAATGCCTTTTCAGATAAAAACAATAAAATAATTAACGGTCCTTCGAAATTACCAGCCCAAAAAATGAAATTGCCACCCATTGAACTACCAAAATTCAGCGGCGATTCTAAAGCTTGGTGAATGTTTATTGAATGTTACAATAGCATCATTCATAACAATTCGGAATTAACAAACGCGGAAAAGGTTTATTATCTGTGTGGACAATTGTCCGGTCAAGCACTGCGCTGTGTAGCCGGCATTACGCCCACAGCAAATAATTACGATCTCATTTATGAGACCTTGGTCTCTAAGTTCGAGGATGTGCGCTCAATGGCCACAGCATATCTCGACGATATATTAAACGTAAAAAAAATGCAAAGTCCTTCCGTTGATGGCTTAAATGCATTCATTGATAAATTCTCAGTGTCGGTGGCTGCTTTCCAAAAATTGGATATCCCCGCAAAATTAGATTTTGTCTTCCTATATTTGGCGCTCAAACGTGTTGATAACGAAACAGCGCGACTATTTGAAAATTCAGTGCGTGAAGAAAAAATCCCATCCTACGCCAGTTTCGCGAAATTCGTTCGTGAACAAGCAAAGATTATTGAACGGACTGGGACTTATACACCAAACGGTAGTGGTAGGATCGCAACGACAACTTATAGGGTACCTGTTCCACAAAATAAATCAATCGGGGAACGAGCCACTCGCGCTCTAGTGACCCAAAATGCGACTTGTCCCATGTGCCAAGGTAACCATGTCAATTTAACTCGGTGCACTGATTTCCTGAAGCTGTCTGCTAAAGACCGTTTTCAGGCTGTAAAGCAAAACAATGGTTGTGTTTTGTGCTTAAGCCTCCAACACAAGCCAAACGCTTGCAAGGTTAAGGGAATATGTAACTCTTGCCAGTCTAAATCTCACCACAGCCTACTGCACTTTGGCCATCTTCAGACGAGTAAGTCATTGACAGTTACTGATGAAGATGATGGTGTGGAAATGGTCTGTGAAGATTTGCCTGTTGAAGATACGATAGACTCCGAAGTAAACAATGCGGGAGTGTCTCTATGTTCTTCACAGCAAGTAAAGCTGGGTAACTCGGAATGCGAAACAAAACCTAACACGGTCTTGCTGGCTACCGCACGCGTTAGGGTAGTAGATGCATCGGGTAATTCCCATTTGGTTAGATGCCTGATAGACAATGGTTCACAAAACCATTTTATTACGAAGCAATGTTGCGATAGGTTATCGCTTTCTCCTCGCTCGTTTGGGAGTCCGATGACTATTAATGGGTTTGGAGGAGGAGCTAATCCTGTGATTGGTGTGACAGAATTAGAATTCTATTCTCGTTTTGATCGAAGTCGCCCATATCCAGTCCGCCCGTTAGTGGTAGACTCTATCACCGAAAGTCTTCCCACGGCTAAGGTAGACCGGTCGGTATTGCGCCATTTAAAAGGTGCCCCATTGGCGGATAATACCTTTGACTGTCCGGGGGAAATAGACATGCTAATCGGTGCTCAGCTCTTCTCTCGCCTAATTTTATCAAAGCGCATAAATGGTGCTCTGGGGCAGCCAGATGCAATGCAAACCACTCTCGGCTATATTGTAATAGGAACTGCACCTGTACTTAAACCAACAGCCAAAAACAACACTTCAACCTTTTGTGTTTTTACTGGCCCTCAATTAGAGGAAGTAGTTCAGAAGTTTTGTGAACTTGAAGAGGTACCCTCTTGTTCTGCAGCTCAATTAAGTAGCGAAGAGCAAGAATGTGAAAACTTCTATAAATTGACTACTACCAGGGATGAAACTGGTAGGTACAGCGTAGCATTGCCATTCAAGTCGAGTGAAAGCGAACTAATCAGTTCTTTGCCCAACGCAGAAAAACGTCTCTTTTCACTTGAAAAGAAAATGAACGCCTCAAGCCAACTCCGGGAGGCATATAACGATGTGTTTAAGGATCACTTAGCAAACGACTACATCGTTCCAGTCTCAGAGGACACTGACTTATTATCAGGATATGTCATACCTCATCATGGGGTTATCTGTAATGTTAAGGTCACCACCAAATTGCGAATTGTCTTGGATGCCAGCGCACGTACAGACAAGAATGTCTCGCTCAATCAAATGTTGCATTCAGGCCCGAATTTGCAAGGTGACGTTTTGCAAATGATGCTTAATTTCAGGCTCTTTCCCATCGCATTTTGCGTAGATGTAAAGCAAATGTACTTGCTAATCCAAATCGCAGATGTCGATAAAAAATATTTGAGGTATTATACCGGTTTGATCCAAGCGATAAACTTGAAGGTTTTGAGTTCAAACGACTTTGTTTTGGACATTCAGTCCAATCAGCTAGTGAATGCTGACTGCAGTCATAATTTACGCAAAATTACTAAGTAATTATGGTAGTCTACTATTGTACGTTTATATGTTTATTTTATGTAAATATAATTATAATTTAATAATATTTTATTACTTTAGTATTTCAATTACATTTCACATTTGTTGAAAGGCAACCTTTCAAGCTGGGGCCCGTGTTTGCGCCGCATTGCACCTACTTGGGCTATGTAATTCGGATGCAAGCCTGCCTGACGCTAGCTCGCCTTTGAACTATCCGACGAGCTACGGGGGAGCACCGCGTAGCGTTAAGCAAAGGCGCCGCGGTCCTTTTGATCTCGCCGACATAGCGGGATCGGCGCGTGCGGCCATTATCATTCAACGACTAACAGCGAGCGCGTACACACGCATGCACGTCGCGGCCGTCAGTTCGTCCTTACGACTGATTGTACCTATATCTGAATCATATTATAATCTTATAAACTATTATTTGGAACATTTTTATGTCCTAAGGTGAGAAGTGAGTGTTGATCAAAAGACCTTTCCGCGAACGATAATTATGTTAAACATTTGTGATAATAATAACTCTATGACATTAATTGGTGCGTGACGGCTCATAAAATAGCTGGAATCCTTCCCACGTTAGCAGAGAAGATCGGCGACCCAAGGCGTGCGCATCGGACTTCACTGGAGAGTCAGGTCAGTGTGGGTTATTGTATCCGTTCATAGTGCCGGTAGTGCGATTAGGCGAAGACATAGCCCCCTGGCCGAAACAATGCTAATGTAACATATAGTTGGGTTTAATTTAATTACACATGTAAAAAATATTATGATATTAAAATATACAATAAAATTAATGATAAATTAAGTTTTATTTAAAATATCGTTAGTATAAATTATCGATATTTTAAATAAAACTCTATCTAAAACTCTGTGGTCAAGATCATTCGTCGGCCATCACTAATCGGCGTGCCCATAAAGTATGACATTGACAGGTACTGTCTGTACTAATAAGAGATTCAGGACTTCATAGGCGTGATTTTTTTGACAGCTGTCGCAGAGATCAAGTTAAATTTTATAGAGTATAACAACTTTTGTTTTACGACTTTCGTCAATACTTAAAAAAAAATCAACTATTCCATACATTTTGTCGCGGGTGAACTAAATATTTCTATGGAAAAACATTTTTTTTTTGAGTTTTGACGAAAGTCGTAGAACAAAATTTGTTAGTTTTGATGTACAGAATAAGCCCCTAGAAGGATGCTAATAGATTAGAAATAACCCTGTAAACAGTAAATTGCCACAATATCGACCGACATTCGAAATTTTATGGGGACTATGTCCAGCTGTAGATGTTCCAGCTGCTGATTTAGGTGTGACGATGACAATTAACAATATTGATAGAAAATTTTAAAACATAATTAATATTTTTGAATTAAAATTAAGTTAAATATTTCAAAAAGTCGTTGCGTAACTTTTTCATACCGTTCCAGATTATATTAAAAATTGATGTTGATATAAGAATACAATGAATTCAGCAGATTGGACGACAACAACTCTGCCCGCATATGAATACGAAAATAATAGGGGATATAACGCTGAAGACAACCATAAAAGCACTGATTTTGTCGAATTAATAACAGGAATTGCTATATTTTTCCTAAATTGTATTAATTTTATTTTATGTATTGTGACATTTGTCTTAGCATTAGTCTCGTGGATCAATATACCAAAATGGCGTACATTTAGAAATTTTATTTTTTTAAATATTTTTCTAAATAATGTACTACAATTCTTGAGCATAGTAATTTTGTTAATTGAACTTTTTTTTCTAAGGCACCTTGGAATTATATCGGACTCGATATTTTTTGAAAACATATACATTTTAATTCAGTTCTCATATTCTTGTTGGTTATTCATTGCTTCTGTAGTTTCATATCTGGATATTGTAAAAGTTTTTTCCAGTGAAATTACTCGAAAGAGGCTGAAATCTTGCCTTTTTGGGTGGGGTTTGCCAATTTTAGTTTATTTGTTGAATTGTATTCCTGATCTTTTTAGTTTTCAATATCTTATCATAACTATTTTTTCTTTATTTTTACTAATGATTCTAATTTTGTGCGACTTTTTTTTATACATCAGAGTCATGTTCAGTTTGTTTAAAATGGATAGATTTTTAAATAAGACCAGGTTTAAACAAAAAGTTCAAGTAGCAAGCTTCACATTCATTATGAGTGAATCTATTACTATTATTGTATTGGTACTGTTGATTTTCGACATTAGTACAAGGAGTTCTGGATGGCCTTTATTTTGTGAAATATTTGCACCGTTTCTCTCAATAATTCATCAAATATTTATTAAGGTAATATTTTTAATGCTAAAAGTGAACCATGATGTTTGGCGTGAATATTTTTGTAGTAGAAACCAAAACGTTCAAGTGTAATTCATTTACATATACAATAGGTTCGTACTCAAATAAATTCATCATCGACTTTTTTCTAATATTCGTATACAGCTTAGTACTTTGATATTTTTATTTTTTATCTGTCATCGTAATTGTGTGTGTAATTGTAATACTAGTCTTACAAATTAATGTAATATCAATTTAAGTGTTTTCAGCAGTTTTTAATTATACAATAGGCCCTATTATGAATGCTCCATCTTTAATTTAATAGCAACTCTAAAAGTGTTCTTTCTATTAAATGCTTAAAGTGAAATAGAAACGGAATATCCTATTATAATTACGATGGCGCCTTCATAATTGGTCTTAATATACAGCTACGTTTACGAAGTAAATAATTTTAAGAATTATTGTATTTAAATGTTTCATTTAATAATATCTTATAGAAAAAACACAATTTTTAGGGTTCCGTACCTCAAACGGAAAAAACGGAACCCTTATAGGATCACTTTGTTGTCCGTCTGTCCGTCTGTGAGTATGTCAAGACTCTTTATCTCGGGAACGCGTAAAGATATCGAGTTGAAATTTAAACTGTATACTTATATCTATGGTCTCTTGCAGTTGTGTAAAATAAAAACTTCTCAGAAATCGTTTAAAAAAGTGAGAGCCGTTTATGTCCCAAAAAACCGCATATTTCGACACTCACAAAAATCAAAACCTACAGAGTACTTCCTGTTGACATAGAACTATGAAATTTGGCGAGAAGCATTGTCTAAGGGTACATATATAGGAATAAATCTGAAAACTGTACATTTTTATTTAAATCACAAAAAATAGGGCCTCAAAATTCACAAAATATGGGTTCAAAATTCAAAGTGAGTAAATCGTATCATGTAAGGTATCATATAAAAGAATTTCAGTATTACAACAACAGGTTTTTAATTATTTTAACAATGTGTAATTTTCGATGACGAGAAATGTGATAAAAAAACTTTTTCCATTTATGTGAAATTTTCTGGATTTGTACGGAACCCTCAGTGTGCGAGCCTGACACGCACTTGTCCGGTTTTTTTAAATCGCAGTGCTGAGTTCAGTTCGACTGAGTCATCAAAGTTGTTGAATAGGGGAATTTCCATAGATACGTTATTATACATAATTTATATGATCTTAAAAGCTTGTCATGTTGTTGTGGATGACACGTTATACTCGTATTGTAGATTCCCGGTTTTTTTACCGTACAGCCATGTCTGAGGTCTTCAGGCGGCTTGAAACCTCTGACACCAGGGCTAGCCACCCAGCCTTTACGAACTTACTCACTCAGTAGAGCTGCGATCAGCGTTGAACTATTAAGCCTCATACGACGATGAAATACTATCACCAAGATCAGATCTAAAGCCAAAGCAAATTGAAATTTGAATAAATGCTAATATAGAAAAACTTATCTTCGAAAATCTGATAGAAACTTCATTTCTAAAGCGTTGTACTCCGTCGTTAGTAAGATTTATTTTAGAGCATAGAAATCTATTAAAGAGCGAGAAAGCGCTTTATTATAGAACAATATAGAGCTCCGTTTGTGTGCACAAATCTGCTATTAAAGTGATCTCTACTATCTCCTATTAAGAATTTGTATACTGAAAGAAGAACGTTTATAAATATGTATATTGACTGAACGAATGAAGTAAATATCTCAGTTTTGGCTTGATTTTGCTGTCAAGTCAGTCAAAACTACACATATCTATGTGACGCACTTTTTAGTAGTAAATTATCAGCTGTGCCATACTATCAACTCGACATTGAAAAAATTAATAAACTGCTGATTTTTATTTCGAATCTCGGATTTGCCCTAATGATTTTTTTTCATAATTATGGTCCAAATGGTCTCCTTTCGATTTAGTACATCCTTTTTAGATAATCCTGTTTTAAAGAGTTACGCCTCCGGGTAGAGAGAAAGCTTCAATAAATAAATACATAAATAAATATTAGGGGATATCTTACACACGGTCTCTGACCCCAAACTGAGCAAAGCTTGTGATATGGCTGCCAGTGACTTAAAGATATATTTTTTTAAATAAATATATGAATAATACCTAAATAACACACAGACACAGAGAAAACACATCACATAAATGCTTGCCATGGGTGGGAATCGAACCAACACCTCTTTGACCCAGGAGTCAGGGACACTATAACCACTGAGCTACCGAGGCAGTCAATACAATTGTATGTTTAGCAAGCTAAGTATATTTTACGTGTTCTCTCAGTGAATACAAGCCCTAAATGCATTTTCCATTTGACTTCTCCTTGCGCTGAGTCGGCTTGGATTTCGAGTTGACTCGTTAACGAGCACTTTTACGTTTGTACTACCTTCTTTTATGTATCTAATATTACTTAGAGTAAGCTTTCTCTTCAATACTCAAATGTTTTGTATTACTAAAACAAAATACTTGTTTTTAACGGCTTTACAACTGGCCATAGCTGATTTACTCTCACATTTGCTAATTAATTACTTGTATAGTCTAATTGGCCGGTGGAGTCGAAAAGTTTTCGAGTGGAGACCACGTACCGGCAAGCGCAGCGTAGGACGTCTACCCACAAGGTGGACGGATGACCTCATTAAGACCGCATGATCGCGTTGGATGCAAGCAGCTTCCAACCGGTCTTATTTTAGATCCATAGGTGAGGCCTATGTCCAGCAGTGGACGTCCTTTGGCTGATGGATAGATGGATAGTCTAATTAGTGCGAGATCAAACCAATGTTTTATGTAATTATATGAATAGGAAAATATATTTAAACAAGGATGCCTTGCGAAATTTGGGCAAGTAATTTAAATTTATTAATATTTCATTAATATATAGGAAAACATATCCTTCGTTTTTATATAAATGTATTGAATAGGAGAATTCATATAAACCTCCAGTATTTTTGATTGAAAAGTTTGATTATTTTTTGACAAAACATTTTGTTTACTTATTTTTGGGGTTCCGTACCTCAAAAGGAAAAAAACGGAACCCTTATAGGATCACTTTGTCGTCCGTCTGTCCGTCTTTGTGTATGAGACTCTTTATCTCGGGAACGCGTAAAGATATCGAGTTAAAATTAAAACTGTATACGTATATTTATGATTTCTTACAGTTGTGTAAAGGAAAAACTTCTCAGTTATCATTTTAAGAAGTTAGAGCCGTTTATGTTGTAAAAAACCGCATATTTTGACACTCACAAAGATCAAAACCTACAGAGTACTTCCTGTTGACACAGAACTATTAAATTTGGCGAGAACCATTGTCTCAAAGTACACATATAGGAATAAATCTAAAAACTGTACATATTTATTTAAATCACACATAAATAGGGCTTCAAAATTCACAAAATAAGAGTTTAAATTTCAGAGTGCGTAAATCGTATCAAGTAAGGTATCATATAAAAGAGCTTCATTAGCACATGCTAAAACAGTTTTTTAATTATTTTAACAATTTTCGATGAACGACGAGAAAAGTAAAAAAAAAAACTTTTGTCGATCATGATGAGTATAGATATTTTAACAACGTACTTCCCAATTTTGTACAAATTTTCGGGATTTGCACGGAACCCTCGGTGAGCGAGCTTGACTTGCACTTGTCCGGTTTTTTTTAAATACATTATGAAGCTTATAATAAGGTTTCCTAGTGAAATGTAACTTATAATTTTTGTCATTTCCTAACATTTTATTGTCCGAATTTCATTATTTTGCGGTGGGATGTCGTGCTATAAGGATTATATTGTAGAGAGAAGCGTCGTAGGCGGGGTCGCCCGTGTGCCATTTTACTAATTTTGTTACGTTGACAGCACTGCTCTGTCATTGCTAGTACAACTAAAAGTGTCCTTGGTAGACACCAATTCGGTTTTCATCAGTACTCGAATACTGATGTAGCAAGTAGTCGGTACCTTGGCTGCTGATTAAAATCTTATTATTAGTTCAACGTAACGCCACAATGGTTCTCTTTTTACACAAACTCTACGCATATTGAAGTACTAAACTTCGAAAAATCCTCAATGTCAACATTTAATCATTTAAAGCTCGAAACATACTATCGGACGCGGCTTACGGACGCGACTTAGACTATGAAAGTGCACACTATCGGACATAAATCGCGGACGTCACCTTCGGACGACCTTGAGCGTTTGGACGTCCGAGAGCGATCTGGCACACCTGATGTTTTAAGACTGTGCACATTGCTAAATCGCTCTCAGTCGCGTCCGTAAGTCGCGTCCGATAGTATGTTTCGAGCTTAATGTACCATCAAAAACATGGATGCAAAATGAGAGCCAAGTTCTATATAAAGAATTCCTTTGCTCGCGAAGAAAACATTGACAAAATTTAATATATCTAAGAGTTACCCAATATCCGTAAATTTTAGTGGTGTGAAAAAATTAGTTGTCAGTAATGCCGGTTTACGTACGATAATTTTAATGTACGTGAAAACGTCATAAGATAATTCATTGTTGAATTATGTATTTACATAACTTTTTCTTTTTTTAAACTACCTGGTAGATGGACAGAATATAAAATCTATTTATATACAAAATAAATATAGCGTCTAAAAATCGAAACAAAGTTAGTGTCCGTGTGGTAGGGTGCCAAGGACGCTGGCTGCCCTCCCACGCCGAACACCTAGAGCTATTCTCTGCGTGAAAAATGAGCCAGCTCTTTATTCACCAGCAGCGTTGACAAGTTTTGGCGAAAGTGTTTTGTTGAATTAAAAACTGAAACAAACCGAGCTGATCGCGCTTCACTACCGCTTGTTCTACGCTCCCGCTTACACGCTTGGCTCAGGCAGAACGTGACACTTTTTCTTGCGGGCAGCTGGTGTTTGTCGATTTATCAGACGACACGTCAAAATTGTAAAATTTTCATGCAACGAAAAGTTTTTTTTTTTTTATTTCAAATAGGTTTGACTACACAGTTTATCATTCAAGTTCAAGATTTGACTTGGATCCTTACAGTAGCGTTACAAAAAAACTATATCATATAATTAACAACTGAAACAAATCCAGCTGATCGGCTTCACTATCGCTTAATCCGCACTCCCGCTTACACGCTTGGCTCAGTCGGAACGCGACACTTTTTCGTGCGTGCAAAATCTAAAATCAAAAACAAAATTTGCTTTATTCTTTGTACACGTGACCAGAATGCTGGCCTGTATTTTGGGCAGAAAGTCAGCCTCGAAATTCAGCGAGGCAATGCAGCCAGCATTTTGGGCACGTTGCCTGTGATTAGAGACTGTTTAAACCTTTTATAGGTTTAAACATTCTCTAATTTTTAACTGGTTTTCTTTAGATAGGGTATTTTAGTTTAGATAAGATAATTTATTTAAGTTTTGTTTTCATGTTTTATAAGTTAAAGATAAATAAATCATAAAATGTCTAGGTAGATCTAGCTAGAACCCATCAATATAGAATGCAAACTTTATTCTTTTGACATTAGTATGGAAATGCGCTTAGAATCGTCTTTTTACAAAGGTTTTCGATAACGTAATTACAATTCAATTAATTAGGTAGGTACATAAAATTATTCATTAAAAAAGAAAACACCCTAACATAAAATAATCTAAAAAATTCAGAACAATATAGGTGCAGACGGCGTTTGTCGATTCATAAGACGCTATCACGTCAAAATCGTAAAATATTAGATAGGTAGATCATGCATCTAGGATTCTTCCAGTAGAGTTAAAAAAGCTAAGATATTAAAACACTGACTCAATCTCTAAATCTAAAATCAGATAGATATCTTCACAAAATGTCTCCATAATTGAATGTGATGTGTTTATCTATTCTCACCCGACTGTCGCAGATGTGGAGTGACAGACAGACGGACACATTCCGACTTGACGTGGGTTCGCGGGATTGGGGAAGATCTTTGTTTCTTATGTCGATACTTGTCAACTGACTGCGAAGCGAAAAGTTAGCTTCTTGAACAAACTAATACGTTACGGAATATAAAAGTAATTAAAGTAAATAAATAAAATTCGTTTTCATCACATCGATTCGAAAAGGACTACTTGGTTCGTCTTTAAGTGCGCCCAAAGTTGGTGTTTTCTATAAGGAACTTAACTTAAACATAAGTGCGTCGGAATTATCTTTGCCACGCACTTTTTGAATTTGGGACAAATAAGTGCTACGGAATGAACTTTGTCGCGCACTTTTTGAATTTGGAACAAATAAGTGCGACGGAATGATCTTTGCCGCGCACTTTTTGAATTTGGAAGTATTTGTAATGTTAGTGTTCAGCGCCAAGAAAATGAATGAAAAGAATGTAAATACAAGTTTTCATTTGTTTTATTTTTAGATACCATTTAATTTAAATTTAGTTGTTACTCTACGTTTTATTAAATAATAATAAATATGAGGCGCCTTTTATATTCTCATAGAGGTGATGAAAAGTAGAGTATACCACTCGGGCGCAAAATATATTTTTGGCTCGGGCGACGTACTTTGAATCCATTGCTACGTTCAGGATTCTACTAAAGAATCCCTCGCTACGTTCAGGATTCTACTGAAGAATCCCTCGCTGCTCTCGGGATTCTACTCTAGAATCCCACTTTGCTCTGGATTCAAAAAAGCGCCCTCGCCGTAAAAAAATATTATTCTGCTCCCCTATGATACAATCCACTATTACTTTGGGCTCCGGAGCCTATCACTACATATACAGAAAAGTTGCCTTTTTGTGTGTCTGTCTATGTATCTACAGAAAAAGCGAAAAGATCAACAAAGGCTACTTTAGATGTTACATATATCATATATTCGGATCTGATTATATTTTGACATTGCTTGTAAAATATGGTGGCGTGATGACGGCCTTGAACAAAAATCAAACTAAAACGAAATTTTTATTGTATTTAAGCATTAAATACTGTTGTTTTTATTTTATTAATTTAATTAATTTTATAATGTAACTGTTTGCCATTTTTAGGGTCAAACCTCAAACGGAAAAAACGGAACCCTTATAGGATCACTTTGTTGTCCGTCTATCCGTCTGTGTGTATGTCGACACTCTTTATCTCGGGAACGCGTAAAGATATCGAGTTGAAATTTAAACTATATACGTATATCTATGGTTTCTTGCAGCTGTGTAAAAGAACACTTTTATTATAAGTTTTGATATCATTCATTTTATTCGATAATAAGGAGTTATTTTAAATTCACTTTTATTTTTTAGTTTTTTCGCCTACATAGTTGTATGTATGTTGTGTATATCAACACATTGACAAAAACCGGACAAGTGCGAGTCAGGCTCACTCATCGAGGGTTCCGTACAAACACGTCATTAAAATAATTAAAAACCGGTTTTGATTTTTGTGAGTGCGGAATATGCGGTTTTTTACGACATAAACGTCTCTAACTTTTTTAAACGATAACTCAGAAGTTTTTCTTTTACACAACAGCAAGAATCCATCGATATACGTATACAGTTTAAATTTCAATTCGATATCTTGACGCGTTCTCGAGATAAAGAGTCTTGACATACATACAGACGGACAGACGGACAACAAAGTGATCCTATAAGGGTTCGGTTTTTTTCCTTTTGAGGTACGGAACCCTAAAACATGCATAAAATAATAAATAACCGGTTGAATATCACAGTAACTACAGATAAAGGCACATTGCAAATTAAAATAAGCAAAAAACGTCAATAAAAAATACAATTTAAATTCCAATTAAAAGAAAAAAAAAGAAGAAATAAAGTCAAGAAGCATATTAGAAACAAACATAATATGATGATAATATGAACTAAAATGTTTGAATTATTCTAGTTATATGGGAAACCATAACTTGGAAACATTATTTGTATCTATATTTAACCGTAGTCCAATTACACAAGTTAAACTTAGTTATTTACGGTTAAAGTTTGTTTAATCTGACTTAGAGTTCGCTAACTACTGCAAGTTTTGGCTATAAATTTTGCGTTCAAAAGTTAAGAATGAGAGGATTATAAGAATGATATTGTATAAAATTTTAATTATTTTCAAAGAGAAATTTAATATTTGAGAGTTACTCTTTAATCCATAGGGTGTTATTTATCAAATGCAGTGATTTTTATATGTGATTATGGGAACGAGCGTGGTTTTTGCACATTTTAATTATAGTATAACACAGGTGTTACTCTCGCTTTATTTTAGTAGATAACTGCTACTATCTTCTTTTCTGAAGGTCTTTTTGAGAAGATTAGAGTTTGTATCGGTGGTTTGTATCGCATAGCGCTTCACTCGTGAGTATTCCAATCTTGAAAAAGATCGCCGAATCCGATCTAAACTTTATAATAATCCACTAAAATAAAACGTGAATAATACCTGTCCTATACTCATCAACATAATGAACAACTTTTATTGTATAAGACCAACTCTACGGAAAAAAACAGCAGTTTTACATTTTTAATTTTCTCGAGAGCTGATAAACTTTTTGTACGGAAACGTTGTTTATTTTTGAATTTCGAAGTTTTTCTCATCGTAAAGGTTAGTCACCTTTAATTGACTTGACACTCTCTTACTGAATACTAATTATTTCCTAACTGACAAAAACTCCTCATTTTTCATACGAACAGCCAGAATGTGGAACGCATTCTTGGTTCTGTCTTCCCGTAAATAACAACGTAGGTGTCTTAAAATCCCGAGCAAATAGTCATCTTCTAGGTAAGCGTGCTACACCTTAGACCTCATATCTGCTCAACATCAGGCAGTATGTAGTCAAACGCAAACCTATACGAATAAAAAAAATCAAAAATGGCCTTCAAAATTCCCGCCCAAAATCCGAGAATCAATTCCACATGAGCAATTTATTCAAACGTCAAAATCAGCATAATTTCTCCGGAACCCTTCCTCCGATCAAATTAAATACCCTTCGAGACCCTCACACCTATTTGCATGAAAAACCTCTCACACGCTCACATGTAAACCGTACTCACACACGCGCAGCTTCGTAAACTACACGTCAGTGTGCAGAAGAAAATGTCTTAAACCTAACAATGATTCTAGCTCAAGCCTTCAGCGGACAGAAATCTACATACTATTTTAGACAGCCTATGTAGTAAGCGAGACAACGCTATAAAATATATTAAGTTAGAAAGAGACGGTGCCATGCACTGAGATGTCGCCTTAGCAGCCGCGGAGCTACGCCAGTACGTTCGTAGACTCAGGTCGTAGCGGGTCTACGGAGCTACGAAGCGCTACGCACTCGATATACAGAACACATAATTCACCGCATTCAATACCTCGTTTTTAATTATTTTTCCTCAACCTCTTTTGTTTCGTAAAAGATGTTCTATTACAATTTGAATTTGGAAGCGATGTTTTTTTCATAAAAATGGCAAAGTGTATGAGTGGTTATTGTGCAACGTGTAAATTTGTAATGTAAAAAGTGGATAAGTTTTTATTGGACAGCCAAACGTACAATACAATTGTGAAAGGGAATGGAAGCGGCCTATTTGGATTCGAGGAAGGTAGGAAATGCAATTACTTTTGAGATGTGTTCGGAATATGAAACATGATGATGAAAGCTACTAGCGATTTTCTCTTTTTTCTCTATTATACAGACGAGTATACGTTTGTACTTGCATGAAGGGTTTATAGCAAAGGGCTAATAATCCACACAAGGTTTTAGATGATCAACAGCGTTTGGAAGGATATTGTATATACTTATGTCAGCACAATGGAGTATTTGTCATTTTTAAATTTTAGATAAATTACTGATACTCTAAATAAGCCATTTTAAAATTGTATGTTGTTATTTTTATGTTTTTACTTTTTTTCAGGTCAATAAAAAATTATTTATTTTTGAAATATGTTGTACATAAGAGCATCGCTACTACAAATTAGTGGGTTAAAGCGGGTCAAAAAATTTTTTTTTTTTTTACATTTGCAGATTTATAATCAGCTTAAATAAAAAAAAACTCATGTAGCCGCCATGAAGAGATATAGTAACCAGTTTATGCATAAGCGTCCACCTAGGTACTAATAACTAAGGTGATCAGGTAATGCACTTTCGTGCACTAACTGTCGATTGTTTTGGTTTTAAGGTGTATGTAACGCGTAAACGCTACCTATTCATGGCCACTAAATGAGTGTTTAAAAAAATTAATTAAACTGTGAAAAGCAAACAACCCAAAAAAAATATTCTGGGGCTGATCGAGACAATCAGTTTTAAGCGTTTGCATTATTAACTATATTATAGTGTACCTAGTTCAAAACCACTCAAAATCATAAATTTTGACAAAGTGACAACAATGTTGATAGGGAAATATAAAACACAATTTGAATACTTCAACAGTCTTCATACAAAGTTTATTTTTTCATAGCTTCAAATTTATTGTTTGAACCATAATTAGGTTATTATAATGATATTTTACTAGCTGATACGGCAAACCATTGTTATGCAACTTGAAAAAAAAATAAACTGGAAAATGTTACCCATTTTACTTAAGAGGTTATAAAAACTGCCTACAACCTATTCTCAGACCTATCGTAATCAAAAAAGGTTGATTAAAATCATCATTTTTTAATAACTTTTACTATGAAGCCAATCCAAAAATATCAGCTGTTCTATACCTATTTGCAACATGGAATCGACAAAATGTATAAAACAGCTGATTTTTTTTTCTTTACTTACGGTTTTGCCCCATAGAAGAAGTTGTCCGTGATGATGGCCTGAATCACCTCCTTCCGGCTAAGAACACTGTAGCCGCATAAATACTTTACCAAAGCGTTGTAGATATCAAGCTGATGGAAAAAAATACACAATTGTTTTGCATACAACAAAATACAGTTGCGCTTCGCTCACAGCAGTGTTTTATTCTTTGCTAAGCAAATATACCTAATTCAATGGGTCAAAAACGTCTTGTTTAGCTTTATGTTATTGTACTTTGTTGAAGTCTTGAATTTGAGGTATTTTTAACCGACGATGGAAGGAGATGGAGGTTTGAAAAAGGTTAACAAGTCAACGCATAACTTTTTACTGAGTAGTCCAATCAATCATTACAAATACAATGCGAAGTCGATTATTTAGATAATTCTTTTTATACTGAAAATTATCAAGAAACGGGTCTTATATAAATTCGTTTATTTTTGAGATGTGTTGGCTTGCATCCAGCACGATCCTGCGATCTTAAGGCGCCATAGTATTATCGTAAGTTTTCATATGAGCGGGTGAAGACCAATACCGGTTTCACCCGATTTTTTCATTCAAAAATCAATATAAAATTGATATCAGCAGTTTTCCTAAATATTGTGGATGAAAGCTATAGTTCAATTCACGTGCATAAATAACAGATTCAAAAAAAATTGTAAACGTGTAAAAAAGTGCCCAAAAATGCAACAAACTTTCTTAGAAGTCATGAATTTGTTCCAAAAAGCGGTATCTTTGCATTTAATTTCTATCGAGCGAAGTTTATTGAATTATGTGTTGAGTTATTGAATCCTCTGCCGTAGAGTTTTGAAAATATTGTAAATTTTATTTTTATTCGACAACTTCAAGGTTTGAAGGAGAAAAGTCAGGTTAACTAGGGCTCTATACAGGTATTTCGAGATTGGATGGCAGCTTAATGAGGTCACGCTATCTTCTACGCTGCGCTTACCGTTGTGTCGTCTGTCGTCCCATTTAAAAACTTTTTGACCTCATTGATCATCAGTCTTCTGTGCTATGTGCTCTTCCTGTGACAACTATTGGGTATAAATTAAAGACGGTTTCTAGTTTATTAATTTACAATAGTTGTACCTTTCGCGTAATTGCAGGTTCTAGAATGTTACACAATTATTTGGGCGGGGGACTTACATCACAATTAAATTATTACTTTTTTTGTTCTTACATGTTGGGTTTTACGGCATTACTCCAACTTCCCAAAAATCCAACATCATCCTAATTCTCTTGTCTATGCGGACCTTGTCTATGTGTTGCCAGAAGGGCCTGTCAATATAAAGTACTCCTAAAACATTACATCAAAATAAGGCACTCCTTAGAAGTCACATTAAATATTCACCACACTGCCCACTGCCATTTCAACTTGCCAATCTTTTGAGCTACATGTCGATAACCTATTAGTACTTGGAAGTAATTAAATACGTTTCATCAGTTTGTCCGGACGTTCACCTTTACAATGATATAATTCCAATAGAATAACCAAATCCGATAAATTATTGAACATCCCGAGAAATTAATTATAATCCTGATAAATTGAAACGATCTCGGGATTGATCAATCTTGAATTTAATTAAACGTTTATATTGTGCCTGGGTCTAAGTAAGGAGACAAATTGTGATCATTTGTTACCTGAAATTCGTTTTTAGGGTTCCGTACCCAAAGGGGAAAAACGGGACCCTATTACTAAGACCCCGCTCTCCCGTCTGTCTGTCTGTCAGTTTGTCTGTCACCAGACTGTATCTCATGAACCGGAATAGCTAGAACGTTGAAATTTTCACTGATGACGTATTTCTGTTACCGCTGTAACAAAAAATAATAAAAAAAGAAAAAAATATATTTGAGGCTCCTATACAACAAACCTGAATTTTTAGACGTTTTTAGCTCGATGTTAATGACAGTTGTTGAGAATAAAACCGTCCCTGCGCGCGAGTTACTCAGCTCGGTGCAAGTACGGCAGTGTGTGACTTGGACGCCGTCGCGGATGACGTCTGCGGAACGATTCTAGGATTAGCGGCCTAATTCTTAGTGTGCCAATTATATTAAGTGGGGCGCGGATCGCCTAATTTGTGTTGACTGTTGATTTGAAGTGCAAGTGATTGGCGGCGGATGCAATAGAATCCTGAAGACACCTCATCAGCTGTGAGTTCGTTCCATTTAGTTTTGGTCGACCAAGGGGGTAGGATTCGGGACGAGTTTAGGTTATTTCCAGGGTGGAATGAACTCGTCGGCTTGCGCCGCAGCATTCGCGAATTGATGGTAATCGAATTCCTATTGTTTTAATTATTATATGGGCCCAGCACGATTTAGTAGATTGGTTGGAGTCCAGCCTACCGGTATTTTTTGGCGGAAACATTTTGGTAGCAGAGCGTGGTTCTCACGAAGTGATTTTCGTGCCACGGAATTGAAAATTGCATTTAATATTGTATTATTTGTAAGTTAGATGTAAAATGCGGTCATTTTATTTGGTTGTTTTTTGGTTAAATTGTGGGTAAATCGTAAACTGACTTCATTTTACTGTGAAGGTTTACTACGATTGTGGAATAGTTTTGCATTGTATAGCACCTTATCGTAATAAATACGCGGTCGTATTAAAAGTAAAAGGTAGGTACATTTGTAAAACTCAACTCATTAGTTTGTCGTAAATAAATTACTATTAGCAATCTTAGTAGGGTTGCATATGGATAATTGTGTTGCATTATTGCTATTTGTTATTGTTTCGTATTTTCGCAATTGATAATTGTTTGTTTGGTAATTTTAAGTCGCACGATTGCGTGGTACTTATTGTTTACTTTAGAAATTATCCATAAGAAGCGTAGGCTTGGCTTTTAAATTGCTTCAATATTTTATTAGTCAATGGTAATTAACTAGGAATTGATTCGGTTTGTTTACATTAGAGTAGGTTGTGTACGCTTGCCGTTATCTTTATTAGTTTCATTTTAGTGCGCGGTCGCATTTAAAACTATACTTAAGTTTTAATAAAATTTAGGGTTCAGCTTAATATACCACGGGGTTCCGTACCATTTATATTAAAATTAAATTATAATTTCACTGTAGGTTATAATTGTGTACCTACTATTGTGATACTATTGTTTGCGATTGTTACCTATAGTTTGGGCTGTTGTCACTCGGGGTGTCACCAAGTTTAACTGTGTCATTTTTTGGTCTTTTATTTACGGATCACAGTTGTTTTTATTGTTTAATTTACGTTCCTTTTCGTTTCACTTACTTCGAATATGGCACGGCATGCGGCGAAGGACATTTTAGCCAAGGAGTTAAGATGGTTCCTTGGAGCTAAAGGGCTTATCGGTCGACCGGATCGGAAGTCTGCACTACGTCTACGCGCGGAAGCCGCGCGTGGCAGACTTGAGAGCGCTGAAGACGCTTTCATGACATTAATGGCCACTGATCCTTCGCCAGAGATATTTGCCAGTTATGAGGCAGATCTCAATCAAATCTCTGAAACATGTGATGAGATTATGGAGGCCGTGGAGGCCATGAAGGCGGCGCAGGTGGGTGGCCCGCCAGTCGCTGGTGGAACAAAGACAGAGCCGGGACATGGCGTCACGGGCCGGCTGCCAACTTTGGAATTACCCCATTTTAATGGGGACGTGGGACACTGGGTGTCCTTTAAAAATATGTTTATGTCGCTGGTCGACTCGCGAAGGGACCTGACGTCGGCACAGAAAATGGCGTATCTGTTGTCGACACTTGAGGGCGAGGCACAGTCGCTCATCCGGCATCTTCGGGTCGAAGATGATCAGTATAATACCGCCTGGGAGCTGTTGAACTCCCGCTATCAAAACGTCCGACTACTGGCGGACGTCCATGCGAGCCAGATACTGAATCTGCCGAAGATAGGGTCCAGGGCGGACCTTCGGCATAAGTTGCTCACGCCTCTAACAGTTGCGTGTAACTCGCTGCGCACTCTGGGGTTACCAGTGGACGAGTCGGCGAGTGGATACTTGCTCGTCCACCTAGTTTTAGGCAAACTCCCAGCCGAGCTGCGTTCGAGGTTCGAGCGAGAGCACGGTGCGGGTCCAGATGCTCAGGGTGTCGACGCCCTCCCCAAGTTCACGGATCTGGTGAAGTTCCTCGAATGGGAGGCCAGGATCGCCGAAACCTCGGCCCCGGAAGCTACCTCAAGTGCGCAGGGGCGCATCCCAGGGGGGCCTTCGGGAGGAGGAGGAAGGGCGCGGGGGAAGGACGTCCGCGCAACACCGAATTGGAAGTGCAGCAACAGGGTTGCTACATTGGTTGCCGGCGAGGCTCGAAGGGCTTGTCGGCATTGCGGCCAAGAAGGACATGGGCTGTTGCAGTGCCGCTCCTTTAAAACCTTGACGGTACCGGAGAGGCGCCGGTACGTTAAGAGCAGTAACCTATGCTTTTCGTGCGCTGGGGCACATTTTCACAGGGACTGCTCCGAGGCAAAACCGTGCACGTGGTGCGGAGGCGCGCACCACCCCATGCTATGCATGAACAAGGGTGACGCAGGCCACCAGGACAAACAGAAGGCGTCTGTCACGGGCGGGTGCGCTCCCCCCCGAAGCTCTTCTCCGAGGGACGGAGGAGGTGCCCGGGCACAAGGTCAAGTGCAACACAGGGGCTGGGGGGGGTCGTCCTCTAGTGAGCGCATTGGAGGGCAGAGCCCTCAGGTAACCGGACATGCGGCGGCCGCATCCGGTCCTTATTACGCTCGGGCGAGCATGGCCACCCACTCCAGGGCGGAGGGGTCGGCAAATTGTGATAAGGGGAAGGGGGCCTCGGCAACGGCGCCAATTGCGGTCGGCCATCCCCCATCACGAGGCCAGGAGGTAATGACCTCGCAACATGAGCGGTACTCGCCGCCCATGCATGAGTACCCACGGTTGGAGTATCACCCACCGTACTATCGGTCCGGCAGGGCTGCCGGGTACGTGGTGCCAGCGAGGACGCTGTGCGTGCGTCCCGCACGTCCCACGGAATATCAGGCCTATCCAAATTGTTCTCCGCCAGCTAGTCAATAGCTAGCTGGTTCCTCTGAGGCAATAGGCCCACAAACTGTGCTGTTACCTACCGCGGAGGTCCGCGTTTGGGGTACAAGGGGGGACAGCGTACGGATACGAGCCCTTCTTGACACGGGGGCACAGGGGTGTCTAATAACAACGCGTGTGGCACGTAAATTGCGTTTAGAGCTAGAACGCGCATCGAAACCCATACTGGGTGTGGGTGATTCGGAAGTATTGGGTGTGAGGGGCCATACATACGTCTCCTTTTCTTCGGTGCACACTCCAGCGCTGAGGATTTCTGTTGCCGCCATGGTACTGGATACCGTGGTGGGTTGGCATCCATCAGTGGATATCCCTACGGGAAGGGTATCGCTGACAGAGGGGTTGGACTTGGCCGACCCACTCTTTCATCAACCAGGCCCTGTAGATCTGCTAATCGGAGCAGATGTATTGGGATGGGTATTAACGGGAAGACAGAAGACATTAGGGACTTCTTCCTTGGTAGCAATTTCTACTATTTTTGGACATGCGGTCATGGGTCCGGTGTTTGAGGACCAAACTCAGGGCGAGTCATCGGTCACTATCGCTAGTTCAGCCCTTGCCAGAATTATGCGGAAGTTCTGGGAGGTGGAAGAACCCCCTGAGGCGTCACGGGTAGACCCGAATCACGACGAGTGCGAAGCGTTCTTTAAGGACAACACGGTTAGGCTTCAGTCAGGAAGGTTCATGACTAGGCTACCCTTTATTACCTCGCCGCCCTCGTTGGGGTCTTCTAGAGCGTTGGCCGAGAAAAGACTGCTGTCCATGGAGCGACGTATGCAACGAGACCCAGTTCTCCGGGAAAAATACATCGACTTCATGCGTGAATATGAAGCACTAGGTCACATGTCGCCTGCTCAAGTCGATTGGAGCTCGACTGAGCACTACTTCTTGCCTCATCATGCGGTGCTGAAGGCATCTACGGGTAAATTAAGGACCGTATTTGATGGTTCTGCTGTTACCTCAACGGGAGTAGCTCTCAATCATTGTTTGCACGCGGGTCCCAAATTGAATCGTGACGTTGTCGATGTCATTCTGAACTTTCGGAGACATCAGGTAGTTTTCGGGGCGGACATCCGGATGATGTTCCGTCAGACTGTCATTCACCCAGAAGATAGACGCTTTCAGCTTATTCTCTGGCGTGAAAATCCCAACGACCCAGTGGTCGTATATGAGCTCAACACCAACACGTATGGGTTGAGGTCGAGTCCCTGGATTTCGACTCGCGTGCTCCGTGAGTTAGCGGAGTGTGAGCGAGTGCGTTTCCCTCGGGCTGCTGCAGTTTTGCGTCGCGATTTATTTGTGGATGATATCTGTACGGGTGCGCAGACTTGGGAGGAAGCTATCACTCTACGCGACGAGTTGGTTGCCATACTGGCGACAGCTGGTTATGAACTGCGTAAATGGTTGTCGAATGATCCTAGGGTACTGGAGGGTATCCCAGAAGAACACCAGCAGAATCCGGGCCTCTTCGCGGACGGAGAGGACCCAAATATGATAGCTGTGTTGGGTATGAAATATCAGCCAGTAGCTGATACCTTTACGTTCCAAGTGGATCTGGAACGACATCAAGTGTGGACAAAGCGGACTGTTCTATCCGCCATCGCACGGACCTTTGATCCAAACGGCTGGGTTAGTCCCGTGATCTTCTCAGCCAAATGTCTTTTACAAGAACTTTGGACATTGGGTGTCTCGTGGGATGAGCCACTCAATGGAGCCCCATTG
Organism: Hypomecis punctinalis; assembly: GCA_949316475.1. Taxonomy (NCBI): domain Eukaryota; kingdom Metazoa; phylum Arthropoda; class Insecta; order Lepidoptera; family Geometridae; genus Hypomecis; species Hypomecis punctinalis. The sequence goes on from OX438818.1 coordinate 18,134,182, forward strand.
AACACATGGCTTGAATTGCTTGATACCATTGAGGAGGTCAATCGGATTGCCCTTCCTCGACGAATACTGCCACCGGGAAAATACCAAGCCAGTCTGCATGGCTTTTGTGACGCCTCAGAACGAGGTTATGCGGCGTCAGTTTATGTACGAGCGGTTGACGCCGAGGACCGGGTCTCCGTCGTATTACTGATGGCCAAGAGCAAGGTTGCTCCTATTCGGACCAGGTTGACAATACCTAAATTGGAGCTGAGCGGGGCTCACCTTTTAACGCGTTTGTTATGCCACATTGGCAAGGAGTTAGCGTCCACTGTAAATATTGAGAAGATATACGGATGGTCGGACAGCCAAGTGGCCCTGGCGTGGCTTGGAGCCGCACCGCACACGCTGGATGTTTTTGTGGGAAACCGGGTTTCCCAAATTCAGAATGCCGAAGTTCATATTGATTGGAGACACGTTCCGGGCGAAATCAATCCGGCTGACTGTGCGTCTCGGGGCTGTACAGCTGTGGAGCTGGTGCAGCACCCACTTTGGTGGGGACCGGACTGGTTATTGGAACCAGAGTCCTCTTGGCCTGCTCCAAGGAAGGAGAGGTTACTATCGGTGCTGCCGGAGTTGCGCGTGAATGCAGTGGCAACTGAACCAAAATTGGATAAGGATTGGTTGGTGGGGAGATACAGCAGTTTGGAGAAGTTACTGGGTGTGACCAGTTGGATAAAACGCTTCATCCACAACTGCCGCCACCCGACTCGGAAGCAGCTTTCACCCACTACGACGCCGGAGGAGCGGCGAAGCTCGTTGTTATATTGGATCAAGATTATTCAGTCGGACTGCTTTAAGGCGGAATTATCAATCTTACGCTTAGGACGCGCGAAGTTGAAGGGAGCCGTGGCTCGGCTTAACCCTTTCATTGATTCTGATGGTTTTTTGCGGGTCGGAGGCCGCCTTCGAAGGGCTAACATTCCATATGGGAGTAGGCATCCGTTACTACTTCCGAAGCAGGGAGCTTTGGTAGAACTTATCGTGCGAGACAGACACATTCGCAACGCGCATGCAGGGTGCACTGCGTTGCTTGCAATTTTACAACGAGAATTTTGGATTTTATCGGCCCGGAGGGTTGTCCGGGGTGTTATATTTCGTTGTATACCTTGTTATAGGGTCAAGGCAGCTACGATGCAGCCACAGATGGGTGATCTACCCTCGGATAGGGTCAATCAAGCGAGGCCGTTTGATGGGGTTTCTACCGACTTTGCCGGGCCATATTATGTGAAATCGTCTACATTACGAAACGCTAAGGTTACTCGCGCTTATCTATGCGTATATGTCTGTTTATCGACAAAATCGGTTCATTTCGAGGCGGTATCCTCGTTAACTACTGAGGCATTTATTGCTTCTCTAGACCGTTTCGTGTCGCGAAGAGGTCTCCCGTCACTGATCCGGTCTGACAATGGTACAAACTATAAGGGTGCAGACAATTATTTAAAGGAAGTTGGTAAATTCCTACAAGCTAATGGAAATAGTATAAGTCAGGCTCTTGCCCAGAGGGGAATAACTTGGCTAACGAGTCCGCCAAATTGTCCCCACTGGGGAGGTATATTTGAGGCCGCGGTAAAGTCAGCCAAGACGCACCTACGGAGAATATTAGGAGAGACGGCTCTCACGTTCGAAGAGCTTGCCACTGTGTTTTGTAAGGTGGAAGCTGTTCTGAACTCACGTCCGCTCTGTCCATTGTCTTCCGACCCAAACGACCTAGAGGTCCTCACCCCAGGTCATTTCTTGATTGGGCAGCCACTCGCGGCTTTGCCAGAGTATCCGTGGACGGATGTCAATACGACACGGTTGTCGCGGTTTCAGATGTTACAACAAATGGGTCAAGACCTATGGCGTCGATGGTCTTTAGAGTATTTACACATTTTACAACAACGGGTTAAATGGACAGATCGGACGGATCCTCCACGGGAAGGGGATTTGGTTTTGTTGAAGGAAGCGAATTTGCCTTCATTGTTTTGGCGCAGGGGGCGCATTATAAAGTTAATTATGGGTCCTGATGGGACTCCTCGCGTCGCCGAAGTGCTGGTCAGAGGCTCGACTTTACAGCGGGCTATAGCGACGCTCTCCCGGCTCCCGGTGGATTAAGACTAGCGGCTGGCTTCTCCAGCCGGGACGGGTGGTTGTTGAGAATAAAACCGTCCCTGCGCGCGAGTTACTCAGCTCGGTGCAAGTACGGCAGTGTGTGACTTGGACGCCGTCGCGGATGACGTCTGCGGAACGATTCTAGGATTAGCGGCCTAATTCTTAGTGTGCCAATTATATTAAGTGGGGCGCGGATCGCCTAATTTGTGTTGACTGTTGATTTGAAGTGCAAGTGATTGGCGGCGGATGCAATAGAATCCTGAAGACACCTCATCAGCTGTGAGTTCGTTCCATTTAGTTTTGGTCGACCAAGGGGGTAGGATTCGGGACGAGTTTAGGTTATTTCCAGGGTGGAATGAACTCGTCGGCTTGCGCCGCAGCATTCGCGAATTGATGGTAATCGAATTCCTATTGTTTTAATTATTATATGGGCCCAGCACGATTTAGTAGATTGGTTGGAGTCCAGCCTACCGGTATTTTTTGGCGGAAACAACAGTGATAGGTCTTAATTCACAGTGATAGATAGCCTTAATTATTCACAGAATATTTAGTTAAATATGCACTTTAAAATAAATAAATGAATTAAAATAATATAAACAACGACAAAAGGAAGATGTTTGAAATATTAAGTGGTATATTCCTTTCGCTGCGCTTGCTGGTACGTGGTCTCCACTCGAGAACTTTTCGACTCCACCTCACTCAGTCACTCAGTCCTCCGCGCTATGTGTCCACCCACAAAGTGGACAGATGACCTAATTAAGGCCGCAGGATTGCGCTGGATGCAAGCCGCTATCAACCGGTCTTATTGGAGATCCATAAGGGAGGCCTATGTCCAGCAGTGGACGTCTTTTGGCTGATGGATGGATGGATGGATATTCCTTTCAAAAAGTATTACAAAATTAAAATAAAATATCCTAATGGAGGCTTCCATACTGTGCGGAACCTTGCGTGCACGAGTCCAATTCGCACTTAACCAATTATTCTGCTAGTGAGTAGGCGAGCAATTTTAGGGCTGAGTAGCTAGCCTTCGTATCAGAGTTTTAAGGGCAACTTAAAACCTCTCGTACGCTAAGCAGCATAACTTAAAAACTAACATCAGGTTTATCCAACCTGCCTAGTGCCTATACAAACTTACTCGTTACTAGCTTAATCAATAAATGCAAAAATAAGTAACAATAACACCGGACAAGTGCGAGTCAGGCTCGCACATCGAGGGTTCCGTACAAACACGTTGTTAAAATAATTAAAAACTTGTAATTGTACTTGTAGCATGTGCTAATGAAGTTCTTTTAAATGATACGATTTACTCACTTTGAATTTTGAACCCATATTTTGTGAATTTTGAGGCCCTATTTTTGTGATTTAAATAAAAATGTATAGTTTTCAGATTTATTCCTAAATGTACTCTAAGACAATGCTTCTCGCCAAATTTCATAGTTCTATGTCAACGGGAAGTACCCTGTAGGTATTGATTTTTGTGAGTGTCAAAATATGCGGTTTTTTACGACATAAACGGCTCTAATTTCTTTATATGATAACTGAGAAATTTTTCCTTTACATAACTGTAAGAAATCATAAATATACGTATACAGTTTAAATTTCAACTCGATATCTTTTGAGCGTTCCCGAGATAAAGAGTCTTGACATACATACAGACGGAGAGACGGAGAGACGGACAGACGGACAGACGGACAACAAAGTGATCCTATAAGGGTTCCGTTTTTTCCGTTTGAGGTACGGAACCCTAAAAACGGTCTGCTTAACATACTCCTAATGAGCAACATAATATTTTAAAACGAAATGATTTTTATTAAACGATATGTGCTCCCCACATTATTTTTATTTCAAACAGTTTTTATTTGTGGTTAAAAATTTAACGCTATACCGATCGTAGGGTGCGAGCTACCCCTACATGTTTCAGTCTTTTTTTAAATTATCCTTTACTGTCCCAAGGACTGCCTCGGTGACTCAATGGTTAGTGACCCTAAATTCTGGATCAAAGAGGCGTGGGTTCGATCCCCACCAGGGTAAATATTTATGTGATTAACATAAATGTTTGCTCTGTGTCTGGGTGTTATTTAGTTACTATCTATATAAGTATGTACGTATTTAAAAATAAGTATATGTAGTATATCAGTCTCTGGCAGCCATATCACAAGATTTGCTTAGTTTAGTCAGAGGCCGGTGCAAGATGTCCCAAAATATTTATTTATTTAAATAATGCTGATTATTAATTTTATAATGTACTCTACACATTTCATTCTTTAATTTAATAAAAAATATTACGATACTCTTTGATAAGATTAGCAAGAATATTTACAACTTTTTTGGTCTAAATGTGAAATTCTCTTGAAATGTACAAACATATTATCTTGATTGATGTTTTCATCTCATTTAGCAGAATTTTTCTGATAATTTGTGAAATAAAAGTTTTATGCTGTGGGAGTTTTAACATTTTTTATAAGATATTCTGGAAATAAGGATAAACTTTAATAATATTATAAGCTATATGTTATAAGCTATATAACTAATATTATAAGCTATATATTATAACTAATAATATTAAAAGCGTGAAAGTTTGTATGTATGGATGTCTGTTCCTCTTTCACGCAAAAACTACTGAACGGATTGAGATGAAACTTTGCAGTAGTAATGTTTATACATCAGAATAACACATAAACTATGATTTAAAAAGATATTGCGTGAAACGGAGTTTGCCGGGTCAGCTAGTTTAGTTATAAATTTATAAATCTTTGAATATGTTTCAGGTAATAAGCTGACAGGATATACTCAGACGTAAACTTGTTGTTTATAAAAAAAATAGTCCAAAATAAACATTAGTTTAGACGGAGACCTTTTAGCAAAATTTCCTACTAAATAATTGCTAAATTTATATCAGGCAGTATGTAGTCAAACGCAAACTTATACGGAATTAAAAAAAAATGTTAGTTACTGTTGGAGCAGTCTGTAATGAAAACAGATTCGAACAAATAACATAACCAGTATTTATTTTACACCAGTAAACAAAATTAACAATAAACAAACTTCCAAGGCAATCGTAATTGCTCAAATGAATATTAAAGGCTTAAAGATGCTTTGTCTTAACAAATAAAGGCATTCTCTTTTCTTTTTGCGAATCACTTATAACATTTTTACTCAAATACTTAAACACTTCAAAATGTATATTTACGTAACATAAATTTTTACTTTGCATGATTCAGTGTTGTGTGATCTACCTTATCTAGTTTAATAATTGTGTAACTATTGGCGTTTGTACTGTACTGTACTGTATCAGCCTTTTTTTTTTAATAGTCCACTGCAGGACTTAGGCCTACCCACGAAGGGTGATTGGGCTATATCCACCACGCTGGCCCAGTGCGGGTTGGTGGATTCGCATACGCCATCGAATTTCTTCTACGGACGTATGCAGGTTGCCTCACGATGTTTTCCTTCACCGAAAAGCCAGTGGTGTGAAATTCCGTACATAAATTCCAAAGAACTCATTGGTACGGGACCGGGGATTTGAACCCACGACCTCACGATTGTAAGGCGGGTGTCACTACCTCTTGACCATCACGGCTTCTATTGGCGTTTATTATTTGTGATTTAAGCAAAATTTTGTTATATTATTTTTCGCAAAAATTCACACCACCGACTTCCACCGTGTACAGAATTCCAAAAAGTTTTCATGAATCGGAGTGACATGCATGAACATTATTGTTGATTTATCAAAAACCGTTCAGTTGATTTCGATAAAATTTAATTAACACTATTTCAGAAGTATACTCTTCCAATTTTTTTTTATATCATTTCGCAATTTGCGAAGATATCGAAGAAAGTAAAAAAAAATGAATAAGGTAGTATCTCTTTCTTTTAGAAGTCGGTAAAAATAACGGCCTATGTTACACCAAAGACGTGCATAACTTTATGATAAATATAAATAACATGTTTTAGTTGGGTAGAGCGTCGGGCTAGTGTTCCGAAGACGCAAGGTTCGAGTCCCGCATCCGCGACGAATTTTTGAAATGTTTATCACAAAAATAACTCTTTGAGATAAACCTACAGTGGGATGTACTATAAAATTAAAATCATTTTATAAATAACACGGTTTTTAGAAATTTATATTTTGTATTTTTTTGTTTATTAATTTGAAAATTTCTTAATCTAAATAATCTTTAACGCAGTTAAAGATTGATGCGTCATTAATCATCTAGCCAAATCTGTGGCAAATAATCCATGACTTATTTATTTTAATTCATTTGTTTTATTTGATGATTATAACGGATTTAAACAAAAACAAAACCATAACCACTATTTATTTTACACCAGTAAACATAATTAACAATAAACAAACTTCCGAGACAGCTTTAATTGCTCAAATGAATATTGAAGGCTTAACATGCTTTGTTTGTCTTAGAGAGCGGTAATTGTGGGTAATTATTCATTCAGACGGTTAAGGGAAGCAACAAGAATCCCTGTGTAACTATGGGCTTGATTTATTCAGTAGTTTCACACTATACCCCTCTCATTTACACGTCAGGAACTGCTCTATTTCTGTCTCTGTTTTGTAGTACAAGAAGAAATTAAAACTTAACTACCTTAAATTTTCTCGTGATGCGACTAACCTGAAACTATGAAATAATTTTTATTAATAGGAGGAAGACGTTATCAGCCGCTTTGTGCGGCGTGCGACGACTGCGTCACCTAAGGTCATCGTAGACTATAATTTAAAGATGGCCATTAACGTAGTTTAAAACCATATTTTTTGTTTTTAATTTTATTAGATTTAGAGTCCTTTTGTTAAGCCTTTATAAGCAATATTGTTCAAATCTTTTTTTCTTAATGTATATCTTAAAAAGCACAGACCCTGGAGTCTGTGGAGTGTAACAAATAAATTTAAAAAAAAAAATTTTGAATATTTGTCTTGTCAGAACGAGACAGAGTTATGGACAAGTATATATCTGTCACTTTCTCACACGTCAACAATAATTATTTGTAAGAGTGCAAAGTTGCTTTTTAAGCGTGTGCTCAATTTTGATGACCGTAAATAGGTCTGATGTTTTGAATTCACTTACTTAGTGCACACGATGTTCTACATTCTATTTTACTTTATTCTCTAGCGGATAAAAACAGCTTTTGCACTCAGAAATCAAAAAGATAAGAAAGATACTCTTTCCGAGATGAAGGATGCAAAACTTTTTTCGTGATCGTATGCTAAGCTAGCAAAGGGTTGTGATCTTAGTTCCTTTCAAAGATTGGCCTATGTTCATCAATGGAAAAGCAGGCACGAATGCAAGCAAAATTGTCAAGCAGTTTATTATTCCAGTATACAGTCCTTATCCACTTAAAGAGATGCATTTAACCTAATGGCGGGAATTCAGGTGAAATACGCAATCCATTGTGTATTCCAACGTCCCAAGCTACATTTAACATTTATTTTCATTCGAGCCTAGACGAGACTAGTACACAACGGAAATAAATAACACTATAACTTAGAGTATAGGTATTTCCACACAAGTCGGTGGTTAAGAAGTTAGCCGCAGATGACACTTAAGGGGGCGCCTAATGCCAAAATCGACTTTTTAAAGACGTGGTGTAAAGATAACGATCCATATTAAAAAAATACTATAGGAAAGGAAATACCCTATAGTAGCAGAGTAATTGCGTAGAATTTTGGAAAATAATATGATTACCTTAAAAAAATTGAGACTTCGTATCATAAAAAAAAATATCAGCGACAACACCACATTATTTTCGACAAATTACGTAGCCAGACTAATTTCTAGTAGAGTAATCGATTAGTTTTTTTAATGTATGCTTAAATTTTGAATAAATAAATAAAATGTCCCTAAAAATGTTGGCGCACGAAGCCAAAATCATCGTGAACTGTGTCATGCGATTTTCAACTCTAAACAGAGCAGCATAGATGATAGCGGTCGATACAAGAAGTGCGGGTGAAATCTATTTTTTTCGTGGCATTAGGCGCATTCTTCACCGTGATTCGCTAATTATTGCGCATGTGTGCACAATGCCTACACAAATGGCGAGATAGTGAGCACAGGCGTAGGGAGCGCGCGGGAGAGATGAGCAGCGTTCTGCGCATCACTTTCCATCCACCGACTTGTGTGGCGCTGATTATATCCAGAAGTGGATAAAGAAAGCTAAAGTAAAGTATTTTTATTCTCTTTGACAACATATAGTGGAATACAATAGAATTTTTCAAATTATTAATTAAGAAAACACAATACTACATACAATTAAAAAACTACAGTAGATCCACATCAAGTCCAGCGAGTGGCCCCACACTAGGCTCTAGGCCCGTGTTGTGGGAACCTCACATACCGACAATCAAGACAACTTATAAGTGGAGGTGTCCTATTAAATACATTAAGAGTTATAATTTCAATTAAAGCTGATATATATATGCCGATACGAGTAAATAGGTAAAACACTTACTAAACATTTACTAGTTCGTGATCTAAGAGTGTTAGATAGATAGCATTGTATGTATAGCCAAGATTTATTATATTACTAGCTGACCCGGCGAACTTCGTTCCGCCTAACATTCGATTACAGATTAACAGAACGTAGCCTAAGTTACTCCTTATTACATCAGCTACCTGCCAATTAAAGTCGGTCAAAATCGGTCCAGCCATTGCAGAGACTAGCCGGAACAAACAGACAGACAGACAGACAAAAATTTTAACTAATGTTATTTTGGTGTATGTAGCATATATATATTCATATGCATGTAGTAAAAAAACGGTTATTTCAATATTACAAACAGACTCTCCAATTTTATTTATATGTATCGATGATACGAAGTCTCTATTTTAATAACTAATAATATAAAAAGCTCCAAATTAAAAGGAAAGATATTTTGTAACTTTGACATGCGCTTGCGCGTACTTTTGTGTATATGTGTCTGCACGTGTGTCTGTGTTATCGATTTTAAAACGATGATGATTATATTGCTATTTTGTCCGACTACTGATATAGTATTGTTTATGTAATAAATTGTAACTTAAATAGTTTTCACCTATTTTTAAGTCAAACTTTGTCCCACCAGGAATCAAAAACCATGATATTTTCCTAAAACCGTAAATCAAAATAAATTTTATACTCCCCTGAAAAAACTCAAAGAGCTCTAGTGACGTAGATCCGTCGTTTTATGAGGGAAAAACACTTGGCATAATTGGAATGACAAGCACGGCATTGACAAATTAGGAAAATTATAATAATTATTTATTAGGACTGAAGCCGCTGCGTAATATATTTACGGATTGTTAATTGGTTTTAGTAATAACAAATTTGAGTGCTTTGATTATTTACTAATAATCTAAGCTTGAGTGCAATAAAAATTAAAAGTAAACTTTATAAAACATGAAAAAATAATAATTTGAAGCTAGAAAAAAATTAGGTATAAGAATTTGTAGCATTATTAACATAGTGTTGACGTCATTATGTATGTTTTTTCTGCAAGAAAGAGTCTAAGCCTTATGAAGTACTACAAAATAATACTCCTGCCTAAACAACCGCTACAAGACTATTTAAAGCCTAAATACAGAGTTATCTGCTTACTCTGTACTTAACCGAAAGGGAGTAATTAAGACTATCATTATTTAACTAACTGTTGCAATTGGGTCAACTCAAAATTCGAGGAAAAATCAGCTGTTTCGCAACTGAAACTCGCAATCCATAAAACGTAGGATTTTTTTCTCAAATTGTGAGTTTGCCACATTGTAAAAGTCGTCCGTAATGATGGTCCTAATTACCTCCTTCGGCCTAGTGCACTAGTTCTGGATAAACCTGTATAAGTAATCCAATAAGCTTAGTGCAACCATTGTTACAGTACAACTATTGAAATGATCAATCACAAAAGTAAAATATAAGATCACGTTACTGCTGGCATATAACACTAAAATGACTATAAAAATAAAATTGAAAATCAAGAAATAGTCAATACTATTTCTTGATTTTCAAATTTATTTTTATTACATGTGTGTGGAACAGCTAGTTTTTTTAGTTTTGACAAAGGTCGCAGAACAAAAGTTGTTAGTTTTGTTGTACAAAATAAGTCCCTAAAATGATGCTAATTGATTACGAGAATAACCCTGTATATGTCACACATTCTTCTTATTCACAATACATAACATTTTTTTACGTAGACTATGTCAACATTTGGCCACCAACTCAAGCAAACCTGGTGGAAAGCGAAGTTTTAACGAAAGATGGAGCATGTAGACCTAGAAGATACTTATTTACTCTTGACTTGGAGATATCCAAATTGTAATTGTCAGGAAACAATGACGGCTTTATGTTACTATTTGATCATTACTTGATATAATATTTTACATCTATAAGACGTATTAAGTCTTTATCATTGAGGTGGCGGCGCCAAAACTGTCATAAATATTTTAGGCACTATCTCCCGACCTAATAAGAAGAATAAATTAATTTAGTACCGACTGCTATCTTAACGAGGGGCGTATCTCGTATAAATCTGGCCTAAATTAAGCTTCATTAAATATGACTTGTAACAAACCTATAAATCTGAGGTATTGGTCGCGTGCCGCTGCGTAATAAACGAAAACGGGACGTTACGGGCGATTTATTCTGTTTTGATCTTTGCTTTACCAATTTCAGCTAGATGTAGGAGGTTTTTTCATCGAAATTTTCCTATCCCAAGCAGAATGAGTAATAAACTCCAAATTTAGTATTTTAAAGGATTTTCCGTAATCACTCTCTCAAATCCGTAAACCCATTACAAGGGCTATTTTCGTAACGTTTTCTGACCCCATTTATTGAATTTTAAAATAAATTTGTGTTAAAATCTCATTTGATCACATGTTTTTTTTTTATTTCCGAAGAAAATAGAAATGTGTTTGTTATATTATTATTATTTGTGTATTAGTTTGACGTATTATATTTTTGTAAGTTCTGTAAGTTTATAGTAGCTCCCAAATTCCACAACCTTTGTAAAATCTTCCTAATATCTACAATTACACAGCTTTTTACAGTGGCAATTGCATTTACGAAGCCGTGGTGATCTAGTGGTAGTGACACTCGCCTTACAATCGTGAGGTCGTGGGTTCAAATCCCGGTCCCGTACCAATGAGTTCTTTGGAATTTATGTACGGAATTTAACATCGCTGGCTTTTCGGTGAAGGAAAACATCGTGAGGCAACCTGCATATGTCAGTAGAAGAAATTCGATGGCGTATGTGAATCCACCAACCCGCACTGGGCCAGCATGGTGGATATGGCCCAAACACCCTTCGTCGGTAGGCCTACGTTCTGCAGTGGACTATTAAAAAAGGCTGATACAGTACAGTACAGTATACAGAGCATTTAATAATAAAAATGAAATAGAAATAAACTACGTAAGAACTTAAAATAAGTACTATTGCATAAACAATACGCACGATGACTAAAAATATATAATGACTCTATCAGATAGATTATCAAAAAATATTAGACACGTGTTTTTTGCGAATTATACAAAAAAATATGGATCTATAGCCCGTTAAAGTTTCGCATGATGACGAGTAGACTACAAATATATAAACTTTTGATAGAGGAGTCATGCGACCCCACTCCCGGACTTTAACATAGTGTATCTATGTCAATTTTGCTGTTTGATTATCAAACGAAAAAAAACCGGACAAGTGCGAGTCAGGCTCGCTCATCGAGGGTTCCGTACCAACACATTGTTAAAATAATTAAAAATCATGTTTTAGCATGTGCTAATGAAGTTCTTTTACATGATGCGATTTACTCACTTTGAACTATGAACCCATATTTTGTGAATTTTGAGGCCCTATTTTTTTGTGATTTAAATAAAAATGTACAATTTTCAGATTTATTCTGTTATATTTATTCTGATATATGTACTCTGAGACACGGTTTTTCGCCAAATTTTATAGTTCTATGTCAACGGGAAGTACCCTGTACGTTTTGATTTTTGTGAGTGTTGAAATATGCTGTTTTTAACGACATAACCGGCTCTAACGGGTTCCGGTTCCGCCTTTAGTTTCGTAAACACGTATATATTTCTCTTGTGATGTAGATAATTCCAAATAATTGTAATTTTCTGTTAAATAACCTCTGAACTGCACCATTATATGCCGTGAATAACTGCCCGAAGATTTAGTGTTATATTTGCAACTAGACACCAGTGTACAATGAGAAAATCACTTTTTTCCACAAGAAATCACAGTTGAAACAGCCAGAAATTGTCCTAATCACTTAAAAAATTGGTGAAATCAAATAACCAACGTAAGTTTTTATTGACATCTGAACTCAATTGCTTATCTGATTGGATCAGCTGTTACTTGTCATTTTCTTCGTTACGCCAACATAACAAAGTTAATGTTTCGTTCTTAAACCTGAAACGGAACGGTGACCATAGACAAGAAATTGTAATTTATGCACAACTGTTGTTTTGGGTGACCAGCGTCAGATAATTTCTACCATTTAGTAGAAATATTAATGCTCGGCTGTAAATTAATAAAATCGAATTTATAATATTCAAAATGAGCACCCGTCCAAAAACCAAAGCTCTAGTTCGAAAGGTTATACTTCCAAGAGAATCCTACCTTTACATTTAAATTTCACAGAAATCGCCTAAGTAATTTTTGATAAATCAACAAAAATGTAAACAATTCGAGCGAAATATTTGAATTTTGTACACAATGAAATGTGGTTTTACCATTGCGAAAAATAGTTATTGTTATAAACATTAAAAAAAAACTGTGATCGCCGGATTTGAACCTGCATCTTCTTAGGTCTCCGGCCCAGACGCTTTATCCAATTAAGCTAGACTGCTCAATTGCGACGCCGCCAAATTTGTTTATAAAAAAGACCATTTCTTCGACGATAGTAAAGTAGCCACAGAGCTACTGGCTTAAGTTCTACGCTTATCTCCTTATAGTTTGTAATAACGCGGCACAATCTCTATGGTAATAGCAAATCTTCATGTTTGTTCAAAGATATCAGCAAAGCTAATGGATAAACGTTGTTACTTACATTTGCATACATAACGACGTTAACGGCGTTACGTACAATAACGGCGTTATCGCGCGTCACAGGTGTCGGGCCCGTTAGTGATCGGGATAATTGGATCGTTAAATGGTTCTATTATAATAATTGTTTTTTTTTACATTAAATAGTAAGTAAGTTTGTATAGACTGCCTGGCTAGCCCTGGTGTCACAGTTTTTAGGCTGCCTGAAGGCCTCTGGCTTGGCTAAATAGTGAAAACAACCGCAACCTACAATTTAACGTGAAATCCGAGCCAGGGTAGCACTCAGTTGGAAAATGCCACCCGCGGTCACCCATCCAAATACTGACCGTGCGGAACGTTGCTTAATTTCGGTGATTGGTGACAAACACCTACACAAACTACGCTACGAGCGTTACATGTTAAAGCCTTTAAATGAGATTCTTTAATGTTGATAAAAATTTGGATTGTTATAGTTTGAAGAATCATAGCTACGACTCGGTCAGTTCAGCATCAGCTCAGAATCAGAGTCTTCGCCGCTTCAGCAATTAGATGTTCACTGCAAGGCATAGGCCTTCCCTATGAATGTATAATAAGATTAGTTCAAAGCGGGCGGTCTTAATAAGACTGCTGCGCTTGTCGGTACGTGGTCTCTACTCGATAACTTTCCGACTCCATCGATCCGTGCTCTGTGCTCTGCCCACTACCACTTTAATTGTTAATGTTCCTTACATTATCACGAGCTATGTTAAGGGCTTTGCTCGGAGTTTCTCTTCTAAATCGAATCAGAAATGCGGAGATCCGTAGAAGAACCAAAGTTACCGACATAGCCCAATGAATTGGCAAATTGAAATGGCAGTGGGTAGGGCACATAGCGTGGAAGACTGATGACCGATAGGGTCGAAAATTTATCGAGTGAAGACCACGGTACGTACCGGCAAGCGCAGCGTAGGACGTTCACCCATAAGGTAGACGGATGACCTCATTAAGACCGCAGGATCGAGCTGCATACAAGCGTTACTAACAGGATTTATTGAAAATCCATATAGGAGGCCTATGTTCAGCAGTGGACATCCTATGGCTGATTAATAAATTGATTGATAATTGATTATTGAATTAATGATTGATGATAAACGTGTAAAAGATTTTTACACTGTAATTTTTTTTTTACCCAATAATGGAAACCAAACGTCTTTTCTTTGGATTTCAAAGTTTATCAGAATGCTTAAATAGTAAATTTAAATTTATTAAATCCTTAAATTGTACAGTTCTCAATGATATTCCAAGTCCTTATCAGCCAGTCTACATAGTATCTTTATAATCAAGCCGAAACTCCGCCGATACGGGCGAAGTTCAGACAATTCGACGCTTTATGATGCCTTCGATAAGCTCCGAGCTTTATCGTATGGTTATAGGCAGTGACATTGTGCCTGAGACGGGATATTGCTAGCTACGAGTATGTAGCGTTGGAAATTCGGTTAGGTTAGGTTATGAGATTTCTTGGTTTTCGTTTGGCTGTAGAAAGGGTACTTCTTTTATATCTAATCGAGCGCTTTTTTTAGCGTTCGCGTTTGACTACATACTGCCTGATGTTAAGCAGATATGCGGTCCAGGTTGTAGCACGCTTACTTAGAAGATAACTATTTACTCGGGATTTGAAGACACAAACGTTGTACTTTAGCGGGAAGACAGACCCGGGCAAAGCGTTCCACATTTTGGCTGTTCGTATAGGGAATGAGGATTCGAAACGCTTGGTTCTAACGCGCGGAATGTCCAGATGTCCACCATACAAGGGTGGCGCTTTGGTCGCGTCCGTCTAACCGTACATACGATAGAAGAGATGGGCAGGTGGTGAAAGCGTGAGCGTTCTCTTTCTCTGTTTTCTTTGTTTTCAATACGGCGATTTTGCTTTCGTCTGTCCAGATGTTGGAGTTCGTCTACATGTCGCATTTTTCAACGGATCTCGATAAAACTGAATAATAATAAATAATAGATAAATATTTTGGGACATCTAACACACGGCCTCCGACCCCAAACTAAGCAAAGCTTGTGATATGCCTGGCAGAGGCTGATATACTACATAATAATATTATAAATAAAATAAATAAAAAGCCTTTATTCAAACATCATATTACAAAATTTAGAAAATTATTACTTAATTATTCATCATTATCAATTAATTTCTTTATCTCAATTACCTAACTATAAGTCGACGTCAATGTCTGTTTGCCTTTTTTTGGCAAAGGCCTCCTCCAGTTGTCTCCATGTGTCTCTGTTCCTGGCTGTTTTTGACCATTCACTGCCTGCTACAGCTTTTATTTCGTCCACCCATCTTCTCGGTGGTCTTCCGCGTTTTCGTTTTTTGTGACTCGTGAACCAGTGCATTATTGCCTTTGACCACTTTTCTTTTCCCCTAATTGTGTGCCCAGCCCATTTCCATTTCAACTTCCTTATAGCGACAGTAACATCTTTATTAAAAAACTCGAAGTTTGCCAAAACGCTATGGAAAGAAGCATGATGGGAAAGAAACTGTCGGATAGAATAATATTATACTTAGTTTTAAATACATACTTATATATATAGTAACTAAATAACACCCAGACACAGAGAAAACACTTTTGTTCATCACACAAGTATTTGCCCTGGTGAGGATCGAACCCACGCTTCTTTGATCCAGATTGTTAGGGTCACTAACCACTGAGCCACCGAGGCAGTCGGCAGTCACTTGGTACACAGGTTCTATACATATATTAGCAGTTTTTTTGTCGTCAATTTTGATAGAGGGGCTTGGGTATTTCCTTCAAAAAGGGGGGAAATTTGCTGTCGCGCTATTTATCAACTGATTTTTATAAAATTAGGTAAAATTGTTTTGTATCTACATCTTAAAAAGATTTTCGACTATGAACAAATTGGTTAAGAGCGAGTCGAAGTATATAGGCTTAATAATATTTAGTTAAAGAGTTATACAGGGTTATTTCTAATCAATTAGCATCTTTTTAGGGACTTATTCTGTACATCTAAACTAACATCTGCGATTTTCGTCAAAACTCGAAAAAAAAAACTGCTTTTCCATACGTTTCGTTGCGGGTGAACGATTTTTATAACACGCTTTTATATGTAACACCGGTATGTTTGTTTGTAACCAACCTTTTTGAGCTCGATTTTGACCTACTTTGAGCGATCAGATTTGTACACCTATCAAAGGGCCAATGACAATGCATTTATAAAAACAACACCTTGACTTGTTTTTTATTTTTTTTTTTTAAACTATATTTATATTATTTTATGCAAGAACGAATTTATTTTTTTGAGTTTTGACAAAAGTCGTAGAAAAAAAGTTGTTAGATAACCCTAAAAGGATGCTAATTGACTACAAATAGCCCTGGATGTTGCGATATCTGTATACGTTTTTTCTATGGCCGTTAACCCTTTATAAGGCAGAGAAAACTAGAGGTGGTAGCAACGTGCACGCCAGTAGGAGTTGTTAATAATATGCTAAGGAATACAAATTGAGGGTATTTTGATTTTTTGCGAATTTGTTTTTTTTTAAATGCGGTGGCAACATATTTGCCACTGCCTGGATATGAAATGCAAAATTTTCTGGAAATTACTTATTTATTCACAGAATAAAATCAACTATCAATCCAGAATAGGACAAGAAATCACGTGTAAGATCAATTTAGATATTTCTATCATTTATTTATTATTGATTCATATAAAATCAACTTTTAAACAAGAATTCTGCATGAATCCCGGAAATATAATACATCCATTCTGAGGCAGTGGCAACTATATTGCCACCTAAACAAAACCCATTTTACAAAAATATTTCCATGAGACTGCTAATAATATAGCCTAATATGGCTCCAGAGATCCCAAATTATCAAAATAATTCAAAAAACTTTCCACCGTAGTACCAGAATTCCGAGATGAAGTTAGATTTATAAAAAAATCCGTTTTAGCCCAAATTTTCGGATTCAAAGTATTCCCAAATGACACTTATGACATCTGTCATTGAAACCAATTTTTTTTTTCAAATCTATGGTTTATAAAGTTGCCATTTCTCAAAAAAAAACTCTTCAAACACTTCACATTCCGCGAAATTTTAAAAAAATGCTGGTGGCAACGCAGTTGCCACTACCTTACAAAGGGTTAAGGCCTGAAATCTTAGAATATTGGTTGATCCTAAGGCAGAAATGTCATTTTTCCTTAGTTACTCGTAATTTTACGTCCAAGCGAAACCCTTGCTTGTTTATTTTTAATTTATTATCTCACGGAGACGTCTTTTATTTTAGGAATGATTAAAATACTTTATTTTTTGTACTTATCAAAGATTGCTTTCGTGTTCTGAACAGACAATCATTGTCAAGTTTCTTTTCTAGTTCTTTTTTCGCTTATTGCTAAAAGAAAACTGCTGACTATTTTTGTTTCTCCCACCTGACATTTTCGA
The DNA here is from genome assembly GCA_949316475.1 of Hypomecis punctinalis. Lineage (NCBI taxonomy): Eukaryota > Metazoa > Arthropoda > Insecta > Lepidoptera > Geometridae > Hypomecis > Hypomecis punctinalis. Next base: position 18,151,761 of record OX438818.1, read on the forward strand.
TGAAAGGTGGTGGGAGCTTTGGCGAGGTCTTTTGTTGAATTATGTTATGCTTCGTTTGCGAAAGGCAAGTCGGTGCGAAAATTCAAGGAGTTGATTGAGATCGGTAAACGAAAAAAACTGGATTATTTCTAAGTGACAGACATATTGTAGGAGCTCAGTGGACTCATTATTATGACCAGCTTTTACTGCAGGATTAATAAAGATATCACAAAAAATTGCTAAGTATGGAACATCAAGTTTTTTAACTTAAGAAAAAATTTATGAAACATTTGTTTTTTAACTTTTAGTTAAAAACTAAGCCCAATTTTAAAGGCGCCATCGTAAATGTAATAGTAACGTAAAATAGTGCTCTCTCTATCAAATGCATGTAGTGGAAAAGAAACAGAGCTACTCTAAATTTCTATTATAATTACGATGGCGCCTCCAAAATTGATACAAGTTTCTTTCTAAAATTTGTTCATAATGATGTGTTTGTTTATTTCTAAAAGACCCATGCACTTTTAAAAAATACTTCATTTTAAAGTCTCAAAAAGTTCCAAATCTCGTGATGCTCTGATTTTTTTCTGTAAGCATTTTTATGTAAAAGTAAAACTTGCACAGAAATGTTTGCCTGGCGGTTGAAACCTCAGAATAATTACTTTATATCTTAATCTATAGTTGAAACGCTGGCAAAGGTGGTGTGAAAGAATTCTGCAAATGCACCTAACTACTTACTAGATATTTTTAACAGTTTTACAAAATCATCAGAGAGGAAATTTAAAAATTCTTTCACTGTTGAAAAGCTACAATATTTCTAGGTGACACAAATCGTATAATATTTAAAAAAATAAAGGGATCCTTACTAAAATTCCATAAATGTAACCCAAGGTGTAAAACAATGGCCTAAAATGTTCTTTACGTCGCGTGCGCTGCGAAAACTATTGAAGATAGAATAATATAATGTACTAGGACTTTGTAGAACACAAAATTATTTACAAAAAATTTCGTGTCAGTATGTACTGTACCAGCCTTTTAATAGTCCACTGCAGGACGTAGGCCTACCCACGAGGGGTGATTGGGCCATATCCACCACGCTGGCCCAGTGCGGGTTGGTGGATTCACATACGCCATCGAATTTCTTTTACGGACGTATGCAGGTTGCCTCACGATGTTTTCCTTCACCGAAAAGCCAGTGGTGTGAAATTCCGTACATAAATTCCAAAGAACTCATTGGTACGGGACTAGGGATTTGAACCCACGACCTCACGATTCTAAGGCGGGTGTCACTACCTCTAGACCACCACGGCTGGCTGATTGTATTTAGGTAGGAATAATGAATATAGACACTTTTGCTCGATATCAAAAACCTATATTGTACATGTATAAATGTTGAGCCATGATTGATACCAGCACGATTGATAATCACTGCCAATTGGCAGCGTGCCCAGCATGCTGGCAACTGTTAATGGGCTTCAGCATTTGGATTATCTTTAGTCCTTAAATAGTCTCATTTGAAAACCAATGCTGAGTGCAAGGTATCTACTAGCACTCAGCATTAATGATGAGCTCCTTTCGGCATTAATCTCATTTAATGTATTTATAAACTTACAAGCAAACCGCCCCGGCGTCGCGCAGGTGTATTTATGATATAAACATTCCTCCTGAACTATTAAACAAAAACCGTATCAAAATCCGTTGCGTAATTTTAAGGATATAAGGTTTAAGGATTCCCTTACAAGGAAGCGACTTTTTTTTATGCCATGTAGTGATTAAACCTATATATTTGTGTAATGTCGAATAAATTTCATTTCAATTCACTTCACGACGCATTAAATGAACTAGTTTACTAATCATGACGTTAGAAACGAGAAAATCATTACTATTTTACGCTATACATCCCAAAATATTCAGCACGGCTCATCGATCTAACCTTACCTTTTCATTACCGAAATTCGTCTTCATTAAGGAGTGGTAATTAATTTGTAAATTGACAGCTCGGGCCGACGAAATACGGTTAGACTTGAGAACCGATGGACTGGCCATGCGTGGAGAAAATATGACGCTGTTAACCGATTGCCTATGAGCTAGGATTCTGTAGGAAAAAAATCGGCCAAGTGCGAGTCGAACTCTCGCACGGAGGGTTCCGTACTGATTATATAATTAATTATTAAAGTAAAAATTCTGTGAATATTGAATAGTGAACTATGAATAGTGAATATGAATTGGAAAAAATCAGGTTTGTTGTATGGGATGATATCGTAGATAGTCGTAGATAGTAGTAGATAGTCGTTATAGCGGCAACATAAATACAGCATCTATGAAAATTTCAACTTTCTAGCTTACACGGTTCATAAGATACAGCCAGACGGACGGACGGACAGACGGAGTCTTATTAATAGTGTCCCGTTTTTACCATTTGGGTACGGAACTCTGAAAACGGACAAAACAGAGTCTAGTAAACAGAAATTACGAAATCAATTTTAGTTTCTGTTTCACTGACATGGTTTTTACACATTTTTACTTCATCTAACAGGAAATTACTCACGTAATTGAGTTTTTTGCGTACGGGTCCGGTCCGTGCGCTAGCCCTCATCAGCTTGAAAAAGATCGTAAAGCCGCAGGGCATATGTAACGCGCCAGGTTACATATGCCCCAATTTAAGTTTCGTTTTCGAGAATTACGCGTGAAATGGGTATTTACTACTTGTACTAACTGAATTGATAGTATAACTTAAGTAAAAAAAATGACTTATTAATCTGTATTAACCCCTAAAGAACAGTAAACCTCAAATCTTTAATTGATTGAAATTTTTAGTTCTATACGGGCAGTGTGTATCATATGTTAGGTGTACCTATAGCACCTATGAAGTATCCAGCAGAGTATGTTCTATTATGATTATGATGACTTAGATCTGTAGGTATATAGTACCTAATACAAAAAAAATGTTTACTACTTAGTTCTATTGCCGTCTTTTACTAACAGAAATACCTATTGGAAAGAGATAGCTGGCGTCAAATACTATTGTTGGACATCATTAGAGAGCAGTGATTAATATGCAAATTGACAGCTGGGGCGAAGGGAAAAACGGTAACAGACTTGCATGGAGGCAATATTGCTCCGTTAATGTTAGAAATACTTTCAATTCAATTACATTGAAATTGATTTAATCCTTGAAAATTCATCATAATTATATTATTACATAATGTTTCTTTCATCTGTCAGTAGATACGTTATTGCGAATTTTATAGCGTATAGGTTGCATTTTTCAACAAAACTTAATGATAATTATAATAAATGATTTTTGTATATTTTTCATCGTAGTACTATTTTCAGATAATTTTGATAATATTAGGCGTGCAATGTTTTTTTTATTTTTCAAATTTTAACAAGATTTTCGAGTAAAGACGAAATCGCTCAAAAGTTCGTCGTCTCGTAGGCTAGTAAATATCGAGTTTAAGAAAATATGCAATAAATAACCTTACTACTGTACTGTATAGCCGTGGTGGTCTAGAGGTAGTGACACGCGCTTTACAGTCGTGAGGTCGTGGGTTGAAATCCCCAGGCCCGTTCCAATGAGCTCTTTGGAATTTATGTACGGAATTTCACACCACTGGCTTTTCGATGAAGGAAAACATCGTGAGGAAAACATCTGCATACGTCCGTAGAAGAACGTCGACGGCGTACGTGAATCCACCAACCCGCACTGGGCTAGCGTGGTGGATATGGCCCAATCACCCTCCGTGGGTAGGCCTACGTCCTGCAGTGGACTATTACAAAGGCTGGTACACTACAGTACTACTGTACTGTAAAAATGAATTATTCCATTCTGTCCCCCGGATCTGTCCCCCGGGGGACAGAACGGAATAAAAAAATCTTCTCTGTCCCCCGATTGATCATCTGGGGACAGACCGGCATGATTTCACTCCTTAACAGTGCGGTCTGTCCGACCTGATTAAATAAATTATATTTGTTGACGACTGGGTAAAAATAGTTAAATAAATTATATTTGTTAACGACTGGGTAAAAATCGTTAAATAAATTATATTTGTTGACGATTGGGTAAAAATCGTTAAATAAATTATATTTGTTGACGACTGGGTAAAATCGTTAAATACATTATATTTGTTGACGACTGGGTAAAAATCGTTAAATAAATTATATTTGTTGACGACTGGGTAAAAATCGTTAAATAAATTATATTTGTTGACGACTGGGTAAAAATCGTTAAATAAGTTCGCGAGTTAGATTATCAAAGATATGGGTTCAAAATTCAAAGTGAGTAAATCGTATTATGTAAGGTATCATGTAAAAGAACTTAATTAGCACATGCTAAAACAGGTTTTTTATTATTTAAAAAGTAAGTGTAATTTTCGATTAATGACGAGAAAAGTGAAAAAAAAAAAAACTTTTTTGTCGATGGTTATAGCATAGAGATTTTAACAACTTACTTCCCAATTTTGTGTTTTTTTTTGTATTTGTACGGAACCCTCGACGTGCGAGCCTGACTCGCACTTGTCCGGTTTTTCGAGCATAGAATTGCTCGAAAATGTGACAAATTTATACTGGCGGGGCTCACTATTCGGAAAAATACTTACTTGTACTAGCGTCACTGATATGAAGCACATATCTACTAAGTACCTACTTATTTCATACATAAAAAGGCCAAATAAGTAGATGTTAGCTATACTTACATTATTATCAACCATATACCTATTCAATATTCAGCCAACAGGCCCACCCATTTCATCAGTAAGGCATTTCCATCCCTTTAGTGTTCCCCGCTTATTCTGATAAATTACTTCCCTACGTGAAAGGACCCTCTTCATTCCCGCATACAGCTGGCAAAACTGTAACTGGCCAAATGTTGCCAGTTGCTAGGAGTATTGCTAAAAGCATTTTGTTTTTGTTGGCAATATTGGCTTACATGTGAAGAAATAAGTATTTAGGGAGAAGGAAACTAGTAGGAATTAATAAGAGCGCCGTTATCGGTTATATTTTTGTAGTTACAAACTTTATTTACAACACTTTTTACTTTATTAGACAACCACATTACATAAAAAAACAAATTACAGGGACAAAACAATACAATTTATAGGTTTCTAACTGGCGGCCTTATCGCTTTAAGCGATTTATTCCAGGTAACCAAGGTATTTAAGGGTTGATTTACTAAATGCCATTGAATCAAAAATCCTACTAATATTATAAACGCGAAAGTTTGTGAGGATGGATGGATGGATGGATGGATGGATGGATGTATGGATGTTTGTTACTCTTTCACGCAAAAACTACTGAACGGATTGAGATGAAACTTTGCAATAATTAGCTTATATATCAGAATAACACATAGGCTATAAATATATAATGATATATTGCGTATGCGGGCAAAGCCGGTAAAAGCCGCGGGTAAAAACTAGTCACAAATAAAAAACAGTTGTTCAGTACAAAGAAACCTCGATAAAATGTATGGAATAGTTGATTTTTTTCTCGCGATATATAATTCAACGTTAGCCCCATAATAAAAAATAAAAAATGAAATAAAATAAATATGTGAGGACATCTTACACACGGCCTCTGACCCCAAACTAAGCAAAGCTTGTGAATGGCTGCCAGAGACTGATATACTATATATAGTTATTATTAAATACATACTTATACAGATAGTAACATTAGTTAGTAACTATACTATTATTGGTAATCGATTAGCATCATTTTAGGTGCTTATTCTGTACATCAAAACAAACAACTTTTGTACAACGACTTATATCAAAACTCAATAAAAATGGTGTTCCATAGAAAAATAACGTTCACCCTCGACGAAATGTACGGAACAGCTGTTTTTTTGTTTGTTTTGACAGTAGTCGCAGAACAAAAGTTGTTAGTTTTGATGTACAGAATAAGCCCCTAAAAGGATGCTAATTGATTTTATTCAATTAGCAACTGGTAATTATCAGTAACCCTGTATATGTAGTTATATTTCCATGAGCGTAAAACATTTCTGAAGTGCCGTCAAATATAATACGAACATATTCGTAATAGGAATTGGGGCAAAGGGTTACCGGGAGGGAAATCCGATATTTTCTTATCTTTTATCTTCTTTGAGAAGTCATACTTGTACCTGGAGATTTTCTCAAAAGATGACTAAGAATTTTTCCACCGAGTAACCTTTTAGCTCTTAGGTATTTTGTTATTAATTTCGGCGCGAAGGAAGGGAGTGTTGTACTCGTAAGTTTGAGATGTGTCATATATCTATAGATTTCTCCGGTCAGAAGCTCTTGACCGATTTGTATATTGTATTCTCTTACTTATCTTGTTAGGGTTATAATAAGCCCGATCACAGAGGCGCCAGCGTTAGTATATTAGCTAAATAGCATAGTTCTGTTTCATTTCACTTTAGGCATTCGATAGAGAGAACGCTTTTTACACTGCTATTTAATTTACGCTGGCGCTTCTGTAATCGGGCTTTATATATATGTATATATTACTGACTGCCTCGGTGGATCAGTCGTTAGTGACTCTAACTTCTGGGTCATAGAGGCGTGGGTTCGATCCCCACCCAGAGCAAATATTTATGTGATGAACATATATGTTTGCTCTGTGTTTGGGTGTTATTTAGTTACTATCTATACAGGGTTATTTCTAATCAATTAGCATCCTTTTAGGGGCTTATTCTGTGCATCAAACTAACAACTTTTGTTCTACGACTTTTATCAAAAGCCAAAAAAAAATTTAGAGAAATATCATTCACCCGCGACAAAATGTATGGAACAGCTGATTTTTTTTAGTTTTGACAAAAGTCGTAGAACAAAAGTTGTTAGTTTTGATGTACAGAATAAGCCCCTAAAAGGATGCTAATTGATAAGAAATAACCCTGTATAAGTATGTATTTTAAAAACATGTATAAGTAGTTTATCAGCCTCTGTCAACCATATCACAAGCTTTGCTTAGTTTGGGGCCAGAGGCCGTGTGTAAGATGTCCCCAAATATTTATTTATTTATTTATTATCACTACATAGTATAAAACAAAGTTGCTTCCCTGTCTGTCTGACAAGCCAGATTGGGCGGGTCGTGTGGCCGAGAGATGGGCCAGGATCGTCACACAGCGGGTACCGGAAGGCAGACGAAGACAGGGCCTGGGAAACGCTGGTGTGACGATCCTGACACTCTCCGGTAAGGTTGGCGGGATTTGGCCACAGAACGCGATAAATGGCAGGAAGTGGGGGAGACCTTTGCCCAGAAGTGTATAATATAGGTTAAGAAAAAAAAAGTGATTCAAGAGGATGCACCTTAATATGTGTATGCACCTGTGTGAAACCGCGGCGGGTCGCTAGTATTAAATAGAATATAAATGCTGTATATCAAGGGTTGTTGAAAAATGTGACCTGTTAAAAAATATGCCATGTAAAGAAAGTTGCGTTGGCCCCATGATAAGTAAGTTTGAATAGGCTGGGTGGCTAGCCCTAATGTCAGATTTTTAAAGCCACTTGAAGGCTTCTGACATGGCTTAACGGTTAGAACAACCAGTGCCTACAGTTTAACGTGCCATCCGAGCCACGGTAGCGCTAAGATGAAAATTCAACCCGCGGTCACCCAACCGAAGACTGACCGAGCTGAACGTTTCTTAACTTCGATGATTGCCAACGGACACCTAAAGAAATATCAAAAAATCTTTAAGTCATAACTGAGAGTCTCTCTCACTTTGTTCGCTCGTCACAATTCTCTGTTGAGCGCTAGGCTACCAAGAATAGTTATTCAGAACTGCTGTAAGCTAAGCTGAAAGGAGGTGTTAAATCGGACCATCATTTTGAACAAATTCCTACTATGGAACCAATTCGGAAATGAAAAAAAAAATCAACAGTTTCATATATTTTGTCGATTTCTATTTTTAGAAATGTTTCCGTGTCGGCTTCATAGTAAAAGTTGTTCATAATAGTCATGATGACTGGGTAAAAAAAAAAAACAATAATATGTAATTAGTGAGATAGATTATCAAAAAATATTGAACACGTATTTTTTCTTTTGTCAATCAAACAACAAATGACAAAGATTACCCGTGTCCAAGTTTGGAAGTGGGGGTCGTGATGGTGCTCTTACAGAAGTCTATACATTTGTATGGCACTTGTGACGTCACGCGAAATTTCAACGGGCTATATCTTTATCAATGTTTGTTTAATTGACCAAAGAAAAAATACGTGTCTAATATTTTTTGGTGGTCTTTCTGACTGACTAATTATATTTTTTTAGTCGTCATGCCTATTATGGTACATATCGCCTCTTTTTGGCTTAGTACACCAGTTCTGGATAACCCTGTATAATAATAGCGATAATAAAAATGTAACCAATTTCCTACCCTAAAATTATCTACAACAAAGGTCAAATTTCCGTACCGTCCTTCAAACACCATGCATCGATACCACTCAGGAACTGACCGTGGTACGGCTACTGCACTGTAATCATGCTCACGCGACTCTCGCCCTTGGTGTTGACCTTGGGCTGGTGAAGGGCGCTACTTGCTGTTGGGAAGTCGATAAGGGTTATAATTGCTTGAATTGGGCACTGTCGGTTTTGGTGTCGTGGGAAATTTGTTTTTGAAGTCTCTTCACAAAAAGGAGGATGTTCTCATCTCGATTTTTAAGTTCTATAACCTCAGATGTTTGTAATTTTTTTACTTCTGAAACCTCAGAGCATTGTAATTTTTTTAAGTTCTGAAACCTCAGAGCTTTGTAATTTTTTTAAGTTTTGAAACCTCAGAGCTTTGTCATTTTTTTAAGTTCTGAAATCTCAGAGCTTTGTCATTTTTAACCGACTTTGAAAAACAAAGTTCTTTATTCGACTGATTCTTCTGTTATGCAATGACTCATCCAATTATGTTCTATTTTCATTTTTTTTTGTTTGGTACATCATACTTAAGAGGAGGTCCATTGAAATTTTAGTGAAATGGACTGAGAGGTTATTGAAAGAAATCAACAATAGTGTAAAAATTACTACATCGATTATTTAATTACCTATATTAAACATCGATTGGTGCGAATTATTCAAATAATGCACATGGTTGTGTCATTTTTGGCAAAAAATAATAAACTAGAGTTAGGAAGGAACCCTTATTAAATAGTCTAATAACTCTCTTATATGTATACGAAGCATATTTCATGAATTACAATAGTTCTTATATATATTTCAATTTTGTGTAGGCATTTAAAATTGAGTTGTGTTTTATTTTTCCACAAAGGGTGCCTCTTGTGTGGTAAAATAATAAAATATGTGTTTCTACTCAGTTAAATTGAAATTATTACCGCAAAACTAACTCAATAGTAGTCACTTAAAAGCATTTAGCTATCTAAATATCCCAACTAAATTACTTTCTATTTAACTTTGGTAATATTTGTCCAAACTTTTACTTAAATGGTGGATCTTTTGTCTAAAGCCTTCATTTCATTTGAAAAGTCGCTTCAATGTTTGAATTTAATCTTACTTTTTAGTTTTAATTTAATAAAAGCTTGCGGTTTTATTTAGTGGTCATAACTTGATAAATTGTGACAGTTTATAAAATAATACTATTAAATCTTTCCATAAGATCTTTTTAAATAATATTGGAGTAAAAAGAAACTTCAACTTAACGGATTTTTGGCTCTACAATATTTTTAATAAGGGCGTAGTGTCTTTCAAACTCTGAAACTTACATGGTCATCAAATAATAACAACGTTTAATAAATGTTGTTTTTAAACTTTCGCGATTATATGACACATTATTATAATATACTACGAGACTAATCGCGCACTAAAATTACGAGATAAATAAATACCTCATTACGACGTTTCGGGCGAGTTGCATCGACCGTGGTCACGGGTAGACTGAGTCTAGAGACGGGAGTGCACTAAAATTACGAGATAAATAAATACCTCCTCATCCCGACGTTTCGGCCGAGTTCCATCGACCGTGGTCACGGGTAGACTCCCGTCTCTAGACTCAGTCTACTCGTGACCACGGTCGATGCAACCTCCTTATCCCGACGTTTCGGCCGAGTTGCATCGACCGTGGTCACGGGTAGACTCCCGTCTCTAGACTCATTCTACCCGTGACCACGGTCGATGCAACTCGGCCGAAACGTCGGGATGAGGAGGTATTTATTTATCTCGTAATTTTAGTGCACGATTAGTCCCGTAGTATATAATAATAAAACGTTTAATAATATGGGACAAACTGTGAAATCGTGGAAGAAATTTGCGTTCAGTTGCCTTCCAGTGGCTTTTTTATTGCTTTAGATTTTTTGAGATTTCACCATTGGTTCATTCACAAAAGTTGTTCTTAATGATGACTTTACCTATACATATACCTCTGTAAGTGTATAAAATTCCGCTAACCAGATACCTACAATATTTTTTGTTACAATATTATGAAATTATTATTGACTAGCTGCCCGTCCCGGCTTTGCCCGGGTATGATTGGCTATACATATACTTACCACGTAATGTAGGTATGCGTCACAAACATGCTAGACATACTGGATGAACCATTATGATGAGTTAAAACCTACCCAAATCGCGAGAGTTTCCGTAGTCTTAAACTGTTCGAAGTTTATGAAAAAGAGATAGTAGCTATTGGCATATCTAAATAAAAGTGAGTTCGTATGTGTCGGGTGGCTGTACATAATTATATAGCCCTGATTTCAGAAAATGACAATGATGAGAATGAAAGCGACGTTAAAATATTAGAGACCCACAGTCTATACATTCTACCTATGTAAGTTAGTTTCTTTATCTTGTCTTCACTCGAGAACTTTGAAAAACATTGGACATCAGTTCTACTTCTACGAATTGTGTGCCCTACCTAAGGCCTCTTCAACTTGCTAACCCAAAGAGCTGTGATGGAAGGAATTGAAGCGCTGGCATCCAACGTGTTCCGGACGTCACGACCAGATCTTAGATTCACGTAAAGACCTTTGCTACACTTGCCAATACATTGTCTACATTCGAGAACTTTGAGGTCCCATCGACAATTCCTTTCACATACTATGTGTAGGGGCGTAGCTACCGCAGTATCAGCCGTGTCAATAATACGGGGCTCCCGGGCTACACCTTAACGTGTGTAAGCAAAACCTAGTAAAATGTTATCCACAATGTCACTTAATCACGTGCTTCCCGAAAAAAAATCATCTCTTTTTTTCCCGGGTTAAGCATTCTTCCAAAAGTTGTCCTAAGAGGCAGAAATTTTATAACAACTGAAATCGTCTTCAGCTAGACTTACTTAGCTGATGTAGGTAATTATATTCTGTTCATTATCAATTATCCATTTCCCGAAAAAAGGCAAGAAAAGTGTATATTTCATTTGAATTGTTTGGCTAGCTCAATTTCTAGGAGGAAGTGACAACTTATAAATAACCGTCTTACCACAAAAGTTTCACGCAGGTTTTAGACAATGTTTAACAGTACAAATTGTACGGCTAAACAGTGTTTAAAGCGTGTTTAAATCTTTTTCGGTAAGGCGGTATATATTTATTTCAATTTAATGCAAGCATTTTTGTTTCTTTTGTGAGAAATGAGTGATTTGGGCTCCCCAACTATGTTTCATTCAGGGCTCCCCAAGGCACGCTACGCTACTGCATACCTATTTACTACCAATAAAACATAAATTGACACACTAATGGCGGAGATATATAACTGTGGTGGTCTAGTGGTAGTAACGCCTGTCCTACAATCGTGAGGTGGTGGGTTCAAATCCCGATCCTGTATTAATAAGTTTCTTTGGAACTTATGTACGGAATTTCAAATCATTGGCTTTTCGGCGAAGGAAAATATTGTGCAATCTGCACCAACCCACACTGGGCGCTGGCACTGGTGGTGGATATGGCCCATGCACCCTTCTCAATTCTCAATGACCCGTTTCTTCGAATCTCGACGTTATGTCACCTAATAAGTGCCTGTAACCGAGCACTTTGGCATCGCGCGGCGTTGTAGTCGGCTTGGAATCGCCTTACGACTAACTAAAAAGCCTGCCCACTACGTAGCTTGGGCAGGATTTTGGCTGGGACTCTTTTTTTTTACGATTGTGACTCTATAGATATTTGCTCGAAGTGAATTTTGTATTATGTACATTGTACAAAGTACATGAATTGCCAAGCGGGGTGAGTGGCGAAACGGAACTTTTATAATACTTACATTTTTGAACATCACGAGTTCTTTGTAATAAAATGTCTGAATTAAATAATTTAAAAAGTTGCATAAAGCTATTAAAACAGTCTTGAATATGAAATTATTTATTTTGATAAGGATTAATACCAAGATACAAATTAAGATCCTTTTCCTGCGACGGTATTTCAATAAATTTTTAAGAATAAAAACAGTTATTACGGCTTAACTATAATAGTTAGATATATGCTGTCGCGACATTTTTTGTAAATTATGGTGTGTTCTATAAAGTCGTAGTACATTATTTTATTCCATCATCAATAGTTTTCGCAGCGCACGCGATGTAAAGAATATTTTAGGCATTTTTTTACACCTTGGGTAACATTATTATAGTTTTAATAAGGATCCTTACTGTTTTCTTGCAATTAAAATAGCCTATGTTACTCAGTGATAATGTAGCTTTCTAATGAAAAAAGAATTATTAAAATCGGTCTAGTACTTTTTGAGTTTATTCGTTACATACAAAAATACAAATCTTTCCTCTTTATAATATTAGTGTAGATGTAGATTGCTCGGGGAGTATCGGACCAAAGCCCGCGGCTTCCCCCGAATATAAGTCGATTTTGTGCTCTAGAAATTAAACCTGTTATTTTTCCTGAATAACAACAAGCCTATGATAATTCCCAACTATTGAGCTAGGTATATCTAAGCCAAAAATAAAGTATATCCGTTGCTCTCTTGCGTTAAAGAGTAACCAACCTACAAATTCACTTTTGAATTCATAATAGTATTAAGGATTTTACTATGGAAATTAACGTGGTTTTCACACATTTTATACTATATATAACGGGAATGAACTCACGTGTAGGGATAGTCGTAACGACAACAGTTTCGGTCGCATTCGGCGACCTTTCTCAAGTTGGCGAGTGCTAGCACGCGGAGCCGTCTCGCAATGCACTGAGCAGTGAATTGCGATTTTCGGTCGCCGACCGAAACTATAGTCGTTACGACTATCGCTACACGTGAGTTCATTCCCTTTATATATAGTATAAAAAGTAGTAATGATAATCATTTTAACGAGATAACATCCACTATCAGACTTAGGCCACCCCTATAATAAAATGCTTGACTCAGACCAATCCAGCTAATACAATCCAAACCCAATCTTTCAAGCAATTAATTTTTGCGGGACATAAAACGGCGCCAACTCAGACCTTAGTCTAGACACTTCTAATGCGCTGGATCAACTAAAGGAAAGACAATTCGACCCGACCTCGACTAGGTTTAGTACATCTTATTAGTGTTAAGACCGTGTTGGATACTACCCACTTTCCCTTAGACGGCAGGCCTATGTTCAACAATCGACTTCTTTATGACTTATGACTAGACTACTCAAAGGCTTTAGTAAATTCTTAAGTCGGATAATCTAGCTCTGGTGACAGTTTTCAAACCGGCTGAAGACTTCTAACATGATTAAGCCGCCATCCAATCTCAAAATACCTGTATAGAGCCCTAGTTAATCTGACTTTTCTCCATCAAACCTTGAAGTTGTCGAATATAAAAAAATACACAATATTCTCAAAACTATACGGCAGGGGATTCAATAACTCGAAACACAATGCAAAAAACTTCACTCAATAGAAATTAAACTTTAATCAGTGCGCGCTGAGCCCGTTCAACAGCTATAAATTTAGTTTTTGATGCACCTCCCCAAATTGCAATACAGTATAACAAAATTTATTGCGCCAAAGACACATAGATGTCGTTTAATAAGTTTCGAGATATGTCATTTTTGTTTATTTAAGTACCACATGCTAATGATTTAAAGATCCATATTAATTTCCTAATTCTGTTAGCTACTTGTTCCAGATGATCATACCAAGTCAGTCTATAATCTATAGCTTCGTCCAGATATTTAGTCTTTGATATTCTTTCGATCGTAGGACATCTACAATCTGTAATGTTGATACCATCACATTCATGAACTCTAAGGTTAAATTAATCATGTTAAAAGTTGAGTACGATTATTAATACTGAAACATAAAATTGTTAGAAAGGTTTGCAATTGTTTACTTTCAGACTGGCTGGTATGACAGCGTGAAGTATTTTTGAATAGAGCGTGAAAGGTGTTCTTTTATATTTTCATTGACGTCTGTCGTGCTGTAAAATTTGCCATGTAAAGTCGTAAATATAATTAAATAACTTTATTATATTTCTGTGTCTATTACAATACTATTTCTACTCTGCTATTGTGTGAGGAGCCTAGAGAAATACCTCTCACACAGGTTATGGGCCCAGCACGCTTCCACTGCGCCACGAGTAAAATAGAAAAAGTAAGACATGAGCACACCGACCACATCGAGTGCGGGATCCGGTCACCCGGCCATAGAAAAATTGCAAGGGAGTAGCAATTTTGATACATGGAAATTTGACCTTGAGCGCGTACTTATTCATGATGATTTATGGCAATATGTACAAAGTCCTCTTAAGACGGAAGATGCTGCAGCTAAGCGTGGTGATCAAAAGGCGCGTTCAAAAATTTGTCTGTCAATTGAAAATCACTGCAAGGTTCATGTACGTAAAGCCACATCTGCATATGAGACGTGGAACAATTTGAAGGCAGCTTATGGGGATAAAGGCATCAATAACCGATGCAGGCTACTATCAAGGCTGGTGAGTCTGAAGCTGAGTATGTTCAATTCGATAACTGAATATGTGACAGAGATAATGCGAGTAGCCAATCAACTCTCAGATTTGGGAAAAGAGATCGATGATGAACTCCTAGCGGCGCTAATGCTACAAGGCCTACCTGAGGAATATGGACCTTTACGATTAGCATTAGAAAGTACTAACAGTGAACTAACTACTGATTTCATAAAGACAAAGCTTTTACAACTAGATGGAGATAAACCATGCAGAAGCACGAGCGCTACAGATCCTTCAAGTTCTGCACTTACTGTGAAACCAAAGTCTCCGAGACAGAATGTTCAGAGGAACAATAACAGGAAAAAGACAGGGAAGCCTATCAAATGCTTTATTTGCGAAGAGCCACATAAAGCTTGTGATTGCCCACATAATCCTAGGCATACCAAGAAGGTTACTTTAGCAACAGCACTTGGTACGAAGTATGAAGAGGAACTTCCTGCTCAAGATGATTCCTGGATTTTGGATTCTGGAGCTTCGGAAAATATGAGCTGCAGGAAGGATTGGATGCATGATTTTGTAAAGGTTGATCGTAAGACAGAGGTAACTTGCGCGAATGGAGGTAAGATTTATGGTGAGGGATACGGAGTGGTAGCAAGTGAGAAGCTTGATATTACGGTTGATGATGTCATGTATGTACCTGGTCTCTCATCAAATCTTTTGAGTATTAGTAAAATTACTAATAAAAATAAAGTTGCTGTTTTTACAGGAAAGGAGTGCAAAATTTACAATGCGAGTGATTGTAAAATTGAGGGTAAACCACTTTTGAAAGGAGAGGTTGACAGAGGAATTTACAAACTTAAATCTTCTTCACAGGCGAGTGTGTTTGTATCTGCAGCGGCTAGTGGCGACATGGAGTTGTGGCATAAAAGGCTAGCGCACCTGGGTTTGTACAATCTTTCCTTATTGAGTGACAAAATGGCAACTGGGGTGAGTTTTTCTAAACATAATAATCGTGAGCTTGACTGCGTTGTTTGTCTTCTGGGTAAGCAAACCAGAGAACCATTTGAACGGAATAAGGCTACCAGAGCCAAAGATATTTTAGATCTTGTACACTCTGATATTTGCGGGCCTATGTCAAATGATTCTTTAGGCGGTAAACGATATTTTATGACGTTTATCGATGATTATACGCGAAAAACATATGTTTATTTTTTAAAACAAAAGAGTGAAGCTTTTGAAACAATTCGAGAGTTTAAAATTCTTGCGGAGACTCAAACCGGTAAGAAACTGAAGGTGTTGAGGACCGACAATGGTTCTGAGTATGTTAACAAGAGAGTTAACACGTTCCTGAGGAAAAATGGCATCGAACATCAATTGACGATTCCATATACGCCTGAACAAAACGGAGTAGCTGAGCGTGCCAATCGTACAATAACTGAGAAAGCACGAGCCATGCTGCAAGATGCAGGTCTACCCATTTCTTATTGGGCTGAAGCAGTAAATACGGCTGTTTACTTGAAAAATAGAAGTCCGACCGTAGCAGTCAAAAATATGACTCCAGAGGAGGCATGGTCAGGACGAAAAGTTGACTTGAGTCATTTAAAAGTGTTCGGCTGTATAGCGTTTGTTCACATCCCAGATGCGAAGAGGACCAAATGGGATAAGAAGAGCGAAGAGTTTGTATTTGTGGGCTATTGTACTGAGTCAAAAGGGTACAGATTTATAAACCCAGTAAATGGTGAGCTTCATAGAGCAAGAGATGTAGTGTTCTTTGAAAACCAAATGTATAAAAAGGTTGCTGAAACTGAAAAGAAAAATGGGACAGTAACTGTCAACCCACAAAATGATGAAGATCTTAACATAAGAGATGTATCAACGCCACAAAGAGCCATTATTCAACTTGAAGAGTCAGTTCAGGAAGAAAACTTGCAGGAGAGAGATCAAGTTGATGAGAATCCTGAAACAGTTGAAGATGAAAATGAACATTGGACGTCATTTAATGAAGAGGATGGCCAAGAATCTTTAGAAACTGAGCAAAATGATAGAGTACCAGAAACAGTGGAAAGGAGATATCCACTTAGAGATAGAAGGCCTACCAAATACCCTGATCATGTTACATACCAAACTTTTTCTGAGGAAAGTGATCCAGCTACAGTGCAAGAGGCACTATCGCGTAGAGATGCAAAATTTTGGAGAGCGGCTATTAACGAAGAACTGGATGCGATCCATAAAAATGGAACATGGGTTTTGGTGAAACCTGAGCGAGCGGTAAATGTTGTTGATTCGAAATGGATATTTAGAATCAATAAAGAGGCGGGAAATAAAACACGTTATAAGGCACGCTTAGTTGCACGTGGCTTCAGTCAGCGTAAGGGAGTATGTCGAGAAACTTCTTCGCAAATTCGGAATGGTGGACTGTAAGCCAGTTTCAACTCCTGGAGTTCCTGGTCAACATTTTAGAAAACCAGAAGGCCCAGCACCTAATGAGGCGATACCTTACAGAGAACTCATAGGTTCTTTGATGTATCTTGCAGTCTGCACGAGGCCAGACATTGCTCACTCAGTGAACTACATGAGTCAGTTCTGCAGTAACTATGAAGAGACTCATTGGACTGCAACCAAAAGAATCTTATGGTATCTCAAGGGAACTAAAACGATGGGACTCAAGTATTCTAAAGATACAAGTAGAGGAATACAAGGATTTGCAGATGCAGATCATTCCAGTGACCTGGTTGACAGAAGGTCTTACTCAGGTTATATTTTTAAGATGGCTAATGGAGCTATCTCATGGCAAAGCAATAAACAGCGGAGTGTTGCCATATCTACAGCGGAGGTTGAATATGTAAGCATGTCTGAAGCTGCAAAAGAAGCTGTTTTCTTAAAACGGTTTCTCGATGAAATAACGGGTAAGGAGGAGTTACCTATACCGATTCACAGTGATAGCCAATCAGCAATGGCAATTGCACAGAACCCTGTGAATCATCAGCAAACTAAACACATTGATGTCAGATATCATTTTACTAGAGAAGTTTTGGAAGATGGTATTATTTTACTAAAATACTTAGAGACCAAGTATATGGTTGCTGATGTTTTGACCAAGGCAGTTTCGAAAGGGAAACACGAGTTCTGTCGAAGAGAGATGGGTGTATGTCATTGCATATGAGTGATTTTAGGGCTGTCTGTTAGCTGAGTACAAGGAGCATGAATCGGTCAGGAAGTCTGATGGAAACGATTGAGGAGGAGTGTTAGAAAGGTTTGCAATTGTTTACTTTCAGACTGGCTGGTATGACAGCGTGAAGTATTTTTGAATAGAGCGTGAAAGGTGTTCTTTTATATTTTCATTGACGTCTGTCGTGCTGTAATATTTGCCATGTAAAGTCGTAAATATAATTAAATAACTTTATTATATTTCTGTGTCTATTACAATACTATTCCTACTCTGCTATTGTGTGAGGAGCCTAGAGAAATACCTCTCACACAAAAATTGGTTTTAGAAGTATTTAACGTTAAGAGGTTACATTTAAGCCAATCTGCTACTCGAGCCACACCTGCCTCTGCATATTTTTTTACTGTATTCCAGGATTTTGCCAAGAACACATAAGAATATCATCTGCATAAGAAAACAGACTGGCGTTTTTTAATGTTAAATTATATAAGTCATTTATGTATATAAAAATAATGTGGGGCCTAAGATACTTCCTTGAGGAACACCATAAATTACTTCCACATCATCACTAATGGTTTGACCTAACTTAACCCGCTGCTTCCTGTTAGTCAAATAATCTATGAAGAGCTTTAAGGGTGTTCCTCTGATTCCGATGATTTCTAATTTCTTCACAAGGATTGGGATGGAAACCGTATCAAACGCTTTTTAAATCGAGAAATATCGCTAGAAATTTGTTTCCCTTATCAAGTTGATCAATTACAAGATAAGCTAAAGCAGTTATAGTATCTTCTGTCAATTTAACTTTTCTAAACCCGTATTGTTTGAGTGATAAAAGAATGAAAATAAGATAAGAAATGAAAATTATTTAGATAATTAATTAGCCGAGAATTCAATATTTTTTCTAGAATCATTGATATTGCTGGTAAAACAGATATAAGTCTATAGTTGTTGATATCACTTCCATCATGTTACGTGGAGATTGGGAAAATCCCTTTTTGAAAACATATATTGGCGAGATGGGCTATAATAGGAACCACTAACATATAACATATTATATATCCTAACATATTTTAAGAACTTAGTCGTAACGTTATCCCAGCCAGGTGAACTATCAGATTTTAAATTCATCAGAATTTTATCCACTTCCTTCACACATTTATCTGTAAGAATAAAAGAGTTTAGCTGTTGATGTATTGTATTTATAGATTTAGTGGGTTTTATTTGTATAGCTAGCGATTTCTCAATATTTGAAAAGTAATCATTAATGAAATTCTCAGATTCTTTTGGAGAAGACTTCATGCTCAATAAATATATACTTATACTTTTTATATTTTTCCAGAGTAATTTATTGTTTTTGATCGATTTCTCTAATAACTCTCGTTCATAATTTATTTTTAATTTTTTGACCAAATAGTGGTATTATAAGGATCAGCTCAAAGATTCTTTAGCATGTTATTTCTGTTATTTATACAATGTAACATCCCAGTTGTGATCCACGGTTTTAAAATCCTTTTTTTGTTAGGAATTTTTGTAACAGTAGTACAATTGTTTATTGAGCCCGTCAATTTATCTATAAGTAAATTGATTAGCACATTAGGATCGTCACAAAACAACTAATCATACAGTTTTTTATCTTGTAAATACTTCAAAGAACGATCTATCTATCATATGAACGATATGAACTATCATAATCTATTGTTTTTTGGTCTTTTCTCGAACTGGTAAATGTTTAATTTTAGATAAGCATAAAATTATGGTAGGTAACCTACCACTATCACTAAAGAAAAAGCTTATGGACATACGCATTCTCCCCATACTCACCTACGGCGCACAGTCTTGGTCTCTGACTAAACATGAAAGGTCCAAGCTCGGAGTATGTCAAAGAGCTTTGGAGCGCAGCATTCTTGGAGTGAGGTTGGTTGACCGTATCAGAAACTCAGAACTGCGCTCCAAAACCAAGATCCTAGATGTAGGAGAGAAGGCTGGAAGTCTGAAATGGAATTGGGCCGGACACATCTGCCGCATGCACGAAGATCTGTGGGCCAAAACCTGTACAATGTGGACACCCATCATCAAGAGACCCCTCGGTAGGCCCAAAAAAAGATGGCGAGACGAGCTTGATTCCCACTGCAGTGGATGAAACACCAAAGCTCTCGATCGAGAAATATGGAAAGAGGGAAGGGAGGCCTTTGCCCTGCAGTGGGACAATAACGGCTAAAAAAAAAAAAAAAAAAAAAAAAAATTATGGTAAAGTGATCGATTATTGTGGTATGTAGTATAGCTATGGACGCAGAAAATTCAATTTATTAATTTTTAGCATAAAGTGATCTTGGCAAAGGCTTATGTAGATAGCATGTTTAGGTTCTATTTTATATTCATTTGACGGTTCTGTTGCTTTCAATTTTATATTAATAATAAATTATTATTTGATTTAAGCGATGCAAGATGAATACTAAGGCTATTGATAACAGATTCAGCATTTGAATTTGTTGATGATCGATAAAAACATAAAATAGATGTATCAATAATATGTAATAATTGTATCGATCTGTAGACAATAACTATAGTAAGTTACAATGCATATGGAAAGGTTCTCCTGGCATCATTTAATAACATATTCGGAAACTAAAACTAACCCAGGCTTCATCTTAACAGACTGACAACAAAAAATTCAACAATGGAAATTGGTCCCCATTTCAAGAGAGTCACTTTGACGACGGCTGTGAGACAAATAAATGACGTAAGAAAGCAAATCAATTAAATTTGACAGAAATATGATTAAGCCATATTATTCTGAGCTCTATAAACACATCAAAATGCGCTCAATCAATGCGGTTAAAGTGAAAGGGACGGTTCACTCCAATCTAGTCTAGATTGAGGGTTCAGTAGTTCTAATTAGTGGCGAGGGACCGAAACCAAAGAAGATATAATAATACTACCGAAACTAACAAGTATCTATTGACACGGCCCGGTGTGGTCAGCCCCAAGCTACAGCAGATCTACAGTATGAATACTTATATATGCGTATACTACGACTTGACATTTTTTCTTATATATGGTATTCACGTATTCAGCTACGTCTACCCCTGTAATAGCTATAGGTTGTTCAAAGAGAGTAAATCGTATCATGTAAGGTATCAAATGAAAGAACTTCATTAGCACATGCTAAAACAGGTATTTAATTATTTTAGAAATGTGCTATTTTCGATGTATGACGAGAAAAGTGAAAAAAAAAACTTTTTTGTCAATGGTTATAGTACAGAGATTTTATCGACTTTCTTCCTACTATTGTGCAATTTTCTGGATTTGAACGGAACCCTCGGTGTGCGAGCCTGACTCGCACTTGTCTAGTTTTTTTTTTATTTGCTCTGAGCCCAATGTAGATTATTTAGTCTAGATTCAGTAGTTGTAACTAATGCTAAGGGGCTGAAAGTAACAAGTATTTATTGATACGCCACAAACTACAGCAGACATTCAGTACAAGGTGTTCAACTGTTTCTGCAATTTACTCGTTGTGCTGTACTGTATCAGCAGTTTTAATAGTCCACCGATGGACGTAAAGCAACTACTGGCCTAGTGTGGGTTGGTGGATTCACATACGCCATCGGATTTCTATGGACGTATGTAGATTTCCTCACGATGTTTTCCCTCACCGCAAGAACAGTGGTGTGAATTTCCGTACACAAATCCCAAGGAATTCATTGGTACGGGACCGGAATTCGAACCCACGACATCACGATTGTAAAAGAGTGTTATTATCACTAAGCCACCACGGCATAAAATTAAAATATTACTTTATATTTACTATATTTATATTTACTATATTTATATTTACTCGTTATCTAGTCTATGTTTAGTATTTACCTAGTTCTAACTAGTGGCAAGGGGCCGAAACTAACAAGTATTATATTGACTCGTCCTGGTGTGGTCAACAGACTACTAGATAGTACGTAAATCGCTTTTAGCGATAAGACCGCCTTTTGTGCCTTTTCTGTCTTTGTTTCTTTTGTTATGTTTTCCTATGTGTTGGTGTCAATAAAGTGTTGTTGTATTTGACGTCCACAAATGGTCACTACATAACGTCAAACGCAGCGTTTAAAACATTAAACGACAAGGTGAATAATGTTTTATTTCTATTTCTACCTGATGTATTTTGACTACATCAGGCAGAATGCAGTCTAATGTCCATTTTAAATAAAACATTTGTTTTGTTAGTACCATCACTTCATTCGATCATGAGAAAAAAATAATTAAAAATGGATAATTGCGTGACCAAACACAAAATGTTCTTCCACTTTTAATTTTAGTGCCCTGCAGTGCACGTACAACCTTTTGTGCCATTTCAACCCCTGTACCTAACTATTTTAAAGATAAAGCTAAAAATATGAAAAAAAAAGGAAAATACCTTCACTTGTCAACAGAAATCAACCAATTACAATTTTTTCAAAGGGCGAGAAGGATTTACAAACGTCATCTGATTCTTTCACCCTACGTATGCGAGTCACTCAACCATATTTTCCTTTACCAAAGGTTTAATAAAATCAAAACATCATACCCACTTCCTAACCCAATTAAGCAACTTTAATCTAAGCAAGCCCTTTCATTTCAAAATAATATTTGCCATTTAATAATACTGTTTTCGAATGCCGCCCCATAAAGCAGGCGATCCCTAATATTGGGCATAACAAATTGAATCAATTAATCCTCCTTGAAACGGCTGATAGCTATAAAAGGCCTCGTGTTTTCTGTTTATTCTCCCTAATTTAATGAAAGAGTATTAGGAAATGAAACAATAGTGAAATAAGGAACTTTGTTGTGGTACGATTCTTTTGTAATAGCCGCACTTTCACTTGTTATAATAGTGTGCAAGCATTACTGTGCCCCCTTGTGAAGAAAATGGGTAGAAACAAAACACTTTCAATTAAATTAATAAAGATAAGTTTAAGTGAGTAAGATCATCAAAAAATATTGGATACGTATTTTTCCTTTTGTCAATAAAACAACACATAGCAGAGATAATATAGATAAAGGGGAAATAGCACAGACGCTAAAGATCTATTTATAATAAAAAAAATGTATCCGAATTTTAATGAATATAAAACAGCGACATACTTGTAGACCGCAATTCATACAGCAAAATATACTTACACTTCCAAGTTTATATATATTAGAAGCAGCTACTATTGTAATAAAAACATCCAGACCTATTCCAATACAACACAAACGCTCGTAGAAAATATTTTATCGTAGCTCCAGAACCCAAACTAGAAATGGTCAAAAAAGGACCTGAATATATGCTGATAAAAATATTTAATCATCTACCGAAAGATTTGCAAGAAGCTTAAATATTTATTAGAGACCTATTGTTTTGTTTTTGTCCTTATATTCTGTTTTTTATGTAATGTGGTTGTCTAATAAAGTGTTGTTGTTTGTTTGTTTGTTTATTAACAAAAAAATGCTATTACACAGTTGACGAATATCTAGACCAAAAAGTTTCAACCTCACAAAATTTATAAGACTATAATAATAATTATATATCTGTACCTAATTTAAGAGCTATCTCCAAAATTATTATGTATTTATATTTTAGTATCTAACTTGTAATGTACTACATATTTGCAACACCATATAAACAGGGTTATAATGTGCATAACGATTCATTTTCATAATTATGACTGTAACTAGACATTATAAGGCAATGTATACTTAAATAAATAAATTTTGTTAACGTTTGGGAGTGGGGGTTGTGACGTTACGTCTCTCATGAAAGTCTATACATGTGTATGACACTCGTTACGTCACGCGGAACTTCGGAATATATATTCATTAATAGGCGTGATGACTGGGTACAAAAAAAAACATTTTTAAAATTAGTCCGTGAGTTAGATTATAAAAAAATATTGAACACGTATTTTCCTTTTGTCAATAAAACAACAAATGGCAAAGATAAACCTTGTCAAGGTTTGTGAGTGGGGGTCGTGACGTCACGTCTCTCACATTCATTGTATGACACTCGTGAATGAAGATATAGCCTTTAAAGTTCCGCGTGACGTGAAATGATGTTTAATTGACAAAATAAAAAGTACCCGTCTTACTACAAAAGTTCTACGCACGCTTTAGAAAATGTGTGCAAATAGCACGGTTAAATGTGTTTAAAGCGTGTTTAAATCTTTTGTGGTAAGGCGGTACGTGTTTAATATTTTTTTAACAATCTATCTGCCCTTTCAACTTGCCAATCCGCTGCGCTACGTCAGTAGCCTTGGCTACGGAATTTCAATAAGTTTCTTCATTCCTACAACAATTTGATTCACGTAACATCGATGCTTACAAGCCTAACTACATAAAATTGTTCACTTCACGTTTACTAGTTTACCCTTTCGATATTTTCGAGCAATTTAGTCCAACCTTGTCCTTGCGGCGCAACTTGTCAATGTTTCCAAACCTATTATTTCGTTCGCCCTTCGAAGCTGCAGCGACCTTCGACACAATCGATATGTTATTTTTACCTTTGCCCTGCATTCTAGGTCTATAGAAGCTTTCATTGACTGAGCAAGCGTAAGAACGCTTATATAGTATAATACGGCCATTTTTAGGGGTCCGTACCTCAAAAGGAAAAAACGGAACCCTTATATGATCACTTTGTCGTCCGTCTGTCCGTCTGTGTGTATGTCAAGACTCTTTATCTCGGGAACGCGTAAAGATATCAAGTTGAAATTTAAACTATAAACGTATATCTATGTTCTGTTGCAGTTCTGTAAATAAAAAATTTCTCAGCTACGGTATGAAAAAGTTAGAGCCGTTTATGTCGTGAAAAACCGCATATTTCGACACTCATAAAAAACAAAACCTACAGGGTGTTTTCCGTTGACGTACAACTATGAAATTTGGCGAGAAACATTGTCTCAAAGTAAACATATAGGAATAAATCTAAAAACTGTACATTTTTATTTAAATCACAAAAAATAGGGCCTAGATTCATGTAAGGTATCATATAAAAGAACTTCATTAGCACATGCTACAATATTTTTTTAATTAATTTAACAACGTGTTTGTACGGAACCCTCGATGTGCGAGCCTGACTCGCACTTGTCCGGTTTTTAAGTGTTATTTTCTCTTGATCTAGCTAGATAGTCTAGTTGGCTTTCTATAACTATTCGCCAATATTTATTCTATTGTATCCTCCTTCTAATTTTAATAACACACAGACGACCATTTCAATATACTCATTTCAAATATAAGAATTCCGCGAGCGCTGCGATGGCCGGAAGCGATATTGAATTTGCTGTAGCTGCAAGCTATCGATTGTCGGTGGCATTTATCTGGTATACCTACCTATAAGAACCAATGAAATAAAATTGTAGAGACAGTAATTCAAACGGCGCGCAACTACCGCTGCTATGTCTGTTCACAGTTATATTTCCTCTGATATTTGTCGCTGTCTCTGTCAGTTATGACGTTATCCACTTGGAAGAGTTATAGACCATGCGTTATCCACTATCACAGGTTAGACAGACAAATGTCAGAGGTAAAATAACTGTGAATGGACTGTACCGCTACTGTGACTTTTGGGTCCCCTGTGTTGCGCTCTGTTGAGCTCAAATGTTTATCTCAGGGAAGATAGAAAAACATCTGTTACATAAAATAACAAATTTTCAATAGACCCGTGCTTTAATGTAAATTAACAACAGTAAAAAGCAAGGAGAAATGGCCGATGGGGCAATAAAGTTCTCGAATGGAGACCACGCCCCGGCAAGCGCAGCGTAGGACGTCCACCGACCAGGTGGACGGACAATATTATTAAGACCGCAAGAACGCGCTAAATGCAGGTCTCTACCAACTGGGCTTATTGGAAATCCATAGGGGAGGCTTATGATCAGCAGTGGACGTCTTACGGCTGATAATGATGATGATGATGATGATGAAAAAGCTTAACATGAGTTAAGTAACTCCAGACAACAGATTTCGTGTTGGAACACATTTAGTTTTAATGCTAAACTCGACCTTATCATTTTGAAGATATATTATTGACTAAGACTAAAACTTTGTATGATATTTCCTATTCGTAAATGGAAGCTACAGAAGTTTTAATGTGGATTTTTCAATTGCTGCTCAGTGTTCTTAGCGGAAACGAGGAAGAACTAACAAAAATGCATGAAGCTATATAAAAACGAGAATAGTTTTTGTTTACTATACAAAAACATACTAAAACATCCCGATTTCGACTATTTCTGACTGAACTTTTTTATGATTCCGCGATATGTCCACTCCTTAGAAAACCATACAGTACTTCGATGATACCTACATTCATTTTGTAAAAGCAATTAGTTTTAAGCTGAATAGGTAAGTCCTCGTTTTCAAGTTTCATTGAAATAATGCTCTAACACAATATACCTACCTACAAGTTACTATACAAACTTCTGTTTGTATAGTAACTTGTAGGTACCTGTGGGTACCTGGCCTTCTGTTTGTATAGTAACTTGTAGGTACCTGTAGGTACCTGGCCTTCTGTTTGTATAGTAACTTGTAGGTACCTGTGGGTACCTGGCCTTCTGTTTGTATAGTAACTTGTAGGTACCTGTAGGTACCTGGCCTTCTGTTTGTATAGTAACTTGTAGGTACTTGTAGGTATCTGGTCTCTTACTTGTTCTCACCGATAGAAGCATTATTTAACATCAGCTTATCTTATGAAGTTGAATACAGATCCAACTTCATAATTAGCATATTTCAGCCCTTTTTAAAGCATAAAGCTTAAAACCTAGAAGAAAAACATAGTAAGGCAACCCGTGTAGTGTGCACGTCTAAAATGTTTACTGGAGCATGTGAATCCACCAACTTGCAGTTAGCCAGGAATTGTGATATGCATATTATTATGTCCTAATCCCTCTAAGTGGGAAGGCCTATTAAAAAGGCTGGTACAGTACTGTTGTATAAGTCTACCGGGGGACCGCATGCACCTGACCATCGCGCCAAATGGACGACATTCATTCAATGTTACGATTTTGCGACTTCATCGTTAGATATAAAAAAAAACTTTTCATTGGTATAGCGAGCGCTTTAACGTCAAAAATAGTTTTGAAACTTATATGATTACCTCCAAACTAAGTCATCTGTGGATTTATCTCTTTGAATTTCTGGTTATCGAAATCTTCAAACAATGTTTCGGTATAAAATGAAGCCTCAACTGAAATACACTAAATTGGCAACATTAGCCACATTTATTTGGAAGTCATCCATTTGGCATACTGGTCAGTGGGGTGGAGCCCTTTACTCTTAGACCCACTCCACCTGCAATCATCCACATCTAGCCATGTGTCCTGCCCCACGCCGCTTGCCTCCTTAGATTACGAAATTATATTCATATTCCTTTATTCATACAACAGTATACGTCAAAAATCGAGTATAATAGGATGATAGAAAACTAGTTTTGACCCGCGGCTTCGCCCGCATACGCAATATATCATTATAATTTATAGCCTATGTGTTAGTCTGATATATAAGCTATATTATTTCAAAGTTTCATCTCAATCCGTTCAGTAGTTTTTGCGTGAAAGAGTAACAAACATCCATACATCCATCCATCCATCCATCCATCCATCCATCCTCACAAACTTTCACGTTTATAATATTAGTAGGATTACATTAATTAAAAAAACAAATGTCATAAGTATTGGAAAGTCAGTAACAGTGATAAGCATATCACTTCATTAAAACTACCGTGAGTATTCATCATAACTATAACAGATTACGGCTAAAATTCACGTTATAATTATATTTCAAATCGTTTTTTTACCCTTAGGAAATCCACTGCTAGACATAGGCCTCCTCTATAGATCTCCAATAATACAGGCTGGAAGTGTCTTGCATCCAACGCGATTCTGCTATCTTAAATTTCCAAATCGGATGGATCTGGTAGGTTTTCATCATTCAAATAACTGGCATCTTGTTTTATTTACTTGTTTTTAATCACTAATGTACGTAATACTATTGGTAGGTAAGTAATACATATTTTTGTAGGTAAGTAATTGGTTTTATGTTAATTTTTAGGGTTCCGTACCTCAAACAGAAAAAACGGAACCCTTATAGGATCACTTTGTGGTCCGTCTATGTGTATGTCAAGACTCTTTATCTCGGGAAAGCGTAAAGATATCGAGTTAAAATTTAAACTCTAAACGTATATCTATGATCTCTTGCAGTTGTGTAAAATAAAAACTTCTCAGTTATCGTTTAAAAAAGTTAGAGCCGTTTATGTCGTAAAAAATTGCATATTTGGACACTCACAAAAAACAAAAAACCTACAGGGTACTTCCCGTTGACATAGAATTATGAAATTTGGCGACAAGCATTGTCTCAGAGTACACATATAGGAATAAATCTGAAAACTGTACATTTTTATTTAAATCACAAAAAAATTGTGCCTAGATTCATAAAAATGGGTTGAAAATTCAAAGAGAATAAATCGTATCATGTAAGGTATCATATAAAAGAACTTCATTAGCACGTGCTAAAACAGGTTTTTAATTATTTACTTAATGTATGACGAAAAAAGTGAAAAAAAAAAACTTTTTTATCGATGATATTATTATAGTATAGAGATTTTAACAACTTACTTCCCAATTTTGTGAAATTTTCTGGACTTGTACGGAACCGTCGGTGTGCGTGCCTGACTCGCACTTGCCCGGTTTTTTACTATTATGCATATTTCTGTTGACTTTTCAAAAATGTGTCTCTGACATCCATTTGCCGAATAAATGAACTATGATAAATTATTAACGGGGTTTTTTGTCCGTCTGGACGTCCTCGCTTGCGCTTGCCTCTGAAGTATTCTTATGTGATTTATTAATTAGGTACATAGATCGAGCTAACTTTCGCTTTATAAATTCGATAGTTGTTATTTTGCTGAATCAAAGTTAGATTACGAGTTAGATATTCCCAATAGAATCGTGTATGATGAAGTCTAGGCAAACAATTAGCAAGTTCGACCACCAATGACTTTGAGATAAGTTTGAGAAATAAATAATATTATAGCTAAATTATCAACCATCAAACTTATCTATTATTGGATTGGAGGTGGAATAAAGTAAAAAGTCAACTGAGATCAAATACCTCGTTCATAGAATATTTTTTCTTGAATCATATTTTTGTCAGAGAATAGTGGGCTTCTCTTACAAATTTTCAGCAAGCCGCTTAAAATCATTATAGTTTAGTATTTATTAGATTTATCAATTATTAATTGACTTTTAGCGCTCAGGCGCAAAATCCTACGTTCTCTGTTTAAAAACTTTGTGTGCCTTAAAGTAATATTGGCATCTTATTCAACTTTCCATGTGCTTGCCTATTGCATTTTCAACAGGAAAATCTGTTGAGAGTCACAATGAAATTCATTGTTTAAAAGCATATGTTAAACCAGGAATTAAACCAGGTTTTTCAGTATCGGTAGAAATATATCTAATCTACTAAAAATTACAATTAAATTCGTTGTTCAAAGGCATTGTTAAACCAGGAATTAAACCAAGTTCTTCAAGTCAATTTCTTCAGAAATATACCACAAATATCGACATTTTGACGATGACTCTTACTTCTATTTACTGGAAATTCTAGAATTTACATTACAAAGTTCATTGCGAAATCCATTTAGATTCGGTCCAAATCAACTTCCAGCGTCAGCATTATCTCCCTAACGACCGGAAATATCTCAAAACCGGATAACATCGGGAAACTGGATAATATCGGATTGTATATGAAAACCGGCTTGTTTGGCGCTGAAAATTCTTTATATTTTAGCGATTTAGTCATTTTTAGTAATACAATGTCTCTATGAACTACAATGACACAATTATAAATATCTAAACTATTACAACATATAAATCAAGGTACCAGTTTTATGTGCAATAAAAGCTTATATCTAGCAACAGATGTCCGGCGCTGTATGAAATGATATTTTTTCTTCGATATACATACTTACTGCTATACAAGTTTGTAAATGAAACCCTTAATCTATTTACTTTCAGTTGAAATCAACTTACAGCGTCAGTATTATCTTCTCAACGACCGGAAATATCTCAAAACCGGATAACATCGGGAAACCGGATAACATCGGATTGTAAATGAAAACCGACTCCTCCGGTGCCGAAACTTTTTAATATTTCAGTAGGGTGGACCTCGTACGAATTTACAAAAAAATTGGAAAAATTATAATTGGTAAATTTGCATTGTTTTAACATTGTACTAAGCAATACTATTGTTAAATTTGCCTCTTGTTAAATTTTACGAAAGCCCATGACAGATCTTACTGCATCCCAAGAATTTAGAGCTATACCAACAAAACTTTGAGTATAGCACTGTTTGCATCCTGCGAAATACTACAGTTTTAATGAGATCATCCGTCCACATCGTGGGTGGACGTTCTACACTGTGCATTCCGTACTGGCGGTTTCCATTTGAGAACTTATTGACCTCTTTGGTCATCAAGTTGTCAGACTACTGCTACTTGCCTCTCCGCTGGAATATATCGACAACTTTGATTCTTCAACAGATCTCCTTTTTATGTTTATTTTTAAAGTGTCCTCTAAATTAGCACACCTCGTATTTTCTTTTGTACCAATCTCTCTCCATCCTAAGGTTGCCTGAAATAAATCACTTTCAGTGATAAGGCCTCTGGTTGCTTCACATGGTTTAGCATCTATTTTCTCTTTTATGGTGTTTGTGAATGTGAATCAATAAAGAGGTTATCTATCTGTCTCCTCATTTCTGATTTAGCTCTTGTTTATAGATTGCGTATGGAAAAATCTGGATTCTTATTGATCCTAAAGATGAATAAGAGCTAGGTCTATTGATGACGTAAGCAAAAGATAGGTAAAGCGTATTCAATCTTATCAAGAAGTCTGGTCGTGGCTGTGCGGAGATACGCTGGCTACCTTCCAATGATGTGAGCCAATAGACAGTGTATCACAGTACTTCAGCTTTCTAGCTTTACTTCCGACTTCCAAATAACAATAAATATCTGTTTCAACTTATTTTTAAAAACTTACACACCTTTTTTTGGCCCTGGGATAATCCTTTATGGATAACCAACTCACCCCAGGGAGGCGTGGTTTTAAGGGAATTGCACCTGAGACGGTGTACTCAATAACACCCTGAGGTGTTCTTTCTCTGCGCATCTGCGTCGGTACTGCGGGAGCGCACCCTTTCGCTACCAAAAAAAAACTTACAAATTTACACACAAAATCAAATAAAAAAACCGTGCAAGTGCAAGTCAGGCTCGCACGTCTGTACAAAATCCAGAAAATTTCACAAATTTGGGAAGTAAACTTATTTTGAACGTTAAAATCTCTCTCTGTACCTTACATGATACGATTTACTCACTTTGAATTTTGAACCCATATTTTGTGAATTTTGAGTCTCTATTTTTTTGTGATTTAAATAAAAATGTACAGTTTTCAGATTTATTCCTATATGTGTACTCTGAGACAATGCTTCTCGTCAAATTTCATAGTTCTATGTCAACGGGAAGTACCCTGTTGGTTTTGATTTTTGTGAGTGTCGAAATATGCGGTTTTTTACGACGTAAACGGCTCTAACTTATTTAAATGATAACTGAGAAGTTTTTCTTTTACAAAAACTGCAAGATACCATAGATATACATATACAGTTTAAATTTCAACTCGATATCTTTACGCGTTTCCGAGAAAAGAGTCTTGACATACACACAGACGGACAGACGGACAACAAAGTGATCCTATAAGGGTTCTGTTTTTTTCGTTTGAGGTACGGAACCCTAAAAATGAGAAGATCGGTAGAAGATCCAAAGTTAGTGACATAGCCCAATGGGTTAACAAATTTAAGTGGCAAAGGGCAGGACACATAGCATGGAAAACTGATAAATAAATAATAATTAAGAATAACACTTGCAAACTTAGTATTCGATTCAAATTAATTAATTTACATGAAATTGTAGGTCCCGGTTGTTTTAACTACTAAGCCATGTCAGAGGCCTTCAGGAGGCCTAAAAACTCTGACACCAGGGCTAGCCACCCCGCCTAGACAAACTTACTTACATAAAATGCAAAGGTTAAACGACACCGCTTTGCCTTTTGTGACTGAAGGTACGCATTGCGATGCAAGAACACGTGACCCACGCTACTGCCACTAAAGTTTATACTAACTGGGGGTCATCCCGTGTCCCTGAAATCCTACCAAATGTTGCCGGATCGATGGCGACTGCCATTTCGTAGCTGCGGATAGCTTCGCCAAACTAATAGCGCTTTTGGCAGCCGTTGTTTTGGCCAATAATCCCCTTTCCTTACTAAGAGTGGTTTCACATATTTGTGTATAAGTCGGGCAATTGTAATCCCTTCACAACAGCGGCTATGGCGGGTATAGCGCGGCCTTCGCTAGCGACAGCCGCGCTGCAGACGCGAGTTGAACATTAGCTGTCTAACATCAAAAGTTTTACGCACGCTTTTAGCAATGTTTAGCAGTACAAATTGTGCCGTTAAACAGTGTTTAATGCTTGTTTAAATCTTTTGTGGTAAGGCGGTATATGTTCAACTCGCGTCTGCAGGAATAAATAAATTTTATTTATCCAACCGTTCTAGAGCGTGGTACAAAAAATACAAATACAAAAAAAGATACAAAATAATTTTATTGTTCATAATACACGTAACATAGTTAAAATATATAAACCCTGCCTGCTGATTTAGCGTTAGCTGTGTTGCAGCAGTCAGTGTCTTCCCCTATTAGTGGGTACATATAAACAGTAAAATTAAACCAAAAGCATAGTTATTGTCTTTTTCAGCATGAACCAAACAATTTGAATTTCAAGAAAATACAAATGTATGTGTGAGTGTTTGTTTGTGTAAGTGTGTGTGTGTAACACTGCAACAAAAAAAATGTGTTTCCTAGCCCGAAGATAGTTGTCGGGAGTATACCTAGAGCCAACATAACTGCTCACTTAGCTCCGGTGCATCAATTTTACCGCGCAAGCTTGGGTGACTAGCTCATTCCCAACATGGATTCAAATTAATCAATCATTTATTTCACAAAAATTAAATTACATCAACCTACATAAACATTTCTATCTTAATTTTAAATAATTATAATTATTACAAAAGCGGTAGGTTACAGCGTCTCGTAAGCAGCTGTACTAAGAAACCCTGTGTTACAGCTGCTTAGATTCCTGTCTGCGGTGGCATTATAATTTATATTAATTTAATTTGTACAACCTTATAGATTAATAGGTAGGTATTATACATAAAAGTTTTAAATATATGTTTATAAAGATTATATCAAAATGATTCCAGAATATGTTTACATTATTCTTGCGAGATTTCAATCATAATAAAATAAAAATACGCAGGCAGCTAATACAATGAATAACTGTCCATTCTGATAAAAGAAAAAAAAAACATTCAAAAAACCCAAAAATGCACTATTAATTCGATAATTTTGTTAAGTGTGTGTATATTTTTTACTTAGTAGAAGGTAGTCCAGAACATAGAGTCGGAACAGTAGTTACAATGGTGTATGGTCCAAGGTAAAAGAATTCGTGTCTTTTATTTTTCACCAATGAAGACACAATTATAATGCCATAATTACAATTATAATGATGAAATGGATCAAATGGAAACACATTGTTACTGCTGTTCCGACTGATCGCACGCAACTACGTGGCGTACTCGTATCTGCCACCGCTAGCTTGGAGCGTGCTTTTTCTATAAGGAACTAATTATATGGGTCATCAAATATTTTATAAAATTGATTGCTATCCTATAAAGAACTTAATCTTATCAAATGTTGCCAAATCAATAGTGGATGCTATTTTGTAGCTGCAAATAGCTTTGCCAAACTAATGCCAGTTTTGGAAGCCGACGTTTTGGCCAATAATTATGTTCCGCCAATTTCGTTCTGCCAGCTTTCCTCTCGTTTGATATTCGATTGTTTTCCCGTATTGAACTAATTAAGTTAATTGAATGTATTGTCAGGATAAAAAGATTTGTAGACGAACAAAACATATTAGCCTGGCTTAGTAAGAATAAATAACACTAAGCAGGATACTTCTATTATATTATTACGCAACACATTCTTGAAGTTTCTGCAAAAAGAGAAGCGTCGTAGGTGAGGTTTACTAATTTTGTTACGTTGACAACCCTGCTCTGTAATTGCTAGTACAACTAAAAGTGTTTGATACTTGGTAAACATCAATTCGGTTTATATCAGTAGACTCGCATCTACCTCGGCTGCTGCTTAAAATCTTATTGTTCACCGTAACCCCACGACGGTTTTCTTTTTGCACATACTCTAGATTTCAGATAACTTTTCCAAAACAAAGGGCTAATATTGCAGCCGGTACTTTGGGCCAATTATTTTTTTGCTTTAGGTTTCATGGTTTTCTAAGTAATAGAGTTAATTAAATGTATTGTGTGAATGAGAAAATCGAACGACAATAGTTACTGAATTTACTGAATTAACCCAGTAGATTAATAAATTTAATTAAAGTTACTGAATTAACCCAGTAGATTAACAAATTGAAGAATAGTGACCACACGCTACGCACTAGAATGAATAAAAAAATCTGGCAATACCTTACAGGTCTTACAGCTGAAACGATCATGATTGTGATAATAATCGCAAAGGTTTCAAAACCACATTTCTTACTCGAACGGTCAGCATGTGTAACGCTTTGCCTGAGTCTGTCTTCCCGCTAAAGTACAACGTGGGTGTCTTCAACTTCTGAGTAAAAAGGTATCTTCTAGGTAAGCGTGCTACACGCTAGACCGCATAATATTATCTGCTTAAAATCAGGCAGTATGTAGTAAAACACCAACCTAATACGCAATAAAAAAACAAGCAAAAATATGTACATATTTCACTCAAAAAATGTTCCCTAATGATGATGATGATTCAATCATAAACAAACGAATAATCAAAACCATATTTAATACACGCAAATAAATCTAATTACAAAAGTTATTAATTTACTTTGAAAATCAAAGCGAAATTAAACATGCTCACTTAATTTTAGCCCGGACAAAATGAACTGAACATAACTTAGCCAAGTTGAGCTTATTTCGGGCGCAATACAATCTGTGCTTAATTTTGTGCTTAGGCCTAAGCTCCACCAAACTGGAGCGCAGCGAAGATGCGCGAAAATACACAAGTTATTTTGATTCCACCAGTTTATAGAATATTCGTTTTTTCTATGATCCCATGTATCATTAATAATAGTCCATTGCAACATAGATAGATGGATAGATCAATTCTTTATTGTCACACCAAAACTTAAATAAACTAGTAAAACAAATTTAGTGGAACTTATACCTAGTGGTACAACCGGCGGCCTTATCGTTAAACAATTTCTTCCAGGCAATCGTCACTTGAACAATACAATACAAGAATACTTTATTGACACCACAAGTAATAAAACATAACAGAAGAAGAAAAACGACAGAAGAATGGTACAAAAGGCGGTCTTATCGCTAAAAGCGATTTCTTCCAGACAACCTCTAATGTGTGGAAACGTGCAATTGACATGGATGGTGGTGTAAACATAAATGAATAAAATAAAGGTATAATTATCCGAAAAACAATAAAATACACTATATAATAATAGGCGTACAGGAACACTTCTTATAATACATACAATAAAAATAAACCTACTTACATACATAAATAAATACAGATAGTTAAAACGTGAGCGATAAGTAATATCAGTTTTTAAAACTGCTTAGCAAGATAGTATTCCTTGACCTGAGTCTTGAAAGATTCAACGCTCTGCGCACGTCTGATGGTCACTGGAAGGTCATTCCAGAGAGCCACAACTCAGACACTGAAAGAAAAATCGTAAAAGACAGTATTGTGAGATGGAGTTGATATAAATAGATCACTAGAAGACCTAAGATTGACAGAGTAAGTGTCACAGAGAAAAGTGAAGTGTGAGCTTAAATACGAAGGAGAAGAAGGCTTAAAGAGAACGTTGTAAAGAAGGGAAAGTATTTGGGTAAGACGGATTGGAAGCCACTTAAGCTTGTTACGGAATTGAGTAATGTGATCAAATTTCCGAAGGCCGAAAATAAATCGTATGCAAAGATTTTGAAGGATTGACAAATTGCTCCTGGGATAAGTCGAGATAGCAAGCGTCGGCGTAGTCCAAAATAGGAATACTTGTAAAGGATTAACAAATGTTTAGGCGACGGGGTGTGCATATATGAGATAAAATATACTTCCTTAAACTACATACATTATAATAAATTCTAATAATAACCTATACTTAACATAAAATAAACTAATATAGACCTACCTACGTAAAGTGACTGGATTTTATTTCCTACTAAACTACACTCAGTACGGGTTCTTCTTCTTTTCTTCGGTAATAAGGGGGATTGCTAAGCTAGGACATAATAATATGCAATATATATATCTATTATTCTACCAGTTTGGTGTTATCATTTTCTATTTTAAGCTTGTTTTGGTATGTAAAATTTGGTGTAAAAATAAAGTAACATAATTATATTGTATGGTATCGCATTTTTATTTAGTGTGAGATAAAACACAAACGTAACTATTTTTGTGTTTTGTTTTTCTCTACCAAATATGCCATTTCTACAATGCTCTACATCATTTTGATCATAAACTCTACAATGTATGTATATCTTTGCGGATCTCTGTCCGCTCCATTTTGGTGGATTTTGGGTCTAAGTACGAACTTAGGCCGGGCTTACTGAGCTTAGTGGTTGATTACTCGGCAGCCACGAACGAAACAATTGTTTTAGACTGGGTTTGGTGCAGACTAAACTACAGCTTAGTACAGGGTGTTTGATTAGATGCCAGAGCTTATTTCGGGACTAGGCTACTATTTATTTTGTGATTGCATTCTGGAACAAATAGGAACAAAAAAGTAACAACAAACAAATGCTTGTTTTATGCACAATATAAACAAATTTTACTAACTTAACAATCTTTGTACATTCAACCCAATTTCTTTCACGTGTCATGCTCGTGGCTCAAAATGAAACGTTTTAAACAGTGACTTCATTTACTTGGCATTTTTTTTACCTACTTTTCACATTGATGCTGTGGATGATCCGTACGAAAAAGTTCATTGAAATCTGATAAAATATATTGAATAGTATATTTTTGATAAAATTGTGTGTGCAACGCAATCTAAACAAAATTTTATATATTATTTGTATCTATCATAAGTTTCTTTCACATTTAAATTAGAATATAACAATAGGTGTTACTCACGCGTATTTTAGGGTTCCGTACCTTATCCTTATAGGATCACTTTGTTGTCCGTTTGATTGAGACGGACAGATGGACAGACGGGTCCATCTGTCTGTCTGTCTGTCTGTCCGTCTGTCAAGACTCTTTATCTCAGGAACGCGTTAAGATATCGAGTTGAAATTTTAACTTTATACGTATATGTATGGTCTCTTGCAGTTGTGTATCAATAATCGTATAAAAAAGTTATAGCCGTTTATGTCGTAAAAACCCACCAACTTACTTCCCAATTTTGTGAAATTTTCTGGATTTGTACGAAACCTTCCGGTTATCCGGTTTTTTAAATTACAGACAGCAAGTCAATTGCAGTTTCGATCGTATTTAGCGATATTTTTCAAGGCGGAGTAATTAGTACTTTATACTTTTGAAATTGATAACCAAAATTGAAAAAAAATCACCCAAAATAACTATAGTAAGCCTCGCTAATAGAAATTGTTGATAATATATATTTTTCCGTACACCCTGTATAGGCCCTAGATTACCTACCTATTTATTTTAACCTCGGCGCGTGACGTAATTTTACCCGCTTACAAAAGCTTACCTACATTTTCCGGATAAAAACTTCTAAAGCCAGCCAGTTAATCCGGATACAGCTACTTCCACACTAAATCCTATTAACCGAAGTCAATCAGAA
The DNA here is from genome assembly GCA_949316475.1 of Hypomecis punctinalis. Classification (NCBI taxonomy): domain Eukaryota; kingdom Metazoa; phylum Arthropoda; class Insecta; order Lepidoptera; family Geometridae; genus Hypomecis; species Hypomecis punctinalis. The sequence continues at coordinate 18,189,587 of OX438818.1, forward strand.
CAAACAAAACTTTCGCTTTTATAATTAGACAAACTAGAAGCGGGTCGAAACTATTTATTAGGGTGAGCGCACACTTACAATCGCAATAAGTACAATACAATACAACAACACTTTATTGACACCAACACATAGGAAACATAACAGAAGAAACAAAAACAGAAAAGGCACAAAAGGCTGTCTTATTGCTATAAGCGACCTCTTCCAGACAACCTCTTTTGTATGTAAGAAATGGATGTTAATAGTATAGAGATTTTAACAACTTCCCAATTTTGTGAAATTTTCTGGATTTGTACGGAACCCTCGGTGTGCGAGCCTGACTCGCACTTGTCCGGTTTTTCCCAACTAGTGTACCTATCTCATTTTTGTTGATTATAATCCAGTAAGTAAATAATTATATTGAAATTAAGTAGTGTGTTGCTGTAGCGATATAAAATACGTCAATGAGTGCGACATCCTTCGCGTGTGTGGGCGTCAGCCTTTATTCCTTACTTGTTATAGTAGTTCAGCAACAGAATTAGATTTACTTAACTCAATCTGAGTATTATGTGGTTTGGATTGGATTAACCCTAACCCCGTATTATGTTAGGATTGAAAGGATAACCGACTAATTACATATCTCGTTATTTCCTGACTTTTACTTTCCAACCTTTTTAGCAAACTCATATACAGAATTGTTCAAATAATTTTTTTTTGCAAAAAATGGCTTCAACCGTATCCAGAATTTGCGAATATTTCGCACGGCATTTTTCACATAAATGTTGATTTATCCAAAAAAGCTCAGCCGATTTCGAAAAAATTTAAGTGGCACCAATTTCGAAGTACTTATACTCCTTCTAATAAAAAAAATCGAAATCTCCTCTAGGTAAAAAGTGGTGCGCGGTTGCACGTAAAAACATATATACAGGGGTTATTTCTAAACAATTGGCATCGATTGGGGTCGAAAAGTTCTCGAGTGGAGACCACGTACCGGCAAGCGCAGCGTAGGACGTCCACCCACAAGGTGGACGGAAGACCTCATTAGGTCCGCAGGATTGCGCTGGATGCAAGCCGCTTCCAACCGGTCTTATAGGAAATCATCAGGGGAGGCATATGTCCAGCAGTGGACGCCTTATGGCTGAAATGAACGAACCCTGTATATACGTGTCAAATTGAATACCTCCTCCATTTCGTCGGTCAAAAATGTACTAAGCCTGTAAGAAATAACTCAAATCATCATTATCAACTACTTCGGGGTGGGTACCGGAATTCGAGAAAAAAAATCAGATGTACTCGTACTATAAAATGTACTACAAAATCACAACTAGGAAACTACATATTATTTTTCACCAAAAATGGCATGACCGACTTCAAGCGTGTACAAATTCTAATAGTTTGCACGGATCAATGTGTCATCGATATAGTAATTTTCACATTATTATTGATTTTTCAAAAACGGCTCAGCCGATTTCGATCAGATTTTAATGTGACCACTTCTGAAGTATTATGATCTATTATGATTACCTTTTAGTATTATCTTTTATTATGATCTATCAAACAGAAAGATAATCATCAATATCGGTTAATAATTACCGGAGTAATCGCGTAACGTACACACAAAAAACACAGTCGAATCGATTACCTGCTTTTTTCAATTCGATTAAAAATAAATAAAACAGTTTTTTTTTTTTCAAAATTTGGGTTGGCCTGGCCATAGTTATTATTATTACTTATGTGACTATTCATAGTATGGTATACCTGTCTTACATCTAGTAATTAATTTGAACTTATACCAATAGTTTTACCTTACTTGATTCACGAAATTATTTTAAATTTATTTTATTTTAAATACCTTGTTATTATGTTCACTATGATTATAGCTCAATGGTTAGTCTTTTCTATTTTACAGACTGAGAAGTTATTTTTTTAATGTGTACATTATGAGTGAATAATTAAAAACTCACTGCCGCCCGCCGCTCTGGCGCGATCCTGTCGAGCGCGACCGCGTAAAGGATATGGAAAAGAAGCGGTTTTTGAAATCTTGCAGAAACAAAATATATACCAATAGAAAGCTTATATCGACGCTTGAAAGGCAAAAATTACCAAGCGACAGTTTGGGCGATATTGAGTTATATATATCACTGAAATCAGAAAAAAAAACTGCGTCGATTGGCCTTACTCTCACGGCGCTAGGACGAAGTTTGTTGTCGTTTGGTAACTTAAAAAAGGACACATTTTCACAGTTTTCGGCGTCCAAGCGACTAAAATTTTAATGATTTATGAATATTTTTCACATAGTAAGGATTAGATTTTTATAATTTACACTAAGTAATTTTTGCCTTGACTCTAAATTATGCATCCAAACGTAAAGTATTTTCTGCCTTGCAAGTGCCCAGGAATTAGCATTACTTAAGAATTTTTACCTGATTGTTGTTTTTCTCTCTCGTAATTTAAGACTTTTTAACACACCTTCAATAGACTTTCTTTGTCATTTAGTACTTTTTACCTAAATATAATTTATTCAAAAATGTGAAGTAGTGAATATCTACCTGCCTAAAACAGGATATATTTTGTCGTTAAGTAATTTTCTACCCGCCGATTTTTTAAAAGTTTATGTTACTTAGATAACTATTTCTGATATGAGATTTCTCTAAAAGTGACCTTATCCATGCAACACCTTTTTTGTTTTGTCACTTATCCGCACTGTAAATCAGATTCTAAATGGCTGTTGGTAACAAAATAACGATTACGTCTTCACCGAACTGTCGCTTAGACAACACGCATGCGAGCGCGCATGGTGCAAAGTGCTTAATCTCGTAGCTTGTTTGTGTACTCGGTAAGTGCATTATTAAGATTTTATGACTTTATATTTATAGATTTTCAGATAATTATGACTTTATATTAGATTATTAAATTTATATTTTACATTAATTTAAATCTATTGTTAAAAGTACATAAAAATCGAAAAAAGCGAGTAGATTGAAGCGAGATAGAAGCTTGGTAATTTGGTGTGTTTCAGTGTGTTTAGCATATGTGGACTTTGAGATAGCCATTGATTCGGTCAAGACATGGGCTGTGCTTGAGTCTATCCAGCGATGCCGCAAGTAGTCCAGCCGGTCTGGAGACAGGTCAGTTCCTAAATTTACGGAAGACGGATAGGTTAGTCCTTCTGAGGAAAGATGGGCGCCCTGCGGACTCTCCCTCCGCGTACCACCCTATAGTACTGCTGGATGAGGTGGACAAGCTGTTCGAATTCGTGATAGCTGCTTGCCTCATCCAGTATCTTGATAGGATTGGTCCACACTTGTCCGACGAGCAATTTGGTTTCCGGGCGGGCCGGTCTACAATCGATGCTGTTAAACATGTCAAAGCCCTCTCGGACGAGGGGGTGGCTCATGGTCAAGTGTTGGTGGCGTGTCTCTAGACATCGCCAACGCATTTAATACACTGCCATGGGTTTGTGTAGAGAACCTACGAAGAGGCTGCCAGTCTTGCGATGGCAACGGTGCAGGTAGTGGCGAGAAGGATAGTGAAACTGGGACTCCAAGTAGCGCTGAACAAGTCAGAGGCCCTGGTATTCCATGGCCCTCGACGAGCGCTGGAATCACTAGGGAGTGAATTGATTAAGGTGAAGCCTAAGATGAAGTATCTAGCTACACCTCGATGAAAAGTGGAACTTTTGGGAGCATTTCGCCCAGTTAGTTCCTCGAATAATGGGTGCGGCTGGGTCACTTAAACGCCTTCTTCCTAATCTTGGGGAACCAATTGCCGCTAGTCGTCTTTTTTATCTTGGAGTGGTGTGGTCGATGGCCTTGTGCGGGGTGCTTATATGGACGGACGCCCTAAACCGAGAAACGGTCGCTTTTCTAAAGTGACCACAACGCGCTATGGCCATCGGGGTAGTCAAAGGTTATCGCACTATTTCGTGTGACGCGACATGCCTTTTGGCTGGGTCACCTCAATGGGATTTATAAGTGGAGGTAAATAAATAAATAATTTTATTTTCAGACAACACAGTAAATCGTTAAAATCAGTAAACACAAGGTACATGCGAACATACTCGTGGCGCACGGAGCGCCGCCAACGCGGGTAGAATCCGGCACTTGCATGCATGCTCGAGGAGTGGAAGGAAGAGCTGGCCAAGCATACAGCTGGCAGCTGGACCGTCGGAGCTATACAGCCCGTCCTCGTTGACTGGCTGGACAGGGCGCATGGGTCGCTTACTTTCCGGCTCGTGCAACATTCGCAGGTGCTTTCTGGGCATGGATGCTTCGAAAAGTACTTGTGCCGCATAGCCGGAAGAGAACCGACAACAGCGTGCCACCACTGCAGCTGCGACGAGGATTTGGCGTAACACACTTTGGAGGAGTGTTCAGCATGGGCAAGTGAGCGCCAAAGCCTCGTCGCAAGTGTAGGAACTGATCTCTCGCTTCCAGCATTGATTCAGTCAATGCTTGGTTGTGAAAGATCATGGGAGAAGGCCGTTTCCTTTTGCGAACAAGTTACGTTGCGCTTGTGTCGAAAGGAAACGGTGGAGCGCAAAAGGGAGAACTTTTCGGAACTCCCGATGCGCCGCCAAAGAACTGGGCCTCGGAGGAGGATTTTCCACGCTCTCCTTCGACCCCGTCGGTGGCTTGGGCAACGAATTCGAGGGAGTTCGTTGCATGAAAAGCGTAGCCCGAGGGCTACGCTTGGAAGAGCGTGCGGTATTTCCCCGCTCCACTTAAGGAAAGAAGGGTGAAAATCCACCCTTAAATATGGCAAGGTCCTAGGGGGTCAGTGCTACTGGAGCCGCGAACGAGTGCGAAAGCGTCCCCGCAGCTCCAGCACATAGGCAGCAGCATCCCCGGGGTTTGTAGTGGGTACACCGATCAGTGGAACTCCCACATAACCACCCTGCTCCCTCGGCGGGGTGGTATCCATAAAATATTTCTTTGGAAAAAAAAAGGACAAGTAGTCCAGCTAGGTAAATCCAACTTCAAGAAGGAGGTCAATCGCTGAATCCAACTCGGCTAGGCAGCGTTCGGAAAACCACATGACGTCTTTTCATCCGATAAACCTCAGTGCCTCAAGACGAGAGTTGCAACAGTTGTGTGTTCCCGAAACGTGATCGTTTACTGTGGGCCTAATCGCAGCGTAGTCTTGATATCTAGATTATGGGTCCACCTCCGAGATGAACGGAAGATCTCATCAAGACCGCAGCATCGTGCTGGAAGCAAGCCGTTTCCAGCCGGTCTTATTGGAAATCTATAGGGGAGGCCTTAGTCCAGCTGTGCAATGTCTAGACAACGACGACGACAAATTAATAGAAACAATAACTAACAATAAAATAGGTAATGATTTGACATGGTTGATTTTTATTATAAATATTTAGATAGGTTTTTCAGAAACCGATGTCAACTTTATAATTTTAATTTTAAGTAGTTTTTATTGTGACAATATTTTTGATAGCATTTTTTTTCATTCATCATCAGATGAGGTTCATACTTAGTAGAGAGTGATTGTAGATAACTACAAGGGATGTTTAAGAATTGGTGATGACGATATCCGTTGAGAACTTTTTCAAAAGTTTCTAATGTAGTGTACAAACCTGAATTTTTGTTAGGTTGTTCCTTTTTGGAAGGTAAGTGTAGGACTTTTTGTCCTACACTTACCTTATTTAAATAGGACTATGGTTGAAATTGCCTGGCAGTAAAGTGGTTTATCTTTTTATTTCGATCATTTTACCTATGTGTTAAACATCTGTTTATTCTGGATGCATCATTTTGCTTCAAATATAATTATAAAATATTGGGGTTTAGTTAATTTTACATGTTTTATGATAAAAATTTGTTTTTGGTTAGTAATTTTTACCTGTTTGTGATTTTGATCAAAATTTTACTAACCGACACTATCTCTTAAATTATTGAGAAAAATCATATTTTTTAAATGACAGTTCATAAAGCTTTTATATTTCATTTATAATCTATTAAAACCGAGTAGAAATGAGTAATAGAAAATTTTATATGATTTTTTTTCCAAAAAATAAAACTTTAAATTGCTCTGGTGTAAAGTTGCCAATATGTCGCTTGGTAATTATTGCCTTTCAACCGTCGATATAATTATCTTTTCAAACACATATTTTTTAGAATGTTTTTCATCGCCATTTAATTTTCAAATGGGTTCTAAAAACATTAGAAAAATGAACTATGTGCTACACCAAATAATTGCATTAAGCCTAAATTGAAAAAAAACCTGACAGTGACATTATGAAACAGCAAAAGGAAATGACATTGTCAATATTGAACAACCAATAGAGGGCTGGTCGCCATGTTTTAAAAAATAAATAAATGTCAAACTCTAAAATACCAGCCCGCTATTGGTTGTTTGAAGATTCCTGTCTGATACGTAGACTACGTAGACCTCCTCTTAGTATTACCAGTTCAGTCTAAATATTTTCTACTCAGTGAAATAAAAAAGAGATATTGTAATAAAACGGCGATACACAAAAATATGTTTTTGCATGAAATAATATTCTTAAATATGGCACTAAACATTAATACAGCTCGCATCGCTGCCGGTTTTCAAGGACCGCCTCCCATATAAAAAGTTTACCTACTCCTTTGCGTGCCTCCGCACTCCTTTACTGATTCGAAAGTCATTTTCATGGACTTTAATAGACGGTATCAGAAAAGATTTTTATAGTTAAAATTCTTGTTTATAAGTTTTCCAGTATCCGAAAATCATGATTTTAAATTTGAAAATCTTCCTAAATGCTTAATTTTCAAAAATTATCTAGCATGCACGATTCCCGGTCCTCTTATAATATTTATTGGTTTTTTTCTCTTCTGTGTAAAAAACCTTTCTACAAAACAAGTCAAATAAATTTTATGCTACATATCAGTTCGTTTATTACTAAGCACAAGCACTAGTGAAACGTTGAAATGAAATAATTTATAAAATAGGTATATAAAACAAATTATTTTCCAAAAGATTAAATTCCTAAAATATTACGTGATAAATCTAAGTTTCTGCGCCAACTTTTCTCTTATCAAAGCTAATTGCGTAGAGTCAGCAATTTACTATATCCCAATAAAATTAAGACCGTTCTCACACGAGGCAACGGTATTACTATTTAAGCTGGTTGACAACTTATTACTTTACACGACTGTTTACTGCTTACGTCGCGTCGTGTACACCGCGTCGGCGACAATGTAAAACTATTTTCGTTGTGCGAGGACTTTCATAGTAGGTATATGCTAGATAGTTTAGTGTTAAATGTTATGTGTTACTGTATATATACCTATGAACACTTTGGCTGGACACGCTGCCGCGTGTCTAGATAATTGTGTTATTTTTGTCGAAAAGGCTTAATATTATTATTTTAGCCTGCGTTGTCCCACAGCTGGGCAAAGGCCTCTCTAATAGACTGGTTTACTAAAAAATATAATAAACCCATTAAACCTATTATCAAAAAATATTAGACACGTATTTTTTCTTTTGTCTATTCACCAAAAATTGATGAAGATATAGTTCGTTAAAGTTCCACGTGACGTCACTAGTCTACTACAAACTTACCGCACTAGTGACGTCACGAGCTCCCACTTTGACAAGGTTTATCTTTGTCGCATATTGTTTGATTGACATAATAAAAAAGACGGGTCCATCTTTTTTTTAATCATCTAACTAACGGTCTAATTATTTTTAATCTATTCTAAAGAATTTATACCCAGTAAACATATATATTTCAGACGCGTCAAAAAATAAATCACAGAGAAATCATACCGTACTAGATAATAAAAACGCGTTTTCAAATCCGACGCAACAAAATAGTTAGCGTATTTTTTTTAAAACGTGACTATTTTTTAACGTGCCGCAGCCTGACATGTGAGGTCAATCTTATACGACGATACCAAACGGTAATATTATAACCTAATGTGGCTGTGATTCAGCCACCAGGCATAAAGTTTGTGAACCGTTAACGTAATACGATTATATATGAAACGTTTAATTCATGGTTAGTGACGAAAAACTGTGTCAAGTTTTGACAATTCTATGCTATTTGTTTTCATTTTAAAAAACTGATCATTTTTATAATTAATTGACACTTACATTTATTTTCTTGTCATACGTTAAACTTTTATACATATTTTTAGTAAATTTTATAATTTTTAACATTGACATTATTAGTTTATATTATTGGTTATAGTTTTGGATTATATTTTCATTATAGTTTTTTATTATTTTTGTCAGACTGCTCAGATTTATATAATTATGATTTTCTTTTAATTGTAAATTTGACGTCCCTAATGTAATTTTCACGTAGTTATAAGGTCAATAAAAAATTCTAATTCCAATTCTAATTCAGTTTTTGGGGTTGAAAATACAAGGTTAATTTTATTAGAATTCGGTTGCTGGTTAGCATGAAAAAATGCTAGGTCGATGCTGGTTAATAACTGTTTAAACTTATTTCATGACAAATTTATTATAGTTGCGTCGTGGGAGAATTTTTATAGGAGTGTATTAAAAACGGTTTTTAATTTAGTTGCCTCGTGTGAGATCGGTCTAAGCCTTCTATTAGGTTATCATTAGCAATGACAATTAGCGCAGAAAGTTCGTTATCGTGAAATTCTCGCAAAAAATACTAAAGCGTTTAGAACGTGTTTGAACTCGTTAATTAGGTAATTTAGTTTAATTTATCTCAATTTAGCGAGATTGTAGTTATAATTGAATAATGGATAGAGCTATTAAACTGAGATATAGTTAGTGGGTGGTGCGTTGAAATTATATTCGAAAGAAACGAAACTTGCAAGCGCGCCGTAAGATATCGCCTGATCCAATTCACTTACGACCAGCGTTTCCATTGCTCATGTCCGTAATTCCACTAATCAGTTAGAAAAAATATTCCGATTCCCCACAAATTCCTCACTTTGTTTTTATGATTTATAATCAGGTAACTTTACACATGGTACAAGTAAGTTTTGCTTTTCGCAGCGCTAAAATCACAATTCTAAAAGTTGCTTTGCTATTCTGGCTTCACTAAATGTACCTGCTATCACGGTCATAGGTTTTCGGCGTGATCTATCAATATGTATTTAAATTTAATTGTTTATTTTTTTATTAGATTTTTTGTTTTTTCGCTGGATATTTTGTTTCTTTTCTTTTTCGTATTCTCTGCATACAATCAATCTCCACTAATCCTTAATCGAGGTATAATTTTCCACAACGTCTTATGGACGCCTCATGGCTAATAAAATGATAATGAGGAGAAGTGTGTCTGCCAGGGGATATTTCGCGGGTAAAATGACGATGATTTATATTATTCTTCCTGCATGATGATTTAGAAAAGGAATTCTGAGTATTTCAGTAGATATTTTGTAGCTAAAATGACCAAAATGAAGAATATTTATAAAAAAACAACGGTGCCAGTTAACTTATAGAGGCTATTCCTTGTCCCCAGATGGCGGTTTCCGAGGCGAGGTAGACAGGCTCGGGCGCGGTACGGAGTCGGCGTCCCTTCACGAGCTGCACTCGACGCTGGCGCCCCCTGCCGCGCCCGTTCTCTGGCACCACACCCTCATCCTCATCCTCAAAGGCCTGGTCTTCTCCGTCATCATCCTCGGAGCACTTTTTGGAAACGCCCTCGTCATTATATCAGTCCATCGTCACAGAAAATTAAGAGTTCTGACTAATTACTACGTAGTCAGTTTGGCGGTTGCTGATATGCTGGTTGCTTTGTGTGCTATGACATTTAATGCTAGCGCAGAGCTGACAGGAGGAACCTGGCTTTTTGGCCCGATAGTCTGTGATATATTCAACTCACTCGACGTGTACTTTTCAAGCGCATCGATACTACACCTCTGCTGTATATCAGTTGATCGATACTACGCTATCGTCAGGCCTTTGGAGTATCCAGTGACCATGACGCACAGGACAGTCTGCTTCATGCTGGCGAACGTTTGGCTCTGGCCGGCATTTATAAGCTTTGTCCCCATATTCCGAGGCTGGTACACGACAGAGAATCATAGACAAGACAGGTTACGACACCCAGACGTCTGCGAATTCAAAGTCAATACAGTTTACGCTATAGTCTCTTCAAGTGTGTCGTTTTGGATACCCAGCATAGTGATGATATCAATGTACTGCCGGATTTTTAAAGAAGCTATCAGACAGCGAGAAGCTTTGACTCGTACCTCATCAAATATATTACTAAACTCGGTACATATGAGGCATACAGCTCATTCTGCGCATCACTCCCATTATCTACACCCTGATAGAAGGCCGTCTGATATCAGTCCAAACTACAGCACGTTTACAGAAGTTGGGCCTGAGGAGACTGAGTTTGGGGGAGAGGTTATGACGTTGGGAGATGTGTGTGTGAGTAAGGAGGCCAGTCCAAGGAGGTTGAATGAGAGAGTGAGTTGTGATACGACCAGCTCGGGGTACTTCTCGGGGGGGTCGAATAAAAGGTCGTCGAGTGGACAGCCCCCAACGGGATGGCGGCCTAGCTGCTCCTCGGCGGTCGCCACTAGAGACCTGGCGAAGGCTGCTACGGAACTAAACGCACAAGGTCAGTAATTCTTCTGTCTTACTTTGGTACTAAGTTTGTTTTTCATGATTCGTTATACTATTATCAGCCATAAGACATCCTCTGTTACTTAAGAAGCTTCTCGAATGAATCTCGAAGAAATGAAAATTTACTTAATTGCAGCATTTTTTCCATTTTAATTAGAGTAGTCTTTCAAAGTGATTTATTAGTAGTACCAGGTTATCTACTTACCCTATACTAAGCCCAGAGAAGGTGAGTAAGACCATCGTAATGAACAAATTTTACTATGGGTGGGCCCATAGTAAAATTTGTTCATTACGATGGTACCCAAACCCAAAATTTTGTTATGTTACCCAAAATTCGAGAAAAATAAATCAGCTGTTCCATACAAAACTGTAACACAGAATTGACAAAATGTATGAAACAGCTTATTTTTATATCCTACTCCTACTAATATTTTTTATTTTTTTTATTTAATTATTATACTCCACAGACTCCAGGGTCTGTGCTTTTTAAGATATACATTAAGAATAAAAGATTTGTACAATATTGCTTATAAAGGCTTAACAAAAGGACTCTAAATCTAATAAAATTAAAAACGAAAAAAAAAATGACTTTATACTACGTTGATTTACATATCATTTTCCAAATTGCTACATATACCGCGCAGAGCCTCCATCACCGCCGCGTTTCGCCTACTAATATTGTAAACGCGAAAGTTTGTGAGGATGGATGGATGGATGGATGGATGTTTGTTACTTTTTCACGCAAAAACTACTGAACAGATTGAGATGAAACTTTGTAATAATATAGCTTATATATCAGAATAACACATAAGCTATAAATCTCTCTCTCTCAAATACTTACCCACTCCTACATCAAACTAATGTCTAACTAAAGAAGATTTAACTAGCCTAACTACCAGAGATTACATCTACATTTATTATATTTTCCTTTTACTATATACATTATAACATTATACCCTTATGACCTTCCATGTATCTATATTTTTAATTAATAACTAATATTCTCGAACATTATTTATTAGTACTATTTTATGATATAATTAGATATGCTTGTATTGGCGGGGGGTACTACCGTGCCTCCAAATTAACATTATATTCATAATTTCTTTAACCAATGATACATAGCGTAATAATATGTTACCTACCCCTTTAAAATTGTAATGCATTTTGTGTATCCTCAACAACTTTGAACAGAAATGTATGTGATGTGACTTATCCCTCGCTGACTCACAATTACATCACCTTTTAACTAATTATAATTTCGCTTAGCCGCAGTCACTCTTTCTCTCACCCAGCCATCATCTTATCATACTCACACAATGGCAATTCTACCAGTTATTGTCATGTACATTACCTCACTCACGCGCAGACACCTCGTCGTGCGTTTCGTTGCTGCATTCCTATTGCCACAAATTAAAACAAACACGCGCAGTTTTTTTTACCTGAGTCGATAGGCACTGTCACTTAGAAAGCTCAACAAAGGTGTTAATACATGAGTTGGTTCGCTGCATTAACGTGGACTTTGAGGATACACTAATTAGTATTATTTTATAGGAATAAGTTATTTGCAAGATTCTTTATCTGTATTAACTTGTGTAAATAACATTTGTGGAAGAGCCTGGAGCCCACGACACAGGCCACCCTAGTGTGGGTTCCAGTGCACACCTACTATAGTTTAAATAAAAAATAATCTCTATAATACTTAAATTGTAAAATAGGTGTAAGTTTTTAGAAATAAGTTATATTGCATAATAAAGAATTATTATAATTATTATAAATTATAATGATATTGCATCAAAAATCAAAATATCATGCGGGCGAAGCGGCGGGTATAAACTAGTCTGAAAGAAACTAATTAGTAATAAAAAAATCTTGAATTTCCGTTTGGCCCCATATTAAAAGTAGTTCATAAGGATGGTCTGAATCACCTCCTTTCGGCTTAATCACCAGTTCTGGATAATCCTATACACTAAAATTGATAAATACGATATTACTGCTTTATGTAACATCAGAATACATGTTCCGCGTCTAACGAGGTAAATTCCACATAGTATAGTTAGTATTGTTTAGATGGTATAGCTTGCCTCGGAGATTTCATGGTATTTGAATCATACTTACTACGTACGAGTCAAATTATTGCATTGTGAAACACTTGTATTGCAGACCTAGAACATGTGTAGTATTTTGCCACAAAACATTGTACACATATACACGTATTATAACAGTGTAACTGTAACAGATAAATACATAGTTAACTTTAATATTCGTAACGTAGCAATACAAATTACGTAGCGAAATGCTAAAATACTTGAAGCATAGCATTACAATGGCGTAGCATAGTGCTACAATGTTTGTGGCGTAGCATTTAAATTACGTAGAGTAGTGCTACAAGCTACAATACTCGTAGCATAGCAATACAGGTACCGCAGTTTAGATTTAGTTAGTACAGACTTATAGAGTACTGCACTAGGTGATTGTGGGCTATCATTTGAATTAAGCAACGTTCAGCACGGTCTGTCTTTAGATGGATGTCGGCAGGTGGCATTTATAGCGCTGCCGTACATCAAATGACACATTAAATTTTGGTTCTCGGTTGTGATAACGTTAAGCCATGCTAGAGGCTCTCAAAGAGCTTTAAAACTCTGACACCAGGGCTAACCATCTGACCTAAACAAATTCACGTGTTTACTGTACAAAACGACACAGAGTAATGAATATGAATATACATTCAATAACCACGACCTTCAAAAACTTACCAATACCAATTATAATAGCATCAAATATCCATTTAGTAAGACTATTATGAAAACAATTCGTCCTTTATTACTAAAAATATCGAAGGCAACGTTTAAAAAGAAATTAAGAAAACCACCCGACGGTTGTATATTTGATTTTAGCGTTCGGGTTACATAAAATAATAAATTATTGTAATAAAAAAGTAAGTAAATTTGTTAGGCTAGATGGCCCTGGTGTCAAAGTTTTAAGCTACCTAAAATCTTCTCACCTACATGGGTAGAAAAATAGCAAACGCTTGAGATAGTTTTTTTTGAGAAATATCTAAAAACTACCACGATAGCACCATCGTGCAAACGATAAAATTGGTAGCAAAATCGGTTCCTTCGTATGGAAATAACAATGTCATGGACATATATACACAAATACTGCACTTTTCTTTTTGTCCAAGCCTTTAAAAAAGAGGAACCGGTAAACAGTTATCAAAAATAATATTTCTCTAACGAACACAAAACTAAAACTAACTTTAAACCAGGATACGTCTGTAGCAGGATATAATAAGTATATATCTATCAACCTGCATTGAGCCAGCGTTGTAGGTATAGCCCAATCACCTTTGATGGTAGGCCTGTATTCTGCAGTGGACTAAACTGTTTTAAGTTAATCAAGGCTCTTCCAGCACGATACCAGAGTACTTCTACTTATTAACAAATGTGCAATATGATATAATTACTATATTATAATTACAAAAAGAAAAATAGCAAAGAAAATAGGAAAATTACATTCAGCTTATTATTTTCTCCTACAATTACCTTGACAACATGAATCTCGCTACGAGACACTCAAACGAGAAACCTCAGACTAAATAAAAAAAATCAAGACAGAATGGTTGTGAACAAACAAGTGAGGCCGGCAAAACTACGCCTCGCCGTGTACAGACACAATTACACACACATACGCGTACAAAGAAACTACGCCTTGGCTTGTTAGTAGAACTTTGGCGGCGCAACATCACATGTACATATTGTACATAGGTATAAAGAAAAAAAAGAAGCAAAAAGTAGCATGACCGACTTCACCCGTGTACAGAATTCGCGAATATTTCGCACGGATCGATGTAGCATATTTTACATTATTGTTGATTTATCAAAAATAGCTCAGCCGATTTCGATAAAATTTGAATGGGACCAAATTTAAAGTAAGTATATACTCTTTCAATAAAAAAAGATTTATTAAAATCTGACTACCATGAAAAAAGTTATGCGTGGTTATACATAAAAATATATATGTCGATTCCATAAAAGGATCCGCATCAGTTATGGTGCTTCAATGTGGTAATGATTTTATACCATCTGACCCAACAATGCTTCAGAGTGGCGTGGCGTGGGTTAAGCGGGCGAGGAGATAAATTGCGACGTCACGAACAATCAGTTTATTTCACAGAAGATTACGTATGATTACAATTATAGAGAAAACTTTAAGTGAAGGACATGGCGTACCGCAGCGTGACGCACGCTGCCACCATTTTATCAAGAATCACAACTCGAGCCGTTCTACAATTGCAGCCGAACTTTAATTGAATTAGAGACGGAACGCAGCTGTTTAAAATTAACGCGATTGGCCTGCAGGTCTTCTTCCAACTAACTAACTAGTGACAGCTCTCTCATGTCATCATCGCATTTTCCTTTGAACCAATCAGCAGCGTTTGTTACAAGCGTTACCCCAGGAATGTTGCCACTACCATTCCTAATCCTTCGAAATTATACTAAGTGGCACTATTTAAAAATAAACTTAAAGCTATTGTCCCGTAATAGATATTGTACATATACCCGTCATATTAAAGTGATTCACTTTAACAACAACACTCACTTGACTGTTCAACGACGTTCTCTCTTGATTTTTTTTATTTGCTCTGAGAAACTTTCTGAGCGCAATACAAAGTTTAATTTTGGAATTCTATAAATAAGTAGTGAAACGGAACGGTAATCAAGTTAAACTCCTCCGTCCCATTTGGCTGAAACTTAACAGGCCTGACGACATTAAGGGGCTAAATACCGGAACAAATAGTGTTGTTATCTTAACGACCGCACTTAGGCTCGCTGTGCGCCTAGGGACGGGACAGAGTACCGGTAATTTAAAATTCAAATACCCAGTTTCAGATTCCTTATTTTTCAGTACATGGAAAAATACAGAAACAGTATAATAAGATGTAAATCGTTGCTTATATATGTTGTTTCGTCTTTGCTTCATTAGGCGCACAAACAATATTGAAAAATTAGTAATTTACTGTTATACAATGTATAATGTAAAAGCTACAAGTTTCCCTAATAACTGAAAGAAACGTCTACTTGTTATCAAAATTAATTTATTCATAGACAACTGGTATACAGGATGTTTTTATTTTTATTTTCAGTGCACATACATTTGTGCACATGGAAAGAATAATAAACAAACAATTAAACCCCTACATTGGTTTAACTCACTTTGGTACAAAAATATTGAAATAACTTAAAATAACTTTAAATAACTTAGAGTATACCCATAAACGGAGTAATAAATGTCACCCTACGTCTGAGTACCTACGTGGCTGCGTCGTCTACGCCCAAAACGTTTTGGTAGGTACTTATTGTCTGGAGTGTAGGGTGCACGCAATATAATTTTCTTTGGAATAGTTTGACAAAAATTGATGTATAAAAAAGTCGATCTTTTTATGAGCGAAATATGTTTATGTGAGTGATATGGTTTCTATTAATGATATCTATTGCGAGTTAAAAAATTGTGCACTGAATAAAAAATCATGCTGTATATAATGATAAAGACAAATACTTATCTTAGCCTGTCTGTATAGTAGTTATACTAGCTGCCACTTTTGTAGTAATGTTTGAATACCGTGTGCTGAATAAAATTTAAAAAATAGTAGTAAAGTAATAGTATGTAAAGTCCGTGTGAAAATTAATTTTTTACTTAAAATAATGTCTTAAGAAAACATTGATGACGCGACATAAGCCGAACATTTAGGCCGATTTTGATTGTTTCGCGGTTATTTGCACGCTCAGCTCAGGCGGAACGTGACTATGAATCATGCTTTTTCGTACACCAAATAACTAGAGATATATCTGTGTCGGAGTTATTACTACCCCAGAACTGATATTTTAATTCATCTCTCAAACATCAGCACGTCCGAATAAAACATATAACCGTAATCTATATCGATAACCGCTATTAGTTAATTTTATCCGTGTCCCGTCCCTAACCTGCTCTAATTAGCAAGTAATCAGATTTAACCAGCCTAATCTTGCTTTGTTTATTATGCCGGGGGTAAGTAGTTATAACAAGTGTTTGTATACGTGTGTGCGTTAAGGCTCGACTATGTTTGAAGGGCGGGTTGACGTAATGGATTAGCGTTTCGCCCGTGCGTTTCATTTAACGAGCAGTCAAAATAATAATTGTCTTTGCGTTTATTGTAAATTATAGTTCAATTAGATCGTAGATAGGTGAAAAAATTGTTTTATTCATTGAAGATAAATAAATACCTATTTGTACAACTTTTCGTTTCAGTCTCGCCGTGGTTACTGGTAGAATAGACATGCAAAGCAGTTGAAATTCAGTTCACATTGAAATTGTCATAACGGTTCCCAAAACTGACAGTAAAATAAGAATAATGTGCCTTAATCATAGAATTAGAATAAAAGGAATAGAAACCGTACTAAAATAGCAATATACATCACTTCGTCCTACTATAAATATAAAACTTAAAAGGTGTTAGAAAAATATGCACATACACCCGAACTTACGTAATTTCGAAGGGTTTCACAAACTAGCATTGAGCTATCTCGGCTGTCCGAATTCAAAAAGGTAAAAAGTAATTAGAGATTTGAACCTTCTTACTGGAACTAAAGGGTTCAAATTTCCAATCATATCACAAAAGACAAAGTGGAACCACTTTTTACCATTTTGACATTCCAACTTGTGATTTTGACGTATACCGACAGACAATGCGTTTTTCTTGTTCCACTCACTCTCGCGTGTGCGGTATAACCAGATATGAATAAGACAGCTGTAACGTAGTTTTATTTGAGCAAAATTTTGTGAGTATATACAATACTAATTCCTTTAGTACTAATTTTATAGCCCAAATTGCGGAAACTTAAAATTAACAAGGCTAAAAACTATTTTTTCAAAACCAAATATTGTTAAAAGGCCCTAAATATGACCATTGGTCTTTAATTCACAAGACTTATGCTAGATAATATAAAAACACCGTAAATAACCTAATTTTAAGAAAATGTATACTTTGTTATTTAAGCTGTTTTTCTGGTGTGCAATAAAGTTATATTGTATTGTAATGATAATTTTGACGTGATTTTGACTTATTATTATAAAGTCACTTCGCGCATTGCCAGGTTTGCCATCGACCTTTTTTATTTCGTATAGCTTTGGGTTCGACTACACACTGCCTGATTTTAAGCAGATATGAAGTCTATGGTGTAGCACGCTTACCCAAAAGATACCTATTTACCCGGGATTTGAAGAGACCCACGCTGTACTTTAGCTTTACACCTAAAGGCGTGGTTCCATCGGCGTTGCCCTCTGAGGCACACTGTGTTGCACTCTATTGAGTAGAAATGTCCCTCTCGGTAGACCCAAAAACCAACTCAAATTCGGCCACTGTTTCAGTTTCTGCAAAATTTTCAACAAATAAAGCGAACATGTTTTCAGGTTGAACCGCGCCCATAAGCATCTAATCTCAAACTGTTTAAACTAACCTTTACTCGTAGTTCATTTGAATATTTAATATTTAAAACAAAATCTACCTAGTATTATGATGAATCCCGCACTATACAGTAAGTAAAGCCCTACTTAGAAATGTGATACGGAGCCGCTGATCTCACTGACCCTCCCACGGGTCTTTATATCTTGGAGACCAGAATATTATATTACTTTTAATCGATAAAAACTAAACATTAATATAATAGATAGAAGCATTGACAAATTGTCTATGATAGAAGATTGTTTTATTGCTAAAACCAGAGATCTTGAACACTGTTGAACACAACTTTGAATGTTTTTTTCAGTAAAGACGGACAAAAATCATACCTACTACAACTCAGATTTTTCCACTGTTTTACTTTTTACCAATATTATCAAAAATATAGCGAACATTTGTTTTTCGTTGGAAATCAACCTAAAGACAACAGGTTAAGCAAGTTTCCTCTAGAAAAACATATTCTACGGTAAAGTCGCCTTAAACCTTAAATAGATAGAAAGACAGACAGAACTATTTATTGTGGTGTAGATCTTTTTTTTTATCGTGAATAAGTATGCGTTTGACCACCAACTCGCCTGATGGTAAGCGTCGTTGTGGTCGAAGATGAAGCACGCAGACCTAGAAGATACCTATTCACTTTGAACTTGAAAATCTTTAAATCATATCTCTTAGGAAACAGGAAAGCAGGAACACTCTGGCGGCACTGTACTGTACTGTACTGTAGGTATCAGCCTTTTTTTTCAACAGTCCACTGCAGGACGTAGGCCTACCCACGAAAGGTGATTGGGCCATATCCACCACGCTGGCCCGGTGCGGGTTGGTGGATTCACATACGCCATCGAATTTCTTCTACGGACATATGCAGGTTGCTTCACGATATTTTCCTTCACCGAAAAGCCAGTGGTGTGAAATTCCGTACATAAATTCCAAAGAACTCATTGGTACGGGACCGGATTTGAACCCACGACCTCACGATTGTAAGGCGGGTGTCACTACCTCTAAGCCACCACGGCTTCGTCGAGGAACACTCTGGCGGTACGAATCAGTAATGTCAAGTCAAACCGCTTCGTACGTATCGAAGGAAAATCGACAGTGTAGGCCGCTGTAGGGGTATCTTTAATGAGTGCCACAAATTGCAGCCTTATTGCTGACAGCGACCTCTACCAGGAAACCACTGAACGTTTTTTTTTAAATTTTATTTGTCCTGAATATAACATACATAGGTACAATTAAAAGTACTGCCAAACAGCGAAGCGGTTTGTAGGCAGGATACTCGTAGCTCAGTATCTATGTACAAGCGGATAGAAATACATTCCCTTGTTATTATAGGTACATGTGGGCAATGTAATGTCATTGTCAGTTATCCATTAACATATTTTGTTTTTTATAATCTAAAGTTTGATACAAATGTTTGCTTTCTAAAATGTTAATCTTCATCGCTTAATTTATCCAACATCAGTTTCTTTAACATTTTTTTAGAGCCAAATTTTGTTTGATATGATTTCTAGAAATTTTCCGGCAAGTTATTGCACAATCTAGGTATGATCCACTGCCTAGTACGCTTACCATAATAGTTTTTATATTTGTATTGCAATTCCAGCTGGGACTTACTCGTAGCCGCTTTACGGGTTCTTTTCTGAAATATTCTAATCGGTTTAAATGTGTTATTTTGAAATTGTTGTAATAATAATAGTTAAAAGATCACAAACTTTAACTATACTTAAATCGAATATATCCCAATGTTAAATATTTAAGGCGAAATCTACCCAGTATTATGATGAATCTCGCTCCAATGCAGTAAGTAAAGCCCTACTCAGAAATGTGATACAGTAGCCGGCTGATCTTACTGACCCTCCCACGGGTCTCTACATCTCGGAGACCAGAATAATATATTACTTTTAACCGATGAAAACTTAAACCGTGAAAGCATACGTAGTTGGCTTAGTGAGATTTTTGTTGACTTATTTCTGCGCTGGTTTTTGCCTACGGCTTTGCCCGCGTGATGTTTTGATTTTTGTTCTATCACATAGGAACCTTTTGTTTTTTCGTTTTAAAAAGTAGACTATGTCATTATTCATCTTTCAAACTATGTCCATGCCAAAACTCAAGTCAATCCGTAGCACCGTTACTGCGTGAGAGAGGAACAAACCAATAAACTAACGCAATACACAAACGGGTTTATAATGTTAGTAAGTATTGTAAGGACGTATCCTTATCCTTACAATACTTATAACATTATAAATCCATGTCATGATCAGTATTATAATTCTGTAAAAAAAAGGTGAACGATAGTTTACCCTTACTTACAACTCTTCTTCGTCGTGCCGATGGTTCTAATAGTTTTAATAAATAAAATAAAAATAAAAAAGCCTTTTTATAACCAGTAAATTTATATTTTTCTTAAAATCAATGTATGTGTTAGTTTTAATTTGTTTATTTCTATGTTATTTATTGTTCTCTTATTTAGTTTAAATTTTTATGTGTATCTTATGTATTTTAATCATTGTATTCAATTTTATAGTTACTTAGTTTTTATTTAATCTACCGGAACCCCAGAATGGGTGAAGGCCTCCTCCAGTAGTTTCTAATAGTTACGACTTATTTCGTGTGAAAAAAATATTTTGTCCACTATTTAACCTAACTTAACAAATTAGACTGGGTTTATTTTTTGATACAAAACGTCAGTCCAAAGGAAATCCGAAAATAATAAAAATACCGTTACTACATCACGTACCGTTTTGTTGATGGAGATACAGGGTCCTGTGAAGTCAGTATTTTGATAAGTGACCGCGGGTGGCACTTACAAGTGAGAACTACTATCGAGCAGGTCCTTTTAGTTCAAAACAATTAGTTTGATAATTAGAAATGACTAGAAAATACTTTTAGTTTGAACATACTAAATATATCAGTATTCTTAACTCCATTTCAGGAGTGAGTGACTGAACATGTGCATGTTTTCACTATTTCAGCACGAATCCCTAAAAAAATGAAGTTGCAAAGTAGCCCCTATTCCATCCCAGGTCTAACAAACGACTCAACACAACAAAAATATGATTTAATAATCAATTTTTGATTTAAATAAATACAGTATTAAGGCTGCTGTATTTTTAGGGTTCCGTACCTCAAAAGGAAAAAAAAGGAACCCTTATAGAGTGATCCTATAAGGGTTTATTGTCCGTCTGTCAAGACCTTTTATCTAGAGAATGCGTAAAGTTGAAATTTAAACCAAATACTTATATCTATGGTCTCTTACATTTGTGACTTCTCAAACATCATAAAATAAGTTAGAGCCGTTTATGTCGTAAAACCGCATATTTTGAAGGAAATCAAAACCGACCTAGACTATTAAATTTAGCATAAAGCATTATCTTAGAGTACACATATAGGAATAAATCCGAAAACTGCAAATTTTTAATTTTATCACAAAAAATAAGCCTAAACACAAAAAATATATACCCAAAATTCAAAGTGAGTTAATCGTATCATGTGGGGTATCATATGAAAGAGCTTTATTAACACATGCTGAAACAAGTTTACAATGCGTAAATTTCGATGAATGATGAGAAAGGTATAAAATATTTTTCTTCGATCATTATTAAAAATTATTTATCCTATAGAAATTTCAACATTTTTTACAATTTTGTGAAATTTCCAGGGTTTATCGGTTTTTTAAATAAAAAATAGATTTTTTTTTTGATTGCTAGAAAAGTCACGTTACTTTGTAAATATAACGAAACCCCCAAAAAAATATTAAGATCCATACATTAGACGGCCTCCATTCCAGCGAGGGCCAGAAACGACGTAAAAGAAAGAAAGAAAAATGAAAGGAAGAAATGATGTAAAATGACCACATAATGCCCAGCCCTTGCCTCGCTATACTAAACTACTGTATTACACAGCTAATAATGGTAGAAAAACGTACAAAGTAAGATGCGTACTCTTTTAAGATGGAGTGAATACAAAAAAGACACAATAAAACGTATCTAATGATTTAAAAAAAATAAATGGTGAATTAGCATCAATATTCGGTGTACAATAAACCTAATCTGAAAAAATAGCGTTCTATTTTAACTTATTTATCACGAAACACTAGAAAATATCAAGCCCCGTATAATAAGTGGCCCCCATTCCAGCCAGGGCCAAAAATAGCGCCGCGGTCGCGCGTCAATTCACAAAATGCCCACATAATGCCGAGCCCTTGCCTCGCTACACTAAACTGCCCTATTACGCAGATGAGGAAAGAACAGAGTCACAGCTTTCTCTTGGTCATAATCAACACATGTGACACGCGTGACTGTGCATGCATTACTTTTAAGTCTTTACTAGAGAAGTAACTAGAGGTTTTAATCCGAGCGGATCACACAGCTACTACAAGAGAAATAGCGCCGTTGTCGCTTGAGGCCATTATCAACCGAAAAAAAGTTTGAAAAAGCAGTTGTCAACTGTCATATAATTATATGTATTGGAATTTGACAATATCGGGACAAAGACACAGCAACTAGCCATTGAATCGAGATATGTTTCAAGTCTCTTTCTAACTCGTGCCATTCTATATCAATGTATCTCTTTTTTTCATTTCTCGATCAACCACATTATCCCTCAGGTAACTCTGTGGAGAGGATAATATGGTCGCAAACTTCACTCTGCTTTGTGCTATCTCGCTCTGCCTCGTCCGACTTCCAATCGTTGTCGGTTTTTGCGCCCGAGGCAAAGAACTTGGAGTGCTTCAAAGTTTGAATACGAAGTGTTTCTCCACACTACTCCCGTCACTTCAGAGGGCTAAGTGCGAGATTTTAGCTCGAGCTCGACCGCGTTAACGTTTGATGTGATTTCTATGGAAATGGCACAGCGCCATTTTGTGTCACGCACAGAAAACTGAATAGCTAAGTGTGAGTATTTTTTACGGTAATGCAAGGAGCGCCAAACCGATCTAACACGAGCGCGGCAACGTCTGTGATTGGCTAATTCAAGCGTGTGTGTCAATATGCTCGCGTGTGTGCATGGCGCGCTCGGTCAACGCGACGTAAAAGTAATTCGATTTGATTTGCAAATCTCCCACTTGACGCTCAGTTCCCCGCGAGACGTAGTCGTAGACGTCGTATCGTGTCGTATATGTAGATCGAAGTTTAGTCTCTGTTATATTGTTTTTCTGGTATAAGCTCGAGCAGCCATAGCTCGCGCCCGCATTAGGTGTAAGATAAGATTAAGCCAAGGTTCATGGCGATGGCTTATTTCCTCATTCTAAGCTTAAGTATAACCTCGAAATACCACACACCAAAGAATAAAAACTAAAGTAACAGAAACCTTACTAAAATAACAAGAGTAATACTTCACTTTGTCCCAATTTAAATATAAAATTTAATATGTGTTGGGAAAAGATGCACATAAACCCGAACTTACGTAATTTCGAAGGGTTTCACAAACTAGCATTGATATTTTTCGGGATTCCAAATTCAAAAATGTAAAAAGTAGGAAGATAAAATGATCAGCGATTCAAACCTTCTTACTGGAACTAGACGGTAAAAACTTCCGAAAAAGACAAGACACCAAGTGTAATCTAATTTTAACTATTTTGACATTCCAACTGGTGATTTTGACGTATGCGACAGACATTGTTTTTTTTTGTTCCACTAAAGCTGGAAACATACTATCGGACGCGGCTTATGGACGCGGCTGACAGCCGCGACTGATAGGTGTTTAGACTATGATAGTGCACACTATCGGACATATCTCGCAGACGTCACCTTCGGACGGCCTTGAGCGTTCGGACGTCCGAGAGCGATCTGGCACACTGGATGTTTTAAGACTGTGCACATTGCCAAGCCTTGGCTGTCAGTCGCGTCCGTCTGCCGCGTCCGATAGTATGTTTCCGGCTTAACTCTCGCGTATGCTGTATACCCAGATATAAGTAAGACAGCTAACGTAGTTTTTATTGGAGTAAAATTTTACTAGCAATACTCCTATTACTTGTCATACATTTTAACCACTTAAAAAAAAATAGCAAACTGTGTGAGGCGCTCTCTTATTTTAATATGATTAGTATTATGATAACAATTTATCATGTTATAAATACTTGTATTCAAGAAAACTCATTCGAAAATTTATTTGTAAACAGTATGTTGGCCGGGTGGCTAGCCTTGGTGTCAGAGTTTTTAAGCCGCCTGAAAGCCATAACTAAACGGTTAAAACAACCGGGACCTACAGTTTAACGTGTCATCCAATTCACGGCAGTGCTCATTTGTAAATGCCACCTTCCGTTACCCATGCGAAGACTGCTGAACGTTGCTTAACTATGATCGCTAACGAACACCTAGTCAAACTAAGCTATGAGTGCTTCATATAATATACTCATTGTCGTTTTGTATGAATGAAGGCATGTTTACCGTTTCAGGGCCATTTTGGCAGCAGATGGTTGATATAATCATTTTATAAAGAAGTAAAAATGCTAATTTAAACAACCTTCGTCGAGGTACGCCTCAATTGAATTAACATAAATAGCTCATTCATTAACATAGATTTAGAAACACACGGATTTTGGGGCTCGGGAAAAGTTTAGAAAAGGTTATTTTAATCCGTCGATGCTCTCTGTTTTATAAATCACAATATTTTCAAATTACTTGCTGTTAGTCGACCAAACAAAGTAAATTACATAACTCAGCGGATTAGCAAGCTAAAGTGGCAGTGGGTAGTGCATATATTTCGAAGAACGCATTGCCGATGGGGCCGTACAGTTCTCGAATGAGACCAGCTGGTCCAGCATGTGACCACGAAAAGCCACGAAATGAACTCTTTTTGACGTGTGAATAAGTGACAGATAAATACTTTGCCATAGCGCTATCTCGTTCTGACATGTCAAAATAAATATAGCGTGGTGCGCATCCTAGCCCGGCTGTACTGGCAGCGTAGGACTTCAACCCGCAAACTGGACACCCAGTTAGACTTCAGGATCCCACAAACAGAATCTAGCCGATCTTATTGAAAATTTATAGGGATTATTTATAGAGATATAAACATAGGTTTAGTAGTATCGTCCTATGGCTAAAACGATGACATCGACTTTTTGTGAGCCTGTGAATGCTGAAAAGCTTTCGTGTTAATATTATGTTCTCAATGAAAGCCGACATGGCCCAGTGGATTGGCAAGTTCTAATGGCAGTAGGCAGGGTACATAGCATAGGAGACTGATGACTGATGGGGTCGTAAAGTTGTTGAGTAGAGACTACGTACCGGCAAGCGCCGCGTAGGACGTCCATCCACAAGGTGAACGGATGACCTCATCGAGACCGCAGGATCGCACTGGCTGCAAGCCGCTATCAACCGATCTTAATGGAGATCTTCAGGGAAGGCATATGTCCAGCAGTGGACGTCCTACGGCTGAAAGAAGAAGAAGAATGAAAGGAATTTTAAATAGAATAGAACCTACTTTATTTGATGCATGCCCTTATACACAAAATGTAGTCAAATCTAAACCCATGTATTAAAAAATCTTCTATTACTTATGCCGCAAGTAATAAGTTCATATAGGCTGGGGGACTAGCCCTGGTGTCAGAGTTTTAAGCCGCCATAAGGATTCTGACATGGCTAAACAGTTAAAACAATCAGAACCTACAATTTAACATGTTATCCGAATCACGGTAGCGCTTACATGTAAATGCCGCCCGTGATCACCCATCCAAAAAGTGACTGCGCCGAACATTGCTTAACTTTGGTGATCGCTGACAAACATCTAGTCAAACTGTGCCATGAACGCTATAAAAAGATATAATAAGCTACCACTGACAGCTCGTTCCCTTATCCCACCCGTCCTACAGCGGCTTCTGATGGAGGTTATAAAAAAACACACGGCCTCCGCGATTATAAATGACGCATTGTAGCGATAGCGAAAATTCAGTATAAATACAGACAGTAGGAAATCTTTTGGCTAGATGCATTGCCGGAAACGATTGTTTTACTTCGTTTATACGCACGTAAATCCTACTAATATTATAAACGCGAAAGTTTGTATCTATAGATGTTTTTTCCTCTTTCACTCAATAACTACTGAACGGATTGAAATGAAACTAGTATTAAAATTCTGCTTAAAACATATATCTGCGGTCAAGACGGTGTATGACACAAAAGTTAGTAAAAAGTAGCCACTAAATTATTTACAACAAAATCAGCAGCCTCAAAATTCCAAATTTTCCAGCCAATGTTCTTAGCCCATATTTTTTTAGAAAAATGGCGCTCGACCACATTGTCAAGTTAATTCTCGGAAGATGAAACTTTCCAAAAAAAAACGAAACTAGGTAGTACAGATTGGGGTCAATATGCCACTCTATACCCAAATTATATTTACCACTTTTGTTACTACTTTGTACCGTATGAAAACAGAATAAATTAATAAAACAAGATTATTTTTTGCAAAAATTTGCATGACCGACTTCACCCGTGTACAGAATTCGCGAATATTTCGCACGGATCGATGTAGCATTTTTCACATTATTGTTGATTTATCAAAAATAGCTCAGCCGATTTCGATAAAATTTAAATGGGACCAATTTCGAAATATACTCTTTCTAATATAAAAAGGATTATTGAAATCGAACTACTACGAAAAAAGTAATGCGTGGTTATACATTAATAAAAAAACGCGTCCAATTGTATACCTCCTCCGGTCAATGATTCACTTACGCGTGTAACTTTATACAACAAGCACTATGGTAGATCATCATGACACCCCTTTTATTGAATTCAAAGTTAACAACTTTGCTTACTGCACTTCACACATGTTTTATACTAGGGACTATCTCAACATGCATCATACCGTCTGATAGAGCTGATTTATCGAGCAGTCGATACCCACTGGCTTCCTTTATATACTGAATCTATGATGGGACGGCCACTACAACTATTGGTTTTAGGATTTATCATGATTGTAGTTTTTACCCGCGGCTTCACCCGCATTACATTTTGATTTTTGTGCTATCCCAAGGGAACCCTTTATTTATCCGGGATAAAAAGTAGACTGTGTCACACTTAACAAAGGAGGTGGAAAAAAAAAAAAAAATGATTTGACGGTTTTTCGATTCGACAGTTGTTTATTTTTTTGACATTTCTTAAAGCGCACTCTAGAATCGCTCGCAGATAGCAGTATTTTTCCTACTTACTTAACACTTATCGTTATATTATAGAAAATTTACGTAATATCATTATAATTTGTAGCCTATGTGTTATTCTGATTTATAAGCTATATTATTGCAAAGTTTTATCTCAATCCGTTCAGTAGTTTTTGCGTGAAAGAGTAACAAACATCCGTCAATCCATCCTAACAAACTCACTAACTTTCGCGTTTATAATCTTAGTAGGATACCCAAGGATTTCACACTTTGTAAGTAAGCCTACGTCCTGCAGTAGACTATTAAAATGACCAGTACAAGTACCTAAAGATGTAGTTCTCCGCATTAACGAAATTCTTAGTAAACGAGAGAAAAAGAAAGACAAATATATTGTAAATATGTTTATAAATAAGTTTGTGAAATAAATATAACTCCACTCCACTCCATTTCATTTCATTTGTATGCAAGTTACTCGTACTTCCTGTTACTGGTCACCAAAGTTAAGCAACGTTTGGCACGGCTTGTCTTTGGATGGGTGACCACGAGTGGCAATTAGGTACAATAGAATTAGTATTGAAATTAATGGACAAAATTGACGCTAAGAGTTACCTAGACCACATCATATTCCCAAAAAAATACGCACTTAATTTGGTTAATTTACTCATACATGTGACACCTTTTTATTCTATTCAAAGTTAGCAACTTTGCTTACTGCATTTTACACGTAGATTGTACTAGAGACTATTTCAACATGCATCGTACTGACTGATAGAGATAATTTATGGGATAGCCGATATTCACTGACTTCCTTTATATACTGGACCTGCGATGTAATGGCTACTTCAGCTATTGGATTTAGGATTTACCATGAATCAAACCCACGCCTCTTTGATTCTGTAGAGTCAAGGTCACTAACTGAGCCACCGAGACAGTCAGAGATTTTTAACGATTAGTGGATAGCTACTTCCTGCAGAGGACTATTAAAAAGACTGATATATCATCCATCCATCCATCCATCCATCAGCCAAAGGACGTCCACTGCTGGACATAGGCCTCCCCTATGGATCTCCAATAAGACCGGTTGATAGCGGCTTGCATCCAGCGCGATCCTGCGGTCTTAATGAGGTCATCTCTCCACCTTGTGGGTGGACGTCCTACGCTGCGCTTGCCGGTACGTGGTCTCCACTCGAGAACTTTTCGACTCCACCGGTCATCAGTCCTCCGCACTATGTGCCCTGCCCATTGCCATTTCAACTTGCTAATCCGTTGGGCTATGTCGGTAACTTTGGTTCTTCTACGGATCTCCTCATTCCTGATTCGGTCCCGAAGAGAGACTCCGAGCATAGCCCTCTCCATAGCTCGTTAGGCTACTTGGAGCTTACTAATAAGGCCCATAGTGAGAGACCACGTTTCTGTGCCATAAGTCATACTGGCAACACACACTGGTCGAAAACTTTCGACTTGAGGCACTGAGGTATGTCGGACGAAAAGACGCTACGCAATTTTCCGAACGCTACCCATCCGAGTTGGATTCGGCGATTGGCCTCTTTGTTGAAGTCGGACCCACCAAACTGGACTACTTGTCTTAGGTAGACATACGAGTCAACGACTTTAAGAACCGAGTTTCCAACAGAAATCGGGGTGGGTAAAATATGGGAATTACACATGACTTATGATAGCTTATGATAGCATATTATGATATATGTAGGTACCTAAAGATTTAGTACTCCGCGTATACCTACTAAGATTTATCGAGCAGCCGATATCCACCGGCTTCCTTTATACACTGGAGCTACGTTGGGATGGTCACTTCAGCTATTAGTGTTAGGATTTATTATGATACCTAAGGATTTGGTACATAGGGATCACCGCTTAGCAAACAAGAGAAAAAGAGATGACTATATGCTAGTTATTTACCGTGTTTTGATAAAATTCTACACTTACTCGTAACTGATATTTGACACGTTGCAATCATACTTTTTAATTAGGTGTACTACGGTATTTGTACCTTTTCATGAAGAGAGATTGGTCCTATGATCTACCATGCAGGTCCAATGCTGATTGGGAGATTCACAGAGCTATCGAATTTTTTACAGACTTATGCACATGGATATAAGCTGCTTCATCATGTTTTCTCTCAGTGAAACGCCAGTTTTAGTGATTGCGAAAGTTTTCGTAAATAAAATCGGGATCGGGCTAAAACTCATGTCTCTCAGTTGTACAGTAAGCGTTATCCCTTTCAGATATCACGACTTCTCTACGCGTCTTCATTCAATTTGATTAATCGCACACCTCAGGTGTAAGAACCTTGACTGGCATTATTTATCATTGTACCAGCCTTTTTAGTAGTCCACTGCAGGACGTAGGCCTACCCACGAAGGGTGATTGGGCCATATCCACCACGCGGGCCCAGTGCGGGTTGGTGGATTCACATACGCCATCGAATTTCTTACTTATTAACGTATGCAGGTTGCCTTACCGAAAAGCCTGTGGTGTGAAATTCCGTACATAAATTCCAAAGAACTCATTGGTACGGGACCGGGGATTCGAACCCACGACCTCACGATTGTAAGGCGGGTGTCACTAACTCTTGACCACCACGGCTTTTTAACTTTTTACGGCTTTTTATTTATCACATGACCTATTAAAACAATTCATCTAGTAATTCTTTTTTGCCAATAATAGTGTAACCGACTTCGACCGTGTACAGAATTTAAATAGTTCGCATGAATCGCGGTGGTACTAATTTTCACATTATTGTTAATTTCTCAAAACTGGCTCAGCCAAATTTGATAAAATTACAATAAGACGACCTTTAAATTATGATATGAACAAAAAAGAGAATTATCCAAATCGATTCACAAATGGCGGAGTAATCGCGTAGAATACATACAAAAAAACATGCAGACAAATTGAGAACCTACTTTTTTGGAGTCAACCGACGTGTTTTGGAGAAAACTGAACTTCCATCTCAAAATATCAACGTGATCCAAATGATCCTAACTTGTTTCCATCCGGCTGCAGGACCCGACACCCGTCATGTTTCATATTCTCATTTCCTCTATAATCCGCATCACGCACGCCAGTTAATCTTTACTCCCATCGCGTCTTCTTTGCGAGTTAGAAGGGTGATAACGCATTAGTGCCATTATTTTTTAGTTCCCAGGCTTGAAAAAATACTCAATTAATTTAAAGCGCTCAAAGCGTAGTGTCCGCGGAATAAAGCAAATCATTTACACCGTAGCACTCGTAGCGTAGCGCATGTAGCGTAACGCTCGTAGTTTAAGGCGCTGCCCAAAGACAAAAATCCGTAAAACGACATGTTTTCGTCGC
Organism: Hypomecis punctinalis; assembly: GCA_949316475.1. Taxonomy (NCBI): domain Eukaryota; kingdom Metazoa; phylum Arthropoda; class Insecta; order Lepidoptera; family Geometridae; genus Hypomecis; species Hypomecis punctinalis. The sequence continues at coordinate 18,220,048 of OX438818.1, forward strand.
ACATTTAGGCGTAATTGTTACTGATACAAACTTGGGAAAAATACAAAGCACACAATAATTGTACACGAGAGAGACTTTTTCAATAATATTGCAAAAAAAATATTTGGTATCTTGAAAATAATTCCCAAAAAAAAGCTTTAGAAAAAATCTTTCGTTTCGCGTTTCTCAATATTTAGATCAATAACTACTATATTGTATTCATACATAAAATAGGAAATTTACTAAACTAAAGATATATTTATATATTTTATTGCCAACACGGCTTCATTTCTTTTTAAACGAACGAAAACTGCAAAAAAATATCAAATTCTCATCTCGAGTTTCGTCTAAAAACAAACGACACGTGATTTTAGACTCTAGCAGTATACTGCAAGACATTATTGTAAAATACCTAAAAGTTTACTGTTGGAGCGTCTTAAAGCTCGTAGAGAAACGCTCGTAGCTTTGCGTTTATAGCGTAGCTTTCATAATGTAGCACTCACAGCGAAGCACTGATAGCGTAGTGCTCGTAGAGTATCGTTTATTGTTTAGCTTGATATGTTCTTAAATAATACTCTGCCACTCTAAAGCATAGCGCAATGCCATGGGCACTGACGCTTTATAGCGTAGTGTAGCAAAGCGTTCGTAGCATAGGACTTATAGCGAAAAGTTCATAACGTATCGCTTGTACCGTAACAATAATATTTATTTATATAATGATTTATAATGTTTTGCTCGTAGCATAGTGCTCGTAGCGCAGCGCTCTTAGTGTAGCGATCGTAGAGACCAGTCCTGAAATTGCAAAAAAATTGTTGTTCTACATATTGTGTTAAAGGTAAACTATCTTTAACGCAACAGCGGTTTTCTTTCAGTATTTTGTAAATATGACTGTAATTAAAAAACAACAGCTCCTGCAATCTTCTTGTGGTGTTCCTAAATGTTACACCCCACTATTTATTGTCTCTTTTTGCGTTAGTAGGTAAAATAATACATTTTAACGTTATAGTGCGCTATAACCCCTTTGCAATATATCATCCTTTACGTCTGAGCCTGACTTACTTTGTGTTAATTAACTCTGTGCGGGATTACACAATTCTCCGTAATCATATTATTATTCGTACGTATTGTGCTAAATTACTCAGTTTGTTTGTTTATAACAAAGTTGATATAAGTAAATAATCTATGTTAAGAGGACATATATTATTATTATTTTATTTCAATAAGTAGTTTACTTTGGTTACGAGATTATTCAAAACACGTACAAATTTATGTTTAAATACAAAAAAGAAAAAAAAAGGTTTTTTATTAAAAAAGATACAATCGTTTGTTACAAGTAGTTTGCAACCAGCGTGGCTCTGCGACAAGGTGTAAGGGTGGAAGTCCTACAATTTAAATACCACCGCCATAAACGTACACAATTTGTGATAAAAAAAAATTAACTCGCAATAAATCATAAAAAATAATTTGTCTTTGTCATTCAGTATCTATTTGACAGCTGTTGTTTTGCGAATCCAATGAAGGCAGAAATTACCATTCAAGCACAGAGATGCCATACGTATAATATGGTCGATCGAGAAAATATGAAAGGAATGCATTGATTTAAAATGGCGTAAGTTAGAAAGAGATATGAAAGTAAAGTTAAGTAATTTTATTTATGAAACAAAAATAAAAAAATGTTTACATACAATGAAATAAACTTAACACTACACTACACTAACTAAACATTATTTCTGCGACATGTCGGCTCCATCTCAGCATAATGCCGGCTGCGAACAACCGGCGCTGATCTTCCGATGGCGCCGACAGGTGACGTCACACACGCGTCACGCTCAGTTACATACCATGATTTATAAGATTGATTTTTTATTAAAACTTAACGTATTTAGCGCAGAGGCAATTAAAATATTATATAAATGATAAATAAGTGAAAACAAGAAGATATTTTTACAAAATTATCACATGAAGAGACATAATATTTTTGAATATATAAGTTTTGAGGTAAATAAATGAGATAGAGAATTGCCAGATTAAATGGCACTAGTATCTGTTATAAGTGTTTCTTCGCCCTTCTGATGATCGAGGATAAATTCCTTAAGTTTTAGTCGAAAACTATGTATACTTTGCAGGTTTCTAACAGGCGGAGGAATATTGTTCCGGCAGTTCGACGCAGCATAGCGGAAACTAACTCTAAAAGCAGCAGATCCATATCTAAAAAATCCGGAAAATATGTCGATTCGGTGTCGATTGCCGGAATTTTTTGAACGAAACGTCAAATTCCTGTCAAATTCCCATACACATATTCGACAACAACAATCTATGAGAGAGATTTTCCATAGATGTTTTGGTTGAAAATGTTATTGCCTCAAGTGATAACAGTATATCAATCTGGTATCAATCTGGTATATTTAGATATCTATGCATTCAAGCAATCAAAACAAATGTAAATACCACTAGCATCTAACATTTTTGACCGACGAACCACCGGAGGAGATAAACAATTCGACGCGTATTTATTTTTTATGTATAACCACGCATAACTTTTTTATAGTAGTACGATTTCAATATTTTTTTTTTTTGGAAAGGGTATTATAATCTAGCCATGGGCTAGTAAGTAACTTAAATTACTAGGTAAATAATAACTAAGAATATGTACATCGACACTTCCTTTTGTTTCTATTAAGGTGCAATATACAGATGATAACTGTGTAAATGTAGCTAACGTTTAGCATATTTTCTATCTGTTATTTATATCTACATAGCTTAAAAAACATAGAAATTCAATTCTTAACTCTCTTATACCTATATAAATATATCCAACTTATATACAAAAAAAAGGCTAAACATCGAAACAAATACTGTGTCCGTGAGGTAGGCTGCCAAGAACGCTGGCTGCATTCCCACGCTGAATGGTTAAACTCGGTTAAAGAGATATCTGTGCGAGGAATGAGCCAGCTCTCTTGTCACCAGTGATATTTATATCTTCATATAAATATTACCATTTTTTCTACAGGTGCTAGTCTGCGAGCGGCGGGCAAGTCCTGGCGCGCGGAGCATAAAGCTGCGCGCACACTGGGCATTATAGTCGGCGCGTTTTTACTCTGCTGGCTGCCGTTTTTTCTTTGGTAAGTATTCAGAATAAAATTTATTTAAATACTAATTTTATACGCAACAATATTTGTTTTGATGCATCAAAACAAATGTTGTTGCGGTCACATGAGTGATTTTTGTTGGGCATTGAAAAGTAAATAGTCTTAGTTGCATCAAAATTTAATATTAAAAGAAAGTCAATTGTAAATTTTATCTACTAACGCGTTTTTATTAGTACAACAGTTTAGTTTGGCACCATCAACATAGAATCAAGTCGATGTTTGGCACCAAAAACGGTAGTCATTAATAACTCCGTGGCTACAATCTTGACATCTAAAGGTATATTACGTGCCACCAAAGATGAGACTTGAGAAACCACTTTGGTTTGTAATAATTATACGAATTCTGGATAATAGATATACACATACAATCGTTTAAAAAACGTTTGATAGATATACAAATTCTGGATGATTAGTTTGTACTGACGACTGTGCCTGCGCAAGATTCCCCACAAATGACGCTCGTCAAGTCTCATCTTTGATGGCACGCACTATACGCACATTATTTTGGGCCGGAGCGGGGCAGAGCGGGCCGCAGCGCAGTATTTGTATAAAAATGCGGGCCTCTGCGCCCCGTCATAGTGTTCGTTAATTAAATACAGAGACCGATTTGAGCGGAATATCTCTGCGATGCGGCCTGACATAATATGCGCAATCCTTAAAGCCTAGAAGCGCGCCATAAGCGTACTCCGCTCGCATGTCAAAAGTTGGTTTTATGAAATATGTTTTACCACCAGGTATGTAACAACAAACGTATGCGGCGAGCCGTGCCAGACGCCCGACATCGTCGTCGGGGTGCTATTTTGGATCGGCTACTTCAACTCCGCTCTAAACCCTCTCATCTACGCCTACTTCAACCGCGACTTCCGGGACGCGTTCAAAAACACCCTCATGTGCGCGCTGCCTTGTTGTTTCCGATGTTGGAAAGACGCGGGCAACGCGCAGTTCGTCTAGTGAAAGTCGTGCGACAAAATGTCGCGTGTGTCGGCAGAGTGTCGCATTGATTGTGCTGGGGCGTAGACTTTTGTAAAATACGTATACTAATGAAGGATTGTGAGTGAGGCGACTTTTGCACAGCTGCCATGATAGTAAAATTAAAATTTACGGTCCAGTTTTTCCACGATTTGTTTGTGAGCTGTCGATATTGCTAAGCTATATTGTTGCTCGGTGCACGTAACTGTGCTTAAATGTAGGCTATTCAGTGTATCAACAAATTGGTGAATAGAACTTGGTCGTCATAAATAATTAACTTTTAAAAACATACAATCGACCGTTTCAAAAGTGTTTTACAATGTTGTTTTTAAACTATCGCGATTTGAACACATTATTATTATATACTACGTGACTAATCGCGCACTAAAATTACGAGATAAATAAATACTTCCTCATCACGGGTAGACTACCCGTGACCACGGTCGATGCAACTCGGCCCAAACTCGGTTTAGTGCGCGATTAGTCCCGTAGTATATAATAATAATGTGTTTTACAATTTTCGATGACGTTGATGTTTAATTTTTTCATATTTTATTTAGGTTTTGTGTCATTTATTATGGCTATTTAGAATTAATAACTTTAATCAAGAGCTACGTACCTATAAAAATTGTATTTTTTAATTCTAAATTTATTTGCTATTTTTTTCTGTATCTAATTGCTGTAAATTCAAATAAATTATTTTTCTTTCTAACTTATCTGTTGATAATCTGTTTAGAATTGGGAGAAACCACGAGCTTTAGAAATACAGTTGTAAGACTAGTTTCCAGTAGCCAGTGAATTCATTAAAGTTTTTGTCACCTGTTTGATATCAATAAATAAACATTTAATTTGAAAAAAAAATTGTTTATGAGGAAATTCAATTGTAACGTTCATTTGTCGTGAGTTTTGTGCCGTTGTGTGTAAAGTCGCATTGCTCGAAAATATGCATAAAGTAGCGATGTAGATTTGTTTTAATTAGTTCGTCCAAAAACAGTAGATTCATAAAATGTGATTTTTTGTAACTAGAATAAATTAGTATTCTTTGTTTGGTAATTAAAATAAGGTAGGTGTCACTGTGATGATAGGCATTGAAATACTTCAAGCTTTTGTATTGTATTCATCGAGAAAGTATCTATAGAGTCACAATCGTGCCGAAAAATTGTCCGAGCCAAATCTTGCTGAAGCTACTAAGTGGGCAGACTTGAGTTAGTCGTAAGGTGATCGCAAGCCGACTACAACGCTCGCGATGCCAAAGTACTCGATTACAGGCATTAATTAGATGACGTAAAGTCGTGATTCGAGAAAATGAGTCATTGTGAATTATTTAATGTATATATCTAAGTAGGTAGTAAAAAATGTCTGCGTGCCTTTATACCTGAAGGCGCTCAGACATTTTTTTACTGCTTTCACTTAGGAATTGTGGCTCTGCAGACATTTGCTCGAAGATTGTATTAGATTTTTGTAGATCGGTATAAAGAAGTAGATAGTGGTTAGATGAATTGGCTACCCGTAAGTAGGACTTTGGTTTGAAACGTAAATTTTTTGTGTTTGGAGAAGAAAATAAAATTATTACTTGCTACGTCTCAGCACTTGAAAGTTTAAAGCAACGAAGTAGCGTTGTAGATGATGACATAATTTTCATTTAAAAAATCTAAATAACATAATATTGATTCTTTTTATTTCATTTTCAGATTAATATTGAAAACTTGACTTTTCATTAACATCAACAGATTAATTAAGTTCATAAAAATATTAGTTTGTTAATATTCATACTATTTTTAAAATAAAACCATTTAATATATTGATTTATTTACCTCCTTAATTTTCGTTTATACATAACTACGTAGACAATTTTATGTGAAAGTTGAATTATAATTTTAATTTTATTCACAAATTTTATTTATATAATAACTATGCGAAAAAAGGCTATATACATTTTCTAAAAGTAATAAATTCTTACAAAATTAAATAAATAATTATACAGAAGCGACAAAATGTCGAATGTGAATGTAACGCTTTATATAATATCTTCTGTTAACTATAATATAAATAAAATCTTGTTAAAATATACAGAGTGTTCCTCTAGACGACCACTAGGCAACGGGTATAATTTAAGATGTAACTGTTCTCATCGTGATGACTAACTTTTACAATTGGTACCCATTTATTATAACGGGACGCATCATTTTATTTTATTTTTAAATACCTACTCACACTCATAATCCCGACGTTCCCGTAGTATTTAATAATAATGTGTACAAATCGCGAAAGTCCTAAAACAACAGCCTAAAATTTGTGAAAAGAAATCCTTTCAGAAAGTATTTCAAGAAAAACAAAAGGAACATTTCAATAATATAGAAATTTAATAGCGAACATATTTTTTACAATAACATGGTTGGCACCACAGTGAAAGTTGGTCATAACGATTTAAATTATAAGAATCAACAATATCATGTCATTTTTAAACTTTTGCTATTTGAGCCCACTGTCCGTATACTATGGGACTTATCGGGAAGTAAAACATGAGATAAATCAATATCTCTTTTACCCGACGTTTCAATCGAGTTGTGTCGGTCGTGGTCACGGGCAAACTAGACTTGCGAAGCCAATAAAAAATATCAACGTCTATGAGTACAACGGTACCCTAGAAAATGTGCGTTATCTAGAGAAACATTCTGTATAAATAAAATATTGTTATAAATAAGGTATTATCATGCAAGACGAAGCCTTGCTTAGTGTTCATTCATAAAATGAAATTAAAATCAATCTCTATACATTTACTTAAGGCTTTAACAACTGCCCACATCCACTTAATAGCTCTAGACCAGACTATCAAAGTTCCACATCAAAATTTATAGGCTATGAACAAGGTTATAATTAAAAAATATTATATATTTTGTTGAATTGGTGAATCATACTCGGATTTATACTTGTACGTAATAGTGTGGGAAATGTACCTATAAAAAAAGCAACGGGTTGCACGGGATTGACGGAAGAAGTAAAAATTTGCTCCCTCCGTCTTACGAATTTTCGATCAGGTCACGTGTCCTGACGCGAGTTTTACATTTTTTACCCATCTCAAAAAGTGCATAACGCCGCTAAAGAAGTTATCATCACATCTATTCGAAAATGACTACTTGGTTCGCCTTTAAGTGCGCCCAAAGGTGGGGTTTTCTATAAGGAACTTTATAAGTGCGCCGGAATTATCTTAACCGCACACTTTTTGAATTTGGAAGTATTTGTAATTTTAGTGTTCAGCGCCAAAAAAATGAATGAAAAGAGTGTAAATATAAGTTTTCTGTTGTTTTATTATTAGATACCATTTAATTTCGATTCAGTTGTTACTCTACGTTTTATTAAATAATAATATTACAATAAAATATGAGGCGCCTTTTATTTTCTCATAGAGATAATGAAAAGTAGAGTGTACCACTCGGGCGCAAAATATATTTTTGGCTCGGGCGACGTACTTTGAATCCCTCGCTACATTCTATTAAAGAATCCCTCACTTCGCTCTAGAATCAAAAAAGCGCCCTCGCCGTAAAAATATTATTTAGCTCCCAAATGATACAATCTACTACCTATTTCACGTCGAAAATCAACAACCTTATGTGGTCGCTGTTAAAGCTTTAACAAAAATACTATTAGACAAAATAAGTAGATAATATGTAATTAAAGTAAAACATAACTATTAGACGTCAATGACAACGTACTTTTGTAAGATATTATTTTTAAAAATAATTTGTGATATAAAATGTCATAGTCCGTATTATTAAGCAATACTAACTTAGCACAAGCTTATTAGAATAATGTTAAGATTTATATAAAAACTAGGTATTAGTGTAAAGTAAATTTCACTAAATGTAAATAATTATCTTTGGACTTTGAATATTCTGCTAGTTAATAGGTTAATGATTACATTATGCCCAATCATGAAAGCGCCATTGTAAAAATAGCAACGTAAAAAGTTTTCTCGTCGTTTTTATCGAATGTCTAATGTAAAAAACCGGACAAGTGCGAGTCAGGCTCGCTCATCGAGGGTTCCATACAAACACATTGTTAAAATAATTAAAAACCTCTTTTAGCATGTGCTAATGAAGTTCTTTTATATGATACCTTACATTATACATTTACGCACTTTGAATTTTGAGCCCATATTTTATGAATTTCGAGGCCCTATTTTTTGTGATGTAAATAAAAATGTACAGTTTTCAGATTTATTCCTATATTTGTACTCTAAGACGAGAAGCATTGCCAAATTTCATAGTTCTATGTCAACGGGAAGTACCCTGTAGGTTTTGATTGATGATTTTTTGCGAGTGTCGAAATATGCGGTTTTTTACGACAAAAACGACTCTAACTTTTTTAAACGACAGCTGAGAAGTTTTTCTTTTACACAACAGCAAGAATTCATCGATATACGTATACAGTTTAAATTTCAACTCGATATCCTGACACGTTCTCGAGATAAAGTGTTTTGGCATACACACAGACGGACAGACGGACAACAAAGTGATGAACCGTTTTTTTCTTTTGAGGTACGGAACCCTAAAAAAACAGAAATATGGTAATTAGCTATTATAATTACGGTGGCGCCTTCACAATTGAACCTATTCAGTTTTTATTTGAATTAATTAATTTACCTAGCTATAAAATAATTAATTTGTTGTAAAAGTTTGTAGTTGCTCAATGTACGTAAGCAATAATATTTTACAAAAATGCTACTTATTATAATGTTACTGTTCAATTTCTAAGACCGTTAGTTTATAATAGTGAAGGTATAAAAGGTGGTTTTATCGCTAAAAGCTATCTCCTACAGTTAACTATTGAATTAAAAAAATACGTGCAAATGACATAGACTATGATGAAAACGTAAAGTCGTGTTTCAGAACCTGATCAATACTAATACTTTTTAATAGTACAACGTATTTTTGACCGACATACCGGAGGAGGTACTCAATTCGAGGCGTTTATTTATATTTTTTTTTTGTAAAACCACGCATAACTTTTTTTGTTATAGTCCGATTAAAATAAATCTTTTTTCATTGGTAAGAGTATACTTCGAGATTGGTCCCATTTTAATTTTATCGAAATCGGCGGAGCCATTTTTGATAAATCAACAATAATGTGAAAAATGCGACATCGATCAGTGCGAAATATCGCGGATTCTGTACACGGGTGAAGTCGGTCATGCTATTTTATGCAAAAAATAATCTTGCATTGCCAGAAGATGATTTCACTGTTTTTTTTTTTAATTAGATAAGAAGTAATACTCTCTCACTTAGAATACCTACCATAATTATAAAACGTGATCACCAAAATTTGATATTCGTGACCAATTAAAACGAAATTCATGAAACTTTTCAGCTATAACTTGGAGTTGTAAAATGTTTTACAGCTTTGAGAATTTTAGTACGATTCAAATGAGATTCAAATTATTTGATTGAAATCGTGTTGAAAGCAATATTTTGCAAAGTGACAATTTGTGAATTCATGTTTTGTATTGAGCTGTAAGCCGTAGTGGTCTATTCGTAGTAACACTCGCTCTACGATCGTACGGTCTTGGCTTCGAATTCCGATCCCGTACCAACGAGTTTATTCGGAAATCATGCACGGAATTTCACACCTCTGGCTTTGATGACAATTTTATGTACTGTACCAGACTTTTTAATTGTTCACTGCAGGACGTGGGCCTACCCACGGGTGATTGGACTATATCCACCACGCTGGCTGGCTGGTGGATTCATATATGGCATCGAATTTCTTCTACAGACATATTATGCAGGTTGGAAAACATCGTACATAAAATTGTCATCCATAAACCGACTTTACACACAACCATTATTTTATATTTTCGTTGTAGATAAGCTTATTTTTAGCGATGTACCTCTAAAGACATAGGTTTATAATGGGTATTAAAAAAAGCCGTAGTGGCCTAGAGGCGAGGTCGTAGATTCAAATACCGGTCCCGTACCAATGAGTTATTTGGAATTTATGTACGGAATCTCTCACCACTGGCTTTTCGGTGAAGGAAAACATCGTGAGGCAACCTGCATACGGCCGTAGAGGAAATACGATGGCGTATGCGAATCCTCCAACCCATACGGGGCCAGCGTGGTGGATATGGCCCAATCACCCTTCGTGGGGAGGCCTAAGTCCTGCAGTGGACTATTAAAAATGCTGATACAGTACAGTACAGCGCAGTACCTCTAAAAGGCTGCTACAGTAGGTATTTTACTGATCAATAACCACACTATACACTACCCGCCTTAACACAAAAGATTTAAACAACAGTTTAAATATTTTAATTATTTTTGGATCATCTTACGCACGGCCACGCAAAGCTTGTGATATAGCTGCCAGAGACTGATATACTACATATATGTACTTATTTTTAAATACATACTTTTATAGATAGTAACTAAATAACAACCAGACACAGAGGAAGCACTTACGTTCATCACATAAATATTTACTCTGAGTGGGGATCGAACCCACGCCTCGTTGACCCAGAAGTTAGAGTCACTGACCACTGAGCTACCGAGGCAGTCGGTTTAAACGTGCAGTTTGTACTGTTAAACGTTGTCTAAAGCGTGCGTAAAACTTTTGTGGTAAGACGGTACATGTTCTAGCAATTTAGCGTTACAGTCATATTATTTGAGTTACAGTAAAATGTTTCATTACAGGGCTCTGTACACATAAAATGTAGATTTTCACAGACGGGGCATGCCAAGTTTCATGTTAGGCCGCCATAAACCCGGGATGTTTGTCGGGCGACTATTAGTGTCAGTGTGCTCCTTTATTGTTAATAATAAAGGTTCATTATGACGTACGTGTAGTGGTACTTACCTTAAAACTAAACGAGCATTTGTCGGCGCCACAGTAACGCAAGCAACATAGTCATCAATCTTAAATCATAACTATGAAACTTCGCGCACTATAGCAATGATAATTATATTAAAATTAGTCCGTGAGTATAGATTATTAAAAAAAAATCGGACGCATACCTTTTCTTTTGTCAGTCAAATAATAAATGACAAAGATAAACCTTGTCAAAGTTTGGGAGATGGGGCTCGTGACGTTACTAGTGCGACGTAGTCTGTACATTTGTAGTGCACTCGTGACGTCAAGCTGAACTTTGACGGATTATATCTTCATATTTTTACGGTTCCGTACCTCAAACGGAAAAAACGGAACCCTTATAAGATCACTTTGTTGTCCGTCTGTGTGTACTCTTTATCTCGGGAACGCGTAAAGATATCGAGTTGAAATTTAAACTGTATACGTATATCTATGATCTCTTGCAGTTGTGTAAAAAAAAACTTCTCAGTTATCGATTAAAAAAGTTAGAGCCGTTTATGTCGTAAAAAAACGCATATTTCGCACTTACAAAAATCAAAACCTACAGGGTACTTCCCGTTGACTTAGAACTATGAAATTTGGCGAGAAGCATTGTCTCAGAGTACACATATATAGGAATATATCTGAAAACTGTACATTTTTATTTAAATCACATAAAATAAGGCCTCAAAATTCACAAAATATGGGTTCAAAATTCAAAGTGAGTAAATCGTATCATGTAAGGTATCATATAAAAGAACTTAATTAGCACATGCTGAAACAAGTTTTTAATTAATTTAACAACGTGTTTGTACGGAACCCTCAATGTGCGAGTCTGACTCGCACTTGTTCGGTTTTTTGTTTAATTGTTACCTATGTTATTACGAACACAGTCTAAAGCACATAGAACTATAGCAACATTTTTCTCCCAATTTCTGCCGCCTTTTTATTAGAGAGTGCTCGAACCCCGACTCATTTTACGTTCCGTTCCACTCGTGTTCCGCACACGCTGCCAATCGACGCATCGCCGCGTCGGGTCACGCGAACCGTGAAACGGAACGGCGGCTGTGACGTAAGCACAATAAACACGTAGGGCTGCCACTACATTCGGGTGTAATGATTTTGAGAACATAATTACTATACTTTAATTTTATATCTCCGGCCAGACTCGGTTTTACAACCTGGGGGCGATGCTGAGGGATGGTCCAGTGTATTGCTCTCCCGCTCACTCATTGTTCTTACAGAGAGACGCAGTGCTGTGATTTATTGCTATCGATACTTAAGCGGTATCGATGGTTTATAAATTGGTTCTTGTTATTTGAGTAAATAATGAAATTCAAGTAATCATTATCATCATTATCATTACGTAGTATAAACAAAGTCGCTTCCTGCTGTCAGTCCCCATGTATATCTTTAAAACTACGAAATGTATTTTGATTCAGTTTTTTTAATACATAGAGTGATTCAAGAGGAAAGTTTACATGTATAATACATCCGTGCGAAGCCGAGGGAGTCGCTAGTATGATTATAACATTTATAACAATAATAAAAAATGGGACAGTTGTAAGCATTGACATGCTTAAAATATTTGTGTTATATTAAGATTGTACTTATAGCAGGTCACAGGGAAAGGTAATAACGAAAGACAAATTACTCATCACAATACAACGGTGTACTACCTACTACCCTCTGCACTCTCTGCTCATCCAAATTTATTATTAAAAACAATTTATATATCCAATCAACTTAGTGTAAGCTTCAGTAAGGATTGGATATTGCGCAGCTTGTAGCTAACTTCATTTCCGCCAACTTGTGTGCCGCGGGCTATAGTATGGAAGGAAGTGGGGGAGACCTTTGCCCAAAAGTGAGACGGCATAGGTTAAAACAAAATATTAGTAGTTTTCTGAACAGTAGACATCACTGCACATCTCTTTACTGTCAAAGTACGACTCGTACTTAACCAATTTGGTTCATACTAGCAAATTTGTTAGGATTTAAATAGCAATCTTGCCAAATAACTTTAAAGTCGGCTGATAAATAGCGCGACAGGAAATATCCACTTTTTTGAGGGAAATATACCCGCAATCAAAAATCGCCAACGCCAAAAATAATCCATGAAAATAAATAAAATCAGTGTACCAAGTTCCTCGATAATCGTTGAAAAATGTCATCGGCAGGGTTTCTGTATCTAAACGCGCGCGAAATGCGATCTAACGTGCTGTTTATTAGTATATTTTTTTTAACAAATAACAAATTTAGTAACTTTTTGGCTTAAAATTAAATTTAAAGTAATTTCACATCAAAAAAAAACGGACAAGTGCGAGTCAGGCTCGGACATCGACGGTTCCGTACAAACATATTGTAAAATTATTAAAAACCTGTTTTAGCATGTGCTAATGAAGTTCTTTTGTACACCTTACATGATGCGATTTACTCACTTTGAATTTTATGAATTTCGAGGCCCTATTTTTTATGATTTAATTTTTTTTTATAGTTTTTAGATTTATTCTTATATGTGTACTCTGAGACAATACTTCTTGCTAAATTTCATAGCTCTATGTCAACGGGAAGTACCCTGTAGGTTTTGATTTTTGTGAGTGTCGAAATATGCGTTTTTTTACGACATAAACGGCTCTTACTTTTTAAACGATAACAGAGAAGTTTTTCTTTTACACAACTGCAAGATACCATAGATATACATATACAGTTTAAATATAAACTCACTATCTTTACGCGTTCCCGAGATAAAGAGTCTTGACATACACACAGACGGACAGACGGACAACAAAGTGATCCTATAAGGGTTCCGTTTATTCCGTTTGAGGTCCGGAAACCTAAAAACATTTCTTCAAACAAAATTCACGGGAAAGAAATACTTAACGTTTTACGTTACGTTTTGACGATCCAATCAATCAATTTCCTGTATATTATAAAATTAACACCCGGACTTACCAAAGGAAACTTCAAAGCCATAAAAAATAGCGCTCATGGCTAGGCCCATCGTGCACCCCTAGAATTAGACCAGACCATTAGGCCACAGAATATGCAGCACTCGCCGCCACGGTCGCTTTGAAGTGGACATTTGGCGCGAAATCCGATTGTTTCAGGTCGAACTCGGCTTTGTTTGCTCTGAACCCTTCCACTGGAAGCTTTGCGGAGTACTTAGCGTCACTATCCCGACCGCTGTTCCGACTTCCAACTAAATTTACGGCTAACAGATTCTATAATTGGCACCATCTTAAATATTGCTCTACCGGACTATTTCAAAAAGGAAAAGACGTAATTTGTTTTCTTTTTTCTTAATAATTTACCGATAAGATTTTTAAAGTTAATTTATTTATTGATTGACCCAAGAATTTTAGAGTTTGTGCAATAAAGAAGCGTCGTAGTTGAGGTCGTCCGTGTGCCATTTTACTAATTTTGTTACGTTGACAACACTGCTCTGTCATTGATAGTACGACTAACAGTGTTTGGTACTTGGTAGACACCAATTTGGTTTTCATCAGTACCTAGACTCGCGTCTACCAAGTAGTCGGTAACTTGGCTGCTGATTAAAATATTATTGTTAGTTCACCATAACGCCACGACGATTCTCTTATTGCACAAACTTTACCGTGATTGGTCAGACATACAGAAATACATCATTGACTTGTATAAGAACTCTTATTGGCCCAATGTCATTTTATTAGGTATAAACGGCCTGACAACATTAAAAAAACTGTGATTGTTCTTAAGTTAACAATAAAAAATGGATTTGTCATATTAGCTCTTGTCAAAGCACATGTAGGTACTGTCTTAACACAAAAGTTTTACCCACGCTTTAGACAAAGTATAACAGAATTAATGGCACGTAAACAGTTTTTAAGGCAAAAAAAATATTTTGTGGTAAAACGGGTAAAGTTTAATATTACGTGTAAATGATTGAAATTTTATTAATTTTACTTGAGCACCCACACAACTGCATTAAGCGTAGCTATTAAAGCCTACTACACATTACACAAGAAAACCTAATGTAATTTTGGTCGGTGTCTTGAGACTTTTCAATCTTATGTAGAAATGCGCGTAGACCTTAGCTATAGAAATGATTATATTATTGTGTTATAATTATAAAATGTACACTAACATTATCTACTATTTAACTTTACTATTTAACGGCATTTTTTTTGTATTTTAATAATTTTGATTGTGAATATAGCCATATGTTCGCAAGGGGAAAACAAATACGTAAATATTATGTGTTAAGTTTAATTAGGCTTGATATTGTAAATAATTAAATTTAAGTCGGTGTTAGAAAATATTCTTTATGTAGTGTGTAAGTAGGAATGAATTTTAGCCAATATTTTAGTTGTAGAACTTGAAATATAGTGTAAGCTTGAGCTCCTTTCAGATCAGCATTACTTTGTGCGACCCTGTAACTCATGTTACAAATGGAAATTATTATTGAACAAAGAATTTCAGTTATTTTTTAGTTTCAGTTGCATTAGTTTTATACTAGACTATATATGCTACGTTATTGTAAAATCATAAATATGTTTGAAAATTTGAAAAGATAATTATTTTTCAATATCAAATTCACCTGTGAAATATGGCAAACAAAAATGTACACGGATCTGCTAGCTACAAGTTATGGCAAAAATAATATTTGTGAATAAAATTCAGAAAATACATAGATACGTAAAAATCTAACAAAACCTATTAGAATTATGCCTATATAAACCGATCAATGCAAATAATATTCAGTTTATTCTTTAGATTTCTTTAAATATTCTAAAAAAAATCAAATCATTCTACGCTTGGATTCCCCTTCTTACTTTTTGTTGTAACTTTGTAAATATTGTAC
Source organism: Hypomecis punctinalis (assembly GCA_949316475.1). Taxonomy (NCBI): domain Eukaryota; kingdom Metazoa; phylum Arthropoda; class Insecta; order Lepidoptera; family Geometridae; genus Hypomecis; species Hypomecis punctinalis. The sequence continues at coordinate 18,235,825 of OX438818.1, forward strand.
AAAATCTAGTTTTAAGAATACAAGCAATAATTAGACATCTATTTTACTTAGAAATTTGTAGTAAATGTGTATAGAAACTAAATAAATAAGTTTAAACTCTCGTTGCGATGTTATGGCATAAAATATTTAACTAATAGTTAATTTTATTATAAGCATGTGTCATTAATAAAATTTTAACGTCCAGTAAAGGTGTTTTATTGGGATACATAAACTTTATAGAGGACGTAATAAAAACGTTCTATAAAATGTTCAATGTTGCTTTATTCTTATTTATACTCCTAATTTTTTTTCCCTTACCTAACCTAACATAGCCGAACCATGATACAGTTTGATGACTAATTACTAATTTTGTTTAAATAACATTTCATAAACTTAACTATATATTACCACTACTACGTTAAATGTACATACCTAAACAAATTAAAAAAAAAGAAAAACCATTTGAACTAAAAAAATGAGTATGTATAGATGACGATGAAAACTCTAATCTAAAAGCCCACTACCAGCGGGCACAGTCTGACGGGTTTTGTTTATGATTAAATTTGGATTGTTGAATGGTACTCTTAAGATAACTAGGCATATGCCTATGACAGAGCGGAAATACACTAAATATTTATTCCAAACAAGAATTTGAAGAAAACCTTCCGCAAAGTAACGCCTGATTCAGTAAACTAGATTTGACGGACGAAACGGAGGAGGTACTCAATTCGACGCGTATATTTGTTGTTTTTTTTACGCATAACTTTTTACTTTGTGGTCCGATTTCAATAATTCTTTACTTATTGAAAATAATGTACTTTGGAGTTGGTCCCATTTAAATTTAATCTAAATCGGCTGAGCCATTTTTGATCAACAATAATGTCAAAAATGCTGCATCAATCCGTGCGAAATAATTATTTGCGAATTCTGTACACGGTTGGTGTTGGTCATGCTATTTCTGCTAAAAATAATTATTACGATGTCATTCGATGGTTGACTACTAGAAAAACGTAATTGAGGTTGGAATATGTTTGCGAGTTCAATGACCTCTGAGCTATGTTCTTGTTTAAAAATTTCAATTTTCCTATATAACTCAAAAAATCATGATCCACAGTGCTCAATATAATTTTCAGGGAAAGTTTCTGATGTGGTCTGTAAGCTCAAAAAGTTTAAAAGTTATTAGGGATTTACTACGGAACCCTAAAAACCGATATATGGAGCAGATGAGGCTGATGAGGTGGGGTTCAAACCTAGTCCCGTACTAATGAGTCCTCTGGAATTTATTTACGGATTTCTATTATACTTATTCCACACATGAAAAATAAATAGGGCATATCCACCACGCTGTCCCTTGTGGGTGGATTGACATATGCAATCGAATTTCTTCTATAGACATACGCAGGTTGCCTCACTATGTTTACCTTCACCGAAAAGCCAGTGGTGTGAAACTCCGTACAGACCATACATACATTACAAAAACCTCATTGGTATGGGACCAGGATTTGTAAAAAATAATAATCACTATAAAAAAAAAAAACAACGGGTTACACTCCGGGAGTGCCGGCAGAAGTGAAAACTTAAACATTAACGTTGGGCATTTTTGAATATTTCGGAATGGCATACATTTTCGCCGCGCGGTAGAAAGTGAGGGAGATATTACTTCCTCTCCTACGCCATGCCCGCAGTCTACGAGACCGTCTTACAAATTTTAGATCAGGTCACGTGTCCGGACGTGAGTTTGACATTTTTTACCCCTACTCTAATAATTATTTTATGCAGAAAATAGCATGACCGACTTCACCCATGAACCCGTACAGAATCATTACATAGTATAAAACAAAGTCGCTTTCCGCTGTCTGTCCCCATGTATGCTTATATCTTTGAAACTACGCAACGGATTTTGATGCAAACTGCATGATAGTTTTAGCTGCATGTTTTAATAGATAGAATAAATCAAGAGAAATGTTTATATCCTACTAATATTATAAACGCGAAAGTTTGTGAGGATGGATGGATGGATGGATGGATGGATGTATGGATGTTTGTTACTCTTTCACGCAAAAAGTACTGAACGGATTGAGATGAAACTTTGTAATAATATAGCTTATACATCAGAATAACACATAGGCTACAATTTATAAAGATATTTTGTAAATTGTCCAAAATATAACGATAAATGTTGAGTAAGTAGGAAAATTCTGCCATCTGCGAGCTACTCTAGCGTGCGCTGCAAGAATGTCAAAATAAACAACTGTCGATCGAATATCTGTCAAATCAATCGATGAGCAGTCCTTGGATATTATCATACTGATAATATATTATCCTTACTAATCCTATCCTACTAATATTATAAACGCGAAAGTTTGTGAGGATGGATGGATGGATGGATGGATGGATGGATGGATGGATGGATGGATGTATGGATGTTTGTTACTCTTTCACGCAAAAAGTACTGAACGGATTGAGATGAAACTTTGTAATAATATAGCTTATACATCAGAATAACACATAGGCTACAATTTATAAAGATATTTTGTAAATTGTCCAAAATATAACGATAAATGTTGAGTAAGTAGGAAAATTCTGCCATCTGCGAGCTACTCTAGCGTGCGCTGCAAGAATGTCAAAATAAACAACTGTCGATCGAATATCTGTCAAATCAATCGATGAGCAGTCCTTGGATATTATCATACTGATAATATATTATCCTTACTAATTAATATTATAAATGCGAAAGTAACTCTGTATGTCTGTCTGTCTGTCTGTAGCGCTTTCACGCCAAAACGAATGAACCGATCTCAATGAAATTTGGTACACATCTGTGTGCCTATGTCCTTTCTCAGGGTCTAGACTATCTAGTCTAGACCCTGAGAAAGGACATAGGCTACATTTTATCCCGAAAATTGCATAATTCCCGTAGGATGAGACAAAATCTTGCGTTAGCGAAAACTATCACAACGACGATAAAAGGCCCAATTTTGAAGACACCATCGTAATTATAACAGTTAATAAGACTATTTCTGTTTCTTTTTCACTTTCGGCATTCGATAGAGAGAACACTTTTTACGTTGCTATTAAATTTACGATGGCGCGTTCATAATTGGATTGTTTGGGCCTAGCCTGGATCATTGAGGAAGGAATCAGAAGGAGATGGTGTAATGACATTTAGATACTTTGACATGTAATAGTTTAAAAACCGAAATAATAATCATATAGGCGTCTCTTTCAAATGTACGTAACAAGAATAGACCAACATTATACAGCACAGTTTCGCTATAGTGTCTATATTTTTCGTGACGTGTCGCGCGTGCCTGGTCCGCCATATTGAGTCGAAAAACAATAGCGATGTTCTTATTATATCAAAAAAAAACTATCGATATTTTGGTTAGTTTTTATTTGTGTTATTGATTAGCTGAAATTTTGAATTTTTATTTCATTTCACTTTTCATGTCAAATTTGACAACTGTCATTCCAGAATTAATACAAGTAAAATGGCATGACAGGTGTGAAAGTAACAGCTGTCAAACTAAGAAGTATTATTATCTCCGTAACTATCGAAGCAAGACCATTACTGTCTTAATAGCAGTAATAACACTCAATGAGATCTATTAGATTGTCCTAATGACTGCTGTCAAAGCTTAAAAGTGAATTATCTCCGTAACTATCGAAGTTAGACTACTGCTGACTTCACAAAAGTGACAGAGCGCAATTAGATCTACATTTTAAATGACACCTGTCAAACTTAAAAGTGGATTATCTCCGTAACCATCGAAGTTCGACTATTGCTGTCTTCACAAAAGTGATAGAACTCAACGAGATCTAAATTTCGGATGACAGCTGTCAAACTAAAAAGTGGAATACCTTTGTAACTATTAAAGCTAGACTATTGCTGTTTTCACAAAAGTGATAGAGCTCAACGAGACCTACATTTCGGATGACAGCTGTCAAACTTAAAAGTGGAATATCTCCATAACTATTAAAGCTAGACTATTGCTGTCTTGATACAAGTGATAGAGCTCAACGAGACCTACATTACGGATGACAGCTGTCAAACTTAAAAGTGGAATATCTCCGTAACTAATAAAGTTAGACTATTGCTGACGTGACACAAGTGATAGAACTCAACGAGACCTACATTTCAAATGACAGCTTTAAAGTGAAAAATCTGTGTAACTATTGACCCTAGACCATTGCTGTGTTTACAAAAGTGATAGAGCTTAAAAAGATCTACATTTGATGTGACAGCTCAAACTTAAAAGTTGATTATTTCCGTAATATTGATAGCTGTCATCTGAAAGATATCATATCTCTCCTTGAGCTTTATCACTTTTGTGAAGACAGCAATGGTCTAGCATCGACAGTGACGGAGATAATCCACTTTTAAGTTTGACAGCTGTCATCCGAAATGTAGATCTCATATCAGTTTAGTGAAGAAAGCAATGGTCTATAATACATAGTTATGGAGATATTCCACATTTAAGCTTGACAGCTGTCATCCGATATGTAGCTCTTATTAAGTCCTATCACTTTAATTCTAAGTCATAACTCAGTAAAGCAGTGGAGACTTTTCTAGAGGTGTCTATGGAGTTTTGGTAACAACACGGAACGACATGATACGTCACATTATATCACTTGCCCACACTTATGCACGTAATTCAGCTCATAATCAATGAAATACCACAATTTTTCACTAATTATCACTGATAAAAACACAACTTTAACAAAATAATACAATGAGGCGACATGTCTTTTCCGCGTTCCCGCCAAAAAACTCGTCCTACCATTCTAGTGTGGATTCTTGAATATGACAGCTGCAACCTTGACATCTGTAATTTTTAGGGTTCTGTACCTCAAAAGGAAAAAACGGAACCCTTATAGGATCACTTTGTTGTCCGTCTGTCCGTCTGTGTGTCTGTCAAGATTCCTTATCTAGAGAACGCGTTAAGATATCTGAAATTTAAACTGTATACGTATATTAATGAACTCTTGCTGTTGTGTAAAAGAAAATTTCTCAGTTGTCGTTTAAAAAAGTTAAAGTCGTTTATATCGTAAAAAATAGCATATTTCGACACTCACAAAAATCAAAACCTACCGGGTACTTCCCGTTGACATAGAACTATGAAATTGTCTCAGAATACACATATAGGATTAAATCTGAAAACTGCACATTTTTATTTACATCACAAAAATAGGGCCTCAAAATTCACAAAATATGGGCTTAAAATTCAAAGTGAGTAAATCGTATCATGAAAGGTGTCATATAAAAGAACTTCATTAGCACATGCTAAAACAGGTTTTTAATTACTTTAACAATGTGTTTGTACGGAACCCTCGATGTGCGAGTCTGACTCGCACTTGTCCGGTTTTTTAAATAAAAGTTTGCCATTATGTTTGATTCGGCTAAAATTAATTTGTGTCGATAGTTTTATCGATAAGTACGGGGAAATCGATAAGTGTAGTGTGGTAGTAACAACACTAATCCGCCGTATTATGTGCGGTGGGTATGCACGTTTTTCTCGTCGTTAGGGCAACTCCTTCTGATTCCTTCCTCAATGGCCTGGATTCACAAAACGTAATTAGATGACAGGTGACATACATTGACTGCAGACTTTTATAAATGTCTCGCTTAGCATAGCAAAGGGACAAATTGTCTTTCCACCATTATAGCTCCTCGAAGAGGAAATAAAGTATGAATTGACAATGACAACTGACATTAAAATTGGACAAAATAGTTTTCCCTTTGCCATGCTACATATTACAATGACGTTTAATACTGGGCCGTCATTTCGTCTGACATTAAACATATTTTTAAATATACCACCATTAGAGGTTAAACATATTTCTTTATTCTACCTTTATGGTACAGAATCCATGCTAATATACGAAGAAACGGATCGACTTGATTTTAAAAGTAGTATGGCATGAGTATGAACTAAGGTTATTAACCTTGATTCTGAGTTGTGACCTTGACACGAACATAAATTTCTGTTGGTTTGGTTAGGATTGAACAGTGCAGCCCGGTTCAGTTGCGGCACTCCTCATGAGGGACGCAACTTGCCGGCCAGCCTCTCAGCTGCTATATTTAAAAACCCCAAAAAAGCGGCCCAACCTCGAGTGCAAACTTCTAAACTGCCTAGGGGGAAAAGACCAAAAAGAATCGGGAGACCTCGAGCGCCGCCTTCTCAGCTGTCTCAGAAAAAACCCAGAGAAGCGGCTCTACCTGGGATTCCCGCGCCGCCCATAAGCCTCGGCTACTAAGTTCTCCTACCACGACAAGGCGGGACCACCTATGGGCGGGTACAATCTAACCTTATCTTAATCAACAGAAGCATTTATAAGTATAAGGTATTTTGATATCGGGTTAGGTTTGAACAGTGACAACAAGGTGCAAGGTACTTGATTTTTTTATAGAGCAAGTGCCTTTATTAACTACCACTAAATACAGACTTATAATGTAAAACTTCATAAACTACTACTACATAACAAGCAATTGGATCATCCACAGACCCTTGAAGGTCTAAAGATATTCTAAATGCTCAAGCCCACTGCCAGTTAGCAGCGTGCCCAACATGCTGGCAGCATTGCCAATCAGCTTGGCATTGCTGCTTATACGTTGAGCCAAATAAACACCAGCATTTTGGTCACGCGGCGGGTACACGAGACGCTCAGAAAGACTTTTGAAAACAAGATGAGCTCCCGGCCAACACGCGCACAATGTCTCAATTTCAAACGGCTCAAATATGTAACCACTGCCGAGGTTAGCATATTTGCGCCGTTTTTGCTGCTCCGCTGACGGCGCCAAAGTATCGACGCAAGTCGCGTCCCATACTAAGGGCCGTCTACACTTCCATGGGACCAGCTTCAAACCGTCAGGCCTTTTGCCATCACCACGCGCAAACCCATTCGAGAGTACGGCTGCGATATTGGCGGTCGCAAAAGCCCTGCGTATGACATCGTTCACAATGGCGTGGCAACCAATTCGACCAGCGCTTCTTGACCAAGAAAGACGGTGGTGACCAAGCTGGTCAACTAGGGTACTTGAATACGAGTAGGTGAGAGCGCTCAGCTATGTGCGGCGCGGCAGCAAGGTGGGTCGACTATCTCGACGATATCATCAATACCGCCGGTCGAGCCTGGTCACGACCGGCAAAGAGCCGAGGCAGATGGCACTGCAAGAGATCGGCCTATACTTAACAGTCGGTCAAAGAAAGCTGCGGATGTTAACGATGACGAAACAAATTAGTTGAGATTGGCTGTTTTTTGGGTTTGAAATGATTATTTGCTACAATATTTGTGTAATTACCGTTTCACATTGAATTGGGGCTAATATTTTGTGGCGCACTTACTTTTTTAGTTACCATATTTTTTTGACAAGATAAACATAAATTAAATTATATCGCGGGCGAAGCCGCGGGTAAAAGCTAGTGTATAATATAAGCCGGGGCGCATCGCTAGAACGCAAATATTATGCACGGATCGATGTAACATTTTTCACATTATTGTAGTTTTATCAAAAATGGCTCAGCCAATTACGATAAAATTTAAATGGGACCAATTCCAAAATATACTATTTCCAATAAAAAAGAGTTATTGAAATTGGACTACTACGAAAAAAGATATGCGTGGTTATACATAAAAAAAAATACGCGCGTCGAATTATATACCTCCTCCGGTGGTTCGTCGGTCAAAAATGCACAAGTAGTTTTCACTTCCAAAATTCAACACTTAGTCATGCTGCGCTACGAAGTTGTGGATGATGATGATACTTGAGATCAATAAACCTATCAGCTATTTACAAGCCTCGTATAAAGAAAATAAACACTTCAAAAAAATCTGTTAAAGCGCAAGTTGTGTGTAATCAACCATGATATACACTCCAGTACGCCTCTTCACACTCGATTGAGTGTGCGGGAGTGTATTTTAAAAGTGTACACGAGTCGTTATGCTCTAATATGAGCAATACATGTGTTAATTTGATGTCATCTGTTTGAATATTGGAATAATCGTTTCAGCCAGACATTGGACCTCGTATTTGTGCCAAATATAACGCATTGGGGTCAATTTGAAACCAATAACGGACGGTGGACGGATTACCTATCTCATTGATAACGCAGGATTACGCTGGATGTAAACCGCTTCCAACCGGTTTTATTGGAGAAGTCCTGGAACCAATTTCTATACCAATAACGTAGGACGGTGAACGGATTACATCATTGGGATCGCGGAATCACACTGGATGTAAGCTGCTTCCAACCGGTTATATTGGAGCTTTGGCTATGACACTGACAGGACAGGTTACTATTAATGCACTACTGAACATAGACCTTCCTCCAATATGCGATTGGGAGATAACCACGCCGTTGCACTGTTACTAATTGGAATGGAGTATTTCGCTATCAATGTATTTATTAATTGACGCAGTACCTAACTGGAATAAAATTTGGAGACAAAATTGGTTTAATACATGTGTGCGACTATATACAGGGTTATTTCTAATCAATTAGCATGCTTCTAGGGGCTTATTCTGTACATCAAAACTAACAACCTTTGTTCTACGACTTTCGTCAAAACTAAAAAAAAAATCAGCTGTTCCATACATTTTGTTGCAGGTGAACTAAATTTTTCTATGGAACAAAATTTTTTTTTTTTTTTTTGACAAAAGTCTTAGTACTAAAGTTGTTAGTTTTGATGTACAAAATAAGCCCTTAGAAGGATGCTAATTGATTAGAAATAACCGTGTATTTTGCATATGGTAGACATAGTCTATAAACCAGATATACTAAGCCAAGCCAACCCAGCAGATTAGCAAATTTAAACGGCAGTGGGCATGGCACATAACCCGGAGGACTGATGACCGCTGGGGTCGAAAAGTTCTCGAGTGGAGACCAGGTACCGGCAACCGCAGAGTAGGACGTCAACCTACAAGGTGGATGGATGACCTCATTAAGGTCGCAGGATGGCGCTAGTTGCAAATCGCTACTAACCGGTCTTGTAGAAAATTTAAAGAGGTCCTCCCCTTTAAATTATATGTCCAGTAGTGGACGACTAGACATCCTACGGTTGATGGATAATATCGCTAAAATGAATGCATGAAAAAAAAGGAAGTCGATTAAAAAATTACAAAATATCAACAGGGATGTTTTTAGAGGTTTAAGGGTAAGCTTATAAACCAGTATTTTAGCGACATTATCGTTTGTTTACGCAACCTCTTTCGCGGTAAGCCCAGCCAAACCGCGCTAGTTCAAAGCAAATCCCGGGACAGGAAAAATGTATTTTGCATACCCCATGGTGAAGGTTATGGTAATCTAATCCTATAATGGCCCTCTAACGTATTTATGGCGGGGTTGGGGTTTGTGCCTATTATGACGTAATCTGTGAAATGGGTTTTATTGAAGCCGTGTTGTGACGACGCGACTCATTGAACGTTAATCAGGGTTGATTTCTTCGCTCAATTTGTTCATAACGATAAGTGCTTTGCCTACCTAATTATCCTTATACTACGGCAATTATCACGCAATAAAACATAAGATAATTTAGTTCCTCTTTTTCCCGTCGTTTCGACCAAGTTGCATCGGTCGTGGTCACGGACAGATCAGACTTGCAAAGCTGTGCCACTCAATTTGAAATTGTCTCAAACTCAAAGTGAAAATAACATTACCTATCTACTCCTACCTTTGTAAATTATTAATGATGCAAAATAAATATTTTACACACGGTTTCTGACCCTAAACTAATTAAAACTTGTAATATGTCTGCAGGAACACGCTAGGTGCAAACTTTCAACGTTTTCAATCTGCTTTATTGGAAATGTATAAGGGAGGCCTATGTCTGACAGTGGATGGTTTACGGCTGATAATGATAATGGATTTACTGGTATCATCATAACATCAATCATAATAATATAATCATAATCAATATAATCATAATTACCTAAAGCTTATGCTATAAAACGACTGACGTCGTGAAAATAGATATACTCGTATCAACTATAGATTTTCCATGTTCAATTAAGTGCTATTCCTTAGCTCTTACCAATCTTAGCCAATCAACGTGCGTTGACGTGCAGCTTGTAGACTTCACATCAATTGTGTGGCGTGGTCTATAACAACCAGTTTATTTTGACACCTATCTGGTAGTAGAAGTTATGACTAACATGACGAGATTTAATGAAGTACCTTCATTTTTGTCATAACTCCACATTTCTGCTCAGTAAAATTTTCAAGGAAGGAAATCACGCTGAGTAAGTTAGCATTTCTCCTAAGAAATTAAAAGCTAGGAATTTAAGTTGCCTTCTAAGAACTCTAGTCTTTGAGCACTTAGCTCGGAAGCCTGGAAGCAAATACCTAAGTACTTAGGTAAAGTTCGTGCAAACATTGAATCAATTTCAAGGGTCCGAGTTGTTTAAACTGCACTTCGCTTCTAAAATTTAGCATAAATCGATGGATTCAGTTCTTTCAATGTTTATAGATGATAGTAGGTATTTTGATCGACTTTAAAAAGGGGGTTCCTTTTTTGACTACTTGTTTTACTTTGATTTTTTAGGGTTCCGTACCTCAAACGGAAAAAATTGAACCCTTATAGGATGACTTTGTTGTCCGTCTGTCCATCTGTGTGTATGTCAAGACTCTTTATCTCGGGAACGCGTAAAGATATCGAGTTGAAATTTAAACTGTATACTTATATCTATGGTCTCTTGCAGTTGTGTAAAAGAAAAACTTCTCAGATATCGTTTAAATAAGTTAGAGCCGTTTATGTCGTAAAAAACCGCATATTTCGCACTCACAAAAATCAATACCTACAGGGTACTTCCCGTTGGCATAGAACTATGAAATTTGGTAAGAAGCATATAGGAATACATCTGAAAACTATACATTTTTATTTAAATCACAAAAAATAGGGCCTCTAAATTCACAAAATATGGGTTCAAAATTCAAAGTGAGTAAATCGTATCATGTAAGGTATCATATAAAATGATTTCATTAGCGCATGCTAAAACAAGTTTTAATTATTTAAATAATGTGTAATTTTCGAAGTATGAAGAGAAAAGTGAAAAAAAAAAATTTTTGTCGATGGTTATATAGTACCTATAGAGATTTTATGAAATTTACGAACCCTTATAGGATGACTTTGTTGTCCGTCTGTCCATCTGTGTGTATGTCAAGACCCTTTATCTCGGGAACGCGTAAAGATATCGAGTTAAAATTTAAACTGTATACGTGATAAACGTATGATCTCTTGCAGTTTAGTAAAAGAAAAACTTCTCAGTTATCGTATAAAAAAGTTAGAGCCGTTTATGTCGTAAAAAACAGCATATTTCGGCACTCACAAAAATCAAAACCTACAGGGTACTTCCCGTTGACATAGAACTATGAAATTTGGTAAGAAGCATTGTCTCACAGTACACATATACTCGTAGAAATAAATCTGAAAACTGTACATTTTTATTTAAATCACAAAAAAATAGGGCATCTAAATTCACAAAATATGGGTTCAAAATTCAAAGTAAGTAAATCGTATCATGTAAGGTATCATATAAAAGGATTTCATTAATGCATGCTAAAACAAGTTTTTAATTATTTTAATAATGTGTAATTTTAGAAGTATGAAGAGAAAAGTGAAAATTTTTTTTTGGTCGATGGTTAATACTATATAACCATCGACAAAAAAAAATCACTATTAACAACTTACTTTCCAATTTTGTGAAAATTTCTGGATTTGTACGGAACCTTCGGTGTGCGAGCCTGACTTGCACTGGTCCGGTTTTTAATTTTGTTACTTAAGTTTGTGCAAAGAGAGAACAGTCGTGACGTTACCGTGAACTAACAATAAGATTTTAATCAGCAGCCAAGGTACCGACTACTTGGTAGACGCGAGTACTGATGAAAACCGATGGTGTCTACCAAGTATCAAACACTATTAGTTGTACTAGCAACGTCAGAGTAGTAATTATTGGCAACGTAACAAAACTAGTAAAATAGCACACGACCTCACCTACACTTCTTTTTTTGTCCAAACTCTCTAATTAACGCTACCTCCTTACAAATACAGCTTTTACAATTGTTTTTCTAAGTTTGTTCCATCCAGACAGACAGATAAAACTCCTTATTTACAACCACAACATGAAAAATAAACACTATTAACACAAATAAGACAAAAAATATGATAATAAAGTGGCGGCCTTATCACCCATGGCGATTTCTTCCAGGCAACCTTGCATGAATATGAACTGAAAAGAACAAGAAATAGTGGCCTTAACTAGATATTAACAAAGAAAACACCTATAAATAATAAACTAAATATACTTAATTCAATCTAAGTTTTAAATATACATCCATCCATCCATCAGCCGAAGGACGTCCACTGCTGGACATAGGCTTCCCCTATGGACCTCCAATAAGACCGGTTGGAAGCGGCTTGCATCCAGCGCGATCCTGCGGTCTTAATGAGGTCATCCGTCCACCTTGTGGGTGGATGGATACGCTGCGCTTGCCGGTACGTAGTCTCCACTCGAGAACTTTTCGACCCCATCGGTCATCAGCCCTCCGCGCTATGTGCCCTGCCCATTGCCATTTCAACTTGCAAATGGGCTATGTCGGTAACTTTGGTTCGTCTACGGAACTCCTCATTTATGATTCGATCTCGCAGAGAGACTCGAGCATAGCCCTTCTCCATAGCTCGTTGGGCTACTTGGAGCTTACTAATAAGCTCTAAGTTTGTTGAATACTTCAAAATAGACTAAATTGAAACTTCAAAGATATTTTTTTAAATCCATTATTGATGGGATGGCAAAACCTTCACCAATCGTGACGATCTAAATGTTTCAATTCTTTATTTTGATAGCAAATTGCATCGTTAGGCATAGTTTCGAATGTACCACACAACTATTATTTGATTTTCTACTCTATTCTACTTGGACAAGGTTGATTTTTCAGTGCCAATTTATGTTTTATCGTCTAGCATTAATCTTTTTACAGCCAAATAAAAATATCTCACCCGTTTTTGTAAAAGAAAATAGTGTGACGTAGCGTTCATAGAATTTGTGCAAAAAGAAATTCGTCGCCGCGTCGTTCATGGGGCCGCCCGTGTGCCATTTTACTAAATTAGTTACGAGTACGTTGACAACACTGCTCTGCCATTGCTACAACTAAAATAAACTGTTTGATACTTGGTAGACACCAATTTGGTTTTCATCAGTAGACTCGCGTCTGCTTGGCTGCTGATTAAGATCTTATTGTTCACTGTAACGCCACGACGGTTTCCTTTTTGCACTAACTCTAACTCTTTTGACACACGGCCTCTGACCCCAAACTAAGCAAAGCTTGTTATATGGCTGCCAGAGACTGATATTCTACATGTTGTTTTTAAACTTTCGCCATTTGAACACATAATTTTTATATACTACGGGACTAATCGCGCACTAAAATTATGAGATAAATAAATACCTCCTCATCCCGACGTTTCGGCCGAGTTGCATCGTCCGTGGTCACGGTTAGACAGTCTACCCGGTCGATGCAACTCGGCCGAAATTTTAGTGCGCGATTAGTCCCGTAGTATATAATAATTATGATATTCTACATATCTCAGAGCAAATAAAAAAATCAAGAGAGAATGTTGTGAACAAACAAATGAAGCCAACCAAAACTACGCCTCACCGTGTACAGACAATTACACACACATCCACGTAACTACGAAACTACGCCTTGGCTTGTCAAACTGTGGCGGCGCAACAGCGACGCACACACACGTATAAAAAACCGGCCTCACTTGACTGTTCAACGACGTTCCCTCTAGATTGTTTTATTTGCTCTGAGCTACATATATATATTTTAAATAAATACTTTTATAAATAGTACCTAAATAACACCCAGACATAGAGCAAACACATATGTTCATCACATAAATGCTTGCCCTGGGTGGGGATCGAATCCACTCCTCTTTGATCCAGAAGTCAGGGTCACTAAACACTGAGCCACCGAGGCAGTCAGTTTGACTAGGGGTTTGTCAGGGATCACCGAAGTCAAGCAACGTTTGGCGCGGTCAGTTGTAGAAGGGTAACTGCGGGTGGCATTTACAACTGAGCACTACCGTGGCTCAGATGAAACGTTAAACTGTAAGTCCCGGTTGTTTTAACCGTTTAGCTATGTCAGAGGACATCAGACGGCTTAGTAAAATTCTGACACCAGGGCTAGCCACTCGGCTTATACAAACTTTCTTAAAAGAAAAATCTGACGATATTTAGACAATATATCGGCTGGTTGTAGGCAGAAGTTTTTTAATATCGGACGTTCCGGAAAGTTATGTACGATATTGTTGCTGCTAAGTACTTACGTTAAAGTTTGAGAAACGCTTAAAATCCATAATAGCCGGGAGCAATAACATTTTATTATAATATTCAAAATTGCCTGGAAGAAATTGCTTAAGGCGATAAGGTTTTGTCCAACAGTCTGTCCATGTCTGTGTTTTGTCCATAATTTCCTCATTTTTAGGGTTCCGTACCAAAAGGATAACCTAAAAACTGGACCCTATTACTAAAACTCCGCTTTCCGTCTGATCGTCCGTCTGTCTGTCAGCAAGCTGCATCTCATGAACCATCATAGCTAGAAAGATGAAATTTTCACAGATGATGTAGGTATTTCTGTCGCCGCTATAACATCAAATACCTACTAAAACAGAATAAAATTAGTATAATTATAAGGGTAGCTCCGATACAATAAACCAGAATTTTCAACTGTTTTTAGATCGATATTAACTACGGCAACATAGCTTCAAATATTCAAAGAATATTTCGTTTTATCTTATATTCTCTTCAAAAATAATAATTTATTTAAATTAAAATATATTAAGGGGGTCCCATACGGTACAGAACCCTTCGTGCACAAGTCCAACTCGCACTTGGCCGATTAATGTACTGAGGTATTAGTATAATATGATACATTTCTAGATTATTATCTAAATAATACCTATCAGCTATAGGACATCTATTGCTGAATGTAATCCTCCATCATAAAATGTTCCTCGTAAATTACGAGAATGTCAGTTATTCTACGTAAAGTTTACTCATTAAAATAAATAAAATAAGTATTTTCTATGTGTTTACATATCTCCTTAACACGAGGATGGTTGTGATAAAACGAAATTCTATCGTATCAAAAAAGCAAGTGCTCTAAAACATATTGTTTGTTATTAAGTTTATGCGTAAGTTTCAAGTAGTTTTGTAAATGTCCTTACAAATTGAAGCGAATTTAAAACTCACAGAATAAAAAAAAATTGGGGACCCCAAACTAAGCAAAACTTGTGATATGGCTGCTAGAGACTGATATACTACATATTACAAATACATATTTTTAAATCAATACTTAAATAGAAAGTAACTATAGTATTAAATAACATCCAGACACTGAGTAAACACATATGTTCATCACATAAATATTTGTCCTGGGTGGAGATCGAACCCACGCCTCTTCGACCCAGAAGTTAGGGTCACTAACCACTGAGCCCCCGAGGCAGTCATAATAAAACAATTAAGAGTTTAGATTAGAACTACATTAAAAATTATTCGGATTAAAAAAGGTGTAGTATTTTATCGTGCTCTAAGCAAATGAGAACGCTGAGCCGAGGTTTATTCACCTAGGCGTCTAATGCCAAAGTTTATACTCTTTTATACCTTTTACAAATTCTACAGAAAATTGGTATTTATTTAGTTGCTCATCAGATAATAATATAATGGAATGAGACCAAGCAAGCACCAAAAATCGGCCCACATAATTATTATTTCGGAAATGAGTATTAATTAGAACAGTAAGCATGTTCGTCTAGGCCAGCCCTAGTGTCAGAGGTCCTAAGCCGCCGAAAAGCCTCTGACATGGTTAAACTGTTTAAAAAATCGAGACATTCAAAGTCTCATTCCAGCCACGGTAGCGTTCAGTAGGAAATGTCACCCGTGGTCGCTCATTCGAATAATAATCGTAAAACGAACATTGCTTAACTTAGGTGATCGCTTAGAACACCTGGCAGACAGAACACGGACGGAGGATTAAACCTTTGTGCAATAAAGAAACACATTGCCTTCACATATGAATGCTAATTATAATTATTTTACTCTGCTTGATGCAGAATACAGCACGTTCGCAGTTTTTATACCTCTGACATTTGTTGCTGTTTCTGTCTAACATGTGATGGTGTTTAATGACTAGACAGAGACAGCGAAAAGACCACTAATAAAAATGACAAAAGTAAAATAAGTGAGAACGGACTAAAGGCACGTCAGCATACGCTGCTCCTCTATATATTTGTAAGTATCATATGGTACCAATAATATACCTATAAGTACCTAATATTAAGTATTGTGTTAATTAATTTATTTTTGACTTGTAATATTTATTTACCTATAAATAATCTGTATCTATATAAATAAATAAACAGGAGGGTGTCCCAGAAAATTTCGCTGACAGTAAATGATAATTGGTGTGCAATTAATTACGCGTCAAAAGTTTTTAGTGTTCAAGGTGCCAAGTTCAACAAAGGCAGTCTAGACAGTCGTGTTTCACGAATGACTCAAAAACAGTCAAACTTCTGTTGTTAAAACGATATCACTTTTAACGTTTTTTTGTTTTTATCGTTTTTGCAGATATTATAAAGGAACGTTTGGAAAAGAATTAAAAAGGTATTATAATACTAGCAAAGGTAACAGACCATAGATAATGGTATGAGTTGTAACATAAAGCTCGCTATGTCCAAATATAAAAATCAAAAGGCTAAGAGCGAGAACACGCTATTCTATTATAATAATCCTGACTGACTGAGTTAAACTTTTAATTTATTTTGAAATGAAAAAAAACTCTGACATTAATAATTAATTATTAATATCAGAATTTTCACTCATACAAAATGTTCTTGAATAATTTGTTTTCATAACTGTACTATACCAGCCTTTTTAATAGTCCACTGCAGGACGTAGGCCTACCCACGAAGGGTGATTGGGCCATATCCACCACGCTGGCCCAGTGCGGGTTGGTGGATTCACATACGCCATCGAATTTCTGCTACGGACGTATGCAGGTTGCCTCACGATGTATTCCTTCACCGAAAAGTCAGTGGTGTGAAATTCCGTACATGAATTCCAAAGAACTCATTGGTACGAGACCGGGGATTTGAACCCACGACCTCACGATGTAAGGCGATTGTAAGGCGGGTGTACCTCTAGACCACCACGGCTTGTTAACTTATATAACATTCAATGATTATTCTAAGTTACCTAATATATACATGACAGAATATAAAACCTACCTATTAACAAAATAAAAATAGCGTCTAAAAATCGAAACAAAGTCCGTGTGGTAGGGTGCCAAAAACTACTTAAGATTTTGAAATACTTGTTAATGTTTATGAAGGAAAATATCACCTATTTATTGAGCTGTTACATTCGAGTGGGTATTATTACAATGTTTTTCTCAGTTTCCTAATAACTAATATTTTCACGTGAATATTTCTTCCGTCTGATATCTGTATCCTATACATTTTTTTTTTTGTAAATTTACCTTCATTGTACAACCCGGTCACAATATCTGTGCACCTGACCTCGTGACGTCATATAACAAAAATAACTGTAATAACAAAACAACAACAAAGCGAAAATATCAACATTATCGGGACGTGTATCGGCAACGAAGATGCTAACCGTACTGTCTCACCGGGGAGTGCGCGGAGAGGTGACAGGGGAAGCGGGAGAGGCGCCGCATTCCAGCGAAGTGCACAGATATTCTGACCAGCTCGGGTAGCACGGCAAAGGGAGAAAACCATTTTATCTACGTGTAATGTCAATTGTCATTGTCAATCCATACTTTATTTCCTCTTCGAGGGGATATAATGGAGGAAAGACTATTTGTCCCTTTGCCGTGCTACCCGAGCAGGTTGTAATTATTTAACGTTCTGTAATGTATTCATATAAACATCTCCAAAAGATTTACAGCCTTGGCCAAAAGTATTAGGCACCTTTAAAAAATCAAAATGCATGTTTACTACTAAACCAATAACTAAGTGCTTATCTTAAATGACTTACCGGGGTCATAAATAACTTCTTAGAATATCAAGCGGCTCTTTGTTAAGGTCATAAAACACCTGGTGACCGAAAACAAAGAATTCGGTTTTCTTTCGGTCTTATCAGTCAATGGTTGGTCACTTGTGTTCTGGACTCTAGCAAGTAAACAAGCTTTAATTTCTGTTGATGTGATTAAATTGACACCTAATTTTGTTAATAATGCCAAAAAGTAGTGAAATTAGCTTAGAAGATAGAGTAAAAATACAGGGTGCCTATACTTTTGGCCAAGACTGTATATTAAGATCGGTTGAAAGCGACTTATGTTCAACCTATAAACCAGTAATAACTTGAAATACAACGTGTATAAGAAGTTATTTGTATAAGAGTTATTAGTATTTCATTTCAATTTAAATACATTTACAAAATAGGTTCCTTGTGTCTCCAATACATCCGGATACATTTTACTGTAAAGAGATCCCTCGTTCACAGTTTTACGTCCCAAGGTTTTAGGACGCCATTTTGTTTTATGTCGTCGCAGCAGATAGGATCTTTGGATTGTACTTTTGGTGTTTAATTTTTTTTATTATGGTACTTAAACTAAAATTGATATTTAACTGACAGGTAAATATATTTTAGGACAAGAAGTGTTAAGCTGGAAACATACTATCGGACGCGGCTGACGGACGCGACTGACAGCCGCGACTTAGCAGTGTGCACGCCTTAAAACATCCGGCGCGCCAGATCGCTATCGGACGTCCGAACGCAACCCAAGGTGACAAGGTGCAAGGTCAATCGCGTCCGTCAGCCGCGTCCGATTGTATGTTTCCAGCTTTACAATTTACTTCGTACGATCTGATATTTTAATTGTGACGTTTGACCTTTAACAAATTGAAACCTTTTTTTAACGAAAAAACCGGACAAGTGCGAGTCAGGCTCGCACATCGAGGGTTCCGTACAAACACGTTGTTAAAATAATTAAAAACCTGTTTTAACATGTGCTAATGAAGTTCTTTTAAATGATACTTAACATGATACGATTTACTCATTTTGAATTATGAACCCATATTCTGTGAATTTTGAGGGCCTTTTTTCTGAGATTTAAATAAAAATCTACATTTTTCAGATTTATTCCTATACATATACACTGAGACAATGCTTTTCGCAGAATTTCATAGTTCTATGTCAACGGGAAGTACCCTGTAGGTTTTGATTTTTGTGAGTGCAAAATATGCGGTTTCTTACGACATAAACGGCTCTAACTTTTTTAAACGATAACTGAGAAGTTTTTCTTTTACATAACTGCAAGGGGCCATAGACATACGTATACAGTTTAAATTTCAACTCGATATCTTTACGCGTTCCCGAGATAATGAGTCTTGACATACACACAGACGGACAGACGGACAGACGGACAACAAAGTGAGCCTACAAGGGTTCCGTTTTTATCGTTTAAGGTACGGAACCCTAAAAAGAGATTTTAGACCGCTACTTATATGGGGAGAGAAGTGGAAGAGCGACCTTCACCCATCTGATAACCAGATGAGACATATTTTTATGAAATATTATTTACATACAAATAGGCATGTGTATAATAGCTTCCCAATCGAAAAATGTTCAAGACTATTTAATACGATAATATTTTTTTGAAATGATTTTCTTACCTGTACTCCTTTGATCGCTTTTTTATTCCAACTAATAGTTTTTAATTAGAAAATATACCTTAGTAGGTTTGTTTACTTAATTTTGTTCATACTACCTGGCAAGCAACTATGTACAAACATGTCAATATAAGTACGAAACCTATCTTATAAACAGTTAAAATTGGTATCATAAGAAAGATGATATAACTACAAAATTAATCATGCAAAATTGCCTTGAAAAAATCGTTCATGACATATTTTCAATAATAAAAAAGAGCCATGAACACTTTTCAATAAACAAGCATTCAGCGTGGCAATGCTGCCAGCATACTTGGCACGCTGCCAGCTGGCAGTGGGCTTGAGCATTTGGATTATGGAATATCCAAAGATCTTTACACCTTTAAGGACCTGCGGATGTACCAATTGTTTGTTATGTAGTAGTCGTTTATATAGTTTTTAGATTTTATAAGATTGTATTTAGTGGTAGTTAATAAAGCCACATGCATTAATTAAAAAAGGTATCATATGCGTGTTTATAAATAAACAAAGATTTATACAAAATATGTTTTATATAGTTATCACGTCGGTGAAGATCAAACTTCAGCGGCTCTTAAGCTAAACAGCAACAAGTTGTGTTTAACGTAACAATCGTGATATTATGTCAACTTTTTTCACAATAGTCAATAATGCTCCGTGCTCAGTATTTTCTTAGACTTGTACACATCCGTGCGTCGACATACACTTGCCTTTGTCTTGTCAATTAGAAAATAATGTTCTTCATGTAAGTATTCTGTTTTGTCTTATTCTCTATGTTAATAAATAATGTATGGACTGAATGGGCAATTTGATAGACCTATTTTCAAAGTTATTTATTCACCTTTAAAGCAACCAGCGTCGTTAGCGAGCAAATCGCCACGACAATTATAATTATTATCGCCGTTTAAAAATGTGCCAGATATATTCCTTATCTTTAATTTGTCTGGTTTTGGTACCTATGTCTATAAAGTTGCCTATGTCATGATGCGTATGCTAGTCGTACAGGACTATAATGTAGCGTGTCATCTAGTCTACGGTGTTGGTTGGAATGGTGTCAACCGTATAAATAATTTGGATAGTTTGCTCGAATCGTGTCACCGACGTACATTATTGTCAAAAACGGCTCAGCCGATTTCGATAAAATTCAAATGCAATCACTTCGAAAGTATATTACTTTGTGTTTTTTTAATTCGGTTCTCAATTGCTTAAAATATCGATGATATACACAAAAATACATACAAACGAATATTACTACCTCTTCTTTCTTCGAAGTTGGTAATAATTGATATATTTCAGCTTCAGTTTTGTTCTCAGCTTAACAACTGGGGTTCTCATTTCCTTAAGCGGATTCTGGGCGTACCAGGCAGTGACCAGCCCATTCCGGAAGCCCATAACTACAGTGGATATGCTAGAAAAGTTCGGAGTACCAGTGCCTTCCTTCTTGAAGACGGTGCTGAAGCAAGAAGCAGCCATACTCACTGTAGCGGAGAAAATTGCCGACATCGTGTCAGGACCAACGATTGCTGACACTATTGAGAAAGCTAAGAAAATTATTTCAGAAGAAGACATTGCAGATAACATCAACCAAGCGAAACAAATTCTTGAAAATCAGATTGGTTAACTGCTACCGATTTCTCATTCGTATAGGTATATGCAAGTTGGAGTACATTACGAATAATTTCAATCATCAATTTGAAATCGTTTCTGTTTGAATACTTGAGATGATGATGGCCATTCCTATTTGCTAAGTTTATTTTGAATTTTTTTGTGTGCTTTTATTTCGTTTGATTTGATCAATGCAACAAAGTATGATCATGTTGTTTTTAAACTTTCGCGATTTGAACACATTTTTATTATTATACAGGGTTATTTCTAATCAATTAGCATCCTTCTAGGGGCTTATTCTGTACATCAAAACTAACGACTTTCGTAAAAACTCGAAAAAAATCAGCTGTTCCATTCATTTTATAGCGGGTGAACTAAACTCAAAAAAAAAATTTTGAGTTTTCAATTCAATTCAATCATTTTATTTCAGATAAGAATCCATGAGTCAAAATACATGAAAATAATACTTAAAACTACCTTAACCTATTGTTGGGTTTGGACCCGGAATGCTCAATATGCAACTTCGTCCTGTGCTGCATTATTGGGCAGTCCAGGGGCCTTATTATGTAAGCGCTATGACATTCGGCTTCGCTTTTTCTCCTGCTCGCGCCAGTTACTCACGTCACGAGAGCGAGCGGGAGGAAAAGTGAAGCTGAACGTCAGAGCGTTTACACAATAAGGCCCCAGGTCCATCCTCCACGCGAACAGCCATAAGTAGGTGTTGGAGCTGGCGCGCACACGGCGCATCAGGGACGCGGTTTGTTTGCGCATAATGGCTCCGAAGCCGTCTATGTGCGCTTCCGCAAACATCCCCGATGCACTGCAGTATCGCGGCAGCCCCATCAACACTCTAAAGGCATTGTTGTACTGGGTGCGCCGGGCGACAAAGGACTTTTTTGTATGTTTGACCCAT
Source organism: Hypomecis punctinalis (assembly GCA_949316475.1). Lineage (NCBI taxonomy): Eukaryota > Metazoa > Arthropoda > Insecta > Lepidoptera > Geometridae > Hypomecis > Hypomecis punctinalis. Next base: position 18,258,035 of record OX438818.1, read on the forward strand.
AGTTTTGACAAAAGTCGTAAAACAAAAGTTGTTAGTTTCGACCGTGGTCACGGGTAGACTTGACTTGTTGAGTCTACCCGTGACCACGTTCGATGCAACTCGGCCGAAACGTCAGGATGAGGAGGTATTTATTTATCTCGTAATTTTAGTGCGCGATTAGTCCCGTAGTATATAATAATAAAGTATGATCATGTTAGGAAGAAATCATGTTATAATAAGGAATTATTTTAAAATATAATTATTTCTGAACAAGTATACCTATTTAAATACAAATGTACGTAAGTTATCATTTTCTCATTCAGATTTAACCATTGATGCAAAGTGGTGTTAGATTTAAATGTGTACTGTGTAACTATAAGTTAAATACACGTTCTTATCAAAATAATACTTGAAACATTACGGCAATGATATATTATAAAAATCTAAAGTCAAGTCAGTTATCAAAATGTTTAAGTAATTATATTATTTTTTGTAACATCCAGTCCTGAGCTCGCACGACGAACACTGGACCTTTGCCCAACAGTGGGACAATACAGGCTCAAAATAATAACAATAATGAGGCAGTAATCCTGGACACGGCGCGCATAGTTAGGAGGTTCCTCAGCCTGTCGCTCCCACCACCGGTAGCTTGGGCCTGCTCCGCTGCCGGCGACACCCTAGTTTTTTTTAATAGAGAAAAATCTTCAGAATTAATATATATGTTGAATGAATACCTGCATAATAATAATAATAACATTCAGAAGGCTGCAACTTGACGCAATCGCTAAAGGACAGAGGTGATTGGCATTAACAAAAGGAGCCCTAAATCCAGCAGTGAAATATTTATCAAAGACTGATAATGATTAATTGTACAGATTAAACTTTACAATTGAAATGCAAACTTACAAGAACTATATCCTCTAAACCTAATAAGCTAAATTCAATCCAGATACTTAAAATTACCTACATTATTTCAAAGAAACTTTATAATCCACTAATTTAGCTAACTTCTATAAGTTTTGATTCTTCGGCAAGTTAATGAGAAAATAGCTTTGGAACTAGTAAAGTTTACCCATTTAATCGAATTGAACTAGAGACTTCCTTGGGGTTGAGTCTTGATGGCTGAACTGCTTCTAGTCAGGAAATTAGTTGGGATTACTTTGGACTAAGCCTGATTTTCTGCGAGAGAAAGTGGAGTAAAGGTTTACGAAGTTTGGACAGATTGTCACATGACATTTTGTACAAAGACAGCTAAGTAATTTACCTGTACCAGCCTTTTTAATAGTCCACTGCAGGACGTAGGCCTACCCATGTAGGGTGATATAATAGTAATTTACCTACTTTCTGCGAATAGGCATGATGACTAAATAAATACAATTATTCAGATAGACTATTAATATATATGAGACACGTGTATTTTCTTTGGTAAATTAAACGAATTATTATTTTATACTACGGGACTAATCGCGCACTAAAATTACGAGATAAATAAATACCTCTTCATCCCGACGTTTCGGCCGAGTTGCATCGACCGTGGTCACGGGTAGACTGGAATGTAGAACAGCTGGTACCGCCAATTCAATTTGAACTTGAAAAATTGTCATTACGACACACAACACTGACGGTATCTAACAATGTCCTTCTACCTACACTACGCGATTTGCATTTGTTGACAACAGGATTCCACGACGCCGATAACTTAAATCCATCCTCCCGGTTGAAATTCTTATGTTTTTTTGATTTCCACCGCTTCACGAACTATTCTTGAAAAATAGTGTCGATCCTTGTAGAGGACTTTTGGGTCGTGGAGCTTGATCCAATGACCAGTACCTCCGTCAAGCAAATGCTCAGCTATAGCAGACTTCTGTATCTGGCGGTTTTTGACTGCCGCGATATGTTCTTTGATCATAAATTAAACGAAAATTTATGAAGATATGGCCCGTCAACGTTTCGCGTGACGCTACACAAATATATAGACTTCAGTATGAGAGGTGACGTCACGACCCCCACTCCCAAACTTTGACAAGGTTGATCTTTGTCATTTGTTGTTTGATGGACATTAGAAAAAATACGTTTCCAGTATTTTTTTAAAATCTAACTCACGGAATAATTAGATATATTATTGTTTTTAACCCAGTCATAAAGTCCGATTACAAAGGCGCCAGCGTAACTATATTAGCTAAATAGCATAGTTCTGTTTCTTTTTCACTTTAGGCATTCGATAGAGAGAACGCTTTTTACGCTGCTATTTAATTTACGCTGGCGCTTCTGTAATCGGGCTTATAATGCCTTTATTTGTGCAATGACCATCATTCACATTTCAGCAAGTCACCATCATCATTATCAGCAGTAAAACGTCCATCACTGGACACAGGCGTCCCTATAGACGTCCAATTGTATCAGCTTTTTTAATAGTCCACTGCAGGACGTAGGCCTACCCACGAAGGGTGATTGGACCATATCTACCACGCTGGCCCAGTGCGGGTAGGTGGATTTATATACGCCATCGAATTTCTTTTACGGGCGTATGCAAGTTACCTCACGATGTTTTCCTTCAACGAAAAGCCAGTGGTGTGTAATTCTTACATAAATTCCAAAGAACTCTTTGGTACAGGTCCGGAATTTGAACCCACGACCTCACGGTTGTAAGGCGAGTGTCACCACCACTACATGGCTACACGGCTGTACCTACTTAGATAGACTTTCAACTACACCATTGGATTAGCAAGTTGAAATGGCAGTGGACAGGCAATATATCAAAAAAACAAACTAGACTTTTGTAATGACTTATAACTACTCATGTTATCAATAAATAATTTGTATTTTGTATAGTTCGTAAGTCGGATGGCTGATAGAGCTGTAAAGTTCTCGAATGGAGACCACGTGCTGGCAAGCACAGTGTGGGATATCCACCGATAAGGCTGTCCGATGATCTAATCAAGACCTCAGGACACGCTGGATGCAAGCCGCTTCCAACAGATATTATCAGTCATCCATTTACAGAAAGGAGATACCTATGTCCAGCACTGCTGGACGTAGACCTCTCCTATGGATCTTCAAAAAATCGATCTTAATAAAGTTCTAACTTCATGGATCAAGATTACCCACAAATAATGAATTTCAAAGCATTGAAACCCACCCAGCGATGTTAGCACATCACTAAAATACAACAGTTATGACATTGAAGACTTCCAACTGCAATCATTTCACAAAATGGCGTTCAACTTACTTGACCGCTATCGCTTCAGCAAAGATTTCTTTGAACTAAACTTGAAATATTTATTCTTAGTAGGCCTATGGTCTGAAGAACACTGGACAAAAAACCAACATCTTCTTTACAAACTGTACCAAAACACGTTACATTGCTTCTCTGTAATACTATTGATTATAACTGGGCTAAAAACGTATCAAATTCGGAACGATTTGATTAACTTTATGGATAATATAGACAAGATTCTGGTGGCTTATAATTATATAATAAAAATTGTATTATTTTTGAGTCGTCGCAATGAGTTGAAGAGTTTGATTGATGATATATTTATGTCGGGAGATCAGGTGAAGGAGGAGAATAGGGATAGGATGATCAACCATTTGGTGCTGGTGACGCTCTTCAATTCAAGTCTGATGCTGATCTTCAGTTTGTTGGGTAAGGTCATTGAAATTTGACAAGTAAACATTAATCTACAACTTATTTTTCACTACTCTCTCCGAATTTGAACAGTACAAATTAGTGTCTGGAAAACGTCCGAAAAATATTCTAAATTGAAGTGAAAACAGTATCATAACCTCTTTGCGCTATGTAGGTATTAGTGAAAATTTCCCTTCGCTCTACTAGTTGAGCCAAGCAGTTGAGTCGCGGGGGATAGACGTAATTGTTGCCTACCTATTGAAGATGCCGAAGAAGATAAAGCCGTGGTGGCTTAGAGGTAGTGACACCCGCCTTACAATCGTGAGATTGTGGGCTTAAACCCGGTCTCGTACCAAAGAGTTCTGTGGAATTTATGTACGGAATTTCACACTACTGGCTTTTCGGTGAAGGAAAACATCGAGAGGCAACCTGCATATGTCCGTAGAAGAAATTCGATGGCGTAGGTGAATCCACCAACCCGCACCGGGCCAGCGTGGTGGGTTTGGCCCAATCACCCTTCGTGGGTAGGCCTACGTCCTGCAGTGGACTATTAAAAAGGCTGGTACAGTACAGTTTTAAATAGGTGCGGGTTCCGTAAAACTAGATATTTATTTTCAAATTGACAGTTTTTTGGTATACTCATCCAAAAAAATGTCCTATTGTATTCGTGGTGTGCGATTTCGTACATAAATTCCGGAGAACTCATTGGTACGGGCCTGAGATTTGAACCCACAACCTCACGATTGTAAGGCCAGTGTCATTACCACTAGACCACCACGGCTTATATTTAAAACTGCTTTTATTTATTTTGCTCATCCAATAAGCTAATTTTTCCTAGGTTTATACAACGGAGACATGGCAATTGAAGCGTGGATGCCGTTTGACGCAAAGAAGAATAAAACTAACCTGGCACTTGCAGCTCAGATTTTGGCTCTAATGTTCTGCGTGCCATTTTCTTACCGAGCAATAGGTACGTATATATATTTGGACTAGCTGTATCTGTGTCTTCCTTCGAGCAAATATCTATAGAGCCACAATCGTGCAAAAAACGTGTCCGAGCGCATACCCTGCCCAAGCTACGTAGTGGGCAGGCTTTTTAGTTAGTCGTAAGGCGATTGCAAGGCGACTACAACGCGGCGTCATTCCAAAGTGCTCGGCGATTCGACACTCACGATCAAATTTTGGAGTGACGCCACAGTTTTACGTCTAAACTGACGAAAAAAACTGATCGTCAATGCCCAGCTTTACAAGCACTAATTACTCTAATTAGGTCTATCTATCTTTGTTGGCACAGCGACCCAAAGTGGGTCTTGGCCTCCGATACCAAGGTCCGCCATCTGTCCCTATTCTGCGCGAATAGGTGCCAGTCTTGCACTCCAATCTCCAGCAGGTCTTCGGCCACTTTATCTTTCCATCTGTGTTTGGGACGTCCAACAGGTCTTCGCCCTTCCGGCATGCCCAAATAAGCCATCTTTACGGCACGATCCTCTCCCATCCGTTCCAGGTGTCCGAGCCAGCGGAGTCTGTGGAATTTAATTTCACCAACAATGTTGAGCTCAGCTACCAGCTCTTCAATTTCACGGTTTTTTCGGATCCTCCAACTTCCATCTTCCCGCCTGGTTGGCCCCAGAATTTTTCGGAATATTTTACGTACCGTCACCAACAATTTGGTTTCTTCCTTTTGTGTTAGCGTCCAAGCTTCACAGCCGTACATCAGAATCAGTCTAATGACTGTTTTGTAGATCCTTATTTTTGTGGCTCTACTGAGGAGCCTGGACACTAATATTTTATAGAGGGCTGCACCCTAATTAGGTAACATAATTAATTAGGTAATGTCGAGATTCGAGAAAACGGGTAATGTTAATGTCTAAGTCGGTATGTATGATGGCGCTCGGAATTTTTTTTACTACTTTCAATTGGGGACTGTGTCTCTATAGATATTAGCTCGGAGGCGGCTTTCCATTACATCTATTTTTTCTTAGATTAAAAATAGCCTATGACGCTCCAACCTTTGTACTACATTCATACCAAAATCAAGTTTTCTGTTGATCTGTTACTACGTGATAGAGTAACAAACAAACCAACAAAGACACTTTCAAATCAGTGAGTAGAGTATCTATATGGTTTCTATATATGTAGCTTAACATGCACTTAACTATGCTAGTGTCTGTATCCCTGGATGTATTGCATTGCTACACATTTATTTATATATATATATATATATATATACACACACACACACACACACACACACACACACACACACACATACACACGCGCGCGCACCGACGATCATTAAATTGCAATGACACTAATAGTCAATTTTGGTTACCCTCGAATTTCCTTTCACCGAATTTGAAACACACAAGGTATACATTCCTACCGCTACATCGCACTCGAGCCCCAAGATACAAGCCTCGTGCTTAGTTTGGGGCTCACTGCACCACGTTATATGTATATCTTACCTTGAAATCACTCGCTCAGCTTACACACATAATTATGTTAACTAACGATATTGTAACTTGATTGTATTTCATTGTAAGTTTTTAGTAAATAAAATTTTCTTTCTTTTTTTCTTTTCAAATATATAGATTTTTTTTGATACTCTATAGATAGATGTTTTTATTTACTAAATGATTACGCGACTATCTAGAAAATTTAATATTTTACCACATTTTATATTTTTTATTAGGAATTCAAGGAATAGTATGCAGCATCCTCATCTACTTATGTGACCAACTAGAAACTTTGCACGGTAATATAAAGAATTTTGAATTTTCGAGAGCCAATGAAAGAGAATCCAGGAAGAAATTCAGAAAAATCATCATGAAGCATATTCGTCTGATGAGGTAAGTTAGACAGGGATTCATTAAGAAAACTCAATTTGTATTCCCGTCATTTACAAAGAAAATAAACACATCATTCAATATTTTTAAGCATAAATATAGATTCTTAATATTAGAGTTAGTTCTCTAGTAAAAGTTATTGAAATAATTCGAGAAAAATAACGTTTGAGAAAACGACCAATCGTATTTTCCATACCAAAGATGTTTTTTTTTTATTCTAAAGTTTAACTGATGTTTTTTTTTTACCAGATATTCAAAATCCATGGAACTAATGTTTAGAGAGTACTTCGTAGTCCAAAACCTGGCTATCACCATGGAGCTCTGCTTAAATGCTATGATGGTCACCATGGTATGTAAGAGTGTGCTTTAAAAACTACTCAAAATTTGTGTGCAAATAGTAATACTACCCAGCTTACTCCGTAATTTAAAAATAATAAGACTTCAAAATTTAGCTGTTTATTTTTGACGTGATAACGTTTATAAATCGATGAACGCCGGCAGCACAGACGAAAAATTATCACGTTCCGCCTGCCGGGCCAGTATCCGTACCAGCCTTTTTAGTAGTCTACTGCCGGACGTAAGCCTGCCCACGAAGGGTGTTTGGGCCATACCACCACGCTGCCCACGAAGGGTGATTGGGCCACGCCACCACGCTAGCCCAGTGCAGGTTGGTGGATAGGGTGTCCATCTTTTCTCGGGAAATCGTTAGCGATGCGATCAGACATGAATCCCCAAACCCCCCTCCAGTAATGAAAGTTCCTATAGCATAGTTTAGGGCCAGTATGCGCTACGAATTATTTCGTTCGTAGTGTCAGAACGAGACAGCGTTATGGCAAAGTATATCTGTCACTTTTTAACACGACGGAACGAGTTCTTTTCGTGGCTTTTCGTGGTCGCATACTTGACTAGCTGAGCTGGGCGTACAAGCGATAGCGCGGAACAAGCGATAGAGAGGCACGATAGGCCTAAGCGTTCGGCTTGTTACAGTTGTGATTCTACAATGTTTTCTTTTATGACGTTATCACTTAAAATTATCATCAGTACATAAACCAACTTTACAGACAACGAGTTTTTTTTAGGCATTTTTACCTTATCCTTCATTTTTAAATAGAGTTCTGTATTTATACTTATTTACAATGTATTCTAAATTCTAATAAAATTCTAAAATCTAATATCAGTTAGCACTTACCAAATAAAAATAATGAAGATGATGTCACAGGAATATACGACCAATAATTGCTCATTTAAGAAGTAACGCAGACACCCACGACACGAGATGATTTCTCAGTGTGTTCACTGTTAGTGCGATAATGAGTTTGTAAAATTATTTTTGTTTTATTTTTGTATTATTTGCAGCTTGGAACAGAACAAAAGTATTTGCTGGTCACGTTTCTTGCTTTCCTAGGTCTCGCACTATTAAACGCATACATTTACTGTAAGCTTGGTAACGAGCTGATTGACAAGGTTTGTAACTCAAGATAAATATCAATTAGACCAATTAGTAAGCTTACAATTTATTTTACAAGAAGAAACTGACCGAAGATCGAGAAAAGAATTGCTTGAGAAATGAATGTAAAATTTATTTTACAACACAAAATAGCTTTGCGTAGTGCAGAGACTTACAATAGTTAGGTAAAATTTGTTAACTATTGAATCAATCTCAAAATAAAAGAAGCAGCGGTTTCGTGCGGGGGACAGACAAGAATTTTTTCTTCCGTTCTGTCTCCCGGGGGACTGATCCGGGGGACAGACTGGAATAATTAATTTTAACGAATAGTAAAATCTTTACGTGTGGAATTTTTAGCAACTTGTTTATCGTCGTTCTGCAAAATGCAAGTTTTTTTTAGTTATGTTGCCTCCTTCTTTTCTACATGATGTAGTCCAAATATCGTAACATAAACCTTTACACACTCGTTATCCATCTTATAAAACTACCCCCAATCACCTTTTCCTCGTACTTTGCAAAGTATTCAAACAAAAGTCTGAACTACACTGTTGTAATGTTTGGTTGCCTAATAAAGTATATTGACTCCAGAGCTCTAGCATAGCCTTAGCAGCGTACTCCGCAGACTGGTCCACGTGGCCACTTGACCTCCAGAAGGATATATTCTTCATCATCAGAGCCTCGCAGAGGCCGTTCCAGATGACAGCAGGAGGTGTCGTGGCCATCAGCATGCCCACTTTTGGCACGGTTAGTACTTTTGGTAATTCTTCTTTCTTCTTTGACCGAGCAAACGGAGTGACAGAGAATCTCAGTTTTAGCTCTACAGTTTTGCTTTGGTCTATACGGATGTTAATTTTCCTCTATAGGTCACTTTTTCTGACTAATTTTGACGAAACTTGGTACACAGTTCTACATATTTTTGATTGGGAGAAAGAATATCTTGCGAAATGGGACCAAACTGTATATCTGTGCTCATATACATAAGCCATTAAAATTGGTATATAAATTCGCAGAGTAAAAGAACTGCATTGAATGCTTAACGTAATGTAAAAAGATCTGAAAATATGAAATTACTTTAAATGAAGTTTGTTATGAAATAAAATAATAGGAAAATCATTTAGCAAAACAAACAAAGCAAATAATGGAATACTTCGTAAGGTAATGGCTTGATATATTTTTGCTGTAGGGCTATTATAAACCGATTTTGATATTTTGGCAAAATTGTTAACTAATTAAATTAATTTTGCGAGTATGCATCAAATCGGTCAAAGGCGAGTCGAGATATAGGCTTATTGCTATTCAGCGTGGCACTGCTGCCAGCATGCTGGGTACGCTGCCAACTGGCAGTGGGCTTGGGCATTTGGATTATCTTTAGACCTTCAAAAGTCTGTGGATGATCCAATGGCTTTTTATGTTGTAGTAGTTTGTGTAGTTTTAGCCTGTGTACATATGTAGTGTATTTTGTTGTAGTTAATAAAAGCGAGTACCTTATGAAAATTTAACTTAAGATATATGCTACGCGGTTTATTTTTCGGAGAAATACTAGCTTATTGATCATTAAAAGTATTAAATGAAACTCCATAATACCAAACGTTTTCAAAGCCTGTTTAAAATATATCTTTATCAGCTCAAACAAAGTTTGTACGTTACAATCTAATTTTATTCTATTTTTAGACTTTTAGAGATCCCTAGATAGTATTTTCTGTCTAGCTTATATTATATTAGTATTGAGGTCGTGGATTAAATTTACTTCAAGAGAAAATATATTTAAATCGATCCGTTTGGGAGTTACGACGCCGCCAGGTGTGCCGAACTTATAAATACGCCTCGTTTTTCGCCTCTAGGGTTAATAAATAAGGACTGTGCCTGTAACTTTCGGCTGAAGTATTTTTAGGTGTCATGGGTATGTTGTACACTTTAGTAGGACCGGGGTGGTAAATATTTAAAATATAGTCGAGATCGAATCAGAAATGAGGAGATCCACAGACGAACCAAAGTTACCGACATAGCCCAGCGGATAAGCAAATTAAAGTGGCAGTGGCCAGGGCACATAGTTCGAAGAACGGATTGCTGATGGGGAAATGAATGGAGACCACAGACCAGCAAGCGCAGCGTAGGACGTCAACCGACTAGGTGGACTAACGATGTTATAAAGATCGCAGGAACGCGCTGGATGCAGGCCGCTTCCGACCGGCCTTATTGGAAATCCATGGAAGAGGCCTATGTCCAGCAGTGGACGTCCTCGACTGATAGATGTATACAGTCGGTTATAATAATATAACCCTTTTACTTAGTCAAAGACCCAACGATACTGAAAATATGCATCTAGAATCAACAACTTTGTCTTTGAGATCAATACCGAAAACTTAAAAAAACTTTGCAAGTGCCGTCGAGTTTGATTAGACCTAAGGTCTGACATCAGCCCATAAAAGCTTACTTCCTTAAAATTCTTACTGTAAATATCAGCACATGTTAATTGATAATTATGTTAAAATTACTATTTTAATCACCATCTCTACAGACCACCACTCAGAGTACAATACTAGCTTTTGCCCGCGGCTTTGCCCATGTGGTGTTTTAGTTATTGTGCTATCCTATAGGAACCTTTTTATTATTTCGGGATAAAAAGATGTTTCAGATACTTTCCGTCTTTCAAACTATGTCTGTGCCAAAAATTAATTGGATTCGTTGCTCCGTTGCTGCGTAAAAGAGTAACAAACTAATAAACCAACACACTTTCACATGAATAATATCATTAAGAATTATAAATAGGCTCAAGACGCGTCGTGTGACCAAAATGCTGGTGTTTATTTGGCTCAACGTAAAAGCATTACCATTCAGCGTGGCAATGCTGCCAGCATGCTGGGCACGCTGCCAACTGGCAGTGGGGTTGAGCATTTGGGTGTTCCAATTGCTTGTGATGTAGTAGTAGTTTATGTAGTTTTAGATTATATATGTCTTATATTTAGTGGCAGTTAATAAAGGCACTTGTCCTATTATTAAGCTCAAGATAAATAAAAAAATGTTGAAACAACCATTTAATTTTAAATCACCATCTCTCCAGAGCAAACTCTATGACTTATACAACATTATTTTTTATTTTCAGGCCCTCTACAACGGATATTCAATTTTCGCCGTATTGAACGACGTCGTGGATAATTGAATTAATTAAAATTCTAACGAAAATTATGCTAGAGGACAACGCATTAATTTGAAGTAAAGTGCTTTTGTTTCACACGAATAAATTTATTTGCACCATGGAATTTTTAATATCGGTTCTCTGAAAAAATCATTTTAAAAATACCTAACTGTTTTTTTTTTGTTTAAATAACGCCGATGTGCATTCCTTAAAATATTACAATATAGCCATTGGCTAATGAGTAATATAAATCTAACTTAAATTACTAGGTAAGTATAATAACTAAGAATGTGTCCATCGACACTTTTCTTATTGTCTCTATTAAGGCGAAGACACTTCGTTATTATGTTCTTTATACGCGGGACTAGCACTTTAACAATATGATAACTAGCACTATAACTATAACACTATGACTACGAGTTTAACTTTTACACTAACTCGAACGGTTTTGTTCGTTTAAGTCTTCTCACTGCCCGTTTGGTCGAGGAGCTGGATTGCCTCAACATTCACATGATAGTGAAGTCTATGGTCAGTTATACAGAGATTCCAAAATAAAGTACTTAGGAATACAAATGCCCCTTGGTATGTAAGAAATGATGATCTCCACCGGGACCTTCAAGTGGAATCCGTAAAAACTATTATACGCAGAAGCTCACGACCTAACTGTTAAGGCAAAAGAAAGTTATATATTTATAATTGACCGAGCTAACAAATAAAGGTCTTCGTTTTAACTCGATGATTTTGGTTTCGTCTGTCCTGATCAAGTAAATGTTAAGGCAAAATAAAGTTGTAGTGGTTATAATTGAGCTAACAAAGAAATAGAGGTCTTCGTTTCAACTCGATGATTTTGGTTACGACTGTCCTAATGTAGATTTATTTTTTTGTATTTTTTTTCTTTCTCTACAGGTCGCATTATTTGACAAATCTTGACGAAACTTGGTACACAGATTTTACATATTAATTGTTTTTTAGGAACCACTAACTTAGACTAAATTTTAAACTAACCCCTCTCTATTGTACAGTCGCATTCTTTCAAATGTAACTTACTTAACAAAAGGCACAGACCCCGGAATCTGTGGGCCGTAAATTTAAATAAAAAAAATGGTTTTTACGGTTCCGTACCTCAAAAGGAAAAAAAACCGGACAAGTGCGAGTCAGGCTCGCATACCGAGGGTTCCGTAGAAACCCTGGAAATTTCGCAAAATTGTAATAATGTTGCAATTTCTATGGGATAAATAAATTTTAATAATCATCGAAAAAAATAATGATTTTACTTTTCACGTCATTCATCGAAAATTACACATTGTAATAGTTTGTTTATAGTAAATTGTTTATAGTTAATTTGAAGCGCTTAGTATTTTTTAGGGGTCCGTACCTCAAATGGTAAAAACGGAACCCTTATAGGATCACTTTGTTGTCCGTCTGTCCGTCTGTGTGTATGTCAAGACTCTTTATCTCGGGAACGCGTACCTAAAGATATCGAGTTGAAATTTAAACTGTATATGTATATCTAGGATTTCTTAAAGCTGTGTAAAAGAAGAACTTCTCAGTTATCGTTTAAAAAAGAAAGAGCCGTTTATGTCGTAAAAAAACCGCATATTTCGACACTCACAAAAATCAAAATCTACAGGGTATTTCCCGTTGACATAGAACTATGAAATTACTATTGGCGAGAAGCATTGTCTCAGAGTTATATGTATATATAGGAATAAAACTGAAAACTGTACATTTTTATTTAAATCACAAAAAAATAGGGCCTTAAAATTCACAAAATTCAAAGTGAGTAAATCGTATCATGTAAGGTATCATGTAAAAGAACTTCATTAGCACATGTTAAAACAGGTTTTTAATTATTTTAACAATGTGTAATTTTTATTGTATGACGAGAAAAGTGAAAAAGAAAACTTTTTTGTCATATTTGATTTGATGTAAGTAGTATAGAGATTTTAAGAACTTACTTCCCAATTTTGTGAAATTTTCTGGATTTGTATGGAACCCTCGGTGTGCGAGCCTGACTCGCACTTGTCCGGCTTTTTTTCCTAATGTGAAACATTTTAAAAGTCAAATAAAATACACAAGTGCTTAGCAAATACAGTTCTAGCGTTGTGCAAAGTTAAGCAACTTATAGCAAATTAAAAGTGCTCCATTTTTAATGGAATCCATGTCTTTATCCTGTTAAATTATCAAATTGAATTTAAATTTATTCTAAAGTGGAAATCTAATTTTCTCAACAGTTAGAAGGATTTAAAGAAGAGCCATACTAATACGTCTTAGAACATCGATTTGTCATTTTTTTGTTTGAAATATTGATGTCTTACGTAGAAAACTATACAATTAATTATTATTTTTTTAATTTTAGTTGAGAACATTGATGTATTCAACGAATACCTTTTGGTGAAACCTTCTTATTAAAATTGTCCATAGATCATAAGCATCTTTTAGAAATTTTCTGGTAAATCGATTGAGTTTTAAAATTTAGCGTATTTCTACTACATTAATCATATTATCGGTCCATTTGATCAATTTTCTAGGATTATTTATGGCCGTCTTAAGCCGCACTGGCTTGTATGTGGTCTATATTCTATACAGGGTTATTTTAATGAATTAGCATCCTTTTAGGGGCTTATTCTGTACATCAAAACTAACTGTTCTGCTACTTTTGTCAAAACTCAAAAAAATTTGGAGTTCCATAGAATAATATTGTTCACCCGCAACCAAATGGAACAGCTGTTTTTTTTTTAGTTTTGACAAAAGTCGCAGAACAAGAGTTATGTATATATATATAAAAGGATGCTAATTGATTAGAAATAAACTTGTATAGTAATTAGTAGTACATGTACTGTACTTTACCAGCCTTTTTAATAGTCCACTGCAGGACGTAGGCCTACCCACGAAGAGTGATTGGGCCATATTCACCACGCTGGCCCAGTGCGGGTTGGTGGATTCACATACGCTATCGAATTTCTTCTACGGACTTATGCAGGTAGCCTCACGATGTTTTCTTTCACCGAAAAGCCAATGGTGTGAAATTCCGTACATAAATTCCAAGGAACTCATTGGTACGGGACCGGGGATTTGAACTCTCACGATTGTAAGGCGGGTGTCACTACCTCTTGACCACCACGACGATAGTAATACATATTCCATTTGTATTACGTACACAAAAAGTTTCAAAAGAAATAAAAACGCAACAGACATTTTAATCTCCTCTCTGAAACCAGCTCAAAAAGCCTCAAACAAATCTATTCTAATCACATTTCAGATCTTTATGACAAAAAAATACAAAAACGCTTTTCTAGACCAGCGGCCACGTTAGACAACCTTTCTATTGAACCGCCACAAAAGATCGTTTCTATTGAAATTCTACGGCCGGACTTATCGTCAATCGTCTAATTTTCCGGTCGATCGGTGACATAAGACCTGGCGATTGAGGGCTGTGATTGCTTTTGGTCCCAGCGGTGTAGTTAAGAACATATTTGATGGAATTTTCGCCGATCTCTTTGTTCGATTGATGAGAATTTGGCCGCAATAAAAACAAAAGATTGCTTTAGAAACGAAAACTCGTTGGTTTAGCGCATATCTCTACTGAATTAGAAGTCTTCAACTACGATTGCTTTAGAATCTAAAAGTCATTAGTTTAGCGCTTATCTTCATCTTCTAGCTTCATTTCGTGGGCTTACCCACGAGGGGTGACTGGGTTGGGTTAAATCTACCACGCTGGCCCAATGCGGGCTGGATTTATGTAAGCCATCAAAGTCTGTATACGGACGTGTGCAAGTTGCCTCAAGATGTTTTCCTTCACCGAAAAGCCAGTAATGTGCCGGTTGTTTTAATAAGAACTTACATACTTTATTGGGTGACCATCGGCAAACAAGATGATAATGATAATTTTATTCTATTTTTATTCTACTTTTCAGTGTTTTTAGGGTTCCGTACCCAAAGGGTAAAATCGGGACCCTATTACTAAGACTCCGCTGTCCATCCGTCTGTCCGTCTGTCTGTCACCAGGCTGTATCTCGTGAACTATAGCTAGAACGTAGAAATTTTCAGAAATGATGTATTTCTGTTGCCGCTATAACAAAAATACTACAAATAGAAAAAAAAATATTTAAGGGGGTCTCCCATAACATAAACCTGATTTTTTAACCTTTTTTTGCTCGATATTAATAATGGTGACAGGTAGATGCTTGAAATATTCAAAAATGTTTTTATCAAATATCTTCTTTAAAAATAAATAATGAAATTTAAATAGAATAAATATTTAAGGGCTCCCATACAAGAATCGTAATTTTTTGCACAATATTAATAACGGCAACAGGAAGAAACTTGAAATATTCTCAGAATGTCAAGTTGTAATATTCCCTTTAAAATTAAATATTTTAATTAAATTAAAATATATTAAATGAATGAATGATTAGTAATGACTGTAAAATAATTTCTATATTAAGTGTAATTGGCGTTATTAGCCGTACTTATTATATAACAAATAAACAAATTAAAGAGGGGCTTTCATACGGTACGGAACCCTTCGTGCGCGAGTCCAACTCGCACTTGGCCGAGTATTTATTCTCTTACTACTACAGCCATAACAGCAAAACAAACTAATGGATTTTTACAAATATTACGTACGCAATGTCTTATAATTTAATACGATTGAAAAAATATGACGTAAACAGGAAAATTGGGACAAATTTTATTATAAGACGCAGTAAGTATGTAATAAGCCCTAAAAACATTTCCAAAGTACAATTTAATACGCATAATAAAATATACTGAGTACCTTTTCATGTTAAACTCCACAAAAGATGTACTGTACCAATCTTTTAATAGTCCACTGCTGTACATTGGACGATTAAGCCTTATACCTACAAGCTAGCCCAGTGCGGGTTGATAGATTTACATCCATCCATCCATCAGCCGTGAGACGTCCATTGCTGGGAATAGGCCTCACCTATGGAATTCCAATAAGGTCGGTTGGAAGCGGCTTGCATCCAGCGCGATCCGGCGATCTTTATTACATCGTCAGTTCATCTAGTCGGTGGACATCCTACGCTGCGCTTGCTGGTCCGTGGTCTCCATTCGATAAAAATACTGCCCCATCGGTAATCCGTTCTCCGAAGTATGTGCCCTGCCCACTGACATTTTAACTTGCTTATCCGCTATGCTATGTCAGTATCTTTGGTTCGTCTGCGGATTTCCTCATTTCTAATTCGATCTCTCAGAGAGACTCAGAGCATAGTCCCTCTCCATAGCACGTTGGGCTATCTTTACCTTATCCACAAAGCCCACAGTAAAAGAACATGTTTCAGTTCCATATGTCATCACTGGCAACACGCAACTATCGAAAACGTTCGTCTTGAGGCACTGAGGTATATCGCTAGATTTACAAACGAGATAGAATATGTTCTCCGGGCGTGGAACATTCAGCGTTCGTAGTATTGGTAGAACGTATTCGTAGAACATTCAGCGTTCCTGTCTCACAATGTCACTTCACCGTAAAGTCAGTGGTATGAAAATCTGTAATTAAGTTCCAAAGAACTCATTGATTTAAGATCTACTAGGCTTCAACGGCTTGTACCACTTCTAAGATCTTTTTAATTGTTTACCTTCTCCAAGAGGAAAACGTTTGGTAAAACTGTGCCCACCAGAAGTACGCGTGTGCTTGATAGCTGCATCACGCTCGATCTAGTTTAGTTAGCCAGGGGAGAGCAGGGTAGTATTTTGTACCATACTGATTATAGGATTTTGGCTCCCGATTTTTCATAGCTATTTTGCCTAATTTTACATAATTTAAGGTTAAATTCGTAAATAAATGAACGATACAGCGACAGCAAAACATATTCTGGAGAGGCTGTACTACGTGTCGCTACGTTGTCTACAGCAGGGGTTTTTAAAGTGTGGGCCGCGACCCCTGGGGACCTAGCAAAGTCTTTAACAAAACCTTAAACCTTTTCGCAAAACCTTAGTAAATGAAAAAAAAAATGTTTTAAAAATGTATGTGTACTAAGAAAACATTTATTTTAGAGCTGTTCTGAGCAACAGATTTCAACATGGGAAAAAACATCGAAAAAATTCCGCGCTCACTACGCTTTTGTTTGATACAATGCTTGGGTTCTTCTATTTTTTTTTTGTATTTGAAAACGATAAAAGTATAAATAAAGTTGTGGACTATTGCAGTATTTCAAATTGAACATTGTTAACCAAAAATACAGTTTAAAATTACATTAAAATGAGTAAAGGACCCGCGCCATGAAAAAACTACGTTCCACGGAATGTATTTCGCAGAAATTCGTAAAATCCCGTAGTGTCGTGGTGCCACCTTATTCTGCTGGATTTTACATAACATACCTGTGATTCCTGATGCTGTAGCGGCAAACTACAGTTCCGCAAAACTACATAGAGGTAGGTAGGAATTGTAGCTTTAAAATCCAGTGAGATTATTAAAAAAATATGTTGAAAAATACATAAATATGTATCGGGACAATAGCTAAGTTTATTTTTAAATAGTGCCACTTAGTATAATTTCGAAGGACTAGGAATGGTAGTGGTAACATTCCTGGGGTAACGCTTGTAACAAACGCTGCTGATTGGTTTAAAGGAAAATGCGATGATGACATGAGGGATGTCACTTGTCAGTTGAAAGGAGAGCTGGTTCGGAGAGGTTATGGTGAACTGTGATTAGAACGGCTCGAGTTGTGATTCTTGATAAAATGGTGATAGCGTGCGTGGAACGCCATGTCCTTCGCTTGAAGTTTTCTCTATAATTGTAGTCATACATAATCTTCTGTGAAATAAACTGATTGTTCGTGACGTCGCAATTTATCTCCTCGCCCGCTTAACCCACGCCACGCCACACTGAAGTATTGCTGGGTTAAATGGTATAAAATAATTACCACATTGAATCACCATAACTGATGCGGATCCTTTTATGGATTCGACATATGATTTAGTTTCAATCACAGATAACTGGTTTATCCATTTACGAAAATTTCTCAGGAATAATTCAGTACTAATCAAAAAATTGTATCTAACAATTTTTTTAACCGACAAAACAACGAAGGACGCTCTCAAGTCGACCAGTATTTTGTTTATGTTCGACCAGGCATAACTTTTTACAGAGTAGTACGATTTTAATTATTATTTTGTTTGGTAGATCGTACTTCTGAGGTGGTCTTCTTTAAATTTTACTGAAATCGGCTGAGCTCTATTTGATAAACCGAAAATAATGTTAAAAGTAATACATCAAAACCGGTTATGCTATTTTTGGTGAAAAATATTTGTCACAAGTTTTGATTTTGAGACACTATGCTGAGTCCAACTCTGGTGAGGAAGATTCTTCATAGCAGCTCTTGAAACTTTGCTGAAGCTGATTGGCCAAAGCTCTGAACAGGAAACTTGGCGGAAGCAAATACAGCGACAGGACTATTTTTCGTGACTAACAATATTCCTGTACTTTTTTTTATTTTGTCTAATGCTGCACAACTACACCTATTTCATATTATTAGTGTTATTTATAAACGTAGAGTAGTCAGTTCATGATTGTTTGTTTTTAGGGTTCCGTACCTCAAACGGAAAAAACGGAACCCTTATCACTTTGTTGTCCGTCTGTGTGTATGTCAAGACTCTTTATCTCAGGAACGCGTAAAGTTATCGAGTTGAAATTTATACTGTATACGTATATCTATGGTATCTTGCAGTTGTGTAAAAGAAAAACTTCTCAATTATCGTTCAAAAAGTTAGAGCCGTTTATGTCGTAAAAAACCGCATATTTTTATTTTAGCTTTGACAATGTTAAATTTAATGTTTCTAAGTATAATTTTTAAAATTAAGTGGTCACAAATTATAATCACTCGAATATGCAGTACCCAAGTCCATCCTGAACTTGGTACCTAAACTTTGTTACTAAACGTTGCATACGTTACATGTAAGCATAAATAAATTTCATAAAATCAAATGAAATGATTTTAAGAAGAAGACAGAGCACAGTTACTACTGCGAAGTAACTCAGCGTTTATAATTTTGATACTAGAGCCAGCCACCATGCCTATACCAACTAGTTCCGTAGTAAATTGCTTTATAAAAATACTAGCGACCCAGTCCGGCCTTGCACAAGTGTATTATACATAAAAACCTTCCTCTTGAATTACTATATCTATTTAAAAAAACTGCATCAAAATCCATTGCGTAGTTTTAAAGATATAAGCATACATAGAGACAGACAGCAAGAAGCGACTTTGTTCCTTGTATTATGTAGTGATAGTGAAGGCAATAATTTGAAAATGATGTCGCTTAGCTTTCCACAATTTGAAGTCGCTTAATGTTATAATGTTTAGAAAATTAATAAACTTTCTATCATAAAAACTAACTCAAGAAAAGTTAGTTCTACATCTATACGAATATAACTGTGAAAAGGAAAGTTTGGTAGAAATATTTACACAGACTTTGTAAGTAAAGTTCTGAATAACAGACCTATTTACATTGTGATTTATTAAGAGAGCAAAATGGAGAGTTTTCTTAATGTTTCTGAAATAATATTTTATCATCGGACGACTCATTTACATTCACGTGAAAATTTAAACTGTTGCCTACGCTTTTTATTCATAAAGTCTATACTATAATGATGTCATAGACCTTAAGGAGGCTTAAAATCTCTGACATCAGAGCTAACCAGTAACCACCCGTCTTTTATACGAACTTACTTACTTACAAAGTTATTCGAAAAAGGTGTATGTACTAAGCCCACTGGGGCTGATTCAGACCACCATTATGAAAATCATTTATTGTGAGCCCAACCCGGAATTCGAAAAAAAGTTGTCACAACAAGTTCATCGATTTCGAGTTGAAATTTTATAACGAACAGCTGATTTTTGCCGACGAAACGAAGGAAAACGAAAGAAACGAAAAATGTACGCATATCTTTTTTTTAGTTGTTCGATTTCAACTAAAAACTAAAATATTTTATTTTTAGTTAGGTCGATCTCAATTCAAATATTGTCCCGCTCATATTTGATTGTAATCGGCAAAGCCATTTTTGATAACTCAACAATAATGGGAACTATTCGAATTCTGTACACGGTTGAAGTCGGTTATGCTTCTTTTTTCGAAAAATAATTATTTATTATACAAAAGCAGAATAAGTAGGTATACTCTGTGGTAATGATACAATTATACGTTCTCGAGGACTTATTCCCTCATTCATTCTTGAAGTCGTTCTTGGGAATTATAATTCGGCTGTTCACTCGCAGACAAATTATTTTAATTTAAAACCTTGTTACGGCGGGATTCCCCGGATTTGGAGACGAACTATGAATACTAATGCCTTTTGCTGGGACTTCACATCGCTATACATATTGTAACCCCCCTACCTACTGCCTAACTATACTACAGCCCTAGCTAATGTCCGAAGCAGTTTTGCAACTAATCTAGCTACCTATAATTAACCTTACATACACTGTCCTACTAAATGACCTACTTTGATTCGAACTGAAGCTAACGTAACTAGCTCTACAAGCGTGTAAGTATGCTTACCCTAAAATAATTTGAACCCTCGATATTTCTTAACCCTAAAGTCATGATGGTCTAGCTTGATCTTAACCCTGAACTGAAGTTTTATTATTATCCTAAAAATTTACTTATAAAAACTAATTCTACGTCTTTATTTTATCATAATTAAACTAAACCTACTACTGTACTCATAATAATGAAATATCCGATACTCTATCTACTTAATACTAAGTTTGGCCAGTGATCGTTAGTAGCGGACCTTACGTTGTGAATCGCAGAAACCCAAACAGATTGAGACTCCTACCTATCTGTATGTTTATAGAGTATTGTAAGAGTAGTATAGATAACCTAGAGTTGTGAAACGTTAAGATTTATTAGCCTAAATCCTACAAAACTAACAATATACTCTGAGCTATACTCCTAGTGAACTTAACTTAGAGTTACTTCGTTTCCTAGATTTAGCCTAGGTTTTGATGTTATGAGCTAAGACCTAAACTGTATAATGATCGAATTGTAACTGTAGGAAGCTGAATATAGTCCAAGAGGCAAGGTTTGAATACCTTCAGTCAAATAATTGAAAATTCTCAAAATTGAACTTTTTAGATAAAGTTTAGGTTTTATTATTAGGGCTCAAATTTAGCGGCTATGGATCCGCACCCCTCCCCGTACCGATCAGTGGAACGCGTCCCAGACCTGGATCATCCTCTTCCGCTTTATAAGAGAGAGAAAGCCTGAAGGGCTATACTAATTCTGTCAAGTTTTTTTTTTCTTTCTAGTCGGTCAAGTATGTCAACAAACAATGGGACGAGAGGACTTTTTTTTGCAAAGTTACCCCAATCCTAGAGTCGCGGTTCTCTAGGCCCCCACGCTGGACATCCACCTTGGACGTCCAGGCCCCAAAAAACCTCATATGGTGATATATGAGGGGCACGGGCCAGAGTTTACTTGCGGTGACCTTCAGATTCTGGTAAACCAGAATGAAAAGGTCACCTATTCCCTACCTATTTAGCCTATCTACCTAATGCCTATATGTAGCTAGCTTTAGAGTATGTATGCCTATCCTATCTAACTTGAGCCTAGACTTAGTATGACCTAAGGCCCTAATATAGTATAAATGGTTCAATGAAAATTGAGTATCCTATCTTACTTATAAAACTATCTTATCTACTGAAAACAACATCTAGCAACCCTAGGTCTCCCACATTTATCAGAGTTCTTATCATAGGCAGATACCAGAATGTTCTTTAAAAGGAAATCTCCAGGAGAAAGTTATTAGGCATGTAACTAAATTCATAGAAGGACTTCACTCAAAGGTTATTTCTGAAGTGATCTGGATTGCAACTGACCAGTGTTTCTAAGAAAGTAAAATATATACTTTACACTAAGAATCAGTATCTTTTCCTTTTCGGTTAAAGATTTAACTGACAAGCACGGCAAAGCTTGGCCTCGGTAAAGTCTTACCAACTAGAACCTGGCGTCGCCACATACACATAATCTTGTGCGTTTTGAAACATTTATTGTAATTTGAGCAAAGTCTATCTATCCGACCAAAGTTTTGATATCAGTAGGAAATAATACATTCTGAACATTCAGATTTCAGCCAACTATAATACGACCTATAAAGCTATACAATTTATTATTAGTGTACAATGTCAAAATGTGTTAAATATCATAGTGCAATATTCATTTGCCAAATGTTAATAATCTTCATTAAATAATAATGTTTAAAGGTATGAGACTAAGCATTTCCCATTTTAATCAATAGCAAATTCATAATAGAATTCAACATTTCGAACTCATCAAAGATCCAAAATTCTAAGGTAATCATCAAAATTATTTTCATAATAGCATAGGTTTTTAGTGACAAGGCTCAACTTGACCAAGTGTTTATTACAAGACTAGAATTGCCATACTAGCATCAAGGAACAGAGATATTTCAATAATACGCAAATTCCTCAGACTGTTGCTACAATTCTACAAAGAAATAGGTAATCTATCTGTTACTTGAAATTTTATCATTAATGGTTCAGCCAATAAGCTTTTCTTAATTGTAAGTCGATACGACTGACTAGTTAACATTTGTAACTATTTTTGTCAGCTGATATCTCTACTTTGTTTTATAGTCAATTAATTCAAAATTAAGGTTATGGCAAATACCATAGGTTAAATGACAATCTGTCAACACAACAGTTGTTATCTAATTTTTATCAGCAAATATGGTTTTCTATGGATTCATATAGAACAATGCAAAGTAGGTGTACTTTTAGATTGTCTACTTGCATCTAGATAAAACTAGGCTGTCATCAATCCTAAAGAAACCTAGGTCTCAAGTCGTTCCAACTCAATTTCTTATTACAATGAATTATGCAAGATAGGTATGGATTTTGTGTGTCTACTTGCATTTTCGAAATTTAAAATTATCTTGAAACTGGGAAGTCTAGGATTTAATTTTCTGGCAATTTTCTATAACCAAATTGGATCTTTGAAATTATCAAGAATATGCAATTACATTTTAACGAAATTATTAACATTTAGAATTCAATCTCAACAATTTATGGGAGAATTTTCCCCGTTAACTGGCACTAACAATTATTTGAATGATTTGACAGATTTAATATTTGATTTGACACTGACAGTTATGAGCCACAAAATATTTCTTTTTCAATATTCTTAAATCGCTAATTGCTAATTTTGTTGCCATATCTACAAATCTTGTAATTATCCATAACTTTGAATTTTAGTTAATTATTCTACAATTGGAATTAAACTTAGTTGGAATACAAAGACTATGATATGCCTATGACCCTAATTGTAAAGTTGACCCTATGAACCCTCTAAGACCCGTTTACCCTAAATGAAGATGAAAATGAAATTAATGATTTTAAATAAATCCTTTCCAAATTCCTACGTTCCTACTCAACCAAAAGATGATCGTATCACCTAACCTATGTCCTTAAACCTCTTGCTAACTGTCCGATACGTTTCCCTACCTGTCCACCAGACTCTAAATACATCCCTATTCTAAAACGAAACCCACTACCCCTTGATAAAAAAAAACATAAAAAAAAACAATGCCCGTCTATCAAGGTTGCTTCCCCTAGCAAGGATACGTCAACCACTAGCTAAGCCCTGTCGTTCGGACTGGCTAAGTCCTTGGGAGAGCCTAAAGCCACCTAAATTCCCTACGGAAAGCCCATGTCTGCACCCAAGCGTACATGAGATTTCCCCTACCCCCGGGACAACCAGAAACCGACTTAGTCTCAGATACGTTCAGTGTGGATCTCCACATGTTGGCCTATCTGCAGCTCCAGATAGTCAACCTGATCGTCGAAGAGAAAAAGACGAAATCCGATAGGAGACGTAAATGGACCACCCACACTCAAGTGGCTAAACAAGTCCACCTGTCAACCGTCTCAAGTTGACAGCCTATTCTAAACCCCGGGAAAGAAGTATCCGGTCGCGTCGCCACCCGAAGGCGGCTAGTGCAATGCGACCTTCAACCCGTCCAGTGCTTGGCACTATGGGACTCACTGCAACATTGCGCGTGTATAGTGTATCCCCAAACGATGGATGTTATTATAATTTCACTCGCTTGACCTGGTCGAACGCCGGCGTAGTCTGCCTGATGGCATACCAAACACTCGAACCAAGCCTTACAAGGAAACCACAATAACCCACAATTACGATCTAGGAGACCTAGATTGGTATCCATGCCAACACGATGCCTAAACCCCTCCCTTATGTATAATACAACTATACACGCACCATGTTACTAATTAAATTGAAAACTCAAAAGATATCTTCACAATAGGTAATTGGGTGATAAGCTCATAATTATTTGCAAAGCAAAATGGCGACAACATAACCCGAATTGATTTCGTGAATCAATTGAGGTCCGCCTGAGGAATGAGGATTGCCGAGCTGACACACAACTATCCTATCTGAAGAACTAACATTGAATGCCGCTCCGCTCCTTCGCTCTCTCTTTATATGGTATCCCAGTTTAAAGACGGCTTTAAAGACGAATTTAAAGACAAATTTAAAAATCAACCAATCACGCTCGATCTCTTTAAATTCGTATTTATCCTTTCAATTTGTCTTTAAACGTCAATCTGTATGTATTGAAATGTCAACAAACATAAAAATATCATATTTGTAAAAAAAAAAAAAAAACAAACATTGATTTCTTTAAATCTTTTCGTTATTTCATGGATTTTACTCCACAAAAGTTACTAAAAATGTTTGATGTGAATCCAATTGTGCCCCCTACGGCTCATAATATCTTGAGAACCGAAGATAAAGACACCAGGTAAGCTATCTAAATTGTTCGTTAACTAGGCCTTATTTTGTCAAAGAATCCAGCCCAATTCGTTAAAATGTTTTCATTTACAATGTGTTTGCAAGATCTGCTCATTAGAGGTACATTGCAGAGCTTCTAAAACCATTATTTTATACTAAAAACAGAAGATACCTTTTGAGGTTATGGGTTTAACAATGAGTTATTTTTGTCTTTTCCAGCCCTGCTATACAATAAACCAGCTATAATAGAGTGACTCTACCTACAAAAGACCAATCGAGCTACCTAAAACCTAAGGATACCTAGCCAGAAGCACATTTGGAGCGGAGATATCTAGCAATTTTCCAAGGTTTGTAAACAATGACAATTTTTCCATAATTACCCAGTAATAATCTAGCAAATCTAACATATCTAAATCAATTCAAGTCTATTTGCAATACATTGTGTAGATTTCATAGCGTTTTACTGTATCTGGTTGTAAAATATGACTTATTCAGATATCAAGATTTTTCAAAGATTAATAGACAAACAAGTTATTCCTTAGAATGTTCTAACATGATATTATCAGTCATTTGGAAGATCTTATCCCTCCCTATTCTTAGTTTATGATAATAATAATAGGTATAATTTTGTTTGAAATGAATCCTTGTTCTTTTTTTTTCCAGTTTTTGACAAGTTGCCGCTGGCTCGCTTTTCCTGTACTACCAGCTGTGTGGACGAATGCACGCAGGACCCCTCTAACGTCCTCAAGCTTATACATAAGCTGTCTTCTTTATAATAAGGGCTTATCCAAGTATGTATTACAATCTTTACAAAAATTTCACTGAAAATTCACAACGGGGTGCAAACTTTTTGTTATTTTTATAAATTAATAAACTAAATTTGCACTCTTTTTCCGGTTGGTACTTTCTAATATACCTAGATGAACATTCAGTGGACTAGATTTACTTATTTTGGCTTTAAATAAATAACTCCGTCGTAGTCAACAAATCTAGAAACAATTTCCCAAGATTTATTGACTGCGCATGTGAGAGACCACGCATTTACATATTACTATAAGTACATCAGAAGAGTTTGGAACGTTACATTTTTCGCGTATTTATCCAAATACAAATAGCAATCTCCGCGCAAACTCTGATAAGATAAGGTGAATCTGAACTAAATTCATTGATTTGGCATTTTTACATTACATAATGATGACGGCGCTATCCGGTTACCGCCTAGCGCATGAAATATGACAAAATCTTACACTATTACGTTATAAACCTGTAAGCGCAGCGTAGGACGTCCACCCACAAGGTGGACGGATGACCTTATTAAGACCGCAAAATTACGCTGGATGCAAGCCGCTTCCAACCGGTCCTATTGGAGATCCATAGGGGAGGCCTATGTCCAGCAGTGGACGTCCTTTGGCTGATGGATGGATGGACGTTATAAACCATAATAAAAAAAATCCAAATCAATGACCGTAATTAAAACGTTTTTGACATAATTCCGACTATTTAACCAAAATAGGAAAATGTTCGTGTAAGTTTCACAAACGTAGCAGTACAGCAGCGCAAATCTATTGAGATTCTGAAGACATGCATAATTTGCGTGTTATGCTGGTACCTAGTCGTTGGAACGCGCAGGTCGCGTCCTTCCAACAGCTGAGATATGCGTTCTACGGAGCTGCTTGCGCAAGCTTAAGAGATCCCAAAAACTATTGCATTACTGTTATTTAGTTTCGTCTCTCGCTTGAATTAATGTCGTGAAGTGGTTCATATTTAGCTATATTTGTATATTTAAATGTATTAACGAATACAAAAATACACAAACACCCGTATCCACAAATGTGATGATTGTAATACATATTCGTATATAACGATCGATTTCTAAGCGATAAGGCCGCCAGCTAGAAACCTATTTGTATGATTTGTCCTTGTAATCTGTTTATTTTTATGTAACGTAGTTGGCTAATAAAGTATTATTGTTAGTAGGTATATCAACACGAATATGAACAAATATGATCAAAGAAATACACAAACACCGAATAGCGATGTGAGGAGCCAGCATTAGACTAATGAGAATAGATTTACTTTCCCTGCCTTCAGTGATGTTAATCTTAGTCATTACTCTCGACTAAATTTAGTCGGGAGTTGCGTAATTGATTTCGTGATTTGGGAGAAAATAATTGTGAAACCTGCGTCCTTCATTGATAAGCCTACGTTTAGCAGTAGTTAGTCAGCGCTAAAAGCGACTTTTATAGAGGCTGAATCTAATTTCTTAGCGGTTGTGCTGTTGGCTATAAATTGCGGATAACCCAATCCTTGCGCAGCTGGTAAGAGAGCTTCAGACCAGATTGGGTTATCCGCAGCTTATAGATGACCTCACAGCTGCCAAGAAATTTGATTCGGCCTGTACGGCTATGTTAAAGTCAGGCCATTTGAGCTTATTTGGGCACAAATAAAGGGTTATGCGGCGCGGAACAATACTGAACCACCCTAAAGGTACTGCTAAAATGATGACTATGCTACAAATTGCGTGTGCAGAAGACTGGGGAAAGTCGTAGAGAAAACAAATAAAATATATTTTTTTAATTCTCCTGATGATTTTTAAAATCCACATATGTTTCAAGTACGTGTCGATCCATTCACTTTAATCGATGTTTTTAAGCAGGTCACCTCACTATGAAGAAAAAAACTGTCAGACGTCAAACGTTACTTAAAATGGCCTGACTTTAGGTCGTTTGTCCAACTTAGAGGTCCTACAATTTTTCAATTTGTTTTAATTTCTATGTATATATAAGTTACTCTCTGGTTTTAATCAGTTTCATCATTCGCTGCAGTGACGAGCGCGAAAATCTATATCTATATCTATACTAATAATATTATAAAGAGGAAAGATTTGTTTGTTTGTTTGTAATGAATAGGCTCCGAAACTACTGGACCGATTTCAAAAATTCTTTCAGCTTTGGAAAGCTACATTATCCCCGAGTAACATAGGCTGTATTATATTTAAAAAAAAAATTAGGGATCCTTACTAAAACTCCAATAATGTAACATAAGGTGTAAAAAAAAGACTTTTTTCCGCCTTACCGCAAAAGATTTAAACACTGTTTAGCCGTACAATTTGTACTGTTAAAACTTTAGTGGTAAGACGGTTATTTATAAGTTGTCACTTCCTCCTAGAAATTGAGCTAGCCAAACAATTCAAATGAAATATACACTTTTCTTTTTGCCTTTTTTTTTGCCTTTGCCTTTTTTTTCGGGAAATTTATAATGAATAGAATTACCTATATCAGCTAAGTAAGTCTAGCTGAAGACGATTTCAGTTATTGTAAAATTTCTGCCTCTTAGGACAACTTTGTGGATAACATTTTACTAGGTTTTGCTTACATACGTTAAGGCCCCTGTAGCCCGGGAGCCCCGTATTATTGACACGGCTGATACTGCGGTAGCTACGCCCCTACACATAGTATGTGAAACGAATTGTCGATGGATGGGAAGTTCTCGAATGTAGACAATGTATTGGCAAGTGTAGCGAACGTCTTCACGTGAATCTAAGATCTGGTCGTGACGTCCGGAACACGTTGGATGCCAGCGCTTCGATTCCTTCCATCACAGCTCTTTGGGTTAGCAAGTTGAAGAGGCCTTAGGTAGAGCACACAATTCGTAGAAGTAGAACTGATGTCCAATGTTTTTCAAAATTCTCGAGTGAAGACAAGATCAAGAAACTAACTTACATGGGTAGAATGTATAGACTGTGGGTCTGTAATATTTTAACGTCGCTTTCATTCTCATCATTGTCATTTTCTGAAATCAGGGCTATATATTATGTACAGCCACCCAACACATACGAACTCACTTTTATTTAGATATGCCAATACCTACTATCTCTTTTTCATAAACTTCGAACAGTTTAAGACTACGGAAACTCTCGCGATTTGGGTAGGTTTTAATTCATCATAATGGTTCACCCGGTATGTCTAGCATGTGTGTGGCGCATACCTACATTACGTGGTAAGTATATGTATAGCCAATCATACCCGGGCAAAGCTGGGACGGGCAGCTAGTTGTTCTATAAAGGGCAAAACACAAAAGTAATCAAATGTGAAGATTATGATGCTTTCCACGGCGACTTTGGCTACCATTTTACATGTTTTTGCCATAGAACGGCGACTGTTTTTTATATCGGGGTGGTGCGGGCTACTGATGAGTTCTCATAGGTCAATGTAGGTACCCAATTTTATTAGTGAATGTCCTAGTCTAAGAAATAATGAATTAACAGTTCTACTACTTAAAATAATGCCAAAACTTTGAGATTTTTTGGTAATTTCACGTAAATTTCTTAAGGTTTCATTTATTGACAGATTTGACCCTCTTAGCGTCCCTCTTTTGGCTATACCCGAGGTAAAAAAAATATCTTTTTATCCAGGGAAATAACAACGTGTTTTCCAAGCTAGTAGTAGACATAATTCAGACATTATTTAGAGCGCTGACTCCTGAGCTCGTAGGCAGACTACGATTATTTGTTAGTTCAAGATTATTGAACTTCTCTCACCTCAACCAAAACGTCGTAACTACACATAAAGCAGACAAAAGTAGACTTTACTGCCATTACATTAAAGCTTATTCTATAAAACTAATCAAAATCCAATCGAAAATTTTCGACTACCCCCTAAATTATAATTTACCTGGAGAAACTATCTGTCTGGGCATATTTGTTCTGAGATTCCAAAATGAAAATTTTCATACTCTAACAAAAGTGATTGATTGAAATTCTCGATTCTAAATTGATTCTATTCGTTTTAGTTACTGAGAATTGTTTCAAATGCATTTGGCATTCCAAAAATATGAACGAATATTAACATTTTTATATTGTTAAGTATATGTTATTTTCAATTTTATTGTGTGATGCTCTCCGTGCCATTTGTATAATACAAAACGGCTATTTGGTATATTTTATTAACTTTGTTCTGCTCTCTCTTCTTTTAGCTTTAATGTCAACTCCAATTAAGTTTATAATATTCTTAAACTTTAAAACAATTAACACTAAAAAGTTGTAATTCATGTCTTTGTTAGGTATAACGTTAGCCAGCATTACTATTTAGTGCGGTAATGTCGCCAGCATGCTGGATTTTTTTAGAGCTTTATGTTTATTATTTAATGTTAAAATAATTAATTAAATAATTACAGTTAATAATTAATTAAATAATTAATTATTTACTGAATCACTTTTCCACTCATAAATTATGTCGCTCGTTTTGTAAATTTAAAGATCATTTTATTTATTTTACTTCCCTTGACTTACTTTGGCCGAAGACGAAATAAAAAACCAAGACAGAACGTCGTGAACCATAGGAGTCGACACTGCAAACCGTACCCACAACCGTATCTGTCACAAGTACGCGACCGGCGGTCATGCTCTTCATATAAATATATCGGTCTGGTTGCGCTTGTATTGCGTTAATTTTCAGCTAGTGTTAGTTAATTACATTTGAGTGCGTGTAAACTTGCTTATATTTTGATTTGTGTGCGTTTCTTCACCCCCACTTGGCAGACTTCGGTGCTTAGGCGTGTCGACTCCTTTTGGTTAGGTACTTAATGTCGTGAACAGACAAGAGAGGCCAGTTTTTTACATATACAATGTGGTGAGTGCGTCGGTGTTGCGCCGCCATAGTTCGACTGACGAGCCAAGGCGTAATTTTGTTGTACGTGTTTGTGTGTGTAATTGTGTCTGTACACCACGGCGAGTCGTAGTTTTTCCGGCCTCACTTGTTTGATTCTCAACACTCTGTCTTGATTATTAGGGTTCCGTACCTCAAACGGAAAAAACGGAACCCTTATAGGATCACTTTGTTGTCCGTCTATCTGTCTGTCCGTCCGTGTGTATGTCTCTTTATCTCGGGAACGCGTTAAGATATCGAGTTGAAATATAAACTGTATACGTTTATCGATAAATTCTTGTAGTTGTGTAAAAAACACTTCTCAGTTATCGTTTAAAAGAGTTAGAGCCGTTTATGTCGTAAAAAACCGCATATTTCGATACTCACGAAAATCAAAACCTACAGGGTAATTCCCAATGACATAGAAGTATGAAATTTGTCGAGAAGCATTAATTCAGAGTACACATATAGGAAAATCTGAAAACTGTACATTTTTATTTAAATCACAAAAAATAGGGCTTCAAAATTCATAAAATGTGGGTTCAAAATTCAAAGTGAGTAAATTGTATCATGTAAGGTATCATATAAAAGAACTTCATTAGTACATGCTATAACAGGATTTTAATTATTTTAACAATGTGTAATTTTTGTTAAATTTAAGATTTATGACGAGAAAAGTGATAAAAAAAACCTTTTAGTCGATGGTTACCTATAGTACAGAGATTTTAACAACTTACTTCCCAATTTCGTGAAAATTTCTAGATTTGTACGGAACCCTCGATGTGCGAGCCTGACTCGCACTTGTCCGGTATTTTTTATTTGGTCTGAGGCTGCGGCTAACCAATTTGCGTAATGACAACATTCAAAAAATATTCGCAGTCTACAAACTTACTTATATTATAAAAAATAACTTTGTGCCATAACAATTTTGTATTTATTCATGATGATCTCAGTTTTTTAGAATAACATATTGTAAACATAAGATAAAGTTAATATTAGATAGGTAATATTGTTACAAATTGTATAATTTATAAATGGTTGATCTCAAGCATACTCGTACATATATCTACAGAAACGAATTTTATAAACAACAAAAATTTGATGTAAGTACTTAAATAGCTAATTATAATTATTATGATAGAATATAAGTAATGCTTATGGTACCCATCTATTACGTCTCTAGTCTAAGTCTTAGGATGGCTACCATATTGCATATTGCATGTCCGCTAGGACAAACTGTTGAAACCAATAATGTACTTGTAAAATCTTTGTAATGACACAGTTTAAAGCAATAAAGTTTACCTTACTTTACTTTACAAATATCTTACAAGATATTAATTTGACACAGCATAATGTCCAACAACTCTTGTAGATGCAACAAAGACCCTTGGACTTTTAAAAAGATTAAAAGGCGCCAACATTTCTTTATTAAAGTTTGTAAATGTCGCCTGTAACTGGAGTTTATTTGAATAATGGCGGACGTTATTTATGAGTCGGGTGTAACTCGTCCAGGAATCTACCGAGCCCTTGATTTAGGGGAGCAATTTTAACAATTTTCTTAGTAATTAAACGTACACCTACTCTACAATTCTACATACTATACAGGGTTATTGGTAATTAATTAGCATCCTTTTAGGGTTTATTATGTACATCAAAACTAACAACTTTTGTTCAAAGACTTTTATATTTCAATTGTATTTGTGATTAATAATTATACATTGTTGACATATTTATTTTTTAATGATTCTGAAATGATATTAATTTAATATGTTTGTATTTTTTTAATTTTAAATAATGAATTTTAATTTTAACTGGTTGTCTTTTACGATTGTAAAAGAACACCAATTTATTTCTATACTATGTCATTTATTATTAATCCAAATATTATCATTAATGCATGACGCGTAACAAAATGTTATCAATAAATTGATTATAATTATTATGATTATAAAATTTCAAAAACAAAATGCTGTCTCATAGAAAAATATCGTTCACAATCGAAAAAATGTATGGAACAGCTGTTTTGTTTTAGGTGTTAATAAAAGTCGTAGAACATAAGTTGTTAGTTTTGACGTACAAAATAAGACCCTAAAAGGATGCTAATTGATTATTAATAACTCTGTATATATGTCATACATTTTTCTTAATACATATTTACATTACATTTTAGACAGCATCTTGTAGCAATATGTAGAACATTTTGTGCGTCATAGCCGATACGGATACTTATGGATATTGATCGGTGAGATTTTTTTTTATAATCGTGTTAAGTAGATTTATTACTCTCAGACAACAACAGACGGGTGTGCACGTTAAAGGATTTTCCGTTCTAAGGTTGCCTGGCAGAGATCGCTATCAGCGATAAGGCCGCCCATTGTAGGGGAGTCCGCTTTCTACACAGTGAAGCGGTGATTGGGGGTTAGTACCGTTCTAATTCTACCCCTTCGTTGAAGCAATGACGCTATTTGAGGTATTGTAACACTGTTTATGTATCTTTGTTTCTTCTTTTTGTTTATTTCTTGGTGTGCAATAAAGAGTTTATCTATCTACATATATATCATTGCTAGTTCTTTTAAGGCTAAGGCTAATAAGTACTTGGCTTGACCAACAAATAATTTAGCGATTACTGAAGTGAAGCAATAGCCAACGCAGTCAGTTTTAAAGAAAAAAAGTTTGTTTACATTCTATTTTTTGCAAAAAATGGCATGACCGACTTTAACCGTGTACAGAATTCGAGAATTTTTGCACGGATCGATGTATTATTTTTCATATAATTATTGATTTAAAAAATGCCTCAGTCATTTTCGATAAAATTTAAATAGAACCACATTCCAATAAAAAAATTTATTGAAATCGGACTATGTAAAAAGTTATGCGTCGTTTTTTTTTTTATTTAACCTGTACTGTCCCACTGCTGGGCAAAGGTATCCCCCGATTCCTTCCATTCCTTTCTGTTCTGTGCTACCTCCGTCCAATCCTTTTTAAACCTCTCGATTTCGTCGCGCGATCGTGTTGGAAGACGGCCTCGGGGTCGCCTGGACAGAAGAACCCACTCCGTTGAGACCTTTGCCCATCTGCCGTTATGCGTCGTTATACATAAAAATATACACGTCGAATTGGGTACCTCCTCCGTTTCGTTGGTGAAAAAAAACTTACAACGACATACAATTAACGTATAATAATGTTCAATACAAAGTTCAATCATTGAGCTAAAACATATTGTTCTGTGTTTAATAATATAATTATGTTTGTGAGCTGCACGAGTGATTTCAAGGTAAGACAGACATATAGAGTGATGCAGTGAGCCCCAAACTTAGCACGAGGATTGTATCTTGAGGCTCAAGTGCGATGTATGTATTTGTTAGGGTTCCGAACCTCAAACGGAAAAAACGGAACCCTTATAGGATCACTTTGTTGTCCGTCTGTGTGTATGTCAAGACTCTTTATCTCGGGAACACGTAAAGATATCAAGTTGAAATTTAAACTGTATACGTATATCTATAGTCTCTTGCAGTTGTGTAAAAGCAAAAGTTCTCAGTTATCGTATAAAAAAGTTAGAGCCGTTTATGTCGTAAAACACCGCATATTTCGACACTCACAAAAATCAAAACCTAAAGGGTACTTCCCGTTGACATAAAAATTTGGCAAGAAGCATTGTCGCAGAGTACACATATAGGAATAAATCTAAAAACTGTACATTTTTATTTCAATTTATTTTGAGGTAGGGCCTCGAAATTCACAAAATATGGGTTCAAAATTCAAAGTGAGTAAATCGTATCATGTAAGGTATAATATTAAAGAACTTCATTAGCACATGCTACAACAGGTTTCTAATTATTTTAACAGTGTGTGATTTTTCGGCGTATGACGAGAAAAGTAAAAAAAAAAAATTTTTGGCGATGGTTATAGTATAGACTGTATAGAGATTTTAACAACCTACTTCCCTATTTTGTGAAATTATCTGGATTTGTACCGAACCCTCGGCGTGCGAGCCTGACTCGCACTTGTCCGGTTTTTTTTGTTCCGTATAGGTTTGCGTTTGACTACATACTGCCTAATGTTGAGCAGATATGCGGTCTAGGTCGTCTAGCACGCTTACCTAGAAGATGCCTATTTTCTCGAGATTTAAAGACACCCACATTGTACTTAAGCGGGAAGACAGAGCCAGGCAAAGCGTTCCACATTCTAGCTGTTCGTATGAGGAATGAGGATTCGAAACGCTTGGTTCTAACGCGCGGAATTTATTTGCTGATTGATTAATTTTAATGTATGGGTAATGCGGATGGGTAACCTTTAAAAAGATTAAAAGCTTGCCAACATTTCTTTATTAAAGTTTGTAAATGTCGCCTGTAACTGGAGTTTATTTGAATAATGGCGGACGTTATTTATGAGCCGGGTGTAACTCACCCAGGAGTCTACACAGCCCTTGATTTAGGGGAGCCGTTAAATGCTCGATGGAGGTTGATTAAATAGGACAGCTGCCTACAGACTACTATCACTAAACCTTTGGGTACACGACAAAACAGCAACACACACCACCATAATTGAGGAATTTGCAAATTGCAACCGCGAAATCCTCTCGGTCTATGACAGGGTGCCTAAAAAACTCATTTTCACAAAGAGCTACTCAATACAGCTGCATGAAGAAAAAAGTGACAGCTCAGGTATACAAGAAGTGAGGATTTACACGGATGGCTCGAAAACTGAAACAGGTACAGGGTCAGGTACATTCTCTGAAGACCTGAATATACACATCGCAACAACCCTGGGTGAAAACAACTCAATTTTCCAAGCGGAATGTGTAGGTATCATCCAGGCTGCAACAGCAGTACTCAACAGAAAGGTAACTGATTACAATATTAGAATCCTCTCAGACAGTGCTGCGGTGCTCAAGGCACTACAACGATATGAACACTCCTCAGGGCTAACCTTACAGTGTCATGATCTATTGGAAGAAGTAAGTAAGAAAAATAAAGTCACTCTTCAATGGATCAAAGGACACAGCGGGTCCAGAGGGAATGACGCGGCGGACGAGCTAGCCAGGAGAGGTGCAGGTAGGCGCCCTGTAGGGCCTGGACCGATGATCCCTTTGCCCTTCAGCCAAGTCAGATCCTGGATACGCCAACACACAGCTAGACAACACAAGGAATACTGGGCAAGTACTGAGGGTTGTAAGCAGTCTAAGGAAGCTTTCCCGGAATTAAATCCGAGATACTCCCGACGCCTGCTGAACCTTAAACGAGACAAACTCCGACTCATAGCCGGAGTTGTCACGGGACATTGCTCTCTAAACAAGCACCTGTTTAAAATTGGTGTTACAGACAGCCCTCTGTGCAGAGGTTGCATGGAGGTAGAAGAAACAACCGCGCATATGCTGCTTGAATGCAGCAGTGTGGCGGAACAACGCAAGAAATTCCTCGGGGCACCGAGGACACTCCGGGAAGCCTGCGCCGGCGTTGGCGAGCTGCTGGACTTCCTGGAGGACACCGGGTGGCTGAACTAGCTGCAGCCGGGCGACCTACATAAAACGGGCCCCTGGAGGGCTCAATTGTGGAAAAGGCCCGCAACAACAAAAAACACGAAAAAACACGACAGTACCTTAGCAATTTTGCTTATTTTTAACTGACTTCAAATAAGGAGGAGGTTCTCAATTCGATTGTAATTTTTTATCAATAAATAAATATTTTTAGGACATCTTACACACGGCCTCTGACCACAAACTAAGCAAAGTGATATGGCTGCCAGAGACTGATATACTACATATACTTTTTTTAAATACATACTTATATAGAAAGTAACACCCAGACACAGAGCAAACCCACGCCTCTTTGATCCAGAAGTTAGGGTCACTAACCACTGAGCGACCGAGGCAGTCATTTATAGTATTTTAGTCATTTACAGTTATATTTATTATCTCAGAACTATCGACTGGGAGAACCGATTATGATGTTTTTTTATATGAAAGCTAGTGCTTATCGCGTGGGCTCGTTTAAATTTTATCGAAATTGGCTAAGCCGTTTGTGATAAATCAACAATAATATGAAAATTACTGCATCGATCCGTGCAAACTATTCGAATTCTGTACATGGTTAAAGTTGCGTATGCATTTTTTGCAAAAAATAATTTGGTATTTATTAACCTTCTTTTGAGTTTGGAATTTATAAAAAAAACTGCACATTATAACTGCCTCATTACTGAGCGCTACCGTGGCTTGGACAACACGTGAAATCGTAGGCCCCAGTTTTTTAAACCGTCCATATCAGAGGCCTTCAGGCGGCTTAAAAACTGACACCAGAGCTAGCCACCCAGCCTATACGAACTTTGATTTAAACCCTTATGGCAATCGCCATTAAACACGAAAACTTTCTTTTTCGCGTGTAATCAAGCAAACACACTAATTTCACGCAAATAATTATCTATCTATGCCTCCGATCTATCTATTTACACATACTTTGCATTTCTTGTAACCAAAAAACAACGATTTGGTTTTTTTCTTTCCTATTCTTCTATCCATATTTTGCAGCGTTTATATTAGCTCTATTCAGTAGAACCTATTTACTGAGCAAAATGGCTGCTCTACCGTTACTAGAAAAAGACTCTCTACACTCGACATCGTAAACCTCTCTGATAAATAAGAAACTGCCACCAGCAGTTTACCACCCCGGCCTAGGTTGATACATAGTTACTATACGTGATAGGTTCTCTGAAACCTTTTCAGAGTTCGCTTCTTAACTGTACTGTAAACCAGACCAGACCAGCAAAAATAGAAACCTAAAATCACTTTTTATATTAATTTAATTTCAGGTCACATAGAAGAACTTGAGTTCTATATTAATTGAAGATGAACAAAAAATATACCTAGCCAAGATTTAGCAAAAAAAACACAGTCTTTTTTCTTAGAATTTATCAAGACAATACTCTTCCTGCAGCTGGGTAAGAAGATAATGTACTGTACTGTACCAGCCTTTTTAATAGTCCACTGCAGGACGTAGGCCTATGGCCAGTGCGGGTTGGTGGATTCACATACGCCATCGAATTTCTTCTACGGACGTATACAGGTTGTCTCACGATGTTTTCCTTCACCGAAAAGCCAATGATGTAAAATTCCGTACATAAGTTCCAAAGAAACTCATTGGTACGGGATCAGGATTTGAACCCACGACCTCACGACTGCAGGTCTACAGAAAGATGAAGCCGTGGTGGTCTAGTGGTGTTACTACCACTAGACCACCACGGCTTCATCTTTCCAGAAGATAATATTTTTGTTGAATCTTTACGATTTTGTTAAGATTTGTAATCCTAAAAAGATATTTTCAATTTGAAACCAATTTAAAAATTAAATTAATCACACGGAATATAAAAAAGACGCTTGTCTATGGGCGCGCGAACGTTACGATTTACCTTAAAAGTTTAGTTCTGTATTATGCCAAATAAATACTTAATACTAATAAATAGGTACTTCTAAAAAGGAGGAGTTACTAAGATTGTAAGATTGGTGTGAGCCGTGGTGGTCAAGAGGTAGTGACACCCACCTTACAATCGTGAGGTCGTGCGTTCG
Source organism: Hypomecis punctinalis (assembly GCA_949316475.1). Taxonomy (NCBI): domain Eukaryota; kingdom Metazoa; phylum Arthropoda; class Insecta; order Lepidoptera; family Geometridae; genus Hypomecis; species Hypomecis punctinalis. The sequence continues at coordinate 18,296,077 of OX438818.1, forward strand.
AATCCTCGGTCCCGTACCAATGAGTTCTTTGGAATTAATGTACGGAATTTCACACCACTGGCTTTTCGGTGAAGGAAAACATCGTAAGGCAACCTGCATACGTCCGTAGAAGAAATTCGATGGCGTATGTGAATCCACCAACCCGCACTGGGCCAGCGTGTGGATATGGCCCAATCACCCTTCGTGGGTAGGCCTACGTCTTGCAGTGGACTATTAAAAAGGCTGGTACAGTACAGTACTAAGATTGTCTGAATGTACATTTGTTCAAATTCTTTTTTATTTCGAAAGACTATACTCCAAAGGTAAAAGGTAAAGCCGTTTTTGATAAATCAATATTAATGTACTTGGATGTCACATACTTTATGCAATCTTTTCGAATTCTGTACACGACGGAAATCGATAGTTCCATTTTTTGCAAAAAGTAATTGTTTACTCCGTAAATATGTACAAAACAGAAGGTGCCTTAGTCTGAAGAGAGTTACATTGGTATGCCATCCAGGAAAACACATAGGTATTTGTAACACGTATCTTCCTGATACGGTGTACCAGCCTCGCCGCTTTGATTGCCTGCTTATACAGGGTGTGGATATTTTATCGATAGAGCCTTTTGACCTTCGGGATAGGTATGGAAATATCTATTATATTTTCTACACTTCAGCGCTACATAGAGTAAATAAATAATTTTAATATATAACTTTTACAAAATACAAGCTTTTGAGAACCTGGATATTATGTAGCAGCATAGTGCTAGCTAAGACAAGTAAAACGAGCCCAAACACGACGGGTCTATCTTGATTAGTACAGGAGTTCCTATAGCCACCTTCTGACTCCGTCATCAGATTAGCTCCGTGGTATCATAATCATTGCATTGTTACGCGATATACGCTTACAAAATTTCCATTTTTGCGTGCAAAATTTCAGCTCAATCAAAAACCGGGAAGTTGGTCAAAGAGATACCACCCGAACTTACATGTTACATGTTAAATAAAAGCTTTATTATTATATACTACGGGACTAATCGCGCACTAAAATTACTCTGTCTAAGTCTACCCGTGACCGCGATGCAACTCGGCCGAAACGTCGGGATGATGAGGTATTTATTTATCTCGTAATTTTAATAATGTGTTCAAATCGCGAAAGTTTAAATAAAAGTTTGTAATAAAAAAGATGTGATGAAAAAGACAGTGTTAACGTTAAGTTTATCTAGAAACTCCGACAGTACAGAGTTTCTAAAACATTTAAGCCTACCACCTCTTTATACCACCTCTATAAAGCCTAACACACTATGGTCTATATTCCAATCACTATTAGATATTAAAAATAATTTTTGATTCGGTCGAGAAGCCTATAATTATACAACAGTTCTTTGAGCAGGAGACCTAACTAAATTAAGCAGCATTTTTCATATCCTAATATTTTTCTGAAAATGACGCAAAAAATACGCGAATATTGGCATGAGTAAAATAATTTTCAATAACAATAATCGTAAGGTTCAATATTACGGACATCTCTTTAACTACATCTCCATAAGATTATCTCTACTCGATCTTGAAAGATATATTATTGTTCTTACTCGTTCATCTTGAAATCTCGCTGACGATGGCTAAATAGTCTCAAAGTTGATGATTTGATCAATATAAACATCCAGATAAAAAATGCCAATCACATTTCGCTACATTTTCTTCTTTCATTTTCGCGACATTTCTGTTGCTAGATCAATTATATAATACTAGCTGTTGCCCGTGGCTTCGCCCGCATGATATTTTAATATTTGTGTTATCCCATAAGAACATTTTGTTTTTTCGGGAATAAAAGTAGCCTGTGTCACTTTCTGGATTTTTATCTATACCCATGCCTTAAAATAAGGTGGATACATTGCCTTGTTGCTTCGTGAAAGAGTGACAAACCAATGAACACGCTATCGGGTTTATAATATCAATGAAGATTTAAAGTTCTAGACACTTTTCTTGACTAATAAGAGGTCATAAGCTCGGAAAAAACAAAAGGTTCTGAGTAGCCTCTGAAGTGAAGCACATCAACTGTTCCAATTGTTGTTATTCTGGACACATCTCATTTAAAATAATGATAAGCTCCAAAAATATCCCTCTCCCCTCCAACATTTACGAGGCAAAATGTGTCAAGCTGTCAGAAACGCTATTGCTTCTTTTAATAAATGTCGAAAACGCAAAATACCGAAGATTTTTTACGAAAAACAAGGTTGGTGAAACAATTTCAATATCAATACATCAACGCGGCGTCAATTTTATTTTGCACTCTAGCGCTGACGCAAATTGAGTGTTTTTTAAAAGAACGAACTGAACCTACGCGGTTTTTAGGGTTCCGTGCCTAAAGGGTAAAAACGGGACCCTATTACGAAAACTCCGTTGTCCGTCTATCTGTCTGTCACTAGGCCGTATCTCATGAACGGTGATAGCTAGATCGTTGAAATTTATGACGTATTTCTGTGGCCGCTATAACTATAATAAATAGGTAAGTACTAAAAACATTTTTTTTTTTTAACCTATACTGTCCCACTCCTGGGCAAAGGTCTCCCACATTTCCTTCCATAAGTCTCGATCCATCGCAACTTCTTGCCAGCCCCTCTCGAATGAGTCAAGATCGTCACGCCAGCGCTTCTTGGGTCTTCCCTGGATGCGTCGTCCGTCAGGCACCCACTCCGTGACGATCCTGGCCCATCGATCGGGGTGCATCCTAAAACATAAAAAAAAAATATTTAGGGGAGCTCCAAATAACAAAACTACTTTATTAGCCGTTTTACGCTCGATATTACCTAATAACGGCAACAGGAAGATGCTTGAAATATTAATAGAATATTAAGTTGTACGTTCCTTCAAAAATAAATAATTAAATTGAAATAAAATACATTGAGGGGGCTTCCATACGGTACGGAACCTTCGTGGACGAATCTGACTTGCACTTGACCGATTATTTTAAAATAAATATCAATCGAACATTTTCGAAATCTCACCATCACAGATGATTAAATACAAAAGTGTAAACGATTTAAAAAATGTCGTAACTTCAGAATTAGCGACGTCATTTTTTGGAACCGTTTATTTTAAAAATGATGCTTTGAACTAAGTAAACTTAATGTAGATTAATATCGCTTTAATTGAAATATTTCCTAGATATTTGACGAGTGAATGAAGTAAAATAGATCTCCGTTTTAAGTTAATGTTTGGATCTATAGACATCGGTAAGATCATTCAGTATGATGCAAAATTCTTTATTAACTACAATATGAGACAATACTACTTTATATGCTCAAACTACCTACACTACTACATAGAAAGCAATTGGATCATCCACAGACCATTGAAGATCTAAAGATAATCCAAGTGCTCAAGCCCACTGCCAGTTGGCAGCGCGCCCAGCATGCTGGCAGCATTGCCACGCTGAATGGCAATGCTTATACGTTGAGCCAAATATACACCAGCATTTTGGTCACGCGTCGCGTCCACCAGACGCTCGGAAAGACTTTTGAAAACAAGATGAGCTCCCGGCCAAAATTACATAAAAAAATTAAAAACCCCCATACATTTTAAAAACACATAGACATGTCAAACTTATAAAGCCGGAAACAGACTATCGGACGCGGCTGACGGACGCGACTGATAGCCGCGACTTAGCCACATTGCTAAGGCACAGTCTTAAAACATTCGGTGTGCCAGATCGCTCTCAGACGTCCGAACGTCCGAAGGTGACGTCCGCGACTGATGTCCGATAGTGTGCACGGCTCAGTGTACTTTCATAGTCTAGATACCTATCAGTCGCGGCTGTCAGTCACGTCTGTAAGCCGCGTCCGATAGTATGTTTCCAGCTTTACATCCCGTCGTTAAGATAAGAATAATCAAATTATTCTCAACGCTCCTCATAACGTCCTTATACAAAATCAAATAACATAAGATAATCAACCAACTACTTAGGTATGGAAAGCAAGATAATTTGTACAGTCAACATAATAAAGTAATCATCTCTCCCGACACATCAAAATAGCTCCTATACGAAAGCTCTCAAGAATTACAGCTCCAGTTACACATTAACAAAGTTCATTACAGCAACGTCTTTTGTTCGGACGCGGATGATATTACATTTTATTATATTAATGCTGGCTGATACGGCCAAGTTTCCGTCTCAAGGGAACAAGTTTTATTGTTTCGCCTAAGGCGTGTAGGTAGGGAGGTGACGAGCGGAGCGGAAAGCAGAGCGGAGAGCGTAAAATGCAGCGAGGAGCAGAAAATATAGCAGAGAGCGGAGTTGAAAGCGGAAAGTGATGTGGAAAGCAGTACCAAAGCGGAAAAGAAAGCAGACAGCGAAAACATTGCTACGTTACTGTTGAACGCTAGAGTAAACACGCAATTTTTTTAGTTTTTTTGCAAATTATTACTCAACTACGCACTTTAGATATAAGATAACTGTGTTTTGTATTTTTTTATCATATTGCGTTTTTTTTATTATATAATATTAATGCTGGCTGATACGGACAAGTTTCCGTCTCGGGGGAACAAGTTTTATTGATTCGCCTGAGGCGTGTGGGTAGGGAGGTGACAAACGGAGCGGAGAGCGTTAAATGCAGCGAGGAGCGGAAAATGTAGCAGAGAGCGGAGCGGAGAGCGGAATGTGCTGAGGAGCGGTGTGCTGTGGTTGCTCATCTGCTCATTAAGATATAAGAAAATTGTATAGCTGCAATTGAGGGAAACGAGTTTTATTGTTTTGATTGAGGCGTGCTGGCGAAAAAGTGGTGAGCAGAGCGGAAAGTACAGTGAAGAACGGAGTGAAAATTTAAGAAAAGTTCATGCCATGAAAGCGAGGGAGAGGAAAAACGAAAGCTGAACGCCAAAACGCGTACACAATAAGGTAGTTGTGTGATTCTTGGTGCTACCAATATATTTCTAGTTTTCATTTTTGCCATTTTCTTGTTCATCCAGTGAAATAAAAAACGTTCTTAACCAAGCCTTGCCTTCAAGTCTCTCTCATTTTACTTATCGTTTAGGCATATATCAATGTATCGTATGTATATAATATGTACTCGTATCGTGTATATTGCAAAGATGACGTGTATCTTTTATTTTGTTTTTGGTACCAATAAATAATATGAATATAAATTTGTCTTTTATTAGTTAAAAGTATGAATAGGTAATTCGCCCTCTCATTAACTGTATCGCCTGCCGGAAGAAACCTACGAGAGTAAGAATTATCGGGCTCCCGAGGCCGAAGTTTACGCCGATACTTATTTCGCTAATTGTCGAGGATGGAACATGGGACTGTATTTAACCGACTACATGCGACAGAAGAAACTATTGTATTACTTAATCGACATGAATAAAAATTATGTTTATGAATATGATCGATTTTTTTATATCTACAATATCTAGACTGGATCGGCTGTTCCATACATTTTGTCGATCCAGAAACCAATTTTGCATGCCCTGAGCATTCATTCTCGCCATCGATGGCTCCTTCTTGCGGCGGCGTCGTGTGTCGGGTCGTTCTCTTCCCTAAAATATGGTCGAAGAGAGCGATGGCTGGCACGTGCGTCACACTCGTGATCGGGTGCTCCATGCGGGTCGCCGGTTTGCTCGTGGCATACACGCAATGCACCGAAACTACTAACTTAGGCTAAAATTTAAATTTACTCATCTCTATTGAACTAACTCTTTTTGTACCGTAAAATCAAATAATTTAATATTTTAGTTAACAAAAGGCACAGACCCTGGAGTCTGTGGTTTATAATTTTCCAACAAAAAAATATTTTTTTTTTTTTGTTCTCTCAATTTTGTGAGAGACAGCTTAAATTATTTTTACTTCCAAAAAGGAGGAGATGCGTTCGTCTGTATGTTTTTTTGTGTATGTTCATCGATGGTTTCGCCAATTTTGAACCGAACTAAAAAATAAGTAAATAAATATTAGGGGACATTTTACACATGCCATTAAAAACAGACACGGCGGGTTTAATTTTATTTTATTTCAAAAGAGTAGAATTATGTACTTCCGAGGGTTTTTGATAAATTAACTAAAATTAGATGCCACATCGATTCAAGCAACGATTAGAATTATGTACACGTACACGTACACGTTGGAAGTCGGTGTAACAATTTTTTGCGAAAAATAATTACTGAAGAAAACAAATCACAATATTATGTCATTTATGGTTGGAAACTCAGCATCAGTTAATTGGGTAATTCTACTTTTACAGAGATTAACATTTCATTTTTAAACATCAAACTTTACATGTCAAAAACGAAATCACCAATCCCTTTTAAGATGTTTATCTTCACTTTTAAATATTGGGTGAGTTTTATTTTCCTGTGTTATATCATTCTGAGCTGGCCTCATAGTAAGAGTCGTTTGTAATGATGGTTTGAATCAACCGTAATGGTACGGTTACAAATAACTAAATGTATAACACTCTTTTTTTAAACCAGATGTAAATAAAACACTGCTACATATATCGAACAACTTGTAAAACAACAAAACTGAATTATATCTCTTACATTTTTACTTCACATCCCTACATTTTGTACAACCATTATCATGTACGATTGCTGAAACCAGCGTCTAACAAGGAATATAACAATTTCCTCTCGAATTCTTCGATAAAAATATAATAGCGCCATTGACAAATCCTTTCTTCAAATAAAAGGGTAGGTAATTCTTTTATTTCTCCGTCCGCTGGAGAAGTGCAAACAAATCAGATGGGACTTGTTGGCAATAACAAGAAGTGCTTTCAACCGAATTTAGGGATCCACAATCTTCGAGATGTTGGAATAAGTAACTGCTAGTTTGCTAAATATATTGTTATCTTATATAGGTATACAGGTAGCGGTACGAACCTAAGTTTAGCGCTGAGCAAAGTGTGGAATGGAATAGCTGCGCATAGGTTTAGGGTAGCGGTCACCATGCGCAGCTATCCATACTACCCTCAGCGCTAAACTTTCGTGCTGCTACCTGTACTCACACAGGCCTCTAATAAATATTATTTTACCCGCGCCTTCACTCTCGCGAGTTTCATGTTTAATACTGTCATGATTTTTAATCGTTACATAAAACTTTAATCTGGTTTTTAAATAAATATGTCGAATGATATTTTCTAGTACTTGTAAGGGTAACATTTATCTGGTTTATGATTGGCCGATTAACCAATAAGAACTGCTTCCGGCGTAGTTTTAAAACAGCCAATCAGGAAACGAGAAAAGAAACTGAAGAGATGTTAAAATATTAATCTTTAGGTAAGAGCATTTTCAATTTGCGCCTCGTGGCGAAAGCATATATTCTTAGTCAACACGAACTGTGATAATTATTTTAAGAAACTAATGTATCATATTTTATAGTGACCAAATACACATGAAAATGGACTTATTAGTTTGATTCTCCACAATACCTAATGGAATGGCAAAATATATTAATTTTTTCGGGATATAAAGTGGGTTAAAACATCCTCACATTTCTAAAAAAATATCACAATAAGGTAAATGCAACCATATCACCTTAAGCATTTTCTTCCTGTATTAACACTAAATATAATATTGTGCTATTCTATTAAAGAGCTGATTAAAGATTTTATTTAAACTATTACCGTCTTACCACAAATGTTTTACGCACGCTTTAGACAATGATTAACAGTACAAATCGAATGGTAAAACAGTGTTTAAAGTGTGTATAAATCTTTTGTGGTAAGGCGCTTAACTTTTAATGAAGTAAGTACATCTACATAATATGTTACGTAAACTAGTCGTGACATAAAACCTCCGAAAACTTTAACTCTGATAGTAACATTTTCAAAACAACGCTTTTACATGCTATTAAGGTCGATAATCCGGCAACCGTCGGGTCCGACATCCCTGCCCGACAATGCTTACCCACAGGTAATCCCGCGGGAAAAATAACAAGACGTGTTCCCAAACCTTCGGGCTACCGTAGGACGTGACGAAATCGGTGTACCGTGAAAGCGTTTTCAGATTACGCTATTAAACAAATAATTCCAAATATTTTGGTTAAAATAATGGTTATATGTAAAGTCGGTTTACCAAAGATAAAAAAATGTGAGTAAGTTCGTATAGGCCGTGTGGGTAACCCAGAGTAGTATTGTTTTAACCGTTTAGCCATGTCAGAGTATTTAGGCCGCCTGAAGACCTCTGACATGGCTAAACGGTTAAAACAATCGGGACCTACAATTTAACGTGTCGTCCGAGCCACGGTAGCGCTCAGTTGGAAAATGCCACCCGCGGTCACCCATCCAAATTCTGACCGTGCGGAACGCTACTTAATTTCGGTGATCGCTGACAAACATCTTTCGTAGGACTCGTAGCGTAGTTTGACTACTACGCTACGAGCGCTACAAAAGATAATTTTATGTGGAGAACAATGTTGAATCAAACGCTCATGCCGATTAAGTTTGTCTATCGCTTTTTCCGCGCTCTCGCTTGCTAGCTCAGGTCAGGCGGAACCTGAAACTTTTTCGTCCGTGCAGCCGGCATTCATCAATTTATTTATCGATTCGCCGCTCCAGCCCTACTCTGAGTCTCAACTAAGTTGTCAAGCGAGACACGCGTATGATAGGCTTCCGTGATGGTGACGATGATTATAATGATGATAAAAACTAATTTTTATAATATTAGATGGATGAGTACTAGAAAAACGTAATTGAGTATGAAATATGTTTGTGAAGTCTTCTGAACTTTTTTAAACATGTGTATGTTTAAATATTTCAATTTTCATTTATAACTCAAAAAGATATAGTCACGTCATTATCACATACTATGCGAGACGAACTCGCATGCTCCAATCTTGAAAAAGATCGCCAAATGCGATCGAAACTATAATAACACCAATGTACTAAAATAAAGAGTGTGCTGTGGTGTACTATAATTAAAATGTATTACTTTCTACACCCCAGTCCAGAGCCTCCATCGCCGCCTCATTGCGATAAAGAGATTCATACCGAGATCTAAGATAGAGGGTTTTATCTACCATAGCATTATATGAAGAGGTCTAAAAATAGCGAGGCCCAAAGAAGATGCGCGGCGATGGAGTGGAAAATAGCATGTCCGTTTTTGATGAATGATGGGAATGCAACATTGGCGAAGACATGCTGCTGGCATGGTTTAATTAGTCGTTTGATAACTTTTTATGGAGTAAAGTAAATAACTCCGTAGGTATAGGTCAAGTGGCTAGCCCGAGTGACAGTTTTTAAGACCGAGTTCATCAACAAATGTTTATCTTATTAACCATTCGTTTAGTCTTAAACGGCTTGTTAACGAAATTTTGCTGTTCATCTAGCACTAACCGTTGTTTAAATGCAGTAATCGCACGTTTTACTTAAACGACATCGTCAACCTTGTTTATTCAACGGTTACCCATTGCATCACCGGTATTTGCCATAAAAATTGAAGAGGCGATGAATTTTATCTTTAAAAAATAATGTTGAAGATTTTGAGATTATTGAGCAAATTCTACGTGCTAAAAAAATATACGGGATATTTAAAACGCTGTGCAATTACTTTGTACCAATAAAATACTTACCTATTTTAATAGGAATATACCTCTATGGTACATTCCTACTTATTCTTTTTTTTATTGACGGCTTGGCAGATAATAACATTCATTCATTTACGAGTCATTCGTTCAAAAACGTTTGATTATCTAAGCTCCTAAGTCCCGGTTATCTGCAAATGATGAACACTAAAAAAGCGAAGCTTGTTTAACCAATCGTTCATTTGTAACCGAGCGTTCGCGTAACCATCGGTTAAGTTGCATTTGATGAACTGCAACCTTAGTCGCTTAAAATCTTTTGAGACGGTTAAACGCTCAGTTAGTCTACTAGAGCATGGTCCAAAGACAAATCAGATAACTAATTATTTTATAATGTCTCACCAACCCAAGATTATCAATACTTAAACACCTCTAAGTGACGACTACACTCTTGGTCATAATACTATGTCCACAACGTGTTTTTAACGAGTGTACTACGTGAGCTCGATATTTGACTGTGGGAATTACGCTTGTGCGACTCAGCATAGTTCTCATGTACGCTTGGGAGACACACTGAAGCTCGAGATCACTCTAGTGCGACAAGCTGTAGTGCGAATGTAGTTCGAAGTAACGTTAGTGCGAATAGTATCGTATAGGCCACAACTACTTACCGTTTCTTTTAACCCACTTCAAAAAAAGGAGGTTTCAATTCAACTATTTTGGCCACATTGCTACAAAACAAGTCACAGAAAAAGTCGACGCCAAGCGGTCTCTAGGTCGAAGTCCAATACATCAGTCTGACCAGATTCGCACTATACTAGACACATCAGTCTATGGAGCACTTCAATGACAAAAAGGACAAAAGAACAGCATCGTGAAAGAAAAGCATATGGAGGTGAAGACCACGACCCTACGTAAATTCGTATAGACCGAGTGGCTAGCCCTGGTGTCGTAGTTTTGAAGGCGCAGACCTTTGACACAGCTTTAATCGAAACCAAAAATTTTACGCGTCCATACCACGATAGCGTTCTGTTGGAAATGCCACCCGCGTCCTGTTATACGGTTATTTTTTGCAAAAAACTACAACCATGTACAGAATTTGCGAATATTTCGCACAGATCGATGCAGCATTTTACACATTATTCTTAATTTATCAAAAATGGCTCAGCCGGTTTCGATAAAATTTAATGGGACCAATTTCGAAGTATACTCTTTTTAATAAAAAATAATTATTGAAACCGGACTACTATGTCAAAAGCTATGCGTGGTTATACATAAAAAAATATTTTACGCGTCGAATTGAGTACCTCCTCCGTTGCGTAGGTCAATAAGGTAGCCGTAGCGATCTTTGGTTAACTTGTGTGATTACTGAGAAATATCAACCTACGTTGACTCAACCTTCGAGCAATATTATACACAAAGAAGAATATAAACTCACAGTAGAGCTACGTACCATAATACATCGATGTTTTCTCCCTTGGGCGAACCTAGCTCAGACCTTTAAACCTAAATCTACGTTCTAGCTTTATACCCCAACTTTCTGCGATATTTTCTCTCCAATAAACACCAATTTCTATTCAACGAAGGCGCCTTATAATTAAGGCCCCGTACACACGGTACAAGTTGACTCGTTAACCTGGAGCACGTGATCTCATCTCTACTTGTACGTGTGGAACAGGCATTATGATGAAGACATGTAAAAGATGTGACTTGACGTAGATTTACGAAGCTTACACACTATGAAAGTAAAAGGTATTATTTAAAATTGGACTTTTAGTCGGATGCCCAAATAAAGATATTATTAGATTATCCAGAGCTGGTGTACTTAGCCGAAAGTGGAGATAATTTACCTAATTCACCAATATATACAACTTTAACTATAAAGCCAACTCTAAATTCGAAAAAAAAATATCACCTGTACATTAAAAGAGGCGTTTTCTAAAAAACAAAATCTTAGTAATGAAAGTATCCAATAGATGGCAACAATAGTTTGAAATTGTCGATCCTTTGACTATGGAAATCGTACTGTCATTGTCAAGATGTCTTCTTCTTCTTTTTTTATATTTTATCGTCGCATTATTGTGCATTTGCCAATATCAAGTACTAAGATTGAATAGTTTTTAGTAATATTTTATCAAAATAGTCACGTTATAGTCCAATAAAGTCGCGTTCAAATCCAAACGTAGTCCTAGTCATACCTCAGTAAAGCGTTGCAGACTTTACTATAGGTTTCTCTCTCACACCCTATTCCAGTTGACAATCACAGATCAGTTAATATGACTATTACGCCATCTAGTAAGTTTTGAGAAACTATTTTTATTTTTTTGAAAACGCCATAATAGCTATTTGAAGAAAGAAAATCGTTTTTAAGAAACTTGCATACATACAGAGAATAATTTAAATACAATTTATTTAAAATTGTTAGGTGGACTTATGACCCCATTAACCGCAGGATCTCGCTGGATACAAGCCGCTTTAAACCAGTTTGATTGGAGATCCATTAAGGAGGCCTATGTTTATCAGACGTTCTATGGCTGATCAATGATGTAAATCTATCATCTAAGGCAACGCTGTAATTTTTTAATAAATATGGCCTAAATAAACTTTCTTGGTAGACCTGTGTTTAACAGTGGAATAATTTATAGTCTGCTATGTTACGGAACTCTAAACCATTCAAACATGTTACATCACTCCATCACTAAAAAAGTACCGGCACTTAATGAAGGTCATATCCTATCCTTCCTACTTAATTTTATAAACGTGAAAGTTTGTGAGGATGGATGGATGGATGGATGGACGTATGGATGTTTGTTACTCTTTCACGCAAAAACTACTGAACGGATTGAGATGAAACTATGCAATAATATAGCTTATATATCAGAATAACACATAGGCTATAAATTACTAAGATATATTGCGTATGCGGGCGAAGCCGCGGGTAAAAACTAGTCTCAAAATAAAAACATCTTTCATAAGGCTTTCGTACAAAAAGGAAGCAACATCACAATCTTGACTAAATTATCCTTCGGTATAATATTCGTAAGTATGCCAAGTATGGCTCAATGAGAACTCTTGGGCCGTTTTTATTTGATCCGAAAATCAAGGGTGACCTTTTGGAGTTGAGTTTACTTTGGAAAAGTTTTGCCTACCATAGATACTTTTAGATAGATGTGTCATTCCATTGTGTTGTGCGTTACGAAAATCTCCTCACACACGCAACTCTAGGTTACAATCGAAGTTACACACGTCAGACTAAATTATTACAGCAGCGCTCATTGCGTAGTTTACTATACTGTACTGTATCAGCCTTTTAATAGTCCACTGCAGGACGTAGGCCTACCCACGAAGGGTGATTGGGCCATATCCACCACGGTGGCCCAGTGCGGGTTGGTAGATTCACATACGCCATCGAATTTCTTCTACGGACATATGCAGGTTGCCTCACGATGTTTTCCTTCACCGAAAAGCCAGTGAATTCCGTACATAAATTCGAAAGAACTCATTGGTATGGGACCGGGATTTGAACCCACGACCTCACGATTGTAAGGCGGGTGTCTCTACCTCTAGGCCACCACGGCTTCATAGCATAATTGCGTAGTTTGACTAAGTGTTTTTCAGCGATCACCAAAGTTAAGCAACGTTCAGCATGGTCGGATGGCTTAGCCGCAGGTGGAGTTTAACGCTGAGCTTTACCGTGGCTCGGATGACACGTTAAATTGTAGGCCCTGATTGCTTTAATGCTGTTACAAGTTTTATTAAATTACTATGATAGTAACTTCCAACAATCATCATTATTATTTTACAAATATGTACTTATTTTAGCAAGAACATCAAAGAGTACAGTTACCAAATAGTTTATTCTGCGATACCGACTCCAAGACATAAATCTTTTAATTTTTTTCATAATATTCTAGGTGATAATTGATGCAAACAATAATTAATTTCTCTGTTAGTCCGATTAGTAACTGTTGAACAATTTGTTCTTGACCTGGCAACGCGTGGAATAATGAGAAGGTACCTTATTATAAAGTTAGTAAGTTCGTACAGGCCGGGTGGCTAGCCCTGCTGTCAGAGTTTTAAGGCCGCCTGAAGGCCTCTGACATGACTTAACGATTAAAAAACCACCTATATTATAAAAAAAAAACATCAAGCTTATGTTTTATAACAGTAAAATATTGTCAGATCGAAAAATAACTTGAACAATATGTTCTTGTCCTGACAACACGTGGAATATATGAGATGACACATCTGTTAGTATTTATTCTGAGGTAGCGACCGAAATAAGAGCCACGAGAGAGTTGCTCATTCTCCGCGATGCCTACTCAAAGGACTCTTGTATTCCGGATTAATGATACAAAAGTTACGGAGAAACTTCTAGATCTGTTGTCATCTTAGGTTGTCACGGAATTATGTATATTCAACCTTATTGAGAAAATCTTGAAGCTCTGGTAGCGTAGTGTGAGAAAATTTGATTTAGCTACGCTCATAGCATGGTTAGACTATAGGTGTTTCTCAGTGACCACTGAAGATAAGCAAAGGTCAGCACGGTCAGTATTTGGATGGGGTCACGCATCCGCAGGTGGTAACTACTATCTATGGCTGCTGTATTTTTTTAGATAGATAAACTCTTTATTGATTCTCATTCACACACATAAAACAGAAAATAGGGAAAAATAGATGCTAAAACATGTGAAGCAACCGGCTTTGTTACTTATTATTATTTTGTTATGTTTTATCAGTTTTAACTGGTTAAATAATAAATTCGGTTAAGTGCGAGTTGGACTCGCGCACGACATATGGTACGGATATGAAAGCCCCCTTAACATATTTTATTTTAATTATTTATTTTTGAAGGGAATATACAACTTCCGGTCTATGTATGGGAGTCCGGTCTTTGCATGGTGGCAATGTCTTCTTTCAATACTGGTACAAACTTTTTAGATCCAACTGCATTTCGCAGGGCTTTTGCCACCGTCTATATCGCAGCCGTACTTGAACCGAAACAATTGAATGAATAACAGTCAAGCCGTGGTGGCCTAGGTCAAGCCATGGTGGCCTAGAGGTAGTGACACCCGCCTTACAATCGTGAGGTCGTGGGTTCAAATCCCAAACCCGTACCAATGAGTTCTTTGGAATTTATGTACGGAATTTCACACCACTGGCTTTTCGGTGATGGAAAACATCGTGAGGCAACCTGCATACGTCCGAAGAAGAAATTTGATGCCGTATGTGAATCCACCAACCCGCACTGGGCCAGCGTGGTGGATATGGCCCAAGCACCTTTCATGGGTAGGCCTACGTCCTGCAGTGACTATTAAAAAGGCTGATACAGTACAGTACAGTACAGTACTTGAACCGAGTGGGCTCGGGCGTGGTGATGGCAAAGACCTGACGGTATGACGCTGTTCCCATTTATGTGTGCCTTTAGTAGTATGTGGATGCGACTTGCGTCGATACTTTAGCGCCGTCATATCTTTCTGAGACTCAGAGTAGGGTTGGAGCGGCAGCCAATTCGGCGGAGCAGCACAAGCGGCGCAAAGTTAGTATTGGTTACATGTACGAGCCGTTTGGAGTTGAGACATTGGGTTCATGGGGGGCGGGAGCCCATCTTGTTTTCAAAAGTTCTGAGCGTCTGGTGGACACAACGCGTGACGAAAATGCTGGTGTGTTTTTGGCTCAAGAATTAGCATTCAGCGTGGCAATGTAGCCAGCATGCTAGGCACGCTGCCAACTGGCAGTAGCCTTAAGCATTTGGATAATCTTTAGACCTTCATGGGTCTGTGGATGATCCAAATGCTTTTGATGTAGTAGTAGTGTATGTATGTAGTTTTAGCTTATTGTTAAAATTAGTTATCTGTGTACATCAAATAGTAATTATTTAGAAAGCCTACTGGCAATACTATCTCTCTCTGTCGTTTGACGTTTCCCGTGTAAGTTGTACAAATAAAACTCTGCTATTTTAATTTCTCGTTTTATTAGGTTATGGGCCCAGTTATGGCCCTTAGTTAGCTTAAAAGTGTTTATTGAGTTCTAACTAGATGAAAAGTTACATATTTCACTACCATTCCGCGTATTTATACATACTCATCGCAGCCG
The DNA here is from genome assembly GCA_949316475.1 of Hypomecis punctinalis. Classification (NCBI taxonomy): domain Eukaryota; kingdom Metazoa; phylum Arthropoda; class Insecta; order Lepidoptera; family Geometridae; genus Hypomecis; species Hypomecis punctinalis. The sequence goes on from OX438818.1 coordinate 18,311,665, forward strand.
TCGCGTGGTTAGCGACGCCGGCAGTTTTCGACAAGATGGCCGAGTCGCGTCCGACTGATGCCAATGCAATGCCCGTGCATGTTAGTACCATTACTAACAATACTTCACTGTTAGCAAGTGTGCCCAAATTACGAGGAAGAAGTAATTACAGTGAATGGGCATTTGCCATGGAGAATCTACTCATATTGGAAGGTGTTTTCATCAAAACTGAAGGCGCGAGCAGCGCAGGCGACGACGCCAAAGCAAAGGCGAAGATTATACTTACCATTGATCCAGCATTGTATGTCCATATCAAAGACGCATCTACATCGAGAGATATTTGGATGAAACTAAGGCAGATGTTTGATGATTCAGGGTTCTCCAGAAGAATCACATTGTTGAGAAATTTAATTTCTATACGTCTGGAAACATGTGAATCAATGACAGCCTACGTGACGCAAATAATTGAGACAGGACAAAAGTTATGTGGAACCGGATTTAAAGTTAATGATGAATGGATCGGCAGTTTGTTATTAGCAGGATTACCAGATAAGTACTATCCTATGATAATGGCTATTGAGCATTCAGGTATTGCAATAACAGCCGATGTCATTAAAACTAAATTGCTGGACATGGCGGGAACCGAAAGCGAGCCAGGAAGTGCATTCCTCGGCAGAGGGCAGCACCATCGTGAATTTTATAATGTTGGCACTAAAGGTAGAAATGTCAATGTCAAGAGTGACAGTTCGAGTCTGAATGTAAACAAAAAGAAAATTATTTCGTGCTACAATTGCAAGCAAAAGGGCCACTACAAAAATAAGTGCCCGCAGATAAAATCGAAAGAAATGCAAAGCACGAACGCGTTTTCAGCGGTTTTCCTGAACGGAAACTTTCAGAAAAGTGACTGGTACCTGGATAGCGGTGCCAGTTCACATATGACGCCGAACAGAAGTATCATTCAGAATGTGACTACACAGCAAGTTTCTATGAATATTGTGGCAGCAAACAACCACAATATGCCAGTTTTGTGTGCCGGAAGTGTTGATATTGTAACAGTGACACCGAAATGTCGCTACGAAGTTACTCTAAAGGATGTTTTATGTGTGCCAGAACTGAGTACTAGCCTAGTATCCGTAAGTCAACTTATAAAGAACGGAAACAGAGTGATTTTCAAAGAAAAATGCTGTCACATATATAATAAAGCTGGACAATTAGTAGCTGTGGCAGATTTGATTGATGGTGTCTACAAAATCATCATGGAGTATAAGCAGTGTTTGTTTACACTAAGAAGTGAGGTGTGGCACAGAAGATTGGGTCACTTGAACATGAATGACATGAACAAAATGAAAGATGGTGCAGTGACAGGTGTATCATTCAGTGATAAGGAAATGATTGGCAAAAATAATTGCACAGTTTGTTGTCAAGGAAAACAGTGCCGCCTACCATTCAACAACATTGGCCAGCGAAGCACTGAGACGCTACATACCATTCACGCTGATGTATGCGGTCCCATGGAAGAGACATCCATCGGTGGTTCCAGGTATTTTCTAATTTTTATCGATGATTATACCCGCATGGCATTTATTTATTTTATGAAGGCAAAAAGTGAAGTGTTCAAATACTTTAAAGAATTTAAAGCCCAAGTTGAAAATCAGCAAAATAAAAGAATAAAAATATTTCGAACCGATAATGGCTTAGAGTTTTGCAGTAATGAATTTGAAAATTATTTAAAACAATCAGGTATTGTTCATCAGAAAACAAACATATACACTGCAGAGCAAAATGGTATGAGCGAAAGAATAAATCGTACCATTGTAGAGCGAGCTCGTTGTATGTTATTTGATGCAGGATTGGATAAAAAGTTCTGGGCAGAGGCAGCTCATACTGCAGTTTATCTAAAGAACAGATCTATGGCATCAGGATTAAGTAACAAGACACCGTATGAGCTCTGGACTAACACAAAACCAGATTTAAGTCATGTTCGAATATTTGGTAGCCGGGTGATGGTGCATGTCCCAAAAGAAAAAAGGCTTAAGTGGGATAATAAAGCCAAGGAGCACCTTTTGGTTGGATATGCTGATAATGTGAAGGGATACAGAGTATACGATCCAGATAGGAAGTGTGTATCCACCAGCAGAGATGTTATAATCCATGAAAATACTGAAAAAAGTTTTCGGAAAGATGATATTGTAACAATTTCAGTGGGGGATTGCTCGCCAGCAATCGAAGCTCGCAGTCAGAGCCCTATGTCTAGTCACTGGGAAGATGAGGAGAACGTAGAATTTGGTGAAACTACCATGAAAAATTCTTCTTCAAACTCAGAATATCTTAATGCTGAAAGTGACTTTGATTGTACATTACAGAACTCAGATGAGGACACCAGAGGCTCAGAATCGACAGAAGAGGAGATTGTAATCTTGCAACCAACCGAGGAGGCGAGACTGAAGAGAATAAGACGGCCTCCTAATCGCTTTCAAGTCACACATTTATGCACAGAGGAGAGTGGTGAGCTCGCTAGCGACCCCAATACTGTAGAAGAAGCCTTAAGCAGTCCAGAAAGGGACAAATGGTTCCAGGCAATGCAGGAAGAGCTTCAGGCATTCGAAGAGAATGATGCCTGGGATATTGTCAACGAGTTACCTCCAAACAAAACACTAGTGCAGTGCAAGTGGGTGTTTAAAAGAAAGCTTGATAGTGATAACAGTGTCCGTTACCGTGCGCGTTTAGTGGCTAAAGGTTTCACTCAGAAACCAGGAATTGACTATGAAGAGACTTTTTCTCCTGTAGTTAGACATTCAACCCTCAGATTATTGTTTGCATTGTCGGTACAGTTGAATTTAGATGTAACACATTTAGATGTGAAGACAGCTTTCTTAAATGGCTTTCTCAGAGAAGATATTTACATGAACCAACCGGTTATTTGTGAAAATAGTAAAAATTGTAATAATTCAATAGTAAAATTAAAGAAAGCTATTTATGGTTTAAAGCAATCTTCCAGATCTTGGTACGAGAGGGTTGACCAATGTTTGTGTGAACTAAACTTCAAGAAAAGTCGATTAGAGCCATGTATATTCACAAAAATTAATAATAATAATAATATTAAGATCATTGTCGCATTGTATGTGGACGATTTCTTTGTTTTTTCGAATAACGCTCCTGAAACTGAAAAGCTAGTTTCAGTTCTCAGCTCTCAGTTTAAAATTAAAAATTTGGGGCAAGTGCAGCAATGTCTGGGAATGAGAGTAAGAATAGATAAAGATTTGAATGTTGTTACTTTGGATCAGGAGCATTATATCGAACAATTATTAAAAAAATTCAATATGTCAGATTGTAAAATCGCTACTACTCCAATGGAATGTAAATTAGATGTAGATGTTGGTGAAGTTTCAAATGTAAACATTCCTTATCAACAATTAATTGGCAGTCTCATGTATTTGTCAGTTTTAACTAGGCCAGATATTTCATATTCTGTGAGTTTCATGAGCCAATTTAATAAATGTCATTCTAATGTTCATTGGGTTTATGCCAAACGTATACTTAGGTATTTAAAAAATACTAAAAATTATTGTTTGCATTATTGTAAAGAAAAAGCTGAACTTGAAGGATATGTTGATGCCGACTGGGCAGGTAATTTAATAGACCGTAGGTCTTATACTGGTTATAGTTTTGTGATGTCAGGATCAGCTGTTTCTTGGGAAAGTAAAAAGCAAAGAACAGTAGCTTTATCTAGCATGGAATCAGAATTAATGTCGATCACAGAAGCATGCAGAGAAGCTATGTATTTAAGAGCTTTGCAATGTGAAATTACTAATCATATGTATTCTGTTGTATTGTATAACGATAGTCAGAGTGCACAGAAGTTGTTGACAAGTTGTGTATCTCATAAGAGAAGTAAACATATAGATATTAGGTATCATTTTGTCAAGGATGCTTTGCATAATAAAATAATAGTAATCAAGTACTTGTCAACTGCTGAAATGCCCGCTGATGTTTTAACAAAAGCTCTTAACTCTATGAAACATTACAAATGTATTAAAGGTTTGGGAATTGTACCTTTAGTATAGTATTAGCAAGTAGGTATCTTTGTTTATTTGATGTAGTGGGGGTGTTAAAATTAGTTATCTGTGTACATCAAATAGTAATTATTTAGAAAGCCTACTGGCAATACTATCTCTCTCTGTCGTTTGACGTTTCCCGTGTAAGTTGTACAAATAAAACTCTGCTATTTTAATTTCTCGTTTTATTACTTATAAATTAGTATTGTATTTTGTTGTAGTTTTTAAAGCACTTTGTCCGTTCACAACTTAATATACTGTGAAAATTTCAAGCATCTTCCTGTTGCCTTTATTAATATCAAGGAAAAAATTTATGTTTCTTTGTGATGGACTTGTATGGGAGCCCAATTTAATTAATTATTTTAATTTAATAAATTATAGGTCTCGTTTTTTACCTACTTTTTAGGTAGGTACGGAACCCTAAAATCGAGTTTTTTTATCCCCAACATAAACAAACTAATTGCTTTTTGTGTAGTAATAGTTTAAGTATGTTGTTTTATTGTGGTAAGTTGTTAATAAAGGCACTTGTCCGTTAAAATAGTGTGGATATGAAACTGAAGACGCAGTAATACCTATTACTGCGTCTTCAGTTTCATATCCACACTATTTTAATCTGTTTCAAAAGTTCTAAAACATTTTTGTAAAAGTGTAAAGATAGACGTAGACAAACTGTAATGCATTATCCACCCGTCAATCCAACTTCACGTCGATGTGTCAAATGATAAAGCATGTAACTCTCACTTGAAGCATTTCATATACAGGGTTACTTGAAAAACACCGGCAACCTCGCATGACTTAATAATTATGTAGCTAACATCTAAAACAAGCATTGCCATTCAGCGTGGCAATGCTGCCAGCATGCTGGGTTCGCTGCCAACTGGCAGTGGGCTTGAGCATTTGGAATATCTTTAGACCTTCAGGGGTCTGTGGATGATCCAATTGCTTCTTATGTACAAATAAACAACAAACAATAACACTTTATTAGACAAACATATTACATAAAAAACAAATTACAGGGACAAAACAGTACAATTTATAGTTTTCTGACTGGCGGCCTTATCGCTTCCAGGCAACCAAGTACGGATAGAAAAAAGAAGTTGACAAAAAACGTGGCCTTAACAGAAGGAAGAAATTCACTTATAAACAAACACTTAACAAAAATAACACTAATATCTACCTAACATACGAGTACATACCAATAAATTATACACACATACATAGGTATCATATAAACTATGTATGTAAAACTATGTAGTTTTAGCTTATAAAGTAGTATAGTATTTAGTTGTATTTCTTAAACAATTATGTATAAATATACATAAATAATTATTTTTGGGACATCTTACACACGGCCTCTGACCCCAAATTAAGCAAAGCTTGTGATATGGCTGCCAGAGACTGATATACTACTTATACTTATTTTGAAATACATACTTATATAGATAGTAACTAAAACTCTGTGTCTGGGTAGACACAGTTCATCACATAAATATTTGCCCGGTGTGGGGATCGAACCCACGCCTCTTTGATCCAAAGGATAAGGTCACTAACCACTGAGCCACCGAGGCAGTCAGTCTATGTTAACGCTACTACGCAACGCGCGTAGAGTTAAGAACATCCAGACAGAAAATGATATTAATATATTTTTATGTATGAAAGTAAAATCTAACAAATTACAAAAACTCGTACAATAAACATTGTTGTTTATGATGTTACGAGTAGCTATATAGTCATACGAGGTCGCCGGTATTTTTCAAGTAACCTTGTATTTTAAAAACAAAGACACCACTAAGTGCTTAGTCAACAAACTGAATGTGAACTTGGGTCTGTCAGTTCTGAGGCTTTTGAACTTTAAAATGTACAGGTATTTTTTTTCTTGTAAAATCCAATGACAAGATGCTAACGTTTGCGTTGTCTGTTAACTGGTACGCATATCCATGACAGGTCAGCACATCTCAAAATATATGTTAAAAAAACATAAGAATTTCAACCGGGAGGATGGATTTAAGTTATCGGCGTCGTGGAATCCTGTTGTCAACAAATGCAAATCGCGTAGTGTAGGTAGAAGGACATTGTTAGATACCGTCAGTGTTGTGTGTCGTAGTGACAATTCTTCAAGTTCAAATTGAATTGGCGGTACCAGCTGTTCTACATTCCAGTCTACCCGTGACCACGATCGATGCAACTCGGCCGAAACGTCGGGATAAGGAGGTATTTATTTGTGTCAAAATATAGCCATGTGTTTTTTATATCAACCATCCATCCATTCGTCAGCCGGACGTCCACTGCTGGACATATGCCTCCTTTATGGATTTTTAATAAGACCGGTTAGAAGCGGCCTAATCTAGCGCATTTTGTGGTCTTACTGGTCTGTAACGGAGTCTTATTAATGGGGTTTTTACCCTTCAGGTACGGAACCCTAAAAAACGGCTATGTTGACCGCTAGCCACATTAACTAAGGTACGTAGGTAACATGAGCTAGTCAGCAATCTCTATCAGCTTCTAATGTGGGTCGTTCTCGAAAGTTCTACTATTAGTTCTACTAGTAGAACTACCGGGACAAAATTTTCCCGGTATTTCTACTGTAGAACATTTCATCAGCCCTTAGTGGCAGTTTCAGCATAAGTAAGTTCGTATAGGTCGGGGGGTGGCTAGCCCTGGTGTCAGAGTTTTTGGCCGCCTTAAGGCATCTGACATGGCTAAAACAACTGGGACTAGACGCGTATATTTTTTATGTTTCACCACGTAATTTTTTTTTAGTGGTCCTATTTTGTTTTTAACACGCGTTTATTAGGTCGATCTGTATGTGTAACTATGTAATGGAGTCTAAGGCAACTAATTTAACCATCTTCCAAAGGTCGTAGCGTAATGAAAATTGGCAGCTGTATGTAGTTCTGATGACAATAAATGAAAATAATAAATAAATAAATATTTTGCGACATCGTACACACGAACTCAAACCAAACCCCAAACTAAGCAAAGCTTGTGATATGGCTGCAGAGACTGATATACTACGTATACTTATTTCTAAATACATTCTTATATAGAAAGTAAATAAATAACACCCAGACACAGAGCAAACACTCATTTTCATCACATTAATATTTGCCCTGGGTGGGGATCGAACCCACGCCTCTTTGATCCAGAAGTTAGGGTCACTAACCACCGAGGCAGCCAATACAATAATATGGTACTGTCGAACTGATCTGATGATGGAGCCGGAAGATATGAACTGGAACTTCATGATGGAAAATCGTATCATAGCTGTTTTGGATTTCTTAGAAAAGTCTTGTAATGAACTTTGACCACGATTAGGTTTCAAGGTCTGATGATGAAGCTGGAAGATAAGCACTGGCATTCCATGATGGAATATCGTATCATAGTCGTGTTTGCACTTGTGAGAAAGGCCACAATATTGGACTAAGCGTGTTTTTCTAGTGTTTTAAACTTTTAATTTATTTTTGTATGGATCATACTTCAAAAATAATCCCATTTTAATATTTTTTTTGAGTTATGGCATGTGTGGCGGTGACGAAACGCTCGTCTGCAACCTCACTAACAAAATTCATAAATATAAGAAAAAATATTTACCCAAAATAACATCGCCAAGACGATTACAGAAACTCGTCTTTTTGAAGTCTTAAATAAGCAAAATTAAGGGTTCCGCGACTTAATCAGGTGCTTGACTTCCGTTTGTTTGTTTACCCAGTAATTTTGGTATTTTATCCAGTAATTTCGCCTGAGATATTTTATTCAAATACGCAGCGTAAAATTAAGCAGGAATAGGAATAAAGAGAAATATCAACTGCCTTATCTGAACTCCCGTTATAGATAATGTGATTTGATTTCCTTTGGAGTTGCGCGGTTGCGTTTTACTACGAGTATTTGAGTAGAAACTGGTTAAGAACTGGGTAACTTCTGTTCCAGTTATGAAAATGATTAGGAATACGCATGATACCTCTGTAAAAATATTTTTTGCGAAAAATGGCGTGACCCACGTTATCTGTGTACAGAATACGCGAATATTTCGCACGGATCGAAATAGCATTTTTCACTTTATTGTTGATTTATCAAAAACTAGCTCTTGTCCGCGGCACCGCCCGCGTGGTTTTTGGACTTTTGTGCTATCCCACCGGAACTTTTTATTTTTCCGGGATAAAAAGTAGCCTATGTCATTTTCTCGGCCTTTAAACTATATCCATGCAAAAATTCAAGTTAATCTGTTGCTCCGTTGCGGCGTGAAAGAAGAACAAACCAATAAACTTTTCAGATTTATAATATAAGCATGATGGCTCAGTTGATTTTGATAAAATTTAAATGGGACCAATTTCAAAGTATATTCTTTCCAATATTTTTTTTATCGAAATCGGACAATTATGTAAAAAGTTATGCGTGGTTATACATAAAAAATATAATAATGCGTTGAATTGACTACGATCTACTGACTTGACATGTCAAAGTTCGGGAATGGGGGCTCGTGACATCACTATTACAAGAAAATTCTTTACTCTTGTTGAGTCTTTAATCGTTATATATCTCCGTCGAGTTTTCTTATGATAATCTATTTGACGGACTAGTTCTATTTTTAGTCACCTAGCCGATCCGCAGATCTCCCTCGTCTTTGGGAATTAAAAAGTTGAGTCTGAGAGTTCTCAACATAGTTGAGTAACTATGTTAAGTATAATTGAGTAACTTGAATCAGGCGTTACTTTGCGGAAATTCATCTTCAAATCTTTGTTTAGAATAAATTTTAGTGTGTTTCCGCTACTATTTGTTTTTTTTTTTTTATAAATGTCTTTAAACTTATTTGCCTACAACAAGATAGCGGAAATACACTAAATATTTATTCAAAACAAAGATTTGAGAGTTCTCACTTTTCATTTTATTCGTGATGTTTTTCTTTATGAAGCTAACACAATCCACAATAATATTCACAATACACATTCAAATGGAAAGAGACATTTGTTCGTTTCAACCATAGGAAGTCCACTGCTGGACATAGACCTCTCCTGAAGATCTCTAATAACCGTTGTTAGCGGCTTGCATTCAGCGTGATCCTGCGGTCTTAATGAGGTCATTCGTCCAACTTTATGGGTAGACGTCCTACGCTAAGCTTGCCGATACGTAGTCTCCATTCGAGAAATTTACTGCCCCATCGGCCATCAGTTCTCCGATCTATGTGCCCTGCCCATTGCCATTTCAACTTACTTATCCGATGGACAATGCCGGTAACTTTGGTTCGTCTACGGATCTCCTCATTCCTGATTCGATCTCGCAGCGAGACTCCAAGCATAGCCCTCCCCATGGCGCGTTGGGCTACCTTGAGCTTATTTATAAGGCCCACAGTAAAAAACCACGTTTTAGTTCCATATGTCATCACTGGCAACGCTCAAATGTCGAAAACTCTCGACTTGACTCGACTGCGACTTGTTTCGCTTTTGTCTAATTAATTTTATCAATATTATAAGGATAAATAAATAATAATACCAATCCTGTTCTAGAATATTTCTCTTATTAAATCTTTGATTCTGATCCTGTGCCAATCTTATAATATATTTGTCTTCGGATGAGAGACCGCAGGTGGCAGTTACAACTGAGCGCTACCGTGGCTCGGATGACACGTTAAATTGTAGGTCCCGGTTGTTTTAACCGTTCAGCCATTTCAGTGGTCTTAAGGCGGCCTAAAAACTGATGCCATGGCGAGCCACCCGGCATATACGAACTTACATAACAATATTTGTTCCTAAACTATCGCGATTTGAAGACATTATTATAATATACTACGGGACTAATCGCGCACTAAAATTACGAGATAAATAAATACCTCATCATCCCGACGGTACACACGACTTTTTAACGATAATCTAAACAACATAATAATAAAACGTTCTAATACAAATAAGAAGATTGCCATGCCCTCATAGAGTCATGTGTATTACTATACAAAACATGTTAATAAGAACCGCATGTAAATTTAATATGCTGCAATAAATGATTTGAGTTTGAGTTTACTTGGTCCAATGGAAACTCACTAAAATTAAATATTCCTTTACCGTTCAATAAAGGCTTGAATGTTTCCTGAATTTAGATTATAAAGTCGAATGTCGGAGTTCGATTTTCCTTCTTTGTTGTTTCCTCTCGTTATTCCAGTAATGGACTTGTAAATATTCAAAACTGACTTTTGGAGCTCCAAAGTACTGTGGTTTTCTGTAAGTACTACATTTCTGAACTATTAAAAGGTTAGATTCTTAGACTTTTGCCCTTTGGTAAGAGCTTTTCTGACCTACGTTCGAAACATCTTTTATTCGAAACATTTAATTAACATGCTTTTGTTTTTTTTGCAAAATTATTTTACTTGATAAATACATGAAAATCGTTTACACTAATGATACAAAATAATATACACAAATAACAAGACTTGAAACTAGTGAATCAGTTAACAGCCTTATCGCTTAAACCGATATCTCCCAGGCAAACTGCCTCGGTGGCTCAGTGGTTAGTGACCCTAACTTCTCGATCAAAGAGGCGTGGGTTCGATTCCCACCCAGGGCAAATATTTATGTGATGAACATAAGTGTTTGCTCTGTGCAGACACTGAGGTGACTGTGGTGTTATTTAGTTACTATCTATATAAGTATGTATTTAAAAATAAGTATATATGTAGTATATCAGCCTCTGGCAGCCATATCACAAGCTTTGCTTAGTTTGGGGTCAGAGGCCGTGTGTAAGATATTTATAAAATCCAAAATATTTATTTATTTATTTAAACTTGGGATGGGAGATAGGAGGTAAGTGGAGGGTAGAGGGCGGGGTGTTAAACAATGGAAAAGCTGACGTTGATTTTACTGGTTGATAATTATTTTTCGCAAAAAAAATCACATCGATGTGGCATACATGTAGTATACACTTTGGAGTTCTTCGGGAGTATACACTTTCGAACTAAAAAATATATTTTTAAATCGATTCACAAAGCCGCGTACCCACCTAGCGCACAGGTTCGCGCGGCAGCCTCGCGAGCCAAATGCCTCGGCTGGTGTGGAGGTGCCTCGGGCTGCCTCGGCGCGCGTTTGCTCGGCTGAGCACGGCTCGGCCCCGAGCCATCTGTTGTCGGTAAACTTGACGCGCTCAAAGGTGCCTCAGTGAGCGCTGTGTGTTAGGTGGGAACGGTTATGTTTCGGCTCGCGCGCGAAGCTACTTCAAGTTTTGTCTATTACCGTGTTTGTCTCTATCTATAATATTGATATCATGGGCAAACGGTCATAAATTTTTCTAATCCAGAAGCGTCTAGGTTTTTTCTTGATACGTGACTGTTTTCGTTTTTTTAAACAATAAGCAGCTAGGAAAATAGCTGCAGCTGAAAATACACGACTGTCCATTTCGAATACTCGCGGACTTATGATGGCTCAGCCTGCTTCGCGAGGCGGCCTCGTGTAAATTGAACAGAACTACTGAGGCTGCCTCGGGAGCCATCGCTCGCGATCTAGACACCGAGGCTGCCGCGCGAGCCTGTGCGCTAGGTGGGTACGCGGCTATTGGCGAAAATATCGATGAACATACACAAAAAAAAACATACAGACGAACATAGTACTTCCTCTGTTTTGGAAGACGGTTTTTAAGCATTTTTAGACAAATATAAATATATTTTCAGGAAGAGTGTAGTGTATCAAAAGTAGAAAGTGCTAATCAGCTGATTAAGGCCATAATATTATGAACAACTTTTTCCAAAGCTTTAAAGCATATTGATTATCAACAAAATAAATGAATATACAGGGTTATTTCTAATCAATTAGCATCTTTTCAGGGGCTTATTCTGTACATCAAAACTAACAACTTTTGTTCTGCGAGTTTTATTGATCTCTCTCCTGATCTCAAAAAAAAAGTTGCTGTTCCATAGAAAAATATTGCTCACCCGCGACAAAATGTATAGAACAGTTGATTTTTTTTTGAGTTTTGACAAAAGTAGCAGGTTAAAAGTTGTTAGTTTTGATGTACAGAAGTAGCCCCTGAAAGGAAGCTAATTGATTAGAAATAACCCTGTATAATGTTAATTGAGTATGTGTAATTTCGAACCAATAGAATTAGAATGTCGAAACACTATAATTTGCAAAACCACAGAATATAGATTCAATTTTAGTGGGCACCGATAGCCTCCTAGAACGTATGCAATCACTAGACCGAATAAGAGCAGGACCGAGCATTATACAAATATATGTTAGTGCAAAAGGGAAGAATAGCATGCTATTACAAAGCTCCTGATCGACGTACAAAAAATTTCGACTTTATAACTTGATTTTAGGAAGGTTTTTAATACTTCGTTTTAAAATCGACGATTTTATGACGTTCCATTTAATGCTTTCTTTTTTTGCAGTTTACGTTTTCGTTTAGAAAAGCCATGTTTAGTTAATTGCGTGAAATTGATAATTTTAATCATATTAGAAACTATTATTATTTAACGCAACACTTTAGTACTGGTCACGGCTATTTTAAAGGAAAGGTAAACTGCAAAAGAGGAAAACGTCAATTGGGACGTCAAAAAGTAGTCGATATTAATACTGAGTTTTAAAAACTTGTGTAAGAGAGACTCCTACACAGCTCTAGTTGTATGCTCTTATAGTAGCTCGGCGACGGTGAGGTATTATCTATCCGGGGGTGCTTAAGAAAACACGTAGATACCAGTATGTTGCATTGGGTTTAATGCCACCAACGATACAAATCTAGTATAGAATAGATTACAATAAATGCGCGCGCGCCGGTGTCGCGAGGCAGGGACTCACTGTGCGACTACCTGCGAGCGGACAGGGTGCGCGGAAGGAGCTATGCGGGGGTGCGGTCGCGGGACGCGGGCGGCGAAGGGATGCTCGCCATCCCCTTAGCGAATTTCTAGGAATTTGCCCGCCGCGTGCTTTACTCACACTGTTACACTTGGTTTTAAAAATCGAATCTTTAAAACAAGGTTTTTTACGTCAATCAGTGGCTTAAAAGGTAATGTTTCAAAAATGTGACTCTTCTAATTGAAAGTTTAGATTTATAAATCTCTACTGTAATCTTTAATTTATTTTATTTTGACATTCACAAGTAGATACGTATACATAATTGTATCTAAGTATAATGAGAAACAAGTTAAATAAATTCTAGGCTGTATATTCAGCAGTAAACAAATAAAATCTTACTAATATTATAAACGCGAAAGTTTGCGAGTTTGTGAGGATGGATGGATGGATAAAGCGCGAAGGTTTGTGAGGATTCATAATATTATAACGATTAGTGTTAAGTAAGATCTGAAAACTCTGAGAAGCTATTCTAGAGCGCGCTTCAAGAAATGTCAAAAAAAATCAACTGTCGAATCGAACAACCGTCAAATCGTTTTTTGTATATTTTTTTTGATTTTCTACCTCCTTTATTAAGGGTGGTATGGTCGGGTCTCGGGTTTGTAAGACGGAACATGACATAGTCTACTTTTTATCCCGGATAAAGGGATCCCATGGGATAGCACAAAAATCAAAATAACATGCGGGCGAAGCCGCGGGTAAAAACTAGCTAGAAATACCGATACAATACCGTCCACACTAACCCAAATCCAGTAAATAATGAAAAACATTCGTGGAACCCAATCCGACACCTTTTTTATTTTCGGCATGTATCGATTGTTGGGCCGTCAGTTTGTTTGTTCAATTAAAAGTCCTGGGCTTGTTCGAGCTGGATAAGTTATTTTTGTATTGTTAACGAAATCGGATTTGCCGCGCTTGTTACCAATGTTACCGTGTAGTTGTAAATTTGTAAACAGAATGTGTACTTAATTGTGTACTTAAAAGTTTAAGTACGGAATAACAGTTTAATATTAGCTTTCGGAAAAAGAGCGGGAAATCACAAGTTTTTATCACGTGTTTAGTTACTATCTATGCAGGGTTATTCCTAATCAATTAGCATCCTTTTAGGGGCTTGTTCTAAACATCAAAACTAACAACTTCTGTTCTGAGACTTTTTTCAAAATTAAAAAAAAAAAGCTGTTCCATTCATTTTGTCGCGGATAAACGTTATTTTTCTATGGAACAGTGCAGACAATGCAACACCTATTGTCCTTTATTATTATATACTACGGGACTAATCGCGCACTAAAATTACGAGATAAATAAATACCTCCTAATCCCGACGTTTCGGCCGAGTTGCATCGAACGTGGTCACGGGTAGACTGACCACGGTCCCATGACCCGTGACCACGGTCGATGCAACTCGGCCGAAACGAAGTATTTATTTATCTCGTAATTTTAGTGCGCGATTAGTCCCGTAGTATATAATAATAATAATGTGTACTAATCGCGAAAGTTTAAAAACAACACCTATTGTCCTGTCCTCAGAGCCCGACCACCTGCACACTGAGCGACCTAGTGGAGGCCACCCCTCCTGGAGTAGCAGTCGCTAACCACTGGGCAAAGCTTATCTAGATAGATCATCACAGTCTAGATCTATCACCCTAGAACCATCGACACGAAGAAGTAGAAGAAGTACGGAACACCAATTTTTTATTATATTTGACAAAAGTCGCAGAACAAGAGTTGTTAGTTTTGATGTACAGAATAAGTCCCTAAAATGATTCTAATTGTTTAGGAATAACCCAAAAAAAATATGCATTTAAAAATATGTATAATAGTATCAGTCACTGACAGTCATAAAGCTTTGCTTAGTTTGGGGTCAGAAGCCATGTGTAAGATGTCCCCAATATTTATTTATTTATAGGTGTATTCTAAAAGACGTTGATGATTCAAACATTTCTTACGTTATAACTGGCATAGTAAACAGTTTCACGGTAAATAAGTTTCACGCGTGTGCATAGGTAAGTATTTGAGCTGTGTTTGTGGAAGAAAAAGGTGCGTTCCACACGAATAGACGGATTTTGATGAGTTTTTCTTGTTTATTTGATAAGTGCTTTGGAGGCCCAGTATTTGTGGTGTGAGTTGAGTTCGTCGCGCCACCTGCGTCTTGGTCCACTTGCTTGTTTTTAGGGTTCCGTACCTCAAATGAAAAAAACGGAACCGTTATAGGATCACTTTGTTGTTCATCTGTCCGTCTGTGTGTATGTGTGTATGTCAAGACTATTTATCTCGGGAACGCGTAAAGATATCGAGTTGAAATTTAAACGTATATCTATGGTATCTTGCACTTGTGTAAAAGAAAAACTTTTTAGCTATCGTTTAAAAACTTAAACTTAAAAAAATCTTAAAAACTGTAATTTAGAGCCGTTTATGTCGCAAAAAACCGCATATTTCGATATCCAGAAAATTGTTAAAGTAAGTAAGTTGTTAAAATACTATTACACGATTTACTAACTTTGAATTTTGAGCCCTTATTTTGTGAATTTTGAGGCCGTATTTTTTGTGATGTAAATAAAAATGTACAGTTTTCAGATTTATTCCTATATGTGTACTTTGAGATAATGCTTCTCGCCAAATTTCATAGTTCTATGTCAACGGGAAGTACCCTGTAGGTTTTGATTTTTGTGAGTGTCGAAATATGCTGTTTTTTTACGACATAAACGACTCTAACTTTTTTAAGCGACAACTGAGAAGTTTTCCTTTTACACAACAGCAAGAAGTCATCGATATACGTATGCAGTTTAAATTTCAACTCAATATCTTTACGCGTTCTCGAGATAAAGAGTCTTGACATACACACAGACGGACAGACGGACAACAAAGTGATCCTATAAGGGTTCCGTTTTTTTCTTTTGAGGTACGGAACCCTAAAAATCAAGACAGACAAGTGAGGCCGGTTTTTTAAACATGTGGTGAGTGCGTAGGTGTTGCGCTGCCATAGTTTGACTGACGGGCCAAGGCGTAGTTTCGTTGTACTTGTATGTGAGAGTAATTGTGTCTGTAGATGGCGAGGCGTAGTTTTGCCGGCCTTAATTGTTTATTCACAACTTTCTGTCTTGATTTTTCTATTTGGTCTGAGGTTTGCCATCATATTTCTGTGGCAGTACCTGTTGTCTAAATATTTAATTTAATTCAGTGTTATAAGTACATACGTACAGATGGCCGCTGTCACCCTAACCAAAATTAGATTTTTAACCATCACTCACCGATATGAAAAAATATATATTCCTTCACCCTACCCGTCTAGTATTCCAAAAAAAAATAGAAGCAAAATTTCTTCATATAAAATACAAAATACCAATATTTCCAATTACTCGTGTCTCAGCCAAAGGCTCGGTCTAATGCAAAACGGAACCATTTACGTATCCTTCCATTTCACAGCAATCTTCCCACCCTTTCTATCAATTTATCGAGAAAAATAAAACGATCCACGCGAGTTACTCGAACAAAATGCTCGTTTATGTTCTGTTATTATTTTATCATCGCTTGCTTGTTGTTAAAAATGAAATTTACATGCTTCTGGAATGGGAAATGTCTTCTTTCATTATTACCGACTTCCAAAAACGGAGGAGGTATGATTTTTTTGTGTATGTCCATTGATTTTTTTCGACAATTATGAATCGATTAATAAAAATCTATTTTAGTTCCGAAGCATTAAGTACCTAACCAAAAGGAGTCGCCTAAGCACCGAAGTCTACCAAGTCAGTGGGGGGTGAAGAAACGCACACAAACCAAAATATAAGCAAGTTTACACGCACACAAATGTAATTAGCGCTCGTATCCTTGCAGTCTCTGTATGGGAGTCCGGTTTTTGGTTGCAAGCATTGCCCTCTTTCAATACTGGTAACCTTTTAGACCCAACTGCATTTTGTCTAGCTGTCAGCTTACGCTTGGGTGCAAGGTGTTGTGAGGCCCATCGCTGTCAGTGTGGTACTGCAGTTGACCAGCTCGGTCACCACGGTCTCTCTTGCGCAAGAAGCGCTGGTCGGATTGGCCGCCACGCCAGCCTTAACGATGTCATACGTAGGGCTTTTGTCACCGCCAATATCGCAGCCGTACTCGAACCGAGTGGGTTGGCGCGTGGTGATGGCAAAAGGCCCAAAGGCATGACGATGGTCCCATGGAAGTGTGGACGGCCCTTAGTATGAGACGCAACTTGCGTCGATACTTTGGCATCGTCACATCTTTCTGAGACTCAGAGTAAAGCTGGAGCGGCGGCCAATTCGGCGGAGCAGCACAAGCGGCGCAAATATGCAAACCTCGGTAGTGGTTATAATATATTTGAGCCATTTGGAGTTGAGACTTTAGGTCCGTGGGGGCCGGGAGCTCATCTTGTTTTCAAAAGTCTATCTGAGCGTCTGGTGGACGCGACGCATGACCAAAATGCTGGTGATTGTTTGGCTCAACGTATAAGCATTGCCATTCAGCGTGGCAATGCTGCCAGCATGCTGGGCACGCTTCCAACTGGCAATGGGCTCGAGCACTTGGATTATTTTTAGACCTTCAATGGTCTGTGGATGATCCAATAATAAATAAATAAATATTTTGGGACATCTTACACACGGCCTCTGACCCCAAACTAAGCAAAGCTTGTGATATGGCTGCCAGATACTACATACACATATTTTTAAATACATACTTATATAGATAGTAACTAAATAACACCCAGACACAGAGCAAACACTTATGTTCATCACATAAATATTTGCCCTGGGTGGGGATCGAACCCACGCCTCTTTGATCCAGAAGTTAGGGTCACTAACCACTGAGCCACCGAGGCAGTCCTATGTAGTAGTAGTGCTTTCTATGTAGTAGTAGTGTAGGTAGTTTTAGCATTTAAAGTAGTATTGTATCATATTGTAGTTTAATTAACTAACACTAGGTGAAAATTAACGCAACACAAGCGCAACCAGACCGATATATTTATATAAAGAGCATGACCGCCGGTCGCGTACTTTTGGCAGAGGGGTACGCTTTGCAGTGTCGTTAGGTACTTAATGTTCCGAAATGATTCCATTTAAATTTTGTTGAAATTGGCTAAACCGTTTTTGATAAATCAACAAAAATGTACACGGATGTGACATCGATTCGTGCAAATTATTCGAATTCTGTTTACGGTGGAAGTCGGTGTTGCGATTTTTTGGCAAAAAATAATTATCATTATAGATGTACACTGAGTTATTCAGGAAGGATTTGATAAGCTGAATGAGCATGATCATTATGAATCGCTTTTACCATAAATTTGAATTGGAAATCAGCTACCCCGTACAACATTACTACTCGAAATAGCCACAACGTATGAATGTTTCAGTCATTTTGTTGATTTCTAGTTGTAATTTTACTTTTCGAATTCCGGGTTGGCTGCATAGTAAACGTTTTTCGTAATTCTGGTCTGAATTACCATATTTCGGTGTATTGCATCAGTTTTGGTTTTCGATATCATCCTCAGTATATATTTTACTATTTGTATATTTTCATTCAATTATAATTAATAATGTTTTGGATACTTGAACTGATTTTATTTAAAAAAATAAAACACCTAATTACTGCTGAGAATTATAATTCAACAAAAATAATCAAAAGTTAAACAATCGGACAGCGATTCGACACAAATTAACTAAAAGAAATTAAATATCGTACGATGTTTCCACGACGGTGGCTCGAAGCAGTGTCGGTGCGGCGTTTGCGCACCTTTTATATCATTCGCCGGCTGGTACTCGTCTACCTTCCAACAAATGTTTATTTTCCAAACTTAATTATTAAAACTAATAGTGTAACTTTTCTATAGCTGGCATATAAGTAGTTTTATATTTCGTTGTAGTTAGCTAAGTGTATTTCCGTTCAAGAAGTAGAATAGAACAGAAAACACTTTATTGTCACAAAAATAAATAAAAATGAACAGTAATACAAAAAATAGTTAAGTTAGTGTAACAGAAGGCGGCCTTATCGCTGGAAGCGATGTCTTCCAGAAAATATTTAATTATTATTCATAAGTGTCTAGAGCTCAAAATAAAGAAAATATCCTCAGGGGCTCTAGATTTGTATAGAACTGAGAAGTAAACACAAAATTATTAACTTCTACAAACTTTTTAAATAACTTATATTTCAGCAACCTTGCCTCCAATAAAAACAACAAAAAATGTCCCAAACACAAAGCAATCGTATGGAACCGGCAATATCGAAACAAAACCAGAGAAAATCCCTAAAAACACGAAAATAGAGAGAATAAGAATAGAAATACAACAATCAGAGTCGATTTCGGCGTGCCTAGCCCTGGAGGGACGGATTAGGAGGGGTTCTAACTGAGGAACATGTTATCTGATATAATAGTAGATTTTGTATTACACATTTATGGGAACAAATCGGATTTCTTGTCTGATATACATCAGTGCCCCAAGACGATCAGTGTGTGTGTTTATGGCACTACATCATTTAAGCTCGAAACATACTATCGGACGCGGCTTACGGACGCGACTGACAGCCGCGACCTAGACTATGAAAGTACACTGAGCCGTGCACACTATCGGACATAAGTCGCGGACGTTTTAAGACTGTGTACATTGCTAAGTCGCGGCTGTCAGTCGCGTCCGTCAGCCGCGTCCGATAGTATGTTTCCGGCTTTAATCTCTCAATATATGAGTCTTATTAATAAGCTCAATGTTTTTTTTAAGTAAAAACTTCTTGAGCAGCGTTGTACACTTCTTGGGATGGGTAAAAATTACTGAACTCGCGTCAGGATACGTGACCTGATCGAAAATTCGTAAGACGGCGCAGGGCGCTTGCGTGATTGTGTGTGTGTGTGATATTGTATTTTACCACATAAATGATAGTACTTTATCTGTTCAAGTTTTCACTTCTGCCTATACTCCCGGAGTGCAATTCGTTGTTTTTTTTTCTTTTTAGGGTTCCGTACCTCAAAAGGAAAAAACGGAACCCTTATAGGATCACTTTGTTGTCCGTCTGTCCGTTTGTCCGTTTGTCCGTCTGTCCGTCTGCCCGTATGTGTGTATGTCAAGACTCTTTATCTCGGGAACGCGTAAAGACATCGAGTTGAAATTTAAACTGTATACGTATATCTATGGTCTCTTTTACTTATGTAAAAGAAAAACTTCTCAGTTATCTTTTAAAAAAGTTAGAAAACCGCATATTTTGACACTCCCAAAAATCAAAACCTACAGGGTACTTCCCGTTGACATAGAACTATGAAATTTGGCGAGAAGCATTGTCTCAGAGTACACATATAGGAATAAATCTGAAAACTGTACATTTTTACTTAAATCACAAAAAAAACGGGCCTCAAAATTCACAAAATATGGGTTCAAAAATCAATATGAGTAAATCGTATCTTGTAAGGTATCATATAAAAGAACTTCATTAGCGCATGCTGTAACCAGTATTTAATTATTTTAACAATGTGTAATTTTCGATGTATGACAAAAAAAGTGAAAAAAAACTTTTTTGTCGATTATTATAGAGATTTTAACAACTTACTTCCCAATTTTGTGTTATTTTCTGGATTTGTACAGAACCCTCCATGTGCGAGGCTGACTCGCATTTGTCCGGTTGTTTTTATTTAATATAGGTTTTATACTATATATAACGGGACTGAACTCACGTGTGGGGATAGTCGTAACGACTATAGTTTCGGTCGCATTCGGCGACCTTTATCAAATTGGCGAGTGCTAGCACGCGGAGCCGTCCCGCAATGCACTGCGGGCTGCGGCGCGTAGCGCTCGCGATGACAGCGGTTGCGGTGGTGGGGCGGGGGCGGGTAGAGAGGATTGTTGTGTCGGCGCGCACTGAAGATCCTCTTCGTCGGTATCTTGGTATACGTCGGGGATACTCCAGCACACTGAGCTCACTATGTCTCCACCAGTTCCACGGTTAAGTCCTTTGGATCCCTGAAGACACGGTTTCCACGTCGGTGGCAGTATCCATCCCCCGTCTCTATTGAAGTTAGGGCGTCTGCTAATCTCAATAGCCTCCCTGTGCTAGCACTCGCCAACTTGATAAAGGTCGCCGAATGCGACCGAAACTATAGTCGTTACGACTATCCCCACACGTGAGTTCAGTCCCGTTATATATAGTATAAAATGTGTGAAAACCACGTTAATTTCCATAGTTTAATAAAGGTTTGTAGGTAAGTATTTGACTACATACTGTCTGATGTTAAGCAATCTATAGAATATTCTTATTTACTCGAGAACTGTGCAGAGGGTTTTGGAGGTTTTTTACAGATCTTTAGAAAAACCAAAATTACCGACATAACCCAGCGGATTAACCAATTAAAATGATAGAAGGTAGGTAAGTAAGTTCGTATTGGCCGGGTAGCTAGTCTTATTGTCAGAGTTTTTAACCCGCCAGAAGGCCTCTGACATGGCTAAACGGTTAATGCAACCGAGGCCTACAATTTAGATGCATAGATATTCTTTATTGTTAATCCAAGGAGCACAAACAACACCGATAACAAAAACATTAAAACTACAGCGTGTATATAAACAAGAGGCGGCCTTATGGCTAAAGCTATCTTATCGCGGCACATAGAACGCAAGCCTAATAAATATAGATTATTTTTCATATAATTAATAATTATAATTTCTTCATCTTCTTTTTACAACAGTACAAGCCGGAAGTCGCATAAATACCATACCTACAAAGTCGACGCAACACATGTTCGTACTAAGCGATTCGCTTCTTCCTTCGTAATGCGGACCGCCAGGGATTGGAATGCCCTGCCTCCGTCATTGTTTCCTGACAATTACAATTTGGATATTTTCAAATCAAGAGTGAATAGGTATGTTCTAGGTACATACCTACCTATTCACTCTTGATTACATACTCCATCTTCGGCTACAACTTCGCTTTCCATCGGGCGAGTTGGTGGCCAAATGTAGCCCTATTCTACATCGTGTGCTGTGATCGATGCCTCGTTTGCACAGAGCTTAAGATCTAGACTATCTATCAGGCTCAAATGTCTTAATTCATCTCTGTCTGCGAGTGTTGCCAGCCGGCGCGCGGCGCGGCTGCGATTTAGTAGATTTACCGTCTTAACTATTGATTCATGGCTAACTTTCGACATAAATCACCCTTTGTTATTCGAAACCTGACAGTTAGACATGTTATTTAGTTCGAATTTGTGTTTTAAAGTGTTGTGGAGGTACAAACTTGAAAGGTTTGAAGAGAATCGCTCAAACTTTGAAGCGACTGTCTTAAATTGTTTTATTACTGCTCTGTCTAAATTACAACGTAATTTTCTCTTTTAATTGTACAGTAAACTCCAGTTTACGTTGTTGCATATTTCAGTTCGCATCCTTCATATTATGTAGATGCGCATTGAGCAAGCCTTGGTATATTTTTTTTTTTTGTTTGCTAACTGAGTGTTCTGTTATAATCTCGTACAACAGATTTCGTTTCACAGCCACCAAATTGAACTATAATTGGATGGGAACTTCATCTGCATGCCAAAAATATATACCAAAATAACCTCCAAGTGGAGTTCCAACCATCAAAAAATGCCAAGTCGAGGATCTCAAAATTCTCAACTCATCGTGGTCTTGAAGAAAGCCCCCTCAGACATGACATGACGAATTTGCGGCCAGGGAGATCAGTCTGCCAGCTTTTCTGTTTTCTAAAATTTATAAAGCTTTTCACGATTAAAGTGAATTCTAAGTCTGCGTGCTTCATCTTCGACTACAATATTGGTCATTATTAGGTGACTTCTGTTTTAACCGCGGGCTTATTCGCGTTAAAAAATGAAACACTTCGACATAAATTGAGAAACATCAGGAGGAGGCGAACAACATCGGGAAGCTTGAGAACTCTCTTTCTCACTCTTGAGGTCTCTACCGAACTTTTTTTTTGAAGAATCAGGCGAGTTGGTGGCCTAATGTAGATCTACATTAGGCCACCAACTCGCCAGATGGAAAGCGAAGTTGTAGCCGAAGATAGAGTATTTAGACCTAGAAGATACCTAATCACTTTGACTTGAAGATATCCAAATTGTAATCGTCGGAAACAATGACGTTAACAACTGTAGGATAAATGATGAAGTTGTACTGCAAGATCGTAATTTATGAGCTTATGTTTTTGCGTCTTAAACAACAATAACAAACAATCCTGTGCTGATTGATATTAGATGCTAATTTATTTGTTCCCTACAATAAGTGTTTTCTTGCTCGGTCACTCTATATTTTACTTCCAGGAAATATTGTTGTTTCTTTCTTAAAATATCTCTATAATATGATAAGCCGCCTCGCTCGTACGTAATGAGTTTGCAGTCAAACCGCTATTTTAATAATAACAAATGAGCAAGGTTGGCAGCGTTTTGCAGAGCCATCGGCGCCGTAGCCCGTGAAATTACCTCCTGAATAGATCGGAGCCACGTCGGCGGGTTGCTTTAACACAGTGGTTTTCAAACTGTGAGTCAAAGGTGCCCCGAGGGATGAGGGGCCTGTTGGGAGTCCAACTTTAGGCCCACCTTTTAAATTTCCTATTTTTTACTCACATCGGTTCCCCTGGGGGGACTAGATTGTAAAAAACAGTAAAAAATATTGTTACGAGATAGATTCTTGGATAATCAAATAAAAAAAGAAACACAGATCACAGTAAATAACACAGGTTACGTCATAGTTACTACGTGGGCCTATCGCGTGACAGTATTTAGTCTCAGTGCCCTGGGTAGTTCAAATAGGGTACTTTCTGTGATCATTTCGACCGCTCCTGCACATTAAAATCTAAGCTACCGCAAGTGGTAGGTGTAGCACGCGATTCTAATTTTTTTAGGGTTAAAAAAATTAGAATCGCGTGCCTCAAACGGATAAAACGAAACCCTTATAGGATCACTTTGTTGTCCGTCTGTGTGTATGTCAAGACTCTTTATCTCGGCAACGCGTAAAGATATCGAGTTGAAATTTAAACTGTATACGTATATTTATAATATCTTGCAGTTGTGTAAAAGAAAAACTTCTCCGTTATCGTTTAAAAAAGTTAGAGCCGTTTATGTCGTAAAAAACCGCATATTTCGCACTCACAAAAATCAAAACCTACAGGGTACTTCCCGTTGGCTTGCTGAATGCTTCTTGCCAAATTTCATAGTTCTACAACTATGAAATTTGGCAAGAAGCATTGTCTCAGAGTCAAAAAATAGGGCCTTAAAATTCACAAAATATGGGTTCAAAATTTAAAGTGAGTTACATGATACGATTTATCATGTAAGGTACGAGTATGTATAGGTAAAAGAACTTCATTAGCACATGCTAAAACAGGTTTTTAATTATTTTAATAACGTGTTTGTACGGAACCCTCGATGTGCGAGCCTGACTCGCACTTGTCCGGTTTTTTGTATAAAAAATACAGCTCTAGGCTGGCACATGTCACGGCGCAAGCGTACTGTATGTAATAAGTAATTATATGCAATAAAGTGTAAAGTGAATAATCGGCGTTATAACTGATTACCAAAGAACCCATCTCGTAACAATATTTATGAACGTTGAAAGTTGCCGGAAAGTTTGAGAACCTCTGCTCTAATATATCGGGTCCATCCACTTGATTTATTTACGAAAGGAAACCGACGACGGCCGCTGCGTGTTTTAGACGATGTTACGTTTTCGCAACTTATTAAGAATAAAATGACGGAGAAGTTCACGCACTTTGTTGATTTCACTTGCTCAGTTTTTGTATTTTTTGATGCTTTGAATACAAAAAAATACAGTTAAGAGGGGTGAAACCTACAAAACTAGGATTCCGTACTAATACTTTATCTCGCTATAGACACATACTTCAATTCGGCAAGTCTTTATTCTGAACTATAATAATCCACATCTCTGATAGGCGGCTCGCTATATTTAGCAATAATTTCTTAATTCATACTGTAATAGCTCGGGTCTTATTTGTGGAGCCACTTCCACATCTCATGATCTTTGGCCAGTCTTGCCTTTCTTCACCTCCCTGTACGATATGACATCAACTTTTCCTAAATTTGCTCTACTATACTCTATAAAATTTAACTTGATCTCTGCGACAGTTACATATTGACATATTTAGAGTTGAGATAGTGGTGGAAAAAATCGATTTTCAAACAATGTTGTAATGAAATCGAATGAGTAGTTGAAGGTGAGAAATTGGATTTTATTTACTTACGATTATTTAAGATCAAGTATGTACCGATGTAAATAATGTTATGATATTAATTAAATACTCATAATAATGTAATGATAGTATTTATCGACGTTTTTCACTATTATCGATGCTAATGTAACATATAATTGGGTTTAATTTAATTACACATGTAAAAAATGTTATGATATTCAAATATACAATAAAATTAATGATAAATTAAGTTTTATTTAAAATATCGTCAGGATAAACTATCGATATTTTAATTAAAACTCTATCTAAAACTCTGTGGTCATTCGTCGCCCATCACTAATCAGCATGCCCATAAAGTATGACATTGACAGGTACTGTCTGTACTATTAAGAAATTCAGGACTTCATAGGCGTGATTTTTCTGACAGCTGTCGCAGAGATCAAGTTAAATTTTATAGAGTATAATACCCTCTGTGGTATTCCCTTTCCTGTCTTACCTTTCCTTCTAAAAATATTATTTGGGTAACACAAAAACGCAATGCTTTAAAAGACACTTTATTATGCCATATCAACCCTATAACCACAAGCCGCCGCTCACCTGGATCCTAAATGAAACGCTCCTCGACATTACATTATATAATGTGCTTATTCACAAGCATTTGACGTTTCATTACTTCGCGACACTCAGGAAACGAAAATGCGAGGGATTCCGTGGGAATACGGTAAGGACAAGCGGAGGAATGATTTAATGGTTCCGTACTTTTCTGAAAAAGTTACTGCTGAATAAACTAAAGGCTTTTTTTGGATTTAAGTATAAATTCTACATAATGTAGCAGTTCTTTAATCAGCGGACTTCGTGACTAGACATTATCTAAACGTTATTATTATATACTACGGGACTAATTGCGCATTAAAATTACGAGATAAATAAATACCTCATCATCCCGACGGTTCGGCCGAGTTGCATCGACCGTGGTCACGGGTAAACCACGTGGTCTGTCTACCCGTGACCAGTACGTAGGGCGCGATTAGTCCCGTAGTATATTATAATAATGTGTTCAAATCGCGAAAGTTTAAAAACAACAATTATCTAAACGATCCTCAAAAAGGACAATTTGTATATGTATCAATTAAATTATTATTATTTACAATAGTTGCCAGGTTTGCTTTTTCAGCACATGATTAAGGCGTACTGCAAATCATTTTACTTTTACTTATTTACTTTTGAGCAGCTTGTGGACTAGTCATACTCGACGGGTTGCAAGCGTTCTACGTGTCCAGTACAACGACATTTTTAGGATGCTGGTGCGGCTGCCTCGCTTTTGCAGCGTATCGGAGATGTTCGCGGAGGCGCGCACAGACGACTTTCACGCGATAATACGCAAGAAAGTCGCGTCTCTATGGCGGCGAACGCGGAACAGTAACAATGGCATCCTGAAAATGATTGTTGGTCGCTTCGATTGCCCCATCCAATATAAATGGATGCGCGTAGCTATGGGTGACAAACTATGACATTTTAACTGAATCTTCGTACGTTCATTATTTTATTCAGATTGGATCAAATCTTTTCAGAAACAATCACGGGTACGCGATGAGCAATTTCCAAACTAACAAACCCACATGCAGATGAAATAAAAATGCCAACCTGAGAATAAGAGGCAAAATGATCAATATATTCGCTCTTTTAATAATATGTATATAATAATCATAGATTAATGATAATTGTTAGTGCATTAACACTAAAATGCACTAACAATTATCATCAATCTAATCAATTTCACCACAGCAATATCGAACTTTATAAACGTTCATATAAAATTTCAAACGAAACATTATTCTTACATCTTTGAAAAATTTCGTTGAAACTGCTCGAAACTAAATCCAAATATGAGAAACGTTTTCGCAGAAGACCACGGAACCCTAACTAAAATAATCTTCTTATACGGCCCCCGCGATGTCACCCTATTACGCATAAAGCCCTAAGTCAGCCATTGTGGCGTGAAAACAACTTTTTGTAAAACTACCCTCTCACAGGAGGGGAAAACTTTTGTTCGCCATTCACTAAACAATATATTATTATTTCACACCTACGTATGATAGTATTTTATTTATTGTATTATTTATTTTACCTACCCGCGGTTTTTCAGAGAACCCTTTTTTTAGGATAAAAAGTAGCGACACTTTCCTATTTAAACATATGAATACCTACAAAAAATCAACACGATTTGTGAAAAAAGTAAGAAACACACTAAAAACTATTTACGAATTTATAACAGATACTCGTAATAGTAAGGACAAAGTCATATTTTCGAGTTTTCAATATCGTTTTTGAGTAATAACTAACACATACCACACACACGAACACACACACACACCAACCACAGTGCCTTATATAATGTGAAAAATATTTATAAGCGAAAGAGACTAGATCCTGCAACACAGGTGGAGCCTAAAGCAGGGTCTAGGGTACCTATAAAATCCTAGTAATAATATATTTAAAAGAATAGCTATATATAACATACTCATATGCCTTATCTTTGCCATGAAAGTCCTGATTTAGACAATAAATTACTGGAAGAGACTAAATCCTGCAACACAGGCACAGCCTAGTGCAGGGTCTAGGACATAACTGTTACTTACTTATATAATTACTACTTGTATTATAATGTTAAGAAAATTGTTTAAATAAGTTTAGTTTAAAGAACACTTAAGTTAGGTTCTAAGGCATTACTATTACCGAACTGTATAATAATAGTATAGTATTTTTAGATACTAAAGTAATAATAAATAAAAAAAAAAAAAAAAAATAACTTAGTCACCTTAAATCGGTGAAAAAGCTTATCAAAATTTGTGACGTATATGCGGCGGACCATGGTCTAACGTATAATCTTGCGTATAATTCAAAAAAGAGCGAAGTGGTAATTTTTAAGAGTGAACGTCTTACGCCTGAACGAGTTCCGCCAATTGTGCTTAATAAGGTTAATAAGGCAGGTAAGTGTTGTTAAATAAATTCATACTGAATAAAAAGTGGATAGGTTAGAAAAAAAATGATAAAATACAATATAATAGTTAAAAAAAATTACATATATTTATAATCATTGATTTATCGATAGTTCATCAACTATATATCACGCGTTTTCGACCGGAGGCACCGGTTGACCTGAAGTGATGCTGTGACCGTGCGCTCTCGGCCCTCTATCTCGAAAACGGTTCACCGTACGAAAAATGTTTGAAAATAAAATTTCTAGAGAATTTTGTATTCTACAATATTGACATAATACAAATAGCAAAAAACCCATAGGAAATGAGATATTTACAAAAAAGCGCATATATCCGATTTTTGTGACTTTTGACCTTGAAATTTAATAGTTGCGTACACCCTACCATAGGTATGTAGGTTTTGAGACAACTTTTAGGGTGTCAATATACAAGTATTTACAGACTTACAGCTGGGTATCTTGAATTCCGAGATTCTTACCTAATTTAAGCTTAAAGGACCGGATCATAATGGAGCGGCTCTGAAAGTGGTGAATAGTTTTAAGTATTTGTGGCATATAATTAACGATGAGTTGACAGATGACGATGATATAGAGAGGGAGCGTATGGCTCTGGCAGTCCGGGGAAAAATGATTGCGCGAAGGTTTGCTCGCTGCTCGAGAGAAGAAAAATTACCCTTGTTAAGGAGTACTGCCAATCATTTTACTCGAGCAGCTTGTGGACTAGTCATACTCGACGGGCTACAAGCGTGCTACGTGTCCAGTACAACGACATTTTTAGGATGCTGGTGCGGCTGCCTCGCTTTTGCAGCGTATCGGAGATGTTCGCGGAGGCGCGCACAGACGACTTTCACGCGATAATACGCAAGAAAGTCGCGTCTCTATGGCGGCGAACGCGGAACAGTAACAATGGCATCCTGAAAATGATTGTTGGTCGCTTCGATTGCCCCATCCAATATAAATGGATGCGCGTAGCTATGGGTGACAAATTATGACATTTATTTTGATTTAATGTATATTTTTTATTTGACAATTACATTGTTATTTATTTAATTTTATACAATTCATTTTTAATTTTTGTGTTCATTTAATTTCTTTTATTGATTAATAATGGGTTATATCCTGAAATAAATTATTTATTATATTATTATTCTTTATTCAATTGAATTCACAGGCTTGGCCTGGTCCTTTATTAGGCATCAATGGGGCCTGAGCCGACATTGAGAGGCCCTTTTTACAATTTTGAGATATAAAAACAGCAGTAGGTATAAAATGGATAGCGTGAAATGGAAACTATGGCATATAAACAGACTTGAAATATTAAATCGATCTACAGTAGAGCCTCGATAATCCGTACTCAGGCTAATCCGAACGTCGCTATAATCCGAACTGCATACCCCACCCCACTTCCTCGCCTTCGCCTCGCTGCTATGTTGTTTATTAATTAGTCTGCAGTTACGACTGCCACGTTGCGCGTCCATTCCACGTTTTTCTGCTCTGTACTCGTGCGCGGCGTGTTTTTTGAGGTTATAAAGATGGTTCCAACACCAAAACGCAAACATAAAACTTTGACTATAGCCGAAAAGTGCACCACACTAGACAGTTTAAAGGACGGAGTGTCGGCAACTTCTCTTGCTTGTAAGTATGGCGTTGGAAAATCAACAATTACAGACCTCAAGAAAAATGAGCAAAAATTGAGATCTTTTATAGCTAAAACTGAGAAAGGACCAGGGTTCAGAAAAACTCTAAAATTACCAGAGAATCCAGTGCTAGAAGAAGCACTGTTCACATGGTTTTTAGAACAAAGACGACGCCACATTCCATTGTCTGGTGAGGTCGTAATGGAAAAAGCGAGATTCTTCCATAAAAAACTAACAGGTTCGGATTTTTCTGCAAGTAGAGGATGGCTTGATAATTTTAAAAAACGTCATGGCATACGTCAGCTGAAAGTGTCAGGTGAGAAAGTCTCTAGCAATACGGAAGCTGTTCAACCATTCCAAGAAAAATTCCTAAACGAGATAAAACGATTACAAGAAATAAAAAAAAAAAAAAAAGAACCTTTGCCCTGAACAAATTTACAATGCCGACGAATCAGGATTGTTTTGGAAGGTTCTGCCGGACAAAACTTTAGCCTCTTCTGCTGAAACTAGCGCTCCTGGGTCGAAAGTGTCTAAAGAGCGAATAACTTTTATGCCTTGCGCAAACTCTACAGGGAATCACAAATTACCATTGCTAGTTGTGGGGAAGGCAAAAAAGCCAAGATCTTTTGGATCTGTAAAATTACCAGTGCATTATGAAGGGCAGAGGCGTGCTTGGGTAACCAGAGATATTTTTCTCGAGTGGTTTAGAGGCCATTTTGTTCCTGAAGTCAAACGTCATTTAAAAAAAATGGGACTGCCACAAAAAGCATTGCTACTCTTAGACAATGCCCCTGGACATCCAAATGCTGAAGATTTGACAACAGAAGACGGCAACTTCTCTGTACTGTACATGCCTCCAAATTGTACGCCTTTGATCCAACCTATGGATCAAAACGTAATCCAAAATGTCAAGATAAATTACAAAAAGAAACTCCTGATTCAAATGTTCGTGCAGCAAGAAGCCGATGAGGCTTTAACCTTGCATGATGTTATAAAAAGCGTCACAATTAAAGACGCCATTTTTTCGCTAGCGCAATGTTGGGATCATGTATCATCGTCTCTTATCGAAAAATCTTGGAAGCCTCTTTGGCCTGAAAAAATAAATTCAACAGAAGATAGATCAGAAGAAAATGATGACTTCGACGTAGAAGACGATCTCCCGCTCAGTCTTTTACGTAATCGTGGTTATACAGAAGTAACCATTTCCACTTTCTTGTCCATGAGTGAAGAGGAGAATTGCACAGATCCTATAACTGATGATGAGATCATAACCCAAATAACGCAAGAGAATGACGAGTCTTTAGCTGAAGATTATTTTGCTTCAAATGTCAAGAAAATTACTCATTCACAAGC
Source organism: Hypomecis punctinalis (assembly GCA_949316475.1). Taxonomy (NCBI): domain Eukaryota; kingdom Metazoa; phylum Arthropoda; class Insecta; order Lepidoptera; family Geometridae; genus Hypomecis; species Hypomecis punctinalis. The sequence goes on from OX438818.1 coordinate 18,342,644, forward strand.
CATATCATCTTTGAACACTTGCTTGGAGTGGGCTGAAGAAAATGACCTGTCCTTATCGGAAAAGATGATGCTACGTAACTTGAGGGACAAAGCTTTTTTCTAGTCCATCAACAGGACTCGCCAAACTAAAATAGATCAGTTTATGACTAAATAGACAATTTACACCTTACGTATTTTATGGTACCTAATTATTATGTAAATGTACGGTAAGCAACGAGCCGGGCTTTTTATTTGCATTACGACTGTAGTCCTTACGCTGCTTGTAATAAGAGCGTTCCCAAGGTCAATATGTAAAGCCCAGCTCGTTGCTTACTGTACCTCTTAAACTATGTATATAATTAAACACTATTTTAAGAATAAAAATGTTTTTTTTTCTCCTTACATACTATAATCCGAACGCTTCGTGAGTCCGAACAGGGGTTAGTTTTTGCTAGTTCGGATTATCAAGGCTCTACTGTATTGTGGTGAAATTTAAAATTTTATGTGAAATTGAGCTTCGGCACCCGCTATATATGCCCCATTTCAAAATGTCGTAGCGGGTGGTGACTTGCCATCCACTAAATGGGCCCCCCATAAAGGCTACCGTAAGTTAGTGCCGGAAGGGCAACATTAGTGTGGACGGCTTAGGGTGTCAGAGGTGTGCTGCGCTTTCACTAAACGCTACTCGCGGCGTTATGCCCTTTAACACTTCCACCCTGGAGCTGAGATTCTTAGCTCTTGCGGTTTCCACTCCAAACCGGCCAGTTAAGGCAAGAGAGGAGTCAGGGGTCTCATTTACTATATTATTATTAAATTATCCACTATCGAACATATCTACTAAAAGGGTTTGGCCTATATCCACCACGCTGGCCTTGTGCGTAAATTCACATTAATATCGAATTGCTTTCACGGGCAAATGCAGGTTTTCTCATGATGTCGTCACTTCCAACAGGTGCTATTGGAGATCTTTGGAGAAGACCTATGTCTAACAGTGAACGTCCTAAGGCTGAAACGATGACAACGAAGCAAAAGACACAGTGACTGAGTGAATTTTTACACAGTAAATTCTGATGCTGAGAGATATTTTATTTATTTTATTTTATTTTATTTTATTTATTATTTAGATATATTGGTGATTAACTTTAATAGATAATTAGTAAGAGATGTTTCTCAGTAAGTGCAATACAGTAATTTGAATTTACGTGCGCAATTTAAGTAGATACATAAAGAGTGGCTAATTCTCACTAAAGTTTTGATTTAAAAGTACAACTATTCGCATAAATTTGTTTTTGGATAATAATCATCAGTACTTCTAATTTTCGATAGGATTCCTAGCAGCAGCAAAATAGCAACGAATATTTATAGTTCAAATTTTGTAAAGTGATTTAGGTTGCCGTTTAAAAACAATAGCAATGGAATTCATGAAAAAATGCCAAGTCGATGATGGGATAGCACAAAAATCAAAAAATCACTCTGGCGAAGCCGCGGGCAAAAGCAAGTCAACAACCCTATCCTAGTATTATAAACGCGAAAGTGTGTATGTATGGATGTTTGTTCCTCTTTCACTCAAAAAACTACTGAACGGTTTGAGATTAAACTTTGAAATAGTAATGCTTATGCATCAGAATAACACATAGGCTATAATTTATAAAGATATTGCGTGAAACGAAGTTCGCCGGGTCAGCTAGTAATTTATACAAAGGGGTTCATTTCTCATCCTCATTTGAAGTGGGGGCGATAAGTCCTGCACTGACGTCCCGCATGGGGTGTTTTGTGCATTTCCCCCTCCAGCGTGTACCCGAGCCAGCCCAGCTCCTAAAAATAACGGAGCGTGGCTCTGGGCCGCTGGCATAACTGCTCCAGTGGCTTGGTTGGTATACCAGATGGCGATGAGGATGATGCTGTAGATGCTGATGACAAAGCAATAGCATCATCATGCAACCCGAAAGCGATTCTAGTTTCTGCCGTGGCCTTGCAATGCCACAAGACATGCTCTACCGTTTCATTCTCCTGCAGGCAACCACGACAGAGTGGGCTCTCGGTAGCTCCCAGTTTATACATGTGACTATTCAAGTTGCAGTGATCAGTGATGAGTCCTACCATAAGTCGGAGGTCTTGCCGCTGCAACCTCAATAGATCGTTTATACAAAGGGGTATAGGTACATCAATTCCAGCGAACCATCTATATAATGCCATTTTGGTCTTGTCGTTAATGCCATTTTTGGCCAAAAATAACCGTTTTATGAAAGGTGACGTCCACAAGTGGTCGTTATTCAGAGAAAAATTGAACCAAGATGATATATACATTATTTGAAAGCTTGATGTATGGGCTTCTCAAAAATATTTTACTTAGATTTTATTAACCCTCCATTTTTTTAAAATGTGAAAAATAATAATACTTATAAACTTGAAAAAAAAAAAAAATTATAAATAGCTTTGTATTTTTTCTAGTTTAGCAATAATAAAGTGCTTCTATCGTTATTTTACTTACATTCGTAGCTGATTCTTCCACATCCATCTATTTTGCCAAAATTAAAAATTATAACCTACCAGTGTGACCAGTTAGTAGGTACAATGTGACAAAAAAAAACATTAAAAAAATGTGTCTAGTTGGTAAAAATGCTTCTATTTAACAATTTGGAGGTTACTTAATCAGGGTTGATAGAGATAAACTACCTATTGAGCCAAAAATATTTATTTATAGATTCAAAATTAATTTAAAAAAACGGAGGCCTCTTTTTTGGTTTTAACTGATGTAATAGACTCAGAAAAATATGCACTTTCTCGAAATGTAAAGAGTGTTGTGGTTAGAATTTTCAATTATTATTATACCAGCCTCCATACATTTTGTGGACATGTCCTTTGGTAAAAAATACCTACTCTCTTTTGTATCCCTTTAAGCAAGATCTGTTCACATGCCATTAGTGGATCTATACATTTTAGAACAAGCTCTGCAATTGGGTGTAAATCTCCAGCCGGACCGCGTCCATTTCGCTGCTACTAAATTCTCGCAACAAATGCAATCACACTCTATTCTGTTACAGCAGCTTTGTATGGATTTTGGACTTGATTTAAGGTTATGTACACTAGCCGTGGTTGACTAATGTCATTAATGGTAGCCTTGTATTCGTAAAGTCTTGGGATCAAATCACGGTCTAAGTATACTATTTTAGGAATAAATTGCATTAGCTTACGTATTTTTTTTAATTTAACTTGTATCGCTACTTGTAAACAACCACTGTTAGTCCGAAATCCCACCGCAAGAACATCCTGCTCATATAGTACACGGTTCAAACCAATTTTACGTAATTATTTGAATAGGAGAATTTCGCAAGGTTTATATGTATTCTCCTATTCAATACATTTATATAAAAAAATAAAGTAAGGATCTGTTTTCCTATAAAGTAATGAAACATTATTAAATTTCAAAACTTGCGGCCAAATTTTGCAGGGCAACCCTATTTAAATAATATATTCTCCCACTCATATAATTAGGAAAAACTTGGTTTGAACCGTATACTCTATGAGCGGGATGTTCTTGCGGTGGGATCTCGGACTATAATTATGTGGCTTAGTGAAATAATCTTCTCCTTATTAACATGAGATGGTGGTATCGACTTTTGGTCCCGTACCAATGAATTATTTAGATATAAGCGGACTTTCACTCTACTGGCATTTTAGTGTAAGAAAACATCGTGAAGAGGTATGTCTGTAAAAGTTTTAATTTCATTTAATATTTTTGTGAATATATCGAAGACATAGTGAAAATCGCGGGTCGAACTTGGACATGATTAGCAGAGGACCGAAACAGATGGCACCGCAAGAGAGAGGCCTATACCCAGCAGTGGGATAGAGAAGGCTGCGGATGATGATGGTGATGAATCTATCAACATTCACTAGGCAAACGTGGCCAATATAGCCCAATTGCCTTTCGATGGGTATACCTTTGTTCAGCAGTGGGCTGTTAAAAAGCTGGTATTGGACAGTCATTTAATTTTGTTTAATTTAAACCCTCGCGTGACCGAGAATAGAACTCAGAATCTGCAATCTCCAGGGCAGCCAATTATTAACTGAGCCATCAGATCATTGGAGAAACAAAAGTCGTAAGTTATTATAAAAACTTATTATCAAATGGGCGAAAAGCAGAATTGCGAAAAAAGAAGTAAAAAGTTCTAAATGGAAGGTCGCGACCAGAGATGTAGATGAGGATAGATATTACAAAATCATAACCACTTAATTTGAGTTATTTTATCTAATAGAGAATGTCTACAACTGAAATTACAATGGGTTGCCTGCGAATGTAATCTTAGCAAGAACTATAAACACATTAGACTGGACCTTTGGATAAAGAAGGAAAAAAATCCTTGACAGATAAATACTAATTTAATTCGACTCCGCTTGATACAATCATCATCATCATCATCAGCTTATTTCGGCCCACTGCAAGGCATAAGCCTCCTCCCCCTCACGCCAACTATCCCTGTCCTGTGCCAGTCTCATCCAGGTGTTGCCGCAAAACTTTTGGTTGTCATCGCGCCACCGTTGTAAGGGTCTACCGGGACTGCGCTTCCCGTCACGGGGCCACCATTCAGTCAGAGACCTGCTCCACCTGCCATCATCACATCTGGCTAAATGTCCAGCCCAACGCCACTTGAGATTGATTATACGGGATCCGATATCTGCCACCTTTGTCCTCCTACGGATCTCCGTATTTCTAATTCGGTCACGTAACGTGATGCCTAGCATAGCACGCTCCATGGCTCGTCCATGTCACTTGATACAATACAATACAAGAACACTTTATTGACACCACAAGTAGTAAAACAGAAGAAGAAATAACGACAGAAGAATGGTACAAAAGGCGGTCTTCCAGACAACCTCTGATACAGGCACATCAGCATACACTGCTCGCCTATAAATAAATAAATAAATCATTTTTCGTTGTAGCCAAAAAAATTATGTACTGAAACTACTGACGAACTAAATATTCGATTTCCTTGCTATCTCTAAATTCCACGCGAATTAAAAATGCATATATAGGCATATATATCATATATATCTATCATGCTGTCCCAGTGCGGTTTGGTGGATGCACACACGCTATCTAATTTCTTCTACGGACGTATGTATACGTATATATATATATAGGTTGCATCACAATGTTTTCCTTCACCTAATAACCAATTGTTAAATATTGTACATAAATTCCAAAAAACTCATTTTGATCAGGATTTGAACCCATTACCTCACGAATCACAACGGCTTTTAAGTATTCGGTATTGAAATAAATCATGAATTTATAATATTTTTTCAATTTTGTTCCGTCTCTTGAGTTACATATGTCTGTGGCCCCGACACTTCTCTCGCAATGTCCGGACACCGGACACCGCCGCAGTTGCTCGAGCATTATATGGCTCTTTACACAGCAATGATGTAGAATATTTAGTAAGAATACTGATGAAAATTAAGCTTTTATAATTATGTTGAAATACACAAATACAAGAGTAACGTAATTACTACTAATATGAAATAACATAATAAATCATTAAATAAATAAATATAAATATTTTGGGACATCTTACACACGGCCTCTAACCCCAAACTAAGGCTGCCAGAGACTGGTATACTACATATACTTATTTTTAAATACATACTTATATAGATAGTAACTAAATAACATCCAGACACAGAGCAAACACTTGTGTTCATCACATAAATATTTGCCCTGGGTGGGGATCGAACCCACGCCTCTTTGATCCAGAAGTTAGGGTCACTAACCACTGAGCCACCTGGGTAGTCATTGACATGGTATAATTTATTTCTCTTTGGCATCTATAATGTACCTTGATGAATATCTATGGCCCCGACACTTCTCTCACTATGTCCGGACACCGGACAGCGCCGCAGTTGCCCGAACATTCTACAGCTCTCTCGAGAGCAATGATCAAGAATATTTTATAACAATGCTGATGAGAACTCTCTACTCAGCCTTTATATTTTTTATTACAGCGAGGTTTATGGACTTACGGATTGGATTTTTTTTGTAAATATGTATTCGGTCGTTAGGCAAAATTTTGTAGCTTAGAGAATTGGGGCTAAGCGGCTTCAGCAATGGAATGTGAAATACGTTTTTAGTATCCATGATTTTTACATTCAAATATTAATATTTTGTAAGTAAAGATATTCTTGTTGTATTTTTTACTAAAGAAGATTAACATTTTATAACGATTCATAAGGTCTAAAGCGTTCAAGAAATATTATCTAAGCTCTTGAGAGATTATTTTCAAAGTGAAAAAAACTAAAAGATTTGCTGTACGGTACTTATACGAGAGATGAGAAATGCAAATCGCTTCTAAATGGTCTTATAGGAGATATATAAAAGAGTCCTCTTCAATGGAAGATGCACCTACTAAATAATGATGAAGAGGAAAGAAACTGATCAAGTTAATAAAACTACTACTATCTATTAGTATTTTGAGATTAATACTAATGGCTCCATTAGTATTAATCTCAAAAGTATCCAAGTCCAGTTTTATTTGGACCACAAATCGAACCTATTCCTAGACTAGGTATACCGAAATAAAGAACCGCATTAAAATTAATTCATTCATTTTAAATAGCTATGACACCACAGACAGACATAAGATATACAGTCACTCATATAATACATATCTTTGTAGGTAGATTCTTTAAAGCACGATTTTACATGACACTGAATATCAAGTCAAATATACGAACACTCAAACTAAACAAGTTCCAAGCTTTAGAAAATAACAGGTCACGAAAATATGAAATATAGTCTAAGATACATGTTTAGATAGCTTCTAGATCCTGGCTTACAAGCTTACACTTCCCCGAGAAATATTACAGACCTTTTCTTGGCCAGCCGACTAAAGCTAAACATCCTGTGCAAACTTACTTGGGTATGACAAATATACCTACTTCTTCTTGTATATTTTGGCGTCGCATGTTTTATGCATTTGGCAGTGTCAAGTACAAGTTTTTAACAATTTTGTTATTTTATCAAAATAATCATAGTTTTGGTCACGTCATAGTCCAAAAAAGTCGCGGTCAAGTCCAAACATAGTCCAAGTCATACCTCAGTATAACAGTGGGGACTTTACTAGGTCGTCTATGGAGTTTTGGTAACAACACGATTCACCACATTTGCTTACACTCATGCACTTATTTCAGCTCATGAACAAAATAACAATCAACGAAACACCACAATTTTTCTTTAATTATCACTGGTACAAAGTAAGAAACACAAGTTTTACAAAATAATACAATGCGGCGATATGATTTTTAAGCGTTTAAGGTCGCGCCTACTATTAAGTAGGTTCACCAAAACTCCATATAGCGGGAATCGGTATCATATAGAATGTGTAGGTTTTGAACAGTAAAAAAATAGAGAATAGACAAATAAAGAATATGAATATGAATAGTTGTAAATAGTACTTTCCCGTTAGCATATATTAATTCAAATTCAAATTTATTTATTTACAATAAATATAAAATACATTTAATAATTACATAAATACATTTAATGTCATAGGTATGATAATTTTACCAATTATTTCGTACTTTATCTAGTCTACATTAGGTATTCAACACAATGCCTAGAAATAACAATATATTAGTGTAGTATTATCAAGTCAATTTGCATAGAAAAAGTAGTTTACTCATCTATATTAATAATTTCGTCAAGGGTACGGTAGACTCGATCGAAACTTTATCTGAATGATAAAACATAAAAAAATAATGATTTCGAGTCGACAACATATATCCGGAAAATTCGGATTATCGAGTATTTTAATAAATTATAACGGTGTTGACAAATAAAAACACGGTCTCCATAATGACACCGGATGACATATCTTGAGCAGTTGAGTTGAGTTGAGTGAGTTGCCAATAGCACAAATAAAGACTATGCTAAAATGGTGTTAAAATTGTGGCAAAATAAATATACTAAAAATTGTGATAACATTTTTCTACATATATGAAATGAAACGGAACAAAAAAAGTAAAATTATTGTTTATTAACAAAATATGTGTTTTAATCGACTATGAACTAATTATATGCTATCGAATAAAATGTAAGTATCTTGGTCTTCATCGACAATTAAAGTGCTTGAAGACGAGCTAGCGTCACTGCTCATACTGTATAGATCTCCTTGGTACCTACAGAGCGCAGTGCATTATCTGGAACTGCGTAAAGCTGGAAACATACTATCGGACGCGGTTCACGGACGCGACTGACAGCCGCGACTGATAGGTATATAGACTATGAAAGTACACTGAGCCGTGTACACTATCGGACATAAGTCGCAGACGTCACCTTCGGACGACCTTGAGCGTTCGGATGTCCTAGAGTGATCTGGCGAGCCGGATGTTTTAAGACTGTGCACATTGCTAAGTCTCGGCTGTCAGTCGCGTCCGTCAGCTGCGTCCGATAGTATAGTTTCCGGCTTAAGAGTAGCAGTTTTTCGTTGCCCTTTTTAAATCGAATCTTATAAGTATAAAACAACATTTTAAATTTTTTAGCGACAAATAATTGCGTAGCTTAGTTTTTAATACATTCATTTGACTAAAAGAAACCCGTTCAATTTCGGCATTTGAATGTGGTAGCGTTAAAAACGATATTGCTGAAATAAATTTTCATGGTAATAAACTTTTATTGTATAATTATTTTACATGCCAAAAATATGGTGTATGCTAAATTGCAAATAAATATGCTAAGCAAGATCAAAATGTGCTAAATTGGCATCACTGATCTTGATACTCAAATGACATGATAATTGACTACTGTCAAATATCTTATTTTATGTTTTGGCGTCGCATTGTTGTGCATTTGCCAGTGTCAAGTATTAAGTTATAATAATTTTTGATAATATTTTATCAACATAGTCACTGTCGTAGTCACGTTAAAGTCCATAAAAGTCACGGTCAAGTCCAAACATAGTTCAAGTCATACCTCAGTAAAGCAGCGGAGACTTTACTAGAGACGTCTATGGAGTTTTGGTTACAACACATGATACGTCACATTATATCATTTGCCTACACTTATACACGTAAAAAAGCTCATAATCAACGAAATATCAAAGTATTTCACTAATCATTACTAATAAAAACACAAGATTAACAAAATAGTAGTACAATGAGGCGACATGATTTTTCCGCGTTCCCGCCAAAAATTAGTTTTGAGCAACTTTAATTTTGAGCAATTACTTTGGGATGTTGTTTACACCCATCATGCCGAAAGTACCTATTTCTTAAAATGAATGTCTTTCATCGGTCTTTCATCATTGTTTTGCTTTATGATACCTACATCATTTTGTTATCAGCTTAAACTCCTTGCTTTGCTTCGCTCGGAGCGAAGACCTATCCTTCATCTATGCTCCTTGCATTTGGTAATCATTGTCATAATTGTGAAAAATTGAAGCAGCGAAGGGCTTTTCGTAAAGGTGGTGATCGAGTAACAGTAAAATTATGATGTGTGTGTGTATTATGAGTCACATTTCACCCGAGCGAAGCCGGGTTCTCATCTAGTTGCATAATAATGCTCGATATCGTATAGAATGTGTAGGTTTTGAACAGTAAAAAATAGTTGTAAACAGTACTTGCCCGTTAGCAGATATAATTATATTAATATAATTTGTGTAATTTAGTGCAATTTGTTTCGTGTATAATTTGTATGAACTTGCACTCGCACAAAGTGTTTCAAAAACGCGCCGCTAGTGGCGCTGTACATTTTTTCATACAAATTACATGCTTACGCGCTTGCCGAAGAGCGCGTCATGTTTACGACAAAACTCACACTCAGCATACTGAAGTATTTCTTAAGTACGTCAGATCGTATAGGTACTAGCCGTGATATCAGGTTAAACGGTTAAAACAACCGGGACCTACTACATATTTAACGTGTCATCTGAGCCACGGTAGTGCTCAGTTGTAAATGCCACCCGCGGTCACCCATCAGAAGACTGACCGTGCTGAACGTTGGTTAAAACTTCGATGATCGCTAATCAACATCTAGTCAAACCACGCTATGAGCGCTACAGTATTTCGTTATTTTTGTAATATTTCTTGGCCGTTTTCGCTTTGCCCTTTAATACTCTATTTGTCACAACTCTTATCATTCTCATAACTTCCCTCACCTGAAGCACAGTAATGGTATCTATACAGTATTGCGACCCTGCCCTGTCCTTGAAATAAATACCTACATCCCCGCGTGGCCACGCATCACGTAACTAGCGGTAGCGCTGCCCGCCTGGGGCGCGTATACGGAACTGTGATAGTGACAGTTAGAAAACCATTCGCCATATTTGTTTTGATAGTTTGTTAATTAACTTTCCATTTCACGATTTCCCCCTTTGCAGTCTATGGTTTCTTTTAAAATTGTCATGGCCAGTAAATCATTAATAATTTCAAATAATTTACGTGAAAAAAATGTCATCCGTAAAGATAAGTATACGTACAAGGCGTTCGAAGTTCAAAAAACGCACCTTTGGGGCCCTATTTTTGAACTTCGTACGCCCTATAACGTATACGTAACTTTGACAGATTGTATAAAAACGCTCTATATTGTCTTTGGAAGTTGCGAATACTCCATACAAGTTTCATATAATGTATAGAACAAGTTGAATGAAGTTCAAAAATGATGCTCTTGGTATGTAAATTGCAATATAATATTGCACGTACTATTATTAGGACCTCAGGATTGCGCTGGATGCAAACCGCTATCAACCGGTCTTATTGGAAATCATTAGGGGAGGCCTATGTCCAGCAGTGGACGTCCTATGGCTGAAATTATGATGATGATGATGATGATGATTGCACGTACTGATACAAATGCGACTTTCACCTGTGTGTACCGAATCCCGAGGCGCAAAGATATGATTTCCGTTCCGACCGTTTGGATGAAGACGGAATACTGTATAGATACCATTACCGTGCCTGTAGGATTTGTGAATATTAAAACGTACTAGGGTTTTTACGTATTTGTAAAGGGAACCAGGTGCGCGTTTTTATAATAAGATTACCGAAATACATTTACGTTCGCCTCTTGGTTGATGGATAATTTAATTTTCATATTGTGATGTTGATTTTGTTATAAATTATGTTTTGTGATGTCTGAGATGGGATGGAGGATTGGAATAAATAATTTAATTTTAAGCATCAATTTTACTTTGTCCTGTACTAGCCTTTTTTTCAATAGTCCACCGCAGGACGTAGGACTACCCAGGAAGGGTGATTGGGCCATATCCACCACGCTGGCCCAGTGCGAGTTGGTGGATTCACATACGCCATCGAATTTCTTCAACGGACGTATGCAGGTTGCCTCACGATGTTTTCCTTCACCGAAAAGCCAGTGATGTGAAATCCCGTACATAAATTCCAAAGAACTCATTGGCACGGGAACGGGGTTTTGAACCCATGACCTCACGATTGTAAGGCGGGTGTCACTACCTCTAGACCACCATGGCTTCAATTTTACTTAAATTTATCGTAATTAATAAGATCAGAAAGTACTTGCTAAATGCTCAGCTGACTTGATGAAGAACGTACATTCTAAGTTCTAACATACCTATAATAAATCTGAAAGTGTGTTTGTTGGTTGGTTTGATACCATCGACCTGGCATTGACTGCCTCGGTGGCTCAGTGGTTAGTGACCCTAACTTCTGGATCAAAGAGGCGTGGGTTCGATCCCCACCCAGGGCAAATATTTATGTGACGAACATAAATGTTTGCTCTGTGTCTGGGTGTTATTTAGTTACCATCTATATAAGTATGTATTTAAAAATATGTATATGTAGTATATCAGTCTCTGGCAGCCATATCACAAGCTTTGCTTAGTTTGGGGTCAGAGGCCGTGTGTAAGATGTCCCAAAAATATTTATTTATTATTTGCACACAGCAGCGGTGGCGCTCATAGCCTAGTTTGACTAGTTATTTGTCAGTGATCACCGAAGTTAAGAAACGTCGGCACGGTTATTCTTCGGATGGGTAAACGCGGGTGGCATTTACAACTGAACGCTACCAAGGATTCGATGACACGTTAAATTTTATGTTCCCGGTTGTTTTAGCCGTTTAGCCAGAGGCCTTCAGGCGGCCTAAAAGCTCTGACACAAGGGCTAGCCACCCGGCCTATACCTACGAACTTACTTACACAGCAGCATAGGGAGGGAACGATTTTATTTTTGCATAGTTATAAAATCAATGAGCATCATAAGCTACTTTATCCAAGAAAAAAATAAAAAAATTCCTTCGGATAGCACAAACATCAAAAAAATCGCTCGAGCGCCGCTCGCGGGCAAAAGCTAAGTCGTTGGTTCATACGAGTAAAATGCCAAAAATGTTTGTTTAATAAACCAGCAGTCGAATTAAAAATATTTCGTCACCGTCATTTCTACCTAAGGCATCCACAGCTGGACATAGGCCTCACCTATAGATCATCTAACTACGGTTAGAAGCAGTGCGTTCCTGCGGCCATCCATCCACCTTGTGGGTGGACGTCTTACGCTGAGGTACGTAGTCTTTATTTCTTTATTTGCACAATGTAGTGTACATAACAATGTTAAAACTAATTGTAGTACAAAACGTAGACCCCGTTAGGGCGCTGCAAGAGAACAATACTCTTAATTACTTATTACTATTTATGCTAAGTATAACAATGTAATTGTAGGTATTTTAATGAAATTATTTACAATTTAGTAATATACCATAGGGATTTCACAAGCTATACACAGGCTAATTATATCTTATTATTTTACTGTACTGAGTTTATTATAATTATTATTATTTGGCAAGTTATGAATATTAATTATACATACATATATTTTAATTATTTACTACCATTGATCTTCCATAAAGTCTTGAATTGAATAGTACGCTTTCTCTAAAAGCTTTGTTTTAATTTTATCTTTAAAGGCAATATCTTTGACAATATTTTTCAGGTTATCAGGAATCTTGTTGTATATTCTTACACAACGTCCACTTGAGAACTCTTCGACCCAATCGTTCATCAGGCCTCCGTGTCCTGCCTACTGCCATTTCAACTTGGCAACTCTTGGGCTGATAAAACATTTATTGTAAAACAATTTGAAAAACCTTTCTGAAAGTCAGTTGCTAACGATAACAGCCGGCAATCTAAAAGTATTTCGTGATAAAAATAGTCGCGATGCGGCCGTAGTGTGCGTGCCAATTTCTGGGTGTTCCCCAGGTGCCGAAATTTATGGTCGCTTCAATGCCGAAAGCTGGCGGGACGTGTGACAGCGGTTTAAACGTAAAACGAGTTTTTATGTATTTTTGACTATCTTTTTAATCAGACCATATCTAGTCACTGATAGATCTAAGCTTCATCTCTTTCGCACCACTCTTTACATTGGCTTGATTGAATATTTAAAACTAACTAGATATTAGATACCCACTAACTGTTATTAGAATTAATTGTCATACCATAATTTAGATTTAAATTTAGCTAATAAGATTTACCTTGTTTTGCTACACATTATAAAACAGGGTCCTCAAGTAGACGTAAGCATATACATTAAGTTCTATATGTTAATACTCTCTTGTTGGTGCAAATAAATGTTCTGATTCTGATTCTGATTCAATAAATATGAATATGATTGTTTTCTTGAAGACGCATTAGTCTTCGTAAACTTTCGTAGCTAAGCTATCAGAGTTTTTAAGCTGCTAGAAGGATTATACAATAGAAGCTCATCAAAGCTACTACAGCGTTTAGTTATAAATGCCACCAGCGGTCACCTATCTAAATAGTGATTGTACTGATTGTTGCTTCATTACGGATCGCTCTGACCACAGAATATAAAATAGACCTATCCTCTATAGGGGTTTGGGTTATCTGCCAGGCTAGGATGCACCACGAAATATTTCTTTCGTAGTGTCAGATCGAGACAGTTATGGGTAAGTATACATCTGTCACTTTTCACATGTCAAAAAGAGTTCTTTTCGTGCCTTTCCTGAGTGTCAAGTGGGAGATTTGCAAAGAAAATCGAATTACTTTTACGTCGCGTTGACCGAGCGCACCGTGCACACACGCGAGCACATTGACACACACGCTTGAATTAGACAATCACAGACGTTGCCGCACTCGTGTTCGATCGGTTTGGCGCTCGTTACATTACCGTAAAAAATACTCACACTTAGCTATTCAGTTTTCTGTACGTGACACAAGATGGCGCTGTGCCATTTCCATAGAAATCACATCGAACGTTAACGCGATCGAGCTCGAGTAAAAATCTCGCACTTAGCCCTCTGGTCGCGTGCTGAACTAGCTGGTCACTAAGGTACCATATAATGATTATACTATAAACATATCAGGGACGGAAAACAACGATGCGTTTTATAATACCCACTACAACATACCTAAGTCAACAATAGTCATCGAGAATATTTCACCAGTCGAAACGCTCCGTGTAGGACTCGCAACGGCGCCGGTCGTGACGTAACGTTCTAACGGGCATAGTCTCATATTTTTCAATAGAAATAACATTTTTTGCCTGATACAATCCTAGCACGGCCATGTTATGGTACGTTATAATGGGCAGAACTTAATTAACACGCTTCACGTTTGCTCAGCTGTGATAGCCTCAGTCACGCCATCGAATTTCTACCAGAATAAGGCAACAAATTATTTGTTCTCCTGTAGGATAGCGAGATGAGCTGTGATTTGTCGGTACTAAGGATAATTAAATCTAATGGCCTTTGTATTCACAAAATCATTGTACTGTAAAGGAGATGGTCCGCTGGCATTGGGACCGCGGGCCCACGCGACACCGCAGCGTCTGCGGTGTAATTTATGGCGGCAATCACCTCACGCACCGTGCGCCTTTATGCCGGTACGAAAGCCTAAGGCAGCATCTCCACAAACGATTATTTATGAGTCGTTTTGAAGCAAAATGTATGTGTTAAGTTCAAAAGTAAAGTGACGTTTTAACGATGCTTGCTGAGAGTGCTGTCATATTTTTATTGTATCTTGTTTTTGTTGTGTGTTTATGTGAAAAATTTGCTGTAAACTTTCTATTTTATTATTTTGCCGCGTATACGAGTAGGTACTTGTTTTTAACTGGTTTTTAATATTAAAATAATCAGTTTTAAAAATTCAATAAAAACATTGTAGTTTAAGTTTTATTTGTAACTAAAATATTACTATTAAATAAATTCGTTACTAATGACTAATTTAATAAAACTACTAAGGTTTTTATTTAAGTTACATAAAACAATGTACTTTTTTTAAATAGTTTTATCCAAAAAAAAATTCAAAAAGTACATAATTAACTAAAAAAATAACGATTTCATTTTTCTCGACCTATTTTATCTCAACATTTATTTTACCAAATCGAGTTTCAACGCAACCTAATTTTTCACAAGTTCATGTCAAAACTTTCGCTTTTGCAACAATATCCAAAAAATATCAAAGTACATAATTAACTAAAAAATAACGATTTCATTTTTCTCGCCCTATTTTATCTTAACATTATTTTACCAAATCCAGTTTCAACGCAACCTAATTTTTCACAAGTTCGCCTTTGCTTTTTTCCAAGTACAATTTTTTGGAAGTACAGTACAGCCTTTGTCTGACAGCTATTATTTTTATCTCCCAAATTGACACATAGGTATGTATGTACCGACCCGGCAACAAAGCACGGATCTCCACATAAAACAGACATTTACTTCCCTGAAAACAGAACCTTACGAAAGCCACGAGCGCCCGTGGGTTTTTATAACGACAATTTTTCAGCGTTACGCCGTTACCGGCTAAATAAATACTTGGATTTTTGGATCATACTCCACCAAGGCGAAGCAAAGCGAAGATAAGTTGAAATAGACAGTTTTTGTATAAAATTTGTGGTTCTAGTATGAGCTGTAGACTCGCGGCCAAATTGCATAATAAAAATACAAAATAGACTTCATACCATTTTTAAAACTGATATTTTTTAATAACTATTAGTAATTTCTGCTATATTAACATAATAATATTGTTGCCGATAACGTAACTATAATTATTATCATATCGTTGATAACGATAACGTAACGTGCTTAAATGCTACTTGTTTCTTAACTGTACCTGTTGACATCCAAATTGACAAATGACACTGACATTTAGTATTCTTGTTTCTATTGTATTAATCTTGTTTTATTATTAATTTGTTGTAGGTATTTGATAATTTTTAGTTGTATTTTGATAAATTTTATTTAATTTAATTTTAAGTAATAATTCTATAAGCATATTATAAAAGCATTGTTAATGGACGTTTTTAAGAACATGTAATTTGTCTACGAAATAAAGAGAATTTGACTTTGACTTTGACACGGCAGCACTCAGAAGTAAATGCCACTTGCGGTCACCTATACGAAAACTGTCCGTACCAGACGTTGTTTAAAACACCTAGTCACCTACCGGAACCGTAGTTTAAAATAGCGATACCTACATTTTCAAAACAAATGCAATTAAAGTAACAAGTATTTGTGCAAAATGGAGAAGCGTCGTAGATGAGGTCGACCGTGTGCGATTTTACTAATTTTGTTACGTCGACAACACTGCTTTGTCATTGCTTTTTTAAATTTAATTGCTAGTACAACTAAAAGTGTTTGATACTTGGTAGACACCAATTCAGTTTTCATCGGTACCCGCGTCTACCAAGTGAAGTCGGTACCTTGGGTGCTGAATAAAATGTTATTGTTAGTTCATAGTAACGCCACGATGGTTCTCTTTTTGCACATACTCTACAAGATCATGGCCTAGCTCCTTACATTTTTGCAATATATCCTTTCAATTTTGCTCAAAATCAAAATCATAACCGAGTGAAGTATTGTTGTTTTTAAACTTTCGCGATTTGAACACATAATTATTATATACTACGGGACTAATCGCGCACTAAAATTACGAGACAAATAAATACCTCCTCTATACACCTGTGCTAAGCCGAGGCGGGTAGCTAGTTTTATTATAAAGTATTTAAAGAAGAACAAAATTAATACTTCATTCGTAATTATTATATACTACGGGACTAATCGCGCACTAAAATTACGAGATAAATAAATACCTCCTCATCCATTTGTTGCATCGACCGTGGTCACGCACCCACTCACCCTACCCGTGACCACGGTCGATGCAACTCGGCCGAAACGTCGGGATAAGATAATTTTGTTCTTTTTTAAATACTTTATAATAAAACTAGCTACCCGCCTCGGCTTAGCACAGGTGTATTATACATATAAACCTCTTTCTTGAATCATTATATCTATTAAAAAAATCGCATCAAAATCCATTGCGTAGTTTTAAAGATATAAGCATACATAGGGACAGACAGCGGGAAGCGACTTTGTTTTATACTAATAATTCACTGCCTCGGTGGCTCAGTGGTTAGTGACCCTGACTTCTGGATCAAAGAGGCGTGGGTTCGATTCCCATCAGGGCAAGCATTTTTGTGATGAACATAGGTGTTTGCTCTGTGTCTGGGTGTTATTTAGGTACTATCGATATAAGTATGTATTTAAAATATGTATATGTAGTATATCAGTCTCTGGCAGCCATATCACAAGCTTTGCTTAGTTTGGGGTCAGAGACCGTGTGTGAAATGTCCCCCAATATTTATTTATGTAGTGATAGTGATGACGATAGTGCTAGTGATATTACTTTGCAATTTCTACAAGTTCTACCTAATTGCGTTCATCTCTGTTCCACTCCATTTTGGTAGAATCTAAACTTTACTGCCTAAATAAATACGCGGATTTTACCTTCGGACCCGTAAATGTTATCGAATTTGTAAAACTGGAAGAAAAGTCGACTTTGCTCGTATTTTTCGATCACGGCGTCAGCTGTCAGGGAAAGTTATGGTGCTGTTAGAATTTACAATTTAATATTTGGGGAAGAACTGTACTTAATAATTTAGAAGAAAAGAACTGGAGGAAATGTCATTTTATTTAATTTATTTTGGAATGACGCGTCGTGAACAGAAATAGGGATGAAATTAAAAATGTTGGTAGTTTCGTTACCAAAGTTAAAATAATCGGCCAAATGCGAGTCGGGCTTGCGCATCATAGGTTCGGTACCGTGTGGAAGCTACCCTTAAATATTGATTTTATTTTAATTTAATTGTTTATTTTTTAAAGTGCATATTTAACTAAATATTCTGTGAATATTTCATTAGGATAAAAATTCAGATTTGTTGTATTAGAGCCCTCCTTAAATATTTATATTTTTCTGTTTATTTGTTGTTATAGCGGCAACAGAAACACATCGTCTTTGAAAACGTTCTTGTTCTAGCTATCACGGTTCATGAGATTCAGCCTGGTGACAAACGGACCTACAGTAAGTAAATATTTGTTTAATAAAAGCAGCCCATCGATGATTCAGCCTAATATTTGAATACCTAATTAAATAAGTATGAGTTTGTTTCCAACTGGTAGTGGGTTTGAGTATTTGGATTATCTTTAGACCTTCAAAGGTATGTGGATGATCCACTTGTTTTTTATGTACTTAATAGTCTTAGCTTATAAATTATGTAGTGTTGTATTTTGTTGTAATTATCAAGGCACATGCCATTAAAAAACGTATGTTGCAATAAATGATTGTATGAAATTTGTATTTTTTCTAATATATTTTAACGACGCCTGCTGGAACCTAAGTTACCTCTGTTTCCTCTCTTGTCACACTTTGTATCAAGTCTCAACAACTTCATCAAAATTATTTAATTAATACCTATTTTTCTAAAAAATGTCCAACTCAAAATTTAAAGAACTTTTCACAGATTGATGTAAATTTTTGGCGCAACATTGCATACATGCGTTTTTTAGACTAAACTGAACACAGTGCAGGACGATTGAGTAAATAAAATAAAAAATCTGGTAGTTTCTATATTGGGCATGCGGAACAAATTCCCTTTGAAGTGCAACGCACAACGCCGAGAGCATTAAACCGTTATGGCTAAAAACCGAATATTTCAAAATGTATTTTTTTCTCTCGCTGTACCTACTTGATGGATAAGTTAAGGTACAGTTCCGTGCTCAACTGTACGGTAGACGGACAGAATAAATAATGCCTTTGGGAGACACGTCATCTATAAGTGCAGACTACGTGTCACTGACTACGGAATGTATTATGCAAACAATAATACAGTATTGCATTCCTGTGTGGGGCAGCGCTGGGCAGACGGTGTTTATGGCCGCGGAGCGAGCGCAAAGAGCTTTGATTAAGGTTATGCTCTGCACGCCGTTTCGCTTTCCTACTGACTCACTGTACGCTGATTTCAACGTACTCAGAGTTCGGCAACTGTTTGTTTCAAAGGCAGTCCAAATCATCCGCAACAATCTGAAAAGTCACCCGGACTACGACAGCTTAAGGACTAAGCGTAGTTTCTTGTGTAGAGTACATGTCCCACATGGTAATTCGTTGTTGGCCAAACGCAGCCCAGTATACTCTCTACCAACAATGTCGTGTGTTCAACAATGTCTGCAGAAAAGTTTACTAAAGCCGGAAACATCCTATCGGACGCGGCGACTGACAGCCGCGACTTAGCAATGTGCACAGTCTTAAAACATCCGGTGTGCCAGATCGCTCTCGGACGTCCGAACGCTCAAGGTCGTCCGAAGGTGACGTCCGCGACTTATGTCCGATAGTGTGCACGGCCCAGTGTACTTTCATAGTCTAGGTCGCGGCTGTCAGTCGCGTCCGTAAGCCGCGTCCGATAGTATGTTTCGAGCTTAACTCCGGAACTTCCTAAATATATTTTTAAAAGAAACGTCTAAAGCTGGCCTTCAAAGTTATCTTACAAGGAGACTGAGAGCCTCATTCATAGCGTTTATAGTGAGAGACGGACGAATAATTGTATTTCTTTAAGCGCAAACTTGCCGATGTATATTTAATTTTTTTTATTTCTGTTTCAATAATCTTAGCATTTTCTTAAGTATAATCATTAACATTAATTTTATAATTTGTTTCATGCACGTTAAACTATTGTCGCACAAACTTTTTTATAACTTCGCACTCGAACTCCAAAATACAAGCATTCGGAATATTAAATCTAGGTAACAACTAAGGTGTAAAATATATTGTTAGATGTAATTATGTATTCTAAAGTTGTAATAATTGTATTTAAGTATTATGAAATAAATTTTTGAAATCTTTATTTCATAGAAATACATAATAAGTTGGCAAGTGCGTGTCGAGAAACGCGTATACACACACACACACACACACACACACACACACACACACACACACACACACACACACACACACACACACACACACACACACACACACACACACACACACACACACACACACACACACACACACACACACACACACACACACACACACACACACACACACACACACACACACACACACACACACACACACACACACACACATGATTATGATAAAAACAATTTTTACGAAGTCATTAGATGATTGACTACTAGAAAAACGTAATTGAGTATAAAATATGTTTGTGAGCTCTGTGCATGTTTAAAAATTTCAATTTTTCTTTATTACTGAAAAAGTTGTGATCCCACAGTGCTCAAAATAATTTTCAGGGATTTTTTTTTTCCATAACGTCTAAAAACTCAGAAAGTTTGAATATTCTATCTTGTATACTTTAGAAATTAAGGGGGGGGACACTTTTTTCAACTTTGGCGACCTATATTTCACCAATGACATGTGACAAAAATCGTTTGGAAAACCTTACGCCCATTTTCAAAAACAGTTATTCAACGATATCCTACATGAGGGGGTGAGGTTGAAAAAAATCCCCACTCTACATGTACAGGAGCTACCCCTTAAATAAACCCCCACTCCTCCTCTACACACCGAAATGGACCTTTATAGCTGTTCTTTTCTCACAATAAGCTGATATACGATTAATTTATTGTACCTATGCCATTTTGAGCGTAATGCTTCCGTGCCAAGGGATAATTTCGACTTTCTTCCTTATCGGCTAAGAAAAGTGGCGATGATCTTCACATTCTGCCTTACTCCGTAATGAGATGCCGTGATGTAGCTAGCCCGAACAGCTCCTCTGGCATGGCAAAGGGATTTAACGATTTTATCTACCTTTGATATCAGTTGTCTTCGTCAATCCATACTAAGACTTTGTTTTCTCTTCCAGGGGATAAATTGGTTTCAGTTTATTTTATGACGACAAATGGGTGTCACAGACACACTTTTGAATATCCAAAACAATCTACATTACTCACATGTTTATTATTTACTTACGTTAAATCATAATTCATTTCTTATCTACATTCTTAAAACCATGTTAATTTCAGTCAAAATAAACATTAAACACAATTTACATCTACTTTACACTAAATATTCTAAATAGAACAAGACTAAACAATTTCTACCTTCAAGCATTTTATCTTCTTGTTTAACTTTGCTATTAATTTCTTGAGTCTATTTATAGGTTTCTTCTGACTTGTGCAAAGCTTGTAAAATTTGCGAACTTTTTGTTTGATATTTCTCTTTGAAGTTACTTCGTCGGCGGATTGCACCAATAAATCACTATACTTTGTGGAATCACCAGCGCCGGCCGTGAAGTTCGCATCGGGTTCTTGAGGTCTTTCTTGGATGATAATCCTTGCATCAGGCAGCAGCCGTCTGCTGCTGCCAGCAGCTGCCAGCGCCTGGTTAGAACTAGGGCATTGCTGCAGCTGCATCAGTATCATCCTCTTGCGGAATTTGTGCTGCTTCTCCTGCAGCCGCAACTTGTCAACATCCTGATTTTCTGCACCTCCATGTGTAGCATGACCATTAGGCTGTCCATTAGCTCTTCTAATTGATTCATTCCGTCTTCTTGGTTCACTTCACTATTGTCGTCACCACCGAAAAATATTTATTGAAAAGCATGGTGGACAATGCAAAAAAAACCAGTTGTAACACTACTGTACTGTACTGTACCAGCCTCTTTTAATAATCCACTGCAAGATGTTTTCCTTCACTGAAAAGCCAGTGGTGTGAAATTCCGTACATAAATTCTGAAGAACTCATTGGCACGGGACTGGGATTTGAACTCACGACCTCACGATTGTAAGTCAGGTGTCATTACCACTAGACCACCACGGCTAGACCATCACTTCTAAAACACTACCTACTATGGGCCTTATAAGCAAGCTCCAAGCAGCCCAACGAGCTATGGTGTGGCGTATGCTCGAAGCCTCTTTGCGAGATTGAATAAAACATTAGGAGATTCTTAAAAAACAAAGTTACCGACGTAGTTCAGCGGATTAGTAATAAGTTCAAATGACATTAGACTGGGCACATATCATGGAGTCGAAAAGTTTTCGAGTGGAGACCAACTAGCAGCAAGCGTAGCGTGGCATGGCTGATAGATTGAGCTAAATATAAACAAGCAAAGTCCAAATCCATCGTTTTTAGCCAATAAGAACCGTGATATCAGAGGGACACAAAAATGTTGGTTACCTTGCGAAATTGCAATTTATGAACATAAAAGGAAAGGTAGGAGGAAAAATTATGATATATTATACAGATAAAGGAAAAGATACACCACACTAATATAATTTATCGATGACAAGGAATTAGGTGTTTTGGTGGGATGATACTTTCACAGCCCATAGAGGATGTAGAAAAAAGTTGGTAGTAACATTATGCATGGTTGCACAATTTGTTGCACAAGCACAAAAATAAATTCAAAATTCAAGGTCGAAGAAATAAAAAGTTCAATGCGAACAAAAAGGGCTCGCTTTACACTCTAAAGCTCTAATTTTCAAAATTCTTTTCTTAGGGCGGTTTCAGACTAGCGTTTTTTAAGCGCATATAAGCTCGTTTTTGGAAACGTGTGTTTAAGTGCGTCTTTAGGCACACGCGCAATTCTTACAATCGTTGACGCGTTTCTAAGCTCGTATATACGACCGCGGCCACTACGAACGAACACGCCGAAATATCCTTTCACGAGCGTCCATGTTTTTGAAGCTCGTAATGTAGCACGCGTGTAAGCGCATGTGCCAAATCGATTAAACGCTCAAAAAATTCGCTAGTCTAAAAGCGCTCTTAGTGCTCCATTACGCTATGAAAAGAACCGTTGTCAGTTCGCCATTGCAAGCTTAAATCAGAGCATATCTCTAAAAGCAACATGTGATGTTCGGACGAGCGGGCACAAGTGGCATTTGCAGCCGAGAGCTGGCAGTTTAATTGCAGGCGCAGGACGAATGCTTTTACAACATCAAACGCGACACAAGTGCACGAGAGGCTCTCGAGCCTCGCAGCTTTGAGAGCTGGAGTTTAAGGTGTCTGCCTACTATAACGTACCATACCGTCTCCGTGCTAGGAATGTATCAGGCACGGAAAACAACACGATACGCTCTACAATGCCGGCTACAATGTGTCTACCATCAACGTCGTCTTTCATCCATAGGACATCCACTGCTGGACATAGGCCTTCTCCAAACATCTCCAAATAAGACCGGTTCGTAGCGGCTCGCATTCAACGCGATCCCGCGGTCTTAGTGAGTTCATTCGTCCACGTCTTGGTGGACGTCCTACGCTGCGCTTGCCAGTTCGTGGTCTCCACTCGAAGACTTTTCGACCCCATCGGTCATCAGCCCTCCGCGCTATGTGCCTCGCCCATTGCCATTTCAATTTGCCAATCCGCTGGACTATGTCGGTAACTTTAGATCTTCTACGGATCTCCTCATTTCTGATTCGATCCCGCAGAGAGACTCCTAGTTTAACCCTCTCCATAACTCGTTGGTCTACTTGGAGCTCCCTAATAAAGCCCATAGTGAGAGAATATCAACAATCAAAGTACGTCAACAATAGTCGTCGAGAATATCTTGGCGGATCCGAAACACACGGCGCATGGCGCGCGACGGTGCTGCGAGGTGACGGAACGGTCTAGTGGGAAAAGTCTCATACTTTTCAATGCAAAGAATATTTTTTGCCTGACACGCTCCTAGCACGGTCGTGGTATGGTATGTTATAGTGGGCAGACACCTTTAGGCGTTATTGTCAAAGCAATAGCTACAAATCAGTACGAGACAGCACAGAACAACAGAACTAGCGAGACAGTATGTAGCGCTCATAGTGTAGTTTGACTAGGTGCTCGTTAGCGATAATCGAAGTTGAGCAACGTTCAGCACGGTCAGTCTTCGGATGGGTGACCGCTGGTGACATTCACAGCTGAGCGCTACCGTGGCTCAGTCGACACATTAAATTGTAGGTCCTGGACTATATGAACATGCTTACTTAGTATGAGACTCTATGTCGTATCCGGGTGGCTAACGGGGCTACCGTTAGCTTAGCATACGACCACGAAAAGAGTTTTGTCGACGTGTGAAAAAGTGACAGATATATACTTCACCTTCTCGTTCTGACACGTCGAGATATTTTTTCGTGGTGCGTTAACTATTTTTTTAGCCGCCTGAAAGCCTTTGACATGGCAAAACGATAGAAACAACCGGGGCCTACAATTCAAAGTGTCATCCGAGCTACAGTAACGCTCTGATGGAAACGTAACCAGCGGTCACCCATCCGAAGACTGACGGTGCCAAACGTCGCTTAACTTCGGTGATCGCTGACAAACACCTTATAACTAGATAAAACATAGGTAAGTTGTTTTATTTTCTACATAAGTTATTTACTAAAATTGAAATACACGTATTCATGAATAGCAATTGAAATTTGGTAAAATTTAGAATTATAATCTATAAAATTTAACTTGATCTCTGCGACAGTGACATTTTATATATGTAATTTTTAGAGTTGAGATAGTGGTGGAAAAAAACGATTTTCAAACAATGTTGTAATGAAATCGAATGAGTAGTTGAAGGTGAGAAATTGGATTTTATTTACTTACTATTATTTAAGATCAAGTATGGACACATGTAAATAATGTTACGATATTAATTAATTACTCATAATAAATAAATACTATCGTTACATCGATAGTATTTATCGACGTTTTTCACTATTATCGATGCTAATGTAACATATAATTGGGTTTAATTTAATTACACATGTAAAAAATGTTATGATATCAAAATATTCAGTAAAATTAATAATAGATTAAGTTTTATTTAAAATATTGTTAGTATAAACTATCGATATTTTAAATAAAATTCTATCTAAAACGCTGTGGTCACGATCATTCGTCGCCCATCACTAATCGGCATGCACATAAAGTATGACATTGACAGGTACTGTCTGTACTATTAAGACATTCAGGAATGTATAGGCGTGATTTTTCTGACAGCTGTCGCAGAGATCAAGTTAAATTTTATAGAGTATAGATTCAAGATCTACAAGCGAAATATCCTTTGGTCCCACACCTGGCCCTGGGGCTCGAGTACCATACAGAAAGTGATACGTTAGAACCGCGCTCCTGCTAGAAGCAGGCAGCTAGTAAGTAACCTGTCCGTAGTTAAATAATGTAATCGCTAGCACAATATCCGCTCGCCATTGGCTGATTGCATGCAAATTGGACTCGACGTGAGTGTCTCGGCGGCTGGCGCAAGGTATAAACTGAAGACGTGTTATGTAACTAAACTGAAAACTGTTCGTGTACTATAAATAACTGCTTTGCAAAAGTCCTTCATCAACTGATGATGTCTCCTAGCTGGTACCTGCCTCGCTGACTCTTCCTCTGTTATTAAAGGAAATAAGATTTGATGTCACGCTCTTTCGTGGCTTAGGTATGTATCCTATTTTTGCAGTGTATATCTATGAGCAGTTACTGCAAGTGCCACCTATGCTATTTCGAGTAGTTATCCATAAAATTAATTATTCATTTACTCTACATTCCACAGTATAATATAGTGGTAATTATTGTATTTACAATTTTGGTTTTTAGTGGCATATGGACCCCGTCGTATTTACAAGATTCCCAAGAATGATTTCATGATGTATGTATTTAGGTATAATGTTTTCAAGCCACAGGCTTTTCGGTAAAGGATATTTTTGTTCGAAATCAAATCAAAATTTGCTTTATTCGTTAGACATATGGAAATGCGCTTAGAGTCGTCTTTTTACATAGGTTTTCGATACCATAATTACTAATTACAGTTGAATTAATTAGGTCCACAAAATAATTACAAATTACAACACCCTAACATAAAATAATAAAATAAAAACAATATAATAGATATCTGCAATAGCATCGTCATAAAAAGATCAAAAATAATTAATTAAAAAAATATTTTTTTACAATACTATTATACATACACGTCCAGAGTACAAATGTATAGTGGCCATGGTATGATAATAGCCTAAATGCTCTTCGAAGGTGAATATCTTCAGCAATGGCCATTGAAGGCCGATACGATTTTAATCTTCACAAAATTCGACGCGTAGGCAGTATTGCGGATTAGCTCAGTTGGGCAGAGCGTCGGGTTAGTGTTCCGAAGACGCAGGTTCGAGTCCTGCATCCGCGACGAATTTTTGAAATGTTTATCACAAAAATAACTCTTTGCGATTTCAATCTGTTTATTAAAACGCAGAATTTGTACTTTGGCTAAGATTTAAGATTAATAATTGTAAAATTAGATGTAATAAAGACAAGGATCCTAGAGTCTGATGAGTATTAATAAATAAATATATCTCTATTGTACACCAAATCGACAATAACTCATAACAAACAACACAACACCATGGGCGACTTTACTTATTTACCTTTCTACCTAGCTTTTGAGATCCTAGATATCATATAGCAGCAGAATACTAGCCAAGATAAATAAAACGAGCCAAAACGACGGGTCTATCTTATTTAGTACAGGAGTTCCTATGCCAACTTCCGACTCTATCATCAGATCAGCTCCAGGGTACCATAAATTATCACGCTATATACATATGCGTGCAAAATTTCAACTTAATCGAAAACCGTGAAGTTGCTCTAGTTTAACTTGTAAAATTCCACCCGAACTTACATACATACATACATTGCAAGTTAAATAAATACTTGTAAAATAGGAATACGGTCAGAGATGTATACATACACTGGACCAAATAATAATATAGAAAAAAAATTATGGTTACCGTAGTGAAAAAAAATATTTAAAAAAAAACTCAAAACCTTCGCTAATCGCGTATGCCTTCGACCAGCGAACTAAACTAAGACCCGCTCCTAAATTCGCGCTGGGCGGCGGGTCCGCACCAATTTGGTTTCTCTCATCAATCATTCCTCCTCGGCGCAGCTCCGTACTACAACCCTAGTACCCTACCCTACAGGCTACCCTTACTACCTACCCTTAAGGATGATACACACAGGGATCATTTGAATTCCTAAACGAGTAAAGAGACGAAAAATACGAACACGTTACGAGTGCTGCTCGAAATTTTGCTCGCGACCCGAAATAAATATAATAGTACAAGCTACAACTCGGTAGTTGTACCCTACCTGCTAGGTACCCTGTAACACTTCACTCACTGGTGCACACCATGTACTTATTGCATCAAAGGTTACATTTGTGAAATAAATTACAAACTAAACCTTACTACTAGTAACATCCGCTTCACATAATTATGTTTTGCAAAAAATAGCATGACCGACTTCACCCGTGTACAGAATCATTACATAGTATAAAACAAAGTCGCTTTTCGCTCTGTCCACATGTATGCTTATATTTTTAAAACTACGCATCAGATTTTGATGCAGTTTATTTTAATATATAGAGTAATTCAAGAGAAATGTTTATAATATGTTTAATACACCAGTGAGAAGCCGGGGCGCATCGCTAGAACGCAAATATTATGCACGGATCGATGTAACATTTTTCACATTATTGTTGACTTATCAAAAATGGCTCAGCCAATTTCGATAAAATTTAAATGGGACCAATTTCGAAGTATAGTTCCAATAAAAAAGAATTATTGAAATCGGACTACTATGAAAAAAGTTAAGCGTGGTTATACAATACATAAAAAAATATATTATATAGGTATATATACGCGTCGAATTGTATACCTCCTCCGGTAGTTCGTCGGTCAAAAAGAGTATTTGCTGCGAGAGTTTTTGCTCGATCCTGACTAATTATATATTTATTATTGGTTTCTCTCATCGAACATTCCTCTTTGGCGCAGCTCCGTACTGCAACCTTAGTACCCTACCCCTACAGGCACCCTTACTACCTACCCTTAAGGATGATACACACAGGAATCATTTGGAATCATGAACGGGTATGTAGCACGCGGACTTTTGCTTGCTATGCAAAACAGTCATTTCAATACTGCTTGTTACCTAGTTATACCCTACGTTAAGAAGTTAGTCCTGGTATCAGAGTTTTTAGTAGTCTGAAGGTCTCTGACATGACTAACCGTCAAACCCTTACTGTTTACCTTTAAAAAATATCCCAGTATCAATGCACCAATGCTTTTCACGTACAAGGTAATTCGTAAATTCTTGCTCCTAACGCAAAAATATGATATCAAAGTACACACTAAACTTCGCTTGAATCACTAGACCCAAAGTACGTAACGTAGTATCGAGAATCGTATGATCAATGAAGATTTTATTTTATTTTACTATGAGATGGTATAGCTTGCGCACTTCATGATGATAGAAAGCCGAATTTAAAATAGAAAAATTAATAGGCCGACAACAAAGTTAGTCAAGACCGAGCAAAAACTCTCCGCGAGTTATTATCGGTATGTTTATCAATCATTTCTTCTCGGCTCAGGTCCGTACTTTGAATAAAGGGTACCTTTCCTTGTACCTTGCCCTTACTACGTAGCTTAAGGATGATACACACTGGGATCATTTATTTGAATTCATGAACAAGTTGGCAGCGCAGTGTTTCTGAATTCGCAAAATTATAGCACTCTGCGGAAGCATTCGTTTGCAATGTTTTTTTTTTAGTTTATTATAGTTACGCAGACTCGGGTCTCCTTGAGTTGGTTTACTAAACTAGGTAAATAGGTATTATTTGCTAGATTACTAGTCGACATATATATTATTTATCGTAGGTACTTACAAGATTTCTGTGTGAGTATAAACACAAAAAAACATGGCTCCTTCTTACAGAGTAAGAGCAGAGCAGAGTATCATCCGAGCCACAGTAGCTCTCAGTTGTAAATGCCACCGCTTTCAGCCATCCGAAGACTTACCGTGCTGAACGTTGCTTAACTTCGATGATCGCTAACGAACACCCTAGAGAAACTACGCTATGAGCGCTACTAATATAATGTTTTTAATGTTGACAGTTGCGCCTTATAATTGGGCCTAATATATTACAAATATTATGGTACCTACCATAATATGTGTAATATATTATCTGAAATTCTAATTCCAATATTTTTCTTATTAATAGGTTTGAAAACTGGCTGATGACATACATAATTTTACATCTTAATTAAACATATATTTACATCTAGAGCTGATGAACCTTCTCAGAGCAAACACAAAAAAGCAACTGTCAACCGCACCATGCTATAGTTACGTAGTATTATTATATCTTCTTTACTATAGTATAGCGAGTGCTCACAGTGAATACAGCCCTTTAGGTACGTACTATGCCGGTACTTAATGGATACAACTGGTTTCACGTCACATGCTCGTGAAAGGGATATATATAGCCGACGGAGATAAATGAAAGGTAATGTATTTGATAATGAGATAATGAGGGGCGTGTCATGATGGTTCATTTTTCTGGTTTGTTGTTTGTACTTCGGGCCAGCGCAGACAAAGTATTGATGGCCTCTGGTGGCTTTCCCAGTTACAAACATCCTAATAAATAAATTCGTATAGGTCGCTTGGTCGCTCTTAATACATAGACCTATGCTCAGCAGTGAACCAATAAAATTAAGAGTAATGTGTGCATTTTGAATGTAGCAATGCGCTGTCTGTACTATCTCAGTTCCTAATTCCTAAACTAATGAACCAATTTTGTTCAACAGTGTTCCTTAAGACTGCACGCTACCGCTTCTCGTGTTTCGTTTTGTTATTTATTATAGGTACCTATAGTAAAAAACAAAACGAAACACGTGCTTCTGGAGCGTAGTTGTGCGTCGGTTATTTATTTAAACACAGCACTGACTGACTGAACCTATTTATTAATTTTAAGCTTTAGTAAAAATAAAATTAGT
This sequence comes from Hypomecis punctinalis, assembly GCA_949316475.1. Classification (NCBI taxonomy): domain Eukaryota; kingdom Metazoa; phylum Arthropoda; class Insecta; order Lepidoptera; family Geometridae; genus Hypomecis; species Hypomecis punctinalis. The sequence continues at coordinate 18,372,691 of OX438818.1, forward strand.
CTGTCAAATCGACTGTCGAAAAATATTAGACACGTATATTTTCTTACGCCAATTGAACAAAAATTGATGGAGATATAGTCTGTTAAAGTTCCGCGTGACGTCACAAGTGCCATACAAATGTATAGACTTCTGTAAGAGAGGTGACGTCACCACCCTCACGGACTAATTATAATAACGATTTTTTTACCCAGTCATCATGAAAATCTATGTTTTGAATTAATATAAAGTGTACTTATTTCCGCTATCTTGTTGTAGGCAAATAAGTTTAAGGGCATTAAGTGCATTAAGGACATTTATGGAAAAAAAAAAAATTACAAACAATTACTAATACTACAATAATTATACATTTAAAAACTTAATTTTACAAAATAGATAAAATAATAATAAATATCACTTATTTTCACTACACTCTATATTATATATATTTTTAAAAATAGTACAATAATAATCCGTTAACAACTAATAAATATTATAAAAATCTTTTAAAAATAATATGACAAAATATTGAAAACACTTCACTAATAAATAACACCCTTATTCTCACTGCACTACACTCTGTTCGACACGTGTTTCGCCTCTCAACGAGGCATCTTCAGGACGTGTTGACTCTTCGAGGTCGCTCGTTTCTTGCGAGCGACCTCGAAGTTTTTAAATGTATAATTATTGTAGTATTAGTAATTGTTTGTAATTTTTTTTTTTTTTCCATAAATGTCCTTAATGCACTTAAACTTAATTGCCTACAACAAGATAGCGGAAATACACTAAATATTAATTCAAAACATAGATTTGAAGATGAATTTCCGCAAAGTAACGCCTGATTTAATCAACTAACCAGTCATCGTGGCTATTGTAAGATCCAGTTATAAGCAAAGCTTAGCCATATGAGAGGTCATCAAACAGCTCAAATACTCTGACACCAGGGCTATGATATAGTGTGAAGTTACTTGGTGGTCAGTCGCTCGTCTGCGCTAACCCTTAGTTTCATGACTTGCGATTTCCATTTTTTGACGAGTTAAACTCTCATCTCATTCTGAAGGATCACGTACGTTTATTCCGATATCAAAATAGGTATTAACAAACGAATATTGTTGTTGTATTTTTGACGTTCAGAAGTGTAGCAATATTTGTTTTTTTTTGTAACAGCACAGTTAGTTTTATATTTAAATCATAATAGCGCTTTTTAAAGCTTACTGTCAGACGTTTTATACTTGCAGTCTGTGGGTCAACTATACGCAAAAGACGATTGGTGCACTACGCGTGCAGAATAACAATGCGTTTAGGATGCTGCTGGGTCTGCCTTCAGCACATCGGGCATGTTCGCTGATGCTCGAGTGGGTGGTTTTCATGCCATCATGAGCAAGCGAGCTTCTAATCGCTATCACTATGCTACCGCTGCTAAGCCGCATCCGGAGCAGCACCAGCAGCATACCTAACGTTATAGCTGATCGTTTAGACTGCCCTTTTGTCAACCATGCAGTCCAGCAGCATGTACATAAAACATTTCAGCTCTGATTTGATTTGTATTCATAATATTCATTTTGTAGGATTCATTGATTGATAATATTATTATTTAGATTAATGGATGTTTTGATTTTTAATTAATTTTAAATTGTATTGTAAATGTTTGTGATATGGACTCTGTCTGAAGTAAATAAATTAAATTAAAAGTAAGTAAGTAAGTTCGTATAGGCCGGGTGGCTAGCCCTGGTGTCAGAATTTTAAAGCCGCCCGAAGGGGGTAAGAGTAATTCATTATGATTATCTTCAAGATTTAGGTAAGCCTTCTTAGAATTATCTACACTATCTACATCTACACTTATATAATAATATAATAATAATAATAATAAACGGCAGTAAATAGTTTCGGTAAACGGCTTAATAGCGAAGAGTCTCGACCACCATCTTAAGAGGCTCTCGCTAGACGGTTGGGTCAAGGGTCAGATACAGAAGGCGGTCGTCCTGGACACAGCGCGCATTGTCAGGAGGTTCCTCTCTCTGTAGACCCAACCACCGGTAGCTTGGGCCTCGCCCCGCTGCCGGCGGCACTCTAGGTTTAGGTTTTTTTATAGTATTTTATTTTTTATTATATAAATATTGTAAAAAAACTTAAATTTAAGACTATAAATAAATATGTGTATAATAATAATAATAATAATTAATAATACACCCCTACAACATAGCTAAATGATGTTTAAAAAGGGCCTCTCAGTGTTGGCTTCGGCTCCACTGATGCCCATCAAATAACCGGGCTTGGCCCGAGAGATGTATATCAAATAAATTGAAATAATAATAATAAAAAAAAAAAAAAAAAAAAAAAAAAAAAAAAAAAACCGCTGACAGCCCAGACGTCTTTTTGGTCTTATTTTCTGAAAATTTTATATTTTTTGGTTTTTCGATCGTTTTTCTGCAAATTTCCACACAAAAGCAATAGCCAAATTATTTTCCGCTACATTTAGATATTTTCTGCAATAAAACTTAAACAAAATATGAAGAAAAGTAAAAATTCAATATTTGACGAAATATGTCAACATGACGTTCAAAATATCGGACTACAGAATAAATGCTAACAAGATCAAAGACGAAAACAGCGGATTCGAGAGGCGCACGACCACCACCATCGCCCGCCTCGTCGTCAGCTCCGAGCGCATCGTCGGGTGATGATTTCTACACCACCCGCGAGACGAGCGGCTCGTCGAGCGACACGAGCGGGCCACGGACGCCGCCGCCGCCACCACGACCAGCGCGACGACGAGGCCGTCCACCGCTGCCGGCACGCTTGGGGCCTGTGGGGCATCCTGCCCCGCCATCCGCTCCCGCTACCGGTGGCATAGTGCGTCGCATGCGATGGACTCAAACCATTAATGAGAATTGCATGCGCGCGTACTTTGGGGCTACAGAGGGAGGAACCAACATGACAGCGTACTGTGCCAGAATGCTGCCTTTGTTTCAGGCCCTTGAACCGACCGTGGCCGTGACTGCCCAACGACTATCGGACCAAGTGCGGGCTATCCACCGGTGCAAACTGCTGGATCAGTCCGTAATTGATCGGCTCCGCCTGGAAGCGCTGCCTGCTCGCCCCACTGCTTCCTCGACGCGGGACTCGACCGTACCTGTCGCGTCGTCAGCCCCGCCAATGGCTTCAGTGCCGATGTCGGCGGCGACACTAGCGACACCACCGGCTGGTCCTGCGGTCGACGAGCCAGATGGCGCGAGCATGAGCGTATCTAGCCAGGTGAGTGAGCAACTGAGGAGGGCTTTGGAAGACGCGATTTCCCTGTATCGGTTCGCACCCGACTCTAGGCCGCGACTGCCACGTTTTCCCACCCATAGGCGTAACTTAGCGCTTATGGGAGCCCTGAACCCTTTGCTAGTCCCGTATTTACAGGTTAGCGAAGGCTTAGTCGATACCCATTCGATCTTGTACTGCGGCGCCATCGCGGCGTGTCGCGTTGCACGTGTTAAGTTCCCGGACACTAGCCGTGCACCGCGACCCGCCGGGGGTGTGCCCGCGTGGCAAATGCGGATCCAGCGGCGTATCGACTCGTTCAGGACTCTCATAGCAAAGCTAATCTGTTTCAGCCGGGGGAATAACCGCCCCCGAGTCATGCGTTTCGTGACACAGGCCTTTGCCGGGACTGGTATCAGACCCCAGCACTATTTGGCCAGTGTCACGGAACGCATAGACTATCTGAAACAGAAAGTCTATGCGTGGGCAAACCGCATTCGTCGTTACAGAGAGCGTGTGGACCGATATTGGCTAAATCGCCTCTTCCAAAGTGACCAAAGGAAAGTGTACCGAGGCTGGGAGAGAACCGACCAACGTGTGAGCGACGGGCAGTTGCCGGATGCTAGCGCCATGAATGACTTTTGGCGTGGCATCTGGTCGGTGCCCGTCGAACACACGGAGGGTGACTGGATGCGTGTGGTTGAGCGGGAATGCGAGACTATCGAACCTATGGGATCTGTTTTAATAGATCCCGTAGACGTTAGTTGTGCGATCCGTACGGCTCAGAACTGGAAAAGTCCTGGGCCGGACGGGCTGCACAACTTTTGGATAAAATGGTTTCGATGCTCGCATGACCGCTTAGCCACACAATTCCAGGAAGCCCTTGAGGTTGGTTCTCTACCTAGCTTTTTCACCACCGGTGTCACCTTCCTGCTCCATAAGTCCGGTAGTACCACGGAAGCAAAGAACTATCGACCAATTACATGCTTGCCTACCATCTACAAGCTCCTCACATCCATTCTGAGCATCAAAATTAATGCGCACGTCGTTGCGCAAAACGTTTTGGCTTTCGCTCAGAATGGATGTAGGGTTGGGTCCCGTGGTACTAAGGAGCTCCTCCTCATAGACATGACCATAAGCCAGCAAGTCCGGCGGAACAAGGGAGCCCTCTCTGCCGCCTGGATTGACTATAAGAAGGCCTATGACTCTGTGCCTCATTCGTGGCTCGAGAGGATTTTAGAGTTGTATAAAATCGATACAACTCTAAAATCATTCTTAGTGTCATGCATGGGGCAATGGGCCACGGTCCTTCGTCAACCTGGCGGTGGAGACGGCTCCGCTGGCCCGCAAGACTTGATTAGGATTGAGCGGGGAATATTCCAGGGTGACAGTCTGAGTCCATTGTGGTTCTGCCTGGCCCTGAATCCTCTCAGCACTTTGCTGAGGAATTCAGAGCTAGGCTATCGGCTTCGCAGACAGGGTGAAGTTATCTCTCACCTGCTGTACATGGATGATCTCAAGCTGTTTGCACCGAAATACCAAGACCTGGTGGAGCTGCTAAAAACCACTGAAGTTTTTAGTAGGGCTATCAGGATGGAGTTCGGTGTAGATAAGTGTGCGGTCATGCATGTACAGCGTGGGAAAGTTGTGGATTCTCCGAATCTACAACTTTCTGAGACGATGACTATCAGGTCTCTCTCCGAAGCCGAGACCTACAAGTACCTCGGTATGTCAGAGTCGTTGGGTATATCGGCAGTGGACATCAAGAAATCGGTGAAGGAGCGCTTTTTTTGTCGTCTGACAAAAGTACTAAATAGTCTTTTGTCCGGCGGCAACAAGGTGCGCGCCTTCAATGGTTGGGTGATGCCGCTGCTGATGTACTCCTTTGGCATACTGAGGTGGACTCAGACTGAGCTGGACGCCCTGGATAGGAGGGTCCGTCGACTGCTCACTTTGCATCGCATGCTACACCCGCGCTCGTCTGTCATGAGACTGTACATTCTGCGGAAGTGTGGTGGCCGAGGCTTTTTAAATGCCAAAGACCTCCACAACCGCGAAGTATACAGTCTCCGGGACTATTTCCGAAACAGCGGGCGTGGAATGCATTGCGATGTGGTGGCAGCTGACAGAGGCCTCACCCCGCTCTCTCTGGCGAAGGAGAACTGGCGCAGGCCATCGGTGCTCAGCACCGATGATCGCAAGGCGGTATGGAGGAGCAAGGAGCTGCACGGGCGGTTCTATCGGGCCCTAACAGGACCCGATGTGGACCTGCTCGCGTCGGTGGCCTGGCTGCGCTTCGGTGACCTCTTTGGTGAAACCGAAGGTTTTGCCTGTGCAATTGCGGACGAAGTTGTCTTGACGAACAACTACCGGAAGTATATCCTGAAGGACGGTACGGTCGACATTTGTCGGGCATGCCATCGTCCCGGAGAGTCACTCAGGCATATTACTTCCGGTTGTTCTCATCTTGCCAACGGCGAGTACTTACACAGGCATAACCAAGTAGCGAGGATTATCCATCAGCAACTTGCCCTTCGATACGGCCTTGTCGAGTCTGAGGTGCCGTACTATAAGTACGCACCGGCACCAGTTCTCGAAAATGGTCGTGCGTTGCTTTATTGGGACCGCTCTATCATCACGGACAGGACTATTGTCGCCAATAGGCCTGATATCGTGGTGGTCGACCGGTCCCAGCGCCGGGCAGTGCTCGTCGACGTCACCATCCCACATGACGAGAACCTCGTGAAGGCCGAGAAGGACAAGCTCAGCAAGTACCTTGACTTGGCTCACGAGGTCACCGCCATGTGGGATGTGGACTCTACGATCATTGTCCCGATAGTCGTTTCGGTAAACGGCTTAATAGCGAAGAGTCTCGACCACCATCTTAAGAGGCTCTCGCTAGACGGTTGGGTCAAGGGTCAGATACAGAAGGCGGTCGTCCTGGACACAGCGCGCATTGTCAGGAGGTTCCTCTCTCTGTAGACCCAACCACCGGTAGCTTGGGCCTCGCCCCGCTGCCGGCGGCACTCTAGGTTTAGGTTTTTTTATAGTATTTTGTTTTTTATTATTTAAATATTGTAAAAAAACTTAAATTTAAGACAATAAATAAATATGTGTATAATAATAATAATGAACACAATGGCTTTAGTGCCGATGTCGGCGGTGACACTTGCGACATCACCGGCTGGTCCTGTGGTCGACGAGGCAGATGACGCGAGTATGAGCGTATCTAGCCAGGTGAGTGAGCAACTGAGGAGGGCTTTGGAAGACGCGATTTCCCAGTATCGGTTCGCACCCGACTCTAGGCCGCGACTGCCACGTTTTCCCACCCATAGGCGTAACTTGGCGCTTATGGGAGCCCTGAACCCTTTGCTAGTCCCGTATTTACGGGCAAGCGAAAGCTTAGTCGATACCCACTCGATCTTGTACTGCGGCGCCATCGCGGCGTGTCGCGTTGCACGTGTTAAGTTTCCGGACACTAACCGTGCACCGCGACCCGCCGGGGGTGTGCCCGCGTGGCAAATGCGGATCCAGCGGCGTATCGACTCGTTCAGGACTCTCATAGCAAAGCTAATCTGTTTCAGCCGGGGGAATAACCGCCCCCGAGTCATGCGTTTCGTGACACAGGCATTTGCCGGGACTGGTATCAGACCCCAGCACTATTTGGCCAGTGTCACGGAACGCATAGACTATCTGAAACAGAAAGTCTATGCGTGGGCAAACCGCATTCGTCGCTACAGAGAGCGTGTGGACCGATATTGGCTAAATCGCCTCTTCCAAAGTGACCAAAGGAAGGTGTACCGAGGCTGGGAGAGAACCGACCAACGTGTGAGCGATGGGCGGTTGCCGGATGCTAGCGCCATGAATGACTTCTGGCGCGGCATCTGGTCGGTGCCCGTCGAACACACGGAGGGTGTCTGGATGCGTGTGGTTGAGCGGGAATGCGAGACTATCGAACCTATGGGATCTGTTTTAATAGATCCCGTAGACGTTAGTTGTGCGATCCGTACGGCTCAGAACTGGAAAAGTCCTGGGCCGGACGGGCTGCACAACTTTTGGATAAAATGGTTTCGATGCTCGCATGACCGCTTAGCCACACAATTCCAGGAAGCCCTTGAGGTTGGTTCTCTACCTAGCTTTTTCACCACCGGTGTCACCTTCCTGCTCCATAAGTCCGGTAGTACCACGGAAGCAAAGAGCTATCGACCCATTACGTGCTTGCCTACCATCTACAAGCTCCTCACATCCATTCTGAGCATCAAAATTAACGCGCACGTCGTTGCGCAAAACGTTTTGGCTTTCGCTCAGAATGGATGTAGGGTTGGGTCCCGTGGTACTAAGGAGCTCCTCCTCATAGACATGACCATAAGCCAGCAAGTCCGGCGGAACAAGGGAGCCCTCTCTGCCGCCTGGATTGACTATAAGAAGGCCTATGACTCTGTGCCTCATTCGTGGCTCGAGAGGATTTTAGAGTTGTATAAAATCGATACAACTCTAAAATCATTCTTAGTGTCATGCATGGGGCAATGGGCCACGGTCCTTCGTCAACCTGGCGGTGGAGACGGCTCCGCTGGCCCGCAAGACTTGATTAGGATTGAGCGGGGAATATTCCAGGGTGACAGTCTGAGTCCATTGTGGTTCTGCCTGGCCTTGAATCCTCTCAGCACTTTGCTGAGGAATTCAGAGCTAGGCTATCGGCTTCGCAGACAGGGTGAAGTTATCTCTCACCTGCTGTACATGGATGATCTAAAGCTGTTTGCACCGAAATACCAAGACCTGGTGGAGCTGCTAAAAACCACTGAAGTTTTTAGCAGGGCCATCAGGATGGAGTTCGGTGTAGATAAGTGTGCGGTCATGCATGTACAGCGAGGGAAAGTTGTGGATTCTCCGAATCTACAACTTTCTGAGACGATGACTATCAGGTCTCTCTCCGAAGCCGAGACCTACAAGTACCTCGGTATGTCAGAGTCGTTGGGTATATCGGCAGTGGACATCAAGAAATCGGTGAAGGAGCGCTTTTTTTGTCGCCTGACAAAAGTACTTAACAGTCTTTTGTCCGGCGGCAACAAGGTGCGCGCCTTCAATGGTTGGGTGATGCCGCTGCTGATGTACTCCTTTGGCATACTGAGGTGGACTCAGACTGAGCTGGACGCCCTGGATAGGAGGGTCCGTCGACTGCTCACTTTGCATCGCATGCTACACCCGCGCTCGTCTGTCATGAGACTGTACATTCCGCGGAAGTGTGGTGGCCGAGGCTTTTTAAATGCCAAAGACCTCCACAACCGCGAAGTATACAGTCTCCGGGACTATTTCCGAAACAGCGGGCGTGGAATGCATTGCGATGTGGTGGCAGTTGACAGAGGCCTCACCCCGCTCTCCCTGGCGAAGGAGAACTGGCGCAGGCCATCGGTGCTCAGCACCGATGATCGCAAGGCAGTATGGAAGAGCAAGGAGCTACACGGGCGGTTCTATCGGGCCCTAACAGGACCCGATGTGGATCTGCTCGCGTCGGTGGCCTGGCTGCGCTTCGGTGACCTCTTTGGGGAAACCGAAGGTTTTGCCTGTGCAATTGCGGACGAAGTTGTCTTGACGAACAACTACCGGAAGTATATCCTGAAGGACGGTACGGTCGACATTTGTCGGGCATGCCACCGTCCCGGAGAGTCACTCAGGCATATTACTTCCGGTTGTTCTCATCTTGCCAACGGCGAGTACTTGCACAGGCATAACCAAGTAGCCAGGATCATCCATCAGCAACTTGCTCTTCGATACGGCCTTGTCGAGTCTGAGGTGCCGTACTATAAGTACGCACCGGCGCCAGTTCTCGAAAATGGTCGTGCGTTGCTCTATTGGGACCGCTCTATCATCACGGACAGGACTATTGTCGCCAATAGGCCTGATATCGTGGTGGTCGACCGGTCCCAACGCCGGGCACTGCTCGTCGACGTCACCATCCCACATGACGAGAACCTCGTGAAGGCCGAGAAGGACAAGCTCAGCAAGTACCTTGACTTGGCTCACGAGGTTACCGCCATGTGGGATGTGGACTCTACGATCATTGTCCCGATAGTCGTTTCGGTAAACGGCTTAATAGCGAAAAGTCTCGACCACCATCTTAAGAGGCTTTCGCTAGACGGTTGGGTCAAGGGTCAGATACAGAAGGCGGTCGTCCTGGACACAGCGCGCATTGTCAGGAGGTTCCTCTCTCTGTAGACCCAACCACCGGTAGCTTGGGCCTCGCCCCGCTGCCGGCGGCACTCTAGGTTTAGGTTTTTTTATAGTATTTTATTTTTTAATCTATAAATATTGTAAAAAAACTTAAATTTAAGACTATAAATAAATATGTATATAATAATAATAATATAATAATAATAATATAATATTATAAAGAGGAAAGATTTGTATTTTTGTATGTAATGATTAAACTCAAAAAGTACTGGACCGATTTTAATATTTTTTTTTTCATTAAAAAGCTACATTATCACTGAGTAACATAGGCTATTTTAATTGCAAGAAAAAAATAAGGATCCCTATTAAAACTATAATAATGTTACCCAAGGTGTAAAAAAATGCCTAAAATATTCTTTACATCGCGTGCGCTGCGAAAACTATTAATGATGGAATAAAATAATGTACTACGACTTTATAGAACACACCATAATTTAAAAAAAATGTCGCGACAGCATATATCTAACTATTATGGTTAAGCCGTAATAACTGTTCTTTTATTCTTAAAAATTAATTGAAATACCGTCGCAGGAAAAGGATCTTAATTTTTATTTTGGTATTAATCCTTATCAAAATAAATTATTTCATATTCAAGACTGTTTCAATAGCTTTATGCAACTTTTTAAATTATTTAATTCAGACATTTTATTACAAAGATATCACGAGTTCAAAAATGTTAGTATTATAAAAGTTCCGTTTTGCTGCTCTGCCCGCTTGGCAATTCATGTAATTTGTACAATGTACATAACACAAAATTCACTTCGAGCAAATATCTATAGAGTCACAATCGTGAAAAAAAGTGTCCGAGCCAAAATCCTGCCCAAGCTACGTAGTGGGCAGGCTTTTTAGTTAGTCGTAAGGCGATTCCAAGCCGACTACACCGCCGCGCGATGTCAAAGTGTTCGGTTAAAGGCACTTATTAGGTGACATGACGTCGAGATTCGAGGAAACGGGTCATTGAGAATTGAGAAGGGTGCTTGGGCCATATCCACCACCAGTGCCAGGGCCCAGTGTGGGTTGGTGCAGATTGTCACACAATATTTTCCTTCGCCGAAAAGCCAATGATTTGAAATTCTGTACATAAGTTCCAAAGAAACTCATTGATACAGGATCGGGATTTGAACCCACCACGTCATGATTGTAGGACAGGCGTTACTACCACTAGACCACCAAAGTCATTTATCTCCGCCATTAGTATGTCGATTTATGTTTTATTGGTAGTAAATAGGTATGCAGTGGCGTAGCGTGCCTTGGGGAGCCCTGAATCAAACAGGGTAGTTGGGGAGCCCAAATCACTCATTTCTTACAAAAGAAACAAAAATGCTTGCATTAAATTGAAATAAATATATACCGCCTTACCGCAAAAGATTTAAACACGCTTTAAACACTGTTTAGTCGGACAATTTGTACTGTTAAACATTGTCTAAAGCCTGCGTAAAACTTTTGTGGTAAGACGGTTATTTATAAATTGTCACTTCCTCTTAGAAATTGAGCTAGCCAAACAATTCAAATGAAATATACACTTTTCTTGACTTTTTTTCAGGAAATTGATAATGAATAGAATACCTATATCAGCTAAGTAAGTCTAGCTGAAGACGATTTCAGTTGTTATAAAATTTCTGCCTCTTAGGACAACTTTTGGAAGAATGTTTAACCCGGGAAAAAAGAGATGATTTTTTTTCGGGAAACACGGGATTAAGTGACATTGTGGATAACATTTTACTAGGTTTTGCTTACACACGTTAAGGCCCCTGTAGCCCGGGAGCCCCGTATTATTGACACGGCTGATACTGCGGTAGCTACGCCCCTACACATAGTATGTGAAACGAATTGTCGATGGGACTTTAAAGTTCTCGAATCTAGACAATGTATTGGCAAGTGTAGCGAAGGTCTTCACGTGAATCTAAAATCTGGTCGTGACGTCCGGAACACGTTGGATGCCAGCGCTTAGATTCCTTCCATCACAGCCCTTTGGGTTAGCAAGTTGAAGAGGCCTTAGGTAGGGCACACAATTCGTAGACGTAGAACTGATGTCCAATGTTTTTCAAAGTTCTCGAGTGAAGACAAGCTCAAGAAAATAACTTACATGGGTAGAATGTATAGACTGTGGGTCTCTAATATTTTAACGTCGCTTTCATTCTCATCATTGTCATTTTCTGAAATCAGGGCTATATATTATGTACAGCCACCCGACACATACGAACTCACTTTTATTTAGATATATGCCAATACCTACTATCTCTTTTTCATAACTTCGAAAAGTTTAAGACTACTGAAACTCTCGCGATTTGGGTAGGTTTTAACTCATAATAATGGTTCATCCGGTATGTTTAGCATGTGTGTGGTGCATACCTACATTACGTGTTAAGTATATGTATAGCCAATCATACCCGGGCAAAGCCGGGACGGGCAGCTAGTGTTCTAATAATTATGACTTTAACAGACTCTGTCAGCGTGATGTAGTGGTGGCGATTTCAATTTGAGTGGTAAGAACGATTTCGCAAGTCTAGTCTGCCCGTGACCACGACCGATGCAACTTGATCGAAACGCCGGGGAATACCTTTTTCCCTTTTTAATTACATTTCTCATGTTTTGTTGTGCGATAAGTCCTGTAGTATAAGGGTAATATGCCCAAATTGCATACGTTTAAAAATAACAATTCGTAATGATTTTACCATAGGTAGGTACATCTCTGAAACACTTTAGACTTTGAAAAGCAGCACCTAGTATGGAAAAGTGATTTAATCAAAGAGTACAATATTTACATGTGCAGAGAGAGAAAGTGCAAAATAAGGTACTTTCTAAATTGAGGCGACATGCCCCATCTCACAAGGTCGAGGGCTCCATATTTAAACTATTAGAACAGCTGAAAGTATGCGTAATTGATCACAAGTCTGATCATCTCAAGAGCGAACGAATCTATGCTTGTTCGAACGCAGGAGCATCCTCTGCAGACGTTAGAAATGATTTTGGGTCCCTGTGTTATAGCCCATGTGACAGAAGGGAATTTACCAAGCCACATATTTTACTAAAGTATAAAGTTACTAAAGTTAGGGCATATCGCTGTCAACGATAACACCGAACGATTAGTGGCACTAATTCAAGGTGTATACAATAAAGTTGTTTTTAAACTTTCGCGATTTGAACACATTATTACTATATACTACGGGAGTAATCGCGCACTAAAATTACGAGATAAATAAATACCTCATCATCCCGACGTTTCGGCCGAGTTGTACCTATCAGTCTACCCGTGACCACGGTCGATGCAATTCGGCCGTAACGTCGAGATGATGAGGTATTTATTTATCTCGTAACTTTAGTACGCGATTAGTCTCGTAGTATATAATAATAATAATATACAACAAAGGTACCTTAGTGCACACAATAAGAAGTTCTGTCAATCTGTCTGTTTTGTAGTCTGTCTTTTTGTAGAGTAAGAAGCTTGGCTCTATATGAGGTCTGATAACTAGAAGTGCGCGAGCTATAGGCTTGTCTTGACAACATTTTACGTGAAAATGTTTTTGTAGGGATAGCTTATTGTAAGTACTTCTACGCAGTAACCATTTGCCAGCAGAGCCTGTATTACTATGCAGGGCGGGGTCTGCCTGGAACCTGTATAATTCTGTTAGTAAGGACCTTAAGAGCTCCGTTTAAGGCCGTTGTCGCTCGCCGCTCAAATATTTAATATCCGACTCAATGTCGGGGACAGAGTTAAGGTGCAGTTACATCACAGGCGAGGCGACCAAATATAGTATTACAAAAACAGCCCAAAAATTGGGCACTAAGTATATTAGCTAGTATATGCCTAGGTTTGCCTAATTTTAATTGTTTCAGATGTTTTCTGCTCAAAAATAGATCACTTTTAAATGAAACCAGCTTTTTTTGAGACTTTGACTCTTGATCACGGAACCTCAGAGCAAATAAAAAAATCAAGAGAGAATGTTGTAAACAAACGAGTGAAGCCAACCAAAACTACGCCTTGCCGTGTACAGACAATTCACACATACATCAACGTACAAGGAAACTACGCCTTGGCTTGTCATTCGAACTATGGCGGCACAACAGCGACGCACTCACACATGTATAAAAACCGGCTTCACTTGACTGTTCAACGACGTTCCCTCTTGATTTTTTTATTTGCTCTGAGCACGGAACATGATTAGTGTCACACTGCCACAGTGTGGGTTTGTTACAGGACTTTAAAATAGTCCCTGAAAGTTGAAAAGGTGCAACTATCATTTTCTCTAAAATTGAGTTAGGTACATAAATATTTCGAAGCTCAGAAAAAAAGGGCATCTACCAGTAGGTATATACAACGTTTTTTTTAATCAGTTTTAAAGAGCTTTCTCATATACAACTTAAATTCGTAAATTAACAATGGGTTGCACTCCGGGAGCGCCGGCAGAAGTGAAAACTTTAACATATAAAGTACTAACTTTATATGTTAAAGTTTTCACTTATATGTTAGTTCATATAAGTGGTAAAATACAAAATCGCACGCACGAACGACTTACGAATTTTTGATCAGGTCACGTGTCCTGATGCGAGTTTAACATTTTTACCGATCCCAAAAAGTGCACAACGCCGCTAAAGAAGTTTTCACTTCAAAATAGTAGATTAGAAGCCAAGGGCTGTAAGGCATCAATTGCAGCCCGAGATATTTAGGCGCACGAGCGCAACGAAGGCACCTATAGTTCGAGGGTGCAATTGGTGCTTACACCCGAGCTAATTATTCTGCTTTACATCTCGATTGTGAGATAAGTAGAAAAAAACCGACATTACAAGAATAAAATATTTTATTGAAATTGAGCTTCGCCGTTCGATATTTAAAATTGATGACTATTATACTCACACGAAGACAAGGTTGAATGTAAAGCGACCTCTTTGATCATTGGGCTGTATGCATGATGTCTATTGCCAGTATGATGGTTAGATGTACGCGAACTTTTTGAAATAACGAAGTGTTTTTTAATTACTTACCGCCCTAGGGCTTTTCTAGGTACATTATTACCCTAGAGCGCTAATTAGTCACCTACAAGCCCCATTTGAAGGTAATAAGAACCTATTTACCGAAAATGAGATATGAAATAGTAGATTACTTACCGCCCTAGGGCTTTTCTAGCTACATTATTACCCTAGAGCGCTAATTAGTCCCCTACAAATATCTTTATGCCTTTTCAACCCTGTAGTAGCAGTAGTTCGGTTGCGACATAGCTGTTTCCGCAGTATTCAAGCCTCGCCTTAACCTCTGAAGCACTGAACACCTGTTGTCTCGTCCATCCAGTCCACAAGATGTTAGCCTGAATATTTAAGATGATTGTTATTTGATTCCCATCCACCCTGCAGTCGTCACGTTTAACTGGCTCTTGAATAATGGAGCTGGGTCTAGCATGGTGGCAGTCTACTTTAATGTCAATTATTATGGGCGCTACAGAATTATGTTAAACTAGTTTTTACCCTCGGCTTCGCCCGCGCAATATTTTGATTTTTATGCTAACCTTTTATTATTTCGGGATAAAAAGCAGTCCATCACTTTCTGTCTTTCAAACTATATCCATACCAAAAGTCAAATCAATCCGTAGCTCTGTTGCTGCGTGAAAGAAGAACAAACTAACAAACTAATAAACCATTTCTGATTTATAATCTTAGTACGGAAGTAACGATAGTATATATATATATATATATATATATATAGTAAGTTTGTTGCAATAAAGTGTTAGCAATATATATATATATATATATATATATATATATTGCTAACACTTTATTGCAACAAACTTAAATAACATTGGAGAACGTACTATTTACAGTTATCTACATAATTAAAAATAAACTTATACAAATATCACTAAAACTAATATATATACAAAACTAAATTTATAACATATAAAACTTAATCTAAAAGCCCCTTTGTAGAAGGAAACGTGGCCAGAATGCTGGCAGCATTGCCTCGCTGAATGGCAATGCTGAGCTTTTGACCAAAGTAGACGCCAGCATTCTGGTCACGCGTCACTTCTACTAACCGCCTGGCCAAGTCTTTGTAGAGTGATAGGGCGTCCGGCCCCCATGGACCTAAAGTCTCAACCCCAAACGGCACAAAGAGGTATATTCTATCCAACGACTCATATTTGTGCCGTTTGAGGTTTTCGGCTTTAACTGCGGCAGCGCCAGCCCCAATTGTTGTGACAGGAAGGTGAGACGACGCCAGTGTGTCGACACAAGTTGCGTCCCACACTAAAGGTCGTCCCATCTTCCATGGCACCAATGTCATTCCGTCGGGCCTCTTACCGTCGTCTCGCAACAGTCCGTTGGGCTCTAAGACCGACGGGACGCCGGCACTGACGAATGCCCGACGGATGACGTCATTCAGACTGGCGTGTCGCGAAAGGCGCCCTGCACTTTTAACGCATGACAATGCATGGTGGCCAAAACGGTCGACTTGATCACCGCATTGGCAGCAGTGCGCGACCAGACATGGAGCACCTAAACGTAGGGATACGCATATCCGGAAAGAGTCTAAAAGGTTGCCAACGTTTATTGAAGGTATGGCATGTAACCAAAGCCCCGACTCCCATCTCGAAACGGCAAGCAAGCGAGCACGCTCTGTGATAGAACTTGAAGTTTGTATTAGTTTTTGCAGTTCTAACTCACAGAGCGGCCCGTCCCACTGTCTCTGAGAATTGGGAGCCTTGGGCAAAGGTTGGCTTGGGCAGGCTATTTTCCAACTCTCAACAGCATTACTCAGATTGCTGATTTCTAAATTTGGAAGAGACGATGATAATATGTCATTTACTAACTTTTGAGTGCTGAAAACTGAGGACAAGAAAGCTGGCAGAGCTACACTGGAAATTTTCCGTATACCGAGACCGCCAAACCTTACAGGCAGTGAGGCTTGGCGCCAAGCACGGTCGTCCAAAGGGGTGTTAAGAATGGTGGTGAGTGTATCCTTTTGAACGTTGTCAAGCTGTTGTAAAGATAAAGGGTGATTCCAAAGCTGACAACATCTAAGAGAATACATAAATTTTGGGACAAAAAGGCAGTAACGAATAATGGCATAGGCTATATGAGTGTTAATGTTTTGAAGACGATCGGATACTGAATAAAATTTTTGAATTTTTTCGTCAACAAAATCCTGAAATGACTCATCTAGAATAGGGGACCCTAATAGGCGAAGAGATCGGTTTTCTAAAACTTTGATATTTGGAGCAATATGATCGAAAAGCTTTGTGGTCTCGTCTTTTAGGACTGCGGAGGAGTTTGGAACAAAAAGCTCGCATTTAGAGAAATTTAAGGTGAGCCCTATTGTTTTAAACTCTGTTGTTAGAAGTCAAAGTCAAAGTCAAAGTCAAAGATTTTTATTGCAGTTTGCATGTACAAAGGTGGTATAGATATAATCATGACTCAATACAAACTTGCCTATGCAAGGCGTGCAACATTACTGGCAGCTTTTTTTATTATTATTACCTAAATCAAATTATTATTACAAAATTAAAATTCTCAAATTATATTTAAATTGATTACAATGTCCTAGTCAATATGATGTTAGTTGATTACAATGTCATGGGTTAGTAATTAAGTTATGTTAGTAGATTGCAATGTCATGGAAAGATTAGTCAATAATAGTATTCCAATTAATTTTTTTGTCAGTCATAAAATCACTAATAGTGTAGTAACACTTAGTCTGAAGGACTTTCTTTAATTTAGTTTTGAATAGACTGTGGCTGAGAGTTTTCAGCGAGTTCGGTATTTTGTTGTAGATTACAGGTCCCATACAGAAAATACTTTCACTTGTTATCTTTTTTTTACGTTGGTCTATATTAAGTTTATATTTGTTACGTCTATTGCGAATAACTTTATCGTTCGATAGGGGGAAATAGTGTTGGTTAGTTTTTACAAAGTAAGCCACTTCCAAGATATAAAGTGACGGAAGTGTTAGGATTTTGTATTCAGCAAATTTTGGTCTGCAACTATCGGTTACGCGAAGGCCAAACATGGCCCTTATGCAACGCTTTTGTGCTTTAAACGCATAGTTGAAGTGTGTGGAGTTGCCCCAGAAGATGACACCGTATCTCAGGACCGATTCAACCAAGCTATGATAAGATGTTAATAATGCATCAGTTTTTACAACCGGTGTGATTCTGTGGAGAGCATATGCTGAGCTACCCAATTTTTTACATAGATCTTCAATATGAGCTTTCCAGTTTAATTTTTTATCGATTATAATACCTAAGAACTTGGTAGACTCAACCTCTTTTATTCTAATATTTTGGTAATTTATGTTTATGTCAGAAATGTGATTAAATCTTTGAGTAAATTGGATAATGTTTGTTTTATTTAAGTTTATTTTTAAATTATTAGTATTTAGCCAATTAATAATTAATTCTAGTGTCCAGTTAATGTCATTCACATAGTGATCTTTGTTTTGGCAAGGAATTATTACTGTACTGTCGTCAGCAAACAGTGACATTGGATGTTGTGTAACTTTAGGGAGATCATTTATGTAGGAAATGAATAGCTGCTGAAATAGAAACTGCAAGTCTTTTAAAACAGTGTTAACGTCGCCTCCAAGGGACCCATCGTCTAGGTACCAGACGTTAAATTTTGACTCTAATTTTTTGATGAAATAATATAATATAATAATATAATTTCTTTATTATATATGTATATATAATAAAGAAATGAAACAAAAAAGAAAAAAAAAAGATAGTAACGAATAAGGATAGTAAGGAAGTAAGGATAAGGATTTTTAAAACCTTTCTCAGCCCAACCAGTTCTCTGTAGGTAGGTACAGAGATGTGTAGATATGTAGGTATGTAGAGATGTGTAGGTAGTGCCCTGCTCACTGCCGTTTCAACTTGATGGGCTATGAAAACACATAACATTGAAAAGACAGAAGTATCTATCTGTTATTTATGACGAATTAAAGTACCTAGTGCTATGGTTTGCCACTCGCCTATGAAGATTAAATAAGGTATAGTCAGAAAGCATGATATACAGATACTAAATACATACATAATAGCGATGCTCATAGCGTAGTTTGATTAGGTTTTTCGCTGAAAAAATATGAGTTTTACTGAAATTAAGCAACGTTCGTCACGACCAGTCTTCAGATGGGTGACTCCAGATTGTATTTACAATAGACTACAGTGCGGAATTGCGGATGACACTTTAAATTGTGGGTCTCAGTTGTTTTTACTATTTATCTATGTCAGAGGCTTTTATACGGCTTGAAAACTCTGACACCAGGGCTAGCCATCGGGCCTATACGAACTTACTGTGCAGGTCCTGTGGTGGAACTAGCGTTTCACTGAAATATGTGAAGCGGCCTTTTAAGAGCGTGCCTTGAGATTTACGTCGCATATTTTGTATTTTTTTAAACTTTCGCGATTTGAACTCTTCTTTATCATATACTTCGGGACTAATCGCGCACTAAAATGACGAGATAAATACCTCATCATTCCGATGTTTCGACCGAGTTGCATCGATCGTGGTCACGGGTAGACCTGGTTTATTTATCTCGTAATTTTAGTGCGCGATTAGTTCCGTAGTCCTACTAATATTATGAACGCGAAAGTTTGTGAGGATGGATGGATGGATGGATGGATGGATGGATGGATGGATGGATGGATGTATGGATGTTTGTTACTCTTATACGCAAAAACTACTGAACGGATTGGGATGAAACTTTGCAATAATATAGCTTATATATCAGAATAACACATAGGCTATAAATTATAATGATATATTGCGTATGCGGGCGAAGCCGCGGGTAAAAACTAGTATATAATAATAATGCGTATTTTGTCAGTAATAGTAGGCATAATAAACTGATAGGTACTTAGGTACTTTCACAGAATGCAATTTATCGTACTAAAGATAATCCAGTATAATCATATCACGCTGTAAAAACACAATAGCCCGCGAAATCCTTTGATTATCCGAATCGCCAATAAAAAACTAATTTTAAACATTTCTCCGAATTGTTTGGACGAAAAGATAGCATTAGCATTTAAATGAGATAACTTCAGCAACTTCTGTAATTGGCCGAGAGAAGTTGTCGAATCCAGTTTCAGCTGCCCTGGGGAACAAAGGGGATAAACATTCGTTTGGGTGGGTACAACACAACCTGAGTATTTGGATAATTGACCGAAGTGAAGCAAATGTCTTTTCAAAAGCATCATCTCGAGTAGTTCTCGTCTGTCCAGAGATTGATTTTTGTCTACAAGTCGCATTTTTCAACGAATCTCAATGAAACTTGGTAGAGGTACACAGGTTTCATAATTGGTTTTTAAGGTTCCGAACCCAAAGCGTAAATACGGGACCTTATTACTAAGACTCCGCTTTCCGTCTGTCTCTCACCAGGCTGTATCTCATGAACCATGATAGGTAGAACATTGAAATTCACACAGATGACGTATTTTTATTGCCGCTATAACAACAAATTCAACATAAAATAAATATTTAAGGGGGGCAACAAACCTGAATATTTAACCGTTTTTCGCTTCTTATTAATAACGATGACAGGTAGATGCTTGAAACTTAAACAGAATATATAGTTAACTTTCAACACACAGAATATTTAGTTAACTTTAAAAATAAATAATTAAGTTAAAATAAAATATACATTTAAAGGCTATATATAGAGGGCATACAAGAAACGTGTTTTTTTTATCGATATTAATAAAACTACTTCATTAAAACTAGCGTGAGGATTCATTATTAAAATTTATATGAACACCGGATACAACTCACGATTATTAATAAAACTAACAGGAAGATGCCTGAAATATTCACAAAATAAAGTTGTATAAGTATTTCCTTTTAAAAATTATCAATTAATTTAAAATAATATACAGGGTTATTTTTTAAAAAAAATCAGCTGTTCCATACATTTTGTTGCAGGTGAACGATATTTTTCTATGGACCAACATTTTTTTTTATAGTTTTAACAAAAGTCGCAGAACAAAAGTAAAATGTTGAATGAGGCAAGATATTGCCTTCGCTTCGCTCCCGCTTAGTAATGTTTCTCATAATAACTAACCAAGGACGTTACGTAATAAGTTAAGTTTTGATCCAGATAGAAAAAAACTACTATATTTCATTATCACTTTATTAATAAACTTAAAACTACATATTACACTTAAATATATTAGCAGGAACCAAATAAAATCTTTATACAATTATAATACATGCGTAGGTACTCTAAGAAGGTACTTACTCAAATCTTTAATAAATAATCTCACTGAATCCATCGATCGTCACAAATACTTTATCAGTAGTAGTTTTTTAGCCTATTCACATTTTTTTTTAATATTTTCAATTGACTTGGCTTTTTTTAGTGTAATTTTTTTTTTTATTTTAGTAAAAGTCGGCGACAGAGTTATATCTTACATTATTTCGTCTTCATATAAACGGTAGGAACACGAATCATACCTACGCGCCTCGGGAGTTCGGTATACACTCCTTACACAACGGTTGCAGGGGCGCGTCGCAGTGACGAACCAACGTGTGGGTTTGTATCAGTAAGGGTGCGATTTACATGCCAGGCGGGCAGCCCTAACGCGTGATACGTTCTACGTGGCCATGTGGAGCTGTAGGTATTTATTTCAAAGATAGAGCCGAGTCATAATTAAGACGTTGCTAAGTTGAGATAATTTGATTTAGGTTATAGGAATAATTGTTTAAAGTAAATTGTTACAAATAAAGTCATTTGTTTGCTTGTTTAGGCTGGAATCATGGTTAAACTGGAAAAATATCTGAATCATCCTTATACAATAAAGGAGTATTGTATAAGGAGGATTCAGATATTTTATTACTGCTACTTAAAGTGGCCGAAGACCTGCTGGAGATTGGAGTGCAAGACTGGCACCTACTCGCGCAGAATAGGGACAGATGGCGGACCTTGGTATCGGAGACCAAGAGCCACTTTGGGTCGCTGTGCCAACAAAGATAGATAGATAGCCACTTTTAGTACAATTTGCTATCAATCGTTAGCCCTATTTATAGCTTCACAATAGCGTATGTAAGTTATAAGCTATGGGTAATATGATGCCGTCACGTCGTCTCACGTTACGATGTCAATTATTTTTCTTTACGAAACTGAGCCATTCTGTTTGTGTAGACGCATTACTTCGTTGTATTACGGCCGCTATATGACGGACACCGCTATCTTAGAATTCAGTTAATAAAGAAATATGGTGCCGTCGGAATGATTGTCGACCTTGATGACTGGTGGTGGCGGGTCCCTCTCTAAGAGGAACGAGCGGAATACGATGAGGACTACGTTGGTGAGGTTGCAGACTATTGCGAAGATCAGCACCCTGGAAAAAGAAAACAACAGTTTTCAAAATCTAATCAGAAACTACCAGATTAAAAGCGTATGGAGCGAACGGCCGTCGTCGTCGACGTAGTTTACAAACAAAGTTAAACGGCGTTACGTAGTATTATTACATCTACTTTAACGGCGTGGAACGAGGGGAGCATATTTTCTTGAAATAAACAATAAAAATGTAATAAATAATGTAACTAATTAGATATACACGCTAATTGTACCTATGTGTTTTGCTGAAATAAATAAATTAATATAAAATTATTAAATCAACTTTTTAACTGTTTTATTTACGATGCATTTTATTTAGTTACTACGTTAAATATAATTTAAAAATATACTATTTATTACGGATAACAAAACAGAATGCCCTATTAATATAGAAAGAAAACGATTGCCAAAGAGGCAACCGCAGAGGTAGGGGAGATGTAGGTAATGGGGATCACTTAAGCAAGAATTGAAATAAAATCTATTAATCAACTATTTATTGTTATCTTCTTATAATAAACTTTACTTATTTAACTTTTCGGTGCACGTCTTGTGGCCTTTGGGCTTACGCCGACTGTACTGGGAGGGAGTTTGCATCCAATTACGCGTGATCGCGTTTTCGGTAGGTACTACGAACAACTCGAGAAAAAACAATCAGCTGTTTTATACATTTTGTCACACAAGTCGCAATTTTGTATCATCATCATCATCATCATTTCAGCCATAGGACGTCCACTGCTGGACATAGGCCTCCCCTAATGATTTCCAATAAGACCGGTTGATAGCGGTTTGCATCCAGCGCGATCCTGCGGTTCTAATAAGGTCATCCGTCCACCTTGTGGGTGGACGTCCTACGCTGCGCTTGCCGGTACGTGGTCAATTTTGTATATACAGATATAATAGCTGCTTTTTTTTCTTTAATTCTCCATAGTAAAACTTATTCATAATGATGGTTTATCACCCATTTTCAGTTTAGTAACAGGGCAAGTAGATAAGCCTGTATAATAATAGGTTCCAAGCAATCTCGGGCGTAGACGAACGAGGGGGGTATCGATGTTCAATTGGTATAGGCAGAATCATAAAACCAGAAAGTGATGTTAGCTACACGCTGCTGATATATTATAATATAATAGCCCGATCTTCGCGCAGCTAAAGAGAGCTTTGGTCAGGATTGGGGTATAAGCAGCTTGTAGCTAACATAACAGCCACCAAGTCGTATCATTTAGCTCATAGGTATTTCTTTCCATCAAAAATACTAACCAGAAGAAGTACCCCAGCGCTGGGCTAGGTCGGAACAGTCCCACGGCTATGTAGGTGATAGCCAGGTGGTCCTTCAAGCCGGAGGTAGCCCAGTATATGCCGAACATTAGGAGAGCCACTAATCCGAATGTTGCTGTTGCTATGTTGCACCACAGACACCCCATGTTACACCATAGACAACCTATGGTGATAAATGTTATTTATGTTGATCGAAACTATTCACCAGAAGGAGTATCCCAAGGCAAGGCTAGGCCGGAACAGTCCCACGGCTATGTACGTGATAGCCAGATGGTCCTTCAAGCCGGAGGTGGTCCAGTATATGCCGAACATTAAGACAGCCACCACGCAGAATACTGCTGTCACTACGTCGCACCACAGACAACCTATGTTGCACCACAGACAACCTATGTTACATCATAGACAACCTATGTTTCACTATAGACATGTTGCAGCATAGACAACCTATGTTGCACCATAGACATGTTGCAGCATAGACAACCTATGTTGCACCAAAGATAACCTATATGTCAGCATAGACATGTTGCAGCATAGACAACCTATGTTGCACCAAAGATAACCTATGTTGCAGCATAGACAACCTTCGTTGTACCATAGATAAATAATGTTGCACCACATACAACCTATTTTGCACCATAGATAACAGGTTGCAGCATAGATAACCTATGTTGCACCATAGACAACCTATGGAGAAAAATGTTATGTCTGTTGATCGAAACCACTCACCAGAAGGAGTACCCCAACGCTGGGCTAGGCCGGAACAGTCCCACGGCTATGTACGTGATAGCTAGATGATCCTTTAAACCGGAAGTGGCCCAGTATATGCCGAACATTAGGAGAGCCACTAATCCGAATGTTGCTGTCGCTATGTTGCACCACAGACAACCTGGAAGGAAAAATAGGGTTTAGTTTTGCTCATATTTGACCGAAATAAAACTAGGTCTGTGTTTCGACACGATTTTCTTTTCGTTAGTCCGGATGTTGATGTTTGTTTACAGGTCACTTATTTAACGAATCTAGACGAATCTCCACAAAAGTTTTAAACATACTTTAAATACTGCTTAACCGTGCAATTTGTACTGTTTTAAATATTGTCTAAAGCGAGCGTAAAACTTTTGTGGTAAGACGGTTAAAGTTAAAAAAAAAAACTGTTGCAAGGACATACTCCAACGCGTCAGATATTGATAGTGCCAATGTCCTACGTATGTTAAAATAAAATTAAAAATAGCCATGCCCAAGAATGTCGAGATACAAGTTTGTACCCTTTCTCCTTCTTACGTTACTCTCAAATTGTCAGATTAGTTGAATATGTATACACTTTTTAGCGTATAATTAACTTATCCTACCTTAATCTGATGTATTCTGATGATCGTGTTAATTTTACTAATATGATCCTTTATCCTTGACCTTGATTGATTGAGTGAGTGATTGAGTTCCTTGATTTAGTACCTATGACCCGAAATCCCCTCTTCGGCTCTCCTACACGAACGCCTAGTCAAACTAGGCTATGAGCGCTACTCTAATGGGTTACTCTTCACATACCTGGCAGCCCAAACACAGGTTCAGTAGGGTTCCTCGTAGCATTGATGATGGCCAGCACAGCAGCAACCACCGCGAAGAACAGCTGCAGAAACAGAATCAACAACAAGCACACGTAGAATGCGAAGGAAATCACAGGCGGGACCGACACTGGAATAAGACGATAATGGTTAAAGAAAGAAACAACAAGCGTAGCGTCAGATGTCATATGACAAGTTATACCCTATAAAATTTAACTTGATCTCTGCGACAGCTGTCAGAAAAATCACGCCTATGAAGTCCTGTGAAGTGAATTTTTTAATAGTACAGACAGTACCTGTCAATGTCATACTTTATGGGCATGCCGATTAGTGATGGGCGACGAATGATCGTGACCACAGAGTTTTAGATAGAGTTTTAATTAAAATATCGATAGTTTATACTGACAATATTTTAAGTAAAACTTAATTTATCATTAATTTTATTGTATATTTTAATATCATAACATTTTTTACATGTGTAATTAAATTAAACCCAATTATATGTTACACTGGCATCGATAATAGTAAAAAACGTCGATAAATACTATTGTTACATTATTATGAGTATTATTTGATATCATAACATTATTTACATGAGTACATACTTGGTCTTAAATAATAGTAAGTAAATAAAATCCAATTTCTCACCTTCAACTACTCATTCGATTTCATTACAACATTGTTTGAAAAACGATTTTTTTCACCACTATCTCAACTCTAAAAATGTCAATCTTCTATGTCAATGTCACTGTCGCAGAGATCAAGTTAAATTTTATAGAGTATAGATCATCAATTTGATTGTGGAAACTAGCGTGGGTTTTGCACATTTTAATTAGAATATAATACAAGTGCTACTCTCCATTTTAATGAAGATCGCCAAATGCGATAGAAATTATAATAATTGACTGCCTCTTATTTATTATTATTATTATTTATAAATGTCTGCATAAAAAATCCGCACATAAATAAACCTTTGTTATATTCCATTTAAAAATCGAGCAAATGCGAGTCGGACTCGCGCACGAAGGGTTCCGTACCGTATGACCCCTTATCCTCATTCCTCTTGCCGTTATTAATAGCAAGCAAAAATCACCTATGTCTTCGGAATCTCCTCTTAAATATTTGTTTGTTAGAGCTAGAGTGTCGTTAGAGCGGCAACAGAAATACATTATCTGTGATAATTTCAGATGTCTAGCAATCGTGGTTTATGAGTTACAGCCATGACATACAGATAGATAAACGGACATCGGAGTCCTAGTAATAGGGTCCCGTTTTAACCCTTTGGGTACGGAACCCTAAAAATCACCACCATTACTAGCCTTAGGGCGTCGATGTTAATAAAGATCACCAAATGCAGTCCATACTATAGTACCTACACTTGCTAACTATTCAATAAAATCTCATGAGAACCTTTGTCTTATACTTTTATTTCAGGGCTGTCCAAACTACACATCTTCTATAGTCAATTAAATATACAACAAAATCTGGAGGCCGCAGAAAAAAATATTTTTCAGTTTTCAAGTAAAAAAAAAATTAATAGAAATTTTTGGATGAAAATATTATGTAGTTTTAGTTTCCATTAGATATCCCGTCAGCCGTTAGAAAAAAAAAACCATTCTCAATGTACCCAAATCTGCTAGAAATGACGGGAAATCAGTTAAATTGGCAACTCACTCTACAAAAACAAAATAATTTTCGGGAATTCTTCCAGTAAAAGATACCTTCACTATTAAATGATGTCATGCGAATAGAATGTTCCAAAAATAATTACAAATAAATTCTACCAAAAAATTGATTATATGTTTTGACAAAGAATTCTATTTACGAAACTATTTATGCCTGTTTGGATTAAAACTGTTTTCTGATAAAACGTGAGTCGCGGGCCGCACGAAAACAAGTCGCGGGCCGCACGAAAACAAGTCGCGGGCCGTTGTTTGGACAGCCATGTTCTAAAGTAAAGCCATAATCATTACTAGCCGTACCTACCTCCCCTATAGATTTCCAATGATCGTAGGACAGCGCAATGTTGTAAATAAACATTCGTTTTGATTTAGGGTAGATAATTAGATTTAAAAAAGACGTGTGGAATTGTATAGTTATTAAATTATTTTTATATAATTTACACTAAACTACATAAACCATGCTTTATTTTGTGGTGTGGATTTATTTTGTCTAAATAGCGGGTATGTTACTTATATTTGTGAAAAGGAGTTGGTAAACTTTTTATATGGGAGGCGGTCCTTGAAAACCGGCAGCGATGCGAGCTGTATTAATGTTTAGTGCCATATTTAAGAGCTGAGGTGGTCTGTAATTTTCCATACAAACGTATTGCGCTGTTTTCTTTCTGGAAAATGCTTTTAGAGTTACAATTTTTTGCCATAAAATTAAATATAGCTGTTTAAACTACCCTGTCTTTTCATTTTTTTGATAAATTAATTATCAGGCAAAATATGATCCTTCAAAGTCTCAAAAAAATTCACCATTTTTACCGACGTCTTTAAAGACCCACCAGAATAAACTTATTAATTTCTAACAAAATATGAAATGACATAATCATGAACACATATTTTTTGTAAATTTTGACATAAAAAAATACTTTATTAATTTAGTTTTTGATGAAGAAAACAGCGTAATACGAAACGTTGTTTTGCCAAGATTTTTGTAGGTATAAATTGCTCTGAGCTGCAATTGTCCCTATCGCACGATGCGGAGGTAGGGATGAGGTGAGGGAGGTTGAAACCTATACGTACACATGCACTAGGGATGTAGTAATAGACGATATTTTGGTCGATGCTCTAGTGATGTCCATCGATATCGATGTTTATTAAAAATATTAGTTAATTTTTCGAATCTTGTAATTTTACTGATGTATCTTTGTTACTTTTGAAGAAAAAGATCTTATGTATGGAATATATGCATTTAGTTACTGCGACGTATTGCAGCGACTACACAAATCTGTGTAGTATTTTTTTAGTTTATATATATCGTGTTGTATCGGCAGACATCTAAATGGTTTAGGTGCAGAATGAACAATTCTCATAATGCCCAACTAATCCGGGAATGCTCAATTCTGCGAATGCCTAATTCTATTTAATTTAATTTTATGGCAACATAATTTCAATTAAGAATTTCTTTAAAAAAACTTACTTTAAGAGATTTGTGTATTTGTTTAAAATACTTTACTCCAAAACTACTTTTTTGATAATAAATCAGCTAGATCGCAAATTTTACGTCCTCAACATAAATTCAATATTCGTGTAGTACAGGTAAATAATACTTTGTATCATCGAAGTTCATCTAATACAGCCATAAAAGTGTACAATAGTCTACCTCTTCACATAAAATTTTTAGATGCAAACAAATTTAAACATAGCTTAAAAATGGCTCGCTGAAAATACCTTATATAGCATGAAATAATATAATGAATGTACAAATTCTGACTGATAATTATGATCTCATGTGTTACGCTATATAGGTCTTTATGTCATACTTAGTTATGATAATATAATACATATAATATGTTAGTTGCTTCAATAGTAAAACTTGCCTAGAAATTGAGCTTTAATTACCGGTGATTTTTTATAAGAAAATGTGATTTTCCCATTTTGTCATTTTGAGAATTGAGCATTTTTAGAATTGGCCATTCATAAAATTGGGCATTCGTAAAATTGAGCATTCTTGGCATAGTTCCATTGCCATTATTCGTACTACTTCATTCATTACATTATAATACTGCGTCTAAGCCGAAATAATAGTTCTAATTAGGAAAATCACGTGCTCTCTAAAAATGTATTATAACTGTAACATATAAATCTATCCTTAGTCCACCTAAGCAAAAAACGTTCTATGCTTGCCAGTACGTGAGATCCATTCGAGAAAACAGCCCCATCGGCTATCCGTCCATTGAACTATGTGCCTTGCCATCTGTCATTTTAACTTGCCAATCCGCTGAGTTTAGCTAAAAAGTTCAATTAGAAGTGCTTTCAATGCTTTAATCTAATAATAATTGTGGATGTTCTATCCTGTATTACTATTATATGTGCCCTACCCACTGCTGCTTTAATTAGCTAATTGTTTCAATTTTTTAAACGTCTTTAAAGTAGAACCAAAGTATGACAAGCTGTTCTCTAAACAGTAAACCTCGCATTTGTTTAATTGAATCCTCATTTATTTTTATACTATGGGACTAATTTTGGAATGCAAATACGGCTATAGGTACCTACAATATAAAAGGCAAGAAGTTTTAGATTAACGAGACCCTATTACTAAGACTCCTCTGTCCGTCTGTCCGTTGGTCACTAGGCTGTATATCACGAACCGTAAAAGCTAAACAGTTACAATTTACACAGATGATGTATTTGTTCCCACTATAACAACAAAACTAAAAATAGAGTAAAATAAATATCTACTTCAACCGTGTAGGTACAGAATTCGCGAATAGTGCGCACGGATTATTGTTGATTTATCAAAAATGGCTCAGCCCATTTCAATAAAATTTAAATGGGATCAATTTCGAAGTATATTCTTTTCAATGAAAAACATTCTAACAAAGAATTATCAAAATCGGACTACTGTGTAAAAAGTTACACTTGGTTATAAATAAAAAATATATGCGTCAAATTGAGTACCTCCTTCGTCGGTCAAAAAATAGAATGATATAAATATTTTTTCATGCCATACAACAGACGTGATTTTTTGCACGATTTTTATTAATGTACACAAAAGGTAGACGCTTGAAATATTCTCAGAATATTTAGTAATATAATATATCATGTATATAAATGTATCAATTTAAAAAATATACAATTGAATCGAAATAATTGGCTCTCATACGGTATGAAACCTTTCGAGCGCGAGTCCAACTTGCATTTGGGATATTTATTACTAGTTTTTACCCGCGGCTTCGCCCGCATGAAATTTTGATAGCCTATGTGTTATTCTGATATATAAGCTATATTATTGCAAAGTTTCATCCATCCTCACAAACTTTCGCGTTTATAATATTAGTAGGATAGACCGTAGAAGAACGACGTAATGTAAGATATTTCCATAAAAAAATAATTAATTTATACTTAAAAAGAAGTAATATCAGTAAAAATATATTATGTAAACTGCAGCGCCTACAGATATCAAATATCCAATTGTATATGATGTTAGTTAGGTACATTTTACGTTTTTGTCAAACAATAATAATTTGAAAGAAAATAAATAAGCATAATAAAGAAAAATTAACCCATGTCACAAATAATGTAGCTTCCTAATGGCAGAAAAATAAATAATCTTTAAAATAATTAATCTTTTATCTTTTTGTTTGCTATCGATCGCCTATCTACCATACCTACTAGGTAACCAGAGCATACGTAGAATACGCGCAAGATAGCTCTACGTACGGCCAAAATCAGGAACCAATTCAATGCTGCCAGGGAATACAGAATACTAGTGATATAACGTACGTGGCGCCACGACTCGCGCGCAGAGTTATCTTGCGCGCACCCTACGTAATATCATATTTTGCTACAATTCAAAATAAAATATCGGTCGGCGAGCGAGTTCGTTGGGGCGCAGGTAGGGTGCGGGGCGAGTTCAAGCGCAGTACGCACACAAATACAATTGCATCACCACACACATTGAAGCTCCCTGGTTTGGGCGCATCGCGACGGCAATAGTTTAGTTCAAATACCTATTTCTCAATTTCCTCGTCACTAGTATTTCGCCTTAAGAATATTATTTCACGCAAAAACATATTTTTGTGTATCGCCGTTTTATTATAATATCTCTTTTTTATTTCACTAAGTAGAAAATATTTAGACTGAACTGGTAATACTAACTACGTAGTCTACGTATCAGACAGGAATCTCCAAACAACCAATAGCGGGCTGGTATTTTAGAGTTTGACATTTATTTATTTTTTAAAACATGGCGACCAGCCCTCTATTGGTTGTTCAATATTGACAATGTCATTTCCTTTTGCTGTTTCATAATGTCACTGTCAGGTTTTTTTTTCAATTTAGGCTTAATGCAGTTATTTGGTGTAGCACATAGTTCATTTTTCTAATATTTTTAGAACCCATTTGAAAATTAAATGGCGATGAAAAAAATTCTAAAAAATATGTCTTTGAAAAGATAATTATATAATCTTTCTATTGGTATATATTTTGTTTCTGCAAGATTTCAAAAACCGCATCTTTTCCATATCCTTTATTTAAAAAATGTTGTTACTTTCCTTTACGTACTAAAACTGTTTTTGATAAATAATTTATATTTACTATGTTTAAGACTGCTGAAGCATTGTATTTACAATAATAATTAAGTTCTCACATAAGTGAAATTGTTAATTTCTTGTTGAGAAATAAAATTCTTCAACCAGAATGAGACTGGTCGGAAGCGGCTTGCAACTAATGCAGTCTAGATTAGATCATCCGCTTATCTATCAATCTACAAGGTAGGTAGATAACCTGATTACCATTGCAGTACGAGTTGGATGAAACCTGCTTCCAACCAGTTCTAAAATAAAGGGTTATTTCTAATCAATTAGCATCCTTTATACATCAAAACTAATAACTTTTGTTCTACGACTTTTGTCAAATCTCAAAAAAAATACAGCTGCTCCATACATTTTGTCGCGGGTGAACGATATTTTTGTATGGAAGAGCGAATTTTTTTTGAGTTGTGACAAAAGTCGCAGAACAAAAGTTGTTACTTTTGATGTACAGAATAAGCCCCTAATAGGATGCTTAGAAATAACCCTGTATAAGCATATCTGTCTAGCAATATGATAAAGAAATTTATGAAGCCATGTCTTGCAATATAATGAGGAAACATACTGTTAGGAAGTCAAATTGATTCGCATGAATCGATACATTAGTGGCCTATCCTAAGCGCTTCTTCCTTCATAATGCGGACCGCCAGGGATTGGAATGCCCTGCCTCCGTAATTGATTCCTGATTATTACAATTTGAATATCTTCAAGGCAAGAGTGAATAGGTATCTCTAGGTCTACATCTTTGGCTACAGTTTCGCTTCCCTTAGGGCGAGTTAATTGGTGGCCAAATGTAGACCTATTTCGCATTTAAAAAAGTGAGTCTACTCACATGGATTTGAGGTATCGACATCAGTGGTTGCAACGCAAGATGAAGTAGGTCTGTAGCGATTAGCCAGTGCCTCCACCTGTAACGTATAATATCTGTCAAGAGCATTTCATCATCATCATCATTTCAGCCATAGGACGTCGACTGCTGAACATAGGCCCCCCCTAATGATTTCCAATAAGACCGGTTGGTAGCGGCTTGCATCCAGCGCGATCCTGCGGTCCTAATAAGGTCATCCGTCCACCTTGTTGGTGGACGTCCTACGCTGCGCTAGCCGATACGTGGTCTCCACTCTAGAACTTTCGACCCATCGGTCATCAGTCCTCCGCGCTATGTGCCCTGCCCATTGCCACTTCAACCTGCCAATCCGCTGGGCTATGTCGGTAATCTTGGTTCTTTTACAATATATAGATGCCTATAATTTAGAAAAATATCCAGTGTAGAAAGAAACACTTTATTTCCTTTTTTCCTTACTCTTTTTAAATTTCGTGTGGTCATGTTTAAAAATTCATAACTCCGTCATTTTTGAAGAGAATTAAAAAATAAACACACTATAATTTATTGCATACTTAGTGTGATTATTATAAAAATAAAACTGAAAAAAGGGAAACTTCCTTATTGTGAAAGTTCGTAAAGGCTGTCAGAATTTGAAAACCTGTAATACGGGCAAAAGGTACAAAGGATCAGGTTTACAATTTGAACTCTCTTCTGAATCACGCTAGCGTTCAGTTGTAATGCCTGCGGTATCTAAACTCAAGAGTGATGATGACTGAGTTGCACAATCTGGTCCCACCTGCCCTTTTCTTCTATCGTACGGCTAGACAGACGCGACCAAAGCGCCACCCTTTTATGGTAGACATCCCACGCGTTAGAACCAAGCGTTTCGAATCCTCATTCCTCATACGAACAGCCGGAAAGTGGAACGCTTTGCCTGGGTCTGTCTTCCCGCTAAAGTACAACGTGGGTGTCTTCAAATCACGAGTAAATAGGTATCTTCTAGGTAAGCGTGCTACATCCAACAGATGACTGAGTTGCGACTTTCTTGTAGTTGCCGTATCAGTATTTTACTAGCACATAGCTGAACTCTTCCTTAGGCGAGCAATAAACAGCAGTATTGTGTAAACATGTTATTTCATAATATATATATCCATATCATTACACAATACGGCTGTTTATTGCTCGTTCGACTTCGCTTTTCTTTGCTTTTCTTTGCTTTTCTTTCTTTTCTTTCTTTTCTTTTCTTTTCTTTTCTTTTCTTTTCTTTTCTTTCTTTTCTTTTTTTCTTTTTTTCTTCGACTTCGAGTCCGAGATCCCACCGCAAGAACATCCCACTCATAGCGTACACGGTTCAAATCAATTTTTACGTACTTATATGCATAGGAGAATATATTTAAATAGGGTTGCCTTGCGAAATTTGAAAATAAAAAAATAATTATTAAAATCAGACTACTATGAAAAAAGTTATGCGTGGTTACACATAAAAAAAATATACGCGTCGAATTGAGTACCTCCTCCGGTTGGTTCGTCGGTCAAAAATTGGTTTAAGCCGTGTACGCTATTAGCGGGATGTTCTTGCGGTTGGATCTCGGACTAGAAGGAAATCTATCTATCTATCAGCCATAGGGCGTCCACTGCTGGACATAGGCCTCCCCCATGGATTTCCAATAAGGCCGGTTGGAAGCGGCCTGCATCCAGCGCGTTCCTGCGATTTTTATTATGTCGTCAGTCCACCTAGTCGGTGGACGTCCTACGCTGCGCTTGCTGGTCCGTGGTCTCCATTCGAGAACTTTCCGGCCCCATCGACCATCTGTTCTTCGAACGATGTGTCCTGCCCATTGCTACTTTAATTTGCTAATCCGCTGGGCTATGTCGGTAACTTTGGTTCGTCTGCGGATCTCCTCATTTCTGATTCGATCCCGCAGAGAGACACCGAGCATAGCCCTCTCCATAGCACGTTGGGCTATCTTGAGCTTATTCATGAGGCGCACATTAAAAGACCACGTTTCAGTTCCATATGTCATCACTGGCAACACACAACTATCGAAAACTCTCGTCTTGAGGCACTGAGGTATATCGGATGAAAAGATGTCACGCAATTTTCCGAACGCTGCCCAGCCGAGTCGGATTCGGCGATCGACCTCTTTCTTAAAGTTGGACTTACCTAGCTGGACTACATGTCCTAGGTAGACGTACGAGTCAACAACTTCAAGAACCGAGCTCTCAACAAATATTGGGGTGGGTACAACATGGGCATTACACATGACCTTCGTTTTATCCATGTTCATTTTAAGACCCACCTGTCGAGAAACTCGATTGAGGCCTTCGAGCATCGTGCTGAGAAGAAGTGCTAGAAGGAAAAGCGAAACCAAATGTCAGAACTCAAAGACAATACTGGGGAAGGTCCTATCTACCGTATCCACCACAGTGGTTGGTGGATTTACATACACTGTCAAAGTTCTTCTCCAGATCTATGCAGGATTCCTCGAGAAGTTTTTGATTCACCGATAAGTCAAAACTGTCTCGAATTTGTAACTATGTATAGAAAATTCCCATCGGCATTTTAAGTAATAATTTTTTCGACACACTTGCTCATAAAGTGGCTCTAATTTCACCGCAATCAGGCACATAACGACCTGCAATCAAACAGTGACTTTTTCATTGCTATTATTCACAAGCGAGTTGTAGAGATTTTTATTTTATTGGTTGAATTGTTCTTTAAAAAAGTTTCGATACAAAAAAGATCGTGTTTAATAGTAGATACAAATAAATTAATGTACCTATTGCTTGCTCATTTCATGCAACTTCGTATTTAAATAGATAATTTCAAGGTGTACGTGTTTAATAAATAAAACTTTAACTCAAATATACCTTTTTTTTCTCAGTAATCAATAAAGAAAACTTGAAATTCCCCATTTTGTACGTGGCTAAAACGCTATCCGCGAAAAATCACCTCATTCTTTTAGTCTTTGGCCGATTGACATTGCGCACGTATAGTAAACCTGATTATTTTTTTCCGCCATTTCGAAACATTTTTCACAACTCGTTTTCACTGTTGATATTGAAAATATTATTTTAGTATTATTTTATTCACAAGTGTGTTGAAAAACGTCGTTTGCTACACGTGTGTATTGATGATTACCTATCAAGGAGCATAGTCTCCTCCATGTTACCTATCAGAATATCATTTTTTATTCCTATAAAACTGGTACTTATGTTGTTCAAAGATTATAAGAGAAGTATCACAGTCTTACCCTTTTCGGGCGTGCAATATTTTACTTAAAATACATTTTTAATTTTTTTTTACTACTGCCGTGGTGGTCTAGAGGTAGTGACACCCGCCTTACAATCGTGAGGTTGTGGGTTCAAATCCCCGGTCCCGTACCAATGAGTTCTTTGGAATTTATGTACGGAATTTCACACCACTGGCTTTTCGGTGAAGGAAAACATCGTGAGGCAACCTGCATACGTCCGTAGAAGAAATTCGAAGGCGTATGTGAATCCACCAACCCGCACTGGGCCAGCGTGGTGGATATGGTCTAAACACCCTTCGTGGGTAGGCCTACGTCCTGCAGTGGACTATTAAAAAGGCTGGCACAGTACAATATTTTACTGAATACATACCTAATTACCTATTTTTATAGGTCTAGCGTCCTCGGCTCTCTTAAGACCGAGACTCAATAACGCCTCAGCGGTAATCACCAACATTACACATGATGTACTATTATTATTGAGAATATTAAATTGTTATGAAATATTTAAAAAAATACATTTGAAATTATAACATTGGAGATATATAAATTCACTTGTAAACACTAACCGCCTAAAAAAAAGATTTAAACACTGTTTAACCGTAAAATTTGTACTGTTACACATTGTCTAAAGCGCACGTAAAACTTTTATGATAAGACGGTAAGTTTTTACCTCAATCTTTCTGGCTTCCGTGTTAGTCTTGCAGCTCATAGCACACGCACTCACTGATGATACACATGTCACTGAAAACAAAATAAAAAACTGATATAATAGACGATAAGTTGTCATGGTTTTCGAATTACTTTTTTTTTTAAGTTGGCTATCCACCTCAGACAACCTGGTTAAGACCGCAGAAAAATACTAGATACAAGGGATTTTCGGCCTTAGGTACAGGAAATCTAGGCAGCCTATATCGGGTATAGATGCCTTTATAGTGATAAACGCATCCGTACCCGAAACATACATAGTATAAAACAAATTCGCTTTCCCTGTCTGTCCCCATGTATGCTTATATTATCTTTAAAACTACCCAACGGATTTTCATGCAGTTTTTTTTAATAGATAGAATGATTAAAGTGGAAGGTTTATTATTATTTACGGGTCGCTAGTACTGATAAAATTATGATTATGTCATTTTGGCCTTCGTTGCGCAGTAGCCAAGACTTTTGGTCTGATAGGTACCCTCAGAATCAGAATTTTTCAAGTTTATTCATTTAACAAAAAAGATGTATAATTTATTTATTTGCCACCAAGTGTACGTGTACATTGTTAACATTGTACAGATCTTAATTAAAGATAAGAGCTTAAAACTTAGCAGCCCTTGTCGGGCATTGCAAATACATGCTAGGGCGCTATCAAAAGAAAATAAAATTATCGAAACATAGGTACATTGGGGCAGCTGATGGGCGAAATATAAACCATATAAATATAGATCTCGGTATAAATATAGGTCAAACCATATAGATCCAGCTGTTTGGCATTATTATAATTATAGGCGATAATAAAAACGCACGGTACAGTGACTGCATACATAGCAAAAACATTCTTATTTTTGGCTAGTCTTCAAGCAAATATTTATTCGTGCAAAAAGTGTCCTAGCCAAAATTCTGCCCAAGCTACGTAGTGGGCAGGCTTTTTAGTTAGTCGTAAGGCGATTGCAAGCAGACTACAACGCCGCGCAATGCTAAAGTGCTTAGTTACAAACACTAATTAGGTGACATAACGTCGAGATTCGAGAAAACGGGTCATTGTGAATGATTAAATGTAAATATCTAAGTCAGTATGTATGGCGGCGCTCGGACATTGTTTTACTACTTTCACTTAGGGACTGTGGCTCTGTAGATATTTGCTCGGCTCGAAGTGGCTAGTAGTTAAAACTAGTCAGTACTCACTATGTAGTGAGTCCTCGGTAGGTGTTCCAAGGTTCCGGAGCACCAGCACTCCTCGGAACAGCCCATATTGGATGGAGCTGTCGTTGGCTTGCACCGTCGCCGTGGCTGACGACACCACCTACAACACAAGTGAAACCAACATTTTGATAATTCCAGAGCCATTCGCCACGTTAGTTGGAAAATGCCATCCGCGGTCACCCATCCAAATCCTGACCGTGCGGAACGTTGCTTAATTTGTATTACCTAAATTTATTTTTACTCAACCACTACTTAATTATATTAGTTAAAGGACTATACGTTGAATAGCTCTGACTACAGATAAATTGCAAATCTACAAAATCCATCTATTCCAATCTATTTTTTAAATCTGATTGCAATTTGATTTTATTGATATATCTCATGACACATTTGTACCTACCTACTACAAAAAAATGTATGAATAACAACTTATGAATGCTTCCTGATTACTATCTAAACACAACAACACAATAATTGGTAATTGAAATGAATGACTACTCTCAAATTATACGAAAAATGACGCAATGAGTACCTACTTCGTTTACTATATTTAAGTTTTCGTGTATATAATAAGGATCAATTTAAAGGCAGAGGTTATGTCGTAGGTATATAAGAGGTAAAACAGATGGTCATGATTTTTTTTTCCTCTTACATGAGAAATAAATGGTCTAATGTATATTATACATTATAGTTAAATCCACTGGTGCACTAACAACGTATGAAAAAGAATGTTATCCTCTCTTTTTTACAAATATTACAAATTCTAGAATTATTGCTCAGTATTCTTGTTTTGTTGGTTTGTTTGTTACTCTTTCACGCAGCAACGATGGATTGTCTTGATTTATTGCATCAATATAGTTTAAATGGTCCGACAGTGTCGTAGGCTCATATTGTTTGATAAATCTGACTTGTAAAAATAGTGTTATTAATAAAAAAAAAGTGTTTTGTAATACTAGTACTTTTACCTGTGGCTTTACCCGCGTCACCTTTGGTTTTTTTAAACTATCCCATAGGAAATTTCTCTTGTTTACACTAAATCTATTTCTACTTATGCATATTCAGCGCCATTTTGCTGTGTTCATGTTCTAGGGTGTTTTCCTTTTTTTTTCTTCTTCTATTTACTAAAGTAAGCAGCCAACCAGAGTCAGAGGCCGTGTGTAAGACGTCCCAAAATATTTATTTATTAACCTCGCGTATCATCCATTGAAGTTTTGCCTCGATCACGGTTTTTTTTGGGATAAAAAATAGCCTATTCCGTCTTTCAAATTATGTCCAATCCAAAAACCAAGTCAACCTATTGCTCCGTTGCTGCCTGAAAGAGGAACAAACCAACTACCACATTTATAATATTAGGAAGTAAGGATAGTAAGACGCGGACGAGGCGCGGGTAAAAGCTAGCAAAGTATAGTAATATAGCTTACCCAACTGTCGCTAGCAACAGAAACCAAAATGAGCAGAACACTCAAAACACTCAAAAGGAACGCGCCGAAGATGTACCCACGTCTGGTCACAGCCATTTTACTAACAATACAAGTTATCAGTAGCCCGATAATCGCCTGATAAGGGGCTGATTGAAATTATCGGAATTTAATGGTGGCTTGTCTAAGTATGGGTCAGTAGGTATAAGCTATAAGCGGAAGTGATAGCATCGTGAATAACCACATTTTTTTAAGATAAGCTTAATACCTAATGTTATTGTCCAGTAGGAAGATCTGACTTTTCTCGTGAGACTTGCTTTGAGCATATATCTTTAGTCACAATCGCGCAAAAAAAGAGCAAAAGTCTGCCCACTCTACGTAGTGGGCAGGCTTTTTAGTTAGTCGTAAGGCGATTGCAAACCGACTACAACGCCGCGCGATGCCAAAGTGCTCGGTTACAAGCACTAATTAGGTGACGTAACGACGATATTCGAGAAAACAAGTCATTGTGTAAATATCTAAATCGGTATGTATGACGGCGCTCTGACATTTTTTTATTACTCTCACTTAGGGACTGCGGCTCTATACATATTTGCTCTGAAGTATAGCAGTTTTAAACAAGGACGTCATATCAACAAAGTGGACAGATGACTTGATTAAGAAAGCAGACTCACAAGTCATTTCAAACCAATCTTATTGTAGTGAATGATCTAGAGCTAAAATTTTAATAGATGATAATATCGTATAGGCCTACTGGGTAGCCTAGATTTTTAAAGTCGCCTGAAAGCCTTCGACATGGTTCTTCTGCCCCCCGACCGCCTAAGCAATAGCAATTGTAATAGCAATCGTTTATGACTTAATTTTTGTCATTTGGCACCGCCTATGTGACGTTAGCCATCAAAGTTGTTCATTCAACGATTGCTTTCGCAATCCGCGCAAAGCAATTGATGGATAACGTCACATAGGCGGTGCCAAATGACTAAAATTAGGTCATAAACGATTGCTATTACGATTGCTATTGCTTAGGCGGTCGGGGGGATGGTTTGCCTGTTCATTTAGAAATTTTATTAAAGTAATAGATGAATTATAAAAAAAAAACAAGAGTACAAAATATGACACATTTTATTAGATTAAATAATACTAGAATGCATTTTGGTCCAGCCAAGCAAAAACGTCTTTGTACAGTATAATATTAAATATATGAAAGAAAGAAAGCTAATATCAATTAGAACTAATTCATATCAAACTACATTCTCAAAACTAGGAATCATGGTAGTTTATTAGTATTATTTTATAAGTAAAACATTGATATTGCGCAGTTTGTAGCTATCTTCACAACCGCCGACTTGTATGATTCGGCGTATGCTATCTTTTTAAAATAACAGCCTCCTGAAAGCACATAGAAGTTAATACTGCAGCATGGCGCCATCAGCCTGAGTCTCCAGCTTGATATTGGATGATAGCAGCTCCTCAAGAAGGTAAGATCTGACCCTGATCACACGTGGGTTAATACTGCAGCATGGTGCCATCAGCCTGAGTCTCCAGCTTGATATTGGATGATAGCGGCTCCTCAAGAAGGTAAGATCTGACCCTGATCACACGTGGGTTAATACTGCAGCATGGTGCCATTAGCCTGAGTATCCAGCTTGATGTTGGATGATAGCGGCTCCTCAAGAAGGTAAGATCTGACCCTGATCACACGTGGGTTAATACTGCAGCATGGTGCCATCAGCCTGAGTCTCCAGCTTGATGTTGGAAGATAGAGGCTCCTCAAGAAGGTAAGATCTGACCCTGATCACACGTGGGTTAATACTGCAGCATGGTGCCATCAGCCTGAGTCTCCAGCTTGATGTTGGAAGATAGAGGCTCCTCAAGAAGGTAAGATCTGACCCTGATCACACGTGGGTTAATACTGCAGCATGGTGCCATCAGCCTGAGTCTCCAGCTTCATGTTGGATGATAGAGGCTCCTCAA
The DNA here is from genome assembly GCA_949316475.1 of Hypomecis punctinalis. Lineage (NCBI taxonomy): Eukaryota > Metazoa > Arthropoda > Insecta > Lepidoptera > Geometridae > Hypomecis > Hypomecis punctinalis. Next base: position 18,412,939 of record OX438818.1, read on the forward strand.
GAAGGTAAGATCTGACCCTGATCACACGTGGGTTAATACTGCAGCATGGCGCCATTAGCCTGAGTCTCCAGCTTGATGTTGGATGATAGAGGCTCCTCAAGAAGGTAAGATCTGACCCTGATCACACGTGGGTTAATACTGCAGCATGGCGCCATTAGCCTGAGTCTCCAGCTTGATGTTGGATGATAGAGGCTCCTCAAGAAGGTAAGATCTGACCCTGATCACACGTGGGTTAATACTGCAGCATGGTGCCATCAGCCTGAGTCTCCAGCTTCATGTTGGATGATAGAGGCTCCTCAAGAAGGTAAGATCTGACCCTGATCACACGTGGGTTAATACTGCAGCATGGCGCCATTAGCCTGAGTCTCCAGCTTGATGTTGGATGATAGAGGCTCCTCAAGAAGGTAAGATCTGACCCTGATCACACGTGGGTTAATACTGCAGCATGGTGCCATCAGCCTGAGTCTCCAGCTTCATGTTGGATGATAGAGGCTCCTCAAGAAGGTAAGATCTGACCCTGATCACACGTGGGTTAATACTGCAGCATGGCGCCATTAGCTTGAGTCTCCAGCTTGATGTTGGATGATAGAGGCTCCTCAAGAAGGTAAGATCTGACCCTGATCACACGTGGGTTAATACTGCAGCATGGTGCCATCAGCCTGAGTCTCCAGCTTCATGTTGGATGATAGAGGCTCCTCAAGAAGGTAAGATCTGACCCTGATCACACGTGAGTTAATACTGCAGCATGGCGCCATTAGCCTGAGTCTCCAGCTTGATGTTGGATGATAGAGGCTCCTCAAGAAGGTAAGATCTGACCCTGATCACACGTGGGTTAATACTGCAGCATGGTGCCATCAGCCTGAGTCTCCAGCTTGATGTTGGATGATAGAGGCTCCTCAAGAAGGTAAGATCTGACCCTGATCACACGTGAGTTAATACTGCAGCATGGCGCCATTAGCCTGAGTCTCCAGCTTGATGTTGGATGATAGAGGCTCCTCAAGAAGGTAAGATCTGACCCTGATCACACGTGGGTTAATACTGCAGCATGGCGCCGTTATCCTGAGTCTCCAGCTTGATGTTGGATGATAGAGGCTCCTCAAGAAGGTAAGATCTGACCCTGATCACACGTGGGTTAATACTGCAGCATGGCGCCGTTATCCTGAGTCTCCAGCTTGATGTTAGATGATAGAGGCTCCTCAAGAAGGTAAGATCTGACCCTGATCACACGTGGGTTAATACTGCAGCATGGCGCCGTTATCCTGAGTCTCCAGCTTGATGTTGGATGATAGAGGCTCCTCAAGAAGGTAAGATCTGACCCTGATCACACGTGAGTTAATACTGCAGCATGGTGCCATCAGCCTGAGTCTCCAGCTTGATATCGGATGATAGAGGCTCCTCAAGAAGGTAAGATATGTGACCCTGATCACACGTGGTTTAATACTGCAGCGTGGTGTCATCAGACTGAGTCTCCGGCTTGTTGGTAGACGATGAAGGCTCTTTCTCTAGAAGGTAAGATCTGACCCTGATCACACGTGGGTTAATACTGGAGCGCGGTGTCATCAGACTGAGTCTCCGGCTTGTTGGTAGACGATGGAGGCTCTTTCTCTAGAAGGTAAGATCTGACCCTGATCACACGTGGGTTAATACTGCAGCATGGTGCCATCAGACTGAGTCTCCACCTTGATGGTGGACGATGGAGGCTCCTTCTCCAACAGATAAGATCTGATCCTGATCAAAACTATGTTGGTTATGTTGCACACTATTGATGGGATCAGGACCCTGGAACGAAAGAAATTTAATCTTAATATTAATGGCTGCCCGAATGCCTAAAAATCCCCAAAACTTTGTCCGCATTTTAAAATTATAAATAGCCTATAATTATAACCAGGTAATAAGCCCAATTACAGAGGCGCCAGCGTAAATAGCAACGTAAAAAGCGTTTTCTCTATCGAATGCCTCAAGTGAAAAAGATATAGAACTATGCTATTTAGCTATAATTACGATGGCGCCTCTGTAATCGGGCTTAATGTCTATCTAGAATTATCCAGAATTAATGTAGTAAGCCAAAAGGGTGAACAGGCTGGTTAACGAAAGCTGGCACGTTCAACACATTTACATGTTGCGATTGTGTAGTATCTGTGAATAAGCGCGCGCGGTGACGTAGCACTATATGCGCAGCCCGAAAAATCTATCCGTCTCTCTCGCGCGCGAGCAAGCTTATGAGTATGAGAGAGATAGTTATGATTTTGTTTTTGTTTCTCTTTACAAATACAGAGTTGTCTTTTTTCGTTAGTGTCAGTCACGTGGTAAACCCAAACTGGTACACACTATACATAATTAGTTCCTGTATCACTGATTTGTTATAATAATAAATATTTAAAAAAATGTTATGTAATATTATAACTTGTTTTATTTTCTATTTTTTTTTTGTATGATATGTATTATATCCCTCACATAAAAAAATAAACATAAAACACTATAGATACCCGAAAATAAAATTGATCTGTATGTGATCTGGTCTATATTATTAATATCATTCTTACAATTAATTTTTAATTATATTATCTACACCTCTTAAAGATTATATATTTATATATCCTACTAATATTATAAACGCGAAAGTTTGTGAGGATGGATGGATGGATGGATGGATGGATGGATGGATGTATGGATGTTTGTTACTCTTTCACGCAAAAACTACTGAACGGATTGAGATGAAACTTTGTAATAATATAGCTTATACATGAGAATAACACATAGGCTACAATTTATATAGATATTTTGTGAATTGTCCAAAATATAACGATAAATGTTGAGTAAGTAGGAAAATTCTGCCATCTGCGAGCTACTGAGCGTGCGCTGCAAGAATGTCAAAATAACAACTGTTGATCGAATATCTGTCAAATCAATCGACGAGCAGTCCTTGGATATCATCATACTGATAATATATTATCCTTACTATTTTAATATTATAAATGCGAAAGTAACTCTGTCTGTCTGTCTATCTGTCTGTCTGTCGCGCTTTCACGCCAAAACTAATAAACCGATCTGAATGAAATTTGGTACACAGATAGTCTAGAGCCTGAGAAAGGACATAGGCTACATTTTATCCCAAAAATTGCATAATTCCCGTTGGATAGGACAAAATCTTGCGTTAGCAAAACTGTCACCTATCACAACGACGCTAAAAGGCCCAATTTTGAATACACCATCGTAATTATAACAGTTAATTAGACTATTTCTGTTTCTTTTTCACTTTCGGAATTCGATAGAGAGAACACTTTTTACGTTGCTATTAAATTTACGATGGCGCATTCATAATTGGGTTGATTGAGCCTAACATGGATTCACAAAACGTAATTAGATGACAGGTGACATACATTGACTGCAGACTTTTATAAATGTCTCGCTTAGCATAGCAAAGGGACAAATTGTCTTTCCACCATTATAGCTCCTCGAAGAGGAAATAAAGTATGAATTGACAATGATAACTGACATTAAAATTGGACAAAATAGTTTTCCCTTTGCCATGCTACATATTACAATGACGTTTAATACTGGGCCGTCATTTCGACTGACATTAAAAATATTTTTAAATATACCACCATTAGAGGTTAAACATATTTCTTTATTCTACCTTTATGGTAGAGAATCCATGCTAATATACGAAGAAACGGATCGACTTGATTTCAAAAGTTAAAGGCATGAGTATGAATATCTTGACACTAAGGTTATTAACCTTGATTCTGAGTTGTGACCTTGACACGAACATAAATTTCTGTTGGGTTGGTTAGGATTGAACAGTGATAAAAGTGCAACCCGGCTCAGTTGCGGTACTCCTCATGAGGCACGCAACTTGCCGGCCAGCCTCTCAGCTGCTATATTTAAAAACCCCAGAAAATCGGCCTAACCTCGAGTGCAAACTTCTAAACTGCCTAGGGGGAAAAGACCAAAAAGAATCGGGAGACCTCGAACGCCGCCTTCTCAGCTGTCTCAGAAAAAACCCAGAGAAGCGGCTCTACCTTGGATTCCCGCGCCGCCCATAGGCCTCGGCTACTAAGTTCTCCTGCCACGACAAGGCGGAAACCTATGGGCGGGTACACTCTAACCTTATCTTAATCAACAGAAGCATTTATAAGTATAAGGTATTTTGATATCGGGATAGGTCTGAACAGTGACAACAAGGTGCAAGGTACTTGATTTTTTTCACAGAGCAAGTGCTTAAGTGATTAACTACCACTAAATACAGACTTATGTAAAACTTCATAAACTACTACTACATAACAAGCAATTGGATCATCCCTATACCCTTAAAGGTCTAAAGATATTCTAAATGCTCAAGCCCACTGCCAGTTAGCAGCGTGCCCAACATGCTGGCAGCATTGCCAATCAGCTTGGCAATGCTGCTTATACGTTGAGCCAAATAAACACCAGCATTTTGGTCACGCGGCGGGTACACGAGGCGCTCAGAAAGACTTTTGAAAACAAGATGAACATGAACAAGATGAGCTCCCGGCCAACACGCGCACAATGTCTCAATTTCAAACGGCTCAATTATGTAACCACTGCCGAGGTTAGCATATTTGCGCCGTTTGTGCTGCTCTGCTGACGGCTCCAAAGTATCGACGCAAGTCGCGTCCCATACTAAGGGCCGTCTACACTTCCATGGGACCAGCTTCATACCGTCAGGCCTTTTGCCATTATCACGCGCAAACCCATTCGGTTAGAGTACGGCTGCGATATTGGCGGTCGCAAAAGCCCTGCGTATGACATCGTTCACAATTGCGTGGCAACCAATTCGACCAGCGCTTCTTGACCAAGAAAGACGGTGGTGACCAAGCTGGTCAACTAGGGTACTTGAATAGGTGAGAGCGCTCAGCTATGTGCGGCGCGGCAGCAAGGTGGGTCGACTATCTCGACGATATCATCAATACCGCCGGTCGAGCCTGGTCACGACCGGCAAAGAGCCGAGGCAGATGGCACTGCAAGAGAGAGGCCTATACCCAACAGTGGGTCAAAGAAAGCTGCGGATGATAACGATGACGAAACAAATTAGTTGAGATTGGCTGTTTTTTGGGGTTTGAAATGATTATTTGCTACAATATTTGTGTACCGTTTCACATTGAATTGGGGCTAATATTTTGTGGCGCACTTACTGTATTAGTTACCATATTTTTTGAGAAGATAAACATAAATTAAATTATATCGCGGGCGAAGCCGCGGGTAAAAGCTAGTATATATATATATATGTCTTAAAGAATTAATAATATATTTTAATTTAATTTTTAAGCATTCTGTATAGTGAAATTGAATTAGTGTGAGTACTGTGAACGTGCCAGCTTTCGTTAACCGGCCTGTAATTCAGATTATCACTACGAACAATTTTTTCCACACACCCAATACGAAACTCGAGAAAAAAATCAGCAGTTTCATACATTTTGCCAATTACAACTGGCAATTGAAATTTTTATGGAGCTGATGATTTTTGAAGTGAAAACTTGTTTAGCGGCGTTGTATACTTTTTGGCATCGGTAAAAAATGTTAAACTCGCGTCAGGACACGTGACCTGTCCAGCTAAGATGCGCAATAACGAAATTAAATTTCTATTTTGATGCTATTTCGGGCTAAATCGTCACAAGAAACAGATGTTACACTGGTAATTTAAGCGTGCGGTTGATATAATGGTATTCGATACAAGATAAGTAATATTGAATAGATCCGAGTAATAAGTAATTCGGCAAAATCTGATATCCTCATATTTCGTATTCGCATAATATTTGTAAAGACCATTCAAATTTAACTGGATAATGTCGTTCGGATTTACAAATCTCTGTGATTGGCGCATATTCGCGGCGGGCCCCGCCCCGTGTCACTTCCGGACTTGCGGATAGATGGCGCTCTGTCACTTGTGGCAAAGAAGATAGTTATAATAATACTACGGCGAACGGAAGATTCTTAAAATCATTTATTTATTTTAAAGTGTACATGAATAAATTTAATTCCGTTTTCGTGTAAGTTTTTGACAGTTGTGTATTGTCAGTGGTAAACGTACAGTAAACGTGGTATTTTACTGTGGGTCTTATAAATAAACTCAAGTTAACCTAATGTGCTATAGAGAGGGCTATGCTTGGTGTCTCTCTGCGAGATTGATCTGCAGAGGAACCAAAGTTACTGACACAGCCCAGTGGATTAGTAAGATAAAGAGGCAGTGGCACATAGTTCGAAGAACAGATAGCCGATGGAGAAAAGTTCTCCAATGGAGACCACTGACCAGCAAACGCAGCGTAGAACATTTACCGACTAGTTAGACTGACAATATCATAAAGATCACAGAAACGCGTTGGATACAATTCGCTTCCAACCGGCCTAATTGGAAATTTATAGGGGAGGCCGAGGTTCTGCAGTGGACAGCCTACTGATGATAAATTGAATATTCTATAATTTCTTTACATTTCTCACGTCATCCACCGACTGAAAATGACGACGAACTTCGTTCTTTTATTTTAATTTTAAGAAAATATTTGTTCAACCTTTTTTTCTGCGTATTTCGGCCTCAAAAACAAGGACGAAAAAATACTCGTGAAGTAATGTCAAAATTCGACAAATTTCGCTTGCACATGTTAGAGATTCTCGACAAGACTGCTACAGCCAATAAGCACTCACGATATGTCTTCATTCCGTTGCGTAGTCATGTTAACGTCGCCCGAAATATCGAATTATTGCTTTATTGTAGAAATATCGAGAAATAATTTTTTGAATCGTGGTCGTATGCTTGCCCCGCTGGTCGAAAATTCGTAAGTCGGAGGGAGTAAGTTTTCACTTCTGCTGGCACTCCCGGAGTGCAACCCATAGTTTTTTTTTCTCGAATCTTAAGTTAACCCCATAGTAAATTTTTCGTTGTCCGGTGAAACAAATTGCCGTTAACAAGCGCTCTCTGTATAGACTAGGTTGTATTTTGAAGAGCTCGAGGGAAAAACTCATTTTGCCAACTATTTATTCAACCGCTAAGTAGTACTGAGTCTGTTTAGCTTAGAAAGACAATGTTTCAGCAGAATTTCAGGGCAACGAGAGATTTGAGATATAAATGTCTCAATGTGGCAAGCAGTGCTGTGCTGCGCAGGATCTTTAGCTGGTATAAGTCAAAATTATGGGTGTCCTCAATCTGCCTTGAAATGCATGACGCGAGTGATTTGTCTCGTAGATGCACTGGCTTGGAAAGGGGTTTGAACATTTGTGGCATATTCACCAAGCATCATTTCTTTTCATATTATGATTATGATCCATTATGATTTTTATTTCCGCGCACGATGTATGTAGTTCATATATTATGAGTAGGAGACACTTATACACACAATAAATATTCGTACTATGGTAGGTATCCTAAAGACGTTCTCGAGTAATTTGGATATAAAGATCGCTGTTGATCTTTATATCCAAATATCTCGAGAACGTTACACTTTAAGGTATCATAGTACTGAACATCGACTGTTTGTATGAGTATCTCCTACCCATATACAGGATTATTTCAAACAACTTTTATTCTACTTTTGTCAAAACTCAAAAAAAATTTTTGATCCATAGAAAAATATAGACAAAATGTATGGAACAGCTGATTTTTTTTTAAGTTTTGACGAAAGTCGTAGAACAAAAGTTGTTAGTTTTGATGTACAGAACAAACCCCTAGAAGGATGCTAATTGATTAGAAATAACCCTGTATACAAAAAAAATCGGCGGCGGGTGGATATGCCACTCTCTACACAAAAATGTTCAAACCCACAACAAAACAAACCACAAACAAAATTGATGGTGTTTTATAGGTTTATTACCAGTGTTAAAAATAAAAAGTGTAAATGAATTACCGTTCCTATTTATGCTATAATTTTGACTTTTTGATTATAGTATTTCAAATGGATGTAGTGAATTCAGTGAAGATGCGAAAAAGAAATTAACTATTCTATTAAATTTCAATGGTTTTGAACAAAAAGTATGGCACCGGTATATATGGCTTGGTTGTCCCAGGGTAGAATAATGCCTTTATATAAAGAAGGCTTTTTGTAAATAAACCCAGCAGATTATACAAGAACTTACCAGAAAGAGTATCCCAGCGCTGGGCTAGGTTCGAGCACTCTCAGGGCTATATACGTGATAGCCAGATGATCCTTCAGGCCGGATGTGGCCCAGAATATACCGAACATTAGTAGGGCTGTCAATCCGAACACCGCAGTCACTATGTTGCACCACAGACAACCTGGAAAGTGAAATAATTTCTTAATTAAAGAAAAAAAGCGACGTACAGAGAATTAGCATTTACTCGCGGCTTTACCCTTATCATCCATCCATCCATCAGCCAAAGGACATCCACTGCTGGACATAGGCCTCCCCTATGGATCTCCAATAAGACCGGTTGGAAGCGGCTTGAATCCAGCGCGATTCTGCGGTCTTAACGAGGTCATCCGTCCACCTTGTGAGTAGACGTCCTACGCTGCGCTTGCCGGTACGTGATCTCCACTCGAGAACTTTTCGACTCCACCGGTCATCAGTCCTCCGCGTTATGTGCCATGCCCATTGCCATTTTTTTTTATATGCCTTTGTTATATGTTACCTTATGTTTTTTGTACGAAATAAAGAATTTTGAATTTTTTTGAATTTCAACTTGCTAATTCGTTGAGCTATGTCGGTAACTTTGGTTCTTATACGGATCTCATTCCTGATTCGATCCCGCAGAGAGACTCCGAGCATAGCCCTCTCCATAGCTCGTTGGGCTACTTGGAGCTTACTAATTAGGCCCATAGTGAGAGACCACGTTTCTGTGCCATAAGTCATCACTGGCAACAAACTGGTCGAAAACTTTCAACTTGAGGCACTGAGGTATGTCGGACGAGCTTTACCCTCGTGATATTTTAATTTTCTTGCCATTCCATGAACACCATTTATTTTCCGCGAACAACAAGTAGACAAGAAGTAGTTTTTGTTACTTTCCAATTTGTGAACTGCATTTATGCCAAAAATCAAGTCTATCCGTTTCTCTGTTGCACGTGATTAAAATTTGGAGAAATTTTGCTAACCATAAAGTAATGATGAGTAATTTATTTGTTACCTTTTGCCCGCAGCTTTGTCCGCATATTTTGATTTTGGTGCTATCTCATAGGAAACTTTTTTTTTCGGGAAAAAAGGAGCCTATGTCACTTCCCGTTTTTCACACTATGTCCATACCAAAAATCAAGTCAATCCGTTGCTCCGCTGCTGTGTGAAAGAGTAACAAACCAATAAAACAACAAACACACTTTCAGATTTATAATATTACTAGTTTTTACCCGCGGCTTCGCCCGCATACGCAATATATCATTATAATTTATAGCCTATGTGTTATTCTGATATATAAGCTATATTATTGCAGTTTCATTTCAATCCGTTCAGTAGTTTTTGCGTGAGAGAGTAACAAACATCCATACATCCATCCTCACAAACTTTCGCGTTTATAATATTAGTAGGATAAGTAAGGATTCTGTTTACTCAGTATACAGGGTTATTTCTAATCAATTAGCATTCTTTTTACGGGCTTATTCTGTACACCAAAACTAACAACTTTGTGCTGAGACTTTTGTCAAAAGTAAAAAAAAATGGAGTTCCATAGAAAAATATTGTTCACCCGCGACCCAATGTATGGAACAACTGTTTTTTTTTAGTTTTGACAAAAGTAACAGAACAAAAGAGTTGTTAGTTTTGATGTATAGAATAAGCCTCTAAAAGGATGCTGATTGATTAGAAATAACTCAGTACACTTGGACGCTCCCGGTTCCTGGTTGACCCAAGACTAATCTTCACTAAGCCGCTACCGGGTCCTCTGGGAACCGCAGTGCGATTTTTCAGAAAACAGCTTTAAGCCGTAACGTTAGAGTTCCTTTTTGTAATAACGCTAGTATTTAACATTTGGAATGAACCGTAGATGGCCTCGGAGTGCATAACAGTTCATTCCCCTTTTCGAGCTGTTCGGCAACCATTTTAGAAACGGCGCCAGTCGCACCGGTTCGGTTCCAGCGGCATTATGTGCAGCGATTTTTTGCTAAAATATGTGGTAAACTTTAACTAAATAATAAATATAATGTTATGTATAAAAACATTGCCAAAGAAGTTTTCTATTGACTGGTGTATGTGATTTACAGTGTTAGTTGTGTTGTGATCGAAATATTGTGCTCTAAAGTCGGGGATGGCCGATCCGGCCATTGGCGGCTCCGTGTGGCTGTTTACCATTTTTTTAAAGTATTAAGGTAAGACTTGAATCATAGACTTATAAAAACACTTTTGGCAATAAATTAGGCTTTGCTACGGTATTTTATATTAGAACGTAGCTTGTCTATTGTTCCTTTGATAGACGCTTTTAGCGGGACAGATAATACGCAACCACGCGCGAAAAAGTTGACGCGGGGCCGTTACGTTTGATGCATAAATGGGTTTGAGACGGTGGCGTCCAAGTGGATAATGGAAAGTGAATGGCCATATGGCCATTATCTACATACGTACCTACAAATGTATGTATGTTACTTATCTATATTTTATAGTGTAGATATGAGTAGTGTTTTTATTTACTTGTTTGGAGTAACTGTACATACCAGGCAGCCCGATGATAGGTTCGATAGGGTTCCTAGTAGTGTTGATGAGTGCTAGCAGTGCTGCCAGCACAGCGAATAGCAGCTGTATGAAGAGGATCAGCAGTAGACACACGTAGAACGGGAACGATATTACTGGCGGTTCGGACACTGGAAGAGAAAAACAATATATCTAAGAGAGATAAAGGTAATGGGACAACTTAGATTTTTTTTAACCCCAGACGCAAAAAGAAATATAAGGCGTGAAGTTTTACGCGAGTGTCTTAGAGGTAATAATATATAGAAATAGATACTTACACACTAAAATCTTATTTCTTTGCCCTTATTTCCCGTAATTTCCTCTTGTACTGTACTGTACCAGCCTTTTTAATAGTCCACTGCAGGACGTAGGTCTACCCACGAAGGGTAATTGGGCCGTATCCACCACGCTGGCCCAGTGCGGGTTGGTGGATTCACATACGCCATCGAATTTTCTTCTACGGACATATGCAGGTTGCCTCACGATGTTTTCCTTCACCAAAAAACCAATGGGTACATAAGTTCCAAAGAAACTCATTGGTACGGGATCGGGATTTGAACCCACGACCTCACGATTGCAGTTCGGGTGTTACTACCACTAGACCACCACGGCTTACTTAATTTCCTCTTGAACAGTATAAAAAGATAGTGAATTTCCTTTGATAAAATTTGAAAAGAATCCTGTCTCTAAAGAGAAGGTAACATACTAACAACAATTAACAACGACTATGACGTTACAATGTCCATAGGCGCTGGTGACCACTTACTTTCTCTTTCTTTCTTTCTCATAAAACAAACAAGGGTAATTTAAAAAAAAACCTATTTAAACAAGTTTGAATGAACAAGTACTCGCCAAGACGAATGAAACGAGCCGAAACTCGATGGGTTTACGTCGTTTCGTTACAGAGTTCCTAGGACCACCTTCCAGCTTTATCAGCAAACCCTGGTTACCATTGGAAAACTCGTCAAGACGATTCAAATGAGCCTGAACTCGATGAAGTTGCGTCGTTTCATTGCAAAGTTCCTTTGGCCACCTTCCAACTTCATCATCAGATCAGCACCATGTTCATCTTGCATTGTCACGAAATTTACACATGGAAAATTTCAGTTCAATAGGAAACCGGGGACTCACTCGAATATGCAGAGCCCGACATATATGTACATATATGCAATGTACATGCCCATACTGAATTTTGTACCTAAACTTTGTTATTAACATCTTGTACTGTATGGAAGCATGAATGAATGAAATGAAGTGGATAAAATACAACTTGCAAGATTTGATGACCGACAGACAGACAACGGGACAGGTGAAACTAAATAAAAGTTTGTAAAAATAGTCTAAAGTAGTAGTATTCTATTTCCCAAGTGATAAATGGTATGAAAATCTTACAAGGGTTCGAAGTGTCGACATCTGTAACAGCGACGCACGCCGCTGTGGGTCGGTAGCCGTTGGAGAGAGCTTCCACCTGGAACGTATAAATCATCGGTCAATCAAGGAGCCTCTGTCAGACATTACAATCATAGTTGTCATCGGACCCACGGCACTTTATCAGCTTTTATAGCCACATTGTTACAGACCTATAGACACGCTCTCAACACCAGCCGATTACGTGGTGCCTTCCGAAAAAGTTCCAGCTGGCGGTAACCTCTCGGCCCACGTGGAAGTTGCTAAATAGACTCCGGGCCCAAGTGGGCCGCTGTAGGGCTAATCTGGTGAAATAGGGATATGCAGGAAGCGCACAGTGCCAGTGCGGTGCTCCGACAAAAAATATGCAACATTTTCTCTCATGCCACTGGCCAAATACCTGCACACTTTAGGATCTATACGATGCCTCCCCTCACGAAGTGACAGTGACAAGGCACTGGGAGAAGACCTTATAAATTCTCACTTAAATATTATTTGGATCATCGACACGAAGCAGCACAGACCTATTTTCAACAGTCACGATTGTTAAGAGGGATTTGCACGGGTAATAAAGCCGCACGATTTTTACCGCACGGCTAAAATTTACAGTCTAAATGGTAATTTGACTAGACAGTTTAGGCAGTTGAATTTTGATGCGCGGCAAAAGTTGTGCTGCTTTAGTCTCCCGTGTAAATCACCCTTTAGATAGATGCTTATGTGGATTATGGACAAATCGTGCTTTGAAAGTGTACTTTAATATGATAAGTATTACCTCAGTTCTCCTCGCTTCCTCGTTGGTTTTGCAGCTCAGAGCACAAGCGCCCACTGATGTCACGCAGGTCACTGAAAACCACAGTAAGTACAATTGTACTATTTCTCAAGTTATGGAATAGATTATATTCGTTATAATTCTTTCAGCTTTAGAATGTCTCTTACTGGACATAGAGAAGCAGACAGTCCATCAGCCATAGAGCGTCCTCTCCAAGGGATCTCCAATAAGACCGGTCGGTAGCGACTTGCATCCAGCGTGATCCTGCGGTCTGAATGAGATCATCCTGCACCGGTACGTGGTCTCCACTAAAGAACTTTTCGACCTCATCAATCATCAGTAATAGATTATATCCGTTTTAATTGTCTCAGCTTTAGAACGTCCGGTACTGGAGTCTGGACATAATAAAGCAGACAGGCAGCATAATAAATAAAATAAATAAAAACCATTTACCGTTTGCAGGACCTACCATGCGGACCCATAATTATTGCTATTATAGTAGCAGAAGTTACGGGAGAATAGTTAATTTGCAATTCTAATCCGGTAATTTGAGCGCCAAAATACACAACTGCTTTTTCGAACAATGATTGTTGATTGCAAAGATGACGGGAAGAATTGTAAGGAATATGCGTGTCTGAGGTCATCAGGTTCTCGAATAAAACGAGCAGCCTGTCCGTGAATCAGTTTATACTAATAGGATACAGCGCAAACATGCATAGTGTACGACGCTGATCCACAAGATGGCCTAATGATCACAGGACAGTGTTCAAACCGCTTAAAACCAGTATTTATTATGAGATGCTTAATATGCAGCAGTGAACGTTCTATAGCTTAAATGTAATGATAACATCCATCCATCCATCAGCCATAAGAAGTCCACTGCTGGACATAGGCCTCCCCTATGGATCTCCAATAAGACCGGTTGGAAGCGGCTTGCATCCAGCGCGATCCTGCGGTCTTAATGAGGTCATCCGTCCACCTTGTACGTACGTCTCCACTCGAGAACTTTTCGACTCCACCGGTCATCAGTCCTCCGCGCTATGTGCCCTGCCCATTGCCATTTCAACTTGCCAATCCGTTGGGCTATGTCGGTAACATTGGTACTTCTACGGATCTCCTCATTTCTGATGCGATCTCGCAGAGAGACTTCGAGCATAGCCCTCTCCATAGTTCGTTGAGCTACTTGTAGATTGGTAATAAGGCCCATAGTAAGATACCACGTTTCTGTGCCATAAGTCATCACTGGCAACACACACTGGTCGAAAACTTTCGACTTGAGACACTGAGGTATGTCGGACGAGAAGACGCTACGCAATTTTCCTAACGCTGCCCAATGATAACAATGACAAGCCAATTATAACATTGGTGCTTACTGTAAAGAGAGTTTGAAGTAGGAGTAGCGAGGGTCCTTAGCACCAGGGATCCACTGAACAGCCCATATTGGATGGAGCTGTCTTGCGCTTGCACCGTAGCTGTGGCTGACGACACCACCTAAAGTACCAACACAAAATGTAAGTATACAGGCTTACTAAGCTTAGGCTTATACAGGGCTATTTCTAATCAATTAGCATCCTTTTAGGAGCTTATTTTGTACATTAAAACTAACAACTTATGTTCAACGACTTTTGTCAAATCTCAAAAAAAAGTTGTTGTTCCATAAAAAATATCGTCCACCCTCGACAAAATGTATGGAACAGCTGTTTTTTTAGTTTTGACAAAAGTTGCAGAACAAAAGTTGTTAGTTTTGATATATGTACCATAGACTAAAATTGTATGTACAGAATAAGTCCGTAAAAGATGCTAACTGATTAGGAATAACCCTGTATACGTATATAGGGTTATTCCTAAGTAGTACCTACTAAGTTCCGTGTACCTATTAAGCGGAAAGGGGGTGATTTAGATTATCATTATGATTATTATGAACATTTTTTGCCAGTGGGACCAACTCGGGATTTGAGAAAAAAAAACTGTTCCACACAAAATTTCATCCCTGAATCGATAAAATGTATCCTACCTACGCTGCCTTCCGCCAGCTATAACACCGTTAAGCCACAGGGGGTCATTTTTCAGTTATGCAAGAATTATTTTTAAATCGTTTATAGTTTAGAAGATAGAAATTGTGAAAACACCGCTATTGACATTCTTATTTCTACTTTACAAGTCAATAAAGTCGTCATCGAACAAAACATACTTAACTTAAATACCTACCGCTATGATCCCATAATTATTTGAAAACATCATTATTCTACAAATAATAGCTTACCTTTAAAGCTGTTTTTGCAAATAATTGTCTAAATCATAGTTTAAGTACTTTAACTTTCTAGTTCCGCGTTTTTCGCTGATACCCAATAATTTAGTTTTGTGGTTTAACGGC
Source organism: Hypomecis punctinalis (assembly GCA_949316475.1). NCBI lineage: Eukaryota > Metazoa > Arthropoda > Insecta > Lepidoptera > Geometridae > Hypomecis > Hypomecis punctinalis. Next base: position 18,428,115 of record OX438818.1, read on the forward strand.
TTTTTAGGTTATAGACGGCAGTATGAAACAGCTGTTTTTCTTTCTCGTATTCCGGGATGGACCCATAGTAATAGAGCTTTATAATTATGGTCTTAATCATTCCCTTTCGGTTTAGCAGGTAGAGGGAAAGCCGATAAGCCCGTATTATTCATATTTAAAGTAGTTACGATAAGCGCGCCAATTTTTTATGACATTTAAGTATTGTTTACTGGCTTTTGCCCGCGGCTCCACCCGCGTGGTATTTTGACTTTCGTGCTGTCGCACAGGAACCTTTTATTTTTCGGGATAAAAAGTACCCTTTTTTACTTTCCGGCCCTTGAACTATATCCATGCCAAAAGTCAAGTCAATCCGTTGCTCCGTTGCTGCGTGAAAGAGGAACAAACCCACAAACTTTTCGGATTTATAATATTAATATGATTTTTATTACTTTAAGTTGGCGCAACGATCGAAAATGAGTCTTTTTTCCTTACACTATCAGTATTGGTCTGGTACCTATCCAAAAATAGGTACTCAACCTCTATGTTATTACACGAGTACACTTTGTACTCAACACATTTATAACACCTGGATGACACTGGCGCAAGACAGGAAAGTTTGGCAAAAGAGGTGAGATAATTATGCTCTGTTGTAGGCTGAACTTTTAATTCAAAGTATTTTTTGGGTGCAGCTGCAGATGCATAACATGTGCCGTTAACTTCTGGAATGGGCACCACGCATGGATAGCGCAGGAGCGTAGGACATTTACCGACAAGGACAAGGAAGCACTTTATAAAGACCGTAGAAATGCAAACTGCTTTCAAACGGTTTTGGGAGACCTATGTTCAACAGTAAACGTCCTAACAACCGGTATTCATAAGCTTACGTATGAAAAAATGTGTACTTACCCAGCTGTCACTGGACACTGAAACCACTACTAATATCGCACTCAAAACACTCAACAGAAACGCGCCGAAGATATATCCGCGTAGTGTCACCGCCATTTTGTTAATATTATTGATTGAATTTTAATAATTCTATTATTACTTATCGGCGTTTAGTATACAATACGAAGTTATCAGCTGTGCGATAATTGATATATAATTATATTGTCAAGGGTGACTCATTTGATTAGGATGGTTATCAGTAAAATATAAAGATAGTGACGATGGGTAGGGTTCAGAAATTATGCACCGCCAAAAAGAACGCCTTATATGTGAAATAGCCGTGATGGCCCAGTGGAACTAGCACTAGCCTTACAATCATAAGGTCAGGTCGTGAGTTCAAATCCCACTCCCATACAAACCCGCTATTAAGCAAGCAAAGTTGCAATAACGTTACTGAAAGTAACATCAAAGAGCTTGTAACTTACAAATATAAGGTTGCAACGTTTTTGCAAGCTTACAGCGAGTTTAAAACGAAGCCCTAACAGCCACGCTGTAAAAAAATCCTGTAACTTGACCAGAGCTGATAACCAAAACTTAGTTTGGAATAAACTTTGGTAAAAGTTGCAGTAACATTACATTAAACATATCTGACAGTTATGAAGTTAACTTTCCGCAACTATAATATTTTAACATTGCCACAACTTTAATTTGAAAGATAATATGGGAACGGAAGGCAAAACGGACCACGTAATTATCAATAGGTATAGACACGAAACTGTTAATGTTATTAATCTTTTTTAAACTCTAAAATAAAAAGCATGTTTTTTTCTATTTAACGTACAATTCACATTTTCAATAAAGTTATAAGCAATGAAGATATTAAATGATTTCTAATTTATAGGTAGATAACATCTTATTGTTTTTGTACGATCAAATTGGCGCTACATGCTACTACTTACTATTTTTTAAATATAAAATTACAACACAATGTAGTTTTAAATAATTATTTATTAACTTGTTAAGCCAAAATAGTCTATTCATTAAGATTTAGCAATATCGAGATAAAATATACAGATTTTACAACGTAATTATATTTTTAATTATTAAACGAGTTATCTAACAAGCAAAATGCAGTGAATAAAATATAAGGTTTATACAGTTATCTGAACTCTTATTTATAAATTAAATTTAAAATACTACGAGGTATGTAATTTATAGCTGGGTCTACATCTGTGAAGTTAGTCTACAAGGTGAGCGAAACCCAATCCTCACGCATCTGTTAATGAGCTTCAATCATGATTGGATTTGTGCGCAGCTTGTGGCTAACTTCACAGTAAAGGTTCGCGCACATTATGTCAGGCCGCACCGGAGCGGAGCCGCATCACAATATTACTATGGAAATGCGGAAAATACGGCCCGCTGAGCCCCGGCACAGTTTGCGTTTGATCATATAAAATACATAAAAGCGATTAGTAATGAACGCTATGAACGCTATTATCAATTATTTTTAACAATGAACGCTGGAGCCCGACATAATGTGCTGTGATTGGGCCTAGATTTATATTATCTGTAAATTTTGAAATTATAAAAACTTAAAAAGAAATTATAAACTTATAGAAATTAGATCTTTCAAGTTTTTGTCAAACTAAACAGTTGATTTGATTATTTTCAGACACAACCATGTACCTAAGCTAGTATTGCAATAAAGCAATAAGTGACAAAGACAAAAAAGAAGTTTTAGTCGCAAATACCGTAAAAATGGCGTTCAATAAAACATTAGAAGGAAAATCTTCTAAAAAATTCAAGTAATGTCAAAGCGAAGTTAATTTAATTTTACCCGACTGCCCCAAAAGCTGCGGATCCACCACAAATAAGATGTGTAGGAGAAGAATACGAAAGTAACCTCCAACAGAATTCCAAACTTTTTCACATTTAGAGCCTGCTTCCAGCTTCACAGGTTCCAAGTAGTTTGGTTCGTCCTATGCAGGGTTATCTGCTTACCCTATACTAAACCGAAAGGGGGTGATTAATATCATCATTACGAACAACTTTTACTATAAACTCAAAATTCGAGAAAATATAATCAGCTGTTCCATACAATATTGCAACTCGGAAACGTATGAAACCGTTTTATTTCTCGAACTTTGAGTTGGCCCCAAAGTGAAAGTTGTTCGTAATGATGGTCCTAATTACCCCCTTTCGACTTAGTACACCAGTCATGGATAACCCTATGTTTGATAATAGTAATTTTTTCCTCGCGCAACGCGAATGTATGTTCAAATCCATCTCTAGAGGACAAACTGCTTTCTACAGGCTTTTCACTTGACTAAAAATACCAAAAGAATATCATTTTAAATTCGGTTTTTAGGGTTCCGTACCTCAAACGGAAAAAACGGAACCCTTATAGGATCACTTTGTTGTCCATCTGTCCGTCTGTGTGTATGTCAAGACTCTTTACCTAGGGAACGCGTAAAGATATCCCGCCTTACCACAAAAGATTTAAACACGTCTTAAACACTGTTTAACGGCACAATTTGTGCTGCTAACCATAGCTTAAAGCGTGCGTAAAACTTTTGTGGTTAGACCGCTAGAGTTGAAATTTAAACTGTATACATATATCTATGGTCTCTTGCAGTTGTGTAAAAGAAAAACTTCTCAGTTATAGTTTAAAAAAGTTAGAGCCGTTTATGTCGTAAAAAACCGCAAATTTCAACACTCACAAAAAGAAATTCATAAGCACATGCTAAAACGGATTTTTAGTTATTTTTAACAATGTGTAATTTTCGATGGATGACGAGAAAAGTGAAAAACAAAACTTTTTTGTCGATGGTTAGAGATTTTAACAATTTACTTCCCAAAATTGTGAAATTTTCTGGATTTGTACGGAATCCTCGGTGTGCGAGCCTGACTCGCACTTGATCGGTTTTCTGTCATCCGTAAGCTTATGACATGACTAAACGGTTAAAACAACTTAGCAATCACTTGTGAATGCCACACGCGGTCACCTATCCAAGGACTGACCGTACTGACTTTGGTGATTGTTTAGAAACGTCAAGTTACGCTATGACCGCTATTATTTCACTGAACTTAAACGAGATAGCAATATATTTGTTTTAAGTTTTAGCCAAGTTAATGAATTATCATTAAAGAAATAATAATTAAATTCTAACAATATAATTATTAACATCTAATATATCGACTATATTATATTAACGTCATCGACAATTTGAATCAGTGTTCTTAATAAATTTAATTTAACGACTACAAAAATATTTATTTTAATACGATTATCATCTAAATTACAAGAAAATTATTTGCATCAATTTCATTGTACCATTTTTTCTAAGCTATATTTGACATTTTCATTCAGAATAATTTGTATTTGATTGAATAACTGATTATGTTAAACGCTGAAATACAAAGCGCTCAGAATTTACTAAAGGAGATGTCCACGAGTGGTATATTATTCAGAGAAAAATCTAACCAAGATGATATATACATCATTTGAAAGCTTGTTTTATGGGCTTCTCAAAAATATCTAAGTTTGATATTTTCATCCCTGCATTTTTTTTTAAATGTGAAAAATAAATTGTATGAAAAATTATAATACAGCTTTTTATTTTTTCTAGTTTAACAATAATAAAGTGCTTCTATCGTTATTTTACTAGCATTTGTAGCTGATTCTTCCACATTCATCAAATAATTTGCAAAAATTAAAATTTTTAACCTACCAGTGTGACCAGTTAGTGGGTTCAATGTGACAAAAAGATACTTAAAAAGTGTGTCTAGATGGTAAAAATGCTTTATTTTAATAATTTGGAGATTACTTAATCAGGGTTGATAGAGATAAAATACCTATTGTGCTAAATATATTTATTTATCCCATTAAATTCAAAATTATTTTTTATAAAATGCAGGGCTCTTTTTTGTTTTTAACTGATGTAATAGACTCAGAAAAATATGAACTTTCTCGAAATGTAACGAGTGTTGTGGTTAGATTTTTTGATTATTATTATACCAGCCTCCTTACATTTTGTGGACATGTCCTTTGAATATTACTTAATTTTAGCAATAATATTTTGAAGTTATTTAAGATCGTAATGAGGTCATCCATCTACCTTGTGGGACGCCCTACGCTGCGCTTGCCGGTACGTGGTCACCACTCGAAAACTTTTCGACTGCATCGGTCATCATGACCTCATTAAGACCGCAGAATCGCGCTGGATGCAAGCCGCTTCCAACCGATCTTATTGGAGACCATATGTGAGGCCTATGTCTAGCAGTGGATTTATCATGGCTTAGAATAAAAATGTTGTTATCAAAGTGATAATAACCAGAGGTCTCAGAACTCAATGGTGTAAAAAATTAGGCGCATCTACTAAGCGCCATCGCAAACGAGGGTATTTTCACAGTAACTAAAGCCGTCATCGACATTTTCCAGTTAAACTTAATTCGTAGACTAAAAAAGACTAGTACGGTATAGTACATTAATTATTGCACCGCACACTTCAGTCACTAGGATTTAAGAGACGGCGCGCTCGTTTGTGATCACCTTTATTCTTTCAGCACAGACTAACAGCGCTTCTATCAATATCAACAAAAATACTTTCCCTACATATTTAAAAATATATTCTCCGTACAATATTCTACAAATTTCCTAAACAGCCAAGCATTGTTTCAAATCATCCAACCCCTCTCTATCCTCACACATTTCTCTCAATCTTTCCAGCTGAGATCTAGTAAAGTTTGACTTGAGCGCGACAACACATAGCAATCTCCTATCCTGGAATGACATTACACTATTACTCTGAAAAATATCCTTAAAAATACCCCATGACTCTTGCGACAACTTTTCCGACAATTTCTCGGTTGTTTCTGAAGATTTTCCATCGTTTTCTGAAGATTTTTCATCGTTTTCTGAAGATTTTCTGTCGTTTTCTGAAGATTTTCCAGCTTTTTCTGAAGATTTTCCAATCTTTACTGAAGATTTTCCACCGTTATCTACGGATGTTTCTGATGATTTTCTATTCTGTTCTGACGATTTTCCCGGTTTATCTATTGAGTCGGAATCTTCTTCATAATTTTCATTGTTTTCTGAAGAGTTTTTAGTACATTTCTCAAAACCAAGTTTTAGTATGTAATAGGAAAGTGGTGCCAATTTTCGTATGATCTGGTTTGAACTAGCCGAGATGAGAAGAGTAAGAACGCAATACGGTGTGAGCGAGTGAGATATTTTGCCATTGAGTAGATGAGTTAGGGCTTCGAATAACCAACCAGACAAAACGGGTAGTTGATCTTGGGTTATTGATGTCTCGAATACCTGGAAAAGAAAGATAAAATAAACTTTTCTATTGTTACCAATTTAATCTAGGATACCTTCTTAGTATTTTTAAGATTTTGTCTTGAATTTTCTTTAACAGTGTTTTCCAGAACTTACTTACTTCCTAAGCCGTAATGTTGGTCATCATTATGAACAATTTTGACTATGGTACTAACCCGGAATTCGAGAAACAAGCTCGGCTGTTTCATACACTTTGTCGATTCCGAATTGTAATTTTGCATAGAACAGCTGGTCAGATTCAAGTTGCTTTTGTTGGTTGCTGATTAGTTTCGTAAGTCGATTGGTTTGGTTGGTTGGTTTTGTAAGGTTGGTTGGCTTGGTTGGTAGATTAGTTTGGTTGGTTTAGGTAGTTAGTTGGTTAGTTTATTGGGTGGTTGGCTGATTAAAAGCAACTCATCTACATTCAAAAGTAGAATCACGGCTACAATGATTGGGATTAAAGTCAGAGGTAAAGTTAAAGGGAGGTAAAGTCTCTCTCAGGAAGTATTTGAGCGCAGACGTAATAATGACGCGACTCGACTTGAAGAGCGTTTTTGAGGTTTCCTGTCAGTATTGATGTCATTGATTCGTTGTTGATGTGAACTATAAACACTGGTTTGTATAGTTTTATATAATTAAGTTTCAGTGGAGTAAACCAATGTTGGTTTTACTGATTGGTATGTTGGTTGTTTGGGTAGGATAGGTAGGTTGTTAGGTTGGTTGGTTTATTGATTTTTTGGGTATGTAGGTAGATAGGTTGTTTTGGTAGGTAGGTAGGTTGGTTTGCTAGATTGATTAGTATGGTTGGTATGGTATGGTCGGTTGGTTTAGTAGGTCAGTAGGCTAGTACGTTTGGTTGTTTAGCAAATTAATAGAAGGTTGGTTGAAAGTATCTTATCTATACCCGAATCGGCCTTATGGTCAAAAATAATCAAGCTCACTTACCTCCTGTTCGAATCGACGTTTTTTTCGACACCTGGATAATTAATGACAACTATTACACTCACCTCATAAACCAACTCAGCATTGAGCACCGAGCAAATGACTCTATTTTCCTTTTCACTCAATCCATTTTCCCCTTCTGCCTCTTTACAGCACTCAATAAATTCAATCATAACTCTGCTGAGCGTCGCGGCGGGGGGTAAAGTCTCTCTGAGGAAGTATTTGAGCGCGGACGTGATGACGACGCGACTCGACGTGAGGTGCGTTTGTTTGAGGACTTTGTAGAGCAGAGTGATGCGTTCCATGGAGTTCATCAGCACGTCCGGGTCCATGTTGGATACGTCGCAGGTTAGACGGGGACTAAGGAGTTTGTCGTCGGCTGAAAAAAATTGTTAGGCTTTAGATGATAAACAACCTTATTATTTTATACTACGGGACTAATCGCGCACTAAAATTACGAGATAAATAAATACCTCCTCATCCCGACGTTTCGGCCGAGTTACACCGACCGTGGTCACGGGTAGACGGGATAAACAACCTTGCCAAATATCATCAAAATCGGTTGCTACAGTAAATATTCTCCCATATTTATCTTCCCCAGTTAAAATTCACTGACGACTTCATCAATTTAAAGTTCTTCGAATAGTGAACCTCGCATTTAATTTTGTTTTTGGGCCGCGGCACAAAGTTGACAAAGACAAAGTTGTCGAAGCCGTGGTGGTCTAATGGTAGTGACACCCGCCTTACAATCGTCAGATCGTGGGTTCAAATCCAGGTCCCGTACCAATGAGTTCTTTAGAATTTATGTACGGATTTTAACACCGCTGGCTTTTCGGTGAAAGAAAACATCGTGAGGCAACCTGCATATGTCAGTAGAAGAAATTCGATGGCGTATGTGAATCCACCAACCCGCACTGGGCCAGCGTGTTGGATATGGCCCAACCACTCTTCTTGGGTAGGCCTACGTCCTGCAGTGGACTGTTAAAAAGGCTGATACAGTACATAAGTTGAATAGAATAGAATAGAATAGAATACTTTATTGACCTTATAACTACGTGTGTTACATTAGGTACGTCAAATTTACAATCAAAAGAAAACCATAATTATATAAATTTTAGCAGTCTGGCAGTAATAATAATAAACTATAATGAAAATATAATCCAAAACTGATAACATAAACTAATGATGTCAATGTTAAAAAATATAAAATGTACTAAAAATATATAAAAGTTTAACGTATGACAAGAAAATAAATGTCAGTGTCAATTAATTATAAAACGATCAGTAAATTTAAATGAAAACCAATTGCACAGAATAATATAAAAATAAAAATGTCCAGTACATAATAATCAAGTTAAAAAGTCAAATTTTATCAATTATCTATTAATATTACAAGTAATTTCATTTTCTTTTTATTGTTCGTTCTACTTAATTAATATCAGAGTCCTTTTCACACAAGAATGAAGATTCGCTTAGATGCATGCTCATAAATTCATTGATGGAATAAAAAGGATTGATTTCGAAAAATTGCTTTAGTTTCCTTTTAAAATCATTTGCATGTAGTTTAGTTATAGCTTTTGGTAGCTTTTTAAACATAGCAATTTTGTTATAGATGCCTTGTTTTCTAGCTTTGGTAAGCCTTACTTGTGGCATATACCAGTTGTCGGAAATGAAGATAGCTAGATAACAAGCTGCGAAATATCCAATCGTGACTGAAGCTCACACGAAGCACGTTGATCGGATATGGCGCAGCTTGTAGCTAACTTCATTTCCGACAACTTGTGTGATGCGGCCTATAACTAAATTTTTATAAGCCTATATCGCGACTCGCTCTTGACCGACTTCATTAGTCGCAAATCTTGTTAGAATATCAAAATTGGTTGCTTTGTAGCAAACTACCTGCCCGTCCCGGCTTCGCTCGTGTACGATTGGCTAAAGAAGAGAAATAGTAAGGATCCCTTATTTTTTTTTAAATATAGCCTATCACTTCATTAAAACTCGCGTGAGAATTCATTATACTAAAGAAAACACCGGTTTTTACTCACGTGTAATATCTCGGCCGGGCCGCTGGGAACCCGACCGGTTTCGGAGTAATTAGTACTCCTTCGTCAGGGAATACGCACGCTCCCGTCGACTGGCGCACGCGCACTACATTATACGTGAGTAAAAACCGGTGTTTTCTTTAGCAATTTAGCCTATGTTCACCGGGGAACATTGAAATATTTTTTCAAATTAGTTCAGTAGTTTCGCTTGTACTGCACTGTATCAGCCTTTTTAATAGTCTACTGCAGGACGTAGGCCTACCCACGAAGGACGATTGGGCCAAATCCACCACGCTGGCCCAGTGGGGGTTGGTGGATTCACAAACTTTATTTTAAATGTTAAAATTAAATTTCAAAATTTGATCTTACTGTGTGTGTGTGTTACACAGTGTAACCTTTCTTAAGTTGGCTAAATTGTGTGCGGTTATAATTGGACCTCAGGTTCAAAATGTTGTACCAAGTCTATTATTGTTAACCTTTTGTCTGTAACGGAACCTATATAAATAAAAATAAAATAAAAATGGGCCGGCCGTGTCAGCCGCATGCCGGAAGAACTATGGGCCAAAATCACCACCAAGTGGTATCTCAACTCAGTCCGGCCACTTGGTAGGCCCCGAAAGAGATGGCGCGAAGACCTTGACACCTTTGATAGGAACTGGTACACTATAGCACAAAACCGTCAAATTTGGAAAGATCGGGGGGAGGCCTTTGCCCAGCAATGGGACACGACAGGCTAGCAACAACAACAACAAAAAATAAAAAATACGCCATCGAATTTCTTCTACGGACATATGTAGGTTGCCTCACGATGTTTTCCTTTACCGAAAAGCTAGTGGTGTGGAATTCTGTACATAAATTCGAAGGAATTCATTGGTATGGGACCGGGATTTGAACCCACGACCTTACGATTGTAGGGCGAATGTCATTACCACTAGATCACCACAGTTTCGCTTATTCGATGCAAACAAACAAACAATCAAATCTTTCCTCTTTATAATATTGGTATAGATTTCCTCCACTTTTCGAGGCAAATACCTCCCTATTAAAACCCGCCGATGGCTAAAGAATTCCAAAAATATAACACCCATGTTTCAACAAGATTCGTTAAAAAATGTGACCTGTCGAGGAGAATTAACATCCAGACAGACGAAAGCAAAATCGCCGTATCCAAACGGAGAGAAAATAACTAATAATAAATAAAGGTGACGTCCACAAGTGGTATATTATTCAGAGGAAAGTCAAACCAAGATGATATATACATCATTTTGAAAGCTTCATTTATGGGCTTCTCGAAAATATTTAATTCAATATTTTTTTATCCCTCAATTTTTTTAAATATGAAAAGTAAATTGTATGAAAAATAACAATACAGCTTTGTATTTTTTCTAGTTTACCAATAATAAAGTGCTTCTATCGTTATTTTTCTTGCATTCGTAGCTGAATATTCCACATTCATATCTTAATTTGCTAAAATTAAAAATTATAGACAGTGTGACCAGTTAGTAGGTACAATGTGACAAAAACACTTAAAAACTGTGTCTAATTGGTAAAAATGCTTCTATTTAACAATTTGGAGGTTAATTAATCAGAGTTGCTAGAAATAAACTACCTATGGAGCCAAATATATTTATTTATCCTAATAGATTCAAAATTAATTAAAAAAAATCGGAGGGCTCTTTTTTGGTTTTAACAGATGTAATAGACTCAGAAAAATATGAACTTATTCGAAATGTAACGAGTGTTGTGGTTGAAATTTTTGATTATTATTATACCAGCCTCCATTAGCTTTTCGGTGGAATTGCGTACAAAAATTCCAAGGAATTCATTGGTACGGGACCGGGATTTGAACCCACGACCTTACGATTGTAAGGCGAATGTCATTACCACTAGATCATCTGTGGACATCTCCTTTATGGTATTACAGAAATAGGGCGCAGGCTAAGGGAGAAAACCAATGACTCCCGCTCTGGCTCGTATTTGGAGCAAAGGATGGCCATCGCCATACAGCGTGATAATGCGGACGGCATTTTTATTTAAAAAAAAAAAAAAAAAAAAATTATTTATTACATACCTGAGAACAAATGCACCATCAATATCTGTACAGCGTGATGTTCTGAATATCCTTTCATATTGTCCAGTAGCCGCTCTATGAGGGAGTTTTTCAGCTCTTTTGGAAGCACACGTTGCCGTAAGCTCGTTGTTATGCCCTGAAATAGTAGAAAAAGATGTGATTTATCACTAATTTTATACATTTGAAGAACTAATTTGAAAAAAAACATATTTTTAGATAAATTCATTTTTAAAATTTTACTATGAAAATTAACGTGGTTTTCACACATTTTATACTATATATAACGGGACTAAACTCACGTGTAGGGATAGTCGTAACGACTATAGTTTCGGTCGCATTCGGCGCCCTTTCTCAAATGCTAGCACGCGGAGCCGTCAATCGCTCGCAATGCATCGAGTGCATTGCGAGACGGCTCCGAGAATGATTTTATACATTTTTAAAAATTAAAAGTTTTGGCATTTTTTCGTAACTTGTGGTCACACTCGAAAATGGCGGTCTTAACCACACCTTCTGGCTTAGGACATCAGTTCTGTATAACCCTGTAGAGATTGTGTTACTCACAGCAGTGTACTAACCTTAACGACCAAATCGGTGCAGTAATGCCTCGGATGCTTCAGAATGAAGTCGACGGCCAAGTTGACCAGGTCCGGATGACCGAGCTCCACCAGGGTAAATAGCACCGTCCAATATACGCATTGCTCGTACAGCGAAATCCTGTGTGAGAGATCTTTAATTTAGACAACAGTAATCAGTACACGCCGAATCATGCAAATTGGCGGCTGTCATGTTAGCACCAACTGCGGGAAACCCAATGCTCACGCAACTGTTAAGTGAGCTTCAGTCAGGATTAGGTTATCCGCACCTTGCAACTAACTTACATAACAAATGTACAGAATAGGAAGTATCCTATTCTACATATACAGTAGTATATATACCTACTTGAATAGCTTTGTATTTGCCTTAAAAATATTGAGCCAATGTACGTCTCAGGAAACTGTATTGCAAGTATACCATGCTCATGTTTGCTCCATTATTCGCTACGGAATCATTACATGGGGAAATTCGTGTGATGTTAGTAAGGTTTTCATTGGCCAAAAGAAATGTATCCGCGCAATGTATGGTATGAAATGGGATGACTCATGTAAACCAGTTTTCAAAGCTAAGAACTTGCTAACCGTTCCTTGTCTTTACATATATGAGATGGCTAAATTTGTACTGAACAATCCAACTTTATTTGGGCGCTATGACAATGTAAATAAGAGGTCGGCTCCTGAAGTACGTCTCAAACTACCACAACCTAGGCTCGAGATGTTTAGAAAAAATTGTATACACATGGCTGCTTTGATCTTTAATTCGCTTCCAGAGGAGTTGTTCGCACTTCCATACAGGAGATTTTGCTTTCAGTTGAAGAAGTGGTTAGTGACAGAGTGCTTTTACGAAGTTGACGAATTTCTTAATAAAACAGCGTGTCGCTTCCATACATATAATACAGGCTGTAAACATTAATTTATAGATTATAAAAATAATAATTATGTAATAGAACTTTTCACATTGACAATTTGAAATGTCTTTTAATTTCCAATTATTGAATTTTGCACACTTTTTTATGGTTGTTAGTGGATGGATATATATTTGTATAATCTTAAGATCTTTTGTATACCCACTATCATGCAAATAAATACTTTGACTTTGACTAACATGTTTACGTAGTCGCGCGAAATTCTACTCGATACTTCACGGTTTGGGTCACCAAGACAAAGCCTTAGCCTAGTTTGGGGCCCACTAGTAATACGAGACGATGTTAATAGCTATTAAATACTTACCTTCTAACTCCGGTAAATTTGTAAATTTCAGTTAGTGCTTTTACTTTTTGTCTATGTACCTATCTGAATAGTAAACATTTTTTTCGTTTAGTTAATAAGTACTTAAATTGAATCTCTATTGTTTGATGTTCTTAGGTTAGGTATTTATGAAAATAAATTATCTTATATATTATTATATTATCTAACATCACACCCGCCAAGTTGTATGATTCGTCCTGTATAATAGATATAATCGTCGAATGATAGCCATATTGTTGAAGATGATCTGTTATATCCTATACAGAAAAATGCAGCAACCAATTTAAAAACATATTTTGCAAGAATTGAACTTATGCTAAGTACGAGTACAATGTTGTAGTTGTTTTTTTTTGAAGTAGTAGTATATGTAGTTTTAGGCTAAGTAATTAGGATTATAATTTGGAAAACAAATCCTGGTGGATCCAATAAGCCCCGATATTTACACTAGAATTTTCTCGCAATAAAAATGAAATTGAACACTATACTGCATGAGTCGAAAACTCACTAGTTCCGACTGAAATGATAACGTTTTGTATCAAATGTTTTGGTCCCGTTAACTGCATCAAGCATGGCTTGACATGACTTAACTGAAGCTAGTGTCAAACTTACTTGGCGTTCCCGCTGAGATGTTGCCTGACAGCCATGTTGAGATTAGTCACCAATTCTTGAGACACGGAATGTTTGGGTCCAGTTAACTGTAACAAGCAGCCTTGCAGAGCGGCTTGACGCAGCGGCGCGTAGCTTGACGATAACGCCTTTATTAGCTTCTGGTGGACTGATGATAATTCCTGTCATGCAAATTATACATTTATGTAATACACAAGTAACAAATAACTCTAATATGCTAATATCTTCCAACTTTTTCGGGCTTTTATTTAAGATGTTTAACGACATACGGAGCAATATCGCTTATTTATAGTCAAGTTAGATAAAAGGTATCATTCACACTTTACCGTCGAAATATTATGCATGCAATAACATGACAACTCGAAGAAAAGTTATAAATGTGTTTTAGTTTAAATTTTTAAAGCGTCATAATCAGTTACTGCTTATTTCCCTTTGTGAAAGTGATTACAACAAAAATTTTAAAGTCCGTCCACCAACAAAAATTCAACCATGATTTTTTGTCACCTCAAAAAGTCATTTTGTTCATAACCAGCTAGTCAAGCATACGACCACGAAAAGCCACGAAAAAAACACATTTTGGCTTGCGAAAAAGTGACAGGTATATACTTTGCCATAACGCTGTCTCGTTCTGACACTACGAACGAAATAATTCGTGGCGCGCATACTAGCCCGGCAGCAAATTTAATCGTTATTGAAAGGCGTTCTTTGCGAGTTTACCTTTCACTTCATCATTACCAAAAAATATAATTTTCATGTTATAATATTTGAATAGAACAATAAAGCATTTCATGCTATTGTTTATTTCATTTTATCCCTCAGACAAAGTAAACAAGAACTTGACTCACTTGCACCGCAGTATGCGAATGGTGCGCCAACGCCAGCGCCAAAGCCGCCAGTAACGCTCGCGCCGCGCACGAGTAATGCGCCAACGCAGCGTGACTGGCGCCAGTCAGCGAGTCCAGTAATGTACCCGCCCAACTCCACTGCGCGCTTGACGAGAATGTCCCGCCAAGAGAACCAATAAGGTTGATTAAAGCCACGCGCGCTGATACCCCTGTTTCCGCCTAAAGCAAAGAGATAAGAGCGCTTTAGTTCCTTTGGTCCAAGGCAGCATCACTATTGGAAGCCTTTTCGATTCCATTGCTGGGGGTACAGGCCGGTTTCTTGCAGTGGTATCTACCTCGGTCATGTATTAATCTAGTAGGGGGGTTGATACAGATACGGGCGGCGGGTCCCCACCCCCTTTGTATCAGCCCTTTTGTCGTCCACCCCCGCGCCCCTGTACCGCGCTGGCGAGGACTAAGTTAAGCGGCAGGATTATAGTTGCGATTCGACCAACAATTGTAAAACTTATTGAAATATATCTAAAACACCATCACGAATACATCAGCTTTCAATCAGAAACCCAATCAACATCAATTCAATCTTCTAAGAAGTATGCTACAAGTTTACCTAATGCGCTAACACAGCGTGACTGTCAAACGTGCGTGGAGTTAGCCCAACCCCACTCCACGGTTGAAGAAAATGTCCCACCCAGGGAACCAACAAGGTTAGACTAAATCCACGCGATCTGCTACCCCTGTTTCTGCCTGATTAGAGCAGAAACAGGTCATAAGCTACAGGAGACAAAAGTTTATGGCGTGGGAAGTTGGTTTGCTTCAGTTAGGACTTTTGATCAAAGGCACCATAACTATTGGAAGCCTTCTCTACCTGCAGACTTATCTTTTGATGCCAAACGTTTTCTAAGCCTGCGCTTTATTGACGTTTAAGCTACAGCGTTTTCATTCATTTTTTCTAAGTGTCAATTTGTCAAGTGTGCGATTAAAACATAAACTACCTTTGGATCCAACATCTGTGAAGTAACATCCATAAGTATCTGCAGACAGCTGTTAAGGTCCAGTTCTTTACTACGCTTGAGGCGCTTCAATTCTCGCCTTATTCTGAACGAACCGCAGTCGGAGATACCTGTAGAAGATTTTCCTATTAGATATTTCTGGTATGTTCCTGCGAGCTCAGTTTTTTACGGGACACAGGATAGGATAGGGAGATACAACCACAACCTGTCTGATGTTAATTAAAATCACGTTACAAGTTCACCAAAATTGCGTAATTTTGGTGAACTGGCCATCCAAATACTGACCGTCATATTTGATATCATATTTGGTCAGTATTTGGATGGGTAACCGCGGGTGGAATTATCCAACTGAGCGCTACCGTGACTCGGATGACACTTTAAATTGTAGTTCCCGGTCGTTCCGGCCCTTTGCCATGTCAAAGGCTTTTAGACGGCCTAAATAAAACTCTCGACACCAGGGCTTGCTACCCGGCCTATACGAACATACTTAGTTCTATACTGTACTGTACCAGCCTTTTTAATAGTCCACTGCAGGTGATTGAGCCATATCCACCACGCTGACTCAGTGCGGGTTGGTGGATTCACATACGCCATCGAATTTCTTCTACGGACGTATGCACTATGCAGGTTGCCTCACGATGGTTTCCTTCACCGAAAAGCCAATGATGTAAAATTCCGTACATAAGTTCCAAAGAAACTCATTGGTACGGGATCGGGATTTGAAACCACGACCTCACGATTGCAGGTCTGGCGTTACTACCACTAGACAACCACGGATTTACTTAGTTCAATTCCACGCAAACCCACTGTTACAAACACCATTAGTTCAATTTCATAAGACCGATAGGATACGGCTCGAATCCATTGATTGCAATTTTTGTGTGTTTTAGAGTGTGATGTATACGGTATCCAGTCTCTTCGGTCATTTGTCGACCCCATCAATCATCAGTCTTGCGAGCTATGTTCCTTGCTTACCTTGTTTGCTAGCAGCTCATTTGATCAATTTACAAAAGAAGCCTATGTCGGATACATTATAGATAAAGTAACTCACCTGAAGCTAGCCTCAGAAACTCAGTACATATTGTATTAAGCGCTGTGATATCCGTCTAATACGTCGTTCATAAGAGGTACTCTTCCCAGATTGACGTTGTCGAACACTTGGTACGAGTTGTCGAATACTTGGTACGACTTGTCGAATATTTGGTACGAGTTGTCGAATATTTGGTATGAGTTGTAGAATATTTGGTGCGAGAAGTCTAATATTAACTATCCGTGACCACGGTCCATGCAACTCAACCGAAACGTCAGGATGAAGAGGTATTTATTTATCTCATAATTTTAGTGCGCGATTAGTCCCGTAGTATATAATAATAATTGGTACGAGTTGTCGAATATTTCGTACGAGTTGTCGAATATTCGGTACGATATCGTACCGATTAAGATGTTTCTACTCACTTGAAGATAACTTCAAATACTCAGTATTGTATTGAGCGCAGTAATAGCAGTCTAATCCATCGTTCATAAGTGGCACTTTTTCTGGATTTACGTTGTCGGACATTTGGTATAATTTGCTGTGATATTAGCTACATGATGCGGATAGCCCAATCCTGGCGCAGCTGTTAACTTTGCTTCAGTCAGGATTGGGCTATCCGCAGCCAACTTGTAGTTAACTTCACAGCCGCCGAGTTGTATGATTCGACCTATACGGTTCGGTACCAATCAGGATGTTAAGCATTACTCACCTGAAGCTAGTTTCAGATAGTCAGTATTGTACTGCGCGCAGTGATATCCCTCAAATCCGTCGTTGATAAGCGGGACTCTTTCCAAATTGACGGTGTCGAACATTCGGTACGCTGCGGTGCCGATCAGGATGTTTCGGAGACGTTGCATGCTGGAACAAACATGGTGATGGATGTTTCGACGACAAATGCCTTTCACTTCAGGAACGCGAATAGGCTTGTTTACTAAAAATATAATTAGTCCGTCAAATAGATTATCAAAAAATATTAGACACATTTTTGACTGTCGGTTTGGCAAAAATTGATATGAATTGATTGATGAGAAGATTTAGCCCGTTGAAGCTCCGCGTGACGCCACTAACTACACACAGAGATACCAGAGGGATAATGTGGTCGATCGAGAAAAGAAAGAAAGAGATGCAATGATTTAATATGGTACGAGTTAGAAAGAAACATGAAAAATATCTCGATTGAGAGGCTAGTTGCCGTGTTTTTCTTTCAGTAGTGTCAAATATCAATTCATATTTGACAGTTTTGACAGCTCTGAGCCACATTTTCCATACATTTTTGTGGATGAAAATTGCCTCAAGCGACAACACGCTACCTCTCTAGTTGTATTAGTTCTGTGCTACTACAAATGTACCGGTGCCGGCTAGTAAAAAAACCGGACAAGTGCGAGTCAGGCTTGCACATTGAGGGTTCCGTATGAATCCAGAAAATTTCACAAAATTGGGAAGTAAGTTGTTAAAATCTCTATACTATAACCATCGACAAAAAAGTTTTTTTTTTCTCGTCATACATCGAAAATTACACACTGTTAAAATAATTAAAAACCTGTTTTAGCATGTGTCCACCACAAGGTGGACAGAAGACCTCATTTAGACCGCAGGATCGCGCTGGATGCAAGCCGCTTACAACCGGTCTTATCCGGTCGGATCCATAGGGGAGGCCTATGTCCAGCAGTGGACGTTGGCTGATGGATGGATGGATGGATGGAAGTGTTTTTGGTACCCTCTTGACTTTCGAAATGGTAAGAAATTGTGCGTGTGTGAGTCTGAAAGAACGTAACATACGTTTGTGTATGTGTATATCGTCGCTTTGGTGGTGAAGAGAGCTAACCCACAAAATCAAGTTTTGAGATAATGGGCAATTAAGGGACAAGGGTCAACTACAAAATATATTTTTTATAATATCTTCTAAACCATTGGCCCGATTTTGATGAAAATTGAGTTGTATAAGGAAAATAGGCTTATTGAATCCCCGTTTAAATATAGTAATTGGTAATTATCTATGTAACTAAATTTACTAAAAATGTGGGTTGACCTTGTTCACCGCCAAAGCGACGATATTATGAATGTATGCTTGTGAGAGTTAGCTTGTGGCAATCTAAGTAAGATATAGTAACACTGAAAAATAATTATTATTTTTCGCATAAAATCGCAACACCGACTTCCACCGTGCACCGAATTCGATTGGTTTGCATGTATATTATTGTTGATTTATCAAAACCGGCTCAGCTGATTTCGATAAAAATTAAACAGGACCTCGGAAGTATACCCTTTCGAACTAAAAAAGTTTTTTTTTTTAAATCGGTTCACAATTTCAAAAATATCGATGAACATACAAATAAAACCGGACAAGTGCGAGTCAGGGTCGCACATCGAGGGTTCCATACAAACACGTTGTTAAAATAATTAAAAACCTGTTTTAGCATGTGCTAATGGAGTTCTTTTATATGATACCTTACATGATACCATTTACTCACTTTTAATTTTGAACCCATATTTTGTGAATTTTGAGGCCCTATTTTTTGTGATTTAAATAAAAATGTACAGTTTTCAGATTTATTCCTATATGTGTACTCTGAGACAATGCTTCTCGCCAAATTTCATAGTTCTATGTCAACGGGAAGTACCCTGTAGGTTTTGATTTTTGTGAGTGCGAAATATGCGATTTTTTACGACATACTCGTAAACGGCTCTAACTTTTTTAAACGATAACTGAGAAGTTTTTCTTTTACACAACTGCAAGAGACCATCGATATACGTATACAGTTTAAATTTCAACTCGATATCTTTACGCGTTCCCGAGATAAAGAGTCTTGACATACACACAGACGGACAGACGGACAACAAAGTGATCCTATAAGGGTTCCGTTTTTTCCTTTTGAGGTACGGAACCCTAAAAATATACAGACGAATATAGTAGCTCCTCCTTTTTGGAAGTCGGTAATACAATCAAAACTACTTACAAGTTGTGATGTCTGTGCGCATCTCTAGGCACGTGAAGTAGCGGTCGGGTGGTAGTGCGCAGCGCGGGCGCGGCGGACACTAGGAGCTGCGTAAGTCCACGCACCGCCCACGCCGGCCCGTTGCCTTGTAACGCTCCTAATAGGCCTACCCACATCTCTTCGAACTGCTTCTTTGATGACCATCCTATTAAGTTAACCCTGAAAGATAAAAGTTCCTTGAAATTTCCTTAACAAACATCCTCCTTTCCGGATCTTCAGGTCTAACAAAAGATGGTAATATCATAAAGGGAAAACTGACTTTTCGCCAAGAAAAGCCTTATTTATATTAATATTGGAGATTAGACATGTGTTATAAAACGGTTCTATCTATCTATTCAGCCTGTTCCACCCACTGCTGAGTATAGGCCTCCTGTCTTTCTCGCCATTCATATAAAAAGGTTAGGAAACGTTAAATCCTGGATGTTGTCTCACCGAGAAGAGCCTAGCTTTGAAATATAAAACGGTGACTATTGAAGTTTAGTTTTACTGACGACCACGCGATAGGCGGGATCAGGGCTATGCTGCTCATCAAATATCGTCGTTTCAGCCATAGGACGTCAACTGCTGGACATAGGCCTGCCCCATAGATCTCTAATAAGAGCATAGATTATAGGTACTTGCATATCCATCGCGATCCTGCGGTCTTGATGAGGTCATCTGCCCACCTTGTGGTTGGACGTCTTACGCTGCGCTTGTCGGTACTCCACTCGAGAACATCAATCCTCCGTGCTACGTGCCCTGCCGACAGTCATTTCAATTTGCCAATCCGATGGGCTATATCAGCCAAATGAATTACCTAAAGAGAAATGCTTCCAAAACATCCGTGTCCTGTAAGGCTTGAAGCGGCAAGTCGACCTTCTGGAAGTCCTTCTTAGCTGATATATCGACTGACGACCACGCAATAGGCGGGATCAGGGCTATGCTGCTCATCAGATCTAACCTGGGGGAGAAAAAAATGTTGAAATTCATAGAGGTTGATAGTATAATCCGGCAAGACTGTTATATGCACCATTTGGTGTACCACCACAAACACTTCGCAACAAACTGGTCGCTTTATGGAAAACAGATCAATCAATCAAAAAGTTTTTTATTGACATAAAAGGTACATTAATCAGTAAATTAACTCTCTGATTCCCTAACTAGCCAGTAGCAGTGCTACGGAAACCAGCGTCTTCTCCTATTTACGACAAGAAACCAATTATAATTTAGAACACTCAAAATTAAGATTTAAGTTATATTACTGTTATAGGCTAAATCATAAGTTAGCTTCAAGCTGCGCAATAACCTGACTTGACTGCTTCGATGGCTCAGTGGTTAGTGAACCTAGCTTCTGGATCAAAGAGGCGTGGTTTCGATTCCCACCCAGAGCAAGTATTTATGTAGATGGCCGTCAGGGATCGGAACGAGGCGGCGATGGAGACTCTGGGCCGGGAGAAAGCAAAAAAAATGGCAAAGGACGTGAAAAAATGTGTATTTGTAATGTATAATAAATAAGCATCGTGTGCATGCCCAGACCATTCATGCTTGCTTGCTAGCTTTAGCTATCTCTTATATAGCGATCTATAAATAGTCGAAAACTTTGACAGATTTGCGAGCCATAAGCCTCCCTTTTAATAGACTCCTACTAAAGGCAGATGGTATCGATGACGTATTCTATTGCACTGGCTTTGGGATCATATAAAACAATGAAATGGCCATATAAACCGATTAAAGCCATTTCTGGCTAAGAAAGATCAAGAAAAAACAACTTTAACCCTTTGTAATAAGACACACCTAGCCAGAGTCACGGCGAGTTAATCTGTAACTCCCTCATACAGTGATTATTTCTCATTCTCTGACTAGAATGTAATGAAAAAACAACCTTATTCCTTTGTGATAAGACTCACCTAGCCAGACTCACGGTAAGTTTTTCCAGGTCCCTCATACATCTCATATTTCTTACTCTCTGACTGGCATACACGTTTTGTTCCCAGTACTGCAGTAGGGTGACCAGTTTGTCTCCGATTACAGCCATTTCTGGCTTCGGACCTTCCGAGCGAATGTAGCTGTGAAGGATTAAGGGTTGGGTGTCCTAGAAATTTTGAAAAGATTACTTAATGGTACTAGTTCTTTTTATACAGGGTTATTTCTAATCAATTAGCAGCAATTAGCAAAGTTGTTAGTTTTGATGTACAGAATAAGTCCCTAAGAGGATGCTAATTGATTAGAAATAATCTTGTACAGAAAAGGTAATGTACGAGTACAACGACGATGTTGATCAAGAGATAATGATTTGGTGATGCAGAAAAACCAAAGTTACCGACACGGCCCAGTGAATTAGCAAATGAAATGGCAGTAGGTAGGGCGCATATCACAGTAAGATGATGAGATCAAAAGGGTCTCGAATGGAGACCATGTAACAGCAAGCGCAGCATAGGAGGACCCACGAGATGAACAGATAACCCCATCAAGAATGCAGCATCGCGCTGGAAGCAAGCCGCTTTCAACTGAAAATCTGTAAGGGAGACCTATGTACGTACAAGAGTGTTTTCAAATCAAATCATTTATTGCAACATATGAAAGGACATGTCCACAAAATGTATGGAGGCTGGTATAATAATAATCAAAAATTCTAACCACAACACTCGTTACATTTCGAGAAAGTTCATATTTTTCTGAGTATATTACATCAGTTAAAACCAAAAAAGAGCCCTCTGTTTCTTTTTTAATTAATTTTGAATCTATTAGGATAAATAAATATATTTGACTCCATAGGTTATCTCTATCAACCCTGATTAAGTAACTTCCAAATTGTTAAATAGAAGCATTTTTACCAATTAGACACAGTTTTTAAGTGTTTATTTGTCACAATGTACCTACTAACTGGTCACACTGGTAGGTTATAATTTTTAATTTTAGCAAATTAATAGATGAATGTGGAAGAATCAGCTACGAATGCAAGTAAAATAACGATAGAAGCACTTTATTATTGCTAAACTAGAAAAAATACATAGCTGTATTATTATTTTTCATACAATTTATTTTTCACATTTAAAAGAAAATGGAGGGATAAAAAATCTGAATTATATATTTTTGAGAAGCCATAAATCAAACATTCAAATTATGTACATATCATCTTGGTTCGATTTTTCTCTGAATAATATACCACTTGTGGACGTCACCTTTACATTAGCGGTTCTCAGTTAACATGTTTTATATAGTTAAACATATGACCCTATAAGGGTATGTCAATATCATTATTTGTATTGGAACGATTTTGAGTGGACGCTTTATAGCTGAAATTATGGAAAAATGAAATGATAAATATGATGAGAATTTGTTTGTGAGCGGTAACTTAGTTTAGTATACTTACTTTGACCAGATACTTCACAATGGCATACAAACAGCTTATAGCCGACTGAGATCTATTCAAATTATTGTCCACGTTCAACTCTGACCAAATCTCATCGAAACTCAGCGCTTTTGACACATTCTCAACTGTCATCTCGATGACATTGTCAATGACAACATTATCTGTCACATTGACAGTTACCCTGAACGACACATCAGTGTGGATCGGGGTTTCTACTATAGACTTATTTTTGATTAAAAATGACAAATATTGCAGAGAGATAACTGAAAATACAGCAATATTTTTCGCTAAAGATATAGGCAGTATATTTTCCATACATTTGTCTAGTAATTCGCAATCTGTTTCATCCAAAGCGCCAATGATGCGATCTAGGGAATCCAAAAACCCACTCATTATCGTTTGTATGGTCATAAATTCCTGATAAAACAGCTTGTCTTGAAAAACTTGGTGACATCTTCTAGTGTACCTATCTATGGTCTGTTCTACATTCAAATTAAAGTTCTCCGATTGGCTCAACGGCCGATTTTGCTTCGGGAATAACCGAACCACATCTGTCAACGACTTGTCAAAAGTGACAGCTGACACTTGATACAAATCTGACAGCTCCGGCGGTACCAATTCGGTTTCCTCATCGGATATTTGCAGGTTACCGAAAGTTTCCTTTAAATTTTCATTATCGGTTATAGGAATGAAGAATTGGGATTTTGATTCTTTGTTATCGCTTTTTTTAAAAACGTGCAACGTCGAATTGACGACGTTTAGTTTGTTGCTGTCTATAGATGTCGTCATTTCATCTCTTAATTTGGACTCCATTTGCTGTTCTCTTATAAGATCCTTTTCAGTTTCTTTCGTTTCATATGTTGCTACAATATTAATGAATTCTTTGAGGTAGTTTTCGCAAGATATTTTGAAGGAAGAACTGAGGAGTTTCCTGTCAAATTCTGGACAAGTCATGACGGTAGTTAAGTCATCTTTGGATAGGTTTACGAGAAGACGCGCTAGTTCGTTATATTTGGAAACTTTTGGAGCTGTGCATTTTGATATACAGCATCTGAAAAAAAAATACAATCTACCAAAACAGAAATAATTTTTGTTTCTAACATTTTTTCTAAAACTTGTAATAAAGAAGTACTTAGTTTGTTTATAATTAAGCGGATAATTCAACACCAAATTTTTAAATTCAACAAATCAAAATCTTGCGCAGTACTGTCTGGTTTGGTTTACAGCTAGAAAAAGACATAGTAGACATAAGCTTCCAATATAAATCTCCGGCAAGGCAGTCGAAATAGTCTAGCTACTAACGTATTTTCGCCGTTGAAATCAGAACATCTGTTCACTGAGAAGTATACTGTATGCTTGACGAGCTGTTTTTTTTTCGGTTTATTACCAGTGTTACTACCAATCTTACTACCAGTAGTAAGAATGGTAAATGAATTACCGTTCTTACTACTGCCATTGAAAGTTGTTAGAACAGTAATAAAAAAATACTACTATATACTACTACCGTAAAACTAAATTAACAAAACCAACAAAATATGACGGAAATTGTAGTACCAGTAATCCCTATAGTACTACTACTAAGCAGTCTTCTAGTAGTAGATTTTTTCAGGTCAAATCTGACAGATGTCAAAGTGGCAGCTGTCATATTATAGAATTTATACTAGCGTTGTACGACAGGTGTCAAAGTGACAGAATCTATGAAAATCTACCTGAAAAAATCTATCGCTGCTTGGTAGTATTACGGAAAATAAATTTTACCCATTGAACAACTGGTAGTACAATATCCGTAATATTTTGTTTGTTTTCGTTATTTTAGTTTTACAGTAGTAACATGGGTAAATTTTTATTGCTGTTCTAGCAACTTTCAATGGCAGTAGTAAGAACGGTAATTCATTTCCCATTCTTACTACTGGTAGTATGATTGGTAGTAACACTGGTAATAAACCTGTTTTTCATTATTCTGAGTTGACAAGTTATATAATGCCTCGGTGGCTCAGTGGTCAGTGACCCTAACTACTGTGTCAAAGAGGCGTGGGTTCGATCCCCACCCAATGCTAGTATTTATGTGATGAACATAGGTGTTTGCTCCGTGTCTGGATGTTATTTAGTTACTATCTATATAAGTATATGTAGTATATCAGTCTCTGGCAGCCTCATCACAAGCTTTGCTTAGTTTGGGGTCAGAGGCCGTGTGTAAGATGTCCCCAAATATTAATTTATTAATTTAATGTCTATGTCACTTTCTGTTTTTCAAACTATGTCCATGTCAAAAATCAAGTCGATTTGATCCGTTTTGTTCCGCTGCTGCGTGAAATAGGAACAAACAAATAATTTAATAATTAGTAAGGGTAGTAGGTATATTTTTATTAAAATCTTACCTGCTTTTGACCTGATTAAGCAGCCAAGTGGCATCAGCTTCCGTGGTACGAATGTACTGCGGGTTGACCGCGCGGTCGAGCGACAGATCGAGCGGGGACAGGTCGAATACTGAGGACGCTAGGGAGTTTAGCTCCATTACTAGGGACGAATATCTGGAAGACAAAATGTCAAAGAAAAAATGTAGCGTTTATAGCATGACTTGTTTGTTATCGTTTATACTCTATAAAATTTAACTTGATCTCTGCAACAGTGACATTGACATTTTTAGAGTTGGGATAGTGGTGGAAAAAATCGATTTTCAAACAATGTTGTAATGAAATCGAATGAGTAGTTGAAGGTGAGAAATTGGATTTCATTTACTTACTATTATTTAAGATCAAGTATGTACACATGTAAATAATGTTATGATATTAATTAAATACTCATAATAATGTAACTATAGTATTTATCGACGTTTTTCACTATTATCGATGCTAATGTAACATATAATTAGATTTACTTTAATTACGCATGTAAAAAATGTTATGATATTAAAATATACAATATATAATAGATAATAGTGAAAAACGTCGATAAATACTATCGTTACATTATTATGAGTATTTAATTAATATCATAACATTATTTACATGTGTACATACTTGATCTTAAATAATAGTAAGTAAATAAGATCCAATTTCTCACCTTCAAATACTCAATCGATTTCATTACAACATTGTTTGAAAATCGATTTTTTCCACCACTATCCCAACTCTAAATATGTCAATCTTCTATGTCAATGTCACTGCCGCAGAGATCAAGTTAAATTTTATAGAGTATAAGTGTTATTACTTATACAAGAAATTATGTGAGTTTGTACACTCCCGTACAAAAAAAATCACCAATTGGTATATACCGATTTCTATATACACATTCTTACCACTGCCAGTTAGCAGCACGTCCAATATGCTAGCAACATTACCGCACTTAAGTCAAAAACATTAGGGTGCATTTTCCCTCACCTGGTATGCACCTTGTCCCTTTGCAACAGTTCCAAGGCAACTTGCAAGTCTTCTTTAGCCAACTGTGCGTTTATTTTCTCTATGGGCATGTCTTTTATCAACTTGCATCTATCTGTTGCCAGTTTGGCAAATCTGAAACACACATAGAGATATTTTTATGGCATTTATACGTATAGTATACAGATAAATTGTACAGTACTGTATCAGCCTTTTTGATAGTCCACTGCAGGACGTAGGCCTACCAACGAAGGGTGATTGGGCCATTTCCACCACGCTGGCTCAGTGCAGATTGGTGGATTCACATACGCCATCGAATTTCTTCTACAGCCGTATGCAGGTTGCCTGACGATATTTTCTTTTACCGAAAAGCCAGTGGTGTAAAATTCCGTACATAAATTCCAAAGAACTCATTGATACGGGACCGGGATTTGAACCCACGACCTAACGATTGTAAAGCGGGTGTCACTACCTCTAGACCACCACGATCATCAAACAAATTGGTTGTCTGTAAAGTCTAATACGGATGATAAATTACGTGATAACGTCATAAGAGAACATTGTTGAATCAACAACTGAAACAAGCCGAACTCTTAGGCCTATCGTGCTTCTCTATCGCTTGTTCCGCGCTCTCGCTTGCACGCTCGGTTCAGGCAGAACGTGTCAATGAATCATACTTCTTCGTGCGTGCACGTAACGTCTTAAAAGATTAAATAAAAAATAAAATAGTGCGTGGAGTCCCTCCGCGCGGAAATGCATCTTCACACGTATTTCAGCTAATTCCACGACATTCACACTGCTTACTTCGCTGCATAGCAAGAATACCACGCGCGAGTGCTTGGAATCTACCGACTCACTCTCTTTCTCTCTCCTATTTTCTACCTTTGTGTATCTTTCGTCTTTGCTCTACGGAAGCCAAACATGGGCTCTAACAAAATAGCTCCTCAACAAGGCGGGCCACTTTCCAAAGAGCAGCAGAGCGCTCAATGCTGGGTCTCAAACTTAAAGACAAAGTAAGGAACGCAGAAATCAGGAGAGACACTAGAGTCATGGACGCAGTATCGATGCTCTGTAGGCTTAAATGGAAATGGGCTGGTCACGCCGCCCGAGCAACAGACGGAAGATGGAGTGAACGGATTATCCACTGGCACCAGAGAGACAGCGCACGGGACAGAGGACGACCCCGGAGAAGAATCGTAGAAATCGCGGGAGCGACCTGGACGCGAGCAGCACAAAACCGCGAGAAACGGCACAGCATGAAGGAGGCCTTTACCCAGACATGGGTGCCCAAAAATTATAATTATATTAAGTACCTGTATAGCTTAGTATACATAAACTGTTTTTTTTTTTTAAACTCAATAATACTTTTGTTAATCTTGTACTATTTTTTTAAGGGAAATAAAGGCTATTTTATTTTTATTTGTGTATCTTTCTTCCCCTTTCCCTCTTGCGTGGTAACATGGTAGCTTTAAACGTTTAACGCAACCTCGTTGCATTAGAAGTGTTACTTCAAAAGGTTAATTAAAAGAATGTTCTGTACTGTCCCACTGCTGGGCAAAGGTCTCCCCCAAATTCCTTCCATTCCTGTTCTATTTTTGAAAGAAAAAATATATAGAACTTTTGGATTTGGTGGTCGTCCATGTCGAGGTGATGATGATAGGATAGCATCTGGTAAGGGAGTACTCCACCGGGCGAGGTGTTGCCCGGGGATAGCTATCCGACCGTGTATCATTAGGTCTTGATGGTTCGGCTGTAGCTGTAAATGTCGTTTTGCGCGATGCAGACTCCGGCTTCTGATTGGCTGAGGCGCGGCGGTTACCGCGATATGTGATTGGCGAGCGGAAGAACTCGTACCTTAGCGACCGCCATCTTGTAGCGAAGTCAACCGCTACATTATTTTTATTTTTTTTTATTTATATTTTTCCCCCGACGTCATCAGGGAGATGTTTTACATGTTCAGTTAAATAAATAAATAAAACGTTTATTGTTCCATAAAAGTTAACAAAACAGGTTGTGCACTAGTTCCCACACTAGGGTGACCTGTGTCTTGGGACCTAGGCTCTTCCTTATTTATGTTATCTAAAATAACAATACTAGAAAAGTAATTATTATTAGCTAACTATTGAAGGTATAATTATACAACAAAAGCGACTAAATTTAAAAGTTAAGTTACTAAAGTGAAAATAAAAGATTATTTAAGTACCTAGTAAGCTAATTAATTGTAAAAATATATTTATTATTTACATAAAAAATCAAAAGAGTGTTATACTTCTTGCTTATTTATTATGAGGGTTATCGCTGTAGCAGAAAGACAAAACTCGCAATATTACCCGTACATATGTGTTTTAAATGTATACCTATGTGTAATGTATGTCATTATTTAAGTGTATGTGTAAAGTGTTAGGACTTCCACAATTTAAGAATATATGAGAATATGACTAACGTGGAAATACTATAGTGTGAGTGTCAACACTAGGTTAGAGTTGACCGTGTAGTAGGTATGTGTGCATCAGCCTACTTGAATGCAGCTGTGATGAATGTTGTACAGCGCAATGTATACAGTGTAGTACAGTTATATATTTAAGTTCCGAAAAACTGCCAAGTTATAATTTAGGTAGTTTTATGTTTTAAAATTTTACAGATTTAAAGATCACTGGCTATTTATTAGATTCTCAATTTGCTATAAGATAAAGTTTATGAACATATGTTTATAACGTAAATAGGGTGTAGTTACCGCGCCGCCACCGAAGGCTCCAGCTTGCCAATAATCCGGCAAATGAAGAACACGAGCGCTCCCGACTGGCTCTCGTGGCATAATGACAGGATTTTGTACGTGTTTAAAGCGAATTCCTCCTGAAACAATGTATAATTCATCAACTCCACATAGCCTTGGGACGTCTAATGGTGGACTATATAGATTTCCTATTAGATTTTTATAAAGTCCGGTATTTATTTTCAAATTGTCTTTAATCACATAAAAGGAAAATACAAGGCTTTATAGTCTCGCGGACAGGGCCGCGGAAGATGTCGCGTCGGGAGACGCAGTTCTGTAACACTGCGCGAGCATTCGCGGGAAAGCTGCCCAGGCGAACGATGGGAGCCGGCGCAGGGACCCGAGCGCGGTGAGCTAGCGGGGGTGCGGCGGCGGGGAGAGATCTGCCGGCCTGACGGGGAGAACCAATGGCGTGCGTGGTCGCCGCTCTCTACCTCATTTGGCCGTGCGCTCGTATTTTTGCGACAGCCCCGCTCCCCTCGCCCCGCACATCCGTTGCCTACAGCAGCGGGAATGTTTTATTCGCGCTACACTTTTTTTTATTCCGTATAGGTGCGTTTGACTACATACTGATTTGAAGAGGTTTGTATTCAGTGTTCCTGCAATGTATAGGCCACGTCTCACAAGTTGGCGGAAATTAAGTTAGCTACAAGCTACTCAGTATCCAATCCTGACTGAAGCTCACACAAAGCCGCGCGTTGATTGGCTATTGCGCAGCTTGTAGCTAACTTCATTTCCGCCAACTTGTGTGAAGCGGCCTATTAATAGAAATGTCTGTCCATCTTTCTAAGTTTTTTACTTCGCTGTTTTTTTGTCACAAAAATTATCAACTATTGTCATATAAGTGGATGTCCACGGATTCGGATCACCAAATCACATGAAAGACATTAGTTACTTCGTAACAGACACATCACTTCTATAAAAGCGTTAAAATATCTACGTTAAAATAGCCACAAAAGGACATATTACGGACTAGTGTGCATATTAAGGTCCAGGATGCATCTTAAGGACCAGGATGCATATTAAAGACCAAGATACATATTAAGGACCAGGATGTATATCAAGGAATAGGATGCACACTAAGGCCCAGGATGCATATTAAGGTCCAGGATGCATCTTATGGACCAGGATGCATATTAAAAACCAGGATACATATTAAGGACCAGGATGCATATCAAGAAATAGGATGCACACTAAGGCCCAGGATGCATATAAAGGCCCATGATGCATATTAAGGACGACGATGCATATTAAGGACCAGGATACATATTAAGGACCCGGATGCATATCAAGGAATAGGATGCACACTAAGGCTCAGGATGCATATTAAGGTCCAGGTTGCACATTAACGACTAGATTGCATTTTGAGGACTAGGATTCATATTAAGGATTAATATGCATATTCAGACTAGGATGCACATTAAGGACTGACCTTAAGACAGGGCTGACACCTGGCGGCGACAGCCTGCACCAGCAGCCCCGCGGCGCCGCTTTGTTCCTGCACTAGATTCAACAGCCTTTGGACTAGGGTTTCTTTCCAATGGAGGACTAGGATGCATATTCGGTTCACTAGCAGCCATGTTAGGTGCACCGCTTCTGAGAGGCCGTTGTCTATCTGGAAATAACAATGAAAACAGTTTGTACAGACATTTTATACGGTGTGCGCAATCTTTTAGAGATCTCAAAAGTTAGGCAAGGCCTATTGCATATTTCCTTCTCGTACAGTCCGCACGACTCGTATAGTCGGAATCACACAACTTGGCGACTGTGATGTTAGCCACAAGCTGCGAATAACCCAAACCTCGCGTAACTTTTATGTGAACTTCAGTCACACACACATACACATACAATCATTAGAATCAAGTCATTTGAGTAACTAGGCTCATTTTCTACTACGAGCTAATATTTGTACTGATACACTTGCGTAAGTTATGTAATCGGACAAACTCTAATAAACTTAGGACGGCATTTATAATTTAATTAGTTTTTCTGTAGTTAATTTCAAAATATTTCTTGAGAAGCGCGCGCAACAAAGTCAACTTGCTCAATTCTACACCGGACCTCAAGATACATACAGGTTTAGCCGAGTTTGAGGCCCCTAGCAATTGTAACTAATGTATATTTGCTGTGGTAATAAATTATTTTGTATTTTTAGGGTTCCGTACCTCAAACGGAAAAAACGGAACCCTTATAGGTTCACTTTGTTGTCCGTCTGTCCGTCTGTGTGTATGTCAAGACTCTTTATCTCGGGAACGCGTAAAGATATCAAGTTGAAATTTAAACTGTATACGTATATCTATGGTCTCTTGCACTTGTGTAAAAGAAAAACTTCTCAGTTATCGTATAAAAAAGTTAGAGCCGTTTATGTCGTAAAAAACCGCATATTTCGACACTCAATAAATCAAAACCTACAGGGTACTTCCCGTTGACATAGAACTATGAAATTTGGCGAGAAGCATTGTCTCAGAGTACACATATAGGAATAAATCTGAAAACTGCATTTTTATTTAAATCACAAAAAATAGGGCCTCAAAATTGACAAAATATGGGTTCGAAATTCAAAGTGAGTAATCATCGTATCATGTAAGATATCATATAAAAGAACTTCTTTAGCACATGCTAAAACAGGTTTTTAATTATTTTAACAATATGTAATTTTTGATGTATGACGAGAAAAGTGAAAAAAAAAAGTCGATGGTTATAGTATAGAGATTTTAACAACTTACTTCCCAATTTTGTGAAATTTTCTGGATTTGTACGAGCGTACCTACCCTCGGTGTGCGAGCCTGACTCGCACTTGTCCGTTTTTTTTTTTATTCAGTCTGAATTAATTTCTTTCAAAAAGGAGAGAAAGGAGATGTCCACAAAATGTATGGAGGCTAGTATAATAATAATCAAAAATTCTATATAATACTTACAAAGTACTCGCAGTATGCCAAAACGCATGCGACCTGTAGAAGATCAATGGTCAGCAGTTTCGTATCTCCGTTCCCGCTCAGTGGTAAGTTTCGAGCGAAGCCAACCAACTTCTGCCAGTACTTGTGGGATAGGAAGTTTAATCTGAAAACAAAAATACATTAAATTTTCCAAAGACAAAGTTTCATCAGAGTCATAGAGGAATTAAACACTAGAATTGGATTTTTCAACTGTGGTCTACTCTAGCATAAATGATTCTATCAAATGTTTCAAAGTGGAACCGCTCTTTAGGGTAACTTTTTGTTTAAATTACTATTTAAGGATTGTAGGTAGGAAACCAGGTAGCAACTAGCAACATCTAAATCCCCGTCCCGTACCAAAGAATCATTTTAATTTAATGTAAGGATGTTTACAGCACTGACATTTCGGTGAACGTAAGCTTCGTAAGGCAACCTGCATTCTTTCAAAGATATTCGATAGCGTGTTATAGAAACCACAAACCCGCGCTGGGCTAACATGATAGATAGGCCTATGTATAGAAGTTAGAAGTGGACTATTGAAAGGCAGCACAGTCGGCTCGGCAGTATTTATCGAACAAAAAAGCCGACCCGAAGCAGCTACTACATACGTTCAGCATCAATCGGCTTGTGCCGATGGAAACCAATCGGATAGTTCCTTCAGGCCGATTGGCTAAATTCAGTTTTTATTCGAGCGTCACGCGTCTCTCCGCGCGTCGCGGCATTTTTTGTTGGAGATCCTTAGAGGCGGCCTATATCCAGCATTGAACGTCCTATGTCTGAAACATTGCGTCCACGAAAGATCTTCTTATTCGTCCTCTTCATTACTGAAGGTCGTACCTGTCTTGAAATGCTTTGACGGAATCAGTGACGAGTTGTTTCCACGCCGCCCTATCTTCGGCTTTCTTCAGAGCAGTGGAAACTGGAAGCCCGGTTATCAACTTAATCTGATCGGACTAACGGGTAGGTGAGCGTCCACATGGTCTTTTCCAACTACAATTAGTTTCTCAAAATTATCGGGCTGCCTACGGGCGATGTGACCAAAGTAAGTTAAGACTTGTTGATAACAAATTGTGGAAAGCCTAATCTTTAGTTGCTTAAGAATGAACTTATTGGTGCGTTTCACTGTCTATGTTATGCGTAACATTCTCCTCCAACACCACATTTCAAAAGCTTCGTTTTTTTTCCTGTTCACTGACTATGATTCGGAGCCATACAAGAATATCGAGAATACCAGCGTTTTTACAAGTCTCGTTTTGGTTGGGTTGGAGATATTCCTGTTTCGCCAGATCTTCGTCATTTTGCTCATAGCGGCTGTCTCCATCTGTGTACGTCTCCGAATTTCTTTCTAGCAGCCTCCCTGATCGCTGATCATTGAACCTAGGTACACAAACTTCTTCACACATTTCAGATCAGCCAGTTCTCCTGTGCGTGAAAAGGTAAAGAAAAGATCCACGAAAGATACAGATCATTTAATAGGTGACTCACCTAATCAACAAATGTGACCAATGTAAAGTGAGGCAGGGCGCGCGTCTCGCCGCCTTCAAGCAAATCGCGTTCAGCTCGTCCAAGGGTATATTTTCCACGGGGCTGTAGAGCCCGGTGTTGAGGCCACTCTGTTCGTTGTGGAGGAGGTTTTGGGCGGTTTTCGCTGTTAGAGGGAAGAGGCAGCCACCTAAATGAAAAAAAAGTCTTGGAAATTATACTTATTTTTAACCGGTATAAAAAAGAGATTTTCAATTCGCCGGTATATTTATAAGTGAATACTTCTTTAGCGGCGTTGCGCACATTTTGGGATGGGTAAAAAATGCTCAACGCGCGTCAGGACATGTGACCTGATCTATAAATCGTAAGACAGAGCAGGACGCTTGCGCAGCTGTGCCTGTGTGATATTGATATTTAAGTTTCCACTTCTGCCGGCACTACCGGAGTGCAACACGTTGTTTTTTTAGGGTTCCGTACCTCAAAAGGAAAAAACGGAACCCTTATAGGATCACTTTGTTGTCCGTCTGTCCGTCTGTGTGTATGGCAAGACTCTTTATCTCGGGAATGCGTAAAGATATCGAGCTGAAATTTAAACTGTATATAGTCATATAGTCATAGTCATTTATTCATAACACCATTTGTTACAAGTCAATAAGTAAAAAATTACATTAGGGCACTATACAATATAGCACAAAAAAAATAAAAAATTAAAAGAACTTGACAATTACCAAATAAGTCACAAAATCTTAAAACAATTCAGGTAATTTCAAAAAGTCATTTACGTCATAAAATAGTTGCTCATGTAGCCAACACTTTAATTTATTCCTAAACGACCCAGCGGAAGGTGCATCCCGAACTTCTACGGGTATTCGGTTGTATATAGCGGGCCCACCAAAATATATAGACCTCTCCGATTTCGCCAGCCTATGAGAAGGAGTCACCAGTTGATTTTTTCTAGCATTGCTTCTTAAATTTAACCTAGAATAGGTACCTTTACGTATATCGATGAATTCTTGCAGTTGTGTAAAAGAAAAACTTCTCAGTTATCGTTTAAAAAAAAAGTTAGAGCCGTTTATGTCGTAAAAAACCGCATATTTTGCACTCACAAAAATCAAAACCTACAGGATACTTCCCGTTGACATAGAACTATGAAATTTGGCGAGAAGCATTGTCTTAGAGTACACATATAGGAATAAATCTGAAAACTGTACATTTTTATTTAAATCACATAAAAATTGGGCCTCAAAATTCACAAAATATAGGTTCAAAATTGAAAGTGAGTAAATCGTATCATGTAAGGTATCATATAAAAGAACTTCATTAGCACATGCTAAAACAGGTTTTTAATTATTTTAACATTTTTAGTAATTTTCGATGTAGGACGAGAAAAGTGAAAAAAAAAACTTTTTTGTCGATGGTTATAGTATAGAGATTTTAACAACTTACTTCACAATTTCGTGAAATCTGGATTTGTACGGAACCCGGTGTGCTAGCCTGACTCGCACTTGTCAGTTTTTTTTTTTAATTTCGCGATTACTTCGCCAATTATAAACCGATTATATATATTATTTTTTGTTTAATAATTCACAATTCAGAGGTGGTCCCATTTAAATTTTATCGAAATCGGCTGAGTCGTTTTTGAAATATCAACAAAAATGCAGAAATTACTACATCGTTGATACATTGATCCGTGCGAACTACCTATTCGAATTATATACACAGTTGAAGTCCTTTATGCCATTTTTGGCGAAAAATATTTATTTTTTCAATACAACAAAATAAGATTTTACTCACTTGTCAAATGCAGCATATGCTTCACATGTACAATAATATTAACACAGACCGCATACATCAATGAACTCTGAACTCTATCGCATCCCTCATTAAAGTCCAAACTGGCATCCTCATAGCACCCTTCAACTTCTTTTATCGCATACGTCAAAGTTTTGAACAAAAATCGGACTAAAATGACATCTGGCGATAAATTTGCGCAGTTTTCGTTCACGTTCTGAACGTTGAGAGGGTCGCAATCGGTCTTTACGTTGAAGAAGATCGATTGCGGGGAAATCCCGGTCGCTTTCATATAGTCTATGGTGAGGAGGATTTCGCTCTCGGGTATTTGTGTGAGGTATTTTCGTAGGAGGACCATTGTGGAAGTTAGATATCGGAGTTTCAGTTTGAACGGTGCATTCTGTAACAAACAACAAAGTAAATCTATTATTACTCGTACATACAAGAAAACATAATTATACAGGGTTATTTCTAATCAATTATCATCATTTTCCAGCATATGCTGAGGTGAGACCAGCCCCCCCTACCGCCTAAGCAATAGCAATCGTAATAGCAATCGTTTATGACTTCATTTTAGTCATTTGGCACCGCCTATGTGACGTTAGCCATCAATTGCTTTGCGCGGATTGCGAAAGCAATCGTTGAATGAACAACTTTGATGGCTAACGTCACATCGGCGGTGCCAAATGACTAAAATGAAGTCATAAACGATTGCTATTACGATTGCTATTGCTTTAGGCGGTAGGGGGGCGGGTTGTGACAAAAATAAAATTAAGTAATCAGGATGACATTGTAAAATATTTATGAGTAATAGTTTATGCTGTTTATTTTGTTTTGTTTTGCAGTGTTGTTTGCTTTGTGGTTTTGTTTAATTTTATTTTTTGTCTTAATAAAGAACTGTCTATTGTCTATTTTAGGGGCTTATTCTGTACATCAAAACTATCAACTTTTGTTCTACGACTTTTGTTAAAACTCAAAACAAAAATCAGCTGTTCCACAGAAAAATGTCGTTCACACTCGGCAAAATGTATGGAACAGCTGTTTTTTTTTGAGTTTTGACAAAAGTAGCAGGGCAAAAGTTGATAGTTTTGATG
This sequence comes from Hypomecis punctinalis, assembly GCA_949316475.1. Lineage (NCBI taxonomy): Eukaryota > Metazoa > Arthropoda > Insecta > Lepidoptera > Geometridae > Hypomecis > Hypomecis punctinalis. Next base: position 18,464,511 of record OX438818.1, read on the forward strand.
TACATAACAAGTCTCTAAAAGTATGTTTATTGATTTGAAATAACCCTGTATAGAGTACGACACAAAAAATAGGAATTTAATTGTTCGGGAACTAAAATGCAACTGACCCATCTTGATTTAACTTTTATTATGTGAGCTGAATAACATGGTCGCTATGATGGCATCTAAAGCTTCTCATGGCGCGAGATATTACAAGTCGCGCCTACTCGCCGTGTGAAGGTAACGGCTCGAGGCGACGCGGGCTCGCGCGAGCAGGCCATCCGATCCGATCGAAGTCAGTACAACCCGGTCACAATATCTGTGCACCTGACCTCGTGACGTCATATAACAAAAATAACTGTAATAGCAAAACAACAAAGCGAAAATATCAAAATGATCGGGACGTGTATCGGCAACGAAGATGCTATCCGTACTGTCGCACCGGGGAGTGCGCGGAGAGGTGACAGGGGAAGCGGGAGAGGCGCCGCATTCCAGCGAGGTGCACAGATATTCTGACCGGGTTGTAACTTCAAAGGCGCGGGCCGGCGCGGCGCGCGCGCACTCGGGGCGACTCGCGTACGCGCGGTGGGGCGCGGGGCGCGAAGTGACGTGAGTGTGAGCGAAGCATTGGCCATTCATTTTGTTTCAACGAACGTTATATAGTGCCGTTAACGAAATTAGGAACATTAAAACGAACCAGCTTTATGGAATTCCAAAAGTTCGGAACACTAAAAACTACATTTTTTTTTTGTTTTTTATATCGAAAAATTTCCTAACCACATACTCCAGGGTCTGTGCCCTTTGTTAACTAAAGATAATTATTAGATTTTACTGTACAAAGAGAGTAAACAAACTACATTAAAAGACGGGACCATTCCGATAAAGGACATAAGAAAGAAAAGAGATACCTTAATGGCAAGTTATAGAAAGTGCGCCATGCCGCGCCCGTGAGAGCGGGTAGCGCGGACTCGCCCGTTGACGCATGCTCTATCGGCGGCGCTTTGTGATATCTCGCGCTTGAGAAGCCAGCTTAACAGTGTTGTGACTCGGCCCTGTCCTTGAAAGCCAAGCTAACTTAGCTTAGCTCTTCATACATCGAATATTACAATACTACACTACTACTACATAGAAAGCAATTGGATCATCCACAGACCCTTGAAGGTCTAAAGATAATCCAAGTGCTCAAGCCCACTGCCAGTTGGCAGCGTGCCCAGCATGCTGGCAGCATTGCCATGCTGAATGGCAATGCTTATACGTTGAGCCAAATAAACACCAGCATTTTGGTCACGCGTCGCGTCCACCAGACGCTCAGAAAGACTTTTGAAAACGAGATGAGCTCCCGGCCCCCACGGACCCAAAGTCTCAACTCCAAATGGCTCAAATATGTAACCACTGCCGAGGTTAGCATATTTGAGCCGCTTGTGCTGGTCAGCCGAATTGGCCGCCGCTCCAGCCCTACTCTGAGTCTCAGGAAGATGTGACGGTGCCAAAGTATCGACGCAAGTTGCGTCCCATACTAAGGGCCGTCCACACTTCCATGGGACCAGCGTCACGCCGTCAGGCCTCTTGCCATCACCACGCGCCAACCCACTCGGCTCGAGTACGGCTGCGATATTGACGGTGACAAAAGCCCTGCGTATGACATCGTTACGCTTGGGTGCAAGGTGAAGTGAGGCCCATCGCTGTCAGTATGGTACTGCAGTTGACCAGCTCGGTCACCACGGTCTCTCTTGCTCAAGAAGCGCTGGTCGGATTGGCCGCCACGCCAGCTTAGCTCTTGGTCTGCAACCGGATTTAAGTTACAGGCCAAAAGACATCAAATATTGGTATACTTACAGACTCAGGTGGTGTCTGGAACAGTATCCTAACAAGCATCTCCACTCTGGGTTGGTCTAATAATGCATCGCTCGATATTCGATCCAATAACCGTTCCAATGCGCCGGCGCAACCTTCCGTCTCCAATTCCACTGACCTGTATAAATAAATGTATTTATATGAGAATCATAGATAAGATGCAAAAACAAGTTCATTATATTATTTTAAAATATAGTAATCGATTTAGAAAAAAGTTATTTTCGATTCTGCTGATCGCTACACTCATTTTCAATATTTCAATTTATATGGCTGCTTCAAAGATATTGCGCAAATTAATTCATGACTGAACTCTTACATGCTACATACCGAAAATAAATAAAAAAAAAAAAAACCAAGAAAATGGACCTCATATTAATAACTTCCACACACAAAATAGCCATATTGAGAACCTATTTCTTTTGGGAAATCCGTTGAACAGACTTAATAAGACGGCAAAGAGTTCCTTACCGCGCAGCCAAAAGTGCTAAAACAGTATCGCTGGCCAGTTCCGACCAGCGGTAGTAGCTCTCTGAATGTTCTTGAGATAGAGCCAACACACACGACACTAAATTCAGCACCTGAAATGGAATATTTGATGTGAGTGAACTACCACCAAATTCAAATACCTACTCTAAATGTTATGTTATGTCCAGCCGAAAGACGTCCACTGGTAGACATCAGTATCTCTCCTAGACTTTAAATAAGACAAGTAGGACGCGGTTTACTTCCAGCGTCTTCTTCTTCTACTTCTTCTTTTATCTTTTGGCATCGCATTGTTGCGCATTTGCCAGTGTCAAGTATTAAGTTTTAATTTTTTTACTTTTCAACTCGTTTGTTCGTAGTTGCTTGGAATACTGCAGCGTTGTATGGAACCCTTTTTATGAGGTACACAAAAGTAAATTAGAGAGAGTGCAAAAGCGATTTATGTGGCATTTAACCTTCTCATGCTATCTCGGCAAAGAGCTCAAGAGCTATAATTCTAGATTAAAATATTTCAAAATGGATTCACTTGAAAATCGTAGATTGTTGCTGGATCTTTTATTTCTTTTCAAACTTGCCAATGGAATTTCTAACACTCCGGACTTACTATTTGATTTATCGTTGACAAATCCGCGAACGTTGCCTAGGATATCTCGCTTCAACATTTTTTCGACCAAGAGTGCTCGTTCTAACTTGGGATTAAATTCACCTATAGCAAGAATCACGCGACAATATAATGCGCTGTCGAAGTTAGCGGATTTAGACATATTTGGTGACAACTTTAATGTTTTTAAGAATACTTTGAAGTCTCTGACAATCTGAATCTTAATTATTTTTAATTTTAATTTAATATTAGTATGATTTCCAATTAATTTTAATTTGTTGACTGACGCCAACTTTATTTGGACTACGCTTAAAGGATTTGTTTCTATATTTGAATTTTGACTGCAAAGCTTTGTTTTCTTCAATGTTTGATTTTTAAATTTTGACTGTAATTTATTTTCTTAATTAATGTAGGTAATGTAATTATTATTTTTTACAATGTTTTGCTCGATTTTAATGCATGTTGTCTTCACCTATAATTATTGTGACATTTAGCTCATATTTTTTATGTTTAATTATTTGACAATGTATTGATGTACACAATGTTGGTGAACTGAAATAAATAAATAAATAAATAATTTCCGACATTTTATCAAAATAGTCAATGTCTAGTCACGTCATAGTCCAATAAAGTCGCGGTCAGGTCCAAACATAGTCCAAGTCATACCTTAGTAAAGCAGTGAAGACTTTTCTAGAGGCGTCTATGGAGTTTTGGTAACAACACGGAACGACATGATACGTCACATTATATCACTCGCCTACACTGCACGTCAATCAGCTCATAATCGACGAAATACCACAATTTTTCACTAATAATCACTAATAAAAACACAATTTTAACATAATAATACAATGAGGCGACATTGTTTAGTATGGTCACACTAAATTTCATAGTTTTAAAAAGAATATTGCTATCTCGCTCTCTTTCGTGAACGGCTTTACGACGCGTACGCGACTTATACTTATTTCATAACCAGTGTGTGTAAAAATCATTTAATAAACTTTATTCAGTGAAAGTACGTCTTTAATTCGATAGAGTGTAGTGAAAATAGCTATAAATAACAAACAGACATGATATTTCCGCGTTAGAGCGTCTTCTTTAATAATTCTTCCGACGTGTCAGAACGAGACAGAGTTTTAATGATGTATACAGGGTTATTGGTAGTCAATTAGCATCCATTTAGAGGCTTATTCTGTACATGAAAATTGACAACTTTTAGTTAACTACTTTTATCAAATCTTCAAAAAAATATCTTCAAAAAATATCTTTCACCCTCGACAAAATGTATGAAATAGCTGTTTTTTTATAGTATTGAGAAAAGTCGCAGCACAAAAGTTGTTAATTTTGATATACAGAATAAGCCCCTAAAAGGATGCTAATTGATTACCACTAACCCTGTATATCTGTCACCTTATTACACGTCGACAAAACTCTTTTCGTGGTCGTATGCTGAGCTAACTGGAGTGAAGTGGAGTATCAGTTGTGTATATTTGTTCCGTTTGGTAGTATATGGTTTCGAATCAAGAACTTTATGACCCATGGGTCAAAAGTTCGCACCTCATGTACCCAGTCGAACTCAACTTTGTAATCGTCTGAGTTATTTCGAAAAAATTATACAAGTTAAAAACAACTAAATAAATAAATATTTGGGGACATCTTACACTCGGCCTCTGACCCAAAACTAAGCAAAGCTTGTGATATGGCTGCCAGAGACTGATATACTACATATACTTATTTTTAAATACATACTTATATAGATAGTAACTAAATAACACCCAGACACAGAGCAAATATTTATGTTCATCACATAAATATTTGCCCTGGTGGGGATCGAACCCATGCCTCTTTGATCCAGAAGTTAGGGTCACTAACCACTGAGCCACCGAGGCAGTATGGAACTGTTGATTATCTCAGTCAAGCTATTTGAATTATGAATTTAAATTCTGTTCCGGGTGTAGACTGCATGTTTTTGAGGGTGTGAAATCTTTTAGGGAACAACAATAGTGTGAAATAGTCACCTTCTCCTGGTGCATAGTTTTCTGCAGCATATAGAAGAGAACTTCCCTCGTGGCCTGCGCTTCTTGCTGCTGCGCGCGCCCCAGCACACTGCTGCCTGCCGACAAACTTACTTCGAATTACGTTCAATATAAACCAGTAGACTTACGTCTCAAAGTCGCAGTCCGGCCCCCCGACCGCCTAAGCAATAGCAATCGTAATAGCAATCGTTTACGACTTCATTTTAGTCATTTGGTACCGCCTATGTGACGTGAGCCATCAATTGCTTTGCGCGGATTGCGAAAGCAATTGTTGAATGAACAACTTTGATGGCTAACGACACATAGGCGGTGCCAAATGACTAAAATGAAGTCATAAACGATTGCTATTACGATTGCTATTGCTTAGGCGGTCGGGCGGCGGGACACGAGGAGAGTCGTTGCACACTAGTAAATTAATGGGTCAGCAACTTGGAGGTTTTAGCTATTGACTATGCCATTAACGCGCGTAACCTTTTGTCACGTGAGTATAGAATCTTAGGTGGAAATGAGTAACATAACTGAATTGTACAATTTTAGACTTAAGTGTCTGAGCTGTATCAGCCTTTCCATAGTCCAATGCAAGACGTAGGCCTACCCACGAAGGGTGATTGGGCCATATCCACCACGCTGGCCCAGTGCGGGTTGGTGGATTCACATACGCCATCGAATTTTTTCTACTGAGGTATGCAGGTTGCCTCACGATGTTTTCCTGCACCGAAAAGCCAGTGGTGTGAAATTCCGTACATAAATTCCAAAGAACTCATTGGTACGGGACCGGTATTTTAACCCACGACCTAACGATTGTAAGGCGAGTGTCACCGCCACTTTATCATGATCAAACAAATTGATGAATATATGAATGGTGAAATTGGATTATCAACCACTGCGTAATTATTGTGTACACTGTATTTATATGCATTATAGTAGTTTCGTAGTATTTCCGACAAAGCCTCCTAAAAATCTTAAGAGGTATATGTATAACAAACCTCCCATATTAGAGAAGACCTTGACCGCGACGGGCTCCAAACCCGCGACGCACTCCGCGTGCGCCCCGGCCGCCATCAAACCGTCACACAGCTGTAGCAGCTTCGGGATCTCTATCATCTGCTTGGTGTGGTGCCGGGAGGAAGACAGCTGGACCAGGAATGTTAGGATGCTGTTTACTAACTCGCAGCAGTTCCTGAAACAATGAGGTTATAATTACACTGTAAAGATATAAACTTCGGGAAGAAATATGTAACTATTTAGTCTAAAACCACATCACAATCTGTTTTGTAATCATGTATCACACGAAAATAGAAAAGTAGATTGTATCATATGTGAGCAAAATAATATTATTACGGCGAGGGCGCTTTTTTGAATCCAGAGCGAAGTGAGGGAGTCTAGAGTAGAATCCTGAACGTAGCGAGGGATTCAAAGCACGTCGCCCGAGACAAAAATATATTTTGCGTCCGAGTGGTACATTCTACTTTTCATCACCTCTATGAGAAAACAAAAGACGCCTCATATTTTACTATAATATTATTATTTAATAAAACGTAGAGTAACAACTAAATTGAAATTAAATGGTATCTAATAATAAAACAAATGAAAACTTATATTTACATTCCTTTCATTCATTTTCTTGGCGCTAAACACTAACATTACAAATACTTCCAAATTCAAAAAGTGCGCGGTAAAGATCATTCCATCGCACTTATTTGTTCCAAATTCAAACAGTGCGCGGCAAAGATAATTCCGGCGCACTTATAAAGTTCCTTATAGAAAACACCTCCTATGGGCGAACCTAAATGCGAACCAAGTAGTCCTTTTCAAATAGATGTGATGAAAACTATATTTTATACTACTTTGAGATAGAGAAAAGATCGACTCAAAGTTACCAACATTGACCTTCCGACGCACTATAAGCCGGGCCGCAGTTTAAAAATAAATTTATAATAAATTTAATATTCTCGAACTTCCTTACTTACCACATACGATTTAATGATAACTTTTTAGTTGGATGATTTGATCAGTGCACCTCAACGCATAAGAAAAATACGTCTAGCAAGCGATCCGTCAGTTCGTTGGGATGCGGCCCGCCTGTAGTGTGCGATAATTCATACAAAATGTGCGAAAGTGAAGCAGTAGGATTTTCGTTATGGGTTGCGTTGCGGTGCCGCCCGCCCAAATGTGCGCGAGCCTTAATAATATAATCTATTTGCAATCTTGAATTGTCACGATAAGTTGTCATTTTAGAAATCTACAAAGATAGTTTACATCAAATAGTAACCGTTCAAGAGCTGAAAAGACAACAATGCTAATATAGGTATTACATATGACAAATAGGTATTCAAAATAGTAAACTTACGGAATCTCATGTTGCTCCACCAAGTCCAGCTGCTTCATGAGGAATCCGATAAATATTTGATCGCTGTCTAACATGCAGTAGTTCACTCGCAGCGTCAATAATTGATTTAGGAGGCGCAACACTTGGCATTGTAGCGGAATGTCGTTTTGCATCGTATAGCTCTGGAAATATGGTTCTTTTTTGAATGCTAGGATATAACGTATAAGATGATATTAGAGTACATTAGTCTAAAATTAATAAATAATTCGACTTCTGTTTGAATAGGTGCCTTTCTCTAAGCAACTAACAGTCGGCCATCCTAACTTGAGAACGACCCCGTATGCACATCAAAAAAGTTGCATGTTATCAAATAATAAAAATATCTTATAATAAATAAATAAATATATCTTTATTGTACACAGAAACACATTACAGAAACTACTCAATATACAATATACAATATGTTGTACAATGGCGGCCTTATCGCCTTTGGCGATTTCTACCAGACATTTGGATGGACTGGATTGTTCTAAAAATAGGAGTATGGTCGGTGGTGTATACAATACAGTACATAAATTGAAATAAATAGTAGATATTATAATATATATTAACATATGTTATAATATCTTATCAGATATTATAACATTTATACAGGCCGAATCAAACTTCTTGGTGGTTGTGATATCAGCTACAAGCTATGAATAATCCAATCCTAACTGAAGCTAGTGAGCTTCAGCTGTTAATTGCGACACTTGCAGAGAATTGAGTTTCGCGCAGCTTGTAGCTAATTTCACAAGCGCCAGGATCTTTGAGTCAGTACATAAAATCATTACTATTTAATTATTACTTCCTATACATAAAATCGGTTACGCTGTGGCCAAACAGCAAGATTATTAACCTTATCAGTCATCAGCATTATCCAGGATTTTTTACCCTATCAACTCAAAGTTAAAACTGATTCGAAAATTCTAAATTGAAAGATTGCAATAAATAAGACTGCTATAATTTTACAAATTTACAACTCACCTTCAAAGACTGAATAACAACTGGCTCAAACAACCTGATATACCTTTCCAACTCTTTCTTATTAGTACTCCATTTTCTATCCGACTTGTTTTTGGCAAAGTTTTCCATCGCGATCAACAACTGCCTTTCAGCTGCCATGGACTTGTTTCCGTCATAAAATACTCTTTGGCTATCGCTTGAACAGACGCTATTTCTTCTACAATCTTCTACTTCTTGCTTTAGTTCGTTCACTTGCATAACATCGTCGAAGAAAGTTGACGGAACTTTTTCATTTGACTTATCACTGATTGTCGTGAAATCGTGATATTGACTGATCATGTTTGTCCCAAATAAACATTTTAGTAATTGTGTTACGCAGTAAACGGACAGATCGGCCCGTAAAGGCATGATAACTTTGAGGTAGTAAAGGATTTCTTCCGTGACTGTCCCGAATTCCCTTTCGGTGGCCAATTCTAGTTGAATTGCTAGGCAGTGTAATACTGTTGTTAGGAATGTGTGAAATATACTCGATTTTGGGTCTAAGTTGATCTGGTGACAAATAATATAGGTATGCAGATGCACTTAGTTTGTATAGACTGATTAATCTATTAAAAGGCTCGTATTACTAGCTTATTTGGAAAATTACCCAAAAAGCATGTAGTATGCTACGAGAAAACATCTATAGAGTCACAATCGTGAAAAAAAGTGTCCGATCCAAAACCCTGCCCAAGCTACGAAGTGGGCAGGCTTTTTAGTTAGTCGTAAGGCGATTGTAATCGGACTACATCGCCGCGCGATGCCAAAGTGCTCGTTACAAGTGCTAATTAGGTGGCATAACGTTGAGATTCAAGAAGACGGGCCATTGTGAATTATTTAATGTAAATATCTAAGTCGGTATGTATGGCGGCGCTCGGACATTTTTTGAGTACTTTCACTTGGGACTGTGGCTCTGTAGATATTTGCTCGAAGGTAGTATGTAATATTACAGCATTATAAGACTAAGAAGATAAGAAAATTTCACAAGCAAATATCAGCATTCATCCATCAATCAGCCATAGGTCGTCCACTGCTGAATATATGCCTCTCCTAAAAATTAAGACCAGTTGGAAGCGGCTTGCGTCCACCTTGTGGGTGGACGTCTTACGCTGCACTTCTCGGCAAAGCAAAGCAAATATTCACCAAATTATTTTTAGGGCAATATACTATTTTGATATTATACAGAACATTTGAGAGGCATGCAACTAAGCGGTATTCCTAAAAATAAAGGGATCGCGTTTTATGACGAGGATATAATTCACCAAAAGCTACAAAAGAGCTGTCAAAACGAGAGAAATAAAGAGTTAAACAGAGTAGAAAAAAAATTTGTACGTATTTATACCTTGTGGTTATTATAGATGGCTCGCAGACTTTCGTAGAGCTTCAAATAGAAAGGTTCCGTATAGAAATGTCCACTGAAGTTTGATTTCAAGCTAGCTGCGGGCGTTTTCTTGCGTTTTTCGTCCGCTTCGGCCACGCTACCCTTACGAATGGGTATTGAATCTAGTCGGATATAATAACACGTAAAAATGTCGAAAATATAGAGCACTAAAATATAATAGTTGATCGAAGTGTAGCGAAGGTCTTTGCTTCATTAACCAAAGCAAAGCGAAAATCTTTGTTTGACTTCGACGATTTTGCTTTCGTCTATCCGTATGTTGATTTTTATCCACAGGTCGCATTTTTCAACAAATCTCGACGAAACTTGGTACACAGTGCAGGTTCTATACTTGACGGCGGTATTTATCAGCCAATTTCGATAACATTTGGTAGATTCTTTAGTTTCTGAATCCTAACAATATTTGCGGGTATGGATAAAATCGGTCAAGCGCGAGTCGAGATATAGGGTTATAAAGATTCAGTAAAAAAAAATTGCGAGGTCTACTGTAGAGAAAACTTTTAGTGTATTCTAAATTACCTTGAGTTTTTCTTCTAACAGGACTCCCAGGCAAAACAATTCCACTCTTATTTAGATGCACATTAGGGTTGACTTCCTCTATTAAATGCACCAACACATTGAGCATTTTGAGAGATACCTTCAAAAATTTCTCAGCCAGGGTGGCAACCCTGGCGTCGTCCAAATGTTGCCATTTTTCAGTGTTTTGAGAATCGCGCTCGAAAATATCTCGATTAGACGTCTTGTGACGCATTATGTTGTGGATTTCAACTGAAAAAAAATCAAACGAATGATGTAATTTTTTTCTCGATGTTTACAATTACATACAATTAAGTTCATTTAATTTAACAAGAGATTTTTGTTGTGTTAAGATAGAATAATATAATAGAATGTAATAAAGCTATGATTGTACAATTTGATCAATCGGTGAGAAAATAATATATTTCGTCTTATTCTCATAGGAGATAAAGTAAGCGAGAAAACGATAGAGCAATTTATGTGACAAATTACAAAGTAGTGGCAGTTTATTTATCTTTAAAAATACGATTAGATTCGACGATTTAAAAATTATACGCTATAATTGTTATAAAGTTACTTTTAGTTTGTTTATTAGTTACTATTCTTTTTCCTCAACTTTTTCATCACGAAAAATTTACAAAACGTCCAAACTTATAGAACAGAAAAATGTATTAAAAAAAACTTACCTGGATATACCAGCCTGCATATATCCAGCATAAGCGTCTTACAAGCTACAGTTCCATTGCACAGTTCCAAGCTATCGAGACAAAAGCTCAAGATTCCTTGGTCGGAGTACGCGTCAGTATAACGCCAGGGCGAATATTTCATGGTCACTGCTTGAAGGGTTTCTAATAGACCTTGCTGTAACAATTTAGACTTTATTGTAGTGCTATAAAACTTGTTTTTGCGAAACTATTGGAATTTAAACATATTTTGTGCAGTAAATAACTTTTAAATGTTTGATAATGTTAGATAAACGCTCAAGACGCCTTGGTCGAAGTATGCCTTGATGTACTGCCAAGAAAAATATTGCCTGTGCAATACTTTAATTAAAATGTGCGAAAACCAAGCTAGTTTCCATAATAAAAAACTATTTCATTGTTACTACTTGAAGGGTTTAAGAACCTTACCATGAAGAGTGATTGGGCTATATCCACCGCGCTGGTCCAGTGCGTGTTGGTGGATTCACATACCCAATTTCTTCTACGGACGTATGCAGGTTGCCTCACGATGTTTTCCTTCACCGAATAGCCAGTGGTATGAAATTCGGTACAAAAGTCCCAACAACTAATTGGTATGAGACCGGGGTTTCAACCCACGACCTCACGATTGTCATGCAGGTGTTACTACCACTGCACCACTACAGATACTTTTTGCACTTACCGAATAATATTTACAATTAGAAGCCATCAGTTTCCCCACCAAATCGCTGACAACTACTCTCAAAGTATCAATCTTGTCCAACTTCACACCCTTGTCCTTCAGTTGTTCCGGCAGATCGCTGTAGAAATATATCTCTCGGACGAGGTTCAGGGAAAGTGTGACGTCATCGAAGAGCAGGCGCTGTGTCTGCTGTCTCGCTCGCTCGTGCAGGGCTGTGGTGGGGGTGTCGCGACGAGAGGGGAATATGGTGGGGATTATGCTGAAATTAAAAAAAAACAACTTCAGTTAAGTTTTGACAAAACTCGCAGGACATAAGTTGTTAGTTTTGATGTACAGAATAAGCCCCTAAAAGGATGCTAATTGATTAGGAATAACCCTGTATATGAGGTAGTGGGTTCAAATCTCGGTCCCGTACCAATGAATTCCTTGGAATTTATGTACGGAATTTCAACCCACTGGCTTTTCGATGAAAAAAAACATCGTGAGGCAGCCTGCATACGTCCGTAAAAAAAAATTGATGGCGCATATGAATCCACCAACCCACATTGTCCCGCGTGGTGGATATGGCCCAATCACCCTTCGTGGGTAGGCCTACGTCCTGCAGTGGACTATTAATAAGGCTGGTACGGTACAGAATTGTAAGTACCTAACTTTGTGGGGGTCTCACTAACCTGGTTATTGCTTGCGACGCCGCCCTCCTGACTTTTTGATCCTGATCAGCCAACAGCCGTATCAACGTGGCCATTATCCGCCTATTGCGTCTATGGTAGTCCGGATACAACATGAATAGTCTGAAAATTACAACATTAGTTAAGCATTAGTAGCGAACATATAAGTTTAAACACACTCCAGTTCATCCATCAGCTATAGGACGACCACTGCTGGACATAGGCCTTCCCTGTAGATCTCCAATAAGACTAGTTGGTATGGCTTGCGCGATTCGGCAAAAATAATGTAGTTGTCAGTCGTAGTGAGGTCGACGGGGTGGAAAAGTCCTTATGTGAAGATCACGTATCAGAAAGCATAGCGTAAGACGTCAGACGATAGGTTAACTGAAAACCTCGTCAAGACTTTGAAACTCACTGCTTATAAAGCTTCTCTACAGCTTACAAAGACTGGAAGTGCGGAAGCTCGCGTTTTTTGACAGTGACATTTAGTTGACAAAAACAGTTGACAAGTTGCTACATTTAGACAGAATAACGCGAAAAATATTAACTTCTGATATGGCATCTTCTCATACAGCTTACAAAGATTTATTTTACACAGCCAGTATCCATTGCTCTCTACATTCACTGGCGCGTTGAACGCATATATTAGCAAGCTCCAATGTACTGTGTGGACGAACGCTTGCTTAAAGATCGTCTCTACTCAAATCATTATTAACTACGAAAGTCTGATACATGAGTGTCTAGACACGCTTTTGAAATTGTATTTGATGTGGTTAAATTCCCTTATAAACAAAAAAAAATACAATTACAAACAACAAAAATATAACATTGTACTTTCGCCGTTTGACATTGACATTTGATGGTACGATAACAGATGTCAGTCAGTGTTACCCTGTTTAAACACGATGTCGACACGTTTAGGAACAAAAATACTTACTTCTGATGAAACACCCTCAAAGAAGCTAGGAAAAAAAGAATGTAATTGAAAAATACTCACTTCTGATACGGCATTTTCTCATACAATTTACAAAGATTGACTTTACAGAGCCAGTATCCATTGTTCTCTACATTCACAAGAGAATTGAGCGCGTCTATAAGCAAGCTCCAATGTGTAGTGTCGGCGAGCGCGGGCGATAGAGTCGTGAGGGTTGATAGGGTGTGGTTCACTGTGGAGTGGATCTCATCGGATAGGCCCTGAAATAATACACTCAACTTAATAAAATTAACAATTATGATTAACACACAACCAATTGCTCAGTATCCGTATACTGAGCAATCGGCAAGCGTAGCGTAGCACGTCCACCCACAAGGTGGACGGATGACCTTATTAAGACCGCAGAATCGCGCTGGATCCAAGCCGCTATGAACCTGTCTTATTGGATTTTTTTAGGGGAGGCCTATGTCCACCATGCCTATGATACTGAGAAGAAAAATTCTCACTAGTTAGACGATCGGACTAATCAATCGGACCACTGGGAACAAACCTTTCTCAACAATCACTGAATTAAAGCAACTTTCGGCAGGGTCAGTCTTCGGATGGGTGACCGGGAGTGGCATTACTGAGTGCTACCGTGGCTCAGATGACACGTTAAACTGTGGATGCCGGTTGTTTTAGCTGTTTAGACATGTCAGAGGCTTGAAAACACTGATACCAGACAAACTTACTTAGTTTTTTCCAAGATCAATTCAATATTTACTATACTAAGCACGAAATATTTCTAAAACTTACCTTCAAAACAATTTCAACCAGCTTCTCAATACAGACACAGTCACCGACATCTTTCGGCATCAATTTGGAGCACCACCTATTATAATCTCCTTGCGCCAAATTCAACGAAGCCACTAAATATTGACCCACACAAACCCGCACCAAACCCCTAATTTGGGGGTCACTGTGACCTTCCAGAAGAAAAAAAACATCAGACATGTGCTGACATTCAAACTCTTTGACACTATCGTCTACACTCTTCATTTCGACATCTTCTGTCTCGTATTTAACCGGTTCTTTTGCTTTTATGACTGTGACCGGATCTTTTACAGATTCAGTATCTTTTGGGGTTTCTAAATTGAGGGTAGATTCGCCAAAATGGTCAAATTTCATGTCCAAATCTATGCTTGACGATAATATGTCTCCGCTGCTAGACATAGGATACCCAGTCGTTTGATCGGTCGTATTGGAGTTGGTAGTAAAGTTGCTATTTGTCATGTTAGTGTCCTGACTCATTGCGCTAACTATGAGATCACTTTTCGCGTATCTGCTGTCCAAAATTGTACTCTGTACGTCTTTGTTGGAGCTTTTTTGTTCACTTTCGACTGATTTCTCGAGTTTTTCGAGTTTTTCCCGCCTTTGCGAATTGCTGTCGACACTTTTGAGTAGGTCTTGGCTTATAGAATCTGAGAGAGATTCTTGGTAACACACATTTCGTTCGAGAATGAAGTCGTTTTGATTGTCTTGGTTTGAGTCTGTGGCTTCGGTTGATCCTGAAATTATAAGTACCTAGGTTATATGAAACGAATATACAACATGGAAAGGTTGAATTTTTTATTATGAAAGTTCATATACAGAATGGGCAACATTTAAAATAGCTAAAATACGTCGAATCAAACTTAATGACGCATTTTCAAAATGACCCATTTTTAATAAGGGTAATTATCAAATGATTATTGTGACCGTAGATGGCAATTACAATTGTCTCCTGCCGTGGCTGGGATGACACGTTAAACTGTAATACCCGATTATTTTAACTGTTTGCCCATGTTAGAGGCTTTCAGATCTTAGAAACTTCGTCTAAAATAAACTTTCTTTATTATCACAAGAGGAGAATGAGACACTCAGTAAGGCGGTTATGTGTTTATTCCGCAATAGAAAATCGCAAAAGAGGACTGGCTGGCTGGCTGGCTGGCATTTATACGCTCCCCTCCATAGGCTTCGACCGCATGGTGACCGCTAGGCATGGCGTGAGAGGGCGTGTCGGGCTAGTTCAGCTGGCTGGCTGGCGCTAGTAGTCGCTTCCGTTACATTATCAAAAGGTTTAAGAACTTACCGGAAATGTTGTGGTTTTTTAGATCAGCATCTCTGTCCAGATACAAGGTGACAGCTTGCGGGTAGAGTCGCAGTATTTCGGATAAACAGTTCAAAGCTGAAGCTTTCACTGACACACGCACTGACCTATAATTGCAAACAAGTAAATATTATTAATTTCGCAATATAACAACATAAAAAATCATAAAATAGTATTTTTAGCTTAAATACGTATTTAAAATTGCTACCATACTGAGAAGCAAGTCAAAAAACCGGACAAGTACGAATCAGGCTCGCACACTCAGGGTTCCGTACAAATTTAGAAAATTTCACAAAATTGGGAAGCAGTTAAAATCTTTATACTATAAAAATCATCGACAAAATAGTTGTTTTTCCCTTTTCTCATCATACATCGAAAATACATATTGTTAAAATAATTAAAAACCTGTTTTAGCTTGTGCTGATGAAGCTCTTTTATATGATACCTTACATGATACGATTTACTCAGTTTTGTGAACCATATTTTACTCAGAACCCATATTTTGTGAATGTAGGCCCTATTTTTTTATGATTTAAACAAAAATGTACAGTTTTCAGATTTATACCTATATGTGTACTCTGTGACAATGCTTCTCGCCAAATTTCATAGTTCTATGTCAACTGGAAATTGGAAGTACCCTGTAGGTTTTGATTTTTGTGAGTGTCGAAATATGCGTTTTTTTACGACATAAACGGCTCTAACTTTTTTATACTGAGAAGTTTTTCTTTTACATAACTGCAAGATACTATAGATATACGTATATGGTTTAAATTTTAACTCGATATCTTTACGCGTTCCGGAGCTAAAGAGTCTTGACATACGGTCAGACGGACAACAAAGTGATCCTATAAGGGTTTGGTTTTTCCCTTTTGAGGTCTAAAAAAACGAATGACGAACTGGACGAATTAAGGATAAAATCGAGGTATACAATTTGTTGTTGCTACTTCATATCTATCATCTCCATCCTAAAGGACATGTCCACAAAATGTAAGGAGGCTAGTATCCCTAATAATAATAAAAAATCTAACCACAAAACTCGTTACATTATGAAAAAGTTCATATTTTTCAGTCATCAGTTAAAAACAAAAAATAGCCCTGTATTTTTTATTAATTTTGTATTTATTAGGATAAATAAATATATTTGGCTCAATAAGTAATAATTGTTAAAATAAAACATTTTACCACACTTTTTAAGAGTCTTTTTGTAACATTGAACCTACTTGGTAGGTCACACTGGTAGGTTCAAAATTATAATTTTAGCAAATCATGAGATGAATGTGGAAGAAGCACTTTATTATTGTTAAACTAGAAGAAATAAATAGCTGTATTATTATTTTTCATACAATTTATTTTTTTCATTAAAAAAAATGCCGGGATGAAAATATCGAAGTAAGATATTTTTGAAAAGCCCATAAAACAAGATTTCAAATGATGTACTTATCATCTTGGTTAGATTTTTCTCTGAATAATATACCACTCGTGGACGTCTCCTTTAATTACACTATTGGATTTATTAGCTAAAGGATTAGAGAATTAATTACATCAAGTGATTTAATTATTATTTGAATAAATTACACCATTTACTGTGACACACTGAGGGAGAAGATTGTTATGTAAAATGTATATAATAGTAGATTATGTACCGAGGGAACCAAGTCGTGTCTTACGTCACGGGCAACATAATGGACTCTGAGCGTAGCGAGGGACTCTATAGTTGACTCACGCAGTGTACGAGAAAGTGTGACTTTATGACGTAAGTAGTAAGTATTAGCTATAGATTTTAATCTAAAATTGAAATCTGTAAGAAGGAAAATGTATGATAATGAAATATATTTTAAAAATTAAGGTGGATTATACACTAACTTGCATGCTAACTAATAGCTGATGTAGAGGACTTTTTTTAATAATATTTAAGACCACAATGTAAATTGTTCGACCTACTTCGCAAGAAATAAATGAATTATGAATTATTACTCATATTCCTGGGATATTATTTACTCGCAGGAGGTATGAAAAGTAGAGTATGAACTAAGTCTGTCTTCGTTTTGGGCAACTTGAACCCCTCGCTTCACTCAGGACTAAATATGTCGCTCGTGACGTAAGACACCACTTGATTATCTTGGTACATAATCTACTATTTCATCACATCTATTCGAAAAGGACTACTTGGTTCGCCTTTAAGTGCGCCCAAAGGTGGTGTTTTCATTAAGAAACTTTATAAGTGCGCCTGAAATAACTTTGCCGCGTACTTTTTGAATTTGGAACATATAAGTGCGTCGGAATGATCTTTGCCGCGCACTTTTTGAATTTGGAAGTATTTGTAATGTCGTCGCTTTGGTGATGAAGAGAGCTAACCCACAAAATCAAGTTTTGATATAATGAGCAATTAAGGGACAAGGGTCAACTACAAAATATATTTTTTATAATATCTTCTAAACCATTGGTCCGATTTTAATGAATATTGAGTCGTATGAGGAAAATAGGCTTATTGAATCCCCGTTTAAATATAATAATTGGTAATTATCTATGTAACTAATTTTACTAAAGTGTGGGTTGACCTCAGTTCACCACCAAAGCGACGATGTTAGTGTTCAGCGCCAAGAAAATGAATGAAAATAATGTAAATATAAGTTTAGATTTGTTTTATTATTATATACCATTTAACTTCAATTTAGTTGTTACTCTACGTTTTATCAAATAATAATATTACAATAAAATATGAAGCGCCTTTTATTTTCTCATAGAGGTGATGAAAAGTAGAGTGTACCACTCGGGCGCAAAATATATTTTTGGCTCGGGCGACGTACTTTGAAGCCCTCGCTACGTTCAGGATTCTAGTAAAGAATCCCTCACTTCGCTCTGGATTCAAAAAAGCGCCCTCGCCGTAAAAATATTATTTTGCCCCCATATGATACAATCTACTATTACCTTCGTAATTAAAATCCCAAAAAAATAGGTATTATCTAGGTAAGCGTGTTACACCATAGACCGTATATCTGCTTAACATCAGACAGAGTGTGGTCAAACGCAAACCTATACGAAATAAAATAAAAACAACATAACCAGTCTTATTACAAAGTCAAATCCAAATAATTCAGTACTGCAGTTATCGTACAAACGATATAGAAATTTTTGCAATAATTTATTAAGAAACGTAAAGATCAACTACGATAAATCGGTACTCGAAAACGCTGGGAAGAATAATAAAAAAAATATGGAATTGTATTAAAAATGTGACTGATACCGCGAAGCGACATGAATCATCCTCAGGTTTACTACATGTAAACTCGACACCGCTGACCTCAGCTAACATAGCGAATGAGTTTTTTGTCAATATCGGCAAAATTTTGGCGGAACAAAGCCTAGGCCAGTCTAGCCAGCTAAATAGCGCATCTTCTTTTACGTGTAGCCACGTCTCATCATCGTTCGCATTATTGGACACCGACGAAGCCGAGGTGAATGCAATAATAATGGGCTTAAGAGATGATTGTGCTGTTGGTTGGGACAATATATCTTGCAAAATAATAAAACAATTCAAACATATTTTGATTCCACCCTTGACTTATATTTTTAATCAATGTTTATCGACAGGAATTTTCCCAAAATGTCTTAAAAAAGCTGTGGTGGTCCCCGTATTTAAATCTGGCAGTAAAGGTCAAGTCACAAATTATAGACCTATATCCTTACTTGCTTCCGTGTCTAAAATTCTAGAAAAAATAGTAAACAAGCGGTTAGTCAAATATTTGGAATATAAATCGGTTCTATCCAGGGCTCAATTTGGGTTTAGAGCCAGGCTTTCTACTGCCGATGCTGTACATCATATGACTGACTTCATTGCGCAGGAGCTTGATAAAGGCAACCATACATTAGGCATTTTTCTGGACCTAAAAAAAGCCTTTGACACCGTATATATTCCCCTCTTATTACGTAAGCTAGAATATTTGGGTATTCGAGGAGTCCCGTTAAATCTTTTTTCAAGTTACCTAAGTGAGAGGACACAATGTGTAAAAATTGGTAATATTTTCAGTTCTGACCTGGAAAACACAAATTTCGGAGTTCCCCAGGGAAGTATTTTGGGACCAACCCTGTTTTTGGTCTACATTAATGATCTATGTAATTTAAAACTAAACCACGGCACCATCATTTCGTACGCCGATGACACTGCTCTACTTTTTTCCGCTGATTCTGAAAAAGAGGTCTACAGATATGCGCAAACTGGTTTTAATTCAGTAAACAAATGGCTTCAGCATAATTTATTAACATTGAATACAGATAAAACATATTACATTAATTTTAGCATGAGAAAGAAAAAGTCAACGGAAGAAATTTTAGAAATTTTTGCCCATTATTGTCAAGACCATGTGAATACCCAATGCACGTGTACCGCGATAAAGATCACAAATAAAATTAAATACTTAGGCGTCATAATAGATAGTACTCTAACTTTCAGACCACATTTGGAAGCCTTAAATAACAGACTTCGTAAATTAATGTTTGTTTTTAAAAAACTGCGACATGTTGCGGATTTAAAACTAATCAGACAGGTTTATTTCGCTCTCTGTCAGTCTATTATAACTTATTGCATAACTTCATGGGGTGGTGCGGGTAAAACTATATTATTAACTGTAGAGCGAGCCCAACGAGCGATACTCAAAGTTGCTACTTGTCGTCCTTTTATTTTTCCTACTAAACTACTCTATGAATCATGTAAAGTACTAACAGTAAGGCAGTTGTTCATACTAAACATCGTTCTAAAACAGCACGCAGCTCTTCCCTATAGCGCAGAAATTACTAACAAAAGACGGAATTTTAATGTCTGCCCTCAACTAACAAACTCAAAACATGCTTTTAGTTCTAAATTTTACAGGTTTCTTGGGCCGCTTCTCTACAATAGGTTAAACGCGTTAATTAATATATATCCGGTCAACTACAATAACTGCAAAAAACTAATCACGGAAGTCCTTCACAATATGTCGTACGATGATACGGAAAAATTGTTGTTTATAGTGAAATGAGATGAAAATGCAATCTTTAACTTTCATATTATTATAGGTATACAAATTTCGCGTGCAATTTTTAAATATTAGGTAGACATATATTTTATAGCTTAGTCTTCAATTTTTTAGTAATGTATAAAACATTAGGTAGGTTTTTAAGTAGTACGTCACACGATTGCACTGTAATCAGTTTTAGCAGTATTTTACTTAGTTTTAGGTAGCAAATAGTTATTTTATTTATATATATATTATTTAGCATTTTTTGCTCTTTTTCAGCCTGAAACACAGGTTTCACCTAGTTCAGGCAGTTGTGTGTGTGTGTGTTATTTATTAAATGTTTTTGCTTTTCAAGTGTAATGTTGACTTTGATGTTTTTAAATAAATTATTTTATTTTTTTTTTTTTTTTTTTTTTTATTCCAAAAAACTTCATTAGTACTAGTATTTAAACCAGGCCTAGCAGATCCACGGTTAAGCCGGAAACATACTATCGGACGCGGCTGACGGACGCGACTGACAGCCGCGACTTAGCAATGTGCACAGTCTTAAAACATCCGGTGTGCCAGATCGCTCTCGGACGTCCGAACGCTCAAGGTCGTCCGAAGGTGACGTCCGCGACTTATGTCCGATAGTGTGCACGGCTCAGTGTACTTTCATAGTCTAGATAACTATCAGTCGCGGCTGTCAGTCGCGTCCGTAAGCCGCGTCCGATAGTATGTTTCCAGCTTCACGGTACTAAAGTTAATCCAAGGATTAAAATACGTTCCTATTCCTTATTTCCTTGATTTGTAATCAAGGACTAACCTAAGATCAGATAAACCAATGATAGTCCATGGTTTATTGCCTTGCTGTGTACATACGATAAAATGTCATAAGAAATACAAAAGTTCAAACAATAGAAATTACAATCATTCATTCGTTACTTGAATTATTCGTATTCATCGAATATAAAAACTTAATTCATTATTTTTACATTTTTTCTCGTTTTTGGCAAATACGAGTGTATGTGAGGCCAAAATCCAGGCAAGAAAAAAAGTGAGTCTATGTTTTTGTCGTTTTTCAACTTAATATTTTATTTTTGTTTTCTTGCCTATTAATTACACAGAAGTTCATTTTTGTTATATTTCTAAATTCTAATTTATAATAAAAGTGCCGAGTGAAATGAATCAAATCAAATTCTAAGCTGAAATTCTCTTAGTACCGAAGTTAGTCCATGGTTAAACTAGTGGTCTCGCAGGTGTAACTATAGTACCGTCTTGATCCGTGGTATAGTGGTAAACTTTGTTTTTGACCGACGAACCACCGGAGGAGGTATACAATTCGACGCGTATACATATATATATATATATTTTTATGTATAACCACGCATAACTTTTTTCGTAGAAGTTTGATTTCAAAAAAAAATTTTTTTATTGGAAATAGTGTACTTCGAAATTGGTCTAATTTAAATTTTATCAAAATCGGCTGAGCCATTTTTGATAAATCAACAATAATGTGAAAATTGCTACTACGATCCGTGCGAAATATTCGCGAATTCTGTACACGGGTGAAGTCGGTCATGCTAATTTTGCAAAAAATAATCTTGTATAATAACGTTTTTGTTAGTCCATGGTTTAAGTACGGTATTAAGTCCAGTGCTAAAAGTAAAACCTGTTTTGGAATAAGGCTGAACATGTTTTATTGTTATTCTTTTTTTAGTTCATCTAGTGTTATTTATTACTAGCTGAAGCTCGCGGCTCCACCCGCGTGGTATTTTGACTTTTGTGCTATCCTACAGGAATTTTAATTTTTTCGGGATAAAAAGTAGCCTATGTCACTTTCCGGCCTTTGAATTATATCCAAGCCAAAAATCAAGTCAATCCGTTGCTCCGTTGCTGCGTGAAAGAGGAACAAACCCACAATTTTTTTGGATTTATAATATTAGTACTAGCTGACCCGGCGAACTTCGTTCCGCCTAACAGTCGATTAACGTAGCCCAAGTTACTCTTTATTACATCAGCTACCTGCCAATAAAATTCCGGTCAAAATCGGTTCAGCCATTTCAGAGATTAGCCGGAACAAACAGACAGACAGACATATAGACAAAAATTGTAAAAATGTTATTTTGGTGTATGTACCATATATATGTTCATATGTAAGTAGTAAAAAACGGTTATTTCAATATTACAAACAGACACTCCAATATTATTGATATGTACCTTCGAGCAAATATCTTCAGAGCCACAGTTCCTAAGTGAAAGTAGTAAAAAAATGTAAGTGCGCCGTCATACATACAGACTTAGATATTTACGTTAAATAATTCCGAGCCGAACCGAGCACTTTGGCATCGCTCTGCGTTGTAATCGGCTTGCAATGACCTTACGACTAACTAAAAAGCCTGCCCACTACATAGCTCGGGCAGAGTTATGGCTCGGACACTTTTTTTTGCACGATTGTGACTCTATAGATATTTGCTCGAAGATATGTACAGATGTTTCTTACCTGTCGGATATGAGGCCGCCTTTGTTTCCAGTGAGAAGGAACTTGGAAGCGAGCAACCTCGCGCAAAACTTTAATGGCACGTCGTCATCTGACGATGAACCAATATTTATCTGAAATTGGAAGTAATCTTGATTTAAGCCGTGGTGGTCTAGTGGTTATAACGCTGGCCTGTCATTCTTGAGGCCGCGAGCTCAAATCCTGGTCCCGTACAATAAGTTTCTTCGGACTTATGTGCGGCTTGTCACACCGCTAGTTTTTCGGTGAAGGAAAACATCGTGAGGCAACCTGCATACGTCCGTAGAAGAAATTCGATGGCGTATGTGAATCATGCTGGATACGGCCCAATCACCCTCCGTACATTATAGAATGTCACATTCTCAAAATGTCACAACTCTGTGCAATGACTACTCTAAAAATATCACAATACCATAAAATATAATTGAAATTATGTCCCTGGTATGCAAATTTTCTCAGAGCTCAATGATAAAAGATCTACATCATGCATGCCTCGAAGTCGGACTTAGTATGAATATGTCGAAGACCAAGCTCATGACGAACAGCACAGAAAACAAGATCGATGTAGAGGGGATCGAGATTGAGTATGTCCAAAGCTACATTTATCTCGGCCAAATAGTCTCTTTCCAAGCGCGTCAGGAAATGGAAGTTGCGCGGCGCACTGATAGCGCTTGGAAGAGTTATTGGTCGATGAAATCGCAATGTAGACATAAACTCGTGGAACCAAAGTCTAACTTAGCAATGCACAGTTCTAGCCCAAATTCTATGGCTATAAAAATATTCAATACATTGCCAAATAATTTAAAAGATATCGAAAAAGAAAAATTTATCTTAAAACAACTAAAAATTATCCTATTATCGAAATGCTATTACACATAAGACCATGTTTTAAACGATAATCTAGAAAACATACCTAATAATAAATACATAAATCGTTCCAATACAAATAATAAAATTGCCATACCCTTATAGGGTCATATGTATCACTATTTATACAATAGATGTCAACTAAGAACCGCATGTAAATTTCATATCTTGCAATAAATGATTTGAGTTTGAGTTTAAAAATACACATTCTCAAAATGTCACGTTCACAGTAGGTATGTCAAAATGTCACGTTCACAGTATGTCAAAATGTCATGCTCATATTTGTGTAGGGCGAATTATACAAGTCGGTGGATGTAATGTTAGCACATCCGATGACTTGCAAGATTTAGCCTGGACCTTTCCCCGCTAGTGACGTGGTCGACTTGGTCAGTGTCCTTTTGTCATTTTCCTCTAATGACATTCTAAAAATGTCACACTTGTACTGAGTCTAAATGAGAATATATATTTTACCTTATACCCGTCCTCGCTAGGTCCATGGTCTAAACGGTACTGAGTCTAAATGAGAATATATTTACCTTATACCCGTCCTCGCTAGGTCCATGGTCGACTTGGTCAGTGTCCTTTCGTCATTTTCCTCAAATGTCATTCTCAAAATGTCTCACTTGTACTGAGTTTAAATGAGAATATATTTACCTTATACCCGTCCTCGCTAAGCCCGTGGTCGACTTGGTCAGTGTCCTTTAGTCATTTTCCTCAAATGACATTCTCAAAATGTCACACTTGTACTGAGTCTAAATGAGAATATATTTACCTTATACCCGTCCTCGCTAGGTCCATGGTCGACTTGGTCAGTGTCCTTTCGTCATTTTCCTCAAATGTCATTCTCAAAATGTCTCACTTGTACTGAGTTTAAATGAGAATATATTTACCTTATACCCGTCCTCGCTAAGCCCGTGGTCGACTTGGTCAGTGTCCTTTAGTCATTTTCCTCAAATGACATTCTCAAAATGTCACACTTGTACTGAGTCTAAATGAGAATATATTTACCTTATACCCGTCCTCGCTAGGTCCATGGTCGACTTGGTCAGTGTCCTTTCGTCATTTTCCTCAAATGTCATTCTCAAAATGTCTCACTTGTACTGAGTTTAAATGAGAATATATTTACCTTATACCCGTCCTCGCTAAGCCCGTGGTCGACTTGGTCAGTGTCCTTTAGTCATTTTCCTCAAATGACATTCTCAAAATGTCACACTTGTACTGAGTCTAAATGAGAATATATTTACCTTATACCCGTCCTCGCTAGGCCCATGGTCGACTTGGTCAGTGTCCTTTTGTCATTTTCCTCAGATGACATTCTCAAAATGTCACACTTGTACTGAGTCTAAATGAGAATATACTCGTATTTACCTTATACCCGTCCTCGCTAGGCCCATGGTCGACTTGGTCAGTGTCCTTTTGTCATTTTTCTCAAATGACATTCTCAAAATGTCACACTTGTAATCTGAGTCTAAATGAGAATATATTTATCTTATACCCGTCCTCACTAGGTCCATGGTCGACTTGGTCAGTGTCCTTTAGTCATTTTCCTCAAATGACATTCTCAAAATGTCACACTTGTACTGAGTCTAAATGAGAATATATTTACCTTATACCCGTCCCCGCTAGGCCCGTGGTCGACTTGATCGGTCTCCTTTTGCTCATTTTCCTCGAATTCGTGCAACTTCTCCGTGAGTTCTTTCGAAAGCTGCTCCGTGTTGATTTCTAACTCTGTCTCGCTTTCTGGCGAATCTGGTGTCTGTAAAGAAAATATCCATTAAGTAAATCTCGCGTGCCTACAAATAGCGCGTCGGAGGCCGCGCTCTCCCTCGGCACTTTATGATTAGCAGCGATCGGACGTGTTTATCGAACCTCTATCTAGGAAAATAATATATACCAATATTATAAAGAAGAAATATTTGATTGTCTAACTTTTTTATACGATAACTGAGAAGTTTTTCTTTTACACAACTGCAAGAGACCATAGATATACGTATACAGTTTAAATTTCAACTCGATATCTTTACGCGTTCCCGAGATAAAGAGTCTTGACATACACACAGACGGACCAACGGACAGACGCACAACAAAGTGATCCTAGGGTCCGTTTTTTCCGTTCGAGGTACGGACCCCTAAAAACTAAAATCGGAACACTATGTAAAAAGTTATGCGTGGTAAAATTTCATACACAAGTATATAGGTGTAAGAGTTGAATTAAGTACCTCCGTTCCGTTTCCATTTCGTCGGTCAACAATCAATAAGTCTACCTGAAATACGTATTTATTTTATTTTAAAAATAAATATTTATAGGGGAAAGAAATCTGTTTTTTGCTCGATGTCAATAATGGCAACAAGTGCTTGAAATATTCACAGAATACTAGTACTTAGTAAATTAACTTCAAAAATAAAATTAATTAAATTAAAATATATTATGGGGGCCTCTTATACAGTACGGAACCCTACGTGCGATTGACCGATTAATATATTCGTGGTAAAGTACACAATAAAATTAATAACAGATGTAGTATTTTAGTATTGAATATTCAATGAAATATGTGACCTTTAGTCGATAGATGGCGCGCGTCTTTGAGACGAGATTCTTAAAACGCGCAAACGGTTTTTCGGCAGAATATGTAGGCTCATTCAGAGCGGCCATGCCACGCCGTCACTCTTATTTACCGTATGAAGTGTTTTTGAATTCGTCTTATTATTACTAATTTCAGTAATCAGACGGAATAGACTACAAAACTTGCACGTATTGTTACTGTACTGCTGTGCTGTAGCCATGGGTAACTCAATCTGCGCGAGCTGCGGTTCACGGCTCAACCAGCTGAGCATGAGCTGCGAACCGTCTCGCAGATCGTTTAGTCGCAAAATGACAACCGGGGCGCATATTGTACAAAGAGCAAAATGTTCAAAAATAATTACGTCCAAGGCGCACAATGACTAGGAAGCAAAATGTCCAAAGCGCACAAAGACTAGGAAGGAAAAATGTCTATAGCGCACAATGTCCAAAATTCCAATGATTTAGGTTAAGTCATGGAAGTTGATTTAACTTAACGGAATAAATAAAATTTTGAACGTTTTGCGTTATAGACATTTTGCTTCCTAGTCATTGTGCGCTTTGCACATTTTTTCTTTCTAGTCATTGTGCGCCTTGGACGTAATGTTCTTTGAACATTTTGCTCCTTGTACAATTTGCGCCCCGGTTGTCAAATCGCGCTTTTGTCATTTTGCAACTAAACCGTGGATTGACTCAAGTAAGTCGTTTAGTGAATGACAATGTACCTAAACTATAGAGATACATTATCCCGTTCACATAGGTAGTTGGTTTGCTTATTGTTACACCTTTATGCTTGTAATGCGAGTTTCATGTGATACTAGATAAAGGTGATTGAATCAATTGAATGTACCCAGTTTGGAGAATAGCATTTGTAGTAGCGTATTGTCGTTTGAAAATAAATTTTGAATTGAATAGTTACCTATACTTATACTATACGAGTACCTAGACCTACCCATACTTGATTAAAAAAAATTGAGATTTTTTTTTATTAATTATGTACTTTCCTAAATGTACTAGTAATTCTTCGAAAATTAGATCTTGCGAAACCAGCTCTTAAAGAACATATTTGTCGAGAGTTAAAAATCACATCAAAATCGGTGTAGTCCAGTTGAAAAGGTTACGAAACCTCTCATTTATCCTTATTACAAACTAGCGACCCGCCCCGGCTTCGCACGGGTGCAATGCTGATACTAAATAATATTTATTTGCTTATAAATACAGTTCTTACCATTGCGTTACTTATCTAATCGTTACTTATAATCTAAGCAATATAGGAATTCAAATTTAAGTTATAATAATTTAAACAATGTATAAAACTTATGAAATAGTCTAATCAATGTAGGAACTTTGGTCTTAGCTATATAGGAACACAAATATAGAAATTCTAATAGTCTAATTAATATAGGAACTATGATCTTAGCTATAAAGGAACACAAATATAGAAATTCTAATAGTCTAAGCAATATAGGAGATCAGATAAAATCAAATAAAAAAATTCTAATAATTCAAACAATATAGGAATCAAATATGAATTCTAATAATCTAAATTCTAAACAATATAGAAACTTAAGAACAATCTAAGTAATATAGGAAGCATTGACACATCGAAGGTCTTTGGTAGGAACAAATTTACCTACCTACTACAGAATGTCCTTATAAACAACGTTGACAGCTTTTTTGTCATTAGACAATACAAACATATTATGTTTAGATGTTACTCTTGAAAGAGCGACATATAATTGACCATGAGAAAAACACTCAACGCTCAAATCTAAGCCTGCAACGTTGAAAGTTTGACCCTGCGATTTATTAATGGTCATTGCAAAAGATGTCTTTACCGGAAATTGTAGGCGTTTAAATTGGAACGGTAAATCTGATGGTATCAGCGGAATTCGGGGAATTAATACGTCTTCTCCGGTACCACATCCGGTGAGTATTGTGCATTCTATTATGAACGTTTTTAGTGATTTTACCAGCAAACGCGTGCCATTGCAAAGTTTAGGTGGATTCAGGTTTCTTAGTAAAATAACAGGACAACCCACTTTCAACACCATTTTATGAGGAGGGAGTCCAGACGGGTTCAAAGAATTGAGAAATTATGTAGGAAAATGGACAGCTTCTTCCAAATCGATAACAGTATCGACCGAGTAGTATATTTGCGTCGGCGCATCAATCTTTGAAAGAATCAAGTTATTTACCTTATCAACTTGTTCGTTAGTTGGTGACAGAATTGCTCTTTCTTTAAACCAAGATATAGTCTTACAACTTATGTTATCAATGTCAGGATAGACATTGTTGATCAACTCTCGGATGTTGTCTATCAAAACACAAAGGTTTTCTAGGTTAATTCTTCCATCACTTTGTGTTAACTCTCCATTGCCAATTTTTAGCAACATCTCTGAAAACAGCCTGTTCTCACGTGAAGACAATGAAACCCTCATGTTAGTTTTAAGCTCTAACTTATTGACGTGTGGCCAAAGGTTGGATCTTTTTAGAGAAGCATTTATCTCGTCAGCACGCGTTCCTCGAGTCCCAACTGGTAGGATTTGACGAAAATCTCCTGAGAACAGAATTGTGCATCCACCCATAGGTGAATTTTTGTTGCGCAAATCGCGCATTGTCCTATCCAGTGCTTCCACAGACGTCTTGTTTGACATGGTGGCTTCGTCCCAGACTATTAATGAGCAGTCACGCATCAATTTTCCTGTATTGCTCTGTTTAGAAACACTACAGATGCTGTTATTATCATCGGTGGCGATTTTCAGCGGGAGTTTGAATGTAGAGTGTGCAGTTCGGCCTCCTTCTAAAAGTGTAGCGGCAATGCCGGATGACGCGACAGCTAATGCAATTTTTCCGGTGGATCTGACTTTTGTTAAAAGCAAATTGATTAAAAAAGTTTTTCCTGTACCTCCAGGGGCGTCAAGAAAAAATATTTTTCCTTCATTGTTATCAATTGATGATAGTAATGTAGTGAATACTTTTTTCTGATCGAAGTTCAATCGTGGTTCATCTTGAACTATATTTTGTAAAAGTTTCGATAGATCGTATGATGTTTCTCTTGTGTATTCGGCACTGTTCGTTAAATCCGAGTTAGTAGTATTATTAGCTGGCATCGGCAGCCCAAAATCCTTGATCGATTTACTCGATAGTAATTGCACTAATTTGTTCAACTCAAATAATGCTTCGTCAAATATGTTTTGATCATATTGTACATCATCTGAAACTAACTCTCGCCATCGCCGAATCAGAATATCACTGGCCATATTTTCTCGAAATTTATTCCATAAACGAACAGAATCAGTTACTTGACAAAACGCTACTATGATGGCAAACAAATATCTCAATGATGTAGCTGAACTGCAAATAGCTGCTTCTGATAATGTGTTTTCCCAGTGAGAATCGTCTTCCAAGAGCCCCATTGCCTTGCATGCTGTTTGATAAGTATTGTAAATAACACCTTGTACAGTTCTCAGGTGTGCAAAGGATGTCGGGCCTTTTACAACATGCAGTAACATTCTCAGATGAAAGCATTCGCTGTTGTTGGGATGAATCACGTAGACTCTTCCAAGAGCATCCGTTTTTTTTACACCGGGAAAACCATCAACCTCAGTACCTTGCTTTCGCCGTTGAAAGGCTTTAGAACTCTGGTTCCATGTATGGTAACTTGGAACTTTGTCATATGTCAGTGTTTTCGCGAAATCATCTTGAGCGCATAACTCGAAGAATGCGGTTAATGTTGTGTCCCGCGGATTATTGACAACTTCTTGTATGTTGTTCTCAGTAAAATATACTCTTTGTCCATTTTCTAAATGAACTGCAAGGTGGAAAATAGTGGGAGCTCGGTTGTGCACTTCGAATGATAAAATCCTCCACACTGCTTCAGAGCTGCAAATGTAACGTCCGGATTGATATGTTTCCACTTCATTTGGTGATTGTATGCTGAAAGTGGCTTGATCGCTACCTTTATTGATGTATTTAGTAACATATTGGATCGACTTTATTGAACTGCACAACTCTACGTTGATGTGGGCATCAAACACTTTCAAAAGGAGAGGATTATAGGGAACTATTCATCGATTATCAATATCAAGGTTTCGAACGGTGGCACTTTGCCCGCCCTGTTCTGGCGATCGTCGACGATATTTGGGATATCCGTCATCGCTAGTAGATGTTTGAGTTTGGAACGACTTCGGAAATTTTTTGCTGCATTTGGAATCTCGCATACATGGAGAATTACGGTTTAAAGCTCCGCAAGGGCCGTGCACCATGTGTTTCTTTACGATTTCGAACAGGACAGGATCTTCTTCTGTAACCGGTAATTCAGCTGAAATAACACTATCAATTTGATTTGGTCTGATTTTGTTTAATAACCACACCAGCAAATGTACATGTGGTAAACCACGTTTCTGCCATTCTATAGTGTACATATGACAGCGCGGCGGACCGAATATATGCGACTTATTAATGAGGTGCAGGAGTTTCTGTACTTTTAAATGGAAGACTCTGTTAACTATATCGTATCTATCTTGTGGAGTTAAATTGGTATTAATATTTTCTTTGACTTCTGGCCAATTTGGGTTACATGTAGCAGTAATAAATAAATCAGGTTTACCGTAATGTCTGACATAAGTCATTGCATCCTGTGATTTTTCATGTAAATATCGAGGTCCACCTGTGAATGATGAAGGTAGTATAACCAACTGTCCAATACTGTTACTGTGTTCATTCGCCTGTAAAGCATCCTGAAGGTGAACGTAATTTTCTGCTCTTAATTTAGTTTGATTGTTACGGATGTAAGCCAATCTCTCAGATTCAATTTTCGCATATTGATCGACCAAGTATTGGTTTGTCAACATTCCATATCTAAGCAAAGGGTTGAAATTGTTAAGTCTTGTCATTATACGGTAGCAATAGTAGTTCATACACGACACTGTTTTACGCAAAGGTGCACCACTGATTGGGTCAACTTGAGACACATTAATGGCATAACCATCTTCTCCGCGACATAACATCAAAGGATATTGTAAGCTGTCATAAGATCTGTGTAACTCTGAAATCTTTTGCAAATTATCATCACGACTATGCAATACAATATCTCTTTTGTCAAATTGCTGCCCAGCTATTATCACTGCTACTTCACTCGTGGAAGGCGCATTATATCGTCCTCCGTGTTCTCCAACAGGAACTTTATTTGCATGGATTACGACATTAAAGTCTGGAGTATCTACTGGAACACTCTCAATCGCAGTTTTAAATGACTGTATGTAGCAGTTATGAGAATGTAACATGTCTTGAAGAGATCTGATCAAATCTCTATCTATTGGTTGTGCGACACTTGAACACCGCGTTGATGCTTGTGTATCTGGATCAGCGATAAAATAAATTTGCAGAAATTTGTGATCATCGGGTCGAAGTGGTAGCAAGCTCCCAGCTAAGTGATACACTTGTCCTTGAATTTTAAATGTAGGCATAAAACCATGTTCTACGACTTGCTTACTTTTGAAAGAGGTCATTTGAAATGCGTTATTATAACGGCGTATATTGCGCAAGAATTGTTTCGATTTCGGATGATCACCTGCAAGTAGAGAGTGAAGTGGTTCGGGTGGAGGAAGAATTTCTTCTAATTTCACTTTTCCTTGTAAACAACACATGCCTTTCGATTCGTCCTTGAATTTCAATGCCAAGCAATGTTCACATACTACTGACATGGTACCTATTGATACTATACGATCGTCCTTGTAAGGGATCGAAGGATCGTAATTCATGGCAGAATTTTCTTTATTTACCCATCTGTGGCTGTTCGGTTGTCCGTTTTGTTCGACGTTGCCATGTGTCTGAGCGGACGATTCTCTCGCTCTCTGTATTTGATGTCTAATACTATCCTGGTTGAGGCGAGCTTCACGCTCTGCAGACTATTCTCCGGCTCTCTGTATTCGATGTCTATTCCTATTTTGGCGGAGTTGAGCCTGACGCTCTGCAGAAGATTCTCTAGCTCTCTGAACTCTATGTCTATCCCGGTCCCGGCTGCGGCGAGCCTGGCGCTCTACTGAGGATTCCCTTTCTCTCTCAGCTCTATATCTATCCCGGAGCTGGCTGAGGCGAGCCTCACGCTCCGTTGATGATTCCTCAGCTCTTGCTGAACGTGTCCTACTGGCTCTCACTGTACTACGGCCTATGCTCGAACGACGACGTCTTCCAGACATGATTGTAATTTCTGTAAAAAAATAAATACTCAGAAATAGACCTTAAAATATACGTATGATTATGAACAAATTACACAAATTATTAGTAAGTGCTGCAGTTGAAAATATTTTACTTACTATTCTTTCGACTGAAAACAAAAATAAACAAATAATTATATTTTCAACAGCATAATCCCTATTCCATTCAGTTATTTTCTTAACTACCTATAACTTCGATAATTAAAAATACTTGCGCTAATACTAAATTGCATTTGCCTTAAATCTAAATTCAAACCAGTCTTAATAGAAGAAATACAAAAAAATATGGTTTCAAGCTAATCCTATCTAACCTAATCATAAGTAGGTACTTTATTATTATAAGTGCGGTTTAAAATTAATACTAACTACGTTCATAAAAAATAAATCACTTACTTATAAGTAAGGATTGTCGCGCCGAAAAGCATGTTTTTACGGTTTTCGGTCAGTACTAATTATTCGCTAGAGAGCTCCGATAAACACGTCCGTTAGCTATGAGTCATAAAGTGCTATAGGGAGAAGCGCGGCTTTCGACCCGCTTTTTATAAGCACGCGCCGCCCGCCGGCCGCCGCGCCGGGCTGTTACCGCCGCACCGCTATGTCCCTGTATTTTAAATCTGTAATATCTTCGGAAATATTCATTTAAATTACATGCTGTAAAAAGCTATATTCATCTATATTTAATGGAAAATGTATTTAAGGTACTTAATTGGATAAGGATTAATGCTGTATTGCTTAAAATAACTTCCTAAATAAGCCATTTTTTCCCGTAAAATGTAAAGGATAAAAAATGGTTATTGTGGGTTATTCTTAAGAGATAGACATATACCATCGCGGACTTTTTTGTTGACCTTTTTGAGGTGTGCAATACCGTAGTACATTATTTTGATTTATCTCGTGGGGTTCAGTCAGCGTTTGCAATGTAAGCGCAAAAAAATGTGTTTATTTACGACTAGCTGCCCGTCCCGGCTTTGCCCGGGTATGATTGGCTATACATATACTTACCACCTAATGTAGGTATGCGCCACACACATGCTAGACATACCGGATGAACCATTATGATGAGTTAAAACCTACCCAAATCGCGAGAGTTTCCTAGTCTTAAACTGTTCGAAGTTTATGAAAAAGAGTTAGTAGGTATTGGCATATCTAAATAAAAGTGAGTTCGTATGTGTCGGGTGGCTGTACATAATATATAGCCCTGATTTCAGAAAATGACAATGATGAGAATGAAAGCGACGTTAAAATATTACAGACCCACAGTCTATACATTCTACCCATGTAAGTTAGTTTCTTGATCTTGTCTTCACTCGAGAATTTTGAAAAACATTGGACATCAGTTCTACTTCTACGAATTGTGTGCCCTACCTAAGGCCTCTTCAACTTGCTAACCCAAAGAGCTATGATGGAAGGAATCCAAGCGCTGGCATCCAACGTGTTCCGGACGTCACGACCAGATCTTAGATTCACGTGAAGACCTTCGCTACACTTGCCAATACATTGTCTACATTCGAGGACTTTAAGGTCCCATCGACAATTCGTTTCACATACTATGTGTAGGGGCGTAGCTACCGCAGTATCAGCCGTGTCAATAATACGGGGCTCCCGGGCTACAGGGGCCTTAACGTGTGTAAGCAAAACCTAGTAAAATGTTATCCACATTGTCACACAAAAAAAATCATCTCTTTTTTTCCCGGGTTAAGCATTCTTCCAAAAGTTGTCCTAAGAGGCAGAAATTTTATAACAACTGAAATCGTCTTCAGCTAGACTTACTTAGCTGATATAGGTAATTATATTCTATTCATTATCAATTATCAATTTCCTGAAAAAAGGCAAGAAAAGTGTATATTTCATTTGAATTGTTTGGCTAGCTCAATTTCTAGGAGGAAGTGACAACTTATAAATAACCGTCTTACCACTAAAGTTTTAACAGTACATATTGTACGGCTAAACAGTGTTTAAATCTTTTGCGGTTAGGCGGTATATATTTATTTCAATTTAATGCAAGCATATTTGTTTCTTTTGTGAGAAATGAGTGATTTGGGCTCCCCAACTATGTTTGATTCTGGGCTCCTCCAAGGCACGCTACGCCACTACATACCTATTTACTACCAATAAAACATAAATCGACACACTAATGGCGGAGATATATAACTTTGGTGGTCTAGTGGTAGTAACGCCTGTCCTACAATCGTGAGATGGTGGGTTCAAATCCCGATCCTGTATCAATGAGTTTCTTTGGAACTTATGTACGGAATTTCAAATCATTGGCTTTTCGGCGAAGGAAAATATTGTGTGGCAATCTGCACCAGCCCACATTGGGCCCTGGCACTGGTGGTGGATATGGCCCAAGCACCCTTCTCAATTCTCAATGACCCGTTTTCTCGAATCTCGACGTTATGTCACCTAATAAGTGCCTGTAACCGAGCTCTTTGGCATCGCGCGGCGTTGTAGTCGGCTTGGAATCGCCTTACGGCTAACTAAAAAGCCTGCCCACTACGTAGCTTGGGCAGGATTTTGGCTCGGACACTTTTTTCACGATTGTGACTCTATGGATATTTGCTCGAAGTGAATTTTGTATTATGTACATTGTACAAAGTACATGAATCGCCAAGCGGAGTGAGCGGCGAAACGAAACTTTTATAATACTTACATTTTTGAACTCGTGATATCTTTGTAATAAAATGTCTGAATTAAATAATTTAAAAAGTTACATAAAGCTATTGAAACAGTCTTGAATATGAAATAATTTATTTTGATAAGGATTAATACCAAGATACAAATTAAGATCCTTTTCCTGCGACGGTATTTCAATTAATTTTTAAGAATAAAAGAACAGTTATTACGGCTTAACTATAATAGTTAGATATATGCTGTCGCGACATTTTTTGTAAATTATGGTGTGTTCTATAAAGTCGTAGTACATTATTTTATTCCATCATCAATAGTTTTCGCAGCGCACGCGACGTAAGGAATTTTTCAGGTCTTTTCTTTACACCTTATGTTACATTATTGGAGTTTTAGTAAGGATCCCTAATTTTTTTTTAAATATAATATAGCCTATGTTACTCGGGGATATTGTAGCTTTCCAAAAGTGAAAGAATTTTTGAAATCGGTCCAGTAGTTTCGGAGCCTATTCATTACAAACAAACAAACAAATCTTTCCTCTTTATAATATTAGTATAGACATCACATTAGAAACCTGTAAATTCATCAGTGTTCCTCTACAATATTATGCATGTTTTATACATATAAACCTTCCTCTTGAAACACTCCATCTATTAAAAAAAAGCGCTTCAAAATCCGTTGCGTAGTTTTGAAGATTTAAGGACACATAGGGACGGACAGACAGCGAGAGCGACTTTGTTTTATACTATGTAGTGATAAATAAAGTGCATGTTCGAGTAACCTGTTCGAGTAACAGTTGCATATTCATAAACATTTTCGACTTAACTCTTTCAAACAAGAAAATATCGTCCTATTTTAAAGTCGGTAAAAAGCAGCGCGTACGGACAGGTCATCATCGTCATTTCAGCCATCGGACGTCCTCAGCTGGACTTAGGCCTCTCCTATAGATGTCCAGTAAGACCGGTTGGAAGAGGCAAGCATCCAGCGCCATCCTGCGGTCTCACTGAGGTCCTGAGGTCATCTGTCTACGATTCATCGAGAACTTTTCGCGGACAGGTAGGTACCTACGCGCGAATAATAAAATTATTCGACATCGACCTTCGGAGATTGTAGGCTGGTTTCGGTTTTGTAGAGCGTTATCCCTGTCACAACCTACCTATATTAAGCCTGCGCTACACGGTATTAAACAGCGGTTTGAAACAGAGGTTTGAAACAGTATAGTTTAAACCAAATTTCATGTGACATTCAAACTCCCTTGGTAGCACGGCTTGCGTTGCAAACCACTGGCAGAAGCGATGGTTTGAAACCGTCTAGCTGCTTGTTTAAAACCAGGCGTACGACAGTCACGCTGCGACAGCGGGCGCGGGCGCACATTGCTACGTTTCATCTACCTATAAGATGGCGCAAGAGCAGCTTGAACATGATGTGAGCACGTAATTTATGGAATTATATAGAGACTTGCACTGCCTTTGGGATTTGACTAATAAAACATACTAATACCCTAATCAGAAAAAACAAGCGTAGGATATTTTAGCTAAAAATTTAAAATCTATTGACCCAAAGGCAAACGCCGCGTCTGCAAAAAAGCAAAAAGATAGGAAAAGCGTCATGCCTCCGTTGTAGTATAAAATACTGTAGGTACGTGAACGAGATTACGACACGTCCTATCCACGCAACGTTTTTAAAAACACTGTTGGTTTCAAACCATGTAGCCGGCAATCCGCATCTCACTCTTGTTCAAGGTGACCTTGGTTTCAAACCTCGTTTCAAACCGTGTCGCACAGGCTTTATTATGACGATTGTCGCTGCTGTCTCAGTCGATGCATAGATGATGCATAGGTACCAAACCAATGAAATATTATTCCTACTTCATTGATAGGTACTTGCCAAAATATATCTATAGTTGTTGAAACCACAATATTATAATTGTAGAATGGCGCCATTGCTAAAAAAGGTAACGTTACGAAAAATTACGACCATATCAGTATAATCACCGTTATCGCAATGAGCGATGTCTTCTTTGATATTCATTATTCATTTAATGGCAGGATATGATTACTATCATAACTGTTTCAGGCTATTTTAAGTGTAGATAGTTAAAAATGTACTTATGCTCTCATTTGTAGCTGCTACACCTATCGAAGGCCCCCATTTAATTGAGTCCATAATGTTTTTTAATCAGATTAAAATCAGAGTTACAAATTATGCATTCATCATCAGCTTTTATCGACCCACTGCTGGGCATAGGCCTCATCACTCTTGTGCCAAGGTTCCTTATCTCGCTTTAATCTCTTAATATAAGTACATTAGTATATTTTTTTAAATATAATATTTTATATACTTACTTAAATACTTAATTATAAATCTTAATATATATAAATCTCGTGTCACAATGTTTGTCCTCAATGGACTCCTAAACCACTTAACCGATTATAATAAAATTCGCACACCATGTGCAGTTCGATCCAACTTGAGAGATAGGATAGTTTAAATCTCAAATTATAGTCGCAATTTTAATTTATTTAGCCACAGCAACGCGTGGCCGGGTCAGCTAGTATATAATAATACTAGCTTTTACCCGCGGCTTCGCCCGCGAAATAATTTAATTTATGTTTATCTCATAAATATTAATTTTATTGTTTACCTGATTTACATTTCTAAAAGTATAATGTCAGAAATAATATAAAATTATGAATCATAATCAGACTTAAAGTTAAATACTCGCTAATTAACTTACAGCCTTAGCACGTACAATGTACATATTGTCCCAAGAGATTTAAATAAATTGCCCATTTGAAAGTACTTCGCGTGCGGCCCCTCGCCCAAACGTGCCCATCAAACTTGCTGCATTACCTCGTTGGATCGCCAGGGAGATGTGCTGGGTGACAAAACTTCCAGACCTGGGGTCGCGACCTCTCTCCCTCAGGCGGCGTCCCAGCTCCTTAACAAACTTTATAGCATCTGCGCCCCATGAGCCCGCCGTTTCGACGGCAAATGGGACGAACTCGTACGCGGACTCCAGGCTGCCGTACTTGAGACGCTTACTCCTGGCAGCCGCTTCCGCTCCCGCACCAGCGGCCTGCTGGGTAGCTGCCAGATGGTATGATGCGAAAGTACCGACACAAGTGGCGTCCCAAATAAGGCAGCGACCTCTACTCCACGGGATTAGTGTCAGGCCGTCCGGACGCCTGCCATCACAACGCGACAAGCCGGGAGGCTCCAGGACGCACGGTATATCCGCCGCTATAAGGGCCCTTTTGATAATTTCGTTTATTGCGTGGTGCCGGGGACGCCGACCCACACACTTTATGCAACTCAGACCGTGGTGGCCGTTCGCGTCAACCCCTGCACCACATACGCAGACGTGAGGGTTGCATACGTTGCAACCCAATCGGAAGGCCACTGCTACACGGAGGGAATCGTCGTCCAAGAGAGTACCCATTTGAGGAGAAGGCAACGCGTGCAACCAGGCCCCGGACTCCGATCTGGCGACAGCGTGGAGTCTAGCCAGGTCAGCCCCGGAGCTGTTGTTCCGAAGCTGTTTATCTTGTCAAAATAATATGGTAATAAAAACAGTAAGTGCGCCACAAAATATTAGCCCCAATTCAATGTGAAACGTGGGGCCACGTGGCCACGTGGGGCTGGAGTTACTTTCGAGTCACAAAACTGTTACGGACCGAATCCTACAAATCGGTGGATGTGAAGTTCGCTACAAGCTGCCCAATCCTATTAACTATACTCTATAAAATTTAACTTGATCTCTGCGACAGTAGAAGATTGACATTTTTAGAGTTGGGATAGTAGATAAGATAAGATAACGTTTATTTTGCTCAAAAAGTTACAGGTTTTGGAGTTAGTAAATCTTGATGATGCTTAAAGTAATGTTAGTAGGTAGGTACTTAGATTAAATTTACAAACTTCCAGAGTGGAACCCTAAATCTCACACTAGGGTGGTCCTGTGTCGTGAGATTTAGTCTCTTCCGCTTTTAGATAAGACATCTCATAATTATTACCTAATGTAATGAAAAGAGTGACTTAACAATGAGTTCTTAGTAATTTACTTAAATACGAGTACAAGTAATTTCCATTTTTCGATTGCGTAATGTGTGTGTGTAGCGTGCATGTTGGTGTGTGAGTGGATGTATGTTGCGAGTGTGTCTGTACAGTAAGGGCTTTGCTGGATTAATACTTTGAAGCAACTATATATGATAGTGGTGGAAAACATCGATTTTCAAACAATGTTGTAATGAAATCGAATGAGTAGTTGAAGGTGAGAAATTGGATTTCATTTACTTACTATTATTTAAGATCAAGTATGTACACATGTAAATAATGTTATGATATTAATGATACACTCATAATAATGTAACTATAGTATTTATCGACTTTTTACTATTATCGATGATAATGTAACATATAATTGGGTTTAATTTAATTGCACATGTAAAAAATGTTATGATATTAAAATATACAATAAAATTAATGATAAATCAAGTTTTATTTAAAATATCGTCAGTATAAACTATCGATAGTTTAATTAAAACTCTATCTAAAACTCTGTGGTCTCGATCATTCGTC
The DNA here is from genome assembly GCA_949316475.1 of Hypomecis punctinalis. NCBI lineage: Eukaryota > Metazoa > Arthropoda > Insecta > Lepidoptera > Geometridae > Hypomecis > Hypomecis punctinalis. Next base: position 18,504,204 of record OX438818.1, read on the forward strand.
GCCCATCACTAATCGGCATGACCATAAAGTATGACATTGACAAGTGTCTGTACTATTAAGAAATTCAGGACTTCATAGGCGTAATTTTTCTGACAGCTGTCGCAGAGATCAAGTTAAATTTTATAGAGTATAAATCTCGCATAAAGCTGCACTTTGGTTGGATAGTAGATACAAAGCAAGTGGTGATTATATTCACCTGTATGGTGAGCTCCTCGCAGCTCAAGCTGGGCGTGTTGAGCTGCAGTAAGCTGCCGAGCTGTAGAGCTCCAGAGAACGACAGCTCGAGTTCCTTTTCCACTCTCGCCGCGGCACCCTCACCGGTCGAGGCGAAGCGCCGCGCCGGGACCGCGGGACCCGCTGTAGACAACAAACGTAAAATTCTTACAAAAGTGAAAGAAAGTATGCTCTATGGTACTCTAATAACCATAGTATAACTTGGCCGCGCGCACTTTGGACACGAATTCGTATCGTACAGTATACGTACGATCGTGGTCATACGAATTCGTATCGTACAGTATACGTACTATCGTGGTCGTACGAATTCGTATCGTACAGTATACGTACGATCGTGGTCATACGAATTCGTATCGTACAGTATACGTACGATCGTGGTCATACGAATTCGTATCGTACAGCATACGTACGATCGTGGTCGTACGAATTCGTATCGTACAGTATACATACGATCGTGGTCATACGAATTCGTATCGTACAGTATACGTACGATCGTGGTCATACGAATTCGTATCGTACAGTATACGTACGATCGTGGTCATACGAATTCGTATCGTACAGCATACGTACGATCGTGGTCGTACGAATTCGTATCGTACAGTATACATACGATCGTGGTCGTACGAATTCGTATCGTACAGTATACGTACGATCGTGGTCGTACGAATTCGTATCGTACAGTATACATACGATCGTGGTCGTACGAATGCGTATAGTACAGTATACGTTCGATCGTGGTCGTACGAATTCGTATCGTACAGTATACATACGATCGTGGTCGTACGAATTCGTATCGACGATCGTGGTCGTACGAATTAGTATCGTACAGTATACGTACGATCGTGGTCGTACGAATTAGTATCGTACAGTATACGTACGATCGTGGTCGTACGAATTCGTATCGTACAGTATACGTACGATCGTGGTCATACGAATTCGTATCGTACAGTATACGTACGATCGTGGTCATACGAATTCGTATCGTACAGTATACGTACGATCGTGGTCGTACGAATTCGTATCGTACAGTATACATACGATCGTGGTCGTACGAATTCGTATCGAATGGAGTGCGCGCACTGTATACGTTTTTATTAGTCAAATGAACAGTGTTCTAGTGATATCGGATTTGTGAAGTCTGCTTCGGTTGGAGCGCGATGAACAATCTGTATCTTCACGACAATTCTCTTATAACTCGAAAGCGGCGGTGGCGTCGTCGCTATCGTAGAACCGAATGGGTGCGTGAAATATATTTAAAAAGACACGATTTTGGTGAATTTCTTCTTATCATGGAAGACTTATATACTATTTCATGGTTATGTACGTATTAATATACGTATTATTACACACGACTAACTCGCACCCAGTCTGCGCGCTCCCATACTACTTGGAATATCGGAATCGTTCGTACGTGTTCGTACGTGTCCGCACGAGTCAAATTCGTACGAAAACATGTCCAAAGTGCGCGCGGCCTAAAATGCTATAAGTTAGAATTTTCAAATTTAAGTTTATAGATTGTACTGAAAACTTTATCTGAAAATTATTTTGGCTTGTAACTTTTTGGGTCACAGAGGAAAATTGTAATTCTTATACTTATCATTGGCCTCACAAACATATTTCTTAGCCGAATACATAATATGTTGTTTTATTAATCTTAGTTTTTATCATCATCATAATTACCTTCTTCACCATGTTCGGAAGCCTATCATACGCGTGTCTCGACACGCACTTGACAACTTCGTTAACTTACCCGTATTCTCGCTACATTCCCTCTGATCCAAGCAGATCCGTTTGGGATGTTTGTTCAGGAGCGCCTTCGTGTACAAGTTGGGCGCACTCGACAGCAAAGTAGTCAGACACTCCATGACGCAGTTATGTATGTTGTGTTCTGGCGTGTGTTCGATGTAGCTTACACATAGGTGGTATAGCTGAAAATAAAATATGAATTCATTTTTAGGGTTCCGTACCTCAAACAGAAACAACGGAACCCTTATAGGATCACTTTGTTGTCCGTCTGTCCGTCTGTATGTATATCAAGACTCTTTATCTCGGGAACGCGTAAAGATATCGAGTTGAAATCTATGGTCTCTTGCAGTTGTGTAAAAGAAAAACTTCTCAGTTATCGTTTGGAAAAGTTAGAGCCGTTTATGTCGTAAAAAACCGCATATTTTGACACTCACAAAAATCAAAACCTACAGGGTACTTCCCATTGACATAGAACTATGAAATTTGGCGAGAAGCATTGTCTTAGAGTACACATATAGGAATAAATGTAAAAACTGTACATTTTTATTTGAATCACAAAAAATAGGGCCTCAAAATTCACAAAATATGGGTTCAAAATTGAAAGTGAGTAAATCATATAATGTAAGGTATCATATAAAAGGACTTCATTAGCACATGCTAAAACAGGTTTTTAATTATTTTAACAATGTGTAATTTTCGGTTTGTTCCCAGTGTTACTACCATTCTTACTACCAGTAGTAAGAACGGTAAACGAATTACTCTTCTTACTACTAAAGTTGAAAGTTGTTAGAACAGTAAAAAAAAATTACTCGTGTTACTACCGTAAAATTAAAATAACAAAAACAAACAAAACATGACAGTTTTGTATTTTAAACCGAATTTAAGACGAGAAAAGAGAAAAAAAAAAACTTTTTTGTCGATGGTAATAGTAGGTATGGAGATTTTAACAACGTACTTCCCAATTTTGTGAAATTTTCTGAATTTGTACGGAACCCTCGATGTGTGAGCGTGACTCGTACTTGTCCGGTTTTTTTACATGTATAGGCCGCGCCACACAAGTTGGCGGATGTGAAGTTAGCTACCAGCTACACAATAGCCAATCAACGTGCGGTTTTATGCGAGCTTCAGTCAGGATTGGCCATTGTGCAGCTTGTAGCTAACTTCACATCCGCCGACTTGTGTGAGATGCAAGGTGGGTCGACGATATCGTCGAAATCGCGGGCCGAACCTGGACACGATTGGCACAGAACCGAGGCAGATAGCTCAGTAAGAGAGAGGCCTATACCCAGCAGTGGGATAAAGAAGGCTGTTGATGATAATGATGATGATGACATGTCGTATAATACTCACTTCCAAATAATCCTGTACACTGAAGAGATTATTCTCAATAAGCTTGGAGACGTTATTGACTTGAATTACAGCCTTGATTACACAGAACCAGCCGAGCACCACCGAGCTATCTGATGTCAGCGGCCACAGCTTCTCTAGATGAAGAATATTAGTATTATACTAAATAAAACACCGGTTTTCACTCACGTATGATATACGGTCGGGCCGCTGGGAACCCGACCGGTTTCGGAGTAAGTTATTACTCCTTCATCAGGGAATACGCGCGCTTCCGTCGACCGGTCGGGTTCCCAGCGGTCCGGCCGTATATCATACGTGAGTGAAAACCGGTGATTTATTTAGTATAATGATTTGTCACGCGAGTTTTAATGAAGTGATATTAGCATTTACATACTTATATTCGTCACTTAAAAGGGATTAACAATGCTGGCATAGTGCAAGATAAGAGTAAAATGACACGAACGAAAATTCCATGCGAACGAAGTGGGAGAGATTTTCATAAATCATTTATTCTTGCTCATGGGGTACAACTGAGATCTTACAGATAAAATAAAAAGAACCGCCACATCCGACCTTTCAGCATTTCAACCTTCCTTCGTTTGTCCAGACGTTGGTTTACGTCTACAGGTCGCATTATTCAACGAATCTTAACGAAACTTGGTACACAGATTCTATACATCAATAATATACAGATTTTTTAATCGTTCTATCAATATTTTTTTTGCAATAAAGTAGCATGACCTACTTCACCCGTGTACAGAATATAATCGCGAATATTTCGCACGGATCGATCATTTTTCACATTATTGTTGATATAACAAAAATGGCTCAGCTCATTTCGTTAAAATTGAAATGGGACCAACTTCGAAGTATACTCTTTCCAATAAAAAAAAAGTTTGCTGAAAATCACCCGATTTCGATAATATTAGACAAGATTTTTTAGTACCTAAATCTTAAAAGATTTGCGAGTATGAATCAAATCGCTCAAGACCGAGTGGAGATATAGGCTAATGAAGATTAAGTTAAAGAGATGTGTCGCGAGGTCTACTGTTTGGAGAACTACTAGTGCTAAACTTACCAAAGACATCAGTGAGCAGGTCAGTAAGCAAGATATCCCGATGTGAGACGAGATGCGCGACACAGGAGGCCGCGGCGCGCCGGACGGCTGGCTCAGAGCTTGCCACGTGGACGAGCAAGGCTTTTGATAACTCTGCAACGAAAAAATAAGTTTATGTAAAAGATATTGCTAAGTCTAGTTTCAGTTTTAAAACCGCTTGAAGACCTAAGATAAGGCTAAAAGGTTAAAACCAGCCTACAAAAATAATAATGAAGCCTTTTGTTTGCCATACGAAACATATGGAAATATTTTTGAAGTCCTTTTGTTAAGCCATTTTTAATTTAATTTGGTTACCTACCCCAAAGGAACCATAGATGTTTCCCGGGATAGCAATAAGTAGAGACCTTGTCTGAACCTATAGTTCCCGGTTTTTAAAAAAGTTCTTATCAACAAGACAAATTACCAGTAATCTCCCCATCCGTAGTATACTCCGCTTAAGCATTCAGTATTCTCAGCAAGTTGATCTCCAGAGCCGCTACGATGAGTTGTATCTCGTTCGTCTGTGACACTACCTAACTAATGTTTCCTATTTCTATACCAACCCATGTATGAAAGTTATTGATATATATTCGGAGTCGTTTTGTTAATTAAGCCATCTTTAATTTAAAGTTGGTTATTCCAAAGGAACTACACAGATTTCCTGGGATAACAATAGGTATCTAAGTTGGTCTCCAGCTTCTCTACGATGAGTTGTCTCGTCCGTGCACGACATTATCTCGCTCTGCCGTGGAAATAAGGTCTGGACTTGCAAGCGATTATATACCCTTTAGATATCAACCTCTAAACAAAAGGTACCTAAATATATTCGGAGTTGTTTTGATAATCCATCCTTAACAACCTAATTGTTTAATGTTGTTTACCCAGAAGAAAAGAACCGTACAGATTTTCTAGGATAACAATAGGTTGCGTTTTATTACATAATTCCATGTGAGGCCTTATCTACATCCCCAGTTTCCCCCTAAGCCCCTAATCCTTAAAAACAGGAAGTCATTATCAACAAAAATTACCAGTAATCTCCTCATCCGTGGTATACTCGGCTAGAGCATTCAGTATCCTCGGCAAGTTGGTTTCCAGGGCCTCTACGATGAGTTGTATCTCGTCTGTCCGCGACACTATCTCGCTCAGACGCGGGAACAGGGTCTGGGCTTGTGATCGGATCTTGCCCACTCCGGGCCGCAGCCAGCATTCTCCGAGGCAGATACGGGATAGAGCTGCGCGGATCCATCTGGAACAGATAAAGAATAGTTATTTGTTATACAAGAATGCAAAGTTGTTTTATTCTGCTTGCCTTTAAACCAATAAATAAATAAAATCTCCCAAGAAGGTCATTAGAGTAGTTAGTTTCAGATTATTTGTAAATGAAAACTACAGTTTTTGTGTGACCTATAAATTTCTGCACAACAGTCTTCATAGAAACAAGAAAGAAAAGAACTTACTAAAAAAGGAAGGAGAGAAATAAAAAAAAACCGGACAAGTGCGAGTAAGGCTCTTACATCAAGGGTTCCGTACAAATCCAGAAAAATTTCACAAAATTGGGAAGTAAGTTGACTATAACCATCGACAAAAATGTTTTTTTTTTTCACTTTTCTTGTCATACATCGAAAATTAAACATTGTTAAAATAATTAAAAACCTGTTTCAGCATATTCTAATGAAGTTCTTTTATATGATACCTTACATGATACGATTTACTCACTTTGAATTTTGAACCCATATTTTGTGAATTTTGAGGCCCTATTTTTTAGTGATTTAAATAAAAATGTACAGTTTTCAGATTTATTCCTATATGTGTACTCTGAGACAATGCTTCTCGCCAAATTTCATAGTTCTATGTCAACGGGAAGTACCCTGTAGGTTTTGATTTTTGTGAGTGTCGAAATATGCGGTTTTTTACGCCATAAACGGCTCTAACTTTTTTAAACGATAACTGAAAAGTTTTTCTTCTACACAACTGCAAAAAACCATAGATATACAATTTAAATTTCAATTCGATATCTTTACGCGTTCCCGAGATAAAGAGTCTTGACATACACACAGACGGACAGACGGACAACAAAGTGATAAGGGTTCCGTTTTTTCCTTTTGAGGTACGGAACCCTAAAAACGATAAAAGGTTTCATTTACTGCACAAACTCATACTAACTAAAATGATGATACCATTTTACGTTTTATAACAAAGCTTATGCTTAGAACTGAGCCTTACTCTTCATTATAGGATTTTGTTTTATCAAATAGCATTGAAATAAGTGCAGACAAACTAAATTCTCAAAAACAGCATCCATATCCAAGTAAGCTATATGCCGAATAAAACCTTTTGGTGGCTGTGTAACTAGCTATGAGCTACAGCATTAGTCTAATGAATATTTCGCAATGTTTTTAACTCACCTTGCATTCTTAGTACACTCAATTTGGTTCTGAAGTAGGATGTTAGTCTTATGGGAGTGGAATGCAAATCCTCCCACCACAGCTCGATTCAACGCCTCATCCCCCACTAGCCTCACCTCAGCCTGGAATATTATATAATTACTTTATCAAACATCTACACCTTGAAACACCATTCGTGGGTAGGCCTATGTCCTGCAGTGGACTGATAAAAAGGCAGGTACAGTACAGTACACCTTGCAGGAAAACATGTGTGATAGCAGACGCCATAAATTCCTCTTACAGCCTACACCATCACAAACCAACACTGCGCACCACATCCTCTGCAACAGAGTGGTCAACAATTGGAACAGGTTGCCTGAGGATGTACTCTCAGCAAAGAATATAAACACTTTTTAAGAATAGACTGGACCTTTGGATAGAGAAGAAAAAAATTCCTTGACAGATACTAATTTTATTTAACTCTGCTTGATATATGCTCAGGCACATCAGTATACACTGCTCGCCTATAAACAATAATATTAAATGTAATAATTGTAATTCTCTGATTCTTATATGTACTTTTTTTTTTTTTATGTTGTCAAATTTCGTCGGAGGGCTCTGGCGCCTGTAATACAGTTTAATTACTAGTATGGGCGCCAGCCAGTTCTTCATGCTTAATAATTAAGCAAGAATATTGTCATAAAGTTTATAGTCAATAAATGATTTATTTATTTTATTTATTATTTATTTAAACAAATAAATAAATAAATCCTAGACTATAATTTTTACGCTGCTTGTCTGGACTAACTCATAATGGGCATGATGACTGGGTAAAAATAGTAGATTGTATCATGTGGGAGCAAAATAATATTTTTACGGCGAGGGCGCTTTTTTGAATCCAGAGCGAAGTGAGGAATTCTTTAGTAGAATCCTGAACGTAGCGAGGGATTCAAAGTACGTCGCCCGAGCCAAAAATATATTTTGCGCCCGAGTACACTCTAATTTTCATCACCTCTATGAGAAAATAAAAGGCACCTCATATTCTATTGTAATATTATTATTTAATAAAATGTAGAGTAACAACTAAATTGAAATTAAATGGTATCTAATAATCTTTGATTATGACAAGTAAATAATCTAAGCTAATAATAAAAGAAATGATGCACCGAAATACCAAGACCTGGTGGAGCTGCTAAAAACCACTGAAGTTTTTAGCAGGGCCATCAGAATGGAGTTTGGTGTAGATAAGTGTGCGGTCATGCATGTACAGCGAGGGAAAGTTGTGGATTCTCCGAATCTACAACTTTCCGAGACGATGACTATCAGGTCTCTCTCCGAAGCCGAGACCTACAAGTACCTCGGTATGTCAGAGTCGTTGGGTATATCGGCAGTGGACATCAAGAAATCGGTGAAGGAGCGCTTTTTTTGTTTCCGCTTTACTTCCACACCACAGATACAGCATTCAATGTGTGTTCCGGCATCAGAAAACAAGGTACCTTCTACTAAAATCACCAAGCCTCTCCTTACTAATGACACCTCTAATCACTCAAGCCGGAGAAAACAGAGAAAAGGTAGGCAGTCGGATGACTCAGCGGAGGACAGCGTAGCTGCGACCGGAACATCGACCTCTACGAGTACAAAACAACTGTCACAAGAGGCTAATCTACAATCTGAGTCTCCAGCTAAGGATAACTGGACAGTAGTTCGTCATAAGAAGTCGCGCCAGTCAATATCGCTACGCTGCGTAGCGGGGCCTGCGGTGACTACGCTTAGGGCGGCTGAGTCTCGTAAACATTTCCACCTTTGGAACATGTTATCGAAAATCGACGAGATAAAAACATACTTAAATGAGTTATGTCCTGGCAGAGCTATTACCGTGGAACAATTAAGGACTTCGCAAAATTACAACTCATATAAAATAGGAGTCCCAGACGATTGCTACGATAAATGCTTCTCTGTAGACGTCTGGCCAGAAAATGCACGCGTGAAAAAGTGGATAAATTATAGAAAACACAAGAGTGCGTCGGATGGTGAAACGTTTCGACAGAGAGTGGGCGCCCAGTGAGCCGTGCACCGGAAAGCAGCCGCAAATCAACATTTTTTATCAAAATGTCAGAGGTTTGAAGACCAAATTGTCATCATGGTGTGCCAGCTTATTAACTTCCGATCATTTGTTGGTAACTGCAACGGAAACGTTTCTTGATAGCTCAGTAGAGGATGCCGAGGTAGTGCCCGATGGGTGGACACTCTTACGTAGAGATAGAGGGTCTCGCGGCGGAGGTATTTTGCTTGCGGCAAGACCAGGAGTAACAGTGACCCGTCGGAAAGAACTCGAGACGCAGTCCGGAGAAGACCTCTGGGCATGTGTTACCTACCGCGGAATTCCTTATATTGTATGCGTGGTTTACATTAAACCAAAGGCTACCGATGCTATATATATGAAGTTATTTTGTAATATAGAATGCTTTTTATCAACTTCTAGACACAATTTCTTTGTTTTTGGTGACATGAACTTAAATAGTGCCTCCAAAAATGTCATAAATTATTATTGTTATTTTCTTACATATTGTAACCTAGTCAACTATAATACAATAGTTAATTCTCATGGGGGCATTCTTGACGTGGTATTGGCGCAGGAGTGCATTGAGTCGGAATCGCAACGGGTATACGTACGCGAAGCTACTGACGGTTTCGTCGCGATAGATGCATTGTATCACCCCGCGCTCGAAATACTGGTCTCTGTCCGATCGCATAGTAGCACAGGTGTTCGTCTGCAGCCTAGTAACATAGATCCGTTGCGTGACTGGAACTTCAGTAAGATAGATATGCCACTCTTCCTATCATTGCTCGAGGACACTTCGTGGGCTCCTGTTCTTGAGTGTTACGATGTAGCCATGGCAACGGATGCTTTTTACGATATTATTTACAAATTGTTTGATGCCTCAGTTCCCAAAAAGATAAGACAAATGACTAAGTCTAACAGATTTCCAGTGTGGTTTAATGCCGAAATCATAAGGGATATTAAACTTAAAACCAAATTACATAAAATCTGGATGGAATCGAAGTGTATTGCGTCATATGAAAGGTTTTCTAACATGCGTGCCGACTTGAAAATTCGTATCTCTCAAGCGTATAAATCTTATATGACTGGCATAGAAAATAATCTTCAACAATGTCCTCGACACTTTTGGAGACACGTACACAGTCTTAGGTCAAAGGGTGGTTTTGAACCCCATATCTCATACAAGGGAAACATTTGCAGTGGTGTGGAGGCAGCGGAGGCTTTCGCAGACTATTTTTCTAGCGTTTTTTTGAATGATCTCCCAGAACTTAATTTGATCTCGTTTTCTGAGCAAGCTGTTCATAGTGGTTATGTGACTCTACCGAAAGTATCACCCACTGACATAGAACGCGGAATTAATAAGTTAAAGCCAAACAGCTCGCCAGGTCCCGATGGCTTACCTAGTTTCATTATCAAAACGGGTAAAAAACATCTTATCCTTCCACTGTATCACATACTGAATATTGCTCTTAAAAACGGAAAGTATCCCGATCAGTGGAAGTTGTCTAGAGTGACACCCATCCCAAAAAGCAGTAAAAAGACCTCAGTAGAAGAGTACCGACCTATAGCAATTTTGTGTGCGCCTGCTAAAGTTTTCGAGTATATACTGCACAGTGAGATATATAGACAGGTAAGACAGTATATAGGTGAAGAGCAACATGGTTTTAGACCGGGAAGGTCTGTTAATACAAATCTATTGTGCTTGGTAGACTATATTTCGAAGGCCATGGATCATGGTTCCCAAGTTGACGTAATATATTTCGACTTCCAGAAAGCTTTCGACAAAATTGATAATGACATCTTATTGCGAAAGCTGTCATTATCTTTTGGTTTTTCTCCGAGTCTTTTGCGTTTCTTGGCGGACCTCATGAGAGGACGGCGTCAATATGTGAGACATGGTATATATGAGTCCCAAACTTACCTCACTGGATCTGGAGTAAACCAGGGCTCGGTGACCGGTCCATTATATTTTCTTATGATGATCCACGATTTACCCAAAGTATTATCTTCTGCTCGATGTCTCTTGTACGCCGACGATCTTAAACTATTTCTCGAAATCAAATCTCGTAGCGACTGTTTACGCTTACAGGATGACATTAATAGCATTTACGAATGGAGCGTGAAAAATAAAATGTTGTTTAACTACAGTAAATGTAATGTAATGACATTTGACAGAAAAAAGAATCCAATTCATTTTGATTACCACCTGGCTGCAACATCCATACATAGAGCAAACTCTGTCAAAGATCTGGGAGTTACTTTCGACCGCAGTTTAACATTTCACGATCATGTGTCAGATCTTGCCAAAGAGGCTTACCGTCGTCTTGGGTTTGTGCTTCGAAACGCGAAAGACTTCGAGAATCCTAAAGTGATGGAAACTCTTTACGGCTCTTTGGTCAGGAGCAAGCTGGAGTCAAGCGCATGTGTCTGGAGCCCTCATCATGTCACATACACACGCTTGCTTGAAAAGGTTCAGAAAGCTTTTTTAAGAGCATTGTACAAAAAACAATATGGATATTATCCGTTCCTGTACCCGACCAAGTATTTACTTGGACAGCTCGGCTACAACTCGCTTGAAGTGAGAAGGATGCTAGAACAACTCACTACCTGCGTTAAGGTGCTCAGGGGGTCAGTAGACTCTATTGAACTACACAATCTAATGTGTGCGCTGTTTGTTCCGGATAAGCCCGGGGTCCCGGTTAACCGGCGTGGCCGGTTGCCGAATTTATTTCATATAGAACATTGTCGCACTATTGCTCGATCCATGTCGCCTCTAATGCGCGCTCGCAACCACCTCAATGCAATCCTGGCCGCTAATACCGATTTTGACATTGTTTTTGACAATTGGAAAACTGTTACTTCTATCATTAAGACGTATTGTGAAAATCTCAGAGACCAATGGGATAACAATAACAGCGCTACGAGCGTTGTGGAAATTGAAGAGATTAACGACTAATATTTTGACATTTTATGATTGTATTAATTAATAAATTTGACATAATAATATTAATTGATAATATTTGTAATGACTAATGTTTAAATTGTATTTTTCTATATTTTATTGTAATTTTTAATCATTGAATCAATTATCTGATAATTTTAATTAATTCATAACTTTGTGAGATAAATGTAAGTGTGATGTAATCTCGTTTTTGTCTCAATAAAATAAAATAATTTGAAATAATTTAATTTAATTTGTCGCCTGACAAAAGTACTAAATAGTCTTTTGTCCGGCGGCAACAAGGTGCGCGCCTTCAACGGTTGGGTGATGCCGCTGCTGATGTGCTCCTTTGGCATACTGAGGTGGACTCATACTGAGCTGGACGCCCTGGATAGGAGGGTCCGTCGACTGCTCACTTTGCATCGCATGCTACACCCGCGCTCGTCTGTCATGAGACTGTACATTCCGCGGAAGTGTGGTGGCCGAGGCTTTTTAAATGCCAAGGACCTCCACAACCGTGAAGTATACAGTCTTCGGGATTATTTCCGAAACAGCGGGCGTGGAATGCATTGCGATGTGGTGGCAGTTGACAAAGGCCTCACCCCGCTCTCCCTGGCGAAGGAGAACTGGCGCAGGCCATCGGTGCTCAGCACCGATGATCGCAAGGCGGTATGGAAGAGCAAGGAGCTGCACTCCTAAGGTTCTATCGGGCCTTAACAGGACCCGATGTGGACCTGCTCGCGTCGGTGGCCTGGCTGCGCTTCGGTGACCTCTTTGGGGAAACCGAAGGTTTTGCCTGTGCAATTGCGGACGAAGTTGTCATGACGAACAACTACCGGAAGTATATCCTGAAGGACGGTACGGTCGACATTTGTCGGGCATGCCACCGTTCCGGAGAGTCACTCAGGCACATTACTTCCGGTTGTTCTCATCTTGCCAACGGCGAGTACTTGCACAGGCATAACCAAGTAGCCAGGATTATCCATCAGCAACTTGCTCTTCGATACGGCCTTGTCGAGTCTGAGGTGCCGTACTATAAGTACGCACCGGCGCCAGTTCTCGAAAATGGTCGTGCGTTGCTCTATTGGGACCGCTCTATCATCACAGACAGGACTATTGTCGCCAAGATAGAGGCCTGATATCGTGGTGATCGACCGGTCCCAACGCCGGGCAGTGCTCGTCGACGTCACCATCCCACATGACGAGAACCTCGTGAAAGCCGAGAAGGACAAGCTCAGCAAGTACCTTGACTTGGCTCACGAGGTTACTGCCATGTGTGATGTGGACTCGACGATCATTGTCCCGATAGTCGTTTCGGTAAACGGCTTAATAGCGAAGAGTCTCGACCACCACCTTAAGAGGCTCTCGCTAGACAGTTGGGTCAAGGGTCAGATATGGGTCAGGGATCAGAGCTTGAGCCCCGCCCCGCTGCCGGCGGCACTCTAGGTTTAGGTTTTTTTATAGTATTTTGTTCTTTTATATAAATATTGTAAAAAAACTTAGATTTAAGATAATAAATGAATATATATTAAACAAATGAAAACCTATAATTACATTCTTTTCATTCATTTTCTTGGCGCTGAACACTAACATTACAAGAACTTCCAAATTCAAAAAGTGCGCGGCAAAGATCATACCGTCGCACTTATTTGTTCCAAATTCAAAAAGTGCGCGGCAAAGATAATTCCGTCGCACTTATAAAGTTCCTTATAGAAAACACCTCCTTTGGGCGCACTTAAAGGCGAACCAAGTAGTCCTTTTCGAATTGATGTGATGAAAAGATAATTCCGGCGCACTTATAAGGTTCCTTATAGAAAACACCTCCTTTGGGCGCCCTTAAAGGCGAACCAAGTAGTCCTTTTCGAATAGATGTGATGAAAAGATAATTCCGGCGCACTTATAAGGTTCCTTATAGAAAACACTACCTTTGGGCGCACTTTAAGGCGAACCAAGTAATCCTTTTCGAATTGATGTGATGAAAAATCATTATTTTATTTAGTCTGTGAGTTAGATTATCAAAAAATATTGGACACATATTTTTTTCTTTTTTCTATTGTCAATCAAACAAAAAATGACAAAGTTAAACCTTGTCAAAGATTGGGCGAGGGGGTTTTGAAGTCACTTTGCTGACAGAAGTCTATACATTTGTATGTGACATTACACGGAACTTTAACGGGCTATATCTTCATCCATTTTTGTTCAATAATTCATAAACATTTATTTGCGCATATGGGTACAGAAAAATGGGATGGTAAAAACAAAACAACAAAAATGAACGCCATATTCGCCCTTTCGATATGCAAATATGAGAGAAAACAAGGGAAAATAAGTATATGTGATAGTAGCTTTTGCAGTAAATGAAATCTTAACGCTAAAATGAAATGAGATCTGAAATTACAAAAACACAGAGAACACACAAGAGTAATTACAATCATGTCTGAATAAATATTTACCATTGTTACAAAATATATTAAGCTTAATAATAATTTAATTGACAAAAGAAAAAATAGTTGTCTAATTTTTGTCTAGGGAGGCCTTTGCCCTGCAGTGGGACGATAATGGCTACAATAATAATATTTGTGATAATCTATCTGATGGGCCAATTATATTTTTTTAGTCATAATGCCTATTATTAAATAGTTATACAGGGTTATTTCTAATCAATTAGCATCCTTCTAGGGGCTTATTCTGTACATCAAAACTAACAACTTTTGTTCTACGACTTTCGTCAAAACTCAAAAAAACTCTTTGTTATTCCATAGAAAAATATAGTTCACCCGCAACAGTTTTGACGATAGTTGTAGAACAAAAGTTGTTAGTTTTGATGTACAGAATAAGCCCCTAGAAGGATGCTAATTGATTAGAAATAACCCTGTATAGAAATTTTATTAGGGCTACAAAACTGGATTAGGAGCTAGACTCAAAATACTACAATTTTTACACAACTATTATAAAACTTAGCAAGGATATTCTATACAATATTAGCTATTTTTAGACAAAATAAGAAAATAAAACTTTGTGAAAATTAAGAAAAAAATTAAATCACACTTTTATATGAAAAATTTTTTTTCTTTTCCATAAATACAATAAAAAGCTCATAAAATGAAATAATAAATTCCATGGTTTAATTATTTTAATCCATAATTTTATAACTTGGTAAATGCAATTTATGCCAACACCACCCTATACCGATGAACCAATATACCGATGATGGAAACTACATTTCAGCAGTATTTCCAGTCTAGCTCCTAATCCAGTTTTACGTATTATAAAACTTAGCGAGGATATTTTATACAATATTAGCTATTTTTAAAAATATAAGAAAAATCAAAATGGTCTAACTTTGAGAAAATTCATAAAAAAAATTAAATCCTAATTTTATCATGAAAAAAAAAATTTTTTGTCTTTTCCAAAAATACAGTTAAAAAGCTCATAAAATTAAGTAATAAATTCAGTGGTTTAATCATAATAATCTATAATTTTTGAGATGGTAATCAGTTTTTAAGTACTGCATGCCCACCAGTTCGACAAAATTTCAAAGTCCCTTAATTCCTTAACCATTCATGATATTACAAAAATATTTAGCACACGCATCATCAAGAACATGTAGAAAAAACCTAAAATATTACCGAAATCCAAAACATCAATCTTTTTTACCTGTCTGATTTGTGTGAAATGCCCCATAAATTACTCAACTAATGTCTAAAAGAATCAAATTGAGGATAAAAATATGGCCTAGCCTACTCTGGCTTTATATTTTATCTTTTAAACCATTGTTTATTGAATAATAGAATGATTACCTATTTACTTAAATGAGGTGTGTCAAGAATAATTAAACTTTTATGACTAGCTAATAGTCATTTAACATGCAACCTTTCGGTAACATTATTGGACAGTCCCATTATCCTAAGTAAAAAATTACAATGTTTTGAAAATAAAAAGATACTTACACTGTTATTACTGGCCAAAAACAACAACGTAGGTATAGAGGAGTGGAGCAAATTAGCATAATGCCGCGCGTAGTTCGGTCGACTTCCTAGCGCTCCAAGGCATCTGCCCAAGGTCCCGGCAGCTGTTTGGAGCTCGTGCGATCTATAACCAATACGTACACAATCACTACACCAAGCAAAAAACCCGTATTCTAACACAATCATACACTTTTTCAGCAACTCACTTTGCGGTAGTTTCATTAGCTTTCAAGAACTCTAAGGCCTTTTCGGCCTTGTCCAGAACGTTCATATTTATTTCAACATTAATCGGTGGTCATAAAACTTTTGATTAGGACAGTTTTCGAAGAAAAATAAGATTTTTCCATTGAGAAAAATGCAAACAAACGAACGAAACTGGAAAATCGATTTTCACAAAATTGCAATGTTGACTTGCATTGACACTGACTTTAAGAATAGTTAGACATTAGATTTTTTCTTAAGGTAATTAAGCGTGGATACTTACTTTAATGTTGTTTGTTTAAAATCGTGGCCAAAAAAATAGAATGTGCAAATAGAGCGTAATAAAAAAAATAAAGTGTGTACATAATGAATATATTTTCTTACTTATTTAAATAAATACATCTCGTTCCGTGCATGTTATGTTTTGTTAATTCTCATTAAAATATCAATCGATCAGTAAGTATTTCACAATGATGGTGCCAATAAACAAAAAAAATAACAGTGAAAAAATAACAGGGAACAGTGTTGTCAACGTAGGCGATTTTTTGCCATTTAAGCAAGCAGGGAAAATGGATGGAAAAGTTATATATATATGTATATATACCTATCTAAGTATGTATAGCACATCTTTTTTCTTACACCCTACACGCTAGTAACTTTTCCATCCATTTTCCCTATATATATGTATATATATCATGAAAAAAAAAAATATATTATCGTAAATCAAACTAATAAGTCCATTATGATGTGTATTTGGTCACCATAAACTATTTTACATTAGTTTCTTAAATAATTATCACAACTTGGATTTACTAAGAATATGTGCTTTCGCCTCGAGGCGCAAATCTAGAATGCCCTCACCCAAAGATTCATATTTTTACATCTCTTCAGTTTGTTTTCTCGTTTTCTGGTTGGCTGTTTTAAAACTACGCCGGAAGCAGTTCTTATTGGCTAAAATGCGGGCTCGTTGTTAAATCGGCCAATCACAAGCCAGAGAAATGTTAACCTTACAAATACTAGAAAATATCATTCGACATATATTTAAAAATCAGAGCAAAATTTGATGCAACGATTAAAAATCATGACATTCGGCCATCCGGCTCATGTGCTACCTCCTGGTGCACCCTGAATAATAGTACTTAAAAACAATGTAATAATACGACTTTACAATTAAATAGATTACTATTACTACTTATCTACAGCATTGTAATAAACCTATCTTATAATTTTAGCTCATGACATTTGGCTTATCATCACACAGTCAAATATGGAATTTTACCTTTCAGAAAATTGCATTACAGACCATGGGTAATAGTCATTTATCAAAATATTATCATTGATTAGTGTATGTGTATGTGCGTAATAAGATTGGTTTACAAAATTAAAAAAAAAATACTATAGATTGTCTCAAGCAACAATGCGTTACTAAACTTATTAAACACATAAAAAAAAGACAATTACTATTTGCGTGTAAATAGCACTTAAGAAGCTTAAAAATAATAGCTTAAATAGCTTCATAACACTTAAGAAGATATAACGGTCAAAACATTTACAAAAATACAAGTTCAACTAGTAGCTACGAGTATTACGTCAATTTTATATCCGAGCACATTTTTTTGTAATATTTTTATGTTATAATGGATCAACATATTTATTTATCAACACATTTCTTATAATATCTTGTTGTATGTACACAGCAACGCAATAAATATTATTTCTATTCTATTCTAAAACACTAATGTAAAACACAAACTTAACTGTTGTGGATACAAAGTGACAAGTATATCTTATTAACAAAAACAAAACAAACTGAAAAAAATGCACAAACTTGATCAAAAAGTACGTTAAGAGTAGCTGTGCGAGCAATGAATTTGAACAAATATGGATGACGTATGATTACAGTTTAATAGTTACATATTCCCGTGCCCTGTAATGCAAAAACGTGACATATTTGTTCGTTAAGCAACTTAAGAAAAGAGACTAGAAAATCTAGATTTAAAATTGGAATAGATATCATGTGCTTTAATCATTCATCATTACGTAGTAATTACGTCATATCAACTTTGTGCTTATAATCTGTGACGAAATATTCAAAGACTACAGAAAGTTTTCATATTACTATCATTTCTGAAGCAAACAAAATGAACTTTTTGTTCAAACAAAATGAAATATTTATGTTAGTTTTAATGGGCTAACCTCTTATGGCATCTGACCTAGTCACGTGTCCTAATCATAATGTATCATGCTGATTCTAAGTTTCCACAGCTAATTTAATCGGAATAATCTTTAGAGCATTCTGGCTTGTCTGTTTATTGTGGACAAATGACTATGTAGGATGCGCATTTTTTTTATAAACTTTGGTCCTTATCTAGAAAGTATTTTAGTATAGAACACACAATTCACACTTATTTTGAGGACGTGACATAAAACGGTCGCTTTATATTATATACTCATAATTGCACAACACTGGGGATGTAGTCTCGAACCTAAACTTTACTTCACTGCATTATTTAAAGCTTTTATTTTTCACTCCGATTTCACTTTATTTCTAATTTGCACTATCTGAACCATATATTGTAGATTAACGCCGAATCAATGAACGATCATGTTCATTGTCACCAGAAACGGAACATGTTGAAATCAGCCAACTGTTGAGAAGTTGTTGTGTAACGAAGTCGTAATAATATAATTTTGAAGGTAAAGATCCGCCATCAGTATTAGGTAGTTCAGTTTCAGTTGAAGGTTATGTCCAAGTCCACAGGTTATGTCAACTGGAATGAGTCCACTTGAAGCCTTTATTTGGCTGCAAAATTCAGCACTTGCGAGCTCTTCGCTATAAACCTCATGCCTCTGCCGCCGCGACGCAGTAGTGATGTGATGACAAAGCTAGCATATGCTACATGCGTAGCACCAACTGCGGTCAATCATCTGGGGCGACTCACGTAATTTGCCAAAGAACTCTTGTGGAGACAACGGGGTGTATGTCCCTTGCACTGTAGCTGGGTCCCCCCCGTCATTTACTCGTAGCATAATTCCGGGAAAGGAAGAGAAATACTTATTAGTAAACATATAATTATTTCACGGGCAACCGTGAATCGTGATTAAATCAAATATTCAAAGATTTTATGTCTAGCCTAATATCAAAACCATGTAAACAAATTGATTCCTTAACTGTTGAGTATCACTGTGAGTTCACATCGGTTGAAGTAAATGTTAGTAAATCATCAAAACTCATAATAATAGGTATGTATAGAACTTGCTTAGGTGACGAGTCTATTTTTATCAATTGTATTGATAAATTATTTAATGTCTTATCTGGTATGTCTGACAGAAAGGTAGTTTTAGCGGGTGACTGGAATGTGGATTTTATGTCTAGCTCAAACAGGAAGACTGCATTATTGGACATCATGAATACAAGTGGTTATAGAAATGTAGTAGACTTTTACACTAGAATACACAATAATACTCGATCATCAGTCGATTGTATTGTCACAAATATAGACAACTCAGAGATAGCTATCAAGTCAATAGCTACGGGTATTTCTGACCATTTCGCACAACATGCTAATATCAAAATAAATAAAAACAATGTAAATCACCCACGCATGTACATTGAAAAACGTCTTTTTAGTAACCAAGCATTTGTGAATTTTTGTAATGCAATGCATTCATATGATTGGGATAGGATATTTGAAATGTATAATGATAATACTTTTGACACATTTTTAAACAAGTTACTATGGAACTTAGATATATTTTTTCCCATGAAGCACGTTAAAGTCAATTTAAAGAGTCAATGTCCATGGATCAATGATGAGATTACTAAACTCCAACTAGAACTTCATGACTTATACGAAATAAAAAATCAGTATCTGCAATTATCAAATACACATATAGATAACAAAAAATGCCTCTTAAACAAACATATTTTGCTAAGTAAAAAAGAATACATTAAAAATAGAATTCAAAACTCAACCAATGTTAAGAAAGAAGTTTGGAGTGTCATAAAGCAAGAAACAAACAAAAATCATAAAGAATGGAATTGGAATCTTCTAGATGAAAAAGCTCAGGAACCAATCCTACTAATATTATAAACGTGAAAGTTTGTGAGGATGGATGGATGGATGGATGGATGTATGGATGTTTGTTACTCTTTCACGCAAAAACTACTCAACGGATTGAGATGAAACTTTGCAATAATATAGGTTATATATCAGAATAACACATAGGCTATAAATTATAATGATATATTGCGTATGCGGGCGAAGTCGCGGGTGAAAACTAGTTTTAAATAATAACATTGTAAATTATATTAATGATTACTTTATTTCTATAGGACATAACCTAAGTATTAATAATTGTCCTAATAAGGCAAAAGCCCTAAGTAATCAAGTGCCCCATTCTAATGATATGCAAAGTTTTGCGTTTCAGACTGTAACCCCACAGGATTTACTGAATCTAGCCAAATTAAAAATAAAACAATCGAATACTAGAGATATTTATGACATATCAGGAAAATTAATGTTTAAAATACTGTTGAATCTTATCAACCACATTACATATATAGTAAACAATATTTTAAAATCAACAAACTATCCTCAATCTCTAAAAAAATGTAGACTCACCCCATTGTATAAAGGCAAAGGTGATGAAACTTCTGTTAAGAATTATAGACCCATTACAATAGTCCCAACTAT
Organism: Hypomecis punctinalis; assembly: GCA_949316475.1. Taxonomy (NCBI): domain Eukaryota; kingdom Metazoa; phylum Arthropoda; class Insecta; order Lepidoptera; family Geometridae; genus Hypomecis; species Hypomecis punctinalis. Next base: position 18,524,880 of record OX438818.1, read on the forward strand.
CTCAAAATTGATTGAATCTATAATGTCTGAAAACATAATGAACCATTGCAACAGATACAAGTTGATTTCTGACTCACAACATGCGTATAGAAAAGGCCGATCTACCATATCAGCTGCTCTCAGTTTTGTTAGGAAGATTACGGATTCTCTTGAGCAAAGGAAAAAAGTAGCTGCAATATTTCTAGACTTATCTAAAGCCTTTGATTCAGTGAACCATGAACTATTGTTGGCGAAGCTGGAAGCCTTTTATGGCATTGATGGCAATGAATTAAAACTTATTACATCTTTCATATCAGATAGGGAATAAACTGTAGAAGCGAAAATTGATGGATCACGACATAAATCAGAGCCCCGTGTAGTTCAAATAGGTATACCCCAGGGTTCATCTTTTGGAAATATTATGTTTATTATGTTTGTTAACGACATTAATACTATGAATCTACAGGGTGACATCATTCAGTATGCAGATGACACTACAATAATACTGTCTGATGACAACCTTGACAATCTGAAAATTAAAATCAAAGATGCACTTTCCAAACTTGAGGAATGGTTTAGTATAAATGGACTCCAATTAAATCCGGATAAAACAAATATTATGTTTTTTAATGCCCAATCATCAAAGGTAGATACCACTCTGGTAGATGTAGGAATTTCTATGTTACATAGTACTAACCGTGTTAGAATGTTAGGTTTTGACATTGACTCATGTTTATCATGGAAAGACCATATAGATTTCACATGTAAGAAAATGTCGAAGGGAATATTTGCCCTTAAACAATTAAGAAGCATTACTACTCCCGACTACCTAATAGAAATTTATTATGCATATGTTCACTCCATAATGTCATATGGAATTATTATGTGGGGAAATGCAACAGACTTTGAACGAATTCTAAAGATGCAGAAACGAGCCATTAGAGTTCTTGTAAATGGAAAATATAAAGAATCTTGCCGACAACACTTCAAAGATTTGCAAATCTTAACATCTGTATCTGTATATATATATGAAATCCTGAAGTATGTTCGTCAGAATTTAAATGAGTATCAACTTCATGACACTAACAGTGTAAGATCTAGTAAAAATAGAATATATTTAAAGCCGATTCGCCACAGACTATGTATGTCCAAACGCCTCCCATTAATAAAAGGCAGAGAACTCTATAACAAGCTCCCAAAAGGGATTCAAGAGATGACCAATGATGCAGTCTTCTTCAGTGGAGTGAGGTCTGTCCTCCTCAATGAAACAATTTATACCATGAAAGATTTTTTAGACAGTAAAACATATTAATCCTGCACCTATTTTTCTGTTTCTATCTACTTGTAACGCTATTTCTGACATGTTATAGCTGAAATGTTTTTTCAGTTATTTTTGACGATGCTATTGCAGATATTTTAGAGTACTATTACGTTATTTTTGAAATGTTACTGCTATTGTGTTTTTTAGTTGTTTTAAACTGTTATTTTTGACGATGCTATTGCAGATATTTCTAATACTGTATTTCTGACATTTTAATTTTTTATTTTTTTGTTTTTGTAATATTGTATTTTTATGTAATGTACCGAATTTTAATTAATTTATTGTAGTATTTATGGCTAATAATTCAATTCAATTGTTATTTTGACGATTCGTAGGGTGTTGCTCTTTGTATATTTTTGTATACGAATGTATGTAATGATCCCTATTGAAAATAAATGATTATCTATCTATCTATCTATCTATTGTTTTTAAACTTTCGCGATTTGAACACATTATTATTTTAAACGTCGGGATGAGGAGGTATTTATTTATCTCGTAATTTTAGTGCGCGATTAGTCCCGTAGTATAAAATAATAATAAATCAAATAATTTTACAAAAGCGTTTGATTGGTGTTAATCGTAAGCCAATGAAACGCTACTGTATTAATGTACTTGTAATATTTAATATTCTACTAGTAATGATATTGCCTCTTGGCTAACTGCAAACAATTACGTATACCGAACTTGAGTGAAAATTTGATAAAGATATTGATAAACAAACATACAAGATACGCGCGAAAAACAATACCCATCGTTGGCAGCCGGGTGAATAAAGAAACAATTCCGGCGTGGTGTAGGTACTTAGTCTAGGACTTGTGAACTGAACGCGTATGGTTCAGTTGTAGCACAACCTCAATATCTATAACCTTTCGTGAATGTTTTGGTCGGTCTTGATGATTCTAACCTCTAACTTGTGAGCTGCACAAACATGATAATACATAACTTAATTATTCGTTTGAACACATCCCAGGATATACTATGAATGTAACTTTGTGAAGGCAAGTTTGACCACAGTAAAAATATAAATCCTCTTTCTGAGGCTATAAAATCGCAGTCTGATGGCAGTCTATGACACACTCGACGGTAGAAATCATAGATGTTATTACCCTCATTGTTACATAACTAATAATAGTTTTCTGTGAATGTCATCTACAAGGTTCTGTCTTAATAATAGACTTATCTATGACACATTCAGGTAAATTTTAAAAATGAACTTCATTAAAGTTCTTCGGTGGCGTTAAACTAAACACCATCAAAATGAGAATCAACCCGTAAATTCTGATAGATAAAGGTGATATAGAGTTAACCGGGTGAGCTAGTTGATGTGTACAAATTATGGATCGTGTCTAGCTTGCACATACTTTGTGTTTTTGTTGTCAGGCTAAGGAAAGCCAATAATCAATTAACAATTATTGTAAGCTGGCCGTGTCTATAACACTTTTCTTTTTCGTATCTATAGAGAATTTCCCAATTCAATGAAGAATTAACCTTTCAAATATTTAGTTGAAATTATTCAAAGAACATTTAAGGCTAATTAATTCAACTTATTATAAATTGCTGAATTAGTCACACATGGTAAATTAACTATATTGCATAAACATATGAACCAATCGGAGCCATATTCTTGTAGGGCATACGTAGCCCAGTCGCACGTTGCGACTAATTTTATCGACGCACGTTGCACGATATACTTGTAGACTGACATAGCCCGCTCACGGCATGTAAGTAACTAAGTACGTTACAAATGTGAGCTTCTCCGGGCTATCTAATTGGTCAAAGTTTCATTTGATTTCATATCTGGGCTATCTGGTGTAGCATGCCCGCCCTCGGCATAAGTACCTACTTATAGCTGAAAGCATTTACGGGCTTCTACTTGGAACACTGGTGTAGCATGCTCGCCTATGGCGTATATAAGCTATAAGCGTCTCCGAGCTTCTACTTAGTTTACTCGTGGCATACATAGCCTAAATCATTTATTATAGCCCAGTCAAAATATATGGCTCCACATCAATGGTTAAACATGTAAATTATAATTCACGTTACTATATTTTAAATCGTGATTCGAATTCAGGGTTACTTAGTAAACATTAGAAGTGCACTTAGGGTATTCGCGTAACAAATAGGCATTCCAAAGCAAATTATCAAAATGAATAAACGATACAGAATAAGTACACAACAACCACTGACCCGTACAGCCTTATTCCAAAACACGTTTACGACTAGCAAATTCTAGCTTAGAATTTGATTTAAATTATTTCACTCGGCAATCTTATTATGAATTAGAATTTAGAAACATAAGAGAAATGAAGTTCGAAAACGACAAAAACAAAGCCTCACTTTTTTCTTGCTTGGATTTAGGCTTCAGATACACTCGCATTTGCCAACAAAGAAAATGTAAAAATAATGAATTAAGTTATTGTATTCAACGGATACTTAAATAACCAACAATTTGGATATATTTATGCATTAAGACGCAGTTATTTAAGCATTTGAAATGTATTCAAAAAAGGTGTAAACATGCGAGAACGAATGAATGATTGTAAATTATATTTTTTTTATCTGTGGCTATCGCTTAAACCATGGACTACCATTGGTTTATCTGATTCTAGGTTAGATCTTGATTTGTAATAGGGACATTTTAATAAATCCTTTGATTAACTTAATACCGTAACAACCGTGGATATGCTAGGCGTGGTTCAAGCCTGGCACCAGCGAACCTCTTTGGAATAAGACTGGTAATGTCTCCATACCAATGCCAAAAACTAATGAGTAAAGACGCTCTCCTAAATTGAGATATTTCAAAAATGTACAAAGATCTTGTAGCGTACTTTAATGTTAGCTAGAAAATGATTTTTCTATTATGTATTTTCATTAATAGCGGCCGAAGTTTACGTAGCGAAATAATTTGACATTATTATTATTACACTGTTCTGAACCAATATAAATCCAAAAAGTATTTTTCTACAAAGTAATATGACCATTGAATGCCATCTTTTTTTGTGTCGGCCATTTCTTAGCCATATTTTTATTTCTTATTTTGGAGCACAGGTGATATAAATTCTGGGTCTCCGGTAAAATATTTTCCTTAAATAACAAACTGAAAAAAAAAAATTGGTACCGCTATAGTCCACGCAACATTATTATTGTCTTGTCAACGATCCGCATAAAGTATGGCAGAAAGTACATTCGAAGGTACGCGTCTTTATAAAGAACTACTTATTTAACTGGTGGCATACATTCGCCTTAGTCGTAGTCTAGGCACGGCACACATATCTGAATAAACATGTTCTGATTGTAGCACCTCGTCAGCAGCTACACATAATAATATGTATTATCGATAATGATAGAATTCACATCACAATATTGCGTACCCGCACAATTAAACAAGTGCGCAGTTTTATGATCACCCGGTATCATCACTATCGAGAAGTGTCTCGACTAACTCAGTACCAGGAATCGATCGGGTTAACATGGCCGATGAGTAGGCCATATGCTACTTCAAATCAATTGTGGTGCCTATTGTTATTTTGCGGGTAGGTAATGAGAACAGAATAAGCTCACAGTAGCTTATACTTGGTAGCAGCATTGTTGAGTAGTGTCTCAGCCAAGATACTACCAGTAATAGATCAGGTTAACATGGCCTAGGAGTTCCTGGCCACAAGTTACACCAATCAAATGCGATGCTTATTAATATTTTGCAGGTAGGTAAGAAGAATAAAATATGCACACAGTTTTGATACACTTGGTAGCAGCATTGTTGAGAAGTGTCTCAGCCAAGATACTACCAGTAATCGGTCAGGTTAACACGGCCTAGGAGTTCCTGGCCACATGTTACACCAATCAAATGCGATGCCTATTTCATTGATCTGCGGGTAGGTAATGAGAATAGAATAAGCGTAGTTTTGATAAACTTGGTAACAGTGTTGAGTAGTGTCTCAGCCAAGATACTACCAGTAATCGATCAGGTTAACATGGCCTAGGAGTTCCTGGCCACATGTTACACCAATCAAATGCGATGCCTATTATTCTGCAGGTAGGTAGGAATAAAATAAGCACAGTTTTTTCACAGTTTAGTAACACTGCCGAAGGTTGAATTTTGATCTAATCGTGACACTACCCCCAATCAGTTTGGTCAACTTTGCCGTGACCTAACACCCAAATTAGTTCCGTAATATAAGACAGTTTTTCACAGATTTAAGAATCGGTACCAATGCTACTTACAAGACACCGAATCTAAAAATATAATAAATATAAATGTACATACCATATTGTGGGTCTGCAGGTTACGTCCACTGCTGAATTATCGTAAATCAAACTAATAAGTCCATTATGATGTGTATTTGGTCACCATAAACTATTTTACATTAGTTTCTTAAATAATTATCACAACTTGGATTTACTAAGAATATGTGCTTTCGCCTCGAGGCGCAAATCTAGAATGCCCTCACCCAAAGATTAATATTTTTACATCTCTTCAGTTTGTTTTCTCGTTTTCTGATTGGCTGTTTTAAAACTACGCCGGAAGCAGTTCTTATTGGCTAAAATGCGGGCTCGTTGTTAAATCGGCCAATCACAAGCCAGAGAAATGTTAACCTTACAAATACTAGAAAATATCATTCGACATATATTTAAAAATCAGAGCAAAATTTGATGCAACGATTAAAAATCATGACAATATGTATATATGTTTTTTTTTAATATAGTTTTTGGCGCGAAAATTTTTCCTGAATATTACGTCTAGGTCGTGCGTAATAGTCAGACAAAATATATTAGTTTCGTCCTTTTCACACTTTAATGCTTGCACATCTCACCCTCTCTTACTTTTGTAATTATTATTATTTAGTGCTCTGTCTAGTTATATACTTTGACTAAGCATTTAAGCTACCTTGAACGAGAATTGGCGACAGAAAAATCTAAGAACCAACAGCTCGCCAACTAGGCTACGTCAGAAAAAAATTATTCGCCAATTACGCTATATCAGAGTTAAATTATTCGTATCAGCCGGATCGCAAATAAGCATATTATGCCTAGGAAAATATCAATGTTCATGCAAATTATATCATATTATTATGTAAGGTTACTTGGGGTAAGATCGAAAATGGGGAAAGACCGTTTTCCTCTAATTTCTACCAAACGCAATGATATATTTTATTCCTGGTAACATTTCTCGTGACGCCATCTTGTTATGCATCTACCTGTAGTTAGTCGGATTGTGTCAGTCGCTGCTATCGTGATTTATGGTGTTTTTTGTGAAAGAACTACTTTTTAGCTTGTTTTTTGGAAATCCGGACTTACCCCAGTTACATTACCTTGGAATCCAAGTGAGTTTTTGAACATTTAATAAGTTTAATCGAAGTAAAATCATTTCCAAGCCTGCAATTATCACTTAGACTTATAAAAAACTGGATCATTTTGAAGTTATGTATTTATTTCGATCTTCTCCCTGACATAATTCACAGTCAAAGATCGGACTAGTAAATGTTTCGAACTTGCCCCGTCTTAAATTCTATTGTGAATGTCAGTGATTTTAACCCTATACTTGGCAGGATTTTTTTTTCTTAAAATATGTATGTTTTCTGTGTATTATGGATTACTAGACGTATAAACATGGTAAAAAAAATATTTTATAAAATCTATAATATTTACTTTTTATTTTAGAGAATGTATCCTGCAAGACACACTGCCAAGTTGGTAGCAATCTACAAACAAAAATAATTGTATCTAAGTGGATACACTGCCATGTGTGCCATAAATAAGTTATTTGTAATATTTTATATATTTTATTCATAAAACAGCTTTACACAATTTAACTACTTTATAAGTTTTATAAATTAAATAAATTGAGCATATCAACAGTTTCAAAGTTTGCTGTAACATTTAGAAAAATAATCAAATAAATCAACAGTCTCACTATTATAGAACTTGAAGTTCTGGTAATTATATTTTTATATAAGCATAATACTACACTTATTACTATTAAGTAACACTTTACTGTTAACTATTACAAAAATGAGATCATATTATTCTATCATACGAGGTTATTACTTTGTATGGAAAGCTAGAAAGCAATTGCGCTCTGGCAAAAAACACAGCCTCAAGTTACATTTTTGGCAAAATACTTTCGTCTGTCCTTTGGTGCAATATTTGCACCTTCCTTTGGATGAAAATGTGGGAAGATGACCACATTGATCAAACCGAACTGCGTCAACAGGCCTTTCAGCTGATGGGTTTTTGATAACAGGTACTGCAGTAGAGGGTACGTTTGTTACATGGCTAGTTCTTCCTAATTTCAGAAGGCTTTTGTAAACATCAAGTCGAAACTTTTTGAGGCTAATCGGTTTCATCTTTTGCAGCTCGTTGCTATTATTGCCATATATATTGCGACGTCGCGTCTTTTCAAAATCACGTCGGTACATCAACCAAGCGTTATTCATTGATATATCTATCATTTGTGCAATTAGTGGCAAATACCATCGGTGACCTTTAAATGGTGTTCTATAAAGTGCAACTAACATGTCGGCCAAATCAACACCACCCATGTTCAAATTATATTCCTTTACTATGTTTGGACACGTCACAGGCTTTTTCTTCTCTCTTCTTTCTTATATCGCATTACAACCTGTACAGGTCGAGCTTCCACAAATGTGCTTGCTGCGGTCACACATTTGTTGTCAAACCATTTCACAACTACAACCTTATTTTTGTTGCATTGCACCTGCGCATAAGAGCCTCTGCCTTTTTTCTTTAAATTTTTATCAGTAGGCAGTTTCTGTTCAGCTCCTTGCAATCTGTTTTGCCTAATTGTCCCCAAAGCAAATATTCCATACTGGTTACGTAAATATTGCAGAAGCTCAATAGATGTAAAGAAGTTGTCGAAGCACAACACCTTGCATGCGGGTTGGTGAACAGACTGAGCTAAAGCCAAAACGACTTTCGACCCTAAGCCCATGCTATTTTCTTCTTCACTTAATCGGTGAAATCGGAAAGTGTCATCTCCTCCATATAGCAAAAAGTCGTAAACGATACCTGAAACTCCTGCTCGTACAAAGATTTTAAATCCCCATTTTTTTGGCTTGTTTTTTATGTATTGTTTCCGACTTCCCGCTCTATTTCCTTTGCGAGGTACCATCATTTCGTCGATACTAAATCGCGACTCTTCTTTAGATCTTCAAACAGTTGGCACGTATTGCTTGAAGAAGCGGCCGAACTTTATAATTTCGATCACCGTCATCTTTTAAATTGTCGTTACAGTGAAGGTAACGTCTTATCATCTGGAATTTTTTCAACGTCATTATGTCAGCAACATTATTATATCGGCATTCAGTGGACCAGTAATCTGTATAAGCTGGCAACTTTGCAACTCCCATGAATATCAAAATTGCCAAGAAATCTTTGATGACATCTTCTGTCAAATTTATCGATGTACCCTTCTCTTGAGTACTGTACAGATTTGTTTGTTCAGTAAGTAGAGATATGATATTATCGGAGAAAAATTGTTTGAAATAGTCAATAGGAGTGAATCCCTCATTTGATGTTTCAAATAATACATCTTCGATTTCTGCTGCGCCACTAAATTTTTTGCTGGTCCAATTTAACATCAATTTCTTTCGTTTTATCGGTTTATTTTTTGGCAAGTCTTTTGCCAGGGCTGTGACTTTTTTAGATGGCGTAGCTGTAGATGGTGAAGGAACGCATAATGGTGATGTTACTTGTTCATAGCTAGTCGAAGCGATGGCTTGCGGTGATTGGACAGATGAGACTGCCAACGGCGAAGGTGGGTGTGTAAATGATTTTAACTGATTGAGGCATTTGTTACCATGATGTAAAACTCCAGATTGGTTTGGTGACAGAATCGAGGGACAGCTTGCAGTTTCTAATGCTGGCGATGGCAGAAACGATTGTAAGGATGTTGAAGCTAAGACGTTATCTATTTCTTCATCTTCATCTGAATTCAACAGATTCAAATTTTAAAGCGACGATGGCAATGATGGAGCTGGTGAACTGCTACCAGAGTGTGTTTCAAAATGATATGGATAGTGTTGTAACTCATCGGCAGATGAGTCACTGTCTTCTAAGTCTGATTTAGCTCTGCTATTTATTTGACGATTGTGTGGTTGAAACTGCAGATCAAAATACAATTCAAATTAGAGATTACAAATAAAACAACAGTGCTAAGTATACTAGCAAAGCTAATCTATATATCAATATATAGTAAACATATATACATACATTTATACATACAAACGCCAAATGTTCCCCCTAGACTCTGAGATCTTCGCTCCCTTTGCTCGCTCGATCAAATATTAACAAAACTTAAGAATACTATAATAAAATAATAAAATTGTCGTAATAAACTTGTTGATTAAACAAAATTTATTTTACCAACATGATTTCATACGTAACGGGCAGTGTATCTCCTCAGATACTAAGTAAATGTTTGCAAATTTACTGCGTACTTGGCAGTGCGCTCCTACAGATACATTCGGGAAAATGGGTAAATTACAAACTATAAAGACCCAGTTTCAATAAAAAAAACACATACGCATAAAGTAACGTTTGTGACACATAATATTAGTAGATAATTTTAGCAAATCATTTGGAAATTCTTAAATAAATCTATTTTTTTACCTTCCCTGAAGTAGACGCCTGCACACGGTTCGCCATCTTGCGAGCTACTGTCATTTCAGTGTTGCCAACAGCAAGAAAATATTTTTTTACTAATTATATACATTATTAGCTTTTATATTGTGCAAAAAAATATATCACAACACATTGTCAATAGTCTCAATATTTTTTTTTAATCTATGTTTCCGTACAGATACAATGCCAAGTATAGGGTTAAAACTTTTCTTGGTTACCCGAAAATCACCTAGGTATTAAACTCTTATTTAGTTTTATAACATGTTATATCTTTTCCAAACAATTTAAACTAGGCGATAAAATTTAATATCTTATTCCTGGTGGTCGTGTATTTATTACTTCATGAAGTTTTAAATAGATTCGTCAATGAGACACCATTTATAGATATTTTACAACAAATATAAATATTTAATTAACAGTGCTCTTCAGCAGTGGACATTTGCAGGCTGATATGATACTTACTTTACTTTTTTTTACTTAAACTTACTTACTTTAACAAAAATAAGCAAATTTTTCTGCAGCGCCATTTACCAACCGATTTTGATAATATTGAATTAGTATAAGTCTGACTGTGTTCAGTATGAACTTAAATAATTGTAGAATGGTTGTTAAGATAGGATCGGGAGGTCTACCGTTAGTTATGTGGTCAACAAAATGACTATGTTAGGTTGAAAAACAATTTGATTTGGAAAGTTGATTTTGAAAGTTTGAGAAACACAATATTTTTTTCGTTTTGTGGGGTAAGACCGAAATACTAAAAAAATGTTATTTAAAGAAAAATTCGTATTTAAAAAAATAAATGACTTTTTTATATGGATTCACTTCAAAATATCAAAGGGGCAAGTTCGGAATCTAAAGCAAATTGAACTTTAATGCTAGTGTAAATAATAACGATTTCGTAAAATATGTCGGACTTACCCCGGTATCTTTCGGTCTTTCCCCATCATCAAAAAAGAAATGTTCTAGTATTATTAGTCCTGTAATGACAGTTTCGTAGAAATTAGGCACAAGCAAGCAAGTGAAATATCGAGAACAATTCAATATGTAACAAAATAGATAGACACATTTTATTAGTGATAATTTTGGGCCACATAAAATAATAATTTTAAAATACTCTTCCAACTTCTCAAAAAAGCTTACGATCTTACCCCAATTCACCTTACCTACAATTTGATATTGAAATGGTCACTTTATTGGTTTATTAGTATGATTCCTTAGATTACTAAATTTGACTAAGCTATTTGTAATAGCTAAGTCTTTTTTTACAGTAAATTATACTCATTGTAAAGTGAATATTGCCTACCGCAATGATGACGTCTAGATATTATATTGACAAAGTATTTCAAAGATATTATTTTTATTGTGATGGCCAAATCAAATTCAATGGCATCTGAGAACACAAGGAGAGTTTTTGGGCTATAGCAATAATTTATTTATATGTCAGTGGTGCGCAGCTTATTTTTAACTTCAATAACGTCACAGGTATGATTAGGCTTTAGGCCAATATTGTTATTTTTGTGTATATTTATATGGCTTTAGGTATACGACTTATTCTGTGAAATTACTGTACAGCTTATGTTTTACCTTAACTAGCAGCTTTTCAAACAGCGCTTAGACCTCGCGCCTATGAATTTGTAGTATTCGAGTCGATCAATTCTCAAAAATACATAATAAGCAAAGTCATGCCAAAATATTCCCAAATTCCCAATTACATTACCTGTAAAGATCAATTTGATAGAATATTTTTTTATTCGAATTCTCTGTTCAGCCTAAATATCTCTCGCTATAAGGTTTAGTCTAATAAAAATAATTAATGATCTAACTAAATAATCAAATTCGCCTGACAAATAGCGCTAAAGTAAATGTCACTGTTGAGACGCTCACATACGTTTACGCAGTCAATTTGCCGTAGTAATCGTTTCTGTTAAAATGCTCGAAATTAAATCTAAAAAAATGCATTCTACATTTAATACGTATTTTTGAGGTTTTTAGGGTGACTATGACTCCCTTAAAATCCTAATATTTTGGCGTTCGAGCTACTTTATTGTTGGCTACTGTGACTGAATTTCGGCTATTGTAGGCTACTTGACTTTAAGGACAAAAAACAGCGAATTCAGGACAAAAGTTGTTGGCAGCACTGATTGGGAAGGGAATTTAAAAAAAATTGATTCGCCGATCGATATTCGATTGTTGAACGAAACGAAAACGAATCTTGAATCTTCTCTCGAATTTTATCAATTCAATTCGTCTAAAACGTGAAATAAAACAAACTTAATTACACTATGTCCACTGATAACACAGAAGTGGACGTAATGTACGGGCTAAAAACAGTGTTATCTAAGATCGAAGCTGCTGTAGCCAGGAGGAGCAAGGTAAGTATTTCATCAGACTCATTTCTTTACACTAAATACTATTTAAATTAATTCTAACTCTTAAAAACTTACAGGAACTTCCGAGCATCGCTCCAAGGCTCGTAGCCGTATCTAAGATCAAATCGGCTGAAATGATCGTGCAAGCCTATGAGGCAGGACAGCGAGACTTCGGCGAAAACTACGTTAACGAACTAGCAGACAAAGCAAGCGATCCATTAATTCTAGAAAAATGCAAAGAGATACGTTGGCATTTCATTGGCCACTTACAAACAAATAAAATCAACAAGCTCCTTGGTTCGCCGGGGCTGTTCCAAGTTCAAACTGTGGACTCGGAGAAACTTGCGGATAACTTGCACAAGCAATGGGTGAAGAATAGGAAAGCAGAAGAGAAGCTCCAAGTTATGGTGCAGGTTAATACTAGTGGGGAAGAAGGTTGGTATAGTCAATAGACATTTATTTTACGATAACAAATTCAGGATAAAAGACTCAAATTGAATTGAACCTACAACAATACTATAGGTATGCAGAAGCATGCAAGCACTCCTTGGCATCTTTGAAGTTAGCTACAAGCTGCGCACATCCCAGGCTCTGCTAACTTAAAAATATACATAATTTGTGTGTTTATTTTGGGCTCGATAGTGTTTTTATCATTTGTAAAATTAGCATTGATGTAAACCGTTTGACCGTAAAAGCCGTGGTGGTCTAGAGGTAGTGACACCCGCCTTACAATTGTGAGGTTGTGGGTTCAAATCCCCAGACCCAATGAGTTCTTTGAGATTTATATACAGAATTTCACACCACTGGCTTTTCGGTGAAGGAAAACATTGTGAGGCAACCTGCATATGCCAGTAGAAGAAATTCGATGGCGTATGTGAATCCACCAACCCTCACTGGGCCAGCGTGGTGGATATGGCCTAATCACCCATCGTGGGTAGGCCTACGTCCTGCAGTGGACTGTTAAAAAGGCCGATACAATACAGTACAAACCGTTCGGTTTGGGAATTTTGCCCATTTTGCCAATAATGCTACTTTTGCTCACTTCCCAAAATGTATGCTAAAGCATCAAACTCGAGCGATCACAAAGAACCCTCCTCCACGGTGGGTTAAAAGTGGTAGTTCATGATGGCATTTTTAACAGCTGTTTTTGAGCTATCCGAATGGTGAACGAAAACAGTTAAAAATGCCACTTTTGCTCCACATTCTCAAAACGAATGCTGAATGTGATCATTGTTGGCGTTTTTAACTGTGTATCTGTGAAATTTTGCCATCAGTATAGTAGGCTGTCTGAAAATGAAAAATGAAATGAAATATTTATTCCACTAAAAAAGAGTACAGATAAATGGTGTTTCAGATTGATTCGTTCCTTCTATTTGCCATTTACTAGCATGTGGAAAAAACCACTTAAGTAAATAATAAAGTTATAACAGATTATTCCTAAAATTAACTATATGGTCTGAACGCACCATAGCTATACAACCGCACACCTAGTTACATACCTATTTACTTACTTTTGTTTCATACATACTTCTAACTGAATATGATAATAATATTTATTGACATAAATAAAGATAAGATAAATAAAAATGAAAATTAAGTTTATTTTTGTACAGTAACATTTGTAACTATGCAATACAGACTAAGTAATTTCTATAATTGGAAAAATTACATCACTATATTAGCCTTTTGTGCACTATGATACAAAATAATTTTATAGTTTCATATTAAGTGGCTTGATTGTTTGTCAATAATTATAGACATCATTGGTGACGGAGATTGCTGGTCAGATAAGTGACTTCAGTCTTCAAAAGGTTAATTATGAAGCAATTAAGAAAACAAATAAGTTTTAGCCAACTAGTAGGTAATAAATGAAAATGAAAAATAGTTTATTGCTTTTACTACAAGATGTGAAATATGTAGCCACTGCCATCAAACTAAGCGTCAGAACACCTGTATTTTGATGGATAACCTTCCTAATAATTTGTACAGTTATATGGTAAACTAGCATTTACCCCGCGTGGAATTAGACATTTATGCTATCTCACAGGAACCTTTTATTTAAGTAGCCCATGTCACTTTCCGGCCCTCGAACTATATCTATGCCAAATATCAAGTCAATCCGTTGCTCCGTTGCTGCGTGAAAGAAGAACTAACAAACTTTTCGGATTTATAATATTAAATATAGGTATATATAGGTACATAATATATTATCAGTATGATGATATCTAAGGACTGCTCATCGATTGATTTGACAGATATTCGATCGACAGTTGTTTATTTTGACATTCTTGCAGCGCACGCTAGAGTAGCTCGCAGATGGCTGAATTTTCCTACTTACTCAACATTTATCGTTATATTTTGGACAATTCACAAAATATCTTTATAAATTGTAGCCTATGTGTTATTCTGATGTATAAGCTATATTATTGCAAAGTTTCATCTTAATCCGTTCAGTAGTTTTTGCGTGAAAGAGTAACAAACATCCATACATCCATCCATCCATCCTCACAAACTTTCGCGTTTATAATATTAGTAGGATAGGATGGTACAATTATATGGTAAATGGTTAATTGGTACAGTTACTGGTAACTAAACATTTTTAACTTTAAGAAACTTAATGGCGTCTGCGAAGTTAGTGACAAAGCTTTAGGTTTCTTATTTAGTTTATATCATGTTTTGTTTTTGTGTACCTAATTATTTTGTTCCGAATAAAATTTTCTTTATTTATGTAGAAGCAGAACAAAACCCCACTCCACACCCGCATTAACATATGAATTTACTACTGCACCATGACTTCCTCATGTCCAAAAAAACATAATTAAATTAGAATCATACTATATCAACTATTAATTTTCCATTCCAGCTAAAAACGGCGTAGAGCCATCAGGATCAACGAAACTAGTGGAGCATGTCCTGAAGAGCTGCCCCGAGTTTGATTTCCGCGGTCTTATGACCATCGGTCAATATGACTATGACGTCTCCCTCGGGCCTAACCCAGACTTCATTACCCTGGCCAAGTGTCGACAGGAGGTGTGCCAGAATCTCAACCTTGATGTTAATAACGTTGAGCTGTCTATGGGGATGTCTACGGATTATGAGCATGCTGTAAGTTTTAATTCGATTTTTAGTCATTACTGTGACCACACAGTGTGACAGTCATACAAACAATATGAGTTTTAACTGAAACTAATAAATTTATAGGTTTTGTGTGGCAGTGGAACCATACGTTTTAACTACCTACTTCTTTCTTGTTGAGAATTGCTGTACATACTACTGTAGTTTCAGTTTATGAGTCATTTCATACAAAACACAGGTTGCCTGAGGATGTAATCTCAGCAAAGACTATAATTAAGAGTAGACTGGACCTTTGGATAAAGAAGGGAAAAATTTCCTTGACAGATAAATACTAATTTAATTAGACTCTGCTTGATATAGGCATTTCAGTATACATTGCTTGCCTATAAACAAACAAATAATTTAATAAACTTTTAGACATACTCTGGATTCTTTTTTGTATAAATAAGATCAAAATAATGATGCAAAAATAAGGAGGCTTATACTAGCAGTGTGTCATGATGATAGCATACGTGACTGGTTAATAATGATAACAATATTTGCTAACTCAGTCATAGGTTGGAGGCTTAAAAATGTGGCGAGATTTCCCAAAAATTGGTTAAGATCTATCTATTAAAACTACTGGGTTTATCTGTGTAGACTACTGTATTGTTACGAGATGGGTTCTTGGATAATCAGTTAAAACGCCGATTATTCACTTTGCACTTTATTGCACAAAATCACGGTACGCACGACACAACTGTTCGCACAAACACTTCACACTGGCACTGATATTCACACAAACTAGTCACTTCACAATCACTGGTACTGCACTTGAACACGAGATGTTTTCGCTTCGATCTAATAAATGCTATTGTGTTAACAAGAAACAACTTGAAAGTTCGAGACTTCCCCATTGTTCTCAAATACGTAAACACCCAAACACACTAAACAATAGACGACAGACAAAGACTGATCCCGCTCGAGTCATAAAACCATAAATCTCGCACTTAGGTGTAAACAACTAGCCGTCATTACCGCGCGGCCTACTGCGTCACAGTATTATTTCTAGTATTAAATTTTTTAATAATTTCTTCAATATTGTATTATTTTTTACTGCTATAAAAATATTCATGGCTTTTCAGATTGAGCTTGGAGCTACAACAGTGCGCGTCGGTTCAGTCATATTTGGAGCGCGACCTGTAAAAACCATCAAAAACGAATAAGCCAACTTAACGTCAAATTTATAAATTGAAGCTGGGTATGGGTGTATCTCCAGATCTTAAATAAATAATGCCAAGTCGATGTTACAAAATCATCACAACATAATATGGGCGATATATTAAATTAGGATCCGGTTATAACGACGGCCAAGTAATATTACATCGTACTAACCGGATACTAAAATAACTGACGGTTCCGGTTTTTTTTTTTAAACAAAACATGTCTCATACTTATAATATAAGAACTTGTGATTTTGTAGATGCTTAACTCATTTGCTCACTTTGCTAGGTTAAACTTTTAATGTCGACGTACCACCCGCTCGTAGTGATTGGCTTCTTCCATCATAATGCGGACCTCCTGGGATTGGAATGCCCTGCTTCCATCATTGTTTCCTGACAATTACAATCTGGATACCTATCTTCAATTCAAGAATGAATTGGTATCTTCTTGGTCTACATACTCCATCTTCGGCTACAACTTCGCGTTCCATCAGGCGAGTTGGTGGCCAAATGTAGCCCTATTCTGCTAAAAAAAAATGTTAGAGTCAATGTTGCATTTAAGACACCCTACAAAAATATGTCTACCATCTAGAGATATTCCCTACAATTGTACACGGGGGTACAAATTCAAGGTCTGATCTTCAGTATACAGTGATTTATTGGCACTGAACCGAGGATACACAAACAATTTTTCAAGCGAGGCACCTTAGATGGCGAGAAGCAAACAACATCGCGATTTAATTTTACCACTAGCGCCATCTAGGGACTGCGTCGTGTAATTTATAAAAGTATGACGTGCAATTTACGTGAACAATAATGCTGTCTTATTATAGTAATTAATCTTATTATAAGCCGAATCAAAGTTCTTGGCAAAGTAGCTACAAGCTCCGCGAAACCCAATCCTCGCGCAGCTGTCAAGTGAGCTTCAATCAGGATTGGGTTTTGAGTAGCTTGTAGATAACTTCACAACTTGATGTTTGCTTCGGCGTATACTAGTTGCAATATCTATTATACTTGTAGTACAAAATATGGACTGAAAGATGCTCCGAATTATTATAATGTTAGTGTGGTTATCAATGTTGTGTAACCATCATTGATCAATGTGATCAAAAATTATATATTATATCAGAACTAGCTGACCCAACAAACGTTGGTTTGCCATACAAAAAAAACCGGACAAGTGCGAGACAGGCTCGCATACCGAGGGTTCCGTACAAATCCAGAAAATTTCACAAAATTGGGAAGTAAGTTGTTTAAATCTCTATACTATAACTAGCGACAAAAGTTTTTTTTTCAGTTTTCTAGTCGTACATCGAAAATTACACATTGTGTTAAAATAATTAAAAACCTGTTTTAGCGTGTGCTAATGAAGTTCTTTTATATGATTCCTTACATGATACGATTTACTCACTTTGAATTTTGTGAACACATATTTTGTGATATTTTTTGTGATTGAAATAAAAATGTACAGTTTTCAGATTTATTCCTATATGTGTACTTTGAGACAATGCTTCTCGCCAAATTTCATAGTTCTATGTCAACGGGAAGTACCCTGTAGGTTTTGATTTTTGTGTGTCGAAATATGCGATGTTTTACGACAGAAACGGCTCTTAACTTCTTTAAACGATAACTAAGAAGTTTTTCTTTTACACAACTGCAAGATACCATGAATATACGTATACAGTTTAAATTTCAACTCGATATCTTTACGCGTTCTCGAGATAAAGAGTCTTGACATACGACTGACGGACAACAAAGTGATCCTATAAGGGTTCCGTTTTTTCTGTTCGAGGTACGGAACCCTAAAAATGCGATTATATATTGAGATATATAACTATTCTATATCTCAAGTTGGAATACTGCACACAATGTGTAAATTTTTGTGAAAATCGGTTTAGCAGTTGAGGAGTTCATCGCAGACAAACAACGTAACACAAAATGTCTAGATAGTATAAGGAATAGAATTTGCTTGTTGTGTACGCGAATGTTTGTAGAAATAAAGGGCCGAATCATTCAACTTGGCGGCTGTGACGTTAGTTACAAGTTGTGGATAGCCCAATCCACGCACAGCTGTGAACTGTTGTGATTCAGCCTTATAGAATATAGCTAATGGGGTTGGCGGTGCCCCAACCCCAGAATACCCGAAAGTCGATACTTTCTATTTTTCTAAAGGCCGATTCACACATACGGCGGGCGCGGGTCGGGCGCGGTGCGGGTCGGGGGTACGGCGTGTCTATTTGTACCTGTTTCAATGGACGACAACACACAGAACGCGTGCGCGGGTCGGGCGCGGTGCGGGCCCGCGCCCGCCGTATGTGTGTTTTGGCCTTTAGGTGGGTAAAAGTTGGCATCTCCCCCCCTTAAAGAAATCTAGCTACGAGAGTAAATGTAGTAAAATCAAGGAATTATGTATACCTTGCCAGATATTTTTGTATACAATACAAAAACACTTTATTGACACCACAAGTAGTTAAACATTACAGAAAAAGAAATGACGACAGAAGAATGGTACAAAAGGCGGTCTTATCGCTAAAAGCGATTTCTTCCAGACAACCTCTACTGTGTGGAAACATGTGATTGACGTGGACGGTGGTGTAAACATAAATGAATAAAGTAAAGCTATAAATATCCAAAAACAATAAAATACACTACATAATAATAGGCATACACAAATACTTCTTATAATACATACAATAAAAATAAACCTACTTACATACATAAATAAATACAGATAGTTAAAACGTAAGCGTGCTTAGCATAGTTGTATGACGCCAATCAAAGTATATATTTATATATCTTCTTTATATAGTGCTATCAAGACGGCGTAAAAATCAAATTTTAGGTCGAATCATACAACTTGGCGGCTGTGACGTTACCTACAAGGTGCGGATAATCCAATCCTGACTGAAGTACAACCCGGTCAGAATATCTGTGCACCTCGCTGGAATGCGGCGCCTCTCCCGCTTGCCCTGTCACCTCTCCGCGCACTCCCCGGTGCGACAGTACGGTTAGCATCTTCGTTGCCGATACACGTCCCGATCATTTTGATATTTTCGCTTTGTTGTTGTTTTGTTTTTTAATATTTATTGTTAAGTTTAAGTTTATAACGTCACGAGGTCAGGTGCACAGATATTGTGACCGGGTTGTACTCCGATCCCGACTCCGATTGTAACCCGATCCTCACGCAACTGTTAAGTACAGTTGCGTGAGGATCGGGTTATCCGCAGGTTACTTCACATCCGTCGACTTGTATGATAGGCCTATAACTTGGGGGGGCACGGGTATGCGATGCCTATTCCAGAAACTTTTTACCCACCCTAGGAAAATTGGTAGTTTTTAATCCGTGGAAAATTTAAAGCTTAGTTTGGCGTTCTATTTTCCTAGGGTGGGTAACAGCTAGGCGGCTGCCCTCTCTAGTAAGTAAGTCTAGAGTTATTGGTAATCAATTAGCATCCTTAGGGATGCTAAAAAAATTGCTATTGAAACGAAATGATGATGATCCTTAGGGACATTATCAAATCTCATTATTACTAAACTACCATATTAATCATAGTGTAAAAACAAATTTCCCACAAAAAAGTTTTAAATATTGTAATAATTTTGTACGTAGGTACCTAATATTTACACTTGTTTGGATATTTACACAGTATCTTCTCTTGGCGCAAGTCTTGCGGATGGCGGCGCGCGCGCTTTTACAGAGAGTTATGTTTAGACCAATCACATTATTTTTTTAAAATGTTGTATGGAAGAAAATAAATACGAATTTTAGAAGTCGCAGAACAAAAGATGTTTGTTTTGATGTACAGAATATGCCCTTAAAATGATGCTAATTGATTACCAGTAAACTTGTATACCGTTTTGTTGAAAAATATACGTAGTTTGTTGATTAATGTTATTGTTCCTAGTTATTTGTTACGTAAAATAATTATCTTAGAATAAATAATCTATGGGCTTCCAGTGATTCTTTGTTTTATTATATCTCATACTAAGTAACCCTTATTTTTGATACATTATTCATTGTCCTGTGGAGACCACGGACCAACAATCGCAACGTGGGACGTCCGCTGACTAAGTGGACTGACGATATAATTTATAAAGATCGCAGGAACACGCTAGATGCAGGCCGCTTCCAATCGGCTTTATTGAAAATCCAAGGGGGAGGTCTATGTCCAGCAGTAGACGTGGTACTGATGGATGGATAGATGCGTACGCGGCCGAAAGCGATATCTAAGTTTATTTACTCATTGTATATCATTAACAATCATCGAAGTTAAAAATTGTTCGGAAAAGACTGTTTTATAACCGGTAACTGCAGTGTTATTTCCCACAGCGCTGCCGTAGCTCGAATGACAAATTAAATTAATACATAATACCAACGAAACGAATTTGTTAATAGTGTGGAGCCAAAACGTAAAAAAAAATCTAACGCTCTCTCAGAGCTCTGTTGTCACTGTCATATGTCAATAAGCAACTGACAGCAGTTGGTTTCTGAACGAAATTGTCGACGCACGTCTGGCTGCTCAAAAAATGAAATTCGAAAAGTAATAAAAAGTTTTTGGAAAATAAAGTTATTTGTGTGGAGTTTTGTATTAAACTTTGCGTTTAAATATAATCCAGACATCGTGAACCGAAAACTTGTAATCAAGTTACGAAGAACTGTGTTCCACATTGTTGTGCTAATTTGTTCAAGTTTTTGTGTCAACAAGAAATCAGAGTCAAGTCTTCCCAAGTAGTCGGAAAGTTAAACCAAGGCTGCATGCAACAGGTAAGACTAAGGATAATGCATGTTTGAAAGTACACAATCACATACGACAATCACCTTCACGTAATATGATAGTTCTGTTGTGGACAAGTTTTCTCATGGCTACTGCCTCTTGTGTTTATTTTTTAAGTTTACTGACTGAGATTCGTTTTATAACCACTTAATAACTGTCGCTGAGTTATTATCTCATGATTTTAAGTTTCAGCAGAGTAATAAAATGGTAAAATGTGATTCAGAAGCTATAACGCCATATTTCCGGGTTTGGGTTTTCTATGGTTCCATTTCTGGCTCAGTGGTCAGCCAGAGACAGACCAACTATTACCAAATTCTACAATATGCCAATAAAATACACTACACAACTTTTTATGTTAAAAACTTTGTTGAGTGACTTTATTTTTATTTTGCTACAAGTTTGTGGTAAATAAATTACTATAGTTACAGTAAAACTTATTTAAATCTGTAAAAACGATTATGTAGCTTTTGTCGCATCACATCCTTACTAAACTACCATACAAATCAAACTTGCCTGACATAGGGCCATCCATCAATCCATCAGCCGTTGGATGTCCACTGCCAGATAACTGCGAAGGCGGCCTGCATCCACGTGTTCCTGCAGTCTTAATCATATTGTCAGTCGAGATAGGACTACTTTTCTGATAACTACCTCTGTCACTAGTTCCTAAATTGTAAAATTGTAGGTCCCGGTTGTTTTAACCGCTTAGCCATGTCAGAGGCTTTCAGGCAGCTTCAAAACTCTGACACCAGGGCTAGCCACCCGGCCTATACGAACTTACTTACTTACTAGTTCCTAGGCCGGCTATTAGGTGCAATAATAAGCTCGATTACAGAGGCGCCAGCGTAAATTAATTAGCAATGTAAAAAGTGTTCTCTCTATAAATGCCTAAAGTGAAAAAGAAACAACTATGCTATTTAGCTAATATAGTTACGCTGGCGCCTCTGTAATCGGGCTTAATGTCAAAGTAACACTCGACAAAATAATTATAATGCTGTTCGATTCGCTACATCTGAATGCTTATGCTATGACTAAGTATCATGCATCATTCTTAGCATTTACAAGTACATGAATTCACATCATCAGTACTTTTAAGACATTATTAAATCATCATCATGCATTCAATTACATTTAACAAAATCATACTCGTTAGAAACCCTGCACATAAGAGCTTCTATTCTTTACTTATGTTTAAGTAATTTTTGCAAAAAAATGTGATAATGTTTTAAGAAAACTGAAAGAAGTGGAATGCTTAGACCGATTGTGCCTCTCTATCGCTCATTTTGCACTCTCACTTGCTTGCTTGATTGGTTAAACATGACACTTTTTCATGCATGCAGCCAGCATTTATCTATCATGTGAAAAAAGATATCCTACTAATATTATAAACGCGAAAGTTTGTGAGGATGGATGGATGATTACTCTTTCATGCAAATCTACTGATCGGATTGAGATGAAACTTTGCAATAATATAGCTTATATATCAGAATAACACATCGAAGCCGCGGGTAAAAACTAGTATAAAATAATAATACATAAAAGGCATGTTTGTATGTGTATATGTATGTATGGCCAGGTACACACGCTAATAATTATGCAAATGTATGAATACAACCTTTAGAGACTGTATTGATTGCGCTCTTTATATAAACATTACAAACAATATTTAATTAGACAAGTCATATTTGATTAGATCACTAGATTTTAAAGCCATTTCCACACTTGATTCTCACCACTATTATTGTTGATGTGCTAGGTGACCTCCCTTTGCTATTAGTACAATGATGCTTGCAACATCAACTGCTTGTTTCATATGTTTTATGACACTGTAAAATTAATGCACTTCACGCTTGAATGTGCAATTTGTTTATGGGAGATTTTTATTGTGATTGAGACCCTGGTAGAATAATATTAGACCTTCGAGCAAATATCTACAGAGCCACAGGTCCTAAGAGATAAAAAAATGTCCGAGCGCCATCATACATACATACCTACTTAGAAATATACATTAAATAATTCACAATGACCACCATCACCATTTTCTCGAATCTTGACATTATGTCACCTAATTAGTGCTTGTAACCGAGCACTTTGGCATTGCGCGGCGTTGTAGTCGGCTTGCAATCACCTTACAACTAACTAAAAAGCCTGCCCACTATGTGGCTTGGACAAGGTTTTGGGTCGAAAACTATTTTGTGACTATAGTATAGATACTCGCTAAATGGCTTTAAAACATGATTTATGTAATCTATGACCACCAAGAAGTTTCATTCAGGCTAAACTCCTCTGTCATGGTGGACTACAGAATTTCAGGTGGAAATGAGATGCCAGTAATACCACCAGTTCATAGTTTGTATTCGCAATAATGATATTAGAAACTTGTTAGAAAGAAAGTAATGAAAATAATTGCAATAATATATTTAAAACTGATGTAGGTAAGGTATTTAAGCTAACATAATAAAAATACTGGTTTGGTCACAAAATATCAAATTACTAGTTCCAGCAATAGTATGAGCACAAATGTCTCTTATCTCTAAAAGGCTAACATTTTTTATTGGAAACAACACAACTTCTTATTTGCAAATACAACCATTATTAGGTCTTTGCCACACTAGGCGGAACTTCCGTCGTGGAAAATCGTTTGTGGGGCGCTGGGTACCTTTATTAGGGTTCCGTACCCCCAGAGTAAAAACAGGACCCTATTACTAAGTCTGTCTGTCTTATCGCCAGGCTGTATTTCATAAACTGATAGCTAGACAGTTGAAATTTTCACAGATTATGTATTTATTTTGCTGTTATAACAACAAGTACTAAAAACAGAATAAAATAAAATTATCAAAGGGGGCTCCCATACAATGAACATGATTTATCGATGTTTTTTGCCTGATATTAATACCGGTAACAGTAGACGCTTCAAATATTTACAGGATATTTAGTTGTAAAAAAGCGAGTTCTCATACGGTACGGAATCCTACGTGCGCGAGTCCGACTCGGAGTTGACAAATGTTTCTATACGATTTGCAGTGATCGGGCACATTATGCGGAATATCGGTTAACGGTTATGACGACAAATTGTATGAAAAAATGTATTGACGAGATTTCCGCGACGGACTTCCTCCAAGTGTGGCGCTGGCCTAAAGATCGAGACAATTTGAAAATGTCTAGATGACGCGAATTATGTTCTCCATAACCTATTATATCTGTTATTCCATCGTAATTGTCGAAGTTCCCACAATGAGTGGCACAATCAGCCCATTACGCCGTGTTAATTTCTTTTGGCGCCATTTTATATGGGCGTGTGTGGTTTCACTTTCAACTTTCTACAAGTGGCGCGCAGGGCTGCATCGTAAGTGGTCTTGTGTGTGGAGAATAGTGCATTGGTGATAATGAGGGTCTGTAGTCTCTAATAGCCGTGGTGGTCTAGTGGTAGTAACAAATCCCGGTCCCGTACCAATGAGTTCTTCAGAATTTATGACTGGCTTTTCGGTGAAGGAAAACATCGTGAGGCAACCTGCATACATCTGTGGAAGACATTCGATGGTGTATGTGAATATTGTGAATCCACCAACCTGCACTGGGCCAGCGTGGTGGATATGGCCCAATCAACCTTCGTGGGTAGGCCTGCATTCTGCAGTGGACTATTAAAAGGCTGATACAGTACAGTACAGTAGTCTCGAATAGAGACTACGTGCCGACATGCATAGCGTCAATTGTTCACCCTAGGTGGACTGGGTAAGCATCGTGAGTGGTTTTGTTGATGTCTTGGGTAGAATAGTGCAACAACGTCCTTCTAAAGTTACCGACCTTGAGTTAGTTAGCGTTGTTTGTAGTCTCGAATGGAGACCACCTGCCGACAAGCATAACGTGGATGTTTACTTACTAGGTAGACAAAACCGTAGGCGAAATCTAGACACAAGGCACTTTGTATTATCACACTGTTTGTTTGTCTGTTTGAGCTTTGAGCGTGAAGGTCAGTTGTTTGGTTCACTATACATATAGCTTTTCTATTTTACCAACTTCCGAAAAGAAGGAGGTATTATCGTCTGTAGGTATGTATTTTTGTTAGTTCATCGATATTTTCGCCATTATTAACCGATTAAAAAAACCTGTTTTATTTCGAATGGTGGTACCTATTTATATTGTATACTTTCGTGATAGTCCCATTTTATCGAAATCGGCTGAGTCGTTTTTTAAATAACAGTAATGTACATAGACGTCACATTGATTCGTGCAAGCTATTCGAAGTCTGTACACGGTGGAAGTCGGTTGTACCATTTTTTTGCGAAAAATAATTATTGAACCTAGATATGTAATCCAAAACCAGTGTTTAAGATTTTAATTTAAAAAGCTCCCTAAAAGAGCAGGATCTGTGTTAGTGCGGACGGGATAGTAAAGTAACCGACCCAAAAAGCCAGTTTCTATCGGTTGAGTTTCAGATCATGAATTTATCAGAGGGCTAAGTGCGAGATTTTCGCTCGAGCTCGATCGCGTTAACGTTTGATGTGATTTCTATGGAAATGGCACAGCGCCATCTTGTGTCACGTACATAAAACTGAACAGCTAAGTGTGAGTATTTTTTACGGTAATGTAACGAGCGCCAAACCGATCGAACACGAGCGCGGCAACGTCTGTGATTTGCTAATTTAACCGTGTGTGTAAATGTGCTCGCGTGTGTGCCTGTGCACGGCGCGCTCGGTCAACGCGACGTAAAAGTAATTCGATTTGATTTGTAAATCTCCCACTTGACACTCTGTTCTGGGTGCGAGTAATCGTTATGCTCGTTGATGTATGTATGTAGCTATGATAGCTCATAATTTTCCTACCGTTCAGTGGGATCTCCGACATAAATCTTTTTGAGTGTAGGTAAATCGGTATATTATTCATTCGAAATTTAAGAGCAAGGCTCTTGTTGGTTGAGCGACTTCCTAATCCCGCACGGTTCTCTACCAGTGTTTACCTCCGTACGACATGGCATCTAAAAATTCCTCTCTTCCCTTCTACCTTTCATTCTAATTAATATGGTTTTCATTAGATCGTTATTATTAATTATTTTCTTACTCAAAAATTGTCATAGAACGCGAAATGCCTCACAAATCAGACAATAATCACGCGTCACGTGTAGCATGACCTTCGGCTACTCATTACTCGGTTATTGTTGGCTATCGTGTGTTATTCCAGCCATTACGCTTCAGGTATGGCAGTGGTATTTTAACCACTCTACGTAACGCTAACAGCAGCGGCATAGAAACAAACAGCTGATTTTTTTTGTGGTGGTTTAAATCACACACCTTCGGCTTAGCACAGGGTACGCAAATAACCCTGTATGTTACGATACTTAGGCTTTTGGCTTATACCTACTATGCTAGTGGCATAGTAGGTATAAGCCAAAAGCCTAAGCCTATGCCAGTGGCATAGTAAGTATAAGCCAAAAGCCTAGATAGCATACAGGGTTATTTGCTTACCCTGTGCTAAGCCGAAGGTGGGTGATTTAAACCACCACAAAAAAAATCAGCTGTTTGTTTCATACAAAATTGCAGCTCGGAATCGACAAAATGTATGAAACAGCTGATATTATTTTTCTCAAATTTCAAATAACCCTGTATAAATAAAATCGGCCAAGTGCGAGTCGTACTCGCTCACGAAGGGCCTCATACCGTATGGGAGCCCCTTTAGCTCCATTTCAGGGGTCTTACTGTTGTCGTTATCAATATCGAGAGAAAAACGGCAAAAAATCACGTTTGTTGTATACAAGCCCCTTTTAAATACAATATAATATATATTTTATTCTGTTTTAAATATTTGTTGTTATAGCGGCAGAAACATCATCAGCGAAAACTGTCTAGCTACCAGGGTTCATGAGATTCCAATTCTTCGGGCATCTGATTGCTTGAACTACTGTTTAATAGACTAAATTTTGTCGATTTCTTTTTTGATAGCGGGAACTAACTGCTCTTTGACTTATATCTTAAGCTGATATCTTATTCTTACTAGATAAATATCTTAAAAAAACTTATATCTTATTCTTACTAGATATCTTGCTTTAGAAAAAAAATGATCTAAACATTCAACCTAGAATAATTCACTCGCATTGCTTACATAACCGTTCTGCCTAACCCTGTACTGCAAAAGTAGCCGCAGTTAGGTCTAGCTTACATAACTAGTTACCTAGTATAATGGTCGGGTTAACAGCACAGTTAGTACAATGGCCACCGTTGTGCTGTTTATATAGCCGTGCCTATTGATTAGGCACGCCGATTGGCCAACTTAGTGTTATTGCTGATTATTTATCTATGGTTATGAATGTTGTTTTTAAACTATCGCGATTTGAACACATTATTATTATATACTACGGGACTAATCGCGCACTAAAATTACGAAATAAATACCTCATCATACCGACGTTTCGGCCGAGTTGCATCGACGACCTCATCATCCCGACGTTTCGGCCGAGTTGCATCGACCAACTCGTCGATGCAACTCGGCCGAAACGTCGGTATGATGAGGTATTTATTTATCTCGTAATTTTAGTGCGCGATTAGTCCCGTAGTATATAATAATAATATGGTTATGAAGGCAAATACAACTTTCAACTAGATATTTTAATTGAGCTATAAAATACCATTGGTTTGAATAACATTTTTTTTTAATTGACTGTTTAACTTCGTGAGTGTTTTCTGGGCTATCTATATTAATAATTTCGTCAAGGGGTACGGTAG
This sequence comes from Hypomecis punctinalis, assembly GCA_949316475.1. NCBI lineage: Eukaryota > Metazoa > Arthropoda > Insecta > Lepidoptera > Geometridae > Hypomecis > Hypomecis punctinalis. Next base: position 18,552,957 of record OX438818.1, read on the forward strand.
ACTCGATTGAAACTTTATCTGAATGATAAAACATAAAAAAATAATGATTTCGAGTCGACAACATATATCCGGAAAATTCGGATTATCGAGTATTTTAATAAATTATAACGGTGCTGACAAACAAAAACACGGTGTCCATATTGACACCGGATGACGGATGACATAAATTGAGAAGTGTTGCCAACACCACAAATAAAGAATCTGCTAAAATGGTGTTAAAATTGTGACAAAATAATGCTATATAAACATGCTAAAAATTGTAAAACATAACAACATAATTATAAAATTATTATTAATTAAAAAATATGTGTTTTAATCGACTATGACCTATTATTATGTTATCAAATAAAATGTAAGTATCTTGGTCTTGGATCTTGCCTACAGAGCGTAGTGCGTTCTCTGGAACTGCGTAAGACTAGCAGCATTTCTTTGCCCTTTTTAAGTCGAATCTTACAAGTATAAAATAGCATTTAAAGTTTTTACCGACAAACAATTGCGTAGCATAATTTTTAATACTGAATGTATTAAAACTAAAAGAAACCCATTCAATTTCGTCATTTGAAAGTGGTAGCGTTAAAAACGATATTGCTGACATAAATCTGCAATTCTGCATGTAATTTTAATGGTAAAAAACTTATTGTACAGTTATTTTACATGCTAAAAATATGACGTATGCTAAATTGCAAATAAATATGCTAAACAAGATGAAAATATGCTAAATTTAGCATAAAAATGCTAAATTGGCATCACTGATCTTGAGCAGTCAAGTTTTTTATGTTTTGGCGTCGCATTTTGGTGCATTTGCCAGTGTCAAGTATTAAGTTTTAATAATTTTTGATAATATTGTATCAAAATAGTCACTGTCACGTTAAGGTCCAACCTTTAGTTAGTACCACAGATATCTAATACACTAGGTTAGGTACCTACTTAATGTTTTCAATGATCCGAAACATAAAATAGGACAGGAGTGTAGGCTATTAATTTTGTGTATGTAGTAATCAGACTCCACTGGAGAAGCAAAGGATACAGGCTACATAAAGTACATCATAATATATCACCAACCGGCCTTTTTGGAAATCTATGAGCCTTATGTCCAGCTGTGGACGTTCTACGGCTGATAGATAGATAGATAATCATAGAAAATATAATACTTGCCATACCTAATCTTTAAAGTTGACGTTGCCTTTCTTTTCGTTTTATCAGAATGTATAGATACATTTTCAGTACTTATTCATTTAGTTTTGAGCAATTACTTTGGGATATTGTTTACACCCATCATTCCGAAATTACCTACCTATTTTTTAAAATGTATGTCTTTCATAATTGTTTTGCTTGACCTTCATCATTTTGTTATCAGTCTAATCTCCTTGCCATAGATGAAAGATAAGTTTTCGCTAAGAGCAAAGCGATCCTTCCTTCATATATGCTCCTTGCATTTGGTAGGTACTTAATCATTGTCATGATTGTAAAAAATTGATGCAGCGAAGAGCTCTTCGTAAAGATGGTGATCAAGTAAAATTATGATGAGTGTGTGTGTATTACAAGTCATATTTCGCCCGAGCGAAGCCGGGTTGTCATCTAGTTTTCTAGTAAAATAAAGAGTGAGTGTTTTCTAGACACCTATTTTGTAGATCTATCGTCATTTCAGCAATAGGACGTCCACTGCTGGACATAGGCCTATCCTTTATATCTCCAATAAGATTGATTCGAAGTGGGTTGCATACAGCGCGATCCGCTCTGTCTTAATGAGGTCATCTTTCTTCACCTTATGAGTGGACGTTCTACGCTGCGCCGGTACGTAGCCTCCATTTCATAAATTTTAATAGTTTAATTTGACATTTTAGTTGAAATTATGTGAATTTATAAATTATTCGTAGGTAGGTTTTTCTAATTTTGTTAGTAAATGTTGATTCCAATTTAATTAATTACTTAATTTATTTTTTAAACCAAATCTTTATTTTAATAAATTCTGTTGTTACATGCACATAGCGAGAATGCCTAGGCCCCAAGATACGGGTGCTTTTTTGTACCCAGTTTGGGGAATTGTGTATAAATGTAGTATTTGTTGTATAATTTGTATCTTGTGACAATAAATTATTTTGAATTAAAAAACAAAAAAATCAGACTTTTGCACTTCCATCTGTCGTAAATCCTGCGCGCTATGTGCCCTATCCACTGCTATTTCAACTTGCTAACTAGCCAAGCAGGGCTATGTTAGTAACTTTGGTTCGTCGACGGATCTAGCGGCGGGTCGTTCCTGTAAGTTCTACTATTAGTTCTACTAGTAGAACTACTGGGACAAAATAGCAGCTACGTTTAGCTTATATAACTAGAATAATGAACGGGTTAACAACACATTACAATGGTCAACGTTGTTTTGTTTAGACAGCCGTGCCCATCGATTGGTTACGGCGATTGCCCAACCTACTGTTATGAAGGTAAACATAGCTTTAAACTTAACTAGGTATTTTAATTGAGCCATAAAAATAGTTGCTTGAAGACATTGAGATTGCATCCGACTTGCAAAAGGTAGGAGATTTTCGATTCGCTAGTATCTTTATTTTTTATTTATTTATTTATTGAGGCTTTGCATTAATAACTACATTAATACATACATTATAAAAACTTACGATATAAAATTAACTGAATGTGCTATTTTTTAGGGTTCCGTACCTCAAAAGGAAAAAACGGAACCCTTATAGGATCACTTTGTTGTCCGTCTGTCCGTCTGTGTGTATGTCAAGACTCCTTATCTCGGGAATGCGTAAAGATATCGAGTTGAAATTTAAACTATATACATACATATATCTATGGTTTCTTGCAGTTAATAATAATATACTTTATTGTACACCAAACAAAAACAAATACAGACATTCTTAGGACTAAGTAAATTTACAGAGTACAAGGGCGACCTTATCGCTCATAGCGATTTCTTCCATGTTCCAGGCAGTTGTGTAAAAGAAAAACTTCTCAGTTATCGTTTTAAAAAGTTAGAGCCGTTTTTGTCGTAAAAAACCGCATATTTCTACACTCACAAAAATCAAAACCTACAGGGTACTTCCCGTTGACATAGAACTATGAAATTTAGCGAGAAGCATTGTCTTAGAGTACACATATAGGAATAAATCTGAAAACTGTACATTTTTATTAAATCACAAAAAATAGGGACTCAAAATTCACAAAATATCGGTTCAAAATTCAAAGTGAGTAAATCGTATCATGTAAGATATCATATAAAAGAACTTCATTAGCACATGCTAAAACAGGTTTTTAATTATTTTTACAACGTTTTTGTACGGAACCCTCGATGTGCGAGCCTGACTCGCACGTGTCCGGTTTTTTTAGGGTTCCGTACCTAAAAAGGAAAAAACGGAACCCTTATAGGATCACTTTGTTGTCCGTCTGTGTGTATGTCAAGACTCTTTATCTCGGGAACGCGTAAAGATATCGAGTTGAAATTTAAACTATATACGTAAATCTATAAACTCTTCCAGTTGTGTAAAAGAAAAGCTTCTCAGTTACCGTATAATAAAGTTAGAGCCGTTTTGTCGTATAAAAACGCATATTTCAAAGCTCACATAAATCAAAACCTACAGGGTACTTCCCGTTGACATACTTAGAACTATGAAATTTGGCGAGAAGCATTGTCTTAGAGTACACATATAGGAATAAATCTAAAAACTGTATATTTTTATTTAAATTATATAAAAATAGGGCCTCAAAATTCGCAAAATATGGGTTCAAAATTCAAAGTGAGTGAATCGTATCCTGTAAGGTATCATATAAAATAACTTCATTAGCACATGCTAAAACAGGTTTTAAATTATTTTAACAATATGTTTGTACGGAACCCTCTATGTGCGAGCCTGACTCGCACTTGTCCGGTTTTTTATTTATTTATTTATTGAGGCTTTGCATTAATAACTACATTAATACATATATTATGAAAACTTACGATATAAAATTAACTGAATGTGCTATTTTAAAAAAAAAAAACATAGCTTGCGTTATTGTCTACAATACAATTAAAAAAAGAACGAATTAAAAATTACATATTTAGAATTACATTAGCTTCTATAATCTAAAGTATTCTACAGAAAAAATAAAATAACATATTGAAATATAATTTTTTTGTCTTAAATGTGTAATTTTAGTAATTGTTACGTTACCTTTTTACCAGACATTTTTTATCTCGAATAAATCCGTGATTGACCACCAACCTGATCCCTGATGGTAAGCGAGTAGCGACGTTGCGTTCAAATATAAAGCACGCAGTCCTAGAAGATATCTATCCAACAAAAACATTTCCATGTAAAATATAGCCGAGACCACAGTTCGCTACTTTCAAAAAGTCGACAGATCTTATGTAAAGCCAAGCTTCTAACTCTTAACTCTACAAACTCTACACCTTATTCAATTTAAGTGACTTGGCCGTATTATAAAGGACATGTCCACAAAATGTACGGAGGCTGGTATAATAATAATCAAAAATTCTAACCACAACACTCGTTACATTTCGAAAAAGTTCATTTTTTTCTGAGTCTACGAGTATTACATCAGTAAAAAAAAAAGCCCTCCGATTTTTTAAAAAAATAATTTTGAATTTATCAAGATGAATAAATATATTTGGCTCAATATGTAGTTTATCTCTAGCAATCCTGGTTAAGTAAACTCCAAATTGTTAAATAAAAGCAGTTTTACCAATTAGACACACTTTTTAAATATTTTTTTTATCATATTGTACCTACTAACTGGTCACACTAGTAGGTTAACTTTTTAATTTTAGCAATTTAAAAGATGAATGTGGAAGAATCAGCTACGAATGCAAGTAAAATAACGATAGAAGTACTTTATTATTGTTAAACTAAAAAAAATATAAAGCTATATTATTACTTTTCACACATTTTATTTTTCACATTTAAAAAAAATGGAGGGATAAAAAAAATTAAATTATATATTTTTGAGAAGCCCATAAGACAAGCTTTTAAATGACGTATATATCATATTGGTTCGATTCTTCTCTGAATAATATACCACTTGTGGACGTCACCTTTCATATATTTAGGTTAAATCGTTTTCGAGTTATGAAGGGGTCAAAAGTGGCTCGAAATGGTTCGTGTGATATTACACACGTCGCGTCGCCAGCTTTTTCTTTGTCTTGACTGGACACGCTTCCACGTGTCTAGATGCACTCTGACTTTTAAAAGCCTCAGATTATATCTCTCCGGAAACAAAAAACCGGTAGTGTATTCAATTCCCTAGTCGTACGAAGCCTAGCCTCGTAGTATGGAAGAAACATCAACAGTGTAAATCGGGTGTTGTGTGGGGTTCAAGTCTTTAAATCACTGGCCATCAGTTCTACGCACTATGTGCTCTGCCCACTGCCATTGTACTATGTATATTTAGAAATGTGTCCAGTGAACCGTGCAGCGATGTAAGACGACACGAACACCTCGGATCAATTTCACCATTGTCTAAGATTATGACACCGACACAACAGCGGCGCTCGCGCTGGAGCGGCGGCAGTCACCGATCGTCAATAGATAGCTTTATTTGTAATTTTTGTAAACATCTTCATATAGACCGAATCAAAAATCTTGGCGGATGTGGTGTTAGCTACAAGTTGTGCAATATACGATCCCGACTGATGCTCACATAAAGCTGCATGTTGATTGGATATTACGTAGCTTGTAGCAGTTGTAGCTAACTTTACATTCGATGATTGGTATGATTTGGCGTATATGTTACGGGTAATGTTGGAAGAAGAAGTAAACTTTAGTCTACCCGGGTTTACTTAGTTCTACCCAAGTCTTTTGGGTAAAGTCCGAACATTAAATGAATGCAAAACATTTTTGCAAAAAATAGCATGACCGACTTCACACGTGTACATAATCATTACATAGTATTTATAAAACAAAGTCGCTTTCCGCTGTCTGTCCCCATGTATGCTTATATTTTTAAAACTACGCAACGGAGTTTGTTTTAATGGATAGAGTAATTCAAGAGAAATGTTTATATGCATAATACACCTGTGCGAAGCCGGGGCGCTTCGCTAGAACGTAAATATTATGCACGGGTCGTTGTAACATTTTTTCACATTATTGTTGATTTATCAAAAATGGCTCAGCCGATTTCGATAAAATTTAAATCGGACCGATTGCGAAGTATACTCTTTCCAATAAAAAAAGAAATATTGAAATCGGACTACTATGAAAAAAGTTATGCGTGGTTATACATAAAAAAATATATACTCGTATATACGCGTCGAATTGTATACCTCCTCCGGTGGTTCGTCGGTCAAAAATAGTTTGTATTCGGCGTTTACCCATGCACGCTTAGGTTTACCCAACACTGGCTGGGTATTGTAGGTGTTAGGTAGGTATCATATCGATATGCAACACTATTTCCTAGAGCGTCCCTTCGCTACGTACTGCGCCCCTGTGCCGAATAGTCAAAAATGATGTAATAACTAACACCTAACAATACCCAGTTAGTGTTGGGTAAACCTAAGCGTGCATGAGTAAACGCCAAATACAGACTATTCATTGAATGTTCGGACTTTACCTAAAAAAATTGGGTAGACCTAAGTCAACCCGGGTAGACTTAAGTTTAGTTCTTCTTCCAGCATTACCCGTGCGATTTTCGGTAGACTTCTTTCTCGTGGACCAACGAGAAAGAAGTCTACCGAATGGATTTCCAATAAGCTCGTTCGATTTTTCTATTCTTTTTCTTAAATTCTAAGTAGCCGGCGCGTAGTTTCTTTCTACATCATTGGTCATTATGTGGCCTGCTCATTGCCATTGTAACTTGCTAACCAGCTGAGCTGATATTTAGAAACGTGTCCAGTGAGCCGTGCAGCGATGTAAGCACCTCGGATCAATTTCACCATTGTTTGTCCTAAGATTATGACACCGACACAACAATGGCTCAGGAGCGTCGGCTGTGACCATCGACTTGGCATTTTATTTATTTTTCTGACTTATTGTAGACGGATAGCTAGCTTTGTGATTTCGTTTGTGTGTAGTAGGTGTAGTACCGTAGACTAGTGTGTAGTGTGTCTCCACTGCTGGATATACTTAGGTATCTTCTATGGATTTCCAATAAAGCCGTTTGGAAGCGGCTTGCGTATAGCGTATTCTTGAGATCTTGTTTAGAATTATCTAGTTCAGTCTTCCTTGTCGGTGAACGTCCTACGCTGCCACTTCATTAAAACTACCGTGAGTATTCATCATAGCTATAACAGAATACGGCTAAAACTCACGTTATAATTATACGGTCGATCCGCAAGGAATCCAACCAGTTTCAGAGTATTTAGAACTCCATCCTCAGGGAATACGCGCACCCCCGTCGACTGGCGCGCGTCTGTTATAGTTATGTCCTACGCTGCCGTTGGCTGGACGTAGTCTCTATTCAAGAACTTATCGGCTCCATCGGTTAATCGTTCTACAAACTACGTTCCCTGCCCACCATTCGATAACTTGTTGACCCGATCGACCAACTTTTTTACGAACTATGTGGTCTACCCACTGCCACTTCAATTTGCTGATCTGCTGAGCTATGAATATTTAGAAACGGATTATTTTCACCAAGATTATGACACCGCCACAACAAAGGCGCTGGAGCGTCGGCTGTCACCGATCGTGTAGAGATAGCTTAATATTCACCACAATGTATTTGTGATTTGTGTGCGTTCAGAGAAAAACGTCTTCAATGCCCTTATCAATTATTTATCAGCTGTAGGACGTCCAATGCTAGACATAGGCCTCCCCAATAGATTTATTTACAACAGGCCCGTTTGGAAAGGGCTTGCATCCAGCGTTTACCCGCGGTTAGATCGTCAGTTCACCTTGTCGATGAACGTCCTACGCTGCGCTTGGCCGTACGTGGTCTCCATTTGAAAACTTAAGAGAAACACGAAGGGCTCATAAAATTACCAATATTAAACTAACCTATCTTTATGTACATACTAGCTGTAAGAATTAATGAAATGTACTTGTTACGGAAAAAACTGACACCAGCCCCCCTACCGCCTAAAGCAATAGCAATCGTAATAGCAATCGTTTTGACTTCATTTTAGTCATTTGGCACCGCCTATGTGACGTTAGCCATCAAAGTTGTTCATTCAACGATTGCTTTCGCAATGCGCGCAAAGCAATTGATGGCTAACGTCACATAGGCGGTGCCAAATGACTAAAATGAAGTCATAAACGATTGCTATTACGATTGCTATTGCTTAGGCGGTAGGGGGGCAGGGCTAGCCACCCGTCCTAAGGCACGTACCCTGGTGGCTGTGGTAAAAAAATAGATAAAACAAATATCAATGATTCTGTAAGCTCGTCAAGCAAATACTCCATGGTGGGAGTAGAAAGCATGGAGCGCGGGTAATCGATCCATTTCTCTCGGCAATTGAGCGCGAGTTACAGACGCGCGGTCATTTTACCGCGGAGTTACGTAAGGAATGACCTGGTATCCAGCCTGCGTGAGAGCGGATACAGGCGTTCATGGTTATTGCGAGGTGCAAAACCAAGAGCTAAGATAGGCTGTGATGTTGGCTACAAGCTGCAGATAACACAATTCTGACTGGAGCTCATTTAACAGCTGGCTAGGCAGTGTTTCCACATTTAGGGGTTTCGCCCCATTGTAGGGCAAAAGTGCATGTCTTACATAGTACCTACTTATTGAAATAGGGATTTAGGGAATTTTAGGGCAATGACTTCTTTTAGGGAAAAATCTCAAACCAAATAAGAAGTCTTCCTAACTTAACTTCTTATTTACTGTACTGTACTGTATCAGCCTTTTTAATAGTTCACTGCAGGACGTAGGCCTACCCACGAAGGGTGTTTCGGCCATATCCACCAAGCTGGCCCAGTGCGGGTTGGTGGATTCACATACGCCATCGAATTTCTTCTTCTTTCATATGCAGGTTGCCTCACGATGTTTTCCTTCACCGAAAAGCCAGCGGTGTTAAATTAAACATAAATTCCAAAGAACTCATTGATACGGGACCGGGATTTTAACCCACGACCTCACGATTGTAAGGCGGGTGTCCCTACCACTAGACCACCACGGCCTACCTATAAGGGTATAGCAATTTTATTATTTGTATAGGACTCTACAGATGTCAAATAGTATTGGTTGGAAGCGTCTTGTTTCCAGTGAGCGGGTTACACACGAGGCAGTAATTTAGCTGGAGTTACGTAAGGAACGGCCTGCTATCCAGCTTGTGTAAGAGCGGATGCGGGTGCTGATGATTATAAGGGAACGGTTTGAATGGTTAGCTGTATGGTCAGCATCTTGAAAGAAATTCTATGACAATTGACTCAAATTTTAATATGCTTTGTGTTTCAAGTTTCGATATTGTTTATTGATACAAAAGTGCATTATCATGTTAGGGGTATTCTTCTAACTAAGTATGTATCACTGCAGCGCCCATGTCTTGGAGCCAAGCTGAGGCATATAGGGAAGGATATCCATCAAAATACAGATGTGAACTCACCTAGTTTGCATGGCTATGGCTGCACATTCCATCCATCCATAAAATTATTTTTCATTTAATTTTAATTCCCGTCATGATTTGGACCATCTTTATGAACATAATGCTTTTACTGTTTTACTATGTGGTCAACCCGGGGTTCGAGGAAACAATGAGCGCTATTACATAGATACATTTCATCTCGATTAACAAATGTTGTTTTAAACTTTCGCGATTTAAACACATTATTATTATGTACTGCGGGACTAATCGCGCACTCAAATTACGAGATAAATAAATACCTCATCATCCCGACGTTTCGGCCGAGTTGCATCGGCCGTCTACCCGTGACCACGTGACCACGGGTAGTCGAGTACGGGTGCCAAGTTGCATCGGCTGTGGTCATGGGTAGACTACCCGTGGTCACGTGCAACGATGCAACTCGGCCGAAACGTCGGGATGATGAGGTTTTTATTTATCTTGTAATTTGAGTGCGCGATTAGTCCCGTAGTACATAATAATAGTTTCATCTAGAGTTGTAATTTTATACATATATGCTACTATTTCACTCACGATCTGCTGAATTATGTGTGAAAAATAATATTTACTAATCTGCTAGATATTATGCCTTGGCATTTATATTCTATATCTATATTGATGACGCGAACCATTTAAACTATACCTATACTCATTCGTAAGTTGTTATTAATAGAGTAGGTAGGTAAAGTAGGCTGGGAAAGAGGAATGCTAAAAATGTGGCCATTTACGACGTGACAATTGATCATAAAGACTTCCTACTACAATGACGATACAGCAGTTTGAAGTTAATGATTAAATTACGTCTGACTTACGTAATAATAATAAATTAGGTATACAATTGAATATAAAAAAAACTACTACTAAATAGGTTACACAGTAAGTGCACATAAATAGCGAGTGTTTTCTTGGGAATTAGGTATTTGATTACGTTTCGCGACCACTTCTGCTATAGGCATAATCATCACTAATACAACTGCCAAATTGTATTGGCTGTGATATTAGCTACAAGCTGCGGATAGTTCAATCCTGACTGAACATGGAGGAGACTGGAGAGCGCATGGGCCCCGTTTTTGTTGAAACAATAGGTCACCGATTTTAAACGGGGGGAGAGGTAAGCTCCGCTTGCTGTAATTGGCTGACGCCAAAATGACGCAATGACAACAGTTCTTGTAGTGGTGCCAAAAATGTTACTAGCAAAATATCGATATCGATATTTTTGACTTGGTTCTGCTTTGAATAAAATATCGTATCGCAATAACTCATCTTTTTAACTATTGACACGATACTGGATCAAATATCGTATCGTCTCAACAAAGAGCGGCTTTAGAAAATTTTATTTCTGTGTACTTTGCTACTTACAGGTTAGCCGACGTAAATAAGTATTGTTTATGTACCTAAAACAATAAACTCTGATGGTATAAAAGACAATATGTTCTATTTTTTAAAATACGATACCGGATCGATCCAAAATATCGTATCGAAACAAGCGGATCGATACACTGCAATGCGATTCATTGCAATCCAAAGTATCGATACAAAGCACCTGGATTGAGCATCCATAGTCGGTAGTCATCTAAAGCGCCTATCGATGGTGAGCAAGGCCGCCTCGCGCACTTTCTCAACTGGTTAATATGCTCCTTGTGACTGAAGCTCATTAACAGATGCGCAAATATTGGCTTATCCGCAGTTTATAGCTAACAATAACTTTGACTGCCTCGGTGGCTCAGTGGTTAGTGACCCTGACTTCTGGATCAAAGAGGCGTGGGTTCGATTCCCACCTGGGCAAGCATTTTTGTGATGAACATAGATGTTTGGTCTGTGTCTGGGTGTTATTTAGTTACTATCTATATAAGTATGTATTTAAAGTATGTATATGTAGTATATCAGTCTCTGGCAGCCATACCACAAGCTCTGCTTAGTTTGGGGTCAGAGACCGTGTGTGAGATGTCCCCCAATATTTATTTATATTTTAATACAGCCGCCAAGTTTAATGTATGATTTGACCTCTAACACGAAGAATGGGCACTTGAAGATGCCGTGCCGTTTAGCCATCTCCAAAGCTTTCAGAGTGGCTTGAAAACTCTGATGAGACCCTATGTGAACTTGAACACAATTTTGCCCATTTGCTAAAAACATTGGTCCATTTGTGGGTTGGTCTGAATTAAAATTGCTATCGAATTTATTTCACGGAAGTATGCAAGTTTCCTCAAGATGTTTCCTTTCACCGAAAAGTCCAATGGTGTGAAAATCCGGACATAAATTCCAAAAAAAAGTCCTGAATGAGTTTTGGTCACCACGGCTCCCACCTCTATATGATATTGGCCGCAGAATTAATCGAGTAATCAGATTAAAACGAGTCCACAATCGGAAAGCTCATGAGGTTGCATGCGATCGTCTGACCCAGTATTCGTCACGCGAGCCGGAACGTACGCGATTCGATACTGGCGGTCGTTTGGTCGATTCCGAGAACGTTACGATTCGAATGACTCAGAGAAGAAACAATAATCAAGAAAATTAAGAACTAGCCCGCGGGTTTACCCGCGTTATAACTTGGTTATTGTGCAATGCAATACCATAGGAACCTTATTTTTTCCGGGATAAATAGTATTATATATTATATAGCCTATATTACGCTCCGACCTTTGAACTACATGCATGCCATGAATCACGTTTGATAACTAGATAGGCCAATGTAAAAGCACGGCTAGCATACGCACCACGACATATTTTTAACGTGTCCAAACGAGACAAAGTTAAGGTTTTTTTTTACCGCGGATAAGATCGCGCTTGACCACCTATTCCGGTGGTGCATAATAGTATGTCATCACTAAGCCCGATTACAGAGGCTCCAGCGTAAATTAAATAGCAACGTAAAAAGCGTTCTCTCTGTCGAATGCCTAAAGTGAAAAAGAGACAGAACTATGCTAGTTAGCTAATATAATTACGATGGCGCCTCTGTAATCAGACTTATTGTCACATTTTCACACGTCGATAAAATTATGTGGTCCGTATGCTAGCCACTCTGGATCGCGCTTGATGCATGGACATCTATTAGAGAGACCTATGTCTGAATATGAATATTTTCCGGCCGCCATGATGATGAGGATCACGTCATAAGTTTCATTGTCTAGCTCAATGTCATGTGCTTCTCTACATAGTTTGTTGTTACGCATCCTAGAGCACAGCTCATTCTACACGTAACGCTTCACACTCATAGCTCCCTATTTAGAATTACCTGTTACAGGAATGCTACGGAGTACATACAAAGACGACACATAAATGTAAATTAATCATTTAAACATCTAGCCAAAGAGAATTGAACTCGGAACTACCTACTAGGCCTATAGGGTCCTCCATTTCGGGTAGATATGCAAGTTAATGTTCCGTTGTTTTGGCAGATAAGCGCAGTCCAGCCAGAGCCTTTATTGTCTAAGTGCGATGGTATTCGTCCTGGCATTGGTAATTAGGCAGCGCATGATAATGTCCCATGTCCCAAAATCATGTTTGGATTGGATCCAAAATTCGCTAAAAGCTCGAATCTCACGTCATCAGCAAGACGCGGCGCGTGAACAATAAGGGGGCTGGTTGTGTGAGTGACCTTCTGCCATATGTTATTAGGTAATGAGTTAATCAGATGGGTGGGCAGAGTAGCCAGGTGGGCAGTGGTGCCCAGCGTGCTGTGACGGTAGCCGTTACACTGTCAAGGTTGACGGGATACCCGTGCGGGTGCTCTACTGGGTTAATAGCCATAATGTACAATGTGGCCTCAAGATTCCCGAATTTCCTGAATGAGGAATACTGACCGGAAAGCTATGCGTAAGACATCTCACCATACGAAATGGACAAGCACTATGGATGTGTGACGGCAGCTCTTGCATACGACAGCTGCCTACTTGAATAGGTTCGGCACACGTTAGTATAGGCCAAATCAAACTTGTTTTCGGCTGTGGTGTTAGCTAGAAGCTGCGGAAAACCCAATCCTGACTAAAGCTCACTTATACGCTGCGCGAGGATCGGGTTATCTGCATCATTTAACTAACATCAGAGCTGTCAAGAAGTTTCGTTCAGCCTATACTAGCTTTCACCAGTTCAAATCCAAATCGTTTATCGATAACTAGCTGTAACCTGCGCGCGTTGCGCCATTTGTCGAAAATTGGTCGCACCAACTCGGAAACCTTCTTTGGCTCATGTACAACAACTTTGTTGAAGATCATCACATGATCAAATGCATAGTTTACTATTGTATAAAGGACATACAGACAAACTTTCATTTTTTGACCGACGTACCACCGGAGGAGGTAAACAATACCACGCGATATTTTTTTTTATTTTTTTTTTATGTATAACCACGCATAACTTTTTTCATAGTAGTCCGATTTCGATAATTATTTTTTTTAAAAGAGCATACTTCGAAATTGGTCCCATTTAAATATTATTGAAATCGGCTGAGCCATTTTTGATAAATCAACAATAATGTGAAAAATGCTACATCGATCCGTGCATAATATTTGTGTTCTAGCGATGCGACCAGGCTTCGCACAGGTGTACGAGTATTATACATATAAACATTTCTCTTGAATTACTCTATCTATTAAAACAAACTGCATCAAAATCCGTTGCGTAGTTTTAAAGATATAAGCATACATGGGGGCAGACAGCGGAAAGCGACTTTGTTTTACTCGTATACTATGTAATGATTCTATACACGGGTGAAGTCGGTCATGCTATTTTTTGCAAAAATAATTATTTTAGATACCGTTGTTACAGACCAGTTACAACATACGAAACATTTCTACAAGTTTATTTTTAAGATGAAAGTCTTTGATCGTATGGATGATTGTTCAGACCTAATTAGAACTACACAATGTGTAGTCAAACTCGAACCTATCTTCCTTCCTTCTTTTTTGGATCAGAGGTTAAAATAGCTGTGAATATAGTTAAAAGAGCGGCCATAGCGGTAATTATTTGCTTTACCTACACCTATGAAATAATCTCTATATCTTATGCCTCTGTACATAAAAAAACATGCATTCAAATATAAATCTTATATCGACGACATAAAAATTCACATCATATTTCACCATGACAATGGCAATGCTCATGGCTCATGGAGTGAAATCTACATAAGATGGATTTGTATGTCCGTCGCGCGCGTTACTTTCTATGTATCGAATTTGGTTGATGACTATGCAATACTGTTATACGTCTACTTTTACTCCAGTTATAGTACCTTTAACATTTTGTTTGTTTTTAGAATTCCATAATAGTGACTGCCCCGGTGGCTCAGTGGTTAGTGAACCTAACTTCTGGATCAAAGAGGCGTGGGTTCGATCCCCACCCAGGGCAAACATTTATGTGATGAACATAAGTGTTTGCTCTGTGTCTGGGTGTTATTTAGTTACTATCTATATAAGTATGTATTTAAAAATAAGTATATGTACCTAGTATATCAGTCTCTGGCAGCCATACCATAAGCTTTGCTTAGTTTGGGGTCAGAGGCCATGTCTAAGATGTCCCAAATATTTATATATTTATTTATATTTGATACCAATTTCTATGTAATTTAATGGTTATATAGCGCGGTAACTTCGCAAGTATCCAGGGGCTGTATTTTTGAACTCATAGGACGTATGCGTAAAATTATCGTAAGACCCAAGTAAGAGCTAGAGCGAGCATTGACATCTATGTTAGTGCGAATAGGATAGCAAGGCATGCGATAAAGTTTTCTAACGTTGTTTTTCACTCGCCCCCGGAACATTTGATTAGTCTCAAGTCTAATTACTGGAACCCGATCGTGTTATAAACCGCGGGGTGGAAGTGAGGAAGACTCAATCGGGTGCGGGGTAACGAGTGACCGTTCTATCGTAGTATTATTATATCTTCTTTGGTATAGTGCAGCGTTTCTCAACCATAGAAAATGGTCCACGACCTCTAGAAAATTGAGCACGATTTCGAGAACCCCCTTAATACTTTTTAACCGACTTCCAAAAAAGAGGAGGTTCTATTTTCATCTATATGTATTTTTTTGTGTATGTCCATCGATAATTTCGCCAATTGAGAACCGAATCGAAAAAAAATCTTTTTAGTTCGACGGGGTATACTCCCGAGGTGGTCCCATTTAAGTGGCCCCATTTAAATTTTACAGTAATCGGCAGAGCCGTTTTTGAATAATCAAAAATAATGTTAGCAATTCGAGTGAAATATTCAAATTTTGTACACGATGGAAGGCGGCTTTGCCATTTTTTGCGAAAAATAATTATCATTCATAGATAAGACAGCGGACCCCCAGGAGTCCGCGGACCACAGGTTAAGAAACGCTGATCTAGTGTAACGTACCTACTCGAACGTAGTACGAGCATCGAGCATCGACTTAACATTTTTTTTCGGTTTGTTGCAACAGCCATCAATTCGGTGCGGTCTTTTTTGTTTGAAATCTGATGTAATCGAGATGAGAAATATTTCCACAAAACCTATGTTCCGACCAGCCCCCCTACCGCCTAAAGCAATAGCAATCGTAATAGCAATCGTTTATGACTTCATTTTAGTCATTTGGCACTGCCTATGTGACGTTAGCCATCAAAGTTGTTCATTCAACGATTGCTTTCGCAATCCGCACAAAGCAATTGATGGCTAACGTCACACAGGCGGTGCCAAATGACTAAAATGAAGTCATAAACGATTGCTATTACGATTGCTATTGCTTAGGCGCTAGGGGGGCAGGTGTCTTAGATTTTTTTATTGGTGTTCCATGGAAGTAGTTATTTATAATCACAGCTCAGCGCCTTGTAGAATTTCGTCACGCTCAAATTATTCGACTACGGAATAAGCAAATTGTTATTCGCGAATATTTCGCCTAGACCTAGACTGACGAATGTCACACGAGTTAATACAGTAATCAGACAGGTTTCGTGCATTAAAATTCATGGTCATAGTTTTGACGCAACCGCGTTAGGCTTGTGTTTGTTATTGTAGAACACTGGTGTTGATTATTACGCACGTAGGCTAAGCTATTGATACTTCACTTCCGTAGGCATTACATATTTGCAACATTAGCAAAGAAGATATAATAATACTACACATTAGTTTTTCACTGAAGACGTTTTATACGCACAGCGCAGTGTGAGGTGTCCGCAAGGTGGACTGTTGACCTCCTTAGTAACGCTCGTAGCGCAATTTTTGACTGGGTCCGATCACTAAAGTTAAGCAACGATCAGCACGGTCAGTCTTCGGGTGGGTGACCGCGGGTGAGATTTCCAAGTGAGATCTACCGTTCTTCTAATCGTTTAGCCGTGTCAGACGCCTTCAGGCGGCTTAAAAACTCTGACACCAGGGCTAGCCACCCGGCCTATACGAACTGACTTACTTACTTCCTTACTCCTTAAGATCGCAGGATCGCGCTGGATGCAAGCCGCTAGATCTATAGGGCAGGCCTATGTGCACTTGTGGACGTAGCTGAAACGACGTTTACTTAAATAATAGTAATGTCGAAGCCTTCGGGCGGCATAAGAACAAAAATATCAGCTTATACCTAAGTCCGTACTTTGTAGGTGGATTCTACAAATGGGTCAAGTGTACCTTAACAGCGAAGATATTTGACCGAAGGGAAGCGCAGTCTGCGCTTCCACACGAAGTTTAGGTTTTCTGTCAGTAGTACCACAGTATAATTTACTGTGGTAGTACCATTGATTAGTTCCTTCGATGGTACTACTCACGTATGTATACTTTGCTAGTACCATTATGGTACTACCGTTGCTTTCGTTTGTCCGGGTTTTGTCTACATAATTAGTAAAAATTAATACCTACATTAATAGTTTTTTTTGTCGTCGGCGATTTTTACCGACTTCCAATAAGGAGGAGGTACTATGTTCATCTGTATGTGCTTTTTAGGGTTCCGTACCTCAAAAGAAAAAAACGGAACCCTTATAGGATCACTTTGTTGTCCGTCTGTGTGTATGTCAAGACTCTTTATCTCGGGAACGCGTAAAGATATCGAATTGAAATTTAAATTATATACGTAAACCTATGAATTCTTGCAGTTGTGTAAAAGAAAAGCTTCTCAGTTATCGTATAAAAAAGTTAGAGCCGTTTATGTCGTAAAAAAACGCATATTTCAACGCTCACAAAAATCAAAACCTACAGGGTACTTCCCGTTGACACAGAACTATGGAATGTGACGAAGAGCATTGTCTCAGAATACACATATAGGAATAAATCTGAAAACTGTACATTTTTATTTAAATCACAAAAAAATAGGGCCTCAAAATTCACAAAATATGGGCTCAAAATTCAAAGTGAGTAAATCGTATCATGAAAGGTGTCATATGAAAGAACTTCATTATGTGCTAATGGAACCCTTATAGGATCACTTTGTTGTCCGTCTGTCCGTCTGTGTGATATACATATGAATGATATGATAGAGTCTTGACATATCAAGACTCTTTATCTCGGGAACGCTTAAAGATATCGAGTTGAAATTTAAACTTTATACGTAAACCTATGAATTCTTGCAGAGAAAAGTTTCTCAGCTACCGTATAAAAAAGTTATAGCCGTTTATGTCGTAAAAAAACGCATATTTCAACGCTCACAAAAATCAAAACCTACAGGGTACTTCCCGTTGACATAGAACTGTGAAATTTGGCGGAGAGCATTGTCTCAAAGTACATATATAGGAATAAATCTGAAAATTGTACATTTTTATTTAAATAGCTCAAAATTCACAAAATATGGGTTCAAAATTCAAAGTGAGTAAATCATATCTTGTAAGGTATCATATAAAATAACTTCATTAGCACATGCTAAAACAGGTTTTTAATTATTTTAACAATGTGTTTGTACGGAACCCTCGATGTGCGAGCCTGAGTCGCACTTGTCCGATTTTTTTGTGTATGTTTGTCGATATTTTCGCCAATTGTGAACCGATGTAAAAAAAATCTTTTTTAGTTGAAAAGGGTATACTTCCGAGGCTGTCCCATTTAAATTTGCAAAAATCGAAATCGTCTGAGCCGTTTTTGATAAATGGTCAATAATGTACATAGATGTCATATCGATTCGTGCAAACTATTCGAATTATGTACACGGTGGAAGTCGAAGTTGCGATGTTTTGTGAAAAATAATGATTGTTAGGGGTGTAGGTATATGAAGATCCAGTTAAAGAGTTAGGTATGCCGCGATGTACACTGAGAACTTCTACTTATCTCTGTCTCACATTTTCAACTCTACCAAATAAATAATAATAATACTTAATAAATATTTGGGGACATCTTACACACGGCCTCTGACCCCAAACTAAGCGAAGCTTGTGATATGGCTGCCAGAGATTGATATACTACATGTAGATATTTTTAAATACATACTTATATAGATAGTAACTAAATAACACTCAGACACAGAGCAAACACTTATGTTCATCACATAAATATTTGCCCTGAGTGGGGATCGAACCCACACCTCTTTGACCTAGAAGTTAGGGTGACCAACCCACTGAGCCACCGAGGCAGTCAACCACATTTATAAAGTGCAAAAACATAGCTGGAAACTGTCACGAATGTTCAAGAATATAATCGACTATCTCCTCATTATTATTTGTCTCAATGTTTTGATTGTATAACAGTTTCGGGCAGTGAAAACAAATCGCACTTTCGTTTTATAATTCTTTTTGTACGGATTGCACGGTCGTCGGTCGGTCGTGGCTTGGATCGCGGTTTCTTTTTAACATAATTTAGGTAATAAGTTATGCTACAGGCGTGGATAAGTGCTGGGTAATTTATAAACAAACTGTTTCGTTCAGCCAACTTATCTATGAAGTCAGTGATGGTGCCACTATCGTATTCCCTGTGCAATCTTCTCGGTTTTCTCTTCAAATCTTCATCAAATCAAATCTCTTCTCGTTTTTGTTTCCACGATTTGGTATCTCTAGTAAGGACTGTACCTATCTGATTCATCGTCATCCTTTGATAACTCACTGCGAGGTATATGAGGTATGCCTTACCTACCTGTATCATCACCATCCTTTGATAACTCACTAAATGAGATATGCCTCGTCTTGTAAAAAATTTCGCTTACAAATGTTAACTACCTTTAGTAAGTGTGGATCAGTCAATTTTTTCGCGTTACGTACTAAGAGCGTACGGACGTACCTACGAACGTACTAAGTGTTAAGTTCGTACTAACTGTAACGGCAAATTAAAGGCAACACGTTACACGCTGGATAGTTAGCATCGACTTGGTTTTTTTTCTGTTTGCTTAGTTTGGGGTCAGAGACCATGTGTAAGTTTGGGGTCAGAGACCGTGTGTAAGTTTGGGGTCAGAGATCGTGTGTAAGATGTCCCCTATTATTTAATATATTTATTATTTACTAGTTTTTACCCGCAGCTTCCCCCGCATGATATTTTGATTTTTGACTAAAATATCATTATAATTTATAGCCTATGTGTTATTCTGATATATAAGCTGTATTATTGCAAAGTTTCATCTCAATCCGTTCAGTAGTTTTTGCGTGAAAGAGTAACAAACATCCATCCATCGATCCATTCTCACAAACTTTCGCGTTTATAATATTAGTAGGAGAGTAGGATATAAGCAGCTTCCAATTACCCTTTTGGAAAATAGATGTGCCTTTACGGTCCAGTGACTCATACTTACTGTTCATAATTTAATCAAATTGAGCAACGGTTTTTTATGTTACGCTAATTGATGACCGTTAGTGAAATATTATGATAATTGGCATTAATTACTATTAACACCTCAAACAGAGAATACTACGCAAAACATAAGCTGTAATTTACTAAATAATAAACAATAGAGCTCATAGCGTAGTTTGATTAGATGTTTGTCAGCGATCACCGAAGTTAAGCAACGTTCGACACGGTCAGTCTTCGGATAGGTGATCTTGGGTGGCATTTATAACTGAGCGTTACCTTGGCTCGGGTACTGTACTGTACCAGCCTTTTTTTAATAGTCCACTGCAGGACGTAGGCCTACCCACGAAGGGTGATTGGGCCATATCCACCACGCTGGCCCAGTGCGGGTTGGTGGATTCACATACGCCATCGAATTTCTTCTACGGACGTATGCAGGTTGCCTCACGATGTTTTCCTTCACCGAAAAGCCAATGATGTGAAATTCCGTACATAAGTTCCAAAGAAACTCATTGGTACGGGATCGGAATTTGAACCCACGACCTCACGAGTGCAGGTCGGATGTTACTACCACTAGACCACCACGCCTTCTAAAAAAAACTGACCCGTGTAAAACGTACTTACTAAGTTCTAATAATAAGCTTCCATCTATTTAAATCTACGGTTCACCTATTGATTCGGACTATACCTATTATTTATTAATTATCATAGTAAAACCTATTAAAATCAAATGACATAATTATTTCTAAAATCTAACAATTTATATTATAATGTGATGTAATGTGGTGGTTTGTCGTTACTGGTATGAATAAAGGTCTATTATGATTATCATTAGTCGAACTTGGCATTTACCGATTTTTCTCTATTGTTCCAGAATTTTCTTTCCCACCGTGCGAAGAAAACGTCTGCTACAATTGCCTATTCACAATGTCTACACAAAGCAGATTCCATCAACTAGAAAATATCTTACAAAAACTCAATTGAATATTGAATTAGTGAGATGTGACGCAACGCCATCTGTTGAAAAGTGCGCGAACTAAGTGAAAGTGAACGGGTTTGAATATTAGTCAAAATGAAGTTGAATTTGTTTAAACGTTCTATGATTTTTGCGACGTTTTTTGGTGCGTGTTTGTGTATCGCGTTGATTGTTGCGTCGCTTGGGACTACGCATTGGATCGATGCGAGGGCTAGGAGGACTTCGAAGTCCTCTAATCCTCTCGAGTCGGAGGGACGGATCCATTTTGGGCTTTTCGAGGGACACAAAGAGCTCAATTTCGGGTATGGGTGGAGGAATCATGATTTCAGTGGTGAGTTTTTTTGAACTTTTATCCTAAGTTTTAAATCTTTAAGAAAGGTAGTTCTCATTTTTAGGGTTCCGTATCTCAAACGGAAAAACGAAACCCTTATTGGATCACTTTGTAGTCCGTCTGTCCGTCTGTGTGTATGTCAAGACTCTTTATCTCGGGAACGCGTAATGATATCGAGTTGAAATTTTAACTGTATACGTATATCTATAGTTTCTTTCAGTTGAGAAAAAGAAAAATTTCTCAGTTATTGTTTCGAAAAGTTAGAGCCGTTTATGTCGTAAAAAACCGCATATTTTGACACTCACAAAAATCAAAACCTACAGGGTATTTTTCGTTGACATAGAACTATGAAATTTGGCGAAAAGCATTGTCTCAGAGTACACATATAGGAATAAATCTGAAAATTGTACATTTTTATTTAAATCACAAAAAATAGGGTCTCAAAATTCACAAAATATTGGTTCAAAATTTGTACGGAACCCTCGATGTGTGAGCCTGACTCGCCCTTGTCCGGTTTTTTTGACGTGATATATGCCGCGCCACACAAGTTGGCGGATGTGAAGTTAGCTACAAGCTGCGCAATATACAATCAACGTGCGGCTTTATGTGAGCTTCAGTCAGGATTGGATATTGCGCAGCTTGTAGCTAACTTCACATCCGCCAACTTGTGTGGCGCGGCCTATAATGCCTTATAAATCGATAAACGCCGGCTGCACGCACGAAAAATCATGTCCCATTGTCACGTTCCGCTTGATCCTAACGTGCCGGCGAGAGCGCTGAGCAAGCGATAGAGAGGCACGATCGGCCTAAACCTTCGGATGACACGTATAATTATTTTTTGCAAAAAATAGCATGACCGACTTCACCCGTGTACAGAATCATTACATAGTATAAAACAAAGTCGCTTTCCGCTGTCTGTCCCCATGTATGCTTATATCTTTAAAACTACGCAACGGATTTTGCTGAAGTTTGTTTTGATAGATAGAGTACTGTATCAGCCTTTTCAACAGTCTACTGCCGGACTTAGGCCTACCCACGAAAGGTGATTAGGCCATATCCACCACGCTGGCCCAGTGCGGGTTGGTGGATTCACATAAGCCATCGAATTTCTTCTACTGGCGTATGCAGGTTGCCTCACGATGTTTTCCTTCACCGAAAAGCTAGTGGTGTGAAATTCCGTACATAAATTCCAAAGAACTCATTGGTACGGGACCGAGATTTGAACCCACGACCCCACGATTGTAAGGCGGGTGTACTACCTTTACTACCACTACCTTTAGACCACCACGGCTGTTATAGATAGAGTAATTCAAGAGAAATGTTTATATGTATAATACACCTGTGCGAAGCCGGGGCGCATCGCTAGAACGCAAATATTATGCACGGATCGATGTAACATTTTTCACATTATTGTTGATTTATCAAAAAAGGCTCGTCCGATTTCGATCAAATTTAAATGGGGCCAATTTCGAAGTATATTCTTTCCAATAAAAAAAAGAATTATTGAAATCGATTTAAATTTGATACGTCTGAATTACCTCTTTTTGGCTTAGCACATTTTTTTTATATATTTAAAATAGGTTTGCGTTTGACTATACACTGCCTAATGGCGGTCTAGGATGTAGCACGCTTACCTAGAAGATACCTATTTACTCGAGATTTGGAGATACCTACATTGTACTTTAGCGGAAAGACACCCAGGCAAAGCGTTCCATATTCTGGCAGTTCGTATGAGGAATGTGGACTCAAAACGCTTTGTTCTAACGCGTGGGATGTCCACCGTAAAATGGTGGCGCTTTGGTCGCTGTCTAGCCGTACGATAGAAGAAAGGGGCAGGTGGGACCAGATTGTGCAACTCCTGGGCGCACTCACCGAAGTATATCCGATAGTAGGCTGACAGACACGCCACCCCACCTGGATAACCTGTATAAGCATGTCAGTCAGGATTAGCAAGATTATTTTTTGAAAAAATTAGCATGACCGACTTCACCCGTGTACAGAATTCGCGAATTTTTCGCACGCTACATCGATATGTAGCATTTTTCACATTGTTGTTGATTTATCAAAAATGGCTTAGCCGATTTCGATAAAATTTAAATGGGTCCATTTTCGAAGTATACTCTTTCCAATAAAAAAAAAGAAATATTGAAATCGGACTACTATAAAAAAAAAGTTATGCGCGGTTATACATAAAAAAATATATACGCGTCGAATTGTATACCTCCTCCGGTGGTTGGTCGGTCAAAAACTGTGACATCAGGGTTAACCCCCCCTTCCGAGTGGGTTCCCGCCTTCGGCGGTGGGGCTTAGTAGCCGTGGCCTGTGGGGTGGCTACGGTGAAGCTAAGAGGAACCCATGGTGGGGCCGCCTCTCCGGGTCTTGGGCCTCGACAAGCCCGTGCGGAGACTGGCCAAAGTAGGTTGCGTGCCTTATGGGGGGCCACTGCAACTGTGGGGGGCTGCAGTGTCGTATGGGAGGCACTGCGGCTGAGGATTGGAGGCCGCAACGGGAGAGGACTGCTGGTGTGTCGTTGCCACTTTCCCTGCCTTCCGCGGCTTTGACGGGGTCGCCACCGTTTTGATGGCGGACGCGGTGGGGCTGCAGGGGAAGAGGAGTGTCGGTATGTCGTCGGCCGCTCTCTCTATCCTCTGCAGCCGTAGTGGCAGGCGCGGGGCCACTTTAATTGACCAGTTGCATCGGGACCAGGGCTGTCAGACACGGGTACTGTCTGACGCCTAGTGCTGGTTGGTCCCAGGTGGGGGATGACGATGTGCCTGATGTTCGGCACATCGTCATTCTGGAGGGAGCTTATGCTTCGAGGTGGGGCCCGGTTTGGGCCAGCGCTGTCGGGTGCCGCGGAGGAGTGCGAAAGCGTGCCCGTAGCCCCGACACCAAGCGCAGTGGCGGAACACCCAGGGTTTTGGTGGGTATGCCGTCCAGCAGTCTGCGTTCCGCTGCTTTCGTGAACGCACGCATAACACAAGTGTCTCCGCATTCAAACCGGTCGCGCGCAACTAGTGCTGGACTAGGGTGCTATCGATACCTTATCGATAGATCACACCCTAGTCCAACATGGAAAAGTACTTAAAACAACCACCATCCAACTCCAATGTCGCCGCTAAGAGACCTAGAGAAGACCCAAATTCTCCGGACCAGTGGCGAAAACCTAAAAAGTTTAGTGCAAATCCTAATGGAATATCAAAAGAAAAGCAAACTCCTACCGAAAACCGATTCACAGGATTGCCGGTTGATACCGAAGAGGCTTCCTCGACACTTTTTCATATTGCCAGCAGGAAAAAAATGGCCAGTAACATTCCAGTATTCCTCATCGAGCTTAATGAAGAGTGGACGTACGAACGTATCAGAAATGTGATTTTAAAGTATACCAAAGATTTTCACATAAAAAGCAGAGGGCATAAGCTGTTGAGAGTTCAATGCTATTCTTCCAAGGACCACCAACTACTGAAAGATAGCTTAAAGTGTGAAAAAGTGTTTTATCACACCCGCACTCGGAAGGACGAAAAGCTTCCCAAGGCCGTTATAAAAGGTTTGCCGAAGTTTTTGCAGGCTAATGTAACAGAAGAATTAGCGTCCCTGGGATTTGAGGGAGCCATCACGACTGAACTGAAGACAATTCACACTACGGAATATCCACCCTTGTTAGTACAATTGCCGGTTGGTACAAACATGACCCAATTTAAGCAAATCAGGTACTTGTCCAACTGCGTAGTCGACATCGAGCGATACAAATCGACCAAAAAGGCAGGTACTCAATGCTTTAGGTGTCAGGGATTTGGCCATGCATCTAGAAATTGCAACAGACCGGCACGGTGTGTAAAGTGTGCATTATCCCACCCAACCTGGGAATGCCCTAAAAAAGACAGAGAAGAACCCGCCCGTTGTTGTAACTGCCTTCAAGAACACCCCGCTAACTACACTCAATGTCCCGAAAGACTGAAGTACTTGGAACGCATCGAATCTAAGCGAACGACCACCCAAAAGGCTTTAGTTCTTGGAAAGACTCATTTTCCTGAGCTGAAGAAGCAGACACCTTGGGAGCAAGCAAAAAGCACGAGCAAAACCAAACCACAAGCAGTTCAACATCACAGTGCCACTGCGATGCAGCTTCAATCAAGTGCATCCATCTGGAATGCTACTAAAGCTGAAACTTTAGAAACGCAAAGACCAACACTGAAAGTTGCAGATAAACAATCTACACTGGATTTGGAAACCACAGAAATGCTGGAGATTCTAAGGACCATACAGCACATCAAGCATGATTTTAAGAAATGTAATACTTTTGTGGAAAAAGTAACTCTAATACTGACCCACCTCGGTCATTATGTCTAGTAGCCCTCAGCTACGGATATTATAATTTTATTGAATTTTGGCGAGAGACTAAGAAATTAGACTGTAAACCTAGTTTACCTGTTAGTGTAGGAGGTGAACAAAATAAAAAGAATATTGCTAACGTGTTTCGTAACCATTTCAGTGTAGATAACGGTCAGACAGATTCTTGTAGGCCTCGCCGTGACGCGGAGCCTCACCACGTCACAGTAACATCTAAAGAAATTGAAGACATTTTAAGAAATATGAAACGTGGTAAGTCTCCGGGCCACGATGGCCTTAGTATAGAACATATATTGTACGCGGGGCAACATGTCTGTCATGTGCTAGCGCGGCTGTTTAATCTCTGCGTGAGGCACTGCTACTTACCTGATGCTCTCATCCGAACCGTCGTCGCTCCCATAACTAAGAGCAAGACTGGAGACATCTCGAGTGTGTCGAACTATAGGCCAATCTCCCTGGCAACAATTGTGGCCAAGATACTTGAGAAGGTGATTCACTCGCATTTAAGCACGCTACGCTTGAACGATGGACAATACGGCTTTAGGCCGCAAGTGTCCACTGACATGGCTATTTTTTCATTGAAAGAAGTAGTGAAATATTATGTTGAGAATGATACGACGGTCTATGCTTGTTACCTAGACTTGAGTCGTGCGTTTGACAGTCTTAACACGAATTTGTTGTGGACAAAAATGCAGAACACCGATGTTCCATCCGAGGTTGTTGATCTGATGGCATATTGGTATGACCATCAGGTCAATAATGTCAGATGGGATACTGATTTTTCGGACGACTACAAGCTAACCTGTGGGGTCAGGCAGGGGGGGCTTACCTCTCCCGACCTATTTAATTTTTATATGAACGATTTGATTGAGGAGCTGAGCAGCACCCCTGTGGGGCTCAGGTTGGATGGCAGATATGTCAACAACCTGAGTTATGCAGACGATATGGTGCTGCTCAGCCCCTCAATTAAAGGCTTGCGTAAGCTGATCGGAATTTGTGAAAAGTACGCACATGATCACAACCTAAAATATAACGTAAAGAAAACGAAGATGATGATTTTTAGGTCGGGAAGGGGGCCGCTCAATGTGCCTGAGGTCCGCATTGGTGGACAGATTGTTGATACTGTGAGTAGTTTCAAGTATCTTGGACACATTGTGACGTCTAATCTTTCTGATAATGAAGATATTGAGCGTCAGCGCAGAGCCCTTTGTGTTGTTGGCAATATGATTGCACGGAAGTTCTACAGAGCTTCTAAGGACGTCAAAATCACTTTGTTTAAAGCATATTGTCAAGCATTTTACACGTGTCAACTCTGGACCAATTACACCATGAGGTGGCACAACGCAATTAGAGTAGCATACAATAACATCTTCAGGCACCTGATGGGCCTGAAGTGGTATTGTAGTGCCTCCGAAATGTACGCAGAATCGCGAGTAGACTCATTCAACGCCATTCAGCGAAAACGTATCGCATCATTTATGTCCAGAGTTGACACGTGTAAAAACAAGATCATTAGAAGCTTAGCGGACCGGCAGCTGCTGTCTGCAACTTATAAACGATGGGTAGCTATTGCTACCTGATTTGCTTTTTCTGTATTTTTCTTTTGATATTATTTGTTTTGTGATATGGATCGTTGTGTCTGAAATAAAGATTTATTATTATTATTATTATATTGGAACGCGGATGGCGTTCACAGCAAGCAACAAGAACTGGCTGATCTAGCGGTAAGTAAACTCAAAGCTGATGTTATCGCGCTCTGTGAAACTAGGTTAACCTCTCGTCTATCCCTTAGAATACCCGGGTATGACTGCTACCGACTGGACAAGCGAATAGATGGATCTGGACAGGGTGTGGCTATTCTCGTTCGATCTGATCTTACTCATAACTTGCTACCTACTCCACCAACCAGCACGCTCGAAGTTATCGGCATCTCATTATCTCTTGGCAACAATAGTATTAACATTCATTCTATTTACCAATCTCCTAACCTTCCGCTAAGCACAGGTGATATTGATCGGCTAATGTCGTCTGGCCACATGGTTCTCGCGATGGGTGACTTGAATGCCAAGCACTCACTGTGGTCACCAGGTCGAAGCAACGCACATGGAAAAAAATTATATGAACACATGCTTTGCAATGAATATGTGATACACGCCCCTCGAGATCCAACTTTGGTCCATTACTGTGCCGACTATAATCCTTCAATTCCTGACTTGGTACTCTCTAAAAATATCTTCTCCGTCGATCAAATCACAACTGTCTCAGCATTATCGTCTAATCATTTCCCTGTTTTAGTTAACATTACTATAAAACTACAGCGTAACCCGATTCATAAATTCAACTATGCCAAAGCAGACTGGGCTAAGTACCGAAATTACTTAAATAATCATATATATTTATCTTCTAAAACACACGATTCTCCAAATGAAATTGACAAGTCCATAACTAATTTTCAAAATGTATTAATAGAAGCAAGAAACCATAGTGTTCCAATTACCACCTTAAAGCCATGGGATTCGTTCTCCTTGCCACGACGCATCAAACGGTTAATTCGTAGCAAAAACCGTCTTCGTAGGTATACTTTAAAAGAGCTAAGCCCCATGGTGCGCAAACGAATGTGCGGACAGATTAATCTACTGAAACTACAAATTAAAGCCGCTATTCAATCACATAACGACAAGGTATGGCACCAGAAGTTAACACGTGTCGACAATCCCAGTACTGACCTTTGGCGACTAGTAAAATCATTGCGTCCCACAGCCACTTTTTCAATCCCAGCGCTCAAAAAAGTAGATGGCACCTTAACTTCAAGTCAACAAGAGCAATGTGATGTGCTAGCTCAGTGCTTCTTGAACAACATGACATTGACAGATGCTTGGGATAGCGACGCGACATCAAAAGTGGCCCAGTCAGTACAAGCCTTGAGCGATGAACCAACTGTTGATCATTCCTTACTAGTACGCCCAGCTGAAGTGAAAAAATGCATCAGCAACTTAAAACCCCGTAAAGCTCCAGGTTACGACCAAATATCTAACGTTCTTATTACAAATCTCCCACATAAGTGTATTGTCTTCCTAACTAAAATATTTAACGCCTGCTTTTCTCTCAACTATTTTCCTTCGCCATGGAAAATGGCTAAGGTAATAGCTATACCTAAACCTGGTAAAAATCCTGTAGAACCATCTTCTTATCGCCCAATTAGTCTGTTGCCTTCCTTTGGAAAGCTTTTCGAAAAAGTAATTTATAAACGTCTTATGAAGTCGTCAGGGCGGCCGTTGATTGACGAACAATTCGGATTTCGCCAAGGTCACTCAACAGTACAACAGTTGGCTAGGGTTGCTGAGATCGTGTCACATAGCCTCAATGTCAAACAAGCTACTGGCATGTTCCTGCTAGACATTGAAAAGGCGTTTGACACGGTCTGGCACCAGGCGTTGCTTCATAAACTTATCTTAAACGAGACTTCAATTGCCTTGGTAAAAATGATAAAATCTTACCTATCGCTCCGTAGTTTTGCTGTGCACATTAAAGCTGACTCATCTGCTCCCAAATTGGTCCCGGCAGGGGTTCCACAGGGATCTATTTTGGGGCCTTATCTCTTTGTGTACTATATAAACGACATTCCAGTGCAACCTCGCACTCAACTAGCATGCTTCGCTGATGATACGGCCTGCCTTACGTCGTCACCAGACACAAATTTAATAATTGGACGACTACAACTTGCCATTGATCAGCTACTGGAATACTTTCACCGATGGAAACTAAAGATCAACAGCTCCAAAACGGAAGCTATACTTTTCACAAGAAAACGAGCCTTGCCATCACGAACACTAATAATCGGTGATTACTTTATCCCATGGAGTCGGTCTGTTAAGTATCTTGGAGCTGCTCTCGATAATAAACTTAACTGGACTGAAAACACTTCAAAACTATGCCTTAAAGGCGTTAAGGCAATTAATGCCTTAAATCCTGTATTAAATAGACGCTCCAGTTTAAGTAGTCGCACTAAACTAACCATCTACCGCACCTTGATCCGTCCGTGCATCACATACGCTTGTCCTGTATGGAGCAGCACATGTCGATCTAACATAAACAAATTACAAATAGTACAAAATAAAGCGCTTAAATATGCATATAATACTCCTTTCCGCACAAACCTCCAAAAATTACATCTTGAGATCGGTTTACCGAGAATTGACGCGTTTATATACAAACTTTCAGAAAAGTTTTATATACATACAAACCCCAGTAGCGATAACACATTAATAAAAAATATTTGCAAAACTCGCAAAAAAGATCTGCCATTTATCGATAACTACAACCGATACAAGCTACCCCATCACCTATTCTTAGAGCGCGATGAATAGGCTGAGTGCTGCGTGTGTGAGCGTGCGCGACTGTCTGCACGCGCCGCCGCGCGCGCCATTCTCGTCCGTATTACCCGCCGGTAAGTAAGGCGATAGTGGCGCCCGCGACGCGCGGGGGCGATCCGCGCGCGCTTACGTGTGTTGCGAGTTCGGGCTCTTGTTGTTTGCTGTGATCACGGCCGGCTGGCGTGCGGCTTCGACTACGCTACCCGCTTTAACTACTTACCTACCTCCTAATGGATTTTATCATACCACAAAACTAGCTACATTTCTAAAAAATATAATACTCAACCTAAAGTTTATATAGTGGAATAGGTCAATTATTTTTCTTAATATCATATCTGTCACTTTTAATAATATATATTTTTTAAAGTTTTTCATGAGCGTATTGCTCCCAAAACAGAATATAAATTAGTTAATATATGTACTACTAGGATTTAACATACACTAGTAATTGTGCATAAAATTGTTATTTTTATGTTGAATAAAGAATATTTGAAATTGAAAAAAAAAAAATTGAAATGGGCGGAGACTCCCACATAACCACCCGTCTGTCCCGAGGTGCGGTGGTATCTTTAAAAGATTTCCCCTGGTAAAAGAAAAAAAAAAGGGTTAACCGCCCGGCCTATACGAGTTTCCTACTTACTTCACACAGTTATTGCTAGATAGAATCGAACTAATACTCTAAGCATCCCACACCTCTCGTTACTATTGTGTGACAAGCGCAAGGCAAGGAGCTTGCTGTCCGATATTAATCTATCTATTGCACAGAACCGCTCCGACATTTGTTCAGCAGATAGCGATCAGTCTATCCATTCTGTTGCAGTTTAGCAATCGTTGCGCTTGTCTAGAGTTCTGTCTCATTGATACTGCGAAAGTACATGTCTATTAATTTTGTTTTTAATTGGATAATAAGATTTATGATATGTTTCATTGCAGCTACATTTATTTAGTAGAAGTTTTTGACAAGCGGGGACTCGCGAAAGGGATTAAGCATGATGTCTGGGTAATGACTAATAATATAACTGATGATTCATCAAAAAATATTGGACACATATTTTATCTTCTATCAATAAAACAATAAACATTAAGTACCTAACCAAAAGGAGTCGACACTGCAAAGCGTACCCCTCTGCCAAAAGTACGCGACCGGCGGGCGGTCATGTGCTTTATATAATATATCGGTCTGGTTGCGCTTGTGTTGCGTTAATTTTCAGCTAGTGTTAGTTAATTACATTTGTGTGCGTGTAAACTTGCTTATATATTGGTTTGTGTGCGTTTCTTCACCCCCCACTGACTTGGCAGACTTTGGTGCTTAGGCGTGTCGACTCCTTTTGGTTAGGTACCTACTTAAGAACAATAAATGACAAAATCAAACCTTGTCAAGTCATAGTTCGTTAACTAAAAGCTAATCAAATACTTACTCCTTACCGCAACTGATATACTAGATAGCTTTTTTTACCTAGATAACTTTAATACTAACATAATTAATTAATGTTCACTTCGTTTAAAACAAAACAATGTTTTTCATCCTAATAAAGTTTTATAACTTTATTTGCTGATACTTCCATAGTCTTATCATTTTTTTTGATACTTTAATGTTTCTAAAATTCATTTTTTTTTCTTTAAGTTTTCAAAAATATGTATAATAATAATCTCATTTTAAAGCTCTAAGTCCTGGAAAGCGCAAATTCTGCTTATGGTAATTAACTAGAAAAGGGCCACCAAGAGACCGGCCTAGCCGAGTTTGGGGCCCGCTGTTAATCCAATTAATTTCATTTAACATTTCATGATAATCCTGTTCTGCAAACAATTTGTAACAAATTCATTGTTCTGTAAATAAATAATAAATAAATAAAATGTTTTTCTTTCTTTCTTTTCAATTTGCTACTGCGTAACGACTCGCATCGTGTTCACAAACAACGTTTAATTCGGCTTATACCTGCACGGGTAGCACGACAAAAGGACAAATTGTCTTTCCACCGTTATATCCCCTCGGAGAGGAGATATTGTATGGATGGAAACTGACTACTGACATTAAAAGTGGATAAAATGGTTTTCTCCGTTTGCCGTGCTACCCGTGCAGAGAAGTGTTTTTCTCTTACTCAAATGTTTACTCATACAAGCCAAACTACTGGACTGAAGGCGATAAAACTGTCGGAACTAAAGTACTGAACGCCCAATTTCATTTCTTCTTTTCGTTCATTGTCGATGTTCTCTCACCGCGTTGGTAATGTTTTAGTAAATACAGTCATTCTTGGGACGCGTATTTGTGATGACAACGTCCCTGTAAACAAAGACTCTCAGATAAATTCTCTATAAACGTAGTGTAACGCGTATTCACTTTGTTTTCCAGTAAAGGCGGGCACGCACCCGGCGCGGCGCTGGGCGTGGTGCGGCGCTAGCGGGCTGCTTGGTG
The DNA here is from genome assembly GCA_949316475.1 of Hypomecis punctinalis. Classification (NCBI taxonomy): domain Eukaryota; kingdom Metazoa; phylum Arthropoda; class Insecta; order Lepidoptera; family Geometridae; genus Hypomecis; species Hypomecis punctinalis. The sequence goes on from OX438818.1 coordinate 18,585,549, forward strand.
CTGCGCTAGCGTGTGCCGGCGGCGCGTGTGTACTCGCCGCGCTCGGGGCCGCGGCTAGAGCGAGGCTCGAGCCGCGCCCCCTGCTCGCCGCCAACACACTCGCCGGTAAATATTCTTCACGCTGGCTAATAACACTCTTAATATAATCTAGGGGCACAGCAGTGCCCCGCCAAATCGGGCAGCAACACCGAACCATACTTTTCTCGATTTTATAGTCTTTAGCCTACTGCTGCGTGGTGCGAGGTTCTCAGAACTGAGAACTGCGACTTTGGCCTTGGGATGCTCTCCGATAACAATATCCCACGTAACACAACCACCCTTTGAGATTTAGGGTTCCACTCGGGAAGTCTGTAAATTGAACCTAAGTACCTACTAACACCATTTTAAGAAGTATCAACATTTACTAAACCATGTGAGTTATTGATCAGATAAAAGTTAGCTTATCAGCGAAGGGTGCTGGCCTGGAACCCGCGCTAGCATGCGCCCGAATGCTTTACCACGACAATTTTATCTCATCTTTCACCAAATTGAATACATCCCGAAGCTATACTTGAACCTGAAAAGCTGATGTAATATTTACAGAAGATGAGGAGGTATAGACTCGAGTAGAGCGATATCTTCTTACATTCCCATGAAATTAAGCAAGTCGTAAGAGCCACAAACGTTGTCACCAAAAGAAAGAGATTTTGCTACTGACCATCTACCGTGGCGGCGTTTATGACTTGGTGATAGTCTAATTTGAAACTGCACTTAGGTTCATCATCATCATCATCATTATCAGCCGTGGGACGTCCACTGCTCGGCATAATCCTCCCCTATGGATTTGCAATAAGCCACGTCGGTGGACGTCCTACGCTGCGCTTGCCGGTGCTTGGTCTCCATTCGAGAACTTTACTACTGCCCCATCGGCCATCAGTTCTCCGAGCTATGTGCTCTACCCATTGCTATTTCAAGTTACAAATCCGTTGGGCCATGTCGGTAACTTTGGTTCGTTTGAAAATCTCATTCTATCTCCTTCTGATGACTTATGGAACTCAAACGTAGCACTTAGGTTAATTGCCAATGAAATAAGCACTGTATTTTAACCATCCTAACGTATATATTCCAGTGGTCCTGACTCTGGGAGCGATCGCCGTGTGGCTGACGGAGTACTTCCTGCGGCTTCAGCACAACGTAATGTCGGACGAGGATCTAGCTAACACCTGGTCCTCGGACGGGATGGCCGAACTTGGGCTCTCTTTCTGGTGAGTTAGAGTATATATTTCAGTGTGGCTGACACTAGGGTCGTCGAGTGACTGACGGAGTATTTCCAGCAGCTGCCGCACAACGTAATGTCGGACGAGGATCTAGCCAACACCTGGTCCTCGGACGGGATGGCCGAACTTGGGCTCTCCTTCTGGTGAGTTAGAGTATTTATTCCAGTGTGGCTGGTACTAGGGTCGTCGAGTGGCTGATGGAGTATTTCCAGCAGCTGCAGTACAACGTAATGTCGGACGAGGATCTAGCCAACACCTGGTCCTCGGGCGGGATGGCCGAACTTGGGCTCTCTTTCTGGTGAATTCGAGTATATATTCCAGTTGTACTGACTCTAGGGCCGGTCGCCGTGTGGGCTGACAGAATATCAATAACCTGTCAAGTTAAATTTGTCAATGATTTGAAGCATACTTCTGAAGGTCTTGTTTCCACTTTGCAAAGTAACAGCCTGTGCAAATATCAGGGAACACCTTACGCACAAATTAATTTTGCACAAATTAATTTTAACCTTAGAGTATATAAATAACTATAGAGCGCGCACGACGAAGTGGGAACATTAGGTACAAGTGAGAACAAAACGACGTTCCCGCCGCGAGCGCTTGTAGTCGTAGCAGAGTACTAGGAACGTGCGTTTCTCGAACAACTTTTTTCAAATTGATGTATTAAAATGGTGAAATGTGCACTTCGACCTTGTAAAAACGATACTAGAAAACACACGAAATTGAAATCCAGTATCACATTTCATCGGTAAGTCGATTATAATACTTATTTTTATGAAAATAAATCCGGAATCGCGGGGGTGAAGAAGACGTGGGAGGCGGGCACGCACAGGCTCGTCCGTGCACCGCACCACACCGCACTCCCGCCGCGTGATTTAGAGATGGGACGTGACCAACGCTGTAGTCGATATAATGTTTACTAGAAGTACTGCATATTACATATAACAGATTTTTGTAACTTTAATACTTAAAATCTTATTATAATTTATTATAAATAATTGTATAGTGTGTTTTGTGCGATATACTTTCTAATATTTTTAATGTCAAATTATTATAGCGGTACATAATTATGTAATGTTACGATATCACGTCTACACTGCTAAATTGATTTTGAAGATTTTAGTGGTTTAATTTAATTTAATGGACTTAAATTAAATTTAAAAAAATGATAGCGAGAGATACATTTTTGTAATAAGTAAGTTCGTAGGTATGTGGCTGGTGGCTAGCCCTGGTGTCAGCGTTATTAGGCCGCGTGAATGCCTCTGACATAGCTAAACGGGACCTACAATATATTGTGTCATCCAAGCAACGGTAGCGTTCAGTTGGAAAATGCCACCCACAGTCGCCGATCCACATAATACCTGACTGTATTTTTGTAATGAAAATATAGGCTCCTACAAATATAGTATAAATATGTAAAGGACAAACTTACCCAAAATACTGAACAACATTCCAAAAAAAGGTCGAAATTTATAAAAATATCTTTTGTTTTCTTATTTTTCAGATTTCCAAAAGACCAAAATTTGATGAACAAATGGATTATCGCTTTAAAACAAACAAATTTTGAGCCAAACATATGGAATAAAGTTTGTTCAGTACACTTTCTTGTTTTTTTTGACGTACATATCCAATAAATACTTAATTTTTCTGAATAAATGTCGTAAGTAACATGTAGAAAAACTTATACTCATATTATTCTCTTAGATGTTATCGCACGAAATATATTTGTAGGTACTTGTTTGTACCGCGCTGAACCTGCATCTATTGACAACAAAATGAGTTTACGTTGCCCGCGTGCCCATCCCTAGTAATCGCCAACATACATATAAGTAGCTATACTTCATCTGCCTACGATGCGCACTGGGCGTCTAGTGCGGTACTAGCGCTCTATAGTTACTATACTCTAAGATTTTAACACTAACTAGCCTATTCTGTCTCTACGAATTTATTATATTTTACTTACTACAAATTTCCTTTACCATCATCATCATCATTTTTAGCCTGCAATCGCCTCCTACTGAGCATAGGCCTCCCTTCTTGTACGCCATTCACCTCGATTTTTACTCTACTTTCTTTTAATAAAATACCGTATCGTTGCAGGCTGGTGGTGGCGGCGTCCATAACAGCGTTTGTGAACGACGTGTGCGTTTTGGTCGCAATGGCGGATGGGAGAGACGCAGACATCACGGCGCCAGCACTTGAAGAGAAAGTCAATGGCGCCATCATGCTGTATTGATTAAAATACAAAAGATTTACACAACAACATACCTTCATCTCTCTCTCCTATGTAGAGTATCCGAGATTGTCAAAAAAATTTTCACGCTCGCTACGCTCGAGCTTAGTAGAACTGGTGATTTGATTTGTACGTGCTGTGTTTGCGCAATTTTTGTGTTGTTTACTGCTGTACCAGCCTTTATAATAGTCCGTTGCAAGATCTAGGCCTACCCACGATTTGTGATTAGGCCATATCCACCACGCTGGCCCAGTGTGGACTGGTGGAATCACATATACCATCGAATTTCTTCTACGGACCTATGCAGGTTTTTCAATTGTGGGGTCTTGGGTTCAGATCCCGGTCCCGTACCAATAAATTGATGTACGATCTATCAAAAGACGTAGAAAAGTAAAAGTATTAGCTTGAATATTTAATTATAAAAAACTATGTCCATAATTGCATATAAAATAATTACCAAACATTTCATCAAAATAGTCGATAGCGTTTTCGAACTAGTTATTTTTTCATATTGAGTTAAAGTTTGGAACGATTCGTACGTTTATGATGGCTTTCGTGGGCTTCCATCCACCCATCAGCCGTAGGACGTCCACTGTTAGACATAGACCTTCCCTATGGATTTGCAATAAGGCCGGTTGGAAGCGACCTGCATCCAGCGCGTTCCTGCGATCTTGTATCGTTCGGTGGACGTCCTACGCTGCGCATGCTGGTCCGTGATTTTCAGTCGAGAACTTTGTGGCCCCATCGGCCATCTGTTTCGATTGCCCACTTCCATTTCAACTTGCTATGTCGGTAACTTTGATTCGTCTGCGGATCTCCTCATTCCTGATTCGTTCTCGCAGAGAAACTTCGAGCATAGCCATAGTCCTGTCTCCATAGTATGATGGGCTATCTTAAGCTTATATTGTATAAGGCCTACAGTAAAGATCACAGCACAGTAAAAGATGAGAACGTAAATATAAGAATTAAAACTAAATTATGTTCAAAATTGCATTTAAATTATATCATCGTCGTAGTTTCAGTGTAATTATTTGCTCCAACGACTTGTACATACTTTTAGTTGGTAGTTAACATGTGTATGGAATATTATTTAATATTTGATTATATCATGTATCGAAGGCTGATGTATTAGCGTTAATCATGATATTATAAGTTGTACTAATAATTTTTGGATGAAGAAAATCCTACTAATATTATAAACGCGAAAGTTTGTGAGGATGGATGGATGGATGTTTGTTCCTCTTTCACGCAAAAACCACTGAACGGATTGAGATGAAACTTTTGCAATCATATAGCTTATAATATATTTGAATAACATATACAGCCTTGGCCAAAAGTATTGGGCTTCCTGTATTTTTACTCTATCTTCTAAACTAATTTCACTCCTTTTTGGCAATTTTAACACAATTAGGTGTCAGTTTAATCACATCAACAGAAATGAAAGCTTGTTTACTTGTTAGAGTCCAGAACACAAGTGACCAAACATTGACTGATAACTAATAAAAACCGAATCCTTTGTTTTCGGTCAGCAGGTGTTTTATGACCTTAACAAAGAGCCGTTTGATATTCTAAGAAGTTATTTATGACCCCGGTAAGTCATTTAAGATAAGCACTCAGTAATTGGTTAAGTAGGAAACATGCATTTTGATTTTTTAAAGGTGCCTAATACTTTTGGCCAAGGCTGTAGGCTATAAACTATGATATATTGCGTATGTGGGTGAAGCCGCGGGTAAAAACTAGTATGTTATAAGAGAACATTAATTTCATGAGTTTTAAGTTGTAAGCCGAGTCAATCATCTTGGCAGATGTGAAATTAGCTCCAATTTGCGGGAAACCCAATCCTCGCAGCTGTTATAGGTCGCGTCACACAAGTTGGCGGAAATGAAGTTAGTTACAAGCTGCGCAATATCCAATCAACGCGCGGCTGTGTGAGCGTCAGCCAGGATTGGATATTGCACAGCTTGTAGCTAACTTCATTTCCGCCAACTTGTGTGACGCGGCATATAACTGAGCTTCAATCTACTATATTCTGTTTCAATAGCGCTGAGAACCCACACGCTAGAGTACTTCGAGTCGGAATGAGACCCATGCGGTACGACTCTGGTCAAAATATGTTCGCAACCCTGATCCTCTACCAAGAAACGTGGCAACTACGTTATCGACACGAAAGCGATACATATTTTTTATTTTTAAACTATCGCGATTTGAACACATTATTGTTATATACTACGGGACTAATCGCGCACTAAAATTACGAGATAAATAAATACCTCATCATCCCGACGTTTCGGCCGAGTTGCATCGACCGTGGTCACGGGTAGACTGCAATGATGAGGTATTTATCTCGTAATTTTAGTGCGCGATTAGTCCCGTAGTATATAAAAATAATGTGATACATATTGAAGAGAAAACGATAGTTTTGTTTTTATTTCGCCAAGACGAGTGCTAACATAATACTGTCGAAGGTTCTCAGCGCTAATGGAACAGTCTATACAGGGTTATTTCTAATCAATTAGCATCCTTTTAGGGGCTTATTCTGTACATCAAAACTAACAACTTTAAACTAAAAAAAAACAGCTGTTCCATACATTTCGTCGCGGGTGAACGATATTTTTCTATGAAACAACAAAAATTTTTTTTGAGTTTTGAACAAAGTCGTAGAACAAAAGTTGTTAGTTTTGATGCACGGAATAAGCCCCTAGAAGGATGCTAATTGATTAGAAATAACCCTGTATACAAGTAGCGACATCTTTGTAGTATAGCCCAAATCAAACTTTTTGGCGTTCAAATTCAAACGTCTGTGAATTAAGCTACAGGCTGCGCACACCCCCTCTCTTGCGCCGCTAACATATGAATATATTGTTACTGCGCAACGTGTTTTCATTCGCCAAAAAGTTTGATTTGGCCTATGCAAGATCTTGGTTTGCAAAGTGTAAGGAATTTCAAAAGTTTATAAAATACTTATCATTATGATCAACTTTTACTATGGGGCCTAACTCGAAATTGAGAATAAAATAAAATGGCAACTGCTTTACATTTAACTACTTAGTTGGGATAGTTAAATTGCTCCACTGTAAGCTTCGAGCAAATATCTACAGAGCCACAGTCCCTAAGTGAAATTAGTAAAAAATGTCTGAACGCCGTCATACATACCGAATAGTCTCAGTAGTTAGTGACCCTGACGTCTGGTTCAAGAGGCGTGGGTTCGATCCCCACCCAGGGCAAGTATATATGTGATGAACATAGGTGTTTGCTCTGTGTCTGGGTGTTATTTAGGTACTATAGATAGTGTTAAGCATGTTTTTAAAAATATATACAGGGTTAGTTTTAATCAATTAGCATCCTTTTAGTGACTTGTTCTGTACATCAAAACTAACAACAATTGTTCTACGACTGTTGTCAAAACTAAAAAAAAAAACAGCTGTTCTATACATTTTGTCGCGGTTGAACGATATTTTTCTATGGAACAACTAAATTTTTTTTTGAGTTTTTACAAAAGTCATAGAACAAAAGTTGTTAGTTTTGATGTAAAGAATAAGTCTCTGAAAGGATGCTAATTGATTAGAAATAACCCTGTATATGTAGTATATCAGTCTCTCGCATCCATCACAAGCCATGCTTTGTTTGGAGTCAAAGCAAAGAAGATATAATAATACTACGTATAGAACGGCCACTCGTTACCCCCCACCCGTTTGAGTCTTCCTCACTTCCACCCCGCGTCAGGACTCGTCAAATTCACTCTGCGCGCGGGTTGCACAGGCCGGTGATTTTGACTACAAAAAATACAGACTTACAATGGGGAAGACGTGTGCTGTTTATGGCTGTTCTACAACAATTCGCGACAAGATATCATTTCATTATTTCCCTAAAGATAAAATAAGGTACTTTATTTACTTTTAGTAGGTAGATAATATTGTTATAAAAATTATGTTATTCAAATTTAGTTCCTTTCTCTTGATAATTTGTTTCAAATAAAATAAATCGCTTACTTTTAGTTACAGTGCTGTCAAATTATTATGAATTCATTATACTTTATAAGCACTAGAATGATATTCATTTTTGTAAATTTATTTCGCATCTAGCTCACTTCCGCATGAAAGTATGGCGGATCGGTCGTAGATTACGCCAAGATAATTCTGCGCGCGGCTAAAATTGGGAACTAATTCAATGCTGATAGAGAATTCGTAATGCTACCAACATAACGTACGTAGCGCCGCTACTCGCGCGCATAATCTCTCGTTCGCTCGTCGTGCTGATCACAGATAGAGTTGCCATGGGCGTGAAAATACTAGTTATCATCGTAACGCAACTGTTACAGAATATCGGTATCGATATGCAATGTATTGTTTCGCGTTAACACATACATACCTAGTAGATAAGTGCTAATTTGCATTTGTATATTTTCTGTAAATAAACGAACATGTATATAACATTGAGTTAATATGTACAGTCCTATAATTTGTAGTTATTTTTTCTACATAAATACTAATACTAAATATTTTTTCATACATAAAGAATTAGATTTTGTTAATCTCACAATAAATGACAAAGATAAACCTTGTCAAAGTTCAGGAGTAGGGAGTTATACTTTTCTTTTTTATTTTTGCTTTTCGCGGAGATGATTTACATAAGACAAAATGTTTGGAACGTGCGTTGTACGGGCCCACGTCCGCGCCCGTCCTGAGCCCGCCCTGTCCTTAATCATACCTCAACGAGCTATATCATTAACAATTTTTAAATCATTGTTTTGAATAAATATTTAGTGCTACTTAATTGACATCAGAAAAAAAACGTGTCAAATATTATTTAATAATTATCTATCTAACGGACTAATTATATTTTTTTGTCATCAAGCTAATTATACCTTTTACAAAAAAATCTTCTAGACATTCTCAAAAAATCTTTTTACTAAGATTTTTCCCAAAATATCAACATTTATTGAAAAAAACGACCTCTGCAAATATGCCTAAAATTCTGATATTATATTCTAAAAAGTCGACAGAGACACCGAAAAAATACCGTTTAAAATTCTGGATTCTCATCACACTGGCACAAGACATGTACTGTACGTAGTATTATTATATCTTCTTTGATACATGTTAAGCTACTAAGAATATTGTGATAAACTTTTAGAACCTCCTTTTTTGCGTCAAGGGTTAAAAATATTTTTTTGCAATTATTCAGAAACATTGACAGAAACAGTTATGAAAATCAGCAACGATCCCGCAACCGCTATTTAACCAGTGAGGGGCCTCACTAGCGTAGGTGTATGAAATATGAAATTAGGGACTTCCCTCAGTTGGCCATCGGTCGGTGCGTTTAGCGCGTGATTTACTTAATCGTTAATTACTAGGTATATCTTTTGTTTAAATTTGGGAGGATTTTACAAATATACATAATCGTGTGTGTGCGTGTTCATATTACTGGATACTTCAACAATATGTGAGAAAATTAAGGGAATTTCGTAACAGTGCCGTGTTTTGGTTATGTTCTACGTAGGTAAATGAGTGATTTCATCGAAATAAGTGTATGTACGATTGTATGTGAAACCTGCAGCGGCTGGTACATCGTATCAGTACTCACAAAACTTCTTGGTAAGTCAGAATTACAATTCATACGGTCGACATGGGTCGTTGACAACCATAGGCGTTCTACACACAAATACCCGTGTAGCGTTCGTGCGTATGTGTAGTGTCTGTGAGTAAAATGTACTGTTGTGTGCGTAAGACAGCAGATTTTGTATGAAGAATCGCGGAGTGTCCGGGCTGTGGTCAAAGACTGTGTGTAAAATGTCCACAAAATAAAATATTTATTTATTCATAATGACCCGTTTTCTTTTAATCTCGACGTTATAATATGTCACCTAATTAGTGCTTGTAACCGAGCAGTTTGTCTTCGCGCACCACGTAACTTGGGCAGGGTTTTGGCTCGGACACTTTTATGCACGATTGTGGCTCTATAGATATTTGCTCGAATATTGTAAGTTGAATCCGTCCATTTTTAGTGTAGCTTAAGTTTAAAGTCATAAAGTTCAAGCTCAATAGCTTAGATTTTTTTGTTGATTATCTTGGCAGATATAATCCTTTAAACCTACGAATAAAAAAAAAATGGTTGCTTGTAAAGTCCTGAAGTCCTTGTAAAGTTTCCTTTACAGGCAAGAACTTTACAACTTTACTAACAAGATTATTTTTTGCCAAAATTAGCATGACCGACTTCACCCGTGTACCGAATTCGCGAATATTTCGCACGGATCGATGCAGCATTTTTCACATTATTGTTGATTTATCAAAAATGGCTCAGCCGATTTCGATAAAATTTGAATCGAAGTATACTCTTCCAATAAAAAAAGAATTATTGAAATCGGACAAATGCGAAAAAAGCTATGCGTGGATATACATAAAAAAATATATATACGCGTCGCATTGTATACCTCCTCCGGTGGTTCGTCGGTCTAAAACAGAATAAAATTAATATTCAAGGGGGGCTCCCATAAAAGAACCTGATTTTTTAGCCGTTTTTTGCTCGAAATTAATAACGGTAACCGGTAGACTCTTGAAATATTCACAGAATATTTAATTGTATGTTTACTTCAATAATTAATTTAATTAAATCAAAAATTATTTAAATAAAATAAATGTTTAAGGACAGTAACAGAACGGTACGGAACCCTTCGTGCGCGAGTTCGACTCGCACTTGGCTGATTTTTAACTATAATTGTTGTTTTGTTCCAGTCTGCCAAGACAATATTCTGTCTCTAATCCTGAATCTCATGTATTACATTATTACCTCTATAATAAATAATAAAATATGACAATAATAACATATTCCGTCCAAAGCGTAATATAATATATTATTTTGTATATTAGATTCGCACACGTTATATTGTTCGTTTAGTTGTGCCATTAGTGTAAGAGACACCTTTTGTATCGATTTTTTTCTATATCCATATTTATAAGCGGTCAAGTCGCTATGTATTATTTTTAATATACTAATTGGTTTTTTTATTAAAACATTGGGTTTTATTTCGTAATTCAAATCAAATTATTTATTAGGCATAAGTAATAATAAAGGACATATCCACAAAATGTATGGAGGCTGGTATAATAATAATTAAAAATTCTAACTACAACACTCATTACATTTCGAGAAACTTCATATTTTTCTGAGTCTATTACATTAAAATAGCCCTCCATTTTTTTTGGTTAATTTTGAATCTATTAGGATAAATAAATATATCTGGCTCCAATAGGTAGTTTATCTCTAGCAACCCTGGTCAAGTAACCTCCATCATTGTTAAATGGAAGCATTATTACCAATTAGACACACTTTTTAAGTGTTTTTTGTCACATTGTACCTAGGTATTAACTGGTCACACTTTTAGGTTATAATTTTTAATTTTAGCAAATTAAGAGATGAATGTGAAAGAATCAGCTACGAACGCAAGTAAAATAACGATAGAAGCACTTTATTATTGCTAAACTAGAAAAAATACCTACATAGCTGTATTATTATTTTTCATATAATTTATTATCCACATTTAAAAAAAATGGAGGGATAAAAAATCAAAATTAAATATTTTGAGAAGCCCATACATATATCAAGCTTTCAAATGTTGTATATTATTATATCATCTTGGTTCGATTTTTCTCTGAATAATATACCACTTGTGGACGTCACCTTTGTGCAGTTATATTGTCCTAGAGGCTCCCAAACTAGTCAAAGACGTATGTCACAAGCCAATGGCTTCTCTTGTCACAAAAAAGATTACATTTATGCAAAATAAACAACTAAAATAAAGTCGCGGACAAGTTTGAACATAGTGTCGTACCTCAGTAGAGCTGTGGAGACTACTAGAGGCGTCTATGGAGTTTTGGTAACAAGGAACAACATAGCGCCACACAAATCGGCGGATGAGAAGTTAGCCGCAGATGACACTTCGCCGTGATTCGCTAATTAATGCGCATGTGTGCACGGGCGTAGGGAGCGCGCGGGAGGCATGAGGTTGGCGTGCGGGTGTGCCCCGGCGTCTCGTTTCTTTGGCTCCCGGGAATATCTATATTTCGGCTTTTGCGCAGCGCTCTGCGCATAACTTCCCCTCCGTCGATTTTTGTGGCGCTTAGTATACATCACATTATATCACTTGCCTTCACTCATGCACGTAAATCAGCTCATAATCAACGAAATACCACAATATTTCACTAATTATCACTGATAAAAACACAAGTTAAACAAAATAATACAATGTGGCGACATAATTTTTCTGCGTTCCCGCCAAAACTCTATCGATTAATAGCCATTATTTTATTGAATAGCCTAAAATAAATACATTGAGTAGCTCCTTAACCCTGGTGTCCATTAACCTTGCGATCGTCGTCATTATTCCCGGAGTAACAATAATGGCGGCCCTCGAGGCCCGAGGATCAGCTTACAGCTTCCGATCGCTAATGCTCTGTGCACTTAGTGATATCTTTGTACTCAGTCGGCGTAATATCCGATGCTAGTATTCAGTTCAAAAACCTTCAATGTCATCATCTCTATATTTTACACTAGAACACAATCTATTATACCTACCTGCTTATTACTAGCTTCCCGTCCTGGCTTCGGCCGGTTACAAATGAATTAGTTACCTACTACAAACCTTCCCGAAGAAATAGGTACCTATTCTAAAAGGTAATAGAAACCACGTTGAATTTTGTTGTAGTTTAGAAGATGTTCCCACACACAGTCACGCAGTAGGACACAAAAATTGCGACTAGCTATAGCTTTATACCTATCTACCTAATATGTTTAGTGAGAATTTATCTATTTGCAGACAATGTTACTGAGACTGCCTCGTCTCAATTTTATTGTTCAGTGACTATACTCTATAAAAAACTTGATCTCTGCGACAGTGACATATTTAGAGATGAGATAGTGGTGGAAAAAATCGATTTTCAAACAATCTTGTAATGAAATCGAATGAGTAGGTAGTTGAAGGTGAAAAATTGGATTTTATTTTCTTACTATTATCAAAGACGATTAAAGTATAGTATATATTATCGTCTTTGCTATTATTTAAGATCAAGTATGTACACATATACTCATAATAATGTAACGATAGTATTTATCGACGTTTTTCACTATTATCGATGCTAATGTAACATATAATTGCACTTTCACCGCTAAGGTACTTTTGTAAGGTGCCTGCAAATTCTCAAACGACCACGCCAGGCGCGGGCAGACGCATCCGCGTTCAGACAGCGTTGGCGTCTCTACGCGAGTACTAATAACACGCACGGAGTGATAAGGCGCCAGGCGGGTATAGCCGCACTGGCCCTTGTACCGCCAGACGACTTTTTACCAGTGCGACTACTCACGCGCGGCGCGTTTACGATCCTAGCTCCCCCTACAGCCCACATATGCAAACAATTTTACTGTGTGAAAATAAGTTTCTGATTTGAAACAGGATATAAATTCAATGGACAATTATTACAGCCTACAAACATTGGGCAGGATGTGGTCAAGCGCAAGCCTATCTCTTAGTCTATTATTACTAGGTACATTACATCTACCTATTCATTAGTCTAAATCATTACACTGCAGGTCAAAGGCAATCTTCTGTTTAATTTTTATCTTAATAAAAAAGCATAACAATAGTTAGGGATATTTAAAAAGTCTTAGCATGCATAATTTATTAATCTATTTACAACAATCAACTTAATGGGGGAGCTCTACATCAATCATTTTGTAGAGCTCCCCCTGAGACGGCCCGCCACTCTAACATCTGCAGCCGCCACGGCTGCAGCACAGGCAGTGTTGAGCTGCTCCACCTCCTCGTCCGTGAGCGGCGGGCGGCGCGGCTCCCTGGGTTGCAACGGTGGCGGAAAATGCCGCCGCGGTTGGAATGGTCGCCGAGGCCGGGGCGTCGGCGCAGGACTCGCGGATGGAGGCGGCGGTGGCGGCGACTGGGGCGGCGAGGCGGCCCTGTAACAATCATATGAAAGGATTACATTTAGGCATTACAATTTTTAACACTAAAACAGTGGCTGGTGTATCACTATGTATTATACAGGGTGTTTGGTAGAGGGTCCGACAAACCAAACAGGCATGTTCGGGAATACACTTGGAGAATACAAGTTGGCCGAAAAAAATCCCTGACCCCCTATTTTTTTTAAAAGTTTTTTTTTGTTAATTTTGCGGTTTTCACCAAAATTGTACCTATTTACCTCTATAACCTTTGTGAAATCGGTTTTATACTAGATTTTATTACTTTGTTTTGTTTTCTGTTACATCTTCAGGCCACGCGAAGGAAAATTAGATACAAATCAAAGCTAACTAACTAATTTAGAGCTTTCAGAGTGAAAAAATTAAATATTTTTTACATCAAAGTTCAACTTTGACAATGATCTAAAAATAAACCACAAGCAATTCTGGAGGTAATATGCGTTCAAAATGTTTTCTATTTATCACATAATACAACAGTATAAAAATTGGTATAATACTCACCAACTTATTGAGTAAAAAAGGATTCCAAATAACAACGATAACAATAAAAAATGTGCCATCTACGTAAAACAAAGGACCTAGTACGACTAGTAGGTATAAAACCATTGTTATCAGTTTCTCTTTCTCTGTCACTCAAAGAACGCCGAGACGGCATGCTAAGACTAAGCTTCCGGTTGTCAAAACCAATAAAATATGTAAGTAATCAGCCAAGCTTTGACTGCTATCACTGTTTGACGCGTGTACGAGTAATCGTGATTCTTAAATGTTTTTTTATGTTTTGTTATTCTTTTGATTTGTTTAACTGTTAACGTTAATGGCTGTTATCGTTGTTGACTGTTGTTTTTATTGACGTTGACTGTTGTTGCTGTTGCTAAGTGGATTCTTTCTGTGCTGACATGACAGAGTTTAGTAACGAAAAATACGCCGACATAGTTTTTGTCTACGTGGGTGTGGTGTGATTCTGTACGGATAAATCTAAATTCACGAGAGATGGGATCTTTAACCAACATAATCTACACAGATGGGAATCACAGAACCCTCGCGCGATCAGAGAGACCTCACACCAGCACAAGTTTTCGGTTAACGTATGGGCAGGTGTCATTGGGAGAGACCTCATAGGACCCCATTATCTCCCAGATACATTAAATGGAGAAAATTACCTCGAATTTCTAATGAATGACCTGCCGGAATTAATTAGCCACCTGCCAATTTTTGAAGATGAGCGGACACTCATATTTCAGAATGATGGCTGTCCGGCCCACTACCGCATAACATAGTACGCGAGTATTTGGATATCTGTTACCCTAATTTATGGATTGGGAGACGTGGCCCCATCGAATGGCCCGCACGTTGCCCAGACCTAACACTGCTCGATTTATATGTCTGGGAACGTGCTAAAGAGTTGGTATACGAGGTCGAAGTAAATACCAAAGAAGAATTGAAGATACTTTTTCAAAAATGAAAGCAGAAATGACACTAAACACTACTACAAAAGAAATACGCCGTAGATGCTGGGCGTGTATTCGTAACCAAGGAGCTGTGTTCGAACAAGATTTAAAATAAGAATAATTTTGTATTTATTTCTGTTGTTTGAATTTTCTCTTCTACCTCATTTATTCAACAAGTTGATAAGTATTATACCAATTTAGTATGCCGTTGTAATAAGTAATAGATAGTGAAGTTTTTAAATGCATGTTACCTCCAGAATTGCTAGTGGTTTTTTTTCTAGATCATTGTCAAATTTGAACTTTGATGTAAAATTCATGTCATTTTTTCACTCTATGAGCTCTAAATCAGTTAGTTAGCTATGGTTTTCATGTAATTTTGCTTTGCGTGGCCTGAAAATGTATCAGACACCAAATTAAAATAATAATATCCAGTATAAAATAGATTTAACAAATGTTATAGAGGTAAATAAGTACAATTTTGGTGACAAAAGGAAAATTAACAAATAAATTCTTGAAAAAAAAATTGGGGGTCAGGGAATTTTTTTGGCCAACTTGTATTCTCCTAATGGCTTCCCGAATACGTCCTTTTGGTTTGTCGGACCCTCTACCTAACACCCTGTATAAAATAAAGTGTCTTTTGTTTAAATAAATAAATATTTTTGGGACATCTTACACACGGCCTCTGACCCCAAACTAAGCAAGCTTGTGATATGGCTGCCAGACTGATATACTACTTATACATATTTTTAAATACCTACATACTTACATAGATAGAAACTAAATAACACCCAGATACAGAGCAAACACTTATGTTCATCACATAAATATTTGCTCTGGGTGGGGATCGAACCCACGCCTCTTTGATCCAGAAGTCAGGGTCACTAACCACTGAGCTACCGAGGCAGTCACTAACTTCATCAGACATCAGCCCCCCGACCGCCTAAGAAATAGCAATCGTTTATGACTTCATTTTAGTCATTTGGCACCGCCTATGTGACGTTAGCCATCAAAGTTGTTCATTCAACGATTGTTTTCGTAATCCGCGCAAAGCAATTGATGGCTAACGTCACATAGGCGGTGCCGTATGACTAAAATGAATTCATAAACGATTGCTATTGCTTAGGCGGTCGGGGGGCAGATCAGACATCACAACTGCTATTTTGAAATTATATGTCATCTCTGTTGGCCTATATTTAATTTAAAGTAAATACAAACAAAACTTACCTTCGGCAACAAAAAACTGCCAACAGCTGGCCCTATATTGAGACCGGCTGTTCAGGTTCCAGTGATTCCAGTAGGGGGATTCTAAAAAAAAAAACATTATTATAACACGGAGCAAGTAATTCAGACTGCCAACTTACAATTATAGCCTCCTAGGTAGGTATAACTGCTAATAATTTATTCTGCCTTTTATCGAAAAACACCTTAGGTATAAGCCGAATCATAGTGAAGTTAGCTACAAGCTGCGCAATAGGTCCTATCTGGTCCTATCCAATTAACGCACAGCTTTATGCGAGCTTCAGTCAGGATTGGATATTGCGCAGCTTGTAGCTAACTTCACATCCGCAGACTCGTATGATCCGGCTTATACCAACACCCTTGATTATTCACTTGTCAAGACAAGTGAATAATCAAGGACCAACACCAATTGCTATATTTACAGACACATAGGTTTTTAATTTTTTATATTTACCAAACACAATATCCTAACCTAAAGAAAAGAATTTGGTCTTTGCAAAGATCGATTTTCTAACACACATAAAAAATGGCTGCCTCTGCCTAATCGTCAACCATTTATGTACCTAGGTATGGAAACCGATGTAAACACAGAGCAAAGAATACACTGAAGCGTTTTCCTATAGTCACATGAAAAACAACAAGCAAGCACTAAAAAGTAAAAACACACTTACAGTTCGGTTCGGTTTCCATTAATTAAAAGCGCGCGCGCCGCCCCGCCCGATAAAATTCCTGAATCAGAGTGAAACAGAGTTGCCATTTGCCAATGCATTATCGCTACGACAGCAGTGTGACCATCTATATAATTCTATAACCTGCCAAAGTCTGCAGTGAAAAATAAAACAAAAACGTAAACATGCTATATTTTTATTTAGATTAAATTAAACATAACAATATTCTTCATTTTCTTAATCCTTATACATGGCTTTATTCATTCAATTTAACGTCTTTGGTTGGTATAAAAGCAATGCAATCGCCATGCTAACCAATGCCTTGTTTAAGGCTCCATCACACACAGGCGGTACGAGCGGTAGAGCGGTACGAGCGGTAAAGGCTCCTTTACACACAGGCGGTACGAGCGGTATAGCAGACGGGCGGGCATCTGTATTGTACTGGTTATATAAGAAGGGCTCACACAGGTCCGGTCGCGGTACTGCCGTACCGCCCTTTACCGCTCGTACCGCTCTACCGCTCGTACCGCCTGTGTTTGATGGAGCCTTAAAGGGCGGTACGGCGGTACGGCAGTACCTGCACACACTGCCGCGGGCGCGGTCGGTGAACTTGCCATCAAATAAAAATTCATTGCCGTGTTTCTGATATGAAATTGCCGTATTTTTCCAGCTATCATAACAAATGCAAAGGCCGCAAATATTTCTGGTCATCAGCCTTATAAGACATGATCTTACAGGACGCAACTATAAAAGATTTAGTAATTTACAGTATTTGATGGCAACCCTAGATCGCGTGTCCCCCCGCCCGTCCGGACGCCACGTGGTCGGCGGGCGCGGTACAAGCGGTACGGGCGCGGGCATAGTTTTGCTACTGAGCACTAGATGGCACTATCTTTGGCTTTATCTTTACTAAGTTCTGCCGCTTCACACTAGGTGGCGTCATGCCGGTAGTTCTAATAGTGATGGGACAGTATTTCAGAATGTGATAAAGTTATCGAAATTACATAATTACAAAATGATTTTCTACTACGTGGACACACGTAGGTAGTAAAATTCAATTTTCTTTCTATGCAATTTTCGAATCATCAGCAACTCTAGAAATAGATTTAAATACACGAATATATATGATTAGCAGGAATGTCCATTAGGGGAACATCTTACAGACGGTTTCTAACTCGAAACTAAAAAAATGCTTGCCGCTGCCAGAGACTGATAAACTAAAAACAATCCACCTGTGCAAGAAGAGTTGATTCAGACCATCACATATGAACAACTTTTACTATGGTGCTAATCCGAAATAGAGGAAATATCAGCTGTTTTACACATTTTGTTGATTCCGAACGGCAATTATGTGTGGAACAGATAATTTTTTCTCGTATTCTATGATGTTAGAATGGCTCTAACATAGAATAGAAAGAAAATAAATCTATTCTTACTACCTACTAATTACTCTACTAATCAGACAATAATAATTTGTTTATCCATAGTTACACAAAGCATATTTAAATGTGTATTGTTACTATAATGTCTAATAATAAATGCATCTTTATAGTCCTTGGTGGGTGCTTGTGTAGTCTACTGTCTGTAGAACTACTAGTTATTACCATGCCGCAACTCAATTATTCTCGTCTCTTCACCGTTTACTATGAGAAAACGAAATTAAAAAAAAAGGTCGCGGTCAATTGTATAAAATCACAATTGACCGCAATAGCACCATAGAGCTGTTGGGGCTCCATCCAAACTCTTTGGTTACGTCAAACTTCAGTCAAAAAGGAAAATCAGCTGTTTTATACATTTTGTTGATTCCGAACGGCAATTATGATTGTTTTTCTTGTTTTCTGAGTGGGCTCCATACTAAAAGTTGTTCATAATGATTGTTTTACGTCACCCCTATTTGGCTTAGTATAGGACAAGCAAATGATCTGTATAACTACAAAGAAGTTAGATAGTAAGAATACAGCTAGTTTCTATTTAGGATTATAACTAGTATTTTTAAAAGCTTTTATTTAATTTGCAATGTATGTATGAATTACTATCTAATCTTTCTTATAAATAAAATTATAGGTATTATCTATTATTTATATCTAAAAAAATTCGTAAGCGAAATAAACGAGTGTAACGAGTGACGTAATTTTGATAAATTGTTCACATTCTTAAACTGTCCCATCACTATTGGTACTACCGGCATGACATCTAGTGCTCAGTAGCATAACTACACTGGGCTCGTACCGCGTGCTGACCGCGTGGCGACCGCGTGACGACCGGACGGGCGGGCGGACATGCGATCTAGGGTTGCCATTAAATACTGTAAATTATTATTTCATTCAATTCGGCATTTATCAATAAATTTATTTTATCAATATTTGCGGCATTTGCGTTTATTACTAGCCATTACATGCTTTTACAGGACGCTACTTTGAAATAAATGAATAGTAGTTTCCTATACTCTATAAAATTTAACTTGATCTCTGCAACAGCTGTCAGAAAAATCACGCCTATGAAGTCCTGAATTTCTTAATAGTACAGACAGTACCTGTCAATGTCAAACTTTATGGGCATGCCGATTAGTGATGGGCGACGAATGATCGTGACCACAGAGTTTTAGATAGAGTTTTAATTAAAACATCGATAGTTTATACTGACGATATTTTAAATAACTACTTACTACTCTTATTAATTCAAAAAAATCCACCAACCCGCACTGAGCCATCGTGGTGGATATGGCACAATCACCCTTCGTGGGTAGGCCTACGTCCTGCAGTGGACTAATAAAAAAGGCTGGTACAGTACAGTACTCTTATTAATTAAATAAATAGAAACAAGACATTCCTTGAATTTTTATTTCTGAAGGCGTAAGTACATCAGACAATAATAATTTGTTCATCCATAGTTACACAAAGCATATTTAAATGTGTATTGTTACTTACAATATCTGATAATAAATGCACCTTATAGTCCTTGGTGGGTGTTTGTGTAGTCTACTGTCTGTAAACCTACTAGTTTTTACTATGTCGCGTCTCAATTTTTCTCGTCTCCTCACCGTTTACTATGAGAAAATGAAATTTTAAAAAAATAGGTCGCGGTCAGTTCTATAAAATCACAATTGACCGCAAAAGCGCCGTAGAGCTGTTGGGGCTCCATCCAAACTCTTCGGTTACGTCAAACTTCAGCCGAAAGAATGAACAACGACCGGCGTACCCGTCAGGCCTGCCCTGGCCCCGCGCGATCTGTCCACGGTCGAGGCGCGGACAATTGTTTACAAACGCGAGCCGCGACCGGACCTGTGTGAGCCCTTCATATATAACCAGTACAATACAGATGCCCGCCCGTCTGCTATACCGCTCGTACCGCCTGTGTGTAATGGAGACTTTAACAGGTAGGTTAGATGCTACATGTTTGTTTACAAATCTGTTTCGTGTTTTTGTCGTGATTAAAATTTGAGAGAATATTCTTTCGCATGCAGCGTTGGACATTAGTAAGCATAGCAGTTCCTTTGCGAAATATGCAATATTTGTTTATTTGAAGTGCCCATTACAATTTTGCATTTTGCCGATAGCACGCCAAAAACTGGCAACACTTAGAATCGAATTCGAATTACTGCTTACTAATTATCAACCTTAAGATCAAAGCTTTAGAGTTGTTAATTGAATGTGACACAAACTTTACACGAGAAAACTGGGGAATCCTCACATTCTATATTTAGGGTTGTAATTTTCGTGAACTGATCATGCCATAGTCAAAAACGAGAGGCCAATCCTGCTAAAATGGCAGGAACCTGCTACATATGGTCACGCTATACGCCAATAAGGAAGTTTCCCGTTTTCTAGTTTTTATTAAACTACACTAAGTCTGGTGTTTTTATTTTTCAATTAGCTTCAACAATGACGGAGTTATGAATTTTTAAACATGACCGCACGAAATCAAAAAACCTCGCGACGGAGTTACGCGTGTGACGTCATCCGGCTCCAGAGCCGCGCCGTGAGTTAGGCGGGAGTAAGGAAAAAAGGAAATAAAGTGCTTCATTCTATGCCGGGTATTTTTCTAAGCCACGAATACGTTCTAGAATATCATTGTACTTATCTTTATGTTATGATCAACATTTACTATGGGACTAACCCCCCAATATAACGAATAAAAAGTCAGCATTCCCATAATTTTGTCGTGAGTAAATGAACTTTATATCTAAATGGAACAAGACTTGGTGTATGTGTCTAGTGTACTTCGGTTTTTACATCTGTAACTATTAACTAGTAGCTCTCCGAACAGTAGACCTCGCAAGTATACATTTTCTTGTACTTAATAAGTTCTCAAAAATGCACAACTTTTACAGATATTATTGTAAATTATGGCCAAATTTTACTATGGGACTAAGTAAGTAAGTTTGTATAGGCCGGGTGGCTAGCCCTGGTGTCAGAGTTTGGGGCTGATCCCCTATACAGGGTTAGCTAGCTAGAACTGGTGAAGCGTAATATATTTTGTTCTAATACTTACTAACTTAATATAATTATTTTCAAGGCTTTTATTTTCTAGTTCCAATAAGTTGTCAAGTGCGTGTCGAGACATGCGTATGATAGGCTTCCGTAGACGTGACGATGATTATGATGATGATAAAAACCAATTTTTAAGATGGTTGATTACTAGGTAATTTAGTACTAACTAATAAACTAGTAAACTACTAACGTAATTTAGTATGAATTCTTGGTTGCCTGAATTCGCTTAAAGCGATAAGGCTACCAGTGAGAAACCTATTAATTGTATTGTTTTGTCCCTGTAATTTTTTTTTGTTATGTGGTTGTCTAATAAACTGTTATTGTTTGTTTGTTTGTATGAAATATACATGTGAGGTCGATGACCTCTAAAATTTATGATTCCACAGTGCTCAAAATAATTTTCAGGGAAAGTTTTTAATATGGTATGTAAACGGCGTCCGTTCGTTACACGGACATAACGAAGTTTTAAGGGTTCCTCGTTTTACTACGAAACCCTAAAAATGACTGAACAAAGTGACAGCTGTCATATTCTAGGATCCATACTAGGATGACATGTCAGGTCTCAAAGTGACAGCTGTCAAACTTAAATGCGTCTTATTTCTGTAACTAACGATTTTAGACCATTGCTGTCTTCACAAAAGTGATAGAACTCAACAAGATCTATATTTCGGATGACAGCTCTTTAAAGTAATTTATCTCCGTAACTGTCGTTTCTAGACCGTTACTTTAAAAATTGATAGAGCTCAACGAGATCTACATTTCGGATGACATCTGTCATGCCACTCTAGTATGAATTCTATAATATTATGCCATATAATGGCAGCTATCACTCTGACATCTGTCATTTTCGGAACTAAAAAATATGTCCTGAAAAACCTATTACCAATGACTTTATAAGAACAAATATTAGGCTGAGAAGTTTTGGATAACCCTATACAGGGGATTAGTCCCATAGTAAAAGTTGGTCATAATATACAATGATATTTTAGGACAGAATATTGTAATTATGAATATATTTGCCTGTGCAAGTTGTGCATTTTTGAAAACTGATTACCAGAAAATGTTCACCAAAATGTATACTTGTGAGGTCTACTATTTGAAAACTACTAGTCAATATATACAGATGTAATAACCGCAGAACAGTAGGTACACACGCCAAGTCTTGTTCCGTTTAGAAATAAAGTTCATTTACTCACGACAAAATTATGGGAATGCTGACTTTTTATTCGTTATATTGGGGGGTTAGTCCCATAGTATATGTTGATCATAACATATACTAAAAATAAATTCTACTCCAATCTTTCCTTTTTTTCTTATTTTCTTTCGAGGTAATATTTGTAGAGCTAGAGATAGTCAAATAATTGTTTTCTATTGTGTTGTAATATTCGGTAGGTTTTTGACAGTCGCGGCTCATTGTTGTTTTCTTGTTTCCATGTCAACGCCATCCGAGTCTGCGCAGACCGCCCACATCACGGTCTGACGTCCTGACGTCTCCACTTATAGAACCTAAGTTTATTTTTATTTATATTTGTAGTATAATTCTTGTTATTCATGGCATTTTGCGCCCCGGCCGGGCCAAATGCAGTTTCCGTGTCCGACGTTAATGTGTCGCAGGGGGACATGATTCAGTGCCTAGAGTGTTCTCAAGTGCGATTTTTTAAAGGACAGAAAGGCCTCAAAATTCACCGTACGCGGTGCCATAAAAATAGCCAAATTACACTTTCGGCCCCTATTGCAGGCTCTGATGGAGCCAGCAGCAGTCCCGTGAGCGCTGCTGCTCCTTCCAAACCGCTTTGGGAGGTTCTTAGCTCACTCAAAACTTCTCTTCCTGTTTTAAAACGCATCCCGCGTGGTGCACGTTTTTCGGTTGCGCAGTGTTTATCTGCTGCTATTCGGAATGTTATTTCTAAAAATTCTTTAGTCGCCTGGGAACACCTCTTGACTTTTCCCTACGTTGTGCTTTACGTACATTCGGACCCAACAAACAAAAAATCCCTTACCACTAGGGTAAAGGAAAATTGCGTAAAGTACAGCGCATTGGAAGAGAACTCTTTAGATTTTGAAAGCATTATTCCGCCAACAAGGCAGAATAAACCAAATTCTAAAAAAACAGACGATTCGGTTACCATTAAAATAGTAGAGAGCAAAATTAGTGATGGCGATATCAAAGGCGCCGCACGAGTCCTGTTCTCCAGCGACACTATTGCCCCCCACACACCCGATACGGTCCAGTCACTCCGTGACAAGCATCCGCCGGCAGCATGTCTCCACCTGCCTGAGCCACCACACCCTGATGACGTTGTCATTGAAGTGTCAGCTCAGGAGATTGCAGCGGCCGTTTCTTCTTTTCGGAGCGGCTCAGCCGGAGGCCTAGATGGTCTCTCGCCTCAAAATCTAAAAGATCTTCTATCTTTTAGCTCTGGTGAGGTGGCTGAGTCTCTCTTGAGAGAATTAACGGGTTTGGCAAATCTCATGTTATCTGGGCAGGTCAATGATGACGTTATCGAAGTCTTGTATGGCGCTAACCTATGCGCACTTGTCAAAAAAGATGGTGGCATCAGACCTATTGCTGTTGGCACCACATATCGTCGTCTCGCAGCCAAAGCCGGTTGTGGAAAAAAGGTTGCTCTTTTGAGTAGCCTTTTTCAACCAATACAGCTTGGCTTTGGTTCGCGGGGTGGATGTGAGGCTGCTGTTCATTCGCTTCGTACTTTTCTCGGTTAAAATTGTGGAGAGGTGTTGCTTAAGGTGGATGTCAAAAATGCTTTCAATTCGGTTAATCGAGACGCCTTGTTGGCACAGGTCAAAGACAAAATTCCCGATCTTTTCAATTTTCTTTGGCAATGCTACGGCAAACCCACTAAATTAATTTACAAAAATGATGTTTTGCTATCTTCCGTTGGCTGTCAACAAGGTGACCCTCTCGGACCAGCCATTTTCAGCCTGGCCATTCATCCAATTGTTCAACGTCTCCAATCTAAACTCAACGTTTGGTATCTGGATGACGGGACTTTGGGTGGCGATGCGAGCACAGTCCTACGTGATTTGGAAATTCTTATTGACGAGTTTCGTCAAATTGGTTTGGAGCTAAATTTTTCGAAATGCGAACTTTTCGTTTGCGACTCATGTCCGGATAAAGATTTGATACTTAACAAATTTAATGATTTGGCACCTAACATCAAATCGGTAGACAAGTGTTCTCTTCGCCTTCTAGGTTCGCCGATATTAGATGAGTCTTTTCCGCCTTTCGTTCAAGAAAAAATTCAAAATTTTTTGAGCGCCTCTGATAGGCTACTCAAAATTAACGCCCACATGGCTTTTACCATTATAAGATGTTGTCTGTTTGTTCCAAAATTTATGTACGCTTTACGATGTAGTCCATTGTGGAAACACAATGAGCTCCTTTTGAGCTTAGACGATGTTGTAAAGCAGTCCCTAGTATCGGTTTTGAATATTGACATGAGTGAAAGGGCGTGGCTACAAGCCTCCTTGCCTGTTAGGCTTGGAGGGTTAGGGGTCCGCCAAATTTCAAGTGTTGCTTTACCAGCTTTCTTGTCCTCCATTCATAGTACTCAGAACTTGATTGAAAAAATCCTCGCACCTTCTTTAGGCCATTCTGGCGTAGATGTAGCTCATTTGAATGAGGCAACGAATGCTTGGAGGGTCGCTTGCCCAAATGCCGAGCTTCCAAAGACTTTATCGTCGCAGAGACTGTGGGATCGGCCGATCTGCGAACTAGCACGGAAATCTCTTCTAGACACGTGTCCTAGCGTCGCGGATCGCGCTCGTATCCTTGCAGTCTCTGTATGGGAGTCCGGTCTTTGGTTGCAAGCATTGCCCTCTTTCAATACTGGTAACCTTTTAGACCCAACTGCATTTCGTCTAGCTGTCAGCTTACGCTTGGGTGCAAGGTGTTGTGAAGCCCATCGCTGTCAGTGTGGTACTGCAGTTGACCAGCTCGGTCACCACGGTCTCTCTTGCTCAAGAAGCGCTGGTCGGATTGGACGCCACGCCAGCCTTAACGATGTCATACGCAGGGCTTTTGTCACCGCCAATATCGCAGCCGTACTCGAACCGAGTGGGTTGGCGCGTGGTGATGGCAAAATACCTGACGGCATGACGCTGGTCCCATGGAAGTGTGGACGGCCCTTAGTATGGGACGCAACTTGCGTCGATACTTTGGCACCGTCACATCTTCCTGAGACTCAGAGTAGGGCTGGAGCGGCGGCCAATTCGGCTGAGCAGCACAAGCGGCGCAAATATGCTAACCTCGGGAGTGGTTACATATTTGAGCCTTTTGGAGTTGAGACTTTGGGTCCGTGGGGGCCGGGAGCTCATCTTGTTTTCAAAAGTCTTTCTGAGCGTCTGGTGGACGCGACGCGTGACCAAAATGCTGGTGTTTATTTGGCTCAACGTATAAGCATTGCCATTCAGCGTGGCAATGCTGCCAGCATGCTGGGCACGCTGCCAACTGGCAGTGGGCTTGAGCACTTGGATTTTCTTTAGACCTTCAAGGGTCTGTGGATGATCCAATTGCTTTCTATGTAGTAGTAGTGTAGTATTGTCATTATATTTAAAAAGTACAATGATATTCTAGAACGTATTCGTGGCTTAGAAAAATACCCGGCATAGAATGAAGCACTTTATTTCCTTTTTTCCTTACTCCCACCTAAACCACGGCGCGGCTCTGGAGCCGGATGACGTCACACGCTTAAATCCGTCGCGAGGTTTTTTGATTTCGTGCAGTCATGTTTAGACATCCATAACTCCGTCATTTATTAAGATATTCGAGTATTTTTTTCACTGTATCTATTATAATTCTAACGTCTTTAAATGTATATAATTATTTTTAGTTTTTATGATAAAAGAAACTTCCTTATTGGGTCTACTCGATAAAACCAAAAACGGTGAACGGCTGAACTTACTAGTTACTAGGACTACTTATTAATTACTAGGACTCAAAAAGTAATTAATGGTGTCTACTAGCGCAGGAAACGGATGGTGAATTATTTTTCTTTTATTTTGTTTGTTTATTCGTTTCAATTTTTGACTTTTGCCCAGTAATAATGTTGTAGGTTAATAAATTCTACGAACTTACTATTTCAATTTTTGGGACAAAATATTTAGGTATTTTACGAGACACTAAAAGATGTTTTTAAAAATAAGTGGTTTTTTCGTGGACTGTGGTCCATGTTGAATCGGGAAGCAAATAGAGTTTGTAGCAAAACGGCGCCGTTCTAATGAGATTTTTCACATTACATTTTCAGATTCACATTATAAAAAAAAAAATATTGCGTCGTGTATGAGACAGATAACATCATACTAACAAACATCGACAGATGAAACAAAACTTGGCCTACTCGAAACTAACCGCTTCGCTTACTAGATCAATAATACTGAAAGGTTGCTGCGTGCGGTACAGAATGAAAAATAATAATAATAAATTCTTTATTGCATGATATAATAGCCACTTATTAATAAAGTTGGTATAAATAATATTCACATTTATATTATCGGCTAGCAGTTACAAATCTAGTTAGTACACAGTACCGTAGAACCTTACAACATTGCCCTCGGAATACAACTTTGCCCAAAACCAAAAATTAACTAAAAGTAGTTGTAGCCCATTCATTTTTTTAATGGCAACATTTTTCAACATTTCGTGCAATCTCTGACATATACATGGCAACACAAATTATCCGTTGTGTTCCTAACTTCACTCAGTTGACTGTCAGCAGTTGTCAAAGTAGACGTCTACGCAGGTGGTGCCAATTTTGTTGTTCGTGTTGAACCGTGCTGAATCCAAAAGAATTATTGGAGGTGAGTTTAAGTTATTGTGCTCATAACTGATTGAATAGCGATTAATTTTGTTCTGGTTTTACCGTTTTAGCTGTCTTTATTACGAAAAAATTCAAGTGGGCAAAGTTGTAAGCAACTGTGTAGCAAAGAGTTTGCAACATTGCCCACCTTAAAAATGGTGTTAGGGTTGTCACTTTTTCAATCTGGAAAATATATAAATACAGATAAGGTTTTTAATTTTTTATTGTAGGTAAAGATTGTGAGTCATATTTGTACTTACCTTTGATGGCTTAGATTCGCAACTGGACTCAATAGGTGGCGCTGCGCTTAAGTTTTACTAATTTTATGACGACTTTTTAGTAGATCGTAAGGAGTGGTAAGGAGGCCTTTGCCCAGCAGTGGGACAGTAAATTTTACGTTTTTACTGTAGGATACAATAGCAAGATTTTAATAGATTGGTCCAACTAAGCAACACATTGGGCCTTTCAAAAATGTTCGTTTTGAATTTTTGATTTAGACATTATATAATTTTGTTTATTCTTAAAACCGTTATTTCAATGTTAGGTAGCTTACAAATAGCAAAAATTAGGTAGCTTTTGAATTGCCTGTTTTGGAAAGTATTGTTTAGACGTTAAAATAACTTCAGATGATTTATTGCTACTTTGTTAGGTTTATATGTAAATCCGTTTATTAATTATTAAAATAAGTATCTCTAAAAAAGTGATCTCTAATTATCCAAAGGTTAAGAAGTTGGATAACATGTATTATTATTTTTTCATTCATAATTATAATTAATAGTGATCTCCAGCTGTATAAGCGCCGCTTAGATTTGTTTATAAGTTTTGTAATAGATGACGCTGGGAGTCCTTTATTGTTTAATTAAAATATAAAAAGGCTCCCTGAGACATCCATTGACGCAAAACAAATTAAAACTTGTTAAAAGACCGGAGCAGCGCTCTTGGACACTAAATATCCATAGGATATTTAATTTGGAAACTTTTGTTTTTGATTCAGGTATTGTATTAATTTTGTGTTTTCTTAAAACCGTAATTTCAAAGTTTAATTTGGTATCTTTTGAATTGCCTGTTTTGGAAAGTATTTTTCAAACGTTAAAACAACTTAAGATGATTTATAAGCTACATTGTTAAGTTTGTATGTAAATCCGTTTAATGATTATTAAAATAAGTATCTCTAAAAATGTGATCTCTAATTATCCAAAGGTTAAGAAGTTGGAAAACGAGTATTATTGTTTATTCATAATTATAATTAATAGTAATCTCCAGCAGTGTAAGCGCCGCTTAGGTTTGTTTATTACTAATAAAAATAATTCGTACGAATAAAACATACCTGATTTTTATTTCGCAGCAACCCTAGTACTTGGCGTCTTTTGTATAAAAATAGCTTTGAAAGGTATTCCAACATTGCCCACCTCAATATATAAATAAAAAAAATATATTTTTGTCTGTTTTCAAGATGGTTTACATCTTTGCACCATTATTCGTTACATATTTTATTTTCAAAGCAATAGTGCTTAATGTTGCTGATATTTTGAGGGTGTGCAAAGTTGTAAGGAATGGCAGATAAAGTTGCCCACCTTTTTAACCGTATATTTTGATGCTTTAAATCTAAGATAAACTTATTTAAGTTTTAAATAATTATTACTTTAAATTAGCCTTAAATAACTGTATACTCAATTTAAAAATCAAGTCTATAGTTTTTGAGTTATGTTAAAAATAAGCGAAAAAGCGGGCAAAGTTGTAAGGTTTGACGGTACCTACACTAAGCAAAAGCTTGTATTGTAGATACTGTTTAAAAAAAAAAGATTGTTTACCTAAATTAAAATAATATTAAGGTGGACACACACGGTCAGTTTAACTGATCAGTTTTTCGCGTCACTCCAACTGGGTGCTCATTCAGTTAATGAAAAGGTGGGAATTGGTGGTTCCATATTTGAAGACAGTGGAGCCACGATATTTCTTCGATAACTTGTGTTAAGTGTTTCAATTTTTCATGAGAAATTATTGGAACCAAAGTTGTTTGAAATTTGATTTCCTACAACTTTGATTCTCATCAACTTTTTCTAGGATCGATATTTTTTTAATAAGCCAGTGGTGCCATGATGTTTCTTCGATAACTTGTGTTATTTCAATTTTACATGAGTAATTATCGAAACCAAAGTTGTTTGAAATTTGATTTCCTACAACTTTGATTCCCATCAACTTTTTCCAGGATCGATATTTTTTTTAATAAGTTAGTGGTTCTATTTTGTTTCTTCCATAACTTGTTATTTAAATTTTTCATGAGAAATTATCGAAGCCGAAGTTGCTTGAAATTTGATTTCCTACAACTTTGATTCCCATCAACTTTTTCTAGAATCGATATTTTTTTAATAAGTTAGTGGTTCTATTTTGTTTCTTCCATAACTTGTTATTTCAATTTTTCATGAGAAATTATCGAAGCCGAAGTTGCTTGAAATTTGATTTCCTACAACTTTGATTCTCATCAACTTTTTCTAGGATCGATATTTTTTTAATAAGCCAGTGGTGCCATGGTGTTTCTTCGATAACTTGTGTTATTTCAATTTTACATGAGAAATTATCGAAACCAAAGTTGTTTGAAATTTGATTTCCTACAACTTTGATTCCCATCAACTTTTTCCAGGATCGATATTTTTTTTAATAAGTTAGTGGTTCTATTTTGTTTCTTCCATAACTTGTTATTTCAATTTTTCATGAGAAATTATCGAAACCGAAGTTACTTGAAATTTGATTTCCTACAACTTTGATTCTCATCAACTTTTTCTAGGATCGATATTTTTATAATAAGCCAGTGGTGCCATGATGTTTCTTCGATAACTTGTGTTATTTCAATTTTACATGAGTAATTATCGAAACTAAAGTTGTTTGAAATTTGATTTCCTACAACTTTGATTCCCATCAACTTTTTCCAGGATCGATATTTTTTTTTTAAAGTTAGTGGTTCCATTTTGTTTCTTTCATACTTGTGTTATTTCAATATTTCATGAAAAATTATCGGGACCAAAGTTGTTTAAAATTTGATTTCCTACAACTTTGATTCTCATCAACTTTTTCTAGGATCGATATTTTTTTAATAAGACAGTGGTGCCGTTTTGTTTCTTCTATAACTTGTGTTATTTCAATATTTCATGATAAATTATCGGAACCAAAAATGTTATAAATTTGATTTTCTACAACTTTGATTCTCATCATTTTTTTCTAGGATCGATATTTTTTTTGATAAGACGGTGGTGCCATATTGTGTACAATGGCACCACTGTCATATTCGAAAAATATCGATCCTACAAAAGTTGATGTGAATTAAAGTTGTAGTAAATCAAATTCCAAACAACTTTGGTTCAGATATTTTTTTATAAAAAATTGAAATTACGTGAGTTACTGAAGATTCAGTTAATCATCGAAGTGGTACAAACATGCAAACCATCGCAGTACCTATCGGCAATAGTTGACTACATTAGGACCCCGCTGCAATTATTTGATGAACTGATGCGATCATTTCATCATGTGTGCCCAGCTTCTGGTAGTGGTTTATACATGGAGCCACCAATTCCCACCTTTTAATTTACTGAATGAGCCCCAATTGGAGTGACGCGAAAAACTGATCAGTTGAACTGACCGTGTATGCCCACCTTTAGGCTGCTTAGGATTATTTTTTAATTATTTATTTACGAAGACACGGACCCAAGTCCATGGGTACCGTCATCCGACGCTAGGTCGCATGCTTAGTATGAGAGCTCCAAAGAACTCATTAGTACGGGACCGGGATTTGAACCCACGACCTCAGGATTGTAAATTAAGCTCGACGCACCACTATTTAAAAACACAATGACCCAAATGCTTTTGGGCCAGCTAGCCGTCTAGGCCCAATCAATATGCCTCTATTTGGTCGGCAATAAAGATCTTACCTAAAGATTATTTGAAAAATCGACTCAGTGAAACATTTTATTCTATTGAGTGAAACGAATAAAACTCAATCCAAACCTTTTCATCTCGATACCTGCAATCATTAGTTCCTATTCAAGCTGAAAGGTGCGGACAAGGTGTGAAATGAAACTAGGCTCCATGGAACAGTTGTAACGAGATGATAAGGCCATATTATTCAAACTGTACTAAATAAAGTAATAAGTTAATCTGATTTTCAAGTATCTTTCTAAAATACCGCTTGCCGGTACGTGGTCTCCACTCGACCGTGACCCCCATCGGTCATCAGTTCTCCGCGCTATGTGCCCTGCCCATTGCCACTTCAACTTGTCAATCCGTTGGGCTATGTCGGTAACCTTGGTTCTTCTACGGATCTCCTCATTCCTGATTTGATCTCGCAGAGAAACTCCGAGCATAGCCCTCTCCATGGCTCATTGGGCTACTTGGAGCTTACTAATAAGGCCCATAGTGAGAGACCACGTTTCTGTGCCATAAGTCATCACTGGCAACACACACTGGTCGAAAACTTTCGATTTGAGGCACTGAGGTATGTCGGACGAGAAGACGTTACGCAATTTTCCAAACGCTGCCCTACCGAGCTGGATTCGGCGATTGGCCTCTTTCTTGAAGTCGGACCTACCTAACTGGACTACTTGTCCTAGGTAGACGTACGAGTCAACGACTTCAAGAACCGAGTTCCCAACTGAAATAGGGGTGGGTACAACATGAGAATTACACATGACCTTTGTCTTATCCATGTTCATTTTAAGACCCACCTGTTGAGAGACTCGATTAAGGCCTTCGAGCATCGTGCTGAGTTCTTCCATCGACTTTGCCATGACCACGATATCGTCGGCAAATCGAAGGTGAGTGATGTATTCGCCATTGATCTTGATGCCGAGTCCTTTCCATTCCAGGAGCTTAAAGGCATTCTACAGAGTAGTAGTAAACAGTTTCGGAGATATTACTCCCTGTCTTACGCCTCTCTTCAAATGGATCGCCTTGGAGCTCTCTTCCTGTACTCGAACCGACATAGTGGCGTTATTATAAAAACACTTCAGCACTTCAATGTACCGATGGTCAATACGGCATCGTTGAAGAGACTCAAGCACAGCCCATGTCTCAACCGAATCAAAGGCTTTCTCATAGTCCACAAACGCCAAGCAAAGTGGCAGGTTATATTCCTCGGTCTTCTGTATAACCTGCCGCAGCGCATGTATGTGGTCCATAGTGCCAAAGCCCTTCCGGAAACCGGCTTGTTCGGCAGGCTAGAAGTCATCAAGCCTGCGTTCGAGACGATTCGTAATGACCCTTGAAAACAACTTATAAACATGGCTCAGAAGCGAGATGGGTCTGTAGTTTTTCAATAAGGTGTGTCACCTTTTTTGAAGAACAACAACACCACGCTTCTGTTCCACGCTTCTGGCGTTATGCCCTCGAGGACGACGGTGTTAAAAAGCTTCTGAAGGACTTTTAGTACCGGCGTTCCACCCGCTTTCAGAAGCTCTGAAGTGATTCCGTCGTCACCCGGCGCCTTATTGTTCTTAAGTTGGTTCAGGGCCATCCTAATCTCGTATAGGCTAATGTCCGGGATGTCTTCGGTGAAGTGTCGGGTCAGCTTGGCTCTTGGGTCTTTGGCCGCGCTGTTTACAGGCTTTGCTACCGAGGCGTATTACTGTCCGTAAAACCTTTCGATCTCCTGCAATACCTCTGCCTTGGTTGACGCTATACTGCCATCTTCTCTCTTCAGCTTTGTCAACTGGCTTTGCCCAATAGAAAAATGCCTCGCGAACACTTTGGAGCCTTTGTTCCGCTCTATGGTCTCTTTAACATGTTTAGTATTAAAGAGACGAATGTCGCACCGCACCGATTTTGAAATCTGTCTATTGAGCCGCCTGTATGACTTTACATCATCGGAAGACTGCAGTCTTAGCGAGCGTCGTTCGGCCATGAGATTTAGAGTATGATCTGAGAATTTCTTAGGTCTATCTGAACGGCGGGGTCTAAAGAACTTAGAACCCACCATTTGGACAGTTTCTACGAGCCCGTTATTGATCTCGTCCACCGACGCAAAGTTCTCCAGGCAAGCGAAGCGATTTGAGAGCTCGAGCTGAAAGTTCTCGGGGTTTTGTATGTGGGCACGAGTAGGTCGGAGCGTAGACTTCATCAGGCGGGACCTTTCGAGTTTAACGTTGATATTTAGTTTGCCTCGTACGATTCTGTGATCACTGCCGGTTTTTACCCTGTGGATCACGGAGACGTCGTTGAATATCCGTTTCTCGCTACTCATGATGAAGTCTATCTCTTTTCTCGTGGTACCGTCGGGACTCAACCAGGTCTATTTCCTGCGAGGTGGCTTCTGGTAGAAAGAGTTCATCATGAAGAGTTCCTCTTTCTCCAGAAAGTCTCCCAGCATGTGGCCCCTGGAGTTCCGTTGCCCACATCCAAATTGCCCTACTCTCAACTCATCATCGCTTTTCTTGCCCAAATTTGCGTTGGTGTGACGAGGTCGGTGCGTATGTATACCTGGATGACCTTCAACGAATATCGTTTGGATATTCTGAGTATCAGGTATACAACCCTGCTCGACACACTTTCGATGGTAATGATGTTGTTAACGAGAGACCTGTGAACGAGAACGACCGTTGGTCACCTTCCCGGTAGTACAGTAGGTTGCCAGATTTCAGGGTTATCGTGTCCTCACCCTCTCTACGGACTTCAGATAACCCCATAATATCCCATCGCAACCTACCCAACTCTTCTTCTAGTTCCGCAATCTGCTCATCAGACCTCATAGTGCGCACGTTATATGTTGCCAGGGCCAGTCGTCGTCGGTTGGGGTGGCAGCCGGATCTCTGCCGGGGATTCTTAGCACCCCTTGCTCCGCCGTTACCGTGGTCGCTGCCGGAACCAGGACTAGCGGAGCTGCCGGGGACTGGGGGCCTGGTTTTATTTTGTGCCATCATACAAGGGGGATTTTGCCCATAATTGCCGCGCTGGGCAAGCGTGTTGGCAGTCGCAGGGCGTAGCTCTCGCGACGGGGATGCTGCTACCCATCCCCGCCCTGTTGCACTCGAGCTACGCTGTTCTGGATTGGTATACCGCCATTAGTCGGTTCCGTAGTACCTCAGTCGGCACTTACGACACCTGGTACAAGAGGGGGGTGCTATTCTACTCTGCCGGCACCCCACGGCTTATCACTATATCAATAAACACATATCAGTGGCAATATCACTATAGAATAAAGCAATAGTAATACCAATAATAATAGTAAAGTAATAGTAATACCAATATCTACAGTATAAAGCAAAACCGCTATTTTTGTGTGTCTGTCTGTGTATCATAATATATTAGACAACAGATTGCAATGCAATTTACACTATGTTTTAGAATATTTATTCTGGAAGGTTTATATCTAGCTACCTACAACTCATCCGTAACCAGGACGCAGGATGGCAGTTGTCCAGTGATATCCTATACGCCGCGCTTGCCGTTAATTAATCTATGCTGTTACGTAATTTCTACTTGATAACCTTGTTACTCTACTGGTCGTTAGTCCTACGTGTTTAGTCCCACTCTCATTTCAGTTCGCTATTACCATAATAAAACTTGGTCATATTGATGAATAAACTGATATCCTAGAAATCCTAGAATATGTCTGTCAACTAGATCTAGAGAAACCCTTCTAAGAATAGGTGGTTTAGTTTGGTAACAGCTTTGCCCACGGCCGTTAGGCTACCAATGCCACGCTAACGCAGTTGATTTTTACCATATCTTTTCCTGTTTACTCCACGGTTGATCCTTTAAAGGAAAAGTGGACGATAAACCTTCAATAAACATTACAATAAGGTCCCGCCACTCGGGTGGAATGTTTGACGCGGGACGGTACCTGGAATAAATTCCTAATGATTCCTTTGAATGCAGGAGTCAGCCAGCACGTTGTAAATAACAATCAAAAAGTTTAAATCCTTTACTACCGAATCCCAGAAAAATAGAAAGTATTGACTCCTGAAAGTATTGATTTCGTTGGGGTGCCCAAACATTGATGGCATTTTTTTTTGTTTTATGTCTAAAGATGTTTCTAGGGTTGTTACTGCTCACCGTTTAGCCTTGTCAGAGGCCTTCAGACGGCTTAAAAACTTTGACACCAGGGCTAGCCACCCGACTTATACGAACTTACTTAGGTACTTACTGTACCTCTCTAGGTACACCTATGAGCGTGAGGAGTAGGTTTAAACCTGCACCCCTACCAATATGATCTTTGGAATTAATGACCGAGTTTACTTTGAAGGAAAACCTCGTGACATAGCTGCCAACGTTTGTAAATACGTTCTCGGGGTCTCACAATGTTACACCGACTACGACGAAGAAAAAAATGATGGTTATGTTTTTGACCGATATGTACTTAAAGTACTTATATCTGCTCCTCTTATCCGTCATGATTTTAAATTTTGATGAATTCGACGTGCATCAAATATTTTTTTCCGCGATTGATACGCGACTAAGTACGTTAAATTTCAATGCTAAGATGTATCTCAAAACCATTGCCCTCTCGCTTGAGCAATCGACTGAAGGGCTTAAAATCTTGCAAGACCTTCCTGAGAAAGTTACGAGCCATCCGCATAACAGAACAGTTCCAAAGAGGTATCCTGAACTTGAATAGAAACTGCGACAAAGGATCCAAATAACAAGAAAGGACAGAAAGGAAATCAAACTGGCCCGAGTGAAAACAGCCGAATTCATCCGATAAACATAACAATAAGGCCGGCGCAGACGGGCGGGCGGCGTGACTTGGAGCGTAATGCCCGCTTTGTGAACGCACCTTTAGGGTATTCAATCTTCGGAGGCAGGGGGGACAAACAGTTTGGAGTTTTGGAAAAATTTGTCTTCATTTTGTTATCCGTATTTATTTTTAGAATAATTATATTATCATCTGA
The DNA here is from genome assembly GCA_949316475.1 of Hypomecis punctinalis. Lineage (NCBI taxonomy): Eukaryota > Metazoa > Arthropoda > Insecta > Lepidoptera > Geometridae > Hypomecis > Hypomecis punctinalis. Next base: position 18,621,559 of record OX438818.1, read on the forward strand.
ATTAATAGATTTTTGCTTGAGTTTTCTTGTTTTAGAGGTGAAATTGGTACTTACGGTATTTTAATTAGCTTATCTACAAGCACAACATTTAAATTGTATAGTAATAGGATTCTTTTGAAAAATCGTACTTACTATGTAACTTCCACCCACATGGTAACATAATTATGTATAGAAATACGACTGTTAAACTGGTGATCTGCGATTTTGGTACACTCCTTCGCTAGTTATTGTACTGGCAGTTACAGCAGAGTTAAAATAATAATACGTATCTCAGAGTGACAAGCGCAAATCACGAGGCGATAATAGGATTGGATATGTAAAGTCAAGGGTAGAGTATAGGTGAATTTCCAATGTTCGTTCGTATTATAAATATTTCATAAATTATTTATGCTACTTTTTCAAGCACTGTTGAATAAAGGGTATGAAATTTCAACACAGTTTATTTTTAACCATCAAAAGGTTGGCAGTTCCTTGCCATGGAATCGCCGTAAGGTACGGATCTTAAGTAACTCCGTGATCATGCTCGCCTGAGGGCTGAAAGGTTCCAATCTCACGAGTCAGGCTAATCCGAGAAGTACCGTGGATAATCTGGCCATGTCTCAAACAAAAAGCTGTCCCAAAGGAGGAATCACAGATAAAAAGTATGTACTCCATTTTCGAGAACCAAGGAAATGCCTGGACGTATTATACCAACTGTCCAAAGGTTGGTGGCCCCTTGATGTGGAATCGCTGTAAGCCGCGGGGCGCGGGTCATCAGGTAATCCCGTAAGCGAGGCTCAACGCTCGAGGTTTGAAAGGTTCCAATCTAGTACAAAGGGCCAGGTTAAGCCGAGGTACCGCCTGAGGATAATATCGCCCTGTAAAAATGCTGTCCAAACCGAGGAATCATATGTAAATAGTACTGCGTTTTAGAGAACTAGATATATGTCTTCACGTATAATTTTAACTTTCTAGTGGTTGGCAGCCCCTGGCCATCGAATCGCTCTAAAGCACGGGTCATCAGGTAATCCTGTAGGCGAGGCTCAACACCCGAGGCTTGGAAGGTTCCAATCTAGTACAAAGAGCCGGGGTAAGCCAAGGTGCCGTCTGGGGATAATTTCGCCCTGTAAAAATGCTGTTCTGCTGTGTTTTTGACAACCAAAGAAATCTTCACGTATAATTCCAACTGACCAAAAGTTGGCGTCCCCTGGCCATCGAACCGCTGTAAGGCGCGGGTCATCAGGTAATCCTATAAGCGAGGCTCAACGCGCGAGGCCTGGGAGGTTCCAATCTGGTACAAAGAGCCGGGGTAAGCCCAGAGGTAACGTGGATAATCTGGCTACGTTTGACCGTGCTAGAAAGATGTCCACATGTAATTAAGTATCTGGCATGATTGGCATGACACTTTTGACAATAGATTTTTACAAATTAATGCTAAAAACCATTTCAATAACGGCACGGCCAGTCAGCCCAGCGGATGGTTGACATTTACAATTAAGTGTTGTCGTGACTCAGATAATAAGTAAGTGCAATAGATCTAGTAATAATTGTAGATCCCGGTTTTGCCTATACTTAATAAATTATACTGTGCACTACCGGAATTCTCCTCTAGACTTTAAGGACTAGTGATTCAGACTCTACAGACGTTTTTTTATATCTACATAATAGGTCTACATTTGGCCACCAAATCGTCTGATGGAAAGCGAAGTTGTAGCCGAAGATGGAGTATGTAGACCTAGAAGATACGTATTCACTCTTGACTTGAAAATATCCAAATTGTAATTGTCAGGAAACAATGACGGAGGCAGGGCATTCCAATCCCTGGCGGTCCGCATTGAAGCGAATCGCTTAGTATGAGCAGTATAATGTATATAGTACCTATGTAGATCTGATTATATGAAGGTAAGTCCATCTTCTACTGCCTTTTTTGATTCCCCCAACTAGGTTCAACTTTACCGCATTGTCATTTCCTAATTCCCGCCATCCACAGCACAAAGAGCTTAACACAAAAACCTAGTTTTCTACCTTCGAACATAGAAAAAATCGGAACAACTTTCGAACTCAAAAACTACTCTAAAGTAGAGTAGTTGGTAACGCGCTTGATCAGCTCTTCTCTATCCTACAAAGCGAAGTGAAGAGAGTTGTCGAAGTCAATTTTGGATACAACACATTTCGTTCATTGCTTATTACAAACAAGCGACCCTTCCCGGCTTCGCACTAGGTATACCTGCATATAAACCTTATTCTTGAATCACTCTATCTAATAAAAAAACCGAATCAAAATCCGTTGCGTAATTTTAAAGATATAAGCATACATAGGGACATACAGACAGGAAAGCGACTTTTTTATACTATGTAGTAATAGAAATAGTGATAACTTATTAGTAAGCTTCATTTATTCATTTATTTATTTATTCATTCATCAAATATATACATAATTCAGTTAAAAACTAGATTAACTAAACATATGGCATATATACCCTGTATTGAGGGCGCAGCAATGGCTAGTACAAACTTAAAAAGGGATTATTAAAACACTATTCTTATCATACAATATTACATACTTAACACAATTACACGAGGTGCAATAATTGCATTATTTATATACATTTTTATTTATTATTATTTGAAGAGATTCGCGCCGTGCAGAAGTGAGCGAGACGGAAGCGAAATTGAGAAACGCACACATAGACGTCAGGAGGACGGGTGCTATCGTGAAAGCGCTTCTACGTATGGTATACTTTTTTGTGGTAGGAATAGCCCAACAAGAAGCCCAACGCTCCAAAGCCCAAAACTATGTAAAGGAGCTATGCTTGGAGTCACTTTTCGAGATCGAATCAGAAATCCGTAGAATGACCGATATTACAACAAACGATGGGCTGATATATAGACATCTAACACGGACATATAGCACGCACTACGTGGACATTGCTGTCAATGTCCACGTAGTGTGTGGTATGTCCTCAGCCCACCGTTTGTTGTAATATCGGTCATTCTACGGATTTCTGATTCGATCTCGAAGAGTGACTCCAAGCATAGTTCCTTTTCATAGCTTTGGGCTTTGGAGACGGGGTCGAAAACTTATCGAGTCATGTACTGGCAAGCGCAGCGTAGGACGTCCATCTGTAAGGTAGACATATTGAAAATGGTGTAAGTGCTAGGTTAACGACGTACTTATCGGAAATAGGCGCAATGTCTGATAGACAGTACGCCTATAGAGAAGGCAGGTCTACGACGTCACTGACAAGGGAAGTCGTGCGTCGTATCGTTGACGCTCGAGAGAAGAAGCAGCAGGTAGCAGTGCTATGCTGTGACCTCAAGAAAGCGTTCGACGTAGCAGATCACGTGATTCTGGCCCTGAAACTGAGTCACTATGGGATCCAGGAAAATCCACTACGTATGCTCACTGACCTCATGCACGAGAGACCTCAAATTGTAGTCGGTGAAGGTGGAGAACTAAGATCGGACCCCTTGGTTACTACGATCGGTGTGGCCCAGGGCTCAGCGGTCTCCAATATACTTTTTGCTCTGCTGCTAAATGACCTGCCTAATGCCATAACCGACGCGGAAGTGATGATGTACGCTGATGACGTGGCTGCCATTGTCACGGCTCCGTCACTGAATGAGCTAGAAAGGAAACTAAACGCCGCAGCTGCGCAACTACACAGGTGGTTCAGGGAGAACGGGCTGGTGCTCAGCTTCAATAAAACGCACTATATGCATTTCGACCTTTCTGGGAGACAACTTAAACAGATTAGTGTGAAGGTTGAGTGTGCCAAAATTGAGCAAGTGGAGCACACCGGCTTTCTCGGCTTCGAACTGGACAGGAGCCTGATCTGGGAGACTCACATAAATAAAGTGTGCGGGAAGCTGAGTGGAGCGTGTTTCGCTCTCAAACGGCTTGCCAAAGTACAACCGAGTGACGTGGTAAGATCGTGCTATTTTGCCACAGTCCACTCCTTACTCCAGTATGGTGCTGAGCTTTGGGCGGGGGCAGCTGAGTGGAAGCGAGCTTTTGTTTGCCAAAAGCGAGCCGTCCGCATAATAGCACGCATCCCGACTGATGAATCAGCTAGACCATTTTTCATATCGTTGAATATACTTACACTACCATCTATAGTTATTATGCAAGTGGCTATTTATGTGAGAATTAACCTTGAATCTTACAAAGTGATGGGGCAAGCACTATATGAATCCCAACAGCGTACTACTCGTCACAGGAACAGGCTCTTACCTGTGAAACGAACGCTGACAAAGTCCACCAAGTTGACCCATGTCATGGGAACTATGATCTATAACAGACTTCCCCGAAATGTCATTGAAGCATCTAATTTGACCATATACAAGGCAAGACTAAAGCGCTGGCTTATCAGTCAGGCGTTCTATGATATAGAAAAAGAATTCATGACGCTAAAAGTAACCACATACTGTTAGTATGAAGCTTTATAATTATTTAATTTAGTTAATATTATTTCTTTTTTCTGTATTATTGTAATGATTCGTATAATTTAATGAATTTAATTTTATTATTAATTAGAATGAACATAATTTTGAATTATTTGAGAATTTATTTTGTATTAAAATTATTAAAATATTATTTGATGATTGATGTAATTAAATGACGTGTACTAAAATGTATCAATAAATGAATATGAATATGAATATGAATATGATCTCAAGATCTCGCTTTTAACCGGTCTTATTGGGGATCTAATAGGGATGGCCCATATTCAGCAGTGGTCGTCCTATGGCTGAAATGGAAAAGAAAGTAAGGCATTCCACTCAAATGCATCTAGAGAGTCCTTCTGGTTTCTTCCACGTTCGATGTTTCCCCTAGTGTTTCCCAGTTTTTCGCTGAAAGTGGGTAATTATGCAATCCACTATGCGGCGCGACGGAAAATATGCTAACTGTGCTCTGTTCTGTGAATTTGCTATCTAGATGTAAAACTGACTGGGTTCAGCAGAGAAGGCACGCTCGAATGGGTGGGTTTACTGATCCAGCAACACCTTAAATCTCGTGAAAATATTTGCTTTCTAGCCTGGCAAAATTTTAAGAGTTTTATTGTACGCTTACAAGTTAAATTATTCATCGTTAATTTTTATTAAAAAATTCGTTTAAAGTACCTCTAGAGTACTATAATTAGTTGTATAATTGTCTTATCTTTTTTTTCATCACAATGGATTAAAATATTGTAGGTAGGTATTAGAAAGACAGCTACATTATTTTGATGACTTATGACTGCCTCGGTGGCTCAGTGGTTAGTGACCCTAACTTCTGGATCAAAGAGGCGTGGGTTCGATCCCCACCCAGGGCAAATATTTATGTGATGAACATAAGTATTTGCTCTGTGTCTGGGTGTTATTTAGTTACTATCTATATAAGTATGTATTTAAAAATAAGTATATGTAGTATATCAGTCTCTGGCAGCCATATCACACGCTTTGCTTAGTTTGGGGTCAGAGGCCGTGTGTAAGATGTGCCAAAATATTTATTATTATTATTATTCAGTTTTTTTTTCTGTGAAGTTTTAAAAAATGAACTATATAGAACCGTTTTTCGATAAATCCATTCATAATTAATAAGACTGTTCGTATTCCACAGTCTACATGTGGTTAGTTAGTAATTATTTGTTAATACTAAATCAACTATTAATTTTATTATTTCAAATACACATATTTGAATTCTTTTTCAATAGTAAAGTTACGTATTTTTCGGAGTAAAGGGACTCCTTTCAGTACAACATACCCTCTCCGAGCAACCCGTTTTAATAAGTCTAACAAGCGGAGCGTAGAGACTCAGCACTACAGATGAGAATTTCGTTTTAATTTTTTCTTAGTTGGTGTTTTATAGAAAACTATGTTTTTTATGTAGAAAATAATAGCGACATTTTTTACAATACAAATAAAGCTAATATTCAAGTGCTTACTTAAGTTTTAGTGGGAATATTGCTGACTAGGGTTGGCAGGGATTCCCACACTGCCACTGATCACCCCATGCTGGTGGTTCATAAACGATTTTTCGGGGTAAAAAAGTACCACTTGTTTAAGTATAGTAATATCATGGTCTGCCATTCTTCCGATGCCTCTTTTGGCAGCAAAAATCTTTCTGTTTTAATTCCATGTTAAAAAAACCAGACAAGTGCGAGTCAGGCTCGCGCATCGAGGGTTCCGTACAAACACATTGTTAAAATAATTAAAAATCTGTTTTAGGGTGTGCTAATGAAGTTATTTTATATGATACCTTACATGATACGATTTACTCACTTTGAATTTGGACCCATATTTTGTGAATTTTGTGGCCCTATTTTTTTGTGATTTAAATAAAAATGTACAGTTTTCAGATTTATTCCTATATGTGTACTCTAAGACAAATGCTTCTCGCCAAATTTCATAGTTCTATGTCAACGGGAAGTACCCTGTAGGTTTTAGTTTGCAAAATATGCGGTTTTTTACGACATAAACGGCTCTACCTTTTTTTATACGGTAACTGAGAAGATTTTCCTTTAAACAACTGTAAGAAATCATAGATATACGTATACAGTTTAAATTTCAACTCGATATTTTTACGCGTTCCCGAGATAAAGAGTCTTGACATACACACAGACGGACAGAAGGACAACAAAGTGATCCTATAAGACTTCCGTGTTTTCCGTTTGAGGTACGAAACCCTAAAAAACAGCCATACGTATACCCACTAGAACCACGATTCGCCTCCCGAGTTAATTTCATCAAATCCAACCGCCCTCGGTATGGAAGGTTGATATTACAATAACTTGGAGGTCCTAACAAGGTTCCCGGGAACTAGGATAATTGAGTTAATGCCAATGTCGCAACCTTGCATTACTTGCAAGGAATATATTATTACTTAGTTGCTTCAGTATGCTAGGAAAATTGTTAAAAATAGGACATATTCAAGGTTGTACCAGTAGGTACTTTTCTTCATAATCCATCAGCCAAAGGACGTCCACTGCTGGACATAGGCCTCCCCTATGGATCTCCAATAAGACCGGTTGGAAGCGGCTTGCATCCAGCGCGATCCTGCGGTCTTAATGAGGTCATCCGTCCACCTTTCCTTGGGTGGACGTCCTACGCTGCGCTTGACGGTACGTGGTCTCCACTCGAGAACTTTTCGACTCCACCGGACATCAGTCCTCCGCGCTATGTGCCCTGCCCATTGCCATTTCAACTTGCTTATCCGTTGAGCTATCTCGGTAACTTTGATTCTTCTACGGATCTCCTCATTCCTGATTCGATCCCGCAGAGAGACTCCGAGCATAGCCCTCTCCATAGGTCGCTTGGAGCTTACTAATAAGGCCCATAGTGAGAGACCATGTTTCTGTGCCATAAGTCATCACTGGCAACACACACTGGTCGAAAACTTTCGACTTGAGGCACTGAGGTATGTCGGACGAGAAGACGCTACGCATGATTTTTTTACTTCATAATAATTAGGTATAAATAGCGCGTACCGCTCGTAGCGTAGTTTGACTAGGTGTTTGTCAGCGATCACCGAAATTAAGCAACGTTCCGCACGGTCAGTATTTGGATGGGTGGCCGCGGGTGGCATTTTCCAACTGAGCGCTACCGTGGCTCGGATAACACGTTAAATTGTAGGTCCCGGTCTTTTTATTCTTCTTTATGAGAAAATACGGGTAAGCAACCAGATTCTTTCAAATTACTGCCTAATTACTTCTTGATTCCTACTAATATTATAAACGCGAAAGTTTGTGAGGATGGATAAATGGATGGATGTTTGTTACTCTTTCACGCAAAAACTACTGAACGGATTGAGATGAAACTTTGCAATAATATAGCTTATATATCAGAATAACAAATAGGCAATAAATTATAATGATATTGCGACAAAAATCAAAATATCATGCGGGCGAAGCCGCGGGTAAAAACTAGTAATTTAATAATTAGAAGATATTCGATGTGAGTCCACACTTTGTACCGCGGTACAGAATAAGCATCAAGTTATTATGACAAAGTATGTTGCTTATTATCAGGGTAGGTTTGCAGGCCAATCGCGTTAACTTAAACAGCTGCGTTCCATCTGTAATTCAGTTAAAGTTCGGTTGCAATCGAAGTTAAGTTTCGATTCAGCTTTAAGGAATTAGGTATTGCGGTATACATCATACACCAACCGTTCATTTTGAAAGAAAGAAAGAAATTTATTTGCAACAAAAATAATAGGTACAATAACAACAATATACAACAAAACAAATCATAAAACACAAACAAAAACAAAAGTATTATACCTAAAATCCCTGTCACAAAACTGGTCCCAACTCAGCGTAATGCTGGTTGCGCTTGCGAGCAACCAGCGCTGGTATTCTGTTGGAGCCAGCAAGTGACATTACGCCCGAAATAATGCGCGGACAGCAAGTAAACAAACAAACCAAAAATAAAATAAAATACTAAATCAGTCAACAACAAATTACATACCTTACATACACATTATTTACATACTTATATAGATATAAAACCTCGCCGGACATATTGGTATACACGCTACACGCCCTAACCATGCTTAGATATTTTTATTTATTATAACTGCATTTTCAGATAACACTAGTGTCAGTCCTAAGGCTTTCCTCACTTTTTTGGTGCACAAGAAGAAATTGTTTAAGACTACACCTAAAACCATGTATACTTTGCAGGTTCCTAATGGGTGGAGGTATGTTGTTCCAACACTTTGTCGCTGCATATCGGAAACTGCCCCTAAAGACAGTTTTGCTGTGACGCTCTGTTCTGAGCAAAGACAGCTTCTGACATGCACGTACTGAGTGAGGATTGCGACCTTTCTTCCACGATAACTTGTCAAATAGATAACGCGGAGTTTCGTATTTTACTACGCCGAACAGAAGACACGCTAAATGCATCTTACGCCTATGCATCATCTTCAAGAGGCAATGCTTGTTTAAATATGGGGTCACGTGAGACCTATACGGAATATCGAAACAAAAACGTGTGCATGCATTTTGTACCCTTTGTATTAGCCGTTTTGTCTTAGATAGTAACCTGGGTCCGTATACTGCATCCATATAGTTTAGCTTCGATAACACCAAAGACTCCACTAGCTGAACTCTTAACTCCTCTTTAAGAAAACGTCTAGTTCTGTACAGCACCTTCAATTTATAAAAGCAACTTCTTACGCAATTTACAATGTGTTTCTCGAAACGAAGCTCACAATCCATAAGAAGCCCAAGATTTCGAGCTTCATATACTCTCTCGACGAGTTCACCCATAAGTGATACATTTACAGAAGGATGTACTTTAGCAAGTTGGTGCCTTGTACCGAAAATCAAATACTTAGTTTTAAGTGGATTAAGTACAAGACAGTTATCTGTCGCCCATTTGACATCGGTTACGTTCCAACTCTGATCGAGTTGCGTTTCAACTTCAGTCAAAATGATTAGTGCGATACGAAAATAGACAAAAAGTAGAAGTTCAGTTAAAGTTCAATTGTAGTTCAGCTGTAATTTTTTAGTGCGATTGGCCAGATGGTCAGTAGTTTTAATATTTATAAGTAGATTGTTTGTATTGGTTTGCTTTAAGTACCTATGTAATTAGGCTAAGCTTTGGCAAATAAAGATATTATATTGTATTTTTAACCGTTTAGCCATGTCAGAGGCCTTCAGGCGGCCTAAAAACTTTGACTTTGACACCCGGCCTATACGAACTTACTTACTTACTAGACATAATTGCAATATTGCCAAATTAAAAAAAAAAAATTATTATTATTATATACTACGGGACTAATCGCGCACTAAAATTACGATATAAATAAATACCTCATCATCCCGACGTTTCGGCCGAGTTGCATCGACCGTGCGCGATTAGTCCCGTAGTTTATAATAATAAGGTGTTCAAATCGCGAAAGTTTAAAAAAAATAAAATTTAAGCTGTGAACACGAGCTGAGTCCTTGCTCAGCGGCCAATTCGTTAAATCAGGCGCAAGAAGGGGATCTGTGCAGCTTGTGGCTAACTTCACAAACGCCAAGTACTTTGATTCGGCAGATACCTAGTGTAAAAACCACCTAGTATCTTCCTGGCTTTCTTTCCTGACGAAGCCAGAGGTGTTCCTAAAAGTTTGATTGAGCCTTAATGAAAAAGCTGCATATTTTTGAAGTTGCGGCGTTGCGTGTGTGCTGTTTGGGATGGGTAAAAAATGGTAAAAGTCGCGTCAGGAAATGTGACCTGATCTAAAATTCGTAAGACGAAGGGAGAGTAAGTAAGTAAAATAATATATAAAATTGCATACGTCAAAAAATAAAAAAATACATCAGATATAGTGAGAGTCATAAGTATATAAGTTACACTTATTAAAAGTAACAATTAATTAAAGATAGAATAATAGCAATTTAAACTAAATGTCAAAAGAATTAAATTAAATTAATATCCTCCTCTCTGTCTTCCGCGTGGCGAAAATGTATGGCTGCTCCTACATTTCATTTTAGCAGCGCAGGTCGCTTGCGCGAGTAAGCGTGTGTGATATTGTATTTTATTTACTACATAAATAACAGTAATTTATAAGTTCAACTTTTCTCTTCTGCCGACACTCCCGGAGTGCAAACCGTGGTTTTTTAGGGTTTCGTACCTCAAACGGAAAAAACGGAACACTTTGTTGTCCGTCTGTCCGTCTGTGTGTATGTCAAGACTCTTTAACTCGGGAACGCGTATAGATAACGAGTTGAAATTTAAACTGTATACGTATATCTACGATTTCTTGCAGTTGTGAAAAAGAAAAATTTTGTCGTAGTAAAAAACCGCATATTTCGACACTCACAAAAATCAAAACCTACAAGGTACTTCCTGTTGACATACGAGTAGAACTATGAAATTTGGCGAGAAGCATTGTCTCAGAGTACACATATAGGAATAAATCTTAAATTTGTATATTTTAATTTGAATCACAAAAAATAGGGCTTCAAATTCACAAAATATGGGTTCAAAATTCAAAGTGAGTAAATCGTATCATGTAAGGTATCATATAAAATAAATTCATTAGCACATGCTAAAACAGGTTTTTAATTATTTTAACAACGTGTTTGTACGGAACACTCGATATGCGAGCCTAACTCGCACTTGTCCGGTTTTTTTTTTCAATTTTGTGGTGGAGCACCAAAGGCTGATTGTGTAGATGATGAAGTCGAAGTATAGGTATTTGAGCTAAACAAGTTGTGGTTAGACATAATAGTTGGTGAGTCCAGGCTGGCTTTACCGCGGGTCTAATGGAGCTTCTGTTACGAGTTATTACTTAGGGCGCGCTCATACCCACTGGGTCGTATACAATTAGAATCAGAAAAATTATTTGCATCTCAAAAGAACCTTAAAATATTAACATACACAAATACTTACTGCATAACTTGTTTGTAAGTTGTTGTCCAGCCGGGCTAGTATGCGCGCCACGAATTATTTCGTTCGCAGTGTCAGAACGAGACAGCGTTATGGCAAACTATATATCTCTCACTTTTTCACACGTCGAAATGAGTTCTTTTTGTGGCTATTAGTGGTCGCATGCTTGACTAGCTGCGTTCTTGCCATATTTATGCAGGCAAACATAATCGTACTCACCAGAATAATCAAAATAATATTATACCCATTTATCTATAGATCAGCCGTAGGACGTCCTTTGGTAGACGTAGACCTCCACCATGGATTTCTAATAAGTTTGTTTGGTAGCGATTTGCATCCAGCTCATTCCTGTAGTCTTAATTATATCGTACATACCTATGCTCTTCAGTCTCTACACATCGCTATAAACAAATTTTTACTATGAAACCAATTCAAAAATCACTAAAATAAGTTATTCCATCCATAGAAAACATCGGTATAGACTAAGAAAAAAAATGCTAAGTCGATGAAAGAAATGGTTCAAGAGAGTTTCATTGCAAGTAGCGAAGCACGTTTATTAAAATAATCATAAAAGTTAACCCTAGTTACAGCTTACCAATAGTGCGTTTTAACGCTGAAAAACGCTATCTATCGGTGAGTGTCTTGAATTGGCGTTTAACATGGACTGTCACTAAAACTTATGGAATAGCAATTTTCACGATTTTGATTCGGAGTGTGGTAGTGTGGTGTGAATTGTGATATCCAATACCTTATTAGACAGCAAAAACGCAAACAACTGGTCATGAATCCTAAACTGCACAGAGTTCAATGTGTAACATAGTAAATTTAAGATAAACGTCGTCTAAGGAAATATTGTGAGAAAATTCTCAGTATAACTTAAGTCCGCGCTCAGGGACAGCAGTATTTTGTATGAAAAGCTCATGCGTTACTGAAAATGACAACGTTGTTACCGTAATTTTCAAATAATTATCATATGTTTGTGGTCAAATCTTTTTCCCTGTACTAGATTATAATATGATATTTCAAAATTCTTATAATTGAAGAGTTTCGTACTGATTTCCCATAAAATCTAATATTTATTCTAGGAGACCGGTTTTTAGGCATCGAAAAGTATTTTGGCTCAAACACACCAAGTTTATACCGAACAGTTACAGCAGCCCATTGTGATCGCGGCCGATCCAGGAGCCATTGCGGAGCGGACACGTTGGCAGCAATTAAACGAGATTTATGGCGCCACACGGCGACGTGGCCACAGCCACACATTCTGTGGCTCTGGTGGACGGACTCAGGATTGGGGGTAACACGGGGTTGCAATGGAACTGTCGCTGAGATAAATAAGTTCCGGCCGGGTGGCTGGCCCTGGTGTCAGAGTTTTTAAAGTGCCTGTAGGAGTCTGATATGGCAATGAACGGTTATAACAACCGGGACCTACAGTTTAACATGTCACCCGAGAGCTAAGTTGTAAATGTCATACGCGGTCACCCATCCGAAGACTGACTGTGCTGAACGTTGCTTAACTTCGATGATCTCTAACGAACACCTTTCTTTGAAGTGAAAACTTCTTTAGCGACGTCGTGCATTTTAGGATGGATAAAAAATGTTAAGCTTGCGTTAGGGCACGAGATCTGATCGAAAATTAGTAAGATGGAGGGAGACTAGACGGCGCGGCGTAGCGAGGAAGTAATATTCTCTCTTTCTACCGCACTGCACATTAATGACAGTACTTTATATGATTAAGTTTTCACTTCTGCTGAATGCGAAGTAAATCCGTTTGTGTTGGTCAAAAAACCGACAATAGATACCTCACATGATACGATTTACTCACTTCGAATTTTGGGCTTATATTTTTTTGTATTTATCCCCTATTTTTTGTGATTTAGTTAGAAATGTACAGTTTTCAGATTTATTCTTATATGTGTACTCTAAAACAACGCTTTTTGCCAAATTTCATATTTGTAGGTCAACTAGAAGTACCCTGCAAGATGTAAGTGTCAAAATATGCGGTTTTTTACGACATAAACGGCTCTAATTTTTTTTAACGTAAACTGAAAAGTGTTATTTTTTACAACTGTAAGAAACTATAAATATACGTACATGGTGTTCAATCTAATTGAACATATATCCGTTCCAAAATCTGCAAGATGCCGAAATTACCGTCCGCGACCTAGATACACCGGGCATCGGCACCTCCGCGGCCATTGCACGTGTGCTGACGGTGCGGTACACCGACACAGCACACAACGATGGGTTTTTGTATGTAGATTGTAAGTGTTTTAGTATATAAGTTGTTTGTTTTTATAATAAAATCAATTACTACCGACGACTGGTTTTAATTCACCACCACCGAGATGACCCCACCTGGAGCAACCGAGGAGAACCCAGCACCTGGAGCAGCAAGAAGAGCCCAGAGGGAAGCCGCCCGCCCAGCCAACCGGCTGCGACCAGAGGCTCTACCGCCCGCCCTCCACGAGGCTCCGCCCGCCCTACGCCGAGCGCTGCTCCGCCCGCCCGCCTTCCACGAGGTCACGTCCGCCCGCGACGAGCCGACCTCCGCGCACCGTCCAGCACTCCCGCTGGACCTAACCTTTTCCTTCCACTGCGGCATAAGACACCTTGCAGCCGTTGCCTTCTGCATCGTTCACGTGAGCCTGCGTGAACGGCAGTGGAGAATCATTCCCTGCGCACATTGCACGACGTGCGTATCCTTATACCTTCCCCCATTCCGCTTGTTGCCTTAGGTCGCCGGCAACAGGTTTTCCCGTACCTATCTGTATATGTGTATATATTGCTCTATGGTTAGGACTAGGCATTATAGCTAGGTAGGTAGGTTAGCTAGGGACCCAGTGGTGAGTATCCTTGATAGGAGAGTAGGGGTCTCTAACCTAGCTAGGGAACCGTAGGGAACTGGTAAGTATTGAGTGGAGTAGGGACCTTAGGGATAGGGTCCTGTAGGATAATCTAGGGAATCTATCAATAGGTACTAGTTTGACATTGTCATACTAGATCGTAGGGTCTTGTAGGTAATGTTAGGTATTACAGATTGATAGGCTCCCTCTTAGCAACTTGCAGTTTGACTGTTACAGTACTCAGAGCTCCCGCTCTAGTGCTTTAATAGTTTCATCAGGCGTTTAGATAACTGCCAGTAGCCCATTGGCAGGTAGCTAAACGCGCTGAAGACTGCCAAGTCACAACGAACCTAGAGTAATACAGATTTACGACCTGCGTTGCTCTGGGTTTTACATCAGGCGTTAGAGAATTTAGTAGTCGGGGACTATTACTTAACCTAACGCTTGTACATATGGTCCTTCGAGAAATTTTGACCCAGTAGGCCAGGACATATGGTCCTTCGAGAAATTTTGACCCAGTAGGCCAGTACATATGGTCCTTCGAGAAATTTTGACCCAGTAGGCCAGGACATATTATGGTCCTTCGACGGTTTTTGAACCAGTAGGTAACTTTCGCGATCCTCCTGTCCCTGGTAGATGACTTTTTGACTGACAAATCTTTGAAGTGCTACAGGCTAGCGTACTCAACCAAGCGCTAGTTTTGTTGTACGGATAAGGACTGACGTTTACGCTTAGCTGCTTTCGATCGGTAGCGGATCGGGCCCCGGCCTCCCACAAGCGGGAATCACCGGTGTTTTGAGAAGCCGCACGTACCGAATCGAGGATAAGACGAACGCAGCGAAGCATAGGGTGTAGCTGATAGGAGTAGGGATAGGAATCAAGAACGAAAAACCAAGAGAGAAGAAAGAAGAGAGAAGAAAGAAGAAACACAATGGATATTACCACAATCAACAACTTGTTAAGAAGCCAAGATAAACAGTTAGAAGAATTACAACAGATATTCAGAAATATCAAGAAAGATTCATCTTATAGAAAAACCGACGCCTATGTAAAAACGAAGAGACAAAGAGTTGAAGAAATAATAGAAGAAATCACGCACACCCATGAAGTCCTCCAAAATGAAGAATCCTTACAAAATCACAAGTACATTACGTTGGATTATTTTACCAAAGTGAGAAGCCTTTACTTAGAGATAATTGAATACTTAGACAGTTGTAACAAAACTGAACAGATCGAGCACAGAAAAACAATCGAAACACCAGCAAAAATACAATCACAACTTTTTTTGATAAAAATATTAAGAAGCAAACTAAACAGATCGTCTGAATTGCTAAGAATAGATCAAGTACCCAAGGAAGAATTCGATACCAGTAGATCACAATTAGAACAGTCACTCGAAGAAGTACTAAAGCAACACGCAGTGCTTATGCAAGAAGAAGAGTTAGTCAGCCACGATTATTTTAGAAATGACGTCATCGATGATATCCAGACGGAAGTAGAACCAGTCATCCAAGAATTATTTACTAGAAGCTTAAGCCAGTCCTTTAACAAGAAACAAGAAACAGTCATGAATACCACCGTAAACTTACCAAAAATTAACATACCGAATTTTAATGGCACGTACGAATCTTGGGAATCGTTTTACGACTTATTTAAGAAAATCATACATGACCACAAAACGTTATCTCTCACAGAAAAAATGCAATATTTGAAAACACATGTAAAAGACGAAGCAGCCAAATTAATTAACCATTTAACTATGTGTGATGAACATTACGAGACAGCGTGGACTCTCTTAACCAGCCGATATAGAAACGAGCGCATTCTAGTAACAAGGCACATAGACAACATTATACATTTACCAAAAATAGAAAAAGGCAATGCTGACAATTTGAAAAAACTGCACGATGACATGAATATAAGCCTGGAAGCGCTCAAAGGGTTAGGACTCAATATAGAATCTTGGGATCCATTTTTAACAAGAATAATCACATTAAAATGGGATTCTGAAACAAACGAAAGGTATGAACAACATGTAATGCAACCTAAACAACTTCAAAAATTATCAGATGTCATGGACTTCTTACAACGAAGATTCATGTCGTTAGAAGCATGTGGCATGAAACAGGCAGTAACACAGTATACACAGAATAAGTCAAAATATTACAATTCAGCGGCCGTTGGAAGGGGTTGCTGGCTATGCAATACCAACATGCATAACATATACGGTTGCACCAAATTCAAAGCGTTATCAATAACAGAACGTAACAGAGCAGTATTTACAAGCAAAAAATGCAGGCGTTGTATAAATCACGATGAGACTGAGCAATGTTATACTTCAGGCAAGTGTATGCAATGTGGATCACCGAGTCACCACTCGTTGTTACACCATCATGAACGAACGCACCAAGCCATTCAAAACCATAGGCCGCCGTATAGAGAAGTAAAGAACACGCCATCTACTTCAACAAGCCGAGTTGTGACAAGATCATCATCAAACATAGCAACCAACGCATTGACAGAAGTCACGTTACTAGCCACAGCAGAAGTACATGCTAGAGCTGCCGATGGCTCAACACATCGATTGAGGGTGCTATGTGATCAAGGATCAGAAGCGTCATTTTGCACAGAACATGTAGCACAATTAATGTCGTTCCCACGCACTAGAATAAGAACGCAGATAAGTGGTATTGGAGATGAAAAACCGAAAACATCGAACTACTCTATGAATATTTTGCTAGAGCCCAGACTACCAACAGGTTTCAAGTTACCAGTAAAACTAATAATATTGCCAAAGTTGACCAGTGCGCTACCGAACAGAGACATACCTGGTTTAAAAGCTGAATGCATTACCGATCTATTACTTGCAGATCCAAATTATAATAAAAGAAGTGCTATAGATATCATATTAGGAGCTCAAGAATATAGTAAGCTACTGCTGAACGGATTCCAGAACGTCCAAGAAGGAGTCATTGCCCAAAACACGAAGTTTGGGTGGATACTGTCTGGAACATGCGATAGTGATAAGAGCGTAAACACAGTAAGAATACTAAGCATGACAACAAGAACTACAGCGATGGAAGACCTACGTAAATTTTGGGAGTTAGAAGAAGTAGGAGGAAATATAAACCTAAGTAGTGAAGATGAACAATGTGAAACATTTTACAAAAATACAACAGTCAGAAATGAAAATGGAAGTTACACAGTCCGATTACCTTTAAAAACCCCAACCCAAGAATATGGTGATTCACGTCGAAGAGCAGTAGCACGACTTCTACAATTAGAGAAGAGGTTTGCGAAAGATAACCAACTGAAAAAACAATATCAAGAAATTTTAAATGAGTATTTGAAGCTGGGACATATGAAAAGAGTGCCTAAAGAGGACAATTATAACGGAAAATACTATATACCACACCAACCCGTGATAAATGAAAACTCCCTCACGACGAAATTGAGGGTAGTCTTTGACGCATCTAGCAAAGCCAGTAAAAAAGACTTAAGCCTTAACGACAACATGTATAAAGGACCAAGACTCCAACAAGACTTAACCAGAATATTATTGAGATGGCGTAAACATAAATTTGTGTTCATGGCAGATATAGAAAAAATGTACCGCTTTATTAAAATACACAATCAAGACTATTCGTGTCAACGAATACTGTGGAGAGATTCACCAAAAGCTAACATAACTGAATATGAATTAACGACTGTAACAGATGGCACGACGTCAGCACCATACTTAGCAGTTAAAACACTTCAACAATTAGCAATAGATGAAAAAGCTAATTTCCCATTGGCCAGTAGCATCGCATTGGAAGACTTCTACGAAGACGAAGTGCTATCAGGAAATGACACAATCGACTCTACAAAAGAACTACAAACTGAACTGATACAACTACTGAACACAGGAGATTTTAAACTTAGAAAGTGGTCATCTAATTGTATCGAGTTACTGCAAAACATACCAGAAGAAAACAAAGATGGAACAATGATGAAAATACCATTAGGCGAAACAAGGAAGTCATTAGGACCAATATGGTCGCCATTAGAAGATCAATTCAAATTCCAAGTTACAGTTAAAATAAATGAGATACCTACGAAACTATTTATACCGTCGGAAGTGGCAAAGTTATTTGATCCGTTGGGGTGGCTCGCACCGGTAATAATTACAATGAAATTGATGATTCAACAGCTTTGGGTTAACGGTTCAGATTGGGATCAACCAGTAGAGGAAGACATAAGAAGAAAATGGACAGAAGACCCCGACGATAATGTAGTATTTACACCAAGTCACTGCTTAATAGGAAGAGAAGCCATAGAAATGCCAGATCCTTTAGAAACTGTGAATATTACTTTGACGAACAGATGGAAGCAAGTACAAAAGATGAAGAGAGAATTAAGGAAAGCCTGGTCTAAAGACTACCTACATCAATTACAACATATATATAAATGGAAAACTAACCAAGAAAATTTAGAGATCGGAATAGTGGTGCTCATGAAGGACGAAAACTTTAATCCAAGCAAATGCCCGTTAGCAAAAATAACGGCTGTTCATAAAAGAAAAGACAAGCTCACAAGGGTCGTAACGCTAGAAAAAGCAAATGGATCAACTATGAAAAGATCCAATCATACTTTAATTCCATTAATAAAAGAAGACGAAGAACAGAAGAAAATACAGTCAAACTTGGCAACGGTACAAAGAACGTCAGCAGTAAAGATACACAAAAAAGACACTAAAACAAACAAATCATCAAAGTGGTGGTTACCATTATTACTAATTTTCTACATTGTTAGCGGCACTGCAGCATCTTTTACGCTGCAAACGGTACAACCAGGATTATATGTTGAACAAGTTGGAACGACAAACATTGACCGAGGAGTTTTTCGCATTGAAACAACATATAACAGAAGCAACCTTAACGAAGATTCAGACAGTATAAAGAAAGTCACAAACCAAGTGAAAGAATTATGTAACAAAGCTGAAGTTATGATAGCAGATACGCATTGTAGGCAATTTTACCGACATTTATTAGAACAACAAGGAAAATTTGAAAGAACCAAAGAATTTTTATCAGAAACAGATCACAAAAGAAGAAAGAGAGGATTATTGGGAGAATTTCTGACATCAATATTTGGAGTTAACGATGAAGTATACCGAGACATTGATTCGCTTAGTCAAAATCAAGGAAAATTAATAGAAGCGGCAAGACATCAAACAAAATGTATGTTGTCTGCGATGTCACAACTTAACGACACTGAAGAGAGAATTCAAGGAAAATTAGATAGGTTTCAGACAAAAATAAACACAATTATAGAATATCTAGAAAACAAAGATCACTGGTATGCCAAAATAGACGAAAACCAACTTAACATTGAGGTAATGCAGACATATCAATTTGCATCAAATTATATAGAAGAAATTATAGACTACTATTCGGGACTCTCAGAAATTTATCTTGCAAGAGCAACAGTATACAGCATTTTAACACCAAAAAACGTTAGTACCATAATAAAATCAGCAAATAACAAATTGCCATCTAACTTAAAGATTCTACAGAAACAGCTACTAGACACAAAGTTGACAGAAAATGCTACACACATACAAGTGTATGCATACTTTCCCATTGTAGATGTTGTACAGTACCTATTAATACAAGTGACGGCGATCCCGAGAAAGAATGAAGATGGCACGTTCGACACAATACAGATAGATAAACCATATTTAGCAGTAGACTATAACAACGAGTTGTACTTCGAAATAAATCATGAAGAATTCAAGACATGTTTACAAAAAGCAACTTCTTACATTTGCTTTCCTGGAGTCGTGAAGAACATGCAATTGCATGAGAATTGCATTGTTGACCAGATCTTTACAAACCACACTCAGGCCAAATGTTTCTCAAAATCTTTCAATTTAGTGAATAACATAATATGGCAACAACTGTACATGATAAATACGTCAGAAGCCCTATAGAAAGCGAGACATGCGACACGACAACTTTAAAACTACCGGAGTTACCATCCTACGCTGAGAGCTGGCAGAATGTTCAATCTAATTGAACATATATCCGTTCCAAAATCTGCAAGATGCCGAAATTACCGTCCGCGACCTAGATACACCGGGCATCGGCACCTCCGCGGCCATTGCACGTGTGCTGACGGTGCGGTACACCGACACAGCACACAACGATGGGTTTTTGTATGTAGATTGTAAGTGTTTTAGTATATAAGTTGTTTGTTTTTATAATAAAATCAATTACTACCGACGACTGGTTTTAATTCACCAACACCGAGAAGACCCCACCAGGAGCAACCGAGGAGAATCCAGTACCTGGAGCAGCAAGAAGAGCCCAGAGGGAAGCCGCCCGCCCAGCCAACCGGCTGCGACCAGAGGCTCCACCGCCCGCCCTCCACGAGGCTCCGCCCGCCCTACGCCGAGCGCTGCTCCGCCCGCCCGCCTTCCACGAGGTCACGTCCGCCCGCGACGAGCCGACCTCCGCGCACCGTCCAGCACTCCCGCTGGACCTAACCTTTTCCTTCCACTGCGGCAAAGACACCTTGCAGCCGTTGCCTTCTGCATCGTTCACGTGAGCCTGCGTGAACGGCAGTGGAGAATCATTCCCTGCGCACATTGCACGACGTGCGTATCCTTATACCTTCCCCCATTCCGCTTGTTGCCTTAGGTCGCCGGCAACAGGTTTTCCCGTACCTATCTGTATATGTGTATATATTGCTCTATGGTTAGGGCTAGGCATTATAGCTAGGTAGGTAGGTTAGCTAGGGACCCAGTGGTGAGTATCCTTGATAGGAGAGTAGGGGTCTCTAACCTAGCTAGGGAACCGTAGGGAACAGGTAAGTATTGAGTTGAGTAGGGACCTTAGGGATAGGGTCCTGTAGGAAAATCTAGGGAATCTATCAATAGGTACTAGTTTGACATTGTCATACTAGATCGTAGGGTCTTGTAGGTAATGTTAGGTATTACAGATTGATAGGCTCCCTCTTAGCAACTTGCGGTTTGACTGTTACAGTACTCAGAGCTCCCGCTCTAGTGCTTTAATAGTTTCATCAGGCGTTTAGATAACTGCCAGTAGCCCATTGGCAGGTAGCTAAACGCGCTGAAGACTGCCAAGTCACAACGAACCTAGAGTAATACAGATTTACGACCTGCGTTGCTCTGGGTTTTACATCAGGCGTTAGAGAATTTAGTAGTCGGGGACTATTACTTAACCTAACGCCTGAACACATGGTTTAAATTTCAACTCGTTACCTTTACGCGTTCTTAAGATAAAGGGTCTTGACATACGGACAGACGGACAACAAAGTGATCCTATAAGGATTCCGTTTTTTCCTTATGATGTACGGAACCCTAAAAACGGAGATAATTATGCGCGTGGTTTCTTATTTTTTTCCGATTATTAAAATCGGTTCAAAGCTTTTAGTGTCACATTCAGGTTCTACTAAGCAGATATGTACTTACAGTGAAATCCTTATGAAACTTGGACTGCGGGGTAAATCCTCGAGTACGTCCACGCACATTGCTGCAGTTTTAATAAGCCTAATGGGCAATTCATTAGGAGATAGACCGATGAGCAAATGAGCAATTATGGATCTGTGAAGATATCTCTGCTAATTAATTTATCGTCTAGGTACGTTACAAGTTTTCCCTGTTTACCAAAAAATTCTGATTTTTTTTCTTGCCTTTGTCTACTATATTATATTCTAGTCTAGAGACTATTATGTCCTATCTACGTCCGTAACCGATCTACTCATCCCTGATTTGATCTAACACTAAAATTTATTAGACTAAAATTGAGATACTTTAATAAAAAAACACTGTTTGTAAGTTCCATACTACCATAAAAACCTTTACTTAGACTAAATACTTTTCTTAACTAAACACTGTAGGACCAATTAAATGTACTCGTAATAGGTAATATTAGATAACCATGATAGATTGGGCCACGGCTTCTAAGATTATTAGTGGCAAAGGTAGCAGTGCAACTTTAAGAGAGGCTATCGGGGTTCTTCTCGCAGACGAAGGGAACAGGCACGTTGCACCAAACGTCGTTGAGCAAGTTGTTTACTCGGAAGATGGTTCCGCAGAACTCTCCCGTGTCGTCGGTCCGCGGCTTCGTCGTGTTGTCGGGTTGGTTCTCCGACCACTTGTCGAACCCGGCCTTGTTTAGGTATTCACCTGGAACATTGAAATGTGTGTCGTGTGGAAGCCAAATTTATTTTAGGCAAGGCCCCTTCGTGCCCCCTTACAAAAGGTACGCCTGTTCATATGGTGCCCTAGTGAGAGAACGCTTGCCGCACAAAAGCATGGGTTTAAAATCGGTCCAAAGTTAAGTAGCCGTCCTTGTTTAGGTATTTACCTAGAAAATGTTAATGTACGTGGGATTTGTAACATCTTTTCTAAAATAACCAATTATGGGCCTTATTAAGCTCTAAGTAAGTAGCCCGTCTATGGAGAAGGCTTTGCTCAGGATGTCTGTGCTATGACAGATTGCATGTCATCTTTGCTACTCACCATGTATAGTCATCCAGGTATAGTGATCCCCCCAGTCATGGAAGCCCACGCCAATGGCGCCGGTGTACTCGGGCGGGTTGCTGGGGTTCTTGTCAGCAAGCTCCTTGATGATTATAGCCTCTGTCTCGCTGTTCAGGATGACCAGGTGGCCGCCTTCTGCCAGGCACGTCATGTAGCCCTGGTGCCACACGCGCAGCTTCCCGTGGAACTTGTAGCAGCTGCCTGTACGCGGCTCCAGATAGTATTCTGTCAGCAAAGATTCTTCATTTAATGCTACGAGTTCGGTATAACAACGTAGTTAAACAGCCCCCAAAGCACACCTTAGACCACTCTCTTAGACTACAGTGCTTGTAGAAACTTAGAGACCATAACAACACGGAAAAAATTAAATCTCTGATCAAGTTTCATTTCTTTGATTCAATTTGTGGTTGGTTTGTTTGGTTGTTCATGAGTTCGATAGGAAGAATCTCTGCGATCTATACGATTGTCCAATCTTCTGTGAAATGGACCGACCAAATAAAATATATTTGTTAGCCGATTTGAACAATGCCGATAGCAGGCTATCTACCTATGCATCCACTCGCACCGGTCAACTTAACCAGATAACTTTTAACCTTGAAGTCGTCGAACTCGATAACAAATTATTCGACTAGGTCATATAAAGAAGTCTGTGAACTTGAAATTGTCGAGATATGGAAGTGCAACGTACCTTAGCTAGTAGTCCCGCAAACGGTCATGGTTAACACCGCAGACTTGCTACTTCAAAGTTCCGTCACCGGCCGGTAGCTTTCAGAGTTCTTAAAATTATAAGGTTACCTTCATAGGTAACTAAGGTTACCTTGATATGAAGGTACCTTCTAGGTACCTTCATATCAGATGATGGGTTTTGAGGTCTATAGACTAATAGATCCCAAAATCCACGTAGAGAGGTCCTAGATCCAAATATTATTGAGCTTCCACATATAGGTGACGTACCTGGGTCAGTAGTCCCGCAGGCGGTCATGGTCATCTGTTGGAACTTCTTGTAGCAGACGTAGGGAAGCACGTCGGAGCAGCGGACATCAGACATGCTGCCTCGAGGGTCCGTCACCATGGCCAGGCAGCTTTCGGAGTTTTCGAAGTTGTCAGGCTCCCCGCTTGCCCAAGTTATCGGCAAGCGGGATAATGGAACTCCTGGACAAAATTTTAACATAAAATCACTTTAAATATTAACCTTATGTTAAAAGTTAATTGTAGCTTTTTGAAAAAGTATGTGCAAAACAAGCCCCACCAAACAGTCCAAAGCTTAAAAAGACTGGACGTGTGGTATCAGATAGGTAGCCAAATGTTTGCCCATAATAAATAGATAAGTATTTAATTTTCTCTAAAGAATTTTGTGATGTCCTGTTATTAGAGAAGACTTGCCCAACAGTGGGATCACCCAGGGAAATCAAAACTATTTATTTACCTTCAATAGATGTGTAATCCCCCTTCGAGAAGCTTGCATGGACGCCGGTGAAGATGGCGGTAGGAACCTTCCCCTTCTTGCCCTGCACGAAGGATATTAACGCGTTTTTCAGTTCCTTGGTGAGAGGCGAAGCTAGCACTGCACCTGGGGAGGTCATCTATTTCTGAATATCCATAAATTTAGTTATGCATAATATGACCAGTGACTACGAACGAAACTATAGAATTGACAAGTATGGGTGCGATTGCTTTACGCACAAATTGTTTCATTGTGAAGTTCCAATGACCACCTTTCAACTCCATCATCAATACTAACTACAGCTGAAAGACTCTTTGTTTCCGTGACGGCAATTTATAAAACTTACACAATTGACAAGTTTTCATATTTCCCAAGGCTATGAAATTCCAAAACCATTTCGAGATATCGATATGCTGATCATGATGCTTATTTTTCCAAATTTTTTAATGCAGTAACTGCTAAGATATTAGATAAAAACTCTCACCCAAGCCGTTTCGGGATTTATACTAAAAGTTCAGTTGCCAATGATAAAAAATACTAGCAATATAAAATGACAGCTATTAACACTGACAGTGTTGACACATAAAATGTAGTTTAAAAATAAAATGTCAGTGTCATTTTCAAATTACTTATTTTGCTTTAGCCCGAGAGGTAAACGCAAGAAATGCAAATACTTTCCAAAAGCTGAATTATTGGTATTAAGTTATCAAAATGGTGTACATCCATACCCTGGCTCAGTCAGCTTGGTTCCCTAGCATTTAGTGGAAGAATCCGTTTGAATTTTAAAAGTATCTTGGAACTAGTACTACTTATTCTTCTTCTTCTTTTAAGTGGTGCTAATTTAAAGCTTGTATGGCAGACCCTGTTACATATTTCAGGTGATTGGCAGTTGTTTAAATTTTTTTTATATTTTTCTTCCCATAGTATACCGCGGTACATAGTGGACTTTTTGCGCAGACCTCCCGGCCTATTTGTTGTGAATTGTGACGGATTGATTGGCATTGATAGTGACAATAACGCTAGCACCTTTTTTTTTCTAATGTGGCTTCAGTTAAATTGTTTATGAGTCCTAAGTTTTGCAGTTACGTCCTTTTAGAATAAGCTACTTTTCAAAACTTAATTTTACGGAAAATATAAGTCGTATTGGAAAAATAAAAAATACGTATATGTTATTTTGCAATATTCTTTCAGATAATAAATAAATATTACTTACTATGTTAAAAATTTGAAATGTTGTCAATTCACAAACTGAAAAGTGGATCATGTTGAAATTGACAAGCACACATATAAATAAAAATGTGAATGCCCCAGAGAATTTGATCAATAAAAACTCAATCTGGACCCCCAGAAAACTGAACTACAAGTGGCGATACCTTCAGCGTGGCAGCGGAGCCTGGCTTCGTTCCAGGTGCTGGGGATGATGTGGAACTTCATCCAGCCTTCCGCCTGCAGGACGTAATCGTAGTCGAACCTGAACACCTGCCCTGCAACGATAAACACTCGTCGTCATCATCACACAAACAGTTAGACTTCCTCTGTTGGACGACCCTGTACATTTTCAATAAGACCTTTTGGAAGCGGCTTGCAACCAGCGCGTTAATGGGGTTTTAATTGAGTCATTGATCCACCTAGTCGGTTGACATCCCACGCTGCACTTGTTGGTACAGTACGTTATATTCTTCTTCTTAGTTGCAGTCAAAAGTTAATGCCACGACAGTAACAAAGAAAAAACTAATGTTTGTTTGTTTGTTAAAAAGCTTACCGCTGCAGAGGGATACTACCCCAACAATAATAAATAGATTCTTAAACATCGCAAATACTAAAAAATATTTAAAAATATAAAACAAGACAGTCTCCTTCTCTGCTGTCTAAATTCGATCTGCATCAATAAAATGCATCGTATAATACCTATAAAATGTTGCGACTATCTAATAAGTCGTAAAGTGATATTTTTTTAATAGTAGAGTATGTTTGCTATTAAAGTTCGACAAACTGGTTGTCAATCAAACAATCCAGGGAGTTCCATATTTGCGATGTATTTTTGAACAAAACTTGAATTAAAATTTTAGTTACGGTATTTGGCTTTGTCGATCTTCAGCTTTCAGTACTGAAGCTTTGTCGATCTCTGGTTCGTTTGCAATTATTCTCATTCTTGACTTGATCTATTTGATCTAGAGTTGAGAGACTCCGAGCATGTGACTCCAAAGTACACCTGAACAGGATGTTAAAACGATAGATACAGTGACCTCCTTGTGTTAGGAAAACCGAGGACTCGATGCAGTAGAAACACCAATATTATTACAATTAAACTTTGCAGATTTATTTCTTCCATCACAGTGTTCTCTAAGCTCTAAAAATAACGAATCTAGACTAGTTCTTCGCTCCGACAGCTCCACCAGAATGGTCTCCAAAAACCGTACCAGTCTCTGACCACGATGTTATAAAAATATTCGCCCACTTCCTCTATAATTAGCAAACCACAGCCAGTTTCTTGCTGCATTTACTTTTTAAAAAGTCTGTGATTGACTGTCGCCTTCGAATTGTAGTTTTGTCCAAAAACCACACATTAAGAATATGCAATTTTTGAACAAAACCCAACACTTGAGCTCTGCACCACCTTTCCAAGTCGCCTCGTAGAGTCATCCTATAACTACCACACTTGTCCGTTATCACACAATAGCATTATGAGTAATATTTTGTTTATTGTTTTTAAATATTTATGTACATCATTATGTCTTCAAATAGCACCTATTTACTGACCTACTTATCAACATCTTGGAGTCAGCGGACGATTAACCGCCTGACCACAAAAGATTTAAACACGCCTTAAACACTGTTTAACCATGCAATTTGTACTGCCAACTACCATAAATTTTGTCTAAGCCGTCCGTATAACTTTTGTGGTAAGACGGAGACTTTTGCAATTCAACTAAAGTCGTGTTTAGTTTAATTGCAAAAGTCCTTATTAATACAAAATAAAAAAAAATAGCCGCTGACTTTATTATTAAAAAAAATATTATAAAAATATATATTTTTAAATCCAACTATTTGAGATCCTGCCCCCCTACCGCCTAAAGCAATAGCAATTGTAATAGCAATCGTTTATGACTTAATTTTAGTCATTTGGCACCGCCTATGTGACGTTGGCCATCAAAGTTGTTCATTCAACGATTGCGTTCGCAATCCGCGCAAAGCAATTGGTGGCTAACGTCACATAGGCGGTGCCAAAAGACTAAAATGAAGTCAAAAACGATTGCTATTACGATTGCTATTGCTTAGGCGGTAGGGGAGCTGGATAGCAGCAGCATAACACCACAGAAGAGAAAAGTTCTGTGCATAACACCATAAGCTATTAGATCATGATAATGTCACTTCCCGATCCCCTCTTAAAAAGAACGATGATTCAAATACGAGGGTAGATTTTTATTCTCCGCCGGATATTGGTTTCGCGCCGCAGCCGTTCGAATTTAGAACAAAAGGAAACCGGAGACCTCTACCGGGGAGAGCGGAAACTGAAAAGTTGAGGCAGCTATTTGGAGTCGTGCGATTAATTTTGCAGATTGTAGGTTTGCGGTTTGCTACATACTGCCTGATGTTGAGCAGATATGCGGTCTAGGATATAGCACGCTTAACTAGAAGATACCTATTTACCTCGGGATTGGAAGACACCCACGTTGTACTTTAGCGGGAAGACAGACTCAGGCAAAGCGTTCCACATTCTGGCTGTTCGTATGAGGAATGAGGATTCGAAACGCTTTGTTCCAACGCGCGGAATGTCCACCATAAAAGGGTGGCGCTTTGGTCGCGTCTGCCTAGCCGTACGATAGAAGAAAGGGGCAGGTGGGACCAGATTTTGCAACTCACTCTCTTAAGTGAATCCGATAAAAGGCCGACAAACACGCCACCTTACGTCGATGCTCAAGACTTTGTAGCTGCGACTTAGTCAAGGTGTCGTTGTCAATCAGCCTCCTGGCTCGCCGCCTAATTAGGGCTATATTGTTCTCTATGTAGTCTAGGTAGCTTTGAAGCGTTGGTATTCTCCTAATTTCCAGTTACCCCTGTGTGAGAATTGAGTCCACACTCATAACGTAGGTGCAAGACATCCACACATTTGAACCGTAATTGATGCAATGTTTTATGATTATTCAATTTGCAATGCAGATTATAATTGCAATGTTTTATTGAGAATTTAGTTCAGAAGCACATATTTAATAATTTTTCTGTAAAAAATGGCATGACCGACTTCAACTGTGTACAGAATTCGCGAATATTTTTATTTTTCACATTGTTGTTGATCAAAAAATTGTTCAGCCGAATTCAATAACATTTAAATGGGACCAATTTCGAAGTATACTATTTCCAATAAAAGAAATAATTATCGAAATTGGACCACTATGTAAAAAGTTATGCGAAATTACAAAAAAAAAATTAAATAAGCGTCGAATTGAGTACATCCTCCTTTTTTCGTCGGTCAAAAGTACGAAACAACATTCACATTCATTCAATCAACTTCAAACAAAAGCTACCAAGTAAAAGTATCTACCTATTTGCTTGGTGTTTTAATATCAATTTTCTGGAATTGCATCCGTTATAAGTCCGTCGTCCTATGCACACACTCATAGCCATATCATCTAAGCCAGGGATCCCCAAACTATTTAGGACAAGTTACCCCTTTTCCAAAATGAACTATTCAGTTAGGGGTCTGAGGCCCTATGGCCAAATTACCTACTTTTAAGACAACCCCCTTATTCATAATGGTCCGCTAACTTAAAACAGCTGCTGCAGAGTGTTATTTTTCATTCTGACTTAGGTCAATAGAAGAAGACAGAGTGAGAATTATTAGTAGACTATTATGAATAAGGGGGTCTATCTTTAGTTTTTTCCTATTGGTACAAAATACTAAGTACTAAGGTACCAATTGGAAAACTTTGATTAAAACTTAGATTCTAAGCAATCTGCGTCAGTAACTACTTATAACTAGGTTAGTTATTAAAAACAAAATTCTCATAGCTTTGAGAATTGCCCCCGCTAAGCAAGCTGTTCCATACAAGCGTTGAAACATATTGATATGAATATTCAATATGAATATTCGCGACATTTTGCACCACCTTTTGTTAGTACCGAACTTCAGCTCGGATTTTTTTCTCTTTTCAAAATGCGTATTAGGTATGTGGAATTTGAATCGATTTCCAAGAAGGATAAAGTTATGATTTCATGAGAAAGTCACGTTTTAAAAATCCAAAGATAGCAAGTTAATTTTTGTTTTTTTTTTAATAATGACAATACTACACTACTACTACAAAGAAAGCAATTGGATCATCCACAGACGTTGAAGGTCTAAAGATAATCCAAGTGCTCAAGCCCACTGCCAGTTGGCAGCGTGCCCAGCATGCTGGCAGCATTGCCACGTTAGCCACGCCAGCATTTTGGTCACGCGTCGCGTCCACCAGACGCTCAGAAAGACTTTTGAAAACGAGATGAGCTCCCGGCCCCCACGGACCCAAAGTCTCAACTCCAAATTGCTCAAATATGTAACCACTACCGAGGTTAGCATATTTTAGCAAGTTAATGTTTGGAACGAATCCTGTTGACATTATTCCCGTATTTTTGTCTCGGTTATTCCTGTTCAATACCTAACAATGAAATCGTATTATAAGATAGGTACAGCATGAAACAATGGAGTAGAAATTTTCAATGTCAATAATATCTTAGACGTTTTATATTATTTTATTTCATGTTCATGTTTTCTAAAACAACATTAACTGGAGTTTATGCAAAAAGAGAACCATCGTGGCGTAACGTTGAACTAATAATAAGATTTTAATCAGCAGCCAAGGTACCGACTACTTGGTAGACGCGAGTACTGATGAAAACAGAATTGGTGTCTATTAAGTATCAAGCTCTTTTACAACCCGGTCAGAATATCTGTGCACCTCGCTGGAATGCGGCGCCTCTCCCGCTTCCCCTGTCACCTCTCCGCGCACTCCCCGGTGCGACAGTACGGTTAGCATCTTCGTCGACGATACACGTCCCGATAATTTTGATATTTTCGCTTTGTTGTTGTTTTGTTTTTTAATATTTATTGTTAAGTTTAGACATATGACGTCACGAGGTCGGGTGCATAGATATTGTGACCGGGTTGTACTCGTAGTTGTAGTAGCAATGACAGAGCCGTGTTGTCAACGTAATAAAATTAGTATAATGGCAGACGGGCGATCTCACATACGACGCTTCTCTTTTTGTACAAACTCTGGTAGTTCTAACAAACGAGCTGTAGACCTCACGGCACATCTCTTCAACTGAATCTTCCTATGCCTACCTATATCTCGACTCCTGTACCTGTACCAGTCTTTTTAATAGTCCACTGCAGGACGTAGGCCTACCCACGAAGGGTGGTTGGGCCATATCCACCACGCTGGCCAAGTGCGGGTTGATGGGTCACATACGCTATCGAATTTCTTCCACTTAACATCATGCAGGTTGCCCTACGATGTTTTCCTTCACCCAAAAGCCAGCGGTGATAAATTCCGTACATAAATTACAAAGAACTCATTGGTACGGGACCGGGATTTGAACCCACGACCTCACGATTGCAAGGCGGGTGTCACTACCTCACCACCACGGCTTCTATCTCGACTCGTTCTTTACTAATTTGGTTCCTACTCGCAAATATTGTTAGAATTTACATACCTACTAAACAATCTTGCCAAAATCGGATGATAAATAGTGCGACAGTACACCTACTCAACGAGCTAGAAGTAGAAAGAAGAGTCAATAGAACATGAAACAGTTTTTGGATATACAAAGAAGTATTTAAAAGCGATATGCCTGTAAAGCTCAAAAAGAAAGTCATGGACTCATGTCTTATCCCTTGTCTCACATATGCATGCCAAACATGGAAGTTTGCGAATAAAGTCATGAACAAATTAACTACTTGCCAAAGAGGGATGGAGCGCAGCATATTAAATATAAAAAAAAATACAAAGGATAAGACATTCAAAAATAAGATCCAAGATCAAAGCAATAGATGCTCTTTCCCACGCCCAAAAATTAAAATGGAAATGGGCAGGGCATGTAGCGCGCCTGGCAGATTGCAGATGGACCAAAACTGTAACAACTTGGAAAGGACGACCAGGTAAGCGCTACAAAGGAAGACCCTACACACGCTGGGAGGACGACATCAAAAAAGTCGCTGGCTCAAAATGGCACGAAATAGCTCAAAATAGAGAAACATGGCATTCTTTGGAGGAGGCCTTCACCTGAGAGGGGTTCCTGATATACACGACACTTTATTTTAATTTTGAAATTTTAATTGTCAATTGTGTTGTGAAATCGGAAATATAAGGCTTTTTACTTTTTTATTTTTTTATTTATTATTTACACCTACTCCCCCCTTTTTGAGAGAAACACCCCCAATCAAAAAATGCCAACGACAAAACAAATCCAAAATGATGTAGAACCGGAGTATACAGGGTTATTTCTAATCAATTAGCATCCTTTTAGGGGCTTGTTCTGTACATCAAAACTAACAACTTTTGTTCTACGACTTTTGTCAAACTCAAAAAAATAATCAGCTATTCCATACATTTTGTCGCGGGTGAACGATATTTTTCTGTGGAACAACAACATTTTTTTTTAGTTTTGATTAACGTCATAGAACAAAAGTTATTAGTTTTGACGTACATAATTAGCCCCTGAAAGGATGCTAATTTATTATAAATAACCATGTATACCAAGTTTCGTCCAGATACCTCAGAAAAAATGCCAAGTCGATGATACCTTGAAAAATACGACCTGTAAAGGAGAACCAACATCCGAAGAGATCAAAAGAAAATTTTGCCCATTTCGAAACAGACGCTTCGCTTGCTCGGGCAATTAGTCCCCGTATTATTTATATAGAATATTCACACCTAAAAATGAAATCGTATTGTCTGTACGAGGGCGATGGGGCGGAAATTTTCGATCCCGATAATTCAATAGCGAACGATATCGGTTTTATTTCATTTCGCGTGTTTTCTTTATTTTACTCGATGTTTTTTGGTGAAAGGTTGTTTTTGGAGTTGATATGGATTATTCCGTAATAGGATAAAAGGAAAATAAAAAGCGTAAACAAGGTTATAAGGATGCTTTTAACTTTATAACGCTTTCATCACACGACCAAATGATCTTATTATGGTTTCTCATGACCTTTTGAATGAGATAAGGGAACCCTTAAAACCTATGTTTTCTAAAGAAAATTTAGAATAATATGATTTTGAGAGATGGAGAGAGTATGTATGTGAAACGTCTATCCCCCGTGGCTCTACTGCTTGGCTCAACTAGTAGTGCCAAAGGAAATTTCTCTCTCCCGTGGCACGATTAATTTTCTATGGCTGCTTAGTCTATGCAATCTAATTACCCGTGAACTTGGTCATTACCCGTGGCACTACTGAGTTTAGGATGACCGAACAATTTGTAACTTATTATATTTTTTAGTTTAAAAAATGACAGATGTCATAATGAGAGCTGTCAAAATCAAGAATTCGTATGAGTTTCACAATTGTCAAAGTAACAACAGTCGTTTTCTAGAATTCGTGCGAGTCGCGTGACAGGTGTAAAAGTGACAGCTGTCATATTCTTGAATCCATACTAGAATAGCATGACAGGTGTCAAAGTGACAGCTGTTAAACTTAAAAGTGGATTATCTCCGTAACGATGGATATCGAAGCTAGGCTATTGTTTTTTCGCAAAAGTGAAAGAGCTCAATGAGATCTACATTTCGTATGACAGCTGTCATACTTAAAATTTTATTATCTCCGTAACTATCGAACTTAAACCATTG
This sequence comes from Hypomecis punctinalis, assembly GCA_949316475.1. Lineage (NCBI taxonomy): Eukaryota > Metazoa > Arthropoda > Insecta > Lepidoptera > Geometridae > Hypomecis > Hypomecis punctinalis. The sequence continues at coordinate 18,654,561 of OX438818.1, forward strand.
CTGTGTTCACAAAGTGATAGAGCTCAATGAGATCTATATTTCAAATGACAGCTGTCAAACTTAAAAGTGGATTATTTCCGTAACTATCGATGCTAGACTATTGCTGTCTTTACAAAAGTGATAGAGCTCAATGAGATCTACATTTCGGATGACAGATGTCAAACTTAAAAGTGGATTATCTCCGTAACTATTCAATCTAGACCATTGTTGTGTTCACAAAAGTGATAGAACTCAACGAGATCTACATTTCGTATGACAGCTGTCAAACTTAAAAGTGAATTATCTCCGTAACTATCGATGTTAGACTATTGCATTCTTGACAAAAGCGATAGAGCTCAACAAGATCTACATTTTGGATGACAGCTGTCAAACTTAAAAGTGGATTGTCTCTGTAACTGTCCAACCTAGACCATCGTTGTGTTCACAAAAGTGATAGAACTCAACGAGATCTACATTTCGTTTGACAGCTGTCAAACTTGAAATCGGATTATCTCCGTAACTAGTAGACTAAAACCTTTGTTGCCTTTTACAAAAGTGATAGAGCTAAACAAGATCTACATTTCATGTGAAATGTCTAGCTTCGATAGTTACAAAGATTACTTTTTCAATTCACTTTAAAGTTTGACAGCTTTCACTTTGACAGCTGTCATGCTATTCTAGTACGAATTATAAAATATGACAGCTGTCACTTTGACATCTGTCATATTGCAAACAATATACCTAATTTAATGGTACAAATTGTTATATCACTGGATTTTTTTATGTCAAGATTGATTACGGGTAACAAAGGGCTAAAAAGTATTATCATATGGTTTTTTATATACAAAACAAATGAAATATTTTTTTAGTTAAGGCAGTCGTGTCACAGGAAATAATATTACCCGTGACACTACTAGAAACAGAGTAGTGTCATGGGAAATGTACTTTTACCCGTAGCACTACTAGTAGTGTCACGGGAAACTAAAATTTCCCTTCGCTCTACTAGTTGAGCCAAGCAGTTGAGTCACGGGGGATAGACGATGTGAAAGATGTGTGTGAATGAGGAATATATATAATGTTGTTTATGAAAGATTTGCCCAACCAGGAATTGAATCCGTAACCATCCAAACCAACGGATAATATATGGGTCTAGGGTGTAGTATGCTTGCCTAGAAGTTACCTAGGTATTTATTTGAGATTTTAAGACACCTATGTTGTACTTTAGCGGAAAGAGGCACAGGCCAAGCGTCCTACGTTTCGACTAGTCTATCTTTTCGCTAAAGTACAACAGTCTTTTAATCTCGAGTAACTTCTAGGTAAGCGTGCTACACCCTAAACCGCATATTAGCTTAACATCAGACAGTATGTAGTCAATCGCAAACCTATATGAAATTAAAAAATACTCAGATATATACCTACGCCAAAAATAGATCCCACAGGAACGATGTAGAGCTCATAGCATAGTTTGACGAGGTGTTTCTTAGTTATCAACGACGTCAACCAACGTTCGGCACGGTCAGTTTTCGGATGGGTGACCGCAGGTGGCATTTACAACTGAGCGCGGCTGTGGCTCGGATGACATGTTATGTAGGCTTTATATTGTTGTAAAACAATATAAAATGTCTGTTATGGCGTAACGGTTATCCGTTTTGCCATGTCAGAGGCCTTCAAACGGCTTAAAAAGTGACACCAGGGCTAGCCACCCGGCCTATACGAACTTACTTATAAGGAACAATTAAGTAGGTAAGTTTAACCTTTATCCTCCTAGAAGCAAATAATCATAAACTTTCTTTGTATTTGTCTTGTAATTGAACAACTACAGAAAAGTGCGGAAAAGCAGTAGGAATTATTTCGTAGAGCTTCTAAGAGGCAAATTTATTTGTGAAGTTGGACAAATTGAAGAACTAAACTGTAAGTTATCAGTGCTCTGGGCTATGTGCCTTACCCCTCTGCCAATTTGAGCAAAAATCTTCAGAGCCACAGTCCCTAAGTGAAATAAGTAAAATATGTCCGAGCGTCGTCATACATAATATACCGAGTTAGATATAATTTACAATGTCCCGTTTTCTTGAATCTCGACGTTATGTCACTTAATTAGTGTTTGTTACCAAGCACTTTAGCATCGCGCGGCGTTGTAGTTGGCTTGCAATCGCCTTACGACTAACTAAAAAGCCTGCCCACTACGTGGCTTGGGCAGGGTTTTGGCTCGGACACTTTTTATGACCATTGTGACTCTATATTTATTTATATCTATATTTATCCATAGATAGCCACAGTTAGCCGTGGTAGTCTAGTGGTAGTAATATTCGCCTTACAAACGTGAGGTCATGCGTTCAAATCCCGGTGTAGTACCAATGAGTTATTTGAAAGTTACCTACGGAATATTACACTTTTTGGTGAAGATAAAACAGCGTGAGGCAACATACATACGTCCTTATAAAGAATTTCGATAACGTATTTGAATTTACCAACAGGCACTGAGCCAACGTGGTGGATATGGACCTAACGCTCTCCGTGGAGAGGCCTGTCCAAAGTCTAGGTCAATATTTTGTAAATGTTGTCCAAGAAACACGATCGTGGTGCCACCATCCAACGGCGCCAGTAATTTTGTTGTTGTGTATAAGCGAATCACTTTTGTTCGTCACTCGCTCCCGACGAGCTCCTGAGAGACTATTGTTTGGTTTAGCCAACGGGATAATAACTACAAGACCGGGCCTTAAACCTTAAGTGCCTGAAATGTGTCAATGCATATGTTAAAAGGCACTCAAGGAGCTATTGAGTCTTGGAAAATTAGGAGCGTTTACAGGGTGTGAAAGATCTGACTATTTTATGGAATTAAAAAAATGAGGAATTAAGTAAGTGGTATAGAATTGAACCAAGTTAAGATTCCAAAGAAATGTAAAATTTAAAAAAAACCAGACAAGTGCGAGTAGGGCTCGCTCAATTCGGGGTTCCGTAAGAATCCAGAAAATTTCACAAAATTGGGAAGCAACTTGTTAAAATCTCTGTACTATAACCATCGATTAAAAAGTTTTTTTTTTCATTTTTCTCGTCATACATCTAAGATTACTTATTGTTCAAATAATTAAAAACCTGTTTTAGCATGTGCTAATAAAGTTCTTTTATATGATACCTTACATGACACGATTTACTCACTTTGAATTTTGAACCCGTATTTTGTGAATTTTGAGGCCCTATTTTTTTGTGATTTAAATAAAAATTTACAGTTTTCAGATTTATTCCTATATGTGTACTCTGTGACAATGCTTCTCGCCAAATTTCATAGTTCTATGTCAACGGAAAGTACCCTGTAGGTATTGATTTTTGTGAGTGTCGAAATATGCGGTTTTTTAAAGACATAAATGGCTCTAACTTTTTTAAACGTTAACTGAGAAGTTTTTCTTTTACACAACTGCAATAAACTATAGATATACGTAGACAGTTTAAATTTCAACTCGATATCTTTACGCGTTTCCGAGATAAAGAGTCTTGACATACACACAGACAGACAGACGGACAACAAAGTGATCCTATAAGGATTCCGTATTTTCCTTTTGAGGTACGGAACCCTAAAAAGATATTTTCAACTACAGGTTTATTACAAGCATAGCTTAGAACCAACGATCAATTACACCAGTTTTGAAGATTACGACGCCACAGATAAACCAAATATGAGATTAAACTTTGATTTTGAATTGAGAGACGTTTGAAATTGACGTCCACAATTGGACGTAGGCCTAATATAAATAGGACTTAATAGCAACAGCAGTTCCTTAACAGTGCCTCTACGTTTTCCTTGTGTCCATGATAATTCATTATTATCATCTTCATATTAGCTAAATGACGTCCACAGCTGAACACAGATCTCTCCTCGTATTCTTCAAGCAAATTCATTATCATCATAATATGAACCATAGGACGTCCACTGCTCAACATAAACCTCCCCTATGGATTTCCAATAACATCTTGCAAGTTAATACATTTTAAAGTTTACTTACTATTTACTTAATGCCAGTTTTCTAAATGATTTAGCTCGTCTATTAAATCCCGGCGCGGTGGAGAAATAGTTATAGTTTTCTTTAGTTAGACAAGTTTATCTCTAGAGGGCGCTGTTGCTTTAACTTAATAGAAAATGCCCTCGAAGGAGGATCATTAGTCATTATTTATCTTTGGTATAACTTTTTGTTTGAGCACTTTTTCCTCTGGTGTCCGAGTTGAACAGAAAATGTGAGACAATCTATTTCTAGACTACTCTAGAGGATGTTGCTTTATAGCAGACTTCAAAAAGGAGGTACTAAATTCTACTGAATGTTCTTTTTATGTAGGTACCATCTATGCCATTAGCTTAACATTTTTTTATGGATAATAGGGCTACATTTGGCCACCAACCCGCCTGATGGAAACCGAAGTTGTAACAGAAGGTTTAGGTTCTTAAGGTAGGTTATTATATCTATTCTATCTATTCACCCTTGACTTGAAGATATCCAAATTGTAATTGTTAGGAAACAATGACGGAGGCAGGGTATTCCGATCCCTGGTGGTCCAAATAATGAAGGAAGAAGCGAACCGCTTAGTATGAGCAGGTGGTATCGTACGTAGACTATGTGGCATGTTCTATTGTGAAAGCTTTAGGAGATGGAGGAATCAGGTCGTGGAGTTTGAGCGCACACTCGATGAAATGGAGCCTATAGAAAATTGCCAAACATGCTACTTTATGCATGTATCCCCGATTATCCGCACGGCACGAAGTTCAATCGAATCCAAAGCTTTGAGCTGGTATTTAGCCGATCCATTAAATCGTGTAAAAGGGTAAAATGTACCTAACATTATGAACCGATTTCGTTTTTTTTAGGGTTCCGCACCTCAAGCGGAAAAACCAAAACCCTATTAGGATCACTTTCTTGTCCGTCTGTCCGTCTGTGTGTATGTCAAGACTCTTTATTTCGGGAACGCGTAAAGATATCGACTTGAAATTTAAACTATATACGTAAACCTATGGAATCTTGCAGTTGTGTAAACGAAAAGCTTCTCAGTTACCATATAAAAAAGTTAGAGTCGTTTATGTCGTAAAAAACCGCATATTTTGCACTCACAAATATCAAAACCCACAGGGTACTTCCCGTTGACATAGAACCAAAAGCATAGAACTATGAAATTTGGCGAGAAGCATTGTCTCAGAGTAGACATCTATATATATAAAAGAAAGTCGTGTTAGTTACTCCACTTATAACTCAAGAACGGATGAACCGATTTAGCTGAAAATTGGCAGAGAGGTAGTTTAGAACCAGGAGAAGGACATATAACTTTTTATCCTGTTCCCTTTTTTGAATTTTTTAATAGTTTTTCATCTTATTATTTTCATATCATCTTTTCCATTGAAGTATAATACACGAGAACTGAAGATTGTTGTCTATGACGACGTCAGCCAACTGCCGGCGTACGCCGGCGAAGCGCGCCGACCGGCCTTAGTCGCGATAAAACAAAATGGTTGAATATATCAGACGTCAAAATATTGTTACGAGATGGGTTCTTGGATAGTCAGTTAAAACGCCGATTATTCACTTTGCACTTTATTGCACACAATCACTTCACAAAAATCACAAAAACACACGACAAAACTGGTTCGCACAAACACTTTACACTGGCACTGATATTCACACAAGCTAGTCACTTTACAATCACTGGTATCGCACACTAACCCGAGTAGTTATCGCTTCGACGGTAAACGAACAACAACTGATCCCCAAAGGTCGGCCGGCGTATTTATATTCGTTATTTCCTACAGTCTCGAACCTACGAGATATTTCGCAACATTACTCGATCTCAATAAACGCCACTGTGTTAACAAGTAAACAACTTGAAAGTTCGAGAATCCTTATTGTTTTTCAAATACGTAAACACCAAACAAATAACTCGAGTCATAAAGCCATAAAACCGAATACAAAAGGCACCAATAAAAACACAATAAAGCTTCACAGAACAATAGGGCTTCCCGGAACCGGATTACGTAAACACCGCACTCCATACCTACAACGGGCGTCTACTGCGTTACACTACCCCCTCCTAAGACATGCTCGTCCCGAGCATCGTTGCACCCGTAATATCGCGCCAATCGATCCACATGAACTATCTTGGGAGCACCTCGATGTCCCTTCTGTATGCGGAACGTCACGTCGTTGATCTTGGTCACCACACGGTATGGTCCATCCCATTTGGCTTGTAGCTTTGGAGATTTCCCTTTTTTGCGTATAGGGTTGTGTAGCCATACTAGCGAGCCTTCCTCGAACCCAGGGTTGTTAGTCCTTCTGTCGTATCTAGTCTTCATTCTTTCTGATGTTTGCTGGCCATACTCTCTAATGTGCTCATAGATGTCGTTCATCTTGTTCCGGAGGTCACTGGCGTACTCAGTTATGGGTTGTGGAGAATTCGGTGGGACACCAGTTATTAAGTCGGCGGGTAGCCGTAATTCACGTCCAAAATTGGCAAAAGCAGGAGTGACATTGGTGCTCTCATGAACAGCACTTCGGTATGACAGCAAAAATGGCTGGATATGCTTGTCCCAATCCCGTTGTTTGCTTTCGACTACTTTTGCCAGGTATCTCTCCAGAGTTTGGTTGAATCGCTCCACCATTCCATCTGATTGCGGGTGGTATGACGTTGTCCTTGTTTTGTGTGCACCCATTAGCCGACACGTCTCTTGAAACAGTTGAGATTCAAAATTTCTTCCTTGGTCACTATGGATTTCCAATGGTACTCCAAAACGACAGAATACTTCATGGACCAATTTGTCTGCTATCGTCGATGCCTCTTGGTTTGGAATTGCGAAGACTTCCGGCCACTTGGTGAAGTAATCCATGACGACAAGGAAGTACTTGTTGCCACTTTCGCTCACAGGAAATGGTCCGGCCACATCCAGTGCGATTCGCTCCCATGGTGCTCCAACATTATACAGCTTTAGTGCTCCTCTGCTGCGGGTATGCGGACCTTTCACTGATGCACAGCTCGTGCATTTCCGTACCCAGTCTTCTACGTCATCTCTGCAGTTGATCCAGTAAAACCTTTCTCGAATCTTCAACAGTGTCCGTTTCACACCCAGATGTCCTCCCGAAAATCCTTCGTGGTACAGCTTCAAAATTTCGGGAACTTTTGCTCTGGGTACAACCATTTGAAGATGGCACTGGTTTCCTCGAGCATTTTCCCATTTTCGGCACAGCACTCCCTCTTGAAGCACCAGGCTATCCCATTGCGCCCAATAGCTCTTTGTCGTAACACTCAGTGAAGCAGTAGCACTCCAGTCAGGCTTACGGGCATCTGATTCCATCCATTCAAGAATCGGCTTGATGTCGACGTCTTCTTTTTGTTCAGCCTGAAGGGTTTCTTTCCATTCGTCGCCGATGTCAGCTTTGAGCATTCCGACAAGTACTGGATCTTTCGACTCTTGTCTTGAGCAATGCTTGCAGTCCTCTGAGCATGGCCTTCTTGACAGTGCATCTGCGTTGCCATGAGATTTTCCACTGCGATGTTCCGTGGTAAAGTCAAACTCTTGTAGTTGCTCAATCCATCTTGCCACTTGGCCTTCGGGATCCTTAAACTGCAGTAGCCACTTTAGAGCAGCGTGGTCGGTCCTCAGATGGAATTTTCGCCCGAGCAGGTATTTGCTAAAATGACGCAATGTCTTCACCACTGCAAGTAGCTCCTTTCTTGTCACACAGTAGTTCCTTTCTGGCTTGGACAGGGATTTGCTGAAATACGCAATCACCACTTCTTGGTCTCCTTTTCTTTGCGACAATACTCCTCCAATGCCGGTGTTGCTGGCGTCAGTGTCCACGATAAACTCGTTCTCGGTGTCCGGAAAGCCGAGAATAGGCGTATTACAAAGTCGCTCCTTTAGTCCTCGAAAAGCTGCGTCGCAATTTTCATCCCAGAGAAAGGGCCGTTTTTCCTCAGTCAGTCTATGCAACGGCTTAGCGATGTCAGCAAAGTTCTTCACGAATCGCCTGTAATAGGAGCATAATCCCAGGAATGCTCTGACTTCCGTCTTGTCTTTTGGCACAGGCCAATCCTTCACAGCACTGACTTTACCTGGATCCGTCTGTACACCAGCTTCGGAAATCACATGTCCCAAGAAACTCACTTGCCTCTTGAAGAAGGAACATTTCTTCGGACTCAGCTTAAGATTGGCAGCACGTATTTTTGTTAGGACTCGTTCCAGGTTTTGCAGGTGGTCTTCGAAGGTTTTTCCACAATTATGATGTCGTCTAAGTAGACAAGGCATGCGTCACCAATTAGTCCCGCAAGAACTAACTCCATTAACCTTTCGAACGTAGCGGGGGCGTTGCACAACCCAAACGGCATCACTTTAAATTGCCACAGGCCTTTTCCCGTAGAAAATGCGGTCTTCTCCTTATCTTTAGGGTCTATTTCCACTTGCCAGTACCCGCTCTTCAAGTCCAGCGTAGTGAACCACTTCATGCCCGTCAGTGTATCCAACGTGTCATCAATCCTCGGCAAAGGGTAGCTGTCCTTCTTCGTTACGTCGTTGAGTCGTCGATAATCAACACAAAACCGCATACTGCCGTCCTTCTTTTTCACTAGAACCACTGGCGAACACCACGGACTGGATGAAGGTTCTATCACACCATTTAGCGCCATGTCTTCAATCATTGACTCAACTTCTTTTTCTCGAGCCACTGGTATCCTTCTTGGCCGCTGTCGTATCGGTGGCACGTTTCCTGTATTTATCGTGTGCTTCACTAAGCCAGTCTTCCCGTTGACGGCATCATCGAGGGCAAATATGTCGGTAAAGCGCTGTAGCATCTTCTTCGCCATCAGAAGTTCTTTTTCAGAGAGATCTTTCCGGGAATCTTCCAATAGTGTTGACACGTTGCAACTCCCAGCACAGTTGTATTCCTCCTTTGGTTGTTCTTGGCATCTGCGCATCCAGTCTACTTCTTCGCATGTACCAATCGGGGTTCCTCCTTTGATGAGTTGTTCCTCGTTACTTGTGTTGAGCACACGCACCACAGCAGTATTAGTAGTCCTCACCAAAGTTCGGGCCACTAACCATGGTTGATCACCTTCCGATTGTTCTATTAGAACACATCGTTGTTGATGTCCCAACTTTGGCGGTAATCTAACTGCCACAATGGTTTCCGATCTAGGTGGAAGGACTGTTCTCTGCAGACAATAAACCTTTCCTGATATGGCGCCTTCCATAAAGATTTCTTCTCTTCCACACTTCAAGATTCCTTGGTTGACGTCAATCTCACAATGATGTTCTCGCATGAAGTCAAGACCCAGAATGCAATCGTCAACTATATCTGCCACAATGACTTTATGTTGGAAGGTTTTCTCACCCAACTTTAACTCCACCAGCTTCTCTCCTTGGACGGATATGTGCTGACCGGTCGCTGTCAGAAGTTGAACTGTTTTGCAGCTTTCGAAGTTCGGAAGAAAGCGCTTAGCCAAACGGGAACTGATGATAGTCCGAGAAGCTCCAGTATCCAATGTCAGCTTGCACGAAGTTCCGTTGATGGCACCATTGATGATCAGGCTGTTCCCATCGTGAGCTTGTGATATCAAAATCTTTGGCTTTTCTGACCCGGTTAACACTCGCCAATTTCTGCTTTCTTCAGCAGGTCGTTTATTCCTCCATAGTGAATGCGTCGCCTCACGATCCGTCCGTTCTTCCAATAGTCGATCGTCCCTGGTTCGGCATGGCTTTGGGCAATTCCGCCATAAATGGCCTCTTTCGTCGCAGTTGTAGCATCTAGGGCCAAACCTTGTACGAAGTGATGCGTCCTTTACCTCCCTTATATGTTGGATACCCTTCGCTGGATTTCGTACAGCCTCGACTTCTAAGGCTTGAGCCAAAGCTTCCTTTAGTGTTTTATGATGCCCGAGTTTCACTGCAGTTCTTACTTCGAAGTCTGCTATCCCGTTAGCAAACGCCTCCACTAGATGTTCGTCGTTGGGTAATGGCGCGGACTGATAAGCCTTTCGGAATAGTTTCTCCACCTCGACGGCCCACTGTTGAAGACTTTCATTACGACGTTGCACCCTGTTCTTCAACTGCGCTCGGTACACACGTTCCAGGTGCTCATCACCATAGCGACTTTCCAGCGTTTCCATTAATTTATCGTAGGTCACTTCCTTACCCACGGCATCCAGAATACTCAGGGCTTCATCGCGAAGGCTCATTATGAGGGCGTTCATGGCTTGGTCCTTGTTCCATCCATTGGTTTTGACGGCGGCGTCAAATTGAATTTTGTAGGCTGACCATGATGATGTCCCGTCGTAAGGCGTCACTTTGATCTTTTGTGAGGCAGGCGAGAAGGTTGTAGATGCAGCGGTTCCGCCTCCTAACTTGATAACATTGAGGGCTTTCCTCACATCGGCGATTTGTGCTTCCGCATCGACAATACGGGATTCATGCTCCTTTATGTTGGCGTCGTGCTGGTCGACCGTGTCCTTGACCTCTTTAATCTCTTTGCCCAAAGTCGACTGCAAGCTTGAAATCAGATCGTCTTTTTGGCGGTCCAATTTTTCTTCCAGCTTGCTGTTGTTGCGATCCAACATTGACTGCAACATCGACATCATTGCAGCCATATCAAATGCCGTAGGGGCAGCAGGTGATGTAGCTGGTGCCACCGCAGGTGGTGCAGCAGGTACCACAGAAGGTGCCGCAGCAGGTACTCCTGGGTTTCTGGAGTCGTCGTTGGTTGCCTCGGACTCACTGCCTTCCATTAACAGCGAATTATTTCCAAAGCGCCTCTGGTCGATCTCCTCCTGGCGGCGTTCCTGCTCCTCTTGTCGACGCGCTTCCTCCTGTCGGCGCTGACTCCTTGTGCGTGGCGTCTCGTCGTCGTACGGATTTACCGGCATTTTAAATTATCCACCCTTCTGACACCAAATGTTACGAGATGGGTTCTTGGATAGTCAGTTAAAACGCCGATTATTCACTTTGCACTTTATTGCACACAATCACTTCACAAAAATCACAAAAACACACGACAAAACTGGTTCGCACAAACACTTTACACTGGCACTGATATTCACACAAGCTAGTCACTTTACAATCACTGGTATCGCACACTAACCCGAGTAGTTATCGCTTCGACGGTAAACGAACAACAACTGATCCCCAAAGGTCGGCCGGCGTATTTATATTCGTTATTTCCTACAGTCTCGACGAACCTACGAGATATTTCGCAACATTACTCGATCTCAATAAACGCCACTGTGTTAACAAGTAAACAACTTGAAAGTTCGAGAATCCTTATTGTTTTTCAAATACGTAAACACCAAACAAATAACTCGAGTCATAAAGCCATAAAACCGAATACAAAAGGCACCAATAAAAACACAATAAAGCTTCACAGAACAATAGGGCTTCCCGGAACCGGATTACGTAAACACCGCACTCCATACCTACAACGGGCGTCTACTGCGTTACAATATTATTTAAAAAATGAAAAATGGGGAAATGTGTAGTCAAAACCTTTTAATCCCGTTCCCAATTTCTTCATAAAGCTTCTGGAATTTATTTCCACAAGTAAATACGGTTTACACTATTCGTATTAATTGAAACTATCACATAAAATATCATGATTTTAAAAGTAAATAATTTTACATTTGGTGATACCAGGTGAAACATGATTTTGTTTCCCCATAATTATGGGAGATTTCGACTAATCGATAATTACTTTTTTGATACTATAGGATATCCGCATACGAAATACGTAAAGATAACGATAAATAATGGATAAAAGCCATTAGAATATTACGAAAAGAAACTGTCTGGATAATAATAGTAAAAAGTGAAATAGTAAAATTAAAATAGATAACAATATAACTTCAATAAATACTAAAAATACAATAGTTCAAAGATAATAACAAATACGGTACCTAGATTAATGGGCGGCATTAACGTCTACAGCGATTTTAAATAATACTAATAATCATTACTATTTTTATAGTTATGAATCAAGCAGCAGAATCAGGCTTAAATAGGTTAAGTTTTGTAATTATTAGTTTAATCAAATAGCTCGACGGCAACAGGTATCTATGTCCGGAGATTGAAGTACAGGTATAGTATAACATATTAGGCTACAATTTTCAAAGAAGTTTTACGTGATACAGAGATACTGAAAAAGCGCGCGCTGCGTGGTATAGGTATGTATGAGTGACACAGACTGCACGCGGGCCGTGCGGGGTGCGTGGTAACTAGTGGTAAGAGCTTGCGAACTCGGGCGCGGGTGGCGGTGTGGCTATGCTAGCTGTTAGTCTGCTATATTTATAATTGTTTATTGTTTATTATAATTGTTTACTCCAACGGTTCCAGAACAAAAAAACATCACTGCAATTTTCAAAACAATATATTGTAGATTCTTCATGCAATGCTTTCGCATTTTCTTAAGGAATATCCTGTCGTACAATATGACACGTTTTTGATAATTAAGTATTATTATGGCGATAATTATTTTAATTATCAAGAACGAATAAATATTGGTCGGATAAATGAATAAAATATTCTTTGTATTATAACGTTATTCATAATTACATCATATTATATTTGATTTTGATTAATGACTCAAATTCATAATGTTATTACTAAAATGTTGGTTATTAAAAATATCGGTTTGTATCACTGACATTGAGAAGATATCGTAACATTTTGGGGAAATTTCAATCTAATGAACTGGCACCCTAAGTAGGCATTGTCCGACTAAATTTAAAAATGTTGCTATCTCTGTCTTTTTCAACGTCTTACCGTACTTTAGCAACTAGTGTAACAGGGATAGAGATATGATTCTTTGATTACCTACCAACGATATTCGGGCGGTTAATGTGTCGCCATGCCTAGCAACGCAGTTGTTTGAGTCTGCTTATCTAGACATTAAACATCATTGATCTTTTCCCCTAAAAAATCGCTAGCGAAACTGTCACCTATCACAACGACATAGGACCAATTTTCAAGGCACCATCGTAATTATAACAGCTAAGGTAGAGCGGGGCAATTACATCAGCGGGGCAATTACAACAAATGGCTTTTTAGCCTGTAATATAACTCTTAGTCAGAAGTGACATCTATGCACCGGTAGAGAAAACAGTACATCTGTAATGTACACAAGATGGCGTTATCAGCAAGTGGCATGTTTGATTGACATGCATAATTCCATAGACGCCATTTTTTTTGCACTCAGATGCGTGTAGGCTCCGTGAATAAAAATTTGTTAAAAATAGTGTTCGTGGTTTTTTCAAAGTTTTAACAAGGTAAGTGACGATATTAAGACACAAAGAATCTTTGTAGACTATTGGTCTTACCCTACGCTTTGATTTCATAGTGCTATTGAGTCTGACGTAATAACCCCCGAAATTTCGGTGCCGGGGTTATTACGTCAGATTAAATGACTTAATGACCCCGTCGTTTTTATATGAAGTTGCAAAATACTAGTGATGTCCATAAGCTTGGCATAAACATCGATCTTTGTATTCAACTTATTTCAGACAGTCGTATTTAATATTATATTTGTGCGTATAAATAATGCATTTCAATGTAATTAAATTAAAAATTTTATTTCAGAATTTATTTTCGAAATTCTGTTAAACTAAAAAACTGGAATACACGCATAATACCTATCTAAATGTTTTGAAGAATTCCAATTTTGTTTACTTGCTATCTCGCTCGCGCATTATATTTTTCATGATAAAATATGATTGAATGTGCTTATGAGAAATATAATCGTAATTTTTTTCTTAATTAAGACATTACAGATGCTCAGTAAATAACTAATTTACATGCAAAAAAAAATTCAAGCACATACGTTTTTCCTTTATAAAGCTTTAATGTAATTTTTTAGCTTTAATGAATTGTACTTAACTTAATCAAAATGTGTCTTATGACGTGTTTTATAAAAAATGTCTAAACGTCTTAGTTTTTTATAAATTTTCACGTAAAAATGGTTTCAGTTAAGCCTAATTTTAAAACGTTTTAACAAGCGTTTGCTGTGTATTTTTATGTTTAAGTGTTTTACGGCCTTATGAAAGAAATGGTCATACTCGTAACTTTATGACAATAACTTATTCTAAATAAGGCTGCTAATGTTTAAGTGCTGAATATGATTCTCGTTACTACATTTAGGTACTACTTTCTTTTTTTAAAGGTTTTTTAAAAAATCTCACAAAACAAAAAAAAAATCACTTCTTTTATCCCATCTGCGTTAGGCAGGCGCAAGTAAATGCCCACATTTTGTCGTGGATTTCATTGGGTACGTGGTTGTGATAAATTCGTACTATAGTTTTTATCGATTACCATGAGCCCATCCCTAGCATGTATGGAAACGTGTCGGAATAGCCCCACGAAAATTTTAAAGTATTGTTTCTCGAAATTGAAGCTTAATAATACTCCATAAAGTGTAGTTTCTAATGTGTATTGTCGCAAGTATTGACCAGCTCTGTGTTTTACCACAATGGCTACAAAGATGGCGTTTGTAATTTTCTTTGACGTAATAACCCCACACGGGGTTATTAAGTCAGTATTCACTTTGCTCAAGATATTAGTTATTATTAATTTTTGACATGAGTATTTCGCTCTGAAAATATGATGAATAGAATACCAGATAATGTCTTCCTTACATGCATTTGTTACATTTACAGGAGCTTTATTTAAGACGAAAGTACAATGGTATAAAAATTTGGCGTTCATTTTTGTGACTGAATAGCCCCGCTCTTCATTAGAATATTTATGTTTCTTTTTCACTTTAGCCATTCGATAGAGAGAACACATTTTACATTCCTATTAAATTTACGATGGCGCGTTCATAATTGGGGCTAATATGGATTGACGAAGCGTAATAAGATGACAAGTGACACATTGACTGAAAACTTTTTATAAATGTCACGCTTAGCATAGCAAAGAGACAAATTGTCTTTTCACCATTATAGCTCCTCGAAGAGGAAATATAGTATGGATTGACAATGACAACTGACATTAAAAGTGGACTAAATGGTTTTTCTCTATGCCATGCTACATATTACAATGACGTTTAATACTGGGCCGTCATTTTGTCTGACATTCAAAATATTTTTAAATATATCACCGTTAGAGGTTAAACATGTTTCTTTATTCTACCTTTATGGTACAGAATCTATAATAATATACGAAGAAACGGATCGACTTGATTTTTAGGAGTATATAGTATGGCACAAGTATAAGTACCTATCTTGACTCTAAGGTTATTAACCTTGACTGTGAACTGTGACTTTGACACGAACATACATTTCTGTTGGTTTGTTTAGGATTGAAAAGTGATAAAAGTGCAGCCCGCCTCCGTTGAGGCACTCCTCATGAGGCACGCAACTTACCGGCAAGCTTCTCAGCTGCTATAGTTAAAAAGCCCAGAAAAGCGGCCCAACCCTGAGTGCAAACTTCTAAGCAGCTTAGGGAGAAAAGACCAAAAAAATCGGGAGACCTCGAGCGCCGCCTTTTTAGCTATCTTAGAAGAAACCCAGAGAAACGGCTCTATCTGGGTTTCCCGCGATACGTTAGCCAAATAAACACCAGCATTTTGGTCACACTTCGGGTACACCAGACGCTCAGAAAGACTTTTGAAAACAAGACCGGCCACCATGGGCACAATGTCTCAATTTCAAGCGGCTCAAATATGTAACCACTGCCAAGGTTAGCATATTTGCGCCGTTTGTGCTGCTCCGAATCGGCCAACGCTCCAGCCCTTCTCTGAGTCTCAGAAAGATGTGACGGCACCAAAGTATCGACGCAAGTCGCGTCTCATACTAAGGGCCGTCTACACTTCCATAGGACCAGCTTCGTACCGTGAGGCCTTTTGCCATCACTACTTCGTAACTATCGATTTTAGACCATTACTGTTTTTACAAAAGTAATATGGCTCAACCAGATCTACATTTGGTATGACAGCTGTCGAACTTAAAAGGAGTTTATCTCCGTAACTGTCAATTTTTGATTACTGATATCTTCACGAAAGTGAGATAGCTGAACCAGATCTACATGTGGATGACAGCTGTCGAACTTTATCTGTGGTTTATCTTCGTATCTGCAGATTTTAGATCATTACTGTCCTTACAAAATTGAGATAGCTAAACCAGGGGCCTTATTTTGTAAGCGCTCTGACGTTCGGCTTCGCTTTTTCTCCTGCTCGCGCCAGTTACTCACGCCGCGAGAGCGAGCGGGAGGAAAGGCGAAACCGAACGCCAGAGCGCTTACAAAATAAGGCCCCTGATCTACATTTTGGATGAAAGCTGTCGAACTGAAAAGTAGTTTATCTCCGCAAATGTCAAGTTTTGATCAATGCTATCTTCACAAAGGTGAGATAGCTCAATGAGATCTATATTTTGGATGACAGCCATTAAACTTAAAATATCTTAATGTAGGTATCTCCGTAAGGTTAGCTACCTACATTCATTAACTTTCGCGGTACGAAGTTTGCCGGGTCCGCTAGTATAGGAATAAATCTGAAAACTGTACATTTTTATTTACATCACAAAATATAGGGCCTAATGACTCCCGCTCCGGCTCGTACTTGGCGCAAAGGTTAGCCATCGCCATCCAGCGAGGTAATGCGGCTAGCATTTTGGGCTCTTTTGCGCCAGGTACAGTCGGAGTTGGGTTGTGTGTTTAGATTTTAAGGTTGACTTTGTGTAAAATTCATAAATAAATGACTATATAGGATTAAATCAAATGAAATCAAAATTGAAACGAGTTTATTTGTCAGAATAGGTATTGTCTTACAAAATATATTTTAAATGACATCTAACAGTATTTCGTCTTCACACAAACGATCGGAACGCGAATAATACCTACGCGCCTCGGGTTGCGGTATGCTCTCGGTATGCTAGTCAGTCGCGGCGCGCAGTAGTGACGAACGTGTAGATTTGTATTGGTAAGCGTGCGATTAACGTTTTTAGTGTTCCTCGTTTTACTAGGGAACTCTAAAAACATCAAAAAACACAATATGTATTTTTATTGAACGCTTCCTTTTTTATTCACAACGAATTTCTTTTTTGTAATAAATATAATAATTTTACGTTGTAATAGATAGAAACTAAAAAGAAACTCAAGTAGGAAAGAGTAAGTAGGTGAAATTAAAATACTGAAAGCAGCCAGCCCTAGCGCGTGATACGTTCTGCGTAGTCACGTGGCACTAGGTATATATTTCAAGGACAGGACCGAGTCACAATACTGTTAGATATCGTTACCGTGTCAATACCTAAGATTAATTTTAATTTTAAGAGTGGTTATTGGGGGTCATCTCGCACACGAACTCCACAGGCACGCCGCACCATACGTCGTTGAGCAAGTTGTTGCCTCGGAACATGCCTCCGCAGAATTCGCCCACGTCGCCGGTCCGCCAGAGTGTCGCGTTGTCGGGCCGGCCTTCCGACCAGCGGTCGAAGCCCGCCGCGTCCAGGGTTTCACCTGAAAATTATGCAGGGGTTGGTAAAAAAAAACCAGGTAGTAACGAGCCTTACACTCTATCCATAGATCCATCTGCCATAGGACGTCCACTGCTGGACATAGGGCTCCCCTGTGAATCTGCAATAAGATCGGTTAGAAGCGGCTTGCATCCAGCGCGATCTTGCGTTCTTAATGGGGTCATCCGTCCACCTTGTGGGTGGACGTCCTACGCTGCGCTTGCCGGTACGTGGTCTCCACTCGAGAACTTTTCGGCCTCATCGGTCATCAGTCCTCCGAGATATGTGCCCTGCCCATGAACTTACCAATCCGTTGCGCTATGTCGGTAACTTTGGTTTTTCTACGGATGTCCTCATTACCGACTCGATCTCGCAGAGAGACTCCGAGTAAACCATAGCTCGTTGGGCTTCTTGCAGCTTATTAATAAGACACATAGTTGTAAGAAACCACGTTTCTGTGCCATAAGTCAACACTGGTAATACACGCTGGTCGAACACTTTCAACTCGAGGCACTGAGGTATGTATAGGTAATATGTCGGACGAGAAGACTGCCCAGCCGAGTTGGATTCGGCGAATTCAGGGTCCCGTATCGATGAGTTCTTTGGAAGTTTTGTAACAAGGACAAGGGCTTTCAACTTCTAATTCAACTTGGAAATTCCCTGTTCTATGTCTTTAACTTAGGTTCATCTACTGATTTTCTCGTTTCTTTTTTGTTTTTCTCACGATGAACATAATGAGTGACAGAATGGATCCCACGGGATGTAAAAAGGAAACAAGGAAGACAAAGGAAAAGATGGAGAGATGTTTTCAAAGAAAGAGCTGGACCTGAATGAAAACATATGAATCCATCAACCTACACTAGGCCAGCGTGGTGGATATAGCCCGATCACCTTTTGTGGATAGGCTTACGCCCTCCAGTGGACTATTATAACGGCTGGTATAATACAGTACTTACCATGTATAGTCATGAACGTGCCATGGTCTCCCCAGTCGTGGTAACCCACGCCAACGGAGCTAGTAATATCACCCGTGTTGGCGGGGTGCCGCTCAGCCAGCTGCCTGATGATGGCGGCTTCTTCCTCGCTGTTCAAGATGACCAAGTGTCCGCCTTCTGCCAGGCACGTCATGTGCGCTTGGTGCCACACGCGCGGGTTACGGTGGAACTTGTAGCAGCTGCCCGTTCGCGGCTCCAGGACGTATTCTGAAGGAAATAAGAAATGGCTTACCAGTGACTTGGTACTAATAATAACATGAAGACGCTTTTGCTCGGCGGTTGGGTCAAAGGTAACATGCTGAAGACAGTCATCCTGGACCCATCGTGCATTGTCAGGAGGTTTCTCTCTCTGTGGCATCAAACCACTAGTAACTTGGGCCCTGCCCTACTACCGACGGCATCCTGGTCAGGTTTATTTATAAAACATACAAGGTCACGGGCGCTTGGCCTCTACGAATCGTAAGGGGTTACCCCTTTCCACCTGGACCTTATAGGATCACTTTTTTTACTATGAAAATTTACGTGGTTTTCACACATTGTATACTATATTTAACGGGACTAAACTCACGTGTACGGCTAGTCGTAACGACTATAGTTTCGGTCGCATTCGGCGACCTTTCTCAAGTTGGCGAGTGCTAGCACGCGGAGCCGTCTCGCAATGCACATCACTTTGCTGTCCGGCTGTCTGTCTGTATGTATGTCAAGACTCTTTATCTTGGGAACACGTCATATTTTCATATTTAAGATATCTAGTTGAAATTTAAATTGTATACATATACGAGTATCTATGGTGTCTTGCAGCTGTGTAAAAGAAAAACTTCTCAGTTATCGTATAAAAAGTTAGAGCCGTTTATGTCGAAAAAAACAGCATATTTCGACACTCACAAAAATCAAAATCTGCAGGGTACTTCCCGTTGACATAGAACTATGAAATTTGGCGAGAAGCATTGTCTCAGAGTACACATACAGGAATAAATCTGAAAATTGTAAATTTTTACTTAAATCACAAAAAAATAGGGCCTAGATTCACAAAATATGGGTTCAAAATTTAAAGTGAGTAAATCGTACTCGTATCATGTAAGGTATCATATAAAAAAGCTTCATTAGCACATGCTAAAACAGGTTTTTGATTTTTTTTTATATCCATGATATGACGAGAAAAGTTAAATAAAAATAACTTTTTTGTCCATGATTATGAGATTTTAACAACTTACTTCCCAATTTTGTAAAATATTCTGGATTTGTACGGAACCCTGGGTTGTTTGTCTGGGTTTCATATTTTTCTAGAATTCCAGTTTTACTCTACTTTATAAGTTGTTTATAATAATGGCCGAATCTTGTTAGGACCAGGGGCCTTATTTTGTAAGCGCTCTGGCGTTCGGCTTCGCTTTTCCTCCCGCTCGCTCTCGCGGCGTGAGTAACTGGCGCGAGCAGGAGAAAAAGCGAAGCCGAACGTCAGAGCGCTTACAAAATAAGGCAGCTGATGCTAAACAATGTTGCCAAATTTTGTAAAAATAGCAAACAAACAGCGCTTCAGCGAATTCTCTTTCTTCTTGAGAGAAAATAACCCCCAATCAAAAATCGCCAATAGCAAAAAATCCAGAAATATAGTATATAGTACTAGCCTTTGCCCGCGCTTATTTAATAGCCTATGACACTCACAAATAATGTGGCTGTCCATAAAGAACATGCTTAGCTCAGCGTGTCGATACTAAGCATGTAATAAAATCAATCGCAATGTAACAGTTGTTTGATTCACAACAAGAGGGGTGCAGTGGCGAGAACCTTCGAGCGGCTGCACTCGGAGTCTAGAGGGGTGCAGTGGCGAGTACCTTCGGGCGGCTGCACTCGGAGTCAGGGGTCCACCTTCGCCAGCAGTCAGGTCAACTAGACGACCGGCCGTCGGACCTTCGAGGATCCAGACGGAGCCCATACAGAGGCCTGCAGCGCAGGGGACGACGAGTTATAGAGGCGGACGGGGAGTAGAGAGTAGGTCCCCGCGACGACCGAACGGCTGTTGGAATCCATGTCCTAGCTTCGCTTGCTATCACAGTATAGCCAGGCGTTACGGCGACGGTAGTGGACTTCCACGGTTGCGTCGGTGGGTTAGTCAGGCGTCGCACGAACCTAACCATTGGTTGTGAAGCGGCTGTACTAACCGAAATTCCGTCAGGCTTTAGCTAATCATTGCAGAGATTGGCTAGCGCCTGAATAGTGGCTTTTGTATTGGTAAAACAATAATTATCAAAATCGGTTGAGTAGATTCAGATAGTACCCCTTACAACTTAACAAAATCACAAACTTTACCTCTTTATTATATTAGTTTTACAACTCACGGGTTGCTTTGAAGGGCATTAATGGGGCCGAAAACAACACCAAGAGGCCCTTTTACAATCATTAAGTAAAAAATACAGTTTTTGGATGATTTGGAAGAGGTAAACTATTGTAAAGACGGGGAATAGGTATTTCTAGGGCTATTTTAATGAATTATTACGGGATTATAAGCTGGTCTATGGAATGAGGCATTACTCGGCACCAGCCAAGTAATATTATGCCTCATTTCAAAATTATATTATATTGGTATATTATTATTATATACTACGGGACTAATCGCGCACTAAAATTACGAGATAAATAAATACCTCCTCATCCCGACGTTTCGGCCGGAGGGTAGACTCAGTCTACCCGTGACCACGGTCGATGCAACTCGTTTGTAATTTTAGTGCGCGATTAGTCCCGTAGTATATAATAATAATGTGTTCAAATCGCGAAAGTTTAAAAACAACATATATTAGTATAGATTAATTTTTGTAGCAAGTAATTCGTCAAGATTCGTTAAAAAGGTGACCTTTAGAGGAAAATCGACATACGGACAGAAGAAGGCAAAATTATTGAGTTAAAACTAAGACTCTCTCTGTGTTCGCTCTATCAATGAAAAAATTGCCGTGAGAATATATCGATTGAACAGTAGGTACCTGGGTCAGTAGTCCCGCACTCCATCATATTCAGCTGTTGGAATTTCTTGTAGCAGACGTAGGGAAGGACATCAGAACAGCGCACATCAGACATGCTGCCTCGAGAGTCAGCAGCCATCGCCAGGCAGCTCTCGGAGTTCTGGAAGTTATCGGGCTCGTCATCTTCCCAAGTTATCGGCAGACGAGATAGTGGAACTCCTGAAAAATTCACATACACTATGAGTTCTTCTGGAAAAAGAATATATCTATATATTCAGCCTGTTCCACCCACTGCTGAGTATAGGCCACCTGTCTTCCTCCCCATTCTTTTCGGTCCTGTGCTAGTCTCATCCATTGCCTCCCGACAAGTTTGATGACATTATCTGACCATGGGGCTGGTGGTCTGCCTCTATGTCTTCGTCCATCTTTTGAATACCACTCGGAAAAATATTGAACAAAAATAACGTTGAAACCGTAAGGCGCGGAAATTGCTTCACTAACGAAATCCATAAGGTTGCACACGCCAGTAGCTGGCACACTCGCATGGCCATATCTTGCACGTATGCTTACGTCCATCCATCCATTATCCATCCATCAGCCAAAAGACGTCCACTGCTGGACATAGGCCTCCCCTATGGATCTCCAATAAGACCGGTTGATAGCGGGTTGCATCCAGCGCGATCCTGCGGCCTTAATGAGGTCATCTGTCCACCTTGTGGGTAGACGTCCTACGCTGCGCTTGCCGGTACGTGGTCTCCACTCGAGAACTTTTCGACTCCACCGGTCATCAGTCCTCCGCGCTATGTGCCCTGCCCATTGCCATTTCAACTTGCTAATCCGTTGGGCTATGTCGGTAACTTTGGTTCTTCTACAGATCTCCTCATTTCTGATTCGATCACGCAGAGAGACTCCGAGCATAGCCCTCTCCATAGCTCGTTGGGCTACTTGGAGCTTACTAATAAGGCCCATAGTGAGAGACCACGTTTCTGTGCCATATGCTTACGTACACGAGCCGAATTAGCAGCCCCCCGCATACGCTTACATGCTCGTAGCTAGTACGTGCAACATCACTGGCTTTTCGTTGAAGGAAAACATCGCGAGGCAACTAGAAGGAATTCGATGGTGTTTGTAAATTCACCATCCAGCACTGGACCGTCGTCGACCAATCACCCATCATGAGTTGGCCTACGCCTTGCATTTGGCATGTGTATTCCCATGCCAGCTTTTTGCACGTACTAGCTACTACCGCTTTACTTTAAGTTATGGATGGAATAATGAGTTCTTCTGGTACGAGTATAATATCCAGATGTAAAAAGACATATTTTACGACTTCTTCTTTCTTCTTTTTAACTTTTAAAAGACATTTGCAGTAATATGGGGACAACTTTATGTAGGTTTAATTTATCGCTATCACGAGTTATTCAGTTAAAAACTAAGTCTAATATTTGTCGTACTCTGGATTCACACTAGAGTCATCTGTGTTGTGGGATCCAGGCTCCAAAATAGGGAGTTGAGAGTTAGAGTTACTAGTGCTAAAAGCCTGCAATCGTGTGGTCGTGGGTTCAAATCTCGATCCAATGACCAATACCAATGAGTTCTAAAGAAACTCATTGATATTGGTCATTGGTAAGGAATTTTACATCACTGGCTTTTCGTTGAAGGAAAACATCGCGAGGCAACTAGAAGGAATTCGATGGTGTTTGTAAATTCACCATCCAGCACTGGGCCGTCGTAGTGGATATGGTTCAATCACCCTGCATAAGTTGGCCTACGCCTTGCATTGGACTTTTTTATAGGCTGGTACAGAGAAATGATACGATAATTTTTCTAACTCACCTTCCACAGACGTGTAGTCTCCTTGTGAGAAAATGGCGTGGACTCCAGTGAAGAAGGTGGTAGTCTTTCCTCTTTTCTTCTGCACAAATGATATCAGTGCGTTTTTCAGCTCCGTGGTGAGAGGCGACGCTAGAACTCCACCTGCGAAAGGTGCTATATTTTGGCCCAGTGGATTGGCAAGTTGAAATTGCCTTTCCACTGAAAAGGTATATGTCACGGGAAACTGATGACTGACGGAGTTGAAAGCTCTCGAGAGGGCACCACGTATCAACAAGGGCAGGTGCCCACGTACATAAGGTGAGCTATCCACTTGATTGATTATCTGATTAAAACCTCAGGATAGCGTTCGATTCTCGTCGCTTCCGACCGGTCTGATTGGATATATACAATGTGTTTGTCTACCGGTGTCAGAGCCTTAAGCGGTGACATATATGGCAAATTTTGAATAACTTTTACTGTGGAATCTACTCTGAAAACGCAAAAAAAAACAGCTATACTATACTTTTTATTGAATGTCTACAAAAAATCGTATGGAACAGCATTTTTTTTTACGTTTTCAGAGTTGGTCCCATAGTAAAAATTGTTAAACATTTGCTATAGATGTCACTGTTTAAGGCTCCGACACTGGTAGATAAACACAATGGATAGAAGGGGCATTTGTTCAGCAGTCGACGCCTCTTGGCTGTAATTATTTTTCGCCAAAAATGGCACAGCCAACTTAAATCGTATACAAAATTCGAATAGTCGTTCGAATCGACGTAAGTATGCTATTTTTGATGACGTTTATTTGGTCAATAACTTACATGGTTTAGAGTTAGTCAATGTTGAAGTAGTGTTAGTAGGTACTTAAGGAAAAACTCCTCGTACGCAACCAGTTGCGAACATTGGTTGCGTACGCGGCCGAAAGCAAATTCACAGACTTCCAGAGTGTGAGATTAAGTGTGTCTCTTCCGCTTTTAAATATGACATTTCATTTAGACACGCGGCAGCGTGTCCAGCCAAGACCAAGAAAAAGGAACTGGCGACGCGACGTGAGCCACTTTTGACCCCTTCATAACTTGAAAACAATTTAACCTAAATAATGAAATTTAGCCTATTTATTAAAGTAGTTTAGCTAGCCTAGAATAAAAAAAATAATTAATTTTGCTGCCATAGCTTATGATTACTTGATATGAAGAATCTTAGTAATAAATAATAAACTACGTATATCAGGGTTTTTAATAAATCGCCCTCCAACCCCTAAAACTGGAGTATGAAAGTTTGTATGAGACTATTGATGCTAGATGTCTGAAAATTGATTAAGGCTCTCTATGTTGTAAATAATGAAACTTGTACTTCAGGATTTTTAGTAAATCACCCCCCAACCCTTAAAACTGGGGGATAAAAGTTTGTTTATGACTTCCGCAAGTTTTGAAGCTACGGATCTGAAAATCGATAAAAATACCTACTGCTTGTAAAAAAATATCTACAAACAGAACTGAAATCCAATTGACTAAGCTGTAGAGTTTGTGGAAAAGGACTTGAAGAGTTAAGGCGTGTAGAGTTAGAAGCTAGTGTGTAGAGCCACTACATAAGATCTGACATCTTTTTGAAAATGCGAACTGTGGTCTTGGCTATATTTCACATGAAAATGTTTTTGTTGGATAAATATTAGCTGATGTAATGAATAGAGTGACGTAACAATGAGTTTTAGATTATTGTTCTCAATAATCACTCAACCGTGGTTTTTGATAAAATTTAAATGGAGCCCTCACCTCTAAAGTTTGATCTACCAAACAAAAAATAAAACATCAAAATCGGTAACATACATACGAAAAAAAATAAAGCAAATTTGAGAATCCCCTTTTTGAAGTCGGTTTAAAATGACGGCACCGATGATTATTATGAAGAAAGTGTATACCTTCAGCGTGGCAGCGGAGCCTAGCTACGTTCCAGGTGCTGGGAACGATATGGAACTTCATCCAGCCGTCTGCCTTCGGGACATACTCGTAGTCAAACCTGAACACCTGGCCTGTCACAGAAGAAATATTTAATTATCAGTAGAATGTGGGAAAAGTGTAAACACACAATAAATATTTATAATACAGAAAAAATGTATTCGTATTCTGGCAACTCCCGATATAACTAAAATAAAACTTCTATATATATTTTTTATAAGACTTGAAACTTGTCCCTGGTGTCTATCTATATATTCCAAATATGTAAATTTGTCAAAAAGCACCCTGACTATTTTAACAAAGCGTCTGATAAATCGCTCAAAATTAGATCGCAATACAGACATAAACTCGTGGGATCAAGGTCCAAGTTAGCAATGCATAGTTCCAGCCCGCATTCTATGGCTATAAAAATATTTAATAAACTCATTATTATGTGTATTATATACTACGGGACTAATCGCGCTCTAAAACCCGTGACCACGGTCGATGCAACTCGGCCGAAACGTCGGGATGATGAGGTATTTATTTATCTCGTAATTTTAGTGCGTGATTAGTCTTTACTACGGTATATATACTACGGTATAATAATAATATTTAGTAAACTGCCAAATAATCTAAAACCTATCGAAAAGGATTTTTTTTAAAAAACAACAAACAAATATTCTATTACTTGTCCATATGCACAGATGTACTTACCACTACAAAGGGATACCACCCCGACGATTAGAAGTAAATTCTTGAACATTGCAAAAAATCAATAAAAATTAAAAGACAACTATTTCCCCTGCCGTATAAATTGATTCTGTCTCGTCATTTGAAATATATCTCATTTTATAGCAAATGTTTTAGGCAAGGTCAAAGAGTTTAGACAGTCAGTCAGTGACTCATCAATACATACTCTAAATTAAATTTAAGAAGCAATGTGAGGAAAAACCAATTGGTGACTCCTTCGCACAGGCTGGGGAAATCAGAAAAGTTTGTATATTGGTGAGTCTGCTATACACAACCGAATACCCGTAGAAGTTCGGGATGCACCTTCCACTGCGTCGTAATATATCATTAAAATGACTTAAATTGGTTACAAGAACTTTTTAAAATTACCTGAACTGTACTAAGATTTCAGACCAATTTGATAATTATCATCATATTCTATTTTTATTTGTATAGTAATATTGTATTAATTTTAAAGATTTTTGTTCTATTTTTATTCGTTTTATAATTGTATAGCG
The DNA here is from genome assembly GCA_949316475.1 of Hypomecis punctinalis. Taxonomy (NCBI): domain Eukaryota; kingdom Metazoa; phylum Arthropoda; class Insecta; order Lepidoptera; family Geometridae; genus Hypomecis; species Hypomecis punctinalis. The sequence continues at coordinate 18,680,942 of OX438818.1, forward strand.
TACTTCATTATAGTGTTATTATGTACTTAATAACTTTATATTTCCTAACTTTAACAGATGGAGTTATGGATAAACGACTATGCCTATTTGTGACTCTATTTCAATAAGTAAGTTCGTATAGATAGGCCTGATGCCAGATTTTTCAGATTTTTAAGCCGCCTGAAGGCCTCTGACATGGCTAAACGTGACCTACAATTTAACATGTTACTAAAACCACGGTAGCGCGCAGTTGTAAATGCCACCCGCGGTCACCCATCCGAAGACTGACCGTGCGGAACACTACTCGTTGACAAATACCTTTTTTTACGAGGGGGAAATCTCCGAAAGATGCCCGACTGGTTTGGGGTGCAGTCGGGTTATACGGGATTGTACCCACTAAAACCCCCTCGGTGGCCAGCCTTTGTGCCCTCTTGTGAGCTCCAGGATCTCCAAGGGAACGCACCGGTACTCCCAGCACTTTCTACGACTACTCGAGCCTAACTTGGCTTGTGCCGGTTCTCTACGACGACGTTGCCACACACTCTGTCGTCCTCCCCGGGCCCGTTTCAGTGGATGGCCAGATGTCCAACTCTGACCATTCACGGGCCCAGAGGTACCCTTTTCGTATGGTAATTTTTATTTTTTATTTTCGTCATTCTTCTCCTCCAACACAAGTCGGAGACGTTAGCAACAAACACTATTACATCATCTTGCGATTGATGCAAATTTACTATGATATAGTCGAGAAATTTTTTGTAGCGTATTTTGTTTTTTTGTACTTTTTTGTTTTCTTTCTATATTTTTTTTATGCATGGTTTCAGCAGTTTTTTTTGCAGCGTAATTTTTTTTTTCGTAGGCTCTTACTTGAGGCAGGGGATACCGATCCCGTATTCGATTGCTCCAGCATCAGGGCAATGTTGACAAACACCTAGTCAAACTTTGCGCTACTGAACGAAAAGCAATAATTATAGTCCCTGGTGCGTACAGCACCAGATATTTTCCCGAGTTTTAAATTCGCGCCTTTTGCGCTTTGTCATGTCATGCGACCACACATAGACAAACTTCTTTTTTTTGAGTATGGTGTTGGTAGTATGGCCACAAACCTAGAGGAGTTCGTTGTGTTGTGTTGGCACTTCAACGTCCGACACCGCGGAGGACAGTCGCGTCCCCTAATGTGAGCCTGAGTATCCACGAGAGCGGAGGCATCTTTCCCGCATGCGCGTACGCGCTGTTTTAGTGCCAGTGGAGTGTACCTATAGTTGCTGCCGGAAAGATCACCCACGACCTATGCGAAAATTTCGAGGCGATCAAAACCACAACACACCACCACACAGACCCGGAGCAACGCTGGAACAGCTACCTCAGCACGAGGAGCCTCAAGGTGAGTGGCTGTCTCCACACCATAAGTTTGATCCGTTCGAGCCGGATTCTGTGTTTTTCTGTGTGATAGTCGTATATTTTCCCTATTTTTTCCATATTTCATTGAGTTTTCATACCGCCATTAGAGAAAAAAATACCCCCTTGTTTTTTGAATAAACTTTCATATTTCCTCCGTATCATTGCATACAACGTGTATTGTCGTTGCGATCTTACAAATCCCGACAATATTTGAGTTATTTTAGCTAAAATTGAGTTTTTATTTGAGTTTTTTGAGTTTTCATCTTGTTTTTTCCATTTTGCGTTGCGCGGTTACGACCCGCAAAATGGCGGAACAAGACATTTTCGAGCGAGAAATAATACTTGATGAGGTCAAACGCATCTTACAGTATATTGAGATAGATGAGAATCAATTTAGAATTAGAGCGAGAGATATCCACCAAATTCATAATAGATTTTTCAAACTTCAATCCAAAATTGAGAGGTCATTGTTGAAATTGCAAACCTTTGATCGAGACGAGCAACTGCGCAATAGAAATCAATTTTATGATTGCTACTACGCAATCCAAGGGCATTTAGACGAGGTTAAGAAAAAAGAGGATGAGGGCAGACGTATCAGCAAAGCATTGTTTCTAAATAGTTCCCTGCAATCTAATCATTGTCATAACAAATTACCTACCCTGCCATTACCCTCATTTTCTGGAGAATCCACCGAGTGGACCTCATATTATGATCTATTTCGATCAATCGTGCATAACAATGATAACTATACCGAGTCTGAGAAGTTTAGGTATTTACTACTGACTTTAAATAATGACTTTAAATAATTAATAATGATTTATAATAATAAATAATGATTAATTGAATGGCTATTCAATCTTATCAAATCGATACCTATTACGGATGAGAATTATTCAATCGCATTAGACGTTTTACAATCGAGATATTCGAACAAACGAGCTATTGCATCCAAACATCTTGATCGCATCTTTGATATCGAGTCATGTTCCGAGAAAACCACTACCACAGGTTTGCGTAAAATGCTAAACGTCTATCAAGAAAACATAAAGGCGTTAGAAGTGATGAATTTTCCCGTTTTAGAGTGGAGTTTCTTGTTGTTGCATATTTTACTGCGTAAAATACCTGTTTCCATTCGTAAACGTTTCGAGTTATCATAGAAAAAACTTACCGAGATACCTAGTGTAGGATTATTGATTGATTTCTTAGAAAAGGATTTGATTGCGAGCGAAATCGTCGAATCAGACGATAAAAAACATGAAATTGCGGGTAGTTCGAGACGCGGCGATTCGCCTCGTACGGCGACCCGAGTATTTACTGCGAGTCTTTCTAATACTGATAAGACCCCGAGTTCAAACGAGTTTCGACCTTCACGGTATGAGAATAAAGACAACAATTATTGTGTGTGTTGTAATGGTCAACATTCGTTGTCGAAATGTAGCAAATATATGAGTTGGTCCCCTAATGAACGTTACGCATTCATTAAAAAACGGAATGTTTGTTTCAACTGCTTAGGTACGTCTCACACTGTGTCACAGTGTACGTCAAAATTTCTTTGCAAAACCTGTTCTAAAAATCACCATAGTTCGATTTGTTTCAAAACAAAAGGCGATTTTTCAAGAGACAACAAAGCGGTTTCCTTATCAGTTGCTGAACATTCCATTGAATCCCCGGTACTACGAGATGCGGTTACGTCTACTGCAGCGACACAAATTGAGTGCGCGTCATCCATTGCGCGTTCTGTTCGAACGAGAACGGTGTTACTCGCTACTATGCTAGTCGATGTATGTGTAGGTGCTGAGAAAATCTCAACTGTGCGTTGCATGGCTGATAGCGGTTCACAAGCAACTTTTATGAGTGAAAGTTGCGCAAATAAATTAGGACTCAAACGTCGTTATGCGAAAACCCCAATCTATGGTCTAGGAGATAATGAGCCGATTCGTCCCAGAGGAGTTGTTTCGTTAAATATTACCCCGAGAAATGAGATGCAGCCGTCAATACCTATTGACGCGTTAATATTACCAAAACTAACGCATTCGTGCATGCCGAGCGTTCCAGTACCTGCTTCGGGTTGGTCCCATATTAAAAACTTGAGGTTGGCTGATCCTACCTTTTATTCACCCCAGCCCATTGACATGATTTTGGGAGCTGATGTGTTGTCACAAGTATTGCTAGGTCACGTGATTTCTGGAGGTCCTGAGTTACCGATTGCTATGAATAGCGTTTTTGGCTACGTGTTGTTAGGAAGCGTAGCATATGAGTCTTCAAGTTCTTTGCCCGTTCAAGCTTGTTTTACCTCTGTATCCGATGATAGTTATTTGAAAAAATTCTGGGAGCTTGAGTCGGTACCGGAAGTGAAGGTACTCACACCGGAAGAGCGATTATGCGAGTCTATTTTCGAGGAGTCAATGTCTCGTGACGTCACGGGAAGGTACTCAGTGGCCTTGCCTCGCAAGCCTGATGCCCCACCACTCGGTGAGTCACGCGACATTGCACTCGCGCGTTTCCACAAACTTGAACATCGTTTAGAGCGGAACCCGAGTTTAAAGTCCGATTATCATGCGTGTTTACAGGAGTATTTGGACTCAAATTTTATGGAGCCTGTGTCTGAGTCTCCCACGTTAAGGAGTACTTACTACATTCCTCATCATTGCGTGATTAAAGAGTCTTCTACGACTACTCGAGTTCGTGTCGTATTTGATGCGAGATGTCAGAGTTCTAATGGGACGTCATTGAACGACATTCTTTTAACGGGTCCGAAGCTTCATCAAGATATTGTTGACATCCTTTTGAAATTTCGAGTGCATAGTGTCGCGCTTTTGGCCGACATTAGGCAGATGTATTTGAACATAAATGTTCGAGAATCAGATCGTGATCTTCAAAGAATTTTATGGCGGACTTCGCCGAGTGAGCCCATTCGAGATTATCGTTTGCGTACAGTGACTTTTGGAGTTTCGTCGTCGCCGTACCTAGCACTTCGTACTATGAGGCAGTTGGCCCTAGACGAAGCTGAGACTTTCCCACTTGCGTCCAAAGTGTTATTGGACCAAGTGTTTGTTGATGATGTTTGTTGTACTGTGAGTGACGAAGAGAGGGCACTCGTATTGCAACAAGAGTTGATAGGTATTTGCAAGTCAGCCGGTTTCGAGTTACACAAGTGGCACAGCAACTCGCCCGCATTACTAGCGGCAGTTCAGGCGCCAGTTCTTCATGGTAAGCGGCAGGAGGAGGTGCCCTTTGCCCCTAGGGAAAGAGACACTCAAACTAAAGTGTTAGGACTTCAGTGGAATCCTCAAACAGACAGCTTTACGTTTGATGTGCGAGTCATTTCAGATATTGTTACTAAGAGAACAATCCTTTCTCAAATCGCGCGGACTTATGATCCCGTTGAGTACCTTTCTTCAATCACAATTTATATGAAAATTATTTTATCCCTTTTGTTCATCCGGGGCGTCACGTGGGACGAGAGACCCCCGATGGATATTGTAAATTCGTGGGCAACCTTCGTCCAAGAGCTACCACTGTTATCCAGAGTTTCAATACCTCGCCAGGTATTTTTCCCATCGAGCAGTGTGCAACTTCATGGTTTCTGTGACGCCAGTGAGCGAGCCATGGCAGGATGCGTTTACGCGCGCCTTGTTGATGACGTCACGAAACAAGTGAAAACATTTCTTATTCTCGCCAAAACGCGCGTCGCGCCAGTATCACAGCGTCTGTCTATTCCTCGCCTCGAGCTCATGGCGGCCGTGATATTGTCCAAACTTATCGAGAAAGTGCAAAATACTTATCGCGACCGCGTTAGGATTGATGAGACATACGTGTGGTCGGATTCGTCGGTAGTTCTGGCGTGGCTTCGATCACCGCCCTATGAGTGGAAAACATTTGTTTCAAATCGCACGAGTGAGATTCTCACGAGACTTCCGGATTGTCAATTTAGGTACGTTCCCTCGGCCCTAAACCCGAGCGATGCCCCCTCCCGAGGACAAATGCCTTCGACATTCCTAGAGAACGATGAGACTTGGTTTTATGGCCCTCAGTGGCTACGAGAGGAACCTAGTTCCTGGCCACAGCCTAAAATCATCCCTGGTTCTAATGAGGAAAAACGCGCTACGCCAGTCGCGTCATTTCCCGCCATTCAAGCGAAACAACCGCTGTATTCAAATATATTCAAACCGCTCTTCAACACATTAATGATAAATATGTCTGTTTTGGGCTCCTTTTGGATATGACTAAAGCATATGACAGAGTGTCACACAAAATATTGCTCTCGAAAATATACGGATCCGGCATTCGTGGACCAGCGTATTCCTGGCTCAAATCCTTTTTAAGCAATAGAAAACAAATAGTCCAAATTGACCACTTTAACTTCAGTAGTAAACATATTCAAATAATAAGATCCAAAGAAATAACCCTGTCTTGCTCTATCCCACAAGGCAGTGTATTAGGATGTATTTTATTTTTAATATACATAAACGATCTACCCAAAGCGTTCAATAAAAACGAGCTGCCTATATTGTTTGCCGATGATGTTTCTATTTTAGTAAAATGTGAAGCAAACGAAAATCCGAGCCAAAAACTACAACAAACATTAGAAAAGGTTTCCGATTGGCTTTACCAACATAATCTTCAAATAAACTACGATAAAACCAAAATAATGCAGTTCAGTTCATATCAAAATTCGTCCCCGCTTAATTTAAAATTAAACTTCCAAAACCATTCACTAGAAAAAGTGGATTCGCTCAGTTTACTAGGAATAAACATAGACTCTCACATAAATTGGAAAACACACATAGATAACATTAAAACTAAAATATCCAAATTTACTTATGCGCTATTTGAAATTAAATCCAGCACCAATACAAAAACAGCAATATCAGCATACTATGGATACGCATATTCCTGGCTAAAATATGGGGTTATGTTATGGGGAAACAGCGTCAATGCCGATCAATTATTTATTATGCAGAAAAAATGTTTAAGAATCATAGCACAAATAGATAATACTGACAGTTGTAGATCTTACTTCATTAAATATAATATACTCACACTACCTTCTTTGTACATACAAGAACTTTGCATGTTTGTATACAAAACAATGATATGTTTTATAAAACTAAAGACACCCATAATGTGAACACCCGGTATAAAGATAACCTGAGACTACCATACTCAAGAATTAAAATGTTAAATGAAAGCCCTTACTATATGGCAATAAAAGTATTTAATAAACTACCAACAAATATTAAAAACGAACCTAAATTTGCTTCATTTAACACAAAATTAAGAAAATTCTTGTCGGCAAATTGCTTTTATTCTCTAAATGAATACATAGAAGCTACCAGTTACAAAAAATATTACCTACCTATATAAAGAAAAAACATTAAGTTGATTGTAATGAATATTATAAAAATACGTATGTACGTATGTACCTGTTCTCAATACATAAATATTTTCGTTTATTTTATTTTTTACTAACTATAGCTAACTTACCAATAAAGTGTTTAGTCATAAGTAAGTTTATTTTAAGCTAATATTATTAAGGTTATTTTAAGAGATGCCTACTTTAAATTATATAAGTTTATTTTTATAAAATTATCTATGTTGTACTACAGTGAGCGCCCTGTATTTGCAATGCCCGACAAGGGCAACTAAGTCTTAAGAGCTTTAAAATAATTATAAGACCTAATTGTAAAACACTTAGTAGCAAATAAAGAATATGAATATGAATATGAAAGAGGTTAGATAGATAGATAGATAAACTCTTTATTGATTCACATTCACACACACATAAAACAGAAAATAGAGTTAAAATAGATGCTAAAACATGTGAAGCAACCGGCGGCCTTATCACTGAAAGTGATTTCTTCCAGGCAACCTTAGGATGGAGAGAGATAGGTACAAAAGAAAATACGACGAGGTGTGCTAATTTAGAGGACACTTTTAAAGTAAAACAAAATAATATAAATAATAAAAGAATTATACAATAGACATACATACAAATGTTATAAATACTAATACATATATAAATAATACAGTTAAATAAACTAATACATACTTATAACTTCTAACATACACATATAAACAATGTATAAGTAAACGAAAATAATAATAAGCAAACAAATTAATAAACCACCCAAAAAACTAAGAACGAATTAAGGATTGCGACAGATATAATTTTTTAACTTCCTCTTTGAAAACAGTTATGGACGGGGCCCGTTTAATGGAAATGGGTAGAGGATTCCATAATTGGACTGCTTGGAATGAAAAGGATTTGCCATAAAAGGTAGTTCGAGCGGAAGGAGTCATCAGAGTTAGGTTTTCTTTGGACCGAAGGGGGATGGAGTGGGATGTATGCCAATAGGTAAAACGCTCTTTAAGATGGGTAGGGGTAGAAGGGTTAAATAGAATATTATAAAGAAGGGAGAGCATGTGAGCATTCCGACGAAGGCTAATAGGAAGCCACTTGAGCTTTGTGCGAAATTCAGATACATGATCATATTTACGTAACCCAAAGATAAATCTGATACAGTAATTTTGGAGGCGCTCTAGTTTGTCAAGTTGGTCTTCCGTAAGATCAATATAGCAGGCGTCAGCGTAATCAAGAATAGGGAGTAGTAGAGACTGTGCAAGTGCAACTTTGGTGGCAGTGGGTAGGAAGTTCCTAAGACGTCTAAGGGATCCCCCAGACGCAAACAACTTGCAACTAATCGACCTGAGGTGAGAGTCCCAACTTAAGGTGCGGTCTAGAATCACGCCAAGATTTTTTACCGTGTCACAGTAGGGTACTGTGGTTCCTCCAAAAACGACCTTCGGAATTCTATCCCAATCAATTTTAGATATCATGTATGAGCTACCGATTATTATGGCCTGTGATTTAGTAGGGTTAACTTTAAGACCATAGGAGTTACTCCATTCCAGAATGCGACGAGGTTGAGTTTATTGAAAAATATTCGAGTTTAGGTAAACTTGTCCGAGTCACATCTTACATTTTTCGGTTCTATAACATTTTGAAATCGCGAGTCAGAAATGAGAAAATATCGTATTCAAATTATATTACAGTCCACGAGTATAACTTTGCTCTAAATAGATTGATTTATTTAGTGCAACATCAAGTCTTTCACGACGACTTTAAAAACATTGCAAAGGGTCAACGACCTTCGAATCAGCTGAAGCGACTCGATCCTTTTGTTGACGAGTTAGATTATTTGCGAGTAGGCGGACAAACAACACAAATCTTTGCTGCCGTACCTACGAGACGAAGCATCAATTGATTTTACCTAAGAGACATCCTTTAACGAGTTTGATTATTGATGAGGCCCATGTCATGTACCTACATGCAGGCACTCAGACCGTTCAATACCTACTTATGCGTAAGTATTGGATTTTATCGAGCCGAGACATTATACGAAAACGAATTTTCCTTTGCGTACGTTGTTTTCGAGTGCGGCCGGTCCCGTCGCGCCCCGCTATGGCGCCACTGCCCGCCGCCCGGGTGCAGCCGCATCGTATCTTCCAGATCTGTTCCGTGGACTACGCGGGCCCCTTCTATGTCCGAGCGAATAAAGTGATAAACGCGAAGGTCATTAAAGCGTGGTTAGCAATTTTTGTTGATGTTTCGGTGAAATGTTCGCATTTAGAGTTAGTGTCTGATTGTACAACTGAGAGTTTTCTATCAGCTGTACGGCGATTCGTATCCCGCAGAGGCCTAATTACCGATTTGTATTCTGACGGTGCTAAAAACTTTGTTGGGTGCAACAATTATTTGCGAGAACTGTACGAATTTCTGAGGAAAGATTCCGTGCAAGCGGAATTGAACGCTAAGTCTTTGCAACAAGGCATCAATTGGCATTTTCAGCCAGCAAATTCTCCCCATATGGGAGGTCTTTACGAGTCTTGGGTTAAGAGTGTAAAGAGACATTTATATCGAGTAGTAGGTACATGAGTATTGACCTACGATGAGATGCACACTTTACTGTGTCAAATTGAAGCCGTAATCAATTCACGGCCTCTCTGTGTTTTGAGCGCAGACGCAGCGGATCCGTTGCTTCTTACCCCGGCTCACTTCCTTATAGGAGGTCCGTTAACCGCACTTCCTGAGATTCCCCTGACGGACTCTAACCCCGACCGACTCACGAGATGGAACTGGGTCCAGCAGTGCGTACACCACTTTTGGTCACGTTTTTCTCGAGAACATTTGCACGAAATTTCACAACGCAGTAAATGGCATTCTGATATAGGTTCTCCTATACGTGTAGACGATATTGTTGTTATGTGCGACGATAACCTTTCCCCAATTCGGTGGAAGTTGGCTCGTGTACACGCCCTTCATCCAGGTAGGTACTGATAACAAGGTACGAGTTGTAACGTTGCAAGCCGGCACTACGTTTTACAAGCGTGCCGTCGCAAGGGTTTGCAAACTTCCAACAGAGTAGAAAATGTACAGAGTGCAAGTTATTATTTAGTTTTTTTTGTAGAGTAGAGAATGTACAGAGTGTTAGTTAAATTTTGTTTATAAGTTCCTTATATTTTTTGAGTTAGAGCTTAGAATCCCTTACGGATACCTACTTAGTAAGTTAAAAGAAGTCAGTTCTTTTAAGGTGAGCGGTATGGTGCGTACAGCACCAGATATTTTCCCGAGTTTTAAATTAGCGCCTTTTGCGCTTTGTCATGTCATGCGACCACACATAGACAAACTTCTTTTTTTTTGAGTATGGTGTTGGTAGTATGGCCACAAACCTAGAGGAGTTCGTTGTGTTGTGTTGGCACTTCAACGTCCGACACCGCGGAGGACAGTCGCGTCCCCTAATGTGAGCCTGAGTATCTACGAGAGCGGAGGCATCTTTCCCGCATGCGCGTACGCGCTGTTTTAGTGCCAGTGGAGTGTACCTATAGTTGCTGCCGGAAAGATCACCCACGACCTATGCGAAAATTACGAGGCGATCAAAAACACAACACACCACCACACAGACCCCGAGAAACGCTGGAACAGCTACCTCAGCACGAGGAGCCTCAAGGTGAGTGGCTGTCTCCACACCAGTCCCGGTGAAGAATTTGACATCTGTACGCGTAAAAACGTGGTCTCTCACTACTCATGTGCCTTATCAGAGTTATTATAATAGGCTGCAAATACCACGAGCTATGGCGGGGACTATGCTCGAAGTCTCCTTGCGAGAGATCGAAATAGGAATGAGCAGAGCCGCAGAAGAGCCAAAGTTACCAAACAACGAAACAAACGAATAGATACAAACGAATAGGGGTGTTTACTGGGTATAAAAATCATTATTATAATTAGTCCGTCAGTTAGATTATTGAAAAATATTGGACACGTATTTTTTCTTTTGTCAATCTAACAATTAGTGACTAAGATAAACCTTGTCAAAGTTTGAGAGTGGGGGCTCGTGACGGCTCTAGCCGGTACATTTCATAGCAGCTAGTGACGTCACGCGGAACTTTAACGGGCTATATCTTCATCAATTTGTGTTAAATTGACAAAAGAAAAAATATGTGTCTAATATTTTTTGACAATCTATTTGACGGAATAATTATATTTTTTTAGTAAACATCCCGGCAAGTTGAAATGACAGCGGGCAGGGCACACAGCACGAAGACCTCGGTTGGGGCCGCAAAGTTATGGAATATAGATTGTTGTAGATCAAGTACCCGCACAGCGTAGGACATCCACCAAACAGATGACCTAATTAAGGCCATACAACGCGCTGGATGCAGGCATTTCCCAACAGGTCTTATTTGATATCTATAGGGAAAGCTTATGTCCACATGGACAGGGTTATTTCTAATCAATTAGCATCCTCTTAGGGGCTTATTCTGTGCATCAAAACTAACAACTTTTGTTCTGCGACTTTTGTCAAAACTAAAAAAGAAAATCTTTTTCCATAGAAAAATATCGTTCACCCGCGACAAAATGTATATGGAACAGCTGTTTTTTTTTTAAGTTTTGACAAAGGTTGTTAGTTTTGATGTACAGAATAAGCTCCTAAAAGGATGCTAATTGATTAGAAATAATCCTGTATATACATTTAGGGACAAAAATATACTAAAAGTTTTTTTCTATAGGACATGTAATAACTGAATGGTGTGGTGACGTTGGCGTGCTATCGCAAGATCATAAGTTCAAAACATGACTGATTCACAATTGCTAAAGAAATGCGAACCCTATACTGTGATAAAACAGCATATTTTAGAATGAATTGGTTTTGGGGTTTCTCTGGGTTTTCGGGCGTATTATGACGACTTATAAAACATGTTTGTAAGAATTTATCTGGAGCGTGATATGATTAATTGCCGTGCACAGTGTTTTGTGTAACAAGTATTGGTAATTGTTTGATTAATTAATTGTTTATTGTGCCTATTTTATACGCTATAATTATACAGGGTTATCTAGAACTGATCTACTGAGTTGAAAGGAGGTCAGGCCATCATTATAAAAACTTTTACTGGGTATCATGATTATATTATTCATACATTTTGTAGATTCCGAGATGCAATTTTGCGAACAGTTGATTTGTTTTCTTGAATTCCGGGTCAAAAATCAAAACCTACAGGGTACTTCCCGTTGACATAGAACTATGAAATTTGGCGAGAAGCATTGCCTTAGAGTACACATACCTATAGGAATAAATCTGACAAACTGTACATTTTTAATTAAATCACATAAAAATAGGGCCTCAAAATTCACAAAATATAGGTTCAAAATTCAAAGTAAGTAAATCGTATCATGTAAGGTATCATATAAAATAACTTCATTAGTACATGCTAAAACAGGTTTTTAATTATTTTAACAATATGTTTGTAAGGAACCCTCGATGTGCGAGCCTGACTCGCACTTGTCCGGATTTTTTTATTTATTTATTTATTCACTTAAAATCACAAGCAAAGCTTGGTCTTTTGGTAGGCATCAGTGGGGCCGAAGCCAACACTGAGAGGCCCTTTTACATTGCATTTTTTATTATTATTATTATTTTTTATTATTGTACAATAACTAATCTATGTAGAAAAATATAGAACTTGTGCACTAAGTTTCGTCAAGATTCGTTTACTCAAATGCGACCTGCTAGTCCAGCAGACGACCACGAAAAGTAAAACGAAAGTCGATAAGTCGTGAAAAACAAAACGAAAATTCATGTGAAAAGTGACAGATATACACGGTTATTTCTAATCAATTAGCATTCTTTTAGGGGCTTATTCTGTACATCATAACTAACAACATTTGTTCTGCGACTTTTGTCATAACTAAAAAAATCCCTATTGCGATATTAATATTGCGTGATAAGAAGTTCGACGGGTTCGCAGCTAGTACCTACTAATTTAATAAAGAGAATTTGTGAGATTGTAGGGGGTAATCTTTGGATCTACTGAACCGATTTTGAAAATTCTTTTACCAATAGTAAGTTACATTATTTTACCAATAGTAAGTTACATTATTTTACCAATAGTAAGTTACATTATTTTACCAATAGTAAGTTACATTATTTTACCAATAGTAAGTTACATTATTTAACCAATAGTAAGTTACATTAGTTGTAAGTGTCCTGGGCTACAAAGCAAGCATGGGCGTAGCCGCGGACACAAGCTATTCAGTATAAAGGTTTGCCAAATTTTGTTCTCTCTCTGTAAAGAAATTTAATTAATTAGAGCCAAAACCACTTTGCAAACTTCAAAAACTTCAGAAGTAAGAAATGTTGCGGCGCAGTAAAATAGATGAGTTTTAATAAGGTTTGCAGAATGCCTCTAACTTTTTATAGATATCAAGGTTTTTACCACCCACTGTTTCTTTAATGCGTAAAGGCTCTTGCAAACTGCATTGACACAATATTTTTAAATTTCATATTCCTGGCTCTTCACTACATAGTATAAAACAAAGATACATAGTATAAGACCATTCATATACATCTATGGTCTTTTGCGGTTGAGTAAAAGAAAAACTTCTCAGTTATCGTATAAAAAAATTAGAACCGTTTACGTCGTAAAAACAGCATACTCGTATTTCGACACTCACAAAAATCAAAACCTACAGGGTACTTCCCGTTGACATAGAACTATGAAATTTGGCGAGAAGCACTGCCTCAGAGTACACATATAGGAATAAATCTGAAAACTGTACATTTTTAATAAAATAAAATAGAATAGGGCCTAGATTCACAATATATGGGTTCAAAATTCAAAGTGAGTAAATCGAATCATGTAAGGTATCATAAAAGAGCTTCATTAACACATGCTAAAACAGGTTTATTTTTTTCAATTTATGAGAAAAGTGAAAAAAAAACTTTTTTGTCGATGTCGATTTTATCAACGTACTTCCCAATTTTGTAAAATTTTCTGGATTTGTACGGAACCCTCGGCGTGCGAGCCTAACTCGCATTTTTAATACATAAAATGATTCAAAGCAAGATTTATATGTACTTATCATGCACCCGTGCGAAGCCGGGGCGGGTCGCTAGTCAGTGATACATCGTGGGAAGACAGCTATTTATCAGCCCATTTCGATATTTTTGGTAAGATTGTTTATTGTCTAAATAAGTAGGTACTAAAAAGATCTGCGAATAGGTAACACAACTTTTTTGTAATATGTTTCAAGTAAGTTCAATTTAATCATTTGTTACATAGCAAATATGATATTATTATAAGTGATATCATTATTTTAATAAGAACGAATGTATTTAATATAAATTGTTGACGTGTACCTTTTATATTATGGATACCAATAAATAATATGCTAAAAATCGGCCAAAAGCGAGTCGAGACATAGGTAGGCTTATGATGATTCAGTTTTAAATTTTTTTCTGTTGATTTAATTCATTTTTAAATGTTAAAAATATCGTGTTGAATACTTATTCAAAAAAATATTTATTGTTACAAGGTACAATTATTATGCAGACACTAACTGGGTACAATATAGCACCCGTATACTTGGATTTTTTAATCAATCCGTGGAATCGATTTGATGTATTGTGGAATGGCTGTTAGAGTCCGATCCTTCTTCTCAAGCCTTGCAGGGTAAATGCCATAACTCTCCCTCCAGGGCGCTTTGGACCTTCAAGGGTTTTATCCATATTTATTACTAGTACTCGCTCGGTAGGCCTACGTTTGGCAGTAGACTATTTAAAGTCGTGGTAGTCTAGTGGTAGTATCATAGGTGTCATAGATATCTTCAAATCTTGGGTAAATAGGTATCTTCTAGGTAAGCGCATACTACTCCCTAGACTGCATTCCCTAGTTGTGCGAAAGTAGTTGGTCCACGAGGAATTCCTCATATCTGCGTAACATCCGGTAGTATGTAGTCAAACACTAATCTATTTGAAAAAAAAACAATCAGTCGTGAGGTCGTGAATTAAAATCCCGATCCCATACCAAGGAACTTAAGTACGGAATTACACACCACGGGCTTTTCGGTAAAGGAAAACATCGTGAGGCAACCTGCGCACGTCCGTAAATGAAATTCGACGGCATACCAACCCGCACGGGGCTAGCGTGGTAGTTATGACCCAGTCATCACCTTTCGTGGGTAGGCCTACGTTCGGTAGTGGACTATTAAAAAGCCTGTACAGCTGTACAAGCTGTGAAATATATTTTTACTGTTATTATCATTGCGCGTTAGCTCAGCACTTTGCAAACAAATTGAGTTTATGGAACAAATTCGTGCTGAAAATTGTGAAAATATTTCCGAGCTACGGCCGCCATTAGCTAATGGAAACGCGACTACGTTTGAAATTAGTGGCCCGTAGAAAGTTCGGATAAGCCAGGTGGCTAGCCCTGGTGTCAGAGCTTTTAAGAGGACTGTGATTCGACTGTTTTCACGTTTTCTGTCGAACACCGAGTGAATTTTAGGTACATTTTTGATAAAATTTACTTTCCGGAAGAAAACTCTTTTCACCACTTAAATCCTACTAAAATTATAATCGCGAAAGTTTGTAAGGATGGATGGATGTTTGTTACTCTTTCACGCAAAAACTACTGAACGGATTGAGATGAAACTTTGCAATAATATAGCTGATATATCAGAATAACTCATAAGCTATAAATTTTAATGATATTGCGTATTTTTTTTTTTATAATATAACGATAAGTGTTAAGTAATGACTTAGTCTACTTTTTATCCCGGATAAATAAAGGGTTCCCATGGGATAGCACAAAAATTAAAATATCATGCGGGCGAAGCCGCGGGTAAAAGCTAGTTGTAACTAAATGTTATATATTTGGTGTCGATCGCTTTAGTAAGAAATATTATTGCACGTTCTTATATCTTACTTTTGTCAGAAAAGTTTTTAGTTCTAGCGATCATAAATAGGAAGCATTTACGAGTTACATACTTGCTTATGTACGAAAGTGCATCAACTGATTTTCAACTTAGTTTTTAGTTAGTGAACTCTTTTGCATAAACCGGCTATTATTTTGGTTTATAGGAGTATATACCTCGTTACAACTACCTATTCATGGCCGCTAAATGAGTTTTCGTGAACTTACAATAAGCAGTTTATCTGTAATTGCTAAACAACCCAAAAATCAGTGAATTCACGGTTGGTCAGTGAATCAGTGAAAACCAGATATCCAAAATCACGTGTCATCTGAGCCACGGTAGCGTTCAGTGGTAAATGCTACCACCGGTCATTCATCCGTTGACGGTTGAGTCGGTTATTGCACTCTATTTTGATTCTAAACATTGCAACAATGCAAACACTTAGCACTTAACTCCGTACACAGATATTATTCGAGGTCTAGACTGGCTTCTAGACTTCATTACTTGAATAATTAATAGTTTCAATTAAATGCAAGGAAATTTAATGAAATACCAGCGAAAGATTTATGTTGCAACAGTCTGATGGCTGCAGCTGTCTCGTGATATACGGCTTATATTGCTACTTAAAATTCATCGTTAGAATAACTTACACTCAACATTTAAAAAAAATATGATAAGTATAAAACGCTTAAAATGTCAAACGCTGTAGGTAAGTATTATACTATATAAAGCTGAATTATTATATAAATTTGCTTAAGTTTTTTAAAAGGTTTTGTTTAACTTGCTAAGTATGTTCTAAAATGACTTGGCTTTGGGCCATTGGTATACTTGGGGCCTTTTTAGGGTTCTGTACCCAAAGGCTAAAAACGGGACCCTATTACTAAGACTCCGCTGTCCGTCTGTCTTTCTGTCTCCAAGCTGTATCTTATGAACGGTTATAGCTAGAACGTTGGAATTTTGACAGATGATGTATTTCTGTTGCCGCTATAACAAAAAATAGGAAAAACAGAAATAAATAAATATTTAAGGGGGGCTCCCATACAACAAACCTGCATTTTAGCCGTTTTTCGATCGATATTAATAACGGTGACAGGTAGATGCTTGAAATATTCACAGAATATTCAGTTAAATAATCACTTCAAAAACAAATAATTAAATAAAAATAAAATA
Organism: Hypomecis punctinalis; assembly: GCA_949316475.1. Taxonomy (NCBI): domain Eukaryota; kingdom Metazoa; phylum Arthropoda; class Insecta; order Lepidoptera; family Geometridae; genus Hypomecis; species Hypomecis punctinalis. The sequence continues at coordinate 18,697,740 of OX438818.1, forward strand.
AATATTTAAGGGCCATTTCCCATACAAGAAACATTATTTTTTTGCTTGGCATTAATAACGACATTAGGAAGATGCTTGAAATATGCAAATATTAAGTTGTATATTCCCTACAAAAAATAAATAATTAAATTAAAATAAAATATATGAATGGGGGCTTCCATACTGTACAAAACCCTTCGTGCGTGAGTCCTGCTCGCACTTAGCCGATTATTCTTTCTTACACACGGTCTCTAACCCCAAACTAAGCAAAGCTTATGATATGGATGCAAGAGATATACTACCTGTACATATTTTTAAATACATATTTATATAGTTAGTACTTAAATAACACCCAGCCATAGAGCAAATACCTATGTTCATGACATAAATGTTTGCCTTGGGTGGAGATCGAACCCACGCCTATCTGATCCTGAAGTCAGAGTCACTAACGACTGAGCCACCGAGGAAGACAGAGTTATTGTGTAAGCGCTCTGGCATTCGGTTTCGTCTTTTCTCCTGCTCGCGGCAGATCCTCGACACTTTACGCTACGAGAGAGAACGGGAGAAAAAGCCAAACGTCAAAGCGCTTACACAATAAGGCCCCTGCTTCTATGACTTGGATGACGACTAAGGCGTTCGTGAACCAATTCTTAAAAAGCTAATGCAGTACGATGCATATGCTAGAAATTAAAAATTCGAAGGCAGGCTACGTATTTCAAGACAACACTCAAAAACGCTTATCGAAATCACCTTGACGCACATTCGAAAAATATTTAGACGTGTCTATTATCTACTGACGAGGGTAAATATATGGCAAATACCTCACAAATTCCGACCGATATCAAAAGGCGAGAGGTCATGTAATTATAGCCGGGGAGTGGGCAGCCGACATCTCGCAGGTGTATAAATATTTGGATATTATCTCAAATAGGTATCTTAGGTGAAGTTCTCTTTGGATCTCTGTATAGCTATCTATAGAGCTACATGTTTTGCCCGCGTACCTAATATTAGTCTTTGATCATAGAGTTACTCAAACGCTTACGTTAAAAACGTTTACTTTTAGCTAAACTGTGTTAAAGGTGTTTTAAATTTAAGTTTTTACAAGTATACTTGACTAATTACTTGACTCGTTGCATATGATGTTACGAATAAATGGCTGTAAGACTAGTACATACCCAGATTTTTTTTCAGTAAGGGAAGCATTCTAAAAAGAGCAGAAAAATCAAATTGTCGACGACTCCTTGATTTCTGGCTGTGACGTAAACTGTATTTACCTCGAGTTGTATTTGTATTGTGTCTCAAACGCTTTTCTGACCGATAGAAATCATCTCGGTCCCTCTTTCTCTTGGAGTAATTCTTGCGAGAGAAATAGAAACGAATGTAATATCGACTGCGAAAGAATGAAGAATGTTCGTAAAGACGATCGGGAGTTTTGATGGATCTGTTTGGCCAAGAATTGTATTGAAATATTTGCCTTGTCAGCTTTCTGTTCCGTACTTGGTGAGCGGGCGATATAATTATACCTTTATCTTTCATTATCTCGCTGATTTTCTTTTAACTATACAGGGTTATCTGCTTATCCTGTACTAAGTTTAACGGGGGTGATTAAAACCATCATTATAACTACCTACATTTACTAAGGGGCCAACCCAGAATTCGAGAAAAAAAACCAGATATTCCAATTGCAACTCGGAATCGACAAAATGTATGAAACAGCTGATTTATCTTTTTCTCGAATTTCTTCGAATTCGAAAAACACCTTCTTTCGGCTCAGTAGGTACACTAGATCTGGGTAACCCTGTATATTAAGCTTGGACACGATTGGCAAAGGGTTGGGGTAGATGGCACTGCAAGAGAGTGGCTATGTTAAGGTATGATTCCGAACTCCGCTGCAGGCTGCCGCAGCACTACTTTTCCTCATATTGCTGCCGCGACAATGCTGATTACCTCGGAATGTAATCTCATTTAAACTCATAGAGATTTTATTGGGACCAGTATTGCTGCGACAGCACTACTGCGGTGTTGCTGCTGCCTACGGCGTTGTTCGGAATTATACCTTCAGAAATTTCGCAGGTGAAGCCGCGGGTGATGTACTCGTAACTATTAGATACAGATTTAAAGGGAAATTTGTTTTATTACCTTTTTCCAAAAATATAACAGATTGTTGCCTTTGATTCTATGCGACTCATTTATAAACCGACTTCCAAAAAGGAGGACGTTCTATGTTCGTCTGTTTGTATTTTTATATGTATGTTTATCATCAATATGAAATGTAAGCAGAAAAAATGCCAAGTCGATGATGTTCATCGATATTTTCGTCAATTGTGAACCGAATCAAACAAATATTTATTAGTTCAAAAGAAAACAATCCTGAGGAAGTCTAGTTTATATTTTATCGAAATCAGCTGAGCCGTTTTGAAAAATCAACAATTTTGTAAAAAATAAACACATCGATTCGGCGCTCTATTCGAATTTTGTAAACGATGGAAGTCAGTCTTGTCATTTTTTGAGAAAAATAATTATAAATTATGTATGGCAGGTGCCCCAGTTGAGGCCATCTTATTATTGTTGTTTTCGAATAGGTTCGCGTTTGACTACACACTGCCTAATGTTAAGCAGATGTGCGGTCTAGGGTGGTGTAGCACGCTTACCTAGAAGATACTTATAGGCATAATATTGTTTGTAGCCACTTTGAATTTTAACGATTAATTAGACAATTTAACGTTCAAATACCATTAAAAATATGTATAATATTTGATTCAAACAATATTTATGTCATTACATTGTACCATTTATAAAATAATTTTGACATCGAAATTGCCACAACCGAGTCAGTGGCCACAACTGGGGCACCAGTTAAATTTTAGTGCATTAATCACCTTTGTTTCTTTCCAATATTTTCACTTTTGATTTGATGTTGCTTTTTTATTTTCAGTATGCTCAGAAAAAATGCCAAATTGATGGCTTCTTTCCGTCGCTTTTTGACACATAACTTGTTTAGATTTCGGTCTATAGTAACCATAGAATTAGAACTAAAGTAATATAATACTTACTTAATTTTGCTCAAATAAAAACTATGTTACAGCTATTTTATTTATATCTGGATATATATACAGAATACGCGAGAGTGAGTAGAACAAGAAAAACGCATTGTCTGTCATACGTCAAAATCACAAGTTGGAATGTCAAAATGGTTAAAATTTGGTTTCACTTTGTCTTTTGCCATATGATCGGAAATTTGAACCCTCTAGTTCCAGTAAGAAGGTTCAAATTTCTGATTATTTTACCTTTCTACTTTTTACCTTTTTTAATTTGGACACTTGAGATAGCTCAATGCTTTGATAGTGTATCTTTCATAATCAAAGGCTCAATGCTAGTTTGTGAAACCCTTCAAAATTACGCAAGTTGGGGTATTTGCATCTTTTTCTAACACATTTTAAATTTCATATATAAAGTGGGACAAAGTGATGTATATCTCTTGCTATTTTAACACGGTTCCTATTACTTCAGTGCGAAGTATAATACACGAGAACTGAAGATTGTTGTCTATGACGACGTCAGCCAACTGCCGGCGTACGCCGGCGAAGCGCGCCGACCGGCCTTAGTCGCGATTAAACAAAATGGTTGAATATATCAGACGTCAAAATATTATTTAAAATATTAAAAATGGGGAAATGTGTAGTCAAAATCTTTTAATCCCGTTCTCAATTTCTTCATAAAGCTTCTGGAATTTATTTCCACAAGTAAATACGGTTTACACTATTCGTATTAATTGAAACTATCACATATAATATCATGATTTTAAAAGTAAATAATTTTACAGTTGGTGATGCCAGGTGAAACATGATTTTGTTTCCCCATAATTATGGGAGATTTCGACTAATCGATAATTACTTTTTTGATACTATAGGATATCCGCAGACGAAATACGTAAAGATAACGATAAATAATGGATAAAAGCCATTAGAATATTACGAAAAGAAACTGACTGGATAATAATAGTAAATAGTGAAATAGTAAAATTACAATAGATAACAATTTAACTTCAATAAATACTAAAAATACAAGAGTACAAAGATAATAACAAATCCGGTACCTAGATTAATGGGCGGCATTAACTTCTACAGCGATTTTAAATAATACTAATAATCATTACTATTTTTATAATTATTGATAGTTATGAATCAAGCAGCAGAATCAGGCTTAAATAGGCATTACTATTTTTATAATTATTGATAGTTATGAATCAAGCAGCAGAATCAGGCTTAAATAGGTTACGTTTTGTAATTATTAGTTTAATCAAATAGCTCGACGGCAACAGGTATCTATGTCCGGAGATTGAAGTACAGGTACAGTATAACATTATTAGGCTACAATTTTCAAAGAAGTTTTACGTGATACAGAGATACTAAAAAAGCGCGCGCTGCGTGGTATAGGTATGTATGAGTGACACAGACTGCACGCGGGCCGTGCGGGGTGCGTGGTAACTAGTGGTAAGAGCTTACGAACACGGGCGCGGGTGGCGGTGTGGCTATGCTAGCTGCTAGTCTGCTATATTTATTATTGTTTATTATAATTGTTTACTCCAACGATTCCAGAATAAAAAAAACATCACTGCAATTTTCAAAACAATATATTGTAGATTCTTCATGCAATGCTTTCGAATTTTCTTAAGGTATATCCTGTCCTACAATATGACACGTTTTTGATAATTAAGTATTATTATGGCGATAATTATTTTAATTATCAAGAACGAATAAATATTGGTCGGATAAATGCATAAAATATTTTTTGTATTATAACTTTATTCATAATTACATCATATTATATTTGATTTTGATTAATGACTCAAATTCATAATGTTATTACTAAAATTTTGATTATTAAAAATATCGGTTTGTATCACTGACATTGAGAAGATATCGTAACATTTTGGGGAAATTTCAATCTAATGAACTGGCATCCTAAGTAGGCATTGTCCGACTAAATTTAAAAATATTTCTATTTCTGTCATTTTCAACGTCTTACCGTACTTTAGCAACTAGTGTAACAGGGATAGAGATATGATTCTTTGATTACCTACCAACGATATTCGGGCGGTTAAAGGCTCCATCAAACACAGGCGGTACGAGCGGTACGAGCGGTAAAGGGCGGTACGGCAGTACCGCGACCGAACCTGTGTGAGCCCTTCTTATATAACCAGTACAATACAGATGCCCGCCCGTCTGCTATACCGCTCGTACCGCCTGTGTGTAAAGGAGCCTTAATGTGTCGCCATGCCTAGCAACGCAGTTGTTTGAGTCTGCTTATCTAGACATTAAACATCATTGTCTGACTCAACGGTGTAGCTTTCTTATTTTCAGTATGCTCAGAAAAAATGCCAAAAAAAACTAGTTTAGATTTTGGCCTATAGTAAGACTGTTTAATATTCTGTGAGCAGGCAAGATCTCATAGAAGCCTCAGCCCCGTCGGTATTTGGAGACGTGATAACTTCCCCCGTTTTACGACGTGCGCAGCAGGTCTACTACTTTCGCCCTAGTCTTAGAACTTGAGGAATTCGAGAATGTAGGTGGGACCACTAGGAATTTAGGTCTTGCTGATAATGAATAAAAGTTTGGGATAGAAAAGAAGTGAAGTAATTTCGTAAAGAGAGCTTTGTGCCAGAGTTCCTAAGCCGTATAAAAATCTCTGACTTGGCTAAACAATTGGGGGCCTACAATCCAATATGTTATAAACATACAGATGAATTGAGAACCTCCTGCTTTCAAGTCGGTTAAAAATCGTCGTCTAGAACAATTTCACATGTTATTGATGCTTTAACTTTACGAGGGGCTCCCGCGATGAGTCCTTTAAACTTATAACAAGTTAGAAATATGAGTTTTCTTACTCCGTGAGAGGAAAGTTTACAGATATAGTTTTCTTTGATATTGAAGCTGGAAAACTTTAATGGAGGCCCAGGGCTAGCTCTGACTTGAATAGAGTAGGTGATACGTATTAATGATTTATAAAGATTTCTGGTTTTTTGTTAGGTTTAGGGATGCACATATTTGGCACGGCGGCTCAGTAGTTAGTAACTCTAACTACTGGGTCAAAGAGGCGTGGGTTCGAATCCCACCCAGGGCAAGCATATATGTTATAAGTGTTTGTTCTGTGTCTGGATATTATTAGTTGGTATCTAGTATTTAAAAATATGTATAATGTAGTATATCAGTCTCTGGCAGCCATATCACAAGCTATGCTTAGTTTAGGGTCAGAGACCGTGTGTAAGATGTCCCCTAATATTTAATTTCTTTATTTATTTAGCCGTCTTAATTTTCAACGTTCAGAATTTGAGATACCACTTGGCGATGCCACTTATCTGAAAACATTAACCGTCCTACCACAAAGTTGTACGCACGCTTTAGACAATATTTGACAGTACAAAAATGGACTAACTACTTTAGAGTAACTTTACATTTAGTATTAAGGAATTTATAAATAAAATAAATACATGATGATTTCCACATAGTTGAAACATTTTTTATGCATTTGCATTAACACTTAGCACTTGAAAAATGAGCTACATGAATAATATGCAAATTAATAGTAGAAAATGTCAACAATGAGAGTATTACAGTCGAAGTTGAATGCATAGTTAAGATTTATTTAATTACTAGTTTTTACCCGCGGCTTCGCCCGCATACGCAATATATCATTATAATTTATAGCCTATGTGTTATCTATTATATAAAAGGCTTCCCTGAGTGACTGACTGACAGACAGCCTACAGCCCAAACCGCTTAAGATATGAGCTTGAAATTTAGAATATAGGTACATTGAACGACGTAATGGAGCACTAAGGACGAAAATTTTGAACTTTCGACCTCTAAAGGGGTAAAACGGGCCCTTTTCGTTTGTATGTAACTTTTTATTCCCTGTACCGATTGACTTAAAACTTTGTATACATGCTTTCCAAACAAAATAAAAGTTACGTTTTTTCCTGTTTTTCCGAATTTTCCTCATCTAAGGGGTCAAATAAGGTCCCAACGTTGGTGAAAAAAGCGTCAATTACATCGAACCAGCTGAACGGTTATGGTTGAAAATTGGTATGAAGGAAGCACTCAGCATGTTTTAATACAGGAACTAATAAAATCCAGGAAAATCTATAAGGTTCCTTAGGGATACGCAGAATTAATAAGTTTAGACTACAGCCCAAACCGCTGAAGATATGAGCTTGAAATTTGAGATATAGGTACATTGAACAACGTAATGGAGCACTAAGGACAAAAATTTTGAACTTTCGACCTCTAAGGGGGTAAAATGGGCCCTTTTCGTTTGTATGTAACTTTTTATTCCCTGTACCGATTGACTTGAAACTTTGTATACATGCTTTCCAAACAAAATAAAAGTCACGTTTTTTCCTGTTTTTCCGAATTTTCCTCATCTAAGGGGTCAAATAAGGTCCCAAAGTTGGTGAAAAAAGCGTCAATTACATCGAACCAGCTGAACGGTTATGGTTGAAAATTGGTATGAAGGAAGCACTCAGCATGTTTTAATAGAGTAACTAATAAAATCCAGGAAAATTTATAAGGTTCTTTAGGGATACGCAAAATTAATAAGTTTAGGCTACAGCCCAAACCGCTGAAGATATGAGCTTGAAATTTGGGATATAGGTACATTGAACGACGTAATGGAGCACTTTTAAAAAATATTGTACAAAAAATATTGTATTGTAAATATTGTATTGTACACCTCATGTAGGTATTTTCGACAATTTTCTTTTATTATAACTTGACATGTAATATTCCTATTATCAATAAAATTATCATTATCATTATCATTATCACTAAGGACGAAAATTTTGAACTTTCGACCTCTAAGGGGGTAAAATGGGCCCTTTTCGTTTGTATGTAACTTTTTATTCCCTGTACCGATTGACTTGAAACTTTGTATACATGCTTTCCAAACAAAATAAAAGTCACGTTTTTTCCTGTTTTTCCGAATTTTCTTCATCTAAGGGATCAAATAAGGTCCCAAAGTTGGTGAAAAAAGCGTCAATTACATCGAACCAGCTGAACGGTTATGGTTGAAAATTGGTATAAAGGAAGCACATAGCATGTTTTAATACAGAATCTAATAAAATCTAGGAAAATCTATAAGGTTCCTTAGGGATACGCAAAATTAATAAATTTAGGCTACAGCCCAAACCGCTGTATATACGAGCTTGAAATTTGGAATATACGTACATCGTACGACATAATGAAGCACTAAGGATGAAAAACGTACCCAACTCTAACTTACGGAGTAAAACGGGCCCTTTTTGTTTGCATGTAACTTCTTATTCCCTGTACCGATTGACATGAAACTTTGCATAGATGCTTTTGAGACTAAATAAAAAATATGGCTGTAACTGTTTTCTAAATTTTCCTTAAAAAAATCCTTAGGGTTCAGATACGTCCCAAAACTTCAATGCGCTTTTTTAAATAATGTAGTATCTAGGATTATGATAATGATAGTTTATCTTTAAATGGAGCAAAATGGGTCCCCAAAAGTATACGATTTTTTTTTATTTTGTGAGCCAATAGTCTTAAGCTTAGCGCACATATGGATCAATATAGGTATTTTACTACGGGATCAACCCTGACAAGCGAAAATTACCTACATTTTCCATACATTTTGTCGCGGGTCGATGAACTTTTTGTGTTGAACAGCTGATTTTATTCACGTGCTTTTGGGGTTGGTACCATTGTAAAAGTTAATCAAATTATGAGTATAATAGCATCTTAGAATATGCCTGACTAGAATTACGACTTGTGTGCCATTTTTTCATTTGCCTGGAAAATTAAATTTCTAATGACTTAATGAAACATGTCGAATACCTGTACCGGCCTTAATTAATAGTGCACTACTGAAAATAGGTACTACGGATAGCACTACAGATAATAGAAACAGGTGGGTCTTAAGATGAACATGGACAAGACGAAAGTCATGTCAATTCCCATGTTTTACCTACCCTGATTTCTGTTGGAAACTCGGTTCTTGAAGTCGTTGACTCGTACGTCTACCTAGGACAAGTAGTCCAGTTAGGTAGGTCCGACTTCAACAAAGAGGCCAATCGACGAATTCAACTCGGCTGGGCAGCGTTCGGAAAAGTGCGTAGTGTCTTCTCGTCCGACATACCTCAGTGCCTCAAGTCGAAAGTTTTCGACCAGTGTGTGTTGCCAGTGATGACTTATGGCACAGAAACGTGGTCTCTCACTATGGGCCTTATTAGTAAGCTCCAAGTAGCCCAACGAGCTATGGAGAGGGCTATGCTTGGAGTCTCTCTGCGAGATCGAATCATTAATGAGGAGATCCGTAGAAGAACCAAAGTTACCGACATAGCCCAACGGATTGGCAAGTTGAAATGGCAATGGGCAGGGCACATAGCGCGGAGGGCTGATGACCGTTGGGGTCGAAAAGTTCTCGAGTGGAGACCATGTACCGGCAAGCGCAGCGTAGGACGTCCACCCACAAGGTAGACGGATGACCTCATTAAGACCGCAGGATCGCGCTGGATACACGCCGCTTCCAACCGGTCTTATTGGAGATCCATACGGAAGGCTTGTGTCCAGCAGTGGACGTCCTGCGGCTGATGGATGACTGAAAGTAGGCCTATCCGCGAAGGGTAATCGGGCCATATCCATCACGCCGGCCAAGCATGGGTTGCTGAATTCACATACGACATTGATTTTTTCTACGTACGTACAGGTTGCCTCAATGTTTTCCAGCAAAGAAAAGTGAAATTTCTTACATAGTTACTCATACAATTATTATTATTGGCTCCCTCGGTGGCTCAGTGGTTGACCCTGACTCCTGGGTCAAAGAGGCGTGGGTTTGATTCCCAGGGCAACTATTTATGTGATGTTCATATGTGTTTGCTCTGTGTCTGAGTGTTATTAATGTATTTTTATTTATTTGTTTAACACTTTATTGCACACTATTTGTACAAAAGGAGGACTTAACGCTAAACAGCATTATCTGCCAGTCAACCTACATGTATAAATAAATAAATAAATATATCTTTATTGTACACAGAAACACAGTACAGAAACTATACAATATGCTGTACAATGGCGGCCTTATCGCCTTTGGCGATTTCTACCAGGCAACCTTTGGATGGACTGGAATTATTCTAAAAATAGGAGTATGGTCGGTGGTGTATACAATACAGTACATACATTGAAATACATGTATATGTAGTATATCAGTCTCTGCCAGCCAAATCACAAACTTTGCTTAGTTTAGGATCAGAGACCGTGTGTGAGATGTCCTTCAATATTTATTTTATATATTTATTTATTATTGAGTTAATTTCAGAAATTCGGTAATTTATCATCCAAAAATTCACGTATGTACTCTGTAATAAGCTTTAGATACAAGTAAATTAAATAACCAAATACTGAGACAATTCAGGCTAAACCGTAGGCATTATTTTGCAAGTAATACAATAATAGGCTCAGTTATGAAGACGCCATAGTAAATATAATAAGAATATAAAAAGTGTTCTCTCTATCGAATGCTTAAAGTGAAAATGAAACAGATATAATTATGATAATTAGCTATTATAATTACGATGGCGCCTTCATAATCGAGCCTAATGCGGGCTTAACCACGAGTTACTATTATTTTAAGTAAGTGCCAAGAAAACGCGGGCCTAACTGTGGGTTTTTATCATTTTAAGCAGTTACGAAAATAACGCGGGCCAGACCGTGGGCTATTATCATTACAAGCAATACAAAAACGCAGGCTAACGGCATGCTATTATAATTTTAAGGATTTATTAAGACAACACGGGCCAGACCGCGAACTATTAGATATTATTATAAGCAAATGCCAAGATAACGCGGGTTGAACCGCGGGCTGTTATTTTAATTAAGTAAGTATAAAAACAACGTGGGCCAAACTGTGGGTTATCTTTGTAAGTACCTAATTATTAACACAACGCGAGCTAAACCGCGGGCTTTTATCATTTTGAGCAAGTACTAAGACAATACGGGTCAGACCATGGGCTATTATCATTGTAAGTAATACGACAATGCAGGCCAAACGGCGAGCTTTTATAATTTTAAGCAAGTATTAAGACATCGCAGTCCATGCTGCGTGCTATAAATAACCATCTTAAGCAAGTACTAACAATACGCGGGCCAAACCGTGATCTATTATCATTATAGGCAAATACTGTTACAATTTTGACCAAACCGTGGGCATTATCCTTGCAAGTAATTTTAAGCAAGTATTAAGACAACGCGGGCCAAATTGCGGACTATTAGATATTATTGTAAGCATGTACAAAGACAACGTAGATCAAACCGCGGGCTCTTTTCATTTTAAGTAAGTACCTATGTACTAAGACAACGCGGGCGAAGCCGCGGGTTTTAAGCTAGTTCTGATATATAAGCTATATTATTGCAAAGTTTCATCTCAATCTGTTCAGTAGTTTTTGCGTGAAAGAGTAACAAACATCCATCCATCCATCCATCCATCCTCACAAACTTTCGCGTTTATAATATTAGTAGGATATAGCCTATGTGTTATTCTGATATATAAGCTATATTATTGCAAAGTTTCATCTCAATCTGTTCAGTAGTTTTTGCGTGAAAGAGTAACAAACATCCATCCATCCATCCATCCATCCATCCATCCATCCATCCATCCATCCTCACAAACTTTCGCGTTTATAATATTAGTAGGATAGGATAGTAGGATTTATAGGCGGGCAGTATAAACTGTTGTGCCTATATCAAGCAGAGTCGAATAAAATTAGTATTTATCTGTCAAAAAAAAAATGCAGTGTTTAAAGCAAGTTTAAATCTTTTGTGGTAAAGAGGTAGATGTCTTCGGATCTTGGCTAGAGACAGGTGGCATTTATAACTGAGCGCTGTAGTGGCTTGGAGAATACGTAAATTGTGGGTCATGGTTATTTTAATTTAACCTTATCAAGCCTTAATTTTATCGAATTTTGGGTTGGGTCTATAGTAAAAGTTGTTCATAACGAGGGTCTTGATCACCTTATTTCGTCTTAGTATAGGGTAAAAAAGTAAGTAAAGGATAATAGAAATCCATGGGGGAGGTCTATGTCCAGCAGTGGATGTCCTACAGCTGATAATGATGATGATGATAACAGGGTAAGCAGATAAACCTGTATTCAGTAGTGTAAACACTAGCAAATATACCTACTTTTGTATTCTGTGCGTGCAGTACTTTTCAACCGAGTATTTCGAAAACAGTCGTTTTAAATAAAACTTAACCCACTATCCACAGTCTGTACATATTTCAGAATTAAAACTGGCGTAAAATCCAGTAAACGTAAAAAACTATACTCCTATGCCTTCCATTGTCTGGGGAACAGTTTTTTCAACAATTATTTTGTTCAGCTGTCGCAGTAAACTACGTGTAAAACAAACATACTTAAACAGGTACAAAAATCCTTATTTTCAGGTAGTTTTGGCAGATTTTTGAGTAATCTGAGGATATGAAAAAGTTTGGTTTAATGTTCAGTTGATATGTTTTGTTGTTAGCTTTAGGAGTTACCTATTCGAAGGAATGTGGATTTCAAATAATATTGGATTTTCTTCTCTTGGTTGTCTGACAGAGATCCCTCGTGGCGATAAAGGCGTCGGCTATTAATATTACAGTATAAGTAAAGTTTTTGACAAATTTTATACGAACGCTTAAATAACTTTTTTTTTGCTATAGAATTATGAGTGACTTAAAAGTGTAGATGAAGTATGTGAAAGATGAAACATTATATATCAATTGAAATCTCACTTATTTACTACTTTTTGTACTGAACGCACAAAAAAATATTGAAATGTGATGTCAGATGAGATTGGAAATTATATATTTAAATCGATTTTAAGGCCATTCTAAAACGCAACATCGAAATGCATCTTTATAAAACTATTGGGGATAATTAGATGTACTTTCTATTACCTAACAACTAATCCATTCATTAGTACCAATCCATCAATTTAGTAGTCCATAAAGCCACCTTCTTTTTTCCAGTCGTAAAAACTTTGTAAACAATCGTATCGTCTCAAATGAGAGTGTTTTGCGCTAAAAGCTTATAGCCATTAGAGAGACGAGATCGTTAGCGCGACGGACATCGCAGGACAGGACCTCCCTGTAGATTACACTCCGCCCTGTGTGCTCTCGAGATTACACGAGATTACACAAGATTACACTAAAGTAAAGTGGTTTTTATTGCTGTCTTACATAAATCTTATTTTTAAGAAATATTGTTTTATATCCCAGAGTAAAATTAGGTTTGGAAATCGCTGTATAAAAGTATTTATTAAGGTCTTACACTAATAAACATAAACTAATTTAATCGATGCTGTAAATTTCACAGTTTTACATTTTTAAGTGTTTTTTTGTCACATTGTACCTTCTTACTAACTGGTCACACTGGTCGGTTATAATTTTTAATTTTAGCAAATTTAGAGATGAATGTGGAAGAATCAGCTACGAATGCATGTAAAATAGCGATAGAAGCACTTTATTATTGCTAAACTAGAAAAAATACATAGAGTCCAAAGCCCAATTAGCCTCCAAAAACCTTGGTGTTCCCTCTAAGGTGAGACGGTATTTCACACCTAAGCAACTGCTTAGTCTTTATAAAGCACAAGTCAGGTCTTGCATGGAATACTGCTCTCACCTTTGGGTTGGCTCTGCCAAATATCAACTGGAGGCTCTGAAGTCGATTGAGAGGCGAGCCAGGAGGCTGATTGACAACGACACCTTGACTAAGACGCAGCTGCAAAGTCTTGAGCATCGTCGCAAGGTAGCGTGTTTGTCGGCCTTTTACCGGATACACTTCGGAGAGTGCGTCCAGGAGTTGCACAATCTAGTCCCCCTGCCCCTTTTTTCTATCGTACGGCTAGACGGACGCGACCAAAGCGCCACCCTTTTATGGTGGACATTCCACGCGTTAGAACCAAGCGTTTCGAATCTTCATTCCTCATACGAACAGCCGGAATGTGGAACGCTTTGCCTGGGTCTGTCTTCCCGTTAAAGTACAACGTGAGTGTCTTTAAATCCCGAATAAATACCATAGACCGCGCATCTGCTTAACATCAGGCAGTGTGTAGTCAAACGCGAACCTATTCGAAATAAAAAAAAAAGCTGTATTATTGTTTATCAAAGAATTTATTTTTCACATTTAAAAAAAATGGAGGGATAAAAAAATGAAAATTAAATATTTTTGAGAAGCCCATAAATCAAGCTTTCAAATTATGTGTATAACATGTTGGTTCGTTTTTCTCCGATTAATATACCACTTGTGATCACCTTTCTTGTTGTGTTACGTGTTCAACCAGACACAGTACAAGTTTTCCCTATTGTCACAGTCTAGGTATTTTTTATTAGAAAATCCACCGTCCAGGCAAAGAATCCTACTAATATTATAAACGTGAAAGTTTGTGAGGATGGATGGATGGATGGATGTATGGATGTTTGTTACTCTTTCACGCAAAAACTACTGAACGGATTGAGATGAAACTTTGTAATAATATAGCTTATACATCAGAATAACACATAGGCTACAATTTATAAAGATATTTTGTGAGTTGTCCAAAATATAACGATAAATGTTGAGTAAGTAGGAAAATTCTGCCATCTGCGAGCTACTGAGCGTGCGCTGCAAGAATGTCAAAATAAACAACTGTCGATCGAATATCTGTCAAATCAATCGACGAGCAGTCCTTGGATATCATCATACTGATAATATATTATCCTTACTATTTTAATATTATAAATGCGAAAGTAACTCTGTCTGTCTGTCTATCTGTCTGCCTGTCTGTCTGTCGCCCTTTCACGCCAAAACTAATGAACCGATCTCAATGAAATTTGGTACACAGATAGTCTAGAGCCTGAGAAAGGACAAAGGCTACATTTTATCCCGAAAATTGCATAATTCCCGTTGGATAGGACAAAATCTTGCGTTAGCAAAACTGTCACCTATCACAACGACGCTAAAAGGCCCAATTTTGAATACACCATCGTAATTATAACAGTTAATTAGACTATTTCTGTTTCTTTTTCACCTTCGGAATTCGATAGAGAGAACACTTTTTATGTTGCTATTAAATTTACGATGGCGCATTCATAATTGGGTTGATTGAGCCTAACATGGATTCACAAAACGTAATTAGATGACAGGTGACATACATTGACTGCAGACTTTTATAAATGTCTCGCTTAGCATAGCAAAGGGACAAATTGTCTTTCCACCATTATAGCTCCTCGAAGAGGAAATAAAGTATGAATTGACAATGATAACTGACATTAAAATTGGACAAAATAGTTTTCCCTTTGCCATGCTACATATTACAATGACGTTTAATACTGGGCCGTCAATTCGTCTGACATTAAAAATATTTTTAAATATACCGCCATTAGAGGTTAAACATATTTCTTTATTCTACCTTTATGGTAGAGAATCCATGCTAATATACGAAGAAACGGATCGACTTGATTTTAAAAGTAGTATGGCATGAGTATGAATATCTTGACACTAAGGTTATTAACCTTGATTCTGAGTTGTGACCTTGACACGAACATAAATTTCTGTTGGGTTGGTTAGGATTGAACAGTGATAAAAATGCAGCCCGGCTCAGTTGCGGCACTCCTCATAAGGCACGCAACTTGCCGGTCAGCCTCTAAGCTGCTATATTTAAAAACCCCAGAAAATCGGCCTAACCTCAAGTGCAAACTTCTAAACTGCCTAGGGGGAAAAGACCAAAAAGAATCGGGAGACCTCGAGCGCCGCCTTCTCAGCTGTCTCAGAAAAAACCCAGAGAAGCGGCTCTACCTGGGATTCCCGCGCCGTCCATAGGCCTCGGCTACTAAGTTCTCCTGCCACGACAAGGCGGAAACCTATGGGCGAGTACACTCTAACCTTATCTTAATCAACAGAAGCATTTATAAGTATAAGGTATTTTGATATCGGGATAGGTCTGAACAGTGACAACAAGGTGCAAGGTACTTGATTTTTTTTACAGAGCAAGTGCTTAAGTGATTAACTACCACTACATACAGACTTATAATGTAAAACTTCATAAACTACTACTACATAACAAGCAATTGGATCATCCACAGACCCTTGAAGGTAAACATATTCTGAATGCTCAAGCCCACTGCCAGTTAGCAGCGTGCCTAACATGCTGGCAGCATTGCCAATCAGCTTGGCAATGCAGCTTATACGTTGAGCCAAATAAACACCAGCATTTTGGTCACGCGGCGGGTACACGAGACGCTCAGAAAGACTTTTGAAAACAAGATGAGCTCCCGGCCAACACGCGCACAATGTCTCAATTTCAAACGGCTCAAATATGTAACCACTGCCGAGGTTAGCATATTTGCGCCGTTTGTGCTGCTCCGCTGACGGCTCCAAAGTATCGACGCAAGTCGCGTCCCATACTAAGGGCCGTCTACACTTCCATGGGACCAGCTTCATACCGTCAGGCCTTTTGCCATCACCACGCGCAAACCCATTCGGTTAGAGTACGGCTGCGATATTGGCGGTCGCAAAAGCCCTGCGTATGACATCGTTCACACTGGCGTGGCAACTAATTCGACCAGCGCTTCTTGACCAAGAAAGACAGTGGTGATCAAGCTGGTCAACTAGGGTACTTGAATAGGTGAGAGCGCTCAGCTATGTGCGGCACGGCAGCAAGGTGGGTGGACTATCTCAACGATATCATCAATACCGCCGGTCGAGCCTGGTCACGACCGGCAAAGAGCTGAGGCAGATGGCACTGCAAGAGAGAGGCCTATACCCAACAGTGGGTCAAAGAAAGCTGCGGATGATAACGATGACGAAACAAATTAGTTGAGATTGGCTGTTTTTTGGGTTTGAAATGATTATTTGCTACAATATTTCTGTACCGTTTCACATTGAATTGGGGCTAATATTTTGTGGCGCACTTACTGTATTAGTTACCATATTTTTTTGACAAGATAAACATAAATTAAATTATATCGCGTGCGAAGCCGCGGGTAAAAGCTAGTTTAGAATATGTTTACCTTCAAGGGTCTGTGGATGATCCAATTGCTTGTTATGTAGTAGTAGTTTATGAAGTTTTACATTATAAGTCTGTATTTAGTGGTAGTTAATCACTTAAGCACTTGCTCTGTAAAAAAAATCAAGTACCTTGCACCTTGTTGTCACTGTTCAGACCTATCCCGATATCAAAATACCTTATACTTATAAATGCTTCTGTTGATTAAGATAAGGTTAGAGTGTACTCGCCCATAGGTTTCCGCCTTGTCGTGGCAGGAGAACTTAGTAGCCGAGGCCTATGGACGGCGCGGGAATCCCAGGTAGAGCCGCTTCTCTGGGTTTTTTCTGAGACAGCTGAGAAGGCGGCGCTCGAGGTCTCCCGATTCTTTTTGGTCTTTTCCCCCTAGGCAGTTTAGAAGTTTGCACTCGAGGTTAGGCCGATTTTCTGGGGTTTTTAAATATAGCAGCTTAGAGGCTGACCGGCAAGTTGCGTGCCTTATGAGGAGTGCCGCAACTGAGCCGGGCTGCATTTTTATCACTGTTCAATCCTAACCAACCCAACAGAAATTTATGTTCGTGTCAAGGTCACAACTCAGAATCAAGGTTAATAACCTTAGTGTCAAGATATTCATACTCATGCCATACTACTTTTAAAATCAAGTCGATCCGTTTCTTCGTATATTAGCATGGATTCTCTACCATAAAGGTAGAATAAAGAAATATGTTTAACCTCTAATGGCGGTATATTTAAAAATATTTTTAATGTCAGACGAATTGACGGCCCAGTATTAAACGTCATTGTAATATGTAGCATGGCAAAGGGAAAACTATTTTGTCCAATTTTAATGTCAGTTATCATTGTCAATTCATACTTTATTTCCTCTTCGAGGAGCTATAATGGTGGAAAGACAATTTGTCCCTTTGCTATGCTAAGCGAGACATTTATAAAAGTCTGCAGTCAATGTATGTCACCTGTCATCTAATTACGTTTTGTGAATCCATGTTAGGCTCAATAAACCCAATTATGAATGCGCCATCGTAAATTTAATAGCAACATAAAAAGTGTTCTCTCTATCGAATTCCGAAGGTGAAAAAGAAACAGAAATAGTCTAATTAACTGTTATAATTACGATGGTGTATTCAAAATTGGGCCTTTTAGCGTCGTTGTGATAGGTGACAGTTTTGCTAACGCAAGATTTTGTCCTATCCAACGGGAATTATGCAATTTTCGGGATAAAATGTAGCCTTTGTCCTTTCTCAGGCTCTAGACTATCTGTGTACCAAATTTCATTGAGATCGGTTCATTAGTTTTGGCGTGAAAGGGCGACAGACAGACAGGCAGACAGATAGACAGACAGACAGAGTTACTTTCGCATTTATAATATTAAAATAGTAAGGATAATATATTATCAGTATGATGATATCCAAGGACTGCTCGTCGATTGATTTGACAGATATTCGATCGACAGTTGTTTATTTTGACATTCTTGCAGCGCACGCTCAGTAGCTCGCAGATGGCAGAATTTTCCTACTTACTCAACATTTATCGTTATATTTTGGACAACTCACAAAATATCTTTATAAATTGTAGCCTATGTGTTATTCTGATGTATAAGCTATATTATTACAAAGTTTCATCTCAATCCGTTCAGTAGTTTTTGCGTGAAAGAGTAACAAACATCCATACATCCATCCATCCATCCATCCATCCCTCCATCCATCCATCCATCCATCCATCCATCCTCACAAACTTTCACGTTTATAATATTAGTAGGAAGTAGGATGCTCAAGCCCACTGCCAGTTAGCAGCGTGCCTAACATGCTGGCAGCATTGCCAATCAGCTTGGCAATGCAGCTTATACGTTGAGCCAAATAAACACCAGCATTTTGGTCACGCGGCGGGTACACGAGACGCTCAGAAAGACTTTTGAAAACAAGATGAGCTCCCGGCCAACACGCGCACAATGTCTCAATTTCAAACGGCTCAAATATGTAACCACTGCCGAGGTTAGCATATTTGCGCCGTTTGTGCTGCTCCGCTGACGGCTCCAAAGTATCGACGCAAGTCGCGTCCCATACTAAGGGCCGTCTACACTTCCATGGGACCAGCTTCATACCGTCAGGCCTTTTGCCATCACCACGCGCAAACCCATTCGGTTAGAGTACGGCTGCGATATTGGCGGTCGCAAAAGCCCTGCGTATGACATCGTTCACACTGGCGTGGCAACTAATTCGACCAGCGCTTCTTGACCAAGAAAGACGGTGGTGATCAAGCTGGTCAACTAGGGTACTTGAATAGGTGAGAGCGCTCAGCTATGTGCGGCACGGCAGCAAGGTGGGTGGACTATCTCAACGATATCATCAATACCGCCGGTCGAGCCTGGTCACGACCGGCAAAGAGCCGAGGCAGATGGCACTGCAAGAGAGAGGCCTATACCCAACAGTGGGTCAAAGAAAGCTGCGGATGATAACGATGACGAAACAAATTAGTTGAGATTGGCTGTTTTTTGGGTTTGAAATGATTATTTGCTACAATATTTCTGTACCGTTTCACATTGAATTGGGGCTAATATTTTGTGGCGCACTTACTGTATTAGTTACCATATTTTTTTGACAAGATAAACATAAATTAAATTATATCGCGTGCGAAGCCGCGGGTAAAAGCTAGTATATAATAATACTACGTACAGCCCACGCGCAGAGTACGCGATCGGTCCGAGAAGCGCGGGGTGGAAGTGAGGAAGACTCAAACGGGTGGAGGGTAACGTGTGACCATTCTATACGTAGTATTATTATATCTTCTTTGAAGCTTAGAAACATCTACGAGCGCTACATACATATTTATAACATTTTTTACAAAAATGGCACAACTGACTTATGTCGTATAAAACATTTTAATACTTCGCTCGACGTATACAATTATTACATTATTGTTAATTTTTCACAAACGGCTCAGCCGGTTTTGATAAAATCTAAATAGGACTACCTCGGAGGTATACCATGTCGAAATAAAAAATAACTTTTAAATTGGCCAATTGTGAATTGGCAAACATATTGATGAATATATACAAAAAAAATACATACAGACAAACATAAAACCTCCTCCATTTTGTCAATCGGTTAAAAATACATAGGATTTTTGCTCAGAAATAATTTCTTAACAAGCTATAATCCATTATTATTATATACCTACTGCGCGACTAATCGCGCACTAAAATTACGTGATAAATAAACCCAGTCAAATCTATGTTTTGTATAAATATTTAGTTTATTTCCGCTATCTTGTTGTAGGCAAATAAGTTTAAGGGCATTAAGTGCATTAAGGACATTTACTAAAAAAAAAAAAATTACAAACAATTACTAATGTTACAATAATTATACATTCAAAAACTCAATTTTACAAAATAGATAAAATAATAACAAATATCACTTATTTTCAGTACACTCTATTATATATATATTTTTAAACGATCGATGCAACTCGGTCGAAACGTCGGTCGGGATGATGAGGTATTTATTTATCTCGTAATTTTAGTGCGCGAATAGTCCCGTAGTATACAGTAACAATGTGTTCAAATCGCGAAAGTTTAAATACAACATCTCTACATAGTATAAAACAAAGTCGCTTCCCGCTGTCTGTCTGTCCCTATGTATACTTATATCTTTAAAACTACGCAAAAGATTTTGATCCAGTTTTTTTAAAATAGATAGAGTGATTCAAGAGGAAGGAAGAGGAGGAGGAATAATACACCTGTGCAAAGCCGGGGCAGGTCGCTAGTAAGCTTCATAATCCAGTCTATCATAATCCAAATAAAACCGCCAATCACGCCTTCCTAACTAAATCCTCCTCGTTACCGCGAGGAAATGAGATCGTTCGCGACAATATCGCTATCTCGGCGGGAAATATAAGTAAATGCTAATACCTACGCAAAGAAAACCCATTAATAAGGCGTTGCAGAGCGGGAAGCCTTCGGGCGTTCATTTCCGGGCACGAGTTCCTTACACTTGGTATTTTCGACTTACTTTGTACTTTGGAGTAAATAAAATGTACTTTATTTACTCCACAATAAAATGAATCCTGGTAAGATTTGTTTGAATTTGGACGTTTATACCTAGCGACTAATTCCATAACTATAACGATCAATGATGAACAATTGTTTCACTAATTATACTTTGTCTTCCAGTCTGTAAAATAAAAATACATGTTATTTTTATTGTCTTCATAATTATATTGTCTTACTTGTTGACTTTTTTGGTAGTAATTGACATTTAAGTATGGATCATGTAAGTAATAAAATCTCGATAGAGCAAAAAAAATATATTTTCATCACATCTATAGATAGTGTGGACTACTTGGTTTGCCTTTAAGTGCGCCCAAAGGTGGTGTTTTCTATAAGAAACTATAAGTGCGCCGGAATTATCTTTTCATCACATCTATTCGAAAAGGGCTACTTGGTTTGCCTTTAAGTGCGCCCAAAGGAGGTGTTTTCTATAAGGAACTTTGTAAGTGCGACGGAATTATCTATGCCGTGCACTTTTTGAATTTGGAAGTATTTGTAAAGTTAGTGTTCAGCGCCAAGAAAATAAATGAAAAGAATGTAAATATAAGTTTTCATTTGTTTTATTATTAGATACCATTTAATTTCAATTTAGGTATTACTCTACGTTTTATTAAATAATAATACTATAGTAAAATATGAGGCGCCTTTTGTTTTCTCATAGAGGTGATGAAAAGTAGGGCGCAAAATATATTTTTGGCTCGGGCGACGTACTTTGAATGCCTCACTACGTTCAGGATTCTACTAAAGAATCCCTCGCTACGCGCACAAAAAAGCGCCCTCGCCGTAAAAATATTATTTTGCTCCCATATGATACAATCTACTATTGCGCCCGAGTGGTACTCTACTTTTCATCACCTCTATGAGAAAATAAAGGCGCCTCATATTTTATTGTAATATTATTATTTAATAAAACGTAGAGTAACAGCTAAATTGAAATTAAATAGTATCTAATAATAAAACAAATAAAAACTTATACTTACATTCTTTTCATTCATTTAAATTCAAAAAGTGCGCGGTAAAGATAATTCAGGCGCACTTACGAGTATAAAGATCCTTTTAGAAAACACATCCTTCGGGCGCACTTAAATGCGCCTTTTCGAATAGATGTGATGAAAAATATATTTTTGGCTCTGACGACGTATTTTGAATCCCTCGACTACTCTAGAATCCCTCACTTCGCTCTGGATTCAAAAAAGCACCCTCGCCGTAAAAATATTATTTTGCTCCCATATGATACAATCTACTATTTAGAAGCAGCTACAAATGAACTGCCGTAGCGTGGAGTTCATTCGGATTTTCTTTATTATTTGCTAGCAACTCGCCCCGGCTTAGCACAGGTGTATTAAACATATTAAACTTTCCCTTGAATTACTCTATCTATTTAAAAAAAACCGCATCAAAATCCGTTGCGTAGTTTTTAAAGATATAAGCATAAGGACATACAGACAGCGGGAAGCGACTTTGTTTTATACTATGTAGTGATGATGATGTCGAATACGTCACACTTTATCGCTATTGGATTTATCGGTAGGTAGGTATATAAATAAATGTTCATGCAATTAAATCCATTAATAAAGAGTTGAAGAGCAGGAAGCCTTCGGGCGTTCATTTCCGTGGAACAGTTCAGTAGACTTGGTATTTTTGAGGTGGCTACGGCTTACTCTACTTTGACGTAAATAAAATCCCGTCTAAAGTATTTTAATGTAAAATAATGCCAAGACGCGACCATAACAACGCAAATAAAACTGACAAAAAGCTATTAGATCTCATGTGTGCTTCTAAGTCAACACTTACACAAGCCTAATAAACTTATACAAGCTATAAACACCTTCCCTACATAGTCGACGTACCACCTGCTCGTATTATGCGATTCGCTTCTTCCTTCATAATGCGGACCGCCAGGGATTGGCATACTCTGCCTGTCATTGTTTCCGGACAATTACAATTTGAATATCTTCAAGTCAAGAATGAATAGATATCTTCTAGGTGTACATACTCCATCTTCGGCTACAACTTCGCTTTCCATCAGGCGAGTTGCCCTATTATACAGAAAAAATACCAGACAAGTGCGAGTCAGGCTCGCACATCGAGGGTTCCGTACAAACACATTGTTTCAATAATTAAAAACCTGTTTTAGCATGTGCTAATGAAAATATCTTACATGATACGATTTGCTCACTTTGAATTTTGAACTCATTTTTCGTGAACTTTGGGGCCCTATTTTTTTGTGACCTAAATAAAAATGTACAGTTTTCAGATTTATTTCTATATGTGTACTCTGAGATAATGCTTCTCGCCAAATTTCATAGTTCTATGTCAACGGGAAGTACCCTGTAGGTTTTGATTTTTGTGAGTGTCGAAATATGCGATTTTTTACGAAATAAACGGCTCTAACTTTTTTAAACGATAACTTAGAAGTTTTTCTTTTACACAACTGCAATAGTCTATAGATATACGTATACAGTTTAAATTTCAACTCGATATCTTTACGCGTCCCCGAGATAAAGAGTCTTGACATTCACACAGACGGACAGACGGACAACAAAGTGATGCTATAAGGGTTCCGTTTTTTCCGTTTGAGGTACGGAACCCTAAAAACACAAAAAACGCTGAATAAATACTGTATGAATTATCACAAAATAAAAAACACAAAATAAAAAGTACTTCAGGTAAAGTTAAGTACAGCGTAGATATTTTATTTACGACAAAGACAGATTAACTCCAGTACAGGCTGTTCAGCCCGGAACAAATTGAAAAATTGATTGGTAAATTGAAATGGCAATGGGCAGGGCACATAGCGCGGAGGATTGATGACCGATGGGGTCGAAAAGTTCTCGAGTATAGACCAGCAAGCGCAGCGTAGGACGTCTACCCACAAGGTGGACGGCCGACCTTATTAAGACCGCAGGATCGCGCTGGATGCAAGCCGCTTCCAACCGGTCTTCTTGGAGATACATAGGAGAGGCCCTTGTCCAGCAGTGGACTTCTTATGGCTGATGGATGGATGGATTACAAATCTGTTTTACCTATCGGATAGAAAACCATTTGCCATAAATTTTTATCAAATAGGTTTTTTGTGCTTTGTTAGATAGTAACAGTCACTTGCTCGTTGTTTCGATGTTCTGACTTTTATTCTGTAATTTATTATGGCTGCACAGTGGTAAGTATTTGTCTCTTAGGTGACACAATGGGGTTGAGTTGTACTAATGTCGGCGTCGCAGGCGCCTAGAACTGACATAGGAAATATCGCCGTCGCCGCGCCTCAGTGGTTTTAATGGCAGCCCGGCGCGGGGATGGACATCTGTCTTCTAATATGTCATCGGAATGAGACTAGAGTATTATTTGGAATAAAAATATATATATTTTTTTACTTAACAACAGTTTTGTTTAACCTGTTTAGAAATGTCTTATTAGCAGAAATATAGTAGTTTGTGTGAATCGTTGGCTAGCCAGTGTCACAGATTCCCGTATAGGTACAAAATCAAGATATAAAATGACCTTATCCCATAAAAAACATTTTTAGGGATAATTTCTAACTCGTATGTTCATTGTTCATATAGGCGGGATTACCTCGATGATATTCGACATGTTATAGATGTAATATTGATGATTTATAAAAAATGGTTTAGCCTATTTGATAATTAAATGAGGCCTGAAGTAAGATCTACCAAACAAAAAAAAAACATTAAAATTGGTACATAATTGAGGGATTTATCGCGTAACATAATATACAAAAAAATATACACACAAATTGAGAACCTTTTTTGAAGTCGTTGATCTAGCTTCGACTTTTGAAATGATAACAGTCAAAATTCTTAGTAACATTTCGTTTAGATTTTGAATATGAAAACCTCGATTTGCCATAGGCTTTGTACAAAACTAACCAGCTTGAACCAACCGGCCGCGACTCAGGGCCTCTTTTTAATTTACTCTCTGGTGTTTCTGGGCTGTAAATTGTACAAAAAATGTCGCGAATTAATGTAACGCGGTTTTCGTGCTTAGAATTTTTATAATGGACTCAGGTTTAAGCAAGAATAATGATGACGTAATTAGAGTAAAACGTTAAGAGAAATAAGTAAAGATAATTTACTTTTTTTTGAGTTTCTTGTACACATAAGTTCTTAAAAACAGGACAAGTGGGAGTCAGGCTCGCACATCGAGGGTTTCGTACAAACATATTGTTAAAATAATTAAAAACCTGTGCTAATGAAGAATAAGAATAAGAATAAGAAATATTTATTGGCCATAAAATAACATCAAACGTTACAGGCAAGTCATGGTTTACATTTATTGATGTCTTACTTACTAACATAATTATAATCAGGTACATGAAAATGAGGATTCTGAAAATGACATTGACATAAATTCACTTAATTTGTAAAATGGATTAATTTCAAAAAAATTTTTTATTGTATTTTTAAATCGCTCAAAATCTAACTTGGTTACATAATTTGGTAATTTATTATACATAGATATTTTATTGCTCAGTCCTTGTTTTTCTAATGTAACTAGCCTTCTTTACTAAGTTCTTTTATATGATACCTTACATGATACGATTTACTTACTTTGAATTTTGAACCCATATTTTGTGAATTTTGAGGCCCTATATTTTTGTGATTTAAATAAAAATGTACAGTTTTCAGATTTATTCCTATATGTATACTCTGAGACAATGCTTCTCACCAAATTTCATAGCTCTATGTCAACGGAAAGTACCCTGTAGGTTTTGATTTTAGTGAGTGCGAAATATGCGATTTTTACGACACAAACGGCTCTAACTTTTTTAAACGATAACTGAGAAGTTTCCCTTTTACACAAATGCAAGATACCATAGATATACGTATACAGTTTAAATTTCAGCTCGATATCTTTACGCGTTCCCGAGATAAAGAGTCTTGACATACACAGTATACAAACAGACTGGTAGACGGACAGACGGACAGACGGGCAGACGGACAACAAAGTGATCCTATAAGGGTTCCGTTTTTTTCCGTTTGAGGTACGGAACCCTAAAAATGAACAAATGTTTATACCACTGACTTTTCTGTGAATGCAGACATTGTGAGGAAACCGTTTTATGTCCGGAGATGAATTAATAATTCAATGTGAATCCACTGTTGGACATATGGATCCCCGACGGAACTCCAATAAGAAGTGAGTTTGTGAGTCCGTTAACTTGCAACTGCAGTCAGTGGCAGCGTGGTAGATATTATCTTTATTACCTGATCACTCTTTTAGGGTAGCCCTACGTTCAGGAGTGGATAATTAAAACGCTAATTTCGTTTTATGTATTCTCGTATCTCGTAACTAGGTCTGGTTGACTAGGTTTTTGTCAGGGATCATAAAACTTCAGCAACGTTCGTCACGGTTAGTCTTCGGATAGGTGACCGTGAGTGGCATTTACAACTGAGCGTTACCATGGCTCGGATAACACATTAAATTGTAGGCTCCGGTTGTATTAACCGTATAGCCATGTCAGAGACCTTCAGGCGGCGTAAAAGCTCTGACACCAGGGATCACCACCCGGCCTTTACGAACTTACTTAGGTACCTTCATAAAACGTACGTTTTGCTATTTCTAGAATACAAATAGTTTTAGTATCGAAACGAGGCAAAAGCTTCTTCCGCATTTGACCTAGTTTAGTGTGCCAGCAAAACACAAATCGTATGGACTTAGAAAATATAATAACAGAATCAAGAATTTAATTTAATTTCATAAATATTCCGAATTTGATTTCGTAGTCAACTGGTGTAAAAAGATGTCGTCAAAGCAATAATAAATTGGGCCGCGGTCAGAATTTCAATGTAGTCTTGAATGTGAAATTATTTGTTGATTCATTCAAATTGGAATTTCCGGAAAGTTAGTGGGCTTCAGCGCGTCTAATTGTAGTATTATGTATTCTATGGCCGTGGTAATAGACTTGTTACTTCGTGAGGAGCGGGTTGATGAATGTTCAAAATAGGAGATAAAGTAAGTACCAAAATTCGTATAGGCTAGGTGGTTAGCCCAGGTGGTGGTTGTACACAGATGGGGAAAGCCGCTATGGGCAAGATGACGAGGATATGTCGAAACAGGAATATCTCCAACGCAACCAAAATGAGACTTGTAAAAACACTGGTATTCTCTATATTCTTGTATGGCGAATCATGGTCAATTCGCGCGGTGGACCGCAAAAAGATCGAATCTTTTGAAATGTGATGTTGGAAGAGAATGTTACGCATACCGTGGACAGCGAAACGCACCAATAAGTCCGTTCTTGAGCAATTAAAGATTAAGACTATGCTTTCCACAATTTGTTATCAACGAGTCTTAACTTACTTTGGTCACATCGCCCGTAGGCAGCCCGATAATTTTGAGAAGCTGGTTGTAGTTGGGAAAGTAGATGGCAAAAGACCACGTGGACGCTCACCTACCCGTTGGTCTGATCAGATTAAGTTGATAACCGGGCTTCCAGTTTCCACTGCTCTGAAGAAAGCCGAAGATAGGGCGGAGTGGAAGCAACTCGTCACTGATTCCGTCAAGGCATTTTAAGACGGGCACGATCATCAGTAATGAAGAGGACGAATAAGAAGAAGGTGGTTAGCCCTGGTGTCAGAGTTTTTAAGCCGCCTAATAGCTTCTGACATGGCTAAACGGTCAATTAACACAACCGGGACCTACACTTAAACGTGTCATTCGAGCCACGGTAATATAATATTATTAATTTATTATGTAATTTATATTGGAATGCAGTAAAAATATGAGATAAGTTTTTGATACATAGGCGAATGTTGCAAGTAAATAAAGCTTATGGAAAAGCTGATAGTTTTTCTGATAACGATTGATAATTCAGTAGATTTTTTTTAATATTACCTACCGACACTTCCCAAGTATATAAGTTTTGTTCACGTCCGAATCCGTAATAAAATATTAGTAAAAAAGTTCTGATTTTTAAACAATCGAACTCAATGAAAATACAATAAATCCGTAAAATGTGTATTTTATTATTTTATTTTGTTATTATGTTTTGTTTTGTTAAATAAATAGGTATACTTGTCAATTGAAAAATAAAAAAAAAAGTAAAAATATTAATGGTCCCGAATTTTTTATTCTCGTTCACAGTACCTGTGTACATACATACGCCTAGTCAGTCGTCGAAAATGTTAACTTTACCACCTCTACAAGTAAACGTCACTGGGCGCTGGTCAAATAATTGGAATACCAAATTGGGTAGGCAGGGGGATTGTACACGGACGAGATTTGCGGCTGTCATGCATACTTTACTTATGTTAGAGGCGTATTTTATATTATAAGGTGTGTACACACTCCGCAGTGAATCCAACCTTTGTAGAGTAGAGATACATATTTGCACCCGGTGAAATGCTCTATGGAGATTGCCGCAGTGCAGTATAATCGTATTTGTATTTTAATTTTACCTTAAGTAATTGTTAAGGTCCACACTTAATTCTAAAACTGTGTAATTATATTTACTGGTGTCCTCATTTTCACCTGATATATTCTATTCCTAATATTAAGGTATATTGTTTCATTAGAGGACAATACATATAAAGATAGATAGTTCAATTATAATGGAACGGAATGGATAGTTCAATTTTACCTAGGTATTTGTATTAGTTCAATTAGATCGGTCAGTATTTGGATGTGTGACCAATTAAATCAATCAGATCGGTCAGTATTTGGATGTGCGGTTGGCATTTTCCAACTGACCGCTACCATAGCTCGGATGACACATCTCGGTTGTTTTAACCATCTAGCCATGTCAGAGGCTTTCAGGCGGCCTAAAACTCTGACTCTGAGGGCTAACCACGCTTATACGAACTTTACTTAAGTAGTTACTTGCTTTACGTAGGTTTGATATAAGAAATATGGATAATATGCATCTGGGATTCCGTTAAACTTAGGTACCTACTATTCTCAGAGGTTGTAGGTATATTTTGTGTCAAACTTCGAAAATACTATTTAATATTTTGTCGAATAAGATTATAAAATTGTAAACCAATTTCTTTGGAAAATATGTGGAGAAAAAAAATAGTCGAAACAAATAGCAAATAATGATACGGTTTCATTGCGATTTTAAAACAATTTCAACCCAGCAAAACATACGCCACATAACAAACACTTCACAAAGCGCAACCGACACTGTACTTACCCCCTAATCTCCTTCATCCCATAATCCCCTGGTATCCCCATAATCTCGCCATAAGCTATTCGCGAAACTTTTTACACGAAACAAACGAACTCCGAAGTCTCAAATTCAATTCGCTGCCGAACAAAAATGAACTTTTACATCCCTATGTGGGAGTACATTTGACTATACATATTGGAAAAGACAATAGCTAAGATTGGGCGCGAAACAACTCCTTTAAAACATACAGGGCTATCCAGAACTGTAGTAGTAAACCGAAAGGAGGTGATTTAGACCATCATTATGAACAACTCCTCCCATATACGTACGTACGTACCATCGACTTGGCATTTTTTCTATTCCATATTGATGGTACGTACTCATGCTTATAATTATGTCCCTGACAGGTTCGTATGGCGGAGGCCGCAGCTACTGGCGGTGCCGCGCGCGCGCACCAACCTGCTCGTCGAGGCGGTACTGACGCGCGCACTGCACTTGCCCCATAGTAAAAGTAGTTCATAACGATGGATTTAATCACCGTCTTATAGCTTGGTACATAGGGTGACAGGGTAGGCAGGCAGGTAATAAAGGCAGCAGATGGATCGAAATATCGTGGTCATGGCCGTCAGGGATCGGAACGAGGCGGTGATGGAGGCTCTGGGCCGGGAGAAAACAATACAATTGGAATAGGACGGGAAACATGTGTACCGATGTGTAAATCTTTAGTAAATAAGCACTGCGTGGATGCCCCAAGCATTCGGCGGCTTCATGTATCGGGTCGTTCTCCTCCCTCAAATATGGTCGAGGAGAGCGATGGCTGGCACATGTGTCTCACTCGTGATCGGGTGCTTGCTTGCGGGTCGCCGGTCTACCCGTGGCATTCACGTAATGCATCGAATAACTAACTTAGGCTTACATTTCAAGTACTCTCTTTGTACAGTTTAATAAAACAAATCTAAATTTTTAGCTAACAAAAGGCAAAGCTCTGGTGTGTGTCAATAATAAAAAAAAATATCGTGGTAGAAGGATTAGTCTGTCCGTGCAAGGGTCCACTGGCTGTCCAGGGTGCGCCGGGCGTTTTAGCAATTCAGGTACTATCAAGCAAACGATACTCAGGGAGGCTCCTTTCATGCATCCCGGTAGCAGAAAAGAAAATAAGTATACATAGTAAAAATTGAATATACTCAAAAAATGTTAGCTTCTAAACGACTAAACGTGCATCAGTCCGCGCCGCTGGATGCAGTCATCAATCTTTATATGAAAACTTATGAAACGACGCGCACCTGTCCGCGCTTTACTGTCAAACACTGTAGCCGTTTTGTATCACAAAACTTGACAAAAGCTATGGGCTAGCTGATTTTTATTTGGTAACTAGCTGCGCCCCGCGGTCTTACCCGCGTTAGCCCGAGATAAAAAGTAGCCTAAGTGTTTATAAAAGGTACCTTCATACCGAATTTCATCTAAATCGGTTCTGCCGTTTTGCGTGAAAAAGTCACAAATATCCATGTTTACTCACAAATTTTCTCGTTTATAATATTAGTAGGATAGGATTTATGGTTTGAAAATTCATACTTGTGCATCCACACACATTTTAAAAGGCTTTAAATTACATTTTCAGTATGGATTACAGATAGACAACATATACAGATAGACAACTGTATTTTGTCAAGGAAACCATTGTCAATCAACCACCTTCAAATGCAAGCATCCGAAAGTTTTGATTGCGTAAATTAAGTCACCAATTGACCGTGATGTGTTCAACACTGGAATTTTGGAAATAACACAACGAAATTGATTGATTTTTAAGAATACTTAATATGCAGTCCAGATAAGAAAATTCTAAAGCTTAGGTACTGTTGGATTGCAGTATCAACAGGTATAAATTATACCATAAATATTTCAATTTCTAATGGGATTTCGAAAATTGTTCGGCTGAGGTGTGCCAGGAAATTGGACTTTGGCTCATAATATATAGAGCTACTAATCTAGGGACGGCGGTAACGTAACATGATGCCTTAGTGACTGCCTGAGTGGCCAAGTGGTTAGTGATCCTGACTCTTGGGTCAAGAAGTCGTGGGTTCTATTCCCATCCGGGGCATGCGTTTATATGATCAACATGTATTTGATCTGTGTCTGGATGGTATCTTCTATACAAGTAAATTTAAGTGTGTATCAGGCTCTGGCAGCCATATTAAAGCCTTTGCTTAGTTTGCGCGGTCAGAGATTTTGTGTAAGATGTTCCCTAATATATTTTTAATTTGTTGTTTTTAAACTTTCGCGATTTGAACACATTATTAGAGTCTACCCGTGACCACGGTCGATGCAACTCGGCCGAAACGTCGGGATGAGGAGGCATTTATTTATCTCGTAATTTTAGTGCGCGATTAGTCCCGTAGCATATAGTACTCGTAGTAATAATATATTTTTAATTTGATTAGTCCTGAATAAATAATGAACTAAGAAGTAACAAAAACCTAATAATATTGAAACCACTTATCTGGCACACCATTGTGAATACGTTTTACTAGGGGACTAACCTGTAATAGTGTAAAAAAACCGCTTTCAGGACTTTTTGTATGGAATAGCTGTTCTTTTTTGCAATTTCATATTTAGCCCCATACTTTTTTTTATTTTTTTATTTATTTGTATTCTATACTCTACAGACTCCGGAGCCTGTACCTTTTATTAACAATGATTCGACTTTTTCCTAAGAATACAATATATTTTACTAAACTACGTTACGTATATGCACCGAGCAGTCCTGCCCCCGCAAGCAGCACCCGTTCGCGAGTTGACGCACGTGCCAGCCGTCGTCCTTGTCGACCACATTTTTGGGAAGAGGGCTCGCCGCCACGCATCGCCGCCGCAAGAAGAGGCGCCTAGGCTAGCCTGAGTGCTTCGGGTATACACGCAATCTTTATGCTAACTTAATCTACTATTAACTATCGTCCATTCGCCTCAAGACCTCCGCAACCGCCGCGTTCCTATCTTTTATGGCCATACTTGGTAAGTTTCTCACCATCGCCGTTTTAGCCATAGGACGTCCACATACTGCATGACCACACATGCTGGACATAGGCCCCCCTGATAGATACATCATAGAATATTGCCATAGCTTGTATACGGAATGACTGCGAATTTTTGTTAAGTGCTCACATTGTGCTCCTATGACAAATAAATGAATGAAATTGAATTCATTACGCAGTCATCCCGTATACAGGCTTACAGGTTCACATACTATTATATACTATTATTTATTCTATGCTGTAACTTGTTATGATCAAACTAAAATAACACCTATTTTTGTAGGAGGTTCAAACATGTCTACAAGTAAAATGACGAAATTACCCCCAAAAGTCTAAACTGTCTCCAAACTGTTTTAATTGCGCAAAACTTTTATAACGCGCTGATGCACTCCATCACTCGAGTGTATAAGTTTAGTGCTTAAACTTAAATGTGACTTTGGATGACTTAATTAACATTCTACGTGTAAATACTTGTTCTTAAAGTTTGTTCGTCTATTCTTTTATCATCTCTATTCTTATACTAAACTGAAGTAGAAAGTTCTGAAAGCAGTTAAAATTGTTCACTTGGGAGTAATTGTCTATTTTGGATTCTTATGTGATGTAAAAAAATGAGGCGTATTTTGGGCTAAAAAAACATCCACCCATCCATCAGCCACAGGACGTTCACTGCTGGAAACAGGCCTCCCCTATGGATCTCCAATAAGACCAGATGGAAGCGGCTTGCATACAGGGCAATTCTGTAGTCTTTGCAAGAGCATCTACCTGGTTGGTGGACGTCTTACGCTGCGCTTGCTGGTGCGTGGTCTCCACTTAAGACCTAATCAAACCCATCAGTCCTTCGTGATATGTGGTCTGCTGACTGTCATTTCAACTTGCCAACTTGTAGCTGTGGTTCTTCAACGGATTTTTTGACATTAGTGATTCGATCTCGCAGAGTGACTGAGTATAGCCCTCTCCATAGCTAGTTGGGCTACTTGGAGCTTATTAGTGATATAAAATATTATGTGCGTATGAAATAAAGCTAACACGTTATTATATTATCTTACTCTGTATCATACTACAATGTGATTATCTATGAAAACATACACACAAAAAACACAAACGAATTGAGCATCTCAATTCATGGACTCAATGATAATAGTACATTATGGTACATGTGTGCTGAGGCGCCATTGACAGCCTTGAGAGTGTCTTAAGAGAGCCGAGGACGGTAATCATCAACACCCACGTTTTTCAACACACATGTGAATAAAATACTAAAACAAAATTTCAACTGTGAAAACGAGTTGTGAAAAATGTTTCGAAATGGCGGGAAAAATTAATAAGATTTCCTATACGCGCGCAATGACAATCAGCCAGAGACTAAAAAAATGAGGTTTCATTTCATCGTAGATTCATTTGTACCTACTATTGAACACGATCTTTTTTGTATCGATATTTTAAGAACAAAGCAACCCAACCAATATGAATATGAATAAAATAAAATAGCAATGAAAAAGTCACAGGTGTCATCATGTGTCTAATTGCGGTGAAATTAGAGCCACTTTATGAACAAGTGTGTCGAAACAATTTTGTTTTTATAACCATGTGATGTCACCTGCCGGCTCCACCGGAAGACCAGCGCTGGTTCACAGCTAGCATATGCTGAGGTGGAGCCGATTTGTGACAGAAATATAGATTATAAGTGGTATTCTACTTAGTTTTAATATTTATTATGTTTAATTTAAGTATATTGTACTCTATATTTTTGTCACATTAAAAGGATGTCTATGTCTATGTCTATGTCTAAACAAAGTATTTAGTAAGTACCTACTTTTATGTCAAGTTTATTCGCAATCATCCAGCAGATGCTCAAATAGATCATCCTCAATCTTTAAGAGCGCAAAGCGTAACTTATTTGATTGACAGACGCGAAAGATTTCAGGAAGGCAGCCCGAACCCGCGCCGGGTGGATCGTGTCGCTATTCACATGGAGATTTTATGAGAAAATGTTCCGAAAGAATGAAATAAACCTGGATACATCGGTATCTATTAACTCGGGAAAACGTGGCCATATTAGGTAAGGAATGAATTTTGCTGTGGAAACTGGGTTTTACACGACTGTTTATAAAGGTGTTAGAGGATGTGCAAAAAGATAACCGTGGTGGCGTTACGATGAATTAACAATAAGATTTTAAGCAGCCTAGGTATAGGCCGCGCAACACAAGTTGGCGGGTACGAAGTAGCGCAATAGCCAATCAACGCCCGGCTTTATGTGAGCTTTAGTCAGGATTGCATATTACGCAGCTTGTAGATTTACACTCGTCAACTTGTGTGGCGCGGCCTATGCCAACTATACTTGGTAGACGCAAGTACTGATGAAAACCGAATTTGTGTCTACCAAGTATCAAACATTTTTAGTTGTAACTTGAACGTCCCGTCTCAAATCCATTTATGCATCAAACGTCACGGTCCCGCGTCAAATTTTTCGCGCGCGGTTGCGGATTATCTGTCCCGCTAAAAACGTATATCAAAGGAACAATAGACAAGCTACGTACTAATAAAAAATACCGTGGCATAGCCTAATTTATTGTTTTTTATAAGTCTATGATTCAAGTCTTACCTTAATACTTTAAAAAATGGTAAACAGCAACACGGAGCCGCCAATGGCTGGATCGGCTATCCCCGACTTTAGAGCACAATATTTCGATCACAACACAATTAACACTGTAAATCACATACACCAGTTGATAGAAAACGTCTTTGGCAAGGTTTTTATACATAACACTCTATTATTTAGTTAAAGTTTACCACATATTTTAGCACAAAATTGCTGCACATAATGCCGCTGGAACCGGACCGGTGCGACTGGCGCCGGCTCTAAACTGGCTGCCGAACGACTCGAAAAGAGGAATGAACTTTTATGCACTCTGAGGCCATCTACGGTTCATTCCAAATATTAAATACTAGCGTTTTTACAAAAAACAAACTCTAACTTTAAGGTTTATAGCTGATTTTTGCAAAACTCGCATCTGGGACAGTAAAGTGACCATGGACGTTTGGGTGAAAAATGTTTTGGTTACCGTACTGCCCCTTGAACGATAGAGTAGATGACAGATCAATATTAGTAAAATGGCACACGGACTTCACCTACGACGCTTCTCTATTTACATAAACTCTGTTTATATCATAGACATAATAAGATGGGAGTTTTCACTCCAATGGGGCACCAATTCGCAAAAATAGTCATCTTTTCAGCCATAGGACGTCCACTGCTGAACATAGGCCTCCTCTAAAGGTCTCCAATAAGCACGGTTTGTGGCGGCTTGCATCCAACGCGATCCTGCGGGGTCACCTCCACCACCCACATGGACAAAAATAGCACAAAAACCAAAATATCATTCGGCCAAAGCAGTCAAGCTAGTAGAACAAAACAACGTATTTAGATAATAAACTTTACTCGTATGAACTATGAAAAGCTCTTCACAGACAGATTTACTAACACATTATTTCACTTGATGTTCTCGCTACGAGAGCACGATGTGGCTGTTAACGACGGAGATGAAGTAAATCCAGACTGTAACAAAAAAAATCTTATACTATGGGAATAATCCAGCACATCGACCCGGCCTATACGAACTACACTCGATAGTTTGGTTCGTGTAGGCCGGGTGGTTAGCCCTGGTGTCAAAGTGTTTAAGAGTGCGCCTAATGCCATGAAAAAATCAGATTTCAGCCGCGCTTCTTGCATCACCCGCTATCATCTATGCTGCTTTGTTTAGAGACGAAAATCGCATGACACAGTTTATGACGATGTTGGCTTTGAGCCCTAACTTATATTTTTAGGTGGGATTTTATATATTTTTTCAAAATTTAAACTGATTACTTGACTAGAACAGTAGTCTGGTTACGTAATTTGTCAAAAATAATGTGGTGTTGTCGCTGATAATTTCGAGCATTTGAAATAAAATACTTATCTTTTTTTTATGACGCAATGTTTTCATTTTTTTATTTTTAAAATTCCACCTCCGATTACCCGTCCAAAGACTGAACATGCCGAACGTTGCTTAATTTTCGTTATCTCTGAGAAACACTTAGTTAAACTAAGCTAGGTATGAGTTTAAAGTTAAAAGTACAGAAATACAAAAAAAAAACTTATTTACAATACTATTCGATTCCAACCACCACAAGTACCACTACCATATATATCTCTTTATTTATATTTCGCCTGCACTCTTTATTGCAGCAAACCAATTCTATTCATTCCCTAGGGAATGTATCAAAGCACTTTTCGCGGGAAAACAGAGTGAAAAGTGAAACGACTTGGTCGGAGTTAGCTCAGTTAAGGCTGCAATGAGAACTGGCGTAATTTAGAACAGCATTACGTAGCTTAAGTTAGAAAACACTAAGAAAAAGGATTTAGAAAACTTTTAGTTTAGATGATTATATTACAGAAAAAGGAATTTAACTTAGAGCATTGTATAGTTTAGATCTTAGGACTCCATTTTTAACGGAGGATATTAGGGGGGGACATCTTACACACAGCCTCTGACCCCAAATTAAGCAAATCTTGTGATATGGCTGCCAGAGACTGATATACTACATAAACATATTTTTATATACATACTTATATAAATATGTAGTAACAAAATAACACCCATCTTGGAGCACCTATTCTTGGAGCATTTGTAATGAGGATCTTACATTAAGGATTTAAAAAATGAGGCCTTTGTATTGAGTTGAGGCTTTGTAGTGATGCTAATACAAAGAAGTCTACAAAGTTGTAGAGATATTAGCGTTAAATCTGCACAGAAAACTGACCACCAACTTAATCTGACATTAAAATACCTACTTTAAAGAAGTCATTATAATGAATTTCTTAGAGAGACTAAGGCTATAGTGGGGCTTTGCTGTGGAGCTATGGATAAGTGGACATACTAAAACCATGACCTTACCGATTTAGGTACTTACTGTGCTTTTTTCCGACAGGATTTTATTCAGACGCCTTTCAAGTGAGGAGTTCATCGTGGACCAACTGCTTTCGCACAATTAGTTGGACATCCAAAATACGTATTCCTAATGGCACAACTACGTCCAACTAAGCACAACTATGTACAATTATTTTTTTAGCTATTCCTTGTGATACATTGAAGTATAATACACGAGAACTGAAGATTGTTGTCTATGACGACGTCAGCCAACTGCCGGCGTACGCCGGCGAAGCGCGCCGACGGGCCTTAGTCGCGATTAAACAAAATGGTTGAATATATCAGACGTCAAAATATTATTTAAAAAATTAAAAATGGGGAAATGTGTAGTCAAAACCTCTTAATCCCGTTCTCAATTTCTTCATAAAGCTTCTGGAATTTATTTCCACAAGTAAATACGGTTTACACTATTCGTATTAATTGAAACTATCACATATAATATCATGATTTTAAAAGTAAATAATTTTACAGTTGGTGATGCCAGGTGAAACATAATTTTGTTTCCCCATAATTATGGGAGATTTCGAAAATATCGATAATTACTTTTTTGATACTATAGGATATCCGCAGACAAAATACGTAAAGATAACGATAAATAATGGATAAAAGCCATTAGAATACAAAAGAAAGTGAAACTGACTGGATAATAATAGTAAATAGTGAAATAGTAAAATTACAATAGATTACAATATAACTTCAATAAATACTAAAAATACAAGAGTACAAAGATAATAACAAATCCGGTACCTAGATTAATGGGCGGCATTAACGTCTACAGCGATTTTAAATAATACTAATAATCATTACTTTACTATTTTTATAATTATTGATAGTTATGAATCAAGCAGCAGAATCAGGCTTAAATAGTTTACGTTTTGTAATTATTAGTTTAATCAAATAGCTCGACGGCAACAGGTATCTATGTCCGGAGATTGAAGTACAGGTATAGTATAACATATTAGGCTACAATTTTCAAAGAAGTTTTACGTGATACAGAGATACTGAAAAAGCGCGCGCTGCGTGGTATAGGTATGTATGAGTGACACAAACTGCACGCGGGCCGTGCGGGGTGCGTGGTAACTAGTGGTAAGAGCTTACGAACTCGGGCGCGGGTGGCGGTGTGGCTATGCTAGCTGTTAGTCTGCTATATTTATTATTGTTTATTATAATTGTTTACTCCAACGGTTCCAGAATAAAAAAAACATCATTGCAATTTTCAAAACAATATATTGTAGATTCTTCATGCAATGCTTTCGAATTTTCTTAAGAAATATCCTGTCCTACAATATGACACGTTTTTGATAATTAAGTATTATTATGGCGATAATTATTTTAATTATCAAGAACGAATAAATATTGGTCGGATAAATGAATAAAATATTCTTTGTATTATAACTTTATTCATAATTACATCATATTATATTTGATTTTGATTAATGACTCAAATTCATAATGTTATTACTAAAATGTTGATTATTAAAAATATCGGTTTGTATCACTGACATTGAGAAGATATCGTAACATTTTGGGGAAATTACAATCTAATGAACTGGCACCCTAATTAGGCATTGTCCGACTAAATTTAAAAATATTGCTATTTCTGTCATTTTAAACGTCTTACCGTACTTTAGCAACTAGTGTAACAGGGATAGAGATATGATTCTTTGATTACCTACCAACGATATTCGGGCGGTTAATGTGTCGCCATGCCTAGCAACGCAGTTGTTTGAGTCTGCTTATCTAGACATTAAACATCATTGTTGTGATACAACTACAATCAAAATAGATACCTAGTATTCATTTTAATAATGACAGCTGTCACTTTGACACTTGTCATTTTTAAAACTGAAGACCATGTCCAGATAAAAAATATGTTCTAAGAAGATCCTGTACAAACTACTATGGGCAACAAACGTGTAAAACACCACTTGTAGTGGAGTAAGTCGTCATTTGGAGTCTTGCACACACTGCACAACTAAGCTTAATTAAGTATAACCGTACTTAATTAAGCTTAGTTGTGCTATCGGGAACTAAAATTAATGACATTTATTTAGTAATGCAATCAGGAAACGTTTTAAAATAACATTCCTGATCGCAGAACTAGTTGTGCGAAAGCAGTTGGTCCACGAGGAATTCCTCTTTCAAGTTTGGCCTTTATTCGGCAACCACAATTCCCGATCTAGATCTCTGTTGAAGGCCTTAAATTTACAATGATGTCCTCATTCTGAGGCTTTATTCCTCAGGTTCTTTAAGTCCCGGCCACAGCCTCGACCGTGTCAATTATTCATTACAACATGTAAATGGATCCCGTTTGCAAAGCAATGTGTGTAAACAAATGTTTGCTATAATTATGTGGAATCGTTACTTGTAAGTGACTCGCGCAAGTCAACATTGTGTTTGAGCATACTTTGACTCAAAGACTCGAAGACTTTACATAAAATTAATTTATGCTTCGACGCATAGTTTCTGGACGTGCGATTCTATAATACCTATTTAAATTACGGGAGCGCAAAATAATGTTTATAAAAACTAAAATAAAAAATATTGTAATTTGCCGGTCTGAAGGCTCTAATTCTAATGAATCTTTCTACATTTAAAAAGCTTACATGAGCACTTAACTATACAAAGGTGGTCGCTACCGTGAACTAACTTGATAAGCAGTCAGTTCGCGGTAGCAAACTAGTAGGTTTAACAGTGTTATTTATTGTTAAAACGTTTTTGGTAGGTATATATCAATAAAAAAACATACACTACATATGATTTTTCAAAAACCAATTACAGCCAATAACAATAAAATTCATATAGAATCGCAGGGGCGACTTTGTGGCGAGTCGTCGGTGAGTGGCGACACCGCGAATCCTGATTCCCTGAGGCTAAATGAGACCCCTGACTCCTCTCTTGCCTTAACCGGCCGGCTTGGAGTTGAAACCGCAAGAGCTAAGAACTTAAGCTCCAGGGTGGAAGTGTTAAAGAGCATAACGCCGCGAATAGCGTCTAGTGAAAGCGCAGCACATCTCTCGACACCCTAAGCCGTCCACACCAATGTTGCCCCTCCGGCGCCAAATTACGGTAGCCTTTATGGGCGGCCCATTTAGTGGATGGCAAGTCACCACCCACCTAACTATTTTGAAATGAGGCATTACTTGGCGGGTGCCGCACCTCATTCCATATACAGCTTATAATCCCTTAGTAATTCATCAAAATAGCCCAAGAAGTACCTATTCCCCGTCTTTACAATAGTTTCCCTTTTCCTATCACCCAAAAACTGTATTTTTTACTTAATGATTGTAAAAGGGCCTCTTGGTGTTGGTTTCGGCCCCATCAATGCCCTTCAAAGATCCAGGGCAACCCGTGTGTTGTAAAACAAATTTATATAGAACCAATTTCGAGGTATATTTTTTGTAATACATAAATAATTGCCAAAATTGGACTATCACACAAGTCGTTTATTTCTTTGAAACAGCTCCATAGTTTCTAATCATTATTTTTTCCACATTGAGGTAAACAGGACGAAAAAATCCCACGACAACTATCGCGCGACACGCACTTTTTATTTTGTGCTCAGATATTATATTAAATTCACTACCACTTTCGTCCACATAATTGATTTGTTCATGTCTCAGGGCTTATAAGTCCTAAGCCAAGACGCTGTTTTGCACACGCCAAGTTCTCCAAGTTAACTGACGTACTCTAAATAATTAGCATTTCAATATATTCGTATTAATGCTTATATATAGATGTACGTATAACGAAGACAAAGCAACATGTTTGTATTCAAGTAGAGTTAAGTTGAAACTATTTATTCTAGAATCTAGAGACTTTGAAGAGTTTGTAAGGGGTGACTGGCTAAGTTAGGACGCTGCAACTTTACAGCAAACTGTTGTCGTGAAGTTTTAGAATTCTAATTTGATGCCGTGAAGATGCAAAAACTTAACTTGTTGCTATAAAGTAACAGCATCCTTATTCGTTGCCAATAAATTGCTGAGATGTAACTCGTTGCCGTAAATAAGCTAAAATGTAATTCGTTGCCGTGAAGATGCAGAACCCAAACTTGTTGCTCAGATGTAACAGTCTTTTCATGCGTTGCCGATAAATAGCTGATATGTAACTCATTGCCATGGATGAGCAAAAATGTAATTAGTTGCCGTGAAGATGTAGAAGCCAAACTCGTTGCAGAGAAGTAACAGCATTCTCACTCGTTGCCGATAAATTGCTGAAATGTAACTCGTAGCCATGGATGAGCTGAATTTATTACCGTGAAGATTCAGTATCCTGGCTTGTTGCTATGAAGTCGTAGCTATCCAACTCGTTGCCATGAAGTTACAGTAACTTATCTCTGCTGTGAAGTTAGCAACAAGCTGCGCATTCCTCGCTTAGTTGTTAAGCGAGTTTCAATCAGGGTTGGTTACTCGTAGCTTGTAGCTAACATTGCAGCTGCCAAAAAGTTTGATTCTGCCTGTAAATATGAAGCTGACCTCCGAGGTACAACGCGGCCACGACAAGTGCAGTGGCGCCACTGAGCCAATCCATCTCAGACAGTAGACAGACGTCCTTGGTGAAGCACTCGAACGTGATCCCCACTATCAGGAAATAGCCAAATACAACGGTAGCGAACATCCCCCACACGAAGAATTGGATGAGGCCTTCTTGATCCTGGCACAGATAGACTTATTTGATTAAAAATATAATATGTACTTAAGTATATAGTAACTGTACTGTATCGGTCTTTAAATTTTATTGAACATAGGCCTGCCCACAAACGACGTATAACCAAGCACAACTTTTTTACGTAGTACCTAGTCCAATTTTGATAATTCTTTTTTTACTTGAAAGAATATACTTTAAAATTGGTTTCATTAAAATTTTATCGAAATTAACTGAGCCATTTTTGATAAATCAACAACAATGTGAAAAATCCTACATCGATCCGTGCGAAATATTCGCGAATTCTGTACACGGTTGAAGTCGGTTGGGCTATTTTATGCAAAGAAAAAAATTATAGTTGTCTATCTCACGTACTAATTATATTTTAACACGCTTTTGTTAGGTCGACCTGTATGTAACTCTGTAATGGAATCTAAGGTAACTAATTTAACCATCTTCTAAGAGTCGTAGCGTAATGAAAATTGGCAGCTGTGTGTAGTTCTGATGACAATACAGTAATATGGTACTGTATATGAACTGGAACTTCACGATGGAAAATCGCTGTTTTGGATTTCTTAGAAAAGTCTTATAATGAACTTTGACCACGATTCAAGGTTTCAAGTTTCAAGGTCTGATGATGAAGCCAAAAGATAGGCACTTACATTCTATAATGGAATATCGTATCATAGTCGTGTTTGCACTTGTGTGAAAGGCCACGTAATGGACTAAGCGTGTTTTTCTAGTGTTTTTAAACTATTAATTTATTTAGTCATGATGCCTATTCTTGGCCCATAATGAACACTTGGCTTACATACCGAGAGAGCCGCGAAGAGCAGCACTATCCCGGTGAACATGAACATGACCGACATGAAAGTGATGGCGGTGCGGATGATGGCCCCCATGTTCGTCAATATTTCGTTTGGATCTGAAAAATGTTGTCTCATTTTATCGTATCCGACGTGTTCATATGGTCTTCATCCAATCATAAGTTTACTTTCTGAGTGAACGTCTTACGATGCCCTATAATCCGAGCCACACAAGTCGGCGGATGAATAGCCGCAAATGACTGTTCGCCGTGATCTGCTAATTATTGCGCATGTGTGCACAATGACGACGCAAGTGGCATAGTGGTGAGCACGGACGCAGGGAGCGCGCGGGAGACACGGGTGTGCCCCGGTGTCTCGTCTCTCTGACTCCCGCGCACACCTATATTTTGCCTTCTGCGTAGCGTTCTGTGCCTAACTTCCAGTCCAGCGACTTGTGTGGCACAGACTAGCATTGCATAGCACAGATGGCATTCGTTTGAGAATCCAACGAATGCCAACCTATGTCGGTTACTTTTAGCTGATTTTCTAATTCGATAGCTGTTAAAATAACCGATTACCTCTGATCGAGGTGACGTTCATCATCTCTTTGTAATTTGTATGAGTTTTTTGTTCGGAAACGCTCATCATTATGCCTCCTGATACCTGAAAATATCGGAAATTGATCAAAATTGCAGAACCGCGCTGAATGAAAGCCAGAGAAAATTAGTCCTGATTATTATAATATTATTATCATTGAAATTATTTTTATCGTGCTTCACACACTAGGTGTAAAGAAACTTTCTTTTTGTGATGAACATTTCAAAAATTGACG
Organism: Hypomecis punctinalis; assembly: GCA_949316475.1. Taxonomy (NCBI): domain Eukaryota; kingdom Metazoa; phylum Arthropoda; class Insecta; order Lepidoptera; family Geometridae; genus Hypomecis; species Hypomecis punctinalis. The sequence continues at coordinate 18,741,203 of OX438818.1, forward strand.
CGTTTGCAGGATTTGAACCTGCATCCTCTGGGACTCCGGCCCAGATGCTTTGTCCAATTAAGCTAAAACGCTCTCTGCGAAGGCGCCGAATTAATTAATTAATTTAATAATTAATTAAATTACAGATTTAATTACAGACACAGACACACACGACACAGAGCAATGATAATTCATTGCTCTGTGTCGTGTGTGTCTGTGTCTGTCGGTGTTTGCTCTGTGACTAGTTATTATTAGGAGTTATTCTAAGTATATATTTAAATATGTATATGTGATATATCAGTTTCCGACATAATTATGACAAGCTTTGCTTTTCAGGGTCAGAGACTATGATATTGTGTATAACGTCCCCTTATAGGCATTTATTTACTTTATAATTTTATTGGAATTTTGTAGGGAAGGTTGTGCGTAACAGTAAACATGTAATCAAGGGAGAATGTTGTGAACAAAGAAGTGAAGCCAACCAAAACTACGTCTCACCGTGTACAAACAATTACACACACATCAACGTACAAGGAAACTACGCCTTGGCTTGTCCGTCGAACTATGGCGGCGCAACAGCGACGCATTCACACATGTATAAAAAAAAACCGGACCAGTGCAAGTCAGGCTTGCACACCGAGGGTTCCGTACAAATCCAGAAAATTTCACAAAATTGGGAAGTACGTTGTTAAAATCTCCATACTCATCATCATCATCGAAAAAAGTTTTTTTTTTTTTTACTTTTCTCGTCATTCATCGAAAATTGTTAAAATAATTAAAAACCTGTTTTAGCATGTGCTAATGAAGCTCTTTTATATGATACCTTACATGATACGATTTACGCACTTTGAATTTTAAGCCTATATTTTGTGAATTTTGAAGCCCTTTTTTATTGTGATTTAAATAAAAATGTACAGCTTTCAGATATATTCCTCTATGTGTACTTTGAGACAATGCTTTTCGCCAAATTTTATAGTTGTATGTTAACGGGAAGTACCCTGTAGGTTATGATATTTGTGAGTGCGAAATATGCGATTTTTAAAGACATAAACGGCTCTAACTTCTTTATATGATATTTTCCTTTACACAACTGTAATAAATCATAGATATACGTATACAGTTTAAATTTCAACTCGAAATCTTTACGCGTTCCCGAGATAACAAAGTGATCCTATAAGGGTTCCGTTTTTTCCTTTTGAGGTAAGGAACCCTAAAAACCGGGTTCTCTTGACTGTTCAACGACGTTCCCTCTTGGGACCCTTCTTGATTTTTTATTTGCTCTGAGGTCTAATATCGAACTTTTGTATGTTGTGTACAAAATAATTATATTTTAAAATGTAAACATAGACCATTAAAAAGTTACCTAAAATACCATATCTACCTATTTCGCAACCATGTCAAGTTGAGCAAAAAATTGTACATCTCACGAAGTAACCGCACTATGTTTTCTATCAACATTCCGTGGAATTGAATTTGTTATACAATAAAACTTAGTTAAAATTTACTTAATTAGACCTCTTTACTTGAATTTAAAGAAACTTTACAAAGAGAAAAGAAAAACATGAAAATATGTGAAAATAGCACGCACTGAGAATTTTTCTATGTGATTTTTAGAGGTTATATTAATATTTTTGTACTTACGATTGCAAGCATACCTATGATCAGCATAGCCACTTTTAGATTAATACAAAAACAGAAATTTTCAAACGATGGAAATATTTCACACATGATTTAGTTTTATTTACACTTATTATTTAAATTATCAAATAAATATTATAAAAATGTATATTTGTGGCGTTAAAAAACTACTTTTGACAGTCTTGAACATTTTTTTTATTAGAGCGTCGCATGTTTATCTATTTGCCAATGCCAAGTACTATTGTCTATGAGTTAAGTTATGGCACGGGTTTTTTGGCGGGAACGCGGAAAAGCCATTGTATTATTTTATCAGTGATAATTAGTGAAAAATTGTGGTATTTCGTTGATTATGAGCTGATTTACGTGCATGAGTGTAGGCAAGTGATATAATGTGACGTATCGTGTCGTTCCGTCTTATTACCAAAACTCCATAGACGCCTCTAGTAAAGTTTCCACTGCTTTACTGAGGTATGACTTGGACGACGTTTGGACTTGACCGCGACTTGATTGGACTATGACGTGACTACGACAGTGACTATTTTGATCAAATATCAAAATTTATTAAAACTTAATACTTGACACTGGCAAATGCACAACAATGCGACGCCAAACAAAAGAAGAAGAAGAAGAGTTATGGCACAAAAATAATACTCTTCTGAGTAAACTTTTACTGTAGATAAATTTACACTCACACTTCAATAATGACATACCTTACACATAGATAGGTATACATTTAAAACACGTTTGTACGAGTAATATTGCGAGTTTTGTCTTTCTGCTACTGCGATAACCCTCATAATAAATAAGCAAGAAGTATAACCCTCTTTTGACTTTATATGTAAATAATAACTATATTTTCAAAATTAATTAGCTTACTAAGTACTTAAATAGTAATTTATTTTCATTTAGTCACCTAGCTTTTAAATTTAGTCGTTTTTATTGTATATCTATAATTATACCTTCAATAGTTAGCTAATAATAATTACTTTTCTATTATTGTAGTTTTAGATAACATGTTATACCTAATAATAAGGAAGAGCCTAGGTCCCACGACCCTAGTGTGGGAACTAGTGCACAACTTGTTTTTGTAAATTTTTATGGAACAATAGACGTTTTATTATTATACACATATTTATTTATTGTCTTAAATTTAAGTTTTTTTACAATATTTAAATAATAAAAAACAAAATACTATAAAAAAACCTAAACCTAGAGTGCCGCCGGCAGCGGGGCGAGGCCCAAGCTACCGGTGGTTGGGTCTACAGAGAGAGGAACCTCCTGACAATGCGCGCTGTGTCCAGGACGACCGCCTTCTGTATCTGACCCTTGACCCAACCGTCTAGCGAGAGCCTCTTAAGATGGTGGTCGAGACTCTTCGCTATTAAGCCGTTTACCGAAACGACTATCGGGACAATGATCGTAGAGTCCACATCCCACATGGCGGTGACCTCGTGAGCCAAGTCAAGGTACTTGCTGAGCTTGTCCTTCTCGGCCTTCACGAGGTTCTCGTCATGTGGGATGGTGACGTCGACGAGCACTGCCCGGCGCTGGGACCGGTCGACCACCACGATATCAGGCCTATTGGCGACAATAGTCCTGTCCGTGATGATAGAGCGGTCCCAATAAAGCAACGCACGACCATTTTCGAGAACTGGTGCCGGTGCGTACTTATAGTACGGCACCTCAGACTCGACAAGGCCGTATCGAAGAGCAAGTTGCTGATGGATAATCCTGGCTACTTGGTTATGCCTGTGTAAGTACTCGCCGTTGGCAAGATGAGAACAACCGGAAGTAATATGCCTGAGTGACTCTCCGGGACGGTGGCATGCCCGACAAATGTCGACCGTACCGTCCTTCAGGATATACTTCCGGTAGTTGTTCGTCAAGACAACTTCGTCCGCAATTGCACAGGCAAAACCTTCGGTTTCCCCAAAGAGGTCACCGAAGCGCAGCCAGGCCACCGACGCGAGCAGGTCCACATCGGGTCCTGTTAGGGCCCGATAGAACCGCCCGTGCAGCTCCTTGCTCCTCCATACCGCCTTGCGATCATCGGTGCTGAGCACCGATGGCCTGCGCCAGTTCTCCTTCGCCAGAGAGAGCGGGGTGAGGCCTCTGTCAGCTGCCACCACATCGCAATGCATTCCACGCCCGCTGTTTCGGAAATAGTCCCGGAGACTGTATACTTCGCGGTTGTGGAGGTCTTTGGCATTTAAAAAGCCTCGGCCACCACACTTCCGCGGAATGTACAGTCTCATGACAGACGAGCGCGGGTGTAGCATGCGATGCAAAGTGAGCAGTCGACGGACCCTCCTATCCAGGGCGTCCAGCTCAGTCTGAGTCCACCTCAGTATGCCAAAGGAGTACATCAGCAGCGGCATCACCCAACCATTGAAGGCGCGCACCTTGTTGCCGCCGGACAAAAGACTATTTAGTACTTTTGTCAGACGACAAAAAAAGCGCTCCTTCACCGATTTCTTGATGTCCACTGCCGATATACCCAACGACTCTGACATACCGAGGTACTTGTAGGTCTCGGCTTCGGAGAGAGACCTGATAGTCATCGTCTCAGAAAGTTGTAGATTCGGAGAATCCACAACTTTCCCTCGCTGTACATGCATGACCGCACACTTATCTACACCGAACTCCATCCTGATGGCACTGCTAAAAGCTTCAGTGGTTTTTAGCAGCTCCACCAGGTCTTGGTATTTCGGTGCAAACAGCTTTAGATCATCCATGTACAGCAGGTGAGAGATAACTTCACCCTGTCTGCGAAGTCGACAGCCTAGCCCTGAATTCCTCAGCAAAGTGCTGAGAGGATTCAGGGCCAGGCAGAACCACAAAGGACTCAGACTGTCACCCTGGAATATTCCTCGCTCAATCCTTATCAAGTCTTGCGGGCCAGCGGAGCCGTCTCCACCGCCTGGTTGACGAAGGACTGTGGCCCATTGCCCCATGCATGACACTAAGAAAGATTTTAGAGTTGTATCGATTTTATACAACTCTAAAATCCTCCCGAGCCACGAATGAGGCACTGAGTCATAGGCCTTCTTATAGTCAATCCAGGCGGCAGAGAGGGCTCCCTTGTTCCGTCGGACTTGCTGGCTTATGGTCATGTCTATGAGGAGGAGCTCCTTAGTACCACGGGACCCAACCCTACATCCATTCTGAGCGTAAGCCAAAACGTTTTGCGCAGCGACGTGCGCGTTAATTTTGATGCTCAGAATGGATGTAAGGAGCTTGTAGATGGTAGGCAAGCAGGTGATGGGTCGATAGTTCTTTGCTTCCGTGGTACTACCGGACTTATGGAGCAGGAAGGTGACACCGGTGGTGAAAAAGCTAGGCAGAGAACCAACCTCAAGAGCTTCCTGGAATTGCGTGGCTAAGCGGTCATGCGAGCATCGAAACCATTTTATCCAAAAGTTGTGCAGCCCGTCTGGCCCAGGACTTTTCCAGTTCTGAGCCGTACGGATTGCACAACTAACGTCTACGGGATCTATAAAAATAGATCCCATAGGTTCGATAGTCTCGCATTCCCGTTCAACCACACGCATCCAGTCACCCTCCGTGTGCTCGACGGGCACCGACCAGATGCCGCGCCAGAAGTCATTCATGGCGCTAGCATCCGGCAACTGCCTATCGCTCACACGTTGGTCGGTTCTCTCCCAGCCTCGGTACACTTTCCTTTGGTCACTTTGGAAGAGGCGATTTAGCCAATATCGGTCCACACGCTCTCTGTAGCGACGAATGCGGTTTGCCCACGCATAGACTTTCTGTTTCAGATAGTCTATGCGTTCCGTGACACTGGCAAAATAGTGCTGGGGTCTGATACCAGTCCCGGCAAAGGCCTGTGTCACGAAACGCATGACTCGGGGGCGGTTGTTCCCCCGGCTGAAACAGATTAGCTTTGCTATGAGAGTCCTGAACGAATCGATACGCCGCTGGATCCGCATTTGCCACGCGGGCACACCCCCGGCGGGTCGCGGTGCACGGTTAGTGTCCGGAAACTTAACACGTGCAACGCGACACGCCGCGATGGCGCCGCAGTACAAGATCGAGTGTGTATCGACTTTATTATTATTATCAACATATTCATTTATTTTCTTAAATCTAAGTTTTTTTACAATATTTATATAAAAGAACAAAATACTATAAAAAAACCTAAACCTAGAGTGCCGCCGGCAGCGGGGCGGGGCTCAAGCTACCGGTGGTTGGGCCTACAGAGAGAGGAACCTTCTGACAATGCGCGCCGTGTCCAGAACGACCGCCTTCTGTATCTGACCCTTGACCCAACCATCTAGCGAGAGCCTCTTAAGGTGGTGGTCGAGACTCTTCGCTATTAAGCTTATTATTATTATTATTAGACCTAATGAGTAAGCTGATAGTCATGTCAGAGATCGTCAAACTCGGTCTAGCTATTCAGCCCATTATTCAGCCCCTACGAAATTATACTTCATCTGAGGCTTGAATATTCAGGCGAGGGCCGATAATGAAATCAATTAGTTTGTATCCAGACGGCCGGTGTTGTTTAACGACCCTAACGACCGCCTACTGCGCAGTAAGCGAGAATATAATCATTTGTACTCCGATAAATTGATACTTTCTATGTAATACACAACAACACAAAACATCTTTACTATCACACCGAATGGTACATAAAAACTCTTAACTGAAAATAACAACTGTACAGTCAATTGATCTTTTTTTACAACCTTTTATTTAACTTGCAATGGATGTACATTGTACCTACGTATTTATGAAAGTTCGGGTGGAATCTTGCAAGTTAAATTTGATGAACTTTCCGGTTTTCAATTGAGCTGAAATTTTACACGCATGTGTATATCGCGTGTTAATGCAATAATATGGTACTATGGATCTGATCTGATGATGGAGTCTGAAGGAGGCGATTGGAACTCCTGTACTAAATAAGATAGACCCGCCGTGTTTGGGCTCGTTTTATTTGTCTTTGCTACTAATACTCTATTGCTACATGATTTGTTATACCTAGTGTTTTCTTTTCCCACATTATATCTATAGGTTTATCTTAGAGAGAACTAGCTTTTGGTAGAGCGTCGGGCCGGGATCCGAAAGAGTCAGGTTTATGTCCTGTGTTCGCGACATATTTTGGAAACGTTTATCACAGAATTAACTCTTTGAACTGTACAGACTACAGTCTGAGTCTGATTTTTGAGGTCGAGGGTGCGAATCCCGGTCCCGTAGCAATGAGTTTCTTTGGAACTTCATGGACGGAGTTTCACACCATTTTTCGGTGAAGGAAAACATCGTGAGGCAACCTGCATACGTCCGTAAAAGAAATTCGATGGCGTATGTGAATCCACCAACCTACACTGGGCTAGCGTGGTGGATATGGCCTCATCACCCTTCGTGGGTAGGCCTACATCCTGCAGTGGACTTTTAAAAAGGCTGATACAGGACTGCACTAAAACTACAACTGTAGAACTGTGGGACGTCAATATGTTTGGAGATTTTAAAATAAATTAAAGTAAAATTTGAAAATCTTAGTTTTGAGCATTAATTCTACACCTTGTAGGAAGGATATACCTATTTATCAATGTTTGAAACATCATCAAAGTGTTTATTTCTTTCCAGAGTTTACAGCTAAATCGTAAAATATAGTAAATAATTACGTTCGTATTGGTCGGATGGCTAGCCCTGGTATCAGAGTTTTTAGACCGCTTGAAGGCATTTGACGTATCTAATCGGTTAAAATAACCGGGACCTACAATTTAACGAGTCATCCAAGCCACGGTAGCGCTTAGTTGGAAAATACCACACGCGGTCACCCATCCAAATACTGGCCGTGCGGAACGTTGCTTAATTTCGGTGATCGCTGACAAACACCTAGTCAAACTACGCCACGAGCGCTACAAATGGAAGTAAAATTCAATCAGACTAATGAAGGAGGCGTTTGCCTGAACTGTCCAATTCCAGCCTGATTTTTCAAAGAACTCCAATTTTCCTTTTAAATATTCTTAGAAAGTCGCAGCGTTATCTGAATGCTCGGTTTGACGCGAGATGAAATACGAACGGTTTTGTGACGAGAATTTAAAAACACTTTTGAAAATTAGTCTCTCAGTTTTAAGGAGAAAATACTGTGGGTAGGAATGAGTTAGAATTTCTTAGAAAGCTATTTGTACTATTTATTTTTGTAGTTTTAAGAAAATGAGAAGTAAAAAATTGGACGGGAACTAATGGACTGAAATTTTGATGCGATATTTTCCCTTGAAAATCTAAAATAATTGTCAGTACAGGCTATACATTTTTTAGAAAATAAATACCCTAAACTTTCAGTACATTAATAATAAACTCATAAAATCGCATCATAAGTCACCTGTATCTAAATTTTTGAATAGAATTAGAACAAATCTTGCAATTGAATTTTGAACCGCCCAACCGTAACTTTAATAAATAATTTCCTATCTCGCTACCTTGCTAGTGCGAATTGAAGTAGAATATGAGCGAATATATCTATTTTCTCTTGAAATCTCCTTCGTTGCATTTCCAGAAATAGCTCGTACTTCTAACCTACAGTCAGCGTTAAAAGTAGTTGGATATATCAGTTACAAAAAAAGCATGAAGGGATCCGTACCGTATGCCCCCCGGCAAAAAAAATCACGTTTGTTGTATGAGATTATATTCTATTTTTCTGTGAAAAAATTAACTCTCTAGCTATCACAGTTTCTGAGATACAGCCTGGGGACAGATAGGTAGACGGACCGATAGATAGGCGGACAGCGGAGTCTTAGTAATAGGGTCCCGTTTTTACCCTTTGAGTACGGAACCCTAAAATGTGGCAGCGTAAGCATAGCGTAGACGTAGCTGTCTGTCGTAAGAGCGTACTAACATTGACCTTCAAAGCTTGAAGATAGTAGCATTTGGGGATCAGAACACCCATCACAACGAGTCTTGGGAAGATAACGGTGGTGTGTGACCAGCATAGGAAATATATTTGGTTTTAACCATAACCAAAGATAGCCAGGGGTTATCATTAACGGACACTTTAAGGTGGACGATAGATACAGGAAAGATATCAAAGATCCTGGAGTGTCAAGTTATATGATCGAATAGGCAGTCACGGGAACAAGCAAGTGCTCCTTCTCAGGCTACTGGAGATGACACCTGCACAGAAGTACGAAGCAGGAGAAAGCGTCAGCAGTTGTCAATGCGATGTGTTGCAGGACCAGCGGTGACGTCACTTAAAGCGGCGGAATCACGGAAACACTTCCATCTGTGGAACATGCTGTCTAGTGTAGATGAGGTTAGAGCTTATTTAGGTGAACTGTGCCCACTGCGGTCTATTACTGTGGAACAATTAAAAACCTCAAATAATTATAATTCGTTTAAAATTGGCGTACCAGAAGATTGTTTTGATGAATGCTTCTTAATAAACGTGTGACCTGAAAATGCAAGAGTCAAAATTTGGATAAATTACAAGAAACGCAATGCTACTGCGGAAGGCCAATCATTTCAGCATAGAGTCGGCACGCAATGAGCCGCGCACGGATGACTTATCGCAGATAAACGTTTACTATCAAAATGTTAGAGGTCTGAAAACAAAGTTGGCAGCATGGAATACAAGTATCCTGTTATCAGACCACTTGTTCATTGACGCGACGGAAACGTTCCTTGACGATTCAGTGGAAGACAGCGAGGTGGTTCCTGATGGGTAGACTCTGTTGCGTAGAGACAGGGCGTCTCCTTGCGGTGGAGTCTTGTGCGCGGCGAGGCCAGGAGTCACGATTACTCGTCGGAAAGAACTCGAGTCTCAATTGGGAGAGGACCTCTGGGCAATGATCTCTTACTGTGGTATTTCTTTTATTATATCTATAGTATATATAATACCAAAAGCTCCCGACTCTGTTTATTTGAATGTATTTTGTAATATAGAAACTTTCTTGACTACTTCTAGATCAAAATTTTATGTTTTTGGTGACATAAATATGTGTAGTGCTTCTAACAATATTAAACATTATTACTGTTATTTTTTGGCCTATTGTAATTTAGTTGATGTAATGAAATTGTAAATTTTCATGGATCAATTTAAACTGGACGTAGTATTGGCGTAAGTAAGGTATTCCGCCAAAGAGATTGTGCCGCGCGACGCGCTATACCACCCGGCCGACGCTTTTTATGACATTGTGTATCGGTTATTCGATCTATCAGTTCCTAAAAAATCAAGTCATATAGGTAATAGTGATCGATATCCGGTGTAGTTTAATTCAGAGATTAAAAAAAATGTTAAGGTAAAGAATAAATTGCATAAAGCATGGAGAAAGTCAAAGTGTATTGCGTCAAATAGACGGTTTTCGTGCAAATTTGAAGTACCGTATAGGCCAAGCATATAAATCATATATGGATAGTATTGGCCAACATTTGCAGCACCATCCGCAGCAGTTTTGGAGGCATATTCACAGTCTGAGGTTGAAAGGTGGTTTTGAGCCCGAGGTATCTTACAAAGGCACTACAGACACTGGCGTAAAAGCTGCCGAGGCATTTGCGGACTATTTTACTGGTGTCTTTTTAAACGACGTACCAGCGTTAAACGTAGATTGGGATAACGAATCAAGCGGGAATAGCAATTATGTTAGTATACCGACTGGTGAACTAGACGTTTTACGTTTTACATAAAAACGTTTCACCAGGTCCAGATAATTTGCCAAGTTCAGTTCTTAAGATGGGTAAAAAGCATTTTGTTCTTCCACTGTACCATATTCTAAATCTTTCGCTTAATAATGAGAAGTATCCTACCCAGTAGAAGACATCCAGAGTTACCCCCATTCCTAAAAGTAACAAAAAGACCTTAGTAGAGATATATCGCCCAGTAGCTATATTGTGTGCACCAGCTAAGGTCTTTGAGTACATTTTACACAGTGAAATATATAGGCAGGTGAAATCACAAATAGGTGAAGAGCAACACGGTTTTAGACCGGGCCGTTCCGTAAACACAAACCTGTTGTGCTTGGTGGAATTCATCTCCGGGGCATTGGATCGGGGATCACAGATTGAGGTGATATATTTTGACTTTCAGAAGGCTTTTGACAAAATTAATAGTGACATTTTGTTGCGTAAGCTATCAGCGTCATTTGGTTTCACTCCTAGTCTATCAAACTTTTGTTCAACCTCATTAGCGATCGGCAGCAATACGTGAGACATGGTACGTATGAATCTAGTCCTTATCATACCAGATCAGGAGTAAGTCTAGGATCGGTAACCGGCCCATTGTACTTTCAAATGATGATACACGACTTACCGAGAGTCATATCAACTGCTCGGTGTCTCCTTTACGCGGACGACCTCAAACTCTATCATGATATTAAATCAGCTGAGGATTGTCTAAGTTTACAGGAAGACATTAATCGGATTTTCGAATGGAACATTAAAAACAAAATGACTTTTAATTTAAAAAAAGTAACATCATGACTTTTGACAGAAAACGAATGCCTATTCATTATAACTATCGACTAAATGACTTGGTCATGAATAGAGTACACACGGTCAAAGACTTGGAAGTAACATTCGATCGGGGCTTAACTTTTAATGATCATATATCAGATCTCGCTAAGGAAGCTTACCGTAGACTGAGTTTTGTTCTAAGAAATGCAAAGGATTTTGAAAATCCATTGGTAGTGGACACCTTATATAAATCCCTAGTTAGGAGTAAGCTAGAGTCCAGCGCTTGCGTTTGGATCCCTGTAATGAAACGCTTGAGGGTGCGTCAAAACATCTGAAAAGGTTGTAATTTAGAAGAATATTCAAGCATTGTGTAAGCTGCGAATTCGGACCATGCCGACTTTAAAAGGGGGGCCGGCGTAGGCACTTCCCCAGAAGAAGAAAAATATTCAAATCCAACAAAACACAAAACCATCCATCATGGACTAAAGATGGCTCTAGACTGACTGTGTCGGTCAAAAATAAAATTATTACCAACTGAAAGACTCAGATTCGTAAAACGAATCAAAGATGAGAAATCGCTAAACGAGGTTTCAATTGAAAACGTAGGAAAAGGTTAGTTTTCCTACAACCCTCATCATGCTATCTATGCACGAATGATAGAGAAGGTCCAAAAAACCTTCTTAAGAGCACTGTACAAGAAGCGGTACGGGTATTACTCGTTCTTGTATCCTACTAAATTCTTGCTCGGCCAGCTAGGCTACAACCCACTAGAAGTGAGAAGGATAGACCAGCTCATCATTTGTTGTAAGGTGTTCAGTGGGACTGTGGACAGCATAGAGCTGCATGACTTGCTGTGTGCTCTATTCGTACCCGATGAGCCGGGTGTGCCGGTGATCAGGCGTGGCCGGTTGCCGGACCTGCTCCACGTAGAGCCATGCCGTACCGTGGCGCGTTCCATGTCTCCGTTGATACGAATGCGCAGACACCTCATACACTCCTGGCCGTCAACATTGAATTAGATATAATGTTTGACAATTGGAATATTGTATTATCTGCTTTTCTGACATTTTGGGAAAATATGACCGACCAATGGGACAGATGTCGTAGAGTTGACGACGGCACAATTGAAATTGAAGAAATTGTATGACATTTTTAGATAGGGATTTTTGACATACTATAATGACATGATATTGTAATACTAATAATTTTATTGTATAATTTGTAATTTAAGTAATTTTATTCTTAACTACTATTTTCTATTGATTTTTGATTATTATGTTGTTAGATGTACCTATGTGAATGGTGTTATTCGTATAAACAATTAATTATTTAAACAATGCTTTGTGTTAAAGGGACAAAGCAATATTGAGTCAATCTTAATCCCTACCAAAATATTTACAAGCTTATCTCTGAACTGGATTAGCCAATATTAGCTATTTTTCAGATTACGAATCATAATTAATTGCAGAACGCATTAATTTTATTACTTTTAATTAATTCAATACTAGTCAACTACCCTATTATGTAAATGTAATAAAACGAGTAGGTACTTATATTCATTTTGCGATAGAAACCGTAACATAAGACAATTGTTGGGCCTACCAAAGTCGAATAGCAAAAATCACTGAAGCACTTTCGCGAGGGCTTTTATAAGTTGAATCAACTTAACGGCGTCTGTGAATACGAGCCGAGTCGTTGCGCAGTAGCTAATTTACATTTCAGCAGGGTGAGGGGAAGAAATCTGCGCAACTAACAGCTAACATCATAGAAGACATTTGATTTACAACGTTTTTGTCAAAAACTATTTTTTTCTTGAGACTACCGCCGCTAACATGGGGCTGACTGTACAATCAAGATAGCCTAGTTCCAGGCATCAAATCTAGACCTCCAACAATGGATCTTGTGTCACCAGCGTTAATACTAACTATTACTCAACTGCGGCTTAGCTCTTCACACCTACATAGTCAATTTTCAACTCTATCCATCCACAAGTAAGGTGTATTTTGTATCGGTTTTAGATTTAATTTTGAAGGATTTGCTCATAGGGAAAAGTTACATTAAAGTTGTTGAAGACGTGGTTGGATACAGTTTCAATTGGCGGTGTGTTGTTTTACTTTGAAATGTGTTACTTTATCAAGTTACGTATGATTTCCAATTATAAACACCCACTGAACTAGACAAGCGTGAAGTCGAGTTTATGAGAGTTATTATATAATTTATTCGGTTACATATGTTATAAATCAAACTAATAAGTCCATTATGATGTGTCACCATAAACTATTTTACATTAGTTTCTTAAATAATTATCACAACTTGGATTGACTAAGAATATGTGCTTTCGCCTCGAGGCGCAAATCGAGAATGATCTCACCTAAAGATTAATATTTTTACATCTCTTCAGTTTATTTTCTCGTTTCCTGATTGGCTGTTTTAAAACTACGCCGGAAGCAGTTCTTATTGGTTAAAATGCAGGCTGGTTGTTAAATCGGCTAATCATAAACCGGAGAAATGTTAACCTTACAAATACTAGAAAATATCATTCATCATATATTTTTAAAAACCAGATCAAAAGTTGATGCTACGATTAAAAATCATGACACATATATCTTTTGTTCGCACAAACTTTCAGCCGACTTGTCGTTTCGGAATTAAATATGCAAAATGGATAAAAAGATTAACAACCTCTTTAAATTAAATTTCTACAAAAAAAAAACCGGACAAGTGCAAGTCAGGCTCGCACATCGAGGGTCCCGTACAAACATATTGTTAAAATAATTTAAAACCTGTTTTAGCATGTGCCAATGAAGTTATTTTATATGATACCTTACATGATACGATTTACTCACTTTGAATTTTGAACCCATGTTTTGTGAATTTTGAGGCTTTATTTTTATGTGATTTAATTAAAAATCTACAGTTTTCAGATTTATTCCTATATGTGTACTTTGAGACAATGCTTCTTGCCAAATTTCATAGTTCTATGTCAACGGGAAGTACCCCGTAGGTTTTGATTTTTGTGAGTGTCAAAATATGCGATTTTTTTACGACATAAACGGCTCTAACTTTATTAAACGATAACTGAGAAGTTTTTCTTTTCAACAACTGCAAGATATCATAGATATACGTATACAGTTTAAATTTCAACTCGATATCTCAACGCGTTCTTGAGATAAAGAGTCTTGACATACACACAGACGGACAGACGGACAACAAAGTGATCCTATAAGGGTTCCGTTTTTTCCTTTAGAGGTACGGAACCCTAAAAAAGGAACTATGGAAAAATAAAAGCCTGAAAATTGTTATTAGGAACTCGTAATAAATTTATGAACGCCGACTGCACGCACGACATAAGTAACAATTCTTTGAAGCCGTTTGACTAGGTAGATCAAACCGGAGTAATCGACACTGATGCATAACGTCGCGTTTGGTCAACGCGACTACCTCTCGCAGTCGTCGGAAAGCTTCGTGGAGTTCATGCGTGGAATACATGCCAGGCCACATTCTTTGCGCATTATTTACGACTACTCTCTACGAATTTTATCGGTTCGTTCAAGAAATTATCAACAACAAACGACTTCAAAAATCTTTTTATTTCGAAAGGGTTAACTCCCGATGTGGTCTCATTTAGTGGAATAAAGATTCAGTAGATGTAGAAGATTTTGTTTTATTTCAATTGCAGTGAATACTGTACTGTACTGTACCAGCCTTTTTAGTAGTCCACTGCAGAACGTAGGCCTACCCACTAAGGGTGATTGGGCCATATCCACCACGCGGGCCCAGTGCGGATTGGTGGATTCACATACGCCATCGAATTTCTTCTACGGACGTATGCAGGTTGCCTCACGATGTTTTCCTTCACCGAAAAGCCTGTAGTGTGAAATTCCGTACATAAATTCCAAAGAACTCATTGGTACGGGACGGGGGATTCGAACCCACGACCTCACGATTGTAAGGCGGGTGTCACTACCTCTAGGCCACCACGGCTTCTTCTTTCTCCTTCTTCTTGTAATTTCCTTAGGGGGTACGATTTAAGCAACCTTACCTTACTAAAATAAAATTGTGAAATAAATAAATGCATTGGGTGGATAGATTTGTTCTAAACCGGTTTATTCCGTTCAACTGATATGCGAACTTTATTGACCAAAAGCCTAAAAAATTAACCCCAATGACAGCCTCGGTGGCTCAGTGGTTAGTGACCCTAACATCTGGATCAAAGAGGAGTGGGTTCGATCCCCACCCAGGGCAAATATTTATGTGATGAACATAAGTGTTTGCTCTGTGTCTGGGTGTTATTTAGTTACTATATGTATAAGTATGTATTTAAAAATAAGTATATGTAGTATATCAGTCTCTGGCAGCCACATCACAAGCTTTGATTAGTTTGGGGTCAGAGGCCGTGTGTAAGATGTCCCAAAATATTTTTATACATTTGTCGAATCCATAAAAAGATCCGCATCAGTTATGGTGATTCAATGTGGTAATGATTTTATATCATCTGACCCAACAATGCTTCAGTGTGGCGTGGCGTGAGTTAAGCGGGCGAGGAGATAAATTGCGACGTCACGAACAATCAGTTTATTTCACAGAAGATTACGTATGACTACAATAATAGAGAAAACTTTAAGCGAAGGACATGGCGTTCCGCAGCGTAACGCACGCTGCCACTATTTTATCAAGAATCACAATCGAGCCAATCTAAACACAGTTCGCCATAACCTCTCCGAATCAGGTCTCCTCACCACTCTCAAGTGACATCTGTCAAGTCATCATCGCATTTTCCCGCCCATCGGCCAATCATGCGATACACTTGAAACCTCCTTCGAAACAATCAGCAGCGTTTGTTACCAGCGTTACCCCAGGAATGTTGCCACTACCATTCCTAGTCCTTCGAAATTATACTAAGTGGCACTATTTAAAAATAAACTTAAAGCTATGGTCCCGTTATATTTTTTTTAAATTAAAACCAAAGCGAGAAATAAAGTTATCATGTACTTTAGGCCTTAACCGGTTCGAAAATTAACCGGGTTTTCAAGCCTTGCTAACAATACGCTTTTTTCCTACCACGCCACAGTGAGAATCACTTCCTAAAATATTTTCATAAAATAAATCTAAATATATTACGAAATTACTCTAAAGAAATAGCCTCTAAGTAAAGTCTTGCACTCATTCATCTCTGTTGATTTTAAACACAAGAATAATGTCTCTCGACAAAACAAAGCTCTTCAGATTTTAGACTCTACCACAGTCTACATTAATACTACTTTAGAATAACATTATATTTGCACTTAGTTTTTTCCGCTCTTAAAACTTGGAGCTTAAGCTTTTCAGTGAAAAGTGGGTAATAAATCAGGCAGTTAACACTTCTAGCATTGTTTTTATGTTTATTAACACTTACACAGGTTCTGTAAGTTTATGACTAGTAAAAAAACAATAAATGTTTTTATTTTATTTTTACTTACTACCGCAGTGGCCTATAACCTTTAAGCACCCTGTAGGTAATGTGTTAACTTTCAAAAAGATTTGTTTTTTTTAAAATTATTATAACCGGTTTCACCCGTGTACAGAATTCGCGAATATTTCGCACGGATCGATGTAGCATTTTTCACAGTATTGTTGATTTATCAAAAATGGCTAAGCCAATTTCGATAAAATTTAAATAGGACCAATTTTAAAGTATACTCTTGCTTCTTCTTGGCTGGCACATGCGTCACACTCGTGATCGGGTGCTGCATGCGGGTCGCCGGTCTGCTTGTGGCATTCACGCAATGCACCGAAACTACTAACTTAGGCTAAAATTTAAACTAACCCATCTCTATTGTACTAACTCTTTTTGTACAGTAAAATCGAATAATTGAATATTTTAGTAATCAAAAGGCACAGACCCTGGAGTCTGTGGTTTGTAATTTCCCAATAAAAAAAAAAAAAAAGTATACTCTTTCCAATAAAAAAAGAATTATTGAAATCGGACTACTACGAAAAGTTATAGACTACTACGAAAGGTTAAACATAAAAAAATCTACGCGTCGAATTGTATACCTCCTGCGGTGATTCGTCGGTTAAAAAGCATCAACTTTAATTGTAGACTTAGCATACTTTTGAATTACGAATTCAAATAACTTCATCTTGAAAATGATCGTCAAATGCCACAGATTGATGATGCTTTTGTCGCTTGAGGCAATTCTCAACCACAAAAATGCGTGGAAAATCTTCAAAGCTGCTGTCTAAACTGTCAAATAAGTATTAAGATTTGACGTACCTTGTCTAAAAATCCGACAACAGCCACAGAATCGAGATATTTTACATGTCTCTTTCTAACTCGTGCCATATTAAATCGATGCATCTCTGTCAGATTTTCTTGATCGACCACAATATCTCTGGTATCTCTGTGTCTAATGCGGTCGAAACCACAAAGCCCCGTTTTCTCTTTTTCTGAGTCTTTCAAGAGTTAAAGAGTTTTTTGAATTTTACGTACAGATTTAGGTACACACCGCTACTTTTATCAGTGAAGGAAAACATCGTGATATGAAATGAAAGATTCGTAATAACACTTCACGACAGTGAGGTCGCGGATTCTCAGCAAATGGATTTATCCGAGATTCCCGAGGTAGCAGCGGGATGTCAGGTGTCCGTCTTCGGGACGCTTCCGGGACAATCCGGGATGTGATTGGAGGGATTCCGGCTGAGTGACGTCAGAGGTCGGGAGAAATACCTACCGTTTAAGATTAAGAGCGTAGGTGTGAAGGTTGTCTTCGTTGGATTATTGCAAAAGTATTTTGGGAATGTTATTTTTAAAGTTTTGTTATTTCAGTACTTTATTCTTATTTTAAGGGACTAATTGCACACTAAAAACAAATGAATACTTCTTTATCCCGTTTTATTTTTTACATTTCAACTGAGTAGCACCAATTCGTTTGTTATCAGTGTTACTACCAATCTTACTACCAGTAGTAAGAAAGGTAAAGAAATTACTCTTCTTACTACTGCAGTTGAAGGTTGTTAGAACAGTTGTTCATCTGTATGTATATAAATCTTTCGCCAATCGTCAAACGACTTAAAAATCTTTTTATTTCGAAAGGGTTAACTCCCGAGGCGGTCTCATTTAAATTTTATCGAAATTGACTGTGCCAAAAAAATCAACAATAATGAAAAAAATACTACATGGATGATGACTCATCTGTACTGTATCAGCCTTTTAATAGTCCACTGCAGGACGTAGGCCTACCCACGAAGGATGATTGGGCCATATCCACCACGCTGGCCCAGTGCGGGTTGGTGGATTCGCATACGCCATCGAATTTTTTCTACGGACGTGTGCAGGTTGCCTCACGATGTTTTCCTTCACCGAAAAGCCAGTGGTATGAAATTCCGTACATAAATTCCAAAGAACTCATTGGTACTTGACCGGGATTTGAACCCACAACCTCACGATTGCAAGGTGGGTGTCACTACCTCTAGGCCACCACGGCTTCTGACACATCGCGTAGTGCAAACTATTCGAATTCTGTAGGTACAGGGTGGTAATCTGATACGTACTCGTAGAGTTTGTGCAAGAAGAGAAACGTTGGAGGTAAGGTCGCCCGTGTGCCATTTTACTTTAAATTATAGAAGGGAACATTTTACTAATTTTGTTACGTTGACAACCACAGAACAGCAGAAATTGACAACTCTGCTCTGTCATTGCTAGTACAACTAAAAGTGTTTGATACTTGATAGGCACCAATTTGGTTTTCATCATTACTCGTGATATCTTCGACATTGTTGTTGAAATAAAACGTCTATGATCAGTTTCATTATTGTAATTAACAAGAAAACGATCATGAATACAAATGCGACACATTATCGTTATTGGCTCTAATTTTGAATCCTATTTAAAAAAAAATAGCTTGAATACAACACGGTACCTTAAATGCTCGACCTACTTTTCCCTTTTCAACCATTACAACTTGGTACTTCAATTTTAATAACCAAAATAATGACTCAAAGAAACAGCATGGCCGCTGCGCAAAACCTTTCTGCCGGCACCCGCTTAAAGGCCCTAGTAAGGAGGCTAGTCCAACGGTAGTGTTGCCACTATGATATCTGTTCAAAGAGGTGCTAGTATGGTAGTTTCTAACACTCGCGTCTACCAAGTACAGTACCTGGCTGCTGATTAAAATCGTATTGTTATTCACCGTAACGACGGTACCCTTTTTGCTCATACATACCATTTTTGGCGAAAAATAATTATTTATCTGTATCGGTTGTTCTTTTCTTCAACTGAAAACATTATTTATATCCATATTCCTTCCCATCCTATCTCCGGGATCGTTACCCGTCCGTCCGTCCTTCCGTCCGTCCTAATGAAGAACAATCGAGCAATCAGCCGCAGCTATTGCGGCCATGATCGCTCGACGGATAGACACCACTTTGTTATGTACTCGGGCATTACTCGGGTAATTAATGTGGACGATATAGCTTAGAAAGTTTCGTGTCTTCTGAGGGAAAGCTTCCTGGATCGATCTTTTTACACACAGCTTTTATTTAACTTGCAATGGTTAACCTGTAAGTAAGGATATGTATGTATGTAAGTTTGGGTGGAACTTCTCGGTTTCCGATAGAGCTGAAATTTTGCACGTGTTAGATTAGATATTTTATTATAATACTAGATGACAACCCGGCTTCGCTCGGGTGAAATATGACTTATAATACACACGCACTCATCATAATTTTACTTGATCACCATCTTTACGAAGAGCTCTTCGCTGCATCAATTTTTTACAATCATGACAATGATTACCAAATGCAAGGAGCATAGATGAAGGAAGGATCGCTTTGCTCTGAGCGAAAACTTATCCTTCATCTATGGCAAGGAGATTAGGCTGATAACAAAATGATGAAGGTCAAGCAAAACAATTATGAAAGACATATATTAAAAAATAGGTAATTTCAGAATGATGGGTGTAAACAATATCCCAAAGTAATTGCTTAAAACTAAATGAATAAGTACTGAAAATGTATCTATACATTCTGATAAAACGAAAAGAAAGGCAACGTCAACTTTAAAGATTAGGTATGGCAAGTATTATATTTTCTATGATTATCTATCTATCTATCAGCCGTAGGACGTCCACAGCTGGACATAAGGCTCATAGATTTCCAAAAAGGCCGGTTGGTGATATATTATGATGTACTTTATGTAGCCTGTATCCTTTGCTTCTCCAGTGGAGTCTGATTACTACATTCACAAAATTAATAGCCTACACTCCTGTCCTATTTTATGTTTCGGATCATTGAAAACATTAAGTAGGTACCTAACCTTCGGTTAGGTACTAACCTAGTAGGTATATTAGATATCTGTGGTACTAACTAAAGGTTGGACCTTAAACGTGACTACGACAGTGACTATTTTGATACAATATTATCAAAAATTATTAAAACTTAATACTTGACACTGGCAAATGCACCAAAATGCGACGCCAAAACATAAAAAACTTGACTGCTCAAGATCAGTGATGCCAATTTAGCATTTTTATGCTAAATATAGCATATTTTCATCTTGTTTAGCATATTTATTTGCAATTTAGCATACGTCATATTTTTAGCATGTAAAATAATTGTACAATAAGTTTTTTACCATTAAAATTACATGCAGAATTGCAGATTTATGTCAGCAATATCGTTTTTAACGCTACCACTTTCAAATGACGAAATTGAACGGGTTTCTTTTAGTTTTAATACATTCAGTATTCAAAATTATGCTACGCAATTGTTTGTCGGTAAAAACTTTAAATGCTATTTTTTTATAATTATAAGATTCGACTTAAAAAGGGCAAAGAAATGCTGCTAGTCTTACGCAGGTCCAGAGAACGCACTACGCTCTGTAGGCAAGATCCAAGACCAAGATACTTACATTTTATTTGATAACATAATAATAGGTCATAGTCGATTAAAACACATATTTTTAATTAATAATAATTTTATAATTATGTTACGTTTCATTTCATATTGAAAAATGTTATCACAATTTTTAGCATGTTTATATAGCATTATTTTGTCACAATTTTAACACCATTTTAGCAGATTCTTTATTTGTGGTGTTGGCAACACTTCTCAATTTATGTCATCCGTCATCCGGTGTCAATATGGACACCGTGTTTTTGTTTGTCAGCACCGTTATAATTTATTAAAATACTCGATAATCCGAATTTTCCGGATATATGTTGTCGACTCGAAATCATTATTTTTTTATGTTTTATCATTCAGATAAAGTTTCAATCGAGTCTACCGTACCCCTTGACGAAATTATTAATATAGATTCTATTCTATATCACTTAAAATGGCCTCAGAAATGAGCCTGTTCTTCCTTTATTGGTCTAAAGCTATTTATTTACCTTCCATTCTTATAAACAGACAAATATAATATTCTAAGTCTATTATATATTTTTTAGCGAAAATGGTGATTTTTACCGACTGCCAACGAAAAGTCACTAAGTCGAAAAATCATGTTTTGAGATACGAGCGTTTAAAGTTTTAAAAACTAAAAAAAAATATTGCTCGGTTTCAGTGTTGGATATTAATGATTTTATCATTTCATATTGTAGGAAATATCTCAAAGTTGAACTTACACCTATTTACTTACTAGAAAAAGCTACTTTTCATGGAAATTTTAAGGAAAACAAAAAATTAGTTAATTTTTACTTTCAGTTTCCTGCCCATAAATGTGTTAGTTATTTTTCTTCCTTAATTAATGATTTCTCGTTTAACTGAAGCTCTTGGATACAGACAATAAGTTGACTTAGTTATATTAATTCTTATTACCTCAAATTCTAAACGATACAAATAAAAATTAACTAAGTGATATAACTATCCATTTTGGATTATTTAAGTAGGTAAATTGTAGGACACGTTTTTAAGAAACAATCAGTGGACAAAAATAACTTACCTAACTTTATTAAATAAGTAAGAAAAAAAACTAGCGATAGGTAACCTACTATTTTTCTATAATTCAATCTTCATTAGATTCCTCTAAAACGTCTGGCTCACACAGTGCATCTTTTACATCTATGCTGGTAGGTAGAGAGTGATACCAGTAACGTAACTCTTGTGGAATAATTCGCTTGGTACACAGATTTATCAGATCTCTTTTTTTGGCCTCTGAAATATGGAGAGGACTTAGGTAAGCCTTTGGAATAGTGTAACTTTTTATTTCTGTATGATGATGGTATTCCAGCTATTGTACTAAGGACTTGTGCGCCTGAGCTGTCGCCTGTGTTGATCCGCCTCTTTCGCCTCTCTCTGAAGACAGGTCAAGTGCCCAAATCTTGGAAGCTTGCTAACGTGCAGCCTGTTCCGAAAAAAGCTAAATCTATACTTTGCAAGAGTATGGAACGTGTTCTTAACAACAGGCTCTTGGCAACCTGGAAGCGAATAACTTACTCGGTGATCATCAGTACGGCTTTCGCCGAAACCGGTCTACTGGGGACCTTCTGGCGTACGCCACACACATCTGGAGTGAGGTCATCGAGAAACACGGAGAGACGCTGGCTATCTCCTTGTCATTTGACAGAGTCTGGCATGAGGGCCTTATTGGCAAGCTTCCTTTTTACGGCCTACCTGCTGATTTCTGGTCAGTGCTCTCTGCGACGCTTTTCCTACTGCATATTAACGACTTGCTAAAGCCTGGTATTTTTGGGTACGCAGACGACAGTACAGTCATGGAGAGCTACATATCCGAAGCAAGAACGAGCGGGCCACAGATCGAGTCACTCAGAGAGGCTATGGTTGAACGGCTCAACTTGAGTCTGGAGGCGGTATCTGAATAGGGTGCTGCTAGCCTAGTCAAGTTTAATGCCTCGAAAACTCAAGGCTGTTTGTTTTCGGCCAAAAAGAGGCCCTTTCAATTGTCTTCTGCTTTCCGTGGTGTGTCCGTTCCGGTAACTAACAGTCTGGAACTATTAGGTGTTACGCTATCACCGACTCTCAACTTTGGCTCTTTTATAGAGTCAAAAGCACAATTAGCCTCAAAAAAACTTGGTATTCTCTCTAAGGTGAGACGGTATTTCACACCTGAGCAACTGATTAGTCTTTATAAAGCGCAAGTCAGGTCTTGCATGGAATACTGCTCTCACTTTTGGGATGGCTCTGCTGAATACCAGTTGGAGGCTTTGGAGTCCATTGAAAGGCGAGCCAGGCGGCTGATAGGCAACGAAACCTTGACTGAGTTGAGGCTGCAAAGTCTCGAGCATCGACGTAGGGTGGCGTGTCTATCAGCCTTCTATCAGATATACTTCGGTGATTGCGCCAGCGCAGGAGTTGCACAATCTGATCCCACCTGCCCCTTTCTTCTATCGTACGGCTAGACAGACGCGATCAAAGCGCCATCCTTTTATGGTGGACATCTCACGCGTTAGAACCAAGCATTTTGAGTCCACATTTCTCATACGAACTGCCAGAATATGGAACGCTTTGCCTGAGTCTGTCTTTCCGCTAAAGTACAATGTAGGTGTCTTCAAATCTCGAGTAAATAGGTATCTTCTAGGTAAGCGTGCTGCATCCTAGACCGCATATCTGCTTAACATCAGGCAGAGTGTGTAGTCAAACGCAAACCTATTTGAAATAAAAAAAAAACATGCCCATCGTATTATTTTAATTTTTAACTCCATTAGTCGATTTGCACTATCGTATCGAGTACATTTAGTGCACAGATCTTCCTTTGGTCAAAAGAATGCGCGCCAAACTTACTTAAACAACATCAATGTACGTTGAAGTTGTCAAAAAGATCAGTAAAAGCTTTTAATGACCGCTTAAAATTATATTCAATAGCTTATTAAATAAGGAAAAAGGTACTTAAAAAGATTTGGGAATTTCATACTTTCGTTAAGTAGTGCTAAGGTCCTTAGGACATCAAACCGAAATTCGCTAAATAGAGTTAGTTAATTTTCGCTCTCATATTTTAAGCGAACAGTGTGTTCTAAAATTAAGTAAGTTGTTTTAGTGATCTTACGAATGGATACTGGTCCAGATTAAGGCATTGAAAAGCAGTGAAAAAATAATTAAAGCTACTTAGGTATGAAGATGATATACATCTACGTGAACAAAAAATATTTAAATAAATTAGGTAGTTTTTCCTTGTCTTGAAATGAGTCAATGACATATTTAATCAGTTTCAGAATTTTCTAAAACAGGAACTATGGCACTTATAGCTGCAGCGATAAGACTGAAATTTGGAGAAAAATACGACGATTCCAATGACGTTCCTAACTCAATTCGGCCATTTTACGACTTAGTGACTTTTCGCTCTACAGCGACGATATTCGAATTCTGTTCACAGTTGAAGTCGATGCCATATTTTACGAAAAATAATTATTGCTTTTCGTTTTGGCGGACCGGCCGCAACCGGACAGCAATTGCTTGTATAAATCGTACCTACTTACTAACCTGCACTTTTTCTATTTGAATATTCCGTGCACGGTTGTAGGGGTGTTAAAGTTGAGCACACGCGCTGCGCCGTATATCTCAAAACGCTAAGATATTTACGGCGCTAAGTGAGGGCGCCCTGCGTCGTAAAGCTGCGTCGAGGGCCACCCCTGAATTATTGAGCTTCTAGAACAGGTGCGCACTTTACCTTTTTAGTTTAAAATAGGTTGTTTTTTAAAAGTTACCGAGATCTTTTTGGTAAATACGTACCTAGTGTTCCAAGAAAATGTGTATTCCTGGAGCGGTAGAGGTAGTGTTTTTTTAAAGAAACGGACTTATTTTAAAACATTTCTGTTTGAATAACATAATGTATTTTAATATAGAACCAGAGAATAATGGGTGATTCTTCGAGCAAGTCGTTCTTTGGTGATTTTCGTGGCAATTTTCAAATTCATTTTTTTTTTCAATTTCTTGCCAGAATCTAAAAAGATATGTAAAATTAATATGTTTTATAGAAGAGGCACCTCAAAGAGCCATATACTTACAGAGATAATCGGGGTTAAAAAAATGGAGGCCACGCAAATCATAAAACACCCCACGAAAATGATAATTTTAATTTGACTTTCTCAGATGAGTTACTTACTGTTCCTTCATATTGAAAAAAAGTTATTATGTTATGATAAAGTAAAAAATTAGTAAGTTACTAAGGCAGAAAACGTTTTTAGTAGTATCAGACCAACATTATTTATTATTTGTCAAAGAAATTACAAAAATACACAAATTAAAAAAAGATTTAAAAAAATAACAAAAATATAGGTAGGTTACTAAGGCAGACATCGTTTTTAGTAGAATCAGTCCAACATTATTTATTACTAGCTGACCCGGCGAACTTCGTTTCCCGCAATATCTTTATAAATTATAGCCTATATGTTATTCTGACGTATAAGCTAGATAATCAAAGTTTCATCTCTGTATTGTACAGAAAGATAATTGGCTACAAAGTAAAGAGCACCAACTTGTGGCGCTTTATCTTCCAAAAATTTTGGGATAGGCTGAAGATGCTCCCATATTGCAAGTGCATCATGTCGCAGTGATTTGCTTACTGTGCAAAATGGTGTCGTTATCATTTTGCCATCTTTTTTGTAGTATAAAACTACAGTGTGCAGAGTCAGCTATTTTTACTACCTCTAAAGTGAACGGCTTGGATTGCTCTTGAATATTTTGCATCGTGATTATCGCTAAAGTTGCAATGGATTATGCAATCGTCTTGTTTCAGATTGTATTTTATTTGTTTGATGTGTCTGTGCTGTGATATTATATTTGAAACGTCATTCATGTAGGGAATCAGCTGCTTATCAAATTCTTTTATTAATGCTTTTGGAGAAGCAATTAATTTTTGGTTTGTAACAGTACGAGTTAGACCTATGTTGGAACAACAACAACCTGTTTGATGCATTTTCACACCAAAGCATATGGGAAACTCTGGAAGCTCAAAATGTGGAAATTCAGTACATAGATGTATTAAAACAAATATACGGAAAGAGCACCGGTAGAGTTAAGCTCGAAACCATTGGCCCAAGTTTCCCTGTTGGTAGAGGTGTAAGACAACGTGACCCGCTCTCTTCGAGAATTTTTCTGTCTATATTAGAATCTATTAGACTGGAAAAAACAAGGATTGGATATTCAAAGCAAATATTTCAATCACTTAAGATTTGCTCATGATTTAGTGTTGCTATCAGAGTCAAGTAACTAACTACATTATATGATTGAAACATGATGCTAGCATGAAAGTAGGCCTACAAATGAATATTTGAAGACAAAGGTTATGTCAAATCACACCAAGTCAAGCATAATTGTTGGAAATCATATACCTGAATACGTAGAGCAATACATTTATTTGGGAAAACAAGTCGGATTCAACAGAAATAATAATGAGCTGGAAATAGAGAGAAGAGTCAATAGAACATGGAACAGTTATTGAAGGTATAAAGAAATATTTAAAAGCGATATGCCTATAAAGCTCAAAAATAAGTCATGGACTCGTGTATTATCTCTTGTCTCACATATGCATGCCAAACATGGAAGTTTACCAACAAAGTTAAAAATAAATTAACTTCTTGCCAAAGAGGAATGAAGCGCAGCATGTTAAACATAAAAAAAATACAAAAGATAAGATAAGACATTTGAAAATAACATCCAAGACCAAAGCAATAGATGCTCTATCCCACGCTTAAAAATTAAAATGAAAATGGGCCGGGCATGTAGCGTGCCTGGTAGATCGCAGATGGACCAAAACTGTTACGACTTGGAATGAACCACCAGGTAAGCGCTACAAAGGAAGATCCTACACAAGATGGGAAGACGACGTTAAAAAAATTGCGGGCCCAAAATGACTCGAAATAGCCCGTAGAGAGAAGTCCGTAGAGAGGCGGAGGACACGATAACTCTGAAATCCGGCAACCTGATTTACTACCGGGAAGGTGACCAGTGGTCCCAAAGTGGTGTCGGTTTTCTCGTTCACAAGTCCCTCGCTAACAATGTTATCACCATCGAAAGTGTGTCGAGCAGGGTTGTATATCCAATACTCAGAATTTCCAAGAGGTATTCGCTGAAGGTCATTGTAGTATACGCACCGACCTCGTCACACCCAGATGACGAAGTGGAGACTATGTATGAAGACGTAAGTCAGGCCATACATACATCTAAGACCCACTTTACTGTTGTTATGGGGGATTTCAATGCAAAGTTGGGCAAAAAAGCGATGATGAGCTGAGAGTGGGGCAATTTAGCAAGACATCCCGGACATCAGCCTGTACGAGATTAGAATGGCCCTGAATCAGCTTAAGAACAACAAGGCGCCGGGTGATGACGGTATCACATCAGAGCTGCTGAGAGCGGGTGGAACACCGGTACTAAAAGTCCTCCAGAAGCTTTATAACACCGTCGTCCTCGAGGGCATCACGCCAGAAGCATGGAAAAGAAGCGTGGTGGTGTTGTTTTCAAGAAAGGTGACAACACCGTATTGAAGAAATACAGACCCATCTCACTTCTGAGCCATGTTTATAAGCTGTTTTCAAGGGTCATTATGAACCGTCTCGAGCGCAGGCTTGATGACTTTCAGCCTTACGAACAAGCCAATATCCGAAAAGGCTTTCGCACCATGAACCACATTCATACGCTGCGGCAGGTTATACAGAAGACCGAAGAGTATAATCTGCCACATTGCTTAGCATTTGTGGACTATGAAATAGCCTTTGATTCGGTCGAGACATGGACTGTGCACGAGTCTCTCCAACGATGCCGTATTGACTATCGGTACATCGAAGTGTTGAAGTGGTTGTATAATAACGCCACTATGTCGGTCCGAGTACAGGAAGAGAGCTCCAAGGCGATCCCTTTAAAAATAGGCGTAAGACAGGGAGACGTAATTTCTCCAAAACTGTTTACGACTACTTTGGAGAACGCCTTCAAGCTCCTGGAATGGAAAGGATTCGGCATCGATATCAATGGCGAATACCTCACTCACCTTCGGTTTGCCGACGATATAGTAGTCATGGCAAAATCGATGGAAGAGCTCAGCACGATGCTCTAAGGCCTCAATCGGGTTTCTCAACAGGTGGGTCTTAAGATAAACATGGACAAGACGAAAGTCATGTTTAATTCCCATGTTTTACTCACCCCGATTTCTGTTGGAAACTCGGTTCTTGAAGTCGTTGACTCGTACGTCTACCTAGGATAAGTAGTCCAGTTAGGTAGGTCCGACTTCAACAAAGAGGCCAATCGCCGAATCTAACTCGGATGGGCAGCGTTTGGAAAATTGAGTACCTAGCGTCTTCTCGTCCGACATACCTCAGTGCCTCAAGTCGAAAGTTTTCGACCATTGTGTGTTGCCAGTGATGACTTATGGCACAGAAACGTGGTCTGTCACTATGGGCCTTATTAGTAAGCTCCAAGTAGCCCAACGAGCTATGGAGAGAGCTATGCTCAAAGTCTCTCTGCGGGATCGAATCAGGAAAGTGGACGGATGACCTCATTAAGACCGCAAGATCACGCTGGATGCAAGCCGCTTCCAACCGGTCTTATTGGAGATCCATAGGGGAGGCCTATGTCCAGCAGTGGACGTCCTTTGGCTGATGGATGGATGGATAGATGGGCAAAAATTGATTTGCGTGGGTCAAAACTACCACGTAAACCACGCAGATCACGACCACGAAAATCAAAATAAATCCTAAAGGATTTATTTACATAAAAACCTTTTAAACAAATAAACTGTGTTTTGAATATAAGTTACGTAACTTCATATTTGTTCGCTACAATATTTTACTAAATAAATAAATTCACAGACATCGGAGATAATTGTACCACGCAAATCAAAGTTTTGAGAAACCAAACCCACGCAACAAGGTTCTTACCTCTATTTTTTTAAAACTCTACGCACCATCACTTAAGTACTCTACCCGGCAGTCGGAGCGCGACTAGTTGTAACTTGAATTAGGATCATGCAACATCAGGCCGCAAATTTAGAGATATGCTAGTGCAATTATAAAAATCCACGCAAATCAGTAACTACCTCGGGACAGTTACATTTAATTTTTTTGTAGGCAATGTAGTTCTTTCAGAACTATGGTTTAATTTTTTATAGCATTTTAAACTTCTTAGGACTTAGTGGTATTTTTTTTGTAACCATGTAGCGTATAGATGAAAATATATAATTGACTAAGTGATCAGATCGGGGATTGGGACACTCCACGAAAATCAAAGAATGGGGGTATTTCATTTTTTTATCATATTTATTTATAAAGATAATTGAATAATAATCAGTGTCCCAGTTCAGAGAGGTTTTAAGCTTAGCTCGAAAAAAAAACTGGGTCGCTGACTTTATGATTTATATTATTTTTAAGTAAAGCCGCTTGAAAACTCTGTCCCAAAGAATGACCCTAATATAGAAATAATAATCGATTAAATAACAAATAGTAATAAATATCAGTTAATTTTTTTAGTACTTATATCATAAGATCTATTTAATAAATTAGATAATATAAACAAATTAAGAGTCAATACAATAATGTCCAAAATCAAACTTATGAATTAGAATTCTACAGATTTTTTTACATAGATCGCTGTGATATGTTGTACTCCGTATTGTGTGGAATAGAATTAGAAATTAGATCCTAAAATTACGAAATACACTTCAGGATTTCTGTAATAAAACACTTTTTTTAAATGAGTAGATACCTAGCTGTTTTTTTCTCGGTTTCAGTGTAAAAATTGATCGCAGTTATAAAAAATGATATTCTAGAATATGTCAAGTGATACGACGCTAGGTGCGCACTTTACCTTTTATGTTCGGAAAAAAATTGAAATAGGTTGTATTTTTAAAGTTATCGTAAGAAATACGAGGTATTTTTGAGTAAATAGATAATGTTTTTTTTTAAAGGCAGACTTATTCTAAGACCTAAATGTATAGAATCATACAACTTGGCGGCTGTGGTGCTAGCTACAAGCTGCGGATGGACCAATCTCGACTGAAGCTCATTTAAGACGCTCCAACAGTAAACTTTTAGGCATTTTACAATTATGTCTTGCAGTATACAAAAAGAGTCTAAAATCGCGTGTCGTTTGTTTTTAGACGAAACTCGTGATGAGAATTCGATAATTTTTCGCAGTTTTAGTTCGTTTAAAAAAAAATGAAGCCGCAATAAAATATATAGATATGGCTTTAATTTAGTAAATCTCCTATCTTATGATTACAAAAAATATAGTAGTTATTGATCTAAATATTGAGAAATGCGAAACGAAAGATTTTTTTCTAAAGCTTTTTTTGTGATTTTTTTTCAAGATACCAGATAACTTTTTTGCAATATTATTGTAAAAGTCTCTCTTGTGAACTATTATTGTGTGCTTTGTATTTTTTCCAAGTTTATATCAGTAACAGTTACGCCTAACTGTGCGACGAAAAACATGACGATTTATGGATTTTTGTCTTTGGGCAGCGCGTTAACTAACCTTAACTAAGCTGGCAGCCAGTAAGGATTGGATTATCCGCAGCTTGGAGCTAATATCACATCCACCAAAATAAAATTCTAAATTCAGTCTAAATTATTGGGGTTCGTGAACAGGTGCGCACTTGGCTCGAGCACTTTACTTTTTTAACTTCGGAAAAGTTTGAACTCATATTTTTAGGATAAATATGTTGAGATAGTTTTGGGTAAGCAAAGAGTTGGTAATATTAACAGAAAGATTCAAGATTCTGCCGGAATTTGTTCGTATTTCAGACTTCGTATTTATTTTGTAATGTTTATGTAGTTTAAATAAATAAATAAATAATTTAAATAAATGTTTTGGGACATTTTACACACGGCCTCTGACCCCAAACTAAGCAAAGCTTGTGATATGGCTGCCAGAGACTGATTTACTACATATACTTATTTTTAAATACATACCTACTTATATAGATAGTAACTAAATAACACCCAGACACAGAGCAAACACTTATGTTCATCACATAAATATTTGCCCTGGGTGGGGATCGAACCCACGCCTCTTTGATCCAGAAGTTAGGGTCACTAACCACTGAGCCACCGAGGCAGTTCATAATTTGTGCTGTAAGATTTGATCTCGTTAAATTTCATATTTTAAAGATCATAAAATTTTGAGGCTTAAAAAAAAGTTATTAGCGTTGAAAGAAAAATAATTATTTTTTCCGCGAAAAATGGAAAAACCGACTTTCATCGTGTACAAAATTCGATTAATTCGCTCAAAGCGATGTATACAATTTTTACATTATTGCTGGTTTTTTTAAAACGGCTGAGCCGATTTCGATAAAATTAAATCAGACCACCTCGAGAATATACCCTTTTCTAACTAAAAATAACTTTTCGATTCGATTCACAACTGGCGAAAATATCGATGAACATACATTAAAAAATATATACCTACAGACGAACATTAAGTTTTGGAAGTCGGTTAAAAATTAAAAATCTATGTAAATAGAAGGAGAGAGGTTAAATAAAAGATAATTTATGATATACCGTACAAGGAGGAAAAAACACATAAAACCGTTACAGAAGCAGCATGAAAATCACTCCACTAAAAAGAATATAAGTATCAAATTAATAAAAACAACAATCAGGTAATATATTTCACAAACCGACAAAAATCTGAGGGGTTGGTCCAGGTTTACACGTAAATTAAAACTACAGCTGTTTCCGTATGGCTCTATACATTTTAGTACAGCGCCCCTGGCGGAAAAGAGGAAATACTGGCCAAAAAGTATGCAGCCCACAGAGATACCAGAGAGATACCTAATGTGGTCGATCGAGAAAAGAAAGAAAGAGATGCAATCCTACTATCCTACTAATATTATAAACGCGAAAGTTTGTGAGGATGGATGGATGGATGTTTGTTACTCTGTCACGCAAAAAGTACTGAACGCATTGAGATGAAACTTTGCAATAAAATAGATTATATATCAGAATAATACATAGGTTATAAATTATAATAATATTGCGTCAAAAATCTAAATATCAGTTAAGTAGTATTACATCCATCCATCCTCACAAACTTTCGCGTTTATAATGTAGGATGGCACGAGTTAGAATGAGACATAAAATATCTCGATTCAGTGGCTATAGCATAATTAAAATCTCGCTGCAGACTCGGTCATAAATCATAATCGGAGTAGGGATGTGCGCTAGTTGCGCGTGCTTGGCCATTATCGATAACGGAATCATTATTCCATATATTTCCAATGTCTCCATTGAAAATTGGCAAAAATGTGTGGAACATGCAGAATTGATGCAAGATGAAGACTTAAGAAAAGCACATTTATGCGAAGAGTTCATCATTCATGTGGACGATGATGACGATGACTCAGAAAAAGAATTTTAATTTTCTATTCGTAGTTTTATATATACGTTCTTTTGTTTATATATTTAATATGCTTTGTTGAAAATTTGGTAATAAAATAAAAAAAATGTGTTTTTATTTCTATCACCCATTTATAATATATAAAACTATCGATATCACTCATCGACTGCAGTAATGCACAGGACTACGTGTGGGCGTGACCTGCCCATTAGGCCCATGAGTGGGAAAGAGAGCGAAACACTCGAATGATTTATGACCGAGTCTGCAGCGAGACTTTAACTATACTATAGTTGTCGTGTTTTTCTCTCAGTAATGTCAAATTCCAATACATATTAGACAGTTTTAACAGCGCTGAGCCAGATCTTCCATACATTTTTGTGGATGAGAATTCCCTCAAGCGACAACAGAGCTATGTCTCTAGTTGTAATAGCTCTGTGATGCAGCCACACGCAAACGCGAAAGTTTAAGTAAACTACGCAAAACATGTACTCTGGCTCTGATACAAATATATAGTAGCAATATCGTTTAGGGTAAACGGTCCCCGCTCCCAACTTCCTTGTACCTTATTATGAATGCGTAACTTAGTTGGGAGGCTTATTGATATACCGCTTGATTTGTTTTCCATTTGAGAACTACCATCTGTATAAATAGGATATACCTACATTTTATACTATATACCTATAACGGGACTAAATTAACGTGTAGGGATAGTCGTAACGACTATAGTTTCTTTTAGGATATACCTACCAACTAAAAGATTGGAATGAATTTCAGGAATGAAAACATAGACACACACGGTAAACTAACTTATTAATAGTGGTAAGGGGTCTCAGAGACTGTCCAGCAGCTTTGTGGCAAACACGTGCCACCTTACCACAAACAATTTAAACCCGCTTTATATACTGTTTAGCCGTGCAATTTGTACTGTTAAGCAAAGTCTAAAGCGTGCGTAAAACTTTTGTGGTAAGACGGGAAGATTTTTGCTTGAGCCTGGCTTGTACTGCAAAGCCCCGGGGCGAAAAACCTCATTATTACCTCTTCCAT
This sequence comes from Hypomecis punctinalis, assembly GCA_949316475.1. Classification (NCBI taxonomy): domain Eukaryota; kingdom Metazoa; phylum Arthropoda; class Insecta; order Lepidoptera; family Geometridae; genus Hypomecis; species Hypomecis punctinalis. The sequence continues at coordinate 18,774,539 of OX438818.1, forward strand.
TAGTAGAATTTACGGGAACAACTAAACTTTTTGAGATACGAGTAAACCTAATGAAACAAGCGCTATAAATAAATATAGTTTACATTGCAACCACTAACTACTGTTATCTAATCATCATCATAATTTAAAAGCAAGGATCTGTTAATAAAAGTTTATATACCTATAACTATTTATATAAAGGCCAGCAGCATAATATGCAAATGTGCTTATACCTAAGTATTAAGTATCGAATAATTTGTATTTATCTGTATACGATATTTTTAACCCTCAACGCCCGACGGGGTGTTACAAGTTTGACATGTCTGTGTGTGTGTGCTTGTCTGTGGCATCGTAGCTCCCGAACCGATGAACCAATTTTGATTATTTTTAGGGTTCCGTACCTCAAATGGAAAAAACGGAATCCTTATAGGATTACTTTGTTGTCCGTCTGACCGTCTGTCCGTCTGTGTGTATGTCAAGACTCTTTATCTCGGGAACGCGTAAAGATATCGAGTTGAAATTTAAACTGTATACGTAAACCCATGAATTCTTGCAGTTGTGTCAAAGAAAAGCTTCTCAGTTGCTGTGTAAAAAAGTTAGAGCCGTTTATGTCGAAAAAAAACGCAAATTTCAACGCTCACAAAAATCAAAACCTACAGGGTACTTCCCGTTGACATAGAACTGTGAAATTTGGCGAAGAGCATTGTCTCAGAGTACACATATAGGAATAAATCTGAAAACTTGACATTTTTATTTAAATCACATAAATAAGGGGCCTCAAAATTCACAGAATATGGGTTCAAAATTCAAAGTGAGTAAATCATAATATCTTGTAAGGTATCATATAAAATAACTTCATTAGCACAAGCTAAAACAGGTTTTTAATTATTTTAACAGTATGTTTGTACGGAACCCTCGATGTGCGAGCCTGACTCGCACTTGTCCGGTTTTTTTTGTTTTAAAGCTGAATTAGTTTAAAGTGTTTTTATATTTTAGTGATCAAAATCGGTTCAGCCGTTATAAAGTATCAGCTCAGCTCTTTTGTTAGCTGCGATTACAATCGTATTGTGTCGAGGTCTTTTCCATTTTCAATTAAATCTTGTTTCCTTAAAGTCCTTGTTGAGATTAATTAAATAAAGCCATATAGTCGTTTATCCTGCCTGCATCCGTGGCTGTCACAAAATACCATCAACCGAAATTAGAGTTTGTGTAAAAAGAGAAGCGTCCTAGTTGATGTCGCTCGTGTACCATTTTCCTAATTTTGTTACGTTGACAACACTGCTCTGTCATTGCTAGTACAACTAAAAGTGTTTGATACTTGGTAGACACCAATTCGGTTTTCATCAGTACTCGCGTCTACCAAGTACAGTCGGTACCTTGGCTGCTGATTAAAACCTTGTTAGTTCACCGTAACGCCACAACGGTTCTCTTTTTGCACATGCTCCTGCATACAACCCTGGCTGTCACAGAATACCATCAGCCGAGTACTCTCTGTTTCCACTCCTAAGATAATAGCGATGTTTTTCACCTTCATATTTTAAGGGTGACATGAACCGTTCGGGAATGAAATGAGCGAGAAATGTTGAATTTACTTACTCTTCGAGAAAATTCTCTTGTTTACATTATTTTGTTTGCGAGTAGGTACATGTCTGTTTATGTATGTTTAGATATAGATGTGCTAGGTAATTGAATTCTATTGAAAAGTGAGTTAAAAATTAATTTCTTATTCACGTCAACTCCACGTTTTTAATGTTAAATTAAGAACTCTCTGTGTCAGAGCGAGATACGCACGGTATTTATAATAAAATTGTTATTCCATCCCTACACTTTAATTTTGTGTTGGAGGTGGTTCTAGTCTAAATTTTGTGACACACTATTCTATATAAATACATGTGTCTTTAAGTTTTAACGATGTTGTTAACATAAAGGTGACGTAAAGTAATTATCATCGGTGAACCGATTTTATAGACATTACTTTTTTTACTTACCTATATTTACTCTTACATGCATATTAAGCCCGATTACAGAGGCGCCAGCGTAACTAACTTAGCTAAATAGCATAGTTCTGTTTCTTTTTCACTTTAGGCATTCGATAGAGAGAACGCTTTTTACGCTGCTATTTAATTTACACTGGCGCCTCTGTAATCGGGCTTTATATCTACTTTATTATGGAATCTGGCGTGGGATTTGAAAATTTTAACTAGAATTTACCGCCGGTTAATTCACACGTGTTTTTTTTTGTAGCAGACAGTAACTCTACTAAAGCTTTAACTTCGAGCAAATATCTACAGAGCCACAGTCCCTAAGTGAAAGTAGTAAAAAAATGTCCGAGCGCCGTCATACATACCGACTTATATATTTACATTAGATCATTCACAATGACCAGTTTTCTCGAATCTCGACGTTGCCACTTGCAATCGATTCGCAAAAATAATTAGTGCTTGTAACCGAGCACTTTGGCATCGCGAGACGATGTAATCGACTTGCAATTGCCGTACAACTATCTAAAAAGCCTGCCCACTACGTAGCTTGGGCAGGGTTTTGACTCGGACAATTTTTTGCACGATTGTGACTCTATAGATATTGCTCGAAGAGTTTGAACCACATTTGGCGACTTTTCAAGATTTAATATTGGCGCTGGCTCGCAAAAACCCAGTAATTTGTGCTATTATAATTTAAACAATGCTTTTATGTTCTAATACTTCTTAACCAAATCTCAAGTTGATACTGAGATAACTCCAAACGTTATTATATTAGGACCAATTATCGGCAGTCACACACGACATCCCAAAGCAAACCTACCCGTGTAACTAGTCTGTCGGCGAACCAACAGATCCTGATCAAACACGCTCGAGTCCACAGGTGGTCCCTCCTGGTGCCATCCCCCGAACTCTACCAAACCTCTACCTGATTGCTAAATGTAATGTTTGTTCAGAGCCGTCGACTTCACTTGGTAGACTCGGCAATTAAATAAGTATTTTCAATCGATTCGCAGAAAAGAGGTTGGAGAGAATGTGTGTAAATGTGCGTGCGTGCTTACGTGTGTATGTGTTTAAGTAGCTTGGTGTTTGCGTGAGTGTGTGGTTGTTTGAGTGAGTGTGCGGGTGTTTGTGTGTGTCTGTTATCCAATTTCTTGTGTAATCGACGTCCGTCTGTCTTTTTTGGGTTAACGCTGGCTTGACATAAATTCAATACCGTGATATGATTTACTTTGGGACTGTTTCACTTTGAATAATGATAAATAAACATTATAATAGTAATACAACCAACAAATCCTGATCAAACACTCGAGTCCACAGGTGGTCCCTCCCGGTGACATCCCCCGAGCTCTACTAAACCACCTGATTGCTAAATGTAATGTTTGTTCAGGGCCGTCGACTTCACTTGGCAGACTAGACAACAATATTTTCGATTGACTCCCAGAAAATGAGAGCTGTACGTGCGAGAGTGTGTGTGCGTGATTGTTAGTATGTGTGTGTGTGTGTGTATGCTATCCAATTTTTTGTGTAATTGCGGCTTGTGTGTCTTTTTTAGTTAAGGCTTACGTGACGTATAATTCAATGCCATAATTTACTTTCCTCATCAACGGTAGACCCGCGATGAGTTTGATGTCGTCGACACATCGGGCTGGTGGTCAGTATAGCACGCTTTTCTATTATTGAGAGCCGCTCATCCAGGAATATAGTGAAGAAAGAGGTTAAATAAATGTGTATTGTCTATAGTCAGTCACCAATGGCGGATACATATCGCGGCCCCGAGGGTAGAATCGGGTCACCGTAACCCTTGTGGGATTCGAGATTCCCGCGACTCGTGATTAGGAAGGGCTCGCTTCATATGCTATACACGATCTTATAGCTACATACTACTAATTTATACACAGAATTTATACTTAATAGCATTAGACTAACCTCCTCAAGGTACTCTATTACTAATCTGCACAAAATAGAATGACTGACTTCACGCGTGTACAGAATTCGCAAATATTTCGCACGGATCGATGTAGCATTTTTCACATTATTGTTGATTTATCAAAAATGGATCTGCTGATTTCGATAAAATTTAAATGGGACCAATTCCGAAGTATACTCTTTTCAATAAAAAAAGAATTATTGAAATCGGACTACTATGAAAAAAGTAATATATAAAAAAATTAGACTCGTCGAATGAGTACCTACCTCCTCCGGTTCGTCGGTCAAAAAGGGTCATATTCTTTATGAGACATGTTCAAAATAAATCTCTATGAATATCAATAGCCGTGGTGGTCGTGAGGTTGTAGGTTCAAATACCTGCCCCGTACCAATGAGTTCTTTGAAATTTATGTATTATTTTACACCTTTTGGCTTTTCGGAGAAGGAAAACATCGTGAGGCAACTTGCATACGTCTGTAGAAGAAATTTGGTGGCCTATTTGTATCCCCCGCACTGGGCCAGCGTGGTGGATATACCCCAATCATCCTTCGTGGGTTGGCCTACGTCCTGGAGTGGACTATTAAAAAGGCTGATACAGGATATTAATATTTATTTTTTGCCGAATATGGCACAACCGACTTCAACCGTGTACAGATAATAAGATAAGATAACGTTTATTTGCTCAAAAAGTTTCAGGTTTTGGAGTTAGTAAATCTTGGTGATGCTTAAAGTAGTGTTAGTAGGTAGGTAAGTACTTAGATTAAATTTACAAATTTCCAGAGTGGAACCCTAAATCTCACACTAGGGTGTTCCTGGTGGTGTGTCAATCTGGAGGGAGCGCAAGCTCTGAGGTGGGGCCTCAGTAAGGCCAGCGCTGTCGGGTGCCGCGGAGGAGTGCGGAAGCGTGCCCGTAGCCCCGACACCAGGCGCAGTGGAGGAACACCCAGGGGTTTTGGTGGGTATACCGACCAGTGGCAGGACTCCCACATAACCACCCGCCTGCCCACGAGGTGTGGTGGTATCCATAAAGGATTTCCCCTGGCTAAAAAAAAAAAGGGTGTTCCTGTGTCGTGAGATTTAGTCTCTTCCGCTTTTAGATAAGACATCTTATAATTATTACCTAATGTAATGAAAAGAGTGACAGAACAGAATTCGAATAGTTCGTACGAAGTGCCATCCATGTAGATAATTTTTCAAAAACGGTTCAGCTTATTTCTATAAAATTCAAATGGGACCTCTGAAGTATGGTCTACCAAAGAAAAAATAAATAATCAAAATCGGTTCATAGATGGCGGAATAATCGCGTATGAGATGTTTACAAGAATGGATCGTTTCAATGCATAAGATACTCCGACACCAGGGCCAGCCACCCGGCCTATACGAATTAACTTACTTATAATTTTTATATACTACGGGACTAATCGCGCACTAAAATTACGAAATAAATAAATACCGACGTTGAGAGGCAGCCGGCTTTCTTGCCTTATGTTAAGGGAGAGACGGATAAAGTGGGGACTTTACTAAAGGATTACTCCATCAAGACAGTGTATACTGCCTTATCCAAACTACTGGGCCAAGTCAGAACGCCGAAAGATGTCATTCCGTTTCAGACTCCTGGTGTATATAAGGTGGATTGCAGCTGCGGTAGTTCCTACATAGGTCAAACGAAGCGTACTATTGCTGAACGGATCAAATAACATATCGCAGCAGTCAAAAACCGCCAGATACAGAAGTCTGCTAAGTATAGCTGAGCATTTGCTTGACGGAGGTACTGGTCATTGGATCGAGCTCCACGACCCAAAAGTCCTCTCCACGGATCGACACTATTTTTCAAGAATAGTTCGTGAAGCGGTGGAAATCAAAAAACAAGAATTTCAACCGGGAGGATGGATTTAAGTTATCGGCGTCGTGGAATCCTGTTGTCAACAAATGCAAATCGCGTAGTGTAGGTAGAAGGACATTGTTAGATACCGTCAGTGTTGTGTGTCGTAATGACAATTTTTCAAGTTCAAATCGAATTGGCTGTACCAGCTGTTCTACATTCCAGTCTACCCGTGACCACGGTCGATACAACTCGGCCGAAACGTCGGGATGAGGAGGTATTTATTTGTCTCGTAATTTTAGTGCGCGATTAGTCCCGTAGTATATAAAAATTATGTGTTCAAATCGCGAAAGTTTAAAAACAACATTAACTTACTTACTTTATGCATAAGATAAAAGTTGTCAAGTTGGTAATCAAAACCGAAGTATAATCACCTGGAAACCGTCATGATCACACGCTTTTTCCAAAGTAATCATGTCAATAAAGTATCGTATGCGTAATTTAAACATCGCCCGCTCGAGCCATGAAAATAATCCGATTCCTGTTTCTGTTATTTCAGCGAAACTCCAACTCTCGAACAAACATACACAAATATTTAAGTAAACATTCAAATCCAATCTAAGGATAACGTCACACAAGCAGCGGTTCGCAACATTATTTTTTGAAAAAAATAGCATGACTGGCTTCAGTACAGAATTCGCGAATATTCTATTTCGCACGGATCGATGTAGCATTTTTCACATTATTGTTGATTTATCAACAATGTCTCAGACAATTTCGATAAAATTTAAATAAGACCAATTTCGAATTATTCGCTTTCCAATAAAAAAAAAATATTGAAATAGGACTACTATAAAAAAGTTATGCGTGGTAATACATAAAATATCTACGCGTCGAATTGAGTACCTCCTCCGGTGGTTCGTCGGTCAAAAATAGTCAATCGATCAAAGTGAAGTGAAAGCCGTGGTGGTACAGTAGTAAATCCCGGTTCCTTACCAATAAGTTCTTCGGGGTACCTACAGAATTTCACACTATTGACTTTACGGTGTAAGAAAACATCGTAAGGCAACCAGCATACGTCTGAAAACGAAATTCGATGGCGTATATGAATTAATCAACCTGCAGCAGCGTGGTGGATATGGCCCAATCACCTTTTGTAGGTTGGTCTACGTCCTACAAGGGAGTAATAAAAGGGCTGGTACAGGTACAGTAAAGTGTAATAGACTCGCTCCGTTGAGATTTCAATAAACCGAACTCGTGGTGAATATCCTAGCAAGTGTATGGACTCTGATTTATGTCCGAAAAAATCCTACAAGTATGAAGAATCCAAAAAAAATCAAGTGACCCATGCAAAATTGCAAAGCAAAGTCATTAACATAGCTTAGTTTGGGTCTCACAGCTAATTTATTTGAAGATGCATGTCTATCATAATATAAGACAAAATCACGCAACATGGTATTTTTCAATTTTTTGATATGTAATTATAATTTCTTTATTTTCATACTCGTTGACATTTTTAAACTAATAATGACATTGTTATTTTTCATGATACTGATACAATTTTATTTTTGATTTGTATTCTACTATTTTTTTGTGTACCTAATGATACTGATTTGGTAAAATTTAAAAAGTGTGCTTATTTATGTATAGTAAAAATGTAATTAAGTTGAACTTTTAAAAATTGTAACTAGACGATTCCAAGTGCCTGTATTGTGTCTACCGAATAAAGAAATTTTGACTTTGACTTCGACTTTGAATAGCCTAGCAAGTGTATGGACTCTGATCTATGTCCGAAAAAATCGTAAAAGTATGAAGAATCAAAAAAAAAATCAAGTGACCCATGCAAAATTGCAAAGCAAAGTCATTAACATAGCTTAGTTTGGGTCTCACAGCTAATTTATTTGAAGATGCATCTCTATCATAATATAAGACGTAAGAAATCATGTATGAAATCAAATCCTAGACTTAGTTTTTTCGCTTTAAGCTCTTAGTAATAATTATGCCTGGAAGAAATCGCTTAAAGCGATAAGGCCGCCAGTTAGAAACCTATAAATTGTACTGTTTTGTCCCTGTAATTTGTTTTTTATGTAATGTGGTTGTCTAATAAAGTGTTATTGTTTGTTTGTTTATGTACTTCTACTTCTTTTGGTTAGTAAATTTATTTGTATGTATGAAATAGCATTTTATTTTTCTCGAATGTTAACTTTTAATAAGGTTAGCCGTCGTGGTCTAGAGGTAGTGACACCCGCCTTACAATCGTGAGGTCGTGGGTTCAAATCCTCGGTCTCGTACCAATGAGTTCTTTGGAATTTATGTACGGGATTTCACACCACTGGCTTTTCGGTGAAGGAAAACATCGTGAGGCAATCTGCATACGCCAGTAGAAGAAATTCGATGGCTTATATGAATCCACCAACCCGCACTGGGCCAGCGTGGTGGATATGGCCTAATTACCCTTCGTGGGTAGGCCTACGTCCTGCAGTAGACTCTTGACAAGGCTGATACAGTACAGTATACAGTACAATAAGGTTAGGTTAATAAAAGTTTAGTTAAGGTTAGGTAAATAAACATTCTTCGATTAAAATCTTTCATTAATAATATTGTTAAAAGTTATTCTTCGATTAAAAATCTTTTATTAATAATATTATTAAAAGTTAGTCTTAATCACTCTATTTTGATTAGTACAGGGAAAGAATATGACTTTATAGATTAACAAGAAGGTTAATTGATCGCTTTATTAGCTTCGATTCGCATCAAAAGCGCACTCCACACGCAATCTGTGTAACAACTCCTAACCCTCTACCTTTCCCAAGCGTAACATTGTAACGTCGCAATTAAAATCATAAGCCACAGAGAGAGACTTCATTTATTATTGTTAGCGCACATCCGCGCCGCAATCAAGGGCCCTCTAGGGGATGATTTGGTCTGAAACGCGAGCTATGTGTCTGTAGTTTTAAGAACGATTGCTTTTTACGACTCGGAGTTGCCCAAATGCGTGTTAGGTCTTCTTTTTTAGGGTTCTGTACCCAAAGGGTAAAGATAGTCGTAACGACTATCCCTACACGTGAGTTTTTCGTGTCATTTGTTCATTTGTTACCTACATAAGGTTTTGGAATTATTTAAAAAAAGATACAACAGAATTATGTAGAAAGGGTTAATTTAATACTTGATTTTTGGCTTGGATATAATTCAAGGGCCGGAAAGTGACATAGGCTACTTTTTATCCCGAAAAATAAAAGGTTCCTGTGGGATAGCACAAAAGTCAAATTCAACGCGGGCGGCGCCGCGGGCAAAAGCTAGTTTCATATAAGTTAAGGCTTAATTTAGCCAATGTTACCTAGTACAAAGAGTTTTTACTAAGTTGCAAGCAGCATTCAATCACCAGTTTGACGCATGACGTGTTAGCCAGCACATCAACCAGATTTGAGGGAAGAAAACCACTCGGCACATTATTATTACATGATTTTTCATTGGCACTTGGTTTGGCACTTTTTCCATAATTTTTCTATTGCTTTGACGGCCATTCTCCGATAAGCAAGTTTTTACTTGTCTCAGACTTACATAATCCGTAATAATTCGAGCAAATATCTGTAAAGTCAAAATCGTGCAAAAAATGCGTGCAAGCCAAAACCCTGCCCAAGCTACGTAGTGGGCACGCTTTTTAGTTAGTCGTAAGGCGATTGCAAGCCGACTACAACACCCAGCGATGCCAAATAGCTCTGTTACAAGCACTAATTAGGTGACATTACGTCGAGAGAGAGAGAACGGGTCGTAGTGAATTATTTAATGAAATTATGTAAGTCGGTATGTATGACGGCGCTCGGACATTTTTTTACTACTTTCACTTAGGGACTGTGGCCCTGTTGATATTTGCTCGACGCCGTAATACCCATCAAATTAAAATTTTCAGTCTGCGTCAAATGAACGAAAAATAAATATGGATACGGTAAATAGAAATCGCCAAATTGGAGAATGGCCGATATAAATAAGTCTATTATATTCATATTCGTTTATTTCAAAAAATTTACTTACAAATACATGTCAACATAACACATAGTACATATTTGTAAGTCATACATAATTCAACTATGCAAAACAGTTGCTCACCAAAAATCCCCAATACCACGATCACTTGCTTCGCTCAATGATATCCTTGACGCAAGAGAACAGTGCGATCTGTTCACTGATGACTGGAAGACGATCATGGCGGAAAGTTTGTGCTACTGTGAAAGGTGTGATGTATGAACGAATGAATGGATGAACTGACTTGTTCTACTACTGTTTCTTGTGTATGTTGTACATAATAATTTGTATTTTTGAATGTATAACTGTTCTCTTTTTGGATTTTAATGTTTTATTTTTATAATCGAATTCAATGTGCTTTGTAATTTATTATTATTGTTAACTTAATTTGACATGGACGTAATATTTTTGCGTGTGTTTTTTGTGATAATATGTAATTTATTATTATTGCTAACCAAATTTGACATTGACGTAATGTAAGTAATAATTATTATTTATCATAAGTGTAATTGGTTCTGTTACCGTGCTAATTTGATATAAATAAATAAATACCTCTTTGGTAATATTAATTATATATAATTACTTTATAAGAATCATCTAAATGATAGAAGGCTTACTTACGAAGGTTCAGGCGAGTTCTATAGCTCTGCTGAGTAGTATTAACATTGTTAGTTCGCCAAAAGCACGACTTTTGGTATCGTCTACTATTTTATAGGACCCAAAGCAGGCTAAAAAATTCTGTAACGAAAAATCTCAATAATAAATGGATATATTTTATTCAGTTTTTGACTTGTAAATTGAACGCTTCATTTAGAGCTTTATTCAGCGAGAGATTGAAACTTATTGAATATTTGAGGGGCTGGACCTTCGAGTCTGACCTTAGGCTGGTTATTCACCGATTGAGGTGCATTTACAAAGGTAAATACTGATATTGTTGTAGAGCTCATAGCGTAGTTTGACTAAGTGTTCGTTAGCGATCATCGAAGTTAAGCAACAGCCAGTCTTCGGATAGGTGACTGCGGGTGGCATTTACAACTGAGCGCTACCGTAGCTCGGATGTCACGTTAAATTGTAGGTCCCGGTTGTTTTAACCGTTCAGCCATGTCAGTTCAGAGCAAATAAAAAAATCAAGAGGGAATGTGAACAAAAAAGTGAAGCTAACCAAAACTACGCCTCGCCGTGTACAGACAATTACACACACATTCAGGTAACTATGAAACTACGCCTTGACTTGTCAATCAAACTATGGCGGCGCAACAGCGACGCACTTACACATGTATAAAAAACCGGCTTCACTTGACTGTTCAACGACGTTCCCTCTGGATTTTTTTATTTGCTCTGAGCATGTCAGAGGCCTTTAGGCGGCTTAAAAACTCTGAAACCAGGGCTAGCCACACGGCCTATACGAACTTCCTTATGTTATTGTTATACTGTCAGTTTTAATGAGATTTTCAAGCTGTTATCACCGCGTTGCTGCTTAGCTGGCTAATTGATGAAAGCGAAGCGAAAATCTTCGTTTTAACACGGCAATTTTGGTTTCGTCAATATTGTCCAGTAGGCCAAGCATGCGAGGATGAAAAGGCACGAAAAGAAATCTTTTCGACGTGTAAAAAGTGACGGATATATACTTCGCCATAACTCGGTCTCGTTCTGGCACGTCGATAGAAATATTGCGTGGTACGCATCCTAGGCATGCAGGTGTGTAGGTCTAGATGTTGGTTTTCATCTGCAGGTCGCATTTCGAAACCAACGACGACTCTCAACGAAACTTGGAGCGCAGGTTGCTGTGTATGTTAATGGTTTTTTTTTGTCGTCGGCGATTTGTGATTGTAAATAATTCCCTTTGTAATTTCCTCAAAGAGGGGGGTTTTACGTCGCGCTTTATCAAATCTCGTTAAAAAAAATTGAGCTACACAAGCTCCACTGTAGTCCATGACTTATTGTATTATTAATGACGTCATATTGTCTAAAGGTCAACTCTAACTATTAATCTAAGAAGCGTTTGTATCATGATTCTATTTCATGGCTATTGTTTATTTTTAGAGTTCCGTATTCAAAGGGTAAAAACGGGACCCTATTATTAATTATTTCTTGTTCCCGATTGTTTATTTTAACAACATACAAAATAAAGCTAGAAAACCGCACTTTCGTTTAAACGTTATAAAAAACTATTTAAGTTGTTTTACACTTAAACTTAATTATAAAGTAATAAATAATAAAATAAATTTAAATTAGTATTTGAGAAACGTTATCGACGCCAGTGACTCAGTATACACGCTCCATAACTTTTGTTTTGTCAAAAGCTTTTGATGTAGTATAAAGGCATGATATTTCAATTGCGGCTTCATAGAAACGTTTTTCTTTAGAAGTATAAATAATAAGCACCTGTTTACGTACACCACAGCCGCACACATTGAGTTTCTACAATACATAAAAGGTTATTGTGCGTATATATAATAGTATAATGTGACGTAATGGTTTTTTCGTTTGATAAAAAGATTAGGCACCCACTTGTTTTGGTTTAAAGTAGCTTATACATGACATGCAGTGTGTATGGTTTTATCAAATTATAAATGATAATCCCAATTAAAAGAAACTAATACATAAGGTCCCAACATTCATATAAAATATATCGAAATCTGTTTACCTAAAATCCCTAGCCAGATATTATTTATTTTCTCAGTTATTGGATTAATTAGTATAAGTGTGTATCAACTAAAGAAGCCGTGATGGTCTATAGTGATATTAACACTCCTTAGTTTCAAGTCCCAGTCCCGTACCAATGAGTTCTTTGAAACTTATGTACGGTATTAAATACTTTTTGGTAACACATTCCCACCTCAACACCCTCCACTACCCTACCATCCCGCACTACCATAACACTTCAACCCACTCTACCTAACATTAACATACTGCCATCCACTCTAACACTTGATCCCATTCCAACACACTTAACACACACACAGTCCACAGAAGATACACAGAGTTCAATCCCCGCCATAGAATTACTACCCTCAAAAAGCGTAGCCATCGATAAAATTCTGCAGAACGCGGAAGAGGGAGTTCCAGGGATTCGTATTCGAGGTGTGGCTCTCTTTATGGACAATAACAAAGAAAGATTCGGAATAAGCTTTTGCCAAGTTAGGAACCAGAAACGCGTCCGCTTGTCACCTGGTCTAGCATGTCTACTTATCGGGAGCACCGCCAAAGTAACAATGAAGCGGAAATCCTATGACGCTATGCCAGTGTGCGACGCAGGCGGCCACCGATTCCGACTGGTGAGATCGAAAAACAAAACGATTGCACTAGTCGAGTGGGCTGCCCAGTCACCTTTTGCACAGGCTAGCGCATTGCTTGATCATCTTATCAGGATAGTGGACAGCACTCCCCGGGTGATAAGCGTGGACGTTATGGTGGTTGAACGGTCGAAGGCGGAAGCCACAGACCGGCTGGGTTGCATTAAAGCCTCGGAACACCATGAGGTTATCGTTTATGAGGACAGAGGAGAAAATCTGAGTTTTTTGAAGTCTCCAAGTAACGATCTTGATAATGCAACAGATAGCTGGGGCTACCCCATTCCAAATTCAGCCATCCAATCTGGTTCTGAAAGAGCAGAACTAATAGCAGCTTCTGAGAGACCCGTTCTCCGCCCAAGTGGTAATGATGGTGCCATGTCGGGTCTCCTCAGTGTTGCAATGCAGAGCTTGTTCCGATTCATGCCTAAGACATGAGACAGGTCGATTCGCCTCGTTATATCTTGGCCTCAGCGCCACGAGACCACGCGAGAAATGCCCTGATCGAATACCTAGCCTTATTAAGAGCGACAAAAAATGTCAATCTTAAGAACTGCGACAACATTCTGGAGTTCTTTAGGCTGGGTGGTCCAGTAAGTGAGAGTCTACTAAAATCAAGACTCGAGGAGGCAGAAGCAGCCATATACAATAACGTCACTTCTCAAGTCATCAGAGGGAACATGAAAGGACACCATATGGCAGCTTACAGCGCAGAAAGTGGTTTTGTGGAGTTGGATGAGGGAGAGACGGAGCGAATAGGAAGACCGAAATACGCGATACCATCAAACGACCCAATTGTAGTCACCGCCAAGTGCACGAAGATAATGCTAGACGATAGAATCCTCGAGATGGCTAAAACCATCGAACGGAGCTTGGACGTCGAGACAAGCTGGCAAAACTGGGCTGTACTAAAGATACAATGGGTCAACGGGGTACCAGGATGTGGCAAGACAACATGGGTGATTAGACACTTTGATGTAGACAGGGACGCTATCATTACCACAACAACAGAAGCAGCAAAAGACCTGAGAGAGAAGCTATCGCACCGAATAGAAGATCTAGTAAAATCAAGAGTGCGAACCATGGCTTCATCCCTCGTAAATGGTTTTGGAAAAGAGAAGTTCAGCCGCCTTCTGGTGGATGAAGCTCTAATGAACCATTTCGGAGCTATAATAATGGCTGCAAGACTGTCTGGTGCTAGCAAACTTGTCCTCATTGGGGACGTCAATCAGCTGCCTTATATCGACAGAGAAAATTTCTTCGAGATGAGGTACCATCGCCCTACCCTGGTTGCAAACATCACCCAGGAGTTGCTCTGCACACATAGAAACCCAATGGATGTCGCGTATGCGTTGAGGGAAATATACTCAGGTATATATTCCTCAGTTCCCCGTATTAGGTCTCTTGAGCAGAAAAGGTTCAAGGGGGCTCAAATATCCAAAACCCTCCCCAACACCCTTTTCTTAGTGCATACGCAGGAAGAAAAGGAGACCCTAATAAGCCAGGGTTATGCAGGTGGCTCAGGATCGCGCACCCTTACCATCCACGAAGCTCAGGGACTGACGTACGAGTCGGTAATCGCCATTAAAACTAAGCCTAGAATAAAGCTACACGAAAGCGTCTCACACGCTGTCGTTGCATTGTCTCGGCACACTGGAACTTTCATCTACTACGCTGACGACATCGAAGGTGATGCCATCAGTCGATTCGTGCGGCGTGCATCGTCTGCGTCTTTGAGGGCTATCAAGGACTATAACCTGCAGATGGCCATCAGAGACCGGAACGCGGCGGTGATGGAGGCTCTGGGCCGGGAGGAGGCAAAAGAGTTGTAATAGAAGGACATGGGAGCGATCACAAGCAGAGTAGATACCACCGAGTAACACACGGAAACGTAGCCTTGGACTCTGTTGGTGATCGCTTTCACAAAATAAATCAGAATAAGTGTGCATTAAATAGAAACTAGCATTGCGTGCATGCCTTGAGCATTCATGCTCGCCATCGAAGGCTCCTTCTTGCGGCGGCGTCGTGTGTCGGGTCGTTCTCTTCCCTTAAATATGGTCGAGGAGAGTGATGGCTGATACATGCGTCATACTCGTGATCGGGTGCTGCATGCGGGTTGCCGGTTTGCTCGTGGCATTCACGCAATGCAATGAAACCACTAACTTAGACTAAGATTTAAACTAACCCCTCTCTATTGTACAGTCGCATTCTTTCAATTGTAACTTACTTAACAAAAGGCACAGACCCTGGAGTCTGTGGGCCATTAATTTAAATTAAAAAAAATAAACAAACTTTTTGGTGTAGAAAAACAATATTGCAGTCCGGGCCCGGCCAGGCCGGGCAACAACTTAGATTACCGGTAATCTAAGTTGTTATGACACGTTTAGTACTTTAGGCTACGTTCGTTTCTTAGTTTTTTATTTTAATACTATGTTTTTAAATAGACACTATAAGAAGTAAAGACCTGCTTGTTTAAACTTATAAATATAAAGAATAATGACTAACACTAATGTTACTTCTCCGTCCATATGTAAAAGTATCAATTCGGGTATTGCGGTGTGATTTTGAAACTTGAGTGACAGGTGGGACAGAATGTTATGATAATTGTTCGTAAGCCAGTTTGAAATAAATATTAACTATGAGTCATTGTCTTTTCCATTCATACAAAAGAAATTTTCTAAAAATACTTTAAAGGCCGGGCTGGTTGTGTTTTACCGGGGAAAACATCCATTCATCCATCAGCCAAAGGACGTCCACTGCTGGAAATAGGCCTCCCCTATGGATCTCCAATATGACCGGTTGGAAGCGGCTTGGATCCAGCGCGATCTTGCGGTCTTAATGAGGTCATCTGTCCACCTTGTGGGTGGACGTCCTACGCTGCGCTTGCCGGTACGTGGTCTACACTCGAGAACATTTCGACTCCACCGGTTATCAATCCTCCGCGCCATATGCCCTGCCCATTTCCATTTCAACTTGCTAATCCGTTGGGCTATGTCGGTAACTTTGGTGCTTCTACGGATCTCCTCATTCCTGATTCGATCTCGCAGAGAGACTCCGAGCATAGCCCTCTCCATAGCTCGTTGGGCTACTTGGAGCTTACTAATAAGGCCCATAGTGAGAGACCACGTTTCTGTGCCATAAGTCATCACTGGCAACACACACTGGTCGAAAACTTTCGACTTGAGGCCCTGAGGTATGTCGGACAAAAACATACCGGTTTGTAATCTCTACTACACCCGTTTTGTAGAAGAAATTCGATGGCTTACCTATGTAAATTCACAAACCCGCACTATGTCATAGCAGTGGAAATGGTCCAATCACTCTTTGTGAGTAGTCCTGCGTCAGTAGTCGTACAGCAGGGGACTGCTAAAAATGCTGGTACAGTACCGTACAGCTACTAGAGTTTCATATTATTTGGCATCTCAGTTTGGCGGAAAACTTTATTACAATACAAGGTTAAAGTACAAGTCAACACACTCGAAATTCTACGAACACCTACAATGATGCAACACTTTTAGATCGATCTCACACTTATCACAAAAAAACCTGATAAATAAGTCAATACAGTGATATTAGCGGTCAGTCGCTCTGTAACCATGTGGAAGTTAACATCTATATTATTCATTCTTCACATTTATCATGTCCTTGGACATGTATCGAGTCCTCCTAGCTCTAGGATAGACCCCCTAGTTTCCACCAGTGTAGGCCTTATTAGGGGTCTGAGGTCGGAAGATGGGACCTACTCGACGTTTTTTGGGATCCCTTACGGTTTGGTTGATGAAGAGAATCCGTTTGCGGTGAGTGCTTGGTTAATTCTGTTTTTTTTTGTGTATTGTGTATTCGTTCTCTACACTTGTCATATAATATGCTTGAAGATGTTTCGAGGCGCCTTAAGTCTACGATAAATCATGAACTCCATAGTTTTCATAAATAATGTTAAGTCTTATTGAGGTTCTGAGGTCAGAAGATGGAACAATTGATGGATGAATTTTTTTTAAGTAGAATATGTCTACATTTGGCCACCAACTCGTCTGATGGAAAGCGAAGTTGTAGCCGAAGATGGAGTATTGTAGACCTAGAAGATACCAATTCACTCTTAACTTGAAGAAATCCAAATTGTAATTCTTTTCCTTGTTGCATTACAATTCCTGGCGGTCCGCATTATGAAGGAAGAAGCGAATCGCTTAGTACGAGCAGGTGGCGTCGACTTTGTAGGAATGGTATTTATATGACTGATTTTAAGAATTTTATTGACATATTAAATTACAATGTTTTGTACATCTTGGTGTTATGATGATGGGTGGTTTATCTCCGTGGCAAGTTGGCGGTCAATTCCGGACATATTCGCGATAAAAAACTGAGTATATTTTGGATTGGGTGTTAAAATTGTGTATTGATGTTTGTGCACGAGAATCATAATAAGTTTTAATATTTTTAATCATATTCTATTCAGTTTTTAAGACAACAACGCTGTACACACGGCTTAGCATACTTTAAGCAGCTTAGGAAAATTGCAGTTCACGTAGGAATTCTGCACAGAGAGTGTTAGGTATGTATAAGCTTAACGCGTGTGGTAGTGTCTGTAGTTTTTGACCAAAGGAACAAAGGAGGCACTCAATTCGACGCGTATGTATTTACTAGTTTTTACCCGCGGCGTCGCCCGCATACGCAATATATCATTATAATTTATAGCCTATGTGTTATTCTGATATACATAAGCTATATTATTGCAAAGTTTCATCTCAATCCGTTCAGTATTTTTTGCGTGAAAGATTAACAAACATCCATATCCATCCATCCATCCATCCTCACAAACTTTCGCGTTTATAATATAATTAGGAAGTAGGATTATTATGTATAACCACGCATAACTTTTTACGTAGTGGTCCGATTTCGATGGTTTTTTTTATTTATTGGAAAGAGCATACTTCGAAATTGGTCCTAGTTAAATTTTATCGAAATCAGCTGAGTCATTTTTGATAAAAAAAAATGTGAAAAATGCTACATCGATCAGTGTGAAATATTCGCTAATTCTGTACACGGTTAAAGTCAGTCATGCTATTTTTTACAAAAAAATAGTTATGTCTTATTATGTATGTTTGTAGCATCTTAGAAAGTTCTTAAATGGATGAATCGGTTTCGAGGATTGGAATATATGTACTTATTACTTTAGAGTAATAAATACCATACATGTCCTTATATCTTTGAAGTAAACAACGCATCTTAAAAACTAAAATTTTTATGTTTGCCTATTTTCATCGTTGTCATTTATTGAAGAAAAATGAGTTTCAATAGAGATAAGTCATATTTTCATTACCTCTAATACTTAATTCCGTACTTTCATACAACTATGAAGAGGTATATCGATGTGATAAAAGATAAGATCGTTGCACGGTTGTTGGTCTTTATCAGAGATAAGTGCACCCGCAATAATAGTATCTCAAGATGCTGTATGCCTAAGATCGCTATCGGTTTCGATAAGTGCAAAGTTAACAATAACATAAGAAGCTATGTAAGATGTTTCCTACAAGGTGTGTTCATCTTTGATGACACCGCCACTTGACTACAAGAAAACTGTGGTCAAATGATGACTCATGACCTAAAAATGTCATTTGATTATTTTTACAAACTATAATAGATCCAACCGTTTATTTTCTTTTTGACAGCACCAATAGAACGTAACTGCGTCATGTTACGCAAAAGTTCACTTTTCAATGGTGAGGTTTTAAAAATATGACAACTGCCTAAGTTTATAATAATCATCTTTGACAAATTGAGTATCGTAAATTTTTAAAAACGTTTGTTATTTTATGTAATTTATAAAAAACTACTATATACATAAAATTACAAACGTTTTTAAAAATTTACGATCTATGGCTTCACACGATAGCTATAAAACGTAAATTTTTAAAAACGTTTGTTATTTTGTGTAATTTATAAAAAACTACTGCCCTTATGGACTCAATTTGTCAAAGATGGTTATTATACGGGATCAAGGAGCAAACTTAGGCAGTTGTCATATTTTTAAAATCTCGAATTTAAAAGTGAACTTTTGCGTAACATGACGCCGTTACGATCTATTGGTGCTGTCAAAAAGAAAATAAACGGTTGGATCTATTATAGTGATGATGATGATAGTTGAGGTCCAAGAGCTTAGCTCTTAAGGTTGGAGCGAATGACTGATTTATTATAATCTACAATTAAACGTCCACTACCGTACATAAACACGCCTCCTTTATAAATCTCCAAAATTCATTTTGAAATTTACTTTTCTTTATTGATTTTGAAACTTGTTTTTACCTCCAGCGTTTTACTTTTTGACGACCTATGGGGTCGAAAAGTTTTCGAGAGGAGACAACGTACCGACAAGTGCAGCGTAGGATGTCCACTTACTAGGTGGACAGACGATCATCAAGACAACAAGATGCAAGCCGCTTCGGACCAGTTTTATACTCATACTTTTTTATTAATAACAATTAGTTACAGGTCATCTAAATATTACAATAATTCACTTTCAATCCACCAACCCGCACTGGGCCAGCGTGGTGGAAATGGCCCAATCATCCTTCGCGGTTAGGCCTACGTCCTGCAGTGGACTATTAAAAAGGCTGGTACAGTACAGTACAGTACTTTCAATTTCAAACATTAAAAGTCACCAACAACATAAATTGTTTAAGAATAAATACAATCAGTAACTTATCTCAGTTAAATTATTCAATCCTATGAAATAAAAAATCAAATCATTACAATAATTACACAGTTTAATCAATAAACAATTACAAAACTAAATTATGCTTTATTATTTTATACTACGGGACTAATCGCGCACTAAAATTACGAGATAAATAAATACCTCCTCATCCCGACGTCACACATATCAGTGTACGTCTTATGGCTGATGGATCGATCACTATATTTTTTTATTCAATTAATATATTTTTGTTCCAGCCTTCCACCCCCTACCCTGCATTCGAAGAAGCGTTTGATGCTTACGATGGTTCCGTCGAGTGCCCTCAAGTCAACAGGCAAGGCGAGCCTCAGGGCCACATCCAGTGCCTCGCTCTCAACATCTACGTTCCCAACGGAGCTCACTCCCAGAACCGCCTTCCAGTCATGGTCTACATCCATGGAGGAGCATTCGTCGGAGGCAGCGGCACCAACCCAATTGGAACACCCAAAAATCTCATCAAGAAAGACGTGATCGTTGTCTTTATCAATTATAGATTAGGAATCTACGGCTTCATGTGCACAGACAGCCCTAAGGCACCTGGAAATATTGGTCTAAAAGACCAGTTACTAGCTTTGAGGTGGGTCAAGAATAATATTGAATCTTTTGGAGGAGATAAAGATAAAATAACCATTTTTGGAGAAAGCGCTGGTGGTATGTCTGTGCATTTACAGCTGCTGTCGCATCATGAAAAGCTTTTTGACAGAGCAATCATACAGAGCGGGCCTTCGACTTCGCCTTTCTCGATAGAAGGTGTCAATAATGATGTTCCAATAAGAATAGCATCAATATTAGGATTTGTTACAGAAGACGTTGATGAAGCTATAGATTTTGTAGCTAGAGCAAATGTTGATTTAGCAATCGCTGCCGGAAATCAAGTCAAAAAAGCATCGCAGTATTCTAACGAACCATTAACCAAAGCCTGTGTTGAGAGAGAATTCGAAGGCATTGAAAGGTTTATCACAGAAAACCCAAATGTAGTGAAACCGGAAAAAGCCAAAACTATTCCAGTGATGATTGGTTACGATAGCCAAGAGCTTATTTTCTTGCATGCTGGACAAAAGCCAGAATTCTATTCCGATTACTCTTTCAAAGACTTACTCGGCTTTGGTTTTGACGTTTCAAATTTCGATGACATGGCAGATCTTGCTAGACATTTCTACATTGGCGATGAAGCTCCTTCTCAAAGATTGGAGAACGAAATAACTTCCTTTGCATCTGATTTCGTTTTCAATCACCCAACGGAACGAGCAGTCAAGTTGCTCGTTGAGAATGATGCTGTTGCTGTGTATCATTATGTGTTTACTTATGTAGGAGGACTAAATACAGCTACTCTCATGAATACTACTATAGCTGGATCATCTCATACTGATGAAATGATGTATTTGTTGGAGAGAGTTGGACAGACTGGAGAAGTCTCAGAAGAAGACCAGGTCATGATTGACAGAATGACGACTTTGTGGACTAATTTCGCTAAATACGGGTATGTATAGTGCAATTTTGTTGTTAAAAGCATATTGTTATTATATGACATGGAATTTTCAGCTTATTAATTGTTTATTAGTTACATAGGTTTAGATAAACGTTGTTAGTGACAAAAGCTTGATATATTTTTAAGCGACAAACAATGTAATAGTTAAAACTAAGTCACAAAAAACGTTAATATTTCAAATAACGTTAATAACCACCTCGATCTATTAGAGCTAGGTATAATGCCACAGAAATGCACGCAAACACACACTAAACTTGTCACTAACATTATTTTAACACCTATTTTTTTCTTTAAGCATTATTAAGAGGTTAAAATGACTCTACCCCCTCTTGTATTTCAGCAATCCCACGCCAGAGACATCAGACCTCCTTCCAGTGAGATGGGAGCCAGCGTCAAAAGATTCCACGTCCTACCTCGACATTGGCCGCGAGCTGACTCTCCGAAGCGGGCCTTTTCATGAGAGGATGGCTTTCTGGGACCTCTTCTACAAATTAAACGAAGGAAAGACCAAGTGGAATACGGACGTGAACGAAAGAAGAATTAGAGGTTAGGTCTGGCGAAAAAGATGATATAATGGTGCTGCTTGTGCTGCTTAAAGGAGGCACTAACGATGCGTCTGAACAAGAATAGATAAAAATAATTTTATAGTTCCAAAAATTTTGTTTGGCCAATTATTGCTTTGAATACATTGACTCTAAACTAGTATACACTGTTTTAAGAAGGTAATGAATAGAGATTTTCCCTTTATTAATTTTGACAATAAATACTAATAATATAAACTAGATTGAAACACAGTTTGCCAGAATGGATGTATTTATTGCTGCCTATTTAGTGTCAAAATAGTCAAGTAATGGTTTCATATTTTACATAATCAATGTATGAAGCGGCAAGCGTAGTACATCTACGAGGTGGACAGATGACCTCATCAAGACCTCAGAATTGCACTGGATGCAAGCTGTTTCCAACAGCGCTTATTAGAGACCCATGAGGGAGGCCTATGTCCAGCAGTTAACATCTTATTATTATCTTTGGCTGAAGGATGGATAGATGGAATGTCTTAAGATATAGAGCCTTGGCCAAAAGTATTAGGCACCCTGTATTTTTACTCTATTTTATAAACTTATTTCACTCCTTTTTGGCGTTTTTAACACAATTAGGTGTCAATTTAATCACATCAACAGAAATGAAAGCTTGTTTACTTGTTAGAGTCCAGAACACAAGTGACCAAACATTGACTGATAAGAACCGATAAAAACCGAGTCCTTTGTTTTAGATCACTAGGTGTTTTATGACCTTAACAAAGAGCCGCTTAATATTCTAAGAAGTTATTTATGTCCCCGGTAAGTCATTTAAGATAGGCACTCGATAGGTTAAGTAGTAAACATGCATTTTAATTTTTTAAAGGTGCCTAATACTTTTAGCCAAGGCTGTAGGTCATCAGAAATACTGTATACCTACTTACTTATAGATAAGTTCACAGATGTTTTAGATTCAACTTAAATAAGTTACTATAATAAGCTGTTCTTGTCTCTAAAACGTTTATTTGTTTTCTAAAACAATCGACATTTCTAGCGACAAAGTCGCTAAATTGGAAACATTGCATTTACGTCGACCATTTGGATGCATTGTCAGTAGAGCCTTTTAAAGAGACGGTGAACAGATAGCTCATTCGTACTGTTTAGGATTCAGGAGAGTGTTTAGTTAGATATAATTGTACTTACCAGTAATTAATTAAAATAATTTAATTAATGGTTGTTATTTTTTGTTTTATTTCGTGAGTTCTAGTTCCTTTTCTGTAAAAGCCTCTTAATTGTCCACTGCAGGACGCAGGCCTACCCACGGAGGGTGATTGGGCCATATCCACGACGCTGGCCCAGTGCAGGTTGGTGGATTTACACACGCCATCGAATTTCTTCTACGGACGTATGCAGGTTGCCTCACGATGTTTTCCTTCACCGGAAACCCATTGGTGTTAAATTCCGTACACAAATTCCGAAGAAATCATTGGTACGGGACCGGGATTTGATCCCACGACCTCACGATCAAATGGCGGGTGTCACTACCACTAGACCACTACGGCTACCTTCCTGGGTAGGCCTACGCCCTGCAGTGGACAATTAAAAGGCTGATACAGTACAGTACAGTTCCTTTTCTAGTTTTCTGTGTGAGCGAACCTCACTCTTTTATCATTCCCTAAAAGTATGCTGCTGATAGCAGGTGCATCCTGTAACAGGTCGAGAAACAATCGCTCTGACAGGGTATGCATATATTTAGCAGTGGAGTAACAAAACACCAAATCGAAATAAGATACATTATGTTCCTATCAATTGTCATCGGCAGACTTCTTTATTCCATTGATAGATAAAAGCCTCTCTCTAATGGCACCTTTTTTGATCAATTTAAGTATCTTTTTTTTTTCATTCATTTATTCAGCTTCTGGTATGATACATACACTTAGCGGCGTCACTACGTACATTTCAGTTTCAGCCGACTATAACCTTAATAACCCGGTCAATTTAGACATTCGAAGTTACATAAAGGGTTATAATTAATTCTACGAGTTTAAAAAAAACAGGCATCAAAAACACATGGAAGTTTCCATCTTTTATTATACACTGTTTTGCATTCGATAGGGTCAAAAATGCTATCTACAAAAACGCTTCAAAAGTACACATGAAAGTTTCCCATCTTTTTAGCCTGTTTTGCGTACGATAGCGTTAGAAAAACGCTATCTACAAAAGGCCTTAAAAAGACTGCGCTCCCATAAAATATTCTATAAAAATAAATGTGCCGTATCGGAAAACGCTTTCCCTGAAAACACATTTTTCAAAGTGGTCAGGCGCGTCTGTCTTCTCTTATAATTTACGTCACGTAGTTGGACTTTTAGCGGACGGACTATAAAATAAACAGTCTTTATTTACTCGTGTTGGACAGTTACTGCATTACTACGGCGGTAAAATTTTTAGTGGTTGAGGAAAACATGAAAACTAATGTACGGTAAACTATTGCAATCTAAACATAAACTGGTTGGCAGGTAGTTTGTATACCGCTATGTGGATAAACCGTGGTGGTCAAGAGGTAGTGACACCCGCCTTACAATCGTGAGGTCGTGGGTTCGAATCCCCGGTCCCGTACCAATGAGTTCTTTGGAATTTATGTACGGAATTTCACATCACAGGATTTTCGGTGAAGGAAAACATCGTGAGGCAACCTGCATACGTCCGAAGAAATTCGATGGCGTATGTGAATCCACCAACCTGCACTGGACCTGCGTGGTGGATATGGCCCAATCACCCTTCGTGGGTAGGCCTACCTCCTGCAGTGGACTACTAAAAATACTGATACAGTACAGGTACAGTACAGTATGTGGGATGTGGAGTCGACGATCATTGTCCCGATAGTCGTTTCGGTAAACGGCTTAATAGCGAAGAGTCTCGACCACCACCTTAAGTGGCTCTCGCTAGACGGTTGGGTCAAGGGTCAGATACAGAAGGCAGTCATTCTGGACACGGCGCGCATTGTCAGGAGGTCCCTCTCGCTGTAGCCCCAACCACCGGTAGCTTGGGCCCTGCCCCGCTGCCGGCGGCTCGTTACAATTAATGAAGTGGGTTTGCTTGGTAATCAGGTAGAATGTGTTCCCAACGTGAGACCTGTCAAGGTTTGTCTTTGTCCGGATAAAAATATAGGGCCACCTTTTGAGGTTTCTCCGCCAATCAGGTATCTATAACTAGCGACCCGCCCCGGCTTTGCACAGGTATATTATATATATTTATAAACCTTCCTCTTGAATCATTCTATCTATTACAAAAACGCATCAAAAGCCGTTGCGTAGTTTCAAAGATACATATAAGCATACATGGGGACAGACAGCGGGAAGCAACTGTATAAGTAATGTTTTCAGTTTTATGTAAAAAAGATTTATGAAGTAACGAGTGTGCTGCACTACGCATAGTTTTAAAATGTTCGAATATCCATTACACAGGTGTTTCTCAATTTTGATTTTTAAGAGAGAAAACAAGTTTACTCTAGTTTCTATCGCATTTCAACGACTTTATCGAGAAGGTAATTTTATACGAGATGAGTTTACCCGCTGTTAAATTATTTTTACTCACTTTTTTGTGAATTCAGCTAAAATTAATATCCAGAGATAAAATAGTTAGTAAACTTTTGAAAGTCCATGCAGTATGCTAAGAAACTAAATGGTTATAATTCTACTCTTCCTAGTAAAGTAATATTATACTAATATTAATAAACGCGAAAGTTTCTGAGTATGTATGGATATTTGTTACTCTTTCACGCAAAAACTACCGAACGGATTGAGATGAAACTTTGCAATAATAATGCTTACCTATATACATCAGAATAACACATAGGCTATACTTTATAAAGATATCGCTTGAAACGCAGTTTGCAGAGTCAACTAGTAAAATATACATGTGTCATATCAAAACCACCCCTAAACTTACCAAAACAGATTATCCTAAAGAGTCTTACGATCGAAATGATAACAACACCCTTCACTCCGGATTTATATACAGCCAGTGAAGCAGAAGAGATACGCAAATATGTTTTCCTGTGCCAGCCTGATCCGCCTATGTAACGGAATTCGATCTGACAGCGAAGTATGCTTTTGTGACGATGATTTGAGGAACTGGTTAAATGTGATTTTGATGGTAAAGTGCGTTTCACGAAAGAAGACTTGTCGTCACAATCGCATGGCTGAAACGGTAAAAATAGTTTCTGCAGAACTCCTGTCGTGATGCGGACTCTGGTTTTACTCATACAGAGATACTAGAGCACTTGAAAGAAAATTCTCAGAACTACGCGTCAGGGCGATCTGTTATAATTATTATTATTATTTTTTTATTTCGAATAGGTTCGCGTTTGACTACACGCTGCCTGATGTTAAGCAGATGCGCGGTCTAGGGTGTAGCACGCTTACCTAAAAGATACCTATTTACTAGGGATTTGAAGACACTCACGTTGTACTTTAACAGGAAGACAGACCCAGGCAAAGCGTTCCACATTCCGGCTGTTCGTATGAGGAATGAGGATTCGAAACGCTTGGTTCTAACGCGCGGAATGTCCACCATAAAAGGGTGGCGCTTTGGTCGCGTCCGTCTAGCCGTACGATAGAAGGAAGGGGCAGGGGGGACCAGATTGTGCAACTCCTGGGCGCACTCTCCGAAGTGTATCCGGTAAAAGACCGACAAACACGCTACCTTGCGACGATGCTCAAGACTTTGCAGCTGCGTCTTAGTCAAGGTGTCGTTGTCAAGTAGTAGTTATAGTTTCACTTTTTGCCGCGGGACTTGTTTCGTGAAACGCACTCTACCTGTACTTCCTTTATGATACGTTTACGTTTAAATTAGATCGACTCGAAAACAAACTGTCTTCCAACATCAGTTCCATATTAGTGACATTTTTGGTCACTTTGAATTTTAATGATTGTGTGGACTATTTTAATGTTAACATAAAATTTATAAATAATTTGGAAACTTTGATCATCACAATATTCATGGCGTTACATTGTTTATAATCTATTTATGGAAACATTTTGACATCAAGTGAGCAAAACTCTACTTGATGTCCAAATTTTTGGGCAGTGGCCACAACGAGTGTATCTGCCTTATTTACTACTACTACGAGTGGTTGATGAAGACTCCAGTCTTCACTAGTAGCTAAGAACTTCCATGCTAATTACATCAACCATGTGATGACTCATCAGTAACCACCCAGATGCAGAAAATGATCTCCGGGGCCGAAACCGGCGTGGAAGACATCACACGTTTACATTCAGCTCTGTTGGAGCTCACTGACTGACTGTTGACATAGGCCACTCGCGTTGTCACTGCCCAAAGGGTTAGGGCGTCGGTAACTATTATCAAATCTGTATCTGTGTTATAGTGTTAGTCATTTTAGTATAAGTTTATTTTTAATTATGTAGATAATACTTTTTGCAATGTTATTTAAGTTTGTTGCAATAAAATGAATATTAACAAAGGAAAAAAAATGTCGCAGGAATATTAGGATATTTCCGATAGAGACTGGATCAGTAGCAGCCATTCGAGAACTTTATGTTTCCATCGTTCATCTGTTCTACAAACTACAGCCTTGGCCAAAAGTATTGGGCACCTTTAAAAATCAAAATGCATGTTTACTACTTAACCAATAACTGAGTGCTTATCTTAAATGACTTACCGGGGTCATAAATAACTTCTTATAATATCAAGCGGCTCTTTGTTAAGGTTATAAAACACCTGGTGACCGAAAACAAAGGATTCGGTTTTCTTTCGATCTTATCAGTCAATGTTTGCTCACTTGTGTTCTGGACTCTAACAAGTAAACAAGCTTTCATATTTGTTGATGTGATTAATTTGACACCTAATTTTGTTAAAAATGCCAAAAAGGAATGAAATTATTTTGAATATAGAGTGAAAATACAGGGTGCCTAATACTTTTGACCAAGGCTGTAAGTGGCCTGCCTGCTGCCACTCCACTAACTTATTAGCTAGGCTATAACCTTACTTTGGGTAGTCTACGGACCTGATCATTTTTGAACAAATCTCGCTCATAATTCTGTATTTATACGTATAATGCGGTAGCACATCAAGACACTTCTAAATACACGTGTTTACACTCAGGAACTATATTGACTTATCAGTCACATAATGTTAATATCTGAGAGTGGCTCGAGATAAAATGGCCCCGCAGGTGTGATAAATGGACCCGTAAGTGGGTCAAAGGGATAAATCTTGCACTTGAGGAGATTGAGTACAATAATGTCGAATTTCTTGCGAAAAGATATCGCCGAGGTCAAGTGTGCTCTATGTGCTGAAAATGTGAAATTTCCCATGATCTTGAATTAACTTTGCTATGGAATTGTACAGCTTGTACTGTACTGTACCAGCCTTTTTAATAGTCCACTGCAGGATGTAGGCCTGCCCACGAATAGTGATTGGGCCTTATTAACCGACTCTGCCGCTGGCCCAGCATGGGTTGGTGGATTCCCATACGCCATTGAATTTCTTCTACGGACGTAGGCAGGTGCCTCACGATGTTTTCCTTCACCGAAAAGCCAGTTGTGTCATATTCTATACATAAATTTCAAGAAAATTAATGGTACAGGGCCGGGATTTGAGCCCACGACCTCACGATAGTAAGGCAGGTATCATTATCATTTGGCCACTACGGCTTTTGATGAGTTAGTTATGAGATTAAGCCTAAAGTCCGTACAAAAAGTTAATTTTCAAACAATTTGTATTATGGCAGCTTTTATTGTGATTTTTAAGTTGGTCCTAAGTAAACGCTGGTCATTATGATGAGAACAATAAGGTTATAGAATAATATCATCATCATTACATTTCAGTAAAAGAATGTCCATCCACAAGGAAAACACTTAGATGATCTCAGGATCGCTATAAGTCAGCCGCTTCCTAACGATTTTAACCACATTCAATGTATAATATTGTGGGACATCTTACACACGGTCTCTGACGGTCTGACCCCAAACTAAGCTAAGCTTGTGATATGGCTGCCAGAGACTGATATACCTACTACATATGCATACTTACATATATAGATAGTACCTAAAAACACACAGACACAGAGCAAACACCTATGTTCATCACATAAATACTTACCCTGGGTGGGGATTGAACCCACGTCTCTTTGATCCAGAAGTCAGGTTCACTAACCACTGAGCCACCGAGGCAGTCATGTATGTAGTCAGGATGTATATAGTACGAGTATGTTCATCGATGTTTTTGCCAATTGTGAACCGATTTACACCGGTAGTCCCACTTAAATTTTAGCAAAATCGGCTAAGCCGTTTTTGAAAAATCAACTCAAATCAAATAACGTAAAAAATTGACATTGATTCGAGCGAACTATTTGAATTTTGTACACGGTAGAAGTTGGTTGTGCCATTTTTTGCGAAAAATAATTATCCCAATCTTCTTTGGAGTTCTGTAGGGTAGGCCTATGTCTAGCAGTAGTATAAAATTTTCTTTCTTTAGTCAAACCATTTCGGGTATTCACGTCTGTTTATTATCGAGATATTCTGGGATTCATCGTACAAACATTAGACCTTTCCACAATCGATCGGTCTCGCGGGGTTGGGATTAATACACGATATGTCATAGTCACAGAAAAGAGAAAAAAATATAGACAATAACATTATAATAAGCGTAATCAATTAATTACCTGAAATAACGGCTTAACAATATTGGGGTTTTGATGTAGGTTTTTATATTTTAGTTATGCTTTAGGATCCGTCGAGAATTTTGAAAAATCTTTATACGTATAAAGAAGCTTTGCTACTTTTGATTTAGGATTATCTTTAGACCTTCAAAAAAGACTTATTTGAAGTGAACACTTCTTAAACGGTGTTGTGCACTTTTTTGTATGGGAAAAAATTTTTAAAATCGCGTCAACATTTAACTCGTCAACGTTACAAATGACGTAACCTGATCGAACGGAGGGAGCAAGTTTTCACTTCTGCCGGCACTCCCGGAGTGTAACCTGTTGTTTTTTTCATTAAAGTTATTATTGGCACTTGTCCTAAAATAACTTGATAGTAGTAAAAATACATTTTTTCAATAATTGGCTAAAAATACTCTAATTAGGTAGGTACTGGGCTAAAAAAATGAGAGTTGGTAAGTAATCAGGGAGTACCAGAAAAACGACTTCGCGGCAAATAACGAGACGGCCTTAGCCACAAAATAAAAAAGAAATAAAAAATCTGAGCACCGTCTGGAGAACAGATTAAAAACTGCTTGGTTCAGATCGCTTCGATCATAGACAAAGTACTTGCAGAGGCGAGATGTACTTACGTCGTATGAGTTATGAATCAGAACATTTTGTTCAAAAGCTCCCTGTTAGATGGTGCTTTGATTCTCTGAAAAACATCCATAAATAAGAGCGTTCTAACAATCACACGTGTCACATGGTTTTACGTTTCCATTTTGGTCGGTATAAGAAATTCGATAACATAATTAAATCAACGCACACACACAGCATGGACATAACTGATGGAGTGTAAAGTTCTTGAGTGGAGACTATATACATGCAAGCGCAGCGTAGAATGTCCACTCTCAAGAGGGACTGACAACCTAATTAAGACTGCGAGATTACGCTGGATGTGAGCCGCTTCCAACCAGTTATTGACAGGCCTGCGTCTATAGTAGTTGAGATCCTATGGTTGAAACCAACGAAATACCAACCAACCTGCACTGTGCCAGCGGAGTGGATATGGCTCAATCACCTTTTCAGGTAAGTTGTCCCCATCATTGTATGTCCCGCAGTGGACTTGGTATCAAAATGCCAATACAGTACAATGAATAGGTAAATAGCCTATCTCTTTATAAGAATGTATCCGTGACGTCAATCAATATAGGGCGGTTACAGTACATACCTACAAGAGTAAATGGCCTATCTCTCTATAATCAGATATCTATGGCGTCAATCTACTTAGGATTTTCACTTTGACTACAAGTACGAACAAAATAAGATTTGGCTTTCTTAAAAGGCTTCCATTTTATTATATCTCGGATTTGGATTTAAAAGCTTTAAAGGTATTTTGAGCTAAATTAATTCGATTTGCATCTTTTGTATTGGATTGTGATGAACTTGCAAAGATGAATTATTTATTAATACCTAGCCTAAGGTATTAACCGGTCTTATTGGAGATCTTTTGGCGAGGCCTATGTCCAGCAGTGGACGTCCTATGGCTGTAATGAACGAACAAACCTAGCTTACGGTGTTATATTTTGTTTGGCGTCCAAAATAAAGGTGTACTTTTGATTGAGTTCTCTTTTAAAGTATTGTATTGTTATTGGTGACCGTTAGGGTCCAAAAGTTCTCAAATAGTTTGTCACTTTCAATAATTATTTTTTGCAAAAAATGTCATGACCGGCTTTAATGTACCTTTAATGTACTTCCATGTACCGAATTCAGGAATATTTCGCACGGATGATGTAGCATTTTTCACATTATTGTTGATTTATCAAAAATGGCTTAACTGATTTCGATAAAATTTAAATGGGACCAATTTCAAAGTATACTGTTTCCAATAATAAAAAATATCTGTTTCAGACCACTACCTGAAAAGTTATGAGTCACCTTATACAATATACATCCTACTAATATTATAAACGCGAAAGTTTGTGAGGATGGATGTATGGATGTTTGTTACTCTTTCACGCAAAAACTACTGAACGGATTGAGATGAAACTTTGCAATAATATAGCTTATATATCAGAATAACACATAGGCTATAAATTATAATGATATATTGCGTATGCGGGCGAAGCCTAGTAAAAACTAGTTAAAAATACGCGTTGAATTAAGTATCTCCTCCGTTTCGTCGGTCAAAAAAGGAAGACAAGTGACTCAGTCGCAACATCTGGCAGTGGCGTATTTGCTGTCTGAAACCGCTGGTTCAACCATTATCTAGCAGTCATGTCTCTATTTGGCTTTCAGTTAGCAGTCAATCTCAGCACTAAACCAAATTAAAGGCTACGTATCCGCCAATAGGTTCACGATCGTTCACTGAATGCCCTGATTGAATTGCTAGAGTTCTAGGAAGCTGATGCAATCATGCAACTGACGAACTGACACGAGTCAATGCTACAAGATTTCTCGTGATTTAGTTTCTACGTTGGCTACTACCTATTTACAAATATATTCTGAAAAGGTGTAGTGTACCAACAAGGGTTAGTTTCGAAAATAATAGGTCTCTATATAGCGTTGTTAATTTGTAATATCTGTTAGTCTATATATACAAAATAATGTAAATATCATGTCAAGTACCTACATGATTTTATATATATTATTATAACTGTGTAATTCTATGCACAAGTGGACAAAGAGTATAATAATTTAGATGCACTGAGCTAATATGAACAATACATTATATTATTGTACTATGTACTATGTGTACTGTGTATAACTTAAATATTGCACGTCCGAAGAGGGTAGAACTGTGATACTATAAAAACATTATTTATAAGACCTTTGTACCAGTTTCAAGCAATAAACTATTTCTGATTCTGATTCTGTTGTATTCTATTTTTATTGAAGTAACCTAAATTTTAGGTAGCCATTTAAATTTCGAGCAAATATCTATAGAGTCACAATCGTGCCAAAAAAGTGTCCGAGCCAAAATCCTGCCCAAGGCACGTAGTGGGCAGACTTTTTAGTCAGCCGTAAGGCGATTGCAAGCCGACTACAACGCCGCGCGCTGCCAAAGTGCTCGTGCAAGCACTAATTAGGTATATGACATAACGTTGAGATTCGAGAAAACGGGTCATTGTAAATTATCTAAGTCCGTATGTATGTATGACGGCGCTCCGACCTTTTTTTACTATTTTACTTAGAAAGAAGCAATTAGATCACATTTTTTTAATCTTTTTGTAACTCCTTAAAACAAAGGCTCAAATATCCGTGACATTTCTTTGGCTTCGTCCTAATTTTCATTAATTATGCTAACGAGGAGTGTACACGGCTCATTACTTGTGTCAATATGTAGAGGGGAGGGTAGGTGAGGGGTGGGGGTGAGAGATCAAAGGGACCGCGTGTGGTTACATCATGTTGGCATGGTGACTTTACAGACATAATTAGACCTTATTACAATCATGGAGGGCATTTTGAAACGTTGTTATTTTTTTCTGTACTCATGATATTTTTGACTGATTTCAAAAGCGGAGGTTCTTAATTTGAGTGAAGTATGTTACGCGATGACTCCGCTAATTATGATCCGATTTTGACAATTCTATCTTTGTTGTTTTTAAACTTTCGCGGATTTGAACACATTATTATTTTATACTACGGGACTAATCGCGCACTAAAATTACGAGATAAATAAATACCTCCTCATCCCGACGTTTCGGCCGAGTTGCAACGACTGTGGTCACGGGTAGACTGGAATGTAGAACAGCTGGTACCGCCAATTCAATTTGAACTTGAAAAATTAGTAGTTCCTACGAGTACGTAGGTCAAACGAAGCGTACTATAATATTGCTGAACGGATCAAAGAACATATCGCGGCAGTCAAAAACCGTCAGATACAGAAGTCTGATATAGCTGAGCATTTGCTTGACGGAGGTACTGCATGGTCATTGGATCGAGCTCCACGACCCAAAAGTCCTCTCCACGGATCGACACTATTTTTCAAGAATAGTTCGTGAAGCGGTGGAAATCAAAAAACATAAGAATTTCAACCGGGAGGATGGATTTAAGTTATCGGTGTCGTGGAATCCTGTTGTCAACAAATGCAAATCGCGTAGTGTAGGTAGAAGGACATTGTTAGATACCGTCAGTGTTGTGTGTCGTAATGACAATTTTTCAAGTTCAAATTGAATTGGCGGTACCAGCTGTTCTACATTCCAGTCTACCCGTGACCACGGTCGATGCAACTCGGCCGAAACGTCGGGATGAGGAGGTATTTATTTATCTCGTAATTTTAGTGCGCGATTAGTCCCGTAGTATAAAAAAAAATTCTATCTTTGTTTGCTAGATCATATTTCAAAGGTTTCTTGTTTCACACCACTGGCTTTTCGGTGAAGGAAAACATCGTGAGGCAACCTGCATACTTCCGTAGAAGAAATTCGATGGCGTATGTGAATCCACCAACCCGCACTGGGCCAGCGTGGTGGATATGGCCCAATCACCCTTCGTGGGTAGACCTACGTCCTGAAGTGGACCATTAAAAAAGGCTGGTACAGTACAAGTACAGTTGTTTCTAAAAAATCAACAATAATGTATAATAAATCAAACTAATAAGTCCATTATGATATGTATTTGGTCACCATAAACTATTTTACATTCGTTTCTTAATTAATTATCACAACTTAGATTGACTGAATATGTGCTTTCGCCTCGAGGCGCAAATCGAGAATGATCTCACATAAAGATTAATATTTTTACAACTCTTCAGTTTCTTTTCTCGTTTCCTGATTGGCTGTTTTAAAACTACACCGGAAGCAGTTCTCATTGGTTAAAATGCAGCTGGTTGTTAAATCGGCCAATCATAAACCAGAGAAATGTTATCCTTACAAGTACTAGAAAATATCATTCGACATATATATTTAAAAACCAGATTAAAATTTTATGCAACGATTAAAAATCATGACATTCGGCCATCCGGCTCATGTGCTACCTCCTGGTGCACCCTAAATAATAGTATTTAAAAAAACAACGTAATAATACAACTTTACAAATAAATAAATTACTATTACTACTACTGCATTGAAATAAACCTATTTTATAATTTTAACTCATGACATTTGGCTTATCATCACACAGTCATAAATGGATTTTTTCCTTTCAGAAAACTGCATTACAGACTATGGTCAATAGTCATTTTTGAAAATATTACTATTGATTAGTGTATGTGTATGTAAGTAATAAGATTGCTTTACAAAATAATAAAAAAATATATAGATTGTCTCAAGCAAAAATGCATAACTAAACTTATTAAACACATAATAATAGACAATTACTAATTACGTGTACCATACACCACACTAAAGAAGATATAACGATCAAAATATTTACAAAAATACAAGTTCAACTATCAGCTAAGAGTATTACGTCAATTCTTATATTCGGGCACATTTTTTGTAATATGTTTATGTTCTAATGGATCAACACAACAATTATTATAGATGCAAAGTGACAAGTATATCTTATTAACAAAAAACAAAACATGAAAAAAAAATGCACAAACTTGATTAAAAAGTGCGAGCAGCACAACTGAATTTGAACAAATATAAATGACGTATAATTACAGTATAATAGTTACATATTCCAGTGCCTTGTAATGCAAAAAAGTGACATTTGTTCGAGCAACTTAAATTTAGAAAAGCGACTAGAAAGTCTAGATTTTATTTGAAAGTGGTACAGATACAAAATACAATTTTTTTATTGAGTAAAAAACGACCTGAATCAATTACATTTGCCTCACAATATTTAAATGAAAAATAAATTAACAGCAAAAAAAAGCAAAACTTATACAATATGCAATCAAAAATTACAATGAAAAAATAACATTGAAAATAAATCACTTATAATCATACAATATCAATAGCAAAATGTCAAATAATACAAATCAGCAGATACAATGTCAAAAATTAGGTTCAATTTCATAACAGAACAAGCATGAGCAAATTATAATTATACTATGTCAATAATAGAATCATAAAATGTCAAAAACCGATATCATGTGCTTTATTCATTCATCATTACGTAGTAATTAAGTCATATCAACTTTGTACTTACAATCTGTGACGAAATAATCAAAAAC
The DNA here is from genome assembly GCA_949316475.1 of Hypomecis punctinalis. Taxonomy (NCBI): domain Eukaryota; kingdom Metazoa; phylum Arthropoda; class Insecta; order Lepidoptera; family Geometridae; genus Hypomecis; species Hypomecis punctinalis. The sequence goes on from OX438818.1 coordinate 18,810,088, forward strand.
TACAGAATGTTTTTATATTACTTACTATCGTTTCTGAAGCTATTCTTGTTCAAACAAAATGCAATATTTATCTTAGTTTTAATGGGCTAACCTTATCTTATGGCATCTGACCTAGTCACGTGTCCTAATCATAATGTATCATGCTGATTCTAAGTTTATACAGCTAATTTAATCGGAATGATCTTTAGAGTATTCTGGCTTGTCTATTTATTGTGGACAAATGACTATGTAGGATGCGCATTTTTTTATAAACTTTAGTCCTTATCTAGAAAGTATTTTAGTATAGAACACACAATTTACACTCATTTTGAGGATGCGGCATAAAACGGTCGCTTCATATTATATACGCATATTTGCACAACACTGGGGATGTAATTTCAAACTTTTCTTCACTGCATTTTTTTAAAGCTTTTATTTTTCACTTTAATTTCACTTTATTTTTAATTTCCACTATCTGGACCATAGATGTTTCACATGTTATATCAACTGGAATGAGTTTGCTTGAAGCCTTTATTTGGCTGCAAAATTCAGAGCACTTGAACTTCTTAGCCATAAATCTCATGCCATAGACTGCAGACGCGACGTAGTAGTGATGACAAAGCTAGCATATGCTACATATGTAGCACCAACTGCGGTCAATCATCTGGGGTGACTTACGTAATTTTCCAAAGAACTCTCGTGGAGACAACGGGGTGAATGTCCTTTGCACTGTAGCTGGGTCTTCTTATCATTTACTCGTAGCATAATTCCGGGAAAGGCAGAAAATACTCATTAGTAAACATATAATTATTTCACGGGCGACCGTGAATCGTAAACAAATCAAATAATTGTACAACAGTTTTGATAGGTATTAATCGCAAGCCAACTAAACGCTGTTGTATTAATGTACTTGTAAATAATATTCTACTGGTTATGATATTGCATCTTGGCTAACTTCAACAAAAAACTACAATTCGTTTACCGAACTTTGCCAAAAATTTGATAAAGATATTCATTAAGAAACATACAAGATACGCGCGAAAAACAATACCCATCCTTGGCAGTCGGGTAAATAAAGAAATAATTCCGGCATGGTGTAGGTACTTAGTCTATGTTTGTGACCTGAACGCGTATGGTTCAGTTGTAGCACAACCACCATAACTATAACCTCGTGAATATTTTGGTCGGTCTTGATGATTCTAATCTCTAACTTGTGAGCTGCACAAACATGATAATACATAATTTAATTATTTGTTTGAACGTATCCCAGGATATGTTATGAATGTAACTTTGTGAAGGCAAGTTCGACTACAGTACAAGTGTATCCTCTTTCTGAGGCTATAAATATATCGCAATCTAATGTCAGTCTATGACACATACGACGGTAGATATCAAAGATACTGTTACCTTCATTGTTACATAACTAATCATAGTTTCCTGTGAACGTCATCTACAAGGTTCTGTCTTAATAATAGACTTATCTATTACACATTACAGGTTTTAAAATTGTAAAAATGAACTTCATGAAAGTTCTTCTATTCAATCTTCGGTGGAGTTAAACGTCATCAAAATTAGAATCGACCGGATGTCTGATAGGTGATATAGAGTTAACCGGGTCAACTAGTTGATGTATACAAATTATAGATCGTGTCTAGCTTGCACATACTTTGTGGTTTTGTTGTCAAGCTAAAGAAAACCAATATTTTTTTTACTAATTATACTATATTTTTTTTTCGTATCTATAGATAATTTCCCAATTCAATGTCCTCATTGAATTAATTCCTATTAACCTTTCAAACATTTAGTCGAAATTATTCAAAGAACATTTAAGGCTAATTAATTCAACTTATTATAAATTGCTGAATTAGGTCACACATGGTAAATTAACTATATTGCATAAACATATGAACCAATCGGAGCCATATTCTTGTAGGGCATACGTAGCCCAGTCGCACGTTGCGACTAATTTTATCGACGCACGTTGCACGATATACTTGTAGACTGACATAGCCCGCTCACGGCATGTAAGTAACTAAGTACGTTACAAATGTGAGCTTCTCCGGGCTATCTAATTGGTAAAGTTTCATTTGATTTCATATCTGGGCTATCTGGTGTAGCATGCCCGCCCTCGGCATAAGTACCTACTTATAGCTGAAAGCATTTACGGGCTTCTACTTGGAACACTGGTGTAGCATGCTCGCCTATGGCGTATATAAGCTATAAGCGTCTCCGAGCTTCTACTTAGTTTACTGGTGGCATACATAGCCTAAATCATTTATTATAGCCCAGTCAAAAATATATGGCTCCATATCAATGGTTACACATGTGATTTATAATTCACGTTACTATATTTTAAATCGTGATTCGAATTCAGGGGAACTTAGTAAACATTATAAGGCATTAAGAAGGAAGGAATGCGTAACAAATAGGTATTCCAAATCAAATTTTGTGTTTAGTAACAAACTTTGCCATTGCTTTACTTCATAAAGGAACTAAATCAAAATGAATAAACGATACACAATAAGTATACAACAACCACAGACCCGTACAGTCTTATTCCAAAACACGTTTTAACTTTAGTACTGAACTTAAACCATGGACTAGCAAAACGTTATTATAAAACGAAGTTTATCACTAAACCGGACCAACCAAGGTACCAACTGGAAGACCCCTAGTTCAACGATGGACTAACTTCGGTACTAAAAGAATTCTAGCTTAGAATTTGATTTAAAGTATTTCACTCGGCATTCTTACTATAAATTAGAATTTAGAAAAATGAAGTTCAAAAACGACAAAAACAAAGCCTCACTTTTTTCTTGCCTGGATTTAGGCTTCACATACACTCGCATTTGCCAACAAAGAAAATGTAAAAATAATGAATTAAGTATTTGTATTCGACGGATTGGCCGTGGGGTGCCGGCAGAGTAGAATAGCACCCCCCTCTAGTACCAGGTGTCGTAAGAGCCGACTGAGGTACAGCGGAACCGACTAATGGCGGTATAACCATTCAAATAAAAACGTAGCTAAAATGGCACAGGGCAGGGATGGGGAGCAGCATCTCTGTCGCGAAGCTATGTTTTCTGCGATCGCCACCACGCTTGCCCAGCGCGGCGATTATGGGCAAATACCCCCCAATATATGGCAGAAACAAATAGACCAGGCCCCCAGTCCCCAGCAGCTCCGCTAGCCCGGGGCTACGGTAGCGGCCCCGGTAACGGCGGAGAAGGGGGTGCTAAGAATCCCTGGCAGACGCCCGGCTACCACTCCCGCAAACGACGACTGGCCCTGGTAACACACAACGTGCGCACAATGAGGACTGACGAGAGGATTGCTGAGCTGGATGGCGTTCGGAAAATTGCGTAGTGTCTTCTCGTCCGACATACCTCAGTGCCTCAAGTCGAAAGTTTTCGACCAGTGTGTGTTGCCAGTGATGACTTATGGCACAGAAACGTGGTCTCTCACTATGGGCCTTATTAGTAAGCTCCAAGTAGCCCAACGAGCTATGGAGAGGGCTATGCTCGGAGTCTCTCTGCGTGATCGAATCAGAAATGAGGAGATCCGTAGAAGAACCAAAGTTACCGACATAGCCCAACGGATTAGCAAGTTGAAATGGCAATGGGCAGGGCACATAGCGCGGAGGACTGATGACCGGTGGAGTCGAAAAGTTCTCGAGTGGAGACCACGTACCGGCAAGCGCAGCGTAGGACGTCCACCCACAAGGTGGACAGATGACCTCATTAAGGCCGCAGGATCGCGCTGGATGCAAGCCGCTATCAACCGGTCTTATTGGAGATCCATAGGGGAGGCCTATGTCCAGCAGTGGACGTCTTTTGGCTGATGGATGGATGGATGGATTCGACGGATACTTAAATAAACAACAATTTGGATATATTTATGCATTAAGACGCAGTTATTTATAAGCATTTGAAAATTATTCTAAAAAAAATTAAACATACGAGAACGAATGAATGAATGTAAATAAATTGTAATATATTTTTATCATCTGTGACTATCGCTTAAACTGATATATTTAACTGACTGTTTAGTTTCAACACTAGCCTATATAAATCTATAAATAACCAGAATATAATAGGTGTTGCCAGTTCTTTGTATCATAAATAGATACAAAAGTAAAATTATAAAAAGGAGAACAAAACAAAATAAAAATAAGTTCAATACGATTCAAATAAGATGCAGTTTCAGAATAACAAAAGAAATACATTCGCTCAGCACATAAAACACATAGTAAAATGAAGTAAATTTGAATACGGTACATTTTGATGACATATGTTATGATAGGAAATAAAGAGAGTAGAGTTAAATAAAAGCATGCAACTTAGCTTGATTCCGGCTATCTGCTACTCCTTACAGCTACAGCGATCGGTGATCCGCAGTCTGTCCTTCTTCTCTCTTCGTGGCCAACTTTATGCTAAAAGAAATACTGATTAATGACATTAGTGCAGTAGGGATAATATTATCTGCTCCTCTGATCTGCTCCAAACTGCATCGCTGCTAACACCATCCTCTGAAAGGAAAACAGGTATGGAATATGGAGTTAGATCTTTAAGATCTATAAATGGAAAACCTAAGCGAAATAGAATGTGGGGCTCCCTGCCATCCTTCACCCCACTCCAAAGCATTGCCAACAAATCCGTCAGGTTTAGCCCTAACCACGCCACTAAAGACACTAAATATTCAAACTTTCTTATCTCTTACTGATCATCATTCATTCATCTCTTAATCCAGTCATTCATCCAAACACTCTTTTAAGGTTAGAACCTAAGGTTCTCAAAGTTTGTTATTATTTGGTTCCCTAAGCTAGTTTTGTGACCAAGAGATTCCTTATGACTCGAAAGATCCCTACAGGAATATCACGGTCGTGTGGTGTGTGTACCTAGTGCATGTTCGGACATCCAGTTGCGAGATAGCAGCCGCTAGCAGGCCACTATTTCGGCCGGATGTCCTGTGTAATTCCCCCCCCCCCCTCCTGGTGCGGCCGGCTTCACCCTGCTGAAAGGAGCGAGAGTTCATAGCGCCCGTCACGTAGATCCGCCGGCAAAAAACTATGCCAGGCCCCTCATAAGTGTCAAATAGTGTGCAAGTGTGTAAGAAAATGATTTTTCATATTAAGTTTTCATTTGGGGAAAAGAGACCTAATTCCAATAAGATTTTGTCCGTTTTGTGTTAGTTTATGATGAAAACCTTCGATAGCCAGATACCTTTGTCAATACATTTTATGTTGTATGTTTCACAATATGATAGAGTGAAGACGATGATGATGATGATATTTCACAATATGAAATTCTCGTACTGCATCCGTGAAACACGAACTTGCAGTGAGAATGCATTAATCTGTTGAGTCTCGTTCAATAGAGACAAACTCGGAACTCCTTAGGTAGATGTCTGATCTCCTTGCATAGATGTTTGGCCTCCTTATGGAGTGATGTACATGCTGTTATATTTTTATAACAGCACAATAATATAATAATATTATGTGCCGCACAATGTGTTTCACATATACAAATATCATGAGGATAAATCAGCTGATGTAGAAGGTCATTAGGTTATCAAAAGTTTTCATCCAAATTTGTTATTATTTTGTTTGTACCGGAACTATAAAAAACACAACCTAGCTACATGAAAACTGATATTAAATGTTTAGTAGCACTCATCCACTCAGCCTTTCCAAACATACATCACATGAGTCCTAACGTAAGGAAAACTAATAAATAGTCTACCCTTAGATGGCCCAAAACCAACGTAGTAGGCGCACTGCTTCTGAAAGAAAGGACATTACGCTACCACTATTGTAATCTATCTATCAATTAATCTGATAAGATGATGGAAAATAAACGGAGACTAAAGTATCGTACTTATAGTAAGTACCGCTATCTGAAAGTTAAACACTTTGGAAAATAAACCTGAAAATAAATACCTTGAAAGAATATTAATTAGTAAGAAATCCTTTTGAGATCTGAGGTAACACAAAACTGAGGTATCTTTGGTACGGGAAAACAGCAGGAAATAGCTATAAATTGATTACAATATTTAGATGAAACATAACAACAGCAAGTATCTGATTTGTTCAAGCTAGCTATTAGGTACTGCAAAAATATGAATCCTTGAAAGGCATCGCCAAAGGTCTCAAAGAGATTTATGATATATCACTTCACAACACAAACACTATAATATGCCTTAATCGACGAAGGCTTTCTGTTCACTTATACACTTGGGAAATGAGCAAAGCGAGCGAGCTCTAATTTCCAAATTTTCACACGCGTTATAATTTAACACCTGAACTATTTTCAAAACGAGTATCGTTTACCGCGGTCTAACCCGGACTGTCCAAAATCCTAGCTTTTCCCATACAAAATAATTGTAATCTCGACGAATTCCACGCCTGTCAAATACTTGAGAAATCAATTATAAAAATATTTATGAGTTTGTACAAAACGGACGAAAAAATTGAAACACTCGAAATCACTTTAGTTTTTGTAAAATTTTCTAGCGCTATAAATTATTTCTATTTCCAGTAAGTCAACTTGCTACAAATATAGAGTCTTCGACAGAAACAAACCTAATATGTAATGACTATCTAGACACAGTACTCTATTTGTATTTCAGTACCTATATTATTAAGTGATTTGATTTTATATAGCTACAAGGTTATATTTACATAACAGTCCGCCGCCATACCTGTAAATACTTCATTTATTTCGTAAAACTATTTCAAACTACTATCAATCAGCACATAAGTAACCATAAATTATCATTATTTCATTAATTGAAAGTCATTTTCGCCATAAAATTTAATACCCTATTAACATTTGTCTTACTGTCTAAGTTTATACTGTCTCTACGCGACAGTTGCCACTCAAGTTTTTTTTATGGCAGTCAATATGGATTGCATAAAGGACAACTAGGGTTAACACATTTATATTTTTGCCCAACTACCAAAAGAAGAGAGGTTCTCAATTTATACATACTTTCGCTTTCTTATAAATTTTCAAAATGTTATTAGAAAATAGTATAATTTACATACTCGTATTTAGAATAATACGTAAGATTGTAATTGTAGTGTCCGATTATTTTTTCGTGACACAAAATAACATAACCAAGATTATAATTGTATAAAATGAATAAAACTATTTTGATTATCGTTATCATATAAAGTTCAGATATTAATATTAATATTTTTAATTATTTTAATACAAAAATAGTATAGGAATAAGTAAAATGATCTAAAATCGAATGTATGTAAAATAACAGAAAACAATGATGTCCGAACCGTTCCTTTCTCATATTCAAAATTTACTTCTTTAGTTATTTAACAGATCTCATTGAAATTAAATATAATTAAATACGAGTGTCATGAGTATGAGTCAGTCACAACCCTGTCTTCAGTGTTCGATTTTTACTCAAAACAATATTTCTGTTAACGCAGGAAATAAAAAGAGAAAAATATGACCTGCTAACATGTTCTATAGAATTTTAGAGAGCCCATACTTCAGGCACTTAAAAACGTAAGGTTTCCAATAATTTGCGGTTGACCTGTGTCAGATAATGGCAATTTTGAACTTTATTATTTAGTGCTATAGATTCTCCAATAAAATACTGAGCAGCAAACTGTCGTGGTATTCCTCCTAGAACTTCTCACGACTCATTTTTTTTTAAGAACAGTAAATATTTCAAAACCCGCATTAGCATGAAAAGGACAGCAAATACAACAATTTTACAAAATCTGAGAGAGACAAAAAAATTTAGTTAATAATTTATAAGGTGTATAGTCAAAATATAGCATAGGTACATGGAACAGACGTTATGTGTATATATACATACATAACGGCGGTTACATTACGTAGCGAAATAATTACTGACAGTATAATTATGACACTGTTCTAAAAAATTAGGCGGCTATACGAACCATTATAAATTCAGAAAGTATTTTTTTATGCAAAGTAATATAACCATTAATAAACAAAGTAATATGCCATTTTTTGCGTCGTCCATTTTTTAGCTATATTTTTATTTCTTATTTTGAAGCATAGGTGATATAAATTCTGGGTTTCCGGTAAATATTTTCCTTGCTAAATACCAAACGGAAACAAAGTACTTGGTACCACTGCAGTCTACGCAACATTTTTATTGTCTTGTCAACGATCCGCGTAAAGTATGGCAGGACTATAAAACAATCACGCGTCTTTATAAAGAACTACTTCTGGTGGCCTACATAAGCCTTAGTCATAACCCAGGCACGGCAAACATATATATAAACCTGTTCTGATAGTGTCACCCCGTCAGTAGCTATACATAATGTATTTTCGATAATGACAGAATTCACATCACAATATTGCGTCCCGCACAATAAAAGAAGTGGGCAGTTTTATGATCACCCGGTAGCAGCACTGTCGAGAAATGTCTCGATTAAGTCACTACCTCATAGTTAACATCGCCGCGGAGTAAGCCACATGTTACTCCAAATCAATTGCGGTGCCTACTGTTATTTTGCGGGTAGGTGATGAGAACAGAATAAGCTCACAGTTTTGATATACTTGGTAGCAGCATTGTTGAGAAGTGTCTCAGACAAGATACTACCAGTAATCGATCAGGTTAACACGGCCTAGGAGTTCCTGGCCACATGTTACACCAATCAAATGCGATGCCTATTATTATTCTGCAGGTAGGTGAGAAGAATAAAATATGCACACAGTTTTGATATACTTGGTAGCAGCATTGTTGAGAAGTGTCTCGGCCAAGATGCTACCAGTAATCGATCAGGTTAACACGGCCTAGGAGTTCCTGGCCACATGTTACACCAATCAAATGCGATGCCTATTTCATTGATCTGCGGGTAGGTAATGAGAATATAATAAGCGCACGCACGTTTTGATAAACTTGGTAGCAGCATTGTTGAGAAGTGTCTCAGCCAAGATACTACTAGTAATCGATCAGGTTAACACGGCCTAGGAGTTCCTGGCCACATGTTACACTAATCAAATGCCACGCCTATTATTCTGCAGGTAGGTAGGAATAAAATAAGCGCACAGTTTTAGGATAGTTCAGTAGCACTGCCGAAGGTTGAATTTGATCTAATCATGATACTACCCCCAATCGGTCTAGTCAACTTTACCGCGACCTAACACCCAAATTAGTTGCGTCATAAAAAAAAACAGTTTTTCACAGATTTAAGAGTCGGTACTAATGCTACTTACAAAACACCGAAATGAAAAATATAATAAATATAAATGTACAAGTACATACCATATTGTGGGTCTGCAGGTTACGTCCACTGCTGAATTATAATAAATCAAACTAATAAGTCCATTATGATATGTATTTGGTCACCATAAACTATTTTACATTAGTTTCTTAATTAATTATCACAACTTAGATTGACTGAATATGTGCTTTCGCCTCGAGGCGCAAATCGAGAATGATCTCACATAAAGATTAATATTTTTACAACTCTTCAGTTTCTTTTCTCGTTTCCTGATTGGCTGTTTTAAAACTACACCGGAAGCAGTTCTCATTGGTTAAAATGCAGCTGGTTGTTAAATCGGCCAATCATAAACCAGAGAAATGTTATCCTTACAAGTACTAGAAAATATCATTCGACATATATATTTAAAAACCAGATTAAAATTTTATGCAACGATTAAAAATCATGACAAATGTAAAAATTACTACATCCTGAAACATCAATCCGTGCGAACTATTCGAATTCTGTAAATGATTAAAGTTGGTTTTGCCATTTTGATGAAAATTATTAAATTTACTGTACTGTGTGTACAGTATCAGTACCAGGCTTTTTAATAGTCCACCGCAGGACGCAGGCCTACTCACGAAGGGTGATTGCACATTATCCACCACGCTGGCCGAGTGCGGTTTGGTAGATTCACATACGGCATCGAATTTCTTCTACGAACGTATGCAGGTTGCCTCACGATGTTTTCCTTCACCGAAAAGCCCGTGGTGTAAAATTCCGTACATAAATTCCAAAGAAGTAATTGCCTGTACCAATGACTTCTTTTTTGACGACCGGGATTTGAACCCACGACCTCTCGACTGTAAGGCGCGTGTCACTACCACTAGACCATCACGGCTTATTGAATTTAAGATTCTGAAAAAAGTTAACAACGCTTAAATAAGTACCAAGAGGAAGTAAGAACCTGGATGGAAGAACCTGTTTAGAGAAGAAAATCAGAAGTGCATATGTATTGTGAATGCAGCAACCTGCAACAAGGCCAGCGTGATGATAGCCATATCACTACACATACTCGTAGTATAAAACAAAGTCACTTCTCTTTTTGTCTGTCCTTATGTATGCTCAAATATCTTCAAAACTACACAACGGATTTTGATGCGTTTTTTTTAATAGATAGAATAATTCAAGAGGAATGTTTATATTACTATGTATAATACACCTGCGCGAAGTCGGGGCGTGTCGCTAGTAATAGACATTTAACTATCATGAACTGTTATAAATTGAAAGGACAAATTAAAATTTAGTTCAACTGTCCTCAAAATGTGTCCATTTTATACATTTATATAAACCAGACCTCAAACACGGCTTCGCAGTTTTACAACCAAGCCCCAATTTTAGATGTCATCCAAGGTCCTCTAGCGCTCCGTCAAAAATACCATCCGCGGTAACCCGTCATCGGTATAATATGTTAGCTGTGCTTATTAAAGAGGGTACCTACACATGTCGCAACACACTTCGGTATTGCGACGGTGAGGAGTAGATAGAATGAGGGTAGACAGAGAAATGGTTTGGGCGACGGGCTGGAGTGCCAGTCTGTGATAGTGATCGGTGGTGTATGGGTGAGTGTGATACAACTTCGATAAGCCAGTAGTTTGGAGCTAGCCTTGTAAGTACTTTAAATTTTATAATGACTGCCGAGATATTGGATATCCGTATTATTGTCCAATGGTGTATCATCTGAGTGTCCTACTAGAATCTTAGTGACGCTGTCGGAGCACTACATATATAATATATTACACTATGTGGGTCGATTCTACATAAAGATGAATGATGGTTCTAATAAAGCTCTTGGAAAACAATTTTATCAAAATATTCAGAAATGTAGGAAATCATAATTTAACTTGTGAGAAAATTTAATTATAATTAAGCAACATCTGTTGATGTTGGCTCAGAATTTATCCGAATTAATTTTCGCAACATCGAAATAGAAATAAACATTTTTTTATCACAATTTCAAAGGCTTTAACTGAATAGGACGGAGAGAACGAGGCTTACCGCTCGACCGTTGTGTTGTAATAAAATAAAACCGACAAAACGCGCTAAGCTCGTTTCATGAGGGTTCCGTCCTTCAGAAAGAGAATTTAAATACAGTGCGAGCGAATAAATTATCGACATCAGACTTATTCTTATTCAATGTTGGGAGGTGTTGGTCTTGCACTGACATCCCATCCATAAACCATAGGGGAACTAGGGGCATGACGGGGACGCTAAGGGAAAATTATAAAAAACTACATTAAAAATCAACATAATGTTTTCATTTATTTATGGCACTATAGTAACTTAATCAACTACTAATTGGCATAGTCTTTGGACGAAAATATTATCACAAATTTCTAATAATAATATTTTTTGAAGTATACATAAAAAACCGTCTTGCCCCGTATGTGGGGTAAGATGAGGAATGATAAATGGGGCATGATGGGGTTAAGGGGCAAGATAGGATTCTCATTTATCTTCACAGAAAATGCATATGAGTTAAATTAACCGCCTTAAATCGAGAGTAGTTAAGCCAAAAAGTCGTTGTTCCATATACTTCACATATTGTGCAAGTTCTTGTTCTTCTTTTTAAAATGCCCGAGCGTGACGCTAGGCCATAACATCGTCCTTTGAAAAGAGATAATCGATCGGTATTTTTGTCTTATGGTGGTTACCATTGGCTAAACCAGCTTTAAACATCACCAGCTGAAGATATTACACGTGACGTTCGTCACTGGTTTGTCGTAGGGGAAGGTGTGCATGAAAGAGCCAGTTTTAGATTTTGACACCTAACTCTATTCAGTATTCGAAAAGAACTATAAAATATATGCACACTAATACCTTTAGTATTACTGAAGAAGTAACAGAGAACTTAGTTGCATAAAAGTTTCATTTAGATATAGAAATTTGCAATAAAAAAAATGTCGAACTTCAGCTCTTTCAAGACATGCATGCATTGAAAGAGCCACGACATTTTAAGAAAGAGCCACAACTAAATACGTACAATTTCAAATTGAAAAAGTATGGAAAAAGAAAAGAAATGAAACCAAAGTGATTTTTAATACTGATGTAACAATGATGATGTTACATCAGTATTAAAAATCACTTTACAATCATATATAGCGGGAACTTAAACTAGTCATTGTCAAAGAATGTCTCGACATTTGTTTTGTAATGCTTGTGGCTCTAGAAAGTAATGTATGTTCCTGGTTTACTTCTTAGATCGCTCTGCCTAGTCATAAATCCTCTTAACCACTCATCGCTAGCATTTTCAGCAACTACCCACGTTTTTGGGCAAATTTTGTTAGCGACAGCGTAATCATATGCCAGTTTTTTTGCCTGATGTCTTGTCAGTCCGTACATTTTGGACGCAGTTTTTAAGTAATCTGCTAGTAAATCTTCTCGTTCGATAGAAAAATTCTGTTATTTCCTATGTTAGGGCAATGTTTAGGTATATGTCAAATCACCAGAGGCCGGCTCTTTCATAACATTTTTAGGTGGCTCTTTCATAACGAGTTGCCAAAAAATAAATAACCTATAAAATTTAAAGAAACTTGCAAGACACCGTTTCAATACAATATCTGATTATGAAAGCGAAATAAATGCATCACATTATTTATACAATTATTAAAGGGTAAGTTACACTGGAAACTAGTTAAAACACTAAGTTTATGAACAAAAAACCTACTTTATGGTCCGGATGTTTTCGGCGTGCTCCTATTTCGCCATTAAGAGTCGGCGAACTGTCAAACTTTTGTGAGTGACAAATAATAAGTATTGACACATAATAAAAACACGAAACCGGTTAAAATTACATTATAAACGGAAATATTTAGAGTGGCTCCTTCAAGACCTGGCTCTTTCATGCACACCTTCCCCTAACTGATTTGTGGTAGTAGGTGTGTCGTTATAATATACGGGGTTATTCCTATTCAATTAGCAGGGTTATTTCTAATCAATAAGCATCTTTTTAGGGGCTTATTCTGCACATCAAAACTAACAACGTTTGTTCCGCGACTTTTGTTAAACCTGTTGTTCCATGCAGACAGACAGACAAACAGACAAAACTCTTTATTTACAACCACTATATGAAAAATAAACACTATTTACACATATACGACAAAAAGTTTGATTATAAAGTGGCGGCCTTATCACCCATGGCGATTTCTTCCAGGCAACCTTGCACGAATATGAACGGACAAGAACAAGAAATGAAAAAAGAAAGAAAAAAGAAAAGAAAACACCTATAAATAAAAAACTAAATATACTTATTCAATCTAAGTTTTAAATATGCTTACATATATACGATATAATATATAAATATAATTATACATACGTTATAAAATAGTAGCGAAAGGAACAAGTAGCATTATGATTTCAGATAGTGAGCTTTCACAAGTTGTTTGAAAACGGATGAACGGTTTTTTTTATGGAACATCATTTTCTTTTTGAGTTTTGACAAAAGTCGCAGAACTAAAGTTGTTAGTTTTGAGGTACAAAGTAAGCCCCTAAAAGGGTGCTAGTTGATTAGAAATAACCCTGCATATCCAAGCTAAGCTGTAAAAGAAAACACAACTGCTTGCGCCCGGAGAAATAAAAGCTCCAACCTGTGGCTGGACCTGTGATGATGACCGAAGCGAAGTGTAAAGGAGTGGTTTTAACTCGACGTTTGACGAATCGATTTCGCTTTCGTCTCTCCAGATGTTGATTTTACTCTAAAGATTGCATTTTTTAACGATACTCCGCGAAACTTGGTACACAGGTGCTATGCTTATCTACCTACCTATATCAAAGTTTTGTTTTTGTCGTTAGTAATTTTTAATTAGAAATGGAAATAATCTTTATTGCGTTGCTGTGTACATACAATAAGATCTTATAAGAAATACAAAAGTTCAAACAGCCTGCCCATTTCGGGGTTATTTCCCTCAAAAATGTGGAAAATATATAAATACTCGTAAATAAAATAAATAAAAACTTTATTTGCTTTCAAACACTATTAACCATGTACACATTGTTCATTGGCTCTGAACTAGTTTAGAACTGTATCTCAGAACCAATGGCTTCTCCCGTAATACAATTTGCAGCACTAAAAAGTTATACAAAATAAAAGAAAATTTAGAAAAACAATTTAGGCTATTTATCGAAACATTAAAGAAAAAATTGGTTGCCTGTAAAGTCGGTATACGGGCGAAAGTTTTACGTGACAACGACTTTGAGTGGTAAAATAATTTTAATGTGAATATTCATTCGTATAGTAGGAAGAAGGATGAAAATGTCTGTCTCTCTCGCTCTTAGGCGGGCTAACCATGACGCGTGCCTCTCACTCGCTCTCATTGTGAGCGCATAACGTGAGCGGAGCGTAACGCAGTTTCTTGAAGTGTCACCCGGCAAACCAATTTATAAGACGTTGTCACGTCAAAAAAGGTTTATAATATAAACTACAAATTACATCATGACTTGAATGAACTACACAATATAACAACCCAAAACATCAATTTATTGTGCACGATAATATGTGTGTGCGTGTATGTGTGTGTGTGTGTAAGGCTGCAATACACGAGATCTCATGAGAGTCAAAATTTGCAGCGCTACACGTGCTTGTGTGTGTGTGTTTTTGATATGCATGCATGTGTGTTTATTTAACTAATGTAAAAGTCACAAAACTAAAATGTGTTAACATTTCGAGAACTACGGTTGATATAGAGTCTAAACGCTTTTCTACGGCAGGCAATGTTCAAAAGACAATTTTTATCCCCAGACGATTGTCTGCTAGTGAAAGTAGAGAACAAAATTAAATCAGACGAACACGTGAAACATGACATTGCTAAATGTAGAATGTCCCCCTAATATATCTTATCTTTTGTCGGGGTTTTCTAAATCAAAGTAATAATTGCAAAAATTTATTTTAAATTAGCCTCACGGTCCCCTAAAAATTCAAAAAGCCGAGAATAACTCTCGAAAAGGAAGCTTAGCCGCTACAAATGGAATACAAACACTCGTTTATTTATCTTGCGAAATTACGTTCAACTCGATACGACCTGTCTCTGGGACATCCAGCTCACTTTATAATATTCATCATTTTAAAGGTTATAACGCATTTATGCGGTATTTATTAGGTATTCAACATTAAGTAGGTTAGTTTCAACGGGTCCAGACTCGTGGTTACACCAGTGCAGTGTGACTACGAGGATTTTTTTTATTGGTTACACCACGAGTAAACTAATAAAACAATAAAACGTAGGACTCGTAGTCACACTGCTAGTGTAGGGAAATAAGAAAAAAGTCTGTAAGATAAGATGACCTTGTAAACCAAGAGACTAAATATATATTGGCCAGAAAATATACTAGTAGTACGCTTTAAACTAAATTCTAAGAATTTCCGATCCCTACTCAGAAATAAAACAATTATGAACTTATTTGGTTTAAATACTTTTTCTTATGACTACTTCGTAGGTGCGAGCGAATTAACGACACGCAAAATTGGTAAAATTGGATTGTGATGACTCGCTCGCGCGATGGAGTTTTCCTCAAGCGAATCACTGAGAAAGTCTGCATTTTCTATGAAACGACGCTCACTACAGCGCCGCATGAAGATAGTGTTTTTTTTATAATATAGAGGGATTTGTCTAGGTTTACTCGTTAAAGCAAAACTACAGCTGTTTCCATATGGCTTTATATATTTTTGTACAACGCCTTTGGCGGAAACGAGGTAGAACTAACCTTAATGTATGGAGCCACACGCGAACGTTTAAGTAAACTACGCAAAACCTGAATTAAAGACTCAGGATATTGAATTGCAAAGTACCTACAGGGACTGTCAGAGATCTACATGCTAATCAACTAATTATTATGAGGAAAAAATACTAAATGACCAATTGCTAAATCGCGAAGAAAGTCAGTCTACCAGTACGCAGTCTCCATTCGAAAACTTTGCGGCTCAATCATCATCATCATCAGCCTGTATCGACCCACTTCTGGGTCTATACCCATAGAGGCCTATGCCTCCTCTGCCTTGTGCGAGTTTTCTCTCTTTTCTGCGGCTCAATCAGCTATCAGTTTTTTCGCTATTTGCTCTGTTCATTGTCACTTTAGCTAGCCAATCCGCTGGGCTATGTCGGCTAAATCAGATCACTCACAGATCTTACCATTTCTGATTTGATCTTCGCGCCTTCGAGCACTTTGTAAAACAAAAATTAATAAAACATTTATCATTTACTACATTCCACAATTTATTTGTTCCACCAACAAAACGTAAAACTAGAACAATGCAATATCTACACGATTTGTTTAAATTTGAACAGTCACTTGAATATTTGACTTTTAAATTCTGCACTTCCCAGAAACTGTAGAGACACTCGCAGGCTGTTCACAACTACGATGAAATACGCGGTCACTGAAAAAAAAACACGAAAGCATGTTGTACAAGTGTAAAAAAGAATGTTCAAAATCCGCCAAAATTTTACTGGAATAAATATTGTAACTTTACTGTCGACATCCACAAACAAATACAAATAGACACAGGGCCAAAAATATTCAAGTAACCTTCGGAGGATTACTGAATCTATGGGGTAAGAAACTAAGAACCATCTCGATGACGTCAGTTTTTAAAAAAACAAACTACATCATGATGTCTATTCATCTAAAATTCTTAAAAAAACACTATATAACCTTTTGTAATAAGTTTTGTCAAGGTTCTTTGAAAAATGCAACTTGTAGAAAAGAAGCAATATTCAAACTAATATTCGGACAAATAAAATTAAATTTTACCTCCTAAAAAACTACATATTTCAAACTAAAATCCGGACAGATGAAATAAAATGCCACCTACAAAAATATTTTGCTCGCTTCGCTCACGCGTACATTTAAAAATTGCTTTTATTTTTTTCTGTTCCGTATAGGTTTGCGTTTGACCACATACTGCCTAATGCTAAGCAGATATGCGGTCTAGGGTGTAGCACGCTTACCTAGAAGATACCTATTTACCCGAGATTTGAAGGCCCCCACGTTGTACTTTAGCGGGACGACAGACCCAGGTAAAGCTTTCCACATTCTGGCTGTTCGTGTGAAGAATGAGGATTCGAAACGCTTGGTTCTAACGCGCGGAACGTCCACTATAAAAGGGTGGCGCTTTTACTTTAAAACTAACTACAAGGTACTGACCAAGAACATCAATAACAATGAGCGCAACCAGCAGCCCGCCTGCCAGCGCGCAGTTGCTGTGCACGAAGAAGCAGAAGGAAGCCAGAATCATGAAGAGAAGTACTACGCTGCCACTGTGTACTAAGACACCCCACTGGTATATCAGGATCAGGAACGGCATATTCTGTGGAACAAACAACATGATATAAAGTTATAGAATAAAGAAAGATCTAGATAAAAAAGAGAAGAATAAGTAGGAAGACAGGATGTCGTAAAAAAATGTGTCATGCAGCGACAATGTACTAATGCATGACAACAACGATCTTGTTCAGATAAAGAACGACATATTCTGTGGAACAAACATGATACTCGTATATCAATTCAATTCAATTCTTTATTTGCAAGTTAATGGATAACAATAAAGGTCTTAAATATCACATCAACGACCAATAACAACCTAATTCAAGGTATGCAAATATACACATTTGTTCAATTTTACAATTAAAAATATAACGCCAATTTTGAAAACTACAAAAAATAATCATTTTAATATTTCTCATGATAAATATGTAGGCGGTAAGATGTGTTGTCCAAAAACTCTTTCAATGAATTAAAACTATTGCTCACAATTCCATTTGCTAAAGAGTTATATATGAGAGGTATCATGTAAACGCAGTTATCCTTAAATAATTCTAGTCTCACATGAGGCATGTTAAGTCGTAAATGAGTATGTGTTCTTCTACCAGTATTGTCAAAGGGATTAAAAAGGAAGGATTGTATTTCACAAATTTTGCTAGTGACTAGACAGAGATAAATGGGCAAAAAAATAGAAGAAAAACCAGGAATACTACGCAGTCTTTATTAGAAAAGCAGCGCAAAACATTCGCTGTAGACTTAGGTACCCAGCTGGTATAACATTGATGTAGACACTCCAATGGTATATGAAGATCAGGAACGAGAAATTCTGTGCAATTACAGTAGTTCTGCGAAATGACACAGCGACATAAACACCAGTACTGTACCAGCTTTTTTTAATAGTCCACTGTAGGAAGGGTTCACCCACGAAGGGTGATTGGGCCATATCCACCACGCTGGCCTAGTGCAGGTCGGTGGGTTCACATACGCCACCAAATTTCTTCTACGGACGTATGCAGGTTGCCTCACAATGTTTTTCCTTCACCGAAAAGCCAGTGGTGTGAAATTTCATACACAAATTCCAAGAAATTCACTGGTGCGTTATTAGGATTTGAACCCACAACCTCAAGAATGCAAGGCGTGTGTCATTATCACTAGACCACCACGGTTTACAGCAGCAGTGATTGCACTGAAATAAAAAGGCATCTTCTGCTTTCGTGCGACTGCCGCGTTGCAGCCGCACTGCTTGTCAAGTTGTGACCTAATGTAAAGGCGCTCTTAATGGCTATTTACTAATGAAAATTTCTCGAGTGAAGACCACGCACCGGCAAGCGCAGCGTAGGACGTCCTCCAACAAGGACGGATGAATTCATTAAGACCGCAGGATCACGCTAGACTCAAGCCGCTACCAACTCTACTTGGAGATCTTTAGAAGAAGCCTATGTCCAGAAGTGGACGTCCTATGGCTGATGGATGACTAGTGAAATATCCTTACACAACAAGCACCAATGATGAGCATGACGCTGACGATACACAGGATGACGGAGAGGATGCCCAGAGTGAGTTGCACGGCGGTTTCAGTGATGCTGCTGTAGTACGAAAGGATCGGCTCCATCTCCCAGAAACCCTTAGCGTGGCTTATGTTGGGGGCGAATAACAGCCCTACCAGCTGGAAATAAAGACATCATTAGTAAGAAAACGAATTTCTTTATCGTAACTAACCGCTCCATGTTAAGCGGCTGTGTGCGTACGGTAGACGAAAAAATCTCACACAGTTACGTACAGAGCCATTAGTCCAGGTTTTGCTTAGGTTAGGTTAGGCTTCATACATATTGGTCAGCTCTTTCTCGTTTCCGCCAGGAGCGCCGTACCAAAATGTATAGAGCCATACGGAAACAACTGTAGTTTTCATTTACGTGTAAACCTGGAGTAACCCCTCAGAGATGGACGAGTGGCAGCCGAAGACCTAGTGGTTATTTTTGAAACGTTAGAATCATTTCAAACGTTTGTATGCTATATTATTCGCACAGGCATTTATTTTCAATACTCATTCCTGCCGTTACTTGGCAACGTGACTATTGAATGACGAACAGCCAGTATGTGGAACGCTTTGCCTGGGTCTGTCTTCCCGCTAAAGTACAACGTGAGTGTCTTCAAATCCCGAGTAAATATCTATTTCTTAGGTAAGCGTGTTACACACTATACATCTGCTTAAGGGGGCGCCTAATGCCAAAATCAAGCGAAAGGTGTATTTTTAAAGACGTGGTATAAAGGTAACTTATTAAAAAAATATTATAGGAAAGGAAAAACCTATAGTAGCAGAGTAATTGCGTAGAATTTTGGAAAATAATATAGTTACTTTAGAAAAAAAATAAAACTTCGCAGGATAAAAAGAAAATCTTTTTTTTTTCAAATGCTCGAAATTATCAGCGACAGCACCACATTATTTTTGACAAATTACGTAGCCAGACTAATGTGCTAGTAGAGTAATCGATTAGTTTTTTTTAATACATGCTTAAATTTTAAATAAATAAATAAAATGTCACCTAAAAATGTAAGCTGGCGCTCGAAGCCAAAATCATCGTGAACTGTGTCATGCGATTTTCGACTCTAAACAAATAAATAAAATATGTATGTTACGCCATTCAAGTGATTCAATATTGAGAAATCCACTGGTTTCCGTAACACATATTATATTAGTTATGGAAATAAAATATCGCTTTTGTCAATTGGCAGCGTGCCCAGCATGCTTACAGCATTACAGGCTGAATCATACAAGTGTGCGGATGTGAAGTTAGCAACAAGCAGCGCAAAATCCAATCAAGGGCTTTCTGTGAGCTTCAGTCAAAGAAGATATAATAATACTCTATAAATGAATTAATGAATTACTCCAATAGATTCCTCTACTCTCAGGATTGCGACTTGTCTCCGCTTGGGCGCACCGTGTTGCCAGTGCGGCGTTGCGGTCGACCACCTTGGTCACCACGGTCTTTCCTGCATAAAGAGCGCAGGCAGAATTCCGCGCCACGCCAGCTTGAATGACGTCATCCGCCGGGCTCTAACTACCGCTAACTGCGCAGCTATCCTAGAGCCAAGTGGCCTCACACGCAGCGATGGTAAAATATCCGATGGGATGACCCTGATTCCTTGGAAGATGGGACGGCCTTTAGAATGGGACGCCACGTGTGTTGATACTCTCGCTCCGTCCCATCTTCTAAGAACTCAGAATAGGGCTGGCGCTGCGGCTGAATATGCAGCTAAATAAGAAGATACATATTTGAACCTTTTGGAGTCGAAACTTTAGGACCGTGGGGACCGGGATCAAAAAATATTTACAAAGATCTTTCATCACGACTGGTCGACGCAACACGTGACCAAAATGCTGGCCTCTATTTTGCCCTAAGGATCAGTATTACTATCCAACGTGGCAATGGGGCCAGCATTTTGGGAACTGTGCCCGCTGGTAGTGGGCTTTTAGATTAGGGTTTTCATCGTCATCTATACATACTATTTTTTTTAGTTCAAGTGTTTTTTTTTGTAATATATAGTTAAGTTTATGAAATGTTAGTAATTAACCTTGATTCAATAATACTCTGCAGTCAAGATTGGATATTATAAGCGCTTGTAGCACACACAACTTCACATCCGCCAACTTGTATTATTCGGCCTATACAATACTTACAAATGAGAATACTCCAATCATCACCGTCCCAGCTCTAAGAAAGCAGCAGAAGCAGCAGCTGATTACTATCGGCAGGTTATCCATAAACATGATGACTTCGGTCTGATTCCTGACCGAATGTATGTCTAATGAAATCTTTCTGTAAGATATTATGAGAAATACTAATATTACTCGATATTACCACATAAATTTTACATTTTTTTAAATGTAAACATGTAATATTATCAACTTGTTAATTTACTTTTTGACGGGATCGAATTTGGCGTGACTTGTGTATGTGCAAGACGTTTGACATTTTTCTGATAGAAGCTGATTAATAAAAGTGATTAGCAAGGCGATTACATCTAAAGAAAATTCGTTGCAAGTGAGAAAAGTCCACTCTCAGAACAATAACTAAAGCCACAGTTAATGATAAATTATTTGATAGTCCACTATAAAATACCAAATAAATATATGGGTACATCTTAAAATGGCGTTATTGCATTCAGTATACCTAGTAATGGCGCCCGCATGCTGGGAATGGCAGTGAGCCTGAGCCTTTGAACTGAACTCTTCTCCTTCATATTTACGCTCTCGCTTCACTTTTCTCTGTGACACTCACTCTGTCAATCTTAGATCTTCAAGCAATCTCCTTCTTTCCACTCCATCTCATTCTACTATTTTTTATGATTTTTCTTTTAGTGTCCGAGCAGTAGCGCTCTGGAATGACCTTCCTGTGACTATCAGACGTGCACAGAGCGTTGAATCTTTCAAGGCCCAGGTTCAGCAACATTATCTCGCAAAGCTCTCTCTGACTGATCCACATATCACTCCTCGTTATTAATTTGTTAATATATTTACGTATATGTATGTTTATTTTTATTGTTTGTATTATTTGAAGTATTTATGTATGGCTATTATTATGTAGTTTATTTTATTGTTGATTAGGAATTTTTGGTTTTCATTATTTTATTATTATTATTTTGTTTTTACGTTTA